>OX376240.1:16824185-19402459 GCA_947364205.1 Agrochola lota
TAGCATTTTTACACCCAAGATGATTTGAAGCACACCATTATTTAATTTTAATTTAATTACGGACTAAAAATGCATTCGTATAATCGCACATAGACAATTGACGTAAATCAGCTGTCCAATATCAGTCGTTGTAGGTGGCAGCACAGCGTCACGTGAATTTTCATGGCGTTGAAGGGCTAGTCCCGAATTGTCTTGTGATTTCGCCAAATTATTTGCTGTTTCGAATATTTAGTGATAAACAGCATTAATTTATAAGTTCCAGGTGAGTGTTGTGTTGTAACAGAGTGAATATATGTGGATATGTTGCCGTTAAATGCTTTTGCGCGGGACTGAAAGATGTCAAAGTCTGCAGTGACGGAGTGTAAGGGGTGGTTTGGGGTGAATTTCTTGGGTTAGCTTGCGCCGGGCGCCAGGATGTCTGACCGCCGAGCGGGCGCCGTTGGACCGGGCTCGGTATCGATTGGGTGCACGAGCCCGTTGCGTCAGCGGTCTGGCTGAATACACTAGACAGTCGGCCGCTTCCGCGGGATCTAGACTGCATATTCGCAACACAAAATCGATTTTTCGTACAATGAAAATGTTTTCGACTGTACCAAACATGTAACGTCGGTTGCTACGTGCGTTTTCATTGTGAGTCTTTATAATTAGTTGGTCATATGAGTTGATAGTACACCATCTTGTGTGATTGCAGTGGTGAAGATGACGTCTGAATACTGGGTGATCAGCGCCCCCGGCGACAAAACCTGCCAGCAGACCTGGGACAAACTCAACAATGCCACCAAGTCAGGCAATCTCAGCGCCAACTACAAATTTCCAATCCCTGACCTGAAGGTAATTTTGAATTATTTATTTATCTATTAATTTATAGAAAATCCAAAAACCACTGAATTTAAAACCTTCATGAGATGAATTATGTCATCCCATTATTCCCTATTGAATAATGGCTGAAAATGTCCTTGAAGCAATTATTATGTTTTCTTGAAGCTTGATTAAATAATGGGCATAGATTAAAGCCAATATAAACTTCCAGTTTGTTACTTTGTTATATCAAATCAATATAACAGAATCAATATTCTGAATGACAAAGAGTACAATTCATACTACAACATCCTTTACAGGAAGGATTTTAAATGACCTACATAAAACCAGATCAATATTATTCTCATCTTCAAGAGAAGATGGAATCTTATGATGGGGCATAACATCCTAAGGAAGAGTCTAATTTGGTTTCGGGTATTATTTGGCTGTTACCATCTGTTATCAGTGATACTGATAAGCCAAATTGATTGATTTAAAATTTCACTTAATGGCCTTAAAATTATGTAGGTCATTCATCTAACAAATGTATTCAGTATGTAATTATAAACAATTCATGTGCACAATAGCGTTATATAAAACTAACAACCATTATAACCTATGTTATGCATTCCACTATATTTTTCCAAGTTATCAAAACCTCGAATTCTCTGTATTGTTGTACCTTGAATCATTTAATCAATTCTAGAACTGCTCACTGTTGAATTGTAAATGCCAACATATCAGCCACCGCAGCAATCATCTCGGGAACGCATACACGGTTTAATCAATAAGTTTAAATAGATAATAATAAATTATTTATTTCTGTAAGTACGTTTGTATAAACACTTTTACTTACACATAAAAATTAATATTGTTTTAAAACTAGTTGAGTTTGGTGTTTCATATCCGACTAATCTGAGAAGTAAGACCGGAACTAACTCAGATGTTACAGTCTCTTTTAAAGTCCAGTCTTTTAGAGTCCATCTTGGTCCTATCATCTGAGAACCATGTAGATTAATGTCTGAAATGGTCTTTTGAGGAAAGAACCACACAGATTTGAGTGGACCTGTCCAGTCAGTGTTGTCCAGTCACTGAACATTATTCAATTCGTAATTTATTATGATGTACAATAAAGAGTATTCTGTCATCCATTTAAATGGTAACAATAACAGCAAAATTTTTTTTTTTAAAATTTTATTGTTAAGTTTTTTCTTGTTATTCCATAAAGTCGGAGAAAATATTTTTGTGTAAAGAATCTTTAAGTTAATTTTGCCGAAAATTATGCCTCTTAATGAATCTTTAATCCAAACCAAATTTATTAACACGCAGAGTAGCTTTTTCTGCAGGTTTTTTCAAGTCAATTTATTTTTTATTTTTGTAAAATTATTCTATTTTTGGTAAAGTCAGGGAAATTAATGTAATTGACTACCAGTTTATATTGTTCATACAGTGTGGCAGGGACATCGACTCAACCTTTTACCATGAATTCAGCACATGATTCTAGACCTCCCACCATAGAAATTTTTCTTTGGTTATTTAATAAAAATCTACTGTTAGCTACGCAGTTAAAATGTATGCAACAGCAATTTTTTTTTAACAATCGGTGAAAAATGTTAGCAGAGTCCAGAATCAGGTACTAAATCTATGGTAACAAGTTGCGCGTCGATATGCCTCCCTGTATATTCCAGTCATAACTCTAATTCTTTTAAGTTGTATGAAACTAGAATAACAGGGTTTTTTTTTTAAATTTTAGGGTTCCGTAGTAAACAAGGAACCCTTATAGTTTCGCCATGTCCGTCTGTCTGTCTGTCCGCGGGTTAGCTCAGAGACGGTTAGTACTGGAAAGCTGTAATTTGGCATATGTATACATATAATCATGCCGACAAAGTGCTAAAATAAAATTAAGAAAAAATTTTTTTTTTAGGGTACACGTAACAGTAAAGTGGTGATGTTTTTTTTTCTCGTCTACCCCATGTTGTGGGGTATCGTTAGAAAGGTCGTTCAAAAATATTGTGAGTTTGTGAAAACCATTTTTAAATTCAGGGATCCGTTTGCGAAATATTAAGCTTTTAACTGATTTTTTTTGTTAGAGTCATGTGTCCCCCCCCCTTCTAGCTAAATGGTTGTACTTGGACTTGTGAAAAAATTCACAGCAGTAGTATATATAACGAAATTAAAAGGAAAACTATGAGAGCTAAGTAGGCTGTACAGGTTAACGAGTAATAATCAACCAACTTAAATTTGCGGTTTGAAAAACATGATCTCCCATACATTCCGTATGGGAGAACATGTTTTTCAACTACAATGATTAGTTTGTTCTTGGCATAAATACATCCCAACTACGGAATCCTTCATTGTGCGTGATCCGACACGCACTTGGCCGGTTTTATTCATATTATTTAGGTCATGAGGTATCCAAATATCAAAAATATTTGGCCTAGGTCTTAGAGGGGAGGCGTGAAAATTGATTTGCTGTTACAATGTTTAATAGATGGATAGATGGCTATAACAGGGCAAATCAATGTAGTATGTCTATTTGATAAATTAATTCCCCTGACGTACACTTTTCTTCTCTAAATATTACAAATTAAAGTCGCTTTTCGCGTCTGTCTGTGTGACCATGTTGTTCTTCCAAACAATGAAATAGATCTTGATGCGGTTTACACCAACATTTCGAGAATTTATTTCGGAAGGTTGATGTGTATAATACACTAATATTAAACTATTAATGAAATCTTGATATTTGTCAAGTCGTAGTATATTTATAAATATTATATATTATTTTTTTATTTATAAAGTTTTATTCTAATTGTTTATTTCTCTTTGTTTCCAGGTGGGGACACTGGATCAGTTGGTGGGACTGTCGGATGACTTGGGTAAGCTGGACACGTTCATTGAGACCATCACAAGGAAGGTCGCTCAGTACCTTGGTGAGGTAAGTGAAGAGTTTTGTTTTATGTACACTAAATAAATGACAGTGCTTGTACTCCTAAGCAATGTCCGTACAGTCAACCACACATCCATGATGTCAATTTGACGTCAGCTCCTTAATTTTGTAGTGGTAATACTTTTTTCACACAGTTCACTTCCGTCAAAAACGATTTGTAGTCTGAACAGCGCCCTAATTACGTAATACATGATCAATCTGAATCATTTTGAAAGAGATCGCTTCATAAGTTCGAAAAAAAAATTGCTCAACAAAGTAAATAACGTAATGAATGTTGTTGAACTGTCAAATGAAACAGATTAGTCTTAATCATTTACCAATCAAATTCAATGTCAATTTCAACGTATTTTTTGTTGAATAACAAAAGTTGTTCAACTTAAATGGAACCGTATGAACCCGCCATATAAGGGCCTTTTCCGTAGTTAAAATGTTATGTCATATAATAATAATAATAATAATAAATTCTTTATTGACACAAAATACAGGTGTAACATGCTTATTTGAAACCCTGGCTCCTGAGCTAGGTAGCAACCTGTGTTACAGGAGCCAGTGTCTTCCGCCGTTTGTGGTATATATATATGAACAGTTTATACAATTATCTAAAAACAAAACTTTGTGTTTTTTGATGAAATTATTTTTTTATGTTAATCTTTCTCAGGTACTAGAAGATCAACGCGATAAGCTCCATGAGAACCTTATGGCAAACAACAGTAAGTAATTTTTCTGTTGTTTTCTTATGGCACTAAACATTTATTTTTATTTTTGAAATTCTTAAAAACTTATCTGATTGTTTGGTGCCATTTATTCATAGATATTTTTGGAAGTTGAAAAAAGGTTTGACTTAAAGAAATTAAACATAGATTTTAACAACAAAATAGGATTATTTTGCATGATTTAAATAAAATATAGTGAAAAAAGTTATTTATGGCATGTTTGGGAAACTATAGACGAATTAAAGCTAAGGAATTGGGCCTATGATGTTACCAGCATGAGAACTAATTTTTAAAATAGAAAAAGAATGAACTGGTGTAGAGAAATAAATAAATTAAAAGCACAGAGTAGTGCGAAAAATTATTAGCATGTGTCGCTGAATTTCAATGGTTAAAATTATCTTTTATATTTTTCTTATTTTTATTTTTAATTTATTTATTGATATTTACCTATTTTTTTGCATGCCATTTTTCTAACCACACTGCCTGTGTTTACAAGTCAGCCAGTGTGTTTTTAATTTTATTATATTTTTATATTAATTTGCAATTATACAGTTGCGTAAAACCCGAGAATGTTTATTATTTTATACATTTTCTCTCACATAACACATCTCATCTCAACCCCAATAACACACACTTAAGTACCTATATTTGAGCACTAATGTGTACATACTTATGTATAATGATTATTGACGAAACTTGATCCGGCCTTATTGCAAAGTGGGCACAACTCACATTTTCAAAAAAATGAAATTGACTTGAAAATATAACAAAAAAAAAAAACCCA
The DNA here is from genome assembly GCA_947364205.1 of Agrochola lota. Lineage (NCBI taxonomy): Eukaryota > Metazoa > Arthropoda > Insecta > Lepidoptera > Noctuidae > Agrochola > Agrochola lota. The sequence goes on from OX376240.1 coordinate 16,829,428, forward strand.
AGTTTCGTCAGTAAAAATACTCAACATAACACTTTTAAAATCAAAGGCTAAGAATGTTGAGTGGACAGTGTTTGTACATTTATTTTTAGTTTGAGGTTCTTCAACGTCCGACCATGTCGAACCTCTCTGCACCACTGCACCTATGTGTGATATGTAAATAGATTTAATGGAATGTATAGAAAACAATTTATGTTGCATATTCACCTTATTGGAATCACGGCTAGCAATATCTGTTTCAATAAATTTCGCGTTGCGGCAAGAAATAATTAGAGAAACTCCAAGATTTATTAGACGAAATTAGGATGGAACCCATCCGAATAAAGGTAACATTTTTATGGTATTTTACGAAGATTCTTTCCAAAATTGTTTTTTTTTTAAATATTTAGGTAGGCGATTGGCTTTCAGATCAGAGAAAAATCGATTTAATTGCGCATACATTGATTTTTCTTCAAAATTCAAATTGTATCTTTTTTTCTATAATATTTAATTGGATGCGATACATAGATAATATTTTTATATATGTACATAATGCTTATTATATCACAAAATAATGTCGCTTTTTATTATTATTTTTCATATTTAATGAGTTTGTTATGACACAATCGTGTTTAGAATTAATTTAAAATATATTTTAGATTGAGAATGTTAGTTTTTGGGATTGCATTTCAGTGTCTGAGAAATGGAAAAAAGTTTGCGGCAGTGAGTAATATTTTTTTCGTAGTTTATGTAAATTGAGCTTGTTAGTAATATTGTGCGAGCTTCAAATATAATATCTACGCTTCAAATATCTGTATATTATTATGATACATATATTGAAATTACTTTCGCTACTTTTATTTTATTACAGAAAATGGTATATATGTAAGGTATTATTTGTTAATATATAAATGAAGCTTTTGGTGATTTTTAGGCGTTAAATATTTACTAAAGTTTTGAATATATACGGAAAATAAGTTTTTGTAATATATTTTTTTTACTTTGGTGACGGTATGAATATATATTTTTAAGTTAGAGGTTTGAATAAGCATTATATTTCGTTTCAATAGTTTCGTTGTGTAAGTAAAAATGTTAATGTAATGTATAGGATGTCATGTATCAATGTCATGTCTAGGATGTTAACAGTGTGTTAAGTACTTGTGTGTCATGCCGTGTAATTGATTCGACACTTTATGGCAATTCTGTCATAACTTTTTTTGCAAATCGTGGATCTATAGAGGTTCTTATTTAGGTGCACAGCTTATACTAACAAGACATTAAATGAATAATTTCGAGGATCAGTCAGAATTGGAGAAAATATCATAATTGGTGTATGATCTGCAAATTACTTTAGATTCAAACGATAGGTTTTTTGGTGGTGTATTACATAACTATGACCTCCTTGCGTTCTTCAAGATTTTATCTCATACGATACAGTCGAATTCAGTATTATATTGATTTGCTGTACCATTTTTTTTTTTAAATATTGGTTCTCGCCATTGAGTGTCGGATGTAAGTGAAACATAACATGTATTACATCACATTTTCAGTGGCGGAGTCATGAAGAACTGAGATAAAGTCCTGTTATCGTAGGCTCATAGCGACAGTGAAAGTGTGAATTCAGATCAGATGAGATAACTATAGATAGGATACATATTACTAAATATGTACTGTTACGGATATATGTAATGGATATTGTACATACATATTTTACAGGAAAAAAAAAGACTTCCGATTTTATACAGTCGAACAAGATACTTATTGGAGTAGGGTCAAGAAATTTAATATTTTTAGCAGCAATTCATCACTTGTTGTAAAAGCAACGATATTCTACACTTTAGAGGGTTATCACAACTAGATATAGTAGATGGCACTCGCAACTAAGGCACGACATCACTCAAGGACTATACAATGTCGCCCATGGCCATGTGCGCCCGTATTTTTCTGACTATTCATGATAAATTATCGAAAATTAACTTAAAAACCCCGGGTCAATCTTAATTTTCTTCTTCTCGATTTCAATTTTGTTTAAAAAAAAAAAAAAAAAAAAATCTGCACCTTCGTTTTTTTTCATAGTTGATAAATTTTATTTAAAAAATGTTATTTAATCTGATAATATAAATCATAAGCTTTTAGAAATAATAAACAGAATCCAAATCGAATAACATAGGAGATATGGCAAACGCTACAAAAAAAAAAAAAATAGAATAATATTAAAGATATTTCATAATTTTTCATTAATATTCAGAAAAATACGGGCGGGCACATGCCCATGGGTGACATTGTATACGTATAGTTATGGGATATAAGGTTATTGGAACATTGTATCTAAAGTACCTATATAATTGAGATTCCACGAGTTTTCTTGGGGTTATGAGATGCTAATTTACTCCCTAATCTGGTCTTGTCAAACACTAGACTTCTTAAAGATATTGTCTGCTTTTCAGATGCTTAGCATAATTTCGATTTGTTCATAAGGAAATAAAATATCCATTACAAATCTCCATGAGCTCTTAAATATAACCACATATTGCTTTAATATAATTAAATTCTTAGACGTTGTAAGTTGTCGCACATTATGTTGTAATACGTAAGATTACTGAATATAATGTCTCCATACCATAGATAATAGCAATCACTGCCTCACAAGACATTCATAGCTTAGCTATATCAAGCTTTAAAAATTGTCTATGCTTTGCGCTTCTTAATTTTTTATTATTATTTAGTTTATTTATTATTTTTATGAAAATATATTCTTTATTTTGCTCCTGTCCTATACTAAATCCTCTTTATTTTCATCCTAAACTCACAGAAGCGATAAAAGCGATATTTCGATAATCCATTTCGAGATTGATATGAGATTTATTCAGAAACAAGGACATAAAACATTGAAATAGCTTTACAGCCGCCATAAAACGATGGATAAACAATGAATAAAAGCGGATTATAGTAGCAGTTGTTAGTGAATGGTCGTGGAAGTGTGAAGTAATAAACTGGGAGCTTAGTAGAGGTTTATGAGATGGGTTATGGACTGTGGCGACTCTAGGCGTGGACTCGTACGCGGACCCCGGGGGGGGGGAGCCGCCGCCCACGCCGACGTCGCCTGTGTGCGACTCCGCGTTCTCGGAGCACCACGGCTGTTGGCCGTGCGAGCACCGCGACCACGAGGAGTACGAGGCCTCGCAGCCCTCGCAACCCTCCAGCGGCCGCAGCTCGCCGCGGTGGGACGAGGACGACGACGAGGAACGCCACCACCATATACTCTCACAAGGTTTAGGAGACCTAACCCACGCCTAACCTAACTCCTTGATTTTGGACGGAACTTGAAACAATTGCAAGTTTACTTTTATCCATTAAAGTTTGGACGTTTTCGGAGAGTATGTGAGTCAAGTTCTATTCAAACTAATTCCCGGTAGGCCCTGTACTTCCTGTTAGTTAGGTGAACGAAGCTTTAAACTACCTAAGGTTTCGTTTGTTACGTTCAGCGCTATTTGCAGACGCGAAAATAGGTTATGTGAAGGCAGTGATTGCTATATCTCTAAATATCTTCGGCTATTTTTCTATTCGTACTGTTTTTGTCTTTAAACAGCAGATGGCGCTGGCCGTATTTTATATTTCGCGAGCGCCATCCTGAATTTTGTCTGTAATTTTGTTGGTTAAAGTGAAAAAAAGTTTATGGTGACGCTACGAGGATGTGGCTAGGCAAGAGAAATTCACAAAATGTATGTCCTGCACCACATCACTGTGTGAATGCGTCCAATTGGCGTGTACAAGTAATGTCTATAATGTGTATGTAGTTAACATTAACCTGGCAGTTTGCGAAATTGATTGAAACTATACTTCATTTGAAATAAGATTAGACAAAAAATCGGTTGAACGGACTGTAAAAAAGCTTTATTTAAAAACTCTTTTTTACAGTCCGTTCAACCGATTTTGTCTTCTATTGCGTTGGTGGCGTGGCAAATGGTAGCTGCAGTAAACAGCTGGTATTGTAACCACTTTTTGCTTTTAATACCATTCTTATGCCTACGGTATAGACCTCTAAATCGGTTGAACGGACTGTAAGAAAGGTTTATTTAAATGTCTAATCTTATTTCAAATGGAATATAGAGATTTCACGGATTGCTCAGTAGAAGCTTTATACACAGTTGAACGTGTTCTATATTATAGCCTTTTAAGTTATTTTTAGTTTGCTTAGATGTTTAATTTATTAATTTTGTCGATGTTGTATTTTTTTCTTTATTTATAACAAAAACGTATATTTATAAGTTATACCCTTTTGCTTTTGTGCGTGAACGTTGTATTGAGTAGCGAAACTATAAAAGTTTTAGAAAACTTTAATTTAGTGTAGAAAAATCTAATAACCTTCTTGATTATTATTTTCAATTATCGTTTTATGTATTTTAAGTTAAAAGGAAATTAGAAAAAAAAACTCCTGCAGCACCTTACACGTGATAAAAGTGAAACTTAAAAAAAAATAACTGAGATTTGGTGTGAGACAGAGAAAGTTATGTCTTCCTTCTCTATCATGTAACGAAATGTGCCTAAACGTGACACGTCCTTGAACTCACTCTAAATTCTTTTCCAATTATCGAATCGCCGCCTATAAAAATTAAATTTAAAAAAAAAAAATACTGATCAAATTTCCTATTATCCGGTTCATTAATTCATGTTTCAGTCGCCTACGTAATTGGGTAGCCTATATATCACGTAGTTATAGCAAAGCTAAAATTAGCTTTTACAAAGCGCGATCATAACCTTGATTCGTCATGTAAGTTATTTATGAACGAAATTAATTGCGTTTGGGCCGTGTTCTACTGATCGATCCATCTTTTTTTTTTTTAAACACGTTTCTTGTTTCTTCTTTATTTAATTTTAAACTTTGTTAATATATATTGTTATAACGGCCATAGTAGTACACAATCTGTGAAAATTTCAAGTTTCTACCTATTACGGTCAAAAATGTACAGCCCTGTGACAGACGGACGGACTGCGAAGCCTTGATAATAGGGTCCTGTTGGCACTCTTTTGGTACGGAACCCCAAAAACGATTTGTTTGAAGCGAAAAGAACAGGAAAGCGTGGGAGAGTCATTCTTATATGTAATGTCGTATCATTTGTTGCGAGGTGAAAGATTTTTCACTACACGAATTACAAATCTTTTCATGAAAATACCCATCAATTCTTGGACACTGTTTAGTCTTGGATTTTAATGGACTGGGGAGATGGATGACTGGGAAAAAAAGCGCTGTCCGTGTGGAAACATACAATTATAGTCGTCTCATACAATCTAACACGATAGAAGACGAATACGCAGCTAAGTTCGAGATTTTGTCTTACTTACCTCTAAATAACGGTGTTTCAGTCTCGTTGGCAAATAACAGTCATAAAAATCAAATCAAGTAGGTCCAGGCATTTTTGAATGTCTTGATTCGTATTGCTTTTTTATAAAAGTATTAATAAGTTCTTTAGGCTCGTTGAACGACTTTTGGTAGGGGGTAAACTTATGGATTCGCGTCACCGACGCGCCGTAGTGCTTTACTTTAGAATGTAGATGGCGCTAATACTAGTTTTATGTTTTCACTTCTGTCGGCACTTTTTTAATTATTGCTCAAATAAGACTGCAGTAGCTAAAGTACTGATGTTCTGTAAGGTCATTTAAATTCTTGTTTCCAATTTGATGTTATTTCCACATAAACAAACATCAATTATGTTAGTATAAACAAAGTTGATTTTAGTCTGTTACTGTTGAAAATGTAAAAAAAATAACTATGAAGTTGTAGCGCAAACTGAACCTTTTGTGTAGGCATTACAGTTGTTTTTCCTAAAACTCGTGTTTGTTTACATGTTTGGAAAATAAATTGCGAACGTAGATTAGGTCTCTTCACTCTTGGTAGATTGAAAGCCTATCCCTACCCATAAATATTATACCTAGTTGCGAAAAAGCGTAGCCTTAAGACTGGTTTCACAGGTGTCCGGGAGACCGGTACGGGCTCCCAGAACGGAGACACGCGTGAGGCGCTAGAACATTGTTTCACAGCGACGCGGATTGGTCCGTAGTCGACCCGCTCCGGGTAGGGCCCGTACAACGTATCGTACTATTCCCTCGTTTTAGAGCACTGCGGGCGCTACCCGTACAGCTGTGAAACCAGCCTAATCCTACAGAATCTATTTAAAACCAATTTAAACGGCATATTGTTTTTTCGGTTTGTGGCAATAGGCTCCCCCAATAATACTACTTGGCGTTGTGTTTTTTTTTTTTTAATTTGTTAGTGTCGTTTACGTCTTAAAAAGAATCAACTCGTCAAGAAGACGTAATTTTCGCGGGAATATGATATTATTTTTGTGATAAACTATTTATCTCTTCGCTTATCGACCGAGACAATTACTTATTATAATTCAAGGTCACAAACTCTATGAACTCAACTCACTAAGTAATATACATAGGTACATATTTAGAGACTGGATACTTGGCGAAAATACCCAATATTAATACATATTATTTAGGATATACTTTTCTATTTATAATTTCAATTATCCAAATAGTTTTATAGGAAAATGGACTCAGAAATTTGAAGCAAAAGATCTGTAATTTTAGGTTCGTGATATAAAAATATATTATATCAATGTGGTATTTGTGCTTAGATTCTTAATAGTATTATAGATTGTTGTATTTTGCTAACAGAACTACATTATATATTATATAAGGTACTTATATTAAAAGGAACACAGGATAGTTTTCATTAGAATATAAATTAATTTAAAATTAGCATGAAATTAAAATATTTAGACTAAAAATATATTATATAATGTAGTTCTAATACCCGTATTTAAACATTAAAAAACAAAAAACATTTTTTTTTTGGTTTTATATCAAAAGATATAAAACTATTTTTAAATACTATTCACACTACACATTTAAATATCGCTTTCGTTCCGCTTGATAATATCAAAGTTAATTTTGAATACGGGTAGTGAGCATGGAATTTTGCATGATATAATTATTATTATTAATATATTATTAAATAGTGCATGTTTCTATATCCTATGGACACATGCTATGAATGTATTAAGACCCCTGTACACAGAGGTTTGTTTTGGCGATAATATAATTGTATTGTTTTTTATATACTTATTTGGCGGTGATAATTATGAACGACTAATACGTAGGCCGATCGTCCACGACTCTACTTAATCCTGTTTCAATGGCGGGAGGTCCGTACATGACGCAAACAATCACATTTCATGACATTTGGCTCGAATGACGTTTATAACTCACCCCGCTACCCCGCACGGCGACGGCGGCGGGGCGCAGTGCGGTAGGACTATCGAGTTTCGACCCAAGTGTCATGTTAATTCGCCTGGCTTATAATCAGCCCAGGTGCGATTTTTTCGCGCACTGTATTTACAACTCTCTTTGTTGAGCCGAGCATTGATAATCCAACAGTACATCCCAGTGCCAGGAGCTTTGTGGACGATGGGCCCTACTTTTCATTTGTAGCATAATGGCAATATTATGCTCATAAAATACTAGTCTCTTACTATGGTTGAAAAATCTTACATATTTTTGGTAATTATATATATCTATCTTTTGATAATGCATCGGTCGCTTGTCAAGCCACAAGAATTATAATGTGCTGGGTACCTATTCAGCCTATGTGTACAGGAGTTCTTCTTTTTAGTCTTTGTCTAAATGCACGTTAAGCTAGACTGTATTTTTATTTTTTCAGTGTTTGGACCAAGGCTTACATTCGTTTGTTTTGTTATTTTTTTGTTAAGCACTTTTTTATATAAATTAATAAAATAACTTTAGTGTACTTAAACATTTTTGTTGTATGTTGAATATTTAATAAGGATTAAGGATGTTCCTAGTGTTTTGTATTGATTTTAGTTTCTATTATAATTACAAATAATAACATAATTAAACATTAAATATTTGGGTATTAAAATAAAAATATATAATTAAAAAAAAAAAAAAAAAATATTTAATATTTCCACTGGAAAAAGAACATATTTTTGGTGATGAGACGAATACAATTGAAAAAAAATATATAAATGAAATTCAGAAAGTTCGTTTTTTGTTTGTTAATATTTTCTGTTATCTAACAAATATTTTATATTACAGGCGACCTGCCGTCGTACCTAACCCGTTTCCAATGGGACATGGCGAAATATCCGATCAAGCAGAGTCTTACGCAGACTCTGCTTGATCGGATATTTCGCAGAATCAATTACAATCATTACAGAATCTATTTAAAACCAATTTAAACGGCATATTGTTTTTTCGGTTTGTGGCAATAGGCTCCCCCAATAATACTACTTGGCGTTGTGTTTTTTTTTTTTTAATTTGTTAGTGTCGTTTACGTCTTAAAAAGAATCAACTCGTCAAGAAGACGTAATTTTCGCGGGAATATGATATTATTTTTGTGATAAACTATTTATCTCTTCGCTTATCGACCGAGACAATTACTTATTATAATTCAAGGTCACAAACTCTATGAACTCAACTCACTAAGTAATATACATAGGTACATATTTAGAGACTGGATACTTGGCGAAAATACCCAATATTAATACATATTATTTAGGATATACTTTTCTATTTATAATTTCAATTATCCAAATAGTTTTATAGGAAAATGGACTCAGAAATTTGAAGCAAAAGATCTGTAATTTTAGGTTCGTGATATAAAAATATATTATATCAATGTGGTATTTGTGCTTAGATTCTTAATAGTATTATAGATTGTTGTATTTTGCTAACAGAACTACATTATATATTATATAAGGTACTTATATTAAAAGGAACACAGGATAGTTTTCATTAGAATATAAATTAATTTAAAATTAGCATGAAATTAAAATATTTAGACTAAAAATATATTATATAATGTAGTTCTAATACCCGTATTTAAACATTAAAAAACAAAAAACATTTTTTTTTTGGTTTTATATCAAAAGATATAAAACTATTTTTAAATACTATTCACACTACACATTTAAATATCGCTTTCGTTCCGCTTGATAATATCAAAGTTAATTTTGAATACGGGTAGTGAGCATGGAATTTTGCATGATATAATTATTATTATTAATATATTATTAAATAGTGCATGTTTCTATATCCTATGGACACATGCTATGAATGTATTAAGACCCCTGTACACAGAGGTTTGTTTTGGCGATAATATAATTGTATTGTTTTTTATATACTTATTTGGCGGTGATAATTATGAACGACTAATACGTAGGCCGATCGTCCACGACTCTACTTAATCCTGTTTCAATGGCGGGAGGTCCGTACATGACGCAAACAATCACATTTCATGACATTTGGCTCGAATGACGTTTATAACTCACCCCGCTACCCCGCACGGCGACGGCGGCGGGGCGCAGTGCGGTAGGACTATCGAGTTTCGACCCAAGTGTCATGTTAATTCGCCTGGCTTATAATCAGCCCAGGTGCGATTTTTTCGCGCACTGTATTTACAACTCTCTTTGTTGAGCCGAGCATTGATAATCCAACAGTACATCCCAGTGCCAGGAGCTTTGTGGACGATGGGCCCTACTTTTCATTTGTAGCATAATGGCAATATTATGCTCATAAAATACTAGTCTCTTACTATGGTTGAAAAATCTTACATATTTTTGGTAATTATATATATCTATCTTTTGATAATGCATCGGTCGCTTGTCAAGCCACAAGAATTATAATGTGCTGGGTACCTATTCAGCCTATGTGTACAGGAGTTCTTCTTTTTAGTCTTTGTCTAAATGCACGTTAAGCTAGACTGTATTTTTATTTTTTCAGTGTTTGGACCAAGGCTTACATTCGTTTGTTTTGTTATTTTTTTGTTAAGCACTTTTTTATATAAATTAATAAAATAACTTTAGTGTACTTAAACATTTTTGTTGTATGTTGAATATTTAATAAGGATTAAGGATGTTCCTAGTGTTTTGTATTGATTTTAGTTTCTATTATAATTACAAATAATAACATAATTAAACATTAAATATTTGGGTATTAAAATAAAAATATATAATTAAAAAAAAAAAAAAAAAATATTTAATATTTCCACTGGAAAAAGAACATATTTTTGGTGATGAGACGAATACAATTGAAAAAAAATATATAAATGAAATTCAGAAAGTTCGTTTTTTGTTTGTTAATATTTTCTGTTATCTAACAAATATTTTATATTACAGGCGACCTGCCGTCGTACCTAACCCGTTTCCAATGGGACATGGCGAAATATCCGATCAAGCAGAGTCTGCGTAACATCGCTGATATTATCAGTAAACAGGTAGGTGTTGCTTTCATCATCATCAAAGGCAGCAGCCTTGTTCCACCCACTGCTGAGTATAGGCCTTCTCCCTTTTGTGCAATGCTTCCCTGGTCTGTGCTAGTCTCATCCAGGCCTTCCCTGCGGTCTTATGTTGCTTTCATATACAGGGTAGCAGGGACATCGACGCGAAAACTTTTACCATGGATTCAGTACATGATTCTGAACGCCCCTGTCCCGCGACTATTCGCACCAATTTGCTCATGCACATCATGCTCAAGATTTCTAAAGTATCTGGGTTTGGATTAGGAGGTTTGGTTTTGTCCACCACTAGTGCCCTTCATCAGTATTTTCACCTCAGACATGTTCTTTTTTGCATCTAGTTTTATAGTATGCCACTGTTGTTGTTTTAATTCAGCTAAATCCCTCAATCGGTTATTTAATTAATTAAACCTGTACATTTTATAAAGATGCCAATTACACGAAAGATTTAACAACACCTATTATGAAATATACCACGTTTTACAAACCTTTGCGATACTGTTTGGCAAGCTGCTATTTTACTTTCATTTGTATTTGTATCCGTGTTCTTATTTTCTATAGTAGACAAAAACTCCGTCATGCAGCTTTTCAATAAATTCTGAAAAAATACGCCAATATTGATGTCCTTAGTTTCAAACCTATTTGTGAACTTTGTTTATTTTCTGAAAATACATTTCTTACCTTTTCTATTTTATCCCAATACGCAGACCGTTTCCTTTTATTTTTCACGTTGTTGTTGTTATCATTATTGCAGATAAAAAATCTCTTCTCAATTTTATAATTTACTGGCTTTGCGATATTTTGAAGTTTAAGATTGACTTTGACAGCTTTCACTGGTTGCGTTCTTAACATAATGCATGCATCATGTTCATGAGTGAATTAATAATAATGTACCTATTTTTGTAATTCGTAAAAAAACGCAAAAACAGTAGTTTTGAAATAAAATCGACGTAATTATTTAAATTAACATGTTTTTATGTTGTAAGTATTAAGTTATTAATGTTTTCCCAAATGAAAAACGTCACTGATATTACGGAGTACCAGTTTCAGAACGCACTTTTTAATGTTGCCAGTGGTTTTTGTCAACAGTGGGTAAACTACTCATTGTTTAAACACTGATTATTAGTAAGGGTAGTGTGTAACTCCTATTCACAGCTTATACATTGTATAACTATACAACCATTAAACAGATGTTTAACATATTTTTATTAGTGGTGTGCAAATTGGTGCGTAGTCGCGAGACTTCCTAATCATTAAAAGAATTGATGCTCACAGTCGCGTCCCGCGCGGGATTCGAATCAGTGTGGCCAGAGCTTAACACAATAGTAATCAGAAATTCACAAACGCGCTCATTCTCTCTCTAGTATATTTCAATTTTGCTGATCATTACATACATAAACAAATAAATAAACAACATTAAAAAAACAATAACACTTATAAATAAATAAACTAATGGCTGATGAATGTGTTCCGTTCAGGTGGGACAGATCGACGCGGATTTGAAACAGAAGTCGTCCGCCTACAACTCACTCAAGGGCAACCTACAGAACTTGGAGAAGAAACAGACGTAAGTACCGATTTTCAAAAAGTGGGGAGCCTGCTTCACAGTATTCTGATATGCATTACATACCATATATTTAAAAAAATCTATACTAAAGGTAACTCGGTTTGTCTGTTACTTTTTAAGGAAAACCACGACCTGGGTTAAGAGATAGTATCTTCTCATCCCGGTAGTACGTTCCCGTGGATCTATCACATAATTAGTTAATCTGTCATTGCTTCATTTTTAATTCTTTTTACCTATTGTGGTATAGTAATTTTATTCTAGGTGCATCTTCTTCACATATAATTATATAATTACAGCCTTACTAATAATCTTTTACGCACGACGTATACCAGGCTTATAACATCAACGTTACCAATAAACGATATTTGACGTTTCAGTTGTGTACATCTGGTGTAACAGATGTCTTTAAACAATGATTTTCTACAACCGTTATTCAGCCCTCGGACCTTGTGTAGCGATCGTATAACCTAAAATAACTAGTTGCCATTGTCTTATTGAGTTTGAAAACCATGGATTACAAAATTTCGATATTTTTGATGAAATTGGCAGTGAAGAACCACCAAGACAAAGGAAATGTTACAAAAATCGTTAATATCCTTTCGGTTAGCAAGAAAATGAGTTTCGGTTGAAATATAGGGTCAGCAAAGTTTAACCAAGGATTTTTTATTTTATTAGTTAAATATCATTAATTTCAGCCATTTAATATTGTAGAAAAAAAAAATATCTTCATTATTTTATAATTTCAATCGTACTGAATTCGCTTTGAGATATTTTGACGTTCAAGATTGACTATAACAGCTTTTACGGTTGCGTTCTTAACCCAACGCATGCTTCATTAGTGAATTAACAATAAATATTTTTTTTATTCGTAAAAGAACGCAAAATCAGTAGTTTTAGAAATAAAATTAACGTAATTATTTAAATTTACATTTTTCAAACTCATAAGTTATGAATGTTTTCCCAAATAAAATAATGTCACTGATATTACGCAGTACCAATTTCAGAACGCACCTTCTAATGTTGCCAGTGGTTTCTGTCATAAGCAGTGGGTAACTACTCATTGTTTAAACACTGATTATTAGTAAGGGTAGTGTGTAACTCCTATTCACAGCTTATACATTGTATAACAATACAACTGTTAAACGGATGTTTAACTTATTTTTATTAGTAAGGCTGTTAATGTATACAAAATATTGTAAAACATTTTAAAAGAGTAACGGTGGAGTTTCTTGCCCATTCTTCTCCATACGAAAACTACCTTTTGGAAGGAGCGACTAGAATCAATTTTATTTTATTTTTTTGTAAATTTTGACGTTCAAAAGTGCCATTCATGTGCCTAATTGAAATAAATTATTTGACTTTGTAACTAATTTTTATAAAAGATTTATTAGCCAGTAACCGCTTTATATATACAGGGTTGGAGGGCGAATCATCGACGCGAAAACTTTTACCATGGATTCAGTACATGATTCTGAACGCCCCAGCGTTGAAATTTTTCGTCGGTTATAAAAAAAAATCTCCTGTTTCATAGAAAAGTGCAATACCTACGCCGTCAAAATGTATATCCCTGCCGCCCTGTATATTTATATAAAAGTAATGTGGGTTTTAATAGTAAGCACCTACAATGACCGGCACGAATCTTGAGCTCTCGATGAAATCAAATCAAATCAAATCATTTATTATTGCAAACATGGGTAAATTGGTACATAGATGTTTTCTTAAAAAAAAGTAGTCCTCCATATTCTACCGTCTCATGGGCATGCAAATAATATTCAATTCCAAAATTAAACAGAAATTCAATTTATACCGAATAAATATAAATGTCAAATCATTAGAATTACAAAAAAACACATACAAAAAGACTAATATCAGTGTTCAGTGACATTTTTATAGTAATGTCAAAAAATAATATAAGTATGTCAAAGTGTCAATCAGAATAAAAAGAGTTAGAATAGGAACATGTATGTCAATCATAATATTAGGTAACAATCAGTGCAGAGATTTATCAGTAAGGAAGTCGTCAATTGTGTAATAGCTTTTCTCAATTAATATTTGGATTAATGCCCTTTTAAATTTTATTACATTCATATTTTTTATCACATCGGGTACTTTATTATAAATACGTGGGGCACTACCAAAAAAACTTTTCTGCATAAGTGCGGTTTTACATTTCACTTGGCATAGTTTGTTTACATATTGAGTCCGTATCGGATTTTTTCGAACTGCTGACAGTTTTTCAAATAAATGTGGATTGTTTTTTACAAATAGAGCTGTTTCTAAAATGTATAAAGAAGGAAACGTTAAAATTTTTAAAGATTCAAAATAGGAAAGACAGCTATCTGTTGTTTTAAGACCGCACATTGATCTTATACATCGCTTTTGCATTCTAAATACCTGTTCCTTATCGGTAGACTGTCCCCAGAAAACAATGCCATAGCGCAAAACCGAGGCAACTAGTCCATGGTACGCTGATAAAAGAGCCTGACGGTTGAAAGAGTGGGGAGTTTTTTTACCGAAGGTTTACAATACGCTAACCGCTCCCCACTCTGAAATCAAGCGCTCAATATTTGTGCTGGTCACTGTACAATAGGGATGTCGACAAAAAAAAAATGTTTTGTCCGTCTAGTAGATTATTAAAAAATGTTGGAAAGTATTTTTTAATGTTTTTTTACGTAATCAAAAGATTATGGGAATACATTGAGTAGGCAATGCGTTAAAATGTGGCATGACGTCACTGGCCGGTAGATTTTATACTGACTTGTGACGTAGCGAGGCCCCACTCCCAAACTTTAATGCGTTTTATCTAAACCATTTTTTATTAATTTGATAAAGCATAAAATACGTGTCTAAGAGGCCTTACGCACTAGCGGTTGACAGCCTATTCAACCGCCGCGTTTGATGGCGGTTAAGTGCGTTCAACCATAGCGGCTGTATAGTAAAAAAAAAAAAATCGGCTAGCTGCGCGGTTAGCCGCCCCTGCGGTGGACCGCTAGTGCGTATGAGGGCTAATAGTTTTTTTATTATCTGACTGACGAACTAAATAGTTTTTTTTTTCCTCGGTCAACATCCCTATTTCTTTAGACCACTTTTGGGACGAGACTTGATGAAATGACAAAAATGGCACATCCATTACAATATTAATTTCAAAAACAATTCCTGAATTATATGGACTAACCATATAGCATTGCTATTGAAATATATATATATTGTTGAGAATCGAACCCAACACAACACCTTGCACGCGGTCTGCACGCGCAGATAGCGTGATCATCGCGTCAACGGCTGCTGAGGCGCGGCGCGGCAGCGGCACGGCTCGGACCGACGACCACTCGCTTCCACGGACTCCACCGCGACGGACGATATTCCTCTCTTATTAACTGTTTGTCAAACGGCAGTAAACCATTGCCTAATATACAGGCCACTCTTTTCTCGCTCACCGCTCTAACATATATATATTAAATACTAAAATGCCGATAAATGATTAATGAAGCCGATTCTCAATATTTTATATCATAACTAAAAATATCCATTTGTTTGCTATGATAGCAAAAATTCTTCATCTTGATACGTTCAACCACAAATCCCAATTTATGACTATTAAAATCTTCAACGTAAGAAAGCACATAAAACTTAGCGTCTGTTAGTTTATAAAGATTTTGATCCGAAAACCATACTAAAAATATATTTACAGCCCGGTTTCTGGAACGAAAAGTATCATATAAGTTATATTACGAGTATAAGTCAAGTGATCCGATTAGCTGTTAATAATTAAGTCAACCTTAAAAATTTATAAGATTTTTTTTGTGTTTATTTTCGTTCCAGAAACCAGGCTTTAGCGCTGCATTTTTGCGCAGATGTTTTGTTATAAATACCACAAAGAATAGATTGGTTTATAAAATTGAAAATTTGGGTTACGGCACGTTGCAAGGCCGCCTTAGTATTTATTGGGTTATAAATGACTGCGGGTTACTTTTTTTACAACTAAATATTCAATCATCAATATTCTAGTTCGCTAGTTAGCCACATTTCATATTTCCATACAGTAACATTGCCAAATTAATTAAAACAGCGAAATATTTGACATCTATTAGCGACGTTGCCCACTTTCAGAATAAACTCTCATAACCTTTTCGGTACAGTAAATGATTAATTTCATTTGTAAATTTTTGGTGAAAATACTTCGGAAATAAATCTTTGAAATATAATGTACGCTCGCACTCATCGACATTTTGTACAGAGCCGAGGTTTGCCGACCACTGCACTAGACTAGACCAATGAAGCTCTCATAGAGTTATAGTCATGGGATTTTTGGTAAAATGCGAATCCTGACATGACACTACTGATTTACATTATTCTTGTTACAGCGGCAGTCTGCTGACCCGCAACCTGTCGGACCTGGTGAAGAAGGAGCACTTCATCCTGGACAGCGAGTACCTCACTACGGTGCTCGTCATCGTGGCCAAGTATGTACCATGTTAAAGCTAAATCATTGCCATTGAGTACTTCTAAGACGTGTTCGTTTACACTTTACAGACACACACTGATTATACAGGTTCATACAAAAATTAGCGAGCGAAACTCCGCTGATGTGATGGTATCGATATCTAAACCCAATAAAATAAAAATTAAATTATTGGTTACTATCAGCGGACGCAGACCCCAAAAAAACATCAAATCTTTTTAATTTTATCGTGTTTAGATATTGATACCTATGACGTCGGTTAAGTTTGGCTAGCTATTTCTTTTTATTTTCTAGCTAATTAATTTTATATTCTAGCAAGTTTATTTTATTTTCTAGTTAATTTAATTAACCTTGTTCCAAAAGTATCAGGTCAAGTACCTAAGCACAAAATCTGTAGTTTCGGTCGAGGTTATGGGCGATAGATACCTACTCCGTATCACCTCTGGGCATAAAGTTAGTTTGGATGCAGATTAATACAGATGGTACTCCACTCACTCCGCAAAATCATTTAAATAAAAAGCGGCTCATGCTACGACAGAAGAAAGTGCAATTCAGGTCGCACAGCACTAATTATCTATAGATAGATTCGCCTAGAAGTTGCCTCTTTCTATCTTCGTAACTCTTAGATCTTCTGATTACGTTACACTCACTGAATTGGCCCAAAAAGTCGAGCCCGCCGCGTATTTAGCTTCATACCTCCATACCTTGGACAACATTTTTTTTTTTTCGTTATTCATTAGGATTGAACGGAACACATTGCTTGAAAAATTTTTTCATCGTAAGATCTCAAAACTAGAAACTTCGAGCTTTAAAATTCTTTTTTTTTTAATTCCAGTACGACCATTTTTAAGGGAAATACAGCCACTTGAACCCTGAAGCCACTTTTTTTATTGATCCCTTAATGTTCCGCTAATGTACTTCGAATACTGACGAAACGAGAGACATTAAGAAAATAGTTGTACTGTACATGATTTGTATCTGGACTTTAACACGTTGAGGAACACTAAACGCCCTTAGGCGTGGTGGCTGTATGTCTAAATCTAAACCAATCTCTTCACAGGTCGAGCTTCAACGACTGGAACGCAAACTACGAGAAGATCACGGACATGATCGTGCCGCGCTCCAGCGTGCTGATCTATCAGGACAACGACTACGGACTGTTCTCAGTCACACTCTTCAAGAAGGTAATTACACTGACACTATGTGATAGTCACGCACATCACGGACATGATCGTGCCGCGCTCCAGCGTGCCAATCTACCAGCACAACGACTAGAGACTGTTCTCAGTCACACTCTTCAAGAAGGTAACTACTAAACTGACAGTGTGTGATAGTCACGCACGATGCGGACATGATCGTGCCGCGCTCGAGCGTGCTGATCTACCAGGACAACGACTACGGACTGTTCTCAGTCACACTCTTCAAGAAGTTAACTAAACTGACACTATGTGATAGTCACGCACATCACTGACATGATCGTGCCGCGCTCGAGCGCGCTGATCTACCAAGACAACGACTACGGACTGTTCTCAGTCACACTCTTCAAGAAGTTAACTAAACTGACACTATGTGATAGTCACGCACATCACTGACATGATCGTGCCGCGCTCGAGCGCGCTGATCTACCAAGACAACGACTACGGACTGTTCTCAGTCACACTCTTCAAGAAGTTAACTAAACTGACACTATGTGATAGTCACGCACATCACGGACATGATCGTGCCGCGCTCCAGCGTGCCAATCTACCAGCACAACGACTAGAGACTGTTCTCAGTCACACTCTTCAAGAAGGTAACTACTAAACTGACAGTGTGTGATAGTCACGCACGATGCGGACATGATCGTGCCGCGCTCGAGCGTGCTGATCTACCAGGACAACGACTACGGACTGTTCTCAGTCACACTCTTCAAGAAGTTAACTAAACTGACACTATGTGATAGTCACGCAAATCACTGACATGATCGTGCCGCGCTCGAGCGCGCTGATCTACCAAGACAACGACTACGGACTGTTCTCAGTCACACTCTTCAAGAAGTTAACTAAACTGACACTATGTGATAGTCACGCACATCACTGACATGATCGTGCCGCGCTCGAGCGCGCTGATCTACCAAGACAACGACTACGGACTGTTCTCAGCCACACTCTTCAAGAAGGTATAACTACAATGACATTGAGATAGTTTCTGTGATAGTCACGCACATCACTGATATGATCGTGCCGCGCTCGAGCATCCTGGTCTACCAGGAAGACTGAGGACTGACTCAGCCACACTCTTCAAGAAGGTACATTCAGTTATACAAATTAGGCTGAGATTCAACACTTTTTGAATGTCAAGAGATACAAAAGACAACCCAGAAGTCGTAACTCTTATCTTAAATTGAACGCTCAAAATACATACAACGATCTATAGGCACTCGAATGACGTTGACAGGGAGGCGTTGTTGCGAGGTATTTCCTCTTCACCTCGAGCATTGATCACCACGCTTGCTCAAGACGGATTGGCTATTATAGACTTATTTTATTTAACGGTCCAGGATTTCTTTCACGACGTTGTATTAACAACTATTTAGTTTTTAACCGACTTCCAAAAAAGAGGAGTTTCTATGTTCGTCTCTATTATTTTTATATACTATTATGTTCATCGATGTTTTCATCAACCATAACATGACCGATTTTGAAAATGCTTTTTTTTTGTGATTTCACAGGTGGTAGAGGAGTTCAAGCATCACGCTCGTGACCGTAAGTTCGTGGTTCGTGAGTTCTCGTACAACGAGGCCGACCTCGCCGCCGGCAAGAATGAGATCACCAAGCTGGTCACCGACAAGAAGAAGCAGTTTGTGAGTACAGTCACAGCCAAAATACGTTCGTCACCTCACGATAAAACCTGTGGGGAAAACTGGAAAGCGTAGAACAAAAACTTCGCATACATGTGACATCTACCAACCCGCATTGCTAGATTACGACCCACTTCCTCTCACCGAGAGGAGGTCTATGTCCCTGCAGTGGGAACATAGGCTCATTATGCTTTATTCATTAATTACGGGCCTCTCATCAATAAGAATTTGAGGTTGTGGATAATATCTTACGAATCTTCGTTCGTGGGGCCCTGTAGCTTAGGCGTCCTGTAACCTAGGGCCCCTGTATCATAGTACGGTAGTAGCTACGCTCCTGGGGGTCTACTCGACCAAAATACCTCATTAACACTCAGCTCACTTCCGCGGCAGTGAGCAGGGAAGTGGGCAGCACGAGAATGTAAACACGATACTTCTCTCGATCCTACAGTTGGCGTCAAATAACTTTGCCGCTCTGAAGTAGGCTACAAATGATTGCGCATGAATCAATCTTCCTTATAAAACATTGCCGACCCCGACGACCCCATAACCTTCCTCCAGGAGAGTAATAGGGAAACATTTTCCTACCTCGCCGCCGAGGTCCGCGATCGCGACCCTCCCGAGTAAATGATACTCCCCCCGACCCTTGCTCGACGATGCCCCAGCAAGCGTCGATGCTGAGGCTGTAGCTTTAAATTCCCCGATTATTAATAATGATATATCCTTGATACAGCCTGCCCCATCATGCTATCCTCCCCACAGCGACGCCCTAAGCCGAGGTTCGTACCCCACAGGGGGTGCCCTTAGCGAGCGCTCGCCTAATTTTAATTAGCATGGTTTTGCCCTTGGCTGGAGGCTTTAAGTGTAGTAGCTTAAGGCAGCTACAGGAAAGTCCGGTTAGTCATGACCTCAGAGGTCAACTACGAGATGCCCTACATAAAAAAAAAACAATGCGCATGCGCAACCTAACTTAGAGCGGCAAAGTTATTTGACGCAAACTGTACGGCAGTTTTTAGGGAATTATTGCCGGCAGCGCGAGGAGCAGTGGCAGGGGCTGAATGTAAATGAGGCATAAGGTCTGGCTCTTAACCCGATATAAATAGAGCTCATAATAACATAACATTGTCTCCGCAGGGTCCGCTGGTGCGATGGTTGAAGGTGAACTTCTCGGAGTGCTTCTGCGCCTGGATACACGTAAAGGCGCTGCGTGTCTTTGTCGAGTCCGTGTTGAGGTGAGCTTTCTAGTCACCGATAAGTTGTACTTATAAAAAATCCCACCAAAAATGCCTTTAAATACTTCGTGTAAATGGTAAGAATTCAGACAGTGTTCTGTGAAATTGAGTCGCTCACAATGTCTTGGATAATTTTGTAATGCATTAATAAATAACATTTCGATCTAATCATACCTCGTGCACAAGAAATTTCATGAATTTATTTAGACACTATTTTTCTTCATATAGATAAAGTATGGACTATCAAAAAATAATTATACTATACTATATACCATGGCATTTTAGTCGTCTTACAAAAGCAGCCCACTTCATGTATCCAATAACTACTAAACATTAACATGCGGGGCAGTCTTTGGGGACTGCCGATAGAAGTGAAAACTAAGTAACTTGTCAATTGTATACAGGGTGGCAACAACATCGACTCGAAAACTGATACCGTGCTTCAGTACATGATTCTGAATACGCGTGCGTTGACATTTTTCGTCGGCTATTTAAATGTATTGCACTTTTCTATGAAACAGCAGATTCTTTTTAATAACCGACGAAAAATTTCTACGCATATTCAGAATCATTTACTGAATCCATGGCATTAGTTGTCCCTGTCACCCTGTATCTATGTACATATAGCTCATAGGAAGGGTTCGGTGGCGATGACGCGAGTTCCATGATTTTTGTTCACCCAAAAAGTGCTCAACGTGCCTAAAGAAGTTTTCACTTCATAAATTGATATATTGTATAATTTTTTTATTGGTCCTACAGGTATTTTATGTCGGAAATTTTGAGTGGCACTTTGTCAATAAAAAAAAAAATCGTTTTCATTGGTTAAATGAAGTGGGCTGCTTTTTTAAGACCACTAAAATGTCATGGTACAGGGTGGATTTTTGAGATGGGGCAGTAAGGCAGCTATCTTAACCGTTGTAGCTACAGGAAAACGGTCTTAGAAGACTGTCCTTAACTTTTTCGAGAAATTTTGATCTGTATTAACAGATTTGGAAAAAAAAATATCAGTCAGCAAGAAAATAGGCATATTTATACAAAAAAAAAATTGATGCCATTCGATCATGGTTCTTATAAAGATCTAAAAACTCGACGGGACCAAATGAGGTTCGAGTACTAGAAAAGTCAGAAATCGCAAAAAACTTTTCGCATACATTTTTATTATTAATACGTTTTTGACATTGATTGTTGCTGAGATGAGATTTCAACTTGAATTTGAATGCTTCTTTAAGGACGAGGATTGGTATTCTGCTTCCTGCATAGTTGCTTTAACTTACTTCGTTATGTGACCCTAATACTCGATAAACAAACGAATTATTACTAACAAATTATAAATATTGAACTCCTCCCCCCACAGATACGGCCTGCCGGTGAACTTCCAGGCCGTGGTGATGGTCCCGTCGCGCAAGAACACCAAGAAGTTGCGCGAGGTGCTGCAGACGCTGTACGCGCACCTCGACCACTCCGCGCACCAGAACACGAGCTCTGCCGCCGACGTGAGTACTGAACTACTACAGCTTTCTAAACCAAAGCATGCGCTTCGGGTCATCTTCGTGCTTCCGAATTAGCACGAACGACGCGCCTCAGACTTAGGCTGCCTGTCCACTGGAGCGGAGAGGAGCGGAGTAGCGGTGTGCCAATATTAACCAATGAAATTGCATAAAATCTCCGCTCCGCTTCAATGGACAGGGATTTGCGAACTAGTTTAAAAATTCATACAAAACCGGGAAACGGAGCGGGGAAGCGGAGCGGGGAATTATTACTCGTCGCGTGAACTCGGTCTAGCTCCGCACAGTCCGCAACACCGCTCCGCTACCTCGCTCCGCACAGTCCGTAACTCCGCTTCGCTACCTCGCTCCGCATCAATGGACAGACACTTTCCGCAACTCCGCTCCACTCCGCTGCCATTCTCCTCTCCGCTGCCTCGCTCCGCTTCAATGGACAGGCAGCCTAACCCCCCCACAGAGGCAATTCTTCTAAGTTTTGTTCTACGGCTCTCTGCAGTAGTTAGGGACCGAAAACTTTATAAGTTACGGTATCGAAGAATTTTGGTTACTTCCACGACTAAGATTACCGCTATCTTGGTAACCAAGAAGAAGAAACGTGTTACCTCTATTAGGTTCCGTTTTAATACCAGTTACGGAACGGACGTCACGTGTAAGATAGAGGTCATTTTTATGTCGGTAACCGTATTAATACTGGTTGTATTCAATTTCAGGTAACCTTTAAACATACCTGTAAAAAATATAAATGTTGTAACCGAAAAAATACCCGTATTGATCATTAAAGTTTTCTGTCTGTCGGGTTACCAACCCCGGTCCCAATAGTTGTTTTTTTTTTTTTTTGGAATTGCATAGATGTTCTATCAATTTCTATCATCATGGTAATACAAGATAGGCAAGTCCTTCCTTGGTTTTAACAACTCTATACTAGATCTCATGATAGCGGTTTCGTATGTCCGAAGTTAGACGATGATTCCCGAAGCGCATACTTTTCTTGGGATAAGTTCCTTTAATTTGAGTACCTAAAGTGCATGTTATTAAAATTAAATTCATAAAGATTTGTAAGTTGTGCTGTTTAATTAACTTAAGTTGATGATAGAAGATAGGAATCAGTTAAGTAAAATTCATTGTCAAATTTAAGAGAAGTTTATTTTGTCATTTTCGCAAATATATATTATTGTTACCAAATTCCACATAATATTTTTATTGTTGTGTAAGAGAGTTCTCAGAAGTTAATTCAAAATTTGAACTATTGTATTGTAACTATAGTAAAGTAGTTGAGTTTAACATAATATGCTATGTTCTGACTTATAGTCTGACTTCGAGGTCAGACTATAAGTCAGACTAGCCGAACTGTTGGTCTATTTTCTTTGAAATTAAAAAGTGTTTCTCTCATCAAGCCCACCAATTTTCGAGGTGTGAAATCCATGGCCATCTGTTTTGCAATGATCATAAAATTATATTCGTAATGTTATCGATGTCATGTTTCAGAACGCTGAGCTGGCGGGTCTCGGTTTCGGCTCGTCCGACTACTTCCCGTACGTGTTCTACAAGATCAACGTGGATATGCTCGACAGAGCCTAGTGCGCGGCGCCGATAAACAACACGCTATATTAGGTAAGCTCCGTACTCTATCATCATCATTTCAGCCAAAAGACGGTTTGCTGGACATAGGCCTCCCCAAGCACCGCCACTTCGACCGGTTCTGTGCTTCCCGCATCAAGCGGATTCCTGCGGCCTTCACAAGGTCATTGGTCCATCTTGTGACGCCTTCCAACGCTACGTCTTCCGGTACGCGGTCGCTACTCCAGAACCTGTCGGCCCCATCGGCCATCTGTTCTGCGAGCAATGTGCCCTGCTCACAGCCACTTAGGTTGGCAATTCTTCGAGCTATGTCGGTTACCTTGGTTCTCCTACGAATCTCTTCATTTCTGAGTCGATCACGTAGGGAAACTTCGAGCCAGTATTATATGCCTTCTAATAATACCAGCCTATTACTGTCCCACTGCTGGGCAAAGGTCTCTTCTCATGCAGAGAAGGCACGAGCATTGATCACCACGCTTGCTCAAGACGGGTTGCTGACTGCAGACTTATATTAACTATAAGTCCAGGTTTCCTCACGATGTTTTCCTTCACTAATGTCAGTAATGTCCAAGATAAACTCAGAAAGTACACCGTGGTTTAGCTCTTGTCAGCGTCTTAAGAAGCCACATTTCGACGGTGATTTTTTTCTTATTCGGAGAAACTGAAAGACTTCGACAACTATGACTTATACTATAGCTGCCTCGCTTTTCACAATTTTTTCTTATCTATTTATATAAATATGGAGAAACGAAATGTCACTTTGTATAAAAGTGACATTTCGTTTCTCCATTTTTTTCATTATCAAGGAAATGGTTAAGGCCAATATTACTGTAATACTTTTTTTTCCAAAATACGGTTCTTCGACACTTTGAGATTTTTTTTTTAATTAGTTGTCTTTACAAACGTGACTTAATATCAGTAAAAATTGAGAATCAAACAGAAAAAAAAGCTGACAAAACAAAGAATTCAGAGTAGAAATTATGTAAAAGAGTGTAATTCGTAAAAAGTATGAACTTCCAGGCGGTGGTGATGTCTTTATGTCTCTCTACTTTGCTGCCGTCGTACTGTCTATAACGTCATTTTTGTCTACTCTTCCGTCGACAAAACGGTGCTCGTGGTCAGCCTGTTGGGAAATGCCTATGTCCAGCAGTGGACTCCGACAGGCTCGGTTGATTGATCGATTGTGTACACTCATTTGATATTGTTTGTTGCAGGTACTGTTACCAGGTTCTTTATCCTGTGTGTTCGACCAACCGTATTGGTGACACAATAGCATGAAGGTTCATCGTACAATTTATTTTACTTTATACAACATATCTAAATAAATATCTATCCCCAAATTACTACAGGCCCTTGAAAAAATCAAATAAAAGCATATTTTTCTATATGTACAGAGTTTTTTGAAATCTTTTTTTGTGAAAACTTTAAATCATATTTTTTCGTTTTACAATGCAGGTTGTTGGTATAGATGTTTGTGTAAATTATATAATATGTTATTTATATTAAGATGCCATTTTGAATTGAGAAAAAAAAAATTGTTGCAATAATCCTGATAAAGCTTACGGCTTGATGTTTTTGTTGAATGTTAATAACCTGTTTAAATGAATTGATTTCAGTATTATACTTGAGTTGCGTAGTGTAGCGTAACGCATGCAATGAAATAAAATATTAAACGTAAATAACATCAGATACAAAGCTATGTAAATAAGAACATTCCTCATACATGTGTGTAGTACATAATAAAATATTATTCAAGTTACTGTTTTTTGTCGTTTTATTTTAACAGTTTTGTTAAATAACTAGAATACCGGCGTGAGATTTTCGAGCTTCTGATGACCCGCCGTAACGTATCTTTGATAAATGAGTACATTATCATACAATGTACCTGCGCGGTTTATTGTATAGAATTTTAATTAATATTTATGGCACCTCTTCGGGCCGAGTCACACCGGAATGGCAGCGCCCCCCGGCGTCGCCCCCGGCGTCGCCCCCGGCGTCCTCGCGCGACCGTCAGATCCCACGCGCCTAGTCTCCTCTTGACTAGTTTAGTTTCTACATTACATACGCGCGGCCGCCCGCGGTGCCGCGAGCGTTCTCGCGTCGCCGCTGGCAGCCGCGGGCAGAACCACCGACAAAACGCGTGGTGCGCGGCCGCTCGCGTCACCGCGGGTGTCCTCGCGACCTTTTCAAGCGATACTGGTCTTTTAAGTATGTAGATAAAGTTTAAATTTATTTCACACTGAAAGTGCTCGCCGCGTCGCTGCCGGCCGCTGCCATTTCGGTGTAACCCGACGCTTTAGGTCATGATGAGCTATCCGAATATTTAAAAAAACCGGCTAAGTGCGTGTCGTACCACGCACAATGAAGGGTTCCGTAGGTGGGATGAATTTATCCCAAGTACAAACTTAACATTGTAGTTGAAAAACATGTTCTCCCATACAGAATGTATGTGAGATCATGTTTTTCAAACCGCAAATTTAAGTTGGTTGATTATTACTCGTTAACCTGTACAGCCTATTTAGCTCTCATAGTTTTCCTTTTAATTTCGTTATATATACTACTGCTGTGAATTTTTTCACGAGTCCAAGTACAACCATTTAGCTAGAAGGGGGAGGGACACATAACTCTAACAAAAAAATTCAGTTAAAAGCTTAATATTCAAGAGACAGTGGAATACGGGGGTGGCTCGTGCATGTTCAGAGGCGACATGTCAATCGACGGCAAAACGAACCTTGTCTGTGTTTCTCGGACTAGAAGTGCACGCGGGCAAGGGTCGCCGACTGCTCCTCGGTACATAACAGAGATCTTTGAGGAGCACGTGGTCCTTTATGCGGGTTTTGATGGCAGTGGGTTCATGTTAATGCACGATAACGCCCGCTGTCACACCGCATTAATTGTAGGAGACTACCTGTAAGAAGTTGGGATCACACCTTTGGGATGAACTGAAACGGCGAGTATAGACACGCACTTGATCCCGCCCCCCACTCTCCAAGACCTCCAAGATGCCGTAGTAGCAGAATGGGGCAGTGACTGAAATCGGATTTTAGATACATTTTTATTTATCTGACGCATGTCTAGTTACAAGTTAAAATAGCTATGTAGTACCTATCTACCCGTACTCACAAACTGCAGGATTTTTATTCCAATTCAATTTGAATAAATGAAAGAAATTCGTTGCATGGCACACAAAGGTGACCAATAATAACACAGATTAGCACAGATGGGTCACTCCGCAAAATTATTTAAATAAAAAGCGACTCTTGCTACGACACAATAAAGTGCAATTCAGCGCTAATTACCTACAGTTATATTCACCTAGCAGTTGCCTCTCTTTCTATCGCGTAACTCTTACTCGTATATCTTGACTACGTTACGCCCACTGAATTCGACAAGTCGAGCCCGCCGTGCGCGTACTTACTTGTAACTTCATACTACCTAAAATGCAGAGTGACCTACCTGTAAGTATTCATCTGTGCCAATAAATAGTTTCTGTAACTCACAAACAATGTATAGAAACTAGGACAACTAACAACTTCATTTTGTGATTTTACAGTGTACTCTGGCTAGGGAGGAAAAACGTACTTACTGATTGAGTTGGTAGGTATAGCAATTAATTTTCCTCTAGAGGCTTTAGACTCAACATTTATTATTATTTCCTCATTCAAGTAAATGTTTAATATTGAACCTCTCATAAGTTATAATGTAAATATTTAACGATTGGATGGCATGGAATACCAGCACAATGATCGCTGTTAGATCAATTACTAGAAAAACAATATACTCTTGTATTTTCTGAAGGGTTTGGTGGAGATAAAATAATACATAAACAGACAGACAGAGTTAATTTCGCATTTATAACATTACATTATATTATAATATTTATATAGTAGGAATTATTGACAGAAGGGCTAAGTCCAACTAATCTCTGATAAACGTTCCGGGACGACAATCATCTCTGGGTAGTTAATATTGACGTGCATAATAAAAGGACCAACGCAGTTATAATTTGCAACAAGCAAAGCAAACCATAAAGGTAAACAAAATAAAAAAGTTGATGTTAAATCATGAAAAAATCACTTTATTTTTTTTAAGGAATGCTTACAATAATCTTACGAACTAATAATACGAAGCACATTAGTCATCCCACTCGTGATCTTCTGTTTTATTGTCATCTTCCAGGTTGTTAGGCACTGAGTCACCTCCCTCATCCATCCTTTTGAACAAAGAAGTCAATAACTTCTTATTTAAATGGTCTGTTAGACTTGTCTCCCTTGGTGGTTGTTCCGGAATGTTCTCGGGCTTCACAGGCGCAGTTTTATCGGGTTCTGGCATTTTGGAAATGATAAATTATTGAGGAAATCAGTAACTAAAACAAAGACGACTTCAACAAACAATTGTAAGTTGGGCAATGCGGCCGAATGAAAGGATGAGAAAGTAATGCATTTTAGTGAACAAGTGGGTACATTTTAAATTGATCGGATAGCAGTTCGACTTTGACAATTTGTTGGATGTCAAAGTTGTGTCAAAATCAAAATCATTGCGTTTTGTTTGACGACTCGAAGAATTACGATGGAATTAAACAATAATAATGTGTAGTAATAAAATCTTAATACAGTCGAATTGATATAATTAAATAATAATCTAAAAAAAATCTGTACAGAGTTTTGTAAATTGTATCTACTATTACGTCTGCGCAATTTTTAAACGATTGCTCTTTCTTGTTGTCTCGTCGTATCCCAAAGCTAACAAAATTTTGAAATAGCTTTGTTAATTAATTAATGAATGTTATTAGAATAAGATATAATAAAAAAAAACAATAAAATCTTCTGATTATTTTTGATCGCAGCACAAGTTTTGTTTCGTAATATCGTCGCGTTCATAATTTTTTTTTGCTGTCATCCCGTAATAAACGTTTCAGCCAGCGACATTTTTCGTCGGCTGGTGTAGAATTTGGCCAAAGAAACGCCCTGAAAAGTTAGTATCCATATCTAAATTCGTGTAAAACGGTATCATTCTTAATTGATCGGTCATTTTCAGTCTAAGTGTGGAAAATCATCGAAAATTTGTGCTTCAATGTCGGCTAGTGCAATGCTCTTACATAACTTGGAATCTAAGGACATAACCTGCATTTTGATCATCTGATTTTTGTGTTTTATATTTCAGAGCCATAAAAATGTTGGGACGTGCAGCACCGGGTGTCTGCCAAGTGGTGGCCATGGCCAACCAGCAGCAGAACAGGAACATGGCTACACTAAAAGCCATTTCCATCCGTCTGAAGTCTGTAAAGAACATTCAGAAGATTACCCAATCCATGAAGATGGTGTCAGCTGCTAAGTGAGTGCCTAGCCTTATTTTGCAAGTATGGAATAAAAATTTTGTAAATGGAATTCTGTTCAAAATTTACTGATTTCAAATCTGTCTGTCGTCTCATTGCCTGTC
This sequence comes from Agrochola lota, assembly GCA_947364205.1. Taxonomy (NCBI): domain Eukaryota; kingdom Metazoa; phylum Arthropoda; class Insecta; order Lepidoptera; family Noctuidae; genus Agrochola; species Agrochola lota. Next base: position 16,858,347 of record OX376240.1, read on the forward strand.
AGAGTGTCAGCCACTATGATAATCAAAAACTAAAATAATAAAGAACTTAAAATTAATCAAAATCAAAATCAAACCAAAAAAGAAGACATGAGTTTATTGTGCAAATAAGCTCTCTTTATCTTCTTGGGTCCCTAATCTTTGAGAATTCCTTTCTCATTTTTATTAAGGAAAAAATACGAAATTTCAATGTTGTGTCGGAAAGATTGTTCCAAATTAACATGCATTCGGTAGGTATACCTATATATATAAATATGGCGAAATCTGGTTCCTGAGCAATAAGGAGTTCTATACTTAGTAAAAAAGCTAAAATCAAAAGACAAGTCCCCCAAAACACCTGCCCCCGCCCTTCACCACTGCCTAGTGCCTTAGCTGGGAAGAAGTGGCGCAAAAAACTCCTCAGCAGTCTGTAATGTTAGAGGAACTAGAAATGATAAGCTGATTATGCATATAAAATAACTAAGAACTTTTTTTTACATGTTGTTTCCAACAAATATTTGTAAGTATAGCCGAGCCAATTTTTATAAATTGTTGAAAAAATTATAGCTGTACTATAATTTTTTCAACAATTTATAAAAATTGGTAAAGAATTGGTACCCCATATAATGGGAATCTTTTCTTTATCAATCTGTCAAACTGGATCCCAATTAGAATAGAAAAGATTTGCATAAAATTTTCCCCTCATCCTCATTCCAGCTGAAAGTCGTCCACTGCTGACTATAGACTTTCCCCAAAGTATCGCCATATCCACCGAGAATGCTGTTTGTTATGACTTACACCAAGTCTGTGGGCCATCATCTTGAGTGCTGTCTTCTTGTATATTAAATTAACAAACCTAAATACATGCTGCTTCTTCCCATATGGGTATGCAGAAACTACAGAATGCCCCCTGCTTCGATCCTTACATACTCCTTGCTGCTTCGTTGACGTTCACCTGACCTTTCTGAAGAACATCACCAATAAGGTCCATTACCAATATGTCCTTCTAGGGCGTCCTTTGTTAGTACAATATGCTTATATCCTTGTTTGCAGGTACACCCGTGCTGAGCGTGACCTGAAGGCCGCTCGCCCTTACGGCGAGGGAGCTGTCCAGTTCTACGAGAGGGCAGAGGTAATGTGCCCATTTATAAAAAATATTATTGCTTATTTTTTTTTGTAATAACTGCAATCATTATTTTACTTGAAAATATTAATGTTTTATTTAAATTATAAGTCGCCTAAGTAACGCATTGTTACTAGTAGGATAATGAGAGTATCTGCGGAAGAAAATAAAAATTTCGACACTAACTAAAGTATTTTTCACGAAAAATTATTTATTTTCATTCCACAGTGTCTACTTAGATGGTAACTTAAAATTACTTGCGATCATTATGGACCCTATTGGGCACAGCTAAATAGGAACGAAGCTTTGAATAACTTAGCTTATCAGTCTTCTGAACAAGTTTTTTTTATACACATTATAGTTTACTGTACAAATACTTATAAGATTTGTTAGCACTTATATTTTGTCGTTTAAGTATTTTTTTTATCTATTGGTGACAGGTTGCTCCCCCCGAGGATGACCCTAAGCAGCTGTACATCGCCATGTCATCCGACAGAGGTAAGATTCTATTTACTTAGTTGTTTCATTAACATTTTTGTATATATAATAATGTCGCCTATATTACGCTGGCATCGATTATCCTCACGCATTTTCTCCTTAGAAAACCGAATACCGATTTTTCTAAATGAATTTTCTGAGGCGGCGATTCGAGAATTTAGAGTGAAATCGTGTAAGGCGACGGTGCTGATACATGACTCGTACAATAATATGATGCCTGGGTAAAGTAAAAGAAATTCTATTTACTCCTTCAGTAAGATATTAACAAAATATTAGACACGTACTTTTTGCTTTATCATATTAATAAAAAATTACTTAGGTAAAACGCATTAATGTTGGGGAGTGGGGTACGTCACAAGTAAGTACATAAGTAAGTATAATATCTACATACAAGTGACATCATGGCATATATATTTTAAGTCAATGTATCGCCGTAATCTTTTGATGACGTAAAACAAGAAAAAATACGTGTCCAATATTTTTAATAATGACCCTGATGGACAAAAAAGACTTAAGGGACTGCCGATAGAAGTGAAAACTAAGTAACTTGTGAATTGTATATCTATGTACACATATCCACGTACAAGTATACATATAGCTCATGGAAAGCGTTCGGTGACGATGACGCGAGTTCCATGAATTTTGTTCACCCAAAAAGTGCTCAACGTGCCTAAAGAAGTTTTCACTTCAATTTTTTTTAGTTATCATCCCTATTCTCGTTCAATTATCGAATTTCCGCCGAAGTGTCACTTCAAAAACTTGATGAGGTCGGTGTCTCCTATCCGACTCCTTTCATCGACCCCGAAACAAACACAAGTCACAGTCTCTTTTAAAATCCAGACATTATTTTAGTCACATTAGTCATGTGACGTTTCGCTAACAAATCGTCCCGTTCCTTGTCAGGTCTTTGCGGCGCCGTGCACACCGGTGTGTCCAAAGTAATCCGCTTGAAGCTCGCCGAGCCCGGCGCGGAGAACATCAAGGTGATCTGCGTGGGAGACAAGTCGCGGGCTATCCTGCAGCGTCTGTACAGCAAGCACATCATCAGTGTTTGTAACGAGGTCAGTAGCATCATTGGCTGAAATGTAACTGTTATAATGAAGGGCAGCGACAATCTTATCGTCCGTTGTTTTAATAATTCTCACATAAAGGAAATAATGTTTTACATTTTATGTATTATATTTAATTTTATTTGATTTGCACAGATCTTCCTTCAGTCTTTGGAAAGACTGATTTTGATTACGGGAAAAGAAAATTTTTCATACAGCATCAGTGCAGGGGTAGCAAAGTCAACAGAAGACTCAGAGTTTCATTGTTGACATGATCCAAAAAGATTCAGTAAAAATAAAATTGTACCTGTAACCCTATCTATCGTTAAGAACATACATTATTTACACAAACTTCTACCCTACCAGATTGGCCGCAAGCCACCCACCTTCAATGACGCGTGCAAGATCGCCGACGCCATCTTGAACTCGGGTTACGACTTCGCTTCGGGCAAGATCGTCTACAACAAGTTCCGCTCCGTCGTGTCCTACCAACAGTCCGACCTGCCGCTCTTCAGCCAGAAGGCTGTAGAGGTGAGTACTGCGCCTAAATTAAAAGTGTGGTGGAGAAACTTCTCCATCTTCTTCTGCAGAGACCACTGCGGTCAGTCGCATAATTCTCTGATAATTATGTAGACTACAAAAATAACACCATAGGTGCAGCTCTGCCTAATCCTTCGGGTATTGGCGTGATGTTTTGTGTGTTATTTTTAAAGAAAATCTTGTGTTATTTTTTGGCGTTTTCTGATGGTGGTTATAAGATAGGAAAAGCCATCAACATCCTTTCAATAAATAAACTTATGAATGAAAATTGATTTTCCTATCTTTCAGTTTAAAAAAATTCAAAATATTTTTTTTTGTAATTTTTGACCTATCCTGCATTCGCGATTTAGTTTGCAAACATGTAAAAAAATATGTTTTTGGAAAAACAACTTTAAAATCGATACATAAAGTTCAGTTTCCGCTACAACTTCAAACATTTTTATTACTTTTTCAATGGAAAACCATTGAAAAAGTAATAAAAATGTTTGACTGATTTCGGAATGACTGTAATAATAGTCATTCCGAAATTAACTCAATATATACTTATATAAAGTTGATGTTCGTTTAAATGGAAATACCAGCAGTTGGAAAAAAGAAGTTTATTAGACTTTACATGCAAATATATTTTTTTTTATGGAAAATCTTCATAGAATTGCAATAAAATAAAATCACATCAACTCGGCATCACTACGTCTTCTCGATATGGCTCAAAATTCTACTATAAAGAACTATAATCTTAAGGGTACACATAGTGACGCTGTTTGTACCTCCCATACCTATGGATAATTACCAACCAAATCTAATCAACACAAATCTCTCTCAAATTCCAGACTGCACCAAAACTAGCCACCTACGACTCTCTCGACGCGGACGTGATCGAATCCTACATGGAGTTCTCCCTGGCATCCATGTTGTTCTACGCGCTGAAGGAAGGCGCGTGCTCCGAACAGTCTTCCCGTATGACAGCTATGGACAACGCGTCCAAGAACGCCGGCGAGATGATTGAGAAACTGACGCTGACATTCAACAGAACTCGCCAGGCCGTCATCACCAGGGAACTGATTGAGATCATCTCTGGTGCCGCCGCCCTTGATTAAATACTTTCTTGAATCGTTTTGCTGAGATTTGGGTGTTATTTTGCTAGTATTTTTTGTTATTTTGGCCGTGGAATTCGTTTATTTATGATGAATGAAAGCCATACTAAACGAATTCTACCGCACCAAACTTTTAGTTTATTCAGTTTTTTTTACAAGAAAAGTTTTGGGGCATTTATCCGATCGCGAATTTTTGACAGCTATTTTAGCGGGAATATTGAAATTGATCTCAACAAAACGATGTAGAACGAATCAATATTAACACAATATTTATTATAACCGTTTCAAGTATAATATTTACAATAGTATGTAAGTACGATGCCGACATTCCCGACGGAGTGTGCTGTGTTTCGGTGGAAACTCACGCAAATATCGCTTCACTGGCTTCAACACCTTTCACTGAAGTATGGGACACTCTGCTCGATACATTGTGTTTGCGAAATGTTGTTATGTAAGGATACAGTGGTGGTTAGCAATAAAATACCATTTTAGAAGTACTTGTTTTAATTTTTGGAACGCGTCTTGAAAAAGCGTTATGCCCCTCCAGTTTCAAGTGTCAAAAGTTTGTTTTTGGAACAAAGTTCTGTTTGTTTTAAAATCATACTCGATAAAGAATTCCGTTCCTGATGAAGGTCCCCCGACCGCACATGTTTTTTTCCTATACAAGGAATGTACGACATCTACCCTAACTAATATTATACATGCGAAAGTGAGTTTGTTTGTTTGTTACGCTTTTACGCTAAAACGGTTGAACAGATATTTCTACCGTAAACTTTGATAAAACATGAGTATTTCCTACCAACCCTGAAATGTGTCCCCTTACTGGTGTCTTTTTAAGACTCAAGTACTGCGCAGTTGCTTCTGTCACAAAGGAAGCTTGTGATCCTTGATCAAGCAACGCCCTGATAGTGTGTAGCAGTGGGAATATTATAGGCTGATTGTGCCATCTGAAGCTACCAGTCAGATTTGAAAAAAAAATACCAATTTCCAAGAAAGATAGGCTGATTAACCTCATGTGCCGCGACCCTTAGGAGCCGAGCAAAAAGAAAAACAGAACGCTAAGCGATGTAGTATACATGTAAGTTTTACAAAAATGTGGCTGTTATACGGGGTGGCAGAGACATCGACGCGAAAACTGATACCATTGATTCAGTACATGATTCTGAACACCCGTGGGTTGAAATTTTTCGTCGGTTATTACAAAAATAATCTGCTGTTTCATAAAAAAGAAAAGTGCAATACCTACGCGGTCAAAATGTATGGAAAAGCAGATTTTTTTTATTAATAACCGACGAAAAATTTCAACGTAGGGGGGTTCAGTTCATAGTTGCATATTTTGTATTTATTATATTTTCTCTTATAATCTTACACACTTTGTCTACATCTCTTTATCTAATTTCCTATCGCATTTCGCATCGATGTCCCTGCCTGTATATTGTGGTTTTACGACTTCCACGCAAACGAAGTCCCGGGCAGAAGCTAGTTTTTACTAAATTCCGACGGTTTTGCAAAATCGCCAATCAACACACTTGACCTCTTCCTTCACATGTTGTCAAATACAAAGTCAGAATGGGAAGAATTCACAATAATTACTGTCCATAATTTTATTTGAGTGACATGGAGAGGACTCGTGGCTATAATAATGTGAGAGGATTCGTGGATTAACAGCTGCACGGGCCGATCGAAGGTTAACACGTTCACTGTGCAGCTATGATGAGAGAGACTACCCCATAATTGCAAACGAAAATTGTAGATAATATTTTGCCACACGTGTGAACCAATAAAAGTGGCTAAACTCACACGTGTTTGAGGTTATGAGCCTTTAAATTTGCGAACAACGTATGCCCCACCCATGGGTCATGCACGCACGTTGAGCAACTCGATATGCCCCATTGGTGGGGCATGCACAGTGAACGTGTTAAGCTACGCTTGCCGAGGTAGGTCCGTGGATTGGTGACCATTCATAACGTATCGAGACCCCTCCGTGCCTAAGCACGTGAAGCCGTTGGTTCCGGCTGTCATTCTTAGATCTTTAACAGTCGTTACGGATCGTTAGAAGCCCGAAATTCTAACAACCAGTCTTATCAGGGGTATCGTATCACCCAGTAACTGGATTGTGGAGGTCAGACAGGCAGTCGCTTCATGTAAAATACTGGTATTCAGCTGCATCCGGTTAGACTGGAACCCGACCCCAATATAGTTAGGAAAACGCTAGGCAGATTGATTGATTTTGATTTGAGTGGCAGAAACTATCTGGGAGAAAAAAAAGGTCTAAAATAAAATTCTCAAATACTCGCTGTAAATTTTATTCTAACTTACAATCGAAATTACATAGCAGTCTTAACTTTAAAATTATTTTAAAAGTCGTGAGCTCGTCACAGAAATAACATGATTTACTACATTTTGGTATCAACAAAGTGAAAATATTTACAAAATGATTGTACGAATTAGAATTATGATTATGACACATCTAGTGAACATAGGATCACATAACATCATGTCCGTAACACACTTGCAATGCCAATTGCAATTTGACAGTTCAACATGATTTTATTGCGTTATTTACGTTGTCGAGCAGACACATTTTTCAAATATATTAAGCAATAGATTAGAAATCTCCTTCAAAATCCTTTGGATTGCAATTGATAGTGCGTTAAGCAACTTGAGGGCTACACGTTGGATCACAGATAAATACAGGGACATTCCGCAAAATCATTAAAATAAAAAGCGACTCTTGTAACTACACAATAAAGTGGAGTTCAGGTCGCACCGCGCTAATTACCGACAGTTATATCCACTTAGAAGTTGCCTCTCTTTCTGTCGCGTGACTCTTAGATCTTCTGACTACGTTACACTCAATGAGTTGACCCGACAAGTCGAGCCTGCCGCGTACTTGTAGCTTCATACCTAAACTGCGGAGTGTCCCATCTGTATTCAACTTCTGAATGCTAAGCAAGGCCTGGGCTGACACAATTTTGACTGCCATCGACACGCTAAAAACAGGGTTTCGGATTTACATTGCGATCAAATCAAGAAAAGGATGCCCTTTGCGTACTGTTCGTAAGAAGTTTGCGCCCACGCATTCTATATAAAATTACAAATGTTAACTTACGCGACGTAAATGCAGTTACTACCGCTACAGCTTAGGGGTATATAATACCGCAAATTGCCAAGCATGATCGTCCGTTATATCAAAAATACTGCAGCATTCATTTTGAAATAAATATATGTTAATGTTGAGGATTAATGTTAAGTACTGTGTTTTACGAATACACGATTCCAAAAAAAACTGGTTTCGTGATTCCTCTCTCTGCAAGTGCGGGTTGGTGGAGGGCAATCTGGATCACAATTTCTTGGAATGCTCGAATAACGTTCCACCTTTAGATTTATATAGCCAATTGTAGCCGTCTTCGTAAATTTAAGATCCCTCTTCCAACAAATTTCGTCCTTACTAAAATGTTCCTCTCCAGATCTGCTGGTGGCGCTGATGACCTTCATTCGTCACAATAACATTAAGTTATGAATTATTCTATTATTATATTTTCAATTCATTATTTTATGTTGTGTTTTTTTTGATGGAACGGAACGCAAGTGACGTCAAATACTATGTGAATAAAAATCTATTCTTTGCAAAGTGCTTGAAATCTCACTTAGAGAAGTGAGTGCGATTTCTGCTTGATTATAGCACAAAAAATCATTAAATTTATATTAGTTGGGGCTAAACACCTTAAAAAACAGATGTTACCAGACCAGCAACGTGGTAAATGACGTGAAATCATGACCGCGACATAAATTGACATTTGAACTGTAGTAAGAACTTGTTGGGAGTTTTATAATCGTTTTGAGCAACAAGAAGTGTAGTTGAAATACAATAGACGACGTATATTTAGTAACCTAATCCGCTTAACTGTTCTTAAAGAGTCATAAAGAACCCTATAAGAAATCGACACGAGTTTTACCTCTCAACGAGGCATCCTCGGGATGGCGATTGACTTGTTGCGAACCCGGACCCGACGTGTGGACACGTCAAGCGTCGAGAGCAAACTGCTCTTTCTTATAATTTTTTTCTGACACGGTTTTTTTATGACTCTTTAAGAACAGTTAAGCGGATTAGGTTATTAAATATACGTCGTCTATTGTATTTTATAATGGATTTCCGCAAAGTCACGCCTGAGTCAATTAACTAGTGTAGTTGAATTTAACTTTTAATACTTTTCTTGTCTATCATTGATTTACAGAAAAAAATAATTACATGAATATTCCCTAAAGGTAACTCCTATTCTCATTTTGATCGCATGGTAACACTATTATTAAAATTTTATAGTAACGTGTTTCTCGTGCCATTCACAGAGTTCTACAAGGATATGTTGGCGCCTGAATGACACTGACAGGGGGGCGCTGTTGTTAAACATTTGTGAAATTGTCACAGAAATTGTATTGACTAAACAAGATGGCGGCGTTAGTTCCGAATTTGGCCACGCGCCACAATAACCTTGTAGCGTTGTACCATCAAAGACGTTCATAACTAACCACGGTAAGGACTATTCTTGCTTACAGCGCTCGGCGGCTATAGAACCGTGGCGCTATCAGATTTGGTTATCGTTTTCACAGGATTTTGTTTTCAAACTGTTTTGAAACTTCTTTGATGGTCAAAATAATTTTTAGTTCCAAATGTAATACGCTCACATGGCTCTATTATCTATACATTTTTTTTTAAATGTTCATTAATGGTACAGTAAAAAAATCTATAAAAGATTTCACCACATTTCCAAGTGGAATATTCCAACAAGATGATGCCTACAAAAGACCTAGCTAAATACTAAGAAAAATATCCAAACATGTCCTAACATAAAACATTGCATAACAATAACTATTAAAAACTTCATATATTATAATGATTGATCTGTTTATGTCACTATAGAGTAAGTATTATCACGCGTTGATTTCTTTAGAGGGTAAGCACATATTATACTATAACGAATTAAATAACTGAGTCCGACTATTGAGCATAGGTTCCTGGGTTCTATTGAGCAATGTTATGAGCTTTTCAATAGACTCTTTTACAACATAACCAGCCAATTGTGGGTGTAATTATAAATCTCTCCTAAACTTTCTCGCAACACAGACATTGGTAAGGTTACTGAAACCCCATATACCGGGCGTATTTCGTGCCAATTACGACCTCATAGGCGATATGCAATAAGCCCAAATTATCATAAATAATATTTTTCAGCTACCCTCTTCAAAAATAACGCGAGAATACATACAAATTGATATACATAGCGTGTAATAGCACAGTATTGAACGCGTTCGGGCAGTTACGTTGTAAACTGTAATTATTTGTAATAAGCTACTATGTACAGACCGCGGCGCCGCCTGCGACGAATATAGTATTCACACATTTTGTTACCTGAAAGAGAAATAAAAATAATTTGTTAAATTCAAAATTCAAGTCATTTATTTAAACTAATCTAAGAAGCCCGATTTGACACCTATTAAAATACTTTGTGTAGTGACGGGAAAAACAAATCGGTTGCTTTAAAACCCGATTCGAGACATATCGATATTAAATCCTTAGCGTTTGTAATCGACAATTTGATTGATTCTCGAGGCATATAGTTTTATTACACGTCATCATGATCATTCAAAATTCAAAATTTCAAAAGTCATTTATTCAAACTAGGCTGAGAATCAGCACTTTTCGAACGTCAAAATTACATAAGACAGTCTCCCAAAACGCCCACCCTTCACCACTTCCTAGTGCATTAGCTGGGAAGAAGAAGTGGCGCAACAAACTGTCCAGCAGCACAGCTGTCTGTTCAGTTAGAAGAACAACAAAAAAAAGATTGTATATATATTCAAAATAATTTACATTACGCAACACAAAACGTTATTTAAATCATTTGCCATATGTTAGCTAGCACACGCCAATATACCAGACAAAATCATCGAGAACAGCTACGCTCAGGCAGAAAAAAAAAAATACGTAAACAGAACTTAATATCTAAATAAAACCCCCCAGGCATAAAGGGCGTGCCCGCTTACATATAGTTGTAACTGGAAGTTATAAATGATAAACTAGGACCATCGAGCCTCAGCATCATCAGCCTACAGCAGTCCCCTGCTGGACATAGGCCTCTCCAATTGCACGCTATTCAGTTTGATTCTCGGCAACTCATATACAGCTGCTACCAGACACCCTGCGAAGATCGTCAAACGCCAGTCCACCGACTCCGACCTTTATTTCCTACATTGACCTATTAAATATCAAAATGAAGCTAAAACTATATGTGGATCATATTTTAGCTTAATTTTGGAATTATACGTTTTTCTCTTTTCTAAATATAATATGTTTGTAAAAGTGTAGATTTTTCAGAAAATCGATTTTATTCGGTCAAAAAATGGCTTAAAACGGTCGCAACACTACGGCAACGAGCCCAAAGACATGACATTGTAATAACGTCTTGTCAGAATAATCATCAACGATTAATTCGTGTTTTTTAGTGCATTTTTTCCAATATAAAGTAAAAATTGGTGCTTACGAATGATACTCATTGTTATAGTATGTGTATAACATAGTAATTAATTAAGAGTACCAATTTTATTTTTCGATTTCTTACGTAGATGTTCATACAAAGTTATGGCGACATGTTTATTGGGAAACGTCAAATCGGGCTTCTTAGATTGTCGCGAGATTAGGCTGAGAATCAGCAGTTTCCAAACGTTAAAATTACAACATTCCCCAAAAAACGCCAAATTTTTTTTTTTTTATATTTTATTTATTATTAGGAAAGCTTACAGTCTAATATCTATTTAGTTTGTACAATAGCGCTTACAATTGCCATTTATAGGCTTCCACAAATTAAAAACAATGTACCTAAAATTAAAAAAATTAAAAATTAAATTAAAAAAAAAAAGTAAGAAAAGAAACATTCAAAATTTAAATTAAAAATAAAATCTTCTCAAATATAACATAACTTAACAAAACAAAATAAATAAATTCTCTTTTTTTAACAACACATAAAAGGACATTGATATTATGAATCATAATAATTTGGTTAGTATATTACAATCGTATCGTCTTTATTTATTGTGCTAAAAACAGAAAAAAAAGAAAATGTACACATTTGTTACATGATATTTAATAATTTAATTATGAACAATGCTACTCGTTGGGGACAAAGTATTCATCATTCAGAGTACGCCTTAATGTGCTAGGGCTGGTTCTAAATAGATCAACATCTAAGTGAGAGGGCAGATTATTAAAGCTTGTTGCGCTACGTAAGAAGAAGGCATTCCGTCGGTAGTTTGTTGATGCGAATGGAATGTGAAGAAGTGGTCGCTGCCTGAAGCCTACGTGATGGGTTCGGAGTGATATTTTGGAGAGAAGTTGGGAACAATCGATGGAACTATTGGCAATATTTAACAGAAAAGTAATATCATTAACAAGGCGTCTGTTTTCCAGTGGTAGAAAATGGTATCTTTTGCAACGATGCGTGTAATCCGTTGAGTATTGCTTTGTCTTAAAATCTAAATATCTTAGAAACTTTTTCTGAATGCTTTCTATTCTTGACTTATACATGTCATATTTTGGGTTCCACACTTGAGATGCATATTCAAGATGGCTGCGTACGTATGAACAGTATAATACTTTGAGTGGTTTTAGTGAGCTGAAGCAAGTAGATGATCTGATTATGAAGCCTAGGGACTTGGACGCTTTCTTTACTATTTCATCAATATGCATTTCGAATATGAGTTTACTGTCCTGGATAACGCCCAAATCCCTAATACTGTTCACCTTAGTGATTGTTTGGTTATCCAATGCGTACCCTGAACCAATTGTCTTCTTTTGCCGTGTATAAGTCATATGAAAGCATTTGGATATATTTAGCTGAAGTTTGTTTAGTTTACAGTAATCTACAAACCTATTGAGATCTTCCTGGAATAGTGATGTGTCAGATGAACAACGTACTGTTTTAAGTATTTTCATGTCATCAGCGTATAATAGAATGTACGAGTTAATAAAACATTTATTAATATCTGCTATAAAAAGATTAAATAGAAGAGGTCCTAAAATGGATCCCTGAGGAACTCCAGATGGTATTAGATTCCAACTGGAGGTAAAACCCTGTAAAACTACCGCTTGTGATCTGTTTTCAATATAGGAGCAAAACCAACGATATAGGTCGCCATGAATTCCAGCTAAGAAGAGTTTACGTAATAGTAGCCTGTGGTCAATGCGGTCAAAACATTTACTGTAATCCGTATAAATTACATCAACTTGTGCACGTTGCTCCATACCTTCAGAGATAAATTCATTGGAAAGAATAAGGTTAGTGGTAGTAGATCGCTTACGAAGAAAACCATGCTGCTCGTCACCAAAGTCACATTTTAAGGCTGAATAAACTGCAGAGTAAACAACGCGCTCTAGCACTTTTGAGAACAGGCATAGCTTCGAAATAGGGCGATAGTTATCTACGAGGGACTTATCACCTTTTTTTAAAACTGGCGTAACGAATGCCGATTTCCAGATTTTAGGAATAGTGCCTTCTGTTAAAGACCGCTTGAATATAATACAGATAGGCTTGGCTAGACTTTTCGCACAGTTGACTATAAATATAGGCGGTATTAGGTCAGGGCCACCAGATTTAGAGAGATCGAGCATTTGAAGTAACTTTAGTACTTTTTCGTGGCATACCTCTATGGAGCTGATGGTCGCTGTGGATGGTGTTGTGTCTTGATCTTGATCCTGGTCGTCTGTGTCTGGCTCTTGAAACGTTGACTGAAAGTATGTAGCGAACAGGTTACTGATTTCTTCTCCACTGTCTGCGGTTGCATCTCGATATTTCAGAATATTAGGGAAGTTACTATTACTTCTCTTGCTTTTAATATAGGACCAAAACATTTTTGGGTTCTTGATAATTGATGCCTCGACTTTATCCATATACGTACGGTAACAAGATTTCTCTACTTCTGCAGCTCTATGACGCAATAAAGAAAAGGTTTGGTAATCGGATATATTTCCATAAGTTTTAAATTTCCGGTGATATTTATACTTTTCTTTTAGGATCTTAATTAGTGCAGATGTATACCAGGGAGGGTGTGATGAATTTTTTCCTGACTTTTTAGGAATATACTGATCTCTTATTTCATAGAGTTTGTTATAAAAATTATTAACAGCATTGTCTAGTGGCTCAGCACCCAGCAACTCGTCCCAGTCAACGTCATCAAGAGCGGACATGATAGCAACATAGTCTCCTTTGTAGAACTGATATTTAATGTTAGGTTTTTCTGACAGAGAGTGTATTTGAACAAAATCAGCCTGAATAGTAATGGGTTTATGATGCATGTCAATAGGTACTGCTAATGGGTCAAGACATTCGTGTATGTCCAAGGACCCATTAGAAAATGCGAGGTCTAGCAGTCTTTCATTCACGTTCCGTACATTATTAAACTGAGATAAGTTACAGATATTTATAGTATCGAAGAATTCAATAAGATAGCGGTTTGAATAGTTTTGTGGTAGTAATTCAGCGCTGTCATTCGTGTGACACCATTCTACTTCATTACCAAAGTTAAAGTCACCTAAGACAATAAATTTATCTAATGGGTTGGTCAACATTAAATTATTTAGATTATTTGTAAAACTCTGAAGCTGAGCAGCGTAAGAATTACCCGTATGTTCGTTACAAAGGTAAAGGGCACAGATATGTATGTTGTATGTAATTTGAGGTCTAGACCTCTTTAAGGTTATAGTTATCCAGATATCTTCAGCAGAACTTCGCCATTTACATCTCTCGACAACAGTCAAGTCATTCCGCACGGCAATCAACACACCGCCTCCTCGGGTTTGCGAGGTGCGGCTGTAGTCGCGGTCGCGCCTCCACACCACGTACCGCGAATCAAATAATTCACTACTGAAAATACCATCCAATAACCAAGTTTCTGTGAATACTATAACATCGTATGATTTAAGACATACATTTCGGAATAGGTTGTTTGTTTTTGTACGGAGACCACGTACGTTTTGATAATAAATATTAAGCGGAGCCATTGATGAGTCCTTCACCAATATCTATGTTGATAAAATAGCAATAGTAACAAGTTGAATAATGACGTCTTAACGAACCCTTAACATAATTTAACAAACACAGCAATGCCCAACAGATGACCTTTCGAAAACTTGCGAGAATTGTAAATAAAAAAAGCCAGAGGTAGCAATAATAAGTCATAGGTGTTAGTAACACGCATAGAACATTAATCTTTAAGTAGTTAGCAATAAGACAATAAACTGCACAAACAACAAAAAAAATTGCGAATGTTGACCAGCACAAGTTAGTAACAAGCAGCAGTAAGGCGCAATAGAAATGAAATATTAAAAAGAACACAATAAGATAGGATTTAGCAAAACAAAAACAAATTAAAAAACAAAAATAATATTCTAAAAAAATATGCAGGTGCATCGAACACGTGCACGAGTTAGGCATTTCTCGGAATCTGCGAGTAGTATTTAAACATTTTACCTTGTGGTTCTCAAACTTTTGAGTCACTTCAAATGAGATATTATTTTTTGAGATAGCTACGAGTATTATCACTATTTCACTTTTGAGAGGTCCTTTTCTGTTTTTATCACTATGGTAGGGGAAGTGTCGTTTTTCTTGGTGTGTATCTTGGCATGCTTGATCCAGACGTATCGAAAATCCATCTCTGCGGCTGCTTTTTTAGTCTTAGATAGGAGAACCTTATTTTCTATAGTCAGGTGATCATTCACGTAAATCTTATGGTTACCTGGTAGTCCGAGGTGTCCAGTAGTTATGGCGGAGGATTTAGATGCGTATCTGGCTGCTGCTATGAAGTCTTCCTTCACATAACGATTACAGAAGGAGACTATAATGGGTTTCGTGTTTTCTTTTTCGCGCGTTGGTACTCTCGCGACAAAATTAACCTGATTCTTTGAGACCGGATATTGTATCTTAGATCCAATGGTAGATAATATTTGATACAAGTTCTCATTGTTTGTTTGGGTGACACCTTTAATTTCAATGTTGTTCATTCTTGACCATTGCTCCTTGGAGTTAGCTTCATGTTCTAGTTTATCGAGCCGAGTATGCAATAACTCTACTTGAGATTGAACTTTTTCCACCTGCGCAATACGATGTTCCAGGGTTTTGACTTTGACATTAAATTCTTTGAGCTCCTTGTTAGCCTCATTGACCGATGATTTTAGATCGGCAAATTCCTGTCTCAGTGCCATAACCTCATCCCTGAGACATTCTAGTGGCGCTAGTTTCGCAGAAAGTGCCCTGATCTCTTTTAGTATAAGTGATTCTGACTCTAGCTTGGGGGTGGGTGATGTAGAAGGTTGAATAGGTCCAGGCTGCTTACACTTCATGCATCGCCATGTAAGTTTTCTATCACCAAGCTTGCGGAATCCAGCTTCTGTTATTCCTGCACAGTGGAAGTGAAGATCTTGGGAGCACACTGTGCAATGTATTCCATCTGATAGCAGTTCACTACAGGCACCACACTTATAAGTATTCATTTCGCAGTATAAACGATAGTAAAATAAAAATCTATTATTATAAAAGTTTGAGAATAACTGGACTTTCTTTTCGAGTTAACTTTAGGTACGTATAAAAACGACTACACGCGGTGGGGGCCACGACAAGACTGGGTGAAATAGGTGAGCTTGAGGCGCGCGCGCTCGATGTTGGGGAAGATGTCGCGCAGGTCGGGCGAGTGCACGCGCACTGTGTGTACTCACCGGTCACTCGTGACGTCACTCAGTGAGCGCGGGCAGCCTGGCGGGCGGCGTGCGCCACACGGCGGAGGAGGTGCGCTTGAGGCGCGCGCGCTCGATGTTGGGGAAGATGTCGCGCAGGTCGGGCGAGTGCACGCGCACTGTGTGTACTCACCGGTCACTCGTGACGTCACTCAGTGAGCGCGGGCAGCCTGGCGGGCGGCGTGCGCCACACGGCGGAGGAGGTGCGCTTGAGGCGCGCGCGCTCGATGTTGGGGAAGATGTCGCGCAGGTCGGGCGAGTGCACGCGCACTGTGTGTACTCACCGGTCACTCGTGACGTCACTCAGTGAGCGCGGGCAGCCTGGCGGGCGGCGTGCGCCACACGGCGGAGGAGGTGCGCTTGAGGCGCGCGCGCTCGATGTTGGGGAAGATGTCGCGCAGGTCGGGCGAGTGCACGCGCACTGTGTGTACTCACCGGTCACTCGTGACGTCACTCAGTGAGCGCGGGCAGCCTGGCGGGCGGCGTGCGCCACACGGCGGAGGAGGTGCGCTTGAGGCGCGCGCGCTCGATGTTGGGGAAGATGTCGCGCAGGTCGGGCGAGTGCACGCGCACTGTGTGTACTCACCGGTCACTCGTGACGTCACTCAGTGAGCGCGGGCAGCCTGGCGGGCGGCGTGCGCCACACGGCGGAGGAGGTGCGCTTGAGGCGCACGCGCTCGATGTTGGGGAAGATGTCGCGCAGGTCGGGCGAGTGCACGCGCACTGTGTGTACTCACCGGTCACTCGTGACGTCACTCAGTGAGCGCGGGCAGCCTGGCGGGCGGCGTGCGCCACACGGCGGAGGAGGTGCGCTTGAGGCGCGCGCGCTCGATGTTGGGGAAGATGTCGCGCAGGTCGGGCGAGTGCACGCGCACTGTGTGTACTCACCGGTCACTCGTGACGTCACTCAGTGAGCGCGGGCAGCCTGGCGGGCGGCGTGCGCCACACGGCGGAGGAGGTGCGCTTGAGGCGCGCGCGCTCGATGTTGGGGAAGATGTCGCGCAGGTCGGGCGAGTGCACGCGCACTGTGTGTACTCACCGGTCACTCGTGACGTCACTCAGTGAGCGCGGGCAGCCTGGCGGGCGGCGTGCGCCACACGGCGGAGGAGGTGCGCTTGAGGCGCGCGCGCTCGATGTTGGGGAAGATGTCGCGCAGGTCGGGCGAGTGCACGCGCACTGTGTGTACTCACCGGTCACTCGTGACGTCACTCAGTGAGCGCGGGCAGCCTGGCGGGCGGCGTGCGCCACACGGCGGAGGAGGTGCGCTTGAGGCGCGCGCGCTCGATGTTGGGGAAGATGTCGCGCAGGTCGGGCGAGTGCACGCGCACTGTGTGTACTCACCGGTCACTCGTGACGTCACTCAGTGAGCGCGGGCAGCCTGGCGGGCGGCGTGCGCCACACGGCGGAGGAGGTGCGCTTGAGGCGCGCGCGCTCGATGTTGGGGAAGATGTCGCGCAGGTCGGGCGAGTGCACGCGCACTGTGTGTACTCACCGGTCACTCGTGACGTCACTCAGTGAGCGCGGGCAGCCTGGCGGGCGGCGTGCGCCACACGGCGGAGGAGGTGCGCTTGAGGCGCGCGCGCTCGATGTTGGGGAAGATGTCGCGCAGGTCGGGCGAGTGCACGCGCACTGTGTGTACTCACCGGTCACTCGTGACGTCACTCAGTGAGCGCGGGCAGCCTGGCGGGCGGCGTGCGCCACACGGCGGAGGAGGTGCGCTTGAGGCGCGCGCGCTCGATGTTGGGGAAGATGTCGCGCAGGTCGGGCGAGTGCACGCGCACTGTGTGTACTCACCGGTCACTCGTGACGTCACTCAGTGAGCGCGGGCAGCCTGGCGGGCGGCGTGCGCCACACGGCGGAGGAGGTGCGCTTGAGGCGCGCGCGCTCGATGTTGGGGAAGATGTCGCGCAGGTCGGGCGAGTGCACGCGCACTGTGTGTACTCACCGGTCACTCGTGACGTCACTCAGTGAGCGCGGGCAGCCTGGCGGGCGGCGTGCGCCACACGGCGGAGGAGGTGCGCTTGAGGCGCGCGCGCTCGATGTTGGGGAAGATGTCGCGCAGGTCGGGCGAGTGCACGCGCACTGTGTGTACTCACCGGTCACTCGTGACGTCACTCAGTGAGCGCGGGCAGCCTGGCGGGCGGCGTGCGCCACACGGCGGAGGAGGTGCGCTTGAGGCGCGCGCGCTCGATGTTGGGGAAGATGTCGCGCAGGTCGGGCGAGTGCACGCGCACTGTGTGTACTCACCGGTCACTCGTGACGTCACTCAGTGAGCGCGGGCAGCCTGGCGGGCGGCGTGCGCCACACGGCGGAGGAGGTGCGCTTGAGGCGCGCGCGCTCGATGTTGGGGAAGATGTCGCGCAGGTCGGGCGAGTGCACGCGCACTGTGTGTACTCACCGGTCACTCGTGACGTCACTCAGTGAGCGCGGGCAGCCTGGCGGGCGGCGTGCGCCACACGGCGGAGGAGGTGCGCTTGAGGCGCGCGCGCTCGATGTTGGGGAAGATGTCGCGCAGGTCGGGCGAGTGCACGCGCACTGTGTGTACTCACCGGTCACTCGTGACGTCACTCAGTGAGCGCGGGCAGCCTGGCGGGCGGCGTGCGCCACACGGCGGAGGAGGTGCGCTTGAGGCGCACGCGCTCGATGTTGGGGAAGATGTCGCGCAGGTCGGGCGAGTGCACGCGCACTGTGTGTACTCACCGGTCACTCGTGACGTCACTCAGTGAGCGCGGGCAGCCTGGCGGGCGGCGTGCGCCACACGGCGGAGGAGGTGCGCTTGAGGCGCGCGCGCTCGATGTTGGGGAAGATGTCGCGCAGGTCGGGCGAGTGCACGCGCACTGTGTGTACTCACCGGTCACTCGTGACGTCACTCAGTGAGCGCGGGCAGCCTGGCGGGCGGCGTGCGCCACACGGCGGAGGAGGTGCGCTTGAGGCGCGCGCGCTCGATGTTGGGGAAGATGTCGCGCAGGTCGGGCGAGTGCACGCGCACTGTGTGTACTCACCGGTCACTCGTGACGTCACTCAGTGAGCGCGGGCAGCCTGGCGGGCGGCGTGCGCCACACGGCGGAGGAGGTGCGCTTGAGGCGCGCGCGCTCGATGTTGGGGAAGATGTCGCGCAGGTCGGGCGAGTGCACGCGCACTGTGTGTACTCACCGGTCACTCGTGACGTCACTCAGTGAGCGCGGGCAGCCTGCCGGGCGGCGTGCGCCACACGGCGGAGGAGGTGCGCTTGAGGCGCGCGCGCTCGATGTTGGGGAAGATGTCGCGCAGGTCGGGCGAGTGCACGCGCACTGTGTGTACTCACCGGTCACTCGTGACGTCACTCAGTGAGCGCGGGCAGCCTGGCGGGCGGCGTGCGCCACACGGCGGAGGAGGTGCGCTTGAGGCGCGCGCGCTCGATGTTGGGGAAGATGTCGCGCAGGTCGGGCGAGTGCACGCGCACTGTGTGTACTCACCGGTCACTCGTGACGTCACTCAGTGAGCGCGGGCAGCCTGGCGGGCGGCGTGCGCCACACGGCGGAGGAGGTGCGCTTGAGGCGCGCGCGCTCGATGTTGGGGAAGATGTCGCGCAGGTCGGGCGAGTGCACGCGCACTGTGTGTACTCACCGGTCACTCGTGACGTCACTCAGTGAGCGCGGGCAGCCTGGCGGGCGGCGTGCGCCACACGGCGGAGGAGGTGCGCTTGAGGCGCGCGCGCTCGATGTTGGGGAAGATGTCGCGCAGGTCGGGCGAGTGCACGCGCACTGTGTGTACTCACCGGTCACTCGTGACGTCACTCAGTGAGCGCGGGCAGCCTGGCGGGCGGCGTGCGCCACACGGCGGAGGAGGTGCGCTTGAGGCGCGCGCGCTCGATGTTGGGGAAGATGTCGCGCAGGTCGGGCGAGTGCACGCGCACTGTGTGTACTCACCGGTCACTCGTGACGTCACTCAGTGAGCGCGGGCAGCCTGCCGGGCGGCGTGCGCCACACGGCGGAGGAGGTGCGCTTGAGGCGCGCGCGCTCGATGTTGGGGAAGATGTCGCGCAGGTCGGGCGAGTGCACGCGCACTGTGTGTACTCACCGGTCACTCGTGACGTCACTCAGTGAGCGCGGGCAGCCTGGCGGGCGGCGTGCGCCACACGGCGGAGGAGGTGCGCTTGAGGCGCGCGCGCTCGATGTTGGGGAAGATGTCGCGCAGGTCGGGCGAGTGCACGCGCACTGTGTGTACTCACCGGTCACTCGTGACGTCACTCAGTGAGCGCGGGCAGCCTGGCGGGCGGCGTGCGCCACACGGCGGAGGAGGTGCGCTTGAGGCGCGCGCGCTCGATGTTGGGGAAGATGTCGCGCAGGTCGGGCGAGTGCACGCGCACTGTGTGTACTCACCGGTCACTCGTGACGTCACTCAGTGAGCGCGGGCAGCCTGGCGGGCGGCGTGCGCCACACGGCGGAGGAGGTGCGCTTGAGGCGCGCGCGCTCGATGTTGGGGAAGATGTCGCGCAGGTCGGGCGAGTGCACGCGCACTGTGTGTACTCACCGGTCACTCGTGACGTCACTCAGTGAGCGCGGGCAGCCTGGCGGGCGGCGTGCGCCACACGGCGGAGGAGGTGCGCTTGAGGCGCGCGCGCTCGATGTTGGGGAAGATGTCGCGCAGGTCGGGCGAGTGCACGCGCACTGTGTGTACTCACCGGTCACTCGTGACGTCACTCAGTGAGCGCGGGCAGCCTGGCGGGCGGCGTGCGCCACACGGCGGAGGAGGTGCGCTTGAGGCGCGCGCGCTCGATGTTGGGGAAGATGTCGCGCAGGTCGGGCGAGTGCACGCGCACTGTGTGTACTCACCGGTCACTCGGGACGTCACTCAGTGAGCGCGGGCAGCCTGGCGGGCGGCGTGCGCCACACGGCGGAGGAGGTGCGCTTGAGGCGCGCGCGCTCGATGTTGGGGAAGATGTCGCGCAGGTCGGGCGAGTGCACGCGCACTGTGTGTACTCACCGGTCACTCGTGACGTCACTCAGTGAGCGCGGGCAGCCTGGCGGGCGGCGTGCGCCACACGGCGGAGGAGGTGCGCTTGAGGCGCGCGCGCTCGATGTTGGGGAAGATGTCGCGCAGGTCGGGCGAGTGCACGCGCACTGTGTGTACTCACCGGTCACTCGTGACGTCACTCAGTGAGCGCGGGCAGCCTGGCGGGCGGCGTGCGCCACACGGCGGAGGAGGTGCGCTTGAGGCGCGCGCGCTCGATGTTGGGGAAGATGTCGCGCAGGTCGGGCGAGTGCACGCGCACTGAGAACAGCCGGTCCACGTGCGCGGGCGCCGTCTGGGTCTGGATGTACAGCTGTGCTTTGCGGGCCTGCGGAGGAACAATGATGGTTGTAGAATAATATTGTTACTAGCGACCCGCTCATGCTTCGCATAGATACAATCTACTGATTTGATGCGACTGCATGTCAAAACGATTTTAATGAAAAAAAAAAAGATTTTTACGCTATATCTGAGTCAAGTACATGTTAATTTATTAGACACATAAACCTTCAGAAATAAATTACGATAAAAACTTAATCAGAAGATGACCGCACGAAACAAAGTCGCTTTTTGCGTTTGTCTGTATGTCCGCGTCGTTCTTCTAAAATACGCAACGGATTTTGAAGAGGTTTTCAACATCATTCAGAGAATGTATTCCGGAAGGTTTATATATATAATTATTTTAAACTAAACGTAAACGTAGTACTGAAACTTGACGTTTTGTCAAGTCGTGAAAAGGCACTTTTTTGAGCACTTACATGGCGTGCTCTGACTAAACCGTTACAGATAGATACAATTTATGTTCTAATGGATTGTATATCTTAACAAAATCAACAGAAAAGTTCGCGATAGCATTTGTCTATGTTCTAAGTCTTTGACCCACAGTAACCATTTTTATCTTTCAGAATTTCAGAAAACACAGATTTTATTTCCGAAACTATTTTGACCGACTATTATTAATCCTTATCCGATAAATAAGATTAAAATATGCCTGGACATTGCATCATTTAAAGAAATACTATAAAAGATATCATAGATTTAAAATTTCGCGCAGCAAAATTATTATGGCTGACGGCGCGCGGCGTGGCGCCATGACTGACAGAGTGGTCAATGACCTTTCCTCGGCTATTAAGGATCTTCGATTATTGAAATTAATTTATAATGTTATTAAATTTATCATTTATTTATTTATTCATTTCGGACAACAATAATGGTCCAATTTGTTAGTAAAATACCTTATCACTAGTGTTAGTAGTACATAAAACAAGGATAACAATAGCTGGTGACTGCGGCAGGATGTGCAGAGAACGATAAAGCAAGGAATATGGACACAAATGGACATGAACTTACTTACTTTTTTTATTGTAAGGCCCGTTCACACGGCGAAGATCAGAACGGTATTTTGTTACTGTATAATTTGGGATCATCCGGCAGTTTCATACTGCATTTTGTTTTTAACAGTATGAACATTGGGATTTTGACATTGCACCCGTGCGAAACACGGGCGGGTCTCTAGTTTAACATAAATAAAGAGTGTAACATAAGCAACATAAATTTGAAATATAGGTGTACTATTCAATTTTGGGTTTCTCTTTGGTGTTTAATTTATTGATGTAAATATTAAGATATTAGTTACCTTAGCCGTGCTCCAGTCGGGCACGGGCCTGTCGACGGGCTCCTCGTCCTCGTCGGAGTAGAGGTACTGGAAGCCGTCCGCCATGTAGGCGGGCGACAGCGGGCCGCGCCACGCGCCCGGCGTGCCCGGGCCCTTCAGCGGGGTGTGGGCTGTGGGATACACGGGATAAATTAGCAGTCGTCTTCACACAAGGTCCCTATATCTTTCCCGTCTTCCCTGATGCCTTCTCCAACAAATCTTAAGTCATAATGCCAGCATTTCCTAGGCCTCTCTCGGTGACCACGCCCGCTGCACCCACTGCTTGACGACTCTGGCCCATATATCCTGATACATACTACATACATGACCCGCCCAATCCGATTTCAGTCTAGCAGACTTATTGCCCGCATCGGCGATTCCTGTTTTGGACCGTATCGTGTTATTACGTATTCGGTCGCTGAATTTAAGACTCAATACTCTCCGCTCCATCGCCCTTCGACAAACTTCGAGTTTGAACTTGATAGCAGGCGTAACATTACAACCAATGACACGGATTTTCTACGGAAGAATAGACTAAATTACAGATAAACAATCACACTCTGTAATTTTCTCTATTCTTGCGTCGACAAAACCCGTTTCTATTGTGGTCATGCTACGCGTGCAGGGGTTTTAAACTTAGTCAGGGACCAAGTTTCAACACCGTAGGTAGGTTAGGATGGGCAGAATGCAAATGTCGATAAGTTTACGCTTCAGGGATACACGTAGGTCACCCTTCATCAGCGACTTCATGCTCTTCACATTTAATTAATGTATACAAAATATTGTAAAACATTTTAAAATAATAAGAGTTTCTTGCCTATTCTTCTTCATACGAAACTACCTTTTGGAAGAGGCAACTAGAATCAATTTCAATTTTACTTGTAAATTTTGACGTTTAAAAGTGACTTTGTTACTGAAATTAAGTGAGTATGACCAGTAATAGAGGATTTTTTTGTTGCAAGGCATTATAAAGTTATTGTCTTCGGTGAAAATGAAATCTAAAGGGTAGGTTTAAGGATTCATGGTATCGATCTTAGAGAAAACTAAAATCAGCATCTCTAGTCTTTTATACGCAGTATTCGAAACTGCTATAATTTTTTCTATACAGTACCACAGATAAATACACACGGGACACTGCAGTTTAGGTATGAAGCTACAAGTACGCGGCGGGCTCGACTTGTCGGGCCAATTCAGTAAGTGTAACGTAGTCAGAAGATCTAAGAGTTACGCGATAGAAAGAGAGCCAACTTCTAGGTGAATATAACTGTAGGTAATTAGCGCTGTGCGACCTGAATTGCACTTCACTGTGGCGGTGCAAGAGTAGTTTTTTATTTAAATAATTTTGCGTAGTGAACCATCTGAATTAATCTGTGGCTGTACTAGCTGACCCGACAGATGTTGTCCCGTCCAAAGTGTTGGAATTCATACAAAAATTCCATAAAAAAAAAGGGCGTTCAGTATTTCCCGAATCTGTAATGTTCCGTTCATTCTGTTCATAAAAAAAATCGAACTATTACGAACATTTTACAAAAAATAGGCAAATGAGCATTATATTTTTTTGACTTAGAAAGTCTTATCTTGTGACAAAGACAACTTGTTACAATAAATACACTTACATTTATCTTCCATTCTATGTTTCATCTTCTGCTTCTCTATGTACTCCTTTTGTCTCTTCTCGATTTCTTTCGCCATTATCGCCGCCTCTTTCTTCATACTGTAAAAAGTAGAATTCCAATAAAATATTTTCAATTTTGCTAATTTTGTCCGTGGTGCCTAGGAAAGCACGTTAAGTCGTTAGTCTCGGCTGTCATTCGATAAACTTTCATAGTCGTTACGGGGCTGTCAGAAGCGTGAAAGTTTGACAACCAGTCTTCCCGTGGTTAAGATAGTGCGATCTATGAACATGCGCCCCACTCCGCTCCGCTCCATACTAAAGTACAGCTTGCAGACCAGTAATCGGGGACTGGGGCGCGTCTTCGTGGATGGCACCGTTTGTATTGTGTTACCCAGAAACAGGGTTGTAGAGGTCAGACAGGCAGTCGCTCCATGTAAAATACTGGTATTCAGCTGCATCCGGTTAGACTGGAAGCTGACCCCTACATAGTTGAGGCTAGGCATATGATGATGATAGGCAGATATGATGTGTATGTGTATGATGTGATGTATGATTATTGACTCATAGATGTTTCGATTTATATCCATTTATGTTTTAGTTAAGTGGTACTTGTTGCCAGGGCTATACTGTCCTGCCATACCTCGTCATCTCAGCCGAAAGATGTCCACTGCTGGACATAGGCCTCCCCCAAATGGGGGGTTTTCCATAATCGCCACGATTGGCAGGCGGGTTGGCGATCGCAGTATGGCGTTAAAATGCATAGAGAACGCTGCTGCCCAATCTCTAGTGAGTCCCTTTGTTGCCTTTTTCGACAAACACGGGAAGAAATGGGATTGTACTATTCTTTACGTCCGGCACCACACGGAATATAACTTCCATACGTATTAGCATTGTAATTTGAAAACACTGCAAAAGCCTATATTTCAGAAACAGTAAACATGGAGTTTCTTGCCAGCTCTTCTCCATAGGAATCGACCAATTGGAACCGTGCACATAGCTTCTGACGTTTCATAAGTGCCCATGTGGGTTTATGTGAAACAAAATAATTAGAATGTAATACTTACGCGGCAGCTTCCTCCAGCTGTTTCCTCCGCGCGTCGTCGGCTCTCTTCTGCTCCTCCGCGAGTCGTTGATGTCTGGCTTGTTCCTCGGCTCGTCGCCTTTCTTCCGTTTCTGCTACTTTGCGCGCCAGCTCTTGCTTTTTCTGGAAATAATATACATAACATAATGCCTGTATTTCTCGATGGGTTAGGCGGTGGTGAAGGTTTTTGCTGAACTGGGCCTTTTTGGCGCAGCCCTGAGGCACACTCCCCATCAAATTTCTGCGTACATCGCACTTTACACCTTTTATTTGATTTTAATTAAAAAATATATTTTTATCTGCTTTGTATTATATTGTGTGTTTTAGTCTGTGCTAAATAAATGTATTTTCTTTCTTTTTCACGTATAGTATAGCTTGTCCATTTTGAAATGACGCGCCCCAGTACCGAATTACCCATCCGCATTTCCTTGTGCGTAAATGCAGTAGTGGGGCGCGTCATTTTAGAGTGCACAAGCTTTTGGGTGGGAAATTATGAAATAACTTCTCCCGCTCTCGACGGGAGGCGTGTCAGATTCTTACTGAATAAAACCCACCCGTGTTCCTTCAGTTGCCTGTACGTTGCCAGAAGCCACGGTATCCCATTCAGACTTTCCCGCGAACCCATGTTTCGCTTCTCATGTTTGAAGTCCCATGTAATAAGGGGCGAGCTTATTACCAACAACCGGGCACAAACCCAGACTCCAGGCTGCCCAGGACCTCATGTTCAGCACTTGCAACCACTGGACCAACGATTTCGTACATCATGATACACTCATTAGGAATCTGTACCACTATGGTATGAGGGACAAGGCTCTCGACCTTCTGACTTCTTATCTGAACAACAGAATTCAGAGGGTCGATGTTAATGGCAAGAGATCTGCAGGATCTGCAGTCACCATGGGCGTTCCGCAGGGTTCAATTCTAGGTCCCTTCTTATTTTTAATTTATATAAATGACTTACCTTACCACTAAAGGAATAATCACAAGATCGTATTATTCGCAGATGACACTTCCCTTATTTTTTAAATCAAACGAACAAGTTAACGATGTACTCTCTAAAGTTGTGCATTGGTTTAATGTAAATAATCTTCTTCTGAACGAAAAAAAAGACTAAACTCATTAAATTTTCAACGCCAAATGTCAGGCAGCTAACTACCAATGTTCAAGTTAATGGAATAGAGCTGGACCCTGTTGAATCGACAGTTTTTCTTGGAATCCCTATTGATGGTAAATTACAATGGGGCCCACACATAGAAAAATTGTCAGGCAGGCATAGTTCAGCCGCCTATGCTGTTAAAAAAATTAAACAGATAACTGACGTAGATACAGCCAGAATTGTTTTTTTTTTTTAACTTTGCCCCACACTAAGAATTTCTTCTTGTATCGGGGGTGCGTTTACAAACATAGAAACTCGCATACACTAACACCCAGACCCGGAACAACTACTTGCAGATCATACAAATATTTGTTCCGTGCGGGGATCGAACCCGCGACACGTTGCGCAGCAGTCGATCGCTCAGCCACTGCGCCAACCGTGTCGTATTTTCATAGTCTTATGTCATATGGGATTCTTCTCTGGGGAACCTGTGCGGACATTAATACTATCTTCGTTCTACAGAAAAGGGGTGTTCGAGCCATTTACAACCTAGGTCCGAGAGATTCCCTTCGAGGAAAATTCAAAGAAGTAAATATTCTGACTCTAGCCTCACAATATATTTTTGAAAACCTAATGTATGTACACTAAAATAAATAAAATTTTAAGAAAATGTCCGATATTCATAGTTTAAATACCAGGAATAAACACAACCTTGCTGTACATCGCACTCGTCTCCACAGAGTAGGCAACTGGTTCATGGGTCAATGTATACGCTTTTACAACAAACTTCCCATTGACGTTCGAAACCTACCCATTAAACGATTAAAAATTTGTATTAAAACCAAACTTTGTAAAAAAGGGTACTATAAAATTTCAGATTATTTAGGAGATAAAAAAGCTTGGGATTGAGCGGCTCGCTCTGCTAAACCTTGTGATAAAACCATAAAACTTGACATTAGAATTATTTAGTAAAATCATTAAAATATACCAGTTTTATTTAAACATTAAAACAAAATGACAAGATTACTTTGTAAAGTATAATATTATTTTAAGTACCTATTGTGAATGTGAGGACTATGTGGATATTTTTTAAATTTTTTGTTTATTTTTCATTACTCCTTTTTTTCCTTTCTCAGTTAGTTTTAATGATGGTCTGGCAGTTTGAGTAGTTTATGCGGCCTACCCAAATGTCCTTTCTTTGGTATTGTTCGTCGAGTTGAGCTCCACGATTACTGAAAAATGCTTGCACTGACTGGACAGGTCCACTGAAATCTGTGTGGTTCTTTTCTCAAAAGACCATTTCAGACACTAATCTACATGGTCCTCATATGGCTTGACCAAGATTATGTCTGGACTTTAAAAGAGACTGTGACCTCTGAGTTTGTTTCGGCCTTTCTTCTCAGAGTAGTCGGATAGGAAACGCCGAACTCATCTAGAAAAATTTAATATATTTTTAGTATGACGTGTAAAAGTGATTCCTATATCCTAATTACAGAATAAACAATTTCATTTCATTTCAACGAGGTAGTAATATAGCGCTTAAATACATGGGTCTGGACTATCCCAATGCCGGGTATACGATTGATGAAACGTTACATGGAATGTTACAAAAATAAGCCGTCCAATATGAAATGTAACATAACAACTAAAAGTTCCCGTCAAAGAACAGACGATAAAGCTAAGAGAAGAGAAGAGAAGAGAAGAGAAGAGAAGAGAAGTTATAAATTTTGTAAATAAAGAACTTCTACTAAGTTACGTAGCGGTACTGGCGCTAAGACGCGTGCAGTACCACAAAACATTTTAACACAAACACCTTGAAATTAAGTTTAAGAGGGTTTATCCTAAAAGTTGGCAACGTCGGAAATAACTGTCAAATATTTACCTGTTTTGATTCTTATAGCAATATTACTGAATTTAAATAAGAAATGTGGCTAACTAGCGAACTAGAATATTAATAATGAATTACAATTATAACATTTAATTTGATGTTGTACCCTTTTTAGGCGTAAAAAACGCATTTGGAAAGTTTCCAAATAGTTTTTTTTACAGCTAAAACTAATTATTCGGTGTTACGATATTAATTATTGCATTTCATAATCAATATTCTAGTTTGCTAGTTAGCCACATTTTTAATTTCCACACAGTAATATTGCTAAATTAATCAAAACAGTGAAATATTTGACATCTATTTGCGACGTTGCCCACCTTCAGAATAAATGCTCTTAAGCATATCGTACATTTTTACAAAAAGAAAAACTCGCCCCATTTTTTTAAAGTTGATACCACCCTAGGAAATAAATACGTACTCGGGCCATAAGTTCTGTCACATAGGTAAAATTTCGAATTTAGAATGCAAGCCGAGGAAAGTATTATGGGCATTCGAAATTTGAATATTTAAATAAAAATAAAAAAAAGGGTTTCTGGAATTTTGTTCATTTTCTAAAATGGAGTGGACGCGCAAAGAAGACAGAGTCGCAGTAATTGCATTGCATCGTTGCGGTCACGCGCCAACTGAGATTTACAAACTGCTGAAAAATTTGAAAATTCCACTGCGATTTATTTATCGTACTATCAAACGATTCAGGGAAGATTCAAGATTAGAAGATAAACAAAGGAGCGGTCGACCTCGTACTATTCGGACTCCAGCGGTCATCAAAGCAATGAAGGCGCGAATCCAACAAAATCCTGTCCGCAAGCAAAAAATGTTGGCTCTGCAGATGGGACTAAGCAGAACTACTGTTAAAAGGGTGTTAAATGAAGACCTAGGACTGCGTGCTTATAGAAAAAAAACAGCACATCTTCTTAACGCATGGCTGAAGAAGAAGCCGGGTTTTCTTAAGGCGATACGCGGGAACAAAAAAACAGCGAAATACTTTTTTCGGACGATTTTTTTTTTAATGTTGAGGAGAGTTTCAATAAACAAAATGATAAAGTGTATGCACACTCTACTGAAGAAGCGAACAAACGTGTGCCACGTGTTTAGCGTGGTCATCACCCTTCGGCATTCATGGTTTGGCTTGGGGTGTCCTATTTGGGTCCAACGGAGGTGTTTTTTTGTGAAAAAGGAGTGAAAACCAGTACCCTCGTATATCAAAACACAGTCCTAACAAACATTATAGAGCCTCTTTCACTCTTTCACAAACAATGTTCGAAAACAGGCACTGGGTATTCCAGCAGGATTCTGCGCCGGCTCATAAGGCGAAAAGTACCCAAAACTGGCTCACGACCCGTGGAATCGACTTTATCAGGCATGAGGATTGGCCCTCATCCAGTCCAGACTTGAATCCCTTGGATTACAAAATATGGCAGCGCTTAGAGGAGAAGGTCTGCGCTAAACCCCATCGCAACTTGGAGTCACTTAAAGCATCCCTGATTAAAGCAGTCGCCGATATTGACATGAATGTCGTGCGTGCTTCGATTGATGACTGGCCTTGCAGTTTGAAGGCTTGTATCGAAGCAAGAGGAGGATATTTCGAATAATTTTAATGTGGTTTAAATCTGTATTTTATACCCTTTTATTTGATATATAAATGGTTGTAGAGCGTAACTTATTGTGTCATTTATTTAACTTTCCATATGTGACAAAACTTATGACCAGACTACGTACATAATAATTTATATTTACGACGTGCGTTGCGTGTGACAACTCTAGCTCCGTTCGTCGTCCGATTTGTTCCAAAGGCCATGCTCGATAGATTTTCTCTACAAGGTCTAGATCTCGAGATTATTCGCGATATCCTAATATGTTGGGATATCGGCATGTAAAGAAATTTTCAAAAAACACATTTGTTATTCTGTACATTCACTAAAGATTCCCCAAAGAAGTAAAAAAAAATGAATGGCAAGTTTACCTACAGCTAATAAAAGCTATCTATCTATCTACTCACGCACGCACACACGACTGCGCACCGCGTCCGCCACCCGCCTTTTTTTTTCAAACAGAGACAGCAATATTCCAAACGAATTTTACACACATCTCGACTTGTAGTTGCGAGCCGTGCTCCCCGGCCTTTTACGAAAATCATTGAATCATGAACTGTTTTCGTATAACATACCCTCTCAGCCTCTTTCAGCCTCTCCAGCTTGCCCAGGTCGGCGTGCGCCTGCTTCTCCTGCCGCTCGCGCGCGGCCGCCTGCATGGCCGCGCGCCGCTCGCGCTCGGCCGCGTCGCGCGCTGCAGCTGCTGCTGCCATCTTTTCCTCGCGTTTCCTGTGACAATGACGTTGTCAGTTGTTTACACAAACTATTATTACATTCCGTTTACAGAAATAGAAAAAGTAATTCTATAGTAGAAGAAACCAGACACCTCCGACGAGCCTCCTCTCACAGAGAGGCAGATTGTGCGCGTAGAAACAATACATAACAAATGTCACGAGTCACAAAGATTTGGTAAACTCAGTGTCTTGATTGACTCAGTTTAGGGAATTAGAATCGTAGGAACAATATGGTCCGTACCATAACCCATAATAACGCCTTTCCAATATCCGCGGAAACAACAAACGATAACATATTCTCTGCTAATGTTTACATACAGGCATACCAGAAAAGGTATGCGCTTCGGGGATTTTCGTATTTCCGAATTGGTACGAAGATCGCGCCAGAGTAACCAGAGGCGAAGCTTCTAAGTTTTATACTATCGCGCTTACACTCCTACCAACTTATCTGTGAAATGGCGAAAATTGGAACTACGGCCGTCATGTTGAAATATCATTCGATTGTCAATGTCTACTACATTCGGGTTCTCTGGTTGTTTTGTCGTGATATTGCTGAATTTATAAAGTTAAATATGCCGAAAGCTATTAAAAGTGATGCTCGAAACATTATTCTAAAGGGTAAAACCTTTTTTGAAGAAGAAGCTCGGGCGGGGTCTCCGATTATTCCATTTAATCAAATATACAAACGAATTTCGGCAGCGACAGGTTAGTGTTGTCAACTTTCTTGTTATAAATAATCCGATACTTAACTAATTATTTAAGTCCACGAAATATTCGTTTCTATTCTTGCTGCAGGTTAGCGTAACGGTACATCTATTAGGTAACCTGCTAAGTGAGTGAGCCAACTAACCTGCCAGATTTCAAATTTCTACTAACATTTATTTTACTATCTTATATTTCAGGTGTGAGTCAAGGACTAATTTCAAAAATAATTAAGGAACGCAGCAGAAGAAACTGGTACAAAAATTCGGACACCAGGCAAGGAGAGAAAACGTAAAAGTGGATTTGTGCATGTTGATGATTTTGCCATGGGAGTTATACGGAGGAAAGTACATGAATTTTATTCTGCTAAAAAAGAGGTCCCTACTGTTAAAAAGCTTCTAGAGGTCTTAAAGACAGATAAGTTATATAAGATATAAGTTACACAGGTCAGCGAGAGTCTGCGAAAGCTGCTTCACAAGGTGGGATTTCGTTTAAAAAAAATCACAATCCAATCGGAAGGTTCTTATGGAGCGTAAAGAAATATCAGCTTGGAGAGCTAAGTACTTGCATGCAGTGGATAAAAATAATAAATCTCCCCAGCCCCGACCCACAATTTATTTAGATGAGACCTATATTCACTCTTCGCATACATCGGGTAAATGTTGGCAAGGAGAGGGTGAAGACGGAGTATTGGAGCCTGTATCGAAAGGGCAAAGATATATTATTGTTCATGCGGGAGGATATACTGAATTTGTTACAAATGCACTACTTGTGTTTAAAACAAACACAAAAAGTGGTGATTATCATGACGAGATGAATAGTACCGACTTTAAAAAGTGGGTTATTGAAAAACTTGTGCCTAATTTACGAGAGCCATCCATAATAGTGATGGATGATGCTCTTTATCACCGTATTTGTGTGAATGAAGTCCCAAATGCGAATTCCTTAAAAAAAAAGATATGCAATTATGGTTGACCCAAAATAAAATTGACTACGGAGAGAATTTGACTAAACCTCAGGTTTTAGAAATAATTAAGAGAAACAAGCTTGAACCTGTATATGAGATTGAAAACATTTTAGAAGACAATAGACACAAATGCTTATATTTACCACCTTATCACTGTGATCTCAATCCCATTGAACTCATATGGAGCACAATGAAAAGAAAACTCACTCACACACACTTCACCACTCACTACTTCTTCTTCACTTTACGTAGTCGGGCCATAAGTTCTGTCACATAGGTAAAATTTCGAATTTAGAATGCAAGCCGAGGAAAATATTATGGGCATTCGAAATATGAATATTTAAAGAAAATAAAAACAAAGGGTTTCTGGAATTTTGTTCATTTTCTAAAATGGAGTGGACGCGCAAAGAAGACAGAGTTGCAGTAATTGCATTGCATCGTTGCGGTCACGCGCCAACTGAGATTTTCAAACTGCTGAAAAATTTGAAAATTCCACTGAGATTTATTTATCGTACTATCAAACGATTCAGGGAAGATTCAAGATTAGAAGATAAGCAAAGGAGCGGTCGACCTCGTACTGTTCGGACTCCAGCGGTCATCAAAGCAATGAATGCGCGAATCCAACGAAATCCTGTCCGCAAGCAAAAAATGTTGGCTCTGCAGATGGGACTAAGCAGAACTACTGTTAAAAGGGTGTCAAATGAAGACCAAGGACTGCGTGCTTATAGAAAAAAAAACAGCACATCTTCTTAACACACGGCTGAAGAAAATCAGACTCTAAAGAAGCCGGGTTTTGTTAAGGCGGTACGCGGGAAAAAAATACCGCGAAATACTTTTTTCGGACGAAAAAATTTTCAATGTTGAGGAGAGTTTCAATAAACAAAATGATAAATTGTATGCACACTCTAGTAAAGAAGCGAACAAACGTGTGCCACGTGTTCAGCGTGGTCATCACCCTTTGGCATTCATGGTTTGGCTTGGGGTGTCCTATTTGGGTCCAACGGAGGTGTTTTTTTGTGAAAAAGGAGTGAAACCCAGTGCCCTCGTATATCAAAACACAGTCCTAACAAACATTCTGGAACCTCTTTCACAAACAATGTTCGAAAACAGGCACTGGGTATTCCAGAAGGATTCTGCGCCGGCTCATAAGGCGAAAAGTACCCAAAACTGGCTCACGACCCGTGGAATCGACTTTATCAGGCATGAGGATTGGCCCTCATCCAGTCCAGACTTGAATCCCTTGGATTACAAAATATGGCAGCACTTAGAGAAGGTCTGTGCTAAACCTCATTGCAACTTGGAGTCCCTTAAAGCATCCCTGATTAAAGCAGTCGCCGATATTGACATGAATGTCGTGCGTGCTTCGATTGATGACTGGCCTTGCAGATTGAAGGCTTGTATCGAAGCAAGAGGAGGACATTTCGAATAATTTTAATGTGGTTTAAATCTGTATTTTATACCCTTTTATTTGATATATAAGTGGTTGTAGTGCGTAACTCATTGTGTCATTTATTTAATTTTCCATATGTGACAAAACTTATGACCAGACTACGTATATATTAGAAAATGCAATGTTCTTAAGATCAAACCCTCATCTCTTTTCTCGCATGGCAGATCGATTTCCTCGTTATTACGTCTATTGACGTGACAATAGCCAAATTTGCCAACAACAATTTAGATCAGCACCTATGCGGAAAAGTGTCTTTTGCATGGCTCCAAAAATCTATAATAAACTACCAAAAAGCTGGAAGCAGTTAAGTGACGCAGCTTTCAAGAAAAAGTTATGAATTTTCTAGCAGATAGAGCTTATTATAATTTAGATGAGTTTTTGATCATGTTTTACTAATTTATTATTTTAATGATCTATTTTATCATGACATTTTTAAATAATTTGACTCGGTTTGACAGACTTTATTTTATTAATATTTGCATGCCATTGTTTACGGCAAACGTGATGATCTGTTTTTATCTCTACTTTTAACATCTCTTGCATGCTGACAATTTGTGTTGTATGTATTCAACTCATGTTTGAGCAAATAAATGATTATCTTATCTTATCTTATCTTAAAAGTTGCTGATGTAAATATTGAGCACAAAAATGCTGAAATTCCCCGCCTAGTTAGAGAAGCTTTTGACGCTATTACAGCTCATGAGTGGGCACAGCATTGTAAACACGTTCGCAGGTTAGAAGGAGAATACTTAAAACATGATTTGTATTTAGATAAACCTTTTATTATAGAAGTGGTAAGTGACACTGAAGCGGAGTATGGCCTCACGATGAAGTTGTGTATGCAGGTTCATCTAAAGATCACAATTACTGTAAACCTGGTTTTCAATAAATTATTGTAAAGCAATTTGTTTTTTTTTATTAAACTACATTACCACTAGATACCACTGCTAATTATAATTAGTCAAATCTGGTGTTAGGGGTTAGGTACGGTCATAACTAAATGCTAGATATACAGGTACCTCTTGCAGGGTACCTAGGTACCTACTTAACTTCGCAATAAATGAAAGTTGTATCCCCCACGGAACATTTTATCTGCTGAATTTCCACTTCATTGGATTACTTTTTAGATAAAGCCATTGATTATTGCTGAGAGACTAAACTGTTAGCGTACCTACGTAACTGTAAATGATCAAATTCTTTTTATTTATTTTGTTATTTTTATATAGGTATCATTGTTTTTAATTTGTAAGAACTGTAATTCTTATTACACGATTATGTCTAATGTGAAATTTCCTTCTTGAAAACTTACTTAATTTTGGGCACCTTATATTAATTAGCAACACTGAATCGACGATGCCGTCCTCTTTCAGTTCATAGATAAGTTGGTAGGACTGTAGTCGTAGTGCATATATTATTGTATGAAGTTTTCTCTCTGACAGGTTTACTCCGGTCGCAGCTCGTCATTTGTCACTCGTAAGATTTTTCTAAAGTTTTTTGAAGTCGCATAAAGTTGATAATTTATAATTGTAATATCATAATGTGATTTGGCAGCCATTTATGTGGAAATAAAAAACGTCTCTGTATTCACGGAAAGTTTATTAATTAAAGGTTTTTTAATTTAACATTGATGAAGTTAAGAGCTTTCATTCAAAAAGTTGGCAACGTCGCAAATAGCTGTCACAAATATTTACCTGTTTTGATTAATTTGGAAATATTACTGTATGAAAATAAGAAATATGGCTAACTAGTGAACTACAATATTAATAATGAATCCATTGCAATCAATTTGCCTAGCCTATTCCCAACTATGTCGGGCTCGGCTTGCAATCTAACCGGTTGCAGCTGAGTACCAGTATTTTACATGGAGCGACTGCCTATCTGACCTCCACAAACCAGTTACTGGGTAACACAATACCTCTTGGTAAGACTGGTTGTCAGACTTTCGGGCTTCTGACGACCCGTAACGACTGTCAAAGATCCACGAATGACAGCCGGGACCAACGGCTTAACATGCTTTCCGAGGTACGGAGGAATTTCGGTATGTAAAGATGGTCACCCATCTACAGACCAACTCCGGCAAGCGTAGCTTAACCTGATGGATCGACCCGTGCGGCTGTTATTACTTAGCCACGAGCTCCTCATAATGAATCCATTGCATTGTCAACTTATTCTTTATCAGTCTAAAACGTAAGGCACGGCATATACACAAAAGGCGCCTGTGTATACCTCTGGTATCGTCGCTCGTATTTGCCAAATATGTAAACAAACACGAGTTTTAGGAAAAATAACTGTAATGCCTACATATAAGGTTCAGTTTGCGCTACAAATTCATATTTTTATGAATTTTTTAACAGTCTAAAATCAACTTTATTTACACTAGCATAAAGTTGATGTTTGTGGAAATAACATCAATAGAAACAAGGATTTAAATAGACCTTATATATTTTGTATGAAATATGAAAGGACCGGCGCAGCGCCCGTCCCCTCGCGTCGCGTGTATGTCGCGCGCCTTCGTGTCAAATCGTAATGACACTACTTCTGCCCCACCTCGTACAAAATAGTCAAGTACTTCCATGGTTGTAACCCCTCCGTATCAAAACGTCCTAAAAGCAAATGGTCCTACTAGCAAAACGACACTTTAGCTAAATGTCCTATGAGCAAATGGTCCTATTAGCAGAACGTCCTACTTGTAAAGTACAGTAACACTGAAAAATTACTATCGGTTTTTACCCGACTGAACCGAAGCCAAAAAAGGAGGGTTGAATATTGGTACATTCCAACTACAAGCTCACATTTGCAGTTGGTTTTTTTTTTTTTTTTTTTATTTATTCATAACAATTTTTACATTGTGTCGAATATTAAAGATTTTACAATAAAAATTTAAAAAAATACAAAAATTACATGCCACTTAATTACTATGAGGGAGAGTAATAATAATAAATAAATGTCACTTAAATAAACTGATTATCAAATGTCACAAATAATTAAATATAGTTATGTCAAATATTCAATGTCAATTACTTACCTATATGTCATGAATGTAATTAATCACAAAAAAAAAAATACCAATAGTAGCAGCAATAATAATCTTGATAAATTCCTAGTAAAATATATATGTTTACAATTTAAATGTCATTAATCGAATAATAGCAGCCTTCCAGTCGGTAACGCTTCAATTTAGTTTTGAAGTCCCGTTTGTAAAGAGCTAATTTTATATCATCGGGGAGCTTATTGAAGATTTTCACTGACATGTGACCGGTACCGTGTGCGACTATATTAAGTTTAGGAATATTTGTGCTTTTAAAATCTTTTCTTCTCGTACTCTCTCTAAGCTCTCTCAAAGTGATGTATATGTTTAGAAAAATGTGTTAGGAGCACCAATACGTATAAGGAAGGTACAGTGAGGATATTCAAATCTACAAAGTGTCTCCTACAAGATTCCTGCTGACGGATGCAAACCATGGTTCGAATGGCCCTTTTTTGTAACACAAATGCTCTCTTTATATTGTAATCAAAAAAAATATTGGAATGTATGGGAGAACATGTTTTTCAACTACAATGTAAAATTTGTTCTTCATCCTAACTCCGGAATCCTTCGTCGTGCGTGGTCCGACACGCACTTGGTCGGTTTTTTAAAGTAAGTTTTAGTTTTTAAAGTTTATTTCATTTTAAAGTTTTTTGTCTCGAGAAGACGATATGTAATATTATTTCTTTAAAAATCTCATATGTATGTGTGGTATGACTGTACCATTTCCGTTCTTTTGTTTTTAAGACCATTTGCTCATAGGATATTTTGCTAAAGTGTCGTTTTGATACGGAGGGGTTGTAACAGCTCTATGTTAGATCTCGTCATGACGCGTTTGTATTTCCGAAGATCGACGATGATCCCCGAAGCGCTTAAATTTATTGGGAAAACTGTGAGTAACACAAAACCTACCTCTTCTGCTGCTCTCTCTTGGCCTCAAGCATGGCTTCCTTTTTCTTGCGCGCGTCTTCCCTCTCCTTCTTTAGTTCCTCTGCCTCCCTCGCACGGTTGATACCGCTAAGTTTAGACGTTGATGAGGGAATCATGGTTTTGGATGATGTGACTACGTTGGCGCGTGGCTTTGTGGCTGAACTTGATATCTGGAGAGACAACACACAGAAATATTTATCACTTATTTATATGAAGCTAGCTGCGCTCCGCAATTTCCCCCGCATTAGTCTCGATCCCGTGGGAATATCGGGATAAAAAGTATCCTATGTCCTAATCCAGGTCATGGTCTACCCATGTGCCAAATTTCATCCAAATAGGGTCAGCCGTTTTAGCGTGAAAGCGTAACAAACATACATACAAAAATACTTTATAATATTAGTTTGGACTAGCTCATGCGTTGCAATGCCTTTTACTTTTATTTTTTTGTTAGAAACTCTCTTCGGCGCGCAACAACTTACCAAAGTTTCATCAAAATGGGTCAAGCCATTTTAAAGTTTTTGCGAGACTAACACACGGCAATTGATTTTTATATATACGGGGTGGCAGGGACGTCGACGCGAAAAGTCCAATACCTAAACGGTCAAAATGTATGGTTACAGTTTTCGCGTCAATGTTCCTGACACCCTTTATAGATACATAGATAGAGTTCCCTGAAAACTTTTAATTTATGGATTTAGTTTGATATGTTCAGTACCTGTGGCGGCTTTCCATTGAATATCATATTGTTCATCTTAGTAAGTGTCTCAGCCGACAACACCGGTTTCACTATCCTGTCGGGCGGCGTGTGGGTTTCCTCAGGCTGTTCTTCCTGCTGATGTAACAGATAAAATACTATTAATAGTGATAAATTGCTAATGTGAAAGAAACCGTGTTTTTCTTTGTGAAGTCATAATAATTTTGAAGTGTGTTATTCTGGTAACGAAAAGATCCTCGTGCGTTCGACAGAACGAAAGAAAAAAAAAACCGGCTTTTAGCGGGTTTTTTTTTGTCTTTCGGGTTTCGTACCACCGTATTAAGCAAAAAAACGCCTAAGAGAACGTTTCTTGTATGTAAAAATGTCTTGTTGTAAAAAACTTTATTTTATTTTTACTGTAGGAGTAGGGTCTTTGGGGGGCCTGCTTACAAGGGGGAGCGCATAACAACCAGAGACTATCCACACGCCAGCCTCGCCTGCACGCCGTGCAGCCTGCTGCTAATCAACGAGGCTCTGACGACCGAAAAATGGCGGGATATCCATTTAATTTACCGACCAGAGAGCTCAAGAACGTGGAAGTTCACACGAGGTTTCTGGTCAGGATAGATGACATCAGTGCAGAATGTTGACTCAGGGTGGCGGTGGATGAGTATGGCATATACCAACGGCAGCACCCACAAGCCAAGTCAGTAGGCTTACTGCGCGTTCACCAAACCATATTTGAGAAGCGTGGTGAGGTTTTTGTCAAAACCCCCTTTTTTCCATGGACCACACAAAAAACGGTCCCCAAGAGCCCGGCGGCTCCCGGGGTTAAGCTAATGACAATAGGCCCGTATCCCCTGGAGACAGGGGTGTTAATCTCTGGGCAAGTGTCCTAAACTGCCAAACGAATAAAGCTAGCCAAAAGGACTCCGATAAACTTAATATACTCACATATAACGTACGATCGAGTTGAGTGGACAAAGGAAAGGGAGGCCTTTGCCGTGGAGTGGGACAATGCCGGGTACTGATTATTTATTTTTATTAGTTGTTCTTATAGCAGCAATACAATCTGTGAGAATTTCAACTACCTATTACGGTTCACGAGATACAGCCTACTGCAAAACAGACAGACAGCGGAGGCTTAGTTAGGGTTCCGTTTGGAGAGGAGAATGGCAGCGGAGTGGAGCAGAGTTGCGGAGTGTCTGTCCATTGATGCGGAGCGAGGTAGCGGAGCGGAGTTACGGACTGTGCGGAGCGAGGTACCGGAGCGGAGTTACGGACTGTGCGGAGCGAGGTAGCGGAGCGGAGTTACGGACTGTGCGGAGCGAGGTAGCGGAGCGGAGTTACGGACTGTGCGGAGCGAGGTAGCGGAGCGGTGTTGCGGACTGTGCGGAGCTAGACCGAGTTCACGCGACGGTTTTCTCCGCTCCGTTTCCCGGTTTTGTATGAATTTTTAAACTAGTTCGCAAATCCCTGTCCACTGAAGCGGAGCGGAGGTTTTATGCAATTCCATTGGTTAATATTGGCACACCGCTACTCCGCTCCTCTCCGCTCCAGTCAGCCAAAAGGCAGCCTAAAGATGACACTTGACACACCACGTGGTTTGTTTGACTTGCGCAGTAGACGGTTTCTTTAGCAGTATGAGGTCTGCGCCGGGGCGTCATCAGGGCGACAGAAATTGCGCGGGAGGCGCGGGCACGTGTCATCTGTCGTAGCGCGTATTGTACTACGTTTGCCGATTTGCGATCTTTCCTAAAATCACCCATAAACTGAATCCTCAACACTTACCTTCTTTGCCATGGCCCTTGTTTTGGTCCTGGTTACTCTGGAAGCTAACTCTTCGAATTGTTGAACTTTCTCCTTCACTGCAGATCTGGGATAGAAAAAATAAGAAATTAGAAGAAAAAACAAACTTGAATCCGTTTATTGGTAGAATCATTCTTAGTATGAAGAAGACACGAAACACATCCCGACGGGTTTCATTGTTAGTGGGAGTAAAATTTTCTGCTCGGCTTGGTTGGTGGCAGGGCTTGTTCTAAGTCCGCCTGGCTAGCTACCACCATCTTATCTACGTCTCTCGCCATTACAACAATGTAAACACACCACTGTTAAACCCGCGATGGTTTTTGTGGTGTGTTTAACCAAATGTCTGTTTTTTTGTTCTAGTTTTGATTAATAAATAAATAAAAAAAAAAAAAAAAAAAAAAAAAAAAAAAAAACAGCATTGTTGTGTTTCGGCGGTTAGAGCTAAGATAACCAGTTCCTGTGGGATGAGGATTCCGAGTGAAGCTCGCTTCCACCTTCGGCCTGATCATCACTTACCATCAGGTGAGATGAAGGCCAAGAGCTTCCCCGTTATGTTGCAAAAACAACTATTTTAATTGCAGCTTATAGGAGTACTTTGTCGACGAAGATAGCACACTCAGGTATTTTTACACTTTATAACCAAAAAAAAAAAAAGATCAACCCGACTTCTAATAATAACACTAACAAGTCAAAAATAACTTTAATTTTGGAAAACACCGACTTCCGAAATGAAAGTAATTTTTCATTTTGTTTTTTTTTTTTTTGGAAGCCGGTTTTTTTTTTTTGAAAACAAATTTTGCTGTACAATATTATAACATTGTATCTATTTACTTACGAGGGTTGTAGTTGTGGAGGATGTTTCTTAGGCGGCGTGTGCATGTCCTGCGCGTCACTGTCGTCCGTCAGGAGAGAGTTGTCGTCT
Organism: Agrochola lota; assembly: GCA_947364205.1. NCBI lineage: Eukaryota > Metazoa > Arthropoda > Insecta > Lepidoptera > Noctuidae > Agrochola > Agrochola lota. The sequence goes on from OX376240.1 coordinate 16,899,560, forward strand.
GTTACGTTCACTTGTTTGGGCTCTGAAAAGACAATGTTAGGGATTATGAACTTTAATTTAATTACATAAAGTTCATTTTCAATAACAAATAATTTTTTATTAGTTTTAGTTTAGTTTCTACGCATTTATTTTACGTTTGTGTCAATATTAAGAGTGTGCATCCTGTAAGTGAAGAGGGCAACGTCGCAAATAGATGTCAAATATTTTGCTGTTTTGATTAATTATACAATATTACTGTATGGAAATATGAAATATGGCCAACTAGTGAACTATAATATTGATTATGAAATGCAATCATCGTAACACTGAATATTAGTTTTAGATGTAAAAAAAGTATTTGGAAACTTTCCAAATGCCGTTTTTACCCCTATCTATAGCGGTTACAACATTAAATTCAATGTTATAATTGCAATTCATTATAAATATCCTATCACTACTTAGCCATATGTCTTAATTCCATACAGTAATATTGCCAAATTAATAAAAAAAGGTAAATATTTGACAGCTATTTGCGACGTTGCCTTGATTTTTTTGAATAAACGCTCTTAAGGGCCCGTTCACACGTACCACAAGCACACCACAGCGCAGCGACCAAATGTGGGCAAGTAGTGGTTACGTGTGAATAATGTCACTGCAGCAGCTTCTTGCAGTTTCGTTGTGGTCACTACAAAATCGAACCAAATGGTTGACGTATCGTTGCGTTAGTGCGAGTGCACGGGGCTGCGACGACCACGTTATTTCACCGACACTGTTGATTTTGAAGGCAAAATGTCCATGATTCATATCATACAAATTAGCGTCCAACCACGTGTTGTCGTTGTGGTATGGTTGCGGTACGTGTTAATACTCTAAATATATCTATAAGTTTTCTTAGGTCAACTGACGTTGGAGAGAAGACAAAAATAAAAAAATAAACAAAATCCTTACCTTTGTCGATCACGACTGTGGCGTCCATGATATTAGTTTGTTGTTTCTCTATTACCATAGTTTCTCTGTTCGCTGTTTCTATGACCACAGTTTCGTTCATATTGCGCTGGAATTAGAAAATAAATATACTCGTATATAAATCACTCTGTACTTGGAATTTGCCACGGTCGGGTGAAAAATACGTGTATATTATAAATGGTTGAATCTGTGATGGCATCTACATCGCCACATGCGAACTACGCATCAAAGACCTGACGTCACACAAATCCTGCTTCGCGCAATTAGAGTTTACCGCCCGATGGACATATATACAAGCTGCCGTCTTCAACCTCTGGGCAGTTGCCCGCCAGACACGACACCCGACTGGTCGGAGGATCCTCCCTTTTCTATAAAGGATGAGTGAACTTTACACCCTGTTCCTCATACCTCTAATGTAATAAAAATCCATGTTAATTTTTCCAAAAAGATCCCAATAGGACATATGAATACAGATGAGACACTCCGCAGTTTAGGTATGAAGCTACAAGTACGCGGCGGGCTCGACTTGTCGGGCCAATTCAGTGAGCGTAACGTAGTCAGAAGATATAAGAGTTATGTGATAGAAAGAGAGGCCACTTCTAGGTGATTATAACTGTCAGTAATTAGCGCTGTGCGACCTGAATTGCACTTTATTGTGTCGTAGCAAGAGCCGCTTTTTAGGGTTCCGTAGCCAAATGGCGAAAAACGGAACCCTTATAGATTCGTCATGTCTGTCTGTCTGTCCGTCCGTATGTCCACTTTTTTCCGAAACTATAAGAACTATTCTGTTGAAAGTTGGTAAGTAGATGTATTCTGCGAACCGCATTAAGATTTTTACACAAAAATAGGAAAAATAAACAATAAATTTTGGGGGTTCCTCATACTTAGAACGGAAACTCAAATTTTTTTTTTTCTTCTAACGCATACGTGTGCGTTATCTATGGATAGGTCTTCAAAACTGATATAGAGGTTTCTAATATCATTTTTTTTCTAAACTGAATAGTTTGCGCGAGAGACACTTCCAAAGTGGTAAAATGTGACCCCCCCTGTAACTTCTAAAATAAGAGAATGATAAAACTAAAAAAAAATATGATGTACATTTCCATGTAAACTTCCACAGAAAATTGGTTTGAACGAGATCTAGTAAGTAGATTTTTTTTAATACGTCATATTTGCTAAATATTGTACGGTGGTTCGGAACCCTTCGTGTGCGAGTCCAACTCGCACTTGGCCGGTTTTTATTTCAATGATTTTGCGGAGTGAACCACCCGTATTAATTTGTGCCAATAGTCCCAATTTAAAATGGTGGCAAGTTAACTGGACACACTAATAACAGCAGCACAGACCGATCTTCAAGGTTCAGCAACGATTGCCGAGGTCGGTGATTGGATGTCCATCCATTACATACGGAGACCCCTCCGTGCCTCGGAAGGCACGTTAAGCCGTTGGACCCGGCTGTCATTTGTAGACCTTTGACAGTCGTTACGGGTAGTCGGAAGCCCCAAAGTCTGACAAGCAGTCTTGCCAAGGGTGTATCGTGGTACCCAACTGGGTAGGTCAGATAGGCAGTCGCTCCATGTAAAATGAGCCACTGCCTTACAAATATTTATAAACTGCTGCATATTTGGAAGTTAATAAATATTGGTTAACTTCCAAATATTTAACCTAGATATAAGTTAAATGTAATAATACTTGCTACGCCCTAACAGGTTCATGTACTCATAAGTTTTAGCCTAGCCTGTAACTGAGTGTACATTATGCAAAAATAAATAAATAAAATAAAATATTGGTATTCAGCTGCATCCGGTTAGACTGGAAGCCGACCCGAAATTCTGACTCCAGACTTCTACTACAATTTCCTGATTGTTGTTGGGTTTACCCAACAACAAATACCCGATCTGGGATCAAATTTATAACCCACGCAGGGGTAGTTAGTTAGTTGTTGTAAACATGAGTTTACAACAACTACCTAAACGAAGCAGTCGTCACGTCATATTCAGTAAAGAAAATTACTATAAATTGTACTTACAACATTCATAGGCGTAACGGGAGCATGGTTATAAACCCCATTCGGTATAACCACAGTTTTATCCATATCACTGGCTTTGCCCAATACTCTTGTCTTATCCATAGCGTCTACCTCATCTAAATTCAACCTTGAGAGCTCAACAATAGGTTGCTTTTTAGCTTTGTCAGTCTTTTTAGGTAACTCCTTTTGTAATATGGGTGAAGATACTTCTGGTAGTGAGATGAGTTCTTCTTTGGGAGATATTTTCGTTTCTTGTGGTGGGGGGGTGATGTCCTGGGGTTTTTCTTCTGGCTTTTCTTTTTCACTGAAAAGTGATGTTCCGTTTAAGTATGCATAAGCATAATGTTCCCACTGCTGGGACTCAGGCCTCCTCTCTGTGAGAAAGAGTGGGCTGTAATCCACGCGGGCCCAGTGCGGGTTGGTAGATGGCACATGTCTTCGAATTTTTGGTTCTAGGACATGCCGGTTTCCTCACGATGTTTTCCTTCACCGTTTTGAGAGCAGTGATGATGAAATCATTTACACAAAGTAAAGTGTAGTAGTGCCTGTGTGAGTTCGAGTTCCCGACCTGCAACTCGTAAGTCGGGGCCATTACCACTGGGCCACAACTGCTCAATCATTTTAGGGCATTGAAATGATTCGTAGCTGTTTTTGGAATGATAATATTCACATGCTTATTTGATGATAATATTTATGAAAGAGTTTAAATGTTACATTTTGTTCACATAATGAAATATGTTGAAAATTATTGGAACGAGATTTTTTAACGAGAAAAGAGAGAAAGTGTGAATTTGGTCAAAATGAAGATCCAAGATAGAGGTTGCCAAATCTTTAAAATTATTCATGGGTGTTGTTTTGATGGTTTTCCAGAGTGATAAAGTCGATAGTGGGGTCAAAATGTAAATCCAAGATTGTGGCTGTGAAAAATTAGTTTTTGTTTAATTCTACGTAGAGGGGTATCGCCAACCGCACACGTTGTTGCTTATTACATAATGTGTTGAAAAGAGAGAGAGGAGGCTTCACCCTGCAGTGGGACAATACAAGGTAGTTAGATAGACGTGATGTATTATTTTCTGTTATTAAAAACAAACTTACGCGGCTTTCTGTCCCCTCCTAGTCCTCTTTGGCCGCGGTTTCTCAGCAGGTGAAGCTAGAATATTAGAAAAATTGTTTACAATCACAGTGTAGCTGCATTATCATTCCACACTGCAGCGTTGGCCGAGCGGCCGAGCGTGGAACCCGAACGTCAGGATGTTCGAGATTGGAAAATAATAGTACTTTATAAGTAGAAAAATGTCATAATTAAATATTAACTTGTGCACATACCCAGGCCATTTTCTTGTGGATTCTTTTCAGGTTCAGGGGCTGCCTCTGATACTTTCTGTAATAAATGTAAATTTTAATAAGCAAGTTCAAAGAAATAATTACAATTATATGAGCATTATTTCAGTATTTTGCTAGTCTGATCGAAAAGGTTTCATATAATTATTACGTGTTTTATTTAGTAACACAAATATTTATTTTAGCATAATTATTTAAAATACGCTTTCCAGTAACAGAATAAGTATTTTAATTCGATTGTGTCTGATTCCAAGAGGCTTTTGTGAACTTTGTGGTATTTGATATATCTATCAAATACCACAAAGTTCACAAAAGCCGTCGTCAGAAAAGAAATCGTCAGAAGGCGATTTTAAAATCGAAAATATCGAAAAACAATCTAAAAGACAATTCTTAAAGAGCGAAGACCTTGCTCGGCAAAAAGATAATTGGAGCGTCTGCCAGGGCGGTGGGCTGGGCACGCGTAACAACCATAAATAAACTTCGAAAACCTCCTATCAAGTACACGTAATGTTTTTAAATTCACTTGACAAGCACAATTAGTATCACCTATAGATTTGAATAAACTCTTCAAACTAAATCATTATTATCTGCGAAACTAGTATTTCTACTAGTATAAATAAAAATTGTGCTTTACGTTAAGTCGCGCGTTCCCGCAAAGCCCACAATTAATGTTCCTTACCTTCTTAGCCCTGGTGCGTTTAGGCCTAGGCTCCGCAGGTGGCGGAACCATCTCCTCTGTTTCAGTTTTTCGCGTGGAACGAGAACTGGCGCGAGTGGAGCGAGCTGAAGGTACTGTATTGACAACAGAATGCATTCATTATTAATTACTAATTAAGCTCAGACCAAATAAAAACCAAGACAGAGCGCTGCGAACAATACAGTGAAGCATTTCAAAACTACACCGCCGCTCTGTGCAAACACGCTCACACGCACACATTTACAAGCCTTTACAATGGCACTACATCACACAAAGTGCACGCATGTTTACGAAACCGTTAAGAGCGTCTTGGTTTTTTATTTGATCTGAGTAATTTTGTCAGAAATATTAACTAAAATTCTAGGTTTCCTCACGATGTTTACTTGTACCGATGTCAGTAATGTCCACGATAAACTCAGAAAGTTCATATGAATTGAGAAAGGCACATTAGTACTAGCCCGGATTTGAACCCACAACCTCGTGCATGAGAGGCGAGGCCTTACCCATTGGGCCATCACAACGGATTGCTAGTTAGGTATACAAGGTCAAATTAAAAAGGTTTCTTTCGCAAAAAGCTTATTATAGTGTCTCAGAATTTCTAACCGAAAAAAAAGTTGTTAAATATTTTTCCTGACGCTAATATTAAATTTAAATGAATAAGGCTGTAATTTTGACAAAAATCGTGTAACTTAATCTTGTAATTTTTATATCAATCTGGACAATTTGACATAAATCTTTTAATATTGATTTGACATTATTCTTGTACTTGTTTGACATTATAATTATAAGTATCTTGAGTATTGACATTATATCATAAAAATAATTTCTATTATAGTAACTAAATTATAAATTTTCTATAGTGCATATCCTAGGTAATATTTCGACTTTTCTTATTGTTAAATATTTTCAATGTTATATAAATACGACGAATATAAAATAATATTTGTACGCCGATATTTACGGCTAAACATGATTGGACTCAAACGACGGACTAATATCTTGCATGCTCTTGTATGTATACAATGTTTAAACAAATAAAGAAATCTTATCTTAATAAAATTTAGCTAGCGAAACCCCGCAGACGTGAAATCTAAACGTTATAAAACGAAAAAGAAATTAATTTGATCTGTTTTTTTTTTTGTGTTCTTCAACCGCAGTAGAGTGTAATCATTTGGAATATCTGTTTAAAAATCTGTTTTTTTTTTGTATTAGCTTCGTTGACGTAATGGGTATTGTATGCCTAAACATGATAAACAAAAATCCACCTCATAATTCAAGTAGCAAAAGTATCAGAGGTCATTGACAAAATAATATCATCAGTTCTTGTTTTTTTGTCTTTTAAGATACCGAGTTTTGCTAGCTGATTTTATTTGACCCTAGGTAATTGACTCAGGCGTGACTTTGCGGAAATTTATTATAAAATACAATAGACGACTTATATTTAGTAACCTAATCCGCTTAATTGTTCTTAAAGAGAGCAGAGTCAAAACTCTGCTATCGACGCTTGACGTGTCCACACGTCGGGTTCGGGTTCACAACAAGTCAATCATCATCCCGAGGATGCCTCGTTGAGAGGTGAAACACGTGTCGATTTCTTACAGAGTTCTTTCGACTCTGTTAAGAACAGTTAAGCGGATTAGGTTACTAAATATACGTCATCTATTGTTTTTTTAATTTTATGTGACCCTGCATATTTTTTTTTTTGGATGTGTAAGTATATTTTCTTACCAGGAGGTGGCACCACAATGTCAGTAGTCTGTGTCTGTTTCTTGGTCCTAGTTGCTCTCCTTCTGCCTGTAGTTTCCTCCTCGCCGCTGTCCTCTGACTTCTCTTTAGGAGCTCCTTTACGTGGCTCTGGACATAGAAAAAATGAATCTTGTAGAGTAAGACAATTTTCTAGAGAAAAAGTTTTTTTTTTTTTTTTTACTTTGAATGCTTGACAACAATTAACTATGAAATTGAATTTTAAAAAACATTATTTCGTTTATTAAACTTTTTAACATTTAAAATATATTTTTAAATATTTCTTAAAAAACGACAAAAAAGATTTAAAAAAAAATGTATATACATAATAATAATATAGCATATTATTATTATCTTCAATGACAGACTGAAAACTCACGGGAACATAACAGGTTTATTCATAATGTATCATCTACACTCACTAGGTACAGGTACGGCGGGCGGCGGCATAGCAATCTCGTCCTTATTCGGCTCCTGTTTAACTTCAATTTCGAGTGGCAACGATTCTGTGTCCATTGGTTCTGGTGGCAGTGACACCTTCTCTTCTTTGACTGTAGAACAAGTACAAGCCTATGAATATTTTTGTAGCGGAAGTGGCACAAAAAAAGCCCCAGCAGAGATTGACTAATATTTTTAAATTTATAATTTAGTGGACCGATTCTTGAGCTTTAGAATCCATATTTAAAAAGCGGACCTAATACTTAAGAAGGCGCCCAGTGGTCCACTAGGCCAGTTTAGAAAAAAAAAGGAATTATGAATAACAGCTAGTAAGGACCCTCTGTGTGTCTAGAATTTTCTAATACCTTTTGTAAAGTTTCATATTGAGACACGAAGCAACATACGATCTAGAGGAATCTGGCCGCTTTTCTTTAGATGGATTTGCTTCAGGAGTGGCGCTAGTGGACCATAAGGCTAGCACAGATTAGGGCGGCCCGCGCCGCAACTCGCAAAAATCCCCCTGCATTACTTTCGCACATTTTCTATGAACCTACGCACATTACAGACAGGCCGCACTGTACTTTTTGAATGAAAATGCGAAGCGCTACGGCCCGTTGCGCTGTAAGGGCCTATGCACATTTTTTTAAACGCGCCGTCGACGCGCGTTTGTAGCGATACAGACGCGATACGCACGCAAGTCAGGACCTTTGCACACTTGTCTGTAGGATAAAAGCGCGCCGTCGACGCACGTTTCTAAAACACGCGTCGACGGCGCGTCTAAAAAACGTGGTGTGCACAGGCCCTACTGTGCGGTTGCCTTTAGTGACTAACAAACAAAACTTCCCGTCATACTTCATTCAGGTTAAGGACGGTTATTTTGTAAGTATGTAGTTACATTTTCGATGCAGTATCGAAATTGTAACTACTTACAAAATAACTCGGAACTAGCTATTCCGCTACATGCCTTTTTTTTTTTGGGTGTTAAATTATCAAAAAACTTCCCGCTCTGGGCGGAGCGCTGTCAGACTCTTACTGACTAAAACCCACACGTCTTCCTTCAGTTGCCTGTACGTTGCCAGGAGCCACGGTATCCCTTTCGAACTTTCCCGCGACCCCGGCAGGCATCGTCCTAATAGACCCCTTCTGTTGTGCTGACATCTCTTTGAGGGGCCTGGTCCTTATCGGAAATCAGCTCGGGATTCCCGGCGCCCAGGGCGTCTCCTGCGGCTACATGCTCTGTAGCCAGTTATTGTAACTAGCGACGTGAAACGCCCATATCTACTTTAGTGTGCAGATGCATCCCTGTGTTTCTAAAGAATACACTTCAAGAGTGGGTGGGGCACATACTTTGTATATTGGCTACTGGTTCATTCTCCTTGTCATCCTCTTTGCGACGTCGGCCGCGTCCTGTCTTCTCTGTATCCTCGCGACGGAGCTTCTGGGATAGGTTTACGTTCACCTACAATTTACATGTCATTAATATTATGCTCCTAAAGTTAGGATTATGTAAGACAACCTCCACGCTTGTATTTACTAGGACTTGTGTTAGTAGATGCAATTATGGACCTTATGACAGTGAAGTGTAGTGGTTATATTGATAGCATAATTACACTGTTCCCAGTATGTACATATTTGAATGCTGTAAATTTGTTAAAATGCACTCTGAATTATTTCAATGTCTTAGAGACACTAATTATTCCTCTAATGAAAAGCCATTTAAATCACAGAAGTTACTCTCCAATGTTTATAAGGATATAATAATAACTTACCAATATCATATAGAGAACTACCAATCAATAGTTTTAAAACAGTGTTATTCAAATGGGTTATAGGAAAATAATTTACTGTCAATGAGTACCTAAACTTTAAAGATTCACACTGATATTTTACTGTTATAATTTGACAAATGATTGGCAGTCTTATTCTTATACTATAATAACTATGATGTATGTTTCAATTTTATTCGCTTATTTGATTTATTTAATTACTTTAATTTTGCGAGCATATTGTTACAGAAACTGTAAAAAAACCCGACCATCGGTAATGTACTACAATTCTTGCAAATGAAATTTCATTTTATTTCATAACAGTGATTTTGTCATTCAATATAAGTTATTTAATATAAACATTACCCTTGAGGCTATCAACTCATTCTGGTATATATGGTGGGTTATTAAAATAACCCACTTACTTTCACAGAGGCCTCAAAACAAGCACTTCCTTGGAACATTTAGGATTAACTCAGTAATGCTGACTTGCAGCAAATACCATCAAAGAATTTCATATCTAATCAGTTTCAAAACAAAATCCCGTGAACACGATGACCACATCTTTTAGAGGTCCGGTTCTATAGCCGCCGAGCGCTGCAAGCAAGAATAGTCCTTACGCGGTTAGATATGAACTTCTTTGATAGTATGTGCACATTTGTTTGCTATGTAGTGACAAAAATTTCCATGCAATGAGCCTTGATCCCCACAACTTTAAACTAGTAAATGCAATACTTTATTTAATTAAACATGTATAGCAATGTTTAATTAGGTTTTTAAGTTTATCACATCTATGCCTGCAAGAATTTAAGTAGATAAACTAAAGCTTTGAGTTAAAAAGTACCTGTTTACTAATAATACTCTGTGCTTTAACAGAAGCATTTCGTTTCTGCCTCTTATCCTGTTCCGGGCTCGACATGTCGTCCACCTCATGTTTGCTGCGTTTCTTGGATGCCCGCCGCGGTCTATCTGTATTACTTTCAGCGGAACTGCGTGTCGATGTGAGGTTGGTTGTAGATTTTGTGCTAGATCTGCGCTTTGTACTGTCTTTTTCTGATGGTTTTGTTGGTTCATCTGAAATATTAAGGTTGGTTTGATAAATTACTATTACATAATATATATTAATGACTAACTGCGCTCTGCGGTTTCACCTGTATAAGTCTCGATCCCACAGCAATATAGGGATAAAAAGTATACTATGTCCTAACCCACGTCAGTTTTAGCGTGAAACCATAACAAACATACAAAAAATCAAATCTTTTCGCTTTAAAATGTTAGTTTAGATGTAACTAATATTTTGTGACAATAAAAGAGTGTCCATGGAGTTTCTTGCCTGTTCTTCTCCATATGAACCACTATGGAATGGAGAACTAGCTTCATCTTTCTGAATAATAAACTTTTGACAATTCAAAAGTGCCTGTAAATTTAGGTTTAGTTGAAATGTGACTACTATATTATGTGACTACTAGCATATAATTTGTTATGTGACTACTAGCTTCTGCACATGACTTCATCCGTGAGCCTTTGATTTGATCTGATTACCCTCTACATACAAAATTACAAACAAACATAAAAAAAATTACTTCTTTACAATATTATAGTATAAGTATAGATTGATGAACTTACAAGAAATCAAATCAAACATGCTTTTAGAGAAAATCAGTAATATATTTGAAAACATTTGAAAATGATGGTATAATTACTATCTTTTGACAAAATACATGTGTGAAGGTTCTAGGTTATAATAAATTACAAGGATTTATATGAACAAAGATTTTTTTATCTATGATGTATTAAAATCTATGTAAAATTATCCTCAAAAGTGTTTCCAGAGAAAGCTATTCCTAACTGTAATGTTCTAAAGACCACATTGAATTTAAATAAACACTTTTATGAGTACAATGAACTTTATAAAAGTTTTAACAACATTTACAGGGGCAAACAATATTATTATTTTTAAAGATCTTTTTGAGTTCAACCAGGACTAAGAAGGGGGAAGCCATGACAATCAAGTTGTCACAGTATGAATAAGTAAAGAAAAAAAATTACTGGAACGTAACAGGAACCTTTCATGAACTTCCTATTCAGTAGTTCCATTTAGTTTAAGACAATTTTAAATAAAAATAGATAAGATATATAAGATATAAGAAATATATAAGAGATAATCTTCTCACCTAAATTGCAGTTCTGTTGTGTTTAATCAATCACAATCGGAATCGTTTGGTTTTATAGGGAAAATTAAACAATTTATGTTCCTTTAAAATAGTTTACATTGACCTGGCCAGAATATAATAAGTAGGAGATCATTGATACTGGAGTTGTGTGACGCTGTTTACCACATGCCGATAGCATCTATAGTAATAAAAAATAACTTGGAAATGTTGAAAGTGTCAAATGTAATGAATACTTGGAAAGTAAATAAAATCATGATTGCAGTGACCTATTTTCATTAATGTTTATAATGGTAACAATTACTGCGTTATTCCCTTACCTTCGTCCTCGTGGATACTTTGAAGGGTCGTCATAGGGTTTTTATCTTTTGAAGCCTTCTCCCGCGCCTTTCCTCGACCATTTTGAAACTCCTCTTCAAATTTATCCAAGGAATCGAACGCGGCCTGCAAATCACTAAATTTGTAACTTCCACACACTTTAAAAGGCAACTATGGACATTGCCATAACATTTTCGTCTAAGTATATCAATAAAAACACAAATTAATTTCTTGTAAACGGAAAACAGATTCATCGCATCACTGACACCACTTTTTAACAATCACGCATTTTACCTTGAGGTCATCATTGAAGTTTTTGGTAAAAGCCTTTGATATTTCATTGATTTTCGGCAACAATTCGTTAAAAATAGACATAACTGTGATATAAAATCCACTTTTCCAAAAGTTTAGTTAGTTTGACAACCGCCATAAAACACTACACGATCGAAAACGGTTTGAAATTGAAAAGAGGGTTGGCCAACACTCCGAAAAATTCACCGTTGCGATGCGTTCCAATACATTTCGTTCGGATACACCCTGGTACTTTTCATACTGGTTCCACAACAATAATATTTTATTACAAACTTACAAAGACTACAATGATTGATGATGATTTTAAAATGTATTATTATTAAAAAAAACCCTTCGATCTCCGATAAAGTAGGACAGCGAACCACACAATCTTATAAAATATTGTTGTCATATACTGTTTGCCGTAGCCCATAGCCCGCCCACTTCAAAATAGTATGTATTTAAAATTTATACTGGTGAACTGATTGAAGGAAGTTGTCAAGGATGATGTCGTCAATAGTGCGACTGAAGTCCATCTGATGCGGCGCTAGTGTTGATGTCATTACATCAAATTTCATTTTTTTTTATTGTTCCTCAATTTTCCGCTGGTCTTTTTTCGTGGCGTGCACTTTACTAAGAAAATATTTGATGATTTGATGGAATAGAAGACCCCTTCTATTAAACCTGTATACTTGGCTACTTTGTTTCAGGCCTCCTAATAGCCTATATGAAACACAATGGTTCAATTGGACTTGCTTGATTGCATGTGATAAGTATAGATTAATCGGAAATAGATACATTTCCAAAAAAAAAAAAAGAACAATATCCGCGCACGCATTCAAAGCGTAGATACGAATATAAATTTTGTCGTTCAGGGTTATGGTAATCAGATAAATTATATGCGCTCAATAAAACAACGCCTTTTATGGAGCCATAAAATTGTATGAAAATTTTATTAGCTCTTTCGAATCGCTTTTAAACGTTTAAAAAGATACGACTTGCACGGTCATCAAGGTATGTAAAAATTGACAAAATCAAAGTTATTGTCGGATTAATCCAACCCTGTCGACAACATCGATGTTATCAAAGAAAAAGTAAATGATACAAAATAATTATGTTTGAATTAAGTATGTGTTTTTTGTCATAGATATTTTACTAAAACTTGGGTTAATGATAATTTAGGTATAGTTTATGTCATAAATATTACATACTGATACATACAGATGGGGTAGGCAACTGAATTGTGGTCTACCCTTTTCCAAAAGACCCTAAAATTAGAAGATTGTGGCTTAAGGAGTTTGCCCACTATACCGTACATTAACATGACCGTACTATGAATGTTTCAGGCACGGAAATAAACATGACACGGACTACTAGTGTCTGAAAATAGAAACCGGCCAATCAGGAGACAGTATAAAAATTTGTTAATTGTTAGTGGTTCCGATACCGCCCTATTAGAGAAAAATATAATATGAATGGGTCCGACCATATTTAACAAAATACCCGATGTAATAAAAAATGAGTCATTTCCACGTTTCAAAAGGAAATTGACAGATCTATTAATTATTAAATGTTATTACTCAATTGGCGAATTTTTGACAGATAAGAATTTAAACTGATAATTTATTACATCTCTGTACTCTTGACTTTAACTAAATCATTTATTTTTAATTTAAATGTATTGACCTCGAACTTGACGAATTTATAATCCCATTTTATTAAACTTGACATTTTGTGTTGTATTGCCTACTAGAATTTTGTATAAAAAAAAAGAAACTGAATTTCATCTTGACATGGGAAACTTGTATGATTGGTTGAATTTGTTAATAGTATTAAGTAAACTGGTTGCATGCCTTAGTTAAGGTAGTTAGTATAAGGATCATTCTAACCTTAACATCTGTAACTTGTACTTACTTTCTGTGCAAATAAAGAAGTATTATTTTCTATACTGTGCCCACTAGAACGTCGCGTATGATACTCGTGTATAACTGTGTTAGTGACCGTAGCATCCGCCTGTTATATCTGTACAGTTCCTGTCCCGTTCTCTCGGTTGTAGTAGTTCTCCTAGAGTATATCATTATGTTCTGTGAACTGTGTTTTCGCGTGAGGCGGACGCGTCCAAAAGAACGAGTGAGTATTTTTGTTGAGAAAATTGTTTCCTATACCTATACAATGGCTGTTAGAAAATTGCCCATGAGAGAATTGGCAATGATAGCCATTGTTTGAGACGAGGAAGAAAGAGAAAACAATAAATCAATATTTTTCGAACGTCAAAATTACTAGGTGACGGAACGGTCCTACTGGGCATAGTCTCTTATTTTTCAGAGTTTTTTTTTTTACTGATTTGATCATGTTATCATACGGTGTAGTGGGCAGACTCCTTTATAACTATTCAAGGTTATCTTGGTAAACATGTTGAAGAAAGTCATTACGAGGAAATGAACTTTCCATGTTAAATAAATTGATTTAAAATTTAAAGTATTGAAAACACCGAAAAGAACGAAATAAGTGTGTCAAATTTATTGTAGGCCGTATGGACCGAGCTATGGTCACGCCATCTACAGTTAGCTGTGACTGACCTCCCAGCTGTTTCAGTGGTTTCCGCTACTCAGTAATAGATGGCGTTGATCTTAATTTCAGTAAAGTCGTTTTTGCTGTCAGGAAAATTGTTCGAGCTCATTTTTTTCCCGTAGAATTTGATTGTTTCGAAGACAATGTGATATTTAGAAAATGACAACAAAGATAGAATTAGGTTACCTAGGGGTTGTCGTATTTATTTTTTCGTTTAACGCGCATTTTTAAACCGAAAAGCAGCCCCTCAAATAAAATATGTTTCTATCTAAAGATAAAATACATCCACGTGACTTGAGGTAGGGGGGGGGGGTCTAAAACCTCACCAGCACGTGTAGCATGACAACCATAGAAACGGGTTTTGTATACGTTTATATAAGTGAATAGACAAAACGACAGATTGTGATTGTTTATCTGTCAGTCTATTCTTCCGTCAACAAAACCCTTTTCTATAGTGGTCATGTTAAGCGTACAGAGGGCCTAGACAAAGTAACATTCGATTAGCGATAACGCCAGTAGAAAAGTCAAAAATGTATGCGGTTGACTTAAGCTATGGAAATGTCACGTGATCATAGGTCAACGAATAGAAATTAGCTAGACAATGTCATCATCATTCGTTTCCATGAAATCGACAGGTTCGAACGATAACTTCCATAGAAATGCGTAGCCGAGTGACACATTTTGACAAGCGTTATCGCTAGTTTTCGATTCGTATGATGGAAACATTAGCGTAGCGACCATCAAAATCCTGACCAGGGGGGACGGGGTATTTAAAAGTTTCTGAAAAACATGACGTAACCTCAACATGGACAACCTCCTATCAATAATTAGAGCTAGACCGGCTTTAATAGGTAGTTCTCCTCTTGTAGATTAATTTTCAAGTTACCTCTTATCATTTTTTGTGTTAACCTGCACTGTCACACTCTTGGGAAAAGGCATCCCCCATTCCTTCTACTTCTTAAGAGATCCATAGCAGCCGTCATCTTCTCGAGCCACGAGCACGACCCCATCTAGCCGTCTCAGGGTTCCAGTCTTGTGATAAAGGCACCGGCCGGTAGATATTGGCCTGTTCATGGCATATCCAGTCCCATTTGATTATTTTGAAAAATATTATATTGCTTAGTATCGTTAGTGTCAACATTTTACTCGACATATTTATTTATAATTATAATGGATCTCCAACAGAGGCTATAGGTATTATCGAAGAATTTCATATATACAGGGTGGCAGGAACTTCGACACGAAAACTGATACCATGGATTCAGTACATGATTTTAAACACAGTTTTTTTTAAAATAACCGACGAAAAATTTCATTGCAAGGGGGTTCAGAATCATGTACTGAATCCATGGTATCAGTTTTCGCGACGATGTCCCTGTAAATACCGTAAGGACTATTTCTGCTTGCAGCGCTCGGCCGCTATAGAAATCATATCAACTTTAAAAAAAAAACTTTCTCATCTTTGTTCTTTACATATGTGGTCAGTCGTGCTCACGGGATTTTGTTTTCAAACTGCTTAGATATGAAATTCTTCGATAGTACAGGGACAAAATATAAAAGTGTGCGCTTCCAATTAAAGGAGACCACACAATTCACTTATAATCTAGGTAAGTAAAGTAAGTTTGAGTTTGTAGATATTTGTATAGATTAACGAGTCGTGTGGTCACAGGAAATACAATAGCTTCCTGCTTCTGTGAAACCATAGCCCCAGAGGGACGGTAGTAAATCTAAAGTTTCGCGCGAGCAAATCTGCTTGCAAAATACTAATTAAATGCAAGCAGGTCGACCGTTTGTGTTGCCCATAACCGTTTTATTATCATTTGTAATTAATTGGTTTCCGGGTACGTCCTTTTAGGGAAGGGCTATGGTATGGGGGTAATAGCAAATGTTGTTTTTTTTTTTGGTCTGCTCGATACCTACGCCATATTTATTTTGGAGTATTTAAACTATGTAAGCTATTAAAACAATCCGTGGAGCGTTCAATATAACTTTTCCCATGACGCGATGGTAGCACTGAATTTTGCAGTCTTAAGTTTCAATCTAGCCAAGAGACCAAGTATGACCGTTTGACAATTTCGGAATGTCCAATTAGTTTTAAGCATAGATGGATCCCTATGCATTTGTTTCTTTTAAGTGTACAATCTGCGCCATAAGAGAGAAGAGCTTAGATATATCGTAATTTGTCTCTAATTTGTATGATCTATGCTTTAGTTATTACTCTGAGGTTTCAATACTAAAAGAGTTCAAAATGGCGACAAACAGAACAGTACTACCAATCACATGACTGTACAATTCAGCGCTACCAATCGCGTTACAGGTCAAGAACGCACTGTAGGTACTTAATGAAATTCTTAAATTCATTCATTCACTCAGACAGCGCACAGCCTAAACCGCTGGGACTGGAAGCATGATTGCACAAGATCAGTTCCTTTTGTAATGAACGAAAAGAAACGAAATAAAACATGTTTATTCTGCACAAACAAAACGCACATTTAAAGAAAAGAAGACATAAAATACACACTTACAAAAGTAGCCAAAAGCCTCGTATTCAACCAATAAATAAAAGTTTGACACTGTTGTTTATTGGTAGATGTCAAGGCCACGAAAGTGAGCATTAATAATGGATTTTTGGAATTCATCCCTTATCGGGGTTAAATAGGGGATGGCAGGGGGATGAAACTTTGTATGGATAATCTTTGGTCATCATTTTTGCCGATGGGAAATACCAGACACGGCTTGTATTACATATGTACCTATACCTGTGCTTCATATCCTACCCACACGCAGTCCAGTAATAATAAGTTCCACCTTCTCCGAAAATGTCACAGTTTTCGATCCCTGAAAATCTCCGATATAAAAGAATTTCTTTATAAACAAAAAGACATTCCGTAAATGTAGACAAATATCCGGACGCGTTCGATGCGAAAATACAAAACGGCGTTTATATTGCTTGTGTGACGTCATAGGAGCAATCACGGATGAGGAAGCACTGGAGTGTAATGCGAAAAGGTTCCATCAAGCGTCCTAAAACGTATGGCAAAGAACTATGATAAAGTAGTAGGTATTGTAAGATTGCATGCATGGAATTAATAAGTAAGTACTTACCTATTATAGAATTGCAAGATACAGGTTAAGTTAACAGAGTGTAGGGATATTATTTTTTTACTGACATGTCGCTTTACAATCTTCAGAGACTGCGGAGTTCATTTGGTGGTCAACCTTAACGACTCAAAATGGTCATTGATCCTTTAAGCCCAGTCCATTGTCACATGCTTATTTTTTTAAATCATGAATTTGGTTTGGCTATACATAATAATCTACCAATACCAGGACCCTAATCCATTGCTTCATAAGTTGGAAAAAAATATCTGCTAAACAACGTAAATAACGCAATGAATATTGTTGAACTTTCAAAATGAAACAAATTAGTCTTAATCGTTTACGAAAATATGTTGCGTAGTTAGATAGCAGTTGATTAATAACTATAAGCTTCTGCCCGCGACTTCGACCGTGTTGAATGTCATGTTTTAACATAATATATAAAATATATCGACATTTGACAATACTGTAGCTTCTAATTAGTGAAAGAATTTTCAGAATAGGATCATTAGGTAAAGTTCCCAAGATTGCCTCGACATACAAACTCACAAATTATGTACCTGTCCTCCTTTCGGCCAAAACTCCTCTTTCATGAAGTACCTAGAAACCTCCCTGAAAGAGGAGTTTGGCCGAAAGGCGTACCGACGATTTCGTGGAAGGTTACCCGACGCCACACAGCGCAACACGACGCCGACACAGTCATTACTTTGTGTACAATAATTTGTTGTTATTATAATAAAAATATGTATGTTTAGGTTAAGGTCTATGGGCCTAGGATCAGTAAGGTCTAGGATCTATGGGCCTCTGTCGCCTGAAATAAATGGATAATTATTATAATTATATTTATTATCTCGGGACCATGGGTCCCGGACCTTTGGAAGGCGTACAAGGGGCAGAAGCCAACCCGCAAAGGCCCCTTAGACAATTTTAAATGGAATGAGGCACCAACCAACGATTATCCCTGTATGCACTATGCAAGTGCACCCAAGACCAATCCCCGGGTGGTGCAGGACTATTGCAGAACATGGAAAAAAAACTTATTGGGCTATGGGTTCGGGTGACTATAGTGGATTTGTTACCTTGAACTATGGAAGAGGTATTGTCCCCTGCCTGATCAATGTTTTATTGTACACGGATAGAATGGCAGGGGGTGAGTTACACACTCAATAATGGGCACTCGCAAACTGTCGCTAGCACATATTGACGTAGCGACGAGGGGGCAACATGTCCTGAAGTGCTTAAGGAGTGGAGTGGTATTCCACGGCTATCAGAACAATCCCAGAGCCCCGAAAATGGTCAAGATCTCTACCAGCGCTTGCTGGAATACTTCCTTCCTCCGAGCACGTTTGCTCTTGCGAATTTCCACTCAACCCGGCCAATTAAGGCAAGAATGAGGTTGAAGCTCTGTTTCTCGTCAGTGTTCACTCCAGCCGGTCAATAAAGGCAAGCCAGAGATGAGGAACAAGATTTCTCCCGGATGATAGGGTCCGTGGGTTACTACTGCCCTGCGGGTTTCTGTATCTCTCTTGGTCTGGCTACGAGACCTGTTCCGGCAAATTAAACTGTACCGGCACAGACTTAGAGTTCAGAGCGCGCAAGCCCCACCACGACATCAACGTAGGGATACGGTGGTGGGGTTTATTTATTTATTTTATTATTTATGTACACACAGTACAATACATAGAGATACGACATCATTATAATTTGAGTACAATGTGTGGTGCAGTGTGGGGTTATTATTATTATTATTAAATATTACTTAGTATATATTTATTTGGCTTGGTAATAATAATCTACGAATACCAATTTACTAACCAGGTAAATTCAACTATTTTGAATCCTACTTATATTATAAACACGGAATGTTTGTGAGGATGGATGGCTGGATGTTGGTTACTCTTACACGGAAAAACTACAAAAAGTAATTGGATGTAGTTTATAACCTAGATTAACACTTTTCCCGATATTCCCACGGAATCCAGACTTATGCGGGTGAAACCGTGCGGCACTGCTAGTAAAACATAATGGGAAGCATCGTAATTGTAGCTGTCCGAATCTTAACGATATCATTCTATTTTCGAATTTAAGCGAATGTATTACTTCAATTATATAATTGGCAACACGTACCAATTGCGTTCGTTAAGTTGCCCAAATTGGTTCTAGTTGCCGATTTAATATTCCACTAGCGATACACCGATACATCGAAACTGCCAGGCTAATTAATCGATTGATTGCCTACCTAGATTTTAATTACTTGTCCCGATTTACTGACACCGATTTTGCCAATCGGTGCAGTTACCTGAATTTAAATTAAACACGCTTTAGGAAAATTATTTATTTACCTAATATTGCTAGGATAATTATAAATGCTTAGGTAAGACAGTTTTGCTATTTAGTAACTAAGTTAAGCAGCTAGCTTGCCTATAGTCAATTCTTTTGAAAATAATCTTCTTACCTAATTGCATCTGGCTGGCAAGCATTGTAGCAGTTGAAAAGGCTGCCATCTCGTAGCCTTATCTACTAGGCAGCTACCGATTCATCTGAAGGTACATCTCAGTACTTGGCGTACTCACTGATTGTGCCCGTGCTAGGATATAATTAGTTATTATGTCACTAATTTGTGGTTTACGGCGACGATAACTGACTTTTAATGATTTTATACTGAAGATAACATCTAAACGAGTAGTGATAATGATTTGGAAAAAATATTTGTTGAACTAAAGCATTTTCTTAATTTCTTAATAACTTAATATATGAATATTTTAGATTATGTTAGTATTACATAGTGAAATTAATTTGTAAAGTTATTTCTAACGCGGATAAAACACTGAGAATCACGCAAAATCTATCAAGCGTCTTTTTCTGATACCTTCACCATTTCAAAGATAATTTAATTATTAATCTTTTAGTGTACGTGTTTTGTTTTATGTATTATAAATTAATAATGCGTCTAATTTGGGACAGCGCTCCTTAATGGGCGAGTCCTATTACTGGCTGGACGCACGACGCGTTGCGTGAACTCAGTACAGAACACGCAAGCTAAATCGACTTCCACTAAAACATTTTGTTCTATTATTTTTTTGCCTTGCACTATCAGTGCTTTCCAAAAAAAAAAAAAACTGGTGGGAAATGATAGCTCGCGGAAATAGTTACATCCGGAATTCGGAACATTTTGACCGTTTGGAACTCTGTGGTTTGGAAATTTACTAGAAATAACACGATCGGATACACACATAGAGAGAGCTTTATGTGGTACTAAAATCCTAAGCATTTAACGGTTTAACATTATTAAAAATTTATATTATTCTTAACGATTACTGAGAAGCCATAAAAATAGTAATAAAAACATACAATACAACAAAATTCTTTCTAAATATTATCTGATACCTCTTAACCACCGTAGAAACGCTTCTGTATATGAATTGAAAATGCTAATTCCAATAATAATTTTTAATAGTCAAATTAGCACCAAAATTAATATTCTTTGTAATAAAATTATAATATTATTACAAAATATGATAGGCGCTCAATAAAAACATGCATAAGTAAATAAAATTACTATTACAGACGGAAATGTGGAAAAAGAGAAAAGAAAGCGCGCCAAAAAAAGCAATAAAACAGCTGACGGATGTAAAGCAGATTCTTTTCCGTTTTCCCGCGTTCACCATATTCGAATGTAGAACGAATTTTTAAAAATAGTTCGCTTTTCAATTGACCCTTTGTCTACAGTAAAAATTCTGCAATACAGCTTTTGAAAATATTGGTTCCGATGCTTTGCGGCTATTTTAATGACTTTTTGAAATAAACATAACATTGGATATTCGTTAATGTACGTTTTTATTCATGAACAAGAAGTAATGGATTTTTATGTGGCTATTTGGATGACTTGCAGACTACAGGATAACTTTTGGTATTATGATGCCTGCACTTTTGCTTGGAGTAGGTTACAAAGACGTAGCTTAGGGGTATTTGTTTATTTAACACTATAAGCACACAAATGTACAGAGGCAAACTTAATGCCATAGGCATTTTCTACCACCCGCTTATAATATTGCCCTTATTTATTTATTTATTTATTTATTAACTATGGATGACTTACAGCTAAAAAAATCAGAATACAAAATAGTATGTGAGACTGACAGCCAATTAAAAGTCTTCACTTCTAAAAAACGGATTGGCAAGAAAGAGTGTGAACAGCACAACACAGCTACCAAAAAATAAGAGAAAAATAAACAGTATAACATTCAAGCTTACCAATTCACATTAAATATTCAATACAAGAATAAAGACCTGAACATACGAAATCTTAATTAAAAAAGCCAAGGCTCAGGCACTTTCTGACCGAGACCACACCTGTTATGAAAGGATCAAAATCATGCTGTTTGCACATACTATTAAAGTTGCTACTTGCACGCACTATAAATGAATTTTGCCTATAATTCGTAGAGGTAAATGGAACACGCAACGGTGCGTTCCATCGCTTCGACCTTCTGGGAACGTTAAAATAAAATTTGGATAGAATATCAGAGTTATTAATTGAATTATTGAAAATTTTAAATAATGAAATACAGTCAGAGATTGATCGCCGATTAATTAGGGGTAATATATGATACTTCTTACAGTGGTTGAGGTAATCTTCAGACCAGTAGGGTACTTTCTGATGATAACACAAATACTTAATGAACCTTTTCTGGATGTTCTCTATACGATCAATGTACTTGTGATAACATGGATTCCAGATTTCAGACGCGTATTCCAAGTGGCTTCTAACAAAGGTACAGTATAGAATTTTTAATGTTTTGGCTTGAGTGAAACACCTGGACAGCCGCATTATGAAACCTAGTGCCCTAGATGCTTTAGCGACTATGGCATCGACATGAAATTCAAACGTAAGCTTAGAATCGTGATAAACTCCTAGATCTCGGATGCAATTCGTTCTAGGTAGTACTTGATCACCCAAGATATACGATGAAGGCATAATCGTACGCTTTCGAGAATACGTTAGAACCGAACATTTAGCAGGGTTAAGATCAAGCTTACTCCCACGACAATAAGCCTCCAGACGACGTAAATCATCCTGAAGTGCAATCACGTCCACATGTGATGATATTGTGGTATAGATTTTCATATCGTCAGCAAAACATAGCAGTTTGGATGAAATCAAGCAAGAGTTGATGTCGTTTATATAGATAATGAAAAGTAATGGGCCGAGCAATGAACCCTGGGGGACTCCACTGGGGACAGGCACCCAACCAGACATATAATTACTTAATACTACTGCTTGGGACCTGTTCTCCAGATAAGAAGAAAACCATCTGAGTAAATCACCTCGTATTCCTATACCATATAGCTTTGATATTAAGATCTCATGGTCAATCCGATCAAAGGCTTTACTGTAATCAGTATAAACGACATCAACCTGCTTACCGTTATCCATGGCGTCAGTAATAAAATCATTGAGCAGAATTAAATTGGTGACGGTAGACCTTCCTTTCAAAAAACCATGTTGAAATGAACTAAATGAATTTTTAAGAGCACTATACACCTGGTTATAGATGATCCTTTCAAAGATTTTTGCCACAATACAGAGCTTGGATATCGGCCTGTAGTTAACAATTTCGGTTTTTACTCCTTTTTTGTGAATAGGCGTTATGAAAGCCGATTTCCAAAGTTCAGGTACAACACAAGTATCCAAGGATTTCCTGAAGAGAATCGAGATAGGTTGGGCAATTGAAGTCGAACATCTTACAAGAAATTTCGATGAAATATTATCTGGGCCAGCCGCTTTAGAAGTATTCAACTTGCGAAGCAAGTTAGAAACCTCATCAACGCTCACTACAATGCTACATATATCAGATAGGCTGGAAGATTCAGTAAAAAGAGGGGGTGAAGAAATTCCATGACTAGGGTTAGTATCCAGAAATGTAGAGTGAAAGTACGTAGAAAACGCTTCGCATATTGTTAAAATGGCGAAAGCGTCAGGGTAGTCCGCGAAATTCAAATTTTCTTACATTTTCTGCAATTTGCAGGTCAGTATTAGGTTGTATGTTGATCAAAATATGATTCGAGACCGTAAAAAGTGTCAATTTTTTTTTTTTTTTGAGTATGGTTAGTCATCAAATGACTTCTCCCGCTCTGGGCAGAGCGAGAGGGTGTGTCAGACTTTTACTGACTAAAACCCACCCGTGTTCCTTCCGTTGCCTGTGTGCCGCGATATCCCTTTCGGACAAACCCGCAACCCCAGCAGGACAAACCCGCAACCCCAGCAGGATAAACCCGTAACCCCAGCAGGAAGTGTCTATTTACAGGATAATAATCATCCATTAACCTCTTATTTCAAATTACCTTGAATTACTATTGCATAAAATCATGACATATGAGGCAAATTCTATCTCAGGGGGATGCGCTAACCTTAATTTGAAATTCGAACACCGTGAACCACCATCTTAGACTTCATTCTTGCCAACTGCAGGTTTGCTGGATTTGACAAACTGAATACAGTAGAGGTTTCACATTTATAGAATTGATGAATAGCTCTAGCGATATTACAGTATCGACATATTCAACAGATATTCAATGTGCGTACAAGTCTAATGTCCATAGCAAGCAATCAAATTACGTAACGTTAATGTATTAGGTTCATATTAGTTGAGACGATGGCCAATAAGTGTAATTATTTAATTAAGATATGGTGGTGAAATCACAATAAGCTGCTTGATACCCACGCAGGTTGGATACTGCTGTTCTTGATAATCTTTATTAGATATCTTTTAAAATGAGATTCCTTTTTTAAATCGTGAATTATCTACCGATACTTATCAAATTTATCAAGCAATCATATTTAAATGGACAGTGTGCATTCAAACCATTTTGACCAATAATAATTTTTCTTCATAAGATTTTAAATGTCGTAGAACGATTTGATAATTCGAATTTTCGCGAAAACCTTAGGGATATTGCAAAAACACGGATAAAAATATGGTGAAAACATTTCTGCGAGCAACTTGGTTAAAATAGGTTAGAACTGTGACCAACCGCGTTGGTCACAGTAGCTTCCAAGTTGCTCGCAGAAATGTTTTCACCATTTTATAATTATTCGTGTATTCGCAATATCATCCTACGATATATACAAGTAACGTCTCAATTCGCGATTAATGGTAGGTATCAGCTTCCAACAATAGAGAACTTGACAAGAAACACGATTGCAACTTACGCAGTCTACCTAAACACACAACCAATTTATCCATTCTTATCTCGGGTTAATAAATCAATCCTGTTTCTTCGCTTTTAGTCACGCTTTATATAAGTAAAATCGACGTCCATACATTTTGAGCTGAGGAAAATTCTTCCAATCACTTAAGTTGGATGCCCGGTGCCTGACCAATTTCGGTTAGCAGAAAGTGGCGTATCGTACGCATTTTGCTTGCGCTACGTTATGTGAAAATATGATAAGGTTTCTGGAAGAGCTAGAGTATGATTTTGTTTTTAAATTCTTCGGGCTTTTAAATTAGGTATTGTAATTAACTTAGATTTTCATTTAATTAGGTGGGATGATATTACCTTTGTGATGAATGTTTTACCGAATATAAAATTTAATTGACTAATTACTCGACTAAGCCCTACTTAGACCACCCACTCGCTAAAAGTATTTAGTGATTAGTGGTGTAAGCGGGCCTAACAGTTGACTCGTATTTTTGATTCATATACTTCACTAATAACAGTCGCACGGTTCGATCTCGAGCTACCCATTGCTCACCGTCCGCAAGCCCGCGCCTACGGTGGCCGGAAGTTGGCTCGCGACTCCCGACGCCCGGGGCGTCTCCTGCAGCGACTTGGGGCGCGAGGGCGCGCATCTTGCATCTCCCTCGCGCGCTCCGCCTCCTCCTTCGCGAGCATAACTGCTTCGCAGAAGGAGGTGACGGCCTCCCATGCACTCTCGCTCCGAACCACGGCCTGAACCAGGGCCGGACGCAAGAGATCATCGCCGCCGATCGCCTCCGTGAGGACGCGGCGGTGCTCCACCCAATGCGTACGGTAGCATAACGAAAGGATTATTCCGTTAGCAAATAAACTCGAAAACTATTATATACTATTATTAATCGAAAAGATTTTTTAGATTTAAATATGGAACTTTGTCTCATCAACAAGTGCAAGTGTAAGTCGTGAGCCAAAAGGGTTGCATAACTTTTTTTTAAGAAGGGTCCAACATTTCGTGTTTTCTTTGTAAAAATCTGTGCCGGATGCGTCCCGGAAACCGTTAAAAGGAGGACAAATCCGGGGAAAACCTAAGGGATGGCGAGTACCCAAGTTCAGGATGTTTTTCGCCTGAAGTCTGAGATTGTAGGGGCTAGTGGCTAAATAATTACAGCCGCAGAGGTCAATCGAAGCTTAAGCTACACTTGCCGCGGTTGGTTCGTAGATGAGTTACCATCCATTACAAACATTAGTCCCGGCTGTTATTCGTAGATCTGTGACAGTCGTTACGGGTAGTGAGAAGCCTCGTTACTGGGTTGTGGAGGTCAGATAGGCAGTCGTTCCATGTAAAATACTGGTATTACAGCTGCATGCGGTTAGACTGGAAGCCGACCCCAACATATGTAGTTAGGCAGATGAAGACTTATTTTTGATAAATGTTTTTCCCTAATATTCACTACTTCTAAGATCCTCACGATTGAACGAATTTGCACTGAAGTTTTGAAAATTATTAATCATCGATCTTCCTTTAGCCACATCCATCCCCACTACATCTTGGTCTCACATCGTATAAGTTTGGCGATGTTCCGGGGGTGGGTACGCGGTACGACGCGCCATCGCGTCGCCACTCGCTGTTTGATAAATAAAACTTTTAATGATCGGTAAAATCGGACCATTGCTTGTGAGCTTCAGTTACCCATACGTTTTATTTCAATACCTATTGGAAACTTTGTGGAAAATTAAAAGAGGAAGGTTTTTGTAGAATTTGTTTAATTAGTTGCTGTTTGTTGGGAAACTTACCTACTCGTGGTAATTACTTCTTCGATATCAAGGGGCGATTCCCGTATTTAAAAAGAAAATCGTATTCTATTTATCAGTCTGTACCCTAATTGCGTAATACACGATCAAACAGAATCTGAATAATTTTGAAACAGATTGCTAATCCATTGCTTCATAAGTTTGCAAAAATTATCTGCACAACAACATAAGTAACGCAATGTTGTTGAACTGTCAAAATGAAACAGATTAGTCGTAAATCGTATATGAAAATGTGTTGCGTAATTAGATAGCTGTTTCTGGCAAAAATACATCACATCTCAAATAGTCGCACATCTGACGGGAGTTACGTCGGGCGTAACATCAGTCACTAACACATCATCATCGGTTCATCATCATCATCATTTCAGCCGAAAGACGTCCACTGCTGGACATAGGCGTCCCCCAAATGGGGGGGCCTGCAATAATCGCCACGCTTGGCAAGCGGGTTGGCGATCGCAGAATGGCGTTAAAATGCGTAGAGAACGCTGCTGCCCGTTCTCTAGTAAGTCCGTTAGTCGCCTTTTACGACACCCACGGGAAGAAATGGGATGGTACTATTCTTTATGTCCGGCACCACACGGAACCATCATCAAGCATCATCGGTTGCGTGTGTAATAGTTGTAATACTGAATGTTTTATTACAAATATCTACTGGTCCGTTCGCGATCGCCGATACGCGACGCATCTTCCGTCACATGTGCGACCACCTATACCTATACCATAATGCATTTATACTCCATTTGAAATAAGATTGCAGTAACTCTTTTTTACAGTCCGTTCAACCGATTTTGTTTTCTATTGCGTTTGTAGTATGATAAATGGCAGCTGCAGTAAACAGTTGGTATTGCAACCACTTTTTTCTTTTAATGCCATCCTTATGCCTACGGTATAGAAGTTAGAATCGGTCAAACGTACTGTAAAAAAGGTTTATGTAAATGTCTAATCCTATTTCAAATAGAATATACATTACATTTAAGAATTTTTTTGTCGCTGAGATGAGAATGGTTACGACTAGATTTTGAACGGTTTTAACCTGTTGGTACGCGGCTACTGCTTGCACAAGACTGACTGGAGCTTTTTACGGGTTCTCTATTTTAAACGGCAAATCGAAACCATGCACCGAAATTCCGACATATCATGCATGTCTTTTGATGTGAATACGTCTTTTTTGCTTCAATATTGGGAGGCATTTCTAAAAACTGATGATAACAAAATCGGGGTGTATTTCTCGATTTTGATGCGTACAGCTACATCATCTACATACATCCAAAATTTAATTACTACAGTCGATAGCTAAAGGATCAAAGAATTCGTCTCAAAGAAAATATTACTCGTAATGCACATGTATTCACGCAAAACACACGGCCGTGTTCACAACACAGTCACACCCCATTTTTTTTGTAATCCTTGCAGTTCGGTAAAGCAACGAAGAACGGTGGCCGCCACATAGTGTCCGCCATTTACCGTCCAATGCCGTCACTGGAACGTTATTTATGAAAGTAAGGCGTGGGACATACAGAAGTGGCGAGGGGCGCGAGCGTGGTGACGGTGTGGCGCGGGCGTTGCGCCTCCCGTTTCATATTTCATACAAAATGTATAGGAACGACGTGGCGCGGAACATACACAAGAGGCGTGGCGCGGGCGCGACGACGGCGACGGTGCGGCGCGGGCGTTGTGTGTATATTCCTGGCGGCGCAATGCCCACGCCACACCGTCGCCACGCCCGCTCCACTCGCCATTTGTGTATCCGCGCCTTAGTTGATATGTTTTCCAAGAGAGCGTTTTTGACACCGTAAAGTCAAACCACGGTGCCATCATTTTCATGACAGCCGTCACTGCGGCCGTTAGGTGGCGGCCACCGCTCTTCTAGAAAATCGTAGCTTTACCCGCTTGAATGTTTGACGTACGTTCGAACTTTAAATGCAGCATGTTGTGATCGGGTTGTCAAACGCACTCTGACGTCACAACAGGGGGTGAGATCACCTCATACGTTAATGGAGCGTGGTGGCATAGATACATTATTCAACAATATTGTTTAGTAAAGGGATGAACCTGTCACTATGTGGGGCACTTCTGTTTTATTAAAATTGTATCCTTATTTAATTTAATGAAGCTTGATTTTATTTTTTACATGAGATTTTTTCAGTCTTCACGCGTAGCTTAGACGGCCGGCGGGCATGCTGGGCAGACCATCAGTACCTCGTCCTACTCATCTTGCAAACTGAACACCAAAAAAAACTACGTCTTGTGTCGACTATGAATATTTTGTCCGCCCAGCACGTCAGGGGTAATAAAACTAGTCCCATAACCTGGCCTCGCATTCTTTTGATACCCCGTACTACGCTAGGCCAGCTCAAGGTCAAAGTGTTGCCTCCGACGTGCGGCCTACTGTACGCAGCGAACATGGCTGCCGACGACAACGGACAACGTGCCGCTCGTGAATTTTCGGCGGTTGCTGTTGCCTCTGCTCGTGTGTTCAATATGACCGATATAACTTGGCAGGGCTGAATATAGGCACTACGGATCTTCGCGCATGTTCTCTCTCTCAAACTCGGCTCGTGTCACCATTTGGTCCCTAAAGAATTTTATTGCGCAGCCTTCTGCGCGAAGTTCGGAACTGCCAAGTTATATCGGCCGTATTGTATGAGCACTTAAGGAGCTCTTTTGTCAGATATTTGTATTATTGTTTTTTTGAAAATTCATATCCTAAATGAGTTATAAAGAGAAAACAAATTGTATGAAAGGTTCAAATTTTAGAAAGTTTGAAACGCGGAAATTGTCATTTACGCTTCCAATTATAGGTTAACTCCTAGGTTAACTCAGCTTCTAAAGAACAGAACTTACCGATGGTAGATCCCATCGGGCACATGCTTGTAGAAAATAAGTCACAATCCAAATTTTAGCAGTCTTCTTCTTCTTTTCGTGTGGTCAGTGACTAACCTGGTGTCAGAGTTTTAAAGCAGCCCACGGGCCTCTGACTTGGCTTCACATGCCGTCAAGAAATATCTCTCAACATCGTGAGGAAACCGGCGTTTCCTCACGATGTTTTCACCGTTTTTGAAGCAAGTGATAATTATACGATACGCACATAAATCCGAAAAGTCAGAGGTGCGTGCCTTAGGTTCGAACTCGAGACCTATGATTTGGCAGTCCGACGGTCACACCACTAAGCTATCACAGGGCGTGCAGCATTTTAGGAGTACCTACGAAAATGTAAAAAGGTGCAAAGTAAAGCGGTCTCCTTCCACCTTCTACCTGATTAGATGTCGCTAATTCTGTCGACACCCACGCGGTTTGAAAGGGCAATCTATTCTTAGAGGCGACCACAAATCGTTAGCGAAAGAGAGACGTGTAATGCAGGACATAGATAGGATACTGTCCAGTATTACGAGTATATAGAGTGCTCTGTGGATATTGTTTTAAGCTTCCACGTATCCATACTTCCATAATAAACTACACTTCCATCCGTACTATGAAGAGTTTTCTTCATACACAGAACAAAAAAAACACGGAACATCATGCCTTGGTTCTTCGAAGGGTTGGGCACAGATGTACCTATAGTGTACCTACTTTAAGGCGAAAGCGTCAAGGTAGCCCGCGAAATTAAAATTTTCTTACGTTTTTTGCAATTTGCAGGTCAGTATCATGTTGTATGTTGATCTAAATATAATTTGCGGCCATATTAAATGTTTATTTATAGAATCATAATCATAAAAATTATCAATACAACTCTCTAAGTTCTTGTAATCACATTGAATTACTATTTCATGTAATCATGACATTTGACCATTGTGCTTACTTATGAAGTTGTATTGCTGATTGTAATGATTATAATTGTGTAAAGCCATATTTGTTACGGTTGCAAATCATATTTTACGCCCGGTTCCTATACTCGCGAAACGATTCGTTTTGTTCACGGATGGTAGAATTATCTACGAGACGTAGCCGAAAAGTGTTCCTTTAAAAAATGTTTCGTAAGGGAAGTTACCGTTGGCTTGCTACCTACGGATGGGAGAGCTACGAATAACGGATAGTAAGGTAAATGTATGGAGATGACAGCTTGCAGTGTTTCTATAAAATTATTGAAACTTTAACCAGCTGTCAAAGTTACTAGGCGTGATTTCTTTACCGCCCGAAATTGGTCGGTTGAGTACTAAAGTTTTACGTGTTTTCGATAATATTGTTAAAATAAATTAAAATGTGTCGTTCAGATAGTGAATTGAGTGAGCAAAATCAGATTAAATTATAAAAATAAAATAAAATCATATGAAATTATCGTGAATACTTAAAATAAGCACAACTTTCAGATGTCATCGGAGGGCTTCGGTCAGCGGGTAACCAACATGTGTTTGTCGCAGGTAGAGGACGAAAAAACTTTTAGGAACGTCTTTAGCGGCTCGTTACTCGCGACTCAAAAACGATTGGTTACTACTGATGGACAATAACGATTCGTAAAATAGAGGAACCGGGCATTAATCAACATAAAACCTCACACTAACCTGCAAAATGTAAAAAACTAAAGAAAATTTGCATTTCACGGGCTACGTTAGCGCATGCCCCTTAAGAGCCTTTCTCCTATTACTCGTAGTTATTACTATTCCTATATTTATGTTGTCAGTTTTAGGTGTAAAAAACGCATTTGGAAAGTTTCCAAATACATTTTTTACGTCTAAAACTAAATATTCGGTGTTACGATATTAATTATTACATTTCATAATTATTATTAATGTTCTAATTCGCTAGTTAGCTACATTTCTTATTTCCATACAGTAATAGTTCCGTGTGGTGTCGGACGTAAAGAATAGTACCATCCCATTTCTTCACGTGCGTGTCGTAAAAGGCAACAAAGGGACTCACTAGAGATTGGGCAGCAGCGTTCTCTATGCATTTTAACACCAAACTGCGATCGCCAACCCGCCTGCCAAGCGTTGCGATTATGGTAAACCCCCCCATTTGGGGGAGGCCTATGTCCAGCAGTGGACGTCTTTCGGCTGAAATGATGATCATGGATATTGCCAAATTAATCAAAACAGCGAAATATTTCTTATCTATTTGCGACGTTGCCCACTTTCAGAATAAACGCTCTTAAGTCCCATGTAATAGCGGGCGAGCCTATTGCCATCAACCGGGCACAAATCCCGACTCCGGATTTAATTAATTATTCTCTCTACGTTACTCTTGTTCAACAAAACAACAATATACATATAACGCTTGTATTCCCCTGAGGAATATAGGCAGAGGTACTAGCCTATCTACAACCACATTTCACCAGTTTTGTTATTAAGTCCCAAGTGATAAGAGTCTATTGCTATTTACCAGGCTCAAATCCAAACTCCTGGCTGGGCCATGCCTGGATGGGCTGCTGATGTGACTTTTCATAAATAACACATTTTTCCGATCCATGCACAGCAGTCGCTATTGATGCAGTGATAGCCTAGTGGTGTGACCGTCGGACTGCCAAGTCACAGATCTCGAGTTCGAACCCAAGGCATGCACCTCTCCCTCTCGGTGAGAGGGAGTGGACCGTAATCCCAGTGCGGGTTGGTAGATGTCACATCTCTTCGAATTTTTGGTTCTAGGACAAGTGACTTTTCGGATGTGCGTATTATTAAATTATCTCTTGCTTCAAAAATGGTGAAGGAAAACATCGTAAGGAAACCGGCATGTCTGACAGATATTTCTCGACGGCATGTGAAGCTAAGTCAGAGGCCCATGGGTGGCTTTAAAACTCTGACACCAGGTGTCTCACTAACCACACGAAAAGAAGAAGTCGCTATTGTGAATTTCTGACCACTAGAAGTAGTTATCTGTACATCTATATACATGTACACGCCTTAGTACATAAAAACGTACAAAAATAATTGATTGGGTTTTTTTTAACTAAATGTTTTACCTGTGGCTTCGTCCGCGTGGAGGTTGGACATGATCCCACGGGAACGTGCTATCGGGGTTAAATGTATTGTATGCTTTAACCCAGACCATGGTTTACCCATTTGCCAGATTTCATTCAAATCCGTACAGACGTTTTAGCGTGAAAGCGTAACAAAATAATAAACAAACTCACTTTCGCATTTTTAATATTAGTTAGGATTTGTTTCTGGAAGGAATCGGATTGTAAATGGAACTAGTGGGGCAGGTTCCACTGCAAAATTTTAGGCATTCCAGTTTACCGCACCAGTGTGGCTGCTTGGTGGGGCAAAGTGGAATGATTCATACACACAAATTAATAAAAGTGAAGTATCTGTTTGTAACGTCAAAATAACAGGTTTATACTAAACTTTTTACATTAATTAATGCTTGGAACATACAAACAAGAAAAACATTTGCATACCTACTTTGCTAAACGTATCTAGGTAGTTAAAAGCAATTAAAATTGTTTCGAGAACGTAGCACAAGCAATGCGAGCTTTAAATTTAGATATTTTCCGTACATGTTTTTGCAAATAAATTGGGAAAGAGTTTTTTGTAGTTTTTGTATCTACCTAAAGTAAGTAAAAAAAAGAAAAAGTATAATTAAAAGAAAAGGTCAAACTAGTGTTGTAAGTATCTGTTATCTTTACATTCGGGTGATTTAGGCGGTCCCGATATTAGGCTGAAACGGAAAGAAAATGTTTTTATTTTAATCTCAAATACTGAAAGACTTCTTAACCAAATCAGGTTCATTGCAGGATAGCTGATTCTCTTAGGCCGATATTCAGGTTACTGATCTCGTGCTTTGACATAGACAAATTCCCGAGTCTTGTTTTTGTTTTGAAGGTAAGTAAGTCTACGTTGCTTGTACTGGATGGGGCCTAATAGGTGGCTACGTTAAATGGCGGCTCAGGTCGTCAAGGAGCAGGTGAACGGATAATTGAGACACTCCAGCAGATGGGGCATGGTCTGTTCAGGAGCACTCGCACTGGATCTTGGATGAATCAATAATGCCACGTTTCGTCAGATTATGTTTCAAGCGGCGAATAATACAGTGAAGCATGCCAAAACTACACCTCCGCTCTGTGCATACACGCTCACACGCACACATTTACAATCAAACTACACCTCACTAAGTGCAAACATGTTTACGAAAGCAGTCTCGCGTCACTGTTGACAGCGCTATGTTTTGATATTTTATTCAGTTTTGATTCAGAGTTTTACAGTTGAGTGGCAGGAATGATGCTTAGCCAAAGTAACGTTTATAGATCTCGGCTTAAGGCCTCTCTCAAGACGTAATTTAAAAACAAGACCGAAAAATGGCTCTTCGTCATCCGTATCCAAAAAAAAAAAAGAAATAACAACAACCATAACTTTCAAGATGGCGTCTGTTTAACATCACTAAATGCGGTTCACCGGTAAATCCGGCTGTGATCGATGTCAAATTCAATTGATTACCGGATGTACGCACGTTCTGGCTTCCATCAGCGATGTAAGTTATTTCGGGAGGATACTAACTGTTCCCAGTTTACACCATTTAGGTTATCGATTTCTCACCTCAGTTTTTGATGCAATAGGTATTTATAATTTTGGAAATCGGTTGACGCACGGGTCGATCGCTCAGGATAAGCTACGCGGTTGGTTCCTAGATAGGTGACCATATTTACATACCGAGACTCCTCTGTGCCTCGGAAAGCACGGTAAGCCGTTGGTCCCGGCTGTCATTCGTAGATCTTTGACAGTCGTTACGGGAGTCGGAAGCCCAAAGTCTGACAACCTGTCCTATCAAGGGGTATCGTGTATCGTATGAAGCCTCGTGCAGACTGGCGCGACGCGACACCAATCGTGAAGTTTTCTTAGAAATTGTTTTATTAGAGTCGCGCCGAGCTGTCGCGTTGCGGCTGTGGGGAAAAGGCTAGGCAGATTGATTGGTTGTCACGGTATGGACAGGTGGTAGTTAATTTAATTTGGCCCTGTATAAGTCGCAGTAAGATGGTTATAGCCGTGATATAGTTATATCCCTCGGGATATAGCTATATACCGTAATGAAAGCGGTTCATAACTGGCTTACTAGGAATATAACTATGATACGAGCACGATCTAGTTATATAACTATTAGGGCATTCCAACCAAATAGGTTAGGTTAGAAATGTGACCAAATACGCTACGTCGACATTGGTCGCAATAACAAAATTAGGGCACACCTGCAGTTATGAACCGCTTTCAATCAATCTGCCTAGCGTTTTCCCAACTATGTTGGGGTCAGCTTTCAGTCTAACCGGATGCAGCTGAATACCAGTATTTTACATGGAGCGACTGCGTAACGGTCAGTTTCACAATCCAGTAACTGGGTAATACGATACGGACTTTCGGGCTTCTGACGACTCTTAACGACTGTCAAAGGTCCACGAATGACAGCCGTGCCCAACGGCTTAACGTGCTTTCCGAGGCACGGAGGAGTCTCGGATCAACCCCGGCAAGCGTAGCTTAACCTGATGGATCGATCCATGCGGCTGTTATTACTTAGCCACGAGTTCCTTATACCGCTTTAATATTACTATATTACGGTATATAGCTATATCCCTAAGGATAGAACTATATCAAGGCTATAACCATCTCACTGCGACATACATACAATTAAACGTCTCTCTATTTCTGTCCATCAGTGGGCTTCTTCTTTTCAAGTCGATGGTAAATTGTTAAATGAGTCTCTTGTGCCCAGCAGGTGTCTACGTCGTAGTGGGACGTGGGCTTAAAACTCGATAAATATTTATTCGATTAACGTTAGTTTCTGGTTTAGTAACAGATACAATTCTGTCTGATTCTCACCATAGTAAATCACCCGAGTGGGACCGGCAGAGGCACAGTTTGTGATGTAAATACGTAGCAAATGATGTTAATTTAAATCTAGTTATTTAAAGGATATCTGAGTTTATCTTGGACCTTATTGACATCGGTGAAGGAAAAACATCGTGCGGAAACTTAGTAAAGTTAAAAGTTTTGAATCACCAACCCGTCTTGAGCAAGCGTGGTGTTCACTGCTCTTGCCTTCTCTGTATGAGAATAGGCCTTTGCCCTGCAGTGGGACAATAAAATACTTATTATTATTATATTAAGGATGCTTCTATACTCCATAGGCAAAAATAAGGGTTTTTATAGTTGACACTTTCTTGTTTAAAAACACGATAAACCAAACTAAATGTATTTTAGATATTTACAATAGTTTCCTCTTTTATTTATGTATTTTAAACTTTATCATTTATTCAT
Organism: Agrochola lota; assembly: GCA_947364205.1. Classification (NCBI taxonomy): domain Eukaryota; kingdom Metazoa; phylum Arthropoda; class Insecta; order Lepidoptera; family Noctuidae; genus Agrochola; species Agrochola lota. The sequence goes on from OX376240.1 coordinate 16,935,157, forward strand.
AAACTACTCTTCGTAGATGTAACTGCTTGAGCACAAATTTAAGTAAGATTTATAATTATAATATAATATTTTGTTATCTGTCTATTGTAAAGAGCCCAAATGTAAACGTCATCGAATTATAATGTTGCTAAATTGAAGAGTACAACTGTGACGTAGCATGACAACTGAAGTGACAGGTATTACCGTTTAGTCGGTTACTGGACAGCTGTCTCGTCACGTGGTTTTTTTGTTTACCTTTATTTAACTAACTAAACCTATGGAGTATAGCTTCTAATAACAACGAAGTGTGTTCACAAATTCGCCGGCTACGCGTGCAGTTTATAGCAATGCGCGTAACATTACTAACATTAATTGTAACGATTATAGGAAGGCACATGTTCAGCTTTAGACATTTTGTGGTTTTGCACGATAGTTTAAATTTATTTTATCCAAATGTACCTATCAAATAAATTGCAATGATTATAGTAACCTAATGAAGTCATGAGTACCTATGTTTATTTAGTTGTTTTAAAGTTAGGTAGGTTTAAAAAAATAAAATAATTCGAAATGATGATCTCAGATCAAATAAAAAACCAGGACTGACGCTGTCAACAGTGACGTGAGGCCGGTTTCGTAAACATGTGTGCACTTTACTGTGCGGTGATGTGTAAACTGCGTTCGCCATTTCGTTTCCAATCATGTAAACAAATATGACATTTGGAAAACAACATAAAGTTCAGCTTGCGCTGCAACTTCAAACATTTTTATGACTTTTTCAATAGTAGTAGTCATTCTGAAATCAACTTAATTCACACAAATATAAAGTTGATATTCGTTTAAGTGGAAGAAACGTCAATTGGAAGCCAGTGTTTCAATAGACTATAGTTTGGTTGTAAATGTGTGCGTGTGAGGTGTAGCTTTTTCATGCTACACAGTATTATTCGCAGCGCCATGTCTTGGTTTTTTATTTGGTCTGAGAATTATATAAGTAAATAAAAATATCTAAATATACGCTGAGTTCTATCTGATAAATGAATAGCAAACTAGGCTCTTTGCAGATAAATAATCCTAGAGTTTAGAGACTTCTACGTTGTTGCATCAAAAACATCAGACATGTTGAGTGGTGCACTTAAAAAAATAACTTATTAAAAAAAAAAAAATACCAGCCTGTTACTGTCCCACTGCAGGGCAAAGGCCTCTTCTCATACAGAGAAGGCACGAGCATTGATAACCACGCTTGCTCAAGACGGGTCGGTGATTTCAGACTTATAATAACTAGTTATTAAATTAATGAATTATCTAAAAAAACGTTAACAAACTTCTTTTTTTGCAATTACCGTAAAACACAACAAAAAACGTCAATTCATAATATTGCAGAATTAATCACTGTCACAGAAAAAATATCTAAGATTGCCATCATTAAAAATAGAACGGTACGGTCCGAAAAGGATATATTTTTAGAGCAAATTAATTCAAGGGTTTTATGATATTATTGGGTATCATTCGGGTATCTCGGGAAGGGATATTTTTTCTAAAAGCACTGTAACGGATACCTACGGACCTACGGGCGAACACTTAGCGCTCTTTTGTCTTATTGGGCTTACGAATAGTGAGGGGACATGTCGATATTAACATTTTTGAAGTATTTAGTTTTACAATTGCCGCGTTGGTCTCGTGGTCGCAAGCGCTAGGTACTGCTGAATATGAGGTCATGGTTCGATTCCCAGGTCGGGCATAGTGCTATTGAGTTTTTCCAACTGCAATTTCTCAGTAGTGGCCTTTTTTTTTTTTTTTTGGTTTGAAGTGATCAAATAACTTCTCCTGCTCTGGTTGGAGCGGGAGGGCTTTCTGACTTTTACTGACTAAAACCCACCCGTGTTCCTTCCGTTGCCTGTGTGCCGGGTCTCCTGCAGCGACTAGGGGCGCGAGGGCGCGAATCTTGCCTGTCTCTCACGCGTTCCGCCTCCTCTTTCGCGAGCATTACAGCTTCGCAGTAGGAAGTGACGGCCTCCCATGCACTCTCGCTCCGAACCATGGCCTGAACCTGGACCGGACTCGAGAGATCACTGCCGCCGATCGCCTCCACAAGGACACGGCGGTGCCCCGCCCAAGCCGGGCAGACCTCCACCGTATGCTCCACCGTGTCCTCCGAGCGATCCACACAGTGGTGACACCCGGGCGTTTCCTCCCGACTTATGCGGAACAGGAACCTCTCGAAACAATCGTGTCCGGTGAGGACCTGCGTCAGGCGGAAGGTGAGGACGCCGCGGCGCCTCTCAAGCCACTCCTCAAAGAGGGGACTTATCGCCACAATTGTGGCGTGCCCAGCACTGGGTTGCGACAATCGCACTCTCCATGACGTCATGAGATCCCGCCGGAGCTCTGTCCGGTGTGCCGTGATTTTTCGCGGCAGCGGACTTACGCACCGGCGTTTTGCCTCCTCGCGTCACTCCCAAATGTGCGCGAGGACTTTCTCTCAGTAGTGGCCTGGAGTCTGGATTTATGCATGCCGATAATCTCACCCCCTATTACATGGGACTTAAACATAATTGGCGAAATGTTCTGTCCTCTGCCAAACCCTTTGAGGATTACGGGACAGTGCTGTTATTGTTCTAGAAGCATTGTTCTTTTATGGATATTGACCATCAAATTATCAATGCTAATAATAATAAAAAAATAAAAATCTTTTATTTACAGACTAAAAAGGCCCACATTGTGTTAGTGTCTAAATTATCTTATAAACTATGTTAGTATATACTAAGAACAAAGGTGATAAATTGATAATACCACAGATAGTTTCACCAAGCCCCATGCAATACATGAAGCTTGATAAACTTACCCATGGCGGCCCATCCAGCCTTTCAGCAAACACCCTCAAGATACTGTTGGTGCTTCCTCCCACTCTGCGTGTCACCGACGCCACCTTCTTACGCATTATTGCAAAATAGTCGTCAGTGGGCGCATCAGCGAACATATCTGACGCACTACAATAGGGTGGAAGCCTCAACAGCACCCTAAAGGTATTATTATATTGTATTCGCAGGGCATTGTTTGCTTTTTGGGTACCATTAGCCCAAAGGCTGCTGGTGTAAAATGTCTGGCAGTAAGCCTTGAATAGTATAATTTTTACTGGTACTGAGCAACCAGCAAACTTTTGAGCCACATATTTCCCCTCACAGCCAATGCCCTGCGCTCCCTTTCCATATCTGTGTCATCTTTCAGATCTTCGGTAACAATATGACCCAGATATTTAAATTGGGTTACTCTCTGTAAAAGTGAACCGCACAGCGTTACTGGAGGGACATATGATGGACTTTTATTTCTACCTCTAAACACCAACAGCTCACTTTTCTTAGGGTTGTACTTTAGCCCATACTGCTCGGCATACGCCTCACAAATAGAAAGCAACTTTCTCATTCCATAGATAGATGGGCTCAGCAACACCATGTCGTCTGCGTAGCTCAAGTTATTTAAACTAACTCCATCTATGTGGCATCCGACATGTGTGTTGCTGAGCTCAACCAGTAGTTTATTAACATAAATGTTAAAAAGTCTTTGGGGACGTAAGACCTCCCTCCCTGTCTAACACCACACTCTAGTTTGTAGGGCTCAGACATCTCATTTGACCATTTTACAAAATTTCTCTGCTTATCATACCACATAGATAACGTGGACACCAACGACCCAGGCACGCCCGCCTCTCGAAGCTTTCCCCACATGGCATCATAGGAAACCAGGTCGAATGCATTTGAGAGGTCCAGGAAACATGCATACACTGGTGTTTTTCTATCTGTATAGTACTTGACAGTATGCTTCAACGCAAAAATGGCACTCTCAGTACACAAACCAGCACGAAAACCAAATTGTGAGTCGTGTAACTGGGTATATTTACCGAGGTGGGCGTCAAGCACACCGTCAAGCACTTTGGCTATAACGGTTGCTAGTGAGATAGGCCTGTAGTTACCCTTGTCTGCTATGTCCCCTGTCCTGTCCTGTCCTTTACAATAGGTATGACTTCTGTATCCAGTAGCTCTTGTGGTATGTGAGAATGTCCCAAGCATAGATTGAAGAACATGGTCAACACTCGCGGCAGTAATGGTCAGTTTGGATGGCTAATTGCAACCAACACCACAGATTAATACAGATGTTTCAATCTGCAAAATCATTTAAATAGTCAGCGACTCTGGCTGCGACACAATAAAGTGCAATTCAGGTTACACAGCGCTAATTACCTATAGTTATATTCACCTAGAAGTTACACCCCGATTCTAACTCAATGGCGGCTCTGAACATGAGACAAGTCGCTGCGCAGTAACGAATTCATGGGTAAGCGGGGCTGAGATGTGCGGTACTGCGCAGCGAGTAGCGCTCTTCCGAGCCGCCATTAAGTTTGAATCGAACTGTACCTCTCTTTCTACGAGTATGTCTTTCTGACTACGTTACAGGCCCAACAAGTCGAGCCCGCCGCGTATTTGTAGCTTCATACCTAAAATGCGTAAAATGAAATGTAAAATGTTCTTTCGCAATCCGAAGGATTTTGAAGGAAATTCCTAATCCATTTGCTTCATATATCTGAATAATTCGTTTGCCCGAGAACGGAAATAACCCAACGAATGTTGTTGAAATTTCCAAATGAAATACATCCCATTCTTAGTATGCTACGCAGTTCGAAACAGTAGATATATCAAAGTACCTAACTTAAAGAATTTGATCTACTATGACTTAATGGCTGTTTAAAAATAACAAGTACTTTTTTGTGGTTCTAAAACGGTACGTCTTACTTAAGATAAGTTGAACTAAGCACAACTTTGAACATTAAAATCAGAACTAAGCGGTGTCAGATGCTATCTGCGAAACTTTCGGAACTTATGTTTCGAGAATAATATTTAAACACCATCTTTTGAATGTAAAACCCGTTTTTAATAGCATTATTCTTTGTGATTTAACGTTTTATAGTCTTGCAAAAGAATGAACGAATTATGAAAATTCAAGTCGCATGATTTTCTGCGCCGCATTGCATTTTCAGGAAAGTATAAGATATTATGACCAGACTCAGTTATTTCCGACTGCGCAACTGTTTCTTTTATAAATAACCTAGCTGTAGAGTAATTTATCGACTTACCTATGTATTTAATGTAAAGAGTTTGCTGTCGTCAGCACGCTTAGCATGACCACAATAGAAACGGATTTTGTAGACGGAAGAATAGACAAAATGACAGATAAACAATCACAATCTGTCATTTTGTCTATTCTTCCGTCGACCAAATCCGTAGGCAGTACTCGTACAACGGCAGCAAAGTAGAAAGAGTCAACTGCACTTTTTACAAAATTCACTCTTTTACATAATTCGACTCAAAATTCTTTGTTTTGTCATAGGATTTTTTTTCTGTTTGATTCTCAATTTTTAAAGACAACTACAACAATGTTTCTCAAAGTGTCGAAGTACCGTATTATAGAACAAAAACATATTACAGTAATATTGGCCTCAACCATTTCCTTGGTAATACCCTATTAACTAAATGATGTAAAATAGGAGAAGATAGCTTTGTTCTTCTATTAATTATCACAGTTTTACGTTCAAAACGCTCTCCTGTAAAATCATGATTTTGTAGATAACCGTATATTCTTTGTGGCGGTGGAGACAACTATCTGTTGTCAGTGTGATTTTGACAGTTTGGGATAGAAAACTTTCTTCTGAAATAGTCTACATAAAAAAAGACCTAGACAAAGATTGTTAGTAACGAAAGACAAAATGACAGATTGTAGAAAGATTTATACGGTGCGATGTCAAAAATGGAGAAACGAAATGTCAGTTTGTATAGAAAGAGCTACGTCTATTCTTCGTAGAAATTGAAAGCGTTATGCTACGGGTGCAAGTATTATATCGTTCTCAAAAACTTAGCCTTAAGCTATATTTTGTCGATATACTTCAAATTCTATGATCCCGATTTCCAACAAATCCCCTTTCAAAATCCATACAACTCCCCAATGCACAAAATGTCGATAAACACGCCATCACAAATTCACAACCCTATACTCACCGGACTCGTGCTCATAAATAAAATATAGGTCGCACCAGGTGATGGGTCCCACGTAAACGGGGTCCACCTGCGAACGGCGCCGACATCGATCGATGCAAGCGCAACCGAATTTAAACATTTATATTTCTACTGGTGGGCCACGTGGCTCGTGTTCTAAATTTCAAAATTAGCGTTATTCAGCTGTCGATTTGGTTGAGGCTGAATGTTTTATGTCTTGTCGAGGAACTGCATTCGATGAAATAAAATGTGTCAATTTATCCCGCGCAAAATTGACAGCTTGGCTGGTTTGCCGCAACCATTTCTGTGGATTTTTAAAGAAGTAGTCTGTGATACGTTACGTATTGCATAAGTAGTAACGCTTCAGACTGAATATAGATTGGAGGACAGTCCTTTTGATGCGCAGTCATGTTCATGACATTAGAGTACCTGTGGGTAGATTAATTATTATGACATTTGATTTATTTACCTACAGACTTGAAAGAATACCAGGCTTTAACGAACGGTGAATTATACCAGATATTAGTTTTTTTTGTTTGTATAATTATAATAAATAAATTTATTTCACCCTCAAAGTACAAATATATTAAATTACAAAGTCAAAGTCAAAGATTTATTTGCAGATAAATTGGTTACAAAAGTTCTTACAATGGTAGTATAATAGTAGCTTAACATATTTAATCATAACATAATGACATGCAAATGTTTGGTTTACAATTTGATTTATTATAATTTAAACTGAAGGAATTCTTTCATAGTACCATAGAAGGAATTCTCAATTAACCAACTGCGTAAGGCCCTTCTGAAGTACAGTCTTCTTCTTCTTTTCGTGTGGTTAGTGACTAACCTGGTGTCAGAGTTATAAAGCCGCCCTTGGCTTCACATGCCATCGTGAAATATCCCTCAGGCATGAAAAACTAAAAAACTAAAAAAAAAATAAAGAATTAATTAAATTGCAGTATCTACATTATCTATCTAAAACAACAAATAAATAAAATAAAAAAAACATCGACGAAAAAGTTATATTTGCCATTTAGAAGCAGGACCACAACGATGCTGCCATGGTATTCTAGGCCATTTTTAGGCAGATATCTTCTTCAAATTTCGGCCTAAACAGCAGTACAGTAGGTATATGTTTGATTAATGACAGTTATAAAATAATAAATCAAACCAAAAAGCCCTGAACTAACATTAACACAAATTAGTGAGAATTATGTAGTTCAAATTTCATATTAAATACAATATTAACTTTACGATGGTATATTAGCATATTTGATTGACTATATTAATATTTGGTTACAAAACATTTATGACAGCAGACCTGAATGTTTATTAATTTGTTATTTTAAACACATAAAAGTTAATTATTTAATAATGAGAAGAATTTTAATTGAGTATGACAGATGAATTATTTTTGTAAGGGAACCCTTTCGTCGACTTATAACATTTTGCAACATTTTTTTATTAGGTTAGTGTTCTGTTAGCACGGAATGTCTCGGTCGTACCTCTCGGTTGACATTCAAATACCTTTTTGACAGTATGGTGTGAGTGATTGCTCACTCGGCAGTGAAAAGCCTGAAAATCATTCAATTAAACCATTTATAGGCACTTTTGAATTATCAAAGAAGTCAGTCATTCAAAAAGATGAGGTTAGTTACTCATTCCAAGCGTAGTAGATTCTTGTGGAGAAGAAAGTCCATGAACACTCCTTTAAATTTATATTGTTATAAAATATGGGCACTCTGTGTGAAGTCCTTAGGTTGATATTATGCGCCATAATTTTACAGAGGGAGTTCTAGAGGGTCTCTTGAACATTCCACAACAATTATTTTTTGCCGGAGACGATTTTTTTTATTTTGTTAAGTTTAAAATAATCTAGTTATTTCAAGAGCCAGCCTAGCAAGCTTGGGACTTGGGGCAAGCCGGTTCGGTCAGGTTAGGAGCGAAGCGAGAGAACCCCACCATCCGCCGAGTTAGTAAAAGGGTAATAAGAACTTAGGATACAAGAGCGAGCGAAGCGAGCTCGGGACTTGGGGCACCCCGACTCGGCCAGAATAGATTCGAAGGGGATGACGGGAGACGGACAGCTGAACTCTATATTGGAAAAGTTACTTTTGGTCTTTTAGATACTACCTATGGTCTCAGTGAAATATCGGGTTTGATGCGGTTTTCACCATCGTTTAGAGTATTTATTCCGAAAGGTTTATGTGTATAATACATTACGAGTATCATTAAACTTTTTTTAATAAAGAAATCTCGATGCTTTGCTTTGTATAACCACGCTTGCTCAAGGCGGGTTGGTGATTTCAGACTGACCTCAATCTGAAATCACCAACCCGTCTTGAGGAAGCGTGGTGATCAATGCTTGTGCTTTCTGTGTATGAGAAGAGGCTTTAGCCCTGCAGTGGGACAATAATAGGCTGGTATTATAATTTTAATTTTAAATAAAATTTATGTTTGTGTTTGAAAATCGTCTCATTGTCATATTGATTGCGTAATTGGCCATTTTCCAGTGTTACCAACCTAAGCAAATTGGTTCGAATCGGTGAACTTAATATAATCTGTGGTTAGGACTACAAATAGGCTTAGATTGAACTTGGTTATTGGAGTCTGACTAACTTGATATTAATTGGGGTTATGTGGTTTATGGAGACTGACAAGCCATCCCCTTAATACGCTATTGGTTTAACTTTATTCACGTGTAAAAAGAGCGACCTACGAGTATTAACACTTTGGACTCATACGCCTTGCCACCATACATATTGGAAGTGAACCCTCTGGGAGCGTTGCCGGCATTACGTTTTCGCGACAGCATTAGGTTTAAAACCGTGTTATGAAACACTGTAAAACTAAGTGAAATTGTGTTATACGTAGTTTCTTTTTAGTGATCCTGCTTCTTTTGAAGTGAATATTTGTCATCGTGAACAAAAAAAAATAAAAGATAAAAATGCTTGGATTTTAAAACCAACGCATACACCGCCTACACTAATAAATCTTGTTAAAATATGTATCAGATTTTGTTTTCACGGTTAATAATGCAGTATTCGCTAAGAAAACCCTTCATTTTAAAATGAGCCCTGCGCGAGGAAATATTGATTGTGAAATGCAATAATTAATATCGTAGCACCGAATTCAATATTATAATTGCAATTCATTATTAATATCATAGTTCGCTAGTTAGCCACATTTCTTATTTCCATACATCAAAACAGCAAAATATTTCACATCTATTTACGACGGCGCCCACTTTCAGAATAAACGCTCTTAAATCGGCACTGTTGGCAGACAGATTTGCTTTATATTAAACATAACATCACATTTGAAAACCCCACAGGGTTAGGTAGAGGTGCACCTATATATAGTACACCGGATTCACCCATGTAATTTGGGGTGAGCCTATTGCCATCAACCGGGCACAAATCCAGACTCCGGGCTGCTACTGAAAAATTCCAGATAGAAAAACCCAATAATACTTTGGAATCCGGGAATCGAAACTTAGGACCTGATGTACAGCGTTGCTTTATATTCTTGTAATCTATTATCAAACAATTCACACTCCAAAGCAAATTCTATAAGAAGTCCTCAATAAATCCCTAAGTATCTTTATCAGCAAAAACTTGGTATCAACTGTGGAGCTCGGATCTCGTAAATTCGTCACACGGCTTTAGCAGTCCGACAATACAAACAGAACATACACTTGATAAAATATATTATACACAGGATTTAAGGGTGTTGGGTACAGCTTTCGCAAATATGCAGATAAGGATGGAACTAGAAAACTGCCATATACGACACGTTTACAGACATGTTCTTTCTTGTCATAGACTATTTCAGACACTAATCTACATGATCCTTATATGGGCTTAGTAGACATTGGACTTATTCGCGAAATGCCTCATTCTGAAAATGCCCTATTAGTGAAATAACCTATTCTACTTTGGGCTCATTCACAGAAAGACTTATTCTTAAAAATACCTATTCTCAATATATTTTTTTCTAAGTGTTCGTTAAAGAAACTATGAATGTACCTTGTTTATTAAATCAGTAATTCAGAGTATTTCAGAAAGGTAAAATAATTCATATTTAAATGAAGCTCTATAAAAAATTAATTAAGGTACTGTATTGGACTGACCAAGATTTTGTCTGGACTTTAAAAGAGATTGCGACCTCTGAGTTTGTTTCGGCCTTTCTTCTCAGACAACCGACCTCATCTAGCTTATTTTTAATATGATGTTTAAAAGTGATTCCGAAATCCTGTTTACAGAATAAACAATTTCGTTTCTTCAAATTTGCGAAACACATATTCGCTAGTATGAAACTGATAGGTGTCGAGAATCGGATTGGTGATTAATGTTTTATTAGTTGCTAAACCTCAAAAGTGAATTACAGTGCCATGTTTTCTTAAATCTTTTTGTACTAATTTATATCAAGAGCTCACATCGAGGATCAAGAGCTGCAACCTAATTGGGTAACATACCTTCAATCGTAGTATCTGTAGGTTCGCAAATAACAAATAATAATTATGAAAATAAATACCAAAAATTCTTTGATTCTCTTTGAAAATGCATCATCGTGTTTAAATTTCATTCAATTTGTAATTAGCATCGGCGGGCTGTCTGACCCGCGCCGTCGTCGTTTTTGTGCTTTTTTAGTTATTATTATAAACTACCTCACAATGTCTTATAAACTATGTTTTTACCATAAATTATATAGGTATTTCGTTAGTATTAAGATCGCTTAAAAGTGTTTCAACATCCGGACAAACCTATTGAGGTTTTTGTGATGTTTCTGTTTATATTTTATTCCTTAATTAATAAACAATAACAATAAAAAAAGGTAGTATTTTTTTTTTTTTTTTTTTAGTGTGGGATATCATCAAATAACTTCTCCCGCTCAGGGTGGAGCGAGAGGGCGTGTTAGACTTTTACTGACTAAAACCCACCCGTGTTCCTTCCGTTGCCCGTGTGCCGGGGCCGCGATATCCCTTTCGGACAAACCCGCAAACCCAGCAGGCATTGGTCTTTACGGACCCCTTCTGTTGTGCTGATATCTCTTTGAAGCGCGCGTGGAACATAACGCGCCGTCGACCCGGGCCAGGTCCTTTTTGGACGGCGAGCTACCCATTGCTCACCGTATCTCTATGTAGTCTGTGTTTTCAATCATAATCTGAATGATTTTGAAGGATATTGCTAATCCATTGCTTCGTATGTTCGAAAAATGTGTTTGCTCAACGACGTAAATAACGCAATGAATGTTGTTGAACTGTCAAAATGAAAGCTATTGCTATAATACTGTAAATGTGTAACGCAATTACCCCGGTAATCACGTTTAGCTAAAGTATCGTTTATTCATTTTTAGGGTTCCGTAGTAAACAAGGAACCTTTATATTTTCTCTATGTCCGTCTGTCCGCGACTTAGCTCAGAGACGGTTAGTACTAGAAATTAGTAGATAGTGACATTTATGGGACTTAAACATAACTGGCGGAATGTGGGTGTACTGTTAGCTACATGCTGCCTAGCCCGCCTAGCCCTTCGGGGTTGTGAAAAAAAGAAAGAAATACATAAAATATGTTTATTTGCGCTAAACATGACGCAAAGAAAGAACACAAAACAAAAAAAGAACAACTTGGGGGAAAATATTCGTCACATCCACGCTCAACGACCATCGCTCAGCATAATGCTGCGACCCTATGCGAGACAGAGCGCCAGCGCTGATTTTCAACGACATAAATACGTAAGTAGCTAGAACATTTTAATATCGTTTTAAATTAACATACAACAATATTAAAATATATTTTCAATTTTAGCAACTGTAACAGAAAAAAAAATGTACGTAGAAGTTTACTTGAAAGTTTAACACACTTCTACGTAGTAAACCAGGTCGAAATTATCATGGTTGGAGACAACTATTTTTTGACACCAAATTCAAATTCAACAACGTAAGCGTTCCGCAGTCATCAGGCGAGGATTGTGGTGAGAAAGGCTCACATTATCGCCACCAAGAAACCTTTATATCTCTGGATTCCCTTAATGATTATTTTCGAGATTTGGCATAGCGTTACGACTATTTCTTGACTATTTTTTGGAATTAAAACCAAGTCGATACTCCCAGCCGTTTGCTTGCACTGAGGTGACGATTGTGTGGAGACGTTCACCCCACAATCCTCACCAACTCATAGCTATAACTTCAGAATCATAAAATGTGAATATTTTTTTAACGTTGGTGACTATGCAGGTGGCAGGGACATCAACGCGAAGCCGGCTACAGTGGATTCAGTACATGATTCTGAACCCCCCTGCGTTGAAATTTTTCATAGGTTATTAAAAAAAAACAGGTGTTTCATAGAAAAGTGCAATGCCTACGCGGTTAAAATGTATGGAACAGCTGTTTTTTTTTAAATAACCGACGAAAAATTTCAACGCAGGGGGTTCAGAATCATGTATTGAATCCATGGTAACCGGCTTCGCGTCGATGTCCCGGACACCCCGTATATGACTATTTCTTGGCGTTCTCAAAATTGATTTTCATGAAGTTATCAAAGGTGAGAGATACCCGGCGTTGACGTAATCAAATGTTAATTTATGCTATCTCCAATTCGTTTGCCAAGCATGGTTTACTAGAACTTTTTGGTTTAGAAGCTGTATTAAAGGCTGATTTAAGGCTCCGCAAACAGTCGCGACGCGACGGCGACCGCGACGGTGAGACACGATTCTGGTAGAACAATTACCATGAAGTTTTCATAGAAATTGTTCTATTAGTATCGTGTCGCGCCTGCCTGAGGAACCTACCTATCAATGACATGTTAATGATTGTCATAACTTGGCAACCCACTACGTGAAGGACGCAATATAAAAGCACAGTTATGCTGATCCGTTTACGTTCTAACATTAGCTTGAACCGCCTGCTCCATCCCGCGGTGATGGCGCGAACTTGATAAAGTTCGGTTCAGACCGCGCCAGTTGTCACCACTCTCGTGACAGCTCGGACATGAATTACTGCCTTAGCTTGTCTGGTCCTAGTTGAGCGGAAGTTATAAGTTAAGGTTTTGTTTTACTGTGTTTTGTTGTGAAGGAAATTAGGGAAAATGTTTTTATATTGTTTAAAAACAACCCTTTGATTTTTGACTGTCGATAGTGTAATGTAATCGGAAATATGTGGTGTGGTGGAAATATGTGTGTCTACGTCGTTGTAAATACATTTTCAATCGTATTATGCTTATGGGCTGTAAACAAAAGAAGAACAGAAAGAGCTTTATTTTGATTTTAAATTTAATTTTTAATTCCGTGACAATTTATATTTTTTTATTTTCATTTATTTTAATTGCATTGAAATTTTGTTTTTATTCTGTGACCTTTTCAATGTGTACCTAATAAATAAATAAATTTATTTATTTTATTTCTGATCTATTCTGTGGCAGTATTTATTACATTTATTACATTTTATTTTATTTTATGTGTGGTTATGCCTGAATTAAATGTTTTATTTATCTCATCACTCGTCTTTAACGACGAAGAGGATTACGTCCTCCTAATACTACCTACAGACTATACCGGCGGCATGGCCTGGGCGCTTTTGCCGCGCGGCATGTACACCCGGCTTTTGCCGCGCGGCACGTACCCCCGGGCTTTTGCGCCTTCATTTCCAGGCCGCCGGCATGGGCATAGTGTGTAGGAGCTATAAGGTGTATTGTTGATGTTAATCAAATAAGCGACATTTTAAAACTAATAAAAAAGCGGCCAAGTGCCAGCTGGAATCGCACACGATGGGTTCCGTAGCACCATACAATATAAAACGCCAAAAGATACACATTTCTTGTATGGGGACCCACTTAATTTTTAATTTAATTTAATTTATAGATATTATTTATGCTTTGATTTGTTGTTATAGCGACCATAGACCACACAATCTGTGAAAATTTCAAGTGTATACCTATTACCGTTCAAAAGATAGCGTCCTATGATAGACCGACTGGCGGATAGCGGAGCCTTAATAATAGGGTCCCGGTGGTAGCCTTTGGGTGCGGAACCCTAAAAAAGAATTAATAATTCGTCAATATTACAGTAAAGAACAAGTAACAAATTATAGACCTATTTCTCTATTGCCTTGTATGTCCAAAATATTGGAAAAAATTATAAATAAAAGGTTGTTCAAATACCTAGAGGACAAATCAATTTTATCGGATCGACAGTTTGGTTTTAGACCTAAAATTTCAACTGCCGATGCCGTACATCATCTAACTGATTTTCTAGCACAAAAACTTGACAAGGGTAACCATACAGTAGGTATTTTCCTGGACCTTGCCAAAGCTTTTGACACAGTATGTATCCCTACTCTATTGCGCAAGCTTGAGACAGTAGGTATAAGAGGTATCCAGCTCAAACTTTTCAAAAGTTACCTAGAAGACCGTACTCAATGCGTTAAGATTGGCAATGTCCTCAGCGCAGACCAAAAAAACACGTCTTTTGGTGTTCCCCAAGGAAGTGTATTAGGACCCACTATGTTTTTGATATACATAAACGACCTTTGTAATCTTAAACTACAGCACGGTACAGTAATATCTTACGCTGATGACACTGCTCTTCTTTTTGCGGCTGAATCGGAACATGAAGTTCACAAGCTTGCGCAAAACGGCTTCAATATTGTAAATAAATGGCTTCAACATAACACATTAACCCTAAATACGGATAAAACAAACTATATAAAGTTTTCCATGCGCAAACCAACTTCCGATTACTCCTCGACGCTATATGCTCATTGTTGCACAGTCCCCGCAGAATGCCCGTTAAAGTGTCCTAATATTAATAAGACTAACCAAATAAAATACCTAGGTGTTATATTAGACGAGACCCTTACTTTCAAACAACATATAGAAGTCTTAAATAATAGAGTTCGTAAGCTCATATTTGTATTTAAGCAGCTGCGACATATTGCGGATCCAAAAATAATTAAGCAAGTTTACTTTGCTCTATGTCAGTCAATTTTGACATACTGCATTACCTCATGGGGTGGAGCAGGTAAAACTTTATTAATACAAGTCGAAAGAGCTCAAAGAGCGATTCTCAAGGTGTCTACGTGCCGCCCTTTCCTTTTTCCCACTAACCAGCTCTATAAAAATTGTGAAGTACTAACAGTCAGGCAGTTATTCATAATGAGCATTGTACTAAAACAACACGCAGCCCTCCGCTTCAGCACTGAACTTATTAAAAAGAGACGGAAAGATATAGTTTGTCCCACAAAAAGCACAAAACATGCTTTTACAGCCAAATTTTTTGTTTTTCTGGGACCACTACTCTATAACAGACTTAATGCAAAAGCAAAAATTTATTCCCAAAATTTTGTAAATTGCAAGAAAACTCTGAAGGAAACATTACAAAATTTGTCCTATGAAGATACAGAGAAGTTATTAGTTGTACTTAAATAAATATTAATTGCACTTTTTATTATGATTAGTTAGATTAAATTAATATACTAAGATTTTAGCAGGTAAGATTTTTATACTGTTTACACCTCTTTTACATACCTATTAGTTGACTAATTTACCTTTTGTATATGATGTGATTACTGTGATTATTTAGATATAATGTTTTACCTTTTCTCGCCTGAAACACAGGATGTCCTAGTTCAGGCATGTAACACTTGTGAACTATTACATAGAATTACGAAAAATGTTTTTACTGTACTACATTATTTTTTGAATAAACTTTATTATTATTATTACTTTATTAATATAATTAAATCAACGACAAAAATCCCAGTCTCTTGATTGACAGTCGGTGAATAAAAAAACAAAACAGAACGCGCAATAGAATTTGAATATCAGAAAAAAGTATTCGCTCTGGCACTTTGACATTTAGTTATAAATCGTCAATCACGGCGGGATGAGATTAAAAACTTTTTCAATTACGAACTAATCGCGCGTAGGTGAGCCACACGTTATAAAATTTAAAAAAAAGAAGAAAATAACATGGCGTCGGACTAAATAATGGAGGGAAAGATCGCGGTGTAATATTTTTTTTTCGGTTTAATCCAGGGCTGCCTCGTTCCAAACAATTAAAGCTATCCGCTTAAATCCCAGACAACTTGATGTATGGTGTGCACAGAAAACTTGACGTGCTAGAAAATTGCTCATTATTTTGTTTTAAAATGTGGATCGACGCAGACTCTGATGGAGCCAGAGACAAGGACATCTCTAGATCATGATGATGCAACGGAACCTTCGACGGAGCTGATGATGCTCTAATCATCATTACGTATTTGTGTAATGAGGAACAATGATGATTTTAATGAAGATTTCTGACATAGATAGTAAAATGGTGCAGCAGCGTCAGCATGTTTCTAATTGAACATTGATTATGTAGATATCATTTGAATCCACATCTGAAGGCGGAAACGATACCTAAGTAATTATGATAACGTATAAGTATACTAGTAAACTGAAAATATCGGTTATCTAAGTATCATAATTCTTCTGCCTTCCTCTACATTTATTAGTGGTCAGCGCAACATGTCTTTTTCTTCCATACTTCTCCATTAGTCGTCATCTTGATAGTCACTCCCTTTCTAGCCATATCATCTTTCACACAGTCCATCCATCAGTTAGCTAAGCGATTACCCGATTTAATAACTCACGCAGGGGACGTCAAAATGTCATTCCATTGGTAATTACTGAAAACCAGCGCTGTTGACGTTAGGATCGTCCGAATTCACAGCGTTTCGCTGAGCAATGACCTGTTCTTGCACAGATGCGACGCACAGCATAATTTTTCTCATTATTTGTTACAAAAGTAGTTAACTCTGCAATCAGCATTTTGTTTTTGTTGTCATTTGCCAATGTTGGAAGAGTAGTTACGCAATATTGTCTTTGGTTCGTGGCCTTGACATCAAGCAATCAACAACATTTAAAAAAAAAAAAAAATTGTTGGTTGAATACGAGGCCTTTGGTTACTTTTGTATGGGTGTATTTTATGTCTTTTGTCTTTATATGTGCGTTTTGTTTGTGCAGAATAAACAATTTTTCACTCTTTTTTTAAATTTTTAATTAAGGTAAACCAATAATAACAAACAATACAATTTACTTCCCACGTAAAACTGCACCAATCACAGGTTTAAAATAACATTCATTATCAGTTCCAATTTCGCAACAGTTATAAAATACCAGTTCCATTTTGAGAGCTGTGATTGCTGTCCCTACATTCCGTGGGAATTAATTTCGTATGTTAAAAGTAAAACGAGCGAGGATTACTGTGGTGGTATTAAGTAGGCGTCAAAAATCCCGGTGGTATGAGTATATCTGTAGCTACATAGTATTCGTGTTGGATACGGTACGGAGTTACGGAGCTCGGTAATGGATATCAATTTTCGCGTTCTTTTAGTGTGTTAGGGGCTTATGTTACCGTTTTCGGTTTTATGCTGGGTTGCCGATAGGAAAACGATTTTGCTGTCGTCGTGAAAATGATAAATGGAGAATGGTCACTGTAGTTTGATCTTCTTTCTTATACGTGTGGTTAGAGACTAACCTGGTGTCAGAGTTTTAAAGCCGCCCATGGGCCTCTGACTTGGCTTCACATGCCGTTGAGAAATATCTCTCAGGCATGGGCGTTTCTTTACGATGTTTTCCGCAGTTGTTTGCAGTGATAGCCTAGTGGTGTGACCGTCGGTCGGTCTGCCAAGTCATAGCGCACGAGTTCGAACCTAAGGCACGCACTTCTGATTTTTCGGATTCACACAATACACACATGTATTGTATAATTATCACTTGCTTCAAAAACGGTGAAGGATATAGTTTGATGAAGTAAGTAGCTTCTTAGTTTTTCGACTAGGTATTATTCCCTCAATCAATCTGCCTAGGCTTTTCCCAACTATGTTGGGGTCGGCTTCCAGTCTAACCGGATGCAGCTGAATACAGTATTTTTACATGTACCGACTGCCTATCTGACCTCCACAACCCACTAACTGGGTAAAACGATATCCCGTTGGTTAAGACTGGTTGTCAGACTTTCAGGCTTCTGACAACCCGTATCGACTGTCAAAGATCCACGAATGACAGCGGGGAGCAACGGCTTAACGTGCTTTCCGAGGCACGGAGGAGTCTCGGTATGTGAAGATGGTCACCCATCCACGGACCAACCCCAGCTAGCGTAGCTTAACCTGATGGATCGAACCTTGCAGCTGTTATTACTTAGCCATGAGCTCATTCTTGGTATTATTCCCTAATTAATCAATTATGTTTTTACGCTAAGTCGGCTGAAAATGAAATTATTCTCTAGAAAAGTTTTTTTTTTCAGTAATTGAAACGTAATCCGAGAGACTAGGCTTGTCAAAGTCATCGCCTTTAGATAAACCAAGCGTGTTGGTTAGTGATTTTAACAAATACCTCTATAGAATAGAATAGAATTATCTTTATTCAAGTATCATGACAAAAATGATTAGTACGACTTACAACTATCTTAGTAAAAACTACTACGACACTTCACAAAAACAAACAAAACTCAAACTCAAAGCATTTATTTCAATTAGACCATTTACAGGCACTTTTGAACTGTCAAGGAATCGGTCAGTCAGAAATATGAAGCTAGTTGCCCATTCCATCCAAAGCGTAGTAGGTACCTATGGAGAAGAACGGGCAAGAAACTCCACGGACACTCTTTTAAAAATAAATTGTTACAAAATATTGATTACATCATTCATGTTGAAATTAAACATGTGTGAACAATGTAGAAAAACGTGCACGTTAGAAAAAGATACAAATTACAAATAGTAGTGGATCACCGCTGTGGCAACCCATGTGAGATGGCACAACAGCGACACACGAAAACACAGTCTAGGCGACTTGAAATCATGCATAAGATACTGTTGGAGCTGCTCCACACCCTGCGCACCATGCAGGCGCACCTTTTGCGCATGGTTGTGTAGAAACAATCACCATGCGCATCCGCGAACATCCCCGACGCACTACAGAAGCGGGGCCAGCCCCACCAGCATCCTAAACGCGGAGAGCATTGTACGATCTTTGCGTATATCTAGCCCACAGGCTGCTCGTGGAAAAAAAGGTGCAGTAGACTCGAAAGAGCGTTATCTTAACAGGAAGTGAGCATCGTGCAAACCTGCGAGCCAGCATGTTCGCTCTGACTGACAACGCTCTCCGCTCCGGTTCAATGTCGTCATTGTCTTTTTGATTGAGTCTTCGTCGTTTTAAGGTTTTTGTTTTAAGGTTCCGTATCCGAAGTGTGACAAACGAAACCCTATTATTAAGCCTCCGCTGTTTATCAGCGGGCTGTATCTCATGAACCGTAATAGGTAGACAGTTGAAATTTTCACAGATTGTGTATTTCTATTGCCGATATAACAACAAATAATAAATTCAAAAAACGATATTTAGTTGTTTTTTTTTTTAAGTTATTATTTTTCAATTTTTGGTTAGAATACTTACCCCACACAAATTCGAACACCACTAGGTACCTGCTATAATGTAAATATCAGTGACAGGAACTATAACATCATCCATATATACGAAGTGGGAAAAATACGTATTATTGCAACTAATTCAAAAACTACGCAAGCAAAGTTAATAAAATTTGTATGGGATTACCTCTGAAGTATGACCTTTCGAATTCTTAATTGGCGGAGTAATCGCGTAACAAACATACAAAAAAAAAATACATACAGTCGAATTGAGAACCTCCTTCTTTTTGAATACGGTTAAAAATAAAGGGGTACCCCTTTAATTTTTAACTTGAAGAAACGTGTTTAACTGTTAAATATTGTTGTACGGTGGTACGGGAGCCTTCGTGAGCAAGTTCGTCAGGCACTTGATCGGTTTTTTTAGGGTTTTTGTGACCTGAACGAATTCTCCTTTATTCATAAACATTGCTTAAAGTTCAGAGAGGTTTATACGTCAAAAATGTATGCTTAAACAGTCGCTAATCTTTCGGCAACGTTTATTATATAAACCCATAATGGTTGTCAAAGCTGTAAACAGAACAAAAGTCTATTCGACACTTTAATTCTACCTTACCTAAGATCTATTTATAACCTTGTTTCTAATTGATTTTATTTCCACTTAAACAAACATCAACTTTATGCAAGTGTAAATAAAGTAAATTTTAGACCGACTATTACAGTTGAAAAAGTCATTAAAAAAATGAAGTTGTAGTGCATACTGAACCTTATATGTAGGCATTACAGTTGCTTTTCCTAAAACTCGTGTTTGTTTACATGTTTGGCAAATGAATTGCAAACGCAGATTACGATGTGTTTTCAAAATCCCACAGGTCTAATTTTGCTCTAACTTGTTGAAGAGCAGCGGTAGCCCTATGGTAACGGCCGCGACTTACGAGTCGTGTTTGGCTCGTCTTTACTTAAGTCTTTACTTTGTGGTTCAAATCTAGACAGCGCCTGTCTAGATTTGAACCACAAAGTAAAGACTGTGTAAATTATTTCATCATCACTACTCTCAAAAAAACATCGTGAGGAAACCGGCATGTCCTAGAACCAAAAAAAATTACGAGATGTGACTGGGCCCGCGTGGTGGATTACGGCCCACTCCCTCTCACAGAGAGGAGGCCAGTCCCAGCAGTGAGAACATTAAAGGCCGATTTTGGTTTGGATAAAAAACAAGTCGTCTTGTTGATTTATCAATTCCCTGGGAACTGGATCAGTATTCCGTCCCGAGCGCGGACAGTATTAAAGATTAAGGTCTGTTCGTGTTTACACAGAAATCTATCAATATCCAGTTAATCCGCTTATAAATAATTCTATCAAATTCTATTTTGATGGAGAGGCGACAGTTTTATAGTTATTTTGTGTTATTTTTTATTGGGTTTAATGGAGTGGACATAATGGGGATGTTGGTCAGAATATTTTATATTTTGGTAGTGTTAGGATTAAATATTTGACATACGTATTTCGTAAGTGTAAAATTAAGTTTTAAAATTCCGCTCGGGTGTAAATAGAGAATACTTCCGTGCTGCCATGATAGTAGGAACTTACTAATTCCATGCTGCCATGTATCTATTCTAAGGTAGCCATCTTGTGCTAACCTTTGGGCGATCGAGCTCTGCTCGGGTGAAAATACGGAGAAAACGAATTTTCCCAGATATGAGATCTAGCTAGATCGATTTTTCGTTCCCGTAAATCCGTATAATACAATTTTCATCGAAATCGTTAGACCCGTTTTCGACAACGTGATTTCAAATATTGCTCATTTATTTTTAAAAGTTAAAGATAGCACGACGAGCTGGACAAAACTATGAAGCAATTCCTTTCACACACACACACACACACACACATTTCCACATTTCCTTTGGACTAAAGTAAGGATTGGAGGCGGAGGTCTTTCGTCAGCAGGTTGGGATGATTCTAGCTGACAGTAACTAGTGTGAGCGCTGTCATAATTATTATTCACCATGCTTTTTGAATGAATTGTTGGTGATCGCAGTATGTTGTGAGTATCAAGCAGAATGACACTACTGACCATCTAAGTGCTACAAGGATCTTTGGGCGCTTGAATGACATTGACAGGGAAACGTTGTTGGTAAATATTTGTGAAATTGTTTCGCAACATTGTAACTACAAAACAAGATGGCGGCGTTAGTTTAGGGTAGGGCCCACAAAATACAAGTCCACAATTCAACAAAATTGACAAATTGTAGAAAATATTGCGTAATACAGAAGTTACAAATATGTAAATTGTAGACTTGTCGCTAAAATTTCCATATCTGTAAAGTAAATCTTGTGAATTGTAATTGTAAACTTTTGTGGTATAGGTCCCTGATTTTTGCCACGCGCCAAGAGATATTTGGCTTCTACAACTTCCTTTGTACCTTAGCAATGAATAGAGTATTTTTTCGTTCACGGGGATCAATCTCTATCAAGTCAAAATAATGTCTCTTTATTATTCATTAACTTACTAAAGTTACGCTGCGGAGTTAAGCCTGTTACGATGAGCCCTTTAAAGTCACCGGGCAACTCTGAACGGCACTAGTTTGAACAAGACTCGTAATAGTTTGTTGAGAATAAACGAGACATTGACGTGATCGTGAGAGATTATTATAGTGATCTAGACATCTAAGATGATAGTAGTACATAGGAAGGTGATTACAACTTCGCTTAAAACAATGAACTGCCGAAGTTAGTCATGTCTCATATACAGCACACACACTAAAATAGCAGTGATAGTCTAGTGGTGTGACCGTGTGACCGTCAGACTGCCAAGTCATAGGTCTCGAGTTCGAACCCAAGACACGCAACAACTTTGACTTTTCGGATTCATGTGCGTATTTTATAATTATCACTTGCTTCAAAAACGGTGAAGGAAAACATCGTGAGGAAATCGGCATGCCTGAGAGATATTTCTCGACGGCATGTGAAGCCAATTCAGAGGCCCATGGGCGGCTTTGAAACTCTGACACCAGGTTAGTGACTAACCATACGAAAAAGAAAATAAATAACGCTATACTCTCTCTGTTGAGTCTCCGTGGCTAAGTAATAACAGCCACACGGGTGGATCCATCAGGTTAAGCTACGCTTGCCGGGATTGGTCTGTGGATGGGTGACCATCGTTTCATAGCAAGACTCCGTGCCTTTGAAAGCACGTTAAGCCGTTGGTCCCGGCTGTCATTCGTGGATCTTTGACAGTCGTTACGGGTCGTTAGAAGCCCGAAAGTTTGACAACCAGTCTTACCAAGGGGTATCGTATTACCCAGTAACTGGGTTGTGGAGGTCAGATAGGCAGTCGCTCTATGTAAAATACTGGTATTCAACTGCATCCGGTTAGACTGGAAGAAGACCCCAATATACTTGGGAAAAGGCTAGGCAGATTGCTTGAGCGCTGCGAAAAGTACAGTGAAGCATGCAAAACTACACCTCCTTGTGGGCTACAAGCGTCACTAAGTGCTTGGTCCTATCACTCTAGATCTGTAAGGAAGACAATATTATGCGGCAAAGTTAGTCACTGATGTTATATCAGACTAGCTTTTACCCGGGACTTCGTCCGCGTAGAAGTTAAAAATGGTTCTAATACGAGTTTTTTTTGGTTTTTACGTTATTAATTTTGTTATAACATATAAATTATCTATATTAAAACAAAAAAAACTATATATATACTCCACATTCCAATTTTAAAGAGCATTTGCATTGCACCAAGGTTTCAGCACTGAGTTTTCAAAATTTAAATAAAAAGTACTAAGGAGTATTGATATCAACTTCGAAGGAAATCACCACCAAAATAACTTTCTACCCCTTTTTAACCCCATTAGAGGTGGAATTTCAATAAAATACGGAACACATTTTCTATCAATTCTGTTAAAGAATGTATATGCAAAATTTGAAGTACGAGTAGATTGGACCAAGGAAGCACGTTGTCCCATACAAGCATTGCCCCCATTTTTCACCATTAGGGGTAGAATTTCGGAAAATCCTTTCTTATCGGATGCCTACGTCATGGCCACAAATCCAGATTCCAGGCTGCTACTGAGCCTGCTGGGGTTGCGGGTTTGTCCGAAAGGGATAACGCGGCCCCGGCACACAGGCAACGGAAGGAACACGGGTGGGTTTTAGTCAGTAAAAGTCTGTTACACCCTCTCGCTCTGCCCAGAGCGGGAGAAGTCATTTGATGATTTCCCACCCTCAAAAAAAAAAAAAAAAAAAAAAAAAAAAAAAAAAAAAAAAAAAAAAAAAAAATGGAGATGGAGGACTTTATCTTGCAATGTCATATATCAGTCATTCCATCTGAATGATACGTACATATTCGTTCGTTTTCATTCATTTTCAAACAATACCCGTATGTACACAAATAGAATGCGATGTTAGATTGTGCTTCAAATAAAGCACTGCTGTTACTGCAGCGGCTTTGTAGATTATAAATATATGTAAAAACCTGTGGGCATATTTTTTTGGCAATTGTTACTCGACTCTTCTATCAATATCAAAAAATCGGAAAGGATTTTGTTCAGCATTCAAATGCTGAAAAATTCCTTTCAAATTTTTAAGCTGCATAATATGTATTAAATCTGTGATTGTAGATATAATTTTGTTCTGTTATTTTTTATGTTGTGCCAAATATTTACATATATATTTTTTATTTTATTTGCTTTGTGTAAATTGAAGATTGATTTAAATAGTTTCATGTTTAGTCAATATTTTCAACTTTAGGTATAGATAATTGCTTATTTAAAAATAAGTCTTACTATTTATATTTGCATGCCAAAATATAGCGAAATGTGTCATCGCAAAAGAATACATATTTGACAATAATAATGCCGACATTTATATAATATTTTGGTTGATTCGTGGTTGATCACAATAAGCAAAAATCTATAATATTGTCCTCTCCAAAAGGGATATATTTCTAAACACTGGAGGTCTCCGGCGACATATTTGTAACTAGACAGCTATTTACGTTAACGTTGCTGATAAAGGGACCAATAAAAAAGATGGGTAACTATAAGTTGGCAACACTGTCTTGTGCAAATTAACTCAAAGTTTTAACTTCACAAGAGCCAACCGCATCTAATTGGGCAGGACGCACTAAGGAGGTAATGCAGAAGGTCCATTTAATTAAGTAATCCGGCCAAATAAAACAATATTTTGAATAAGTGTATCTGCGGTAATTTGGTCTCATCGGACAAGGCAACTGCAGCAGTCGACATCTATCGACGGCTAAAACTACATGAAGAGGCCAAATTAAACAATATTTTGAATACATAGGCCTCCCCCAAGCACCGCCACTTCGACCGGTTCTGTGCTTCCCACATACAGCAGATTCCTGCGGCCTTCACAAGGCCATCGGTCCGCCTTGAAACCTTTCACTCTTCTGCAAATAAAACCACATTAAGCCTATTAAAACCCAGATCAAAACCGATATTTCTGACTCGCTTAATTCAATATACACAAGTATTTGTTGACGTGGCCTGTTTCCATTTCGAGGCCATTTCCATTCAGTTCCCAGGGCGAACCATATGAATAAATAATGGTTTACCCTGTGGGAGGCCTTCCAACGCTACGTCTTCCGGTATGCGGTCGCCACTCCAGAACCTTTCGGCCCCATCGGCCATCTGCATCATGTAGTACATTGTCTGGAGTGTTAGGATATGCGGCGGAAAGGATAAGTTATTATTGATCCTTGCATGGTTATTTGTTGTTTGATAACTATATCTTTTATTTCAGACAATGTTATATAGTCCATATTATCACAATTTATTTAATAACTTTCTTCCTTGTTTTATTTTATTAGCCTATATTGTGTCCCACTGCTGGGCAAATGCCTCTCTTTTTCCTTCTAAATCTCTCTGTATTCTGCGATTTCAGGCCATATTGGTCCCGCAAACATGATTAGATCGTCACACCACCTTCGCCGCGTTCTACCTAGACGGCGATATCCTCCTTCAGTCGTCCAGTGAGTGACGATCTTTGCCCATCTCTCTGGGTGCAATCGTGCGACGAGGCCGGCCAATGCCCACTTCAGCCTGGCTGTTTTTTCTCAAACATCCGCTACTTGAGTTATGGAGGCTGGGTGGTGTTTCTAACGCGGTCTGTTCGTTTGACACCTTTTATGCTGCGCTCCATTGCCCGCTGGCAAATTTTGAGTATTGACTTCTGTTGTTCAGTAAGTGACCAACTTTGTGCACCGTAGGTTCGGACGGGCAGGATGCACATATCAATGAGTTTTCTTTTCAATGTTATAGGTAGATTTTCTTTCATGTTTTCTTTATGGGCCAAGTAGGTCTTCCAAGCATTTTGGACTCGTTTTTCGACCCTCCTCTCTTATTTATTTATTTTATTATTTATGTAGACACAGTAAAATACATAGAGATACGACATAATCATAATTTGAGTACAAAGGTACTGCTTATTTCTTAAGAAATTTCTTCCAGCAGACCTGCGAAAGGAGAAATGAGAAAGAAATGTAGACAATAGTGTATGAGAACAAAAAGAGTAAAATATAAATTTGCGAAGTCTTATACAAAAAATATCAAATATACCTACACGTATAACGTAATAAATTAACATATACTTAAATAAATACATAAAGCCTAAATAAATAAACATACATATTATTATTCTCTCTTCTACTTATTTATAATGTTGCTGTGCCCGACGGGGTCCATAACTGTTTTTAATTATTTATACTTACCACTTTATGTGTACATTATGGATTGCAATAAAGATTAATTGAATTGAATTGAATTAAAGAATAATTTTATAGCATTAATTAACAGACTATAATTTGTTTATTGCTTGGTTGACTACAGTTGAGGTTCTGAGTTGAGCTCCACGATTACCGACAAATGCTTGCACTGACTGGACAGGTCCACTCAAATCTGTGTGGTCGTTTTCTCAAAAGACTATTTCATACACCAATCTACGTGGTTCTCATATGGCCTGTCCAAGATTATGTCTGGACTTTTAAGTAGACTGCGACCTTTGAGTTTGTTTCGGCCTTTCTTCTCAGAGTAGTCAGATAGGAAACACCAACCTAGCTTATTTTTAATATGACGTGTAAAAATTATTCCGATATCCTACTTACAGAATAAACAATTTAATTTCATTTCATTTACATTGTAAATGAAATGAAATTAAATTGTTTATTCTGTGAGATTCAGCGAGACTGATCCAGTCAACGTTGCCCAAAAAAACACACGGGTTCCAGAAGTGGATTTTCTGTCTTTCGTTGTCTTATGACACAAGTCGCTAACTAGACTTTTTGACCGTTCCACTTGTTGGTTAATTAAACTATTCAATTAGCGGGTTCCGCCTCCGCTTGGGTTCCCTACGCAAATAATAAGTTTAAGAATTATGAGTGGTTGATATAAATGTGCTGGAGTCTGAACTGAAAATGTTGGACTACTTTCAACTTTTTTTTTGTAGTTTTTAATTTGTTTGTTCAATGATTGATTGGCATAATTATAATAGCTTCTATATTAAGAGGGATTGTACTAAAGTTGGCTACGTCGCAAATAGCTGTCAAATGTTTACCTATTTTGATTAATTTGGCAATAATACTGTATGGAAATATAAATCGTGGCTAACTAGTGAATTCAAATATTGATTATGAAATGCAATAATTAATATCGTAACACAGTGTATTTAGTTTTAGATGTAGAAAAAGTATTTGTTAACTTTCCAAATACCTACACCTAAAACGGTTACAACATAAAATTCAGTGTTATAATTGCAATTCATTATTAATATTCTAATTCGCTACATAGCCACATTTCGTATTAATCAAAACAGCGAAATATTTGACATCTATTTGCGACGTTGCCCACTTTCCGAATAAACGTTCTTAAGGAGCAATAAACACTGAAACTGGTCTATTCAGTAACGATCTCACTGTAAAAACTAAGCTCAAGTGAGCTTGAAGTGAGCTCCACCTAAAGCTAGGATTTGACACAATAAACAGCTCAATTCATGGAGATGAGAATTGATGAAATTGATGGATTGGATTGGAATAGATGGTGGTAAGATTCTTATAGAATAAATCGGCAGGCAGGAGCAGGTACAGCACTGTGGAAGGATATCTGAAATCATAAGAAATAATAACAGAAATAAAACTGGGTTATTATATGCTGTATTCGAGAGCTCTGTATCAAAGAAAAGTTACCCTGAAATAGAGCATTATTTACCCCAACTTTTTAAAGCCTGATCCAGTGATATACAAGATATGAAAGACATAATAGATATAAGAGTTAAAAAAGATATATAAAATATAAAAATATATATTTATTTAACTATAAACGTTGCTTAAAGTTAAAAGACGTTTAAACGACAAAAACTGGCCAAGTGCCTGTCGGACCACGCACAATGAAGGGTTCCGTTGGGATGAATTTATCCCAAGAACAAACTTAACATTTTAGTTGAAAAACATGTTCTCCCATACATTCCAACTGCAAATGTAAGTTTGTACACGCACTATTGAGAGATTTACCATGTTAGTTTAGAAGACCATAGACTTCTTATAGGTTTTCCTGTAATGTATGAGTAAAGAACCATTCTATGTATTTTTTCAAAAATTTTGGCTCAGTAGTTTCGGAGATAAGGAAAGAAAATAAAATATATGAAAATTGACCATTCCCCCCGAATGGTCAATTTTCATATATTTTCTTAAATATTTATTTTACAATTATATATTTTTTAATGAGATCGTCACAACAAGCCCTTTCTATATGTCACACGGTACAGTTTGCAAAACTTATTTTTTTTTAGTATTCCAATTACAAAATAAAACTTCATTTATTTACGTTACTCGTCCGTGTTTGGGTCACAGAAATTCATATGTGTACCAAATTTCAACTAAATTGGTCCATTATATTCGGAGCAAAAGGCTGTAACAGAGGGACAGACAGCATATCCAATATGGGTTCCTAAAAACGTATGCTTAAGAGCGTTTATTCTGAAAGTTGACAACATCGCAAATAGCTTTCAAAAATTTACCTGATTTGAATAATTTGCTAATATTACTGTATGGAAATAAGAAATGTGGCTAACTAGGGAACTAGAGTATTAATAATGAATTGCAATTATAACATTTAATTTAATGTTGTACCAGTTTTAGGTGTAAAAAAGGCATTGAGAAAGTTTCCAAATCCCTTTTTTACATCTAAAACTAAATATTCGGTGTTACGATCTTAATGATTGCATTTCATAATCAATATTCTAGTTCGCTAGTTAGCCATATTTCTTATTTCTATACAGTAATATTGCCAAATTAATCAAAACAACGAAATATTTTACATCTATTTGCGACGTTGCCCTCATTCAGAATAAACGCTCTTAAACAGTCGCTAATCATTACTTAACCTTAAACAACATTTTTAAAATAACCCCCAAGTGGCAAGCCTTGACTTTGTTGCGTCATTTCTTTCTCGGGGACAGGAAATGTCGTCTCCATCTAGCTTATTATTTAGTTAAAAAATTATTTGACGTCTTTAAGTGATTCCTATAACATATTTACAGAATAAACAATTTCATTTCATTTTCAATCAATTCTATTTACAAAACTCCTAACGAAAATAACAACAACATAGGTACCGTACAAGTTGACATTTGATTTGACAACTGAATAAATTGAAAAGACTGACACCCCGAGGGTCATACCGGGTCAGAATATTACCGTTATCCTGTTCAAATAAAACCTTTATATTTGACAAATAACGCCAGTTTCCACCATGGTTGTGGTTGAATGGTGGTGGAATGGACCGTCCCATAACTTCAACTATAAACATGTAAATATTTATGTAAAAAATTCGGTTAAATTTAACTAAAATGTCGGTTCTTGTGTGTTTGGGTGGTGGTGTGACTTATAAGGGGAGGCGATCATCGTGGAGCGTTAATGTGTTTTTGAGATTTTCTTCACAAAAAAAGGTATATACTATCTACCTATATCGTCTATCTGCTTGTGAAGAAACCAATCTTTAACTAATAATAAGATCGCAAACTCGGTCCTACACAAAAAATTACAATAATTTTAAGCATAGATCCACAAAATATTTAATAGAAGCCATTTAAAAAGAAAATACTTATTATTCTTAAAAAATATACATGGTCATCTCCACATTTTTTCTGACATGAAATGGCCTGCTTTTCTACATTTTGATAACGTACCTAAAGCAAAAACCTTTAATTACGTTCTTCTGGTCTAAGATCCGCAGAGGAACGACCTTCCACCCGTTATACGTTTAATGAATGGAAAGCATTTTATATATAAAATTAGAATGTTAAAAATATATAAAAATAAATAAAATAAAATCGTTTATTGACCAAATAAAGAATCTTTACATTACCTTAAAAGTAATACAAATAAACTATTCCTGATATTATTGTCATAAAGGAAACATAATTTTAATATTTTTACTTATGGACTCCATACTAGGTCGGGCCTGTCTCATGGAGTCCTTGAGAGTATTTACCAATTTAAAATTTCAGGGTCGATACCGTATTGTATTTATTACATAATATTTTAAAAATTAAATGTAGAAACAAAATCTTTAAAAATAAAACATATGGCGAGAGGGTTGGCAACAAACATTCCTGGCTATGACTATGATTAATAAAAAATTCGAGAATGACTTTTGTTTTTAAATTGCCCTCATTCGTTTGAGAATTAATTCGTGTTAGTAACAAATGTTTCTCTTAAAAAGCACTATCCATTGATATATCACATATAGCTATTGGTCGTCAAGAACATTTCTAAACTTAGGAGGCCAATTAGTCACCTATTTAGGTCATTAACTCCGAATTGACAAACAATTGGCAAAAGTCGAGTTGATCTTGATCTTGGAATATTTTGAATATTTTATTAATCACAGTCTGGCCAGGAATTTTTTAGCCAACCCACTCGCGATATATTTTCTAACATACTAAATTTGATAAAAAAAAAAAAAAAATGTTTTGACGAAGCTGAAGCTAACTGCCACATTTTATATGAATTTAGTGCGTCCAACTCCAAGTGCTTTTCACCAGCATGATTAAATAAATCTACCTCAAAATATAAACACCATAAAACACGAAATAAACATAACCTCTTTTCTCTTGGACCCCGCGCCGAGGACGCGGTCCACATCGGAACAAAAAAAAAAAAAAAATACTGACCGATCCAATTTCATTACGAGGCTATTTTACGACGACTCCTGCCGCGTACAGGTGGATGTTTTTATAGGGACCACTCTCAATTAGATTAAATTGTGTGGATGGCCGTATTAGAAACATTTAAATGGAGAAGTAATAGGTTTGTAAACTAGATCTGTTTGGGACTTCGTTGTCCTGACATATGTATAAATAAGTGTATACTTAATTCATCATCCATGTAGTATTTTCCCAACTATGTTGAGGTCGGCTTCCAGTCTTACCGGATGCAGCTGAATACCAGTATTTTACCTGGAGCGACTGCCTATCTGACCTCCACAACCTGGTAACTGTGCAACACGATACCCCTTGGTAAGACTGGTTGACTGGTTGTCAGACTTTTGGGCTTCTGATTAACCGTAACGACTGTCAGAGATCTACAATGTGGAATACAGTTGTAAAAAATAATTGAATATGAAACTTATTTTAGATATGCTGCGCCCCGCTGTCTTACCCAGATAAGTCACGAACCCAGGTCATGGTCTACCTAAGTGCCAAATTTCATTCAAATCCGTTCAGCCGTTAAAACGTAAAAACGTAACAAATAAACAAACTCACTTTCGCATTTATAATATTGGTTAGGATTCTTTTGCATCAAAAACGGCAAAAAATCTGTGTAACTCTGACGCCACTAAAATCAAAGCTTTAAAATAGTTTAACCATTCTAACTTCACCATACTACAAAATTAACACACACCCTGTACCACAAAACGGGTCACATAATACGTCCAGTTATAAAGTTTACAACCGCGACAGGACTGTGTCAATCGTAGCCACTCGTGGGACATCGTTGGCCACTCGCGGTCATAGTGGCCCATCGCAGGCCCGTGGGACATGTCCTTATGTCCCACAATCATCCGCTTCATTACTGTAGGAAAGGTTTTATTACTAACAGCTTATTGCCTTTTGAGATTGCTTTATAACGGTTAAGAGAAGATAATAATGTAATCATCTTGGTTGGTTGACGAATTGGTGATATCAGTTTGTTGTTTTTAGTGAATGGGAGAACACTGCTTATGAACACGCGAAAACTGTTACCATGGATTCAGTACATGATTCTGAACCCTCCGGCGTTGAAATTTTTCGGCGATAGTTTAAATAAATTCTGCTGCTCCATACATTTTTACCGAGTAGGTATTGCATTTTTCTGTGAAACGATAAATTTCAACGCAAGAGGGCTTTAGAATTTCGGGAGGTTCTTGTTCCGCATAAGGCGGGAGGAAACGTCCGGGCGTCATCATTGTGTGGATCGCCCGGAGGACACGGTGGAGCATATGGCATACGGTGGAGGTCTGCCCGGCTTGGGCGGAGCACCGTCGTGTTCTCACGGAGGCTATCGGCGGCGGCGATCTCTCGCGTCCGGCCCTGTTTCAGGTCATGGTTCAGAGCGAGAGTGCATGGGAGGCCGTCACTTCCTTCTGCGAAGCAGTAATGCTCGCGAAGGAGGAGGCGGAGCGCGCGAGGGAGAGGCAAGATTCGCGCCCGCGCGCCCCTAGTCGCCGCAGGAGACGCCTCGGGCGTCGGGAGTCGCGAACCGACTTCCGGCCACCGTCGGCGCGGGCTTGCGGACGGTGAGCAATGAGTAGCTCGCCGTCCGATAAAGACTAGGCCCGGGTCGACGGCGCGTTGTGTTCCACGCGCGCCTCAAAGAGATGTCAGCACCAACTGACGGGGTCCGTAAGGGCCACTGCTTGCCAGGGTTGCGAGTTTGTCCGAAAGGGATATCGCGGCACACGGTAACGGAAGGAACACGGGTGGGCTTTAGTCAGTAAAAGTCTGACACGCCTTCCCGCTCCACCCAGAGCGGGAGAAGTTATTTGATAATTTCCAAACCTCACAAAAAAAAGGGTGCTTTAGAATCATGTACTGAATCCATGGTATCAGTTTTCACGTCGATAGCCCTGCCACCCTGTATAGTACATACTAATTCCATATTAGACACCTACAATCACCCAGGAGTTTGCAGATGTGTTGCCAACCTGTCACAAAGTTAAAATGTATTTTAGGCATACAATTTTCCTGACACTATACCCTTTCAAGCTTTAACAAAGCTACGCGATGTTGCATTAAAGCTTTGGTTCCCTTAGAAAGCTTTGGTTCCCTTAAAAGGCTTTGGTTTCTGTCATAATATAACGGCCTCCATGAAAATCTGTCATTTTCTCCAGTATTTGACATTACGGTTTCAAAATACGCTCCATATTTGGACAGTGGTTATTGTGTTACCGTTCACCGTTTTCTTTGAGAACCAAAGCTTTAGTAGCAGAAATAGACTATAATCGTAGTGTTAGCATATACAATAATAGACTATTTAACTAATATTATTTGAGGGTTGCAACTTTGTTATTTATTTAAATACTTTATCCTTTTTAGTAGTGGCAAGACAGAGAAGACTTTGAAAGGTAGAGAAAAAGGCCCGGGGAATTAAAAATTTCCATTCTCAGTTAAAACGACATATAAAAGGTATATGTAGTGCCGCTAGGGCCGATGCCTGCCGGGGTCGTGGGGAAGTCCGAAAGGGATATCGCGGCCCCGGCACACAGGCAGCGGAAGGAACACGGGTGGGTTTTAGTCAGTAAAAGTCTGACACACCCTCCCGCTCCGCCCAGAGCGGGAGAAGTGATTACACAACTTCCAACTCAAAAAAAAAAGGTTATAAATTCATTATTCATATTTTAGTTAACTAGTTAGCCATATTTGTTATTTCCATACAGTAATATTGCCAAATTAATCAAAACAGGTAAATATTTGACAGCAATTTGCGAGGTTTCCAACTATTTGTATAAACGCTCTTAAGGTGTTAAGTACTGGTCATTAATTAATTTCAGCCAAAATACGTCCACTGCTGGACATAGGCCTCCCCAAGCACCGCCACTTCGTCCGGTTGTTCTACACGCATCCAGCGGATTCCTGCGGCCTTCACAAGGTCATCGGTTCACCTTATGGGAGACCTTGAGATCTTTCATTCTTCTGCAAATAAAACAACATTAAGCCTGTTAAAACCCAGATCAAAAGCAATATTTCTGACTCACTTAATATCAATATACACTACGTATTTGTTGACGAGGCCTGGCGTGCCGCTATTTCCATTTAATTCCCAGGGCGATCCATATATTAATGTATAAACTAATACTATTTATACCGGTCGATAGCTTAGCATTAGCCCGATTAAATTATATTTATAGCTACAATCATTGCTATTATTCCGGGCCTCGTTGTGGCCTGTAAATTTTATGTCTTTCCCTACCACGGAGTAGGGAGGGAAATGGAAGAATCATACGAGTAAATATTATTTTTTAATAGAAAGCCGAGTTTGGCCGAATTCAAAATGTTGTTAATTTTTTTCATTTGACCATACTGGCGGTCTTTAAAATAAGCTTCATGGTATAAATCTGGACCTACTATTGTATAGAATCAAGTTTTCTAACTGAACCGACAGCTGTGCTGCTGGGGAGTTTGTTGCGCCACTTCTTCTTCCCAGCTAAGCACTAGGAAGTGGTGAAGGGTGGGCGTTTTTGGGGGACTGTCTTATGTAATTTTGACGTTTGAAAAGTGCTGATTCTCAGCCTATTTTGAATAAATGACTTTTGAATTTTTGAATTTTGATTTTTGTTCATTTGAATAAGAATTATATTTTAGATCTTCACATCCTAGAGGCAAACTAAAATATGCGATAGTGCGATATGGCGATTGCCAGTGTAACCCTGTTAGTACTCGAGTGTATGTCATTAGTTCGACAAACAGGTGTGCGACATGTCATTGGGTCGACAAATCGTTTGTGCGACAAGCAATGTACGTTTAATAAATGTATGACTTCTAGGCAATACTTCATGGTGTTCAATACCGATGAGGCTACTACTCCTCAACAGGAAATAAGAAACGCTGCTTGCCGGCAGATATAGTGTGTGTGTGGTGGACCCTTTCAAATAGTGCTCTACTACTAGATCTTTGAGCGACACTATATGGCAGATTTTGTACTCCGCTTCACTAAGCTCGTTCACACATTATCACTCCATTAGCTCCTTACTCCGTGCATCCTATTATCCGTAACGTTTATGGGCCTTTAAGACGAAGCCTTAAGTATTGGTGTTGTTACAAAAATTGGCCTCGGTAATGTAGTATTGGGAATAACATTAAATTATTCGCACTTATTTTAACGATAATGTTTATTGGTTTTCGTTTTGGCAAGTTCGATAAAACCGGTCTTGGTAGGTATATACCAAGACCGGTTTACCATATGGTTGTGGGAACTATTTAACTGAGCCTCAAAAACCTATTGACCTAGATGGTCTATAAGTTTTTGAGGATCAGTTCAGAGGATCAGATACACACTTTTTTTTAAAGGGGTCTCTTTTTAAATTTCTGGCTTTTTCTCATAGTTAGTAGCCGTAACTAAGCTAGGGTCGACCAAATGGGTTAGGTTACGTTAGAACTTTGACCAACCGCGCGCGGAAGCGGCCGGCGACCGCTACATCCTAGTAGATCGCGATTTTAGGACCCCCTAATATGAATTATTAAAGGTTCACAAAGAGCGGCGCAATGATTATATTAGAGTGTTCAATAATATTTGTAGGAAAGCATAATTCTATACTATTAACTGAGTAATATTTGTAAAGGTATATGTAAATGAAGATCATTAAAACCTTCATTTGAATTCTCCGCTTATAAACTCTATGCATGTAGAATATTTATTTTCCTTTTAAGTACTATATTGTTTGTGATATAGACATTCTGGATTGACTATGAAACTTAGCTACAATGACTTATTAAACGTCACTGTAACCTATTGTAATATTCTACTCTATTATGGAGTAAAGTGAAGCAATAGCTTTGAATGCTGTTTCTCTTGATTACAGTTATGTAATTAATCTGTAATTAGTAAGTTAGTGAACAAGAAGTTATTTGTGTTTATGTTGTGGTCTAACCATTGTATTTAATCAAATAAATTCTCTTGATTACAGAGTAACGATTTGGCTTATTGTTTCAATATAAAAGTAAATAGACATTACATTTATATATACTTATATTGCTCATTTTAATTTATTTATTATATTAGTAATCACGTTCTCGAAAACGGCTCTGACGATTTTGATGAAAGTTGTAATATAGGGGTTTACGGGGGCGAAAACTCGATCTAGGTAGGTCTCTTAACTGGGAAAATTCGTTTTCTCCGTATTCTCACCCGAGCAGAGCTCGGTCGCACAAAGTTTTGGACAAGATGGCTACCCTAGAATAATTCAAAATATTCAAAAGTCATCAAACTAGGCTGAGAATCAGCACTTTTCGAACGTCAAAATTACATAAGACAGTCCCCCAAAACGCCCACCCTTCACCACTTCCTAGTGCATTAGCTAGGAAGAAGAAGTGGCGCAACAAACTCCCCAGCAGCACAGCTGTCTGTTCAGTTAGAAGAACAAAAAAAAAAGATTCTATATAATATTATTCAAAATAATTTACATTACGCAACACAAAACATAATTTAAATTATTAGCCATACATATGTTAGCTAGCACACGCCAATATACCACACAAAATCATCGAGAACTATACTCAGGCAGAAATAATACTAAACGTAAACAGAACTTAATATCTAAATAAAAGCCTCCAGGCATAAAGGGCGTGCCCGCTTACATATAGTTGTAACTGGAAGTTATAAATGATAAACTAGGACCACCGAGGTAAAAAAAATAAAACAAACAGTTAATTACTAATAACTAAATAATATGATCAATTGTCGAGGTCACTAGCTACTACTACTCATTAAAAAAAACATTGTAATGAGTAGATTATGTCAACAATAAATTGAAATAAAATTAAAAATAGCTTGACTTATAAAGTCAAATAAAAAAATACAATTATATAAACTCATATAACTTGTCAGTAGGTAATTTGGAGAAAGAACATAAACATTGTCTTGAGTTAATCACAGCGACCAACTATTCTTATCATTTAAGTAGTCGTTTATAGAATAGTATGCCTTTGAACAAAGCTTGGATTTTACTTTCGTTTTAAACGCATTAAAAGGCAAATCTAGCAAACAAGAGGGTAGCTTGTTATAAAAGGTTATACCAAGCCCAACAAATGAGTTATGAACCTTATGAAGCCGGTGAAAGGGAGCTCGTAGTTTGTCCTTATTTCTAGTGTTAACATTGTGAAAATCACTGTTTTTAGTGTATAAGTGTATATTTTGCCTAATATATAAGATGTTGGCGAAGATGAATTGAGACGCCACCGTGAGGATACCAATATCTTTGAAAAAATCTCTCAGAGAAACTCTGGCACCTAGCTGGTAAATAGCTCGAACAGCTCGTTTTTGAAGGAAAAATATATAATAACATAGCAGCATGGAATTAGTAAGTACCTACTATCATGACAGCATGGAATTAGTATGTACTATACCTACATGGACAACTCCACTATATACAACTACAACTCCATCATATATAGACGGATTTGCAAAATTTTTTTTTTGTTTGAATGGGTATACTTTCGAGGTGGTCCCATTGTCATCAGGTCAGGATCTGATGATGGGATCCTGGAGAAATCGAGGGAACTATTCAAATATTGTAGGTACACCTATAGCGATTTGGGTATTTTTTTAGTAATTCGTGCAGTTGCTCTTGGAAAGCACCATTTGGTGAAGTGGAACTGATGATGAAGACCACAGGTGGCCTGGAACAACTCAATAATAAGTATTTCACTGGTTGCGATTCGATTACTTTAATATGGTTGCCAAGAAATTTATGCTCGTCACAATGCATAAAAAGGAAAAGCAATATTTTGTAAAAAAAAAGTGATGAGCAATTGACATTGGGCTATTGTAACTTAGATAAATTACATACTGACCCACTAAAAAGCGAGTTTTTTTTTTTACGAAAAAAAAAAACGACTGTACTAACTGTTTTCTGTTCCGAAGGATCCCTTTAAAAAAGCAGACAACATAAAAAAAATTAAGAGGCGGTGTTATCCATTTTAGACTGCAGACGCCAACATGCCGACCTCCCTAGCGGCGTCAGCGTGGTTTGCTACGCTGACGACACGCTGGTCCTGGTGCAGGGGAGGTCGCATGAGGTGGCGGCCGAATTAGCGACACGTTGGGTTGCGACAATCGTCGAAAGGATCCGGCAACTGGGACTCGAGGTGGCCTTGCACAAGTCCGAGGCCATGTGTTTCTATGGTCCTCGGAACGCGCCACTGTCGGGTTCCCAGATTACGGCGGGAGGGGTTCACATCGGTGTCGAGTCGACGATGAAGTACCTGGGACTCGTCCTCGACAGCCGGTGGAACTTCGTGGAGCACTTCCGACGTTTGGCTCCCAAACTGGATAGGGCTGGGGCTGCTTTGAAGCGGCTCCTGCCCAACCTGGGGGGTCCAAACGCCTCCTGCCGGAGGCTTTACGCGGGGGTCGTGCGGTCCATGGCCCTTTACGGGGCACCGGTGTGGGCGCGTTC
This sequence comes from Agrochola lota, assembly GCA_947364205.1. NCBI lineage: Eukaryota > Metazoa > Arthropoda > Insecta > Lepidoptera > Noctuidae > Agrochola > Agrochola lota. Next base: position 16,973,244 of record OX376240.1, read on the forward strand.
ATTGAGGGTGCGACCGGCCCGGCGGTTGAACGCGTCCCAAAGGGTCATGGCCACCAGGCTGGTCCGGGGATACCGCACGGTCTCCCGTGAGGCGGCGAGCCTCCTTGCCGGACTACCGCCATGGGATCTGGAGGCGAAAGTCCTCGCGCACATATGGGAGTTGCGCGAGGAGGCGAAACGCCGGGGTGTAACTCCGCTGCCGCGAGAAATCACGGCACAGCGGACAGAGCTCCGGCGGGATCTCATGGCGGCATGGAGTGTACGATTGTCGCAACCCAGCGCTGGGCACGCCACAATTGCGGCGATAAGTCCCCTCTTTGAGGAGTGGCTTGAGAGGCGCCATGGCGTCCTCACCTTCCGCCTGACGCAGGTCCTCACCGGACACGGTTGTTTCGGGAGGTTCCTGTTCCGCGTAAGGCGGGAGGAAACGCCCGGGTGTCACCACTGTGTGGATCGCCCGGAGGACACGGTGGAGCATACGGTGGAGGCCTGCCCAGCTTGGGTGGAGCCGTGTCCGCACGGAGGCGATCGGCGGCGGCGATCTCTCGCGTCCGGCCCTGGTTCAGGCCATGGTTCGGAGCGATAGTGCATGGGAGGCCGTCACCTCCTTCTGCGAAGCAGTTATGCTCGCGAAGGAGGAGGCGGAGCGCGCGAGGGAGATGCAAGCTGCACGCCCTCGCGGCCCTAGTCGCCGCAGGAGACGCCCCGGGCGTCGGGAGTCCAGAGCCGACTTCCGGCCACCGTAGGCGCGGGCTTGCGGACGGTGAGCAATGGGCAGCTCGCCGTCCGATGGGGGCTACTCCCTAAGCACGAAGTCCGTAGTTACGGCCTTAGTTACGGTCGTTTCCTACTCCCTATCACCTACAGACATACGGTTAGTTTGGAGCCCAAACAAAGAATGAACGACGACACGTTTTGACAGTTGTTCCTACTCCCGATGTATTTTTGCCCGTCCGAAAAGTTGAATTTGACACTTGTTTTGACGGAGCGTTATGTCAGTTGATACGACATCAAAATAGGTGTCGTGCTGTAGACGAAAGTAAAATTTTGTAACAATTTACCAAACTATGTCTGCTTTTTTAATGCTCGAACTGCTCGAAGAAGCACTACAGAAAGATCGGAGGCGTCACCGATTGATTATACTTGCGCCGAAACTTTTGGTTGGAGAATATTCCCGACGTCGAGTTCGTTCGTTTTTTTATTTTGCTTACAGAACAATTGGTGTTGGGACTGCTGCAAAATTGTGATATAAAAAGATTTCCACAATAAAAGCATTGTTTTTTATAACAAAATGTTTTTTATTTATTTAGCACCAATAAAATCTGAATAAAATCAACACTATTACAATCAGAACAGATTTTCTTATATTTATCTATTGTAGTCTTAAATTATGGCTAGGAACTTAGGTTCTCTTACTTGTCTACTTCAGTCTCAAATACCTAAAATCTGAGTAAAATTAACAACCAAAACAAAGATATCCTTATAGTTATCTATTGTAGTCTTAAATTATTGTTAGGAACTTAGTTTCTCTTGTCTACTTCAGTCCCAAATACCTACTATTCTAAATCAAATTTACAACCAAACACATAGATTTTCTTTTGTCCTAGACTAATCTCAAATTAAGAATCAACATCATACAATCAATATATATGTTTTGACCAATCGGATCAACATACAAGTTTTCATTCTGTAAATCATTGAGTTGAAAGACCAGAGACTCCAAGCAATAAAAGAAATGAGAAGCTCGGGAAATAAATGCTGCAACATTATGAACCAAGTTGCAATCCCATTCGTTAGAATATAAACACGTTACTGAGCCTGCGTCATCTCACTGCTGGACAACGGCCTCTCCCCATGACTTCTACAACTTAACTATTTCTAGTAAGGTGTTCCCTAACCAAGTTACAAAGGTCCACAATGGCAACCTTTATTTCACCGAGCACCTCATTTCTCCTGATTTCAACTAGCAGTCTCTGCTCTTCCAGCTCAATATTTGGCTTCTTGCTGACGAGTCGGCAGGGAGGTGTCGCCGAACACGTGCACGACGACGGTTGAATGCTGTAAACAAAATAAATAATTTTTAGTCAGTTTTTCTGAAACATGATTTACGTAATTTATTTTCTACTGAACAATAATACTTACTTCGCTGACTTCGCATTGGCACCTCCAGGTCCAGTGCCTCAGCGGTCACTAAGGGTTGCTCCTGGGAGACTGCATTTTCAGTTGTAGCAGCCGATGTATGGGGGGGTCAGACGGCTGCTGGCTCTTGTTGCAGGTGGTCCCTGTACAGCAAAAACTGAATATCATTGACGGATACAACAAATATATAACCATGTATCTGTAATTTATTACTATTTATTAAAAAAGTCACGGAAAGACTCCATGCAACATAATTTTCAATAAAAAAAACAAATACAATATTCCTGTTTTTCTATTTTACCATTCAAACAAACTTATTATCATATATATCAATCAATCTGCCTAGCCTTTTCCCAACTATGTTGGGGTCGGCTTCCAGTCTAACCGGATGCAGCTGAATACCAGTATTTTACATGGAGCGACTGCCTATCTGACCTCCACAACCCAGTAACTGGGTAATACGATACCCCTTGGTAAGACTGGTGTCAGACTTTCGGGCTCCTGACGACTCGTAACGACTGTCAAAGATCCACGAATGACAGCCGGGACCAACGGCTTAACGTGCTTTCCGAGGCACGGAGGATTCTCGGTATGTAAAGATGGTATCATATATATATATACATTTTATAATTACCGAGGGAAAAGCTGGCACTCTTGCCTCGGTTTGTGTGTGAATTCCACTTGGGAGAGGGTTGGTGCTACCGATGGGCCTCCACCTGCAGCACATGCATCCCGTCTGGCAGCTCCAGCAGCTTTTTTAACTAAATGTTTTTTATCAGCCCAAACCTAAAATTTTGGTTATTTGGTTAATTTTAATTATATTAAAAAACTATATAAAAACCAGTATACTCGTAAGACCTGCAATAGATATGTATTTGGAGGATGACTGATTATCATTGTATTCCATTGATGTAAATCAAAGATACGCCTTACAGCATCAAAAAATGACCGCATTTGTGCTTAAGTTGTCATCTGTCACACAATGACGTAGAGAATTGTCGCTGTACCGTCAGCATACTCGTTTTAAAAAGGGTACTTAATTTTAAAACGAGGTTGTTTTGAAATAATAAAATGTTTGTCTTTATCAATGATATTATAATTGAATTGAATTTGAAAGCAGAAGCGGTAGAGTTTATTAACAGGCTGATAAAAAAAATCAATAAAAATATTTAATGGATCTTTGCCACACCCTCGCGACATAGGAAAATGGTACGATAACAGTTCGGGTCGTCTTGGCTTTAATAAGGAAGCGATAGAGGTTTTAGAAAAAAAAAAAAAATTGTAATCCGCGAATATTCTGCACGTTCATTGCTGACGAGATGACTCTTCGCCACCAAACTACGTGGACTGGAAAGAAGACTGCAGGCGTCGTAAATTTCGGTGCTGGCTCGGCAAAATCGTGCGATATAGCGACTCAGGCGTATGTATTAATATTAGTATGCATGAACGAAAGCTGGAAAATCCCAGTGGCATATTTTTAGGTAACGGACTATCAGCTGAAACTCGGGCAAATTTATTGAAAACATGTTTGAGTGAATGCTACTATGTGGGGGTTGATATTGTTGCCATAACTTTTGATGGCTGTGCGGCTAACATAACTGCAGCCAATTTACTAGGTTGTGATCTAAAACAACCATCACATCTAAAAACAACATTCAAAAATCCTGTATGTCATTTAGAAGTAGCTATCATGATGCTTGTCACATGATTAAACTGGTTCAGAATTCCTTCGAATCCAAAAGGCTTATTTATGATGGGTTTAGAAGGGAGATTCGTTGGCAGTTGTTGAAAAATTTAGTGAAACTACAAAAAAACGGGTATCCCCTATAATAATATTAATAATTATTATTACGAATCAAATATAGAGTCATTATCAGAAATATAAACATTCTCAAGTGGTGAACCCATCATTCCATATGTGGGTTCTACAAATGATATCTGTAATTAATAAAATAGTATGTAGGGAACTTTCTGAGGCAGTCAGTTTTAAAAACTTAAAGATCGATCTAGATTGATCTTACTACACGGACAGATGTTGGCAATTAGCTAAATCATACATTCATACCTTAAAAGATGGTACAACATTTTTTTTAAATATTCTCCGACCAGCTTGTGTCAAGTAGAACATATCATCATTAAAATGTGCTGAACAAATGCGACTGTATTTGGTTGGCAACCATTCATCGTCTCTTTGTTCTTCTTGGATTATTTTAATCCATTTTTCTTTAACACCCGGTTCTTGTGGGAACCTAACAGTTAAATACAAATAGTGATTAAAGTACATTTATTAAATATTTTAAATCTGTCTTTCTTTTACCTTTTCACGCGTTAAGGCTGTACGATGAAATTTTGCACTGCGCCTTTATTCGCGCTTCTTCCCCTGGATTCCCTCGACATGCTTGAGCAGGTGAGGAATCTCCATATCCTCACTCTCATAGTCTGGCGGGATGGCAACCCACCACGAGCGGAGAGAGATCAGGCAAAAGACCCCACGCTTTATGTGCTTTCGAAGCACATCGCGTTTTATTAAATTGTTTATGTACTTACCTATAATTTTGTATTCGAAAACATAGTTGCAAAGAAAAGATAATTTAAAAAACAAATACATTAAAAAAATCCGGCTTTTAAAATATTTTTAAATTATAATGTAACCTCCATACTTCCTAAATTCTTTTAAACTTTTTTTGTCAACGCTACACTACCCTATCGTTCGTTGTCATGGGAACGAAATTTTTGTTATATGTCATCATCCGTCATAATATTTATTTTTGAAATCGAAATAAATTTGAAAAAAAAATACTTACGCATGAAAAGTAATACCTTTAGCTTTGTTTGTATTTTTGGAGTTGTTGGTACATTTCCTGTAGGCACAACAAGGCATCTTTGTACAGCTGTGTGCATTAAAAACGAGAAAGTTACTCCGATGTGTCACGAACTATGACGAATGAGGAAATGATGTTCGAAATGAGCGAATTCGCTCATTTCAGAAGTGACACTTTTCGAGCGACGTAAGTATGGTGAGGGCGTATCCATGATTTACATCAATGTTGTATTCACTTTACTGATGACAAGACCTTAAAAATCATATTAATATAGACAAGCAATGTAGTAAACTCACCCATTGCCACTGTTCCACGGAGTTTGTGCAACTTCCCATAGAATTAAGGGAGTTGCTCAGGCTTTCCCACAGCCGTTTGGACCGTATTCTTCCATCGGCACCCCTCAATAGTCCACAAGCCAATTCGTGATGGTTACTCATAAAATTGAGGAGTGCCTCAATTTGCGTTTGAGTTGCTGGTGGAGCGGTTGTGGCCATTTTACGATATTATGTTATTTTTTAACGAAAACTCTCGATAATATTTTATGTACCTACCAACTAACGAAAATAAAAAACTTTGACAATTGACATTTGAAAATAACCGTCAAAAAGAAAAAAGGCAAAGGTATCAACAGGATAAAGCCGCCATCCGGACTAAAATGGCAAAAATAATTCAATTGTTTATCTAAGACGAAATATAAAGTAATTTGTTAAAAATGTGGTCATTTTGTAACACAATAATATGGTTTTTTTGTTTATTAAGCTTGAAAACCACAAAATAAGTAAACCGGTGATCGACCGGTAAAATAGCGCAACTCTATCGTCTTGTATCATTCGCTCTCAAATATTGTCTATGATTCCGTTCGAAGCTCGTGAATCCGAAATCAATAGGGAGTAGGGTACACGCCGTCGTTTCGGACTACCTTCGGACGGGCCCGTCTTTTCGTTGACGGAGTTAGGGAGTAGACCTCCCGACGGCGCATTGTGTTCCACGCGCGCCTCAAAGAGATGTCAGCACCAACCGACGGGGTCGAAAGACCAATGCCTGCTGGGGTTGCGGGTTTGTCCGAAAGGGATAACGCGGCCCCGGCACACAGGCAACGGAAGGAACACGGGTGGGTTTTAGTCAGTAAAAGTCTGACACACCCTCTCGCTCTGCCCAGAGCGGGAGAAGTCATTTGATGATTTCCCACCCTCAAAAAAAAAAAAAAAAAAGACGCCAACATCAAAATAATTCCCATAAAACTCAATAAATATCATTATCCTTTGGGATCAGTGCATGCTACAAGCTCAGTTTAACGGGCAGCCATATTGGATTAGACACAATTAAACTTTGGATTAACATCGAGTTTTACCCGATGCTATAAAGTTGTTTATGGTCTGCTGAGTGTTGCCATGGCTACCCATGTTTTATTACCGATGGGGTGTAAGTGTAATTAGTTGGATGTTTCGTGATTATTGTCGATAGAAGGGAAGTCAAATTGTAATCACCGTGTTTGGAAAATTTGTTGTTGATTATGGTAAGTTACTTCAATCTGCCAAGCCTTTCTCGACTATGTTAGGGTTGGCTTCCAGTCTAACCGGATGCAGCTGAATACTAGTATTTTACATGGAGCGACTACCTATCTGACCTCCACAACCCAGTTACTGGGTAACACGACACCCCTTGGTAAGACTGGTTGTCAGACTTTTCGGCTTCTGACTATCCGGACAAAGAACGTGCTTTCTGAGATACGGAAGGGTACCCAGCTTAACTTTCAATCGTTATCAGTTAGCCACGAGCTCCTCAATTATGGTAAGTCGATCCTCTTGATTATGGTAAGTTACTAAGGATAGCTTATGTCACAAATTCAGTTGATAGAGATTAAGTCTTAATCATCATGATCGCAAAAACATAGCCCACTTACTAGGCCATACTGGTTTTCTAGGTTAGACCAGTTGTCAGACTTTCGGGCTTCTGCCTTCTGACTATTCGTATGACAACAGAACTGACGCTATAATGTTCGGCAGATTACATACTAATGATCCACATAACCCCTTTTAAAACCGCTTATTTACAAGCAAGACAAAAGAAAATATTAATTAAAATTTTAATACAAGCAAATACGTGAAAGGAACCTCAACCGTTGTTTGCAAGTGACGGCGACGCCATATCGTGACGTCACAGATTGGAAAAGTTAGTAAGTTGGTAGCACTGGTAGGTATATTTTTTAATAAAATCTGAATTAAGAACACTTCATTCGGTTTAGTAGCGAAATGAGTTTCCTTCAACAAGTTCGGTTGACTTTTTTTTCTGCTGTCGAAATTGTTTTAATATTCCGGTGAGTGTCGTGGAATGGGTGTTGGGGCCAGGAAATTGGCAAGTTATTTAAAATCGATTAAAATGATGACATTGAAAATCAACTTCATGAAAAGCTGGGCCTGGTGTATCATGACTGAGACATTTACAATACAGTGAGGTGGTTTGAAATACCACCATTTTGCAGCATGAAGCTCCAAGTTTTTCAAACTGATATTACTTACGCCCCAAAGGAGTTGAAGGTGACTCTTGAAATAAAGTATTGTTGTGACAAACTATTGTCTGAAATAAACTCTGCAAACATAGTAGAGGGTAAATTCAGCTACCTGATACATTTCTAGTAAAACCAAGGGGAATTCTGAGCTGGAAACCTCACTTGCAAAGCAATTATCTGTACGTCAAAGTTATATAACAGCTTTTAGATTGTGCAATGTGAGCTCTAGCACATTATAAAACTTGTATTCATCATACTTATTGTTAACTTTAGCTTTGTTGATTCGATTCAGACTGCTTGGAACATTTTCAGTCCAAATTAATTGACTCAGGCGTGACTTTAAGGAAATCCATTATAAAATACAATAGACGACATATATTTAGTGACCTCATCCGCTTTACTGTTCTTAAAGAGTCATAAAGAACCCTGTAAGAAATCGACACGTGTTTCACCTCTCAACGAGGCATCCTCAGGATGACGATTGACTTTTTGATTTTTGTTTTCAGTTCAGTCAAACGTATAAAGGTGCTCTGAAAATATGAAAATACTTAGTGTCCTTGATGATCAATGTGCATTGGTAACCTTTGTTTTTAGAGGTTCTGAAACTTCTCCTACCTATCCGATCAATCTGCCGAGCCATTTCCCAACTATGTTGGGGTCGGCTACCAGTCTAACCGGATGCAGCTGAATACCAGTATTTTACATGGAGCGACTGCCTATCTGACCTCCTCAACCCAGTAACTGGGTAATAGGATGCCCCTATTACATGTGATTTAAACATAACTGGTGAAATGTACGTGTACTTTAGCTACACTTCTGCCTAACCCTACGGGGAACCTCTCCTCTTGATCTAAAAAAATATATAAATTATATATATTGACCACCATGTACCTACTTTAAAGCTACCATTTTCTGAGTACGTCTTTCATTGACTTGAATGTACCCTGGCGGCTGAGAGTATGACATGCTCACTCAAATGTCTCGCCGGTGGTGGCGTGTGTGTTGGATCATTAAGTTCCCTTCAAAATGATTGAGCTAAATGATGCTAATCCATACGTCATGTTCGTGAATGCGCGCCGTCAGTACGTACTGGTCATCTCTTAGCTGCCACTGCTTATTTTAATTTTAGAATAGTTTTTTGGTTTTAACGCTTTTAATGAGCACGTCTTTCTACATTGTTCTCATATTTATAATTTCAACATGAATGATGTATCAAATATTTTGTAACAATGTTTTGATTTAAAAGAGTGACCGCGGAATTTCATGTCCGTTTTTCTCCATAGGAACCTACTACGCTTTGGAATGGGCAACTAGCTTCTAAGGTGCCTGTAATTGGTTTATTTGAAATAAATAAACCAATTACAGGAATTTGAGCTTGGGAATACGTATTGTAATGGTGTTATGTTATTTGGTAAAAAATATCGCCAACTTCGTAGCCTACAGTCTAACAGCAGTGTTTTTCAACGTGTGGGTCGCGACCCCCTGGGGGTCTCAAAGCCTCTATAATGGGGTCGCGAGACCTCAGTAAAAGAAAATAAAATATATTTTTTTAGCTCGGTTTTGTTGCTTTAGATAATTCCAGCAGATTTTCTTTTAGGTTGGTTCTCAAACTTGCCTCATCTATAGCTGCATTTAAAAACGTAATTACTCTCCTGGGAAATCCCTCGTAGCCATGACCCTCATAAATCCATCAATAATTCGACATAAAATTGACTTAAAATATACTTAGGATTTGATAAGGAGGCGAGTGGGATACGCTGTCCTCACAAATCCATCGTATCGCTTTTCCGTGGAGGTCTGGCGATATAACATGTCTGTTAATTATATAGTTAGCCGATACGTCATTATAAAAATGTTGTACGTATTTGATATTTGTATTCTATAAAAATACAGATTTTAAATAGTGGAGAACAGGGGACGCGAAAAAAAAAATCATGCTAAGGGGGTCGCGTCATGAAAAAGGTTGAAAAACATTGCATTACAGCGACGCAAATCAAATTTAATCTCTTACTAAATTGGACGAAGTGTCTTTGAATTGAAGCTAAATATTATATTCCCAATATCGAGATTGTTATTTTCGATGTCGAAACCCTTGTGTATGGTACCTGTTTCATTTTATTTTATTTTTGCAGGGAATTCTATTGGCTGTCTCTTTTCAGTTTTGTAATGGTTGAGTATACGAAATGTTCAATATAGTAAACATTTAAGATTTCTGAACGTAAACGAGACGAAAGCAGTATAACAATCGTAGTAGGTGGCGTACTGTAGTTTCAAATAAAATCTGCCTAGCCTTTTCCCAACTATGTTAGGGTCAGCTTCCAGTCTTACCGAATGAAGGTGAATACCAGTATTTTACATAGGTGGTGAATGCCTATCTGACCTCCACAATAGGTAGCACGATACCCCTTAAATACAATACAAAACCTCGTGTTTGTTGATTATTGTAGGTTATCCAAGGGTTTCTCCTAACGCACATTATAAATGCACTAATCTTTGATATAGATCATGTCGTGATGGCCCAGTGGTTATGGCCTCGCCTCTCATGCACGAGGTTGTGGGTTCAAATCCGGGCAAGTACCAATGTGACTCTTTCAATTCATATGTACTTTCTGAGTTTATCTTGGACATAACTGACATCGGTGAAGGAAAACATCGTGAGGAAACCTGGACTTATATAAGTCTGAAATCGCCAACCCGTCTTGAGCAAGCGTGGTGATCAATGCTCGTGCCTTCTCTGTATAATAAGAGGCCTTTGCCCTGCAGTGGGACAGTAACAGGCTGGTATTATTAGTCTTTGATATATATATATATATCATAGATATCCTTAGAGATAGAGCTTCTGCAAATCCCCTGCAGACGCGTGAGTATAAACAATCATCCACTCCTCAGATTGTAGCAAGAGTACATATTTCATCTTTTGGAGCAACTTTACTCCTTTCATTCGCCCGTTCTAAGTGGAAATAATTAATGTGCCTTCTATGAGAGGGTTTTATTGGCGCCGATACGCTCACGACACGATTTTGAGTGAGGTTCCTTAAATTAGTGCGTTCCGTTGCGTCGTCGCAACGGATCAACGCATTGTATGGCCACACCTGCGTTACGAAGACGCAAGATGTAGCAACGCAAGAGGGCGACGCACGACGTCGTTTGCTAGTGTAGCAGTGGAACACTGTCCGTCACCGAGCGCAGCGCATCGGTCCCCCCCCCCCCCCCCGCTTCGTCGATCCGATCCGTTGACACGTGTGCGACTACGCAACGTATAACGTGGCATGTAACTAAAAATATACGTAAAACGACACAGCGTTGACGTCGCTGCGACAACGCAACGCAACGAAACGCACTAATGAGGCCGCACTCGTAGACTTCAAAAGAGGAATCTCACGGCTTGCGCAGAACCATCGCACACTACATACAATCGGGCCGCACTGCACTGGCGGATCACTCGCCAGGCGTATTTTGGCGGCTACTGTTTTGCGTTGCCATGCGGGCCACCTTATTGCATAAGATACCATAATCAACTTATAATGTTCTCACTGCCTCTCTATGAAATGGAGTGGGCCATGATCCACCTCGCGGGCCCAGTGCGGGTAGAATCACATGTCTTCGAATTTTTGGTTTCTAAGACATGCCGGTTTCCTCATGATGTTTTCCTTTACCTTTATGAGAGTAGAGAAATAATTGAAGATGAAGTAGTAGTTGCCTGTCTGGGTTCGCACCTACGACCTGCAACTCATAAGTCGCGGTAGTTACCACTGGGTCACCACTACTCCTCCATCTCATTGTATTGGAGTGGAAACAGTTCAAATTAGAAATATGAATCTGTTTGAAACATAAAAAAACTAAGCCGCGCTGCGTCGCGCTGCGCCTCGAAATGCCTCGCGGCGTACGCGGCGTATCACGAAACAGCGAGGCGTGGCGCATGGGGCTGCCAGCGAGTTCACGATGCGCCTCGCGACGTCGCGCTTCGTCTCGCGGAGCCGCGCTGCGCAGTTCAAAACCACTTCAAGCATCGTCGCCTCGCGTCACGTCTTGGTGTGCACTGACCAACCTAATTCATTGTTTATAAACCTTGTTTAGTTATAATAACTTCATCATTAAATTCATTGAGTTATATTGAATGAACATATAATATCATCTACTATAGAACCTCTAAGACACTTACAAAAGTTTTATACAGTAAAGACACAGGAAAGCCTCCAACTTCCTCTCTAGAAAAATATTCTCGTATTGCATAAATCTTTCGCTAAATAAAACATCGTGAGGTGTAAACGAGCCACCTTGATAAATGTACTTCTTTCGCAGCGGAGCGGTTGGAATCACATATTGTATTTAGATACTAAATTGCCTAGTAGTCAGCATATTTTGAGTGGAAGGTATAAATCTTTTGCTAGTGCTTCTTTGTAAATTGTAGAAGCCTTAGTATTACATGATATTACTTATTTATTGACGGGCTCTTCAGCTCCTGGCTAAATAATTCAAAAAAAAAACAAAACTCATTTATTCAAACTAGGCTGAGAATCAGCACTTTTCGAACGTCAATTACATAAGACAGTCCCCCAAAATGCCCACCCTTCACCACTTCCTAGTGCATTAGCTGGGAAGAAGAAGTGGCGCAACAAACTCCCCAGCAGCAGAGCTGTCTGTTCAGTTAGAAGAACAACAAAAAAAAGATTCTATATATATTCAAAATAATTTACATTACGCAACACAAAACGTTATTTAAATTATTAGCCATATGTTAGCTAGCACATGCCAATATACCAGACAAAATCATCAGCTACGCTCAGGAAGAAATTAAAAAAAAAATACGTAAACAGAACTTAATATCTAAATAAAACCCCCCAGGCATAAAGCGCGTGCCCGCTTACATATAGTTGTAACTGGAAGTTATAAATGATAAACTAAGACCATCGAGGTAAAATAAATTAACAAACAGTTAATTACTAATAACAATAAATAATATGATCAATTGTCGAGGCCACTAGCTAACCACATAATGCAATACAACTCATAAAAATAAAACATTGTGATGAATAGATTATGTCAACAATAAATTAAATTTAAATAACTTGACTTATAAAGTGAAATAAAATAAACAATTATATAAACTCATATAACTTGTCAGTAGGTAAGCTGGAGAAAGAACATAAACATTGTCTTGAGTTAATCACAGCGACCAACTATTCTTATCATTTAAGTAGTCGTTGATAGAATAGTATGCCTTTGAACAAAGCTTGGATTTTACTTTCGTTTTAAACGCATATAACAATAACAGCCGCACGGGTCGGTTGAAGGGTAAGTAACGTTTGCCGCGTTCGGTTCATGGATGGGTGATTTTATTTTATTTAACACTTTAATCACACAAATGTACAAAGGCGGACTTAATGCCATAGGTATTTTCTACCAGTCAACACAGTGGTAGGTGCAATATTGAAAATTGTGGAATAAATATTTATTTAAGTATAAGGATATACATATACCAGAGATCAGTGATCCATTACTTATCGAGACTCATCCGTGCTTCGGAAAGCACGCTAAGCCGTTGGTCCGGCTGTCATTCTTGGATCTTTGACAATCGTTACGGGGAGTCAGAAGCGACTCAATAGGTTTGGGAGTTTTTTTTCGTTTTCATTATTCACGTAAAACACCCTTACGTGAAATATAAAAAAAAAACATTTATATCAGATTATTTTATAAAAATTAAAAAAATTACAACGTCTCATTTTCTTAGCTTTAAATATGAATGATTGGTTTGAATGAAAATTAATTACTTATCAATGAAACACATCGAGAATCTAGTGTTATGTTATCTTCGAAACGATGTATTTTTGTAACCCTTGTTCAGGGATTTTCTGTATTGTTTTTAATTATAGCATATAACCTTACAGATATGGGGCATCAAAAGGATCTCGTTGTATAGTTATGTATAGATTGAGACCCGAATTTACCTGATAGCCCATTCATTGCACCAAAGCAAGATAAGCTCCATCAATACTTGAGCAATACCAATATTCATATGACAAAATATCAAACATTTCAGGATTCCTCGCAATAGCAAGAACCGCAAGATATCCTGTTTGCGAAGCTCTCGTAGAAAATCACAAGGGAGGATATCCTGCATCACAATAGAAGCCGTGAAGGATCGGAGGCATTATTGCTGAATACAAATTGCCTTATATATTAGAATTGCGATGATATTGCTGGACATTTCGCCTGTTTGCCCAAGGACGAGTATTTTTACAATTTATTTCGCGAATTGTGTTTGAAGACAGACTTAAGTGTGTCGTTTGTCTTGTGGTGTTTTTTTCGTGAATAGATGAGTCGTTGATAGAAACTGGTTACCGCCATCTGTTTCCTTCAAAACCAAGTGATCATGATGTCATCACACATAACAAAATTCAATATTCAAAAGTCATTTATTCAAACTAGGCTGAGAATCAGCACTTTTCCTAGTGCTTTTTTTTTTTTTTTTTTTGGATGGGAAATCATCAAATGACTTCTCCCGCTCTGGGCAGAGCGAGAAGGTGTGTCAGGCTTTTACTGACTAAAACCCACCCGTGTTCCTTCCGTTGCCTGTGTGCCGGGGCCGCGATATCCCTTTCGGACAAACCCGCAACCCCAGCAGGCATTGGTCTTGCGACCCCGTCGGTTGGTGCTGACATCTCTTTGAGGCGCGCGTGGAACACAACGCGCCGTCGACACGGGCCTGGTCCTTATCGGACGGCGAGCTGCCCATTGCTCACCGTCCGCAGGCCCGCGCCTACGGTGGCCGGAAGTCGGCTCTTGACTCCCGACGCCCGGGGCGTCTCCTGCGGCGACTAGGGCCGCTAGGGCGTGCAGCTTGCATCTCCCTCGCGCGCCCCGCCTCCTCCTTCGCGAGCATAACTGCTTCGCAGAAGGAGGTGACGGCCTCCCATGCACTCTCGCGCCAAACCATGGCCTGAACCAGGGCCGGACGCGAGAGATCGCCGCCGCCGATCGCCTCCGTGAGGACAATTCCTAGTGCTTTAGCTGGGAAGTGGCGCAACAAGCTCCCCAGCAGCACAGCTGTCTGTTCAGTTGGAAAAACTTAATTCTATAAATAAAAACATTTTATTGAGTAGATTATGTCAACAATAAATGAAAACAAAATTAAAATAAATTGACTTACAGTCAAATAAAATAATCCAAACAATTATATAAGCTCATATAGTATCATGTAGTCTTTGATTCTAAAACACTTGTTTGTTGCTTTGGAGGGGGGGCTCATGTTACAGGGGGGGACCGTAACATCACGCCCGTCTTCCCAAGAAAGGCGAGGCAGAGGTGCACACATAGTACATCCACATTTCTCCAGTTATATTTAAGTCCCATGTAATAGAGGGCGAGCCTATTGCCATCAAGGCACGAGCACAAATCCAAACTCCGTTGAAACACGTGTCAATCTCTTACAGGGTTCTTTATGACTCTTTAAGAACAGTTACGCGGATTGCGTTACTAAATATACGTCGTCTATTATATTTTTTTGGACCTATTTCTGTTGCGCTTTTCAGTTGTCAGCTTGTAACACAATTGACGAGTCGTTAAGATCGTCGGGATTACAGTTTCTGTGTGGGTCGTAATATCGATTAATATTGATGACATCGTACTGCAACCGTTAATTAATTTGTCAATCACTTTGTGATTACTACAAGGGTAACTCTTTCTTAATTTTAAAACATGCCTATTTTAATTGCATGTTTAAACTAGGTATGTTTCTGGTACAGAATTAAAGGCTAACACTTGGAGATAATGTCATTATCGATACAATTTCACTGCTAGTTTAGTGATACTCGCAATCGGCGTGTGTGCATGAGCAGTTGCAAGAACGTAAACAAAGAAAAAACGTTAAAAAAAAAAAACAATCGACTTCCAAAAAAAACACTATAAAGTGAAAAATAACTTTATTTCGGAAGTCGGCGTCTATGGTTTTGAATTTTCGTTTTTTGCCACCGACTTCCGAATTAAAGTAATTTAACGCTTTGTGTTTTTTTTTTGTAAAAAGTTATAATTTTTCACGTTTTAGTTGTGGTACCTGCCCCACACAAATTCGGATACCACTACCTGCTATGTAAATAACAGTGCCAGGAAGTTAACAAAAGCTATCCAAGCAAAGTTAATAAAATCTATATGGGACCAACTTGGGAGCATACCCTTTCATACAAATAAAGAATTTTCAAAATCGGTCCTCAATTGACGGAGAAACCAGTGGACATTCATAAAAAAAAAAACATACATACGCGACGAACATATAACCTCCTCCTTTTTGGAAGTCGGTTAAAAAGGAGTATGTCAGGATCGTAGCAGGGCGTTGAATCTGTTAAGGTATGTATGTGATTTCAGGTTATTCTCTAAAAATCCATAGCCTGATATAAAAGTTTTTTAATACTAAGCACCTTAATTAGATTCTTGAGAGTTCTCTTTGTTGCAGCTTTATGATAGCCTGAAATAAGTAAATTGTCTTTGAGAAAGAAACAATTTCCTTCAGCCCCGCTAAGCATAAGTTTGTTGAGTTTTAAATACACCAGGCGGCGCCACCAGAGGCGGTATTTTTACGAAAAATTAAACGGATTTCCTTTGCGTCATCCGGCTTTAAAAATACGTTTTAGAGATTACTAATGTTGCCAGTTTATTAGAATTGAAATACGAATGATTAAACATCGCTCAAGAGATAAACAATAGTTTAGCATACGGAGGTGTATACTAGGAAAGTCACCAAGAGTGAAAATATTTTTGCCAGTCAGCTCCGTTGCTAATTTATTTAATTACTACAGTTCTCGTTAGCAAACTGGTTACCTTTATTTAGAAATCTTTACTGGATTGTAACGTTCAGTATTGTCGAGGAGCTCGTAGCTAAGTAATAACAGCCGCACTGGTCGGTCCATCCGGTTAAGCTACGCTTGCCGGGGTTGGTCAGTGGATGGGTAGCTCGTGGAGAATCGTATTACCCAGTTACTGGGTTTTGGAGGTCAGATGTAAAATACTGATACTCAGCTGTTAAACTGGAAGCCGCCGAGATTGAAACGTTCAGTATTGTTAGAAAACGTGTGATCATCTTCATCATCGTTAGTGCTCAGGGACACGATGCCGTCGCCACGCCGCCACCGCGCCGTCACCGGTCCTAGGCGCGTCAAAAAAAACAGTACTAGCGGTGTGGTGGCGGCGCGGTGGTGACCCGGCGGGGGAGCGGCAGCGGTCTGACAACGTTGCATTTTTTTTTTTTTTTTAAACGTTGCCCCTCACTAAGAATTTCTTCTTGTATCGTGGGTGCGTTTACAAACATAGAAACTCACATACACAACTAAGAGGCACAGTGGCGGTGCGGCGACGGCGTCCCGTCGCTGAGCACTTATAGTCGAAAGACGTCCACTGGCCATTGGCGTATCTGCACAACCTCCTACAGAGATGTGATAAAAACTCCTACGAGAATTTGTGACTAAAAGCAAGTTGAGATAACGACTTCAAACTCGACTCAAACGTCAACCAATAGTAAGGCCCCACGATTTACCGCACAATAACTTTGTGGATGTAAAAACTCCGCATTGTTAGCTCACCGATTCATATTTAACCTTGTGTTTCAGCAACAATATGGTGCTTGCTTTTTAAATTCATTACGACTTTTGATAGTTTCAGTGAGATAGCTTAGAAAATGGAAAATCTGATTCCACTGTTCATTTTGCAACTAAAGACCGCATCTGAATACATTTAAGGTGCAATTCCGTAGCCGACTGCAGGCAGCAACTGCACGCGACGTGTCGCGGCCTCATGTCACGGTGACACGTCACGGCGTCATCTCGCTGCAGTCATGATTCCGAGCCCGACCTTCTGAGTGGCAGCAGCCCGTATTCCAGTCGGTAGATAGAAGATAGAAAAACGTGTTATCGCTCGAGCGTTGGCGGCACTACTGGGCTGCGGTCAGGCTGTTATTTCAAAGAAATTCATAGAAACCAGTCGTGTCGCGGCGACACGTCTCCTGCAATTGCCTTCTGCGGTCGGGTACGGAATGGTACCTTTAGGGCCGAGTCACACCGGAATAGCAGCGGCCGGCAGCGACGCGGCGAGCACTTTTAGTGTGAAATAATTTTAAACTTTAACTACATACTCTACGACCAGTATCGCTTGAAAAGCTTAAAAAGGTCGCGAGGCCGCCCGCGGTGACGCGAGCGGCCGCGCGCAACTCGCATCTTGTCGATGATTATGCCCGCGGCTGTCAGCGGCGACGCGAGGCCGCGCGCTCCTCACCCTCGCCGCAACACTGAGCGCACCATTTGAACTAGTCAAGAAGAGACTAGGCGCGTGGGTCTGGAGGTCGCGCGAGGCCGCCAGCGGGGCCGCTGCCATTCCGGTGTGACTCGGCCCTTAATGTACAATTCCGTAGCCGACCGTATGCGGACTGGTTTCTATTTATTTCTGTAAAACTGACATGTCGCTAGCTGCGGAAAGTATTTCATATAAATTCAAAGAAACCAGTCGTGTTGCGGGGACACGTAGCTTGCAGTTGCCGCCTGCGGTCGGGTACGGAATTGCGCCTTTATAATACCAACACTGGAACTACTTACATATTCTCTGAAATTGTATTATGAACTAGAGAATAATTTCCAGACATTAGTAGGTTCATTATTAAATACCTGGAAATGACTGAGGTTGGCTTTGATGTTCTGGGAGCTGTACGGGAATTTAGGGGGAATCCTTACATAGCACAGCATTTGTGAACAGCGGTTCAAAGAGTTCTCATTTATGATTTAATATTGAATCTACATTCAAGGACGGGTATGTGGCTAAATAATAACACCCACACACGTCGATCTGTGGCGGCATCTACATCGCCACATGCAAATTACGCATCGAAGACCTGATGTCGCACAAATCCTGCATCACGCAATAAGAGTTTACCGCGCGAACGATATACTCGTATATATGTAAGACTATTTGACATCAACAGCTCGGCAGTTGCCCGCCAGACACCACACCCGTTTGGCAGAGGATCCTCCCTATTCAATAGAGGATGAGTGAACTTTACACCCTGTTCCTCATTCCTCTAAATTGGTGACCCCGAACATGAACGTTAGCGCAGCCTTTGCAAGGTTAAGCAACGCCTTGCTGAGGTCGGTCCATTGATGGGTGTCCATCAATTACATATCGACACCCCTCCGTGCCGGCTGTCATTCGTAGATCTTTGGCAGTCGTTACGGATAGTCTTCTAAGCCTAACAGTCTGACAACCAGTCTTACCAAGGGGTATCATTACCCAGTAACTGGGTTGTGGAGATCAGCATCGGGTAAGACTGGAAGCCGACCCCAATATAGTTGGGAGTAGGCTAGGCAGATTGATTGATTTTGATTGATGGAGTCTATATTCACAGATTTTCAGAATAGTACGAAGGAGCGCCTTCATCCATAACTTAAAATGTTTTAACTTGACGTAATCTATAATCATCATCATGTTAATGGCTATGTGACGTCACAGTAAATTAAACATGGCGCCCTCTACATAACATAAAGACACGAACAAATTTTCTTTTAATGGTTCTATGATGGGTATCAAATGAAAGGGGTTAATTAGCACATTTCAAAAACATATATTATAACCGCAAAATAATTTAAATAAAAATAAAAATTATAAAAACTAAAACCCAAGTACGACAAAATAGTCGACAACCAAGACATCACACGGACGAAAAAAAAAATTTATAATAATAATATTATTTTACAGTCCGTGATTTTTTGTTCATACCTTTTTAGTTGACGACACGGTTGGCGCAGTGGCTGAGCGATTGACTGCTGCGCAACGTGTCGCGGGTTCGATCCCCGCACGGAACAAATATTTGTATGATCTGCAAGTAGTTGTTCCGGGTCTGGGTGTTAGTGTATGTGAGTTTCTATGTTGGTATTCGCACCCACGATACAAGAAGAAATTCTTAGTGTGGGGCAACGTTTAAAAAAAAAAAAGTTGACTTTTTTTAGACATAGGGAAAAAAAAAAAAAATCGGCGTCAGACGTAATCTGTTCAATTTATACCCTAACACGGGTTAGGGTATAAATTGAACAGACTCCGGTTATTTATTTTACTGTCCGTGATTTTTTGTTTATACCTTTATAGTTGACTTTTTTGTCGTAGTTGGGTTTTAGTTTTTTAGTTCATCATCATCTGCCTAGCTATCAACTATGTCGGAGTTGGCTTCCAGTCTAACAGTATTTTACATAGACCCTCATCAGGTGTTTATGGAAAATCTATATTATCCTATTACCAGCAAGATATAGCTAGTATAGCAGTGATAGCCTAAGGTGATACCGTCAGACTGCCAAGTCGTAGGTCTCGAGTTCGAACCCAAGACCTCTAACTTTTCGGCTTCATGTGCGTATTGTATAATTATCACTTGCTTCAAAAACGGTGAAGGAAAACATCGTGAGGAAACCGGCATGCCTGAGAGATATTTCTCGACGGCATGTGAAGCCAAGTCAAAGACCCATGGGCGGCTTTAAAACTCTCGACACCAGGTTAGTCACTAACCACACGAAAAGAAGAAGACCAGCAAGATAATCTTAGGCAGCATTACGTATGAACCAACTGCAACAGCTCCTAGCGTTTCGTCAAGTCTGCCACCAAACGAGCCCCTGTAAGTCTGACTGACGGCCTGACGGCCAATTCATTACGTCACTGTACTACTACTCGATGCTTTTCTTTTTTCTTAGCTGTTACTCTTGGGGCCAAAATTAACGGCAAAAAAGTTTATTATTTTATTTATTCTTAGGAAAGGTTACAGTCTAATATCAATGAAGTATGTACAATAGCGCTTACAATTGACATTTATAAGCTTCCACAAATTAAAAACTCTGCACCTAACATAAAAAAAAAAGAAACGTACAAAAATTAAAATTAAAAACAAAATCTTCTTAAATATAACTTAACAAATTCTTCTTAAACAAGCCAAAACAAAATAAAATAAATACATTTTAAGAAAGAAAGAAAAGTATTTATTGAGACAAGCATAGGAGATCTCAAATGAAACTAAAACACACTCAATGAAACATAAATAGAAAAAACAATAAAAACATAGTAAAATTTAAATAAAAGCTAAATGTCCTGCGTGAGGCCAAAAGGCTCGTATCCTAAGAAATGGATAGAGATACGTACGCTATTTTTTTACTACCGTTGGTCTAGTGGTTGCAAGCGCTATTGCTGATCCGGGTTCCATTCGAGTGTATGTCTACATGTATGTGCAAAAAATTCCAAATTTTAATGAACATATTTTTATGTACGGTTGCTTAAAACGAGCACACTTACCGTAACACGACGTCAAAGATTTCCTGCAAGAAACATTTTGTTTCTTTTGAACAACGAAATCTTTTGTATCAAACGGTAGAGGAAAAGTGCGAACAAATAACTGATTTCGTGCTCCGCTGTCGAATCTAATGAAAAATACTAACCTACTAGTGTCGTATTTTGTATTTTATTCTATAAAATGACGTACGTTAAAAGGTAGGAAGATAAGTATGTCGTCGTGATGAATTAATAAAAGTTTATTCGAGTTGACAGTTTAAAAAAAAGTGGACAAGTGAGAGACGGTCTCGTTCACGAAGCGTTCCGTACCAATCAATGTGCCTAGCCCCCTACTATGTTGGGGTCGGCTTCCAGTCTAACCGGATGCAGCTGAATACTAGTATTTTACATGGAGCGATTGCCTATCTGACCTCCACAACCCAGTAACTGGTGGTGGTGGTAAGGGTTCCGTGATACCGTACAATATTGAACACTACATTTTTTAATACTTGTTGGGGCATCTACATCGTCACATACGAACTACGCATCAAAGATCTGACGTCACACAAATCCTGCATCGAGCAATTAGTGTTTACCGCGCGAACGACATATTATATAAGACTATCCGACATATATCGTTGGGCAGTTGCCCGCCAGAAACGACATCCGCCTGGTCGGAGCAACATCCCTTTTCTATAGAGGATGAATGAACTGTACACCCTGTTCCTCATACCTCTAAATACTTTAATACTCTTTTTGACTTTATTTTATTTTTATATATATTGTTATAGCGGCCATAGTAATACTATTAGGGTTCATAAGATATAGCCCAGTGACAGACGGATGTCCATCCGTCTGTCACTGGGCTATATCTTATGGACGGACAGCGTATAAGCCTAAAAAGGGGTTAGAATTAAAAAAATTAGTATGTCGCTTTTCAAAGTTTATTCTGCAGTAAAATTTTACTTTATCATCAGTAAAACAGGCGAAGTCGCGAGTGTTTATGGTGTTATAAATAATAATGTTTATTGTTTAGTTCACAGCGTTGAAATAATTTAATATTTTATGGTTCATTAATATTTTAATGGTTTGCATAAAACTATTCATCTGCATTATGCTAGTGTTAAATGTTATTTTATTTTACGGAGAGTATTGATTATAGATAAAGCGATTATGGCATATCCGAAGCTGAAAATAGATATTTTGTGAAACTTTCTACAGTTTTTTTTGGTCACAGTTTTGAGGCTTTAAAAGTCTGAATATTCAACACACAGCAAGCAAACCTTGACAATCAATGCTCGGTCCATCTCCGTACGAAAAAAAGCCTTTACCTCGCATCGAGACAATAGGGATGATGCCTGGGTAAAAAAAATGAAATTCTAATTAGTCCGTCAGTCAGATAATAAAAAAATATTAGACACGTATTTTTTGCTTTATCATATTAATAAATAATTACTTCGATAAAACGCATTTTAAGTTGGGGAGTGGGGTCGGTACGTCACTAGTCTGTATAAAATCTACATAATTGTGACGTCATGGTACATTTTACCTCAATGTATCGCTGTAATCTTTAACTTACGTAAAAAAATAAAAAATACGTGTCCAATATTTTTTTATAATCTCAAAGACGGACAAAAAACAAATTTTAGTCATCATCCCTATTAACGGCTAGTATTTTTAGCTGGGTCAATACGTCTGTCCCGCAGTGTACGATGTCTGTCGGAGTGACGTTGACAGACGAACGTGTTTCGTGTTCGCTCTTAAGGTAAAACGTTCCAAATATTGGTTAGAAACGAAGAAAAACATCGAAAAAACAGCTGTCGGTATTCATAAAATATAGGTACCGTGTAAATCGATTGATCTATAAATGTAGGGATATGTCGTTCTTACTATGTCGTGTCTTGGATATTTAGGGGTTTATTTATAAACGTTGCTTAAAGTTAAGTAATCTCGCGCCCGATTTGACACCTTTCAAAATACCTTGTGTAGTGATGGGATGAAAAAATCGGTTGCTTTAAAAACCTATTCTCGAGACATATCGATGTATCATACTTAGAGTTTGTAATCGACTATTTATTTACATTGCTTGCATCGAATTTTGGAGGCATATCGTTTTAATACACGTCATCATCAACAGCCTACAGCAGTCCACTGCTGGAGATCGATCTCTCATCCAGCTGCTAACGCTTGTCCACTCTAAAATGACGCGCCCCTCTACCACATTTACGCACACGGTAAGGCTGTAGTGAGGCGCGTCATTTCAGAGTGGACAAGCTTTTATATTGACCTATTTAATATCAAAATAAAGCTGTGATCAGGTTTTGTTTTAACATTTAATAATACAGTAATTATACGTATCTAATGTAATGTTTATAAAAGTATCTATTTTTCAAAACATCTATTTTATTCGGTCAGAAAACGGCTTAAAACGGTCACAGTACTACGGTAACGAACTCAAAGACATGACATTGTAATGACGTCCTGTCGGAATATTAATCATCGATTAATTCGTGTTTTTGAGTGGATTTTCCAATATAATCTGAAACTTGATGCTTACGAATGATACCATTGTTATAGTGTATAGATAACATAATAATTAATTAGGATTATGAATTTGATTTTTAGATTTCTTACGTAGACGTTCATACAAACATATTGCGGCATGTATAATGAGAAACGTCAAATCGCCCGATTTGACGTTTCTCATTATACATGCCGCGATTCTTAGATTGTCGTAAGTTAATGATTAGCCGGTGTTTATATATATATAATAATAATATAATAATAAATCATTTATTTGCATGAAATGTGGTTACACGAGATGTTAAATTAAATTATAGCACAGGACATATTTCACCCCCATTACGGGCATGCAAAATTACACGGATGGCACGGATTTGGATAAAATTTGGCACACAGATAGATCAATCAATCACCTGTCTAGCCATTTCTCAACTATGTTGGGGTCGGCTTCCAGTCTAACCGGATGGAGCTGAATACCAATATTTGACTGCCTGTCTGACCTTCACAACCCAGTTACAGGGTAACACGATACCTCTTGGTAAGACTGGTTGTCAGACTTTCGAGCTTCTGACTGCCCGTAACGACTGTCAAAGATCTACAAATGACAGCTGGGACCAACGGCTTACGTGCTTTTCGAGGCACGGAGGAGTCTCGTTATGTAAAGATGGTTACTCAATCACGGACCAACCGCGGCAAGCGTAGCTGGCACATTTTAACCTGACCGATCAAAACATGCGGCTGTTATTGCTTAGCTACAAGCCCCGGATGGATTAACATATCGGAGGCTTTTAATCCCGGTAGTGCGTTCCCGTGGCATAATTACCGACCTCCACGCGGGCAAAGCCGTGGCAAAAAGGAATATTTATAGTAAATTATTAATAATACCAGCCTGTTACTGTTCCACTGTAGGGCAAATGCCTCTTCTCATACAGAGAAGGCACGAGAATTGATCAACACGCTTGCTCAAGACGGGTTGGTGATTTCAGACTTATATTAACGCAAATTATTTCTAAGAAATAAATATTTCCGTAGAAAATACCTTGCTGAGGTTCTTGAGGTTTCCTAGACAAAAATATTACAGGCTTACTTTCTCACAATAGCGGCGTAGGCGCTTTCAGAGAGTAACAGAACTTCTCACGTGAAAAACTTAAATGTCGTGTACTATTATCATCTTTTTTTCATGTCGATAGTAAATGTATGTACAATAATGTACATATTGAATTTATGTATTAAACTATCTCCTGCCCACGATTTCGTCTGCGTGGACATCAAAATTGAAAACAGTGTTTAAGTCATGTTATTTATCGGGATAAAAGTATTATCTTCTTCTTTTCGTAATATAGCATCACGCTTGTATTCCCCGACGGCTTGGGCAGAGGTGTATAGTACTCCCACATTTCGCCAGTTATGTTTAAGTCCCATGTAATACGATACGGGCGCGAGCCTATTGCCATCAACCGGGCACAAATCCAGACTGGCTGCAGGCTGCCACTGAGAAATTCCAGATAGAAAACCCAATAACTCTTTGCCCGACCTAGGAATCGAACCCAGGTCCTCATGCTCAGCAGTAGCGCTTGCGACTATAGTGACCAACGAAACAGTCTTCTTCGTGTCCTGTCATTGGTAAATGTATATATTATTGTTTTTATGTATTAAATGAGTTGCGTTTTAAGTGGCCACGTCACTGTAAGTACCCCACGGCAGTGATAGCCTAGTGGTGTGACCGTCGGACTGCCAAGTCATAGGTCTCGAGTTCGAACCCAAGGCGCGCACCTCTGACTTTTCAGATATTGTGCGTATTGTATAATTATCACTTGCTTCAAAAACGGTGAAAGAAAACATCGTGAGGCATGTCTGAGAGATATTTTTCGACGGCATGTGAAGCCAAGTCAGAGGCCCATGGGCGGCTTTAAAACTTTGACCCCAGGCTAGTCACTAACCACACGAAAAGAAGAAGAAGACCAATAAATGTGGATATGGACAGGCCACATGTTAAGAGGCATTCGAGACAAGTGGCCTGTTGTAGTTAATGACAGAATGGTACCACAGAGATGGCAAAAGGAACAGGGGAAGACAATATAAGAGACGGGAAGACGAACTGAACCTGTGTCTTTGGTTTTGAATTTTCGTTTTTTGCCACCGACTTCCGAAATTAAAGTTATTTTTCACTTTGTTGTGTTTTTTTTGGAAGTCGGTTGTATTTTTTTCGTAATTTTTTTTATTTTTCACTTTTTAGTTGAGGGGTAGGTACCCCACACAAAGTCGAATACCACTACCTGTTAAGTAAGTAACAGTGACAGGAAGTTATCATCATATCATCCACATATACGTAAAATACGTATTATTGAAGCCAACTCGAAAACTATTCAAGCAGAGTTAATAAAATTTATATGGGATCAACTTAAGACTATACCTTACCGAACCTTTCACACAAAAAAGACGGTCCACTATTGAGGGAGAAATCGGTGGACATACATTTAAAAAAAATATACACGATGAACATAGAACCTCCGCCCTTTTGGAAGTCGGTTAAAAGGGGTGACCACCGAGATGAAAGTGCAATGGACTCAAAACCCAATAGAAAATACTAAGATTATTTCGCAGATAGAACAATAAATATTAATATTAATTTATCCTCTCTTAAACTGACAGTTATGACCACATTAAATTCTGAATTATCGCTTTTTAAGCGAAAATTGGTAGTAAAACGATAAAACGGCTACAATTTATTCAGATTTTGATAAAACTTTAATCCTAATTGTATTTGTATGACAATTTGACTCAGGAGGTTTTATTGCCAAACAGGGTATATAAATAGCTTCGTAAGCTAATTTTTCCTTTGGTAGCTACTTCCATATGGGAAGGTCTACTATGCAAAGCTATGAGGTCATTGCTTTATTATTGGTAAAGATACAAGAGTCTTAGTTTTAACCATAACGGTCCGTAATATATAGGAATTCGCCATTAGTCTTGAAGTTCATATTTATTCCGCCATACATTGATTGGCATCCGACTGTTTTTCTTTTATCGAAATCTCGAGCTCGTTATTAACTTTTTCCCCCCATTTTTACAAGTGACAGTTGACAGCTGTCAATCTCTTTAGAGCAGGGCTGGCGCAATTAACAGCTTCAACTAAAGAGTCGTAGGTCCTAGTTTCGAACATAGCCAGACACCACACTTTCAATAATTTATTTCATAACCGCTGCTCTCCAAACGTTCTCAAACATTGTGGGGAAACCGGTATGTTGTGTTGAAAATTCGAAGACGTGACATCTACCAACCCGGACTGATCCGGCTTGGTGAATTATGGCCCACTCCCTCTCACAGAGATGAGGCCTGTGTCCCAACAGTGTGAAAATTGTTGGCTAATTATGCTACATAATTTATTCAGTCTTGCAAATCATCTTATTTTAGCTTACAATGTTAGCAACAAAACATTTCACATAAACAGATTCTTCCGTACGCCCTTTTGTTACAATATCATTATTAATAGTCACCTATTTGAATATTTTAAATAGCTTTTCAACCCTTTGCCGCCCTTGGAGGAAAGGTACAGAGATTCTGGGATTTGTATCAGAAAGTAATAAGCCGGGGCTTTGTCGGGCTATATTATAGCCCGTAATTATTTATGTGCTTCAAAGTGTCGCTCTTTGCCCAACCCCGGGATGAAAGAGATTGTGCTGTTTATTTTGTAATACAACCTTTTTTGGCCGACAGTTAATGTAAAAGAGTGTGTTTTCTGTTTGTGTATGTTTTCTGTGTGTATGATTTCTGTGTGGCTGTGTATTTGTTTTCTGTGTGTCCCTGTTTGTATGTTTTCTGTGTCACTGTGTGTTTCTTTTCTGTGTGTATAAGTGTGCATGTTTTCTGTGAGTCTGTGTGTGTATCTTTTCTGTTTGCCTGTGTGTGTATGGTTTCTGTGTCACTGTGTCTTTGTTTTCTGTGTGTCTGTGTGAATATGTTTTCGTATTTTGTTGATCGTATAATACTTAAGTTTACAGGACTAGAAATTCACGAACTACAGATAAATCTGAATTAACTACCCTGTAATTATAACCGACTTCAAAAACGCAAATGTTTTCAGATTTTATTGCTTACTAACCTTAGTAAGCAATACAATCTGAAAAAAAATCCGCAGAAAACTTTTTTGAATAAAAAAAATCTGATCTTACGTGGCTTACATTTATGTGACAATCATGATATTGGAAATACAAAAAAAAAATTGGTTTAGAATAAGTTAGATTATAAGATAGACAATAAGCCCTCATATTTACCTGCTATGTTTCTTGTTCTTAAGCTGATGTTTACCACCTACGGACATATATTGTGGAAGGCAACAAAACTTTGAGTATTGAGTATTGACTGCGTAAAACAAATGTAAATTTGTTATTTTATTTAAACTGTGTCATAGTCATGTTACTTTTGTTTTTTATATGTTCCCTGTTTTTTTTTTGCGATTAAGCAGTTGATTTTTTTCTTCTATAAATTCATGTAATTTGTAATCATTTAATTATGCTTTTGAGTGCACTGAAGAAATGGTTTATCTATCTAGAACCTGATTTAATATTTTTCAATTTCAGTTTTATAAATACCGGACATAGTAATCCACCGTCTTACAATCTCGTGCCGAAGCAAATGGAAGTTTCCAAAGGCAACGCAATCGCCTGGGAAGTTGCCAACACACGCAAATCAGAACGCGAAGCAATAAACTGTCTAGACGGATTGGAGACTCACTATAACTCTGTATACTATGTACTAGTATTAGCTGCGCCACGCGGCTTCACCGGTGAAAATATCTAGATAAAAAGTCCCATATATATACAGGGTGGCAGGGACATCGACGCGAAAACTGATACCATGGATTCAGTACATGATTCTGAACCACCATGCGATGATTTTTTTTGTCGGTTATTAAAAAAAATCAGCAGAAAATTTCAACGCATGGGGCTTCAGAATCATGTACTGAATCCATGGTATTAGTTTTCACGTCGATGTCTCTGGCACACTGTATAAAAAATCTCTATCCTATGTCCTACGTATGTATAAAATGGCTGAATGGATTTAGATAATATTGGGCACATGGGTAGACCATGACCTGGGTTAGGACATAGGATACTTTGTATCCCGATATTCCCACGGGATCAAGACATATACGGTTCAAATCATGGCGCGCAGGTGGTTATAAAATAAAGTCGCTTTTCGTGTCTGTATGTGTTGTGACCATGTTGTTCTTGCAAACTTCTTGACGGATTTTGATGCGGTTTTCATTATCATTTAGAGAACAAATACAGTACTAAAAGAAACATAGGTTTATTTGTCGCAGAAATATATAAACAACAAAATATAAGTACATATGAAATCACGAGCATAAAACAGAAATAGTCAGCAGCTGCATGTCAGTATGATGCTGTGCTATGGAGGACCCACAGCGCAGCGCTGATTTTCAGTGGTCAGTGGTACTATTAATCTTACATCAATCTGCCTAGCGTTTTCCCAACTATGTTGGGGTCGGCTTTCAGTCTAACCGGATGCAGTTGAATACCAGTATTTTACATGGAGCGACTGCCTATCTGAATTCCACAATCCAGTAACTGGGTAATACGATACTCCTTGGTAAGACTGGTTGTCAGACTTTCGGCATTCAGACGACCCGTAACGACTGTCAAAGATCCACGAATGACAGCCGGGACCAACGGCTTAACGTACTTTCCGAGGCACGGAGGAGTCTCGGTGTGTAAAGATGGTCACCCATCTACAGACCAACCCCGGCAAGCATAGCTTAACCTGTTAGAATCTTACATACAATAAATAAATCTCGATATTTTATTCAATCGCAAAAACCGTGCAAAACAGGGGCGAGTCGCTAGTACCTGTATATTTTCACCCAGATTTTCTACCAATCCAATATTATTTGGAAACGCAATAGCCCGCAGCGGACGCATCGTAGCGCGAAATGCGTACGTACTTGGCAAACAAGCACTGGTCGTAGCACGTCGACGCATTTTATGTACAACACAATACAGATCGGCCCGAATGTAGCGAAATCTGCGCGTAGCACCCACGCTACGGCGTAGAGTTTCGCTACGATATTCCGTAGCAAGTTTACTGCATAGATTGCTGTTGTTAACTACAAACTAATTTAATTTGCCAATTGTTTTGTTTACTTTTTGTTCGCTGTTTTGTTGTTTAATGATAATTTTGTTGTTCCCGGAAAATAATAGATAACCCTTCATTTGCTCGTGAGTATCGTAAAAGGCGAATACGGAAGTAGCATCTTTCTGTTCACTAATAAAAAAAATGCAATCACCATTTTGCCAGCCTGTTATTTCTTCGTTGAAAATTTTTAGTACT
This sequence comes from Agrochola lota, assembly GCA_947364205.1. Lineage (NCBI taxonomy): Eukaryota > Metazoa > Arthropoda > Insecta > Lepidoptera > Noctuidae > Agrochola > Agrochola lota. The sequence continues at coordinate 17,002,866 of OX376240.1, forward strand.
CACCAGTTTTTGAGAAGCCCATGTTCAGTAGTCGACTAATGATTTTCACGTATCCAAAACCAACCATTTAGCTGGCGGGGGGAATCTTTACTCAAATAAAAATAGTACTAAGACTCTCTGCCAAGCCGTGGACAGACAGACAGACAGACGGACATGGCGAAACTGTAAGGGTTCCTTGTTGACTACGGAACCCAAAAAAGGAACAAAAGTTTGTGTCTCTGTTATAGTGTAAATACAATGTCGCCCATGGGCATGTGACCGCCCGTATTTTTCTGAATATTCAAGAAAAATTATCGAAAATTAACTTTAAAAGGGGGGGTCTATCTTTAATATTTTTCATGTTATTCAATTTTTTATGTTTTTAGTAGCGTTTGCCATATCTTCTATGTTATTGGCTCGATTTGTATTCTGTTTATTATTTCTAATAGCTTACGAGTTATTTTATCGGATAAACTAAAAAAAAAAAAAATTCGTAAAATTTGTCGACTATGAAAAAAAAAACGGAGGTGAAGATTTTTTTTTCCAAAAAAACAGTATTTATTTTAAAAAACGTAAGTGAAATTATGTTAATTATACATAAAATTATAGCGGGATACTGAAAAAAATAAAAATAAGAAAAAATTAAAAAAAAAAACAATTAAAGATAGACCCCCCTTTTTAAGTTTATTATCGATAATTTGTCATGAATATTCAGAAAAATACGGGCGGTTACATGCCCATGGGCGAAATTGTATAAAGTAATATTGTAGCTGTCACACACTCCAGTATAAAAAAGCTGGCCTGTTTGTTTTAGTTTTTTTTTGCAGCGCGACACTCTATCTAAACATAAATCATCAAAAAAAAATACATTACGGAAGACACTGAGGAAAAAGAAAAGTAAGTAAATTAAGATTGCGCAAACATTTCCACCCTTGTTTGTCAAACAAATGAACAACAAACGTCAAATTTGACAATCACGTCTCCGCTTACCGAGTACTTAACCCCCGTCAGCCGCGCTCGTATTTAATTTATTGCTCGCCAGCGCTACTGCTGAGCATGACGTCTTGGGTTCGATTCCCTGGTCGGGCAAAGTGTTATTGGGTATTTCAATCTGGAATTACTCAGTAGCAGCCCATACATACGTGATGTTATGTATGTATTTCTAAACCCAAACATCAAACACAATCTATTTTCACGAACGAACTCCAATCGTTTCAAACTAGGCTGTTTGAACCGTTTTCATTATCTCATTTTATCTCACTGCGACATCGGGAAGTTGAAATAGAAAAAAAACAAAAAGTTTCTTTTTTTCTTTTTAAAAGAGGCAAAGCCTTCCAATTTCGAAATCCGTAGGGTTGTATATTGATGAATCACAATCAGAGAATGAATGTTTTAATAGATTTGGGACCTTTTTAAATTGGAACTCTTTTGCAAATCTCATTAATAGAATGAATATTTTAAAACTGTAGTGTATTGTTTCGAATATAAGTTAGAGAACAACAGGATTTAATCATTTTATTTATTTAAATAAAATATAAACACACACACACACACATACACACATACATACACACATACATACATACATCATCCATTCATTCCATCCATTCTCATACATTTTTTTCATTTTAATTTAATTTTATTTTATTTTTTGTAATATGTTTGTATGGGTATTGTCATTGTGTCCCTAATACTTAGTATGAGTCTATTGTTACTTGAATAAATAATAAAAAAATAAAAACTTGTAATTATAATTGGACACATAAATGTTAATTTATTAATTTAAATTATGCTTAATTATTTTTAGCAAATCACTTACAGATAACACAAAGATACGAGTCGCCGCTCAAAGGCTAAAGATATTTGAGTACGGGAGCGCAGCAAATTAAAATTAAACTCAACGATTGAAAGTTAAAAGATCACTCTAAAGTTACCCGGTTCATCTCAAACACATAATTTTGAAATGGACTCAGAAGTCTGACCTAATTACGAAGCTTGAACCAGAAGCCGTTACATTTAGCTGAGAGGTTAAACGGAAAACGCAAAGATGTGAAAATTTTAACATACGTACTGAATTTTTAAACAATGCATTTTAAAATGATAAATGAAAAAAAAATGTTTACATCCAATACAATCCCTTCAATTCCTTTTTTTATCTCCTGGCTTCCGCTAGCGGCTTTGCCCGCGTGATATCTTTAAAGTCAAATAATTTATTTCAATTAAGCACATTTAAGGCACATGTATGTGAACATCAAAATTAAAAAAAAAATGAATTAGTCGTCCCTTCCAAAAGGTAGTTTTCGTATGGAGAAGAATGGGCAAGAATTTTTTTATTATAAATTATAACCTATGCTACCCAACGCAATTTTTTTTTTTAATAATTTTAATATTGCCTTCTACTGGTTAAATTATTTTTTTTAATCGGAAAATAAGTAGTTTTTGAGTTAGTCGTTAAAAACAAAAATGCAAATCTTTTTTATTTATAATATTATTATTAGTGTAGAATTGTAGATGTACACACAGTAAAATACATAGGGTAATTTCTTTTTTGTAATTTCGAGTACAAACCTACTGCTTATTTCTTAAGAGACTTCATCCAGTAGACCTGCGAAAGGAGAAATGAGAAAGAAATGTAGACAATAATGTGTGAGAACAAGAAGAGAAAAATATGATTGAGTGATGAGTTAAACTAAAACATGTTTTTTCTTAGCTTTCGTTTGCCCCCCCCCCCTCTAATTCATGAGACATAAACATAACTGGGTAAATGTTAATATACCGAACAAACGCCTCTGCTTACACCTCCGGGAAATATAAGCGCCATAATATGTACAGTCAGCTGCAGATAAATCTCACCCCCTACCAATGTATTTATACACTGCTAGGGGGGGAAAAAAAATATTCGCATCCAATTTAACATTTGACTCAACACTGCAAGCGACGTCTATAAAATTTTCCAGTATAAAGTGATTTTTCTTAAGAAAAAACTTGTATAGGACTCCGTCGACGGCAAAGCTTATAAGACCGTTTTTAAATGTAGTATAACGCAATGCGACGTACGACGTTTCGTAGTACAACGGTACACCCATGCGCAAAGAGCATTCGGTTGTACGCTCCCGCGGTGAACGGTTGCGTCACTTTGCTCCTAACGCGATCGAGAAATACAGACGCGGGACGAGTTCGAAACGTTACGTGTGACAATTGAAAACGCAGTGTTTTCGACAGAAAATTTACAGTTGCAGTGAAAGTGAAGAATTTAATTGGTGTTCGATTTTTATGTTTTTGATTATTTTTTTGTTCGAAAAAGTGAAGTGATATTTTTTTGAGACGAAGTGTTGTGAATTTTTCCGAGATTTTTTTGGAACACGGTCCTGATTTTACTGTAAGTATTTAGCGTGTAGTTTTATAATATTATAATATTTATTTATTCCGGATTATTTATGTCTAAAAATATTTTGTGCATTTCCAGATAAAAAAGAAAAATGTTTTTGTTTTTACCTAAAATAATTCATAATTCTTAAAACACATAATAGTTTAATTACATTAATTTACCGTAGTAAAGGTGTGACAGTCCACGTGCATAAGTTAGCCTACATTTGTAGGCTAGCTCGGTCAGACAGGTATTTCTTGTAATTAAGCGCCGTTTGTGTAAACTCGAGCTTTAAGGGTTAAAATATATTTCAAGTCGTTTGCGAATGTTTACGCTTTTGTTGGTGAAAAGTAATTATTTTCAGTCGGGACAGAATTTATTGTATAAACATTAATTAAATACAACTGGAATGTTGTTCATTTAGTAAAGTAGATGGAAATGGATTTGAGATTTAGAGTATAAATTGATGTGCATTGACGATAAACAGGGTGGCGATTTAGACACCTGCATCCGTCAAAGGGGTGATTCACCCCCACCACCATGAAGCTCATATCCGATTCGTGAAAAAAAAAACAAATTCCTATACAACAGTAGACATACTATTTCGATTAATTTATGAAAGGATTTTTTTATTTATTCGCAGTATAATATGTGTTTCATAACGAAACTTGTATAATATCAATCGGCCTGGCCTTTTCCCAACTATGTTGGGGTCGGCTTCCAGTCTAACCGGATGCAGCTGAATACCAGTATTTTACATGGAGCGACTGCCTATCTGACGTCCACAACCCAGTAACTGGGTAATACGATACCCCTTGGTAACACTGGTGTCAGACTTGCGGGCTTCTGACGACTCGTAACGACTGTCAAAGATCCACGAATGACAGCCGGGACCAACGGCTTAACGTGCTTTCCGAGGCACGGGAAACTTGTATAATATAACACGTAGAATCACCCCCTTGACGGATGTAGGCATTAAATCGCCACCCTATATGTGTTTAGGTGTATTATTTTCTTTTGATATTACATATAAGTAAATATATAAGTTTAAATCTAATATAATTAAGAGGATTTACACTGAAATTTTAGCGTAAAATCCTGCCAAATTAAACTGAAATTATTTATTTCAAAATCAATATTTTATTTCACTTAAACCTACATGGGCACTTATGAAACGTTAGAAGCACGGTTCCAATAAAATTGGTTGTTTCCTACGGAGAAGAGCCGGCAAGAAACTCCGCGGTTACTCTTTTAAAAATAAATGGTTTGTACAATGTTTTCAAATTACGGTGTTAACAGGTATGGGAGGACAATGTAGGCCTGACAACAAGTACCACGTAATTTAAAAAAAAATTAAATGGTCTACAAATCTACAGTTTATTAAGCCTAAAACTTTTTAGGATCTCCAACAAAACATATAGACAGTACATGGCACATAAGCATAAATAATCTGCAAACCATCACCATCGTCGTCATTTAGGACTTGTGTATTGTATTTATTCATTTTATTTTTTGTTATTTTTCTCTGCTGCACCGGTTGACGTCATAACGTCAACGCCGGCTGTCGCTGAAAACCAGCGCTGGGGCTCTGTCTCGCATAGGGTCGCAGCTTTATGCTGAGCGATGGCCGTTTTGCGTGGATGTGACGCATGTTTTCTCCCAAACTGTTTATTTTCGTGTTTTGTTCTTACCTTGCGTCATGTGTACCGCAAATAAAGGTATTTTCTTTCTTTTCTTTTCTTTAAACCCAGGTATTCAGTAGTAATTATGTAATGATTTCCATTAAAAAGTTGACAATTACAACGTCACTGTTTCAAACAAACGCTTATTTTAAACAAACTCCTGGTTTGTATAAATAATTCAAAGCTTTACTCGGAAGCCTCGAGTTTTCAAACAATCACTTAAGACACGTCGCGTGCCATTCACTCAGACAATTAGCAATCAATCAGACTGAATGAACGGAATGAACGAAATCATTGAATTAATGATTAACTCTTCTTCTACATTGCTTTTGAAGTAAAACGGTAAAATAATTAATGAGCTACCAACCTTTCCTCGTAAGTTTCAGCTTTTCAATTATATTAGCTTTATGGGAATAGCTGGGGATGTGGGAAAATAAACCAGTCAGAGAGGTTCATAGAGGATGATATAATCCGGCAAACCAAGTTTACCTGTGGATCAAATTTCATCGAAATCAGTTCAGCCGTTAAGGCGTGAAAAGTTAACAAATAAAATATTATTATGGATTAATATTTGGTCTGGAAATGAAAGTGACTTTAAGGTCAAGGAATTCAGTACTATCAAACGATTTGTCGCAGTCAAGAAGCGGAGAGTAACCACCTTAACAAAACGCCGTAGTTTCAAGAGCTCTTCAATTCGCCCCCCGGTAACCCCTTTTTCTATCAGCACGGGGTTTATGAACATTGTTCATGCTGTAGTGAAAAGATTTGGCAATCAGTGAGGTGTATGGTTGGTGGACCTGGCGTCAGAGATTTTATGCCGCCCATGGGCTTCACATGGCGTCGAGAAATATCTCTCAGGCATGTCAACTGCTTTAAAAAGCAGTTCCTCACGATGTTTTCCGTCACTGTTTTTGAAGCAAGTCTGTTCATTGATTTTCGAAGAAAGATATTGAATTTTAACGATTTCGCGAATTTGGCATCCCTGAGTTTATTCCGCAATTTATTTTCAGGGGTAGTCAGTTAGGAAATGTCGACTCCATCTAGCTTATATATTGTTTTAATATGACGTGTAAAAGTGATTCCGATATTTTATTTACGGAATAAGCAATTTCATTTCATTTCATTTCATAAACCTCGCAATGACCAATAATGAAACTCCATTAAGCAGCCCTTGGTGACTATTTTATGTTACTAGCAGAATGAAAGATGCCGCTAAACAATGCTTTAGTCCCGCTCCTATAATATTCTGTACTATGGCAAGTGATGTTGGAACGTCGGGCGTGAGTAGATTCATTTATTTATTGTACATAGTGTCAGTTTTTATTATAATTTTTTGTGATTTATTTTATAATGCCCTAGTTGGATTTATCTAAGTCCGTAGGCGTGTCCGTGGCATCACAGTGGGCCCTATCAGAATACCAGTGCAGCGGTATTTTTTGTTTTTAAATTACGCCGTCTTAAGCTGAGATACGAGCCTTTTTGGCCTCGCACAGGTCGATAATATTCTGTTAGTTTTAAATGCTCCTTTTTTGTTTTTTATTATTTACTATTTGTATTTCCTGTGCGTGTCCCAAATAAAATATTTTTCTTTCTTCTTACTTTCTTTCGCTCCAAGACATCCACGGAATCACACGGTTACGGAAAATCAGCATTTATGTGCCTTGCACAACTTGTGTTTTAAAACTCCTTAGTATTGTAAAAGTTCAGGTTCTAAATTTAAATATGGGTGTTCAAAGTTCAACATGACTGCTTCGTTGGTCATATGGTTGCAAGCGCTACTGCTGAGCACGAGGTCCTGGGTTCGATTCCCAGATTGGGCAAAGTGTTATTGGATTTTCAGGAAGTTCTTAGTAGAAGCCCTGAGTCTGGATTTGTGCCTGGTTGATGGGAATACGCTCGCCCTCTATTACATGGGACATAAACATAACTGGCGAAATGTGGGTTTACTACGAGTACATCTCTGCCAGACCCTCCAGGGAAAACGGGCGTGATGTTACGTTATAATGTTCAACAGTGAAATATTATATTGTCATTACTCAATAGTTCAACAGAGTTTAGAAAGTCTAAGAAGTTTTTCATTAAAATTACTTACAATTGAAATTGAGACGACTATTCTGCCTAAGGTATTGAAATTATGAAGTTAATTACACTGCTGGGAACAAAAACTTGAGTAATATTTTGAGAATTAGATCTCCTTCTAAAAGGTTTCGTCTGGAGGAGTATCATACCTATTTCTGCCATCGAGTAGCTCGGTAGGTATAACTCGATTTTAACCGACTTCCAAAAGGAGGAGGTTTTCAATTCGGTTGTTAATATTTTTTTATTATGTATTTTCGGGCATAACTCCGTCATTATATAGACGGATTTGCAAAATTCTTTTTTTGTTTCAAAGGGCTTACTTTCGAAATGGTTCCATTATCATCAGGACAGGATCTGATGATAGGATCCTGGAGAAATCGAGGGAACTCTTCAAATATTATCGCTATAACGATTTGGGTATTTTTTATAGTAACTCGTGCAGTTGCTCTCTGAAAGCACCATTTGGTGAAGTGGAACTGATGATGAAGACTACAGATGGCCACCGGAACTGCTCAATAATAAGTATTTTACGGGTTGCGATTCGATTACTTTAACATGGTTGCCAAGCAATTTATGCTCGTCACAATGCATATGGAGAAGTGGAGCAGATGGTGAAATACCAGGAGATCTCCTCAACGATTAACTTCCCTACATCGAAAAAAAACAATATTTTGTAAATGGTGGTGAGTAGTTGACATTAGGCTTAAATAACTAACTAAACTTATTTAAATTACGAACTGACCCACAAAACAAAAACAAAAAAACAAAAAACGAGTGAGAAATAAAAACTTCAAACAAGTCATCAAATTCCGACGGTCTCTTTACGAATCGAGCTTAGAAAATATTACGTTACTGTACCTACATTTCTCAGTACAAAACCCACTGGAAGATTGAAATGTGGCCTGTATAATATCCCAGGCGAAGGAAATCGGCATCCTTTTAAGTTGTAACCTACCGAAACGTTTCACACCTCCGAAAGCGGTTATAAATCGTGTAACCGTGGTGAAAAATAAATAGATTACAACCAATAGGAATTGGGTCAGCTCGCACCTTTAAATCACTAAGATTTACACCTTGGAGTGTTGAGGACATAAACAAATTAATGAATTTGTAAATCAAGCCCGTTTACATTGAAATGGTGCAGTTTGAAGTTATTAATGACTGGCTTACGACAGTGGATTCTCTTGCGTGATATCTTTATGAATTATAGACTCTGTTACTCAGTGAGAGAGTGAGAGACTTTACTTAAATTACAAACAAAAATATATTTTTTGTCTTTTGAATATTAGTTTAGATGATACGAGTATATGTCTAGAATATCTTTATAAATAATTATATCATGTCAGTATGTCTGGAGTTCTGCAAAACGAGTATAGGTACGAATTTGTCGTCTATATCTTTACCTAATGTAATTGGCAGATTGTTGTTTTATTAGTTAAAGTAAAAATAAATAACCTCCTTTTTTTGAAGTCTGTTAATAAATAAATAGGTACAACGTGGCGGGGATATTCACACACAACTTGTTACCATGGTTCAGTACATGATTCTGGACCCCTATGTCCAGAATCATGTACTGAATCCATGGTAACATGTTATGCGTTGATGTCCCTGCCGCCGTGTATAACAATTAAATGATTATGATATTACATATTTGGGAAAAAGCTTAACAGACGAAGGTTAAAGTCGAGTATTTAAAAGTGTGTTTAACGCTCATTGGGTTTGAGTTAGATTTTTACAAGCTTTTATTCAGTTTCCTGCTCTCTGGCAATCAAATCTTGTACGTCGAAGTTTAACTCATTCCCGATTATCCGATCTAGTTGAAGCTTTGCAAACGAATAAACGTGTTTGTTTCTTCTCGTGTTAATACATAGATGGCCTGATGCTGCAGCCAGGATCAGGACAAGGGTACGTACGCACTTGAAGTTGGCAAAACGACATGAATACGTTTTGCCATTTTACTTAGCAATACTTTAACGAGTTTATTTTAATTTTAATGGTTTATTGAACAAATTCATGATACGTGCCATGAAAGATGAGACTTGCCCGCGCCTCCCGTGCTCTTTCCGCGGCCCCGATAACGCCCGGCGCAGACCTCATACCGCTAAAGAGACCTATAAATCGTCTACTGCGCAAATCAAACCACGTGGTGTGTCAAGTCTCATCTTTGGTGGCACGCACTGTACTTACAAAAGTAAAATAAATTATTATAACCTTCGCCAACTGAACAGCTCTTTCAAAGACGTCGGATACCATCTTAACGCACAAACTTCATCAAATACCACAAGTAATAATTAAGTCATTGCGTACCAGCGGCCATGATTAACCGACTTCAAGCATGCGAGGTGCTGTTGTTTACATGCTCATTATCAGCCCGTAAGGGTGTAATTTAAGAGGGTGATATTATCTCTTGTTTATGGCAGTATTTCCTGTTGGTATTCAGGACGCGATCATTTTGGTGGGAGATGTTAAAATTATGTTAAGGGAAGTTTTGGTTTTCTACGCTTTTAAAGATAAATTAGGGCCTTAATTATGATAAGGCTGCAATGATATAACTTCTACGATAACCTAGGTTAGGAGTTTGTTGAGCCACTTCTTCTTCCCAGCTATAGCGCTAGGAAGTGGTGAAGGGGCATTTTGGGGTACTTACTGTTCCTCTTTTTTAATATCCTTATTTACCCCCCAAAAAAATAAGTGTCGTAAATAAATGAATTTTGAATATGGGGGTCACCCCCCATATTCAAATTTAATTTATTTACGTTACACGTCCGTGTTTGGGTCACAGAAATAAATATGAGAGGCAATTCCCGTATTTTTTAAGAACGTTCGCATTAGCATCTTATTTGCAATCTGTCAAAAATACAATCAATTTACCAATTGTTTTGACAAGTTTGACAGATTGAGACTTAAATGTGAACGTTTTACTTGCTGTTTACCAAATTTCAACTTAATCGGTCCATTAGATTCGAAGCAAATTGCCTGTGACAGACGGACAGACAGCCAGAGAAACAGACAAATAAGTGACCCTATACGGGTCCGTTTTTCCTTTTGAGGTACGGAACCCTAAAAAGTGCTGATCCTCAGCCTAGTTTGAATTAATGATTTAAGTATATATTTTATTTTTTTGGTGGTCAATTCCGATACCAACTTGCCGACTAGATAATATTGTTACCTGAGCATTAGCAAATCTTCTATTCATGCCAATAGGAACAGAAGGATAAGCGTATTCAGTCCATAATGTTCCCACTCCTGGGACAGAGGCCTCCTCTCGGTGAGAGGGAGTGGGCCGTAATCCACCTCGCGATCTCAGTGCTGGTTGGTAGATGTCACATGTATCCGATTTTTTGGTTCTAGACATGCCGATATCCTCACGATGTTTTCCTTCACCATTTTGATAAAATAATTGCCCGGGTTGACGGCGCGTTGTGTTCCACGCGCGCCTAAAAGAGATGTCAGTACTAACTGACGGGGTCCGTAAGGGCCAATGCCTGCCAGGGTTGTGAGTTTGTCCGAAAGGGATATCGTGGCCCCGGCACACAGGCAACTGAAAGAACACGGGTGGTTTTGAGTCAGTAAAAGTCTGACACACCCTCCCGCTCCGCCCAGAGCGGGAGAAGATATTTGATAATTTCCCACCCAAAAAAAAACATGTGTGCAATTCACACGTGGTAGAAGAGAAACCTTCAAAAATTTAGGCCCAAGCAAACTCCTACTATGCCTTGATAAATACGAGTGGAGGGGGTACGAAGCAGAGTACAAAGAGAACCACGAATATAAGAAACACTGTATAATGCTTCCTATCTCATTTTCTCCCACGTTAAATCTTATGAATTTATGTGGCTGTCTCTTTTTACTGTCGCTTTTTCGTTTCATCGACTTTCAAATCACAACGACACTAAAGAAGATTTCAATAAAAAAAAAAAAGGGTTCGCTAGGAAAAGAAGAGCCAACGTGAAATGCAAAGATTTACGTAATTGCGTTACTTAGGTATATTGCAGAACAAGTTTAGCATTCAAATTTCTACATTTCTTACTTCCTACTTTTCTTACTTTCTTTCTACATTTATAATATTTATTACATTTATTCATAAAAAGAAATAAATATTCTATCAATAAATTTAAAAAATCTTCAATATTTCAAGAGGTCGAAACTTTTCATGCCGACGGTACACAGCAATTTTTTAGCGTTTTGACGATATAGTATCTGGTATTATTATTCGGGTGGAGATGACTCGGGTCGAGCTGTCCCTGATCCGTTTTATTTTTAATCCTGACATAAAATCACGTCTCTCTATCTCAGACACTAGCGTAACAAAGTTAGCGATGCATTTAATGCGCCTAGTTACCGCCGCACAGTGGGCCCATACTGAAAATTAGTGGACTTAGGCAACAAAGTTCCTATATCGATGCGATTTTTTTTTTATATGACGTGTTATATTATTCCTGACAACTTTTATTCTTATAAAATTTCTTCTAAAGTTGATAGTTTGTCTTGAAAAAAAATAATTAGATTTTTTTGTATGGAGCGAATCACGTTTAATTTTTTTTCTTCAATTGTACTAATATGTTGAGTGTGTGGCGTGAGTATATGATAGCTAGGGTCATTCTCTATCCGTGAAAAAAAAAATCAGCGTCGGCCATCTGCGGCAGCGCGAGTAATCATTCGGTAAAAAAAAAAATGATTTGGAAGATTTTTTTTGTCATTTAAAATAAATTCCAAGCATATTTTTTGTCTCATTTGGCTGTTTTCACCTTCTTTTTAGTTAAATAAATAGTTTTAATAGCGCATACGTACTTATAACTAGTAATTCTGGTAGAGATTTAGTTATTATTGCATGTTATCGGTAGCACCTGCATTGTGATTGATGACTCATTTGTTTGTGCACTCGGCTAAGCGCATAACTAATGAGTCATCGAAAAATGCTCGTCTCTGATTGGCTGAATAATTTTCACTCACTGTTATGTCCACTACTTGAGTAATTAACACTAACTATAAATATAAAGACATTCATTAAGTCCATCTAGTTTCGCTCTTGTCGCTTGTTTGTGAACACAGTGAAATACTTGTATGTTTATATTTACATTAGAACTATGGCTGGATTTTGTACCAACCTAGATCTTTTTGTGAAATTAAGAAGTGGCGGTGATCTGAAAAATCATATGTTTCTGTATGAAAGTATCATTTCTGTCTTGACTACCGAAGTTTCTGAAGAAGACAAGAACCGAATCAAGGAGTTCTGTCGACTTTTTTGTGTAAATTTAAATAAAAAGTGGATAGAGTCAAGTAGAAATCAAAAAACTTTTATGAACCGTGTAATTAATCGCAAGTGGTTGGAAAAAAACATCAACTGACCTGTTTGTGACAGTGTTGATCTGAGAAGTGTGATGGGCTTTTCGGACGCAGCCTTATCTGAGCTTGTGGATATAGATTGCCATGTTCCTACTCTTGCAGTATGTACTGCGGAAGCGGGAACATCTACAGAAAAGGAGCACAGAAAACCGTTCGAAGAGTTAAGTAATAATCAAAAGAAAAGACGTTCTACTTCCATAGTAGAAGAAAATTCCGAGGAAGAGTTGCAGCACTGGTACATAACAAAATTGAAAGACAACGGCAAAACGAATCTGCCAAAAGTGGTCGAATACCTTTCCAGTAATCCAGATGCGCTATCCGAAGTAGAAGAGAGACTATTCAAAAAGCAGAGCTTAAGTACTGTCTCTGAAGATAAGTGTTTAGCTCTTTATACATCAGTTGCGCTCTCGAAATTGAAGTACTTAGCTCTTCGACAATTTCTGAAAGAAGAAAACTGTGCTGCCTTTCCATCTTATCCAAAGCTTGTAAATGCCAAGAAAAGATGTTACCCACCACAAGAGAGTATGGAGATTACCGAAAACGGAGCTCACATTAAATTGCAAGCGCTATTGGACCACACTGTGGAGAGGATATTACTTGATATAAATACTGTTGATAGGTCTCAAAATGAAGAACTCAAGTTGACCTGGAAGTGGGGACTTGATGGTTCTTCGTCGCAGAGTAACTATAAACAGAAAACGTCAAACACAGCTACAGAGTTCGATGATTCATCAGTAGTCATGATAAGCATCGTCCCTCTTCGGCTAGTGTCTACTAGGCCATCATCTGGGAATGAAAATCTAGTTTGGGAGAACCCCACACCTTGCTCAACTCTGTACTGTCGACCAGTGAAGTTCACTTTCACTTCGGAGACAGCTGACTTTATAAAGTCTGAAGAGTCTGAGATGAAAAAACAAATTGATGAATGAATATCTACACAGTGTGGAAATATTATTGTATCACATGAATTGCATATGACCATGATTGATGGAAAAGTGGCCAATATTATTGCTGGAGTACCATCATATGCAACGTGTCCCATTTGCTTGGCAAAACCGAGTGAGATGAATAATTTAGACGCTTTGACTTCTAAACCACTTCGTGAAGAAATTTACAAACAAGGAATTTCTTCACTGCATATGAAGATTCGGTGTATGGAATGTCTTCTCCATATACCTTATAATCTGGATTTTCAACGATGGACTGCTCGCGGCGAACATAAGGCTTTGAAACAAGCTAAAAAAAATACCACACAGCAAGAGTTTCGTGAGCAAACTGGAATGCTGATTGATATAGTCAAACAGGTATGTATTTAATTTTCGCTCTCTTTATGTTGTTTGTGAATTATATCTCTATGTATTGTATATTACAGTATTGTTTTCCCATTTTAGGGTTTTGGAACTACAAACGACGGGAATACAGCGAGGCGCTTTTTCCAAGATTACAAAAGATCTTCCAGAATAACGGGAATTGACGAAAATCTGATTTTCAGATGTTCCGTTATTCTACAAGCCATATCATCAGGCAAAAACATTGACTGTGAAAAATTTAGAAGATACTGTAGAGAAACAGCTGATGTGTACGTGCAACACTATTCGTGGTACTACATGCCAGTTAGTGTACATAAACTTCTAATGCACGGTGCAGACATCTGTAACCACTTTGGTGTTTTGCCAATCGGTAAGTAAAAAATAAATATAGTTTGATGTATTATTTGACTCGATTGCGTTTTGAAATTAAAATGTATGTACTTATTCGTTTTAGGTACCTTATCTGAAGAAGCTTCGGAAGCCCGTAATAAGGACTTCAGAAACGTCAGGGAGAGGCACACTCGGAAAACGGGGAGAATAGCAACAAACGAAGACATCCTCCATGGACTTCTAATAAGCTCTGATCCCCACATATCCTACATAAGGCCTAAAATAATGAAACAGGTTCATAATGAGTTGTTGCCTGAAGCAACTCAGTTGTTACAGACTACTGAGCCTCCCTGTGACAGTGAAATTATGGAGGAAGAAGAATGCCTCATAGCAGAGTCCGAAAATTTGCCGGACCCACTAGCACTTCTGGAACAAGAAATAATGTGATCCGGCTCTAAATTATTCCCACAAAAGCCCATCAGGGTTAGGAATATGACAAACAGCCCTTTTCAGGGCTACAATTACTTCACAGTTTCATATTGATCATACGTACGATAACTTATACTATAATAATATACATACAGTTGATTATGTAGATAATTATCAACGACTTGCCCGTACAAATTTAAATTATTTCACCTATCATTAACAAAATTAGTATAACCTGAAACATTACGATATATTTATTCAACAATAGATAACGTGCAGTTAAAAAATAGCACAGCCAATCAGAGACGAGCATTTTTCGATGACTCATTAGTTATGCGCGCACAAACAAATGAGTCATCAATCACAATGCAGGTGCTCTGCATTGTGATTGATGACTCATTTGTACCGATAACATGCAATAATAACTAAATCTCTACCAGAATTACTAGTTCTAAGTACGTATGCGCTATTAAAACTATTTATTTAACTTTAAAGAAGGTGAAAACAGCCAAATGAGACAAAAAATATGCTTTGAATTTATTTTAAATGACAAAAAAAATCTTCCAAATTATTATTTTTTTACCGAATGATTACTCGCGCTGCCGCAGATGGCCGGCGTTGATTTTTTTTTCGTGGATAGAGAATGACCCTAGCTATCATATACTCATGCCACACACTCAACATATTAGTACAATTGAAGAAAGAAAATTAAACGTGATTCGCTCCATACAAAAAAATCTAATAAATTTTTTTCAAGACAAACTATCAAGTTTAGAAGAAATTTTATAAGAATAAAAGTTGTCAGGAATATTATAACACGTCATATAAAAAAAAATCGCATCGATATGGTAACTTTGTTGCCTAAGTCCACTAATTTTCAGTATGGGCCCACTGTGCGCCGGCGCCACAACGGACGGCCATAGATAATTAATTGGATGTAAATCAACCTCCACGAACTTATTAATGAATTGACATAGTCGAATGTGAATGGGATGTGTTTGAGAACGTGATTGTTTTGTTATTTCTACTATTGTCTATGCAAGGAGTCGGTTTTCTCACGATGATTTTTGTCACCGTTAGTCAGCGCCGGTGTTACGGCCGTATTCTCAAACAGAACTCATTTAATAGCCGCCGTAGTGTCATGCTGATTTTGAGGAATGTTGTAGTGACAAAAAGACAAAAAGACCCGCGGGTTTGTTGCGTTAGACACAAAATGGCAATTGATCGTATCTTAAGAGAGTTCATCCAAAAAGTTAGCAACGTCGCAAATAGCTGTCAAATATTTACCAGTTTTTTTTATTTTTTTAAATTTACTGTATGGAAATAAGAAATATGGCTAACTAGTAAACTAGAATATTAATAATGAATTGCAGTTATAACAGTGAATTTGATGTTGTAAGCGTTTTAGGTGTGAAAAAGGCATTTGGAAAGTCTCCAAATACTTTTTTTACATTTAAAACTAAATATTCGGTGTTACGATATTCATTATTGCATTTCATAATCAATATTTTAGTTCACTAGGTAGCCATATTTCTTATTTCCAAATTAATAAAAACAGATAAGTATTTCACAGCTATTTGCGACGTTGCCTAGGTTTTGTATTGACGCTCTAAAGCCGATCAAACCTTTTCAAATTGGATTTGACAACAGATTAAATTTAATAGGTTTACAGAAACTGGTAGGAAAAAGGTTTAAAGTTTTTAGCAAATTAGGGGGAGTTGGGCGACAACATTATGAATTGTAATTTCATCTTGTGTGTTGGAACATTCGGTTACCTACAAAATTGTTGAGCTGGATTTTGCTGATCCACGCGTCATCTTCGTGAACGGGCGCCGTCTGTTGCGGTTGGTCATCTTTTACCTCAGAATAATTTGAATTGTTTTTGATTATTTTTACATTGTTCTTATATATAGAAGCAAACAAGAATAATCTACCCAGGATTATGTAATATCTGTATTTAAAGGAGTGTCCTTTGAGTTACTTGCCCGTTCTTCTCCATAGAGCTCTACGTTTTGGAATGGGCAACTAGCTTCAACTGTTATAGTTTAATTGATCGACTGTCTGACTAACTGACTCCTGTAAATAGTGTAATTGAAATAAATGCTTCGAGTTTGAGTTTTCGTGATAAAACCCATACATATCATCACGACTATAATCCTCGAAAGGTATGGCAGAGATGCACTTATGTTACACAAACATTACACTAGTTATGTTTAAAACGAAAACCCAATAACACTGCCCAAAGTCAAAGTCAAACAATTTCTTTCAATTAGGCACATAAAAGGCACTTATGAACGTCAATTTGACAAAAAATAGAATTAATTCTAGTCGCCTCTTCCAAAAGGTAGTCTTTGTATGGAGAAGAATGGGCAAGAAACTCCACCGTTACTCTTTTAAAATGTTTTTACAATATTTTGTATACATTAATTATATGTATGTGAAGACGATGCATTTAGAATAAGATTACTATACCGTGATAGGTAAAAAAGAATGAAAAATTAAGCAATGACAGATAAATTAATTATGTGATAGATACATGGTGCTCACATATTTACAAACATTGTAAAATTATACGATATTACTAACATTTTGACAAGTAATACTACTAATAAGTCAGTGTGTGAGTTCAAGAAATCACAGAATGTAAAATCAGTGTTATAAAAAAATAACAAATTATATCATTTAATTAGCAACCAGTTTGATTTTGTCTAGACGCCCGACCTGGGAATCGAATCCAGGACCTCAGTAGTAGCGTTTGCGACCAGAAGACCAAATACGCAGGTGCAGGCCATTACGAGTTATTTAATTGGAAAAGAGAGAAGTAATTTTTACTAGGTACCACAGCTATCCCTATCCCACGGGAAGAAACATGGTGAACTAATCTCTTCCCGAACCCCACTTACACCTTAACACCTTAACACCTTCATTTGCTCGTCAAAACTTGCCATATCAAAACTGCAGTCAGATAATGAAATCAGAACTTCCATAGTCAATTAAACAGCTTTTAGCAGTAACATTATAATAATCATAACCGTTACTTCTACTTGGTGTGTGGAAATGGGAAATCTTCCGAATAGAATATTCTACATACAACCACAGATTAACACAGATGGTTAACTCCGCAAACTCATTTAAATAAAAGCGTCTCTTGCTACGACATTATAAAGTGCAATTCAGGTCGCAAAAACTTAGATATCGTCATTTTAATTTCAAGTGGTATCGGATTACGGGACCATATAAAGATCGCTTGACAGATGACCCCAAACAACAGTAACAGTTGAGAGGTAACTTCTGATACGTTACGCTCAGTGAATTGGCCCAACAAGATGAGCCCACCGCGTACTTTTAGCTTCATAACTGAACTGCGGAGTGCACCTTCTGTACTCTTCTGTGCTACCGTAGTAATTACAGGCCGATGTAAAATATAAATATACATTTTATAATATTTTCCTTCATTAATATGGAAATGGTCGATGATTTTCATTCATATGTCCAATTGAACAAATAAACTTCTGTATTCATAAATTGATGATGCGTTCATTGAAATAAACCAACAGTACTTATTGATTATTTCGCGTCCATTTGTTTTAATATTTAATACTTCATGCAGTGTGATGATAATGATTGGCTCTCTGTAATTTTATGTTTTGTAAACAACTCTTTTCTGTTTTTTACTCTTTTTAGGGTTCCGAGCATAAGCATAGCATTATCAGCCTTCAAAGTTTCCACTGCTGGGACTCAAGCCTCTTCTCTGTGAGAGGGAGTGGGCCGTAATCCACCACGCAGGACCAGTGCGGGTTGGTAGATGTTACATGTCTTCGTTTTTTCTAGGACATGCCGGTTTCCTCACGATGTTTTCCTTCACCGTTTTGAGAGCAGTCATGGTGATGAAATAAATTATACTAAGTAAAGCGCCTGCTTGAGTTCAAACCCACAATTGATATGTAGTAAATCGGGGTCGATACCACTGGGCCACCACAGCAATATTCTAGTTCGCTAGTTAGCCACATTTCATATTTCCATACAGTAATTTTGCCAAATAAAAACAGCAAAATATTTGACATCTATTTGCGACGTTACCAACTTTTAGGATAAGCGCTCTTAAGAGGGTTTATCCTAAAAGTTGGCAACGTCGCAAATAACTGTCAAATATTTACCTGTTTTGATTCTTATAGCAATATTACTGAATAGAAATAAGAAATGTGGCTAACTAGCGAACTAGAATATTAACAATGAATTGCAATTATAACATTATTAATTTGATTTTGTACCCATTTTAGGTGAAAAAACGCATTTGGAAAGTTGCCAAATAGTTTTTTTACATCTAAAACTAAACATTCGGTGTTACGATATTAATTATTGCATTTCAAAATCAATATTCTAGTTCGCTAGTTTGCCACATTTCTTATTTCCACACAGTAATATTGCTAAATCCTAATCAAAACACTGAAATATTTGACATCTATTTGCGACGTAAAAACAATTTTCTATCTCTTTTTATCAAAATGAGCTCATAATTACCTTGTAAGAAAGAGAAGGAATGTGTCAAAACCATAGTTTTCTCTTTCAACTCTAATTTAAATAATATAATGGAACATTTACATCAGAAACTTCTTTGTCGCCCGTTCTATGTACTCAAAGAAAACCTCGCGTGTCAGTGAACAATTATACAAACAAACAAACATTAGTATTGCTGTTGAAACGTTACTGAAGTACACGTATTACACGAAAACCTGTAGAAAGTATATGTAAGTTTTCTGTCTCGGAATATAAATAAGTACATGGTATTTAAATACGTTATTTTATACTACGGAAGTATCAGCAGAGATCATAGTGTAAAAAACCAAAATTGATTTTTTCTAACACGCTTGGAAATACGAGCATTATTTTTTGACAACCTTCTTTAAGATAAATCGTAAATGCTGTACTGGTCAAAACATTCACGGCCGCCTGCTCGCATGTATTTACATGCGAGCAGGCGGCCGAGAATGTCTGTATGAAAATCCATATTTGTCGTGTTTAGCGGCCGAATAAATTACTTAACTATCTCTCGTGTAATTTAGAAATGGAACGAATTTTTTACTTCAACATATTATGGTAACCAAGGAGGATTTTTACTTTTCAAAGATTATATTTAAATTTCGATTTGTTTTATAAATGGGGCTGTTTAAAGTAAAAAAGAAACAAATAAACATACTGGCATGCGAAAAGTTATCGTTGTTCGTCATGGATTCTGGAATTTATAATTCTTAGTTTGAATTTCCGCGCATTATGTGAGAAAAGTACTATACAAGCCTTGGCCACAACCAGAATGCGATGCCCCTTTTGCTGGCCGCGGCAGTAATGCACTATTATGCATACAAATAATGAACAAACCTACCACTGAATAGATAATGCACTTAACATTAACTCATGAAATACCTACTGCAGCTCGTTATTTATCTAACCTCAACTACGTGTGGTTAGCTTCCAGTCTAACCGGATGCAGCTGAATACCAGTATTTTACATGGAGTGACTGCTTATCTGGCTTCCACAACTCAGTTACTGGATAACACAATACCCCTTGGTAAGACTGGTTGTCAGATTCTGGGCTTCTAACTCCCCTTAACGACTGTCAAAGATCTACGAATGACAGCCGGGACCAATGGCTTAACGTGCTTTCCGTGGCACGGAAATCTATTAGGTATCCAAATACCTAAGTAAGTTTTACTTAAACATACACTCACACATAAGTTTAAAACAAAAAAAAACAGGCCGAGTCGCACTTGGCCGGTTTTGCCGAAGGGTTCCGTACTATTAAGATCGAGCAAAAAACGCAGACAAAAACACCTTTCTTGTATGGGGATATTTTAAATATTCACTTTATTTAATTTTATTAAGCATTTGTTGTTATAACGGCAATAGAAATAAACAATCTGTCAAAAATTTCATCTGTCTACCTATTACAATGCCATAGAGTACCACAGATACTAAAGGCATAGACAAGTAACTGATGTTACGTCGGATGCAGACATGCGGACTACATAATTATTTAACTTTTTATTGGATTTCACACAATATATTTTAAATTTTTGATTTTATTTAATATATAATTCTGTATCTATCTGTCCGTCACTGTAGGCCCTATTAGAATACCAGCGCTGCGACATTTATTTTTTAAATGTCGCAGCATCATGCTGAGTAAGGAGTCTTTTGGCCTCGTACAGGACTGCTTTAAATTTAAATTTTACTTTGTTTTCTTATTGTTTTTTTTATTTTATTTATGTTTAGTGTGTTTTAGTTTAATTTGTGATTTCCTGTACGAGTCTCAATAAATATTCTTCTTTCTTTCTATTACGGTTCCTGAGATACAGCCAGCTGATAGACAGACGGACGGACAGCGGAGACTAAGTAATA
This sequence comes from Agrochola lota, assembly GCA_947364205.1. Classification (NCBI taxonomy): domain Eukaryota; kingdom Metazoa; phylum Arthropoda; class Insecta; order Lepidoptera; family Noctuidae; genus Agrochola; species Agrochola lota. The sequence goes on from OX376240.1 coordinate 17,023,785, forward strand.
GGGTTCAGTTTATCAACCTTCGGGTACGGAACCCTAAAAAACAAGTTTCTTTCTATGGGCTGGAAGAAATTAATGTTGCTCATATCTTAAATCTTTTTGCCGATAAATAACTCTTAAATGAGAAAGGGCCTTTATTAACCGACTGTGCCATAGTAACATAACTATATTCACGTGCCGTTCAAGTTATATCGTTCAATGCTCATATCTTTAATCTCCAACACATTATAACTAAAGTCACACATTTATAAAGTTCCAAAATGTCATCTGAACCAATTTTGTAAACCAGTTTGGATATAATATCTCACTCGAGATTTATTTGAAAGAAAAATGTTAGAAATTAATTAATTTAATGAATCTATCCGTCAGTCATACGATATACTTTGATGTGTATAGAATTTAGAAATAAGCATATTAATTGGGAAGTAATATAAAAGGTTTTGAGCACGTTATCTGTTGGTGATAAATCTGTGTGTTTGGAGCTCATAGCTAAATAAAAACAGCCATACGGGTCGATCGAAGTAACGCTTGCTGCAGTCGGTTTCTAGATACTAACCATCCATTAAATATCAAGATCCCTGTGTGACTCGGAACCGGCTGTCATTCATAGATCTTTGACAGTCGTTACTGGTAGTCGGAAGCCCAGTCTGACAACCAGTTCTACCAAGGAGTATCGTGTTACCCAGTAACTGGGTTGTAGAGGTCAGATAGGCAGTCGCTCCATGTTAAATATAGCTGTATCTGACTGGGAGCTGACCCCAACGTAGTTGGGAAAAGGCTAAGCAGATTGATCTGTTTGTAACTTTAAATGGTAACTTACGAGTACTTTCAGTCGCGGATTAAATTCATGACTAGCTACATCATCATCATCATATCAGCCGAAAAACGTCCACTGCTGAACATAGGCCTCCCCAAGTAGCACCACTTCGACAGGTTGTGTGCTTCTCGCATCCAGCGGATCCCTGCGGCCTTCACCAGGTCATTGGTCCACGTTGTGGCCTTCCAACGCTACATCTTGCGGTACGCGGTCGCCACTCCAGAACCTTTCCCCATCGGCCATCTGTTCTGCGAGCAATATGCCCTGCTCACTGCCACTTGTTTGACAATTCTTCGGGCAATGTCGGTTACCTTGGTTCTCTTGCGGATCTCTTCATAGCTGATTCAATCGCGTAGGCAAACTCCAAGCACACAGACACAGATGGTTCACTCCGCATTTTAGGTATGTAGCTACAATTACGCAGCGGGCCCGTCTTGTCGGGCCAATTCAGTGAGTGTAACGTAGTCAGAAGATATAAGAGTTACGCGATAGAAAGAGAGGCAACTTCTAGGTGAATATAACTGTAGGTAGTTAGCGCCGTGCCACCTGAATTGCACTTTATTGTGTCGTAGCAAGAGTAGCTTATTATTTAAATGATTTTGCGGAGTGAACCATCTGTGTTCATCTGTGCTTTGTGTGATTTTCAGGTTTCTAATGAGAGCTATTTTGTATGAGTATAGCTTATAACTTAAATAGTGTAGCCTACACTAAGGTAAGGGTTTGAGATTATCTATTTTGGCCCTAGTTAGTTAAGGATTATGGAGCCTAACATATTTAGTTCTAAACTAATAATTAATTCTGTATTTAAACTAGTGTCGTACTGGTTCAGTGGTTAAAGCCCCACCACTCCTACACGACAGATAGATAAAAAAAAAACTTTATTTCCTTTCTGAGTTTATGTTGGACATTACTGACATCGGTGATGGAAAATAATATAAGTCTGAAATCACCAACCCGTCTTGAGCAAGCGTGGTGATCAATGCTCGTGCCTTCTGTGTATGAGAAGAGGCTAGGCCTTGCAGTGGGCTGTCCCACTGCAAGGCCTAGCCTCTTCTAGGCAGCTATTATTATTAAACGAAAACTCCGTAATTTCTAGTGAACCGTACCTAATATTGTTCAAAGTATGCTCTAATCTAATCTCCGAAACGGCTGGACCGATTGTGACGGGATGTCATAAGGAGTAACTTAGGCTACTTTTATTTTAGAAAAACAATTAGGGTCCACGAGGGTGAAGCCGCCGACAGCAACTAGTTTTTAATAAAAATTTAAAATGCACACTTGGAAGTTTTATATTTTTTTTGTTTTTATGTTGTATTTTTTATTGATTTAAGCTTATGTTTATCGGTTATGTACGCAATAATCACTGTGTACTGTAGTTGATTTGTAATATTATCACACAAAGTGATTACAAACTTATATTTGCAGTTGGAGAATTGACCGTGACGTATATCGATGTATGGGAGAACATACTTTTCAACTACAAAGTTAAGTTTGTTTTTGGGATAAATTCATCCCAACTACAGAAGCCTTCATAGATGAAAACGAACCGGCCAAGTGCGTGGTCCGACACTTTTTCATCATCGTTAAAGCTAATAGAATGCCACTCTGTCTAGGCCCTCAGGAGCTCTTCTCCTGCTTACCTCCCAAGGTTTAAACCCCACTGATGTTAATAGAAGATTAAGTTTATACGACTTCATAAGCACGCTGATCGCATCAGTTATCAAACCAATAAAATATTTTAGATATGAACTTTGAATTCGTTTTGTATTCATTTAGGCGAGGTCACATTGATCGCGAGGAAACCGTAGAACAAAAAAAAAGTATATCAATGCCGTAAATACACTTATTTCGCTAGTGAATGGACCTCCCAAACATCCCCTGGTATACTGATTAGTGATAAAAGATATTCAAAAACGAATAGACGGAAACTTTGAATTATTTATTATTAGATTCCGATTTTTTAAGAAGGTGTCTTAGACCCTAAATGGCTTAAACATCGGTAAAGTTGCGGTTACCTTAGAAAAGTGGAGGCCACCACATAGTGTCTGTAATTTACTCGCGAAATATCATCATCATCATCATTTCAGCCGAAAGACGTCCACTGCTGGACATAGGCCTCCCCCAAGCACCGCCACTACGACCAGTTGTGTGCTTCTCGCATACAGTGGATACCTGCGGCCTTCTCCAGGCCATCGGTCCACCTTATCGAAGGCCTTCCAACGCTACGTCTTCCGGTATGCGGTCGCCACTCCAGAACCTTTCGGCCCCATCGGCCATCTGTTCTGCGAGCAATGTGCCCTGCTCACTGCCACTTAAGTTTGGCAATTCTTCGGGCTATGTCGGTTACCTTGGTTCTCCTACGGATCTCTTCATTTCTGATTCGATCACGTAGGGAAACTCCAAGCATAGCCACAGGCCCATTGTGAGCGACCACCCGCGAATGACGTCAGTGAAACATTATTTATGAAAGTAGGTTCGTGTGTTTTCCTAGAGACCGTTTTTTGACGCCGAAAAGTCAAACCCCGCTGCCATAATTTTCATGACAGTCGTCACTGTGGGCGTTATAGTAGGCCGTAGTATTAGCCCTTAGGGCCACTTTTATACATGAGGACATACGATTCGGATCGCAGTAAATTGCTGTTAATAGTAATTCGTTCATTTCTGGCCCAATTCATTCCGTTCATCTCTCGCTCAGCTTCCAACGAAGCCCAGCTTCAAACCAGTTACAGATTTACGACTCCAATATAATTAACTGCGATATTTATTTAACTAAAAATGCTCAGTTAAAATGGTAATAATCAGTTTATAGGTGCCTAACAAAAACATATTTGTCCCATAACCTACTTTTGAGCTGCACAAGGGATTATAAGCTCTATTGCTGTGTAGCTAAGGTTGACTTTAGTAATGTGAGTCAAAAACTGTAAAATGTGTGTAAAGTTATCAAAGAACCACAGCATAGAAATATGCAGTAGGTTCATAATGCGTAAGTTTGCTTAACTCCGAATTTTTTAGATTGAAATATGGACCTTTTTCTCATCCACAATTGCAAGGGAAACTCGTGAGCCAAAAGGGTTCCGTACCTTTTTTAAGAAGGGTCCGACAATCCGCGTTCACTTTGTAAAAATCTGTGCCGGATGCGTCCCGGAAACGGTCAAAATGAGGACAAACCCGGGGAAACCCTAACGGATGGCGAGTGCCCAAGTTCAACATGTTTTTCGCCTGATGTGATGATTGTATAGGGTTACTGGCTGAATAATAATAGCCGCAGGGGTCAATCAAAGGTTAAGCTACGCTTGCTGCGGTCGGTTCTTGGATGGATGACCATTCACTAGATTTCGAACGCCTCCGTGCCTCGGCAACCACGTTAAGCCGTTGATCCTCGCTGTCATTCGTAGATATTTGTCAGTCGTTACAGGTAGTCAGAAGCCAAAAAGTCTAACAACCAGTCTTCTCAAGAGTGTTACCCAATATCTAGGTTGTGGAGGTCAGATAGGCGGTCACTCCATGTAAAATACTGATAGTCAGCTGCAGCCGCCTAGACTGGAAACCGACCCCAACATAGTTGGGAGAAGGCTAGGCAGTTTGATTGATTTTGTCATGATTGTACTTAAACGGAACTACTGTATTGTGTGTTATACTGTGGCACTACTGTGAAATTGAAAGTTTCGTGTTATCTACGAATATTAATGGCTCATTATCGATTCAATTATTCGAATCATTCGTATCGCTTTAAAATATCGTTATAAAATATCGGTATCGTTTGGGATGGTATTATAGTTATGTGAACAAATAAAGTGGGGTATTTTTATGGCGGCGTTATCATGGGATCGAGTAAAATAAGTTAAAACTGTTGGTATTGACTCTCAGGCATTTTCGAAATTTTATCTTTGGTGGTCTGGTGTTATATAAAAATTTTGGGTGTAAGAATTTGTGTTCTAACCATTTAATGATCCTTATTTAGCAAAAGGAGTAAACAAAATGTAAAAAAAATCCTCTCCGATACGTGAGGGTGCTGTTAAGTATCATACTAAGAGGAAAAAAAAAATCTCCACTTTTTTTTTCAATGGAATGGAAAAGAAAGAAAGAAAACACGTTTATTTGCGGTACACATGGCGCAAGGTAAGAACAAAACACGAAAATAAACAATTTGGGGGAAAATATGCGTCACATCCACGCAAAACGGCCATCGCTCAGCATAATGCTGCGACCCTATGCGAGACAGAGCCCCAGCGCTGGTTTGCAGCGACAGTCGGCGTTGACGTTATGACGTCGAAATAACAAAATAAGACAAAAATTAATAAATACAATACTTAGTCCTAAATGTTTATATAAAATATAATATTCGACGACACGGTTGGCGCAGTGGATGAGCGATCGACTGCTGCGCAACGTGTCGCGGGTTCGATCCCCGCACGGAACAAATATTTGTATGATCTGCAAGTAGTTGTTCCGGGTCTGGGTGTTAGTGTATGTGAGTTTCTATGTTTGTAAACGCACCCGTGATACAAGAAGAAATTCTTAGTGTGGGGCAACGTTTAAAAAAAAAAAAAAAAAAAAATTAAAATGGTAACATTTCATACCGTCGGCGACTCACGCGCCGCAGACTTAATGCAGAGTGCGCAGCTGTCATAAAAACTATTTGTTTGATTTCATACCGTCGGCGACTCACGCGCCGCAGACTTAATGCAGAGTGCGCAGCTGTCATAAAAACTATTTGTTTGACGGTTATATTACCGGGTTAGTACATGGGGCGCGGGCGGACGTCGTGAAGCGGGTGTCAAAAAGTCATAACTTATGACCGCAGTTGAAAATTTCCTAATTTTTTATGGATTTGGGGTAATTTTGGTACTAAAAATGTGAATTTTAAATAGCAATAACTATTTTTATTTTCAATAATAATAAGATTTTTTATTACTTTTTGGTAATTTTATTGCAGTACCTAAGTGCTCCTTTCGGGTCGGACAGGTTTTGTTTTATATATTGTATATGAGGATCATAGCCGGTGGCTCTCTATAGTTTCTGCCTACTCCTATGAGAAAAAGGCGTGAATTGATGTATGTATGATCCTTATCTTCGGAAGGCTACCAAGTGTTTGTTATTAGACGATTCTTATCCACGGACGGGCCTTCCATTCTCTATTGACGATGGTTTATTTACTATCAACCATTTCAGTACGAATTTTAATGCCCTATGATTCCTTCCCTTTGTTTTTAGGGTTCCGTACCTGAAGGGTGCCAAACGGAACCCTATTACTAAGCCTCCGCTGCCCGTCCGTCTGTCTGTCAGCGGGCTGTATCTCATGAACCGTAATAGGTAGACAGTTGAAATTTTCACAGATTGTGTATTTCTATTGCCGCTATAACAACAAATGCTTAAAACAATGAGAATATTTAAAGGGGGTCCCCATACAATAAACTATTGATTTTGAATAGAGCTCATCGAATAGAGTAAAAATATAATGAAAAATATTTTTTCTTAAATAATTTAGAAATAGGGAGCCGTAAAAGTTGCCAGTTTTAGACCATTTTTGTATGTATCGCAACACCTAAACAAGTTAGGAATTTGAAACTTCTGTTTATCATGTACCATATTTATACTGTATTTAATCATGTAGGTGGGGGGAGTAGTGGCTATCTGCCTGTCTGACTGACTGTTACTTTATTACGCTTTAACAGCTGAACCAACTAGTGTGAGTACATAGCATACATTGTATCCCAGTAGTACGCGCCCGTGGGATAATTCCCGACCTCCACGCGGGCAAAGCCGGGAGCAAAAGTTAGTTTTCATACAGTTCGTGCCGATACCAGAGAATAAAGTCTTTAGTAATAATGCACGACTTTCAATCTGTTTCACAGCCTCCGTTCCAAAGGTGCGCCCCACATTATGAGCGTTCTAAATTCATCCCTAGTTGCATATTAACTTTGAACGGTTTGAACCACGTTTGAACCGAAAACTTTGATGAGGTTCGTTACTACATGGACCACTAAAGGGAGTAAAAGGGTTTTTATTGAATCTGTTTCTGAAAGTGATGAAATTTTTGTAGCCTGCTTATATCTGCGACCATTGGTGAGAAACATATAAAGAGGCCAATCAATGAAGAAAAAAAGAAATAAATAAAGAAAGAAAGAAAGAAATTTTGCGAAACGCACAGGAAATACAAACCGTTAGCAAAAGAGGTACTTAGAATTAATGTATTTAAAAAAATTACAACAATTTAAAATAATAAAGATAATCTGCTAAGCCTTTTCCCTGTTGGGGTCGGCTCCCTATCTGACCTCCACAACCCAGATATTGGGCAATACGAAACCCCTTGGTAATACTGGTGTTCAGACTTTCGGGTTATGAGTAACGACTGTCAAAGATTATTAAAAAACCAGCCAAGTGCGTGTCGGACCACGCACAATGAAGGGTTTCGTAGATGGTATGAACTTATGCCAAGAACCTATGTTCTTGTGACATAAAAATATGTTTTCCCATACAGAATGTATGGGAGAACATGTTTTTCAACTGCAAATGTAAGTTGGTTGATTATTACCACATATCCAGAACTAACCATTTAGCTGGCAGGGGGGGGGGGGGGGGCACTTGACTCTAACAAAAATTTGCACTTTAAAGCTTAATATCTCGTATACCCATGCCAAATTACGACTTTCTAGTACAAACAGTATCTCTCTCAGTCAGACGGACATGGCGAAACTATAAGGGTTTCTTGTTGACTACGGAACCCTAAAAAGCAGAAAGTCCTATCTCAGCATGATGCTGTGACATTTAAAAATAAGTGTCGCAGCGCAGATCTACGAATGACAGCCGGAACCAGCTGCTGAACGTGCTGTCCGAGGTATGAAGGGGTCTCGCCGTGTTATGGATGGTCACCCCTCCACGGCCCGGCCTCAGTAAGCGTTGCTTGACATTGAAGATCAACTCGTGTGGCTGTTATTATTTAGCCTGTAACTATTATTTAAAACCTTAAGGGTGCACTAGTCGACGGCTCGAACTCGTTGGTGACCAATATGCATGCTAATTACTCAAATGATTGATTATCTAGTTTTTATTTATTTATTTAGTGAAATAGATGATGATTTATAACAAAAACAAGCGCGTAAAATTTCATGAACAGACCTTTGGGCGTATAGATATTATGGAAAAAATACCGGATGTATTTACTCAAAATTAATTGTACTTTTGAATAAATTATCTATCCCTGTACGGTTTCTATTTTGGCATTTTTTCTTAAAGTTATTTGTTTACGCCCAAGAAGACGAGTTAAAATTAGTGTTGATATATGGAAGTTTCGACGCTTATAACTTCAAAACTAATATGTTTTGTACTATTCTGCTTCCATACAGGACTAGATAATGACAAGAAAAATTGATATAATTTTTAGTTCTGAACGTACACCGTCAAACAGACGAGTAATTACTACGTTTGTATGGAAGAATGACCAACTAGCGTAGCCTTAATTAGTGCCAATAGGCTGCCTATAAAAATCCCAGCCTATATTCTATCATCATTACCGTCTTTCTCATTCATTACTAATTAGCTGTATAGAACTTAAGGCCTAATACTGTTGTTAAGTAAAACACCAATCAATACTAACTAGTCTGGCGATAATTAGTAGAACATAAAATAAAAGAGGCTATTTGTATCGAATTACGTCAGTTTAACTTTGTGAGCGATAGGTTCGAACACGTCGAACTAAAACTTGGGTGAAATCGAATCTTGTTAAGATGGGTTTTTATCCGACTGCAGCGAAGCCTAAAAATGAGGGCTATGTGTTTGACATGTATGTATATATGTGTGTATATGTCCGTCTCTATGTTCCCCCGTTACTACTAAACGGTTGAACCGATTTTTATGAATGGTATGTCGTTAGATTCGTCTTAATTGCGCGACTGTCACTGTGTATATTAAAATAAAGAGAATAGCAAGCATCCTTACATATTATAAAACAAAGTCCCCCAAAAATAAACTCAAAAACTACCGAACGGATTTTAGATTTAGACCTGCTCTTACTATCCCGTCTCAAAAATCCACCCTGTACACATTTAAAAAGCACATACTTACCTTGCCTCAGGTACTTATTAGTTTTACAGTCAGCCATTTCTCAGTAGCTTAATACCTTAATGGAACTTACATCATATCAACCTTTGAAAGCTGCTTCTCTGAATAGTCGTAATGATACTTTACTCAGAACTTCATTAGATATTACTGGTAAATTCAGTTCGCCCCGCATTTCAAATCTACCCAGGATAACTAACTCCCTGAAACAGTTTCAAAATCTTAGAATTAAACAGTTTATACTAAGAACTGAGTTCTCAAGGGCTAAAGGGGTCGATATGATTAGCATTTCAAGAGGACTCCTTAGTTATTCTAGATTCTATTAATAATAACACGTCTATCAATATATATTATTATAAAATATATTGATGATTTTATTTTTGTTTTTTTTTATTTATTATTATTATATATTATTTATTATTATTTATTTTCTATTATTAATACGTGTAACACGTTTAATTTAATCTATGCTTATTTTCCGGTACGTGGGTAGTTTTGTCTGTGTTGTTTTCTAAAAACATAAAATTATACTAGACTTAATTTTGTAGGGCAACGTCTAAATTCATCTAAAACGAACGCTACCTTTTTGTGATGGATAAAATTAGGTTTAAGAAAATGACAGCTGTCAAAATTGGTAGTTACAATGTTTTATTGTAACAGTACTCGTCAACAAATTTTATATTAAATTCGAGTATCCGTCAAACAACTAGTATTGGATCTATTGTTATTTTTTTTTCATTGTTTGAATGAATAGTAGTTTATTTCCAAAACTTTAGTAAACGTTACATTAATGTGGTCTCGACCCTTAACTAGGACGTCCTGTATGACAGGGGTCGAGGTTTCTCCTGTTACATAAATCAGCATGTGAAGGCTTAGACTAAATGCAGATTAGAGTGATAAAAAAATAAAATAAAAGGTAATTGAAAAGAAAAAAAAAACGAACAATTTTTATTATTATTTTGAATTTATTATTCTAAAATATATTCTGTTTTAGAATACATTAGGGATAGCATGTGTGAGGTGAGATGTGTGATGGGTGTGTGGATGTAGGTGTGTGAATGTGTGTGTACTCTGAGTACAATCATTTAAAACTTTATATCAAAATCTGAACCACTTAATATAGAGTTGCGAATACAAAGAATACATTAGAAGTACATCACGCGTTAGGGTACTTACCCCTTATACCTGGGTCATAACAAGTGTAGTAAACTTTATGGACAGTAGGTCAACTCCGACTATAACTTTAAAATACAGCAAAAGAATACACGTATTTTAGGTGGGTATTACACTATCATAGCTATAATTTATAGATCTTAAGATCAAAGATATAATGAAATTGTAAAATAGACATTTACTCCTTAAGGGGTGTAAATAAAATTAGGAGCAGTGATAGCCTAGTGGTGTGATCGTCAGACTGCCAAGGCATAGGTCTCGAGTTCCTCGACCTTAAAAAGATTATTTTTAACTAATATAGTGAAATTAATTTGTAAAGTTATGTCCAACGTGGGTAAAAAACTGAGAATCACACAATATCTGTAAAGCGTATTTCATCATTTAAAAAATAATTTAATTATTGATCTTTTAGTATAGATGTTTTATTAAAATACCTTTTGTTATATGTCTAATAATGTTATAATGCGTCTAATTTGGGACAGCGCTCCTTGATGGGCGAGTCCTATTACTGGCCCGACGTACGACGCTTTGCGTGAACTCAAAGTCACTGGCAAGCGTCTTCAACCCAAATGTTTGGGACGGCTGATAATGCTGATATAATTTTCGCGATAATGCTGTTGGTTTCATGGAGAAAGTTGTTCAGATTTATGAACTGTATCACCACCCTTAAATATGACCACGCATTTCTGAAACACGCTGTATACGGGTTGGAATTATGGAGGACAGCGTTAAACACACCTTCTGTTACCCACCGACACAGTGACTTTGAAATGATTTTGTCCAAGTTTCGTCATGCGAGGTTGAATATTATAGTACGTTGAGTTTTCGCCAGAATCTTAAGTGTTAAGGAATAATTTCAAGTTTATATATGTTTTACTTTGTTCTAGGTTTTCAGTTTAGTTTGTTTTGGAAGGATGTTGATTAAGGTACGTTAAGTTTTGAGTATAGCTTCAAGTTACTAGTTTAAATATGTATCTTTGAAGTCTTGGTTATAATATACTCTTGTGGTTTGAACTTTTGTATGGTTGTTTGTTTTTGAAGGAAATGGCATACTTTCGTGTTCACAGTTTGCTAGTATCCCATCTTTTGTGGCAAGCCACTCTTTCGGCCTGATTCCAAAGTCCAAGTTGTTACTTCACCAAATAAAATTGTACACAACGTACGACCCCAAGCTGCCTAAATTCAAACTCAAACTCAAAACTCAAAGCGTTTATTTCAAATAAACCAATTACAGGCACTTTTGAATTGTCAAGGGGTTGGTCAGTCAGAAAGATGAAGCTAGATGCCCATTCCAAAGCGTAGTAGGTACCTATGGAGAAGAACGGGCAAGAAACTCCACGGACACTCTTTTAAATCATGATAATTATGGTTACAAAATATTGGTGACATCATTCATGTTGAAGTTATACATGTGAGAACGATGCAAAACGTTAAAAGCGTCCGTAACAAAAATAAAAAATAAATTACAAATTCAAAAATTAAATTAAATTAAAATAAGCCGTGGTAGGTAAGACCAATTCATAACCATATAAGCAGCACAAATAAATTCTCTTCCTTTCACTTTATAAATAAGGTACAGTAGTATTTCTCTAATGCCGTGGTTTGCGTCTACACACAAATCCACGTACAATCGAAGAAACATATTAAAGCAGTTTGAAAACAAAATCCCGTGAACACGATGACCACATCTGTTCAACGCCCCTATTTGCGTCGACCAATCAATCTGCGTAGCCTTCTCCCAACTATGTTGGGGTCGGCTTCCAGACTAACCGGATGCAGCTGAATATCAGTATTTTACATGGAGCGACTACCTATCTGACCTCCACAACCCAGTAACTGGGTAATACGATACCCTTTGGTAAGACTGGTGTCAGACTTTCAGGCTTCTGACGACTCGTAACGACTGCCAAAGATCCACGAATGACAGCCGGGACCAACGGCTTAACGTGCTTTCCGAGGATTCTCGGTAGTTTAAGATGGTCACCCACAGACTGACCAGCCCCGGCAAGCGTAGTTTAACCTGATGGATAGACCAGTGTGGTTGTTGTTACTTAGCCACGAGCACCTCTATTTCATTCGACCAATGAAACAAAAAAATACATAGTAATATTTTGTCGCTTTTGTTTTTTGTTGTTCATCTGTTTTTTAGGCTCTGTTACAATGATCACAGATGTCTGACCCTTTTTCGACCACTAGGAACAGAAAAACTAAAACAAAGATGAGAAAGTTTAAAATTTTAATGTTTACTGTCTTTTTTTTTTCATTTACAAAAACAAGGGACACATCAAAAATCTGCCGCTGTGATACTATTGGTTGATGAGATTTCTATAGTAGCCGAGTGTTGCAAGCAGAAATAGTCTTTACGGTGCTTAGATATTAATTTATTCGATAGTACATAACATTTGTGCACGTGTTTATGCCACAAAGTCCCAAACTCAAAACATAGACCAAAAGTCGGTTACCGATGTCCATTGGCCGTTTTTACATTGGACGATAACGATAACGACACGATATCGTTGGACTGGTAGTATATATATTCTTTTATTGTCTGACTGATGGACTAAATTGTTTTTTTTCTTCCCCAGTTAACATCCCTATTATTACTAAACGCTTTCACACTGCGTCAGTGTAGTCACCGGTATCGTAGCCAATTGATTGTCGTGCCGATATCGGCGGACGACATAGTGCAATTGTTGACTGCTGCCATTATTACCACGAATATAATTAAACTGGAATTGCGCGGCAATGTAAGCTTTTGCTGGTGCCGATTGGAGGCTGCTGTGGCATACCGCATGACAATAAGCTGTTAGTTACATCTTGTCGAATACCGGTATCGTCACGACATTGTCGGCCGATATCGTTGTTGTCCGAACTGAGGCCCCGTTCCCACTATTTCGTGACGGCAAATTATTGTGTCGTTTAAAGTGTCGTGGCTTGTGTATTTAAATGGAGGTGTTCAAATATAGAACGACACGATGAACTGTAAATTCAACGATAAATTAATTGTCACGACATAGTGAGAACGCGCCCTGACGATATGTCGGTGTCGTTGTCGTCGCAGTGTGAAAACGGCCATTGAGTCAAACGTGTCGAAACAACACTTAAAATTTCACACATTTCAAACATAATTTCCAGCTTTTATTTAGCCTAATTCTGCCCAACACAACATCAACATCGTTCTTTACGTAAAGCTTGCTTACCCTACACTGTTTACCTTTCCATGTAATAAAATCTCCTTCGAGATTGCTTTTCATATCCCGAGAGCCGGCACTTATTACTACTAAAGTAATATGAAAATTTCTGAAGAAAGCCCTTTTGTATGAGGCAACTTGAAAACTCGGTATGGATTTGTGGTGAGGTGCGAGTGAGAGCGATAAGTTTTAAAGGTGGTGTAGGTAGAATTGATTGATGAGGAGCTTGTGGCTAAGGAATAACATTCCCACGGGTCAATCGATCAGGTTAAGCTACGCTTGCCGCAGTTGGTCCGTGGATGGGTGACCATCTTCACATACCGAGACCCTCCATGCCTTGTTATTACTATTTAGTCCGTAAGTCAAATAAAAATAAATAAATAGATAGATATATTATAGGTGTGATCTATTTAATAGCGATAAAAAAAAAAAAATAGTGTTTTATTTCAGGCAAAATACCCATATAAAAAAAAAATAAGTAAGTAGGTAGTAAAAACATTAAAAATTATCAATAAAAATTATCATTAAAAATTATCATTAAAAATTATCATTAAAATAAAAATAAAAATAAAATATCATAAAAAATTGTCATTATCATGATTATACATTGTCTTTCGTCATTTTTTATTCTCGTTTAGGTGAACAGAAATCCAGTGCACAAATATGGGACTTGTTAGGTTGCACGAGACAACCCTCAAAATGCTGTTACTGGAAAGCCTAGCCTTTTCACAACGATGTCTAGGTCGGCTTCCAGTCTAACCGGATACAGCTGAATACCAGTATTTTACATGGAGCGACTGCCTATGTGACCTCCACAACCCAGTTTCTGGGTAACACGATACCCCTTGGCAAGACTGGTTGTCAGACTTTAGGACTTCTGACTACCCGTAATGACTGTCAAAGATCTGCGAATGACAGCCGGGATCGACGGCTTCACGTTTAACAAATAAATGCTAAGGGCAGGAGAATGGTGATGACGCAATGCATGTCAATGTCATGTCATGTCATGTCATGTCATGTCAATCTTCTGGGCACTTATTATAATATAATAAATAATAAATAAACCTCCGCCATCAGTGAGCCCTCACCCACAAAGTTTACCGCATCAGAGCTAAGGAAAGTGGTTGTGTATGTAATGCTTTGTCTCACACGTTCTGTGTGGTTTCATTGAGATCCTGCCACGAGTAGGATTTTTTTTGTAGAGTAGATGTTCTGTAGGAATAGTTCTGAAGTAATAATGGAATGAGATGTCGACCTCACCACCATTGTTAAAATCGTTTATAGTAAATATATACATTGGAATAAGAAAAAATGGCAATCAAAACCACTGCCGAAAGTGAAAACTAAAACTTTGGGATAACTGATTTTTTTAAAAATTTAGTACTTAATTAGTATGAATAATTAAAAAAAAAAAATGTGAATTGAAATTGTTAACATTGGTCTGGTTTTCACATCTATTGGCAATCCTAGCAATAATAATTTAAAACATTTTCATATAGTTTATTTATTAATCAAAATATGATGGGCTGTGTAAATGAATATTTATCCACTTACTGTCGATTACACGCAAAAACACTTAGTTTTCAATAAAATTCTCTCTTTTTGCACGAACTTGTGACCTTCAAACTTACTGCTATAGTTTGACCGAGACCGCTGTATGCCTTAGGTATGTGCGTGGCGACACGGTGGTGCAGTGCAGTACACTGATTCGTAAACTTTCACGGCATCCCGCCAATCATTTGTCATTGCTGCCAAGATGCGCTTCTATAGGCGTCGAGCTCATACAGCACGACGCGGCGACGGTGCACCGTCATGCCGCGAGCATGTCGGTGACGCGAAGTCACAAGTTTAAAAGAATCCTTTCTCTCTTTTTCACTTCTAAAATAAAAACAATATAATATCCTAACTTAAACCTGTTTACAAACTAAAATAAAGCATCGAAATATTTGTACGTATAGCTGTCGAGTCGCCTTTTGATTTCCAGGAAATGTACAACTGGGTGATCACTTCAGAACAGCAATCTATAGTAAGCAGTGTTATCAATTAACAACAATTTCCTCCAATAATTAGATCACCATTAACAATTCGACGTTACTAACAAAGTTCAAAGTGAAATTATGAGATTCCGGAGAAGATAGATGGTCGGACAAATTTCATAACGAGACTAGTTCACAACAGTATGCTTTTGTGTGATTTATGGACACACCAAATTGTTAGGAATCAGATATTTTGGGAGCTCCAGACTTGAGAAGTCCTTGTAAGCTTTTTGTCTTTAACGAAGATGCTTTATAAAATTTTGGGGGTCGTTTAAATTTAAACTATTTAAATTAATATTATAAAGATTTGATGTTTTGTATGTTACGCTTTCACGCTAAAACGGCTGAACAGATTTGTATGAAATTTGGCACATAGGTAGATCATAACTTGGGTTAGAACACAGTATACTTTTGATCCCGATATTCCCACGGGATCAAGATTTATGCGGGTGAAACCACGGCGAAAAGCCAAAAGATATATTCAATTATTCAGTATTTGATTTAAATAATATCAAACTAATCTATAACATTTTACATAATGACGTCCTCTGTCAGCTCTTCAAGCCGAGTGTCTTATAATTTCTATCTTCCAAATTTGAACTACAGACCATTCACTATAACTTGTCCCTTGCCGTCATGTTGGCATTGCTTGTCAAGCTTAGTTTCAATACTCATAGAGTTTAAAATGGCGACTGAGAGAATAATGCTACCAATCGCGTCACGGGACAATTTATAATGAACGCATTGTACATGATGGCGCGTCAGCTCTTCAAACTGATTTTCTATTATTTTCTATCTTCTAAATTCGAAATAGTGTTTATGCCATAATCGTATGCCATTATCTTATAAATACTCGCGGAGGTTGTACGGAAACGCCATGCAGGCTAAAGTCTTTACAGTACCTAAGGCGCCATCTTTACGGGCGTAAAAATCGCGGCGATAGTCTCGCCGTGCCATCAAATTCAATAATTTAGTAGAAACTCTATGAATCAATCTCCACACGGCCATATCATAGCGGCGATAATTGCAGGCATAGTGTGACTATCGCTGCGATTCTCTGTCCTTGGAAATACTGTTTTAAGCCTGGTTAATCTGGCCCAAAAGTAACGAATCATTTAATATTTGATAAGGGCTTGTTCTAACATTGACGGGGTATGAATATTTCCAAATTATCATATGATAATAACTCGATCAGACCAGATCAACATAATATATGAATTACGCAATAAAAACTATCATTTAGTTCGTTTGGCTTTTGTATTTTGGAAAGGTTCTTAATTTTCACATTCAGCGCAGCACTCTTGTAGATACTACAGAACGAATCTCAGTTAAAACCAAAAGAAAACCCTCTGAAAGACACAACTAAGTAAATATATTAATCCATTCTCCTCACTCGACGTCAAGAACTTTGTCAATTTGTCATGACGCGGTGT
Source organism: Agrochola lota (assembly GCA_947364205.1). Lineage (NCBI taxonomy): Eukaryota > Metazoa > Arthropoda > Insecta > Lepidoptera > Noctuidae > Agrochola > Agrochola lota. The sequence continues at coordinate 17,040,490 of OX376240.1, forward strand.
TGCCAACAGTTTGCATGGCAGTGCGCCGCGCCGAACCAAGTTCGCACACGTTATTAAAGTTCGTCTGTATGACTGACAGGAGCCGAAACTTCTCTTCAACTGAATAGGTCCTTGTGGGGTGACGGGCTAATCGTTCTTGTTGAATATTAATTTGAAGACAATGGAGTTGGTTGTTTCTGCGGTTTCTGTTTGTCGATGAGATTGAATTTGTTTATGCCAGGAATTTCTCCAGTCTCGATATAATTCTGCAGCTTGTCTCTGGGTCATGCAAATATTTGTTTGAATATTTTATGGGTATCGAATTTGTAATCTTATAGATTACGAGTTCGCAGATAGTTTTTACTATGGATAATGGATTTTAATGTCTTATTATTTAACGGAACTGAGAAAATCTGATAGTTTGAAAGATAAACTCAACAAAATTCAAAACTTTACCCAAATAACAGTTGAAGATGCAATTATTTCCAGTGATCTAATAATCAAAGAAATTGGTCTTCCAAATAAATCTGATTCTTAAAACACAATTACAGAACTGGAATTTACATAAGATACAAAATTAAATACAAGACTTATTGAAACAGAACTTTGTAACGAAGCAAATGGAAAATTGATACTCACTGAAACTCCGGAATGAAATGAACACAAAACTGAAGACATTGTAGCAATTAAAACAAAACAGTGCCATATTAATAAAACACAAAAGCACTGGAATTTAATGGGATTCTCTGAATTTTATGATTGTTATAAAGTAGGAAGAGATTTATTGTGTTTTGGGTGAAAGGAATGGACGTCATTGGTGACTCCAATTTGACATATTAAGCAGTAGCTCGGCATGTTTACTTACGTCAGCAATTTCATTTATTGCTGATGATTATTTCTAAAGAAATTTCTTCCAGCATACCTGCGATAGGAAAGTAGATAGAAAGAGAAGTAGACAACGTGTGTATGCGTTTGTACGTGAGTGATTATATATTCATTGCCTTTGACTTTGCCTTTGCAATTTCCATCATAACTCAAGTTCTTAAGTAGGGGCCCGTTCACTGTAATCATTTTAGTATAATTGGTAAACTTATCCTTGACAATGTGCTTTACTTTATTACAGCTATTATTTTGCTAGTTTAAAAAAGTTTTTAGAAGGAAAAAAGGAGATAAATCAATTGGACTCACATAGTTTGTGCCAAAAAGGACAAAAAAGATTTTGAATTAGATACATCATCATCTTGAAAATTCTATACCACTTCGTTGAAGAATTACAAGGGAACACTCGTACCTACTTGTATTCAATTTATCGCTAAAATATATGAGCTATTTTCTTGAAAAAGATAGCAGAGGGCCCACATCCTCCCAACTTTTACTATTTTATTCAACCCTGACCTTTTCCACTCCAAATAATTTTAGTAACACCTGTCTCTGCGCCATATTCGTGATTTCCATTAAAACTTGCCGTGTGTTGATACGGGGTCGACAGAAACGTTAGCTATGTATCAGACATGCGCCAAACTTTGACAGAAAAGGGTCTAAACAACAGTGGTCCGGCAGTCTCTCACAACTTACTATTCTCGACTCTAAACTTTTTGACTGGATGTGCAAGATATAAGGGTTTGACCTTAATTAGGTGCGTAGCCGTTGATATGTTAAAAGTACATGCTGAAATGGGTTCATTTCCAGATGTTAAAGGACCTGAACAACGAGGGTAGTTTGTAGTATGGAAATCGAAATTGGACGCGGTCTAATTCTTACACCTGAATAAAAATTTGCGAGTTCTTTTGTTGTCAATACGATTGGCTTGTTGGATGTTTTGTTCTTAATAAACGACTTCATACAGCTAATCCTTTTCTAAAGTTCTGCTTTGTCTAATATCAACAAAAATTTAATCTAGATGGCTTTATGACTTCTGAGTTCTCTCAAACCACTTGGCTCATCTAATAAAGAAAATATCCGTAATTTACACTGTCCACAGATGTCTCGAATGTCCTTCAGCAAACACTTCTAACTTATCCAAGTGTCGGTGTTAATGTACCATAATTTACAACAGCTATTAATTATTCAACTTTTGCTATATTTCAAAGGGAATTTGGAAAAAAATAACATCTTGTGAAGTTTCATTAGTTTTTATTTAACATTTTATCGCAGTCCATCGCTGGTCATGTTTACAATATAGTGTCTGCTTCATTGGTTTTTTCATCGCAACCGAAACATGTGCTTATAATTCCTTTGGTTCAGTTTACGGCATGCGCAAAAGCATCTGGTTTCTGAAAAACTGTGTATGAAAACTCTTACTAGCCACAATTTCCAGGGCTAAATAGAGTACGGATTTGAGTCCGCTAAAAGTCCGTCAAAATGAACTGTAGATATACAGAGGTAAATGGTAATCTCATACCAACTAAAAAACCAACAGAGAGCGCTGTCAACAGTGAAGTGAAGCCGTAAACATGTGTGCACTTTGTGTGGTGTAGTTTGATTGTAGTGTCATTGTAAAAGGTTGTAGATATGTGCGTGTGAGTGTGTTTGCACAGAGCGGAGGTGTAGTTTTGGCATGCTTCACTGTATTGTACGCAGCGCTCTGTCTTGGTTTTTTATTTGGTCTAAAGCTAGCAATCTGTGCCAAAATGTGCCATCCCATCGCAGTATCCATCAGTACAACTCCGTAATACCTTTGGAAACACAGAAGTGACGTTTATTGAGACCAAAAATAATAGTTATATATGAAAATAGATTATTTCTCTAACTATAAATAGTTCAGACATTTCTCTCATTTCCTATTCTCGTAGAAGTCACGAAAGGCGACCAAGATTTTATTCGATCAGAATGATCGAGCGGCCCTCTTTTAGAACTTACTCCTTTCTATTTGTAACTACTGGTAAATTCAATAGTCGATATACAAAACAGGATTAATGAGTGCTGACATGTCGAAGGAAGGAGATAAAAATACACAACTAAGTTTAGTTTTGGCACTTATTAGCGATGTCGTACGAAAAGATTAAAAATAAAATAAATCTTTATTTCTCCACAAATGCGTTTACATTATTTTGATCTAAAACTGGCTTAGTTACTGCTCTAGAGATAAAACCCTGACTTCTAAACTAGGTTTATGTACTTGTATCTTTGAAGCCAGTGTCAAAGTGATGTGGATATAGAAAATAGGACACACATTATACACAATAATCCATGAGGGCAAGTCCAAACGAAAAATTTTTTTTTTTACAGAATACAAGACAAAAAAAAACATTAAATGAAAGTGTGGTGTATGTCTCTTGTGTGTTTGTCTGGAGTTATGTGTGTGTGGATGTTTGAAGGTGTGTGTATGTTTGTGCAAGAGTGAGTGTGACTGTGAGTGAAGTATGAGTGAGTGTGCGAACGTATGCGAGAGCATATCAATCATAATTTTTCATTTATAAAAAAAACTCAACTTTTTCCAATATTTCCCAACAGAAGATCCTCCGTATTGCGATAAGTTAATTTTAGAAGATACATCCTGTAGCTTACATAGATTAAAACTCATATTTATAATTGGGATTCATTTTTAGTACTTTATTAAGCTGGTTATAAAGTTTCGTGCTGGTGACATAATAGTCTCTCTTGGCAAACGAGGTTATATGCGACTCTTTAGAAAAAGCCATGTGTTTAATTCTGCCTGTTGGCTCAGAGGACGGATGAATAGGGTGTTTACAGAGCATTGACTGAAGGACATACAGCTGCCTGACAGTTAACAATTCAGATTCCGCATAAAGCTGTATCTAAAGTGTTAACTGTCAGGCAGCTGTATGTCAAAAAGCTGTATGTAAAAATTCCGAAATAAGCACAATTTCGGTATTTTTACTGATTGTTTCTTAGTTTCGACCCACTTTTATAGAAAACTTATTTATAAATAGACGTAATCCCATATGCTTCTATCTAGCCCATTAAAATACAAGACAGTTTTATTCATAACTTTCACCAAAATATTCCTAGCTTTGAAAACGGGTCAAATCCTTCTGATTCCGTCGACCGCAACGTCCGCAACTGACTGGCGTTTGAGGCGCATTGCAGCATTTGACACCAACTTGTAAAGATTGTGGGATTTCTCGTCCGTTCAACTGGCATGGCAGCGATGTGCCGTCATCCGTAACTGTCAATATTGAGATTTCAGCGGGAGATCTGACAGATGAATTGTTTGTCTTATTTATTTTTTTAATATTGTGGACAGGAGTTTGCTTCGGTATTTGAACTTCTTTTGAAGTTCAATCTTGTTTGGTTGATGTTTTCTTATCTGCAATTTAATTTGATGTTCTTATTTTGACAGCAAAGAATATATACATAATTTAAAGGGGAACTAATTTTTTGAGCTGTTATTTAAATATTCGAGATGTTATTATGATCAGTTGAAAAACATATTGAGCAGTTATTTAATTTAATGACGGTTGATTAATTATTGCGACAGTAAAACATGGACAGTAATAAAAAAATCAATTTGTCGGTTATTTTATCACACAATGTCAATTCTAAAAATACTTGAGCAGTCCAATAACCGAATGAGCGGTAAAAATGGTCTATTGTTGGTGAATCATTCAACTTGTATTCTTTCCTACACTACAGCCATTATTCTTCCTTTCTTTTACGAGACATGGTCTAAAACCTCTACAAGTCCTAACTTATGTATCTCTACTTGAACAGAACTTGTAAGCAAACTAAGTATAACATACCATAGTCGCGACTCTGTCCAACTAGACGCCACTTTATTGAGTTTATACATACCACAAATATGTCTTCTATTTTATAAGAAGCTTCGCAGACCCAGTCGTGGTAATGTGTGGGTAAAAGACAAACTAGCCTCGTGTCTTTTACCCTTTTTTTTTTTTTTTTTTGTTCCGGGGTGGAAAATCCTCATGGATGTAAGAGGGGCGCGCGTGGAACACTACGCGCCGCCACCTCGGGTCCTGATGTTTGGGGGGCGACGGACGTCCCCGAGTCCGTCGCCCCTGGACCCATTTAGGGGGGCTGGAAGAGGGCGTTGTCCGCCCTCCGCCGACGCCCGGTGCGCCTGCTGCGGGCCGGGTGAGTGGACGAGATCTCCCTCTCCCTTTCTGCAGCTTCTGCGAGACAACTGTCTCGCAGTAGGAAACCACCGCGTCCCAGGACTCGCCGCTGCCGACCATCGCATTCACTAGGGCCGGCAGGTGTCTTTTACCCTATGTTAAGTGTTATTTACATGTGTTAACTTGCTGCAGAGGAAATGCTGTTGGTTCTAGAAATTGTATTATGTAATATGTCAATCTATTGCCCGTTTCACCGAAAACTAAGGACCTTATTCAATTATCAATTGTCAAAGAAGTAATAGTCATCGGGACATATCTATCAGATCCTCTAAAAATAAATTGAACTCAAATGATGCGCACTTTTTAAATCTTTTTCTTTTCGTGTGGTTAGTGACTAAACTGGTGTCAGAGTTTTAAAGCCGCCCATGGTCCTCTGATCTGGCTTTACATGCTGTCGAGAAATATTCGGTTTCCTCACGATGTTTTCTTTTACCGTTTTTGAAGCAAAGACAATTATACAATACGGAAAGTCAGAGGTGCGTGCCCTGGTTTCGAACTCGAGACCTATGACTTGGTAGTCCGACGGTCACACTACTAGGTTATCACTGCTCTTAGGTACTTTTTAAATAATTGTGTCTCTTTGTAACTCTCTGGCCTTTTATCATAGTTTCTAGTACAGGTCGCAGTAACTAAGTTACGCTGACCACACGGGTGAACAAGCGTGCGCGAGCCGAGCGAGCAATGCGAGCGTTGCCGCGGTAGCGGCCGGCGAGCGCTATATCCAAGTTGGTCGCAGTCACTCCAGTACGTGAATCTGTATATATATAACCGAGTATGTTAGTCCCCAAAACAGGCATTATTTGAGGTTCACAAAAAGATACGCAATCATTACGTATATCAGTGTTCAATAATATTTTTAAGGGATTGCAAAATAGGAATTAGTACGCAGTAGCTTTCACAAGTGTACGTCAAGCACTTAAATGTACGTTCAGCTCGCCAGGGGCAGTCAACTCCGCTACCACCTCGCTGACAGGCAATACAAAAATATAAGTATAATATTAATAATAATAAAAAATTATATATTTTTTAAATTATTTTATTAGTAATGTTTTTACGACGGCATGAGCTGTTCTCATAACTACGAGTAGCTAATGCTAAACTTATCTTTTTTTTTATTTTACATATAAATCAATCGAAATCAAATCCGTTTGCCGAAGACAATACATACAATTAAATTGCAAGACGTTGAGTTAATCCTGCTCATCTTTTTAACACCCACGACTACATACAGGGTGTTCTAATCCTGTCATTATTATACAAACAAACATTGTATCCCACAATAATAATATTAGATTTGTGTAACATAAATAAGACATGTTCTGTGGTTCTTATAGAAATACATTTGTTTTCTTTTCTCTCTGTATTCACTTCGCGTTTTTTGCTTCGTCGGTTCCGTGAGTTATTGAGGGTGCTGTAGTTATTGTTTTGTTATTTTCTGGTGTAAGTACAGTTTGTTTTAATAAAAATGGTGAAAAGACTGCTTGCAAAGTATTATTTACTCTAATTAAAAATATTCTCAGTGGCTCGGTGTCTCGATTTTTCGTGGTCAATGGCAATTGGCTTGACGACTGAGTAAATTTATGTAGGTGAAAGTCAAAGTCAAACAATTTATTTCAATTAGGCACATTAAAGGTACTTTTTGAACGTCAATTTTACAAAAAATAGAGTTGATACTAGTCGCCCCTTCCAAAAGGTAGTTTTCGTATGGAGAAGGATGGGCAAGAAATTCCACCGTTACTCTTTTAAAATGATTTTACAATATTTTGTATACATTAGTTATATGTGAAGACGATGCATTTACAATAAGATTACTATACTACGATAGGTAAAAATAATGAAAAATGAAGCAATGACAGATAAATTAATTTTGTTATAGATACATGGTGCTCACATATTTACAAACATTGCAAAATTATACGATATTGCTAACATTTTAACAAGTAATACTTATAAGTCAGTGTCAGTGTTATACGAGTAAAAAAAATATCAAATTATATAATTAAATTAGCAACCAGGTTGATTTTTTCTAGACTCTAAACTGTCATATGCAGCAGGACCAGCATGTTTCCAAGCATTCTTATCTTGGATATAATCCTCTAATTTGTAATATGCTTGTTTACAAAGTGTACTTCTAATATGAGTTTTAAATTTTCTTTCAATTTAATTGTGATACTAACAAGGTATTTTGTTGTAACATTTAACACAGTACCCCATAAAAGATGTATGTACTTTAGATAGTATGAAAATGGCTGATCTATTTTATTTTTATTTGTACCTTTATTCAGTCAGTGTTACTACTATAGTAGATTTAGATCTGATTTGCTATTAGCTTCTGTCCACGACTTCGTCCACGAGAAATTTCTGGTTAAACATAAAATATATCCTATGACACTCGGAAACACTGTAGCTTTTCATTAGTGAAAGAAATTCGGAATCGGATCAGTAGTTCAGAGGAGCTCGTGGCTAAGTAATAACAGCCGCATAGATCGATCCATCAGGTTGAGCTACGCTTGCCGGGGTTGGTCCGCGGATGGGTGACCATCTTTACATACCGAGACTCCTCCGTGCCTCGGAAAGCACGTTAAGCCGTTGTTCCCGGCTGTCATTCGTGGATCTTTGACAATCGTTAAGATACGTCAGAAGCCCGAAAGTCTGACACCAATCTTACCAAATGGTATCGTATTACCCGGTTACTGGGTTGTGGTGGTATGGTATTCAGCTGCATCAGGTTAGACTGGAAGCCGACCCCAACATGGTTGGGAAAAGGTTAGGCAGATTGATCAGTAGTTCTAAAGATTACCCCCGACACACAAACTCACACACCTCTTAATAATATTATAATATAGTATAGATTGGTAGATTAGATTTGCTTGGAACTATATAAACATATTGCTACATCTTACACATACTATAAATAAAAGAAGACGGAACAAACTATACTCCATTTGAAATAAGATTAGACATAGTCAAAATCGGTTGAACGGACTGTAAAAAAAGGTTTAGTTAAATATGTAATCTTATTTCAAATGTAGTAAAATTTGAAATAAGATTAGACATTTTTCAAATGGAGTATCGGTAGGGCTAGTTAGGCTTCTGACTACCCGTAACGACTATCAAAAATCTACGAATGACAGCTGAGACCAAGGGCTTAACGTGTTTTCTAATGCACGTAGGGCTCGATATGTAATGGATGGTTACCCATCCACGATCCGACCATAGCTAAACCATCGATCGACTCGTGCCGCTGTTATGAGCCACGAGTCCCTTTTCTGCCTGAGACTATGAGCCAATAAAATTCGAACAAGGTTAGAGCATAAAAATTTAATCCATTAGCAGTGCTTAGAGCCCCTTCGAGACGACGAAGCCTTTTCTTGGCAGTATACGACAACACACTTTACAAGCACTAACATTTTCAGCCAACAAACTTTATAATGCTCCAATCACCCATATACTGCGCTGTTTGGCTAAAATCCTGGAAGTTTGTTAAAATATAAAACTGAATAATAAAATTTGTTTTTTTATATCTCGCTCTCTCTCTGCCTAGCCTTTTCCCAACTATGTTGGGGTCGGCTTCCAGTCTAACCGGATGCAGCTGAATACCAGTATTTTACATGGAGCGACTGCCTATCTGACCTCCACAACCCAGTAACTGTTGTTTGTAACTGTTTTTATATCTCGCTACAAACATAAAAATGTATATGTTACAACGTATTCCCGAATGGCTACAAGATTTTGTTATAGAACGTTTTTGCTAGTTTCTTTCGTTAGATTTGTCAAGCTAGACTAATTCTTTTTGTGCTAGAAATGTGAGGAGAATACAAAGCAAACGGCTTGTTATCTAAGTAAAAAGTTTTAAAATCTATCAAAGGCGTATGGAATCACGTATATAATAGAATTCAGTTGTCACATTACTTATCCAATCCAAGTGACTAAAAGTTGAAATGACTACTTTTTTCTTTCTCGAATTCTATCTCAGTTAACTTGATTTTGTGTATTTTCTGAGCTGTTAAACCCTTTTTGCAGTACCAGATTGAGTTGCCCCGTATGTGTGTTACTAAGTTTGTAATCATGTCTAGAAAGTTTTAAACAAATAGACAGAGTAAAGACAAACTAGATCAGCTATCGATACGGATACGTTGTTCAGTCGGGTCGGCACCGGATGAGCTACAAAATTGTATTACTGGAGCTAATGGACCAATGGACGGGCTCCGACAGGCTGTGACATGGTTACATCTGACACTACTTCCACCTACCGCCAACAGTGTTTGTCATTTTGCGGAATATAACGTAGAAATGACTGCCTATAAGCTTGTAAATGATTTTGATTTGATTTTAGCTGTTGAAGCTTTAAAAAAGACTATCTGTCTTTTAATTTAATAGGTACATATGTATTATTCATGTAACTGATTTCTTTAATGGGAAATATATCTGACTTATCCTGTAGGAAAATCTTAGCCATCCTAAAATTGCATTGAAAAGTAGATATGGTACCTTCTCTCTGCAAGAGAAGACTTTATATTCTAGTGAAATTCATGTTGAAGAACCTTTACTAGCTCATCATTGTATCACACAGCATTCCGCCAATCCCACTAATTCTATCGGCATTGCCTGACTGCTGCCAGATTGTGAACCGCACCTGAGTAAAGCCGTATTTACTAAAGTTAATACTCCTAAATATGGATGATACAGTTTCAGTTCAGATAAACTGCCTGTATTTGCTGGTTTACTACGACACGTGAAAACATAACTCGCATATATTCCGGTCGCATTACCATCTGAATGTACCAGGCGGCGAAATAGAGCATTAATTTTGAATGCTACTGAATTTGACATAATAATGTCAAAAGACCGTTGCAAGGAGCTCCAACTTGAAATATTGAGGTATTCATTATTAAGTGATCGTGTTATCCGAGTGTTTTTGATATTTTACATTTTTTCTCTCGTTTTTCTATAATCTGTGGGGGCGATTTCGTGAAAAGGGACGGAAGTGTGTAACAGGAAGCCGGGGCAGCGCGTTTTAATGAGCGCGCGCGGTGCTAGAGTTGGCCGTCAGATGGTACCAATCCATTTTCCGAGAGGATGGTACTGTCAGCCATGATGTCAGATGTTACACATCATAAGCGACAAGTTTAAGGGTCGCTCGTTTTCTCAGATGTTATGAAATTATTTTTGATTTGTAATCCTGAACGGTTACTTAGAGATATCTTTGTGTACCAAATGTTATGTTATGATAAGAACAAGAAACAATAGAATGTGAATCTTTGCCGGATGGCAGATTTTAAGACTGATTTTACAGCTGTCCAGGAGACCCGTACGGGCTCCCGGAACGGAGATACACGTGAGGCGCTAGAACATTGTTTCACAACGACGCGGCTTGGATCGTACGCGACCCGCTCCGGGTAGAGCCCGTACAACGTATCGTACTACTACGTCGTTTCAGAGCACAGCGGACGCTACCCGTACGGGTCTCCCGTGTACGAATGGCGCGTACTCTTGGGTCTCAAGGACAGCTGTGAAACCAGCCTTATACAATCTTGACACTTTGTTTTTAGTTCATTTGTGTGTGTGTGTTTGCAGTGTGTTTTTTTTTTGATTCTGTTGCATTCAAACTGCGCCGTGTCAAAGTACTAAATTGAAATAATTGTTTAAAAATGGGTCCAGACAGTGTGAGGCATGTTGCTATGAAACAAATGAGATTTGATACCGACATTTTTATTTCTTTGAGACCTGACCCAAGCTGCTGAGATTGTAATTTTTACCCGACTATGGCAAAGCCTACTATGATGAGACTATGATTTTGACGTCTGACTCCGATTATACGAAAACCGAAATAATCGAGATCCTTAACTTGTTACACGACTGCACAAAAGGTAGTGCATCTTCTTAAATTTAACAATTATTATAAATAAATAAAAAAGACTCCGACTGCATGAGATTCTTTTGTAGAAAGAAATATAATAAAGGTCATATTCTTTCCAGCTTTTTTAAAGTTAACTTTTTATGCAGTTGGGTTTTAGATTTGTTAAATTTACTTTTTTTTTAGTTCTTGGCTAATTAATAACTGTCGCACGGGTCGATCCATCAGGTTAAGCTACGCTTGCCGGGGTTGGTCTGTGGATAGGTGACCATCTTTACATACCGAGACTCCTCCGTGCCTCGGAAAGCACGTTAAGCCGCTGGTCCCGGCTGTCATTCGTGGATCTTTGACAGTCGTCAGAAGCTCGAAAGTTTGACAATCAGCCTTACCAAGGGGTATTCTGTTACCCAGTAACTGGGTTGTGGAGGTCAGATAGGCAGTCGCCATGTAAAATACTGGTACTCAGCTGCATTTGGTTAGAATGGAAGCCGACCCCAACATAGTTGGGAAAAGGCGAGAATGAATTAGAGAATGAAAAAGATTGAGAATGAATAATTTAAAAAAATATAAATTTGTAAATTGAAATTATTTTCATTAGTCTGGGTTTCATAGCTATTGGCAATCCTAGCAATAATTATTCAATCATTTTCATGTAGTTTATTTATTAATCAAAACATGATAGGCTGTGGAAATGAATATTTATCCACTTACTGTCGATTACACACAAAAACACTTAGTTTTCAATAAAATTCACTCTTGTTGCACGAACTCGCGACCTTAAAACTTATTGCTATAGTTTGACCGAAACCGTTGTACTGCCTTAGGCAGTCGTTCCATGTAAAATACTGGTATTCAGCTGCATCCGGTTAGACTGGAAGCCGACCCCAATACGGTTGGGAAAAGGCTAGGCAGATTGATTGACCTTTTTTGTTTAGGTAGTTTTTGGCAGTCGTGTTTTTATGTCTTTAATTACTTTTTTTGTACCTCTTTAGTTGGCTGTTTGTCATAGTCGGGATTTCCTTTTTTTGGAAAATGGCCGTTGACATTTGATTTCGATATTTATTTCTATGATTCCTACATCTAGTGGTTTCTGAGAAAGGCTGTCTAAACAATGAAACTATGGGCCGGCCCTACGAAGACATTTAAAAAGATCCTACAAGGATTCCGCTTTTACCTATCCCTAAGCTGAATCCATAGAGGAAGACGAAGGAAACTATAAGGAAGTCCTCAATACTTCCTCATACGGACTTATCTCCACTTACCTCGTCTTTAGGGAGTATACACGACGATACAAACTCGTATCGGACCGATCAATCTGCTGTCCTCACAATTTCATAAGAAATGGTGCCCGGTCCTCCGGGACGGGAATCTCATAAATTTTCCGCGAGACACAGTTTGACTTCCCAGATACATTGGACGGGCTAACGACTCCTCTGGGAGAATAACCCTGCAAATCGCGTTATTCGGGCTAACCTGTTTATTTGACGAAGCTCCGTTGCTTCTGAGGGGCTAGTTTAACTTGATATATCAGGGTGGCGCTGCTCGTTATGGGGAAACGTGGTCACGTGGTAGTTGGCGTTTATTCCATACAAATGCATTCCTCTATTTTCTCCCTGGTTATACTAGAGCTATTTTTTTACCGATATAATGTATATCTGCTACTGCCATGTCCATATGATTTAGTTTTAGGCGTGCATAATTTTTTTGTAAAAAAAAAATATATTTAAAAAAACAACGATTCGAACATGGCCATGGATTAGTTTTTTTTTTTTTTAAACTTTACCCCAAACTAAGAATTTCTTTTTGTATCGTGGGTGCGTTTACCAACATAGAAACTCACATACACTAACACCCAGACCCGGAACAACTACTTGCAGATCATACAAATATTTGTTCCGTGCGGGGATCGAACCCGCGACACGTTGCGCAGCAGTCGATCGCTCAGCCACTGCGCCAACCGTGTCATCAAAAGTTTAAATAGACTGTTTCGTAAAAAAAATATTGCTTCAGTGTAGTGTGTGTGCCCAAGTAGAAAACAGAGGAATACGTGTGTATGGACAGTACGCCAATAACCATGTGACTGTGACGTGACGTTTCCTCTTAAGATAAATGTCAAAGATATGTCAAATGCAGAACATTTTCAAATTTCGTTCCTTTTAGCCACGTCTCAAATTATAATGGTTGTTAATTGGTCTGCTTAGTCTCTCAGGGATTTATTGTAATTATATTTGCTATGTAGTATTATCAAGTTAATTAGTGCGATTGTTTGAATATCAGCTCGGTTCGCAAATAAGAACGTTTTGTTATGCGCTGGCATTAAATGAAAGAATAATAATGATTATTTAATTAATGTTTCTGTGTTTATCATTAGTATAGTTAAATTTATAATGAGAGTTTTCTTTCGTATAAAGTTTTCTTTCGTGTTATCTTTCGTTGGTATCTTTCGTTTTCTTTCGTGTCGCTAGGTGGCGCTGACGAGTCAACATTAAGTTTATGTGTGCTCTCATTTATAATTACTAAAAACTAGTGTAAATAACGATTTGAACTGTAAAAACTATACAAAAGTGAATATAAACACGTTACCGAGTAGTGCAAGTGTTATCAAAAGATATTAAGTTGAATAACAAAAGTAAATTCACAAATAAACAAAACAGTGGCTTCAGTGGATAAAAAACAAAATAAGTGCAAAAAATGACAAGATAAGTACTCTTTGTGCAATAATTCAACATTCAGTGCTAAAAACTCAAAAAGTACATGTATGTGAAAGTTAAAGGAAGAAAAATAAGAAACGAATTCAAACATTGCACATCAAAAAGTTCCGTTTTTTATTTGAACGTTGACACAATAACAGAACAACTACAACGCCATCTCTATTATACGGACTAAACTACATAGTGCTTAGCGTTGTCAGACTAGTTAGTGTTTGACATTGCGAATATCGCAAATAAACTTAAGTATAGTGACATCTATTGAGCAATAATAAAAAACATAAAAACTTGACACTTCATAATAAGAAGCACAATTTCACCGGTTTAGTACAAGATCAGCTGGTCTAGTTGGTTAAGCGCCTACATTAGAGTGTTAAAGAGACCGAGTTCGAATCCAACCAAAATCTTTCATATCGTTTTTGGCTCTTTCACAGTATATTTAGATAAAAGGATAAAGGATGAATTTCTTAGAAAATATCACGTTTCGACGTACTCGCACTCGATCGGAGCGCTCGGAAATAAGCGACAGTGAAAATAACAAAAATATTACTTCCCAAACACTGGACGGTACATCTAATAGTATGCCCGAAATATCAGATGATGATGAATATAACCAGCAGATTGAGTTATTGAAGAAAAAAGTTGAAGAATTAACTTCACAACTAAATAGCGCTCATAGAGAGATTGAACTGCTTTCATTAGAAAATAATAATTTGAAGAAAAATAATGAAGATTTAACAAAAAAAAACATAATTTTTAGAAAAATTGCTAGCAGCCCAAGTAAACCCTTAACACCAAACAAGAATACCGAGAAGAATGGCCCAACTAAAAAGAAAAAGACCCAAACAAAACAAAATAATAGGAGTTCCATTGAAAACAATAAAGAGAACGAAACCAAGAGTCAAAAAAGAACAACTTTAACACTAACTACAGAAGATGCTCCCCGCACCACGATTAATGATGCCTCATTACAAGACTCACCATCGTCTTCAAAACATAAGCTGTGTCTCATCAGTAGTGAAATCACAAACAGGCTTTATACTTTAATGGAAAGTAGGGTTATATCTAATTATGAAATATGCCACTATCGTAAACCTAAATGTGGAATAGAGTGTATTCTTAATAATATTGAGGGCAAAGTCAATAATTTTAATAAGTCCGATTACTGCATTATCTTTATTGGTGAGGAAGATTTCCGGAAAACGCATAACTATAGAGAAATGGTCGGGGTAATTAATAAAAAATTAACGCCATTACATCACACTAATTTCGTAATCTGTCTACCAACATTCAAATATATGAATAATTCTAACGTGATGTTCAATAGCAGAGTAGAAGCTTTCAATAACTTACTCTATATGGACACTGAAATCTATAAATATGCGTTTACTTTGGACTCGAACCTTAACCTGCCATATACAAGTGATACCTACAATAAACGTTTTGGAACGTTAAATAACAAAGGTCAAATAATCGTTATTACTGACCTGCAGAACCTTATTCAAGATTTAAGCGTACTAAATGCTGTCCACTTAGAGGTTGATAGTTTCCGATTAAATGAAAAAGAAATTCTCACTGAAAATGATTCAAGATTAAACTCACAGTTTTTTCTATAATTGGATTAATATTCTGCACCAAAACATAGCGGGACTTTTAAATAAACTAGATATGCTTGTAGTCAAACTAAGTGAACTGAATAACAATGACAGAACTGTAGATGTTATATGCATAACGGAACATTTTATACAAATAGGATATGAAGATTTGCTGCAAGTTCCGAATTACTGTTTAGCTGCATGTTTTTCGAGGAATGTTAAAAGAGGGGGCACTTGTATACTTGTGAGAGAAGGAGTTCAGTACAAAGAAATACCGGAGATAGCCAAACAATCAATTTCAAAAGTTTTCGAATGCTGTGCAATAGAATTGATATCTTACAATATTGTCATATTATGCGTGTATAGAATACCTAAAAGTAATTATTCAACTTTCTACGAAAAGTTAGAGTGCATACTGAAACGAATTAGTTTACAATCAAATAAAAATATTGTTATGTGTGGAGATTTCAATATAGACGTACTCAAGAGAAACAAAATAACAATGGAATTCGAATGTTTCCTCCAACAATACAACTTAAGACTAGCCCTTTATGAACCTACTAGATTTGGCAGCAATACATGCATTGATAATTTTGCACACAACTATCGCGCGGCATGTAAAGCAGAAGTAATCGACCTAATTCTCTCAGATCACACCTCTCAGATACTTAAGGTACCTGTCAAAAAAACTTGTAAACTTAAATTCTGGAGAACAATAAAACAAGATATATGCGAAGAAAACCTAATTAAATTTAAATCACATCTAAAAAGTCTATCTTTCATGAATGTTTATGATGCCAAGGATGCAAATGAATCGTTTCAGAGTTTCATAAATAACTTTTTACTATTATATAAATTATGCTTCCCAAATAAATACGTTACTATAAAAACTAGCAAATCTACCAAGTGGATTTCCAATGGTATAAAAATATGCAGCAAAAAACAAAGACGATTACTTTGGGAATATAGAATGCAACGGAATCCAAAAAATAAACTTGCTTTTAAAAAATATTCTGCAATATACCGGAAAATAATAAGATTAACTCAAAGAGCCCAAAATAATCATTTTATTAAATCCTCTAAAAACAAATCCAAAGCTGCTTGGAAAGTAATCAACAAAACTAAATACAATTTTCCTCATGACTCAGTATTATTATTAAAAACAGAAAACCGAACTATTACTCATCCAAATGAAATTGCAACAACATTTAATAACTATTTTATAGAATTAATTGAAAATGATAATATAAAAGACGATTGTGATAATACAACTAATAACAATTTTAATAATTTGACATCTCAATCTTTATTCATGTTTCCAGTGACACCGTTAGATATAATTAAAATAATTAATGAATTAAAGAATACAAATACTGTTGGCTACGATGGCGTATCTACAAAAGTAATAAAATATGTTAAAGATTCAATATCACAGCCTCTAGCTCATATTATTAACAATTGCATAACCGATGGCATATTTCCTACACACCTCAAAAAGGCTATTATTAAGCCAATTTTCAAAAATAATGATAAATCCGATATTAAAAACTACAGGCCAGTCGCAAAAATTCCAGTATTCTCAAAAATTATAGAAAAAGTAATATATAATGCTCTTTGCAACTACTTTGAAAAAAACAAGCTATTATGCCACGAACAAAAAGGATTCCGGAAAAACTCTACAATAAATATGGCACTTTATGACCTATTATCAAGCATAATGACGTCTGTAGACAAAAAGAACCCAGTATGCGCCATATACACTGACATGTCAAAAGCATTTGATTATGTAGATCACAACCTGCTACTAAAGAAACTATATGGATATGGAGTAAGAGGCAACATCCTTAACCTTCTAGAATCTTACTTAAGTGACAGGTATCAATGTACTGAAATCTGTAGAATATCCCCTAAAACTAAATTAGAGACTTCCTATACATCCGCATTCAAAAAGGTTAAATACGGCGTGCCACAAGGCAGCGTACTGGGTCCGTTACTATTTTTAATATACATAAATGACCTTCCAAGAGCAGTAAAACAAAAAATGGTCCTCTTTGCTGATGATTGCACAGTAGTTATTGAGTGTACAGACCCTAAAGACCACGAAAATAATATCAATGTTACTCTAAGCGAGATCGTTAAATGGATTGAAAACAACAACTTAAAAATAAATTTAAACAAGACTCACGTAATGCATTTTCACCAACGACGCGTAAATCCTACCATTTCTGTAGCCTACGACGATAAAATAATAGAAGAGGTTATGAATAGTAAGTTCTTGGGCATAACTATTGACAACAAGCTAACTTGGAAAGTTCATGTAGAATTGTTATGTAAGCGCATAAGTAAATCTGCCTATGCACTATTTCAGCTTTCAAAAAAAGTAAACGTTGAAACACTAGTCACAGCATATCACGGAGTAGTTGGTTCAGTCCTTCGCTACGGGGTTATTTTCTGGGGTCAATCGACTAACAGTGAGACGGTATTTAGAATGCAAAAGCGTTGCATAAGGTCAATGTGCGGTCTTCAAGTAACAGACAGCTGTGTTCCTTATTTTAAATCCTTGAAAATATTAACTCTACCGTCATTATATATTTTAGAAACTGCGTTGTTTGTAAAAATGAATCCGAATCTGTTCCCTAAATTCTCAGCAGTAAAGAAAAACCCAATAAGATCTCAACATGCAAATCAATTATGTAATTTAAAATGTAAAACCGCTCTTATGTCCAGGAGTTTTTTTGGATTAGCTCCTAAGATTTATAATAAATTACCTAACGGCATAAAAGACATGCCAATAGTTAAATTTAAAACAGCTCTACAGAAATTTTTAACCGAAAAATGTTATTACAGAGTAGACGAATTTTTAAACGAGAAATAATTATAAAACTTAAAAAACCTTACTGTTATAGTTCCTAATTATATTTTAAATTTATTGTACTAATATTATCTAAGCATGTGAATCTAGTTATTAAGTTCTCAACAAAAAACATTTGTATGCCAATGAAGCAAAACATAGAGCTACTATTATTTTTTAATTTTTTAATACCATCTATGTTAAACCTATGTTTACAAATGAATAAATGATTATGATTATGATTATGATTATGATTATGATTATGATAAATGTTTTATCTACTTTAACATTACAGTGAGGGTTAATGAGAGAGTAATTAGTGTTTTCAACCCTTATATAGTAAAATCCCAACTAAATATTATAAATGCAAAAGTGAGTTTTTTTGTTTGTTAAGCTTTCACGCTGAAACGGCTGAATTTTGGCACATGGATAGACCATGACCTGGATTAGGTCTTTTATCTCGATTTTCCCACGGGTTCGAGACTTACGCGGGTGGAATCGCGGGGCGCAGCTAGTACAGGAATAAAACTACTAGCAAAATCTGCAAATTTTTATGAATTTGACTAAATTAAACTTTTTGGTCCTAGTCAAATAAGATATTAGTTATAGTTATGAAAATAAATCCAAATAATCGGTAGTCTTGTAAAAAACGAATGATTCTGAAATTCATGTGATGACGTGTCTCATAATTTTCAGAATCCTGCATCGCACAAGCAGAGTTTACCGCGTGACTACCATATGCAACATGTAAAAAGAGCCCTATCCGATACGTGAGGGTGTTGTTTGGTATCGTACTGAGAGTCTATTTATGTGGTAACTTTCAGGAAAAAATCGCCACATTTTTTCTCAATGAGTGAAATTATGGATTTTGGGTAATTTTGCTATAAAACAGTGAATTTTAAATGGCAGTACCTTTTTTTTTTTCAATAATAATAAAACACAAGTAACATTTTGGCAGTGCCTATGTGCCCTATTCGGATCGGACAGGGTTTTTTTACATATTGTATACAACGTCCCGAATTCCATCGTCGGGCAGTAGCCCTCGAGACTCAACACCCGCGTGGTCGGAGGATTCTCGGTTTTATGTAGTATAAGTGATCTGTACACACTGTTCCTCATACCCCTATACTATCATGCGCAAATATCAATCCTGAAAGTCTATACAAATATTATAAAATTTATAGTGGCTTTTCGTTTCTGCCTGTGTTGATCTTCCAAACTACGCAACGGATTTTAAAACGGTTTTCAAAATCATTTAGAGAATTTATTTTATGTGTTTAATAAATTTATTTTAAACTTACTTTAATAGACATTTCAATGTTATGTCCAGTCGTAAAAACTGGGCAAAGCAGGGGCGGGTTACTAGTTCTAAATAATGCCTGAATGGTGACAGCTTCCAACAAAATATCTTCCAATACTCCTCAATATCTACCTACCCCAGAATAACAAGATAAGAAAATTGATAGTACCTTCGTTGGGGACGCAATATTGTCGAACATGTTCCTCCTACGTACCCATTGAGTCCATCAGCTCCAACAAGGAATGTATTTTATAAAAGGACCAGCCTCTATGACGGGCATCTGCGATGATAACTATAATATATTCTGGAGAGAAAGGCTTAGAACGGGATCGATCAGGTTTTGTTACAGTAATATGCGGAACATAGGACCAAAAAAATTTGGCACAATTTTTTTTCCCGGATAGGTAGTTTTTTTCAGCGTTTTTTGCTAACTGTTGTAAGATGGTACGAAACCCATCGTGTGCCAATCCGACTCGTACTTGGCCGGTTTTTTTTCTTTTCTCTAAAAAGTACGAAAGCAAAAATTTTTCAAGAGTTTTTCCAAGAGTTTCTTCAGCGTACGAACTTCTCATAATAATAATTGATTGACGGTTGACGGATATAATTTCAGAACGTTTTTTCCTCTTTTCCTTAATCTGTTCTTTGGGAAGTACTTTTGGGGTTTCAGTTTTTTTTTCCGGGATTTGTGTTATTTGTAATGCTGCGGCCGCATCGTCATCTATCGTGACAAGGCTTCGCACGGTGACACGATACACGCAGAGTGGAATTGTACAGTCACGAGGATAAATACCGGATAATACAGTTACGGAACATTCAAGACCGTTTATCTCGTGAAATGAAAATTGCAACTGAGAAAATACCTTTTTCATAATAGTATGGTTTCGAGAATACAATGCTCGTGTTCCATAAAATCTAAGAAGAAAATCGCTTTTGAATCTTGCGTAAATGTTATGAATGAATGAATGATTATTTATTTGTTAAACAAGGTACATAGATTTGGTCTTCAGTGAAAGTTCAGTTGGCTCTCTATTTTGCCAGTGGCGTACAAATTTTATAGTTACAGTAGGTTGGTACAATAATATTACAATTAAATTCAGAATCATAATAACTTATTAAATCCAATTCGTCACAAGTATTGGACGCCTGGTACTTCTACAATAACTGAACAATCCAAAATGCCTCTTCAACGCTCCCCTCCGCCTACGTCACCCGCCCCCGCGCCCGCTACTAAGCTTGGCTCCACGCTCTCTGAGGTATGTGTGCCTGTGACAAGTGAGTCGGATACTGCATCTGAGAGAAGCGGTAACATAAATGTCAGTGTTAGAAATAAACAACGCAAGCAAGGCAATGAAGACCTCAAGGAACTCAAAGGGTTGATCTCGTCCTTATCATCTAAGGTAGACCAAAGCTTCCTTGACCTGAAGCAGAAAAATGAAGAGCTTAAAGAAAGTTTGCAATTTATGTCAGATAAATATGACTTAATTTTTAAAACACTTCAAAACCTGGAAGAGCATAGAGCAGAAGATAGGAAGACCATACAGAAATTGGAAGAAAAGATTGAAGTTCTTGAGCGTAAAAGTAGGTCGGCTACCCTAGAGATACGTAATGTACCCATCTGTTTGCGAGATGACAGGAAATTTGAGTCGAAGGAAGACGCTAGTTTGATACTGAAAACCTTGTCGAGAGCTGTCGAGGTGGATATCCAAGACTGTGACATAAAGGACATTTACAGAATCCAAACCAACAAAGAAGGAAGTAAACCCATTATGGTTGAGCTGAACAGTGTCGTAAAAAAGGAGAAAATATTGCAGGGGGTCAAGAATTACAACAAGAAAAAACCAAATGAAGAAAAATTAAATACTGGACACCTCAGTATAGCTGGACCTGTCAAACCTGTGTTCATATCAGAAGCCCTAACGCCTAACACGCAGAAACTATTCTACGCAGCTCGACAGTTTGCGAGGGAAAATGGTTACACGTACTGCTGGACTTCGCGTGGTTCCATATTCCTTCGTAAAGCCGAAGGTGAGCCACAAATTCGAATCGAATCTGCAATAAATCTAAAACTCTTAGCTAAAGAATGACTATCCTATACAGGGTACCTCAATGTAAATTCCCAGAGTTCATCCAATATAACCTATTTTTATTTTAAGTGTAGTATTACAGAAGCTGTCTTTATCAACATTTCACTGTGTTATGATATGGTTTACCTTGTAAACAACCGTAATTTATTTGATGTCTCGTATAAAACAAAATTTGATATTAATCAATACGCAACACAATTACACTTACACACTCAAAACATTCACACCAAACACACTCTAAATTCTAAAATCTACACTAAAGTACTTACACGACTTACACAAATGATACTCCGCAGTACATACATAAACTGGTCATTAACTTTTAAAATTATAAATTCGATAAGGACAACTTAAATAAATTTATAGATTCTGTAGAAGCATTTAATATCTCACGGTCGTATGTGAGTTCACCGCAACAATGTTTGAAGCATATAAACACTACCCAGCCAACTTTGAACATACTACATGTTAACATCCGAAGCCTAAATCGCAATTTTGATGGTCTTAATGTCTTAATACATTCCATCAAGGTTAAGTGTGATATAGTAATCCTCTCTGAGTGCTGGTTAAGTAAAGTGGCGGATATTCCTGTCTTAACTGGGTTTAACTCAGCAAGATCGTCATTTAACAACCAAAATGATGGGGTGGTAGTCTATGTGAGCTCTGATGTGACTCATAATATAGTTGAACCGGTTTTTCAGGACGCTAACTGTCTTATCTTGAGGCTGGGTCTAGATACAGCTATTGTTGCAATATACCGTTCACCCTCAGTCAGAAATATAGAAAATTTTCTTAACTGTTTAAACAATATTTTAGAATCCCTGGCGTCAATAACAACCATAGCCGTGATTGGGGATTTAAACATAAATATTCGACCAGGTAATAATGATCCAAACACAGAAGAATATTTAAATACAATGGCTTTTCACGGGCTCCTACCGGCCCACGTTTTTCCCACTCGCATTGAAAACTGCCTGGATCATGTCTTTTTAAAAACGGATAGACCCTCCACAACATTGGTTCTGGACTCATATTTTACTGATCATGCACCTCTCCTGTTTTGCACTGATCTGAACCCTCTTCGTGCTACAAAACCTAAAAGTATAATACGGCATCTAAACCTTCCTGAAATTATTAGCTGCCTAGAAAACTCTGATTTCTCAAGTGTTTTAAGTAGCACAGACCCCAATCAAGGTGCGGAACAACTTATCTCCATTATATCTGACTCAATAAATGAACACAGTACGCTAAAAAAAATCCCTAACAGGAAACAGACCATTAAACCATGGATGACCACTGGCCTCCTGAGGTGCGTGCGAAATCGGGACCAACTCCATATAAAAGCAATGCACAATCCTAAAGACCTTACTGCTAATCTAATATATTCCCGATACCGAAATTACTGTAACAATTTACTAAAGACTATTAAACGCAACTTTGACCAAAAAGAACTCCTGAAGGCCAATGGTAACCCCAAAGCAACTTGGGACCTTATAAAAACTATCAGTTACAAAAACACCTCACCCATAAATAAGTCAGGAGAACTTCTTAATATGTGCAGCGATCCAAAGTCCTCTGTCAATGCTATAAACAGGTATTTTGCAAACGTTGGAGTGGATCTTGCTAGGCAAGTTGCGCAGAGTCAACCTGTAACTAACCCAAACTTTAATTTTGACAGCTCAATAAATCCTCAAGGCAACTCATTCGTATTACTTGAAACTAATTCTACTGAAATAGAAAATATAATTATAGAATTGAAACATAATTGTGCAGTGGGTCACGATGGCATACCAGCCTCAGTTATCAAGGCGGCCAGACATGTACTTGTTCCTGCTATAACGTATATCTGTAATTTATGTATCTTAAAAGGTACTTTCCCTGACAGTTTTAAGAAGGCATTAGTCACACCAGTGTTTAAGGGTGGGGATGGTGACCGTGTCGAAAACTATAGGCCTATATCTGTACTCACCACACTATCCAAAATTCTGGAGAAAGTTCTGAACAAAAGATTGCTTAGCTATCTTGAATGCTACAACATAATTGCGCCAAACCAATACGGTTTTAGGAGAGGCGTATCAACGGAGGATGCTGTTCTTGAACTTACAAGCCAAATTGTTAAAAATCTTGATTCTAGGACTAAAACTCTAGGTATATTTCTTGATTTAGCCAAAGCTTTCGACACGGTCTCTACTCCCATCCTTCTTCGTGGTTTAGAAAGCTTAGGAATAAGAGATATCGCTCTAAATCTCTTCCGTGACTATCTTACAAACCGTAATCAACGAGTTAAGGTAGGCAACTATGTCAGTGACGATGTGAATCTAACCTTTGGCGTGCCACAGGGCAGCGTGCTAGGGCCCACTCTTTTTCTTCTATTTGTAAACAGATTGTGTCAGCTGTCAATCCCACACTGCAAGATACTTGTATATGCAGACGACACTGCGCTTATCATAAGTGGAGAAACATGGGAATCTGCTCACCACGCAGCTGAAAATGCTCTTGGCATAGTCATGGATTGGCTTTCATTGAATCTTCTGACGCTAAATGTCTCTAAAACTCACTATGTCCCTTTCTCAGCGAACACTGCTACACAGCCTAGTATGCCAGACGTTAAAGCCCATAGTTGTCAACCTACACTGACCCCTTGCAGCTGCCCTACTGTACAAAGAAGCTCTTGTGTTAAATACTTGGGCGTGCACATTGATAACACATTAAGTTGGCAAAAGCATATCAGTGTGACAGTCTCACGTGTTCGTAAACTAATGTTTCCTATGAAAAAACTAAGAAGAGTAGTTGACGACCGATTGTTAAAAACTATTTATTTTGCCCTAGCTCAGTCACTTCTTACCTACTGCATATCTATCTGGGGTGGTACATTTAAAACGTATTTACTTCGCCTTGAGAGGGCACAAAGAGCAGTGTTGAAAGTCATGCTTCACAAACCTTACCGATACCCGACTACCCAGCTTTATAAGGACATATCTGTTCTCACTGTCCGGCAGCTCTGTGCGCTTATTATCACCTTACGTGTACACTCATCATTGACCTATGACCCAAGGCGACTAGAGCAAAACAAACGTCGTAAAGATCCCGTATGCCCACCTGTCACCACCAAAACTGCGCTGGCGAGGCGAAGCTACCCGTATCTTAGTAGCCAACTTTATAACACTATAAACGAAACCTGCAACGTATACCCTTTACCTAAATTTAAATGTAAAACTATTGTTACTGGCTTTCTTCAAAAGTTAACGTACGATGAGACTGAACAACTCTTTGCAAAAAAATCTTACTAAACCGATCAAGAATTAAAAAAAAAAAAAAAAAAAAAAAAATATATATATATATACTCTTATAATATAATAAGAATAAAAAATAAAAAAATGCTCCTTTATTATCTGTTTCTATACTGTGACGCATACTTACGACACACAACTAAACCCACGCACAAATCCACACATACACCCACACCACACACACACACCCACACCGCACACACCCACACATACACCCCCACCACACACACCCACAAATACACTCACACCACACACAGCCATTCCTTGCTAACATAATTTATTTTAATTTTATAAGTGATTAGTACTTAAGATAAACCAAGAATGCTTACAATAGTGCAGCAAATTGTCAATGAGTAAAATTGTAAGAGGAAGGCGCCTGTGTCTGTAACACAGTTTATACTAGCACAGACACAGACGGTCACTCTGTCTCAAATAATGCTTGGCGATGTATTTTTATAGTGTAATGTTTGTATGTTTTGTTTGAGATGGATAATTATTGTATTTGGCTTTTTGAATAAAAGGATTATTATTATTATTATATTATTATTATTAAATTAAGTATGTACATATTCAGTTAGGTGTTTTAGATTAATTAATATTAAATTCAATAAACAAATCACACAATATGTAGCAAAAACACACATTCATTACTTAGTTAATTTATAATAATAATATTGTCATTAAGAAATTCATCAACAGTGTAATAACCTTTATGGATTATAAACATTGATAATTTCTTCTTAAAGGCTTGTGCAGACCAGCGCGACTTGTCGCGCGACGCGACACGAACAATACAATTTCTAAGAAAACTTCACAGTATAACAATAACCGGTGTCGTGTCGCGCGACAAGTCTCGCTGGTCTGCACAAGCCATTAAGCTCGTAATCTTTAGTTGCTTCAATGAGTTAGGTAAGTTATTATATTCTGGGTGCTATTCCCATCAAGCTTTTGCGCATTAAAGCTGTCTTACATTTCTTCGCGCATAAAACGTTTTGATATTGAGCACGTTTATGACCTCTACGTATTTGAGACAATTTAGTAAATAGCATTGCATGTTTTTTGACTAATGTTGCAACTTCTAGAATATACAAAGATGGAAAAGTTAACATTTTCAAAAAATTAAACATTGATACAAAGCTATCTCTTGTTCTCAAATCGCATATAGCTCGAATGCATAGTTTTTGTGCTCTAAATATCATAAGTCTCTTAGTTCAGTTTCCCCAGAATATGATTGTTAGGTATTCATGCTAAAGTCCTCGCGCACATGTGGGAGTTGCGCGAGGAGGCGAAACGCCGGGGTGTAACTCCGCTGCCACGAGAAATCACGGCACAGCGGACAGAGCTCCGGCGGGATCTCATGGTGGGATGGAGTGTGCGATTGTCGCAACCCAGCGCTGGGCACGCCACAATTGCGGCGATAAGTCCCCTCTTTGAGGAGTGGCGTCCTCACCTTCCGCCTGACGCAGGTACTCACCAGACACGGTTGTTTCGGGAGGTTCCTGTTCCGCGTAAGGCGGGAGGAAACGCCCGGGTGTCACCACTGTGTGGATCGCCCGGAGGACACGGTGGAGCATACGGTGGAGGTCTGCCCGGCTTGGGCGGAGCACCGCCGTGTCCTCACGGAGGCGATCGGGGGCGGCGATCTCTCACGTCTGGCCCTGGTTCAGGCCATGGTTCGGAGCGAGAGTGCATGGGAGGCCTCGGCACACAGGCAACGGAAGGAACACGGGTGGGTTTTAGTCAGTAAAAGTCTGACACACCCTCTCGCTCTGCCCAGAGCGGGAGAAGTCATTTGATGATTTTCCATCGTCAAAAAAAAAAAAAAAGGGTGTTCAAGCTACTGACTGTACTAGCTGGCATCTCTAGCCGCCGTGGGAAATTTGAAAGTCGTCAGCCATACACTGCAACTTACATAGTATTCAGTCATTTACTGTATCTGATGGGAATAAATAGAATTCCATGTATATTGAATGTGTATGTTGAGCGAAGACGGGGGGTGAAAGTGTTGTTATTCAGCAATCAGTGTAGCTGATATTTGTAAAGTTCTTATTTGAATAAATAAATCACCAAGTCAATATTTATATGTAATTAGTTATATATATTTTGTTTATAGT
Source organism: Agrochola lota (assembly GCA_947364205.1). NCBI lineage: Eukaryota > Metazoa > Arthropoda > Insecta > Lepidoptera > Noctuidae > Agrochola > Agrochola lota. Next base: position 17,067,364 of record OX376240.1, read on the forward strand.
TTGTAATAGGTATATGTGTTTACATTATTACGTGTGGTTTACATTTAAATAAATATTTATTCCTCCATTTTTTGTGATTGCACCTACCACTGTTTGTCTCTGCATCACCCAAAGGTTGGCTGGTAGAAAATGTGTTACTTTGGCATTAAGTCCGCCTCTGTACATTTGTGTGCTTAAAATATTAAATACCTAAATAAATATTTGAACTAAACATTTTACTTCACCAAAATTCAGTCGCAAAGCTAAGCCCGCTGCCAAAATTCACGAAACAAAACTAAAACGCAAGCGCAATCGGACAACATATAAATAAAATATTTGTAGCAGATTCAACAAAATCTGAAATTGGTCGCCAAAAGTGTCAGCGAATGAATTTATTACTATGTCGGCGTCGAAACTATTTTAGATCAGACAACCGGATTAGAAAATAAATGAACTCTGAATATTTCGTTAATTATTCACAGGCAGCTCTTTGTGAAATTCTAAGGCTGTGGATACACATACGCGGCGCGATACATAATTATGGCACTACCTGCACCCCACGGTTTCACCCGCATAAGTCTCGATCCCGTGGGAATAACGAGATAAAAGGTATCCTATGCCCTTTTCCAGGTCATGGTCTACCCATGTGCCAAATTTCATCCAACTCCGTTCAGCCGTTTTAGCTTGAAAGCGTAACAAACAAACAAACAAACTCACTTTCGCATTTATAATTTTTTGATAATAGCGTTTAATATCGCTTACTTTTGTTTCAAGAAGTTTTCGCTTACTTTTCCATGTTAACTTCTATGAGTGCCATTGATGTTCTTTGTAAAACCTAAAATATGATATTATGCATGAGAGTAAGACAGTAGCAATGTCGATAAATACAACTAGCCCCGCGGAATAGTTTCATGTAACAGGCAGCTCGCGACATCTTTACGCCTTGCTTCTGAAAACGCGTCGTTCTTTACATATCGCGCAGCGTCGCGCTACGTCTGTACGGCCACAGCCTTAGCCATGCAAAATATTCATTCCCCCTACAAGACGGTTTGCAATTCCAACGCAAATTCAAATTGTGTCTCTAACGAAAGGGAGGTCATATGAAAATTCAGGGAAAAACTCCCACCAATTTTTGTTAGTAATAATATCAAATTGTTTGTTTTGTTTTGAAGGTATTTTTTATTTAATTTTTAGTGTTCGAAAGGATTTTTGTTTGCAATACAATGTCTATTATTGTCTGCATACATATCGTTGGTTAAAAGGTAAAACTCACTAAATGACATTTTTGGTAAAAATCTTTTTTTTTATTTTCGACACTAATTCGGCGTAATCTTTCATCGGAAAAAGTCATTAACTGTACTGATTACTAAAGTTTTCGAGTTACGCATTTAGAAAAATCCGTAAGTAAAGCTTTTAAGAAGATTATCGAGAGGAAAAAATCATTATACATTTCACAAAACTTATATTATTGAAAAATGGCCTGAACCGGATGTAAATGAAACTGAAATTGCAGATTAGGTAATCCTAATCGTCAATTTCAGATTCATTTAGTATCTACATTTTCATAATATTAATAAAGTTTTGAATGTTAAGTACTTATTTTGTTTTAACTTCATTAAGTACGTACTAAACGTTAAAAGCCGAGTAGTTTAAGAAAAGTCCTAACAAAAAAAAAAACAAAAAGTACATTTTTTTAATTATAATCTAAACTAGTAATTTCTTGTTTAAAACGATTTTTAGATGAACAGTCATAATAATTAGCTTTTATGTAAGTATCAAAACATTCAGTTAAGGACTTTTTTTTTCAGGCTGAAAAATGTATTAAAATGTCATTATCTCCTAAATATTTAAAAACACTTACTGACCTTAAAACCTTACCTTTAAACCAACGATATTATACTCACACCTTCTTCAGATGGGGTAGACGCTCCTTACATACTCCTTTACTTCGGTTACGTCCATACATCTGGTCATACACGCACGTCGGCTGCGAGTACGACGCACCTGACCTTTCTAAAGAACATCACCAATAAGGTCACTATGTCGTCCTAGGGCGTCCCGGTGTTTCCACTCACATCTGCCAGGTATTACAGTATAATGTGTGAAAGTGTCTGTAATATTCATAATATGTATAATTAAGTTGTATGTAGAATATTCTATTCGGAAGATTTCCCATTTCCACACACCAAGTAGAAATAACGGTTATGATTATTATAATGTTACTGCTAAAAGCTGTTTAATTGACTATGGAAGTTCTAATTTCATTATCTGACTGCAGTTTTGATATGGCAAGTTTTGACGAGTAAATGAAGGTGTTAAGTGAGGTTCGGGGACAGATTAGGTCACCATATATCTTCATGAAAGGGAAAATGTCGATGGGATAAGTAAAAAAAAAAACTCAAAGCATTTATTTCAATTAAACCATTTACAGGCACTTTTGAATTGTCAAATAGTCGCGTTAGTTAGTCAGAAAGTTGAAGCTAGTTGCCCATTCCAAAACGTAGATCTTTATGGAGAAGAACGGGCAAGAAACTCCAAGGACACTTTTTTAAATATAGAAAATTACAAAATCCTGGGTACATTGTTCTTGTTGCTTCTACATATATGTGAGAACAATGTACAAAAAAAATATCAAAACAATTCAAAATATAAGATTAAAAATAAGCCATGGCAGATAAGAGATGACCAGTCACAACTGACGGCGCCCGTTCACGAACATGACGCGTGGATCAGCACCATTCAGCTCAACCATTTTGTAGGGAACCGAATGATCCAACACACTCGCCACCATCAGCGAGACATTTAAGTGAGCATGACATACTCTCAGCTACCATGAACTTTCAAGTCAACATACATATTAATAAATAGGATATAATATTATTAATATTTATATTGTCGTCGAACATAGGCACTCTGTTCGACGACAATACCTTCCGCCTCGCTGCTTCCTTACGACTAGGAGCTCCTTGTTGTTCTCCTCATCGCTGTCACTGTGGCGAAGTTGTCAACAGTCTCGGACATCACGGCCTGTCTTGCAGCCGAAGTGCAGGTCGCTTAGCGCGGCACGCGAACATTAACGACATCATCCGACGAGCTCTTGTCACCGCCGGCGTTCCAGCTAAATTAGAACCCAATGGCTTGGCACGCGACGATGGCAAGAGACCGGACGGCATGTCTTTATCTCCATGGAAGGTGGGTAGGCCTTTAGTGTGGGATGCAACCTGTGTCGATACTCTTGCGCCATCCCATCTTCCTGGCTCGGCGTGCTGTGCTGGTGCTGCTGCTGCGGCTGCAGAAAACCTCAAGCGGCGTAAGTATAATAACCTTACAGGTAATTATATTTTTGAGCCGTTTGGGGTCGAAACCCTCGGGCCGTGGGGTCCGAGTGCTCATGGCCTCTTTAATGAAATTTCAAAACGGCTATTTGATACTTCCCGTGACCCAAGAGCTGGTTTTTACTTTGGGCAGAGGCTAAGCATTGCCATACAACGTGGCAATGCGGCCAGTCTCTTGGGTACACTACCAGTCGACAGCGATGCGGATGAATTTTAAGATGCTATATTTTAGTTTTTGAATAGATTTAGTTAAGTTAGAATATAATATATAATTTTGCTATTTTTATTTAGTTATAAGTTGTTATGGACCCACTTGTAAATATTACCCTTCAGTGAATAAATAAAAAAAAAAGTAAGTAAGTGCAGGGATAACATATTTTTATTTTTCTCTTCTTGTTCTCACACAATTTCTTTTTCATTTCTGCTTTCGCAGGTCCGCTGGAAGATATTTCTTAAAAAATATGCAGTACCTTTGTAATTAAAGTTATATGTCGTATTTGTATTATTCGTATTTATTAAAGTTATATGTCGTATTTGTATTATTCGTATTTATTTTACTCTGTGGTACTGTTTACTGTACTATTAAATGAGCTATAATTGTTATCACGTTTTCGAAAACGGCTCTAACGATTTCGATGAAAGTTGCAATATAAACGGGGGCAAAAAATCGATCTAGTGTGGTGTCATATCTGGGAATATTTGAAAAAAATAAAATAAACACCCGAGCAATGCTCGGTCGAGCAGGTACAATAAATAATAAAATGAAATCTCTTTTTTTTTTCTATACCAATAAATTGTATGCAGATCTGTTCTACTATCGCTTTTATATCACCAATCTCTGGCTGTAGTAATGCAAAAATAAAGCATCTTGTAAAAGTAGAATATACGAAACAACATATACAATATATGCAACATAGCAAATAAATGAAATGAAATTGTTTATTCTGTAAATAGGTTATAGGAATCACTTTTACAAGTCATATTAAAAAAATATTAAAGTGAGCTAGATGACTTCGGTGTGTCCTATCCGACTAGAAGAAAGGCCGAAACAAACTCAGAGGTCACAGTCTCTTTTATAGTCCAGACATAATCTTGGTCAAGCCATATGAGGATCATTTAGATAAGTGTCTGAAATGGTCTTTTGAGAAAAGAACCACACAGATTTGAGTTGGACCTGTCCAGTCAGTGCAAGCATTTGTCAGTAATCGTGGAGCTCAACTCAGAACATAAGGAGCTCAACTCGACGAACAATACCAAAGAAAGGACTTTTGGGTAGGCCGCATAAACAACTCAAGCTGCCAGACCATCATTAAAACTAACTGAGAAAGGAAAAAAAGATAATGAAAAAAAAAATATCCACAATAACTAATCTCGAAGTAATAAAACTTGCATGCTCACAGTCTGCATTGAAGAACCATGTCGAGGCGACGTACAAACCGTTATGCAGAAGAAAATACGTCGCGGAAGCGTACGGCGTACGTTAAATGATAAATTCTGTGTGTAATGCGCTGAGAACGCGACAGGTGCTGCCGAGGCGAGTAAATGGCAAAATGCGAATACATTGCGTGTTCACTGAATGCCGAGATGAATTAGCCTTTACTGACACGGTAATGGTTGCAAAATAGAACTTAATAGACGTATGTTGTTTGCTGTATGTTAGTATTGACATAGGCATACGGGCGAACTGTAGTTGTGTTTGCACAAGGACATAACCTAACCTCATTAGGGGTGTCCTTCTAAAAGGACGTTGTAGAACGCGATGTTTGCTACTACAAGAGTACGTGTTGTGTCCTATTTGCATGGGAAATGCCATGGCACATGAAAATTGACAGCATTTCCCTAAAGGTACGCAGAGGAGCAATCAACCTCATGTAATAGAGAGCGAGCATATTATCATTTACCGGGACCCATTTCAAGTTCCGGAACACCATTTTTAAAACCCAAAATCGACACCACTTTAGTAATTCACAAATCAGAACGACTTTACAGAAAGCACTTATTTCTATTGGCCCTTCACAAAATACTTTTGACAATAATTGGACACTTCTCGCCAAAGCAGCGACAGTTTTGGAGGTCACATTCTACTGTGGCCAGATGAAGGAAATCAATTGTGACCACAAAAGGAGCACCCCTAGTCGTTACAAGATTGGACATATAACATGCCTTTGTGGAGGATAGCTTTAAAGCGACGTATTTACCGATTGGAGAAGATTTCTGGAATGTCGTAGTTATAGACAGGGTTACGTAATTTTTGTTAGATTGTTCTTAAATGTGTCAAATAGCTTTTGCATTGTCTCATCACCTACATAAGTAGATTTAAAAAAAAAAAACTGCCTAGCCTTTTACCAAGTTATTTGGGGTCGCTTCCAGTCTTTCCGGATGCAGCTGAGTACCAGTATTTTACTGCCTATCTGACACACTCCAGTTACTGGGTAACGATACCCCTTGGTGAGACTGGTTGTCAGATTTTTGGATTTCTGTCTACCTACCTATGTAGATATTGCCTGAGATATAAGTTGAGTTGACATGACGTGAGAAGCATTGCTGGCTTATGGTCGTTTTGCGTGGATGTGACGCATATTTTTCCCCAACTTGTTGTTTTCGTGTATTTTTTTTCTTTCTTTGCGAAAAAACCTATTTTCTTTTTTCTTCTTTCTTTCTAGTTGCATCATAGCTCTTGTTGATTGTGCAAATAATTCTTCAAAAACTCTGACAATCTTAAAACATGCATAGTTTGTCCAGTTTTAAATGATGCGCCCCACTACCGCATTTTAATAAAACACGTATACTAAAAGATCAATAAATAAAAAGAATCTTTAAAATGGTCAAGGTTTCAGAAAAATACGCTTGATAGATTTTGCGCGATTCACAGTTTTAATCTGCGTTAGACATAGTTTACAAATTAATTTCACTATGTAATATAAACATAATCTAAAATATTCATAGATTAAGTTATTAAGAAAATGCTCTTATTTAACATAAATTTTTCCAAATCATAAACACTACTAGTTTAGACGTGATCTGCAGTATAAAATCATTAAAAGGCGGTTATCGTCCCCTTAGCGGTTTACTACGAAGCTAGCTAAAAAGCAGTACCTAGTGTCTTTTACTATTCATAGTTTACAAATGCAAAACTTACGATCATAAAGTCCGATAACGTTTAAATTGTGCATATTTTAAAATTCATCTCATTTCTAAGCATCATTTTAAGTACTGCAATTGCTTTATTTTTCAAACAATATTTACATAGACTTACTCAACTTATAGTACACTCCGAGACTCAATCTTCCTATAACCCTGTACCAGTGAAGCCCGAGCTTTTCTTCACCCGAAAATGATTCGCCAAATTCTCGTACCCTTTCACCCTTTGATAAAATTATAAAACAGTTTGGTCCTTTGAGCCGGAGTCCCGGGGTCCGGGATACCGAGTCCCGGGGGCGTTGCCTCGATTGTACGCTAATCGTTGGCTTGTTTACTAAAGTGCGTTTGGGCTTGACGATTTGTGCGGTCCTTGTTTGAGCGGGATAAGAAAACATACCGATGTTTTTAAAAACTTTCAGTCCCAATAAATATATTTTCTTTTCTAAAAAAGCCAAAGAAATTTTTGAATTGTTCCAGAAATCTCTTTTTGCAAGTTGAAAAGTTACCATGGAGTCACTTCCTAATTCCTATAGGACTCAATGTGGCCAGTAACAACTTGAAAGTGTCTTAATTATGACAGATACGGTTTTGATTATGAGGGCAATTTTCTTGAAATGTCATAAAACTAAGATGTTGAGTAAAAACAGAAACATATATAAAAGGCTGTTTCCATGCGCCTGGATTGTTTTTAAGAAAACCTCTTCTAATCAGGATGAAAGTAAGAAAAATATTTTCTGTAAATCCAAAGGATCCATTACAATGCTTATGTTATCATGTCTGTCTAGGCTTATCCCAATTATGTTGGGATCGGTTTCCAGTCAAACCGAATGCAGCTGAATACTAGTATTTTACATGAAGCGACTGCCTTTCTGACCTCCACCATCCAGTTACTGAGTAACACGATACCTCTTATTAAGACTGATAGAAATCTTCGGGATTCTGACTGCAATGATAGTCAAAGATCTACTAATAACAGCCGGCATCAACGGTTTAACGTGGTTTCCGAGTCAAGGAGAGGTCTTGATATGTAATGGATGGTCACCCATCCACGGACTGACCTCGGCGAATATCATTATTTAACCACGAGCCCCTTTTACAATACCTTAGTATTATTTTATTTTCTTCCAAACACTTTTCCGTACAATAACTTCCGTGGAAACGTGAAGACACTCGAATCCATTCCATTTAGAGAAAGATTTAAGTTCGTACTCCATTCAATTAAGACGGAATACAATTAATTAAGTAACCTGTTCCTTTTGTAGTAATTAAGTAAGCAGTAAATATTGTTCTATTACCTACTCGGTTCATTTAAAACAATACCTTTTCTTTGTTTCCTATCATTTTCAGCAATTAGGAGAAATAAATAAAGAGGTTTCATTTTGTCGATGCAAATGATATAGCTATTGTGCTATTAAATATAATTTTAAGAAAGATTTCTAGCAAACGCTAGGTCAAGTGCCTAGAATATGCTCAGAGATGGCAGCAGTTTCTTTCTCATCATCATTTCAGCTGAAAGACGTCCACTGCTGGACATAGGCATCCCCAAATCACCGCCACTTCGACAGGTTTTGTGCTTCTCACATCCAGCGGATTCCTGCGGCCTTCACCAGGTCATCGGTCGACCTTGTGGCCTTCCAACGCTACGTCTTCCAGTGCGCGGTCGCCACTCCAGAACCTTTTGCCCATATCGGCCATCTGTTCTGCGAGCAATGTGCCCTGCCCACTGCAACTTAAATTTGGCTATCCTTCGGGCTATGTCGGCTACCTTGTTTCTCCGGATCTCTTCATTTCTGATTCGATCACATATCTCAATAAGTTCAGTATATGTCCTTTTAGGGCCTAAAAGGACATTTACAGTGACCTTATTGGTGGTGTTCTTCAGAAAGGTCAGGTGCGTAGTACTTGCAACCGGTGTGCGTGTATGACCAGATGTATGGACGTAACCGAAGTAAAAGGACTATGTAATGACCGTAGCAGGTGGGGTTCTGTAGTTTTTGACTATCCCAATGGGAAGTCGTGAGTTTATGTATGTATGTTTATTCACCAACCACCTCATATCTTTGCCGTCAAGTCGCAGGGTAGTGTATTGTAATAAATATGATGTCGGTAATATTACAGGCATTCGAAACATTTGAACGTTTGCTGTAAGTTTGACCTTTGGTGTTGCACTTGTCTATTGGCACAGATTAATACAGATCGGACACGCCGCAGTTTCGGTATGAAGCTACAAGTACGCGGCGGGCCCGTCTTGCTGGGCCAATTCAGTGAGTGTAACGTAGTCAGAAGATATAAGAGTTACGTGATAGAAAGAGAGGCAACTTCTAGGTGAATATATCTGTAGGTAATTAGCGCTGTGCGACTTGAATTGCATTTTATTGTGTCGTAGCAAGGAGTCGCTTTTTATTTAAATGATTTTGCGGAGTGAACCATCTGTATTAATCTGTGCTATAAGCTGAAGTAAACACTTTTCTCCGGACGGTTTTACGATAATTTGAAAATCTTCAAAACTTAGGGTCCGTTCACACGTACCACAACCACACCACATCGCAGCGACAAAATGTGGAGAAGCAGTTGCGTGTGAATAGTGTCGCTGCAACTTCTTGCAGTTGCGTTGTGGTTACGTTGTCACACGGTTGATTTTGACTGTCAAATGGTATGTCTGAATAAACTATTTATTTTCATCTAAATTTGCCGCCGTCCACGTGTTGTCGTTGTGGTGTGATTTTGGTACATGACATGTGGTCCTTAGACACAATTCTTTTTCCTTCGAACTCTTTTAACTACCTAAAATACAAATTCTTGAAACCTCGCTAGCAGTGAGACCATACAGAATTTGTTGCTGACTCACGTGCGACGAAGCAAATGTACTTCATAGCGTACAGTCAGCGAATTTACAGTTTTTGTAAAGCGTCTGTACTTGCTTAATGTTGCTACCTACGCACCTGAATGGGAGCCTTTATGTTGTGCCTTAATGTTCCTATTTAAAAAGAAAATTTTGTATATTTTTCGTCGGTTAAGTAGCAGTTAGTTAGAGAGATTCCAGAATTACTCATGCCGTGGTGAAAAAATTAAATAATCACTAAGTTTGGTCATATATAAACTATCTGTATACCAAATTATCTTTTTTGCGCCAATCCGGAACATACATCCAGACAGACAAACGGACAAAACTTATTCATTACTATTTTAATATATGTATAGATGTTTACACGAGCTATGTTAGCTTATAATGTAGAGAAAATAATAAACAATCCAGGTTGGTGTCTAAGTGACTGAGTCACCTAGACACCAAACTTGACTGTAGCCATCTTACTGCAGAACAACAGCCTTTATTTTCGTCCTGTTATATACAACGATCATTGATTACCACGCTTGTAATATTCTTGTGACTAAATCAGACAATCTAATTCAGTAGCGTATTACTGTAGCCTGTATCTACCCACAGCTAGGCCAAGGCCTCTCCTCATGACTCCTAGTATTTGCGATTCAGGGCTAATGTGGACCACTAGTCGTTTTTTTTGTGCAGTAATAATATGTATTTATCGCAGTAAGATTGTTGAAGCCGTGATATAGTTTTATCCCTAGGGATATAGCTATATACTATAATATAGTTATATGAAAGCGGTTCATACATTTCGGAGTGCTCTAATTTTGTTACTGCGACCATATTCGACGTAGTTGGTCACAGTTCTAACCTAACCTTTATGGTCCGAGTGCCCTAATAGTTATATTACTTGACATTGCTCGTATCATAGTTATATGCCTAGTAAGACTGTTATGAACCGCTTTAATTTAACTATATAACGGTATATAGCTATATCCCTAGGGATATAAGGTAAGATAAGATTTTATTTCTAACCACAATATAAATGCACATTTTCAAATGATCATTGTACAATTTATAATAGATTTTATTATACTGTGGGAGACTGGGGCCTAAGCTAGGCGTAAATATATAATTATATCACGGCTTCAACTATCTTATTGCAATTTATACAAATTTAAGTTTTAAAGTGGACACTTTGGTCCTGCCATGCAGTTTCTGTACGCGCAACCTGGTCCTTTAAAACGAAGTCCTTATGACCTTAAACGTCCCGGACGTTAAAGGTCATAAGGACTTCGTCACGGAATCTTCAATTTGTAAAAAGGCACGACGCTTAGTACTGACATTACACTCTTTTAGTCAGCAGAATGGCTCGGTGGAAAGATTCTAACGTTAGTAATAATCGTAACAGTAACATTTAGGTAGAACTTTATATTTTATCTGAATATCATCGAGCTGAGTGCAGAGAAGTTTTGTAGCTATTTCGCAGTTAATGCTTGGATTTTACTTTGTTAATTATTATTAGTTATTATTTTCATGTGTTGCGAAAAGGTACATATTAAACTAATTTAGGGTCCATTTTACATTAAAATGGACCCTACATTAGTGGATGGATGGTGTGGATGGTTTTGAATGAATTAAAGATTTAATAAATATACATCCTGGTAAGTCTAGTGGTCGCAATCGGTTAGCTCAGGATGAGGTCCAGGGTTCGATTGGCAGCTCGCCGTCCGATAAGGACCAGGCCCGGGTCGACGGCGCGTTGAGTTCCACGCGCGCCTCAAAGAGATGTCAGCACCAACTGACGGGGTCCGAAAGGACCAATGCCTGCTGGGGTTGCGGGTTTGTCCGAAAGGGATATCGCGGCCCCGGCACACGGGCAACGGAAGGCACACGGGTGGGTTTTAGTCAGCAAAAGTCTGACACACCCTCTCGCTCCGCCCAGAGCGGGAGAAGTCATTTGATGACTTCCCATCCTCAAAAAAAAAAAAAAAGGGTTCTATTGGTGGGTCGGGCAAAGTGTTATTGGGTTATTCCATCTGGAATTTCATAGTAGTAGCTAGCCCGGGCTTTGGATTCATGCCCGGTTGATGGCAATAGGCTCATCCCCTAATACATGGGAATTAAATGTCACTGGCGAAATGTGGGTGTACTATAGGTACACCTCTGCCCAACCCTACTGGGAATAAAGGCGTGATATTAAGTTAAGTATGATTAAATATTACAATGTTTACAAGTCTAAAACCATTTACCATTCCAAAAGAAAAAAAATGTACCTATTATAAATACTTACGAAGGAATAAAATGATTACAATAAAATACAAATCCCTCACCTGCAGTAATATTTTTTCAGAACAACTATTTCAACTCTGTAAATCCCTAATTTTAATAACGTGCAGGCACATGGATCACTGGCCAGACATTTTCACGAATACCTTATTACAAATATTACAGTAACAGTAAAAGAATATTACAGACTTAGGTCACCCTTGGGTTCTGACCGTCTGTCAGGCACGAGCGTTTTATAAAACTAAAATAAAATTGAAGTCGTGATTGTGAAATAAATGTGCTTGTGTCTAAGCATTTTTCGTATTATTTTCTAGCAATGTGATTTTCACAATGCCATTTCTTTTTTCAGAGCTATCTTAGATAATTGACTTAGACCGTATTCACACGAATCACGAATCTTTAAAATGTCGGACAGGTCAAAATGACGTACCGTCTTTTAAAAATCGCGGTCGTCAAAAAACCCCAATCGATTTTTTTTTGTGACGGACTTGTTGGGTTGTTCGTCCAAGACTGAACTTTGAACATCTATTCGGATATTTTGACGAATTGCGAAAAAACTCGTTTCCGAATGCAATGTGAACGCGCATCCGTCATGACGTATCGTTTTTGTTTGACGCATCGTCAATGACGGGTCCCGGGTGAATGAGATCATACGGTAAATTTATATCGGATGGCATGTATTTCATCGAACCTCTAATAATGCTCGTTTTGGGATTCTAAAAATATTATTGAACACTATAATATAATGATTGCGCCTCTTTTTGTAAACCTCTAATAAATCCTATTATGGGGTCCTAAAAATAGACAACTAACTGCTACCAACTTGGATGTAGCGCTCGCCGGCCGCTGCCTCGGCACCGTCACTCGACTCGCGCGTGGTTGGTGACAGTCCTAACCTAACCCTTTTAACTCAGTTAATAAAAAAGTGTGCATCATTAGAAGCGCAAGAAGTTTTAAGACGTTCATTAATTTAAAAGTGTCCATCATTAGAAGGTCAAAGAGTTTTTAGAGGGTGTGTTAAATAGTTTTTACTATCTGTTGCCCGCAACTTTGTCTCTGATGCAGGATGAAAAGTCAAATTTCATCCAAATCCGTTCAACCGTTTTAGCGTGAAAGCGTAACAAATAAACAAACTCACTCTCGCATTTATAATATTAGTTAGGATTAGGATATCGGATGGGCCAACCTGGAATAAAAAAGTCCTAAATCGCCAAACGCCTGAGAAAAGAAGAAGTTTTTTCCCTGCAAAGTGAGATTAAAAGACATTATTATAACATTAAATATTACGTTATTTACACACTTATTACATTACTGCGTGACAGAGCTTGGTATCGTTCGTTTAAATATATTTTCTTCGTACTTCTCTCGGCTCATTGCTTGGGGGCGCGTTTCTAAGAAAACTGGTCCTTTAGCTAATACGGCCATTTTCTTCAACAATAATAACGTAATCTTCCGTATGTATGTTTAATGTTACGCCTCAATACACACAAGGGGTGCGCAGATTTTGTTATAACTTCTTGATTTCTCATCAATAAACATTCTCTTTTTATTTCTTGAAATTCTATAACTTATAAAAAGGTCGATCTACGTAGCGTTTTCCCAAATATTTTTAGGCCGGCTTCCAGTCTAACCGCATGCATTTGAGTACCAGTATTTTACATGAAGCGACTGCCTATCTGACTTCCACAACTCAGTGACTGGGTGACACGATACGCCTCTGTAAGCCTGGTGGTCAGACTTTCTGGCTTCAGACTACCCGTAACGACTGTAAAAGATCTACGAATGATAACCGAGACCAACGAATTAACGTGTTTTCCGTAAATAAATAATAAATAGGTAAGTACTTTACAAAATAAAGTCGCGTACCAAGTAAAAGTTAGACTTTTTTTTTGCCCTAATTATCCCACTGTTGGGCAAAGGCATCCCTACTCTCTTTCCACCTTTCTCTGTCCAGAGCTGCCAAGGACCAATCTTTATTAAAGGAGTCCAGCTCATCCCGCCATCTCCATTTGGGCTTGCCGCGATGTCGTCTGGCATTTTGCGGGACCCAGCGGGTTGGTTGTTTGGCCCATTGATCGTCTGATATGCGACAGACGTGTCCAGCCCAATTCCATTCAAGCGTGGCAGCTTTCCGAGCGATATAATACGCGATATAATTATTATGTAATTAAAAATGATCTTAAACTAAACTTATTTGACGTGCAGCTAATTGCCTTAGTAGCATCTGGTCATTTCCACGGTAACTCAGTTTTATAAATAATTTGTGATTAGGTGATTACCGAATTAGGGAATTAATAATTAATTATGAGCAGTATTTAAAGATATTAAAAAATCCAGCTTCTGGCGTTTCATAAGTGCCCCCAGGTTTATGTGAAATAAAATATATTGAATTTGAATTTGACTTATGAAACGTCAGAAGCTAGGTGCACGGTTCCAATTGGAGAAGAGCTGGCAAGAAACTCCACGGTTACTCTTTTAAACATAAATGGTTTTTACAATGTTTTCAAATTACAGTGTTAATAGTTATGAGATGACTGTGTAGGCGTATCAACACTCAGGTACTTAGCAAAATAGAAAATGGTCCACAGATCTACAGTCTGTTAAGCCTACACATCAACAAAATCGGAAAGGAAACGAATCTATACAGAAGATAAATAAAATAATAAAAATAAAGACCTGGTCGAAGGTTACGATTTACCTTATTTTACGCCTGAAACTGTAGAAGTTTGTAGTACAGCGATACATTATTGTTTAAGAAAAACAACGATTCGAAATCACGCCCTATTGGCAATACTAACAAGGATTCTCAAAAACAAATTTAAATAAATACTTGACGGAGTTTTTCCTACACAACATCGCGAAAGAACGCACTTTGAAAACACTAGTACAAAAGAAGCGATTTAAGAAAAAAACTCGTTTTTTTCGCAACTGAAAAAAACAACATGGAAACACGAGTGTTCTCGCTTGTTTGCGTCTAAACGAGGCTCCGAGAAAAAAATATACGAAGCCCTGTTTTTTCCACGGCCCCATTTGCTAAAGCACACTGTTAACAGTCATTTGTTTCGTTTAGATTTAGACGAGTGCCTGAAGGATGCTCTGCCGAAAAAATCTTGTTAAATGTATTTTGTCAAAATAAGTTTGAGTTAGAGCACTGTTCGCGTTGGAGTGAAGTGAAGTAGTTTTTTTGGGATCGTTGACGAAGTTTCTGTGGGATATGTTTGGTGAAACTTATATTATTTTGATTATAAAGTTTTTTATATTTTTTCTCTAGTTTTGATTTTTCTGAAAAGGCATAATATCACTGCAGTAATCTTCATCCATAAATTATGGTGTAGTGGTTCGATTCCTGGATCTGGCAACGTGTTATTGAGTTTTTATATCTGGAATTTCTCAGTAGTAACCCGTAGTCCGAATTTGTACCCGGTTGATGGTAATAGGCTCGCCCACTATTACATGGGACTGAAAGATGACTGGCGAAATGTGGGTTTACTAAAGGAACACCTCTGCCCCACGCTTTGGGGAATCAAGTTATGTTTTTATGATTAAAAATATCGTCGAATCGTCACCACTGTAATCTTTATCCATAAATTATCCTCACTGAACACAAATCAGTATTAATCATTTCCAAAATTACCAACGCTTACGAAAGGACAAAAGAAACATAACTAAAACATTTATACAGATAAAGCAACAGGCTATATAACACATAATTCTCCTTTATTAACTAATTTCTTCTTAGGTAATACTTTTGTTACTTAATTAAGAATTCAACAGCTGGCTCTTACAAATGGTCTCAAGCTAATTATCAAAGGTTTTCTGATTAAATAGACACGTTTCTCTTAGGACCAGACTTCTTTAATAATATTTTTCTCGTAAGTATCATAAGGTACTTTTGATGATTGAAATTGTAAGCGGTATCACAGATGGTATACTCCGCCAAATCATTTATTTAAAAAGCAACTTTTGCTACGACACAATAAAGTGTAATTCAGATCGCACAGCGGTAATTGTTTGTTAATAACACTGTTTTCCGCATTGTAGTCTGAATCAATTAAGATTAATAATAATAAGTACCCACAGTTATATTCACCTAGAAGTTGCTTCGCTTTCTATCGCGTAACTCTTAGATCTTCTGACTACGTTACGCTCACTGAATTGACTCGACATGACGAGCTCGCCGCGTACTTATAGCTTCATACCTAAAATGCGGAGTGAACCATCTGTATTTATCTGTGGCGGTATCGAGGTCTAGAAGCCACTAATTGGTCTCCAGTGATCGGTAAGATCGATCGCGATAAAAGTTTTAGGATTCGAATTGCGTACAAAAGGACCAACTTTTTTTCAGTAAGTAATTTGAAGGTTAGAATGATTAGTTCAAAGTTGTCTAACTCCTGAAAGTATCTTCTATTAGCTACACTATTGGAATAACAATGACAGCATTTTACACACCCTATAAACGTCTTTCAGCATCATATCCAAGTGTCATACACTTTTTGATTCCCTAAAGTGGCTCAGATATCAGCCATCTTATAAAAGCATCTATATTTCTCAATTCCCTGAGGAGAAACAGCGATCTATATCTATGTACATAATAAAATGTAATGGCGTCATATTGATCGTATATAAGATGGTGTATGAAGCGATTTTCCTCCAGTTTACTCGGAGACAATGGTAGAAGCTGCCATTTTAAATCGAACGTGCGTTATTGCAAGATTGTTATGCTATAAGACGCTTGAAGACGCATTTTGTCTAAGTACTGCTTCATACCTTATCTTAGAACAGTGAAACCGTAAATGTAACTACTTAAATAACTATTGTTCTTTAATACTTATTAAACAAACATTAGAACCGATAACAATACATAAGTAAAGAATTCAGGACTTGAAGGACCAGATTTTGTTAAGCCAAACTAAACCAATGCCTGAACTCACCCACCTAAGTGCCTATTAATTTTGATGACTTACAAAACTGTGACAAATCGTGATTTCCTCACGAAAATAAAATACCTACTCCTATTTGTTCAAGAGGCTCGAACGGGCACGCAGAACCACAAAACTAAGGGCCCCGAAATTTCGACAGAAACTCTCTTCAAGGACACACCCCATTGCCCTTCATATCTTCAACTCTTCCACATCTAAAGGACCATTACCGTCTCGCAGCAGCCCTTTACAAGCGCAAATATTATTTTTATTTTCATTTAATTTGTGGGCCTTGCCCCGTTGTTGCCAAAAGTTCTCGTAACGACTGAACTTGCAAACGGTCTCCCGACACTTAAGTTGATTTAAGTAATTTCACAGTAGCCTTGTGAATTTGGAATGCGACGGACGTCGATGTGGTGATAAAAAGTGGCTTGGAACCTTGTTACTTTGAGTGGAATTTGCATTGTTTTGGGCTATGGGGATAGTGGTTTCTTTGAGTATGCGCTATTGCGTATGGGTCATTTGAATTTGAAGATCACTGATGTAGTCTTCATCCATACTAATCCTAACTGTAATATTATAAATGCGATAGTGAGTTTGTTTGTTTGTTACCCTTTCACGCTAAAACGGCTCAATGGACTTGTATGAAATTTGGCACGTGGGTAGATCATGACCTGGGTTAGGACAAAAGGTACTTTTTATTCCGATATTCTTACGGGATCGAGACTTATGCGAGTGAAAACGCGAGGCACAGCTAATGATATTATAAATGGGAAAAGCAACTCTTGTTTGTCTGTTACTTACCTCTTTACGCCTTAACGGCTGAAAGATTTTTGATAAAATTAGGGATACGGATAGACTATACCCTGTGTTGTGTTACGAACTTAAGACATAGGATGCGTCTTATCTAGCGAACATTTCTGACTTCTAGGTAGGTGAAGCCGCGGGCAAATGGTAAAAAATCTGTCAGAAGACATCTAGTCGTCCCGTGAATATCATACAATTTCTCGATCCTGTTCCACTAGCAATTATTGTCACCAACGCGGCCCATCTCACTTAGTATACCATATTGCCGAAGTTACGTAAACCACTTATAAAATCTATGCAGTTCGAAACTATCTGTCCCGAAGCAACGATCTACCCCGATTCGGATCCAAACACCAAATTAATAATACAAGAACTGCCCCACAGGGTACATTGAACTCCAAATAGCTTGTAACTTCTATCTCAACTTACCCCACTAGGACAACAACCTCCCTAATTGAGGACATACCTCCGAGGTCCCTTTAAAACTAAGTTTAGACATGTCTCTAATCCAAGGAAATTCAAATATATAATTTAACGCTTCGAATAATCCTGTAATTAAAGTTTATTTGCAATAGAGAAATAAGTCGGTCTCCTGAGGTGAACTTTATTTCTTGGTCTGTAGGGCAGCCAGAAGTTGATCTTGAATTGTTTATGAGTTTGTATTTGGACGTTTCGTGTAACTGCCGCGTGGTCACCTCGAGGGTTGTAAAAGAGTTTGTAATTATTTCAGTACTAAGGATAGTATTCTTTATCGTAATTTGTGATATTAATATTGCCGTTAGAACTTTCTAACAGCAATATTAACATATTGTTACACTTGTAACATAACATCACGCCTGTATTCCCCTAAGGGTTTGGCAGAGGTGTAGCTATAGTACACCCATATTTCGTCAGTTATGTTTTAAGTCCCATGTAAAAGGGGCAAGCCTATTGCCACCAACCGGGCTCCGATCCAGACTCCGGGCTGATACTGATGGAAAAACCAAAAAACAGTTTGCCTGACCTGGGAATCGAACCCAGGACCTCAGGCTCAGCAGTAGCACTTGCGACCACTAGACCAACGGAGTAGGAGAATAAAAGGAACTAGCTGCAAAATTAAGATAATTTTTGGTCGGAATAAAAGATTATTCAAGGACTGTGAAATCACTCGTAATGAGTTCATTCAAGGCCTCCAAGGTTTGTTGGTAGAATGGATTGGTTTGACTTAAAAAGAAATAAAGAAAAGTGCGTTTATTGGCATTACAGCAGAAAATACACTTTTAAACTATAAAAACAGAAAACAATGATCATAATGCATAAACAGCCTCAGCTCAGCATAATGTCAGATGAAAAAACACAGTGCCACCTGACGCTGATTTTCAGCTGCATCCCACGAGTGCCATACGCTAAAATAATAAACATAGGGAAGTGAGTGTCGGATAAATTAGGAGTACTACTATTACTACTACTTAGCTCAGCCTTCCGTAGCCTTCTGCTCCCGAGGCTGTGCAAAGACGTGGCAAAAGACGAACCAACTACCAGTGTGACGTGGCAAAAGACGAAGGACCAAAAAACCATTTAATGGTTATTTGGTCCTTCGTCTTTTGCTACGTCACTCTGGTGGTTGGTCTTTCTAGCCAGAGCGTGCCGCCACTTAAGTTTGCTACATCTTCAAGCTATGTCAGTCACACCGGGTCGGTTCGATAATTTTGTGGCGGCATCTACAACGCCACATGCGAACTACGCATCACAATGGTGTCACGCAAAATCCTGCATCGCGCAACCAAAGTTCGATGTGCGACTAGCATATATGTAACGTCCTGACATCAAAGGCCGGGCAGTAGCCACATAGATTATACACTAGAATAGCCCACCAGGCGCAACATCCATCCGGTCGAGAGCTCTACCTTTTTTATTGAGAATGACTGAACTTTACATCCTGCTCCTCATCCTAACTAATATTATAAATGCGAAAGTGAGTTTGTTTGTTACGCTTTAAAAAAAACGGTTGAACAGATTTGGATGAAATTTGGCGCAAGGATAGACCATGATATGGATTAGGACATAGGATACATTTTATCCCGATATTCTAACGGGATCAAGACTTACGCGGGTGAAACCGCGGGGCGTAGCCAGTACCTCTATAATTTCATCACAGTTTCCTATGAAATTGATGAAATCAGCTGATCGCCATTATTTTTGATAACACAGGATTGATTAATCAAAATCTATCGCCATAAAGGGGACAGCCCGTATCATTAATTCTGATTCGAAATAAAACATCTCTCTATCGCACAAAAGTCGAATTAACACGAACATTAAAATTCAAACAATTGCGTGCCGTACTTTATCAAAACGAATGGATGCGAGGAGCTAATTTATATTTCATCCCTCCGGATGAAAAACATGTCGAATTTCCCTTTAAAAATATACATGTTACATGCTTAAGAATAATTTGTGTAGAGCTGTATACGTATACATATTTGACTGGCTTTCCCTGAGGTAATCAATTTTTACCGAGTGTGCTGAAAAAGGATGGGTACTGGATTATGAATTAGGTATTATGTTTATTGTTTTGTTTACATATTTGTCGTAATTTTTAGAATGGTATGTGAAATAGAATCAATAGTAGAATCTTTACTAGGTACATAGGGTTGCCAATTTTCTTTTTATATCAAGTATAGTACTTACGAAGTCATCGCCTGTAAAAATAGTGTAAAAGACGAAAAAATATAGTAGGTATGTTCCAAAAACATTTTAATTCTTTAAATGCATATTTTTTGGTATTATGAACCTTAACTAACAGTATTTTTTTTCTCGTACCGTCTTAATATTTTTACACAAAAAAATTGAGTCTAAATTAAGGTTACAAAATATCATTAATTCACCTTTTATGAGATTAATACTGATCCTATTGCGATCATTTCGCCATTTTGTAGTGAAATAAAAAAAAAGCTTTTTCGCCAGCTATTTTTTTTCTTTACAAATATAGTAGGCCTCATATATAAAGTATTCTACTGGATACTATATTATAAAGTAGGGTGGCAACCCTATGTACACCATACAAATTACAGAATAAATGAATGTAGAAATTTTACATAGGGTGACACAATGGGCGGTCTTATCGCTAAAAGCGATCTTTTACAGACAACCTTTGAATGGATTTAGAGGGAGAAGGAGAGACAATACTGCAGGTAGGCTATGGTGTAAAATTTACATTTACTATAGATACATACATATATAAAACAAGAACTGCTATGTATAAATGCGTCAATCAATACGGAACGGTCTCAAGTAATGAGTACTATCTGGTCGATCGAGCTCTGCTCGGGTGAAAATAGAGAATGCTCTAAAAATATAGTACATACTAATTCCATGCTGCCATGATAGTAGGTACTTATTAATTCCATGCTGCTATGTCATTATTCTAAGCTAAAATTTGGGTGATCGAGCTCTGCTCGGGTGAAAATACGGAGAAAACGATTTTTTCCAGTTAAGAGACCTAGCTAGATTCCCCGTAAATTCCTATAATGCATCTTTCGTCGAAATCGTTAGATATCTTTATCATGTTTTCGAGAACGTGATTACAAATAGGTATATACAATGTCGCCCACGGGCATGTGACCGCCCGTATTTTTCTGGATATTCATGAAAAATTATCGAAAATTAAATTTTAAAGAATTAGAATTAGAATTGTATTTATTTGTGAGAATGTAGTTTTACATAGTATGGTGTTAGTATTTTTGTTAGTTCTATACATTCTACCACAAAGTATGTGGTGTACAAATATTCAGTTGTCGTTCTTAACCAAGTACAATATTAATTTTAAGATTTGTGATTTACAATAAGTCCAATGAATTAGTATTTTTATAATTAGGTAATCGTTACAATAAAATGTAAAAATGAAGTCCATGTCATCTTGGATTTTTACAATATTCCATATATTCGGCAATGTCATAAAAGCAATTATCCAATAGCCAGCTTGTCAGCTTTTTCTTGAACATGGGGATAGGTTTAATATTTTTTCATGTTATTAATTTTTTTTTTTTGAGTAGCGTTTGCCATATCTCCGATTTTATGGGCTCGATTTGGATTCTGTTTATTATTTCTAAAAGGTTATGAGTTATCTTATCGATAACTACCTGACCATAGAATCATAGAGGGATTTTGAAAACAAAAATATGGATAAGAACAAAAAACTCTTCTCTTCGTAATTTATTTTAGAAAAAAAATCATGAAAATTCAGAAAGTTACGGGCGGTCACATGCTCATGGACGACATTGTATATACAAATATTGTTCGTTTAATAGTATAGGATAATGAACAAACAT
Organism: Agrochola lota; assembly: GCA_947364205.1. Lineage (NCBI taxonomy): Eukaryota > Metazoa > Arthropoda > Insecta > Lepidoptera > Noctuidae > Agrochola > Agrochola lota. The sequence continues at coordinate 17,088,968 of OX376240.1, forward strand.
ACTTGGAAGAGAAACGGTTAAGTGCCAAAGTTCTCAAGCCTTTGATCAATTGGCACAGTAATAACTTGCGACTACCCCTTTTGCCTGGTTGTCGCAAACGCTACTGCTGAGCATGAGGTACTGGGTTCGATTCCCGGGTCGGGCAAAGTGTCATTGGATTTTTCCATCAGGAATTTCTCAGTAGCAGCCCGGAGTGTGAATTTGAACCCGTTTGATGGCAATAGTATCGCCACGCGTACATGGGAATTAAACATAACTGGCAAAATGTGGGTGTACTATAGGTGCACCTCTGCAATCTTTTGGAGAATCAAGGAACGAGGATATGTTATCCTATACTATTAAACGAGCAATATTTTTATATATATTTGTAATCACGTTCTCGAAAACGGCTCTAACAATTTAGATGAAAGTTGCAATATGGGAGTTTACGGGGGCGAAAAATCGGGCTAACTAGGTCTCACATCTGGGGAAAAAAAAAATCTCCATATTTTCACCCGAGCAGAGCCCGGTCGCCCAAAGTTTAGAACAAGATACCTACCTTAGAATAATGACATGACAGTATGGAATAAGTAAGTACCTACTATCATGGCAGCACGGAATTAGTATGTACTATCATGGCAGCATGGAAAATACATGGAATTAATATGAACTATCCTACACTATTAAATGTCGGTGCTCGGTCGACCAGGTACTGTTCATAATTTGCCTTTAAAAAAATTCTAATTACTAATTCGTAATTGTTTCAAAAAAAATCCTAGAAGAACCTATGAAGGTAAACGCCATCAATCCTTTGCTTCGAAATTCTAAGGTATCCACGTGAACTGGTCCCTCTCATTATTTCCCCTCTAAATATTTTGCCAATCAGTAGCGTATCAATATTAAAGCTGGATCAGCAGTTCAAACCCACCCTAAAAGGTATTAGCCCACGATTGAAACAACAGCTTCAAGATATTCAAATAATCTTAGCCAATAACCGAATATTATTTACCTGAACCAATCTATCAGGGGTTTCCACAAGAGATCTTTTCATAATAAATCCGAATCCCCTTTGTGTGCAAAACTTATTCTTCTCGGCTTGGTTTTAATAAAATTTCAAGACAAACTGGCTGTTAGAATATTCCTGTAATATCTGAACGATAAACAGATGCTTATTGGACGAGAAAACTCATAACTTTCAACTATGCAGCGGTTTTGCTTGAGTCTTTTGAAAAAGAAGTGTTTTCGTTCATGTTTTGCATTTCTTCTTTTTAATTTCTCGGGTGTTTTTCTCGACTACGATTAAAAACATAGAACATAATTAAAACGTTTCATTTTGTAACTGGAAATGATGAGGATTCTTCCTTGTATTTAATCGAAAATGACTCATGCAGAGGCAAACATTTTAGCCAGGCAGTAAGGTGGGTATTGGGACTGACTGTCAAGGATATTCCAAATCTATAATACTCCATTTGAAATAAGATTAGAAATTGAAATAAACCTTTTTTACAGTCCGTTCAACCGATTTTGACTTCTATTGCGTTGGTGGCATGACAAATGGCAGCTGCAGTAAACAGTTGGTATTGTAACCACTTTTTTGCTTTTAATGCCATCCTTATGCCTACGGTATAGAAGACAAAATTGGTTGAACGGACTGAAAAAAAAGTTTATTTAAACGTCTAATCTTATTTCAAATGGAATATAGGTACATTTAATTATTTCCACTCATTTAAAAGGCTATTAAAAATTTAAAAACTGTTGACATCTACCAACCTGCACTTTATGGCAAACCTTTCACAGAGAAGAGGGCTATCCCAGCAGTGGGAACGTAAAGGCTGATTATACAAACTGCCTCGTGGTCGCAAACGTGACTGCTTAGCGTGGGGTCCGGGGTTCGATTCCCGGATCAAGCAAAGTGTTATTGGGTTTTCCATTTTCTTCATAAAAACCTGGAGTTTGGAAGTTGGCGGTGTGATACCCACGTGCCTCGGAAAGGACGTTAAGCCATTGTCCGGCCGTGTCGCATTGCCGTCCCATCGGACTATGAGAGTGAGGGAAGTGAGAGTGCACCTGTGTCTACGCACACACTTGTGCACTATAATATCTCCCGCGCTGAAGGCTGGCCTCCGCTGAGATTGGTGGCCATGGCTGACATTCGGTCCGGAGGACTATTTATTCTTTAATAATATCTACACGGCAAATCAGCCAAAACTGATGACTCATCACGGAATTTGGGATCCCGAGGGATTATTTAGCACGAAAACTTCAAACAGCATATCAGGGATATTATCTTTCAAGTTATCTTGTCCATTGGACTCATCAAAGAGGGTCAAACGTAGTAAAAGCATGGGACGCCGTAAAGATAAGGTGGTCTTTGGTGCCGCGACTGATAACACTGTGACGTTGGTGCCGTGACCCTCTGGCTAATTACAGACCTTGACACTGTCGGCTTTTAGAGTTGCTTTTTGTGTATCTTTAGTAGCTTTTAGTTAGTCTATGAATACCAGACTGTAACAACTTTATACCATGTTCAAGGCAAATAAAGACTTATCTTATCTCCAAAAGAAGAGCTCAACACAAACGGGCCATCCTAAACACTTATCGCCATAAAACTAATTTCATTTGCAACGGAATAATATAGTTTATTTCGCCATTAATTTAATTAAGACCTCTGCAAGCGCTCCCTTTAATTTAACGAACTCATTTAAATGGTTTATTTATTTATCAGTTATAACGAGGACCGTTTTAAGCTCCTTATGACGAAGAAGTAGCTCCTCATTACAGTTGGTACAAAGGACTGTGCTGGATAGATATTTTAGAGGTATGAGGAACAGGTTGTAAATTCACTCATCCTCTATAGAAAAGGAAGGATCCTCCGACCAGACGGGTGTCGTGTCTGGCGGGCAACTGCCCAACGATTGATGCCGGGGAGGTTATATACATATATCGTGTTCGCATGGTAAACTCTTATTGCGCGATGCAAGATTTGTGTGAGATCAGGATTTTTGTGTGACGTCTCATCATCATTCATTGCATCTTTGATGCAAATATCGCAATATTTTTAATAAATCAGATATTGCTTTGAGTTTGAGTGTTTGTATCAAAATCAATCTGCCTAGCCTTTTCCAACTATGTTGGGATCGGCTTCCGGTCTAACCAGATGCAGCTGAATACCAGTATTTTACATGGAGTGACTGCGTATCTGACCTCATCAAACCAGTTACTGGATAACACGATACCTCTTGGCAAGACTGGGTGTCAGACTTTTGGGCTTCTGACGACCCGTAACGACTGTCAAAGATCTACGAATGACAGCCGGGACGGGTGAGCGTGCTTTCCAAGGCACGGAGGTGTCTCGATATGATTGATGGTCACCCAACCATGAACCGGCTGCGGAAAGCGTAGGTTAGTGTTTGATCGATCCTTGCGGCTGTTATAATGTAGCCACGAGCCCCTCCTGTTTGTATATTGATGCAAAATAACAAAATAATGTCTTTAATTCGGGGCGAATGTTGCAAAAATTTGCAACACGGGTATGAAAAACATTTATGCTCGTTTTGCTATGTAAATAAAAGTACACTGTTGGCTTTCAACTCTCAGTGCTCAACCTAGCGTTGAAAATCCAACATGGCATGGGCATAAGTCTGTTTGTTTGTCACAGACAAATTCAATTGACATAGTGCCAGTGAAATTGCAGGCGTATGATATTTCAGCTTTGACTTTTTTAGCAACGCATTGGAAAACTCTTTAATAATGTAAAAATATAAAAAGTTTTATTGATTCATAAACAAATAATTGTTACAATATTTAGGTACATGACACTGGATCCCGCACTAGGATACCCTGTGTCGCAGGATTTAGCCTCTTTCGACAGATATTGGTGCCGATTTTAAAGATAGGTTATCAAATGCACCGGTTTCATTAAGATAATAAATCAAACTTAGGGCTTAAAGGTGACCAAATTATATTTGTGTATAGTGATGAGTGTATGTATGTATGTGATGAGTGTTAGTGAGTATGAGATGATGAATACTTTAATATTTGAAAGATAAAAGATTTTCCGTTTCAGCATAATTAAGCCCAAACAGCCAATCTTGAACAGTAGAGTTACATGGTTTGGGTGCAAAAAACAGTTTTTTGCACCGAAACCATGTAACTCTAGTGTCTGTCAGTCTGTCATTGACGATTTTCTTCTGCAATTATTCTTTTTCTGTAATTATTATTTTATCACTATACCTATAAACACTCCTCGATGGTCTAGTGCTCGCAAGCGCTGCTGCTGAGTACGAAGTCCCGGGTTCGATTCCCAGGTCGGGCAAAGTGTTATCGGGTTTTTCTATCTAGAATTTCCCAGTAGCAGCCCGGAGTCTGGTTTTTTGCTCGGTTGATGGCAATAGGCTCGCCCTCTATTACATGGGACTTAAACATAACTGGCGAAATGTGGGTGTACTGTTGGTACACCTCTTTTTTTTTTTTTTTTTTTGAGGGTGGGAAATCATCAAATGACTTCTCCCGCTCTGGGCAGAGCGAGAGGGTGTGTCAGACTTTTACTGACTAAAACCCACCCGTGTTCCTTCCGTTGCCTGTGTGCCGGGGCCGCGTTATCCCTTTCGGACAAACCCGCAACCCCAGCAGGCATTGGTCTTTCGACCCCGTCGGTTGGTGCTGACATCTCTTTGAGGCGCGCGTGGAACACAACGCGCCGTCGACACGGGCCTGGTCCTTATCGGACGGCGAGTTGCCCATTGCTCACCGTCCGCAAGCCCGCGCCTACGGTGGCCGGAAGTCGGCTCTCGACTCCCGACGCCCGGGGCGTCTCCTGCGGCGACTAGGGCCGCGAGGGCGTGCAGCTTGCATCTCCCTCGCGCGCTCCGCCTCCTCCTTCGCGAACATAACTGCTTCGCAGAAGGAGGTGACGGCCTCCCATGCACTCTCGCTCCGAACCATGGCCTGAACCAGGGCCGGACGCAAGAGATCGCCGCCACCGATCGCCTCCGTGAGGACACGGCGGTGCCCCGCCCAAGCTGGGCAGACCTCCACCGTATGCTCCACCGTGTCCTCCGGGCGATCCACACAGTGGTGACACCCGGGCGTTTCCTCCCGCCTTATTCGGAACAGGAACCTCCCGAAACAACCGTGTCCGGTGAGGACCTGCGTCAGGCGGAAGGTGAGGACGCCATGGCGCCTCTCAAGCCACTCCTCAAAGAGGGGACTTATCGCCGCAATTGTGGCGTGCCCAGTTGGTACACCTCTGCATAACGCTTTTGGGATTATGAGCGTGATTTTATGTTATGTTATTTTTCTGTTTACTTACTGACCATCAAGTGAGCTTTTACCCAGTTTGCCTTTTTTAGGGTTCCGTAATCAAATGGCAAAAAACGGAACCCTTATGGATTCGTCATGTTTGTCTGTCCGTATGTCACAGCCACTTTTTTCCGAAACTATAAGAACTATACTGTTGAAACTTGGTAAGTAGATGTACTCTGTGAACCGCATTAAGATTTTCACACAAAAATAGAAAAAGAACAAAAAATTTTTGGGGTTCCCCATACTTAGAACTGAAACTCAATTTTTTTTTTCATCAAACCCATACGTGTGGAGTATCTATGGATAGGTCTTCAAAAATGATATTGAAGATTCCAATATTTTTTTTTTCTAAACTGAATAGTTTGCGCGAGGGACACTTCCAGAGTGGTAAAATGTGTGTGGGGGACACACATTTTACCACTCTGGAAGGGTCTCTCGCGTAACTCCTAAAATAAGAGAATGATAAAACTAAAAAAAATATATGATTTACATTACCATGTAAACTTCCACAGAAAATTGGTTTGAACGAGATCTAGTAAGTAGTTTTTTTTTAATACGTCATAAATCGTAAACCGCAATTTACCTTTCATTCAATCAACACAAGAACTTTTATATTATGTTACTTGCTGCTACGGAACCCTTCATGGGCGAGTCCGACTCGCACTTGGCCGCTTTTATCATATAATAATAACCAGATTAGTGGTCACCCCACTACATTTGATCAATATCTTGACATAGTAACGAGCTTATTATATTAACTAAGCAAGCTTGCACTTTGCTAGTAACTACTTAACACTCTCTCCCCCCAATTAAGAGGTATTAAGGCACTACCCCTGCACTCCCCTAGTCTTAACTCACTAAATTAATTTCAGCTCCAATTTACATAAAAGCGTCATTTTACGACGTGTGCACTTTATGAAATGTGTCCTTCAGTCTGGCGTTTTGTCGGTCAATCACCAGCATTTTGGTTGGCTTGATGCCCGGTTTCTGAGGTCTTCAGATAAACTCTCTAAAGATAAGTTACCTATTAAACTTTGAATTAGTATTTTAGGAAATAAGGCTCTTTTCAATACCAAGTGTTCAGAAATACAAATTCAATTTGGATGGTTTGGATTTCAATTGCACAGTCGAATAGATTAACTCCGGTTAAGAATATTTTCAGAAACCGTTATTTGTTCTCATAAACAATGTGCATACGACGATACGACAAGACTTTAAGAGCCCTTATCCTAAAAGTTGGCAACGTCAAAAATACCTGTCAAATATTTACCTGTTTTGATTAATTTGGCAATATTACTGTATGGAAATAAGAAATGTTGCTAACTAGTGAACTAAAATATTGATTATGAAATGCAATAATTAATATCGTAACACCGAATATTTAGTTTTAGATGTAAAAAAAGTATTTGGATACTTTCCAAATGCCTTTTTTACACCTAAACCGGTTCAACATAAAATTCAGTGTTATAATTGCAATTCATTATTAATATTCTAGTTCGCTAGTTAGCCACATTCCATGTTTCCATACAGTATGCCAAATTAATCAAAACAGCGAAAGATCTGCAAAACTCATAGGTGGCCTTTCACTGTTATTTAGTTTGCTTGAAAAATCTTTCTTTTTATTCGTCGATATGTATTATTTGATAGTTTCAAATAAATACTCTTACAATCTATAACGCCGTTTTAAAAAAAACAGACCAGGAGATTTAATTAATTTCTGGAGGGAAGTGGGCTGGTTGGAATAACCACCCAACAGCCGCCATGGCCAACGCACAATGGTCCACCTGAAGGACTAAGTGCGCAAACCCTATAACATAGAACATAGAACGCGGTCATCTCTTGGACTCCAGGATCTTCTGTATTATGAGCATACACTACCACAGTTATTTTCTACTTACCTTTACCTTTTTCTATCAATAATAGCAGAGCCTCCCTCAGGCAGCACGCAAGCTGGTTCAGTTCGATAACAATAAAAATTCTATTGTGTCACTTTAGTTCCAGTTAGGGGACAACAAAAATAAATAAGCCACGCATATTTTCAGCAAGACTTTCCATTCAGGACCAATCAGGGTCACAGCATTTACGGATTAACTTGCCAGCATTTTAAAGGAGAAAACTCCGGATGTCTAAACAATTTCATACTTCTCACGGAGCGAGAGGCGTGACCCTACTTATAGGCTATCTTATCAAGAGGCTCTCCGGTAATAAAATTGTCTAAGCCTGTGAAAATCAATGGTTCCTTACGCTAGGGATGCTTGTTTAAAAATTGACGCGGATATTTTTTTCGGAACTTGCTGCGGATATTTATTTTCGTAATTTTTAAGGCTATGTTGGGGAAGGGAAGTTTTGAATATGAATATGGATGGCTGTAGAGTAGGCGAAGACAAAAGAGACGATGGATTTACTGTCTGAAAGATGATATGGCTAGAAAGGTGGTGACTACCGAGATTAAAGACGATCACAAATAAATTGGGAGAATGATGCCGATGTTGGAAAAAGTAATCAGTATTCTATTGTAATTAGTTTTATAAAAACAGCGGGTACTGCAATGACTGTCGTCAGTATTTTTATCACAATAACAACTACCCGTGGAGTCTAATCGTCAAGGCATGGAAGAGTCAATGTAATAAGGAGTGGTCACCCTTTATCGATTGAGAAGCGTAGCTCTATCTAGCATATCGATTCAAACTCAACTCAAACTCAAAGCATTTATTTTAATTAAACCAATTACGGGCTCTTTTGAATTGTCAAGGGGTTGGTTGGATACTCAAATATTCTCGCATGAGAGTGGTTTTTTATATGAAATTGTATATGTTAAGTGACATCGTATTCGTTTAAAATTGAGTCTCGTTCATGCAATATATTTTGCATAAATGGAATCATATTTTGCGGTTCAAACGTTTTAGGAATATTGCTATTATGCATGTATTTGAAATTTTCAGCTCAAATATTATTATATTTTAGTTAAAATCTGTGCTGTGTTTAATTTGTTATTTAGATTGAGTGTATAATTTTGACATATGAATATTCATTTGTGAACTAGAACTACTATTTCACTAAAAGTTTAACATTTCAACAAACATTTTAAACGTTTTAAATAAAATCACAATGACTAAAGAGGTAAGGTTGTTTAAAAAAATAAAATAATATGAATTCATAAAATGGAACAGAGAAAAATATCCGCACATAAGTCTCGGATATTATTAAGGTTGACATCCTTATTTCACCCATCTCACCTCGAAAGTATTTTTTAAGATATCTTCAAAGACTCAAGCGTGTAGTCCTAACAGTCACTTTAGAAAACAAATTAAATTACACTTTAATACCTATCAGATACAGTTCAAAATTGTTTGTGGAAACCTTTTTTTTTTTAAGAATTTTTCCTCGATTATTTTACAAGCCTTTCATGAAAGTTTTTGAAGTTCAGTTTATTTATCTTTATTTTTCAGATCAATGGTTTTGGATGCAAGGTACTTGAACATTTATCTTTTGTGCTAGTGGGATCAGGGGACTAATTCTGAAGGGAGAAAATATAGATTTGGAAACTGCATCATAGTATCGGAAATATTAGGGTTTCGTTCCCAATGGTGTTTTGGGGGATATCATGGCATACTTACTGCGAGGATAGATTTCTCTTAAGGTTTCCGAAAAGGAAAAATTTCACGAACTATTTAATAATAAAAATGTACACCTCATACGTAAAGGATATTGCTCAAGGCAAGTTATGGAGCTGAACATTTTGGAATGAATGGTTTGACTTTGACTTTGGATATCCAGAAAAGAGAAGAAGCGTGGATATGTGATCTCTCGTAACCAATACGTCCACCAAGCTCGGTGATTATAACCTTTCTAACCTTGGGCTTTCAATCAATCTCCCTAGCCTTTTCCCAACTATATTAGCTGCCTATCTGAACTCCACAACCCAGTTACTGGTAACACGATACCCCTTGGTAAGACTGGTTGTTAGACTTTTGGGTTTCTGTTTACCCCTAACGACTGTCAAAGAATGATAGCCGGGACCAACGGCTTAGTGTGCTTTCTACAACGAAGGTATTTCGATATGTAATGAATGGTCACCCATCCTCGAACTGACCGCGGCAAGCGTAGCTTAACCTTCGTTCGACCCTTCTTCTTTTCATGTGGTTAGTGACTATCTGGTGTCAGAGTTTTAAAGCCACCCATGGGCCTCTGACTTGGCTTCACATGCCGTCGAGAAATATCTCTCAGGCATACCGGTTTCCTTACGATGTTTTTCGACCTGTGCGGCTGTTATTATTTAGCCACGAGCTCCTCTTGAATCTTTATAAAAAATATTAAATAATCACGTAGTTAAAAAATGCTTTATAAAGAAAAGCAACCTCTGTGTATCACCCTTTCACCCCGATCATTGCAAAACAAGTAAATAAAGACGTTTCTCGTCAAGTGGATGTGGGTTTACGTTCTCGTTTACGAGATAACTGCGAGAACGAGAAGGCGCGGGATGTGTTTTACGTGCGACCACGTTTAAATATATATTTTTTTTATGTTAGGGAATGTGTTTATAGAGAGGTTGTAGGGATGACGTTTAGATTTGTTGAAATGGTCCGGGGTCTAAATGAGATGTCTCCATTGGTTATTTAACTGTCTAGCAATAATCGATGGTGTTGTCTTTGATAGTTTGTAGTTTTCTTTATCCGGTACTTTCAAGTGGTAAGTATCTTGTATCTCACAGCGTGTAGATATGGAAATACGACAGTAAATTAAAACACTGACAACTCTAATAATCCTATGCGGATTATTTTGGAATTATCAAATAAATTCTAACATCGAAATTAAAAAGTGTTTTTAGGGTTCCCTACGGCCGAAAGAAAAAACGAAACCCTTATAGGATCACTCGTGTGTCTTTCTTCTGTCTTTCCGTCTCTCATAGCCAATTTACTCCGAATCTAAAGAACTGATAGAATTGAAATTTAGTACACATATGAATTTCTGTGAACGAAACACAGACGGGTAACGTAAATAAATCAATTCTGAATATGGAGGTCAAATTTTGGGAGGCAAAAATGAAAAAAAAAAACTTTTTGAAACCCGTACCGTGTGATATATCAAATGAAAGGGCTTAATGTGAGGGTCTCCAACATTTTTTTATTTTAATTTTTAAGTATTTTTTTTTTGTTATAAAAATTGATAAAATTTTAGGCGCAATAGATTCGGAGATAAGGGAATCTCCGAATCTATTGCGCCTAAAATTTAAAAAAAAATTAAGAAAGTAGAAAGTAAAACCAATAAGAAGTCCATGGTTTTAAAATTACATGGCAACTCTCTCAATATTGTGCGTACAGATTTATATTTGCAGTTGGAATGTATGGCGAACATGTTTTCAACTACAATGTTAAGTTTGTTCTTGGGATAATTCATTCCAACTACGGAACCCTTCATTGTGCGTGGTCCGATACGCACTTAGCCGGTGTTTTTTCAAACAAATGAAATATTAGTGATGGGCAGACTATGGATTTTGCCAATTGACTAGCTATAGTGACTAAACTGTTGGAAGTATTTGATTGAATTTTCGGATGCAGACTGGGAACGGTATTAGATATATGCAGTTTAATTTATTTTTGTCTCCACCTTATACAATGTCGCCCATGGGCATGTGACCGCCCGTATTTTTCTGAATATTCATGACAAATTATCGATAATAAACTTAAAAAGGGGGGTCTATCTTTAATTGTTTTTTTTTTCATTTTTTCTTATTTTTATTTTTTTCAGTATCCCGCTATAATTTTATAATTAACATAATTTCACTTATGTTTTTTAAAATAAATACTGTTTTTTTGGGAAAAAAAATCTTCACCTCCGTTTTTTTTTCATAGTCGACAAATTTTACGAATTTTTTTTAGTTAATTCGATAAAATAATTCGTAAGCTATTAGAAATAATAAACAGAATACAAATCGAGCCAATAACATAGAAGATATGGCAAACGCTACTAAAAACATAAAAAATTGAATAACATGAAAAATATTAAAGATAGACCCCCCTTTTAAAGTTAATTTTCGATAATTTTTCATGAATATTCAGAAAAATACGGGCGGGCACATGCCCGTGGGCGACATTGTATAATGTTTTATGAGGTTCTTCTATTGCATTAGTAGCAGTTTGAAGTCTAGATTTGTGCCCCTTTTTGGCTAAATCTTCACCCCCTGTTAGGTATATGTGCTTTACTGTATACCTTGATTACACCGCTTTGGAAAATATGTGGGTGTGATGTCCTTTGAAATTGAATTATTTCACTATTAATTATTTGCAACTTATCTATGCGTGCGTTTTTATCTTGTTTACTACTCTGGCATTTTATTTTGCAAAATTTTATGGTTATAAACTGCCAACCCTATATAAAGTTCACCCTGTATAGGTGTCGACGTCCATTTTGTTTTATTCTCCGTTTTACGACCGCTCCTGTGGTTTAACATTCCAAAATCTATAATTTATGTCGAAGATATTATCCTTATGTTTGCGTTTTATCCTGCAATGATGAAATATATACGACTGCATCGTTGCTAAATTTAATTTAGTTTTTGAACTAGCTAATAAACTCACTTAGTTTTTTGGTAGATTCAATTTAGTTTTTTTTGTAATTTTAATTTTATTCTCATGCAGTGCCCTTACAGAGTCTATATTGTTGTACCTAGCTTTAAGCTTTATGTAACATCTTTTCTACATTATGGAATGCAAATAAATTAATATGATTATGGTCTAGTGGTCGCAAGCGTTAACTGCTAAGCAAGAGATACTGGTTAAGATTCCTACGTCAGGCAGTGTTATTGGGTTTTTCTAAACATTACTGGCGGTGGGTGGTGGGTGCCTTTTATGTTATAATACAATAGATGGATATAAATTTTGTGTACAAGCAGATCTGTGTGCGAAATTGTAATGCTGGCATAAGTATTGTGGATGAAAATCATCGTCGAAGACAGACATTCCTGGTTTTCACACGGATTCATTAATACAATATTATATTATATTATTTTATTACAATATTGTTATCACAAATGAAACAGTAAAATTTTAAGAACCTAGTGATTTGTTAATAAGCCATGTCACAGTGGTAATTCTATTGACAGATTTATTTTCCAATTTGCATGCCAAAACTGTTAATAATAGGGATGTTGACTGGGAAAAAAAATCTACTTAGTCCGTCAGTCAGATAATAAAAAAATATTAGACACGTATTTTTTGCTTTATCATATTAATAATAAATGATTTAGATAAAACACATTAAAGTTGGGGAGTGGGGGCTCGCTACGTCACAAGTCAGTATAAATCTACCGGGGACTGACGTCATGCCACATTTTAACGTATTGCCTACTCAATGTATTGCCGTAATATTTTGACTACGTCAAAAAAGAAAAAAATACGAGTGCAGTATTTTTTAATAATCTATAGACGGACAAAAAAAAATTGTCCACATCCCTGAAATAAAATGATGGCCTTAGAAATCGTGCGCTTGCTAAACATAGAGGAAATGCTCATGAATCATTTCTTCTATCCAATTTTTCTGCGGTGCTACCTCTTTTTCCATAAGCTTTTCTTAAAAATGGTCAACCACACAAAACAAAAACCATTAGAAAAATCACTCGTTTCTTCACAATGCCATGTCCGACAAACTTCGTCACACACACACCCTAACACACAATATCGGTCGTCACGGGCCACATTACATTTTTATTGGAAAAGTTCCGTCCAACCCGACGTGGGGACACCCGCACTAGATAAAAATGCACGTAAGTTATACCTACACCCTGTATATAAGATTGTTCGCTCCTGTTTTAGAGTCAAGGAGTTTAAATTGTAGTCGAATAAAATACTTTAAAGTGGAAGAGATGCAAAATATTTTGCGTCGTAGGATACCAATTTGTCGTATTACCCAGTAACTGGGTTGTTTAGGTCAGATAAGCAGTCGATCCATGTAAAATACCGGTATTCAGCTGCAGACCCTAACATAGTTGGGAAAAGGCTAGGCAGATTGATTGTAGGATACCAATTTGACGTGTGGGTAGTTCAGACACTTTTCTTTCCTACTAGTTTGTGTCAGCACAAGGCATAACCATCCAGTATTTTACTCAATACGACTGTCATTTGACCTGAAACTAGACTTTATTTATCTCCAAAACCTGACAAGTTTTCAGGCTTCTTCTCTCGTATAGAAATGAACTAAAGGAATAGCTAATAGGGAAGTTGACAAACATTTTTTTTGTCCGTCAGATAGATAAAAAAAATATTGGACACGTATTTTTTCTTTTTTTACGTAATCAAAAGATTACGGCAATACATGGAGTTAAAATGTAGCATGACGTCACTCTCCGGTAGATTTTATACCGGCTTGTGACGTAGCGAGTCGTCAGTCCCCAACTTTAATGCGGTTTATCCAAATATTTTTTTATTAATATGATAAAGCAAAAAATACGTGTCTAATATTTTTTTATTATCTGACTGACGAACTAAATAGTTTTGTTTTCCCCAGTGAACATCTATATTCCGGAGCTGTACTAAATAATAGTAGGTACCAGAAAACATCAAATATACAAAGTATAGCTATGACAAAGTAAAACTACGAAGTCTTAAAGCTGTCTTCCGATCGAGAGACAATAAAAAACAAAAGAGAGAGTTAGAAACTTCCTTCTCGCTATCCCGTCATCTTTATCCGAGGTGCGCACAATCTCCGCGTATTAGCATATGCCCGATAAGTCGGAGGAACGAATATTTTAAGTGAAGAACAATTTTCTTTCGTTCACTTAAAATAAAGGTAGGGCGGTATAATGATATTGTTTTAAGAAATGTTTAGTGATGAAAGTGAGTTGTTTCGTTAATTAATCAGTTTTGCTATATTAGCACGCTTGGCAGTTAGATCGACATTCGTGAAGCGTGTTGGTGTTAAAAAAACTATTTATGTTCTAATTAGATCGTTTGTGTCACCTGTCTGCTGATGTGCTTTAGTAATGGCCAAGAGATTTGGAAAACTACGTACTTTGGCGCAAGTAATTCAACGCCATATTTAGCTTTCAATGACTCAGGGATGAATTAAATATGTATTCTATGTTTCCTATTCCGCCTATTGCATCCCAAAAATAAAATCTAGAATTATTTCGTTCCTTCACAAGTTGAACAAATCTATAACGGATCAGCATTCTGCTCACAGCTGTGTGCATGTCAAAGAGGAATTAAGAGGAGCATGATGAACCTAAGACTGCAAGACAAATGGAAAGCTACGAAAATTAGGAACATCATTAAAGTGGCAGACTTTAGAGCAAAAACAAGAACACTAAAATAGAAATGGACAGGCCATATGATGAGAGCGAAGACCGAAAAATGGACCAAAAAAGTCACAGAATGTTACCCTATGAACGGAAAAAGACGTAGAGGAAGACGGGTGAAAAGGTGGGAGGATGATATGCCAAAAAGTTGGCGAAGAACAGCTTGGGACAGGAACAAGTGGAGGGAAATAGAGGAGGCCTATGTTGCAAGACAGCCTGAGCTGGTAGCTGATAATCGATAATGAAAGAAAAAGAAAAGAAAGAAAGAAAGAAAATACATTTATTAAGCAAATATTAAAACACACACAATATAAAAAGCTGATAAAAAAAAAAAAAGGTTAACAACCATATGACCAAGTGTTAAGGAAATATTATTACTTTTTATATATTAAGATCAGAGGATATAAAAGCTATTTTTATTTTATTTTATAATAAATCAGGTGCATTGCGATGACATTATCAATTTTAAAGCTGGGAACAAATTATCGGATGCGTCCGTAAGCCGCGACTGACAGTCGCGACCAACAGACGTCCGAACGCTCAAGGGCACGTCCGCGACTTAAGACTGATAGTTTGCACAGTGTAGTGCTAAATGTACTATCCAGATACAAATAAGCCGCGACTCTCAGCCGCGGCTTACGGACGCGTCCGATAATTTGTTCCCAGCTTAACCTACGGGTAATAATATCCTTCAGAAAATAATAATATCCCTCTCGACGAATAAATAAAACAATAAATTAACATAGGACAACATTATTTTTCAAATACAAAACGCTCCTTCAAATTCGCGTTTTTTTCACAAAACCTTGTTCCTAATTCTTCGCTTCCCAACCCAGTTTGCCAACACATTACTTTCGTTTGTAACTCAATATGTTGCCGGCACGTACCACACGTATGTTAGGTGTCATGTGTTCACGCGTGCTGTCACATGGGTATCAGCGGGTTGATAGGTCGCCAGGGATCGATGTGCGGCGGAAAATACTGTGAATTTAAAGCTGATAAATCGTAAGTTATAAAAATGTCTTGATTTTATCAATAACAACTAACTGTGTCACTCACATGGAGATTCCCACAGGATCCGTGCATTTTTCTGGCATAAAAAGTATCCTAAGTTGCTCGGGAATAGAGTAGCTTACTGTCATAGAAAGAAGGTCTGTAATCGAATCACTGTTTCCAGATACTACCTTTTCCAGACACACATGTTTGTGGTGTACAATAAAGTATATGTATACGTAAATTAAAAAAACTCACAAACAAGTTTACCTAGTATAGGTTCAAGTAACTGTTAGCCAAGAATGGTGGTGGTTGTGGCATTTTCCCTCTAAAGCTACGGTTTCCTGGAAGAACGGTGGCCGCTACATACCGTCTGCAATTTACCGGCGAATGACGTCACTGAAACATTATTAATGAAAGTAAGTTGGAGTGTTTTCCTAGAGAGCGTTTTTTGACACTGAAAATGTATTCTATTCTATTAAATTTTTTGTTATGGTACGCAAAGCCGATGTCGACTATTCTGCCAATATCTAAGTGAATTGGAAAAGCAAGTGGGTATTGCAGAAAATAAAAATTATAAACTGTAAATGTAAATCTAACCACAGCACAGTCAATTTCCATGACAGCCGTTACTGTGGCCGTTATGTGGCGGCCACCGGTCTTCTAGAAAATCGCAGCTTTCAGTCGTGATAGTTTAGGAGACAGTATGAATAGGGGCTTTAAATAAATCCTATCTGGCTATCCTGATTCATGTATCATAAACAATGTTAACCACAAATGCAAACGTCAAACATAAAGTTACGTTCATTTGTTTTGCATCTTAGCCCTTTCCCTGTCTCGAGATCACATTCGATTCAAAATGATTGTTTAACTATTGTGCCGAGTGGCAACTCAGACAATGAGCTTGTTAAGAGGTACTTAATATGGTACTTAATTCAGAGTTTCTCAAACCAAGGACTTAAGTTATCTATGGATAGGAAGTGTCCTGTCAAAGGTACATTGAAGTTGACTGAACTGTGGCCGGCCAGATGAATTGGCTCTCTGTCTTAACCCGTTTCCTCATTGGTCGGGGCGGTATCGTTTTGGTATAGTATAATCTGTATACCAAAACGATACTGCACTGCTTTCATTTACGGACCTGACTTATGTTTTCGGTATAATATGTGCAGTACCGCTGAATTCATAGAAATATAGGCGCTCGGTAAACTTTTGGTACCGAGTATACCGAGCATGCAGTAAAACGTGTGCCGTGAGCGGGTACCGCACTGGATGTTTCTGCCGAGACACGGGAAACCCCTGCTCCCGCGTATATCGAGCCAATCAGGAAACGCTCATTGAAATATAGGCGCTCGGTAAGCTTTCGGTACCGAGCATGCTGATCCCGCAACGCTGACGTACCGACCTGTGAGGAAAGGGCCTTAGGAACATTATCCGTCATAACTATCCCAAAGGAGTTGTCAGTTTGTTTTGACATACATCAACCCGCTATTTTTGTTCTCAGTGTCAAAAAGTAGGCAAGTATACTTTGTAGGTATGCCAGATTGCCAGGTCTCAGACACCTTTTCAAACGCATGTCATCATCATCAGCTTGTCCATGTTACGTGGGGTTGGCGCACCACCACGTTTTCTTCTTCCACTCCCCTGTCGACCGTCACGCTATTGCGGGTATTCTTACGTAATTTCATTCTGCACATTTCACTTTTCACAACACCAATAATTCGCATATTTATTATCTCATCTGCTCGACGTCCGTATGTCACTGCAGGGATCCAGCAGAATATCAGCGTCAGGTATATTTGCCTGACACATGCTGAGTTGGACTCCCATTTGGTGCAAGCATGAGACGTAAACCGCACTTTGTATGTTTCACTATTTTAAAATGTCTTAGCCAATAGTCATCACAATGTCTTTATTTTCTTCTATATTTTATTTTTTGTATATTGGCATTTTATAGCTATATTCATGTATTTAGTTATTATTTAGTCGTGTTTTTGTATTTTGCGCTATGACTTTTGTGTGCACCAATTAAAAGATATATCTATCTATCTATCTATCACTCATTCCCTTCCCATTTTTGGCCTTCCTCTTCCTCTCCATCCATCAACATTTTATGTTAATTACTCTTTTACTCACATGCGCAAACACTTTTACTCACAATATTGGCTCCTATAAACGATCTATATATATCCATAAAAAACATTCTCAAACCGAAAAACCTCACCGTTTCCCTAAGACTTAGCGGCGACACTCTTAATTATACCAATTACATAGAGTTTAGATTCAAACCGTTATCATTAATTATGTTAACGGCACCACCGGACACATTTACGACACGATCCGATTCCGACAATACTTCGGGAAGCCATTCCGATTGTTAAGTAGTTATTGGGAGCTTTTTTTACCGAATTAATAGGAAAAATATTTGAGCGTAAAATGTTAGGAATTTCTGTGGTATGGGAATGAAAATGGAAGATAGAAAAACTTAAACGATTAGTGTGTTTAAAGGTATCTAAAAGGTTGCGTTGTTGATCTAATGGTGGCAGTGCAAATACTAAGCAACTCGTCGGGGTTCGATACCCAGGTCATCTCTATTGGATTTTACCTTTAGGAATTTTGCAGTAGGTAGCAGCTCGGAGTTTGCTTCGTGGCTAAGTCTGGAATTATCATCGGGCAATGGTAATAGGCTCATATTTTAATTATGAAAAGAAATATCATGAAATGTAATAATACGTCTTTCTTCTACTTAACAAACACTTTTAGATCAGGCCGAAAGGTTTTAGAATGGCGACAGTGTACCGGACGACGTAGCGTCATCAAGGCAGACAGATGACATGTTGAAGGCCGCAGGAATCTGCTGGATGCGAAAAGCACAGAACTGGTCGAAGTTGCGGTGCTTGGGGGAAGCTTATGTCCACCAGTGGATGTATTTCGGTTGAAATGAAATGATGGCTTCACTTTTCTGACAGAAACTGCGTCCAAAGCATTTCAATGCAGTCATTAGAAGAATATGCATTGTTTCTAGATGCAATGTAAGGCTCAGTTGTAATAAATGCAACACACGGGCTTTATGGCCTTACTTAGAAGTATACTCAAGTAGCACTATGTTACAAATGTGTTGAAAACACTAGATTTAGTGTAATATTTCGCGATTATAATTGTATACTTTACAACTTAAACCCAAGATAGATAGATGGGCGGCGTTCTTACTGCAACGAAACTGCCAAATTGCAGTTTGAATGCAGTAAATGATGTGTAGCAGTGACTTCATCTGCATAAGGCTTGCTGCTTGTTCAAACTTACATAGATCTACATAGGCAATCGGTGATTTAGATGTTAGTCACAATCGGGATGTATGCAGACAGTCTTTGTTATTGCATCTTTTGATCATCTTTCAGCTGTTTGCTATAAGACCTTCCTGTATAATCTTTGTAGCATAAGGGGACGATAATCCATCTCTTATTTTGTAAAAATCTTGATTTAAACGAGTGCTCTAGGAGTTTCATGTCCGTTCTTCTCCATAAAGATCTACGTTTTAGAATGGGCAACTAGCTTCAACTTTCTGACTAAATGGCCGACTCCTTGACAGTTCAAAAGTGTCTGTAAATGGTTTGATTAAAATAAATGCTTTGAGTTTGTTGTTTGAAATCATCAAGTACTCAAGTCATTGATGTTACATCAATGACTCAAGTAGTGATGGGTCGATTATAGGTTTTGTAAATCAGCCGACTAGCTATAGTGATTAAAAGGATATTATACTATTGAATTTTTGTTTGCAGACTGAAATCGTCATTAGCTAGAATTACAATTTAATTAAACTATTAGAATCAGAATTAATTTATTTGTAACAGCTGTCATATTGACATGATAGATATGTTTATGTACTCTTGAAATTGATCTACCATAAAGAATGTCTACTCTATCTGATTCTTTTATAATCCTTCGCAGTGCATTTTAGAAAAGCCAAAAACGTTGCCCCCTTTAAGAAATAAAATACCATTTTCACCAGCCATTTTATTTGACATCCAGAATACTCTTCACCTTTCAATTGTTAAAGTATTGACATAAATGTGGTAACATTTTTCAGCGACGCTAGTTTAGTGGAAGTGCTCAATATATCCTTGCAGAACAATTGGTTCCGCACAATATAAATAACAGTACATCCCTCAAAGTGGTTGGTAGTTAGAGTTCTGGCGTTTGTGGTTGGGTCACAATGAGAGATACAAGCGGGTTGAGATGAACCTAGCTTAATTAGGCAGCACCCTAATTGTTGGAGACCTAACTAAGGACTGAACTACAATGCAATTGACTATAATTTAAATAAACGTAATCCAAATTAGCTACAATAATATCGATGTTGGTAAGCGCACGTGCCATCGTCAGAGATCGGTAGCGAAATGGTCCAACGGCCCGCGTCAAGCCCGCCGCCTTCCGCTGTCTCACAACAGCGGGCGAAGATAACCGAGTGGTCGGAAGCGCCCGAACACTAATTGCGTTATACACTTTTTGATTTTGAAGGAATTTGCTAATCCATTACTTCATATGTTTAAAAACTTCGTCTGCTCAACAATGTAAATACTTCAATGAATGTTTTTGAATTGTCAAAATTGTTTTTGTTTTACGCAATTATCCCGCAGCCGCAGGTCTCATCACAATAACTTTTGGTTCAAACCTTGTAATGACACTGCGTCTTGCATTAATGACGGCGCGACAATATAATAGCTCGGTGTTACCAAATATCAATGTCTTGCAGTAGCTGTCGTTTACTTAAAACAGTAGTCCAGTTATTTACCAAAACTGATAAGACTGCCATAGCATAATAATCAGCCCATAATGATCCCACTAGGGACACTGGCCTCCTCTCTGTGAAAGGGACTAGGTGATAGTAGACCACGCGGGCCCAGTGCGGGTTGGTGGATGTTTTCGAATTTTTGGTTCTAGGACATGCCGGTTTCGTCACGATGTTTTCCTTCAAGACTGTCATAAAGCTTTTTATTACAATCTGGCCCGAAGGTTTAGTACTTACCGAGACATCGAGGGGTCTCATGCGTAAATACTGGTTTAATATTCAACTCTAAGCCCCTCAATCTTTTTCAATAATCATACCATTCTCTCAACACTATTGTGCATTCCAAGTTCTCCTTGACCTCATTTGAATTCGCTGCCCGCTCCCCGCCCACGCTGCACCACACCCGACACTTTTATTGCAAAAGTTTGTACATCCTGACTGCCGGAATTCGCCCAGTAACTGCCAACTTTACCCATTTGTAGGATACAAATTCAAACTGTATGAATTGAAAAAAAGCATTTCCTGACTCTTGATAATTGTGTGGCTCTCATCGTTTTCTTGTTTTTGCCAATTTATGGAGCAACTTTGATCTATTGTTGTTTTTATTTGGAAGGTTGTGTATTTTAAATTGGTTTTCGTCTTTTGTTTTTTCTGTAATGCCCCGGCCGCATCTGCATCTATCGTGATAGAGCAATGCGTGCCGAAGCTTCGTATGTTTTGCTCGCTAAAAAACTATCGCGCTAATGCGGTATTCACATTAGCGGCTTCATAATTTTAACGAATTATTGGGCAATCATTCAAGATGGCTCTCCATTATTTCGACAGATCATTTACGCAGTCCGGAAACAGCAGTCGAAATGACCAACGCTAGTTCGACCACGCGCCACGCTTATTATGTACCGCCACCAGGGCGGTAATGCAGCTCGAACTATCACGACGATAACCGATAGTGGTTGGTCACATCTGCGTGTATCGTATCACTGTGCGAAGCTTCGTTACGATAGACGCAGATGCGGCCTCAGTACAAGGAGTACCGATGGTTTTTCGAGGTTCATGGAATAGGGTTTTTTATACTTATTTCTGTCCTATAATGTGATTAAGATATTTTAGTTTTTAAGCAAAATTTGATCACCAACGCGTCTTCCAGTGGTGATTATAATAGGGAATGAACGCCCTAAACGGACTTATCTTATTGGTGATGTTCTTCTGAAAACTCAGGTGAGTTAGTAGGTACTCGCAGCCAGCGTGTGTGTGACCAGATGTATAAATGTTAACTAAGCAACAGAAGTATGTAAGCGTTGTAGCAGGTTTCGTTCTGTAGTTTCTGCGTAACCCCATAGCGGACGTTTATATATGTATGTATGGGCAATCCAGCACACCTGCATGCCAGATTTTAAGGAGTTTTAATCATCTTCTCTCGTATCATCACACACTAGGTATGGAAGAAAAGCTGCATGAGCTTTTCTGTCTGTGTTTTGTTTATAATAATTACGTAACACACTAACAATGGCAATGCCATCCGTTTTGACAATTCATTGCGTCATTTACGTTGTTAGCGAATTCTTCACACATATGAAACAAAAGATGGAGCAAGGATGGAGCAATTTCCTTTAAAATCTTTTTGATTGTGATAGAAAGTGTGTTACGTATCGTATTAATGTATCGTTACTCGTAAAGTCTATTTTGATGCACCCATTCTCGGTAGCAGAGTTTCATTTTCACCCGTGGATGTTAACGACCCGGTAGCATGACACTACATATTATACTATATGAAAAGTTAAATATTCTTGACCTGTTTACAGGTGGGACAAGACCCCGGTAGAAACATTAGTAGTTCATTTATTTACATTGTATTTAAAGTGATCAAACGATTAGCCAGTCAGGCGTTAGTAGAGGGAGATGGATGGAGTTGGAAGAGTAGAACAAAGGAACTCAAACTTTAAGGATTTATATTAACTAGTGGTCGCCCAGAGGTCGAAATTTGACCATAATTCATTTAAATTTTAAGTTGTATTATGTACATACTAATTCCATGTTGCCATGTCATGATTCTAAGGTAGCCATGTTGTGTCCAGCGCATGGTAGTGTGTGTAATGTTTTTTTATTAATTTATTTCTAATGTTTATTATATAAATATATTAGCTTCCTGCACTCCTTCTTCATATAAACTTTAACTGTGCCAAATTTCATACTCCTCCGTCCGCGTAATTTTCGTAAAAAGGGGTACAAAGTTAATATAATAATTAAACCAATTACAGGCACTTCTGAATTGTCAAGGAGTCAGTCAGTTAGAAAGATGAAGCTAGTTGCCCATTCCAAAGCGTAGTAGGCTCTTATGGAGAAGAAACTCAATGGTAAAGTTGATGGTTTGTGTGAGGGATGATATTAGGAAACAAAAGGGGGTATATGATAACGTAATGGCTGGCAGGGGTGAATGGAAGGGACGAGTCCGCGTATCACTGGTCAGTTTCTCACAGTCGTCAGTTTATTTAATTCGCCAGTTTCATTGATTAGTCAGTTTTGTCGATTAGACAGTTTCGTTAAGTCGACAGTTTCCACTGTTTGCCAGTTTTCGCCGTTTATCTATCCATTTTCGTTATGTTAATTAACATATTGTATATTTAAATTAGCAGAAGTGTGTGCAGTTTGCTACCGACTGTACTTTGACTGATAAATTGAATATAACTGACGAATCGACGAAAACTGGCGAATTTAATAAACTGACGACTGAGGGAAACTGGCCAGTGATACGCGGACTCGTAACATTCGCTAGAATGCTCAACATCTACCAGCACCTTTATAAAACTGCCGTAATGTGACTTTACTATAAATTTTAATCTATCTCTACGGAAATTTCAGGTGCTGATGCTCAAATACCTCGAATCAAAGCCTCCATTGTTTAACCTTTTTCCACAGTGAAGTGTTGGACTAACGCTATTTATAACGCGCTTGCCATGTGACCTCGATAGAGATCGATCGCGTTGGCCGTATTATTAATAGAAGAAACTTTGAGGGAAAACGGAAAAATAAATTAAGGGCTAAAAAACCGACTGTGCTAAGTTTTGTACAGGTACCTACCTATGTCTTCCATTAGAGTGTGTCCTTGGAGTTTCTCGTCCGTTGTTCTCCAGAGAGATCTACGTTTTGGAATGGGCAACTAGCTTCAACTTTCTGACTAACTGACCGACACTTTATCAGTTCAAAAGTGCCTGTAAATAATTTCATTGAAATAAATGCTTTGAGTTTGAGTTTGTGTGAAAATCATGATTATGGTTGATAGAAAATTGACCCGTAACGTCATAGTATAATCAAAAGTAAAGACGGCTGTGGAATTGAAGGAAGAATGAGGTGGTTGCTTGTCAGTGTTCACTCCAGCAGGTCAATAAAGGCAAGCCAGAGATGAGGAACATGACCTCTCCCGGGAAATAGGGTCCATGGGGTCGCCCAACAGCTCGCCAGAACTGCCCTACGGTTTATGTATCTCTCTTGGTCTGGCTCCTCATCCTAGACCTGTTCCGGCAAAGTAAACACTACCGGCACAGGCCTAAACTTCGGAGCGCGCAAGCCCCACCACGACGTCAACGTAGAGATACGGAGTTGAGGTTTTATATTATACAAACAACCATTTTTTGCGTGTTTTTAGCACAAGTACCCCACTAAAATTTTAGAGGCATTTTTCCGTATCCCAACACGTCTTCTTGCCCTATGAATCAGTAATGCCCAGTAAAGCTAAACCGCGTAAACATGAAGCTATAAAATTTAATCGCGGCGATAACTTTTTGTGCGGCGAGTGGTAAGCATTAGGTGTTTGACGGCAATTTATTATAATATGGGTTGGTTTTCGTAAATCTATGTTGGAGTTGGAAGTTCCATTAATATAAACATAAGCATATAAAAATCTAGCGGTTCTCTCAGCTCTGATATATGAATGTCTTATATCTTTCTGAGCTCATGGCTAAGTAATAACAGCCGCACAGGTCGATCGAGGTTAAGCTACGCTTGCCGGGGTTGGTCCGTGAATGGGTGACCATCTTTACATACCGAGACTACTCCGTGCCTCGGAAAGGACGTTAAGCCGTTGGTCCCAGCTGTCATTCGTGGATCTTTGACAGTCGTTACGGATCGTCAGAAGCCCGAAAGTCTGACAACCAGTAACTGGGTTGTGAAGGTCAGATAGGCAGTCGCTCCATGTAAAATACTGGTACTCAGGTGCATCCGGTTAGACTGGAAGCCAACCCCAACATTGGGAAAAGGCTAGGCAGATTGATTGATGTGTTTCTGTAGATGTCAGGTCAATATTTTCAACACGATTCGAAAGTAAAAAAAAAAAACATACAATCGAATTGAGTAGGTACCGCCTCCTTTTTGAAGTCGGTTAAAAAACGTTTCAAATATCATAAATTCGAGGGAAAAAATAAAATACAATTTCAGGAATATTGAATTACATTTGTGGTCTCGCAAGTCCCTTTGTGACCATTCCGATAATTCCTCCTGTCTATTTCTTTTGTGACAGTTCCAGAAAGTGCCGAACAAAATATCCCTTAATTCGTAGAATATTATTTCCATTATATATCTTAGTTCATAAACAGTTTATATCGTTTCCAGCAAGTTTCTGAAAGAAACTACATTTATTTAGTTGTGTGCATTTTAGTTTGTGTTTGTGGTTACATACTTCTTTTGCTACGTTTACGTCCATACATCTGTTTTTACACGCACATCGGTTGCGAGGACTACGGACCTGACCTTTCAAATCAAATCAAAAGTCATTTATTCAAACTAGGCTGAGAATCAGCACTTTTCGAACGTCAACTACATAAGACAGTCCCCCAAAACGCCCACCCTTCACCACTTTCTAGTGCATTAGCTGGGAAGAAGAAGTGGCGCAACAAACTCCCCAGCTGCACAGCTGTCTGTTCAGTTAGAAGAACAACAAAAAAAAAAGATTCTATATATATTCTTTCTGAAGAACATCACTAATACACCATACAATGTCGCCCATTGGTAGGTGCCCGCCCGTATTTTTCTGAACATTCATGATTTTTTTTCGAAAGTTAACTTTAAAAGGCTATCTTTAATATTTTTCATGTTACTAAATTAAAAAAAAAAAATTTTTTTTTTTTTTTTTTGTAGCTTTTGCCATATCTCCTATGTGATTGGCTCGATTTGGATTCTGTTTATTATTTCTAAAAGCTTTTGAGTTATTTTATCGGATTAACTAATATTTTTTAATATGAAAAAAGAAAATGGAGATAAAGACATTTTTTCTAAAATAAACATCAGTATTTATTTTAACTGTTTTAATTCTGTATGGTGTCGGACGTAAAGAATAGTACCATCCCATTTCTTCCCGTGGGTGTCGTAAAAGGCGACTAAGGGACTTACTAGAGATTGGGCAGCAGCGTTCTCTATGTATTTTAACACCATACTGCGATCGCCAACCCGCCTGCCAAGCGTGGCGATTATGGCAAACCGTTTTGGGGGAGGCCTATATCTATATCTAGCAGTCGACGTCTTTCGGCTGAAACGATGATGATGATGATGATTTATTTAAAAAAACACAAGTGTAAGTCCATATAATCATAGAGGTAATTGAAAAAAAAAAAAAAAGTTTTTTTTAAAAGTAAATTTTCGATCATTTGTCATAAATATGCAGAAAAATACGGCCGGGCACATGCCCATGGGCGACTTTTTATTGTATGTACTTCTAGGGCGACCCCTCCCTTCGTTTCCACTCACATCAGCCTTATAAATACCTTACCTTTTGTTAATGATCTTTCATTCATCCTCTCAATCATTTCGTATGTGGTAACCATTCACCGTTGAATACTCTACCGAAGCCTCTAAATCGAATGAAAGTTAAATTAACTGTATATCTAAGCCCTCACTAACCAAACTTACCCAGCTTAATTAAGTCAAACATCCAATTCGCGCATCTTTCCCACAAAAAGTTACATCTAAACAATTAATTCGTGTAAATATAATTAGCTAGGGCACCAGGCTACAAACTACGCTCAACAAATAGACGGCAGTAGTCTAATTTATATCGAGTCAACTGCTGGTAACCAAATAAGCTGAAGGCATTTGAGCTGAGCGGTTATGCTAGGAGTTGAGCCAACTTGGCAATTAACTGTCTGAGATACGAGCGGGAAGGATGTCTAGCCAATACATTGGCAAAAAAAAGGGTTTGGTATTTAAAAAAGCAGATGTGAGTGAAAACGCCGAGACGGGACGTCCTAGAAGGACATACTATAGTGACCTTATTGGTGATGTTCTTCAGAAAGGTCAGATGCCTATTACTCGCAACCGGCGGCGTGCGTGTATGGCCAGATGTGTGGACGTAAACGAAGAAAAAGGAGAATGTAAGTAAGGATCGGGCTGGATGTCGTTTTGTGATTTCTGCTTACGCCGATGGGAATTAAGGCCTGAGTTTAAGTGTAAATTTTGTGTGGATGTTGTTAGTGAGGCTGTGCGAGGTAGAGTTTATAGTCTGTTCCAAACGTATCTGTTGAAAATGTAAACAAACGGATCAGAAGACGTATCTGTGGACGTTAATTTGTACTTCCACTTACAAATTGAGTGCTTTGATTTAATTATTACAATACTTAAATCCGAAATTCTAATCTTAAATCACTTTAAAGATGTTTTCCATTTGACAGTTGAGGTTAATTTTGTGACTTCAATTTTCGGCGATGATTTATCAATTACAATTTTATAATTTTATTCAATAATTGACGCTACTGAAGGTGCCA
Source organism: Agrochola lota (assembly GCA_947364205.1). NCBI lineage: Eukaryota > Metazoa > Arthropoda > Insecta > Lepidoptera > Noctuidae > Agrochola > Agrochola lota. Next base: position 17,116,071 of record OX376240.1, read on the forward strand.
AACTCGTAGCTAAATTCTGGGCCGACTCAATTTAGATTGCCATCGACACGTTAAGAAGAAGAAGAAGAATGTTATTCAAATAATAAATGCTGGAGAAACTGGTAAGATATAAAGTAAAAAAAATCTAATGAATGAATGTGTTACTAATTACCTTTAGTGAGAGATTGTGTAAGAATTTAACCTGAACAGGGTTTGTTTACAAATCTTCTGATACTTTTGGAACAGACTATATATGATACGTAACTATTGGTTCTGTGATATTCATAAACCTTTCTGTCGGCTCGTCGGTATTCGAATAAAAAAGAAACCGACTTCTTTTTATTACTTAACCCAACAAACTCCCAAAAGTAACCTAACTAACATCTACTTAAAAATCACGACCGCAATAATCTTAAAACGCGACCTTCAAATACCAGAACGACACTAAAACCTCACTCCTAACATTGCAATGAATATTTAAAACCTTAACTTACTTCAATATTAAAGAGAAACTAATATGAAAACAGTTTGAACAACGAGAGTAGTGCCGAGTAGAGACGGCCGCGACTTACGAGTAGTTAGTTGTAGGTTCGAACCCAAGCAGGCATTTTACTTTGTGTAAATTACACCTAAATCGAGCCACACTACATTTTTTGTATAAACGTCTGTAGATTTTTGAATAGTCGTGAATTCAAATTCGGAACAATGTGACACCAAAATAATGGCCAATATTTCGGCTTCAAAACTACTTGAAAACTTTCTTTAAACCATCATTATTTTGATGTTTTAGGCCTTTATAACTTGCATGGAAGTACACGTTGGCTAGATTTAGGAGTCCGAGAGTGTATTTCATCACCGCTGCTCTCAAAACGGTGAAGGAAAACTTTAAAATTCGAAGACTGTGTTATCCACCAACCCGCACTGGGCCCGCGTGGTGGAGTCCCACTCCCTCTCACAGAGGGGAGGCCTGTGTCCCTAAGAAAAGATTATACTCGGTACGAATAGTATTAATCAATAACCCAATATTTGAAGGGTCATCAGTCAAAAATAGAATGGGATATAATAAGGCAAATTTTATATAATCTTCAAGAACGTAAAACAATAATAGATATCTCCACTCGATAAATGCATCACGCGTACTACGGCCCAATCCCTCTCATATGACAATGACAGATGCAAAATCACAATCTGTCATTTTGTCTATTCTTCCGTCGACAAAACTCGTTTCTCTGCGCGCGTAGCATGAGCACCGTTTTTTCGACGGAAGAGTAGACAAAAGTGACGTTTCGTGGAGACAGTACGACGGCACCAAAGTAGAAAGAATCAACTGCACTTTTCACGAAATTCACTCTTTTACATAAATCGATTCAGAATTCTTCAGATTGTTTTTTCTGTTTGAATGTCAATTTTTACTGATATTAAGTCACGTATTTAGAGACAACTACAACAATTTTTCTCAAAGTGTCGAAGTACCATATTTTGGAAATATTAGAGTAATATTGGCCTTAACCATTTCTGGTGGTAAAGCCCTATTAACGAAATGATGTAAAATAGAAGATGATAGCCTTGTTCTTCTATTAATTATCATAGTTCTGCGTTCAAAACGCTCTCCTGTAAAATCATGATTTTGTAGATAACCGTTTATACTTTGTGGCCGTCGAGTAGAAAGTTTTCTACAGTCTTTAGCATGGCGATTACTAAATCAAATTGTCTTTACTACCATAGACAACTGTCAGTTGTCAGTGTGATTTTGACAGTTTGGCATAGAAAACTTTCTTCTGCAATAGTCTACATAGAAAAGGACCTAGACAAAGATCGATAAAAACGAAAGACAAAATTACAGATTGTGGAAAGATTTCTACGGTGCGATGTCGAAAATGGAGAAACGAAATGTCTGTTTAAAAAGAGCTGTGTCTATTCTTCGTAGAAATAGAAAGCGTCATACTACGCGTGCTGGTGGTCAGGCTACGCGTGCTGCAGTGGAAACATAGAATATTACAACAGTTGAGCGAACTTCACGGCCGTGTGTCTGGGTGGACGGAAACTTTTTCCATTTTGCAGTTTACTAGTCTTTATATCCAGGACTGTCGTCTTGTAGACTCCATGGCGATTTAATTTTTATTTTATGCTTGCCGAGCGGTTTTTTGTGTAGTTTTAAAGACGGTTAAGTTTTTCGGTCCGTTTGAATTGGAGATGAAGCTGTTTGTATGTTTTTTTAGATTAGCTTTCGTTTTGATAGAAGGAAATCTATAAAAGGAAGCGCTACTGCTGAGCATGAGGTACTGGAGTTGATTTCCGGGTCGGGTAAAGTGTTATTGGGTTTTTTCATCTGAAATTTCTCAGTCGGAGACCGGAGTCTGGATTTGTGCCGGGTTGTTGCCAATAGGCTGGCCCCTTATTACATGGGACTTAAACATAACTGGCGAAATGTGGGTGTACTATTGGTGTACCTCTGCCTAACCCTTCAGGGGGAACACAGGCGTGATGTTTTGTGTTATGAAATCTTTCATCGGTGTTGCTGTAGTATAAACAACAAAATATCTTGGCGTTGGGGCTATGTCTAGAGACAAGCCATTAATTTTCTTGTGAAAGAAAGAGAAGAAAGAAAAGAAAGAAAAGAAAGAAAAGAAAGAAAAGAAAGAAAAGAAAGAAAAGAAAGAAAAGGAAGAAAAGAAAGAAAAGAAAGAAAAGAAAGAAAAGAAAGAAAAGAAAGAAAAGAAAGAAAAGAAAGAAAAGAAAGAAAAGAAAGAAAAGAAAGAAAAGAAAGAAAAGAAAATAAAGAAAAATACATTTATTTAACCCATAACACACAAACACAGAAATAACTTAAAAAAGTATTGTGTGCCTCACGGCAGCGCCAGATAGGTCCAGTTCAGCGTAAATGCCAGTCAACTAGTGCCTGATGCTGGCTTTCAATTGGACCTAATGTTAAGAGGACGTCTTACGGATGTAAATCAGTTTAATAGTGTGAATTCCTCAAAATGGATTACCACCACAAAACATGGTGCTCATGGCCCTTTTGCTTCATCATCGTTATGATCGTCTGCTATGGAGTCCTTTATGACCACACCATCAATTAATAGTAACAAATAGCTATAATCATACTCAATCAATCTGCCCGCCTTTTGCCAACTATGATGGGGTCGGCTTCCAATCTATTTACGTATTTTACATGGAGCGGCTGCCAGTCTGACCTCCACAACTCAGTTACTAGGTAACATGATGGCAATACTGTTTCTTCGACTTCTGGGCTTCTGACTACCCGTAACGAATGCCAAAGATCTACTATGACAGCCAGGACCAACAGCTTAACGTGCTTAACGAGACACGGAGGTGTCTCGATATGTAAGGGATTGTCACCCATCCACGAACCGGCCGTAATCAACACTTACAAGAAAAGATTTGGCGGTATCTACAACGCCACATGCAAAATACGCATCACACTGACGTCACGCAAAATCCGGCATCGCGTAAGCAGAGTTTACCGCGCAACGAGTATATGTACAAGGTCCCGACATCAATCGTCGGGCAGTTGCCCACCAGACACGACACCCGTCTGGTCGGAGGATCCTCCCTTTTCTATAGAGGATCAGTGAACTTTACACCCTGTTCCTCATACCCCTATAAAGTCATTACAAATAATTACGACGCTGCTCCTTCCTTCTGAAATACCATCGACACTTGAAGAAAGATCTGGGCAGATTGTCAATTTTTTTGCCAGAAATCACATAAAACTCATCAGAACAACTTCAGAGACTATGAGGTACCCTTCAGTTTCCGGTAGACAAATGTTCCTCTGTCCTAAACCGGTGATTATCATGACGATACGTAAACGACCACAAACTAGGGTCAACCTTACAAATTACCCTGACGGATGGCTTGACCCGTCTGTATGGAGCCTAATGGCTTGTCGCGACCTTCATCAGTTTACGTGTCCAGTTCAGGAGATAATATTGTAATGTATGTTTTGTGATATTCAATCTGATCTCGGGTGATATGTTGTCAAATTAGAGTGAAAGTTTAAAAGGGTGGAATACATTTTCACAACCTAAGAGTTCGAACCCAGGCCGGCTTACTATTGGGAGGCCATCACTTCCTTCTGCGAAGCAGTAATGCTCGCGAAGGAGGAGGCGGAGCGCGCGAGGGAGAGGCAAGATTCGCGCCCTCGCGCCCCTAATCGCCGCAGGAGACGCCCCGGGCGTCGGGAGTCGCTAGCCGACTTCCGGCCACCGTAGGCACGGGCTTGCGGACGGTGAGCAATGGGTATCTCGCCATCCGATAAGTTCCAGGCCCAGGTCTTTGTGTTCAACGCGCGCCTCAAAGAGATGTCAGCACCAACTGACGGGGTCCGTAAAGGCCAATGCCTGCCAAGGTTGCGAGTTTGTCCGAAAGGGATATCGCGATCCCGGCACACAGGCAACGAAAGGAACACGGGTGGGTTTTAGTCAGTAAAAGTCCGACACACCCACCCGCTCCGCCCAGAGCGGGAGAAGTTATTTGATAATTTCCCACCCTCAAAAAAAAAAAAGGTCGGCTTACTATGTGTATTACTTTGTGTATTTATTTTCATCACCACTGCTCTGAAAACAGTGAAGTAAAACATCGCGAGGAAACCGTCGTGTCCTAAACCGAAAATACGAAGACTTGTGACATCCAAGCCGCAATGGGCCCGCGTGGTGGATTATGACCCACTCCCTCTCACAGAGAGGAGGCCTGTGTGCCAGCAGTGAGAATATTTTAGGCTGATCATGTTATGTAACACATTATCTACTAGCTTCTGCCCGCGACCTCGTTCGCGTGGAAGTCGTAAGACACCACAATATACAGAAAGTTATGGAATGTGAATAACAATACGACTAAATAGTAGTTCTGGGCTGGCTTTGTCAATCTTTGACTGGCAAAACTTGATTGAATTTTTGTGTGAAGACTGATGGAAATGTTATTCGATGCTAGATGACCAGGTGAACTTAGTACTACGTGAAACAAAATTTCGATTTTTCGGCTGTTCTGTTGTTTTTGCCTAATTTTCTTTTTCCTAATTCGGAGGTGGCATTGACGCGAACAAAACAAAACAAAAATCGGTCGCGCCATTTTTCAGTTTTTGCGAGACTAAAGAACAGCAATTGATTTTTCTATAAGTACTTCCATTCTAATATTATAAAGAGGTACAATTTGTTTGCTTGTTAGTTTGTATGTAGGGGATAATGTCCGGAACGACCAGTCGGATTTGAAAATTTTTCTTGCATTAGATAGCGCAAATTTTTACGAAAGTTATAGCGGATAAAGTCGCGCACAAAAGCTAGTTTTATATAATTATAAAGAAGATGCACAGTTTAATATGTTGTCGTATTGTCGTTTCCACCTTGTGTAAATTTGAGCATTCACTTATAACAGAACATCGAGCATTCACCCTTTTAAATTTGTCGTACTAAACAACGAACAGAGCCAAACATAGAGCCAAACATCGCTGCGAACATTTTCCCGATCATTCTAGCGAACGCTCTCGTCAATGCTTGTAAAATATTCTTCACGAAGATGAAATCGGAACAATGACGGAATGGCTCGTCTCGGCAAAAAGCTCGTAGAAAATTTACTGTCCTTTCGCTAGAATGCTCGCTAAAACGCTACCGTTTATTTGACTGTAATGTAACATTCGCTAGAGCGCTCATTCATGTGAATGCTCAAGTTTATCAGCACCTTAACGGATCTAACCACTCAGGGTGCGCCAGACATACCAACAAATATCGCAAGATTATTCGAACTAGCTCAAAAGGTAATAAAACCAAGAAAAGTCTCAAGTTTCCACCGAAACAACGATTTCCTTCAAAATCAGCATATTAATATAGATGAATGGTGAATATAATCGTCAAATACATGAGTCGAACAAGGATAGTCGGTTCTCGTCTACATATAAAACGGTTCACTAATCGTCATGTATTACGCATGTAGGTTGTATATTAGCATAATACTTCTTTTCTAGTTTATTATAATTGCTTTCGGTTGGCATAGAGTGTAGAGTTGGAAGAATGGATGTTGTTATGAGCCAATATAGTTTTATTAATTGCCTATACCGATTTAGATTCTAGCCAATAATGGAATTTAATGTGAAAATATAAAATACAAGAGAATGTAATACAATTCGTAGATCTCTGACGTCCGTTACGGGTAGTTAGAAGCCCGAAAGTCTGACAACCAGACACGCAAAGAAAGAAATAAAGAAAGAAAGAAAGAAAACGTTTATTTGGACACAGTTCGTGAAACACAAAAAACAAATAAACTAAAAGTGGAAGTAATCTTCAAAGGAGTATCCTGTTACCCAATAACTGCAGGGTTGTGGAAGTCAGATAGGCAGTCGCTCCGTGTAAAAAACCGGTATTCAGCTGCATCAGGTTAGACTGGAAGCCAGCCCCAATATAGTTAGGAAAAAGCTAGGTAAATGATGATGATAACCGGTTAAGGTAGGGACAAGTCAATTTTCTTTTTGACAAAATGTCTGAAATTGCTGGGGTGCTCTCAAAGAAACTAATCGTGTTGCAAGGTAAAACTAGCAGTTACATTCTCATAAGATATCAAAATTAATAAGATTATCCAATTCAAGGGAACGAAAACTGCTTTTGAATTTTACGTAATGTTTTTTGACGTGAAAACGTCTTTTCGCTCGGAGTACTGTTAGTAAGTTCAATATCTCTGACCGGCAAAAACAGGTAAGATTTCAATAGCTAATAACTACAAGACTTTTAATGCTAGAGTAATGATTGAGAACGCAAAAGATAGGTCATATTTATAACAATTATTCGGCAGGATATAATTTGCCTATAACGTCACATCGCGAGGGAAGCCGCATGCGCGCGACCCTCTCTTTTTCACTTTATGTCGAAATTCCACATCATATAGTGCAAAAACCTGTTCAGCTAGAACGGTGATTCTGGTGTCGTTTTCAAGAGTTGACAAAGGACTACAAGGACCTAAAGAGATACAACAAAAATATTTCGCAAAATATGGTTAAAAATTCATAATAATATGACGTTGACAATAGTAAAATAGTTTCATATATCGTCTCATACCGGCCGTAAATATGCTCAGAAATAAAAAAAAAACCCAATCGAAGAAAGCTTGCATTATTTTATCGAATGCAATGAGCTTAAAAAATCTAGCGCCGAGCAAATAGCAACGTGAGTATCAGAAACGGTAAAAAAATCTGTTGCTTGAAATAGTATAATATTTCACCACATATTTTCACGAAACTGCGGCGCGGGCTCGAACTGCGCCTCACTAATTTTTTTACACCACAAATATTTTCACACTTTTTACACCCCACGACACAAAGCAACTCATTATCACCCACGAGCCTAAATATTCAAAGCTCCACTTCCATTTTTATATGTAAATCCAGGGAAACACTATGAATCACCCTTATCCCTGCTTATAAAGAAGGCAAGCCTTAGGGGATGGGCAGCCGTGCCACAATTATGACTAATGATATCAATGACTTGTACCAACTAATACCACCTCTGTTTGCTTGTCATTCGGGGAATATTATATATTTTTTTGAGTTCTTAGGAAGAAAGGCAACGTGGTGTGAAAGTTTGATGTTGGTCACATCTGGTTAGTTTGAAAAGTGCTCCTTCAAACGTCAGAATGGGCTTAGATTTTCTGAGCATATAATATTATTTTTTTTCAGTTTCCACTTTGCTGCGATACGTTCTTGATTATTTTATGATGTAGCAATATTTCTTTAGTGAATTACTGCAGTACTGTTTTCATTTTCTAATGCTGCTGAATCTACATTACGGTTTAAGCCTGATCAATAATGTTATCATCAGCATAATGTGTAATTAAAAGCTTTTATCCTCGTTTCTACCTGAGCCTAATCTTTCAATTCAATGCTCAAAATTTGATGACCATGTCTTTTTATCCTTAATAGTTTATTTTTACCTTTCATCATGAGTTGTCTCTTATCATATCTTTGTTTTCTTTCTTCTTCTTCTTGTTTTTTTTTAAATATCGCAGCATTATGCTGACGAGAAGCCCTTTTCGCCTCGCATAGGTCTTTTTTTAAATTTTGTTTTCATTATTTTCTCAGTTTTAAATGTCTTATATAGTTTGTATTTTCTGTGCCTGTCGAAAATAAAATACTTTTGTCTTCCAATCTTTGTCATCTGTTTTCTTCGGGTCATCGACCTATCAGTGACTACGATGTTGATTGCTCATATTTCTCGCGATCTCAAGAATTCCTCACCAATAAAAAATGTTTGACAATTCAAATTAAAAGATTATACTTTAAAATCAAAACATCTACATACAAGAGCTATAAAGTGTGTCAGTACATTTATGACAGCTTAACCTTAGCTATACAGGTAATGTGAATGAATTGAGTTGTTCAAGTAACACCGGTAGTGCTAGCTTGTCAGATGGGTACGACGGCTTATGTTATAAGTAATGTTTATTGGCATGTTGGTAATACATTCATAATTATTCAGTTAAGTTTCCAATACTTAACTTAAGTTAGATTGTTAAGATCAAAATTTGCGGAAGCTTACTTTTTCATTTGGAGAGGCACATTTGTGGTCCCAGTATGAAGTTAGTTAGACAACGAATATTCACAGGTATGAGGAACAGGGTGTAAAGTGCACTCATCCTCTATAGAAAAGGGAGGATCCCCCGACCAGACAGATGTCATATCTGGCGGGCAACTGCCTAACGACCAACGCTTGAGGTTGGAAAGTAATATATATGTTGATCACGCGGTAAACTCTATTTGCGCGAAGCAGGATTTTGTGTGACGTCAGGTCTTTGATGCGTAGTTCGCATGTGGCAATGTAGATGCCGTCACAATTAAATTGAAAACAAGTTCTAAGTTAAAACATTTAAGTAAAATATACGCAGTAAGAAGTAGGAGAATGACAATACATACAGATATCATTCGCTATAGCAAGCACACTAAGGCTATGGTTAATTTAATAATGATGATGTGGGAATCTGGTCTAAAAGACCCCACCTGCATAACAAAGATATCGTATGTAAATGAGAATAAAAATACAACCGGTTTGAGAACCTCCTCTTTTTATTGAAGTCGGTTGAAAAGAAAAGACAATTTAGATTATATCAAAACGTTTACTAAAAAATTATGTGACAATTGTAAGCTCAGTCAATTATTCATATCAAACAGAAATAACTTACCCGTTCGATTAGAAATCGACTAAATTAAAAATAAATAAAAATACCAATAAATCTTATTCTTTGTCAATATCCACAATTCGTTGTACAACTCTGGGATTGTTTAGAATTCATAATAACTTCACGAAACGTTCCTCTATGTTAAGTAGACGATTTAAATTCGATATCAAATCGATTCTATTGAACGATAGGCGAGTGATCTTGTAGCGTTAGTTAATTAAAGTACGATTATTATAATTCGATTGGATAGTTTAGTTGATATATTATGTTTTTTTGTTGTTTAGCTGTCAAGTTTGATTTCAATAACGATCACTTGACCGACAACATTTTTTGTTGTGTTGTCGTGTGCTTGTAAAAACTCGGGAATTTTAAGTGTATCATAATTTTCGATAGGCGATGATATCTATTCATCTAATAGAGTCAAATGGGTCTTGTTGGGCTCAACGAATGGTGCGATGCTAACGGGATAATCAGAACATTTGGAATCCGGATTGGTAATCGTAATATTATTGGTATATCTGATAAAATTCCTGAGCCGTCTCGTACGATATTGATGGAAAGTGAATGGAAATATAACTTAGATACGTGTTTATCCATATCAGAAAGTACATGATCAAAATCTTTTATCTAAAGTACGAGAAGGTATCACCAGTGAATACCTGATTGTATAGTTATATATGCAGCTGCCGTCTTCTGAATTTGTCAGATTTACAATTCTACCAAAGATTAGTAGATTTATAAACTGCCAAGCTGAATTACATAATATTTTACTCTTCATTGTATTTCACACACCTTTTTATTTTTATTTTTTATTATATTTATTTTTTATTATATTTTATATATTTGAGGAGCTCGTGGCTAAGTAACAACAGCCGCACTGGTCGATCCATCAGGTTAAGCTACGCTTGCCGGGGTTGGTCAGTGGATGGGTGACCATCTTTACATACCGAGAATCCTCCGTGCCTCGGAAAGCACGTTAAGCCGTTGGTCCCGGCTGTCATTCGTGGATCTTTGACAGTCGTTACGAGTCGTCAGGAGCCCGAAAGTCTGACACCAGTCTTACCAAGGGGTATCGTATTACCCAGTTACTGGGTTGTGGAGGTCAGATAGGCAGTCGCTCCATGTAAAATACTGGTATTCAGCTGCATCCGGTTAGACTGGAAGCCGACCCCAACATAGTTGGGAAAAGGCTAGGCAGATTGATTGATTTTTTATTATATTTATTTGCCTGTATCTATCTATCCGTGACATCACTGCGGGCCCTATCAGAATACCAGCGCTGCGACATTTTTATTTATTTTTAAATGTCGCGGCATCATGCTGAGATAGGAGCCTTTTGGCCTCGTACAGGACTTCCGTCTGTTTTAATGTAACTTTGTTTTTTATTTATGTTTAATGTGTGATTTCCTGTGCGAGTCTCAATAAATACTTTTTCTTTCTTTCTTTCAATCAGGAAACGATCGTCGTGGAGTGTGACATACAGCGTATGTATATTTACTGCAAAACTTACTGCAGCATTCAAGTGTATAAAAGCATCTTTTCCCAGAAAGCATACCGTGCAAACTTTAATTACTTCCAAAATTAAAGTTGCTTTAACTTTAATAGTTGAAATTAGCGCTGGCTACGACAGCCGCTTCATATTCATAGCCCTATCAACAATTTAACATGCACTTATTTACTCATGCACTCTTGGAACTTCGCACTTTAGTTCAGAAACTAAGTTCTATTTGTTTTATGCTAAAACATTTATTAGAATGTAGAGTTATGTTATGAATAGCGTATCATATGACTTGAAAATGTTGTTGTTTTAGAAGTTTGTATATTTTTTTCTATCTGCCTAGGTATATGTGGTACAGCAGCGATAGCCTAGTGGTGACGATCGACCCGTGCGGCTGTTACTACTTAGCCATAAGCCCCAAGTCAATATCCGTGGATATAAATAATTATTATACAGGGTACAACAGAGACCGGTGACCGGTGAGACGAATAATTATGGGGTATCGCTAGCATCCAAAGTTCACTTGTTTAGCTATGTTTAATGCTTTCCCTTACAACCTTTCACAAAAAATATTTAACACAATATTAAAGCTTTAAAGCTGCCCCTGTGCCACCTTGACCCTTTATTCGCTGAACTCAGCACAAAACGCTCGAAAAACCGAGCGACCACTTGCAAACAGTTTCCCAACACTCGTTCTCAACTCAACACAATTACATTAATATGCTCATTTTGCCCATATTGTACACGTGTTAGAGGTTCCAGGGAATTCTGGGGCCCTTTCTGTTTACAAGACAATTTGCGACAAAGAATATTATTATAATGTTTCGCACAAAATATTTGTTACTCGTTTTGTGAGGGAGAAAAATTTTTTTTGGGCGTTCATGGTTTTTGTTTCGATGCGGAATTTTGTTCCTGAGTAGGTTATTAAGAGTATGATAAGCAGCATCGAACTGTTTACAATGTCGCTCATGGGCATGTGACCGCCCGTATTTTTTCCCCCAGACCCCCCTTTCAAAGTTAATCTTCGATAATTTGTCATGAATATTCAGAAATATACGGGCGGGCACATGTCCATGGATGACATTGTAAACAGTTCGATGCTGCTTATCATACTCTTAATAACTCAGGAACAAAATACCCCATCTAAACAAAAACCATGAACGCACAAAAAAAAAAATTCTAGCAGAGAAGCAGCGACTGATAAAGAGGCCCATCAAATATACTATGTTTCAATAATAAATATAGAAAGAAAGAAAATAAATTTATTTAACTCAGGTTAAGGCACACAATATTCACACAAAAACAGAAAAATAAAGATAACTTAAAATAATATTGAATACGACGGGTTCCGTACCACCGTAATTATTTAACACTACGTTTTTTACTTTAGTAAACCACACGTGTCTTGTATGGGGGGACCCCCTTTAATTATTAAGTTTATTTAATGTATTAACTTGTTATTATATCGGCAATAGAAATACACAATCTGTGACAATTTCATCTGTCTACCTATTACGGTTCATGAGATACAGCCCGCTGAGAGACAGACGGACAGCAGCGGAGGCTTAGTAATAGGGTTCCGTTTGGCACGTTTCGGGACGGAACCCTAAAAACCAATTGATCAACCACGAACCATTAATTTGCCTTCTTGGTTAGACTTTGAAGTAGTTAGAACAATAACTCAAAGTCTAGGTCATTCTCATGTCATTTGCCAGTGCTTACAGCCTTGGGCCCTTCAATTAGTACCGAAGTATAGCTATTAGTGCTATTACTAGCAAGTTTTCGATGAATGTCTTTCAACTCTGTTGAAGGATCGTTCAGAATAACTATTCTTGATATAATTGCTCCCAAGTTGTTTGTAGCTTTAGTACTATTATTGATCTTAGTGCCTATTGTTACTGGCTAGATAATTTTGGAAGTAATTGAGACGCTCATGACTAAATGGTTGTTATAGATCAATTTGCCGCTATATTTGGATGGTTCGAAGATATACGTGTCGCAGCCATCTGGTTAAATTAGCCAGCTAATTGGACGCCTAGGTCGTTCATTAAACAGCGGCATCCAATTAAATTGCTGAAGGACAACTAGCCAAGTCATTGAACGCAACGTTTAAGCAGATGGGTGAATGTCATTTAGTCATTTAGTTAAACTGGGTGAAATAGGTTAGGTTAGTTTCAAGTTGGTCGCAGAATTTTTTACCTTTTGAACCACTTGGCTGAGTTTTTGTCAGTCATCTTCAAAGGGCTGACTTTAATACCTACGCCAAGTTGTTAAACGTTGAATGATTCTACATAGTTCAATTAACTATTGGCTTAGGCATCCAATTGGCTGGCTAATTTAACCACATGGCTGCGACATACACATTGATATCTGTGGCTCGGAGACATGTAAAATCCGATCCACTTGTGTCACGCGAACAGGATAGATAACCCCCGGTTTACTGGCATTGGTCATTAACATCATCATAAGTTTATGACTTTTCATTTCTTGTCATAAACCTTTAAAAAGCCGTCGAGAAATATCTCTCAGGCATGCCGGTTTCCTCACGATGTGCTGCTTCGAGTCTGCTGTCTTGCTTCGAGCTGATTACTTACAAATAACATTATCGAAATATCCATATTAAAAACTAAATCAACGCACAGAAACGTTTCAGTGATTCAGCAAGTTTGCTCTATTAATGTTGTAAGTAGGTCTAAAGTTTCTCCTCGATTTGAAGAGGAGCATGGAAACCAATTCCTATAATATCTTGAGCCGATTAAAACTGGACGGTTCTAGTTTTTAATAGCATCACAACTTTGTTCAAATGTTTGAAGACATTCTCACACTAAACTTAAAAATATTTCATTTTTCTATTAATAACAAACTGTTTAACGGTATCAACAAAATATTTTTTATTACATTTTAACCAGTCTTCATTGGTCTCTGTTTTCAAATAGTTTTAAGTGTCATTGGTGTTAATGAATTTTGGTGGTTCGTGTTAAAAATGCAAGTTTGAACGAAATCTATTAAGCGAATTTTGTGTAGAAAGTTTTGAAAAATTAATGGTATTAAGGTTAGAGGTTGTGATACATTATCCCGTATCTTTTTGTATGCAGTAATGTTTGTTTTTCTCTTGAATATTTGATTAAATTGATAAGTTCGGAGTTTCGGACGCGCCTGTTGAAGTTATGCATAATTATTAAGATATTGGTTACAAGAGATTTTGTGATTTTCGTCGGAATTTATTGGTAGTTACGACATGTTTTCGGGAATAGATCTTTGGTAGCTTATACTTAGGTGATAAATTCCCCGAAAACTTATAGGAAATTGACGTGTAATTGGTAAAATATGTCGTGTAGGCCCAGTGGTTAAGGTCTCTTCTCTCATGTACAAGGTTGTGGGTTCAAATCCGGGCAAGTACCAATGTGACTTCTTAAATTCATAATATGTACTTTCAGAGTTTATCTTGGACATTATTGATATCGTTGAAGGAAAACATCGTGAGAAAACCAGGACTTATAGTTAATATAAGTCTGAAATCGCCAACCCGCCTTGAGCAAGCGTGGCGATCAATGCTCGTGTCTTCTCTAAAAGAGGAGAGGCCTTTGTCCTGGGATAGTAACAGGCTGGTATTCATTTTATTTATACCTATTTGGTATCTAACAAATATCCGACTACGTCTTAGTATTTAACTATTTATGTAACATGTAAAAAAAACCCTGTCCGATCCGTGAGGATGTTATTAAGTATCGTAGTGAGAGTCTATTGATGTGGTAATTTTCAGAAAAAAAACTTTTTCCAAAAAAAAACCAGTAATAGTGAAAAATAACTAACTAACTACTAACTTTAAAAAAAAAAAAATTCACGTTTTTGTTGTGGTACCTACCCTACACAAATTCGAATACTCACTATGTAAATAGCAGTGACAGAAAGTTATCATCATATCAAAATACGTATTATTGAAGCTAACTCAAAAACTATCCAAGCAAACTTAATTAAATTTATAAGGGACCAACTTGAGAGCATATGCTTTCAAACAATAAAATATGTTTTTTATCGGTACACAATTGACAGAGAAATCAGTGGACATACATTAAAAAAATACATACGCTACGAACATAGAACCTCCTCCTCCTTTTTGGAAGTCGGATAAAAGAGAAAAAAAAAACTTTTATTTTTTTCAATGGGGAATTTTACCGCGTTATACATGGGGCGCGGGTAGCCGTCGTTAATCGGGTGTGTCTACAACTCATAACCTATGACCTCTGTAAAAACAGTAGATTTTTTTGTATGAATTTGGGGTGATTTTGGTACTAAAAATGTGAATTTTAAATAGCAATAACTTTTTATTTATAATATTTTTTATTACTTTTTGGTAATGTTATTGCAGTAGGTTCCTATGTGCCCTTTCGGGTCGGACAGGGTTTTACATATATTGTAGATACATGGTGGATTTATATTAGGTTTAAGAAAATAATATATAATAACTCCAAGCAAATGAGTTCTAAAAATAATATCTTAAAATCTGTGTTTGAATGCGCTACCATCTAATCCAAATTCGTAATCTTTTAAATCCACTCTCATTTACTTAGCTACTGTAGCAAAAACATAGCTGAATTCATGACGTTTCTAATCTACAGAAAAGCGCTCTAAAGCGCTACACAAACTGAGGTGCAGACATGCTTTTATCTGATTTGGAAGCTGTAAATTATTTCAAGGGGTGTATTCACAAAAAATGGTAACCACACGATGGGATGGATAATGCATGATCTTTTTATTTTTCGGTCGGTGGAAGATGATGTGATGACCCAGTGGTAATTAAATATAATCTGATTCGCAGTGTAAAGATTTTTGTAAAAAAAAGAAAGTTTATGTTCAAAAATAATAATGTACCTACTAATTGTGCGCTTTTATATTTTCAAACCGACACGTGGACGTCGACGATATTATCGTCGACGTCGACGATATCGTGGACGTCAACGGTATCGTCCACATCCTTAAAATATATGGAAATACGTGCAAGTTATAACGTTATCGTGGACGGAAAAAAACTTCTTCATAACAGATTTCCTTATATTTTACTTCCCTTTTCTTTTTTTTTTTTGAGGGTGGGAAATCATCAAATGACTTCTCCCGCTCTGGGCGGAGCGAGAGGGCGTGTCAGACTTTTACTGACTAAAACCCACCCGTGTTCCTTCCGTTGCCCGTGTTCCGGGGCCGCGATATCCCTTTCGGACAAACCCGCAACCCCAGCAGGCATTGGTCCTTTCGGACCCCTTCAGTTGGTGCTGACATCTCTTTGAGGCGCGCGTGGAACACAACGCGCCGTCGACCCGGGCCTGGTCCTAATTGGACGGTGAGCTGCCCATTGCTCATCGTCCGCAAGCCCGCGCCTACGGTGGCCGGAAGTCGGCTCGCGACTCCCGACGCCCGAACCATGGCCTGAACCAGGGCCGGACGCGAGAGATCGTCGCCGCCGATCGCCTCCGTGAGGACACGGCGGTGCTCCGCCCAAGCCGGGCAGATCTCCACCGTATGCTCCAACGTGTCCTCCGGGTGATCCACACATTGGTGACACCCGGGCGTTTCCTCCCGCCTTATGCGGCACAGGAACCTCCCGAAATAACCGTGTCCGGTGAGGACCTGCGTCAGGCGGAAGGTGAGGATGCCATGGCGCCTCTCAAGCCACTCCTCAAAGAGGGGACTTATCGCCGCAATTGTGGCGTGCCCAATATTTTACTTCCCTGTGTTATCGTGATGCCGTGACGTGGACGTGAACGTCCACGATAATATCATCACGTTAGAAATTATTAAAAAAACGGACATTATGTTGGTAATAATCGCTTTTTTTTTAAGCCACTCCATCTGACAGACTTTGACTGTACGATACGTAATGACTGAGATTACGTATCGAGGCCATCACATCATGGTTTTTTTGCACGACTTTGGAATTCATGACAAATTGACATAGTCCAGAAAAACCACTCCTTTTGAAGGCCATCCATCTTGTCCCCTCCGCTTACCAGACTGTAGTAAGTAAAACTTTTTTACAAAAAAAAACAATCGAAATTATTGAATATGTAAATAACAGTGGAACTTACGAGTATAACACAAACAACAACATAATAACATCATCAACAACTTAATAACATCATAAATAGCATCATCAACATACCTAGGTACATAACACAACATTTTTTTTTGCATTGCATTACTAGTGATGCAAGCATTCAAGTATTGTGATATTTTTCAGTTCTGAGCTTTACGGCCGATATCTTAGCGTCGGGTCACACCGGAATGGCAGCGGCTGGCAGCGACGTGGCGAGCACTTTCATTGTGAAATAATTTTAAACTTTATCTACATACTTAAAAGACCAGTATCGCTTGAAAAGCTTGAAAGGTCTCGAGGCCGCCCGTGCTGACGCGAGCGGCCGCGCGCCACGCGCATCTTGTCGGTGGTTCTGCCTGCTAAACTAGTCAAGAGGAGACTAGGCACGTGGGATCTGGAGGTCGCGCGAGGCCGCCAGCGACGACGCCGGGGGCCGCTGGCGGACGCTGGCAGCCGCTGCCGGCCGCTGCCATTCCGGAGTTACTCGGGCCTTACGGTTTCTGATACTGCCGTTGCTATTATATTTACCCGGCACTAGATTTTTTAGGCTTATTGCATTCCTTATTATACATACAAGCTTTCTTCGTTGGGATTTTTTAAATTTCTGATCAGATTTACGGCCGATATAAGTCTATAATTATATGAAATTATTTTGCTATTGTCAAGTTCATATGCATTTTTACCCCTGTTTTACTACATATTTTTGCTATTATCTCTTTAGATCCTGGTAGTCGTTGGTCAATTCTTGGGTATGACACTAGAATCACCGTTCTAGCTGAACACGTTTTTGCACTATACTAATTGGAATTTCGACATAATATAGTGAAAAATAGAGTATCGCGCGCATGCTGCTGCCCTCGCGATGTGACGTCATAGGCAAATTATATCCTGCCTCAAAATTGTTATAAATATGACCTATCTTTTGGGTACTCAGCCATCACTCTAGCATTAAAAGTCTTGTAGTTATTAGCGATTGAAATCTTACCTGTTTTTTGCCGGTCAGAAATATTGAACTCATTAACAGTACTCCGAGCAAAAAGACGTTTTCACGTCAAAAAAGCATACAGACGAACATGGAACCTCCTTCTTTAAAAAAAAACGTTTCATCAAGTGAAAATTTCAACAAAATCATCTACCAAACCCTCCTAAAAGTTTCACATATGGCAGTGCCTTAAAGCGCTTTATTTAACGCGAGCACTTCCATTAAAGTAATTGGGCGCACACGGCGTGTTGAACAAATGAAAAAATTTGCTAACTCGCTTACACTAACATTGTGAGCTCTCTGTCACTGAGAAATAGCTGTTAGAACACTTTTTGTGCTAACAAGGTGACTAGTGCTTAGAGATGGCAGTTTTGGACATAAATTCTTGTGTGAATGTGAGTTTTCTTTGTAGATTCTTGTTATTTATTTTATATTCGTAGTATTAAAGCTCCTGCTCATGCTAAGTGGAAGCCTTGTTGTCACAGTCACGACGTGCAGTAGAAAAAAAAATCTGCTGTCCCATACATTTGAGTCAAGTAGGTATTGAAGTTTTGTATGGGACACTGATCATTTTTTGGCGATTACCACGTTAGTCCTATGGAGAATTTTTTTTAGTTTGATGGTATGTATTACACTTTTAAATATGACCACACATTTCTGATACACGCTGTTTAACTGAAATTTTCCTTTATTATTCGAGTATATTGATCATTTTGTATTCACGTGTTTCTGTGACGGAAAACTTTTTCTTTCTTTACTTTTCTATATTTCTCTCCGTTTTTTCTTTTCTTTCTTTCTTTTCTTTATTTTATTTCTTTCTTTTTGCAGGTGTTATGTTATGTAATGTAATGAGAGTAACTTTATGGTAGCCTGCCTCTCAAGCAGTGTCACCTACCCAAGATAGTGACTATTAGGTAAACACACCAGGTGACCTACTGCATATGCAAATGACTAAACTGCCCACTTACCTTCCAATATTTGATTTGTGATTCAAACGTAAAAAATCTTTAGTTTTACGCCCACTAGCCAATCACAGTAGAGATTGAGCTATCAGAGGTTATTTATATCACTATAAGTAATAGGAGACCAATAAAATATGCATTTTACGATGTATGTTACAAATCTGTGTTTTGTAAAATTTATAGGAAACTACTGAATGGTTTTTGATGTGGTCTTTATTTATAGATTGCGTCATTGTAATCTTAATTGATAACTGCGTATAAATGAGAGGCTGTGGCACATCTGGTTATAATGTAATGATTAGTGTGAGATCGAATATCGATGTGTTAAGTCTGACTTCGGATTGGGTATATAATTTAATGCATAAAGTTTTCTTTTTAATGGCCAATCTAACACTTTTATATATGATTGCCATGACTTTATTCCCATGGGTAGTAACTATGTCACTCGTTTTTATCGTTGTGATTGTAATTATCGCTGTCCAGTGCTGGACTTAGGAATACAGGGTGTTTGGCAGACGGTTGAACATACGAAAATGGCGGATCCGTGGGCCGTCTGCTACGTGTTTAGGCCCAATAACAAGACCCAGGCCACATGGATTATTTTTAATGTTTTTTTTTTTTAATATTCGTAATTCGTCGTTGCTCAAACTTCAAACGCCAATAATTTCATTTAAAAATAACAAAACTGACAACATTTTGTTTTTATTTTCACCTAGTGTAATTGTTGGATCGTATTTGACGCAGATGATTACTAGAAAATTAAATACGAGGCCTTAAACTACAAACAAATTAAAAAAAAATACCGAAAGCCCAACTTTGAACTGAGTGATAAAGCAGTACAAATTCTAGGAAAACATCCTTGGTTTATCATTGTAACGGTATGCAATACGTAATTTTTTTTTAAGCAACTACGTATAGCTCGCCAATTTAATGTTGCCAGTTTTGTTATTTTTAAATGAATTTATTGACATTTGAAGTTTGAGCAACGACTAATTCCGAATAAAATTTAAAAAAGTCATTTAAAACAATCCGTTTGTTCTGGGTATTGTTATTAGGCCTAAACACGAAGCAGACGGCCCCACGGATCCGTCAATTTCGTATATTCAACCAGACGGTTGGCAGGGTGTATACCAATGAGAAGTTACAGTTCTTCTTTTTTAACATCTAGTCCTAGGTCATCTATTATAGATCTATCTGCTGATAGGACAAGACATGTTACAAGACATTCTAGATTTTCGTCCTGTAACACATAACATAAACGCCTGTCATTCCCGAAGGGTTAGGCAGAGGTATAACTATAGAACACCCACATTTCGCCAGTTATGTTTAAGTCCCATGTAATAGGGGGCGACCCTATTGCCGTTAACTGGGCAAAAATACAGACTCCTATAAATCCTTTGGTATCTCGAATTTAGGACATCGAGTATAACAGCTCTAGGCATTATCATCATCTAGCCTACCCTTTTCCCGGCTATGTTTTTACATGGAGAGACTGCCTTCTGACCTCCACAACCCAGTTACTGGGTAATACGATACCCCTTGGTGAGACTGGTTGTCAGACGTGTGGGTTTCTGATGACCCGGTCCGACTGTCAAAGATTCAAGAATGACTGCCGGGCCCAACGGCTTGTGGTGCTTTCCGAGGCATAGACACAACAACGGGTGATAAGACCTCTAGGCATCATTTACAAAAGTTAAGATTCCATTATCATAAGCTCAGTATTTTCGCTCTTATTTGTAACAAACCTACATACGTATTAATTTTCCGAACATGAAATATGATTTGTTTGCATAAATCAAGCAAAACCAGGTGAAATTCTTACCATTCCAAATCTAACGCAATCTGACAGATGTTTGTATGGTATCAGCTTTCATCCCATTGATCATACGTACATAATGTATGGCAACATTAATATTTTAATGTTATAATTATTAACCAGTTATCTTGGCTTGGTATTTATGATATTTATGGAGTTGTTTGATATAATTTAGAATATTATACTAAGTTTCTGTCCGTGACTTTGTTTGCATGAATTTTACCATACTACACCAGAATTGAATTTCACACACTCAGGGTTAAGAAAAAATTGCTCAAGGTTATTATCATTAAACTCATTGCATTTATTTCAAAGTACCTGATCGACTGAGCTCTGCTCGGGTGAAAAAGATAAACATATCATCTAGGTATACCAATGTTGTATCACATTCCCGAGGCTGTGAAAATAGAGAAAACACATTTTCAGTTCCAGTTCTGAGATCCATTTTTCGGCCCCGTATATTGCATATTTCTTCGAAATCGTTAGAGCCATTTTCGAGAACGTCATTACAAATTGTACATATATACGTATATATATGTACAAATATTGCTCTGTTAATACTATAGGATAAACCAGTTACAGGCACTTTTGAATTGTTAAGGGGTCGGTCAGCCAGAAAGATGAAGCTAGTTGCCCATTCCAAACCGTAGTAGGTTCCTATGGAGAAGAACGGGCAAGAAACTCCACGGACACTCTTTTAAATCACCATTTTATTGCCCTTATCTAAGTCCCAAATATCATCAAAATCGGTGCAGTGTTTTAGCTGTGATAACGTAACAGACATACAGAAACTTCCTCATTTATCATAAGATGGTTATTACTTATTAATATGGACTGGTTTGATATAATTTCATGTATATAATTATATGTGTTGGCACGACTACTGTGGTGTCCATCGTCGGTAATTATAGTTTAGAAAATGTTTTGATTAGGTGCCGACTACCGTTTATAAGTGGGCCAGGTTTTTTCCATAATAACTAGAAAGAAAGAAAAAATATTTATTGAGACTCGCACAGGAAATCACAAATTAACTAAAAACACACTAAACATAAATAAAAATAAAAAATTTAAAGAAGGAAGTCCTGTACTTTGCCAAAAGGCTCCTATCTCAGCATGACGCTGCGATATTTAAAAAAAAATGTCGCAGCGCTGATTTAGGGCCCGCAGTGATGATAATTGGAGGTCGGTTTGCGACCACCCTGTTTGTATCCGTGTGTATTCTCCTATTGCTATAATTAATATATATCTATACACACAAATAAATAAAATTGAAGTGTCTGTTTGTAATGTCAAAATAACAGCTTTTTACTAAATGCATATGAAAGTATATTTGGTAATATAAAAAAAATAACTTTTTTTTTAAATTTTGTCAGTTGGTTGTTCCGGCTTATCTCCAAAACTGCTGGACCGACTTTTACGAAACTCTCACTGGCAGATAGCTGATGTTCTATGAAGTAACTTCAACTAGGGTTCACGCAGCAGCTAGTAATAAATACATTTCTAAAGTGTGTTGATCAAGGTGTTTTCGTATTTCGTATGAAAGTTAGTTGGTAGCGAACTTTTAGAGAATATATCTAACGTAATTCCGATGGATGCCTACTTCTTTGTGTGTTCTGAAAATGGGTTTTGGGAGGATGCATGTGAGTAAAATGCCTCTTCTTGATGTTTTCGGGCTCCTGACTTTTTTCATTGGATATCAGGGACATTTCAGAGGTATTGCCTCAGAAAAAAAAACACCAAAACTTATAGCTAACTGGAAGATCTTTCTATTTAGTCTGTGAAATATTAGTCCACTCTGTTTGAATATACAAAGAATGCCACACACGATACCGCTGAATGAAGCTTAAATAAATTCCCATCATTTGTAAAACTCATATGCACATATTAACTTAGCGTCGATTGAGACTCACAAATACATTCAAATCATATATATTTATTCATGTAATCCACTAAGGCGATTAATAAGCCAAAAATATTGCTTAACGCGAACAAAATTAAAAAAGAAACTAGGCCGTGGCGGCTATAACTTAATCGATTAATTTACGATTACATAAATAACCGATTAGAACAAAATCGAGAGGTTTTGTGTGTGAGCGCCGTAGGGGGGCGATGACAGAATTGCATACCTGTGGTGATGTACCGATAGGGTCGACTCAGACGGTATTGCGCAGAGGTTGAGACACTGTAGACTGTTGAAACACCTTTCGATCGTCTTCACTTATCACACCTTTTTTTTTGCGTTGGAAATTATCAAATAAATTCTCCCACTCTGGGCGAAGCGGGAGGGCGTGTCAGACTTTTACTGACTAAAACCCACCCGTGTTCCTTCCGTTGCCTGTGTGCCGGGGCCGCAATATCCTTTCGGGCAAACTCACAACCCTGGCAGTTCACTTATCACACCTACTTCTCTAGTTTGTATTAATAGGTAGCTCATTAGCCCTCCCCTCTTTGTGTCATGCTTCCCTGATCTGTTCTAGTCTTATCCATGTCTTTCCCGTGGTTCTTTGTAACGCATATACTGATCTGGCTGTTGGTATGGAGAACTTATTCTATCATTTCTCGACAACCATTCAATTAGGGCTCTGCTCTTGCCATCTCTTCGAAATGTCCTGCCCCCTTCATTTCAGATCCAATACGACGCGTTGTGGCTTTGTCTCGCATAACGTCATGACATTATGCTAAGCGATGGCCGTTTTGCGTGGATGTGACGTATATTTTATTTTTGTGGTTTTTTTTTAATATACAAATAAGCGTATTTTCTTTCCTTTTCTTTCAAAGTCAAAAATATTACTCGATCTGTTATCAAGAGATGCTGAATAAACAGGGTATATCAAACTTACACTTAAGTGTTGCCACTTCTGGAGGCTATTAATATACGTTTGGAAGATTTGGTGATGAGAATTGCGACTAGAAATCGCGATAGCAATTTTACTTGGCGGCGGCATCTACATCGCCACATGCGAAATGAGCATCAAAGACCTGACAACACAAAAAATTCTGACGTCACACAAATCCTGCACCGCTATCCGCTATCCGACATCACTCGTTGGGCAATTGCCCGCCAGACACGACACCCATCTGGTCGGAGAATACTCCCTTTTCTAATGACCACCCCTCCCCCCTTCCTTCCCTTTTCTTTTCTTTACGAGGCCTTTGGCTACTTTTGTATGTGTCTATTTTATGTCTTTTTGTCTTTATATGTGCGTTTTGTTTGTGCAGAATAAACAATATTTCTTTCTTTTTTCTTTTCTTTAATGAGGATGAGTGAACTTTGCAGCCTGTTGCTCATGCCTCTAAACATGTTATCACCAGAACATTCCGCTGTAAAATTAGAGACTTTCATTGCTACGCTGTATCACCACAAACCGCAGCGGTGGTATGCAAGCGGTGTTGGTTCGCGCGAAATTTAGAATTTGTACAAATTAATGTTTAGTTACGGGAGCAGATCGAGTAATTACCAATTAGAACAGGATACATATTCAATAACAATTAAATTGTATTCTGCTTGCCATTTTAACTACATTTCACACGATTTTGAATTATTATGATGATTCAATATTCATGTGCCTCTTTTCATACACAGCAGGCACGAGTATTGATCACCACGCTTGCTCAAGACGGGTTGGTGACTTCAGACTTATATTAACTACTAGCTGCCCGCCCCGGCTTCGCACGGGTAGCACTATGTACTTATCTACGGCGCACCTACCTACCTACCTACCTACATGCCTTACCTACACCTACCTACCTACCTACCTTAGGGGTATGAAAAATAGATAGTAGCCGATTCTCAGACCTACTGAATATGCATATAAAATTTCATAAAAATTTGGTCAAGCCGATTCGGAGGAGTATGGTAACTGACATTGTAACATGAGAATTTTATACATAAGATAAGTTCAGGTTCCTCACGATGTTTTCCTTCACCGATGTCAGTAATGTCCAAGATAAAGTACAAACACATGAGTTGAAAAAGTTGGTACTTCCAAAAAGGAAGATATTCTATGTTCGCCTGTTTTTTTTAAAATGTATTGCTACCGATTTCTTCGTCAATTGTAAACCAATTTTGAAAATTCTTCAGTCGGTGGCAAGAAACGAAAATTCAAAACCAAAAAGACAACGACTTACGAAAAAATGTTATTTTTCACTTTGTTGAATTTTGCTTTGTTGTTTGTATTTTTTTGTAAAGAGTGTTTTTTTCTCATTTACCCAGCCAGGCACTTTACTTTGTGTATTTTATTTCATCAGCACTGCTCTGAAAATGGTGAAGGAAAACATCGTGAGGAAACCAGGCATGTCCTAGAATCAAAAATTCGAAGACATGTGACATCTATCAACCCGCAATCAGCGTGGTGGATTACGGCCCACTCCCTCTCACAAAGAGGAGGCCTGTGTCCCATTATACACCATTATCGGCTGATTATGACCCATAACGTTTGCAGTTTCGCTGGCTAATTTAAATAGACCCGGTATACGTTTGCCTTCATTTTCGAAGAATACATGAGAGTAAAATTATGTTCTCTCTCGGTTGTGATAGCATCTAAGCTAACGTTAATGCCACAGTGCATGTATGGCATTCGAAACCTCTGAAGTTTAGTGACCATCCAAATTCAATTGTAACGCGGCCAGTTTTGGCACTCACCTCAAGCAAAATCCCCGATGTCATTCCATCTGGCTGGGAAGCGTCCCAAGTCACGTACGGTGCTCATGGTTTCCACTTATCGACTGGTATGCTTCAACAAACATAAGCCTTTGACTGGAAGAGCTTTATGTTATGTCCGTAAAGATCAGGGATACAGAAATACGTAGAGTTCTTTGATAAAACTAAACAGTTATACTAGAAAGCCTGTTAGATTTCATCTGAAGGCTCCTTCTTCTTTCGAGTCAATGGTAAAACATTTGTATTATGTTTAACGAGTTGGGCTCAGAAGGTGGCCACGTCAAACGCGGCATCAGTGGCATTTTTCAAGTCCTCAGAAGTGCAGGTATGTGGACACTTTGGACACTCCAGCATAAGGGACATAGTTCGATCAGGAGCACCGCATTGGCTGGGATATATTTTCCCACATTTTGCTAGAGATTATGATTGCCGCAGCCTACTTGAGTCCGCAATCGATTGATTTGCTAGAATTAGCTGAAGGCTAATTCTCGTACTTTAAAATCATTCAAATTCAAGCCGCAATCTCATCTCAGAAAACTTTTTTTTTTTTTTTAAACTGTGACGTAAATTAGAGGTTTTGTGACAGAATGGGTCAGATTACTATCTCGTTGGTCTCGTTGGTCCTGGGTTCGATTCCCTTGTCAGGCAATTTGTTATTGAGTTTTTAGCCGACTTTCAAAAAAAGGAGGAGGTTCTCAATTCGTCTGTAAATATTCGTTTCTTTTCTCCATCTGGAATTTCTCAGTAGCAGCCAGGAGTCTGGATTTGTGCCTGGTTGAGGGCGATCCGCTGTTATACGAAGTTATAGAATATAGAATTTATTGTTGTATCGTCGTTCTACATTCGATACGGGCGGAGTTGCAAGTACATAGTATATTAGGTAGTGACACGGGTTGTTTGCACTGCGATGCATCGATTCTAGCGCAGAGGATGAGACATGAAGCAATTGCTTTGTAAAATACAGTAAGCCGAATCTGTTGCCAAATTGTTGAATAATATTAGGTGGGACCTATGAAATCAACGTTTTGTATGGAGAATATTAAAGAAGTTGCATTTTTCATTCTAACATTTTCTTAATTTATATAACAACCATGAACACTAATGTTTTAAAACTTTTATGCACTAATGTTTAAAAACTAAGATAACGTAATATGCCACTTAGATTAAGTGACAAAAATAAGTTTTGGCTAAGTTAAAACAAATAGTGGTAATTTCTGCTAACAAAATGAGGAGTAATTTTTAAGGTATTTTTTATGTTTAGAAAACCATAAGTAATAAGTTTTTTTTACTACTGGTAATTGTCTATGATAGTCAGTATTCGATATAATACCAAGTATTGATGAATATTTTAAATCATAAAAGTGACGAGGTTCTCTATTTGTGAGAAAAAAACGCCAATTTCATAATAGTTGGAAATTTAAGTCGTACCTATTTTAAGCTTTGTTCACAGTTTATTGTCCCGCTTCCCCAACAATGTCGTCTACCCATCTCACCGCCGAACGGCCGATACCTCGTTTGCCATGCCTTGGACGCCACTCGGTCACTCCATCTGTCATCATTATGTCTTGCCAGGTGATGTGATACCTACTGAGTCCAAATTTCCCGAAGTTTGAAAGGACCGTGAAATGTAGGATACAACACACACACACAGCACAGCACAGTGCTCCGCAATGTAATGTCATAAGACCAACCCCTGTTGCAACAATGCAGCACTCAATCAATCTGCCTAGCCTTTTCCCAACTATGTTGGGGTCGGCTTCCAGTCTAACTGGATGCAGCTCAATACCGGTATTTTATATAGAGCGACTGCCTATCTGACCTCCACAACCCAGTAACTAGGTAATACGACACCCCTTGGTAAGACTGGTTGTTAGACTTTCGGGCTTCTGATGACTCGTAACGACTGTCAAAGATCCACAAATGACAGCTGGGACCAACGGGTTAACGTGCTTTCCGAGGCACGGAGGAATCCGGTATGTAAAGATGGTCATCCATCCACGGACCAATCCTGGTAAGCATAGCTTAACCCGTTGGATCGAACCGAGCGGCTGTTATTACTTAGCGACGAGCTCCTCCAACAATGCAGCACTGCAGTAAATAATAATATTCCAGCCATACTACATCAAAACGCTATACGAACAGTGTCGCAACGACATCAAACCGTATGGAAGGTCACTTAGATTGGACAGGGCCGCCCCGCGGAGCGCGCACAAATTATATTTTTATGTGTTTTCTGACAAATTGGGTATTTTACGATGCCACGTCCGTGTAGCCGTGTTGACATCTGACAGATATCATTAAAGTTCAAATGATTAAAAACTACTGTGTGGAAAAAATGCGGATTTTAAGATACAAATATGCATAAAATTACGCTTAAGAAGACGGGTTTGGCAATTATAATTACCGAAGATCTATATTTAATCACGTTTTGCTAAATTAATATTGACTATAGAGTTATTTGCTAAAGATACAAAGTCACAATGAATTAAAAATATTTTATTTATTTTTTCAGGTAAGTATCCTGCTGCTGACCTCCTGATCCAGCTGGTGTAAGTCTGCATCATACATTACAGAGATAGTAATATCAGTGAATACTTCATTTAACGCCATAGAGAATTTCAATCAGCCAATAATTTTGTAGCTACAGATTGTGGTATTCTCATTAGGCTAATTAGCACCTAACGAAACCTAAATTACGAACATACACTGTATTAAGCTCTGGACAAACTGAAGCGAATCTCGCGCGAGATGCGGGACGAAATTCGCTCGCGCCGATTATGCTCAAACTGTCGCGTGATATCCAAATAATTAAAACAGTCAAAGTCAAATCATTTATTTCAAATAGGCCCTTACAAGGCACTTTTGAACTATTCATATACAAATTTACAAAAAAATTGAATTTATTCTAGTTGAGTAATAGACGCGTGTCGAGCTTTACATAAACTAACCAAAATGTATATTCTGTAGCGCTCAACTGCATCAGAATATGTACATGTTTTAGCGGCCGCAACCTTTGCGATATCTTTCTATCATAATCTTATAGGAAAAGTATAGAAGTCATAATTATCCTTAGCATCGTTTCTCCACTTCATAAAATCAACAAAATACAGTAGGTAGCTATTTAGCTACAAGCTACAATATATAAAATGTCGAGACACATGTTCACATTAAGTTGTGCTCACACTCGTGCACCTGCGTCTACAACTTTCAATTCATCGTGTGTCTTGTCATGTAGGCATGTCGTTGAATGCCTTAAAACAGGTCCAGTTTCTCAAAAAGAGGGCCAAGTCCCTTGATATTTAAAAACGTTAATTATCGAGTCGTATTCTCATAACAGCGACAATGAATATCAAAATCTTGTCAAAAATAAAGGCAAATCAGAGGTAATTTTGACAGATTGAGACTGAATTTAAAATTAGAATGCGAATTTTTATACGGGAATTCCCTAAGCTATCACTTTATTGTAAGTCCAGCAAGTAAGCGCAGGGAGAAAAATATTTGGATCTGCTAGAGCCACAGACATGCGCTGTCATTCAACTAGGTCTGGCACATTTATTTATTTATTTATCATCTTACATTTACCATTACAGGTTAACCCAATGCGATAAATGCGCTTATCCTAACTTAACATCTATGAAAAATTACAAACAATGCATTCCTTGTGAATTCACTCAGAGAACAACAGAATAAGTCCGTCTCACTCGCTATGAGGTTGAGCGTGCACGCGTCAGGGGCGCCTCTCTTAAAAGGATGGTGCGAGCTCCCCCCCGACCCTTGCTCGAAGATGCGCCAGCCCGCGTCGATGCTGAGCCTGTAGCTTTAAATTCCCCGATTAATAATAATGAAATACTTTTGATCCAGCCTGTCCTTCTTGCTGTCCTCCCCCCAGCGAACGCCCTAAGCCGGTTCGTACCCCACAGGAGGTGCCCTTAGCGAGCGTTCGCCTAGTTTTCATTAGCATAGTTTTGCCCCTGGCTGGAGGCTTTAATTGTAGAAGCTTAAGGCAGCCACAGGATTGACCGGTTGAGTAGTCATGACCTCAGAGGTCAGCTAAGAGATGCGCTATAAAAAAAAAAAAAGCGCGGCTCCACTAGCAGTGGTGGCTGCCGTCGTCGCAACACGTACCTGTCCGGATCGCTCAGACTCACCTGCTCTAAAATAACTGCATTCTGCACCTTCCCTGGCAGTAACTTAAATACATACGAGGTGAGTGCAAGATCCCTCCTCACCCTTAGCTCATTGTATCCTACCATACCCAAAATAAATAAGGTTGGATACATTAACAGGTAAAATGACACACATAATAATAATAATAATAATAATAATAATAGGCCCCCTAAACAACCACACGTCCTGATTGACCATCTAATCACGTGGGGGGCGGACACACGAATGAGAATTTACTGGCGTGGCTAACGTGGCTCTGGAAACCCACTCAAAATGGAGACTCGTTCAAAAAGAAAACGTATAGGACCGCTGCCCGGGGGCAATCGCCGGGGCGCACCTGGAGCTGACGCTGGGTGTCTCAGCATGCGAACCGTCAGCGGTGAGGAGTTGAACAGGCGGGCTCCCACCGACAAAGTTGCTACAGCCGAAGCCGACGATGGTGATAGACTAACAAACAGGACAGACACCCCTGTAGAGCCTTATAGTCCAAGTACAGTATCGTACGCACCTTCAAGAACATCATCACCAACAATACCATCTTCACCCATACCATCGTCACCTCCCATATCTAGTTTTAATACAGTTACACCCACTCCGGCCTTGAATGTTGCACGGGAGGTATCTACCTTCTTACCCGCGTCCACCAAGGCTGGGAAAGCAAGAGTTCGCATGAGATGGAGTAAAGAAGTTAACCTATTTATCATGCGAACTTATCTATACATAACTAAATTAGAGACCGACATGACCACCTACAGACAACAACTGCATGAACTTTTTACACGTCAATACCCAGAGATTACAGTTACAGAACAAAGAATTTCAGATCAAAGAAGAACAATAGTAAGAAATAAGCTTCTGTCTCAAGAAATGATAGATCAGTTAAAAGACGAAGTACGTACACAACTACTAAAAGAATCAGAAAATATTGAAGACGCCATCATCATTGCATTAACACAAAACACAACTGAACATAACCCACAAGAACAACCACAGCCGTACACTCAATCACAACCAATCACACAATCCCAACCATACTTTCAATCACACGCAAATTCACAAACCACGCATACATCCACGCAAACCGAAAGTATAACAATAATGTTGGAAAATGAAATAGAAACCCTAGTCGGTAACAATCAAAATCAGTACACAGACACGCGTATCCAAGAAATACAGGATAAATTTAAAACAGCTCTCACTCAATATTCCGGCATGGACCCGGCAGCTCGACCAAAACTACCCAAACTCAGGTACACACCAAAACTTTTTCACCTCGTTAATTTATTTAATCTAAATATTCTTAACCAATATCTTAGCGAAGAAACTCAACTTATAGACGTACATACCCTGATATATTGCACAGCTTTAGTTATTTCCGAAGAACTTAATTTTAAAATCACAGAATACACAGGCACCACAAGACAAGGAAATGTTAACAAACCAGCATGGCAGCAAAGACTTGAAAAAGATATAGAAAAACTTAGAGCAGACTGTAGTAGACTAACTCAATACATTAACAACAATAGATCACATAAAGTAGTAAAGAGAGTAGAAACAATTTTTAAAAACATGGCTACTCATACTAGACATGAAAATGACAATAGAAAACCAGAAGAGTTTTTGGATACATTGAAACAGAAATTAGCCCTAAAAGTACACAGGTTGAGAAGATACAAGAAAGCCCAAGAACGTAAAAACGATAACTCCTTATTTGCTACGAACGAAAGGAATTTCTACAGAAAATTACAGAAACCACAAACAGATACCGAAACACCGACAGCCGAAAACAACATTGAACTACCAACTGCGGAACAACTAGAAACATTTTGGTCTAGCATATGGCAAGAGCAAGTGCAACATAACGCACAATCTGATTGGATAACAGACGAAGAAACTAAATGGAGCTCACTAGAAGAAATGGAATTCGTTGAATTAACTGAGTCTGACATAGGTAGTATTACAGCAAGACTACACAATTGGAAATCCCCGGGTATTGATAAAATACATAATTACTGGTATAAAAAATTAGACTCATTACACAAAGTTTTAGCTAAAAATTTAACAGAAATCATCTTAGGGAAACAAAACATTCCTGAATTTATTGCTACAGGAATAACGTATATGTTGCCTAAAAATCAATACTCACCACAACCTTCTCAATACAGACCAATCACATGCCTGCCCACAATATACAAGATCCTAACGTCAGCAATAACTACAAAAATCAACAAACACATAGAACATCATAACATAATAGCAGAGGAACAAAAGGGATGCAGAAGAGGCCACATGGGATGTAAAGAGCAACTTGTTATAGATTCAATAATCCACAAACATGCTGCCACAAAAAATAGAAACCTACATTGCACATACATAGATTATAAAAAAGCATTCGATAGTATTCCACACTCCTGGCTCATTCAAATATTACAGATATATAAAATAAACTCAAAAATAATAGACTTCTTACAGAACATCATGTCCCGTTGGAAAACTACACTCCAGTTAAATCATCGACACAACACTATCACCACTCAACAAATATCCATAAAAAAGGGTATTTATCAGGGAGATTCTCTAAGTCCCTTATGGTTTTGTCTTGCTCTGAATCCTCTGTCCCACCTACTTCATCGCTGCGAAGCCGGATATTCCTTTAAACATACCAGAGAAGAAACAGTAATCTCACATCTTATTTATATGGACGACATAAAACTATACGCAAAGTCTGAAAAAGAGATGAAAAAATTAATAGATATCACGACAGAATTCAGTAAAGACATAAACATGCAATTCGGATTAGATAAATGCAGAACAGTTCATATAATAAGAGGCAAAATAAAACCGGGTGACTATCCTATTAATAATACCGACACAATCACAGCTATGGAACAAACGGATTTATATAAATATCTAGGGTACAATCAACTCAAAGGAATAGACCACAAAGCAATAAAACACACCTTAAACACCGAATACAAAAGAAGAGTGATAGCAGTATGTAAAACTCAACTCTCCGGAAAACATTTAATAAAGGCATTGAATACCTATGCGATCCCTATATTAACATACTCGTTTGGAGTGATTAAATGGTCAAAGACTGACATCCAGCAAATAGAGAGATCGACACGCACCACACTCACTAAACACAATAACCTACACCCTAAATCTGCAATAGAAAGACTGACCATCAAACGGCAATTCGGAGGGAGAGGCCTTATAGACGTCCATAACCTTTGGCAGAAACAGGTAGCCAAACTAAGAACATTCTTTTATTCTAAATCACACACAAGCAACATTCATAAAACCGTAATTATGAACGATATCAGATATACCCCACTTAACCTACACGAACAGATAGATACACAAGACGCTAGCAATAACGACCCACATAAACAAAAGTTGGAAAACTGGAAAAAAAAAGTGTTGCATGGACGGCACCCCCACGATCTAGAACAATCTCATATAGATACAATGGCGTCAAATAAATGGCTTAAAATCGGTAACTTATTTCCGGAAACCGAGGGATTTATTATTGCAATACAGGATCAGATCATAAATACTAAAAACTACAGGAAATTCATTATAAAAGACCCCACAATAACAAACGATAAATGCCGCAAATGTCACAGCCAACCAGAGACCATACAACACATAACAGGGGCATGCACAACACTCACACAAACAGACTATACACACAGACACAATCAGGTAGCAAACGTCATCCATCAAAAACTAGCACTTAAATATAAACTTATACAAGATACAAACACTCCTTATTACAAGTACATACCACAAATAATCCTAGAAAACACCACACACAAACTCTATTACGATCGCGCCATACTAACCGACCGGACCGTTTACTATAATAGACCAGATATAACCCTTCAAGATAAAATTAATAAAGTCACATACCTCATCGATATTGCAGTCCCTAATACACATAATTTACAAAAAACAATAGGTGAGAAAATTAGTAAATATGCTGAACTGAAAGAGGAAGTGACCAGAATTTGGAGGCAAGAAAAAGTCTACGTAGTACCCATTGTTGTTTCCACAACAGGTGTTATACCCAATCACCTCCACCACAGCCTTAAATTAATAGACCTGAAAGACTCAACTTACATCACACTCCAAAAAGCCGCAATATTAAACACCTGCAGAATAGTCAGAAAGTTCATGCAAATTGAGGAAAATGAAATCACTCCTCATAACATTAATTCCACATAAAACTTCATCATCACCACACGCACACACGCTACATTGACTTGGCTTGGCCCGTTAATGTAGCTTAAACTAGCCAAAGAGCTAAGAAACAAAATTTGTGTACCAAAATAATAATAGAATTAATCACCTGCTCTACATGGATGACATAAAATTGTACGCTTCTTCACCAGAGGACTTAAATGAACTCGCAAATGCCACCAACATATTTTCGAGCGATATAGGAATGGAATTTGGAATTGATAAGTGTAAAATCAATTCAGTTAGGGCAGGTCAAACATACGAACACTCATATACCACACAATCAGGTGAAACCATAGATTCCTTAGATGAACATGGAACATACAAATATTTAGGATATATTCAAGCGAAGCAAATTAAACATAAGGCTATAAAAAATAAACTTATACAACAATTTAAACATAGACTAAAATCCATTTTAAACACTCAATTGTACTCCAAAAATACTATTAAAGCAATAAATACCTATGCAATACCCGTCCTTACATACTCCTTTGGTATAATAAGCTGGACCAAAACGGAACTCAAAAGCCTACAACGAGTCATTAACACCAATTTGACCAAATATAGAAAACATCATCCTCGATCTTGCGTGCAGCGGCTAACACTACCAAGGAAAGAAGGAGGACGAGGAATAATAGATATAACGAACCTACACAATAAACAAATAAGTACCCTTAGAAAATATTTCATCACAAAAAGCACAACCTCTACCCTACACAAAGCAATAGTTTATAATGATCGAAAACTAACCCCGCTAAACATGGCTGATAAAACTACACAAATTAACGAGAAACAGACCGACAGACAGACTAAAATATCGGAATGGACCCAGAAGTCTCTTCATGGAAGACATCGCCAAGACCTTTGCCAACCTAACGTCGACAAGGTAGCATCGAACGAATGGCTCAGACGCGGAGATTTATTCCCTGAGACTGAAGGGTTCATGACAGCAATTCAAGACCAAGTTATTGAAACCCGTAACTACCAAAAGCACATAATGCGAGTCCCTCTTTGTACAGACATTTGTAGACGATGTCATAGTTCTTCTGAAACTATTCAACACATTACTGGAGCATGTAAAGCAATAGTTCAGACTGACTATAAACACAGGCACGACCAAATAGCCAACATAATTCATCAAAAACTTGCCATTAAATATAAATTAATTACTTCACCCCCAGTACCTTATTACAAATATACTCCAGAAACGGTTCTTGAAAACACAACACACAAGCTATACTTTGATCGAGCCATCCTCACAGACAGAACAACACATTACAATAGACCAGACATAACTTGAATAGATAAAATTAATAAAACCGCGCAAATTATTGACATAGCAGTTCCAAACACACACAACCTACAAAACACAATAGCTGAAAAGCTGTCAAAATATACAGACTTAAAAATAGAAATAAGCCGAATGTGGCGATTAGGCAGCGTCACCATTATTCCAGTAGTACTTTCAACCACGGGTGTCATTCCCAAACAACTGCATCAATCTTTAAAAACACTAGATGTAGCTCCCTCCACCTACCAAACCCTACAGAAAGCTGCTATCCTGAACACTTGCAGAATTGTTCGAAAATTCCTGCAGAACGACAATGATGCACAAATATCACACCCACAGACATCATTCGCCACTGCAACACAAAGTCAAAACATATTATTACCACGCCATATATTATCACCATTTATCACTTAGTTTAAGTAGAACTCTACGGGGTTGCACTTGGCTTTGGCCCGTGTTACCCTAAAAACCGGCACAGTGTCGAGATACAAAAATGTATACCAACAAATAATAATAATAATAATATACTTTATTGATACAAATCCTTACAATATGCTTAATATCTAGTAAGTTCACAATAGTTAAGGCGTACAAAAGCTGAAACCCTGACTCCTAAACTAGGAAAACCTGTGACTTAGGAGTCAGTGTTCTACTGCCACTTGGACACTATACAACGTGTAACGGAAAGGGTATATACATACCAAGGGCACGGCTTCTTTGGATGATATCAAATGATATTGGAAGGGTTTTTAAATCCTATCTCTACATGTTCGGAAGTTATGAGAATTTTTAATACATTGATACCAGAAACCAAACTTTTCAAATTGAAATAAACACATCACTAGCACTAAGTCAGCTGATCGGTGTCAGCGAACTATTTGTAAGTAAAAATAAACATCTTACTCCTGGTATTTCTGAATAAAAGGTTCCGCATGTTTATTTTTTGTTTAGAAAATATTATTACTGACTTTTCTAAAACTTTGGTTATGTTTGTGCTGTTAGCTACAATACAATTAATTGGTAGGTACTAGGTATCAAAATTTAACGAAATAATATTTAGATACATTACACACTTGTTGGTTTTTTACGTAGTTGTCCTTTTGTAGAAGATTACTTTGTAGATAATTATTACCTACATAGTAATCTTCCACCATACCATCGTACCTACAACACAGTAAATACCTAATTCAAAAACATTATTCCTGTAAATTTGTTAACGTTATTCCTAACCTTTTATTTTGCTGGCCATAAGGATGAAAGATGTTTTGCTTTTAATCGATTTTTTATTCGATTCACAGATCGAATCCTGTGCTCTTGAATCTTCTAAAAATTCGTTCAAAAATCGTAAACCTAAAAACTTTAAACAACATTTAACACACCTTTATTTTGTGACCTATTTACAGTTGCCAGTCAGGTAGGTACGTCTAAACTTTTAATAAATAATAATTGATAACTTTTCCGGCGTAATTCAATGACTTTCATTCACATGGTACAGATGTAGTAGGTTAAAATCACAATGACTAATACAGATTAGGACGCAAGTATGTCATTCGAAATGATAAATTCTATCAAACCGTCAAATGTTTAATTCTTCGCTTAGTAACATAAACAGACAAGTTAAAAAGTGTCGGCATATGTTTGTAAGTAATTGATCTTGTTTGAAACAGATAAACCTACCTATTCGCTGTTTATGATTGTCAGCACAATACTTTGGGCAAATATGAACTTGAACTATGATGAGCCCATACCATAATATTTTTTACACATACGATCCAGGAGATTCGATTCACCTTACCATTGAATCCATTTGCTTGAAGATCGCATTATAACGAATTGTTTCACAAAATCGTCAGCTCGTACCATTGCATTAATCATAAAAATCGAATCCTTACACGCGTGCATCCAACCAGGAATTAATTGCTTAAATAAACATTACTATTTGCCATTAGAACTTAGAACAGAAAAAGGATTTAGTAACAATTTATGTCCAACTGAACCCAAAACATCATTTCAATTCATTTCCTCGCAACTTATTCCTCTCCTAGTACAAATAAAATCACAATGGGTTCCGTTCATAATTGTTGAAATAAGGTTATTTTTTAAAATCAATATGACGAAAACTATTAACAACAAGTTAATAGTTTTTTTTTATTACAAAATAATAGCACGGGGGCATAATTTTTTTCTGTAGGACTAACCAAAAGAATTATCGGAAGTTCACGGTCTGTCGGTGCTATTTGAGTGGTACATGGGTTCTATTGGTTTTGATTGAGCACGTTTACACGTCTTTATAATTCAAATGAAGTCAATAAATAATCTCGCAAAACTGCATCTAACTGTAGAGAGAAATTAATAAAAGTACTAGGATCGCATGAGTAACAGGAATTGTTATTGCTGAATTGAAAATCGTTTGCTCACAGATCCCTGATTACGTCGTTACACACACAATGTAAGCATTATAATGTGTGTAAACCTATTGGGTTAGGGTCTTAGGGTACGTGAACCGATTGCAGTCCGTATAGTTTCTATTACTCCTGGTAAATACAACTTCTAATTCAGACTTCTAACGAGATAACGCGGCTCCATAATATGATTTTTAATGGATTGAAATGATATGAATGATTTTCCGGAGTTGTGGGAATTTCCGGGGTTGCAGGAATGATCTAACGAAATAATGCGGCCCCAGAATGCAAGGGCAACTGAAGGAACATGGTGGTTTTAGTCAGTAAGAGTCTCTTCCTTCTGCCCCACCTAGGGCGAGAGCTGAGTCATTGACGATTTTCCCACCCTCAAAAAAATAAATGATTTTTCAATTTTACATTTGATATACGTAGGTAATTAGTCTGCTCTGATGTGTTAGATTTACTTAAAAGTTTAACGGAGTTTAGTTGAAATTATTATTAGGATGTAAAATAATCTTGAATTCTTGAACAATATTTTTTAATAGTAGTGGACACAAATAGGACAGCTACCCTATAGGTAGGTGTACCTAAATTTAAAGAAAGAATATTTAAGTACCAGAATGGCAGGGAATAGAAGCTTTATTTAGCATTGTTGTTATTGCTTAGCTCTTAGCTCGTCAGTCGACGTCTGTCTGTTCCGCGTCTCCGTCTAGTCCACTTGTTGCTATCCCTGTGATACGCGCATCAGATATTTGACTTTTTTTGTTGTAAAATGTCGTTAAGTAATAGCGAATATTACGAAATGATGATGTGTGTCGGAGCAGAACATGGTAATTTGCGAGCTGCCCAAGAACTGTACCGTCGCCGTTTTATTGAAGGTAGACCAGATGCTGAGCGTCGACAGCTGCCTTCGTCGGCATGTTTTAGTCGGATGGTACATCGTCTGTACCAAACTGGGTCATTCCACGCACCTGCTTCAGAGGGTCGCCCGAGTACTACCGATCCAGCATTTGAAGAGGCCGTATTGGAGCATTTTGAACTCAATCCACGCACTAGCAACTAGCACACGTCGAGCTGCATTAGCGCTGGGTGCCTCTAACCATATGCAGGTATGGCGAGTGCTGAGCAATGACGGTCAGCACCCATACCACTTCCGTCGCACCCAGGAGCTGATACCGGCAGATTTTTTGGCTCGTGTGGTCTTTTGCGAGTGGTACTAAAACCAGTTAGAAGTTTCGCCAGATTTTGGTTCAAAAATGCTATGAATTAGACGATGGAGTGGATCCTCATGGAGCTACCAGTGTTAAGTTATGTGAATCTTGT
The DNA here is from genome assembly GCA_947364205.1 of Agrochola lota. NCBI lineage: Eukaryota > Metazoa > Arthropoda > Insecta > Lepidoptera > Noctuidae > Agrochola > Agrochola lota. The sequence goes on from OX376240.1 coordinate 17,154,664, forward strand.
GATGGGGAATAATTTAATTTTTCAACACGTCGGTGCACCGGCACACTTTGCTCGAGATGTGCGCCATTATTTAGATGCGCGCTTTCCTCAGTGGGTTGGGCGTGGTAGTAGAAGCGTGGCTTGGCCTCCGCGATCCCCAGACCTAACCCCGTTAGACTTTTTTTTGTGTACATTTGGGTACATTAAAAATGTAGTGTTCGCAGTGTAATGTGATACAATGGACCTTATGAAAGTGCGGATTGAGGCCGCTTTCAGGACAATAACACCAGACATGCTACGCAATGTTCAGGTGTCCATGAACAAGCGAGCGGCCTTGTGCATACAATACCAAGGTAACACATCGAACCCCATCTTTACAAATGTAAGTCAATTTACTCAAATAAGCAAAGCTTTAATTAAGATTTTACTGTTTACTCGGTAATAAGTAATTAATAATAAGAGATGAAACTAGTTAACCTACCTAAACTTTGTTTCGATTTTTTACGTTAGTTATCTCAGTTTTTACGTGCAATTTCTGGCTTGATATTAACGAGTAAAGCCCCGTACAGTGTGGCGCGACGCGACACCGGTCATTGTTATACATGAATGAGAATTCTTAGAAATTATTTTGTTGGAGTCGCGTCCGGCTGTCGCGTCGCGCCAGTCTACACGAAGCTTCAACTGCAAATCAATAATTACTAATTACGCATTAACTTTTACATCACGGTAAAGTAGGTATGGTTTATTGCGCGCGCGCGCCATCGTTTTGACGGCGCGGCATGTGGTGCGGCGCAGCACGGCGCGGCGGCGCAGCGGCGGCATATTTTATTTCGTCAGTTCGCGCCGACAAAGAACGCCGCCTGCGGTAGGCTACTACGGTACTAGGCGCGCAGAATTACGGAAGAGATTTTTCGTTATATTGGCAAAGTAACGTGGAAAGTTATTGACCTACGTAGTGCGGTGACACGTTTGTTATGATTTGAATTTAAGAAACATATGAAACCGAAAATTTGGTATCAATTCTTAGGGTATTTTATTTTGAGCTGAAACTATGTATAGTGATTCTATACCAGCTGTTATCTTTAGTGCTTCAGGATAGCAATAGGGTTTCTGTTACACCCTGTATACCTTATGGAAATTGAGAGCTGGTAAGCTGATATGATTCGAAAGGGCATATTATGATCTATTATTGTTCTAGAAAGAAAATACATATATTTGCTTACCAGAACAAAAGTTGAAAAAATTAAAAAAAAAAAAAAAAATGAAACTTATAAAACTTACATTTAAAGTGACATTTAAAAGTTAAATTTAAGTAGGAAATTACTGTGTGGTGAATTCTATGTATGTGTCTAGAAACGTATGATTATTTGTACTGTGTGTATGTGTGTGTGTATGTGTCTGTGTATGTGTGTGTTTGTGTGTTATGTGAGTATGATATGAGGAGCCTAAATATGTGAATATGGTGGTGTCGGGCGTAAGACGGAACAATCAAATTGTTTGCTTGGTGTACAGACTGTGTTACGTGTTTTGTATGGAATGTTGTGATTTATGAATGAGTAGTTAATAATTCCTCAGTTTGAGCGTAGTCTAAGAGGTACAACATATCTTTCAGCTTAGTCTTTGATTCGTGTTTGCTTAACTTTGCTATTTGGATGGTCTTACAAATATTTCTGAAGACAAGTGAGCTCAGCACGTACTGCTGTCTTCTGGCGAAAGCAGTTCTATGACCAGGAATTGGACAAACTATTCTTTGACCACGTTTGTTTGAGTCTGGGAACGGCACTTGGCTATGTTTCCAAAGAGTGGTTCTGAGTACAAATAACTGTCTCACGGTTAAAAGTTTGAGCTCGGTGTAAAGCTCATGAGTCGGATATCGAAAAGGCTTTTGCAACATAACCTTAAGTAGGCGGGACTCTTTGCGCACGCTCCAGCTCAAGGAACTTAGTTTTGGCGGATCCACCCCAAGCTAGAATACAATAGCCGATGATGGACTGGCAAAGTGCAGTGTATACCATTTTTAGAGTCTCTAAGTCAGCAGAATGCCTTAATGACTTGAATAAGTGAATTGTTTTTCTGACTTTGCTGGCAGTAGACTCAATATGCCTGTTCCAGTTCAATCCCTCATCGATTATTACGCCCAAATATTTAACCCATGCTAGTGAGGGGAGCGCTATACAAGAGCAAGTTGCGGTGTCCAGGCAGGTGTGAGCTCTAATTGAGTACATGTACATGTACTACATTATGGCGCCTCGCTTATAGACGCAGGAAAGTTGCCACTGAAAAGTTGTGAGGAAATCGGTTGTCATGGTATGGGCATGTGATGCGGAGGAGTGAGAAAAATATCGTGAGGAAAGTTTTGAGTATGAATGTGGATGGCTATAAGAGGAGAAGACCAAAGAAACGATGGATGGACTGTGTGGCAGAAGATATATGGCTAGAAAGGAAGTGACTACCGAAATGACGACTAATAGAGAAGTATGAATGAAAAAGACATGAAGCACCAACCCCAAATAAATTGGGATAAGGGTAGGATAATTATGATGCTTATAGACGCAAGAATATGAAGATGAAAGCGCGTAAGTGTGAACACAGCTTAAAACACTCGCGTCTGGAATCTAGTCTTATCGCATACCGGATCCCGACCGTTTAAAATGAACGACAACCACCTCTCATTATCACTATAAATGTTAATTTTATTCGTATAATTAACGGGAATTTTAATACAAATCGTGACAAATTAATTATTATATGATTTGATTGGCAGCGTATTAAAATAATCATCGCTCTGCTATAATGTGAATTCATGGACGATATTTATAATGCAATATGCATAATCTGAATGTTAATTTTGATGAGAACCATGTTTTTGATTTGTAGTTTTATTTCTGTGTCATTGATGAGTATATTCACTCTCGATATGGTGTAATATGCATGTATAGTATCTAGAGTTTTCTAGGTGGCAGCACTGAGACGTCAGTCCGAGCACCTGTCAAAAATGTCAAAGGGCAGTTTCTCGAATGAATGAAACGAATGATAAGCGTCATCATATATTTTATATTCATTGTCAAAATGGAAAACCTCTTGTCAAAATGGCGCCAACTGGTGGAGTGAATTTTCATGAAAACTCGCAATAGCACAACAGTTGACGGTCATAAAGTTTCTCAGGACTTAATAGTTTTGTTACTGTCGTGGGTGCATTTACAAAACCACAATTCCCACATGACCAAACTCCGAGACCTGTAAATCTTTCAGTAGGTCACACTAAATCTAAACCTTGTGCGAATTTAATCTGCGATGTATCTGTCTGTATCATACATTTTCTAATGATTATCTATTGGAAATGATATCGTAATTAGCAATCCGTGTAATTACTTCTACAAAAAATTATGGTCTATGATCGGTTTAAGGACGATCTTCACCCATCTGTTTTATGAATGAAAAGTATTTTATATCAAATTTAGTATGTTGAAAAATATATCGCGAGTGGGTTGGCTAAACAAATTCTGGCCAGACTATGATTTACAAAAAAATAAAAAAGTTTTTTTTTATTGCACTCTTTCGTTTAACGATTAATTTGTTTTAGTAACAAATGTTTCTCTTAAAAAGCACTATCCATTGATATATCACTTATGGCTATTGGGCGCCAAGAACATTCCTAAACTTTGGTGGTCAAGTAGTCACCTATTTAGGTCATTAACTCCGAATTGATTAACAATTGGCAAAAGTCGAGTTAGTAGCAAAGGTTCTTAACAAGCTCTTTCAATGGGGAAGAAAACTGACAACTTTTGCCGAGGGTATCTCTGGTAACGCTTGGCTGACATTAGCTGTCAAACTACATACAAAACTTGATTCCAAAAAGTTTGGACGGCATCTGACAAAAAAATGCCGCGCTGTATAATAATGTTTTATTAAATATAATGCACGTTTATTAACCTCATCTTAGGTATATACTTATAAATTGTAATAAAGATGAACATGTTGATTTGTTATGGATGGAAGCTTTGTGCTGCTATTTATGTCATGATAACTGTCTGGAGGTGGAAAATCCATCTTGGTATCATCAGTTTCATGCTGCTGAGGTATCCCAAAATTCAAATTTATATCAAATGATTCGATTCTGTAACCAAATTCAGATTTTAATTTCTAGGTTATGTTCGTAGCTCACGAAACATGAATATGTTATAAAACTACTGTGTAAGTACGTAAAAGTTTATAATTACTACGATAATAAATTAACGACATGTTGCTAATTATAAAATTGGGTTATTTACTTCTATTATTAACAATAAATTGGTTGTAAATACCTGCTGACCAAATCCGCTTTTCGGCCTCTTAGTGAAGCTCCTCGGTTCTTCAGTTCAGCTTTTAACTGAGGTACAATCCACGTTCAATATATAGTTCATTAAAATATCAAAAAACTCACGCTAGTTCCTGTTTTAATTATTTTAAACCCGAAAAACATTGAGAGATCAAAATTACAGTGCGATGTTATGGGCAATGCGTTAGCAGCGCCACCTGTTCATAGCTTTGCGATTTCTTCCCCATTGGTGAATATCTTGCAATGTTAAAGAAAAGTATTTTTTTATTTCTTATCCTAGCCATAATGTGAAATATGGCCACGATTTTTTAAGCCAACCCACTCGAAAAAAATGTTCCAACTTGAACTAAAATACTTCTCATCCAATAAATACAAATGAAGGTTGTTCCTCTACTGATCCTCTGCTATGAAAGATGGTTTTATATAGATTTACAATTAATATTTGGGTGTTTTAAGGGCTTATGTTTCTACTCTATCTTTCCATCTTGCTAAAGCATTGATAGACAGTTAAATTCCGCTAATATCAAACCCGTCAAATAACTAACACTTAACCTCATCCCAATTCCTCCACTATTTCCAATTTTACGTCAAATTCAATTGACGCACAACAAAAAGGTTGCGACGTTTAGTAGCGAATGGGGGATGGAGGGGGATGAAAGGGGATGAGGGGATGAAATACTCTGTGTTGTACAATAAATCGTTGTGGACTGGGATGATTTGTGGGCGATGTGGATGACATAATAAACAGTTAGAGGACCAATCGATTGGGGGGGGATAAGAATTTGTGCTGAGTTCTGCGGAATGCTGGTTGTAATGATAAATATTTGGGGGCTATTTGATTAATTTATAAACTTATATCTTTGAATTGCTGATGCCTTGGTATATCTTACAAATAATGTTGGAATTAGAGTGTTTTACATAATTTCCCGGGCCGTAGGCGTTTCTATCAGAGATGGATGTGTGTGAAACTAACCAATAACATCACTTCACTGTCATAGCTTGAGCTAAGCTAGCGTTGTTATTGGTTAGTTATACGGACATACTTTTCAACTCATCTTCGCTCATTTCTGGTGGAAACGCAGCCTAGTCTCTAAACTTAAAATCCAAACAGAGCTATGCTGTTTGAGGGTAAAAATTGGTAGAAATATCAGTATTGGTAGAGTTAGTAAAAAAAAAAAAAATGTAGAAGGAAAATTTGTTTATTCTGCACAAACAAAACATACACACACACATTAATTTTTATTACAACGTGCTGTGCTTATTTATTTACTTTATTTCGTTTTCCAGACAAAGGCCTGTTCTCATACAAAGAAGACGCGAGAATCAATCATTTATCACCCCGATTGCTCACACCACTTAAAATCCTTAGGATCAAAAAATAAGCAGTCATAAGGATTGACGACAGAAGTGAAAAAATTAAAACTGGTATATATTCATCATTATCATGATGACGATAATGCACTCTGTCGCCTCGTATCCCCACAAAAAGAAACAAACTATAAAAAAACTTGAAACTGGTATTAGCGCCATCTATATTCCAGAACTACGCGAATCCATAAGGTTACCCCTACCAAAAATCTGTCAACGCTCCTAAAGAAGTTTTCACTTCAAAAATAAATATTGACCACATTCGTCGAAGGTTCTGAAACAAACACCTTCAAATCTTGATCTCAAAATTTCACCCGTACACATTCCCATCAAACGAAACTATCTGTTTCTAAGACCTTTACACATTACATCGCCCTTAGTGTCCCTGCACTAGCCAGAAACACTTCAAACAGATCATGGGCTGTTGATTAAAATATCAAGTTTCCCAACGATAGGAGGATTAGTATTCGATCATCAAATTACCATAGATCTTGAGATACGGAGCTTAGGTGTGAGAGTACTGCGGGGGGGGACGTGTTTGTCGATAGATTTTAGGAATTGATTTTCTGTGACGCATTGTGTGAGTCGTTAGTTTGGCTTATTTGTCTTTTGTTTTGGCACCGTCCTACCGGCGCGGCGGTGATGAACAAGAAGCCAGTAGAGCTAGCAACTAAAAACCGGCGAAGTGCGTGTCGGACCACGCACAATGAAGGGTTGCGTAGTTGGGATGAATTTATCATAAGAACAAACTTAACATTATAGTTGAAAAACATGTTCGGCCATACGGAATGTATGAGAAATCATGTTTTTTAAACCGTACATTTAAGTTAGTTGATTATTACTCGTTAACCTGTACATCCTACTTAGCTATGATAGTTTTTTTTTTAATTTCGTTATATATACTACTGCTGTGAATTTTTTCACAAATACAAGTACAACCATTTAGCTGGCTGGGGGGGGACTTGACTCTAACAAAAAAAATCTGTTAAAAGCTTCATATTTCGCAAAGGGATCCCTGAATCCGAAGAATGGTTTTCATAAACTCACAATATTTTTGAACGACCTTTCTAACGATACCATACAGCATGGGGTAGACGAGAAAAAATAAACATCCCCACTTTACGTGTAGGGGAGGTACCTTAAAAAAAAAAATCTTGATTTTATTTTACCACTTTGTCGGCATGATTAATATGTATACAAATGCTAAATTACAGCTTTCTAGTACTAACCGTCTCTGAGCTAAGACGCGGACAGACAGACAGACGGACATGGCGAAACTATAAGGGGTCCTTGTTTACTACGGAACCCTAAAAAGGAGTTGGCAAGCAACAGCAGCAAGTGCGTGCCGGCGACGAACGATTGCTCGCTGGCATGCGTATGTACTAATCGTGAGGTCTCTCTACGAGTGTTCTTCCCGCCATGCGAGCGTCACTGAGCTACTCTCTTAGATAGCTCTTGCCGCTGCGACAAACAAGTACTCGCCGGCGGCGGTGTGAAAAGTCATCGATCAACTAATAACATATGTATCTCTTTTACTCACACGTGACCTACAATCTTTTGTCCATTTCTTGAGCGAGTAAGTCGTTGATAGCTAGTCGCTTCTTTGTCAGCGAGAGGTAGATGTAGATGGGATGTGATTTAACTGTCTCGTTGAACTAACAATAGTGATTACTTAGCCTGGAGTTTTGTGTACAATCTCCAAGTCAGGCAAAGTGTAGGTAATTAGGTTTTCCACTAGGAAATTCTCAATAGTTCATTTGTGCCCGGTTAATGGTAATAGGCTCGCCTCCTGTTACATGGGGTTTATAACACACTACACACCTCTCTGTTTGCCATACATCTCTGTGTCTCCATATAGAGAAATACAGGCATGTTGTCGTGATCTTACGATTTTTCCTTTTTTTCCCTTGTTACTAAAGCAAGGCTATTCATGTACTTTTGATGTCTTACTAACACAACTATTGATAGTTATAATACCAGCCTATTATCGTCCCACTGCAGAGCAAAAGCCTCTTCATGATGGCACGCGCATTGATCACCACGCTTGCTCAAGACGGGTTGGCGATTTCAGACTTATATGTTATATAAGTAATCCAGATTTCCTCACGTTTTCCTTAACCGATGTCAGTAATGTCCAAGATAAACTCAGAAAGTACATACATACATATAGTCCTCAAAGTTGGTACTTGCCCGAACCACTGGGCCTTCAATAATTATACAAATCTCATTTGGTTTTTTTTTCCAAAAAAGGCAATGCTCCATTTTTTTTTATCCACCGATTTCTCCGTTAATTGTGGAACGATTTTGAAAATTCTTCTGTCGGTGGCAAAAAACGAAAACTCACAAAAGTTCGATAGTTGTCTTAGGTAACTATCGATACGTAACTCCCCATCACTAAACTTAAGCGCCACGTCAAAACATAGAAATAATACCATCTTGATCCATTTTGTCAAACGGTTACGAAATAGTATTAGTGTCATAAAACCCTTAATTACGCCGTAAATATCGATTAAGTGAATGTATAAGTAATTGAAATGTTTCCATACAAAACCGTGGATTCTATTTCAATGGTATTAAGGCTTGTGCAGACCAGCGCGACTTGTCGCGCGACGCGACACCGGTTATTGTTATACTGTGAAGTTTTCTTAGAAATTGTATTGTTCGTGTCGCGTCGCGCGACAAGTCGCGCTGGTTTGCACAAGCCTTTAGTTTTATGGTGTTAAGTTCATTGGCTTGAAGTGAAAGTGAAGTGTTAGTTTAACGTAAGTAAGTTGGAAAACATCTTCGCGTATCGATGGATTTTTAACAAAGGAACATCAGTGCAAACTAAATGAAAAACCAAGACAGAGCGCTGTCAACAGTGACGTGAAGCCGGTCTCATAAAAATGTGTGCACGTTGTGTGGTGTAGTTTGATTTTAGTGGCATTGTAAAAGGTTGTAACTGTGTGCGTGTGAGCGTGTATGCACAGAGCGGCGGTGTAGTTTTTGCATGCTTCACAGTATTGTTCGCAACGCTCTGACTTGGTTTTTTATTTGGTCTGAGGACCAGTGAATGTTATTTTTGTGTAACTGCGACCAACTTGGATGTAGCTCTCGCCACCCGGCAGTTATTGCGACCAACATAACTGTGAGAAAAGGCCGGAAAATTAAAAAGAGGTTCAATTATTGAAAAAGCTGTGCATCATCAGAAGCGCGAAAAGTTTTTAGAGATACATTTTTTTTTTAAACACCTCCCAAAAATACTACAAGGTGAAAGATAGTAAATAGGGTCTTAGGATCTGTATTTTAGTTTTTCTCCATCGACTTCCGAGATTAAAGTTCTTTTTGACTATATACATATAGTGTTTTTTTTTGTAAAAAAGTTTTTTATTGTTCCCTTTTTAGTTATGGTACGTACCCTACACTAATTCGTATACCACTACTTGCTATATAAACAATAGTTCCAGGAAGTATTATAAAATTATCCACACAAAGTCGATTGAAAAACTTGTTATCGAAGGTAACTCAAAAACGTCCCAAGCAAAGTTAATAAAATTTATTTGGAACTACCGCACAAGTTTCTTCTACCAAACGAAAAAAGAATTTTCAAAATCGGTCCATATTTGACGAAAATATCGTAGACATTAAATAAAAAAACATGATACAGTCCACTTTCTCTTCCGTTTGAAATATTATTTCTTCTGAACTGTAGGTATGTAGGTACCTATTTATAGTCTATTTGTTCAGGTTCTCAGCCGGTTCAAGGTATTCGGTTATTTTCAGATATTCCCTTTGCGGGGTGTTGTCAAAGGAGGCTCCGGCTCAAGTTACCGGAGTGAGCTTAAGTATGATAGTTCAAAGAAGTACATTTCACTGAATTGGGTCAAAATATTATAGTATTCAAACGCGAGCTTATCAATAATATGTACGTATAACAGCAGCAAAGTGCGAGTCGGACACGAAGGGCTCCGTACCACAAGGCAGAAAAAAGTGAAAAATGTTGTTGTGAGTTTCTTGTATCGCCTTAAAAGAAACGTGTTTTTTCACTGTTTTATGCCCCCCCTTTACCCCCTTTTATATTTATATCATTTTTTTATTAACTAGTTGCGCCCCGCGGTTTCACCCGCATAAGTCTCGATCTCATGGCATATCGGGATAAAAAGTACACTATGTCGTAACCCAGCTCATGGTCTATCTATGTGCCGAATTTCATCCAAATCCGTTTAGCCATTTTAGCGTGAAAGTGACACAAACAAACTTACTTTCTCATTTATAATATTTAAAGACAATCGTCGACGTCGTCTTTATCAGAAGAGGTCTTATTGTCTGTTATGCGTGGGTTTGCGGGCTAGGAGGTGTAATTAAATGAGACACAATAAAATTCTGAATAGTCACATAATATCTCTGATCACATTAGGTAATGAACAATAATGTAAACGATATTCCCCCGAGTACATAAGACCCGAGCGCACATCAATCAACTCACTGCACTGCAAGAGTAGTCTAGTCACCAATCACCATGATCACCATTATCCCAGTCGCCATATCGCAGTCATTATTAATCTATACTGGCTTCGATTTAACTTCGCGATCTGTTCTTCTGACAGGGGGCCGCCTTCCTAGTACTCGGGGTTACGTCAAGTTGACGGCTGTCATTATTAATCTATACTGGCTTCGATTTAACTTCGCGATCTGTTCTTCTGACAGGGGGCCGCCTTCCTAGTACTCGGGGTTACGTCAAGTTGACGGCTGTCATTATTAATCTATACTGGCTTCGATTTAACTTCGCGATCTGTTCTTCTGACAGGGGGCCGCCTTCCTAGTACTCGGGGTTACGTCAAGTTGACGGCTGTCATTATTAATCTATACTGGCTTCGATTTAACTTCGCGATCTGTTCTTCTGACAGGGGGCCGCCTTCCTAGTACTCGGGGTTACGTCAAGTTGACGGCTGTCATTATTAATCTATACTGGCTTCGATTTAACTTCGCGATCTGTTCTTCTGACAGGGGGCCGCCTTCCTAGTACTCGGGGTTACGTCAAGTTGACGGCTGTCATTATTAATCTATACTGGCTTCGATTTAACTTCGCGATCTGTTCTTCTGACAGGGGGCCGCCTTCCTAGTACTCGGGGTTACGTCAAGTTGACGGCTGTCATTATTAATCTATACTGGCTTCGATTTAACTTCGCGATCTGTTCTTCTGACAGGGGGCCGCCTTCCTAGTACTCGGGGTTACGTCAAGTTGACGGCTGTCATTATTAATCTATACTGGCTTCGATTTAACTTCGCGATCTGTTCTTCTGACAGGGGGCCGCCTTCCTAGTACTCGGGGTTACGTCAAGTTGACGGCTGTCATTATTAATCTATACTGGCTTCGATTTAACTTCGCGATCTGTTCTTCTGACAGGGGGCCGCCTTCCTAGTACTCGGGGTTACGTCAAGTTGACGGCTGTCATTATTAATCTATACTGGCTTCGATTTAACTTCGCGATCTGTTCTTCTGACAGGGGGCCGCCTTCCTAGTACTCGGGGTTACGTCAAGTTGACAGCTGTCATAATCGTTCTAAAATCAAGTCCGCATGTTTGGCATCGTAAAACCTTTAGGCGCGGCATATTAGTTAGAATGTGTTATTGTAGCGGCCATAGTAGTACACACTCTGTAAAAAATTAAAATATCTACTTATCACGGTTCAAAATATACAACCCTGTGACAGACGGACGGACAGCGGAGACTTAGTAATAGGGTCCCGTTGACACCTTGGGGTACGGAACCCTAAAAAAAGAAGCAACAAAATCAACCAAGAAATAAATTAAAGAAACAGACAGACAAACAATAAATCTTTTAATTTCAGGGAAAAGCCTTACAAAGCTTTAGGTACTTCATTTAAATTCAAACTGAAACCTTTTCAGGAAAGTCCTTTTTAATACTTCCTTACAAAGTTAATAATACAGCTCATTAATATAAAAAAAGTTAAAACGTTTTCAACTGTGACGTGGGCTGACGTCAGTGACGTCGGCGTGATTGATGACGTCGGCCGTACACTCACTGTCACAATTATTAGGCCAAGTTGGATTTTATTTTATTTTTTGGAGATTAGAGGTAGATAGAATAGGTATATTAGGTAGTATTTTGGCAATTTTTTTAAGGTTTTAGTGGGTACGTCATATATTTTTATAAGGGACAATTTTTTTTTTAACATGCGACGTTAAAGTTTTTCGGATTGTATTTGAACTAATTTAATGCTTATACAAATAAAAGTAAAAAAAAAAAAAAAAAAAAATAGTACATCACAACTTATAACTAACTAGCTTTCGCAAGCGGCTTCGCCCGCGTTATATCTTTATAAATTATAGCCTATGTGACTCCGTGATAATATAATAAATGATAATAATAATAATTCTTTATATTCAGACCATAATTCCATACACATTAAACATTACACGTTAAATTAAAACTAAAATAACAAGAAAAATAAAAACAAAACCTAAAAAATAAATAAAAACCTACCTCATATATCTGAATGACGGTCTGTGTGCCGCCATCCAGTGACATATTATTTGGCCATCCACCCTGCCAGCTACAGTAGCCACGAGGCTGTTGGGGCTGCCGCGCACCCGACGCATCAGTGATGCGATTCGCAGCCGCAGCAGCGACCCGAAATCCGTGACGCGCTACAGAAGCGCGGCAACCCCAACATGACCCGGAACGCATTATTATATTGGACTCATAAAGCATTGTACGAGTCCTGTGCATAACTGACCCACAGGGCGCACGTATACAGCGACTGGCAGTAGGCCCTGAACCACGTTATTTTAACCTCTCGCGTACACCGTGCGAACCTGCGGGCCAACATGTTACACCTGACAGCCAACGCTCTACGTTCCCTTTCTAAATCATCGTCATCCGACAGCCTATCGGCGACCCAGTGTCTCAGGTATTTAAAACGAGTGACTCTTTTCAGCGGAACCCTAATATAGCATTCTTCTGGTAAAATATTTTCTTAAATCGGTCCAGTAGTTTTTGAGTTTAATTATTACAAACAAACAAACATACAAAATATCTATTTTTTCTGTTTATACTAATAGTTTAAATTCCTAATAAAAAATTAACATGTATTAAAGTGCAACTACATCATTATGTAGAAATAAACCTCTAATTAACTAATTATTTCGTTGTGAAGTTCTCATCAAAATCCAAACATTATTTATTATTAATTAAGTACTCCAATATTATTTCAATTGTATTAATACTTTTCCAATAATATCTGCTCGTTAAACTATTGATAACAGACACGCTTAGCTAAATATTGACATTTAATTGTACTCGTATTATAATAATTTGGGGATCGCCTCCGTTTTATCTTAGTGCTCGATTTTAATCGGCTCGGAGTAAAGGAGCTGAAATCCCAAGTGATATTACTTTGTTCTATCATAGTGACATTGAACTGGTAAAAGTCAGAAGAGTCATTCATGTCGGGCATAGAGATATTTCTCGACGGCATGTGAAGCCAAGTCAGCGGCCCATGGGCGGCATAAAGGGCTCCGCAGACTAGCTACTTTTAGCATCGGCAATCGGCGATTATGCGACTGTATCGATGCTGCGTCGCGTTTTGGCGACTCGCTGCGTTCCATAGCAGTATTAAAATTGCGCGTTTTATAGCTGCTGCATCGCGATTTCGCGAATTCCTGCATCGGACCGGTATAGGAATCGTGCGTTTTAGCGACTGCTCCGATGCTAGAGAGTTGAAGGGAGGGGGAGTGCGGGGTCGCTTCGTCAAAATCTAAAGCAGTCGTGATCCGCAGATGCCAAAATCGATGCGATCGGCATCCGAATGTGTGCGGAGTGTAGCATTCAGCCGCTGTGTCGAGCTTCCGAAAAGCGACTCAATCGCCGCGTTTGGCGTTTTTAAGTGTGCGGTGTGGAACGTTTGGTCGCTGCATTTAGCTTTTAAAAAGCGGCTAAATCGCTGATCACCGATGCTAAAAGTAGCTTGTCTACTGTGGCCCAAAAACTCTGACACCAGGGTAGTCACTATCCACACGAAAATGATGAATTAGTGAATGTCAGGCAAGAGGTTAGGCAACAGATCCCTCTTTCCGCAGACAAAATCAAACTGGTTGCTAATTAAATTGTATAATTTTTAATTATATGGCATTGATTTTACAATCTGTGTGATTACTTTCTCACACACTGACTTATTCATTGTAAAATTTTCGTCTACTTTTACAATGTTTGTAAATATGTGGGCACCATGTATCTGTATCTAAAAATCTTTAAATTATTTTATCTATTGTGGTATTGTAATTTTATTCTAGGTGCATCGTCTTCACATATAATTATATAACTAATGTACAAAATATTGTAAGACATTTTAAAAGAGTGCGGTGCATTCTTTTCCATACGAAAACTACCTTTTGGAAGGGGCGACGATTGACGTTTAAAAGTGCCATACAAGGGCCAATTTGAAATAAATGATTTGACTTTGACTTTGTTACAAGTCTAAAGTCATAACTGCTTGTTGTTCTGCGTAGTCCTTCGGTTGACCTCTTTGTACGATAGCTAGGTATCGTGCCAGAGGTGGCAATTGTTACGGATAACATCTTGAAACATATTGCTAAGCTTAAAATAAAAACTTGTAATAAGGGTTCGAGGCGCATAACGTGGAATTATAGTTAGCACTTTCCAGGTATTTTATATTGAATAAGCGTCAAACTAACTAACGTTATTTTTCTGAGATCTAAATCGAAAAATTACTCTGTAATTTGGTCGAAACTCGCCATCAGTTTTAATATATAATTGTATTTTTGTCCTCGAAAATGGAACACGAGTTCCATTTGGTTTTGGTCAAACTACTCGAACTAAAAGTTTAATAAAGTACACAGACAAGCAATACAAAAAAGCCACTTGCAAAGTGCCACATATATATAAATATCTCCTAAACCACACAAGTTAGCTACATAAAGTAAAAAAAAGCTTGAAAAAAGTTTTATAGGCTTTTTTATGCGCTATTTGTCAAATTATGATCAGTAGTGTAGAAGTTATGAGGTAACAGATGAACATAAATGCATACTCGTACATATATACATACCGGTCAAAATCATAACCCTCCTTTTTGTTTCGCTGTAGTCGGGTAAAAATACAAACCTATTTTAAACAAAATGACATGATTGCTATTACAACTGTAATAAAATTTATATTGCTCGTCAATGAAGCTTGGAGTTCTCTCTAATGTCTTCGGGATGTTGTCTTATAATAGGCGTTAGAGGCCTCGCCCACGGCGAATTTTTGTAGCGATGCAGTAGCGATGCTGTTGCACATGTGTGTCGATACAGCCGCGATACTGTCGCTGGCTGTGTACCTTTGTCCAGATTCTGTATCGCTACTATCACGATGCTGTCGCCTCCCCAGCACCCCTCCCCCCGTTCTCCACTCTTCGTTCCCCCGATGTCGTCAGAAACGGTCGTGCGTTTGCATCGACACAGCCGCGCGTTTGCATCGTTTCAGTCGTACGTTGCAAACGCCACTAACGCGCGATAGTAGCGATGAAGAAGCGCGTTTACAAAAAACGCGACAGCATCGCTACATAAAGTCTCCATGGTCGAGCGGCCTTAGTATTGCTCCTACCACATGGGACAGGCGAGTATAGATGTGTCGCAATTTACCACGGACTACATGATCTCTGGTTAGGGATCACCTTTGTGGAATAGTTCTGTTACGTCCTGAATTATCTTTGCAAGAATAAACTCTAGTTTTTGGACGTCTATTCAATTAATATAAAATGTTATGTGTGATAGCTTCGTTGACCTAGTGGTCATAAGCTACTGCTCAGATTAGATTCCCAAGTCTGGTAAAGTGTTATTAGGTTTTTCCACCAGGAATTTCTTAGTAGGAGCCCGGGGTCTGGATTTGTGCCCGGTTGATAGCAATAGGCTCGCCCCCTATTACATGGGACTTGAACATAACTGACGAAATAAAGCTACACCTCTGCCTAACCCAAAGGAATTACATGCGTGATGTAAATTTTAAAAGTAGACATGATATTTGACAACAGATATACTTATTTGATCGGGACTTTGAAAAGGATAGGGATATATTTTTTGATCTTCGTCTTCTTTTCGTGTGGTTAGTGACTAACCTTGTGTCAGAATTTTAAAGCCGCCCGAAATATCTCTTAGGCATGCCGCCGGGTCTAAAGAACTTCAGTACTTGACTGTAAATTATTTGACCCAAATGAAAATTGCAACCATGATCACTTTTTGACTGTGTTAGAAAATTTGTTATAAAATGATATTTAGTTCATACGTGATTTTTCCAAAAGAATCAAAATATTAAAAGAAAAATGTATAAATGATTAAATATCTTGCGAACGAGAAGCGTTTGCTAAATCAATATTTGTAAAGCGAATGTTTAAATAGTATACGCAACGTCGATTGTAAATTAATAATTTGTCAATGGTGTTATGGTGAAACATTAGTGAACCTGTGAACATTTGCGTATTATCCTTTACTGAACTAAATTCAGTTACGTAGATTCTCCTCGCAATCTTAACAAGCTCCTGAGATGATAATCTCACAAGTTTGCAGAAGCTGATAGCATCGGCCGATGAATGGATGACCCGGTGCAGGAAGAGGGATCAAAACTAGATGATGGGCGTATATTTGTGTTGAGTTGACCTCTGTGGATGTATTTAGATCATTAGTAGGGTTGTCAGTGGAAGGATGTTCCTGGTTTAGAGATGTTTGTTTTAGGCAAAGATAAGATCGCATGCTTTCTAAGTGTGGTAGCTAATCAAAATCAAAAGTAATTTTATAAAAACTAGGCTGAGAATCAGAACTTTTTAAATGTTAAAATTACATAAGACGGTCTCCAAAACGCCCACACTTCACTAGTTCTTAGTGCTTTATCTGGAAAGCAAAAGTGGCGCAACTGTGGCGACACCTATATCGCTACATGCGAACTACGCATCAAAGACCTGACGTCACACAAATCCTGCATCGCGCAATTAGAGTTTACCGCGCGATAGAGATATATACAAGCTCCCAACTTCAACCTCTGGGCAGTTGCCCGCCAGACACGACACAGTCTGGTCGGAGGATCCTCCCTTTTCTATGGTGGATGAGTGAACTTTACACCCTGTTCCTCATGCCACTAAATTCACTAAACTCCCCAGAAGTTATCCCCTGATTATAGTCACCACACTTAGCGCCTTTTATCAGTAAATTTGTGTTTACAGGAAGTTAGTGCACTCTGCAATCGGCATTTTATTTATGTTTTGAATATTTGTTTGTTTTCATTTATCATTGACGCAACACATTACCCAAGCAATTGTAAATTGTCTTTGGTTTCTGGCCCTGACATCAAGCAATAGACAAAATTTGGCAAACTTTTATTCAGTTTGAATATTGAATACGAGGCTTTTGACTTATTTCTCAATGTGTATTTTATGTATTTTTTTTTGTAATGTGCGTTTAGTAAATGCAGAATAAACAATTTTTCTTTCTTTTCTTTTCTTTTCTTTTCTCCATCAGAATACCAGCGCTGTGACATTTGTGTGAAATGTCGCAGCATCATGCTGAGATAGGAGCCTTTTGCCCTCGTACAGGACTGCTTTAAATTAAAATTTTACTTTGTTTTTTCTTTTTTATTTATGTTCAGTGTGTTTTTAGTTTAATTTGTGATTTCCTGTGCGAGTCTCAATAAATCATTTTTCTTTCTTTCTTTCTTTTCTTTCTTACCTGCTTCTGACGACTCTTATTTTTTGTTTTTGACACATTTATCGTAAAATAACCAGCACAAATATTGGGTAGTCCATTCCTTATGAAGACCACTTACACCACAATGGAATAAACGAAAATAATACTACGGCCGAATAATCGTACACGGAAGTGTACAAATACGAGTATGTCCTGTTTTCCTCGTAGAGAAATATTATATTATAGCAAAACGCATTAACCCACAAAGGTAGGGACGTCTGAATTAATGACTTGTCAAAAACGTTTCTTGGACAAAGTACTTTGTGGAGTAGGTATCTGGTACCTAAGTGCTTTATTTATTTGTAAGGACTTTTTCATTCTCGGGTGTCAGGGGAATTTAACTTTGTTTAGTACTAAGGCACTTTTTGTTACCTACTGTAGGATAATATTCCCACTGCCGGGACACAAGCCTCCTCTTCAAGAGGCAGTGGTCTGTAATCTACCACGCGGGTCCAGTGCGGGTAGGTAGATGATATCTTCGAATTTTTGATTTTAGGACATCGGTTCGCTCACGATGTTTTCCTTCACAGTTTTGAAAGCAGTGGTGATGAAATTATTTACACAAAGTAAAGCAACTACTCGGGTCACGAGCTACAACTCGTATGTCAGGACCGTTACCACTAGGCCACCACTGCTCTCCAACCTATTGTAAAAGAAGTAAATGAAGAAGGTAGGCTTAGCAACAGTTGTTAGGAATTTTTGGTTATACATAGAGCATGGAGACGCCTTGGTGGCCGCTGCTAGAGGTGGCATTGTCGACACTTTCCATACAAAACCAAGTGTGACACAATTTACTCTCATTACGACACTAATGGCATAAAGAAACTGACAGCTTTGAATGGCGGTCTATGACAGAAGTTGTACGTATTCAGCGCTACGAATTTTACTATAGTTGTTGCGTTTTAGCGTGGCTATAGCGGTCATTGCCCTTTCCCTAATATCTCTCCGTAGAAACCCAAACAAGAAACTATGCATGGTTTTTCGTTATTGGAACATGTTGAAGATCACGGTAGATATTGATTCAGGAGGTTAACGAACTTTATTTCTATTTTTGAAATAAAAAATGTAGGTGGTTCAATGACCGTTAATGCCATGCTAAAACGCAACAACTAATATTACTGCCATCTTAAGAAGCTGCCGGAGCGTGGCTATTCCATGCTCTATGATCACCACGCATCGTAAGTAGATTGATGATCAAAGTAAGCATAGGTTACAGTCCGGCTGCTGAGAGAATCCGTTCTTGACATGTATGTGTTTTGCGAATTTGAACCTTATTACTACTATAAATTGTCCAACTGACAGGTGTCAGGAACGTATTCTCTTGACGGCCGGACTGTAGCGAACTAGTTTCTTGTTTAAAATTAAGCGATCTCAATCCTTGAAGACGCCATGTTTTCGTTACGTACTCGATTGTATTAATATTATCAGTGTAATTAAGTACAGATGAGTGTTTATGTCATGCACGGAAAGTGAACAGTGTGAATATGAATGTGAATGAGCTCTACACTCATACATTTTAGGACGTGGGTGGAGCTGTTGGCAATAGCAACATCAGGATTAAGGTATTGACACTTAGCTACTTTGGTATAATCAAATATGATCTATAGTTATCCGGAAAAGAACTTCTAAATACTTTAAAATATTTGCATGGATGAGTAACTTGTGACAAATTGATAATATTTGTTCATAACTTAAGGGTACGCTAGTCGGTCATTCTTCCATACAAACGTAGTGTGGTGATTACTTGTCTGTTTGACGGTGTACGTTCAAAACTAAAAATGATATCACATTATCTTGTCATTATCTAGCCTTGCACGGAAGCAGAATTAGAAAAAAAACATGGTTTAGAAGTTAAAAGCGTCGAAACTTTTCAACACAAATTTTAACTCGTCTTTGGGCGTAAATAAATATTTTTTATAGTAAAAAAATGGCAAAAGAGAAACCGTACAGGGATACATAATTTATTCAAAAGTTCAAATAATTTTATTTTGAGAAAGTACATCCAGTAGTTTTTCTATAATATCTATACGCGCAAAGGTTTGTTCATGAAATTTTACGCTCGCGTTTTCGCTATAAATATTAGCGCTATTTCACTAAATAAATTAATAAATATATAAATAAAACTAGATCAATAAATACTAAATAATTAAATAAAACTAAATAAATACATAATTAGACTAATTAGCATGCATATTAGTCACGCCCACCAATGTGTTCGTGCCGTCGACTAGTGAACCCTTAAGGAACGATCATAATCATTAAAATCACAAGGAAGGTAGGTACTTGTGCATATTCACACCTTATTAAATTAACATCGTTACCCCAAAGAGGGTAGCAATAATCACTCCTAGTAAGTACATATACTTAATAATATTATACCGGTCACGTTAGCAAAAAATACATCTTAAGGTAAAAGTATAAAAACTCAATAATATCTGTTTACCGCCAGATTAAATAAATTTCCTGAATTTCCTGAAATCCTATTAAAACAATCCAAGCGATTCCAACCCTTATTTCAGGGGCAATAAATTCTACAATCCCGCAAAGAAGTTAGTCTCATGTTACACCGTAGCGGAACATATGTAAAAAATGTAAGTGATGTTTAGTTAACGTTTGCACATAACGGCTTGGTCGTCCCGCGGAGGCCCCGAGCAATTTTCGTCGGAATTTTCTCTGGGGTATTTTAACGTTGTGCTGCGGTGTGATTGAGGGCAGGTCGCGGGGCGAGAAGCGATTTTCAATTTTTTTTCGACTTAATGGTGTAAGGCAGTTACAAGGTGAAGGCTTATCGTTTCTTCTGGGTAAAAAACGGGTGAAAGCAGTGTGGCTTAAAATACACATATTAACTAAGGTGATTAAATTCATTATCTAAATGGTCCTCACGTGGCCTGACCAAGATTATGTCTGGACTTCTATGTTCTATGTTATGGGGGTTGATTTCCCTTGCCTGGACTTTAAAAGAGACTGCGACCTCTGAGTTTGTTTCGGCCTTTCTTCTCAGAGTTGTCAGCCGACATAGCTTATTTTTTTTTAAATTATCTGGTTTCTAAAAGTGATTCTGATAGGAGGAGCTCGTGGCTAAGTAACAACAGCCGCACTGGTCGATCCATCAGATTAAGCTACGCTTGCCGGGGTTGGTCAGTGGATGGGTGACCATCTTTACATACCGAGAATCCTCCGTGCCTCGGAAAGCACGTTAAGCCGTTGGTCCCGGCTGTCATTAGTGAATCTTTGACAGTCGTTACGAGTCGTCAGAAGCCCACCACCAGACACCAGTATTACCAAGGGGTATCGTATAACCCAGTTACTGGGTTGTGGAGGTCAGATAGGCAGTCGCTCCTTGTAAAATACTGGTATTCAGCTGCATCCGGTTAGACTGGAAGCCAACCCCTACATAGTTGGGAAAAGGCTAGGCAGATTGTCTAAAAGTGATTCCTAATCCTATTTACAGAATAAACAATTTCATTTTACTTCATGTTAGTTCATTTCATACCTAACTGCTGAAAGTAAAATTTTCCTCTAGGCACCCAAATTAAGTGGACGCACTGGACCTATCATTGCAATTTTAAATATAATTTGAATAATTATTCACACCTATCGCGCTTGAGACTTTGTCAAAAATAGCCGTCAAAACGCCTGAAAACCCTATTTTGTTGGGCATCAGCTCTAATTTATTTTTTACTACTAGCTTTTTTCCTTTGGAATTTATCCCACGGGAACCTACTACCGGGATAAAAAGTATCCTATGTCCTAACCCAAATCATTGTCTACCTATGTGCCAAATTTCATCCAAATACGGTTAGCCGTTTTACCGTGACAGCATAACAAACAAATAAAAAACAAAATCACTCGCATTAATAATATTAATTAGGATAGTTTAAAATCTGTGAGTATTAAAGATTACAGGAGCATCCTCGCAAATCATTTAGCACTCTAATTCAGAAAGCCATAAAGCAAATAATCAATCCTACATGATTCCCCGCTGCCTCTCATAAAATGTGCCTCAAAAACTTGAATAAGAGACATCACTCACAACTTTTACTGAAATCCCTTATCTGTCAGAATCCGTGGAGTTATACCACGTTATACCAACTGTGGACTGTCGTGTCGCCATGATTGTGACGGAGCGAGGAACAAACCTGTGACGTCAGCGGAGTTTTTATATGGCGACGCTGAAAGGTGGGCTTTTTTGCTTGATGTATATTTTTACTGAGTGAGAATTTTTTCTTGAAGGAAATTATAGGGGTTGCGAATTTGGGGTTTTCGTTATTTACTCTTGTGGTTTTGTTGGCTTTGCATTTATTTACCTACTGGGCTGATTGATTGATTATTTTATTTATTTCAAAAGTGTTTTTTATTAACATAATATTAGTGCATACAATAAGATCATATTCTAATTGTGTATATAGAAAACGTGCTTAGAAAAGAAAAAGAAGCTTTTTTTTTACATAAAACAATTTTCTCCGGCAAAAATATTCTGTGTCTTTGAATCTTCTGTCCTTCCGTAATAAAGAGACACAATTTTTTGTTACAAGATAATACAAAAGAAAAGGGATTTATCACTTATTTCAGGTCTTAGGTTAACTTAACTTTACAATTATTTTAGTGGGTTGATTGAGCTACTTTCAAATGTTTGCGAGGATAGTTGGGTATTGCGGAGTTAGATATGTAACAAATTAATTACGATCAAACAAAATAAAAGTCTCACCTAAACAAGACGTTCCTCTATGTGATAAAATAAGGGTGGAATAAGAATGAACAGCTCATACAAAAATTTAAAACAATGCCTCAAAACAAAATAAACTTTTATACCTCAAAATTAAGGATCAAATTAAAACCATCGACAAGTACATCACCAAAAACCTAACAACTACGATTGCCAGTCAGTTCCACAATAAAACATTTCCACGGCGAGCCACCCAATTGGAAAGAACATAAAAACGAATAGTCCGGGACTGTCCACTAATGTGTGCGAAAACAGAGTCACCCTGTCCCTCGTTGGGTAGCAAATAAATGTAGGGGATAAGTCATTTGCGTTCGGCCCCGGTTATAGCCAGTTACAACCGGTTAGATCCGGTTATGGCTAGTACTTATCGGTTTTTACTGGATTATTACGCGACCAGGTAGGAGTTGTAAAGTTTGTGAGTGCAGTTTTAGAGTAAAAGGGGTGTGGAGGCGAATTATAGTGGACATTTGATAGGTACAAAGTCATTCTGAAAAGATGCTGTCAGTCTCTTCCAATCTTGGTTTTACACACGTAACAGTTGTCGTTTGACTTCAACAGCCCTCAATTAAACTTTTGAACTAGTGTAATGGTGTTAACATTTCAAGATCAAAGGGCAAATTAAACCATTCTAGCAGAAAATACCTACAGCACAAAAGTGCTGCAATAATTTCCAATTACAAGATTCCAAATAAAAAGTTTTAAAGTTCTACTAAACTTCTACTAACCCACACAACGATAAATCAACCGCAAATGTAATAAAACGCCCCCTGAATTCTATTTCTCATCGACAACATAAAATAAAATAATTTAACCAATCCATCATCACCTTAATACAGACATCTACAAGACAAAACGCTTTTGCCTCAAAAAAAAAAAAGAAACGTCGCATAAAAAAAGCAAATTCGTGCGAATCACAGATAATTTTTTATCCGCGCCAAAAGTTCCCGCCTTTTCTCTGCTTACAAAATGGCCGTCCCCTTTATATTGGACAAAAGCGATTTGTATAAAAAATGCTATTGTTCATACGGACAATATGTCAAAATGTTGCTTTTAGCAAAATTACTTATTTACGTAAGCTATGTCGGCCGTATTTTAATGTCGGATGACTTATGTACTGTTTTGCAGTTTATTTAAGTTGTATACGACTTATTTTGTAGGTTTGTTATGCGATGTTATAATTAAATGCCAAATGCGATATGGAGCGGGCTATGCTCGGAGTGTCTATGAAGGAGAAAATCAGCAATGAAATTATCCGGAGTTACCGACATAGCTTGCGGAGTAAGCAAGCTGAAGTGGCAGTAGGCTGGCCATATTTATCGAAGGACCGATGGCCGGGGGAGCAGACTAGTTCTGGAGTGGAGACCGCGTATCGGCAAGCGTAGTGTGGGACGCCCCACAGCTAGATGGACAAATTATCTTAAAATGGTGGCTGTGACAGACTGAATGCGGAAGCCGGAGGACAATAGTTTTGTGGCGCTGCCTGGGGGAGGTCTATGTCCAGCGGTCGACTGCGAAAGGCCGAGTAGATTGATTATGAGAAAAGAGCTACGAAATAAAATCCCCTCTTTGATGTGTCTCGTGTTTTCTCTCAAATAATTTAGATATTTTTTAAATGACTTCCCGAGTTACGTAAGAGGAATTTTTAAAAGTTTCTTACTCTACAAACAAATATAGTATTTTGATAACGGAGTCATCATAGTTTTCGCACCACATAGCAAAACTTAGCTTTTAATTATCTAAATCTCATTACCTATGCTAATTAATTCAGAGAGTATGTAGCTAGTTCACAAAAATGTGCGAGAAGCTTATTAAACATAACTGTACTGACGTGTGATTCAACATGTTTATCTATCAGTTACACATCATTCTGTATAAGTTAGCAACTCGGATTGTCTCGAAGTTGTTGCCTTAACAATGCCAGTGAACTTGGCAATATGACTTTCTAAGAACCTACATCTTCATCTCGATCTGTCATCGACTTTCTAGGAAAATATTGTGAAGAAATCCGTGGATTTAAAAAAATATGTCCCTACCTAATAAAAATCTGTTTAGCCTTTTCTCAACTATGTTGGGGTCGGCTTCCAGTCTAACCGGATGCAGCTGAATACCAGTGTTTTACATGGAGCGACTGCCTATCTGACCTCCGCAACCCAGGAACTGGGTAATACGATACCCCTTGGTAAGACTGGTGTCAGACTTTCGGGGTTCTGACGACTCATAACGACTGCTTAACGTGTTTTTCGAGGCACGGAGGAGTCGAAAGATGGTCACCCATCCACGGAACAACCCCGGCAAGCGTAGCTTAACCTGATGGATCGACCCATGCGGCTGTTATTACTTAGCCACGAGCTCCTCCCTAAAGCTAGAATGAATATAGCCCGAGAACAAACTTAACATTGTAGTTGAAAACCATGTTCTCCCATCATGTTTTTAAAACTGCAAATTTAAGTTGGTTGATTATTATTCGTTAACCTGTACAGCCTACTTAGCTCTGATGGTTTTCCTTTTAACTTCGTTATATTATATACTACTGCTGTGAATTTTTTCACAAATCCAAGTACAACCATTTAGCTGGCAGGGGGGGGGGGACACTTGACTCTAACAAAAAAAAAAAACAGAAATTCAGTTAAAAGCTTAATATTTCGTAAACGGATCCCTGAATTCAAAAATCGTTTGAACGACCTTTCTAACGATACCCCACAACATGGGGTAGATGAGACCACTTTACGTGTAGGGGAAGTACCTTAAAAAAAAAAACTTCATTTTATTTTACCACTTTATCGGTATGATTAATATGTACGTATATACATATGCCAAATTACAGCTTTCTAGTAATAACCGTCTCTGAGCTAAGCCGCGGGCGGACAGACGGTCAGTCAGACGGACATGGCGAAACTATACGGGTTCCTTGTTTACTACGGAACCCTTAAAATCAGTTGAAATAAGATTCATATAAGTATGCAGGGTTATTGGTAATATGTCGGCAATCCGTTAAGGGGATGTAGGAGAGGTCATTTGCACCCAAATGACCCCCATGACCCTTCGACTAATTCCCTACTCCAATTGAATGAAACGAAATGCTGGTCCAGCTCCACAAGGGCGCATAAACTAATTGATTGAGCATTCAAAATATTATTGCAGCTGCTGAAGATTGTAAAACTATCTTTAGATTGTATAAATTCAATCTCTTAGTATTATATAATTGCATAGCACATGTGTGAGCACTATGTGCCTACTTTACAGCTACCATTTACTGGGTACGTCTTTCATTGACTTGAGTGTGCCCTGGCGGTTGAGAGTATGTCATGCTCACTCAAATGTCTCGCCGGTGGTGGCGTGTGTGTTGGATCATTAAGTTCCCTTCAAAATGGTTGAGCTAAATGGTGCTGATACATGCGTCATGTTCGTGAACTGGCGCCGTCAGTGGGGACTGGTCATCTCTTAGCTGCCACGGCTTATTTGAATTTATTTTAATTATTAATTGTTTTTGATTTTATTTTTATTACTGACGCTTTTAACGTGCACGTCTTTTTACATTGTTCTCACATGTATAATTACAACATGGATGATGTAACCAATATTTTGTAAAAATATTCTGATTTAAAAGAGTGTCCGTGGAGTTTCTTGCCTGTTCTTCTCCATAGGAACCTACTACGCGTTGGAATGGGCAACTAGCTTCATATTTCTGACTGACCGACCCCTTGACAATTCAAAAGTACCTGTAATTGGTTTATTTGAAATAAATGCTTTGAGTTTGCTTTGAGTTTGAGTTCCCAATTTAAGTAATTTGACCTTTTATATTTTAAAATGTATGAAATAAAAATATAAAAAGTCAAATTTGCAATTGAAGACAAGTCTGAATAATTATCATCTAATTATTGTTTCATTTGAGTTATATTAGGGTGAGGGGCGGGTTGTATATGTATACTTGTATACAGGGGGGGTTAAGGTTTTTATTTTATTTTAAGAGATGCGTTTATTTACCCTCTTTACATATTGCATATTCAAAGACAATCGTATTATGGAGTAAACTCCAGTCGTGCGCCGGAGCTGACACACACACACACTTTTAAATTTCTTTTTTACTTATTGCAACCCTGTCAAACTAAAAGCAAAAACGGAACTACTCGTACAGTATAATAAAGTATCTGTGACAGAACGGTGTTACAGGCTGCTTAAAAGTTACTGTTCCTAATTTAAATGTTTGGAATTAAATTAAAACAAGTCGTCGGGAATTCTTCCACCCACACGCTGTTCGGATTGAAATAAAGCCGAGTACTCACTGATCCGTATCGCTGGCAAGTCGTTTATGTCCCACGGTTTTATTGGCCGATCATTTAATTAGCTTATTTTCTTTTAGGGTAGCCGATGGGAGTGAGTGATTGTGTTGTGTGTGTATACGGCTTAAAATTGTATGAGGTGTTGGTCCAATTATTTGAAGGTGGCTCTTGATTGGGTCGTAAATAAATAATGTACAAAGTGTGTTAAGGCATTCCATACCATTTTCTCCATTAGAATTGGTTTAGTTAACAATAAAGTTGTCGCGTTTTAGCATTGCAGTACCTTCAGCTACTGCAATGCTAAAACGCGATTTTGGTGGGTCAAGGACAGCTCCTTGATCCACCAAAATTTTCTAGCATTCTATATTTAAAAAACTGAGATAAAGTCAGTCCTGCATCAATATCTATGGTGATCTTCAACATGTTCTAATAACAAAAAACTATGCAAAGCTTTGGGTTCCTATAGAGAGATACTAAGGAAAGGCCAATGACCGTTAATGCCTCGCTAAAGCACCACATCTATACAGCTTTCAACGTACAGACCATTTCGAAAAAAAAAAAACAAGTTTGCAAATCGGTCTGAAAATTTGTTTTACCGTTTCGGTAGCGAAGACTTATTTTTAGCCCAGTCAATATCGACACAAAAAAAAATGCAAACATCGCACACGAGCATCTAACTACGGTTATTTTATATGTTGTTTACTTTCTCTAGGACAGTACGTGTTTTGGTAAATGACCCTTAATCGAAAAAAAAACACTTTTTAGAATAAAGTGCCTATTTTGACTACTTGTATCTTCGCAACCAATAGACCAAATCTGCGTTCGCAATTCATTTTCCAAACATGTAAACAAACATGAGTTTTAAGACAAAACAACTGTAATGCATACACATAAGGTTCAGTTTGCGCTACAACTTCTAATTTTTTTTTTACTTTTTCAACAGTCAATTCTAAGAGAATTTTTTCGAGAATTTATTTTATACTTTTTGCTGTGCCTTACAGGGTCCGTAATAGTACCTTAGCTCTAAGCCATTATAACACCTGTATACCTACATTATGGAATGCAAATAAAGATAATTATGAATATGAATATCTAAAATCAACACTATTTACACTTACATACAGTTGATATTTATTGAAGTGGAAAATTCGTGTTAGAGCGCTGTGTCGGGCTCAGATTGTATCAAATTTAGCTTTTTTCACAAAAATATATAA
This sequence comes from Agrochola lota, assembly GCA_947364205.1. Lineage (NCBI taxonomy): Eukaryota > Metazoa > Arthropoda > Insecta > Lepidoptera > Noctuidae > Agrochola > Agrochola lota. Next base: position 17,182,282 of record OX376240.1, read on the forward strand.
CAAAGATGTCACAAAACGCGTCCTTTAGGTATATTTTTCAAAAAAACTCAAGCAAGTGCCAGAGTTTCGCAGTTTTTCGAGCTTGAGTATAAACTACTCTCAGGGGACCTAATAACATATTAAAAAATCGTAGTGACATGCGCGTTTGCGATGTTAGATGTTGTTATTGACTGGGCTACATGGATATTGGTGTGTATTGTGATAATTTCTAGAACAGATCAGTTGCATAGAGGATAAATTGACCTCGTTTCATCCCATGGGACTAGAATCATACCTGAGCTAGATTTGCAAATGCTAGTTAGAATAGAGGTCAGGTAAATGGTTTCCCTAGTCGACTCTAATTTTGTTACTTTTGATGTTATTGAATAAGGGAAACAGTTTAGTTATTCTCTAAAAACTTATTGCCCATCTAATGATGGACATTTTTTAAAATGAATGAACCTCTAAAAACTTATTGCGTTTCTAATTATGCTTTTTAAATAATTAAAGAAAGAAAAGCAAGATTTTTTTTGAATTCTGCACAAACAAAACGCACAAATAAAGACAAATAGACAAAATCCACACATACAAAAGTATCCAAAGGCCTCGTATTCAACAAATAAAAAAAAATAAAAAAATAGTGTAATTGAGCATCTTTTAAAGCATTTTTTTTTAAATAACTGGCCCTCTTTTTATACAATTGACCATCTTTTAAAATAATTGAGCCTCTTTAAATTTCTGGCCTTTTCTTACAGTTGATCGCAGTAACTAAGTAAGGGTACCCCGATCAAACATTTTACAACCCCAAAATATTATTGGTAGGTATTATTTGAGGTTCACAAAAAGAGGTGCAATCATTATATTAGAATGTTCAATAATATTTTTAGGAAAGCAAAATGGATTGAGATTCGTTTAACATTGAACAAATACCTGTAATAATAACATAGCATTCTTGATGCATAGCTATGACCACAGTTGACCAATAAATTGGTGAGCATGATAAACCTCAGACCGAATAAAAAAACTAGACAGCGCGCTGCGAACAATACAGTGAAGCATGCCAAAACTACACCTCCGCTCTGTGCATACTCACTCACACGCACGAAATTTACAACCTTTTACAATGACACTACAATCAAACTACACCACACAAAGTGCACACATGTTCACGAAATCGGCTTCACGTCACTGTTGACAGCACTCTGTCTTGGTTTTTTATTTGTTCTGAGGATAAAACAGTCCGCTTACACTAAGCGGATAGTTGAGTGTTTAAACTGAACGCACTATTAAACCCAGGCGAATGAAATTGACAATCAAATGTTTACTCTGGTCTCGTCAGATTAACGGATTGTAAACGCGAGTTAAAACTCAAAGAATGTGTTAAGTCACATTGTTCAGCGCATTTTTGTGGTAACTACTGTGTGTGGCCAGGAAGTCAGCGAGTTTATTGTAGAATAGTTTTTGTTTGGTTAAAGTGTGATTTTAAAAGATATGGAATCGTTAAATACGGGATAGATACTGAAGATGTTATAGAATTACATACTAAGTACGTATTTTGTCTTTGTTTAGCGCTGTCACTAAGCTGCCTTTTGCACCGCATTGACACGGATAATTGTAACACACACGTCGTGTCCGGGTCGCAACAAGTCAATCGTCATCCTGAGGATGCCTCGTTGAGAGCTGTCGATTTCTTACAGGGTTCTATATTTATGACTCTTTAAGAACAATTAAGCGGATTAGGTTACTAAATATAAGTCGTTTATTGTATTTTATAATAGAGTTCCGCAAAGTCACGCCTGAGTCCATCCAACTACGGATAATTGTAAAAAAAAACCACTAACACCGAGACCTAGACCAATTTTATGTTACTAAAATATTGTCTAGTGCTGATCTTGTTACTCAAGCAACAAAAGACCAATAGCTTGAGTACCTACAGACTGCACCAATTGACACGTTACTTACACCAGCAAAATACTTATCGAAAAGCGTAAAACATTTAACAGAACTGTATGTCATTTCAAAAAGGAATATTACATTTTATCACTTATGCCTCATTAAAACACTTTGCAAAGAATTGCAGTAACAAACTACTCGGAGATATAAATAACTTGTTGATAGCAGAACGAGATAAAGATAAGAAGCGTGTTTTCTTTTGTTGCAAAATCCTGCGATGACCGAGAGAGAGAATAAAACAAAATGAAGCTGATTGCATCCCACTCGAGTTTAAAAAAAAGCAGCTACGTGCTAGTACTACTCGCACACGAAGGGTTCCGTTTCTGTACCATCGTAAAATATTTAATAATAAAAATAATATAATATATTCTTTAATTCGGACTACACATACAAGTACACACAATCCATATGGTATTAGTAACAATGACTTAAGAAACTATGTTAGTAAACTTTTACAAAACTAAAAACAATTAAAATTGACGTGGCCCAACACACGTTGGCACATGCCTTCGTACCCAGTGCCTTATAAAGGGACTGTCTACTTTGTCTAATAATGTTTTCAGTATTTAAGACTGCATATTTGAAAGAAAAAATTAAGTACTTAATTGACTCAGGCGTGACTTTTTTATTGGCGTGGCTTGGCTTTGCTTTGTGAGTGGGGTTGTCCGGCGAAGTGGCTCACTCTGCTCTCGACGCTTGACGTGTCATCACGTCGGGTCTGGGTTCGCAACAAGTCAATCGTCATCCTGAGGATGCCTCGCTGAGAGTTGAAACACGTGTCGATTTCTTACAGGGTTCTTTATGACTCTTTAAGAACAGTTTTATGGATTAGGTTACTAAATATCCGTCGTCTATTGTATTTTTTTTCAAAATTAATTGCAAGAAAACACGTCATTGTTTTTTTTTTCTATTTTGTGTTTGGTTAACTATACAAAATATAGTAAAACATTTCAAAAGAGCGCGAACGCGTCTTCTCCATACGAAAACTACCTTTTGGAAGGGGCGACTAGAATCAATTCAATTTATTTGTAAATTTTGACGTTGAAAGTGCCTTACAAGGGCCTATTGGAAATAAATGATTTGACTTTGACTATTATTTTTTGTTATAAAATAAAAAAAATACATTTAATTTATGCAAAACCCATATTACATAAAATAAAACTTCACAATACTGCAACATAATAACATTTCAATGCAATAGTTATAACGGTCATAGTAGTATTTACTCTGTGAAAATTTCAAGTGTTTACCTAGTGCGGTTCTAAAGATACAGCCCTGTGACAGACGGATGGACGGATGTAGTACCACGGTCCCGTTGGCACCCTTTGGTTACGGAACCCTAGTTAAACCGGAGTGTGGTGTTTATTGACAAGCAGTTTTATCTTAACTCATTAAAGAAGTGTTTTAAAACTAGTGCAGTAAATTGCATTAATTAATGATCGTATTAAGAGAGGTTTTCTTATTTTACTTTGCGATAAACATTTTACCACCGACCGACGTGCTTTCCGCCTGACGTGTTCATTGGTCTCGAATGAAATTATCGCTCACCGCGGGTTCCGTACAAATAAAATGTAATATAGGGAGCGAGAAGTTGACAGTTGTATTTTTAGAATCTGAGATTGGTTATAGATATTTATTCTGAAACTTTTTTTATTTCCTTTTTTAGATACACGAATATCACACCTATCTTTTCATGAAATATTTCAAGTCGTTTAACTTACAAACTTCGGTGATAAGAGGGGAGGAAAATTAGAAATATTTATATTTTTTTATTGAAAAGAGTGTCCGTGGAGTTCTAGCCCTGTTTTCTCCATAGCAACCTACTACGCTTTGGAACGGGCGACTAGCTTCATATTTTTGACAATTCACTGACTCCTTGACAATTCAAACAGTGTCTGTAATGGATTTAATTGAAAAAATGCTTTGGGGATAAAAAAACTTTTTCGAACTTATTCAAAAAAGGTTTTTAAAGGCCCAACACGAAGTGCTAATTTCAAAGTAATTTGTAACTATGGGCTCGCCCGTTTGTTTAGAGCGATGATATTCCAAAATCCGCCATTTTAACAGAACGACATACATAGTTTACCAATTTAATGATTTGTGTGTTCAAACTCGAAGAGGCCCATTATTGTTTGTTTTGTAATAAAACGCTCGTTAGTTAATCTATCGAATAGTTGAACGGTTGGTTGCACCATTACGTTTAGTTCTTAACAAGAATGGAGTAATGGCACAGATCTTTGGTAATGGTCAAATTATCTTTATTCAGTAAATAGATTCAAAAAGCCTCCATTAGCTCGACTGCCTCGTTCAACGAGTGGTCGCAAACACTACTGCTGAGAATGAGGTCCGGTTTGATTCCCAGTTCGGGCAGTGTTATTGGGTTTTTCCATCAGGAATTTTTCAATAGCTGCCCGGAGTCTGGCCAGCCAGACTCTACGAACATAACTGACGAAATGTTGTACTATACGTATAGCTCTGCCCAATCCTTCCCGTATTACAGGTGTGATGTTATGTAGCTTTAACTTAAAGCTAAAAAAACTGTTACATAGTGACAACAAAATGCCAAAGGTGGCCCATAAAACATCCATATTTTTAACAACACTACTAGAATATTCACGTAATGACTTCAATATTCTAATAGTTTGGCAACACAGCTATCCAGGGAGGTATAACTCACGGTGAATGACGCGAGCCGTCAACTTCGTATTATACGACTAAAGTTGGCCTCGAGTTTAGTACCCCTGTTAATTATTGCTTTTTCGACGTCAAGCTATTTTTGAAATAACACGAGAAAAGCTGGCTATGATGTGAAGTAAACAAAGGGAAAGGTATTAATAATTGCAAATGTGATATTTTTTTTTATACAATAGGTCAAATGTCTCGCTGGTGGTGGCGTGTGTGTTGGATCGTTAAGTTCCCTTCAAAATGGTTGAGCTAAATGGTGCTGATGCATGCGTCATGTTCGTGAACGGGCGCCGTCAGTGGGGACTGGTCATCTCTTAGCTGCCACGGCTTATTTGAATTTATTTTAATTTTTGAATTGTTTTTGATTTTATTTTTATTACTGACGCTTTTAACGTGCACGTCTTTTTACATTGTTCTCACATGTATAATTACAAAAATGGATGATGTAACCAATATTTTGTGAAAATATTCTGATTGAAAAGAGTGTCCGTGGAGTTTCTTGCCCGTTCTTCTCCATAGGAACCTACTACGCGTTGGAATGGGCAACTAGCTTCATATTTCTGACTGACCGACCCCTTGACAATTCAAAAGTACCTGTAATTGGTTTATTTGAAATAAATGCTTTGAGTTTGAGTTTGAGTTTGAGTTTGAGGTAACACTATAATTTCTGTGGGGTTTGTTAAAGAAAAGCATTATTATGATTTATGCGACTCGAACAATACAATTTCTATGAAAACTTCACGGTGTAACAATAACCTGTGTCGCGTTGCGCTAGTCTGCACGAAGCTTTATAAAATCTGCCTCGTTGGCCTAGTGATCGCAAGCACTACTACTGAGCATGAGTTCCTGGGTTCGATTCTCAGGCCGCGCAGAGTGTTATTGGGTTTTTCCATCAGTAATTTCTCAGTAGCAGCCCGGAGTCTGGATTTTTGCCCGGTTGATGGCAATAGCCTCGCCCCCTTTTACATGGGACTTAAAGATGCCAAATTTGGGTGTACTATACAATATGTAAAAAAAAAACTATTCTAGGTCCGTGAGGGTGTTGTTAGGTATAGTACTGAGAGTATATTTACGTGGAAATTTTCAGGAAAAAAGAAAAAAATATTGCCAAATTTTTTTTCAATGGGGAAAATTACCGGTTGAATACATGGGGCGCGGGCGGCAGTCGTTTAGCGGGTGTCTACAAGTCATAACGTATGACCCCTGTTGAAAATTTGCTAATTTTTAATGGATTTGGGCTAATTTTCGTACAAAAACTGTGAATTTTAAATAGTAATAACTTTTTAATTTCAATAACAATCTTTTTGGGAATATTATTGCAGTACCTAGCCCCTTTCGGATAGAACAGAATTTTAGGGTTCCGTAGTAAACAAGGAACCCTTATAGTTTTGACATGTCCGTTTGTCTGTCTGTCCGCGGCTTACCTCAGAGACGGTTAGTACTAGAAAACTGTAATTTGGCATGGGTAAAATAAATTCAAGAAAAAACATTTTTTTTTTACGTACCTCCCCTACATGTAAAGTGGGGATGTCTTTTCTATCCCATAGTGTGGGGTGTCCTTGGAAAGGTCGTTCAAAAATATGTGTGGGAACATTATTTTTCAATTCAGGGATTCGTCTAATTTTTGTGTCCTCCCCCTGCCATATGAATGATAGTACTTGGATTCGTGAAAAAATTCACAGCAGTAGTACATATAACGAAGTTTGAAGGAAAACTATCACAACTAAGTAGGCTATACAGGTTAACGAGTAATAATCGACCAACTCAAACTTGCAGTTTGAAAAAAATGATCTCCCATACATTCCGTGTATGTATGGGAGATCATGCCGTGAATCATATCAGCCCCTGGACAAGAAACTACATGAAGACCACGACCGCTCTCACAGTATATGATTTTGCTCTTTTTATTAATTAATTAGTTATAAGTTGTTATGGACCTACTTGTAAATACAACGACACGACACGACGACACGGTTGGCGCAGTGGCTGAGCGATCGACTGCTGCGCAACGTGTCGCGGGTTCGATCCCCACACGGAACAAATATTTGTATGATCTGCAAGTAGTTGTTCCGGGTCTGGGTGTTAGTGTATGTGAGTTTCTATGTTTGTAAACGCACCCACGATACAGGAAGAAATTCTTAGTGTGGGGCAACGTTTTAAAATCAATAAAAAAAAAAATAAAAAAAATTGTTTGTTCTTGGGATACATTCATCCCAACTACGAAACTCCTTCCTTGTGCGTGGTCCGATACTTGGCCGGTTTTTTTTAAACATATTGTGTAGACTACACCTCTACCTACCCCATCGGGGGACACACGCGTGATGTTATGTTGTGTGTTATAAAATTCTTGTAAAATTGGGCAAGTTCCTAATCAAGGTTTTTTTTCGTACAATATTCTTAAAAGAAAGTTTAAACCCTTATCCAACACCTTTCATCTCTCGTTTGCCAATCAACCTAAGATATCCTCTATAAATTGTGCCATCAGCTTCATTTGACGTTACAAATACAGACATAACGTAATCACACGTTTACACGAGTTTCCCTTCGTTTACACGGAAAATATGAACCGTCTCTAAATAAGATGAATGTTGAGGCGCAAGTGATAAGCGCAGACCATAAAAACAGGTACAGTTTAGTTATTGCAATTTGAACTTTATGTCATTGTCACAAAAGTAACGAGACAGAAACTCGTGAAATTGTATGCTGTTGATTGAGAAGATCTTAAGATTTTTGACGCTCTTAAAATTTTCTTCGAATAAAGGGGGCTGTGAGGCCGGGTCACGGCAGGCCACGTAGGAGATAGCGGGACGACCTGGATAGGTTCCGTCAAAACTAGAAGGAGGACGCGCGGGTTTAGGGATATTGACTGTTTTTTTTTTGTCCGTCAGATAGATTATTAAAAACTATTGGACACATAGTTTTCTTTTTTTACGTAATCAAAAGATTACGGCAATACATGAAGTTAAAATGTGGCATGACGTCACTCACCGGTAGATTTTGTACCGAATTTTGACGTAGCCGGCCCCCACAACTTTAATGCGTTTCTTCTAAATATTTTTTTTATTAATATGATAAAGCAAAAAATACGTGTCTAATATTTTTTTTTATTACAAAATAGTTTTTTTTCCGAGTCAACAGTCTCTTCATGAAAAAGATGATTGTTAATGTGGAAAACGATTGTACATGGCTCTGGTTGATGATTTTTCCTATGGTTAATCAAAGTTTGTTTAGTTCATTGAGAAGAAGTATTGTTTTGTTAAAACAATAAGTGCTGAGTATTAAAGTTTCCTAATCTCAAAAGTTGGAACCGGTAAATAGTCAAAATTGGCCGAGTCGAACAGGCACTGTTGTTGAGTTTTGGTTGCAGGTTAACACACGAAGACGTGCGCAGGTAGAATGGCCATGTCGGATATATGTTACTGATTTGACTAATCGGGACGCCAGTGCCGCCTAGTGGTGCTCGACAGAGTCTACAACATAACGCTCCAACGGAGCTCGAACGGCCGGAGCTAAGCAAACTTCATCGGTGGCGGTCAAGCAGTGAACACATTTAGAAACTGTCGCGCATTCCAAATAGTATAGTTGTATCGTCAACCTACAGTGTGTGATTTGCTAGTGTGATTCATGTGATAGTAAATTATAATGTGATCTGAACTGCAAACGGTTTTTCTATTGCGCAATAACCAACACCACACACAGTACGTCCACAGTAGTTAAAATATGGCTGATAATAACGAGAGACATATACCCTCTCCGTCATATATTTATATAGATAAGTATATGTTTTATATATTTATTGTAGGTATGTAAATGGTACATCAGCAGTATTGTCTCTCCTTCGCCCTTTAATCCATCCAAAGGTTGTCTGTCAATCTATATATTCCATCTTTTCAATCTATCTAAAATCTCTTTCTCTCTTCCTCCTATCTCTTGCACCGCAGCCTCGTCCAATATAATCACCACAATATATTCGCCGCTCCTACTAATTATTCTTCACACGTCACGCGCGTCTGGTCAGCCTCACTGTCACTTGTTTTCCGCCTCTTTTATTAACTTTGACGTATTGTTTTGATATAGGAAAGATCTTTCCGTTTATTGGGTCACCCTGAGATGAGAGGTACAGCGAATATCATGTTGGATAAAACGTTGACTGGTACCACGATTAGATTCTTCTTCTTCTTCGTAGCACTCTTGACTGAGCGGTCGTGGTCGTTCCTGTAGTTTCTTGTCTTAGGGCTGATTTGATTCACCTCACGATTTCTCGACATCTACTCGGATTTTTGATGTTTTTTGTGCACTGGTAGACGGGTTCGCCCACTGCGTTTTAGTTTTGTCAGTCCATTTCATGGGTGAGCGTCCGCGTGGTCTAGTGCTCTCCACTTTACCCTGCACGACACCCTCACGCCTCGAGCCTGTCCGAAGTATTTGATGATGCGCGTTTGGACCAGAACAGAAACACTCTTTTCGATTAGATTAGCATGTAGAATTAGTTTAGGTCTCTTTTTATGGCAGAGAAGGAACGAGTTCTGAGCACCACGCTTGCTTATTATCTTTTGGTGATTCCAAACTGCAAGCAAAAAAAAGTTACTATTCTTTCATCGAAAAAATGTCAGAAAGGAAGCTAAGCGAAACGAGCTCGACCGAGTGACGCGATGCGACGCGGTGGGTCGTGGGACGATTTTGACCGGGTATTACCGAGAGGAGCCGAGCTGTGCATGCTTTTGTCAACGAGGTACTGCCCCGCGCGGATCAGACGCTTTAAGGCTTGTGCAGACCAGCGCGACTTGTCGCGCGACGCGACACGAACAATACAATTTCTAAGAATACTTCACAGTATAACAATAACCGGTGTCGCGTCGCGGGTATAAGACTTGCTGACGATACGGAAACAATATATTCAGAATTAAGCTAGTGCCTCATTCAATCAACACAGCCCATGATAGTCTACTGCTGGATAGCAGCCGACCTGCCTCTGGATGCGCCCCAACACCCAGTTCGCCTTCCACATCCAATCTGTCAAAAGCATATTTTGTGATATGACCAACCAAACTTTAAATTACTCCCTTCATTTTCGTATTCAAAAAAACTTTGAAGTGTAAGAAGAAAATATTTTTTCCGTCAAAAGTTTTTTGACAAATCATTCTGTGGGGGACCAATTTAAGATATTACTGACTTGTGTTATAAGAGTATGTTCTTTGTGTTGACGCAAAGAATAAAAACTCTAAGGTACTCTGTCTTCTCATATTATGTATTGTACACAATCATCCATTTATCATCTTGCATACTTGAAAATGTAAAAAAAAACTACAGCTTGATGACATTTTGAATTGTTGTTCATTCAGAAGCGATATTACCAAATATAAACACCGTGACATTTTAGTCGTCCTACAAAAGCGGCCCACTTCATGTATCCAATAACTAATAAGCATTCATAAAAAAAAAAAATGCTCCTAGAGGTAGTTTATGTCAGGTACATTTAGGCCCTTTGTAAGAAATCTTAATAAATGTCACGGTGTAAATCAATTTATTTTTAATGAATGTTTAGTAGTCATTGGATACATGAAGTGGGCTGCTTTTGTAATACGACTAAAACGTCCAGGTGTATATGTCTAGATAAACAGTCAAAGCAGAGAACACGTCGAAAAAAATTGCGTCCAACTGTTAGCCGCTAAATGCACGCATACTAGAAAAGCACAATGACAGCACAATGATGTGGCGCGAGTGTAGGACGTAGCTGTCACACACCAGCTTCTCAAAGTTGGATTGTTTGTTTTAGGGTATTTTGCAGCGCGACACTATTTAGACTTAACAATAATCAAAGATGACTAGGTACTTATTTTGTTTAATTTTATCTATATTTCAAATGCTGTCTTTGCTTTAATCTTACTTCAACTTTTACCCCGGTAACACACCTCCGCCGTGAAACTATAGCAGCGAAATCGCAGTAGTTCAATTCAACTGGCTCGCGTCATGTTCCGCTACTCGAGTTCCGCTCCTCGAATTTCGCGAAGCGGAACATGACGCGAGCCAGTTGGATTGAACTACTGCGATTTCGCTGCTACGGTTTCGCGGCGGAGGTGTGCTTCTGGCGTTATGATGGGATGTTTTATTTCATTCAAATTACTTTGATTACAACAGCTAACATGGCATATTACAATCATGATTTAATAATCAGAGACTTATTAATTTCAGACCAATTATAGTTTGAAACCAGGGCTGAAGGATGTCTGTGATGTCTTGTTTATACCTTTTTAGTTGGCATATTGTCGTAGTTGGGTTTTAGTTTAATATCTTTTATTATCTGTTGTCATAGCGGTAATAGAAATACACAATCTCTGAACATTTCAACTGTCTACCTATGACGGTTCATGAGATACAGCCGGCAGACAGACGGACGAGCAGACGGGTAGCGGTGGCTTACTTCGGGTTCTGTTTGGCACCCTGGCCCAAAAACCGAAATGAGACTATGAAATGTCTTATCAAGAAAACACAGTCTTTAAAAGAGGTACCTTATCTTTCTTTTTGCATAAATCAATCTCAATTATCGTCACTGCTCCTAATTCTATTATTAATTTCATTTGTATAATTCAGTTCTTCGCCTCAAGGAAAAGGCGAGGGAACTCGTCAGTTTTGTGACGGAAGATGGTAAACCATTTATCTGAGCCCGCAAGTCATGTGCCGGCAGAAGTTAAGGAGAGGTCACTCCGGATAGTTTGTAGCGAAGAACTTGGGACTGGTAACTGGCTTAAAGAAGCTCTAAAAAGGAAGAGATTCTAAATCCAGTTATATTTTTTTGCGTAATAGATATATCGCATTTCTCTGGCATTTTCATCCGATACCTTTTCTTCTTTTTCACTCTGTTTGACATAGAAAATAAAATATTTCTTTTACTAGAACATATTTGTAGGGTACCTTTGGCAAGTGAAAAAATGCAATAGCAACCGAAGCTCTGGTTCTTCTTTTACTTAACATTATTTTAAAAAAAACAACGCCAGTCCAATTCCACATAAGACAGGCATAAGCCTCGTGCAGATAGGCGCGACGCGACACCGGTCATTGTTCTACTGTGAAGTTTTCTTAGAAATTGTATTGTTAGAGTCGCGTCGCGCCCGTCTGCGAGGCTTAACGACCAATATAAGAAAAAATCTACGTAAACGATTAAGACTAATCTGTTTCATTTTGACAGTTCAACAACATTCACTGCGTTATTTACGTTGTTAAGCACATTTTTTTTTCGAACTTATGAAGCAATGGATTAGCTATCTGTTTCAAAACGATTCAGATTCTGATTGATCGTGTATTACGCAATTAGGGTACAGATGTATAATCGTAAACGAAGCATAAGGAGCACGTAAGAATCGTAGCGTTCTGTAGCGTTCTGTAGTCTCTACGTACCCCCATGTGTTGAAGGTGCGAGTATATGTATGTATAAAACGATATTATGTAATGCCAGTGTTGTCAGAACAGATATCAGTCTATTCTAGAAACTTCCAACACTAAATTATTTACCTACCACAACCGATGCATTTATTGTCACCTCTGTTTATTTACCCTCTGTAAATGTATCAGACTGCAGGTAAATGACTCTGTATTTATAGAAGAGCGTCCACAGACTAATGAATAAGGAAACGTCATATAGTTTGACGTAGCCTAGGAAAACAGAGTGCGTTTACTCTGGATATAAGCACTTACTCTGTGCCACGGGAATGTGTTTATGTACAAAATGTTATTGTTTTGTTTCATAGGAGTTATCGCAGGAAATATTGTTGGTGAAGTTTATAAAATCTTCACTTTGTAGTTCGAAATCCTCGGATGTATTGAACTTTCTTACTTTCTGAAATATTTTCATATATAAAAGTTATTACAGTTATTCCAATAGGAATTGATATTGTCGGTGTTTTTTTCTCAATTTTCGTCAGTTGATATTAACTTTTTATGCGACTTTCAAAAAGGAGGAGGTTCTGTGTTCGTAGCGCATTTTTTTTTTTTTGTACGTCCACCGATTTCTCCGTCAATTATGGACCGATTTAGAATATTCTATTTAAATAAAAATATATTAAAATTATATTAAATAATAAATATATTATAATAATGGTAATATTATATAATGACATTATAACAATAACAACTTTTTGGTATTATTTTTTTACTAGCCTACGTTGTTCCACTCTTGGCCAAAGGCCTCCCTCCACTCGTTCCATCGTTCGCGAGCCCGCGCGTTCTCCTTCCAGTTTTAACCTATCCAGCTCGCCCCGCCATGCGCTATCTGCTACGTGGTCTGCCGCGTGGTCTGCCTCAATGTCTCAGACAAAAGAAAATATATATATGTCGGAGACGGTCATTAGTACGGTCGCTAAACGAAGCGCAGCACGTGACCCGAGTAGTGGCAGCACTAACACTCGGCTAACTTCGTGCTACGACGGACCCGAGCTAATGGAGGGGCGCCAGGGCGAGGGCACTTGCCTTCAGATCGTTCTAGAGAACAGAACCTCCAGTCTAGGAACTGTCCCCCGTTTCGAATAGTTGTGTCGTGTACCTATAGTGTGTGAAATGCTAGTGTGAGTAATGTTATTGTAAATTATAATTCGATCTGAACTGCAACGGTGTTTCTATTGCGCAATAACAACACTACCCATAGTACGCCCACAGTAGTTAAAATATGCCTGATAACGAGAAAGGCACATACCATCCTCTGACATATAATAAAGATAACTAAGTATATTATACTAATATGTATGTATATTATAATTAATTATATTTTTTTATATTTTTTTTATTCTTATGCAATTACTTAGGATTCAGCGAATCTTCATCGTCGTGGCAAGGGCACGACAGTATTTCAAATCTTGTTGAACCAAAACTTCGCCACTTCCTCGGCGTCATTGGTGGCAGCGCCGACGTCCCTTTGACTGCATGTTTAGGGACACAGAGGGCAGGCTAGAAGGTGGAGCAGGGTTTGCGACACAGCTCCATTACCACAATCTGCCCCCGGCCCCCCGTCTAGGTACTTTATCAGCTTGGGAGTTACGTCTTTCCACTTGGGCCTGGAAACAGGGTTTTAATCGTGAATAGTTTATTCAAATAGGAATTGACATTGTCAGATTTTTTTTTCTCAATTTATTATCGTAAATTGATATTTGGATCATCAAGGTTTATACTGGCCCAACTAGAGTTGTACTGAAGACGAAAATTGACCTGTCAGTGAGGCGATTAGCAGAGCAATGAACTAATAGAATCGAGATAGGCATAAAACTGAGTTCAAGACAAAGTAATGAAGTTATTCTCATATTAATTTTAAAGTAATCACCGTCCCTTTACAACCAGATTAATGCAAAACACAAAGATTTAGAGTTAATTGCTTGGACTACTTAATGTAATGAAAAGTGTCTAGCCTTAAATAACGTCTGTTTTTGCCCAATCTGCTTAATGGTCGCACAAAATAGATATATACAGAAGGTCGGCGCCAAATAACGTGCGAAAACACACGCACACATAGTCACGCTTCACGTACTGCCACTATACCCATCAAAAATATCTGACATCACTTGTCAGATATTATTAATCACAACGAGGTCTCACATACATAACGAGGAATTTAACTGAGTAGGTAGACATATATAACGCAAGACATATCTGATATTCTTGCATTCTAAGAGGTGGCACATCTATTTGAAGGCGATGCATTATCCTATATTTTGGCGTCGCATGTCTCGTCAAATAGTTTTGGTGTTTCTGAGATCTCACATATTTCTGCTTCCACTTGTATATGCCTATGCCATATGCCTTCCACAAATTGTCACATATTTTTGTCGTCATCATGACGATAGATATTAATGGATGAATCATGAAATCAGATATTATTGCTGCCCGTACTAATATATTTATGCTCGCGACTGTACAGTGAGTGCAAGTGCAGTCGCGGCCGGCATTTGTTTGAGGTTGCCGCACGTACACGTTTATGTCTGTGCGCCCGTTTTCGATGCATTGAGCTGACCTTCTGTATCAGTATATTCTGTGATGGTAGTTCTGAAGATTTCAAACAAGAGCTTCTTTTGTGTCAAAGGCGTGTGTTGCGTGATAAAAAAATATTAATTACTTAGTGTTTGCTTTTAAACTGATTTGGGAGTGTTTGTCATTGTTTGATAATGACGTGGGGAGGTCAAGTCGTTTTAAGGTAATGACGAAGGTGACTGGCGACAGAAAGGTTAAAAGTTGCGTTTATGACCTGATGTCTCTTTACTTTCGTACTAGTATGATTAGTTAGGTGTTCGCAGGATTTTTTTGTCGGTAAACAAATGTAAAGTCGAAGCTGTAAGAAGATTTGAAACTGAACGAGTTCAAGATCCAAGATCAAGAGCTGTCAGTGTCAATATTCTTTAATTTTCTTTGACACTAACAACCTTTGAACGCGGTTTAGAACTGCTGATTACGTTCAGTTTCATTGGTAAAGTCCACACTTAGGTTGAATTTCACCAACGAAACTGAACGCGATCAGCCTAAACTGCGTTCAAGAGCTGTCAATGTCGTCATTGTTTTGGAATATTTGACACTGACAGCTCTTGAAAACGGTTTAGATGTGCTCATCGCGTTCGGGTTTGATGAAATGCGCCCTTAAAAGTAACGTGTAATTCATTTTTTTCATTAGTTAATTTTAGATACTTTGCAAAATATTTATTTATTTGGTAAAAACTTGCACAACATTAAAGACCCAGATCCAAGTTATTGAACAGTTAAATTTCAATAAAAACAGAAAAAAATACAATAATCAAGGAAAAACATTATGAAATAATACACAAAAATAACTAACAAAACAAGTAACAATAACAAATAACAATCAAATAATATCCGAACAAAAAAAAAAAATACAAACTCATCTTCGGATATCATCATCTCACAGAATCTCAATAATGCACGACGTACGTCTATCCATCTTGCGGCAAGCAAATCACACTTCTGAGAGCAAGTCGATGCCAGTAGAGCATACATATGAGTTGCTCTCTAATATGCGATGCAATAAATTAAGAGATAATCGCCATGATCACAACGCTTGACATACTATCCACCAGGTTAGATGTAGTTATGAAGACTCAAACAGACATCCAACTGCTTCCAAAGAAACATTTTCTAAGACAAGTCTTTCACGCTTCCAGCGGTTAAGTTTTGCGGTCGGCCGCAGCAAAGCCAATCTCCACAGGTGGGGCTTCTCGGATGGTTCCGATCCTCAATTTATATGCGACACCTCTCCGCAGACCTCTCATTTTCCGCATGCCCTGTTACCTGTACTCGTGAGGACCTTACATCTGCATCAGCGAATAGTGTTAGCGTTGTCGAGTTTTGGGCCAAACATGAAATATAAATTATCAGCTGCGCCCTGTGGTTTTACCCACATATATAAGTCTCGATCCCGTAGGAATATTGGGATGAAAGGTATCCTATATCCTTTTCCAGGTCATGGTCTACCCATGTGCCAAATTTCATCCAAATCCATTTACCTGTTTTAGGGTGAAAGCGTAATAAACAAACAATCATGATTTAAAAGAGTGTCCGTGGAGTTTCATGCCCGTTCTTCTCCATAGGTACCTACTACGCTTTGGAATGGGCACCTAGCTTCATCTTCCTGACTGACCGACCCCTCGACAATTCAAAAGTGTCTGTAATTGGTTTATTTGAAATAAATGCTTTGAGTTTGAAATAAATAAACTCACTTTCGCATTTATAATATTAGTTAGAAGAAGGAGCGGTTAAGTAGAAAATCTATCAATTTTAATTTACAAACAAATAGCTCAACAGTTTGCACCTTCCCCTTAAGACTTCGTCTTAAATCGATCCTGTCACCTGCATCTGACGTAATTACAATCTTCACGCTTACGGCTATAGTAGAAAAATAGCTCCACAACGGCTCCATGAGATTGGAAAATTCTTCGAGAAAATTCTTCGGATTTCGCGCTGGTAGCGAATTTGGTGAGGTATTTTCTGATTTGTGTGGTACGGGCTTATGACTGTGTGGTTTTGTGAAGAGGTGAACAGAAGCCTAAAATTCACTGTAGTCTTAGTTGTTTCTTAAAAACGTCCTTTACTTGACTCATTCTTTTACTATCAAAGAGAGGTCGAGGACGTTTCAAATACACAAAAACTATGAACAAGTATCTCAAAAAAAATCAAGGACTTACTTATTTCCCTTGCAAGCACCTAATTCTCAACCTGTTAGTAGCGCAGCAACTAATAATTCCGCTGCTGCGCCATAAAAATAGTCACAATTATCATAAATCTACATACTTATAACCATCAAACGAGAAAGCTTAACCTTTCAAATAATTTCGATATAAACTGGATCGGAAATAAGTGTTTAACGTTCGCTAAATGTACAAAAAACTCTCATATCAAAACAAATTCAACACATTCCACACCATTGGCTGTTTCCACCTGAGCATGGTACAAAAACACCTAACAAACTCTTCAATGGATCGCTAACGTTGTATAATTCTCTCGTTAATAATTGATTTACAGTACAGGTATTATGCGGAAGCTTCGCTAAGCGATAGTTAACTCGATAAGGACTAATTAACTATCCGTTAATGGTTATTAGCACATTCACTGATATAATTGGCTGCTGTGTGACCAGACCTAGGGTTGGCAGTTGGTATTTCTTTTGGGAACTATAGAAATTCGATGCGAAATTAAAAGATGAGTACACGTGGCAAACGAAATGTCGTGAGGATAGTTTTGAGTATGATTGTGGATGTCGATAAGAGTAGGAGAAGCCCAATGAAACGATGGATGGACTGTGTGGAAGATGATATAGGTAGAAAGCGGGGGACTACCGAGATGACGACTAATAGAGAACTATGGAAGAAAAAGACCATGTTGGGACGACCACTAATATATTATGATAAGGTGAATTATGATGATTTAATTAACAAGAAAGCGAAAAAAAAATCTTTTTCATTACTTTTTGAAGAAGCTAATTCTGTATAGAAAGCTGTGGTCATTTACTATAGCTTTACGCAAGAACTACTTTTAAAGTTAAATTTTACAGAATGTAAAGCATTCTTCTTTTCGTGTGGTTAGAGTGACTAACCTGGTGTCAGAGTTTTAAAGCCGCCCATGGGGCTCTGACTTGGCTTCACATGCCGTCGAGAAATATCTCTCAGGCATGGCCGGTTTCCTCACGATGTTTTCCTTCACCGTTTTTGAAGCAAGTGACAATTATACAATACGCACATGAATCCGAAAAGTCAGAGGTGCGTGTCTAGGGTTCGAACTCGAGACCTATGACTTAGCAGTCTGAAGGTCACATCACTAGGCTATCAATGCTTTTTTATGCTTTTTTATGTAAAGCATTTACTATTTATGTGCCTTAGAAAGCGCGTTATACCCCATTTACACTCGGCTAACTTCCACGGCAGTGAGCAGGGAAGCAGGAAGGTAAACACGATACTTCTCTCGATCCTACAGTTCGCGTCAAATAACTTTGCCGCTCTGAAGTAGGCTACAAATGACTGCGCAGTAGTCAATCTTCCTTATAAAACAGTGGCACGCATGCCAGTGGGCATGCGCAACCTAACTTCAGAGCGGCAAATTTATTTGACGCGAAATGTACGGTAGTATTTAGGGAATTATTGCCGGCAGCGCGAGGAGCAGCGGCAGGGGCTGAATGTAAATGAGGCATTAAGCCGTTGGTCTCGGCTGTCCTTCATGGATCTTCGACAGTCGTTACGGGTCGTCAGAAGCCCGAAAGTCTGACAACCAGTTTTACCAAGGGGTATCGTATTACCCAGTTACTGGGTTGTGGAGGTCAGATAGGCAGTCGCTCCATGTAAAATACTGGTATTCAGCTGTATCCGGGTAGACTGGAAGCCGACCCCAACATAGTTGGGAAAAGGCTAGGCAGATTGATTGTAAAGCATTTACTTACCTGCATTCTGAATGACTACGTTTAAAAGAAAAAAATATCGAAATTCCTGGATCTATTTTATTATAATTTCTAAGTGTTTGGGGCCTTCTCGGAACCAAATAACCGTAATTCGTTGAAAAACTTTTTTCAACAAAGTCATGAAAACGGGAGTGTAAAACTTTTAATACTTTCTAAAAAAACTATTAAAACCAATGGAGGCAACCTGTTATAATTTACCTTACCAATTGGTTGCTAATCTCAGTAATTTTCTTCGGAAATCGTTGTCCAAACGTTCGTGCATCCGATATGAGTTATGAAGATTAGCGCCTTGTTTAGTGGGTTAACGCGATAGTTATTGCTATAGTTGTTTATATGGAGGAATGCAGTGAGTGCTAATTAGTGCATCTTCGAATGTTTTACAAGAAATATCAACATACAAAGCACGGCAAAGGTGGAGGCGAAGTGAATTTGATAACTATGTAAAAGATTAGTTAGTACACGTGGATGTCTGCTATTACCAATCTGTTTGCCCAATTAGGATTTTTATTCTGGTTTCTTATATTGATAATTTACAGATCAATGATAAGCTAAGCTCAAAGATAATGATCATCATAATGTCAAAAACACGATCACAATAATTTATTCGTGATAGCTTTTGTCAATTTAAATGCTGTCGAGTTACTCTACGTACAATAAGGATATAGACAAAAAAACATTTTTGTCCGTCAGCTAGATTATTAAAAAATAGACACGTATTTTTTTTACGTAATCTAAACATTAAAATATTACACACATTGCATACATTGAGTTAAAATTTTACATGACGTCGCTCTCTGCTAGATTTTATACTGAATTGTGACGTAGCGAACTCCCCAACTTTAATGCGTTTTATCAAAACAATTTTTTATGATAAAGCAAAAAATACGAATCTAATATTTTTTGACTGACGGACTAAATAGTCAATCCCTATTTTTGGAAGCCCAATCATGGTAGTTCCCCGGATTTGAACTTTCACAAAGCGGTCTACTACTTCTATTCTTATAAAGAAGACGCTGCCAAGTTAATCTATACCATGAAAATTGTAACTGAACGCACCAACCACCTGTGACCACTGAAAAACAGTGCTGTGCTGTAAGTCGGGGTATAGCACAGCATCATGCTGAGTAGAAGCCTTTTTGTCACAGTCACGACGTGCAGCTGACTGTTGTGTACTAAACATACTTTTCTTTCATGTGCACGTGGTTCAGTGACAAATAACCCAATTTTTTTTCTATCATTCTAAACCAAATCAGTCACGAAACCCCTACAGTTTAACGACCAATCCAAACAACTTCCAAGTTCTGAGTCCTCTATCTTTCAACATCCCTACGGCAAGTATCTGAAGGACAGACGCGCGGTTAGCCGAATTACGGCTGTAAGTAATTTTGATAGCACCGACGTGCCGAGAGAGCTAAGTGGAGCAAACCTTCAGGGAGCTACCAAGTTCAGTATAAGGTCAGCTTGTTACTGGTCCTTAAGACTGGGTTGGAAGATTAAGAAAGGGATATAATGTAACGAGTCGATTTGGAGACTTTTAAAATATTTTAATGTAATTTTAATTTTTAGGAGTAGTATGT
Organism: Agrochola lota; assembly: GCA_947364205.1. NCBI lineage: Eukaryota > Metazoa > Arthropoda > Insecta > Lepidoptera > Noctuidae > Agrochola > Agrochola lota. Next base: position 17,202,409 of record OX376240.1, read on the forward strand.
TATTATAACATCAACATTAATAAATCATAACATCTTGTCTATTAGCCCCGAAGAGATAGGCAGAGATACATTTCGCTAGTTATGTTAAAGAATCATGTAAAAAAGGGCGAGCCTGTTGCCAAATTCACACACAAATCCAGACTACGAGCTCCTACTGAGAAATTCCAGATGAAAACAGCCAATAACACTTTTCGCAACCCGGGAAACGAACCCAGAACCTCATGCTCAGCAGTAGTGCTTGCGACCACTGGACCAACGAGGCAGTCTTCAGTCAGTTATTATAACATTAGTAAGAAAATGACGATTTTTGGATATGGTCTTCAAACCAATCCAATCCAATCTGCCTAGCCGTTCCCCAACTATATTGGGGTCGGTTTCCAGTCTAACCGGATGCAGCTGAATACCAGTATTTTACATGGAGCGACTGCCTATCTGACCTCCACAACCCACTAACTGGGTAATACGATACCCCTTGGTAAGACTGATTGTCAGATTTTCGGGCTTCTGACGACCCGTAACCACTGTCAAAGATCCACGAATGACAGCCGGGATAAACGGCTTAACGTGCTTTCCGAGGCACGAAGGGGTCTTGGTATGTAAAGATGGTCACCCATCCACAGACTAACCCTGACAAGCGTAGCTTAACCTGAGGGATTGACCCGTGCTGATGTTATTACTCAGCCACGAGCTCCTCTCACTAGTGTATGGCTAAAAATAAAAATAGGTCAAAACCCTATTAAAGCTCCTTAAAAAATACCTGTAGGCAGATATTCACCTCATTTTTAGCCTGTAAATCGAGCACAGGATATGTGAGAAAGGCTGAAAAGGTCGCAGTTAAATATAGAAGTCGTGTAGTCCCTACTAAAGACGTTCTACTCTATTTTAAGGTAGCCGTCGTAAAGAGGAATGGGGTCTAATGGGCAGTATCGTGCACGTAAAAGAAACCTGTTAAAGTATTGTAGATCATTGTTAGCACATGAAGGGATACGTTAAGGGGCATGCGCTAAGGTAGCCCGCGAAATTCAAATTTTCTTTAGTTTTTTACATTTTGCAGGTCAGTGTGATATTTTATGTTGATTAAAATATGATTTGCGACCGTAACCAATATGGCTTTATATAATTATAATCATAACAATCAGCAATACTACTCCATTTTTTTTTTTCAAATGTACGTTTTGTATGGAACGGATTTTTTTATGATATCTCTAGCTGTCGTTGCCATAAATCCTAACAAAATATACTTGCATGAATTCACAATAGTATTTTTTATGTTTTTTGGAAAATCTTCTAGAAAAGTAGGTAATTATCAAGACTGTTCTGAGCAGTAACTTAACAAAAAGTACTAGGCTTGCATCATGGTTTATTAGTATACTTCGCCAGGTATAGCATTCCGAGACACAGTGGTCACGTGGGTGACACAAGTCTACGTCATCACATCTGTGTTACCAGAAGTTTGTAATATAACTCCCCAACCACCGTGCGAATCCGATAAAACAATGAGGTTTTAATTAACAATTAAGTGGTTTATGTTTTAATTGAATTGTTTCGTTTGATTAGACAAACGAACCGACAATTTAAATGCTTTGTACATATTTTTTAACAGAATGCTGACTGAAAATCTTTCCTTATTTCGTGTTTTGTTGCAATAAAGTGGCAACTGGATAGTGACGTAAGCATGTGTCACTATTGGAATGCCAGACCTTGTTTTATAAGACCATAGCTTGCATGAATTCACGATAGTATTTCAATCATTATTGGGTAGGTAGGGTAGGTATGTATGGTAGGTAGGTAGGGTACGTAGATGTGTCGTAGATTAATTATTGCTACCTGTGCGAAGCCGGGCCCGGGTAAAGCTAATCCTTAAATAATAACTTAATACCTCTTGATGTTACAGGTTTCTTAAAGCTATCTATTATTTATACTTAGTAGATACCTACTTACCACTGTCCACTTAATCTATAACCAAAGCGATCTTATCCTTTTACCATCAAACCTCTACAAAGGATCCAAAATACTCAAGTGACACTCAAACTTAACAAGTACTACTTACAAGTACTTGTGAACTACCTCAACAATAGCTTAACAAAGCATTCCGCGCACTTCCTGCGGTGACGGAAACGCTTCTGTTAACATAAACGCCGTATAAAAACGCCCAGTATGTACGCAGCCTTATGCGACAAATATATGAGGAAGCGATCGAGCGTGGAATTCACATTACACGCACAACGTTTGGGGTAACGAACTCGGGTTGGGCAGACGTGCGGGCGAAACGCCGGCGTTTTTTTTTTGCCCACAATATTTGAAGTGAAAATTTCTTTAAGGGGGTCACTTTGCCCTCTTTTTTTCTGAACAGTGTACGAAAGTGAACCGTCAAGCTAGAGTCGGTGACGCTGGATCGGGTATACTCGGCTGCAGTTGGTCGGTGAAGCTGTATTGCGTGTACTCGGCGCTGAAGCGTGTATACTCGGCTCCAGACGTAAGTTTTCACTTCTATCGCGTGGTCAGAATTACGCACACACAATCTTTTTTTTTTAATCACTGAGTTATTAATTATATTTTCTCAGGAAATAAAAATCTTGTATCGGGGCATCTACATTATTTTGCTGTCGAAAAAAAAATATCACGGCACAAAAATGTTTATTAAAGGCGTAAATTCTTGCCTATAATAACACTTAATCAAATCTTACACCACACTGCGACTAATCAACAATCAGCAACACATTTAGATTGCCCATAGAAACCCGAAACCGTTTAAAATTAATTTCATCTTATTAACATATCATTATGAGAAGCATCAATCAAAGTCATTGAGCAAGCCCCTTCGAAGCCATTATTTTTCAACACATAGAACTCTATATATCATCTGTACCCTAAAAGTGCCATTTAAAATGTAAATACACGCTTATTCCATATAATTTACATGGAAACTAATTTATATTTTGCTCTGATTTGTCACTTCTATTAATGAAGACAATTTATTATGGCTTTTAGTACTATTGGATGAGGTCAGAACCATGAAATGGAAAATGATAGAAGGCCCAGTTCATACATAAATTCTATTCAAGTTCACAGCGTGTACCTGAAATGTGTGGTCATATTTAAAGGGTGTGGTACAGACTATTAAACTGAATAACTATCTCCATGCGACCAACATCGTAATCGGGAAAAAAATATCAGCTGTCCCATACAAAACTCGACCCAAACGTACATACATTTGGGTCGAATTTCGTATGGGACAGCTGATAATTTTTTCGCGATTTATTAATAACCTAATACCTCTTGGTGTTACAGGTTTCCAAAATCTATCTATTATTTACCTATACTTAGTGGATACCTACTTACTACTGCCCACTTACCAATCTATAACCAAAGCGATCTTATCCGTTTACCATCAAACCTCTACAAAGGATTCAAAATACTCAAGTGACACTTAAACTTAACAAGTACTACTTACAATTACTTGTGAAGTACTTCAACAATAGCTTTACAAAGCAACCTGCGCACTTCCTGCGGTGACGGAAACGCTTCTGTTCACATAAACGCCGTATAAAAACGCCCAGTATGGACGTATCGTAATCGCGAAAAAAATATCAGCTGTCCCATACAAAACTCGACCCAAATGTATGTACATTCGGGTCGAGTTTTGTATGGGACAGCTGACAATTTTTTCGCGATTGCGATGTTGATCCCATAGAGATTGATCCCATTGTCAAAATTATATATGATAGCCTCCCAAAAGGCACGCTCTTCACCACTTCCTAGTAGTTTAGCTGGGATGAAGAAGTGGCGCAACAAACTTCCCAGTAGCACAGCTGTGTCATGGTGTCGTCGTCGAAGATGGCACCGACGCCTCCGACGTTTGTGTCTCTGATATGTGGAAATAAACTACTATAAATAAGCTGTCTGTTGTAGCAACCGAATTAATAACTTTGACTTTACTTTTACCAATCTAAAACTCAGAACTTTTTCCGAGCGTTTATATCATTTCTGTCTAAGTCATATGTAACATTTTAAGGCACCTGTCCCACTACATTTTGACCTATTTCGGCCGCATAATGTGAAGGTTAGGTAGCAGCCTTGAAAAGCTGGTCGTTGTTTGCAATAGAGAAGGAAAGAGAGCACGAGGCCGGTCGGCAACACGACGGTCCGACGAAGTAAAGAAAGCTACGTCTGCAAGCAAATTTCAGCAAGTGGTGATGACATTTTTGGACCGGAGTCGATGGAGGCAGATTGTCCGCTTAAAGGGGTTCAGTGACCATGATCCTCAGTAATGAGGGACTGATTGAAGAAGAAGCCTCACCACCGACGAGGAAGCGACTAGCTATCAACGATTTTTTCGGTCAAGAAAAGTACAAAAGATGCATATATTAATAGTTTATCACTGACTGTTCATACCGCCAGCAAACACTCATTAGTCACAGCGACAAGAGGTTATATCAAAGAGAGTACTCGCTCAGCGACGCTTGCTTGACTGGCAGAACTCACTGAGAGCCACGTTTGGTAACTACGCCTACTAGCGAGTAATCACTCGTCACCGTCGCACACTCGCTGCTCACTACTCGCCAACTAATTTTTAGTTGCTAACTTTACTCGCTCCTTTCTAATCGCTGGTGGTAGGACAGGTTCTATGTAGTCGGGTCAGTCAGCGTAAAACTGCAACCTTTACCCAAAGATCCTCTAAGTTTAAACCTTCTGACATATTTTTGTATTTTGCATTAAAACAGATATAAATCGCGTCATTCAAATAAATTTTATAAGGACGTTGTTGTATTTAACAAACAATTATAGTTATTCTAATGGTGTTCGTAAATTAGGCGGGTTCTTGTTTTGTTTGTTTGATTGGGATACTCAAACTTTATTTCCGTGAGAGAACAGTTGTTTAACTGCCATATTTGTCGCAAAAATCAAGCATATGATGCCCTAGGCTAGTTCATTTGTAGTTCATTAAAAACACCACGAAGTTTTTAAATAATTTTATAACATTTACTCAAGCCTTCTTACAATAGGGCAGAAAGTACAGAAGGCCAAATACAACTATGATCCTTAAATACTCCTTTTGCTTCAAATCTGTTCATACATCTGATCATACACGCACGCTGGTTGGGAGTACTACACACCTGACCTTTCCGAAGAACATCATTAATAAGGTGATGTTCTTGAGAAGGTTTTCACTTATATATGAATTGTAATTTTATTCGGGTCAGAGATTGGCCCATAATAACATGTGGATTAGTTGTATTTCACTTACAAGAAGTCTGGATTAAACATGTCCATCTAAATTTGGAATTATAATTATTTACTCTTTTTCTCTCTTTTTAACATTCAGTTACTCCTTCAGGAAGTTCAAAAAAAAAAAATAACTGACTTCCAGAAAAAAAAACAACTACAAAGTGAAAAATTCGTTTACTAAACCAAAGACACGTACTTCTGAAATAAAGTAATTTTTCACTTCGTAGTGTTTTTTTTGGAAGACGGTTAAACATATAAAAAATACACGCCTACAAAAAAAACGTCCGTCTGCACGCCAGCCTAAGGGCTTGTAAATGAAGTAGCGTCCAAATGTCAAATGTTTGTCGTCGATAGAAAGAACGCGCGTGTACATAACACCAGGCGATAGATTCACGAACACACACAAATGTTTGTGTACCACAGTACACATGTGTATGATGTGTACTCTGTGATCATTAGAGTTAGGTACAGTCTATTGTTGTGTATACTAACATTTTGTTGAAGACAATTATGTTATGACGTTCATCTAAATGACAGTTTATCATGATCTACAACATTACGTCCACTGCTGGACATAGGCTTCCCCAAGCCTGGCCACTTTGACCAGTTCTGTGGTTCTCGTATCCAGTGGATTTCTGCGCTTTCTTGCCAACGCTACGTCTTTCGGTACGCTCCAGAACCTTTCAGCCTCATCGACCATCTGTTCTGCGAGCAATGTAATGTACGCACTGCGACTTCAGATGCTTGGTAGACATTTTTCTCTGGTCTAAGCTATTAGTATAATAGCTGCTGCTCATGTCTCGGTAAAATATGTTAACCAGTAGCTACTCCATGTAATTTACTGCCTAAACGAGAGTAATTTGTCAACATTATGTGTAAACAATAATGTTCCTACTTTCCTATTAAGTGTTTATTGTCAATCATAGCTGATTAAAGTGAAATTAAATTCCGACATAAGCCAACCTGTGTTTGTTCCGGTGTATCGAGAACTGCTAAAAGAATTCTGATTGGGTTTTCACATCTTTTCCTACTTTAAACAATCAATTCAAGAATGTTTGCTAATATTTACTTTGATTCGGATAGCGGGAAGCTATCACCAGTTTTTAACCGACTTCCAAAAAGGAGGACGTTATATGTTCGTCGCGTATGTATGTTTTTTATTTTTTTTTGTATGTATGTCCGCCGATTTCTCCGTCAATTGTGGACCGATTTTGAAAATTCTTTTTTTATATGAAAGTGTATGCTCCCAAGTATTATAAATATAGTTTTATATATATAGTTATATAAATTTTATTAACTTTGATTGGGTCGTTTATGAGTAAGCTTCAATAATACGTATTTTTCCCACTTAGTATAAGTGGATGATATGATTATAACTTCCTGTCACTGTTATTTACATAGCAGGTAGTGGTATTCGAATTTGTGTGGGGTAGGTACCACAACTAAAAAGTGAAACATAAAACATTTTACAAAAAAATAAACAATTGACTTCGAAAAAAAGACAATACAAAGTGAAACATTACAGTTTATTACCAAAGACACCTAGTTCCGAAATTAAAGTAAATTTTCACTTTGTAGTTAGTGTCTTTTTTTCGAAGTCGGATGTTTTTTTTTGTAAAAAGTTTTTTTTATAAATGTTGGGTGCGGTGACTGCCTGTTTGCTCTAGAGGTTGCAAGCGTCACTGCTGAGTATGTGGTCCTGGGTTCGACTCCCGGCTCGGGCAAAGTGTTATTGGGTTTTTCCATCAGTAGCAGCTCGGCAGTTTGGATTTGTGCTCGGTTGATGGCAATAGGCTCGCCTCCTATTACATGGGACTTTAACATTACTGTCATAATATGGGTGTACTATAGCCATCGCTGCCTACCCTTCGGGAAATACACGCGTGATGTTATGTTATGGGTGCGGTCTCTATTATAATAAAAACAAGTCCCAAAATGTCATCATAAAAGCCATTGTATTCAATACAAACCAACAATAATAATCTCTACGACTGTTTGCTTCATAAAATTAAACATGAAGGTAAACAAATTCAACATCATCACCATTACATTTCAGCCGAAAGACGTCCACTGCTGGACATAGGCCTCCCCCAAATGGAGGGGGTTTGGCATAATCGCCACGCTTGGCAGGCAGGTAGGTTGGCGATCGCATTATGGTGTTAAAATACATAGAGAACGCTGCTGCCCATTCTATAATAAGTCCCTTAGTCGCATTTTACGACACCCACGGGAAGAAATGGGTTGGTACTATTCTTTACGTCCGACACCACACGGACAGAAATACGGTAAACAAATTATACAGGGTCAATTAAAATTAGCTAGCAAAACTCTGCAGATGTGATGCTATCTATGTCTCAGCATGATCAAACAATAAAAATTAAAAAAACGGGTTTTTTTCGGGTCAGTGATCGCTGACAGTGTAGTTAGTTACTTTTAGTTTAAGTGTAGAAAATCTTTTTTTTTTGTGTACTTATCCCTGACCCTGACTTGACCCTATAGATACCAAAATATTATTTATTTATGTACCCAAAATTTATACTGTACTCACCTATAAACTAATACTTTGACTGTTATTGTCGTAATTTCTCCAAGTACATACCTTACTAACTTACAGAGAATACAAGGGCCGCTAAATTAAAAACAGGTTCAAGCATATTTGTTTCAGGATTAAATAATAACAATATTTCTCGTTTGTTACCCGGAGAGCCAAAGATAAGACGTTCATTAACTTAGCGATGTTTTTCTTTATTTACAAAAAAATAAATACAGCAACAGTGTAAACTTCTTACTTCGTCAGAGCTCTCGCCGTTTTTCTTTTAACTCTTATTGTGAAGTAGTCAAAGAGGAAACAATAAATGAAGTGCTAGCTAATGTTCAGAGAGGTCTTTGTCGCCTAAGTTTTAACAAACGTATGAAATAGCCTTAATAGACGTTCAATTAAAACAAAAGGGATGAATGAAAGGCAATTCCATGCAGCTGCGATGAGAATGCTAAGAGGGATGTGTGGTGTTACACCAATGAATAGAATAAGAAATGAGTATGTAAGAGGGAATCTGAAAGAGGCACCAGTGACTGAAAACACATAACATAACATAAGATCACGCCTTGTTTCCGCGAAGGATTAGGCAGAGATCCACCTATAATACACCCACATTTCGCCAGTTACGTAATAGAGAGCGAGCCTATTGCCACCATCGGGCACAGACTCTGGGCTGCTACTGAGAAATTCCAGATGGAAAAACCCCATAACAGTTTGTTTGTCAAGGTATGGGCATGTAATGCTCATGCCCATGCCATGACAACCGATTTGAGTGAGGAAAATGTCGGGAGAAAAGTTTCGAGTATGAATGTGGATGGTTATAAGAGTAGGGGAAGACCAAAGAAACGATGGATGGACTGTGTGGAAGATGATATGGCGAGGAAGGGCGTGACTGCCAAGATGATGGCTAATAGAGAAGTATGGAAGAAAAAGACTTGGAATAAGGGCAGGAGATATGATGACACATCCAACTATTGCCCATTAATTAATTTGAACGCACCCCAGGCACACAAAGCTAATGTACCAGTCTGTAGCTTTTGTCCACCTCGCAAATTGGATGCAACTCCTTAAGAAAAAAAATTGTAACCGTTTAAGAACTCCATTCGTTTAATACTCCACGACACTATCATAAAGATATACACTTTTACCGTATCTAGTTCCACCACTTTCAAAACTGCAGTTTAAAAATTTCCACTTCTATAAAATTCAACAAAAAATCTCCAAAGCAATTTTCATAGGAATTACGGCAACAATGGGTGCACTGCAAGATTCCAACCCAGCCGAATAAAATAGGTCGTTCCACGGCACGTAATAAACTGACAAGGGGAGAGACGAGATTACCTCTATATTTGGCCGTGTTATCTACGGCTGCAGTGGAGCCAAAGATTAAAACGATAAACCATAGATAGGTAAGTTCGATAACAATGTACGAGAGTGAACCGGGTTCGGGTAGATCTATTATGACCTGAATTGTTGAGGAATAAGGTAGAGTTGTAGTTTGAACATTTTCCAAGATTTTATTATCAGATTGTTTGATGTAAATGGAACTGTTGACTGCAGCAGTTAGTTAATTTTACGCAAGATGGGATCCAAATTAATGTCATGTTTGAATGATTATTCGGAACTTGGAGATTCTATGTAGGTAAGACCTAGGTTGCTTGAAACTTAACTCAATAATTAGTAGTGGATAAAAAATCTACACGAAATCAAATCAAACCAAGTTTTGAGGTTCAACTTCGACTACAGATTTTATTTAGGTATTTAATTTTAATTGGAGCAATATGGTTGAAAACTGGGCAGGCGCCCGGGTCTGCGATAGCACAAATGCAGACTTAAAGGCTTGTGCAGACCAGCGCCACTTGTCGCGCGACGCGACATGAACAATACAATCTCTAAGAAAACTTCACAGTATAACAATAACCGGTGTCGCGTCGCGCGACAAGTCGCGCTGGTCTGCACAAGCCTTAATGCCTTAGACATTCTTCATCTTGAGAGGAGATAATAATAATAAAAAATATTGAAAAAAATACATATTGAATTATCAATAAAATAAGTCAGTAGGAAAAGAGGTACTTGGATTTAACGAACGCAACTTTTCACACCTGGCTACCTCATAATCTTTGCCCCCACAAGTGATACAGAGCCGTCAGAGTCAAATTAAACAAATCCCGGCGGAGTTATGACAATATTTGTACTGCGAGTTGCCTCACAGAGGCTGCCGTGAACTTGCTATGAAACGCTCGGAAGTGTTTTAGGAAACGCGCTGTATAATATTTAATAAACAATGAAGAAATAATTTGCGAAGATTTTAGTGGTTGAGGTGTTCCGTGCTCTAATTATGAATTTTCTTTGGTAGATATTTTTCAAAAGGTGAATGCAGTGAATTGAAGATAATGTACTGTTGTAGGCTTATATAATAATACCATTTTATTACTGTTCCACTGCAGAACAAAGGCCTCTTCTCATAAAGAGAAGGCACGAGCATTGATCACCACGCTTGCTCAAGACGGGTTGGCGATTTCAGAATTTTATTAATTACTAGCTTCCATCAGCGGCTTCGCCCTTCTTCGTTTCGTATGTTTAGTGACTAACCTGGGGTCTACTCCCTAAGTCCGTCAACAAAGAGACGGGCTCGTCCCAAAATAGTCCGAAGCGTCGGCGTGTACACTACTCCCTATTGATTTCGGATTCATGAGTTTCGAACGAAATCATAGACAATATTTGTGAGCGAATGACGATAGAGTTGCGCTATTTTACCGGTCGTTTACCGGTTTAGTTATTTTGTGGTTTTCAAGCTTAATAAACAAAAATTTATAATGTTGTCGTTAGAAAATGACCACATTTTTAATAATTTACTTTTTATTACGTTTTAGTTATACAATTTAATTATTTTTGCCATTTTTGTCCAGATGGCAGCTTTATCCTATTGCTTTTCCTTTTTTCTTTTTACCCAACTGCCAAGGAAGGGTTAAGTTTTTCGCGCGTATCCTGTTTGTATGTATATTTCTAAATGTTTAAGTCCCATGTCATAGGAGGCGAGTCTATTTCTATTGCCATCAACCGGGAATGCAGCTAAGACTGCAGACTCCGAGCTGGTTCTGAGCTCTAAACAAATACCTTCCAAAAAAAAAAATCGGACGACTGTGTCTTTGGTTTTGAATTTTCGTTATTTGCCACCGACTTCCGAAATTAAAGTTATTTTTCAATTTGTAGTGTTTTTTTCTGTAAGTTGGTTGTTTTTTTTGTGGAAAGTTTTTATTTTTCACTTTTTAGTCGAGGTACATACCCTACACGAATTCGAATACCACTACCTGCTATGTAAATAACAGTGACAGGAAATCATCATATCATCCACATAGAAAAAGTAGGAAAAATAAGTTAAAAAAAAATACATACGCTACGAATATAGAATCTCCTCCTTTTTGGAAGTCGCTTAAAAACCTAAAAACCTGAAATTCGAACCCAAGCATACTCAGCAGTAACGGTTGCAAATACTGGACCAACGAGCCATTCTAAGAAGGTCAATATTTATTACTAACTAAAGGGTCTAATCTCTTTCTGTCACAGATGTCACCGTCCACTCTTTAACCTCACCATATTCGGAAACACTTCTAAAGAAACAGTTTAAAAACCAATCGTCACTAAACCGTAGTTTACTAACACGCGTTTGAACTATTTCCAAGCACTCCTGCGCATCCCACACGCCAACTGTTTACTCAACTGTATTTGGCATTTCTAAATCATGGGAATTTTTTAGTAACGAGGTGTGGTAGCACTTGTCACCGCTTGTTGATAGATCGATGACACCAACTCAAGCTTTTTTATAATATAACATAGGAAAGTCTACGATAAATGATTCGCAAATATTATACTTGGCGGAGTGGGTACAAAAAGCAATTTGTCAGCGAATTCGTAGGCCAGTGTTGAAGCACCGAGACGTCAGGTCCGTACACCTGTCAAAAGTGTCAAAGCGCCTATATTTTCTTTAGTCGTGACTGAATTATGAATGAATGAAGATAGAAGACCTCTTCTCAAAGGCACCAACTTGTGGCATGAACATGGAAACCCTCATTAGTCTGCGCTTAGCCTTATTCTTTAAGTAGATTGATGATGATTATCATTATAACCACGAGGAATCTCATCTCTATGATAGACAGAAGAAAGTCTGACATCCTGTGCACCTTCAGAATATTGACATACATTGCTTAGTAACAGAGTTACGAAGGACAGATGACAGTAGCATCATAATCATCATCACCATCTCATCTAGATCAATGCATGCTGAACCGGTCGACGTTATCACGTCAACGCCGGCTGTCTCTGAAAACCAGCGCTGGAGCTCTGTACACATAGGGTCGCAGGATTATGCTGAGCGATGTCCGTTTTGCGTGTTATGCTTGTTCTTTTGTGTTTATGTCATTTATTTGCGACATGTTTACCGCATATAAACGCATTTTCTTTCTTTCTACGAATAGTTTCATGCTGGTTCTTCTCCATAACTTATAGGCCTTATGAATACGAAATGGACCAATTGTAGTCCCCTGAAAACGGTTTTATAAAGAACTCATTTGGGACAAAAAACTCTTTAATTAAAACTAAAATAAACGTTTCGCTCTGCCACAGTACTTGTATTTTTCTAGAATATTTAACCTACTTTGTTTGGTGTGAGCTAGAACATTGTTCTGGAAAGTCTATTATGTTTTCTCTGTTCTTAAATTAAGGCTAATGCCGTTTGCAGCGTTGTAATAATGGCGCTGTTTCGGGAGCTTGTGGCCGCTTGAATAAATGGCATCTGGAGTATTTACGCTTGTGTTAGATATTTAGAGGAAATTTATAGGATGGGGAAGGGTCAGTAAGGATAGAAAAAATATAATTTCAGTCGTAAGACGTCCACTGGACTGCTGGACAAAGGCCTACCCAAGCATCGCCACTTCAACCGGTTCTGTGCTTCCCGCATCCAGCGGATGCCTGCGGCCCTTATAGGGCCTTATGGTCATCGGTCAATCTTGTGGCCTTCCAACGCTACGTCTTCCGGTACGCGGTCGCCACTCCAAAACCTTTCGACTCCATCGGCCATCTGTTCTACGAGCAATGTTCCCTGCCCATTGCCACTTAAGTTTGGCAATTTTGCGGGCTATATTAGTTACTCTGTTTCCCTTGCCGATCTCTTCATTTCTGATTCGATCACGCAGGGAAACTTCAAGCCCCTGCCTCTTTGGATGACTTTCAGCCTTCTAATGAGGCCCATTGATCTGCTGAAACACATATTTAACGCATGGGAGAACTCGCAAAATGCTATTGGGGTTTTCTGTGATCTCTCCAAAGCCTTTGATTGCGTGCACCATGACACGCTTTTGCGTAAACTGCGTCATTACGGTGTTCAAAACAAAGCTCTCAACGTTATAAATTCTTATTTACATAATAGGTCCCAATGTGTAGATGTTAATGGTGTGAAATCTTCCGGTCTACCAGTTCAGTTAGGTGTACCTCAAGGCACAATACTGGGTCCATTCTTGTTCTTAGAATATATCAATGACTTACCATTCTATTTAAAGGGTATCTGTGAAGTTGTACTGTTTGCAGATGATACTTCTCTTATTTTTAAAGTAGACTAGATTAAGAAGACAAGAGAGGAATAGACAAGATTTTGACGATGTAAACAGTGCACTCTCAATGGTTACGGATTGGTTTACGACAAATAACCTAGTTCTCAATGCCAAGAAAACGAAATGTGTAAAGTTCGCCCTACCAAATGTTAGAAATCTAGGACCCAACATCGTCTTAGATAAAGAGGTGCTTGAGTCTGTAAACTCGGCAGTTTTTCTGGGCATAACAGTAGATGCCAAACTTCAGTGGGGCCCACATATATCGAGCCTAGCGGGAAGGCTCAGTTCGGCCGCCTACGCAGTCAGGAAAGTAAGACAATACACTGACGTCGATACAGCTCGGTTAGTCTATTTTAGTTATTTTCATAGCGTTATGTCCTACGGTCTTCTGCTGTGGGGCAAAGCTGCTGATATTCAAAATATATTTGTCCTCCAAAAACGAGCTGTTCGAGCTATTTACCAGCTAGGTGCCAGTTTCTCTGAGAGATTTTTTCAAAGATATTGGTATCCTCACGGTGGCGTCTCAATTCATCTTCGCCAACATCTTATATATTAGGCAAAATATACACTTATACACTAAAAACAGTGATTTTCACAATGTTAACACTAGAAATAAGGACAAACTACGAGCTCCCTTTCACCGGCTTCATAAGGTTCATATCTCATTTGTTGGGCTTGGTATAACCTTTTATAACAAGCTACCCTCTTCTTTGCTAGATTTGCCTTTTAATACGTTTAAAAAGAAAGTAAAATCCAAGCTTTGTTCAAAAGCATACTATTCTATAAACGACTACTTAAATGATAAGAATAGTTGGTCGCTGTGATTAACTCAAGACAATGTTTATGTTCTTTCTCCAGATTACCTACTGACAAGTTATATGAGTTTATATAATTGTATTTTTTTATTTGACTTTATAAGGCAAGCTATTTTTAATTTTATTTCAATTTATTGTTGACATAATCTACTCATTACAATGTTTTTTTTAATGAGTTGTATTGCAATATGTGGTTAGCTAGTGACCTGGACAATTGATCATATTATTTATTGTCATTAGTAATTAACTGTTTGTTTTATTTATTTTATCTCGATGGTCCTAGTTTATCATTTATAACTTCCAGTTACAACTATATGTAAGCGGGCACGCCCTTTATGCCTGGAGGCTTTTATTTAGATATTAAGTTCTGTTTACGTTTAGTTTTATTTCTGCCTGAGTATAGTTCTCGATGATTTTGTGTGGTATATTGGCGTGTGCTAGCTAACATATGGCTAATAATTTAAACTATGTTTTGTGTTGCGTAATGTAAATTATTTTGAATACTATTATATAGAATCTTTTTTTTTTTGTTCTTCTAACTGAACAGACAGCTGTGCTGCTGGGGAGTTTGTTGCGCCACTTCTTCTTCCCAGCTAATGCACTAGGAAGTGGTGAAGGGTGGGCGTTTTGGGGGACTGTCTTATGTAATTTTGACGTTCGAAAAGTGCTGATTCTCAGCCTAGTTTGAATAAATGACTTTTGAATTTTGAATTGCGAGCGACCACGTTTCAGTGCCATAGGTCATCACTGGCAATACGCATTGATCAAAGAATTTCGTCGTTCGGAAAAATTATATACGAAAATATATTTTTTCAAAGCGACGAATTTTAATTCACGAAAATTCATATTGAGAAAATTATGGCTTTTTAATGGTTTCCAGTAATCAATAAGATGGGCGTATGTCCTGTCGAAAAGTTGGTGGAAATTATGGTCTAGCATATTTAGGACTCATATAAATATAAGGAGTATGTATTAGAATTATATAACCTTCAATATAATTAAATTTGTTCTAGTAAGGGATTATTTATACACCATTAGCTAGCTGAACATAAAACAGCTGCATCCGGTTAGACTGAAAGCCGACCCCAACATAGTTGGGAAAAGACTGCCCATATTGATTGATTTAGCTGAACATAAAATCCGAATTTTAACAGAAACACGCTAATCAAATTAAATCTTTGAAAAATAGATACTACAACTTAAAACGCCTGAAATACAGCTCAGCTCCATTTCGGAAAAATGTTTTTTCCAAAGTTTAAATTAATTATTCGGCTCACACAAACGTACTCAGCCATTTAAACAAAATGCTCCCACACACGTTGGTACCTTGAGGAACAACAAAGAGAAACTCTCGAAAAATAGTACAGTACCATTTGTAATTAAAACATTTCAAAGCTTTGAATACATTAAGCCTTTTACACTCGTACCCCACTGAATCCTAAGGCTATTTGTAATTTTAAAAAGTTTTCCACAACCTGAAACGGACCTTAAACTTTCTACACGAAGGATTCGTTTTATTTAATTAATTCCGCTTCCAGTATTCCAAACATATTGTATCGGAAGCACTTTGTAAATTAATATTCAATCCAAACTTCTGAAACATAAGGTTTTATTTTGATTGAATCGAGACTCTCTACAGTATTCCAAGTATGCATCACCAGACAAACTTATACAAGTATTTTAAACAGACCTAACATCAAAGACATAGATACTATTTTTGCTTGAAAAGGTGATGGAGATACGTTTGTTCTCATAGTTAAGTGGTTGTTTACTGAAGGTGTGAGCATGAAAATGCAGTTATGTCTTTATACGTCGCCGCGTGTCATCGTGTGGATTCAGTAAGTGTAGATACGGCGTTATTCACTGTCAGTGTGGATAATATTTTGTTATACAGAATGGAAGTTTTTTCTCTCTTGTAGGAAAATGTTTTAGCAGAGTGTTTTGTTTCCCGTATCGATTGAGATGGATAAAAGTGCTTCTATGCTGGATGATCTTTTGTTGTATATGTTTTGGTGAAGTATTTGCCGTCGGTGTTGGCTGTCATTTGTAGATCTTTGGCAGTCGTTACGGATAGTCAGCCGACAGGGGTATCGTATCACCCAGTAAATGGGTTGTAGAGGTCAGATACATGTAAAATACTAGAATTCTGGTTAGACTGGAAGCCGATTTTAATAATCCTAGAGAATTTTAGAAGACGCAGAGTCAACAAAATAAAGGCTAAGAAAGGAAAATAAGTATGACGGCGGCAAGTGGCGCCGTCTAGTTTACTAAGTTACTGGAATCACCGAAAAGGTTGGATAAGAGTGACACTGGCTGGTGACTATCACATTTGCAGAGTGTCGCATCAATGGTTGCATGGCAACTGTCTTCTTGTCATTAAAAGATGATGTCAAGGGAGCCGCTGTAGTACGACAGTACTACTTAGTCTGTACGTACGACGAACTGCTGTATTCAGGCACAATCCTGATGATATTGAAGCTGCTGAACCACTAATACGATGACCAGTTCTGGTAAAGACTATCCTGCGCCATTAAGGGCAATTATACACGCCGCCTTCTCATGAGAGTAGGCAGAAACGGCTTATTCCGATCGAATCCCACAATCCGATCCCATTTTTTGGGATTCATTAGTCACTTATCACTACACTGGCTCATCACCACACCGAACTTCTCGTGCAGGCACCCCTCAATTTCAACTGTTTCCCGCCATTCGTGGTGAACTGACAGTTGACATTAGTGACAGCGACCTCACTGCTGATGTGCATGAGATAGTGTTTACTTATCTATTAAATAGATACTTGTACATTACAGTTAAGAATGTTGATAAAATAAATATTTTGTTCTGATCCGAAACTATTCTGTGGAATTCATTAGAAATTAATATTCTGTTCTGAACCGATTCAGATAACTTTATTTGCTCAAACATGTGTCTACGTACAATACAGTGCATGCAAGATGTTTCATAAGTACATGGAGTTGTGCTAACATGTTTACCATATTGTCATGGTGTGCAAATATGAATAAAAGTTAGAATTTAAACAAAATAATAACAACATTCATTAACATTGACAATGCTGACATAAGTAAATAAATTAAATTAAATTGATTGATTACATAATTAATTCATGTAGAAATAGATCTTATAATTACATCCACAATAGTCAAATATTCAATACCCAAAAATAAAAAATATAATAAAACCATCATCCCGAGGTCCATGAGGCGTCGCAAGGCATCGGCATCGTGTGGCCTCACTTTTGGAATATTGTATAAGTAGTATTTCTCATTTTATTCCCATTTACTTTACTATGTATACATATATCGATATTCTGTACTCCTAATTTTCATTTCCATCTATCATTTCGTTGCGAGGATCATTTCGTATTGGAATCAGTTCGGAACAAAATATCAATTTTGGGATCCGATCGGAATAAGCCGTCAGAAACTAGACAGAATGCCACCTGCGCCATCTTTACATACTCCTTCTGCTTCGTGAACGTTTACACTTAAGTACTTGTCACAAAATGCAAAATACAAGTTATATTCTCAGTTATCTCATAAGGCAGTTTGCTTGTCTGTTTGTCTGTCACTTAATGCCTTCACAAAGGATTGGAAGACAAAGAAACAGTTCAGGAAGCCGACGACAAATTATACATTTTGTTGTGTATTTATCTTAAAACTTGCTCAGAAGGCGATTAACGTTGGGTCGGAATGGTGTGTGGATTTTGATTTCGTTGTTTAGATATATACGTTCGGGATTTACTTTCCAATCATGTAAACAAATGTGTTTTTGACGCACGAGGACGCACGCCACGCATAAAGTTCAGTTTGAGCAACAACATTTCAGCGATTTGTCATTTATATATATTTATATACTACATATTACTATAGGGCATTGGTTTCCTTTCTAGTTTACATCGTTCTATTCATAGACTATTTCAGAACGCAATTTGTCAGAAATGTTTCCTTAGGAATACGACCTTTTCTTTTTCAAAAATATTGTGTACTTTCATTGTCGCTATATTTAGAAAGATTTTTCATTATATTTGTTATTTTGTAAGACGACTTATTCATGAACGTAAAATAGGAAATTCAATGATTTTTATTTAAAAGAGTGTCCATGGAGTTTCTTGCCCGTTCTTCTCCATAGGAACCTGCTACGCTTTGAAATGGGCAAACAGCTTCATTTTTCTGACTGACCGATTCCATGTCAATTCAAAAGTGACTGTTGTAATTAAAATAAATGCTTTGAGTTTGAGTTTCGCCAGTGTAACGTAACGTTTACCTCCGTGGAGGATACCTTTTTTATTATAATTTAATTTGTGACCTAAATTAAATTATAATAAAAAAGTTATTAAAATTAAAAGTTAAAATTAGCAAAGGTAAGTTTAGGACACAGGACAGGATCAGGCTAGGAGGGGGGCAGGAACAGGCAGGCAGTCGGACAGGTGGGAAGGTAGGTAGGTAGGCAGGCAGGCAGCAGACAGCGTGGAGGAGGCTGGGCTGAGAATTATCCACCCTGGAGATCCACCCCACCCTGTGGAACGGAGAGGAGGTTGTGAGAGTTTGTAGATATCGGAGGCGCTTTGAGGCGCCTCACCTAGCGGGAGGACCGCGCTAGCGTCACAGGTGACGGAGGAGGTCTCTCTCGGAGAGGAACGTCGTTTAGCGTCGGAGGCTGTGTGCGTGTACTCGCGGCGCTCACGCCGCGTGATTATAGTTCGTTTGAAGTGAGCACCTCCTACAGGGCTAGGCAGGAGGGCCGAGCGAATTAAACACAGTATTACACAGGCAGAATGTTTATTGTCATAGACCACTCAGTATCGATAGTTTAAATTACACAGTAAGATTAGGACACCCGCGCACGCTAGTTATGCTAGTTATATGATGAGACTAATATTCGAGTAGCTAATTGTTCAACAAATAAGACTTAAGGGCAGAAAAACAGCGAATCCCGTCTCAAGCTAAAAATACGACTCTCCGAAGCTAAGACAAGACTAGACCGAAAAATTTGAAGGCCGTTTTTATTGTTCTGTGTCATATTTTAAACATTTTAAAAACGTATTAGTTATTTCTTAATTTAGATATGACCAGAACTAATAAAAACGGCTTACAGAGGAGAAATCTTAGATCTTATTATTGCGAAGGTTCAGTGTGTACACCCACTTTATGAGAGAAGATAGAGTGTACCTACTTAACTATGGTGTGTTCTGTCCATGGTTTAGAAAAGTAAATTACGACAGATGACAGTTGAAAAGATGAAAACGTCAGAATATAAATATTCTAAAGTTTTTTACAAAAGGGAAAGATAATAATATAAAATCGATTTGGATGCTAAAACAATGAAGAGATAATTAAAAGTATGCTTTACAGAGGTAAACAATGTTACAGAATATAAAAGTGAGTAAAGTACATGTGTCATAGAATATCAATAGGTAAATAAATCAAAAGGTGGTTTGTTTAGTATAATAACATAAAGAAAGATTAAAGATCGTGGTTCTGCACGGCAGAATACCACACGGATGTTTAAGTCCCATGTAATAAGGTGGGGAGCTCGTGGCTAAGTAATAACTGCTGCACGGGTCGATCCGTCAGGTTAAGCTACGTGTTGGTCAGTGGATGGGTGACCTTTACATACCGAGAATCCTCCGTGCCTCGGAAAGCACGTTAAGCCGTTGGTCCCGGCTGTCATCCATGGATCTTTGACAGTCGTTCCAGGTCGTCAGAAGCCCGAAAGTCTGACAACCAGTATTACCAAGGGGTATCGTATTACTCAGTTACTGGGTTGTGGAGGTCAGATAGGCAGTCGCTCCATATAAAATACTGGTATTCAGCTGAATCCGGTTAGACTGGAAGCCGACCCCATTAAAGTTGGGAAAAGGCTAGGCAGATTGATTGTAATAGGGAGCCAGCAGAACAATAATTGCCTAAACTGGGCCATAAATCCAGACTCCGGGCTGCTACTGAGAGATTCCAATCAAATGATTTAATAAATACTAAGAGGAGTAGCTTTAGTTCTAGGAACATGACGGAGCCCATTTCAGGTATTTTGGTTCTGCATTGAAATGCTAAAAGCAAGTTGCACTATATTTGAGGTGCAGTGTTGAATGTCTAAATGCTTTTAAAGCGAGTGCACACAGTACAGTCTGCGTTCCGTTTCACGAGCAACTTCGTGATTCCCAGAATGTTGCGTTATTTAGTGAAATATTATGATTTTAACATATGAAAGGTAGAGAACATTTAGGAAATGTTTTGTTACTTATTTTAATAAGTTGACTTCGGTGCCTTCGCCTCTCTTTAGATATAGAACTAGTAAACATTTACTGTGATGCAAATTTAGAGACTACGTATCATATTTGCACGCTTTAGTTTGTCGAGTGAAAGTTCTGTCGCGCTTCCGTTCGTCGATCAAAAGTTCCGTCGTCCTGTCATTTGTCGAGAAAACAATCAGTCGCACTAACGTACGTCGAGCTGATGTGCTGTCACACTACTGATGATTGACATATTGTACGGTCGCCCTAACATTTGTCGCGTTTTTGTTTGTCGTAACTATGATACGGAGTCAAATTTAGAGCAATAAGACCAGTACCCCAAATGCGGAACTAATTTTTTATCGCAATCCGAAGAATTTTGAAAGACATTCCGAATCCTGTGTATATTTGAAAAATTAGTTTGCTCGCCAACATAAAAGACGCGATGAATATTTCTGAACTGTCAAAATCAATAGCATTTACTATGTTACACAATCACCCCGCGGATTTCCTTACGATGTTTTCTTTCATCAGATTTAGAACGTACATAATTATATTTTAAAACCTTATATAAATTGGTACTTGCCAAGTTTCAAACTCGCAATAATGTGTTTGAGAAGGGTGCCCTCTAACTTTCAGCCATTATGATATTGGGCTCCTCATCGTCTTCACCTAGTAGTCCACTGTTGGAGAAAGTCTCCTGTCACGACATTTAGTCTGATACTCTCATATAAAGTCTGACAACCAGTCTTACCAAGGGATATTATATTACCCAGTGATTGGGTTGTGGAGGTTAGATAGACTGTCGCTCCATGTATAACACTAGTATTTAGCTACATCCGGTTAGACTGGCAGCCGACCCCAACATAATTGGGAAAAGGCTAGGGAGATGCGGCCTCGGCTTCTCTCATCCAGCTGCTATCAACTATCCTGAGAAGATAGTCGCTCCACCTAGTCTGAGGAGCTTCTACAAGTTAGCTTTGCTCATCATTCTCTTGTCTTTTCTCACAATGTATTAAGGGTCGGTTCAACATGTCTTTTCTTCCATACTTCTCTATTAGTCATCATCTCGGTAGTCACTCCCTTTCTACCCATATCATCTTCCACACAGTCCATCCATCGTTTCTTTGGTCTTCCCCTACTCTTATAGCCATCCACATTCGTACTCGACATTTTCTCTTTCCTCCGCATCAAACTTTTGCTCATTATTATTGATTGTTTATGTCTAAACAATGTAACAGTAGACATTAAAGCCTTCCAGGCTTCAAATAGTAGTCACAACGTCTTAGATCTTGCAATTCGAAGAAAAATCCGCTTGTGAGCTCGAGGTTCACCTACTTCGTTTGTGTCCCTCAGCAGTACATTATGCTTTGAGCAAAAATAAACCTTTAGCTTCGACTTTCTTTGAAGATATTTTTTACAAAGGTTATTCATGTGTGATCGATCAAACGTGAAAACCTTTGTACTGACAACGTAAGAACATATTTGTTACATTGTGTCAAGGGAATATGGTTTTTACGACAATTGAAGAGAGATTGTTGTTAAGTGAGGGCTAAAAAGCAAAATGTCAATGCTTGTATTTATAGAAATGGGTCGTTGCGTAGAAAATGTTAGGGTTATAATTATGAGGGGTTGTCGTAAATTATCGACGCTTGGAAAAGTTTTTGTTTTTATTTCCATACAAACATTGTTATTCGTCATTTTATGCCCGATTGATGGCAATAGGGTCGCCCCCCCTTTTACGTGGGACTTAAACATCGTGCAGTACGTGCGCCAAAAGACGAGGTACACGCCGAGGGTGCAGTTACTAGAATCGCAGCGGAACGTCAACTTCAAGGCGTTCGTCGTGCGTGTACCGAACTGTTATCTGCCCCTCATCATGGAAGAAGACTTTTGGCCGCAGGACGTGGTGTTCCATCGCTTCCGCGGACAAACATCAAAATTTAATTTAATTTTGAATAAATGGTATTATTATTATTACTAGCTTTTGCCCGCGGCTTCATTCGCGTGGATATCGGTAATTATCCACAGGGAATGTACTACCGTGATAAAAAGTATCCTATGTTTTAATCCAGGTTAATAACTATCTGTCTGCCTCATCTAGATCCTATTAGTAGTATAACATAATGATTAAATTCTATCGTGAGTTCATGCAAGCCTAGTACTCTTTGTTAAGTTACTGCTCAGAAATTGTGCACAACGTCTAATGATTGAAATACTATCTTGAATTCATGCAAGCCTAGTACTTTTTGTGCCAAGTTCCAGGTTTATTAACTCAAGGAATCAAATTGTCCCATACAAACTGCCCCCCCTTTTCACCCCCTTAGGGGTAGAATTTCGGAAAATCCTTTCTTATCGGATGCCTACATCATTCAAAGAACACAGCCTCCAAGTTTCAGGTCTCTACGATCAGCGGTTTAGGCTGTGTGTCGATCCGTCAGTCAGTCAGTCATTCAGGACAAAGCATTTTATATGTATAGATGGATTATTATTATGCTGAGTTATCGTTAATCGTCAAAACACTCTTATGAACTTGCCGGATGCTTAAATAGCGGATCCTTAAACTCGGGTTATTTTCATTCACAAATTTTTTTTGTTCTACTTTTCCGAGAATGGTACTCTATGCTGCATACAGTCCCTCAACAAAATCCCCCAGTAACAATTCTATAGTTATGCCCAATAAAATTCGCCGGGAGAGCCTATAAAGCTGGAAAAGTTACAACTAAACTAGGCATCGAGAAAGGCTATAAAACGTAAAATATTATAGTTATGTAACTATCCTTATATAACAATAACTTGGTTATGTTACGTGATATTTTCAGGTTTCGTTGTGATATACAGTATATTTCAGAAAGGTGACACGTACGAACTATCAAACTTGTCAATTTTCTCCATGAGAAATCGCGAAAAAAAAATCAACTGCCTCATGCAATACTTCAATTTCAATACCTACTCGATCTGAATGTCGACGGGATATCCGAGTGGGAACGACGATATTGGTCCTATGGAGGAATGTTTTTAGTTTGAAGGTCTGAACCCCACTTTTAAATATGACCACACATTTCTGATACAATAAGCTGTATAGTTTTTTCGTGCCTTATGAGAAGAGGCCTTTGCCTTGCAGTGGTACAGTTACAGACTCTTATTATTTTATTTAATTTTTTCAACTAGTTGGAAAGTGCAAGTTCTTGCAAAACAGATCGTGGGCGCTATGTTTTATCTGTTTATTTACGCAAACCATTTTGAGCCCTTTTCGACCTCCCCTGGGAAGGGTCCAAGCTTAATTACGTAAACTGGACTGGGGGACTGAATTTGCATAAACAAAATTGTATCACCCTGTAAATCGTCTTGCTGCCTGCTCTTCTGAAGCTTTAGCCAACAACTCCTGCGTATTACTTATTATACAAGCCTACTCTTGGTCTACGGCCGGGCAAAGGAATAAGATGGCATACATACATACATGTCGGAAATACGTTACTGAGTTGTCTAATCGTAGCGGCGCTCGATAGAGTCTATAACATAATAATAAAATAATAATAATAAATAATAAAATAATTTATTTGCGTAAAACATGGTATACAATGGTGTTTAGCATGGGTTAGAGTGGCACAAACATGTTTAGCTACGATAAAACATAGCATGCAAAAATTTAATGTCACAGGGTAATTATAATTAAGTAATTGTAATAATAATTGGTAATTATAATAATAAATGTTAGAATAGAATGTCAATATTTTTTGTCCATAAATTCTTTCAAACTATAAAAGCTATATTCATTTAGCCATTTGTATAATTTGTTTTTAAATAATCTTACATTTAATAGTTTTAAATTATTTGGTATTTTATTATAAGTACGTACACACATTGCTAGACAGCTTTTATTATATTTGGTTAGCTTTGGTAAATCATTTAACACCAGTCCATAAGCATCACGTCTGCTCCGAGGACATACATCGCTTGCTGTCTTGAATAGTTGTTTATTCTTGGTCACAAACACACATATTTCGTAAATATAGAGAGATGGAAGCGGTAACAAACCAAGTTTTTTAAATATTGGCCGACATGTATCATCCGGCTGAAGTCCATAAATTGATCTTAGGCACTTCTTTTGGGCGATGAACGCTCTATTTAGATCAGTGCTATTACCCCACATTATAAGACCATATCGTAGTAACGATTCAACATATGCATGGTAAGATATAATAGCAGTTTTTATGTTTGTTACATTTTTGACTTGCTTCAAAGCGTATACGAATTTATTAATTCTACCACAGACGCTGTTTACGTGTCCCTTCCAGTTTATATCTTGATCAATTATTACTCCTAAAAATTTTGTATGTGGTACTTGTTTAATTTTACTTATATTAAGTTTAATATTATTTTTATTATTATTAGATTGGTTAAATTGGATGTATACGGATTTTTCTAAATTTATTTTCAAATGGTGTATGTCAAGCCAGTGTATTAGTATATCAATAGTATTATTAATGTCAGTCTCATGATCTACAACGGTATTTTGCTTTTTATCAGATGTCACAATTATGGATATATCGTCAGCGAATAAGATGCATTTATGATTAGTTATTTTTATGATATCATTTATATATAAAAGGAATAATATTGGGCCTAGAACGCTCGGACCGGCTGGAGCTAAGCAGACTTCATCGGTGGTGGTCAAGCAGTGAACACGTTTAGAAACTATTATGCGTTTCGAATACTGGTGTCGTGTTCGTGTACCTACAGTGTGTAAAATGCTAGTGTCATTAATGTGAGTATATAATGTGATCAGAACCGCAAACGGTTTTTCTATTCCGCAATAACCAACATTACCCACAGTACGCCCACAGTAGTTATAATATGGCTGATAATAACGAAAGAGATACATACCCTCCTCAGTTATACATATTCATAATAAGTCGAGAGGTGTCGTTGAAACGAAGTTCTCTTCGATGTGTATTAAGTATTAAATAGCAGGCACAATTAAATAAATGATCACGTTTGATAGAAACTAAATGAAAAAATGCTACAATAATATCCATATATATAGACTACGCTTGTAAACACACAAACACACTGTATACCATTGCAAAAGTGTCGTGACGGGCAAAATGTTATACTTTATAGCATTGAAAATGCTTTTTCGATCGCTTGAGTACCCGTTTTCAAGAAAAGTGCGACCGGATACTAGTGTCCTCAATTATTAAGATCGAGAAATGAAAATGGTATCAAAAGATGCGTTACTGAATGGGCTAAAATACCATATAATAAAGGGATAATATATGTTTAAAAAAAAAAAAAAAAACGCCAATTTTTTTACGTTTAGTTTGGGACTTTTTCAAAGAATCTCTAACTTCTCAAAAACGAAAAGAGATATCAAAAAAAATAAAAAATAAATGACCCTGGAGAATTTAATGGGCTTCAAAATGATATCTACCGTTCTGGTTACAATAGAATCAATTAAGGGTAGATGTGCCCTTTCGGAGACACCTTTTTTAATTCCTCTTGATTTTTTAATACTCGTATTTAATCAACTATAGTAATTTTCAATGCGCAAATTTTTTTTCGGTCTAGCTCGCATTTGCACGTGTTCAGAGTATAAAGAGCACGCTCTATTACTACGCTAACTAAAGGCGTGGATGCGATTTCAGCTATCTGGAAATATTGAGCTGCTTGGGAGTTTGTTGCGTCACTTCGTGTTTCTAGCTAAAGCACTAGGAAGTGGTGAAGGGCGGCCTAATTTGAGTACTTAAATGAATTTTCATTTTGCTAAATTAAATCCGTAATCGTGACTAGCTCTCAAAACTTTCCTGAGTTTTGGTATTGTCCCTGGGTTTACAGCTGTTAAAATCATTTATACGATTATATAAAGCCTCCATCGGAAACTTTTCAAACTGTCAAAGGGCCTCGGTAGTTGGGAAATTCAAACAAACTATAATAACAAACTTATAAGAGTCGTTTTTCGACCTTTAGCGGTTCAAAAGGCCTGAAAATAGTTCGTTTGATCTCCAAATAAACCTAATACATAAACATTTAAACCAATCTAATCAGTAATCGCCTCTTATCTTATCTGTCCCATCTGAATTAACTACGCATCACGATTATCTCGCTTCCATCTTGAGTAGGCGACAAATGTCGAAGATGTTCAGCTGATAAGCAAGATGTTTCGTGATAAGAAAATATAGGAACATTCGTATTGATGTTTATATACCTAATTTAGTTTGATAGTTATGTGGGAGACGTAAAATAAAATTGGGTTTTTCTTCCCACGATGAGTATTTTGAAGAGCAGCGGCTCTTTTGAGACTATTTGGGTCTTGTTTGTTGTGATTTAAGTGCAAAAAGTAATTTGTTGGAAGTTTTTGATTGAACGTTTCCACTTACTTTAGATTTTGAAGATTTGGAGACAGTACATAAATGGTACTGTAGGGCAAAGGTTTATATAATTCTAATCAGGAAAATCATATTTTGTTTTATTTAATAAATTATATTTACATCATTTTGGAGGGGATCGTAAGTAATAACAGCCGCACGATTTGATCCATCAGGTTAAGCTATGCTTGCCGCATACCCATCCACAGAACAATCCTGTTCTGTGGATGGGTGATCATCTTAACATACCGAGACTCCTCCATGCCTCGGAAAGCGCGATATGCCGTTGGTCCAGGCTGTCATTCGTGGATGTTTGACAGTCATTACGGGTCGTCAGATGCCCGGAAGTCTGACAACCAGTCTTACCAAGGCGTATCGTATTACCCGGTTACTGGGTTGTGGAGGTCAGATAGGCAGTCGCTCCATGTAAAATACAGTATTCAGTTGCATCCGGTTAGACTGGAAGCCGACCTCAACATAGTTGGGAAAAGGCTAGGCAGATAGATTTTTTGTATTTACATAATTTAAAAACTTACAGACTTGAAATAATAATATTTACAAGTACGTATATTTACAAAAAAGAGGGGAAATAATCATAGCGCATCAAAAAAATCGTACGCATGGCTGTCAACAGGAAGAGAGCAGCCCTCTGGTCACGTGAAGAGTCGACCAACCGCATGACGATGTCTTGAAAAACTAAGTGGGCACTCGGACCCCATAGTGTTTAAACCCCAAATGGCTCGAACACATAAATTCTAATAAGATTGGAGTATTTGCGCCGTTTGAGGTTTTCCGCACCTGCAGGAACCGCCCCTGCACAGCCCACCGTGCTAGGAAGATGTGATGGCGCATGGGTGTCGACACCCTTGCGTCATCCCATCCACAAAGCCACACCAACGTGTGGCTTATATTTATAAAGATAGAACAGCATTATTGGTGTCAATTTTATGTTTTCTTACACCGTGAATCACTGACGAATAGTTTTGCTACGCTTTGCGCTACTAAATTACGCACTACGGTACTTTCGGGGCTGTCAGTCGCGCTACCATCCTGGCCTGGCCAATATTGTTATTACGGCATGGCCTAAAATTCTCATATATCCGATGCTGATGAGGGAAAAGGAATTGGTATCACATTGCTAAAGTCACTTATGTACATACATGTGCAAAGAAGCAAATTTTCTTTCATTCCTTTTTTTTGATTTTGAACTTTACTTGAAAAGTAGTTACGTAATGAATTGATAGAAAACAAACACCACAAATAAATTTCACAATTATTCAGTTTAATGTGAATTACATGCCAAACTTAAGTACTCAAAACAAAATCAAAAATAATATAGAGTTCCATTTACCGTTATCTTCCTTTTACCTTTATTTCTTTGTTCAGCCTAGTTTGACTGTGAGAGACTGCGACGATTTGACTGCAGGTGGTGTGACCGACGGAGGTTCAGCAAGTTCAGGAGATTGTTGTTCTGTCTCAAATTATTGTTGTTCAAGTTGTTTTCTTGCAAATTATTCAGAAGGTTGTTTTGACGTAAATTATTATTGTTCAGATTATTGTCTTGCAAATTATTTAACATGTTGTTATTCTGTCGCAAATTATTGTTGAGATTATTATCGAGCATGTTAAGGTTCAAATTGTTGTTGTCTTCCATATTATTCATCATCATATTGTTTTCTCGTAAATTATTGTGCAAATTGTTTCCTTGCAAATTATTGTTCAAGTTGTTCTCTAACATATTATTGAGAAGATTACTCCGCAAATTATTGTTAACATTATTTTCTTGCAAATTATTGTTTAAATTATTGAGAAGGTTATTTTGTCTCAAATTATTGTTAAGATTATTTTCTTGCAAATTATTATTCAGGTTATTATCTTGCAAATTATTCAGCAGGTTGTTATTATTAGACCTTAGATGCATTAGCTGGTGATTTAAGGGGCTGGCTAGCCCCTGGGTCACCATGACGACAGCAATACCGATCACAAGTTTAAACATGTTGACTTTTCGAATCGAATAAAACAAAAATCTGTCGTAAATCGAATGATTTATCCGGATTTACGAGGCTTATATACCTCACGTGGTAATCAATTTGCTTAGTACTTTATAGTTACATACCGTTATGGATGTTTCTTGAATCGATTTAATACATTTCGATTATTTGGCGTTGTTTAGTTTTAATTGAGCGAGTAAGTGTAACATTAAATTGTGATGAGCATGAAGATTGCTGCTTTGTAGAAAAGTAAAAACCCTAGTTCAAAAAACAATCGAAAAAAGGCAGTATTTAGCCAAATATATTTGAATACTACCTTTTCCCCGCGGCTTCGCCCGCGTGGATATCGGAAATCATCCCACAGGAACCGTGATAAAAAGTATCCTTTGTCCTCTTCCAGGATGCCATCTATCTCCTTGACAAATTTTATCGAAAACTGTTCAGTGGTTTAGGCTTGAAAAGATAACATACAGACTGACAGACAGACAGAGTTACTTTCGAATTTATAATATTACTAGCTGCTCCCCGTGTTTTCGATATAAAAGAAACCAGTTAGGACTAGCTGCGCCCAGCGGTTTTACCCGCATAAGTCTCGATCCCGTGAAAATATCGGGATAAAAAGTATCCTATATCCTAACCCAGGTCATGATTTATTCATTTGCCAAAATTAATCCAAATCCGTTTAGCTGTTTTAGCGTGAAAGCGTAACAAACAAACAAAGATACTCACTTTCGCATTTATAATATTAGTACAATTAAAACTAGGTAAGTAAGTAAGTAAGTATAGTATTGATACGAATATGTCTGTTTGTCGATCTATAGCAGCACGACTAACGCATTTTCAGGGTTCAGTACCAGAATGATAATAGCACTCCTGTTTTTGGGCAGTTGAGTAGAAAGAAATCCTCGTCCGGAACAGAAAATACATGATATCGACTTGTTTTGCTATTTAAATTACAAAATGGGCGGAAATGGTGGATTGGATTGTTTAAATAGGGTTTCTAGGTCGTTTGGGGTGTTATTATGAAAGGCCTTCAACTGCCTTCAAGTGGGGCTGATTTTTGGTGTAATTCAAATGTCTCAGGGGTCAAAAATCCTGCAGGCACTCGTCAATTGCGCAGTCACAGTTTTTTTTTAATATGGAAAAATGCATTTCCTTCACAAGTACAGAATCGCACTTGGCCAGTTTATCTGCCTACGTATTTAACGAAAATTGAATCAAGTTAAATTATGTTTTGTTTTATTCCTGCAATGTCGCCAATGTTTTCAAAAGCGTGATATCGATTATTATTAATGGTCGTTTACGTGTATATATTTGTGTTATCAGACTTGTAACAAAACTCTATTAAACTTCAACAATATGAAGTCGGTAAAAATCAAAAATTTCTTGTGTAATTTTATGGTATATTTTGCAACATCTGCTAATACAGGTAAAATTGGGTATTTTTTTAAGGTTCCGAGGTAATGAAAGTCAGAACCTTTATTGTCTTACTTTCTTGTACGTCTGTCACAGAGGTTTTTCTCGAGATCTATGCAATGTAGGAACTAGAATTTTGGCATAGTGTTAGGTCTCAATAACGCGGGTTCAGATCAAAGACCAGATTTTTTTTATGTCATTTAGGTGTATACCATCACATATGGAAGGTGGAGGACAGGGTGTTGTTCAGTTCAGGGATTTATTCCGGTATTAAGTTCTGTTTACGTTTTGAGTTTATATTTTCGCTTGAGTATAGATTTCGATTGTTTTGTTAGTTTAATGGCGTGTGCTAGCTGTCATTGTGGCAAATAATTTTGTATACTGTTTTGTGTTGAGTTATGTAAATTATTTTGCATACTATTATATAGAATCAATCTTTTTTTTCTAACTGAACAGACAGCTGTGCTGCTGAGGAGTTTGTTGCGCCACTTCTTCTTCCCAGCTAAAGCAATACGAAGTGGAGAAGGGAGGGCGTTTTGGGGGACTGTCTTATGTAATTTTGACGTTCGAAAAGTGCTGATTCTCAGCCTAGTTTGAATAAATGACTTTTGAATTTGAGTTTGTGGCGTAGCTTGGGACTGGCCTATATTCAGCAGTGCACTGAGATAGGCTGAGTTGAGGTGTATTGTTTAGGAGTTAGCGGCTGATCAGCGACCGTTCCAAAGACTGTGAAGTTCAGTTTGGGTCAGAACCTTAACTGTTTGAGCCCAACTCGCTCTTGGCCGGTTTAAGTTTTGTTCACATATCACTAATGACCTACAGTACTGGATGGTAGTGTCTGTTTTTTTTTTCCTTCCCCAAATTTTTAAACGATACTTAACTTTTTCAGAATGGCTTGCCGTCATAAAGCGGTGTGACGTCGTGAAAATGTTCGGTGACGTAGTCGTTCGTTTAATTTAAAAGTGTCGGTTTTGTGCTTAAAATGGCTTCTAATAGCCAATCAAATCAATCTACCTAGCCTTTTCCCAACTATGTTGGGGTCGGCTTCCAGTCTAACCGGATGCAGCTGAATACCAGTATTTAACATGGAGCGACCGCCTATCTGACCTCCACAACCCAGTAACTGGGTTATACGATACCCCATGGTAAGACTGGTGTTAGACTTTCGGGCTTCTGACGACTCGTTTCTTGCCCGTTCTTCTCCATAGGAACCTACTACGCATTGGAATGGGCAACTAGCTTCATATTTCTGACTGACCGACCCCTTGACAATTCAAAAGTACCTGTAATTGGTTTATTTGAAATAAATGCTTTGAGTTTGAGTTTGAGTTTCGTAACGACTGTCAAAGATCCACGAATAACAGCCGGGACCAACGGCTTAATGTGCTTTCCGAGGCACGGAGGATTCTCGGTATGTAAAGAGGGTCACCCATCCACTGACCAACCCCGGCAAGCGTAGCTTAACCTGACGATGGATCGACCAGTGCAGCTGTTGTTACTTAGCCAGGAGCTAAGTAATTGGCTTCTAATAGCCAATATTATGCAAAAATATATCCTAGGATAGATTTTTTTTTTTTGCAAAAAAATGTATGGAGCTAATGCTTATATCTTCGGACCGGAGAGAATAACCGTTATATCCTTGCACACGGTGATGTAACTATTTATTTATGATTAAATTTACATACGTCATAGAACTTTTTTTTTTTATAACCGCACCTAATCTGAAGACGTTAAAAAATCATAAATAAATAGTTACATCATCACACATTCATTTAAAAGCTCCTATTTCTTCGAGAGCCATTTTTCGATCCACAGTGCGACGTTGCATCGCAGAAATTAGCGACGTCACCGAAGAGTTTCACGACGTCACACTGCTTGAATATATGACGGCAATCAGCCATTCTCAAAAGACTCTGTCTCTACAATACACCTTAATCTGACAGTGACAGCATGAGACCTAGGGCCTCGTTCACGAGCTCGAGTGATGCGACTTGCGTCACTCAAGAAACAGGCACGCTCTTCACTTGTTTCTGCCCGTTTCTACGCAAGTCGCTCTAAACAACTTCTTTCATTTTTTTTCTCTGCTGTCACCGTCGCAAGACGCATGGCACTTGACCGTGTAGCTCGTGGCCACGGGAAATAGCTACCTAAAATTGGGCTGCGTAAGGGTGTTTGTCCACCGCTTCCGCCAATGGGACGTCACCGAGAAAGAGATCACGGAGCTTTAGTAGCGATACATACATATACTATGGCCGTGTGTCTACCGCACGTCCATCACACGAGCGCTGGGATCGCCCCCGAATTTTCGAGCACTTAGTTCGGCGCGAGCGCTAGATCTCAGCACGAGATTGTGTCAGGCCGATGTGCCGGCAATACAAAACACGTTTGATCTTGTTCACACACTGCCGTCTCACCGGCAGCGTTTGGCCAGCTTTTGTTTTGTCTATCTTATCACACTTTCGTTTCTCGTTGACGTCCTAGCGCGGACTGTGGTGGACCGTTGTCCACCACAGTCCGCGCCCGACCGAATTCTCTAATGGCGTTCCATTAGAGAATTCGGTCGTAATAGTCACCTTTTACCCACGGTTAGGGAAACGACCCTTTTCTTTTGCCACCATGATCACTTGCGATATTATCTCAACATCATTACTATATTTTAACCCCTCATTTCCAATAACACAAACAGCTCGAATCGTTCCGTTTAACCCTATACTACCGAAACACATTATCGTTGCAAGACAGGCAAAAACGTTAGGTGTGGCCGAATCTCGGATATAACCCTTAATACGGGAAATGTGCCGAATTATGGAGGGTTAAGGAATGCGGTCGCGGTAGGAAGGTGTTGTAATTATGTTTGTTTTTTGGGGTTTTATAGATGGCGGAGTAAGGACGGTCTTTGGGACCTTGGAGTATACCAGACTGCTTCTACAGGCTATTAGGTAAAATGAGGGACATACTTTAAGGGAGTGTAGTACCCACTCATGTACCTAATAAAGAATTTTTACTAAGCTGTGTGTTTTGCTCCCTACATTTTGTCGAGTTATTTGAACATAAATGTATGGAGCAGCTGTTTTTTTTTCACGATTTTAGGGTTGGTCCTATAGTAAAACTTGAAACTAAATGTTAAACCATCTTCTAGAATCATGTAAACAGAACTAAAATGTATAAAACACCCTGTTTTCATATACTTACTTTATTAATACCCTCTGGCATGACAAGAATGTCGGTTATGTAAAATGGCGGCTCATTACTGTCAAAGTATACGGTCCAATTATATGTCAATAGTAAAGTAAATTGGAGACAGGAGTGACAAACAGTACGTCATTTACAAGTCTATGATTATTGGAGGCTCTAATAGTTTGGACAAGTAAAGAATGGGACATATGGAGTAAATGGTATAGCTCCTTATACCATACCATGTGTTAATAACTAATCTGCGTTCGCAATCAATTTGCCAAACATGTAAACAACCTCGAATTTTCCACTTAGACAAACATCAACTTTATGCAAGTGTAAATAAAGTTCATTTTAGACCGACCAGTACTGTTAAAGAAAAAGTCATAGAAAATATAAAGTTGAAGCGCAAACTGAACCTTATGTGTAGGCATTACAGTTGTTTTTCCTAAAACTCGTGTTTGTTTACATGTTTCGCAAATGAATTGCGAACGCAGAGTAGGGTCTTATTTCTCAGTAGCAGCCCGGAGTTTGGATTTGTGTCCGGTTGATGGAAATAGGCGGTTATTACATGGGACTTAAACATAACTGGCGAAATGTGGGTGTACTATACCTACATAGGAGCAATTTTGCCTAATCCTTCAGGGAATACGGACGTGTTATATATTATGTGTTAAAAATCAAAATCAAAAGTCATTTATTCAAACTAAGCTGAGGATTAGCACTTTTCGAACGTCAAAATTACATAAGACAGTCCCCCACCCTTCACCACTTCCTAGTACTTTCGCTGGGAAGAAGAAGTGGCGCAACAAACTCCCCAGCAGACAGCTGTCTGTTCAGTTAGAAAAACTTGATTTTATTACGTTGGTATTACGCAACACAAAACATTAAATTTAATAATTTACCAAATGTCAGCTAGCCAATATACCAACAAAAATATCAAAAAACTGAAATAAAAACTAAATGGAAAGTTCTCTAAAGTGATGTTATGTTATCAAAAGACCATTTCAGACACTAATCTTTATATGGCCTGTCCAGGATTATGACTGGACTTTAAAAGAGACTGCAACCTCTGAGTTTGTTTCGGCCTTTCTTCTCAGATTAGTCAGACTTAAAAAAAAAAACTTTTTATTATGACGTGTTTATGTGATTCCACTATCCTGAAAGTCATGTGATATATTGACAGTTCAAGCATGAGTGTTTATCACTACTGCTCAATCAAAACTTACCTTCTGGGGCAGTCGGGTAAAACGCGAAAGAAAATATCGTGGTCCTGAGGTGGTAGATATCCTAGAAGCAGACATTCCAGCAATGTATTGCAAGCAGCAAATAAATGGGTTTTCTTTCTTTCTTCTTCTTTCTTTTCAGCACGCGTAGCATGACGCTTTCTATTTCTATTTCTACGAAGAATAGACATAGCTCTTTCTATACAAACTGACATTTCGTTTCTCCATTTTTGACATCGCACCGTAGAAATCTTTCTACAGTCTGTCATTTTGTCTTACGTTTCGAACAATCTTTGTCTAGGTCCTTTTATATGTAGACTATTTCAGAAGAAAGTTTTCTATCCCAAACTGTCAAAATCACACTGAGAACTGACAGTTGTCCAAAGTAGTGAAGACAATTTGATTTTGGAATCCCTTTTTGAAACATTCTACTCGACGGCCGCAACGTATATACGGTTATCTACAAAATCTTAAAATCATGATTTTACAGAAGAACGGTTTGAATGCAAAATTGTGATAATTAATAGAAGAACAAAGCTATCTTCTCCTATTTTACATCATTTAGTTCATAGGGCATTACGAAGGAAATGGATAAGGCCAATATTACTGTAATATTTTTTTTCCAAAACACGGAACTTCGTCATTTTAAGAATAATTGTTGTAGTTGTCTTTATATAAGTAAAAATAGAGAATCAAACAGAAAAAGTCCTATGACAAAACAAAGAATTCTGAGTCGAATTACGAGTATGTCAGAGTGAATTTCGTAAAAAGTGCAGTTGACTCTTTCTACTTTGCTGCCGTCGTACTGTCTACACGGAACGTCATTTTTGTCTACTCTTCCGTCGACAAAACGGTGCTCATGCTACGCGTGCAGCACGCTTAGTATGACAACAATAGAAATGGGTTTTGTCGACGGCAGAATAGACAAAATGACAGATAAATAATCACAACTTGTCATTTTGTCTATTCTTCCGTCGACCAAACTCGTAGAAAACACGTTTGTATGGTTGTCATGCTACGCGTGGGGGAGATGACTGTACCCTTTCTTCCTCTCACAGAGAGTGGATATCAGCAACTCGACATCGATAATTAAGTGCTTTAGTTAGGTCCTTTTCAGAATCAGAATTTAGGTATTTATTTGCTCTCGGGAAAGTCCGAAAGAGATACTGTGGCCCCTGGCAACGTTCAGGCAACACTGAAGGAACACTGGTTTGTTTAAGTCAGTAAGAGTCTGACACACCCTCCCGCTCCGGCAAGAGCGGGAGAAGTTATTTGATAATTTTCCCACTCTTTTTATTTGTAACTATGTAGTTTTACATAGCATGGTGTTTGTTTTTTTAGGTTCTTAGGTTCTCTACATTTGTTATTTACGAGAAGTCCAATATTAATTAATATTATTTTCAATTAGATAATCGATATTTTAAAATCAATGTCTTTAAGCCTTTTTCACTAATAAATTCGCCAATGGCATAAATTCAATAAATTATACAATAAGCAACTTGTCAGCTTTTTCTTGAACATGGGAATTTTAATCCCTAAGTAAATGTACCTATTATTGGATGTTTATTTCATACCAAAGAAACTACAAATATGTATTTCTTTCTCTCCCAGACTCCCAAAACCCCGTGATTTACAATAACTTTAAAACATGATAAACGCGCGCTGTGATTACAACGACAGCTTCTAACAACACTGGTAACTTATGACGCCGGCCATTATATACGATTTTAATTTTGACTCTAAACATATCGTAAATTATGGTGTTATACTATCCAAGTGATAGGAGATAGCGATATAAATTATGGTGCTAATTTATTTTTAGATTTTGTTATTTAATTATAAGTTATCAATTAATTAAGTTTCATCTCAAAATAACATTGATTGTTTTCTGATTTATCAATGTTATAATTTTTAAAAGCCTGATAGTTCTTATTCAAATTATACTTTGGAAACATCTTTTGAGAGCGTATTGTTTTTTTGTTTGTTTGTAAGTAATTAATCTATTTAAATCGCATTGACATTTTATTCTGATCACGGCAGTATTACGAAATTTTATTTTATTTTATTTTATATGGGTTTTGCCTGTTTTTTTAGAATACGTTTATAAATGTACCGAAGAATCGGCAAAAATAATAATATTATCAAGTCGTTTTCATAGGTATATTCTAAAGCAATCACCACTGCTTATGCACATCGAAATCGTTAGAAGAATAATTTCTATTTTGCAGACCTGCATCCTAAAAGCTTAACATGCTTTCAACCAGAATCTGAGGGTTTTGAAAGAAATTCCTAATCTATTGCTTCATACGTTTGAAAAATTCGTCTGCTTAGCAATGTAAATAATTAAATGAACGTGGCTGACCTAACTGTAAAAACGAAAGGCATTACAATCAATTGC
This sequence comes from Agrochola lota, assembly GCA_947364205.1. NCBI lineage: Eukaryota > Metazoa > Arthropoda > Insecta > Lepidoptera > Noctuidae > Agrochola > Agrochola lota. Next base: position 17,239,421 of record OX376240.1, read on the forward strand.
AATTGCCATTGTACGCAATTACCCCGCTGTTGAGTTACTTCCAACAAGAAGGAATAGCTAACGCTGTTCACCACGAGCGTGCCGTGCACGTTAGCCGCTCCAGCGTATAAATCGCGCCATTCAAAAAGCAGCTTAAAGAAACAGTAAATAAACATTATATTCCTCAATCTGACTGTAGTTACGACCGACTGTTTATAAGGGCAATCTTTTACCCATAATAGGCGATATAACCATACTTAAATATGAAACTATGCCTTATAATTACGTGAACAAATATTCAAAAAGAAAATTATATTTCCTTCTTAAATAAACTGTGTTTAAAAAACTGTTAGTTTTGAGAAATGTGATTGGTGTAATGTATGGATTTAATACTTTCCGTTGGTTTTGTAAGACCCTCTTACTAATGAGAAACGGTCTATCTCTAAAGGACTCTCGTGTTTTAAAGACTCAGACTTAAATTGTCCGTATAATCAAATCACAACTGTCATTCTTTGACAGTGGAATGAAATGGCTATAACACGCTAAATTGGCGATTGCTGTCTGTTAACATTTTTTTTTTACATTGTTATTATAATTACATGAGGACAAACATTATGAAGTAGCTGATATTATAGTTTGAAATAATGATGGAAGCCATTGGACACAAGAAATCTAGGAACACCGATGACAAGTTATGTAGGTCAATGATAAAAACCTTTTATATAATTTAAAAGTTTCGTCATCCGTAATAGCAAAATATGATAAAAAAATCGTTCCGGTTTTTATTTTTACTGGGGCTTCTGCGACATTAAGATATTTTTTTAATTGATAAAAAAATAAAAAAAAATCTTCCTACTTACAGTATTTTTTAAATCTTAAAATATGTTGATAATAGAACAAAAAAAAAATACCTAAACTGAACCTGGTTTCGTTAATATTGTGAAAAATGGCAACAGAAGATCATTTTTACTATATAAAAAACCTAATAAAATATCTAGGTGCATCATCTTCACATATATAATTATATAACGAATGTACCTAAACAAAATATTGTAAAAAAAAATAAAAGAGTAACGGTGGAATTTCTTGCCCATTCTTCTCCATACGAAAACTACCTTTTGAAAGGGGCGACTAGAATCAATTCTATTTTTTTGTTGTTGACGTTCAAAACTGCCTTACAAGGGTTTGTGTGAAATAAATGATTTAACTTTGACTTTAATATCATTTGAAGATGGAAAACCGATCTATTCGTGGTAGTTATTTGTTATATTTGATTTAGTTTTGGCACAAAATTAACCAAAAAACAGCATAATTTTGTCCGATTTGGAAACGCGCCCATAAGAAGACCGTGATAAAATATATATCGTGAGATAACAACAGCAAAAAAGTGAAAATAAGAAAACTGGAAATCAAAATACATTATCGTAACTTACACATTAACGTAACAAAAACTCAAGAAAACTTTTATAACATTTACCAAACAGTAGCCTTCAGTACAAGTAAAGATCAAAGTTGTACAGAACCAATAATACATATTGATTCCCGATAGATTTCTGTTCTACGTACTTTTCAGTATAAAGAACAACCTTCTCGACACAGTTCTGAAGAAAAATGGGAACTAAAGCTTCCTTCTCACTGGGCGACTTAATGTTGAGCAGCATCGAGCTGCTCACAGGAAAAAGGTTAACTTAAAAGTCGGTGAAGGTGTCGTGAGACACCCGATTAGAACGAAGTTTCTTTCGCTGTATGTTATGTATCAAAGCCATCTAGTATGGTGTCAAGTTTTTAGTTTACTAAAAACTTAAACTAGATGGCTCTGTATTAAAAAACAAAAGCCTTTGACACTTCAAACTGTTTTTTTCGGGCATAATGCTTTTTCGTTATGTGTCGATTTCTGCTAGTTTACTCCTACCGCAAGGCGCGTTAAAGAACTTAGTTCCAGTAAAATAATTACTTCATCATCATTATTCATCATCAGTACGTTTCGTCTTCGTCCATTCTCCACTGTCAACCGTCACGCTATCGTTCACTCCCTCACACGTGTGACTAAAAGAGTGATGAATATAAATGTTGATGGATGGGGAGGGAGGCCAAAGAAAATATGGATGGATTATGTGAGGAATGATATATTTAATAATTATTTATTTCACGAATATCCTCCTCCTTCTTTTCTTGTATCAATATCCTTAAGATTAACAACATAAAAGGCTTATACAATTGTCAATATTTAAATACTCTGACTACTAAACTAGGTGTAAGTTCCAGCGACTTAGGAGTCAGTGGCTCTCCAAAGCAACAAAGCCATATTATTTGTAGTAATTTGGTTTTTTTTTACAATTAAATTAACGGAACATATGTATGAAAATACCTACAGACAACGGATTTTGCTATTTTCTGGAATATGTGACGTCAACTTTTGCTACGTTATTAGTCACTAATTCGTCATCATTTTATGAGTCAAATGACGTCCACTGCTGACAAAAGTTGTCGTAGATTTATACAATGATTTGTCTTGGGCAGCTCGTCTCTATAGGCTACCCGTCGTTGGACAAACCCTCGTCATATGGACAGGAGTCTTAAAATATTGAGGATGCGTTCTCAAGCATTGCTTTATTCTGTATTAAAAACACCTATCTGTCACTGCATATAAAATCTGTTATCTAACCTTATCTGATTGAATTATATATAATGCATCACAAAATATTGCATATATCTCGGGCAAAATATTACCAACACCAATCCCTCACTCGGTGAGCAGATAGAGATATTCCTAGGACTATGAATATCACTTTGACTATTGAAGCGCGATCTCTCGTCAATTTCACTCGTCACTGACTCCCGATTCACGTCCTCTTAAATGTATCTCTATTCACTCATCCAACTTAAAATATTGAGGATGCGTTCTCGCATCGCTTTATTCTGTATTAAAAACACCTATCTGTCACTGCATATAAAATACTTATATTCAACCTTATCTGATTGAATGGATGGATATCCATCCGTATGATTATATGATTGGAAGGTGATCTCATCTGTGTCATAAGGTAATGTGATCACAAAATGTTGCCTATAACTCGAGCAACATATCTCCAACACCAATCCCTCGTCCGGTGAGCAGCCAGCCTTATTCGCAGGACTAAGAACATCACTTTGACTGTTGAAGTGCGATCTCTCGTCAATTTCACCCGTCACTGACTCCCGATTCGCGTCCTCTTAAATGTAACTGTCTTCAGTTGTCCAATTTAAAACATTGAGGATGCGTTGTCAAGCATCGCTATATGAGGAAAAGTTTAAATGAGGAGGAATTGAGTGTATTGGCGTCTTTTGCTTGAAGTTTTTTGTTATTGTATGCCGGGAAATTAGGTTTGAACCCTGCACTATTTTTTTCCTGAATCGTGTTTTTGAACTTAGCTCTTCAAATAATATAAAAAAATTAAACATTTTCCAGGACCGCATCAAGGTAAAAAAAAACAATAACGCCTTTTTGTGAATAAACATTGAGGCAAAATAGTTAACAGGAAAATTTTGATTATATTATGTAAAAAATTCGTAAAACTAATATATTATTTCAGAATTAAACATTTTCGTCCACAGAAATTTCCAAAAAAATTAAATTACGATTTTTTAAAATTGTACTTCAAGCAAAAATATTGACAGCAGTTTTTTTGCATTCAATTACTTAATTAAATATTTTAATACACTATTCAACAAAATTAAACTTATTGGACTAGCGCAAGATATTAATAAAAGTTTTTTTGCAATAACGGTTCAGGCAAAAATGTAACAGAGTTAAATTTAGTTTAACTTTTATTTATAGGCTCTATCTCACTTAATTACAAGAAAATTAAACCCGAAAAAACTGCTATTAATATTTTAGCTGGAAGTACAATAAAAAAAAATCGTAATTTTATTTTTATGGAAATTTCCGTTGACGAAAATGTTAAATTTTTTGACCTACTTGTGACACCTAATCTCTTCGACAAACACTCCATACAAACATATCTGTTAATATTTTTTTCTACCACGTAAAATTAAAATTAGATGTTTTCTTTAAAAAAAACGTACACGCGGGGGTGAACTTTTCGCGGTATACAGTTTAATATACTCCCTTGTCTATACCCTACACGTTAAATGAAAAAAAAATCTCTGTTTTAAATTAATGCAAAGTTAGCCTAATATTTGGCGAAACTTCCCCGGGCTATTGATCGTCTCTTTCTTTCTCATTAAATTGTTCTCTTTTGTTTCTAAACGAGAGAAGATGAAACCACGGTAGAAAGTTTAGTCAGGGCTAACAGAGTCAGGGCCACAGCAAACTAGCTACTTTTAGCTTGGGCGATCGGCGATTTAGCCGGTTTTTAGAAGCTAAGAGCCACAGCAGACTAGCTACTTTTAGCTTGGGCGATCGGCGATTTAGCCGGTTTTTAGAAGCTAGGGGCCATAGCACACTAGCTACTTGTAGCACCGGCGATCGGCGATTTAGCCGGTTTTTAGAAGCTAGGGGCCATAGCACACTAGCTACTTGTAGCACCGGCGATCGGCGATTTAGCCGGTTTTTAGAAGCTAGGGGCCATAGCACACTAGCTACTTGTAGCACCGGCGATCGGTGATTTAGCCGGTTTTTAGAAGCTAGGGGCCATAGCACACTAGCTACTTGTAGCACCGGCGATCGGCGATTTAGCCGGTTTTTAGAAGCTAGGGGCCATAGCACACTAGCTACTTGTAGCACCGGCGATCGGCGATTTAGCCGGTTTTTAGAATCTAGGGGCCATAGCACACTAGCTACTTGTAGCACCGGCGATCGGCGATTTAGCCGGTTTTTAGAAGCTAAGGAACACATCAGACGACCTACTTTTAGCATCGGCGATCGGCGATTTAGCCGCTCTATAGAAGCTAAGGGCCACAGCAGACTAGCTACTTTTAGCTTCGGCGATCGGTGAATTAGCCGGTTTTTAGAAGCTAAGGGCCAACAGCAGGGAGTTGAAAAGTTGCGCCGGATGTACTTAAAAGACGTCAATGCTTGCAGGCTCGTAGGTTACCTTAACTTGGAAAATATTTAGCAAAGGTACGGGTAGAGAGAGATTTAGCATCTAAACTTTACCTATTTCATCAGCAATATGATGTAGCTCTCGTCTGTCTACAACATGTAAAAAAAAGTTCAACCCGTGAAGATGTTGTTAGGTATCGTCTATTTATGTGGTAATTTTGCCTGATTGATACATGCTATATTTTTCCAAATGTTTAATATGTAAAGTGATTCTCAATTTGACACTTATGTTTGCATTTTTATAAAAAGTTGTAACATTTAATACTTTTCACCCCCTGTACTTACCTAATCGCCTAGGGCTTCTTAACTTCGCACAGAAAAAAAAAACACATTTTATCCGCAAGTACGTACAAATCCCATACAATCTTGGTACAGGACATTTTACGATGGCTCTGCTATCCTTTTATATCCCAACCCTGATTGCCTCGCCCTCAGGGTACCGCTAGCAAATGAAATGGGGATACAAATTTATGACTGTATTTTTTTTACGTTACAACCCTAAGGATTTTCATAAATGGTAACAAATCGGTTTTTGTGTTATACGAATTGGGTGTTCATTTTTGTTTGTTGATCTTAGATTTAAAAGGCGTTTGTCACTTAAAATTGGGGTTTATTGTGATAGCATTATTGTTGTGGGATTGGGCTGGGCTTATCTGCGGTCATTTTAATTGGATATCATTCTTTTTTTTCTGGCTCTGTAAAAGCTTTATAGATTATCCATACAGTAAGGTTGTAAGCAGGTCTGTCAATGGTGCGATATTTATTTATATTTTGTCACTCATGGTGACTGTAATGGTCGTCCACTACTGACGATGACGCACCGAAAACTGCTAAAACGCTCGGTCAAATATAACATAACATCAAGCCTGTATTTGCCCGAAGGTCTGAGCAGAGGCTAACCTATAATACACCTACATTTCACCAGTTATGTTTAAGCCCCATGTAATAGGAAGCGAGCCTATTGCCATTAACTGGCCACGAGTCCAGACTCCGGGCTGCTACTGAAAAATCCCCATGGAAAAACTCAATAACACTTTGCCCAACCTGGGAATCGAACCCAAGACTTCGTGCTCAGCAGTAGTGCTTACGACCACTGGACCAACGAGGCAGATATATAATTGTGACAATCACAAGGTTGAGCAAACGGGATTAGCGGTTTCATTGTCAAGTTGTTGTTTCTTTGTCAACTTACACATTAATGGGTTTAGTAGCATGCATTTAGCATATAACTGTGACAACTTAGCAATCACCTAATGTATTAAAAATATTAAATGGCAGATTATTCAAAATTAAATTATATAAATGGCTGAATGAAACTAATTTCTATAACATTAAATATTTTTTTGAACATAAATTATAATGTTTGTAATTTCAAATTTGTATATTCGTTGAAGTTTGCATTCTTTAATATTTAAGCAAAACATGTATGATCTCTTATGCTTTAATAACAGCTATCTATACCATGTTTTACGCAATTATAAATGATCTTATCTTATCTTATCTTATCAAACAGCAATCAATCGACGATTCTTCTTCTCTTCGTGTGGTTAGTGACCTGGTGTCAGAGTTTTAAAGCCGCTCATGGGCCTCTGGCTATGCTAATTGACTGCGGACCTAAGTAGGCCGCTGCAAGAACAATCTAGCAGAATACGGACCCCCTGACCAATCCATGCCCCATATGGAGCGTCCAAAGTGTCCATACCCCTGAATTTCTGAAGACCTTTAAATACGCCACTGATGCTGCGATCGGCGTGGCCACCTACTGGGCCCAACACATTTAACAAAACACATCATTTACCATCGACTCGAAAAGAACTCGAAGAACAGAGAAATGATTGAATCTCTAGAAACTCCATAATCTGAGGTTAAGACTTCCTCTGCTGACCATACATCAAGTAATTTTCCTGCTTCTTCTATAGATATTCAAGGGAACAAATGAAGTTAGCCTATTTTCCTGTCTATACTGTCTCAGAGCATATGTCATTAATTAAACGTAGATAATTTATTTATTAGTTTATTATGTACTTTTCTGCGGTCGCTACCTTATAAGCTCCGTGAGAGTTGCTCTATATAAAAGTGCAAGAAGCAAAAAAACGGTTGCAAAGCTACCGCCATGTCAGGCGTATCTATGATACGGGGCCCACAAGCTACGAGGGCCCCCCGGACGTGTTTAAGCAAAAAAATACTCAAATTCTTATTGATAATATAAATAATTTTCCGTGACGAATGAATACCTAATGAAAATATTAAAAAAATCATGCTGCAGGAGCAGGAGCGGTCCATTTCTCAAGCTCTTGCATGTACTAATAGATGGACTGTGTGAATGATGATATGGCTAGACACTCCCTTTCTACTGACTACCGAGATGATGACTAATAGAGAAGTATGGAAATTGAAATTGGGATAATGACAGGAGAATGATGATTCAAATCACAACTGTTATTCTTTGACAGTTGAATGAAACAGCAATTTGACGGAGGGTGTCAATTTTCCTAACAATTAATTTTCATTGCCGTACAACTAAGTATACATAGTAGTTCATGGAAGCAAGAAGAATGTTACCAGCATTTTTATATATCGCAGCATTATGCTGAGATAGGAGCCTTTTTGGCCACGCACAGGTCGTTCTGTCACTTTTCTGTTTGTTTTTTAATTTAATATTTTTATTTTTTATTTTTTATTATTACTTACTGTTTGTATTTCCTGTGCGTGTCCCAAATAAAATATTTTTCTTTCTTTCTTTCTTTATTATTTTTAATTGTTATATGTTAATTTTATTACTTTTAAGTGCTCCTTTTGTTAACGGTTTGTATTTCCTGTGCGTGTACCTAATACAACATTTTTCTTTCTTTCTTTCTTTCTTTCAGTCGTTGTGGCGATGCATGGGTGGCCTATGACCAGCAGTGGATGACTTTGGGCTGATTGATGATATTGATTCATGGCGGTTATCAATCAATCAATCTGCTTAGCCTTTTCCCAACTTTATTGGGGTCGGCTTCCAGTCTAACCGGATTCAGCTGAATACCAGTATTTTACATTGAGCGACTGCCTATCTGACCTCCACAACCTAATAACTGGGTAATACGATACCCCTTGGTAAGACTGGCTGTCAGACTTTCGGGCTTCTGACGACCCGTAACGAGTGTCAAAGATCATGTGATTCATGGCGGTTATACAAGGTCAAATTAAATTAGCTATCAAAACTCCGTAGACGTGCGTGTGAGGATAAGAACGATACAAGAAACAAAAAAAATTGTTAACACTTAATTACAAGTAACTACAGTTGACTACGGGGTCAACGACCGCGGGTCACTTAAAATTATGAGTTAAGATAATATATTTATTATTTGTTTTATCATCATTACATAATTGATGCCTATCACTTCTGGGAGTTTCGCTAGGTAATTTTATTTGAACCTGTATCCATGCAGTCCCTGACTAAGGAATTGGTGATCATCTATCTGACAAGAGTACTGCTTTCCTATAACTGATCTTTCTCCCCCACATTATATTGTTTGCCTATCGCTATACTAAAATATAATGATACTCGTATACCATACGAAAATATATATCCATTTACTCTCAGTAAGCTCTCAGCAGTATAAGAAAGGGTTATAGTCAAAATGTCGCCAAGTTGTTACGGCTTATGGCTCTGTTTACCCTCGCAACGAATAATAAGCCTAATGCAAGTGCTTCCTACTTTACTGAAATCCTACTAATATACAATATTTAATATTATTAATGTGACACTTTGTTGTGTGTGGATGTTTGTTACTGAATCACGCAAAAACGGCAGAACGGATTTGGATTAAATTTTGCACACATATAGACCATGACCTGGCTTAGGACAGGCTTGACCTGGCTTACTTTTTATCCCGGTAGTAACTTTCCGTGGGAACATTTCCGACACGACCGGGTGAAGCCGCGGGTAAAAGCTAGTGTTATAATATATAAAGGAGGAGGGTATGTGTCTCTTTCATTATTTTCAGCTATATATTAACTACTGTGGGTGTTCAGATCAGCAAAAACCGTTTGCAGTTCAGATCACATTATAATTTACTATCAAATTAACCACACTAGCAATTCACACACTATACTTACACGACACAACTACACGGAACGCGCGACAATTTCTAAACGTCTTCACTGCTTGACCGCTATCCATGAAGTCTGTTTAGCTCCAGCTGGTCCGAGCTTTATGTTGTCGACTCTGCCAAGCGCCGCTGGGTGGCGCTGGCATCGATTAGTCAACTCAGTAACGTATTTCCTACAAATATATACAGGCTGATGTTGAATTTGAGCGAAAACGGTATTACTAATTGGAAATTCAATATACCATATCGAGCAGTCGGTTCTAAGAATAGTATGGACCGCTAAATCTTACTTTGTTTATAAAATGGAAATAAGGGATTTCCAAGAAAACTAATTTCTTGTTTTGTCCCATCTACTTTTGTATTTCATTGTAATACTCGTATTTGTAAATGCCACCATGAGCGTCAATTACAGCGTTCCATTTTGAATGTTTGTGATAAAGAAACATTATATAAGAGATAAGAAGAAATAAAGAAAGAAAGAAAATACATTTATTTGCGGTACACATGACGCAAGGAAAGAACAAAACACAAAAATAAACAACTTGGGGGAAAATATGCGTCACATCCACGCAAAACGGCCATCGGTCAGCATACTGCTGCGACCCTATGCGAGACAGAGCCCCAGCGCTGGTTTGTAGCGACAGCCGGCGTTGACGTGATGACGTCACCATTGACGCTGCAGCATACCTACAGTGAAATAACAAAATAAGACAAAAATAAAATTAATAAATAAGTACAATACTTAGTCCTAAATGTTTATATAAAATATAATATTTAAAATGGTAACATTTCGTCCTGTCGGCGACTCACACCGCAGAATAATGCAGTCTGTGCGCGCAGCTGTCATAAAAACTATTTGTTTGACGTTTTGACATATTGATATTTATGTAGGCAAGAATGAGGTTATACTAAAAGGTTTTATATTGTTATTTGTAATCCATGAAATAATAACATACCACACGTCTGTATGGGGAATACCTAGACCTCGATCGCGTGGGAATATCGGGATAAAAAGTATCCTGTCCTTACCCAGGACATGGTGTTTCCATGTGCCAAATTTCATCCAAATCCGTGCAGTCGTTTTAGCGTGAAAGCGTTACAACTAAACATACAAAAAATCAAATCTTTTCTCTATATAATATTAGTTTAGATAACATCACACCTGTTATCTCCTCCTGTTGGCAGAAGTGTACCTATAGTACACCCACATTTCGCCAATTATATTTAAGTCCCATGAAATAAGGTGCGGGCCCTTTGCCATTAACCGGGAATAAATCCACGCCTGGCTGCTACGGAGAAATTCCAGATGGAAAACCCAATAACTCTTGGCTCGACCTGGGAATTGAACCTAGGATCTCATGCTCAGCAATATCGCTTGCGACCACTAGATCAAAGAGGTAACGATAATGCCAGCTATAAAATAATGTTTAAAAACTATCAATCATTAGCCTTACTGAAACTCCCATTAATCGTCATCATTCATAGTTTTTACCGTCACATTTTCTCCGTTTATCCCATTATTCCCTTAAGGAACCCCATTGCAATTAATGAATGACCCCAAATAGGGCCAATAATTTATCCAACACCCTGTATAATGTCAAGGTTCATTCAAAACCATTTACATAGAAAAATTATGCATAGCGCTGTTAACTTTTATCACGATTGTTATGGGGCAGCCATGGGCTGTTTATAGGAGCTCTTAATTGATGGGGTCGCAGTCTTTCTGCTCGTATAAGGAAAAATAGAACCGTGGAATGTCCTCGTAAGTAATTGTTGTTTTGTAGATCGAGTGGAATATTGTTATTTTGGTAAAGTATACGAAATAATGAATTTTGAAATTGGACTAGCATTAGATTGAAGTTCAGAGATATATGTTTAGAAGTTTACTGCTGTTTGCTGAAAATAATGATTGAAATAAAATAAAATTTCAATGGCGGTCCGGACGCGTAATGCCAGACTGTCTATTACTACAGACACGGGTTGCTCGGTGCTCGTAGACCGTAGTTAGCTGTAATGAATGCAGAGCACAGTACATGCCAGCACAGGTAATGTCTGTGTTGAAATGCATTTTGCTTTAGAACATTGGAGCAAAATACATACGAGTAGGTACAGAGAGCCACAATGACTTTTTAAACAAGCTGCGGAGGTTACTGCAATGTTACTCCTACTGTTTTATTAGGAAAACTTATGGTGCAAGAGCGAGCGAAGCGAGCTCGGAACTTGGGGCACCCCGACAAGGACAGGCTAGGTTCAGTTTTTTTTTTAAATCTTTCAGAAATAGGAGCCCCTACGCCGTCGCTATTATTGATTGTAGTTTGCTTTGGAAATGACGAGCATAATGTATACTAATACAGAGAATGTGTGTGTTGAAATACATTTTCCTCTTTAGTGTAACGAGCACATAGCGGTCCAGCACAGACTTGGGATGTCTGTTGTAATAGACAGTCTGGATTTACGCGGACACGCGTCCGGACACAACGCAACCTCAATCACAAACTAGTTAATAACGCGTTAGTAAGTCATGCCGTGGACGATGGGCCCAAACATACCATTCCGTAGCCGACCGTAGGTGGTAACTGCAGGTGACGTGTCGCCGCGACACGACTGGTTTCTACGAATTTCTATGAAATATCTTCCGTAGCTAGCGACAGGTGCGTCGCCTTTCTAGAAATACATAGAAACCAGTCGTGTCGCGGTGTCACATCGCCTGCAGATGCCGCCTGCGGTAGGCTACGGAATTGTCCCTGTAAGGTTAAAATTCTAAATAGAGGAACTTATAGAGCTAATCGAAGACGTATACAAATACAAAAGCTGTCCCCGCCGAGCTCTCGAACTTATGACCTAAATTGGTTAAATACAATAATGTATGTTTACAAACCACACAGTTAAATAAACATTACTTTTCCGTGTAGTCGAATCACGCGATTTAATAACTGAACCAGTTATTCCTTTTCCGAAAAGTAAACAAAAAAAAGGCCGGAAAAGCGAACAAAAAAAATAAATTGGATGCATGAGAGCGCATAACAATAGTATACGCCAAAAATGGAGAAAAAAAAGCTATGACGACAGAGCTAGCAACCTGTAACATATTCACAAACAGAGGTCCTTTGTCTGTCCTGTCGGCGAATCCGCTGATAAATTGAAACCGTTCCCACTAAATCACTTCATTGGAACAGCCGGACCGTCACTCTGTTTAACAAAAAAGCAAAAAAAAAGCCGACAAATAAACTCTTTCGTAAACTCTATTGTAAAAAAAACATCTACGCAAGTGGGAGTCACACGTGTGCACTAGGGGTTTCCGTGCCACCAAAAGTATTTGCCACGATAGCGGCTGTTGCTACATACTTTTTTAACTCAAGCTCAAAGCATGTACATATTTCAATTAAACTATTTACAGGCACTTTTGAATTGACAATTCAAATGAGTCGGTCAGTTAGTCAGAAAGTTGAAGCTAGTTGCTCATTCCAAAACGTAGATCTCTATGGAGAAGAACGGACAATAAACTCTATAGACACGCTCTTCAGTCAAGATATTACAAAATCCTGGGTACAAAAAAGTTGGTTATTGTACTAGGTACTATTTTATTTGATTATCGTTTTTATTAGTGATCCTAAGAGTTCCATGGCTGTTTCTGTGTTTGTGCCAAGAGAATCTGTAATTGGGTCTGTGTTTGTAATGCTGTTGCGGTTGTAAAGACGTGGCAGACCATGTGACAGACAGACAGCAAGGGTCCAGTACCCAAAAGCTGCCAAAGCAAATTTAACTCAAACTAAAAGTATTTATTTCAAACTAGCGACCCGCTCCGGCTTCGCACGGATATGTATTATACATATAAACTTTCCTCTTGAATCACTCTATCTATTGCTGAAAACTGCATTAAAATCCGTTGAGGAGTTTAAAAGATCTAAGCGAACAGACAGCGGAAGCGACTTCATTTTATACTATGTAAAGAAGATAAATCAATTACTTTTGAATTGTTAAGGAGTCAGTCAGTCAGAAAGTTGAAGCAAGTTGCCCATTCCAAAGCGTAGTAGGTTCGTATGGAGAAGAACAGCAAGAAACTCCACGGACACTCTTTTAAATAAAAAAAGGAACCCCCTGGATTTTGGATACAGAACCCTAAAAACAAAAAAATACAATAAATAACAACGACAACTCTTTCGCCGCAAACTCTTTTGTATGAAAAACAAAATTGAAAACAACATGTTTTTGTTACTGTGACGTCACGGGTTTTGACGGGCGAAAAGCGATCACAAAGAAGAAAATTAATTTGGAAGGCGGTGACCGCTGGTTGTGACGTGCGATTCATTACGTTATAGAAAATCGCGGGTAAGGGTCGGGATACAGTGCGCAATGAGAGCGATTAAGTGAGCTTGATGAATTGTGGTCGGGAAAAGAAAAATGTTAAGTTATTCAAGCAAGAATTCATAAGGAATCGAGTTTGTTTCGTAGGGACCCAGAAGGATTATCATTTATTTGTTTACGGTCAGTTTTTAATGTGATCTTCCAATTTTTTTTTGCGTTTCTAATAATAAAGAACAGAAGAAATAAAGAAAATACGTTTATTTGCGGTACACACGACGGAAGGTAAGAACTAAACACGAAAATAAACAATATGGGGGAAAATATGCGTCACATCAACGCAAAACGGCCATCGTTCAGCATTATGCTGCGACCCTATGCGAGACAGAGCCCCAGCGCTGGTTTTCAGCGACGGCCGGCGTGAACGTTATGACGTCAACCGGTGCAGCATACAGTGAAATAACAAAACTAAAATTAATAAATACAATACTTAGTCCTAAATGTTTATATAAAATAATATAATATTTAATATGGTAACATTTCGTACCGTGGGCGACTCACGCACCGCAGACTTAATGCAGTCTGTGCGCGCAGCTAATGCTTACTTTTTATAATAATTGAGCCTCTTTTTAACTTTCTAGCTTTTTCACACAGTTGATCGCTGTAACTTATCCTACTGGAATGTACTACTGGCATAATAATTGTATAAATATAAGTATGAATGGATTAGGATAATTAAAGTGCCAATAGGGCAGTTAATAGCTTTAGCACCAATGGTAGTTTGTTTAGACGTGATTGTTAATCAGTAGACATCGGATTATACCTATGAGTTTGTATGTTTGCATATGCAAATGCATAAAACGCAATTTGTATAGCTTTATTGCATATTTAAGTACTTTTTCATTGATAGTGCTTATTCAAATTAAAATTAAATGCTGTTCTATATAAAAATAAAGAAAGTCAACGCATTTATCAACGGTACCGGCCAAACTCTGCCTGAAGAGGTTTTTGCAGAAATGGCGTTAAATTTCAAGTTCGGTCCAGTATCGTCAGTTGACGTAGTGAGGTAATTTTCAGCCTACAAAATAATATTAAGTGACAAACGTCCCAAGTTTGCTCTAGAAAGATATTTAATTGTATATTGTCACAAGAATTACATCTTTTATTAATATAAATACGAGTATATTGTGAAAATAAACGTTAATTCTATTTAAAAATATTATTTTGTGCATATTTTGTGCATAATTTGCCCTTTTTAGTGCATATTTGCATGAATATTTTGGCATTTTGATAGTTCATATAATCCGATGTCTACCACTGCAACCCACACTTTCTTGCTGATTATTTAATAATCAGCAAGGAAGTGGAAGGAAGGAAGTGTGGGTCGCCCTCAGGGCATGTGGAGTGACGCGTGACTGGTTGGTTGACTAGATGTGAAAAGCTGTATTTCCAGCTCAATGGTATGCAATAGATAAATCTTCTTCTTCTTTTCGTGTGGTTAGAGAATAACCTGGTGCCAGAGTTTTAAAGCCGCCCATGGGCCTCTGACTTGGCTTCACATGCCGTCGAGAAATATCTCTCAGGCATGCCGGTTTCCTCACGATGTTTTCCTTCACCGTTTTGAGAGCAGTGGTGATGAAATAACTTACACAAAGTAAAGTGCCTGCTTGGGGTCGAACCCACGATCTTAAATTCGTAAGTCGCGGCCGTTACCACTGGGCCACCACTGTTTTCATTACTTACTTCTTTGATTCTCTTATCTGTTAATTTATTTTATTAGAGGAACCCCGAATATAGCCTACTGAATCGTACTGAGCCGTACTGCGACTGTCCACGTTCGTTATTCTCGAAAAGCCGTTTATCTAATGCAATTCCAATGCCTATCTGCGTCTAAATTCATCAAAGAGAATTACGCTTTGATTAACACGTTAGGATTCCAATCTCAAATTTCGAAATCGAATTCTCTCATCAATGCAACTTGACTACTAGAAACTTAAAACGTTTAAAATTTTAGCTGTCTAGCTTTTATTAAGTGAACAAATAGAAAAGCGATTGTCAGTAAGGCCTTAAACAAAACTGCCAATCATAGATTTGAGTTGTCATGACATTGACAGGACTTAGGTATAAAATAATATGAACAACAACATCATATTTCCAAATTTTTTGTGGAAAAGAAACTAAAAATATATTTTTTTGGCGTGTCCAGCACTGGATTGCGACAATCGCACTCTCCACGACGCCAGAATTCCCGCCGGAGTTCTGTCCGCTGTGCCGTGATTTCTCGCGGCAGCGGACTTACGCCCGAACTTAAGCGTTTCGCCTCCTCGCGCCACTCCCAAATATGCGTGAGGACTTTTGCGTCCAGATCCCAAGGCGGGAATCCGGCAGGGATGCCCACCGCCTCACCGCAGGCCGTGCGGTATCCCCGGACCAACTGTATGGCCATGACCCTCTGGGACGTGCTTAACCGGCGGCGGGCCGTACCTGACAAAGGTATTCTTAAATGCCATCAATATGTGTATATAATACGTTATGTTGACAAAAAAATACCATTATAAGGCACTTTTGAACGTCAAAAGTAAAAAAAAAAATTTGTGATTCTAGTCACCCTTTCCAGAAGGTAGTTTTCGTATAGAGAAGAATGGGCAAGAAACTCCACCGTTATTCTCTTAATATGTTTTACAATATTTTGTATAGGTACATAGTTATTTATTTATATGTGAAGAATAAGGCTAGTTCTATAGTCACACGTCTAGACGCGCCGCTACCTGGGCAGCGCGCTGTTAACAACGTTTACCGAACGGCACTGCAGAAGCGCGCGACTTTGAAACGCAACTTCTACCCCATACATCTCCGAACGCGCGGGTTCCAACGGCGCTGCCGAAACGCGTAACAATAAAACCAGCCTTAGTGTTAAGAAAATTGTATGCATATTTGACTGCCAGGTACTACTGTTGAACATGAGGTCCCGGGATCGAATCGGGGTCGGGCAGTGTTTTTTATCTGGTGGGTAAGTACATCTCTACCTAACCCTTCGGGGAAATAACAGGCGTGATGTTGTAATATGTATGCACATGGCAGAGACTCGAGAGTAGCAATTTCCCGAGAATCTTTTGGTTGAATGCAATATTATGCGTAACTGTTTAACATTTTAATAAACTCAGTCTATACCGAACTATAGGCGTCCCCGAATTTACGGCCTTTGCCAACGACTAGAAAAAAATACAACTTTATTAAAATCATAACCTTAAAAAAGGCCCCGAGGTTTTATTATTTAATATACTGAGTGAAGACTGTGCTTCAACGAGTACATAGGATTCTCCGTCGCCCCTCGTCAAGCGTGTCGGGGGCAGCTTAACTTTGTTCTGCCAATAAATTTGTATGCAGCCCGGGGCCGTCCGCCCGGCCTTATTAGAGGAAGTAAATATAACCGAGTTAGGATTATTTTGATACAAACTGGTTGAGAGATAATCGTTGGGATTGGATTTATTTTGTGGTGAGATTGGGGCGTTTAGTTTTGTTAAATCTATGAAGTGGTAGAAATAAAGAGTTGGCTTTTCTGGTGCTGTTTTAGGACAATGGTGGTTCTAAAATTTGTTAAAAGTAGGTAGGTAATAAATATAACGGAGTGGGTATGTGTCTCTCTTTGGTCAATTATCAGCCATATTTTAACCACTGTGGGCGTACTGTGTGAGTAGTGTTGGTTATTGCGAAATGGAAAAACCGTTAACAGTTCATATCAAATTATAATTTACTATCAAATTCATACACTAGCAATTCACAAACTACAGGTACATGAAACAACTGTTCGGCATGCATGACATTTTCTACACGTCCTCACTACTTGACCGCCACCGACGAACTCTACTTAGCTCCGGCTGGTCCGAGCGTTATGTTGTAGACTCTATCGAGCACCGCTAGGCGGCACTGGCGTCCCGATCAGTCATCTCAGTAACCTATTTCCGACAAATATTATAACTTTAACATGTACGGTCAGGGAATTAATTGTTAGGCAAACTGACACCTTACTCGTACGTTAATTTGCCGTGTTAAAGACGTTTCATACAGTTTTCAAAAAATAACACTTTTGATTTGAATAAATGGACAATTTACGTTGGTAGTCAAGGACCCCAAGTTCTGGTTTGTCCCTCGCCAGAGGCTAAGCATTGCCATACAACGTGGCAATACCGCCAGTCTCTTGGCTACATCACCAGTCGACAATGATGCGGATGAATTTTTCGACGCCATATTTAAGTTTGTGAATAGTTTTAGTTAAGTTGGGATATCATTTTATTAATTAGGTATAAGTTGTTATTTACGTAGATAATTATTATAATCCTGAAAAAAAAAAAAAACTTATTACCAATTAATTTCGCTGACGTTTTTAATTAGAAAAAAACCAATCGCTTTTTTTAAATCCGATTTCAGTTTCATCCCTTCTTCATTTTGCGCAGAGTTGCTTCCATCTTTTTAGTGCAAACTGCAAACCCTATACGGGAAGATAGTATCATAATATGTGTGCTCCTGCGAGGACAATACCCGCGGGATGTGTTAGTGTAACCTGTTTCCTTCTAACACGGCAAATAAGGAAGCCAAAAATCAAAAAGAACTTTCTAGACATAGTCTTAAGCGCGTTTATCCTAAAAGTGAGCAACGTCGCAAATAGATGTCAAATACTTCGCTGTTTTGATTAATTTTGCAAAATTACTGTATGGAAATATGAAATGTGGCTAACTAATGGACTAAAATATTGATTATGAAATGCAATAATTAATATCGTCACACCGAATATTTAGTTTTAGATGTAAAAAAGTATTTGGAAACTTAAATGGTTACAACATCCAATTCCGTGTTATAATTGCGATTCATTGTTAATATTCTAGTTCGCTAGTTAGCCACATTTCATATTTCCATACAGTAATTTTGCCAAATTAATCAAAACAGCAAAATATTTGACAGCTATTCATCATCTGCGACTTTGCCTACTTTCAGAATAAACGCTCTTAAATACAAGTTTTTCACTTCAACTATTTTATATTAAAGGATGTTTCAAGTCCCATTAAGACACACATAATAGATATCCGTGTCGGTAAGGCGTTCTCAATCTTTTAAAATAATCTTTGCGATGCAGTCGACCGCCCCGCACACCATGGCCTTTCCTGGGGCGGCAGTCGCGACATATGTAGATAGCGATCGCTTTACAACCGAATTCGGTTGCGAAGTCTTAACTGCGGCCCTAGATCGAATTCGGTTGCAAAGTCTTAAGTGCGGCCCTAGACCGAATTCGGTTGCAAAGTCTTAACTGCGGCCCTAGATCGAATTCGGTTGCAAAGTCTTAAAAAAAAAAGTAAAAGTATTTTTTTTTTCCACACTAATCTAAGCACAGTATAGGTACATACAATAAATGGAGTGGACTGCAGCCTAAACTAGGGCAGCCCTGTATTTCAGGACTCCAGGTCTTCCTCCCGCGGCGAGTAAGTTGATACAAATTCCAAGTAGAGGTGTAGTTAATTAACCATTATAAGTAAGTAAGTAAAGTAAGTAAGTTTTAAGTGCGGCCCTAGACCGAATTCGGTTGCAAAGTCTTAACTGCGGCCCTAGATCGAATTCAGTTGCAAAGTCTTAACTGCGGCCCTAGATCGAATTCGGTTGCAAAGTCTTAACTGCGGCCCTAGACCGAATTCGGTTGTAAAGCGATCGCTATCTAAGTCGCGACTACCGCCCCTGCAGCAAGAGCGCTGGTCGTTTGGCACGGCACGCAAGCGTTAATGACATCATCAGACGGGCTCTTCTCACCGACATGTTTCGGGACATCGCCAAGCGGTTGTTCGACTCTTCATGTGACCAGAGAGCTGGCCAATTCTTAGGCCAAAGAAACAGCATTGCCATCCAACGTGGCAATGCTGCCAGCCTTTTTTTGGGCACTTTTCCCACTGACAGCAATGCGGACGATTTTTTTTATGCCCAATGATCTCTTCCCTTTATATTTTGTTTTTGTTTTTCCTTTACATACTTGTACATAATATATATAGTAGTTAGTTAATGTATAATCAAAAATTATTGAAATAAATTAAACTTACCTTTTGATAGAAAAACACTTTCCCTTTTTTTCTTTTTACATCATCATTATGCTTTCTTTGCTCGTGTCTTATGAATATTATATATACCTATAATATAAGTATATGCTTTATGTTTGTATTTATTATATAGGTACACCACAGACTACCTACAGTATTGTTTCCCCTTTTCAAATCATCTAAAAGTTGTTTTTAAAAGATCACTTTTAGCGATAAAACCGTTCATTGTGTATGTCTATGTAAAATGTATTATGATGTCTTTCATTGACTTGAATGTGCCCTGGCGGCTGAGAGTATGTCATGCTCACTCAAATGTCTCGCTGGTGGTGGCGTGTGTGTTGGATCGTTAAGTTCCCTTCAAAATGGTTGAGCTAAATGGTGCTGATGCATGCGTCATGTTCGTGAACGGGCGCCGTCAGTGGGGACTGGTCATCTCTTAGCTGCCACGGCTTATTTGAATTTATTTTAATTTATAACTATTTATAACTTCAACATGAATGATGTAACCAATATTTTGTAACCATATCATGATTTAAAAGAGTGTCCGTGGAGTTTCTTGCCCGTAATTCTTCTCCATAGGTAGCTACTACGGTTTGGAATGGGCAACTAGCTTCATCTTTCTGACTGACCGACCCCTTGACAATTCAAAAGTGCCTGTAATTTGTTTATTTGAAATAAATGCTTTGAGTTTGCGTTTGAGTTTGCATGTCTACATTTATATCTGTAATTTATATGGTGTACATACCTATTAGAGAGTAATCTATTCTATTCCTATTCTGCCAAATAAATGCAAAAAGACAAAATTAATTAACCAAGAAGCAATCAAACAAAACACTCAGTTTTGATTAAAACAATCATAAATCAAATATCATAAAATTTAATGGGCTGAAGTGAAATCCCTGTCCCTTAGCACTCGAGACCCACATTTTTACATTTCTCCCTCGTACCTAATTACAAAAATTAATTCATTTATTCCTTCCGATAATTAGTATTCGAGCCTTGCTCCGAACATCTGGTCCTTTATTAATGTCGCCCGGGATACGGGATCCCGGCGATCCCGGGATCGAGACGGGATCCCTGTAACGTCATTTGTCCGGATACATCCCGTGTTAATTTGTAATTTCCACGAAATAAGGTCTGATGTGTCGCTAATGGATAACATTTTCGTCAAACGGCTGAGTCTTATTTATTTTCTTGGTGCTTTGATGTATGAACCGCTCTTTGTTGACACTCACGCATGTATATTTATGCGTGTGTGTGTTATTTTTAATTATGCGGAGCCCTGACGGATGGCATCATGCTTTAAGTAACAAGTTTTAATGTTTGCTCAATTTAACGAATGAATATTAAACGTTTTAATTAGGATTATAATTTCAAATTCAAATTCTGTTTTCGTAGAGATATGTTAATATACTCGTAGTTATATTTTTTGTGAATAAGGTTATTTTATTAGCAGAGGGCTAAATTAAATTATCTATCTGCGTTTTAGAATTTATCTCTTAATTTTTCAGAGAAAAAGTTTATGTGCTTTTGTTTTTATATAAATCCTTATAAAACATACATCTACGCTTGCAACGAGCCCAAAAAAACATAATCATGCGGGACACGTCCACAGCGGCCATTTTGTCAGCCATTTTTCTTTTCGGCCGTCCGCTCGCCACCTGTCAACTGCTTGACCCTTGCATTTGTCACTCGGCGGTATTCGGGCAACATCGTGACGGTTCGGTTGTTTTTCGCAATTTATATACTTTTTTTGCGTTACCCGAATAGTCATTCTCGTCCTGTGGGATGTAATGTGTTGAGAGTTTTTCGGTCCCGTTGGTTTGCGGTTGGCAAGAATTATGTTACCTTGATTTTTAAATCGGTTTTTGACCGGAAAGTCGTATGTAAAAACCCTTACCTTAAGACACGGTCATTGGCTATGGAAATACCGTTGAGGAGAAAAAGGGTTTTCCAATATAATTAGTTCAAAACTAGTCCGATGAGTTTCGGAGTTTCATTCTCATCGGATGCACAATTGAGAGGGACCACCCACTCTACTCTTCACCGTTTATTATTAGTAGGACGGGTTTTACAAGAAATCTATAAATATTCAATCTTTAAATAGACAATTTGCAAGAAAAAGTACGTCACTCCTACGATTTCACTTTAACACTGCATAGAAACTCATTTCTTTTTTGGCGGCTCCTCCATTGCCACATGCGAACTACGCATCACACTGACGTCATGCAAAATCCTGCATCGCGCAAGCAGGGACCGTTTGACTGGCATATACAGGGTGGTAGGGCCATCGACGCAAAAACTGTTACCATGGATTCAGTACATCATTCTGAACCCACCTGCGTTGAATTTTTTTGTCGGTTATTAAAAAAATATCTGCTGTTTCATAGAAAAGTGCAATACCTACGCGGTCAAAATGTTTGGAACAGCAGATTTTTTTTATACTCATGAATACATGGTAACAGTTTTTGCGTCGATGACTCTGACACCCTGTATACAACGTCCCGACATCAATCGTCGGGCAGTTGCCCACCAGACACAACACCCGTCTGGTCGGAGGGTCCTCCCTTTTCTAAAGAGGATAAGTAAACTTAATACCCCGTTTCTCTGTACGCAAGCAAATCTGTGAGATTTTCCACAATCCCTTTGTTTATATACAATACAAATTTCTCTGAACTTGGAACTGATATCCATGCTGTCAACAACGAAAATAAAAGAAAAAATAATTCCAATTACGTTGAAAAATGTATTGAAATAACTGAAGCTTAATACCCTCAAGCTGATAGAATAACGCAGAAGTTTCAACTGAATCGAGTAGAAAATCGAGTGGGCTAACATTGTTTTCGAAGCTCGTACGATTCAGTAATATGTGACGAAATTACTTCAATCGATTTGGGGTTATCTTTTGAACGAGGGTTTGTCGATAATATGTAGTTTATGGTTGTTTGGTTAGTGGTTGGTTGGGGTTGGTTGGTCGGTTGGTTTGTAGTTTATGGTTGTCATGTAGTGGAGGGAGGGGCTCGTGGCTAAATGATAACAGCCGCACGGGTCGATTGAAGGTTAAGCTACGCTCGCCGGGTTCGGTTCGTGGATGGGTGACCATCCAATACATATCGAGACCTCTCCATGCCTCGGAAAGCACGTTAAGCCATTTGTCTCGGCTGTTATTTGTAGATCTTTGGCAGATGTTATGTATAGTCAGAGCCCGAAAGTCTGACATCTTAAAAAAAATATTTAATGTAATGTTTTTAATGTGTAATGTTTGAATGTGTATTGAATCCTTGTGTATATTATTTCTATGTAATTTGTAGTGCTTAATATGGGAACAATTTCCTGAAATAAAAGAATGTTTAATTAAATTTTAAAAAAGTAATCGTACACTAGTTTTCTTTTCATTTCATTTATAAAGCTAAAGTATACGTACAGTTATAGACCCTGTTAGGGCACAGCAACATAAGTATAAACTTATAATTAAAATTAAAATTTAAAGATAACATTTTGAAAGTTATTTTCTTTGAATTTTAATTTATACATTTATGTGAACTTATAAATTACGTATTAATAGTTATAGTTATTGAGATAATGTTAATGTTAGTGTTAAGAATAACCGAACCTGTGTTTTATGAATAACTGTAATATTTTTCCTGATTTACCACAACATAATATCGTTATAGTATCCTTATGACGACATCACAGACACATCTCCATAGGGGCTTGTCACATGAAATTGGATTGTCAACTTAGGATTACATAGGTTGTAACAGCCATTGATAACTTGATTAATATCCTGGGTATTGATATGGATAACTTGAGCAGAAAACTTAAATGTTACTCTCGGGAAATCATTGTACGGTTTCCGTCTTTACTTAAGTTGTAAAGGTTATCTGTAGCTTGGTCTCATCCTGCCTACTGAAAAGTTTTCTTTGAGTTTTGGGCGTGGTAAGTCTTGATTGTTATACACAACTAGCTTCTGCTCGAGACTTCATAAGTGTGGAAGCTTACTATACAACGAAAAACGTAGCTGTGTGATGTATGTAGCTTTCTATCAGTGAACGACAGCCAAGTAATAGGTCTCGAGTTCGAACCCAAGGCACACCTCTGACTTTTCTGCGGATTCATGTCCGTATTATTTAATTATCATAACATAACATCACACCTTGTTTCCCCAAAGGGTTGGGCAGAGGAGTAACTGTAGCAGGTACACTCACATTTTGCAAGTTATGTTTAAGTCCCATGTAATAGGGGGCGAGCCTATTACCATCAACTGAGCACGAATCCAGACTGCACGCTGTTACTGAGAAATTCCAGATAGAAAAAGTTAATAACTCTTTGCCCGACCTGGGAATCGAACACAGGACCTCATGCTCAACAGTAGCGCTTGCGACCACTTGACCAACGAGGTATATAATTATCACTTGCTTTAAAAACGATGAATGAAAACATCGTGAGGAAACTGGCATGCCTGAGGGATATTTCTCGACGGCATGTGAAGCCAAGTCAGAGGCCCATGGGCGGCATAAAAACTCTGATACCAGGTTAGTTACTAACCACACGGAAACGAAAGAAGTAAACGTTTTTTTTCGGATGAGTAGTCCTACAATCAAACTTATAAACTTTACCTCTTTTTAATATTTCTGTGATTAATGTTAGTAATTAATGATTCTAACTAATTAACTAATCAAGTAAGTAGTTACTGCATGGTTTTTTGAAACTCGACAAACATAGGTCTTGCGTAGGCGTTGTAAAATGGCTTAGCGATCCCAGTCTATTTAGCTGAATACCATTACTTAACATGGAGCAATTGCCTATCTGACCTCCACAATCCAGTTACCGGGCAACACTTCAAAGACCCTGGTAAGACTATTTGTCAGACCCTCGGGCTTCTGACTACCCGTAATGACTGTCAAATATCTACAAATGACAGCCGGGACCAACTGCTTAACGTGATTTCCAAGGCACGGAAGGGTCTCGGTATAAAATAGATGATCACCCATCGACAGACCGACCTCAGCAAGTGTTGCTTAACCTCGAAGATCGACCCATGCTGTTATTAATTAGCACATTAATGTATTAGCCGAAAAGCAATTAAACAGATGTGTGAAAAACTCCAAACTGACTGGCAAGTGATAATGAATCAGAAACCTCGTGTGATATGCAAAAACTAGTTGAAACGATTACTTTTTTACGGATTTCCGAGTTTTTATTATTTTTTCCGCTCGCTGCAGCACGCTGTTGTTTTCTGGTTGGAAAGTTGGATGAAATGGAATTTAAAAAGCTGAGTTGACTTTGTCGCGGCATACGGGGAGTTTGATAAAACGTCATGTGGGCGTCAACTGAAACAAACGCCTGCATATATCTGTATACCTGGTAGTGTTTCGAACGCATTCTTGCTAGGTAAGTTTTTAAAACGTGGTTTTCACTGTTTTAGGGTTTTTGTATGATTGCTGTTTGAGGCGCTCAAGGCTAAATGATAAGAGCCGTACGGTTCGATCGCAGGTTAAGCTACACTTGCCGCCGTCAGTTCGTGAATGGGTGATTATCCATTACAGATCGAGACTCCTCCGTGCCTCGGCAAGCACGTTAAGCTGTTGGTCCCGGCTGTCATTCATGGATCTTTGACAGTCGTTACGAGTCGTCAGAAGCCCGAAAAGTCAGACAAACAGTCTTAACCAAGGGGTATTTATAGTGTTACCCGGTAACTGGTTTGTGGAGGTCAGATAGGCAGTCGTTCCATATAAAATACTGGAATTCAGCTGGATCCGGATAGCCTGGAATCCGACCCCAACATAGTCTGGCAGATTGATTGTAAGATTTCTGTTGAATTCTAACTAACAATCTGTAGTACCTAGTAATCTGTATACGCAAATGAACTTATTTACTCTCTTCCTTCTTCCCAATATTTTAGCCTTGATTTCCATATCCCAATGGAAGCACGCGGAGATTCAAAAACTCAAAATTTAAAAGTCATTTATGCAAACTAGGCTGAGAATCAGCACTTTTCGAACAACAAAATTACATAAGACAGTCCCCCAAAACGCCCGCCCTTCACCACTTCCTAGTGCTTTAGCTGAGAAGAAGAAGTGGCGCAAAAAAGTCCCCAGCATAAATATTGTTGGTAAGCTTGTTTACGGACGTAACCCAGAAGCTCTCTTCTCTAAAATTAAACCACGTATTCCATACATTCTCAATCGATCGATCCATAACAGATATATCACCTAACAATCTTAGTACACAACCCTAATTGTTCCCAGGCTATTGTGCCAAACTACGGGCTATGAATTATAGCCCATTATAGCCTGCTTGCCGGCCACTGCCAATACGAGCAGGTATGGCAAATACAGGACTAAACAATGGGCTCTTGTTGTACGGTATGCTGTCATAAATAGTAGCTAGGGGATAATTAGAAAGGATTTCAAGGAGAAATTGTGCTGTTCTTTTGTTTGTAAAATGAACTAGGTATGCCAGCGGTTTTTTTTTGCTGAATATACAGGGTCTATTTAAATTAGCGAGCGAAACTCCGTAGACGCAGCGGGTATCGATATTAAGGTGAATTCGCAGCCCTAAGATTTAAATTTTCTTACGTTTTTTGCAATTTGTAGGTGTTTTTGCAGTGTCAGCTTTTATCTTGATCAAAATTTGATTAAAAAAAAGAAACGTTATTTTCTTCGGTCGTTTTTTATTTGAATCAGCTAGCGCCACAGACTTACGCTGTCATTCTAGTAATTCTGACATATGAACTTCAGTATGGCGCCTCGCTTATTGACGCAAGAAAATGGCACCGGTGACTGAAAAGTTGTGCAGAAATCGGTTGTCAAGGTATGGGCATGTGATGCGTAGGAATGAGAAAAATGTCGTGAGGAAAGTTTTGAGTATGAATGTGGATGGCTATAAGAGTAGGGTAAGACCAAAGAAACGATGGATGGACTGTGTGGAAGATGATATGGATAGAAAGGGGGTGACTACTGAAATGACGACTGATAGAGAAGTATTGAAGGAAAAGACATATTGCGCCGACCGAATGATGCTTTCTACCAGCAGGGGGACAATGATTGTTCCACTGCTGGCATCATTCCATTTTTGACATCAGCCCCGATTCTGCGTTACTTCTTGCCAATTTCTAATAAATCTTTCCGTCTACTATTCCGTTTCTTAATTACGTAAGGATAAAGAATCTCCTAAATAAAACATTGGTTGTAATAAATATTCTAACTAGGTCAATGATCTAGTGCTGTCGTAAAGTAAGTCCTTTCTACGTCAGTTCTTCCCCTCAACGTCATTCAAACCGCCCGTTGTCAAATACGTCCTCAAGTTGAGGACGTTTTGGACAATTTGTGAAGATGATACGGAAATGATACCCGCTTTTTACTGGCCGCCCTGAAAAAAATACACTCCTTTTTGGGCAGTCGTTTAATAAAACTGGAGCATGCTTGAGTCAAATGCTCGAAGCGAGCATTCGCCGTGTTTTGTGTATCGCCAGTTTGCGAGCGTTCGCTGCGTCTTATTTATCGCCAATTTGTAACCAAGCTCGCTTCGAATGATACATAAACAAACGTTGTAAGTCAGTCTCCGCCTTTACAGTAACGCAGAAATGAAAAACACTTGTTATAAAAAACCGGCCAAGTGCGAGTTGGACTCGCACACGAAGGGTTCCGTCCCACCGTACAATATTTAGCAAATATGACGTATAAAAAAAAACTACTTCCTAGATCTCGTTCAAACCTATTTTCGGTGGAAGTTTACATGGTAATGTACATCATATATTTTTTTTAGTTTTATCATTCCCTTATTTTGGGGAACCCCCAAAATTTATTGTTTTTTTTCTATTTTTGTGTGAAAATCTTAATGCGGTTTATAGAATACATCTACCTACCAAGTTTCAACAGTATAGTTCTTATAGTTTCGGAAAAAAGTGGCTGTGACATACGGACGGACAGACAGACAGACAGACAGACATGATTAATCTATAAGGGTTCCGTTTTTTGCCATTTGGGTACGGAACCCTAAAAATTACATCTTTGAGAAAACACCTATATCATTAAACAGTGGTTTTGATAATACTAGGTTCGACCAGCACCATAAAATATCTATCAAAACTTTGTGAAAAAATCGCTTTTGAATTTTAGGTAAGCGTACGGTATTAATGTTCGTAAAACTTCAGGGATTTATTTATAAACGTTGCTTAAACTTAAGTAATGATTAGCGACTATTTATTTATGATATTTGAACGTCAATTTACTTTAAACCCCTAACCTCGGTCACACGCAGCGAATACTCGCTGCGACTAGATTAGCTATTCGCTGCGACTAGATTGGCTATTTGCTGCGACTACATTGGCTATTCGCTGCGACTAGATTGGCTATTTGCTGCGACTAGATTGGATTTTCGCTGCAACTAGATTGACTATTTGCTGCGACTAGATTGGATTTTCGCTGCGACTAGATTGGCTATTTGCTGCGACTAGATTGGGTTTTCGCTGCGACTAGATTGGCTATTTGCTGCGACTAGATTAGCTATTCGCTGCGACTAGATTGGCTATTCGCTGCGACAAGATTCATTGTAGTTAAATTCACCGCAATTAGAATTGAGCATGTTCAATTTTATCATATCGATCATTCGCTGTGTGTGACAGGGTATTCGCTGCGATGAGCCATTCCGCTCAGCGTGCCGCTCTGTCGAAATTTGCGTGTAGAAATCGCTGTGTGTGACAGGCAGGCAGCGAATACTCACTGCGAGTATAATTTGCGGCGAATTCATTCGCAGCGAGTACTCGCTGCGTATGACCGAGGCTTTAAAGTAGAAGCACAAAATTAAACCTGCAAACGAACCAGCTCGCAAAGCTACATATTTAACCATACAGGTGATGAAAACCTATTCTACCGTGACGTTCATACAGGTTCCTTTGCTCGTCATTGTTCAATGGGAACAATTATTCGCAGTAGGGCGACCAAGCGGCAGCAATTAACGAGATCAGTTCCGGACAGCGATCGGTAATACTCCTTTGATTGTCCGAGCGATTCGTCCGCGGACAATCCAATTTTGTGGACGCCAAGTCCCATTGTGTGTTTGTCCGGTAGCCGCTGTATTTCATTTGTCTTGAAATTTGTGGCGATTTATTGTCACATTAGTGATGTGGTTGGTTGTGGGTGTTATATGGGGAGCAGATTAATTATGGGAATGGTGTGTGGGATTGGTAGCGGTGTTTCACTTATTAATGAGTGGCGTTAAGTGCGGTTAAGGAAAATATCGTGGAGAAACCTGGAGTTAAAGTTAACATAATTATGTAAGTTTGAAATCACCAACCCGTTTTGAGCGAGCGTGGTGATCAATGCTCGTGCCTTTTCTGTATGAGAAGATGCTTTTGCCCTCCTGTGGGAAAATAGTAGACTGGTATTATTGAGTGCGGTGCTATAATTGGATATGTTGCCCATAATTTATTTTATTTATTAAACTATATGCACAAGTAAAAAAATATACTGTACAAAGGCGGACTTTTTGCCTGAGGCATTTTCTACCAGTCAACGTTAGGGTAATGCAGAGTCAGAACATGGCAGGTGCAACATATTTGATAGATAACTCGAAAAATAATAAATACTAATACATACTTATAAACAAAATAAACTTAGTCAAGAGAAATAACGACAGGTAGAGGAGAAAACGAATCCAGCAAATCAGCGCAGGGATGATTCTGCCACTTCTTATGAACATGCTCACGTGCCTTCACTTTAAATGATAACCGACTGGTTGCTGTCCTGATGTTCGGAGGGAACACATTTCAAAGAAAGACAGCCTGGACGAAGATAGAAGAGCGAATGAAACCAGAGCGGTGAAACGGACATCGTATAAGACGATTGTTGGTGGAACGAAGATTTTTACTAAATATAATTTACTACAAAGAGTTGGAGTGCCAGATAAGATTGCGTATGACCACGAACAGTTTGGATTAAAATTTTGAAGACGTGTTAAATCGCTGGGGGGTTATAATAGTGGTGTTTTTTATCTCTCGTCATTACCAAAATTTTTAATAGTTCATGTGCTACCGCAGTGAGACATTCTGAGTGCTGCACTGTAACTCGGAGTTTACAGCTAACTCAGGGTTAATCCAATAATTCACTTTTGATCAACCCTGAGTTAGCTGTTAACTCCGATTTATTTAGATAACCCATGAACGCGCAAGTTGGCCTAAGTGTGTTACACAATTACCTCGCTGGTTATCGTAATACCAACATATTGTCCCACTGCAAGGCTAATGCCGCTTCTCATACACAGAAGGCACGAGCATTGATCACCACGCTTGCTCAATACGGGTTGGTGATTTAAGACTTCTACCTATCTTGTTTCTTGACTGGTTGTCTTGCTAACTGACTGATATTTAACCACGGCATGACATTTTTCGTATAGTTGGTAATAGCTATTCTACAAATGTTCACCTTCGTAAAACATCTTGGAGCTGCAATCACTGACCACTGGAATGAGCGTATGATGGGTTGGTTAAGAACATGTGCATGTGCATTCCCGGCACAAAGCGTAAATTTGAACCAATAGCCAAGTATTCGGCTTCGACGTTGGAGCAGCCCTACCTTGACAAGACTGATGTACATGTAGCCGATAAACTGAGAAAACGACGATTGCAATAAATCGCGATAGATAATTGAGCCAACTAGTGGTCGCCCTCTGTTCGAAATTCGAACATAATTCATTTAAATTTCAAGTTGTATAGTACCTACTAATTCCATGCTGCCATGTCATTATTCTAAAGTATCTTGTGTGTCAAATAAGTGTAATGTTTTTTATTTATTAATTATATTTTTTTTCTAATGCTTATTAAATAAAAATATTAACTCGCTGCACTCTTTCTCCATGTAAACTTTAACTGTGCCATATTTCATACTCCTCCGTCCGCGTAATTTTCGTAAAAAGGGGTACAAAGGTTTTGCAAAAAAAAAAAATAGCACTAGACAAGATAGTTGGTATCCAATTAATTGTTCCAATAGTGAACAAAGTAATCACAAACCCGCGCACAAACAAATTAATTAATTAATTATGTGTGTCTGTGTGTTAATCTTGTGTGCCTATTAACTAACATGTAGATCAATGAAGCTTTGAGATATGTGATATTTCTAAAATATCCATTGGAAGGAAACGTAATTAAAACATTGATTGGAATGTTACACACACACCAACATACACATATCATCACGCCAATATCCCCGAAGCATATCTCTGCATATCTCTTCATATATATCTCATATATGTTTTTTTGGAAGTCGTTTATTTTTTTTAAATGTAAGTTATATTTATTTTTCACTTTTTGTTGTGGTACCTAACCCATACAAATTCGAGTAGCATTTACCTGCTATGTAAATAATAGTGACAGGAACTTATTATAACATCATCCACATAGACTAAGTGGGAAAAATAAGTATTATTGAAGCTAACTCAAAAACTACCCAAGCAAAGTTAATCAAATTTATAAGGAACCACTTCTGAAGTATGACCTATCAACCAAAAAATAATCATCAAAATCAATTCATAATTGGCGGAGTACTTGCGTAACAAACATAAAAAAAACATACATTCGATTTGAGTACCTCCTCTTTTTGAAGTCGGTGAAAAAAGGACCTTCAAATTTATTTTTAGTTTCGTTAAAACCTGACTCTGACTATTACAAACATTTTAAAATAAAATAAAATCTGACTATTACAAACATTATAAAATAAAAATAAATTACAAGTCAGTCCAGCCGATCTCCAGTGATGCGCGTATCAACGCACAGCATTTCATTTTTATTAAGAAAAATATTTCAGCTAACTCTGTCTGTCTATTAGATCTGTGTAACACGGAACGTGTCTACGTGACGACCATCGCGATCCATTATCAGAAGCTCTGACTCACAGGGAGGGAAGGGGAAGAATGGGTTGAATTGATTTAGGGGAGGTCGGGGGAAATGGACCACGAAGTAATTTCACCGTGATTGCTGTTATTAGTAACGATGGGGTTTTTTTTTTTTTTAAGGTTAAGTGCTTTCTAATTTATTGTAATTTAGCACCTAGTGTTAATAGTAAGTTGTGTTAAAAATTTTAAAAGTATATATTACGAGCAAAATAAAAAAAATATAAATTGATTGTGTAAATTGTACATTTTGCATTCGCCTATAAAAGTTGTAGGTAGTATATATTTTTTATCAAGTCATAACTCCTGGCTGCCGAATTAACTGGCGGCCTTAATTATTATTTTTGCCACACAATACTCCAAAACCACTTCGCCCCGAACTAGAAACTATAGCCTCTCTACGATCACACTTTTCCGTAACACCGAAATGGTATATAAAATATCACTTCAAATCATAAGTATCACAAAAACCCACATTATTATTCTCTGAACGTAAAAACGGTCCCTTGTCAAAGACTTGACACGGCTATTAAGGTCACTGTCCAAACCATAATAGAACAATCATTCTATTATGCCCAAATTATTTAAACAAAAGCACCCTAATTGACCCCAAACCACTAATTGGACCCAAAATGTTTGTAAAATTAAATTAAACATGTAGTTTAATTGACTTTTCTTCTGAGGGTGAAAAAATTGAATTTACGCAAAATTAATTTTAATCGCGGTTCAATTTATCTGCGAGGGTCGAGGGCTCCTGTTGCGTCGTGTTAGACCAAAGCGTAATTGTCTTTTTAAGGTCCAGTCTTTCGAGGAGTTTAGTTGGTAATGTACAAAGTTTTGGAAGCGCTTAGGGCGATCTCTTGTTTGAGATTAACTGCGCAACAGTGTCGAACGCTTTTGTTAAATCCACGCTGAAATAAACTGCCATTTTGTGTTTTGATCAGCAATCTGGTTCGATGAACCAAATCAGTTATTTTTCCACAAAATCGACATATATTCTGGCATGGAATCTATCATCCATAAGCAGCATGTATGAGAAAGGTGAGGTCATATTTAAGGGTGTGGCAGACCATCAAACTGAACAAGTTTCTGCATGGGACCTATATCGTAATCGCGAAAACAATATCAACTGTTCTATACATTTGGGTCTCAGACCAAATAAAAAACCAAATCAGAGCGCTGTCAACAGTGACGGACTGCCCGTAACGACTGTCAAAAATCTACGAATGACAGCAGAGACTAACGGCTTAAAGTCCTTTTCGAGAGGTTTCGATATATATTAGATGGTCACACATCCACGAACCGACCGCGGCGATAGTAGCTTAACCTCCCATCGATCCGTAGGGCTGTTATCATTTAGCCACGAGCCCCTCTTCTTTCAAACATTCACTACTTAATAATTATAACCCCGGAAATGAAAGTTACAACGTACGGTTCAATGGTGAACTGCAGTAATCCATTACTTGGTAATCCATTTGATAATACGATTCCTAGAAAATGTTATTTCCAATTCCTGGATAAGCCCGCCCTAAACTTGCAACTAGTTAATTCACTTCGTTAGCGGATGTCAGTGGATATTTTGAATCCAACTCGATTTCCCAGGATTTATAAATGATTTTGTCGTAAAGTGACCTAATTGGGACCTATTATTTATTAATTGGGGCTCGTCTTGTTCATATTTGATTTCATTCGTCGTTAGCATTTCAATTGAAAACTAAATCGTATGCAAACAGGGTCATGTTTTAGTCAAGTGTGCGTTTTCAGTGTTTTTTTTGATGCATTGGTTTAATTTCTTTCCATTACAAAGTCATTAGTATGTAGAGTAAGATAGTATTGACGATCGAACATTTTTATCCGTAGCAAACTAGAATAACATTCACAAATAAAATTATCTTTAGCAATGACTAATGTTGGTACCAAATTATTCTCGTGTAATCTTGGTCGTGTTTTCTTTCACTTTTATCATTCAGACTTTTACCTGAAACCTCGCAGGCTTTTCCCGTGAATGAGCTAGTGAACTACATTTTGTAATGCCACTTTTAGGCAAACTAAAGATTCATAAGGCGGAAGCGTCACGGGTAGCCAGCGAAATTAAAAAATTTCTCACGTTTTTTGCAATTGCAGGTAAGGATCAGGTTCTATGGTGATCTAAATATGATGCTCGGCCATATCAAATGTTTATATATAGAATTATAATCATAAAAGACTTTCAATACAACTCTCTAAAGTTCATGTTATCCTATTGAATGACTATTTCATGAAATCACGACATTTGAGGATTATGCTAACTTAAGGAGTTGTATTCTGATGATTATAATTCTATAAAGCCAAATTTGTTACGGTCGCGAATCATATTTTAATCAAGATACAACCTGACACTGACCTGAAAATTGCAAAAAACGTAAGAAAATTCGAATTTTGTGGGCTATCTTAGCGCATCCCCCTTAAGCGACTAATAAAAGGTATTTATAAGACAGATGTGAGTGGAAACGCCGGGAGGGGACGCCCTAAGGACATAGATATACTGAACTATTCGGTGATGTTCTTCAGAAAAGTCAGGTGCGTAGTACTCGCAACAGACGTGCGTGTATGACCAGATGTATGGACGTAAACGAAGTAAAAGGAGTATGTAAAGATCGTAGCAGGTGACGTACTGTAGTTTGAGTCTACCCCAATATTAAGAACGCATGAGTTTAAGTATATATTATGTATGTAAAGATCTCTCCGTAAGAATAGAGATGTTGAATGGGGAAAGTAAAAATCTATTAAGTCCGTCAGTGAAATAATAAAAAAATATTAGACACGTATTTTTTGCATTATCATATTAATAAAAAAATATTTAGATAAAACGCATCAAAGTTGGGGAGTGAGGGATCACTGCGTCACAAGTTGGTATAAAATCTACCGGTGAGTGACGCCATGCTACATTTTAACTCAGTGTATTACCCTAATCTTTTGATTACGTAAAAAAAAAAATAATGCGTGTTCAATATTTTTTAATCATAGCTGACGAACAAAAAAATATATTATAGAACTTGACACATTATCCGGAAACAAAACTCATTTATACTAAGTCCATGCATAGTTTAGCCATCTAAAATATTCAAGGACATTCTTATTCCAAGTCCCCAACAAAACTTAATTACAGCGAGAACGAGGGTCAGAACTAGCCAAGATAAAATGAAACAAGCAATTATAAGCGAAGTGTGACTAAAACTTGCGGAAAACTTCGCGTTGGTGTGACAGAGGTCACTTTAATTTGTAATTCAAACTTCGTTTGAGGTCAAAGAGGTCTCTATTTGGCCGGTGGATCCGCATTAAGCGTACCATCAAATGCCCCTTTCTGGTCAAAACGACCCACATTTGCGATCGCAAATAATTAGACCTTGTTTGTGGCGGTCCTTTCTACCCTTCGATAATAATTTTGGATACACCGTCGTTTAATTTTTTTATTGCGTGAGTATACGTCTCTTATGAATTTATTTGGGTCATTTTAAAATAAAGTGCCGTTTTATGTAAATGTTGAAACTGAAATTAATGTTTGTCTGGACATTGAAATGTGGCTATAAAAAATCTTGCATGATGTTTCACATTTGCATTACTTAGCTTATGTTTTCAACACAAACATGCAATAAAACTAGAGGAGGATCGGCAAAATTAATCAAAAAAATTTTTTGCATCGTCATCAGCCTGCAGCGGTCCACTGCTGGATATAGGCCTTTCCAATTGCATGCCATTCAGATCGATTCTCGGCAACTCCCGTCCAGCTGCTACAAGCCACCCTTTTCTTTTTTTTGAAGGGAGGAAATTATCAAATAACTTCTCCCGCTCTGGGCGGAGCGGGAGGGCGTGTCAGACTCTTACTGACTAAAACTCACCCGTGTTCCTTCAGTTGCCTGTACGTTGCCAAGGCCCACGGTATCCCTTTCGGACTTTCCCGCGACCCCGGCAGGCATCAGTCCTAGCGGACCCCTTCCGTTGTGCTGACATCTCTTTGAGGCGCGCGTGGAACACAACGCTCCGTCGACCCGGGCCTGGTCCTAATCGGACGGTGAGCTACCCATTGCGCAACGTCCGCAAGCCCGCGCCTACGGTGGCCGGAAGTCGGCTCGCGACTCCCGACGCCCGGGGCGTCTCCTGCGGCGACTAGGGGCGCGAGGGCGCGAATCTTGCCTCTCCCTCGCGCGCTCCACTTCCTCCTTCGCGAGCATTACTGCTTCGCAGAAGAAAGTGACGGCATCCCATGCACTCTCGCTCCGGACCATGGCTTGAACCAGGGCCAGACGCGAGAGATCGTTGCCGCCGATCGCCTCCGTGAGGACACGGCGGTGCTCCGCCCAAGCCGGGCAGGCCTCCACCGTATGCTCCACCGTATCCTCCGGGCGATCCACACCGTGGTGACACCCGGGCGTTTCCTCCCGCTTTATCCTGAACAGAAACCTCTCGAAACAACCGTGTCTGGTGAGGACCTGCGTCAGGCAGAAAGTGAGGACGCCGTGGCGCCTCTCAAGCCACTCCTTAAAGAGGGGACTTATCGCCGCAATTGTGAGGTGCCAAGCACGGGGTTGCAACAAGAGCACTCTCCATGACGCCATGTGATCCCGCCGGAGCTCTGTCCGCTGTGCCGTGATTTCTCGCGGCAGCGGAGTTACGCCCCGGCGTTTAGCCCGCACATTTGGGAGTGGCGCGAGGACTTTTGCTTCCAGATCCCATGGCGGCAATCCGGCAAAGAACTACAAGTCACCCTGCAAAGATGGTCGCTTGATCGCTTGATTGTTGCCAAATCGCGATCTCCAGTCAAACACACGTTTACTCCAACGGCCATCGGTTCTACGGCAAATATGGCTGGCCCAGTGCTTCAGTTTACATATACTGTGAGCTATGTCGTTTATATTTTTTTAAATGAAATATCCAAATAAACTTTGTAAATATAACTGTCATAGGGTAGACCTCGACCTTCATGCTGCATAGTCGCGCTCACACACAACCTCTGTACAATGTTTCAGTGTGGTTGCCGGGGTTTGGGGGTTTCAGTGACCGCTGCGGTTTATTTGCAAAGGGGATTCTAAGCATGACACAAAATAGACATGAGTGTTAATTAAATTGTATAGAAATGCAACAGAAATATGAACTGTTTGCTTAAATCATGAAAGTTTGCATACGGCAAGTGCATACAATCATTACAACATACATCATGGCTAAAATTTTAAGAGCATAAAAAAAAAAAACATAGTTGACGTACTCGTATATTTAGTAACCTAATCCGCGTAACTGTTCTTAAAGAGTCATAAAGAACCCTGTAAGAAATCGACACGTGTTTCACGTCTCAACGAGGCATCCTCGGGATAGCGATTGACATGTTGCGAACCCGGGCCCGACGTGTGGACACGTCAAGCGTCGAGAGTCGCCGTTGTCTGCTCTCGACGCTTGACGTGTCCACACATCGGGTCTAAACACGTGTCGATTTCTTATAGGGTTCTTTATGACTTTTTACAGTTACGCGGATTAGGTTACTAAATATACGTCTTCTATGGTATTTTATAATGGATTCAAAGTCACGCCTGAATCAATTAAATGCATACTACTCGCAACCACCGCGGTGGCGTGCGACCAGATATATCATCGTAAACGAAGCAAGAGAAGTACCTATGTAAGGATCGTAGCAGGTAACGTTCTGTAGTATCTACCTACCCTCATAGGAAGAGGGCGAGAATTTATGTATGTATGTTTAATCATGAATATGTTGCCGTGTATTAGCAAAGTAGTAGAGAATTGCTTAATCATATGCTGAAATTATAGAAAACTAACTGCACCCCACAGTTTCACCCGCATAATTCTCGATTCCGTGGAAAAATCAGGTTAAAAAGTATTCTATGTCCTTTTCTAGGTCATAGTCTACCTATGTACCTAATTTCATCTTAATCCGTTAAGCCGTTTTGGCGTGAAAGCGTAACAAACAAATAAACTCACTTTCGCATTTATAATATTGCTTAGGATGGTCAATAGTTCGCAGAATCAGGGTTACAAATCAAAACTTCAAGGCACGTACCTCCTTTTCGGATTCATGTGCGTATTGTATAATTATCACTTCTTCAAAACGATGAAGGAAAACATTATAAGGAAACTGGGATACCCTAGATATATTTCTCAACGGCATGTGAAGCCAAGTCGAGGCCCATAGGCTTTATAGAAACTCTGTCGCTAGGTTAGTCACTAACCACAAGAAAAGATGAAGAGAAGATTAAAACTTGAACAAGAACGAACCTGTATTTTCAGCAAATAATAATTATTATTATTCTTATTTCAGACACTAATCTACATAGTACTCACATGATCTGCCCAAATTATGTCTGGACTTTAAAAGAGACTAACCCCTGAGTCTGTTTCACCATTTCTTCACAGGGTTAGTCAGATAGGAAATGTCGACTCCATCTATGTAGCTTATTGTAATTATTATTGTAATATATTATGACGTGTAAACGTGACGTGTCGTGTGTCGTGATTCCGTTATCCTATTTACAGAATAAACAATTTCATTTAATTTCGGGCCAACGAGAGCAGCTGTTCTAGTCGGCCATTTTTACTTCATTTTGAGAACAGTGCTTACAAAAACATTTCTTACTTTTTATTCCTTTCAGTATCCAAAAATATTCAACATTCGTATTTATGCTGAACAAGAGAGTACTCAAAGTAATTGTAGTAATTAAGTAAAAGCTGGACTCTCATCGAACTTCCAGTTATTTGGCATCGAATGTTTTATCCCGATGAATGTTTCATTTCTTAATTATACAGCCAAACAATGATGAACAACAATATTTTTACTTTAATTCTGAAAGTTTTTTGTAAAGCTCACTGTTCGAACGGATTTTTGAGTAAATAAAAGATGGATGCAGTGAAGGGATGAAGAATTACTCATTCTGCCAGCCGTTTCGCAACTTTGTTGGGGTTGACTTCCTGTATAACCGGATGCAGCTGAATACCAATATTTTACATGAAACGACCGCCATCTGACCTCTACAACCCAGTTACTGAGTAACACGATACTCCTTGGTAAGACTGGTTGTCAGTCTTTTTGACTTCTTGCTATCCGTAACGCCCGTCAAAGATTTATGAATGACAGCCGGGACCAACGGCTTAACGTGCTTCCCGAGGTATGGAGGAGCCTCGGTATGTAATTCGATCGACCGGTGCGGCTTTTATAATTTCTATATTCTTTATAAATGATAGCCATTCCATTTTTGAATCCTGAAAGAAAGAAAGATACATTACAGATTATCTTATCAGTGGTGGATTGATGTTGTTGGCACCCATTAGCTATAGCAGTGGCAGCCTAGTAATGTGCTGGGGTTGCGGGTTTGTACGAAAGGGATATCGCGGCCCCGGCACACGGGCAATGGAAGGAACACGGGTGGGTTTTAGTCAGTAAAAGTCTGACACGCCATCTCGCTCCGCCCAGAGCGGGAGAAGTCATTTGATGATTTCCCACCCTCAAAAAAAAAAAAAGGGGCGACATATGTCACTCTTGGCAACATTTAAATTATTTAATTATCACTTGCTTCAAACACGGGTATAAAGAAGACATCGCGAGGAAACCGGCAGGCCTGAGTGATATTTCTCGACGGCATGTGAAGCCAAGTCAGAGGCCTATAGGCGGCTTTAAAACTCTGACACCAGGTTAGTCACTAACCACAAGAAAAGATGATTAACTATGGCATAATCCAACTTCAATAGTTTAGCTTAGCTTATTCCTATAACTTTATGCGTACCAGCCAGGTACAAACCACCATAAAAAATACATGTGAAATTATATTAAAATTTTAAAA
Source organism: Agrochola lota (assembly GCA_947364205.1). Lineage (NCBI taxonomy): Eukaryota > Metazoa > Arthropoda > Insecta > Lepidoptera > Noctuidae > Agrochola > Agrochola lota. Next base: position 17,278,629 of record OX376240.1, read on the forward strand.
GCCCCCGTCTCAAACTTTTTCTCATTTCTCTTTCCTACTCCATCACCACTAATCACCAGACCCTGTTCATTATCTATCTAATAAACTATTAATTGAGACCATTCCAATGAGCCCAAACACGATACCTGTGCTGTGAGTTGGTAAGGGAGTTGGGTATCCTGCAAATTCCAGGTGATGCTGCAGCATCAGTTCAAGGTTACTATGTACTTCTAATATTATTGAAGTAACAGAATACCAAATTTCAAATCGATCAGACCTGTGGAAGTGGAAGACGCTCACATCCATTCATGAACTAGAAAAGAGCTGATAATCTTCAAACGGCTGAACCGATTTTGATAAAACATGTCAAAAACCACCGCTAGAAAACCTGCTTTCAAATTAAAAAAAACCGCATTCAATTCGCTTCACCTATTTAAGAGCTACGGTGCCACGGACACACACACACACATAGCGGTTAAACTAATAACACCTTTCTTTTTGCGTTGGGAGTTAAAAATAAACAATCAAAAACAAATCAGGTATATCGTATATGACTTGGCTCGCGAGGTTGTCGACATATGGGATATGTGTTGTATCAGCCAATGGATTAATAGCAAAGATCCTCGACCGACACCTGAGGAGGCTCTCGTTGGGAAGCAGGATTAAGGGCTTGATTCAGAAAGTGGTAGTTCTGGACACGGTTCCTATTGGTAGGACGTTCCTCTCTCTGGAGCCCTGATTGTAGCTTGAATCCTGTTCCCGATACCGATGGGCTATTATTTAATATATTTTAAAATGTTTTTATATTCTAATATTTTAACTGCAATTTATACTTGTGTATTGAAATAAATAGCAAAAAGATAACAAATTCAAAAGTAACATAAGCCACATGTTATGTTTCAGAAGACTCGCAGTCAGCAAGCATTTTTTTACAAAATTTATTTTTCGTATCACCAGTGCAAAAAAAAAAAAATTGAATAGGATCAGAAACTGCGGCAGAAACGTATTTTATTTTAAAATAAATTCTATTTCAAAAATAGGATTTACAACACACCGTGTGTGTTGCCAGGTCAAATAAAACACTTTGGTCAGTAGACTGAAAGGTAACTTTTGAATGGGTTTAGCTGGGATATGACTTAGGTCGAAATTCAAATTATTATTTGCACATTTGAATTTTTATGTTAACTTATAAAGTTTTATACATTCTTTTATTGAGATTTTATTACTCTTTTTTATAAAATTGTATAGTATAAAATAATATATATATTTTATTTATTATGGATCACTTATATAAAAGCAGTAGTGGCCCAGTGATAATGACTTACGAGTTGTAGGTTCTAGGTTCGAACCCCGGCAGGCGCTTTACTTTGTGTAAATGATTTCATCACCACTGCTCTCAAAACGGTGAAAGAAAACATCGTGTTGAAACCGGCATGTCCTAGAACCAAAAAATCGAAGACATGTGACATCTACCAACCCGCACTGGGCCCGTGTGACCCTCTCTCCGAAAGGAGGCCTATGTCCTACCAGTGGGAACAATAGAGTGTGATTATGTTATGACACATAAAAGTACACACAATCCATTTAGTATTAGTAACAACGACGTAAAAAACTATTTTAGTAAAACTTACAAACTAACCTAACAACAACTAATACTACGTGGCTCATCACATGTTGGCAGGTGCCTCCGCTCCCAGTGCCCAATACAGGGGCTGACCGCCTTGTCATATAATGTTCTTAGGATGCTGTTGGAGCTTCCGCGCAAGCTACCCATAAATTACTCATTATGGCATGAAAATCATCGACATGGGCTTCCGCGAACATCTGCGAAGCGCTGCAGAAACGCGAGAGCCCTATCAACATCCTAAAACCATATACTGAACACGCAGGACGTTGCACAAGCTGCACGTGAAGAAGGTTTGACAGTAATGGTGCATGTAAAAATAAAATTACATAAAAAATAGCTCCCACTGAAAATTACATTTAAAATTTAAATATTCCCAAGATCAAGTGGTCCAATCGTGCCCATCCTCCCACTCGCTTAATAGACTAAGTTTAATCTTGACTTTACTTCTTTCCCAGGTAATCGGGCGCTCAAGTGAGGATTAAATGTAAGTATTACTGCTAAGAGCAGATGTGCTCAAAAAACAAAGAAGGCCCGGATTTCCGAAGTGGTTAAGTAGTCCTTAACTTTTTGCTACTAGGTGTTAAACCACCTCGCATACTATGCGACATGCGACTGCGACAAGACGCTGACCTGTCGCATGCGACTGTCATCCGCGTGCACCATGTGTCTCGGACGCTGCAACAAAGTAGCGAGACCGTGCGATTCTGCAACTTGACGCCAGTGTCCGGAGCTTTGAACAAAATATATGACAATTTTCGATCGCAACCTGTCGTTGTGTCTTGTTGTCGAGCTGTCGCGTCGAGTGTGCGAGGTGGTTAAATGTTAGATCCCGCAGGAGGCAAAAATATTTGAATGGGCAGCCATACCCTTCGCAGGAAAGTGAGTGTAGCAAATAATTGTGTGTTTGCTCAGAGATTTGTCTCTATGGGGATGATGATTGTACTCGTTGATGGTACTCGTATATACAATTACGAGCAAAAATATATTACTATAGACAGGTCAGCAATAATATCTGATTTCATGATTCATTCTTAATATCTGTCGTCAATATGACAGGAAATATATGTGATAATTTGTGGAAGGCATCAGCACAAATATGTGACATCGAAGGAACACCAAAACTATCTGACGAGCCCAAATATAGGATGCTGTATCGGCTTCAAAAAGATGTGTCACGTATTAGAATGCAATAATATCAAACATGTCTTACGTTGCAATATCTGCCTACTCAGTTTCAGAACAATGTGATACCTGGTTCTGATCAAAAATATCTGAAATCACTTTGGCAGCATAAAAATCTAACACAATAATGTTTTGAATTTTCTTTTATTTCACAATCAGTGCCGCTCAAATTACAAAAATATGTGACATCTCACTGGAAGCATAGTACCTTATCCATTGTCCTCTAAAACTGTTCCATGTCAGTTGACTCAATTTGCGTTCCGATCGCCACAAACCGCAATATTGTATGAAACCGAATATATCCCACTACGCGAAGAGCGGAAATTGCCTATTTTGCTCTTCCACAGTATGATTTTTTTTGTCCACCATTTTAAAATTCAACCGTTTGACCCTTCTTTCATCCCCGAACTAATCAAAACTGCTTAAAATATACAGTGGTAATTTGAAATAGCTACAAATGTATAAATGACTAGGCAGGGAGGTTACATTAATATTAGATGGGCAGTCTCAGGTTTCATTAGCTAGGTTGTGAAAGTTTAATGAGAGTGACGTCACGAGGTCTCCGAGCTATCGCGTCGATGGTAGGTGAGGGTCGATTAGTTGGGTAGAGTGTGTGACAATGCTGGCTCAGTTACTTATGTAAGGAATTAATGATGTCATAGGTATCAAATGAGGATGGACTATAGTTTTGTTTTAGTTCACTTAAGGCGACGATAACGGACTTTTAACGATTTTATACTGAAGATCACGTCTAAATGAGTAGTGTTAATGATTTGGAAATAATATATGTTAAATTAGAGCATTTTCTTAATAACTTAATGTAGGAATATTTTAGATTATGTTTATATTACATAGAGAAAAACACATTTATATTACATAAAAAACTGAGAATCACGCAAAATCTATCAAGCGTATTTTTCTGAAACCTTCGCCATTTTCAAGATAATTTAATTATTGATCTTAATTAAAATACCTTTTCTTTTATGTATAATAAATTAATAATGCGTCTAATTTGGGACAGCGCTCCTTGATGGGCGAGTCCTATTACTGGCTGGACGTACGACGCGTTGCGTGAGCTCAGTACAGAATACGCAAGCTAACCACTCAAGGTCACTAGCATATATCTGCGTCTTAAATTGCCTCTTCTTTATCAGTAACCACTTACCATCAAAATGGAAGCAAGATGGTTTGCCCTCAAGAAAAAAAACAAACCTGACATGACTGTACCTATATAATTCGCAATCTTTTTCCTCGTTCCACCTTCTCCAGCTGTCCTCATCTAGCTAGTTATAAGAGAACTGTCACGGAGAGCGCCACTCGCTCGACAAAGCTCGTGAGGTGCGGTCATTAGATGGTTAGTTTGGGGCCAGGAGAACAGCGAGGGGTCGATAATGACTGGGACTTTGTTGAAATTGGACTAAGGTTTTTTTTTAATGAAAAGCATAGCATAACATATCATGTATTCGCAGAAAAGGTAAGCTCAAGCATCTAATATGCCCAGCCACCTTTCAAAGCTCATGATATAAGTCGGGAGCGAGCCTATTGCCATTAACAGGACATAAATACGCTTGAATTATTTTTAAAAGAGTAACTGTGGAGTTTTTGCCGGCTCTTCTCCATAGAAAACGACCAATTGGAACCGTGCACCTAGCTTCTGACGTTCCATAAGTGCCCATGTAAGTTTACGTGAAATAAAATAATTTGAATTTGAACTTGCTGCTTGGAATTTCTTGACCAAAAAAGCCAGACAGCCAAAAAAGAAAGACTTAGTACAGAACACGCAAGCTACTCAAGGTCATTGGCATATGTCTGAGACTTAATGAATTGAATGAATGAATGAATGAATAAAAACGCAGTCGCTCTAATTGTATAAAAAATACTAGGTAGTTAACAGAAACGCTGTTCCAATGGCCCCATGTTTTATCGCTCAGTGAACTACTGTAGAAAAACTAAAACCGTGTTAAGATTCCCCTTAAATCTTAAAGTATTCGAGCAAGATGACTCAAAATATTACTCCATGAACTCCAACTTTTTCTTTAAAACGCTGGATAAAGAAGATTAGAGGAATAGGTAGAATATTTATATGTAAAGTCAAGTATTCCCCGATGGGTTAAGCAGAGGTTTACCTTAGTGCACCCAAATTTCACCAGTTATGTTTAAGACGCAGAAATATGCCATATGCATGACCTTGAGTGGTTAGCTTGCGTGTTTTGTGAGCTCACGCAACGCGTCGTACGTCCAGCTAGTAATAATAGCACTCGCCCATCAAGGAGCGTTGTCCCAAATGAGACGCATTTTTTTTTTTAATACATAAAACAAAAGATATTTTAATAAAACACGTATACTTATATATATATAGATCAATAATTCAATTATTTTTAAATGGTGGTCAGTTTTTATCCGCGTTAGACACAACTTTACAAATTAATTTTACTATGTAATAAAAACATAATCTAAAATAATTATTATCACATTAAGTTATTAAGAAAATGCTCTAATTTAACATATTTTAAAAGCTTTTATTTAACTTGCAATGTATGTATGTATGTTTGTTTCTGGTGGAATCTTGCTACTCAATTTTGAAGCAGATATCTTCAACCGATTGAGCTGAAATTTTGTATACACGTTTAGTTTGGATGACAATACACGATAAGCTGTGTGACGTCAGTCTAAATCCAATATGGCGGACCATCCAAGACGGCGGAATAGTTATTTTTAATGCATTTCTACAATATGGGTATGAAATGAAAGGGCTTGTTGAGAGTAACTCGAAAAATAATGTGACGTCATTCTAAATCCAATTTAGCGGAACATCCAAGATGGCGGAATAGTTATTTTTTATGCACTGGGTATTAAATGAAAGGGCATGCCGACAATAATTAGAAAATATTCTGACATCACTCTTAATCCAATATGGTGGACTTTTGAAGTTTTTTATGCTTTCCTATAGTATGGGTATTAAATGAAAGGGTTCACTGAGAATTAAAATGCAGGTTAATAACTAAAAAGTAAAAAATAATTTAAAAGCAAAAAAAACCTTTTTTTAAAGCTTTTATTTAAATGCTGTATAAAGAAGAAAATAAAATTTTCTTTTAAAATTTTAACTATCAACTTATAACCTCATTATACACAATTTATATGATCATAAAAGTTTGTCGCGAGTTTTGCGTAAGTACTTATAATGTATTTAATTAAAATGTAATTAAAAAAAAAAACTTTGCAGATTAAGTTACTCAATAGGGATGATGCCTGGGTAAAAAAAATGAAATTCTAATTAGTCCGTCAATCAGATAATAAAAAAATATTAGACACGTGTTTTTTGCTTTATCATATTAATAAAAAAATACTTAGATAAAACGCATTTTAAGTTGGAGAGTGGGGGTCGCTACGTCACTAGTATGTATAAAATCTACATACTCGTGACGTCATGGCACATTTTACCTCAATGTTTCGCCGTAATCTTTAGATTACGTAAACAAAGAAAAAATACGTGTCCAATATTTTTTTATAATCTCGTTACTAGTTAATTAAAATGAATTTAATCTAGGTACTAGTTTATTTACATAAGTAAATCGCGCGAAGAGCTTTTATGATCATATAAATTGTGTATAAAGAGGTTATAAGTTGATAGTTAAATTTTATTTTCTTCTTTTTAGAGCATTTAAATAAAAGCTTTTAAAAAAAAGGGTTTTTTGCTTTAAAATTTTTCCAAATCATCAACAGTACTACTTTAGACGTGATCTCCAGTATAAAATCATTAAAAGTCGATTATCGTCTCCTATTTCCCATGTAATAAGCGGCAAACCTATTGCCATCAACCAGGCACAAATCCAGACTCCGGGCTCCACTCAGAAATTCCAGTTGGAGAAAACCAATAACACTTTGTCCGAGCCGGGAATCGAACCCGGGACCTCATGCTCAGCAGTAGCAACAACTCAGCCAACGAAGCAATCAGGAATGTATCTTAATATGACAGCTTTCTTAAAGTATTGTTATGGCCCATAAGTAATGTATTTGTTTATGATAGGCATAAAGGAATGTACTCGTTTACAATAATATGCTTTTACTCTTAATGGAATCGTTGATAGTATTAGTCATAAAAAGTTTTCCTTACCTTGGTTTTAATGATTGAGGAGCTCGTGACTAAGTAATAAAAGCCGCATGGGCTGATCCATCAGTTTAAGCTACGCTGGCCGGGGTTGGTCTGTGGATGGGTGACCATCTTTACATAGCGAGACTCCTCCGTGCCCCGGAAAGCACGTTAAGCCGTTGGTCCCGGCTGTCATTCGTGAATCTTTGACAGTCGTTACTGGTCGTCAGAAGCCCGAAAGTCTGACAACCAGTCTTACCAAGGGGTATCGTTTTACCCAGTAACTGGGTTGTGGAGGTCAGATAGGCAGTCGCTCCATTTATTTATTCTAACCTAAACCGGCCAAGGCCAATTACAATAGTTAAAGATAAACACAAATACACAAAAACATTATTAACATACTGGTATTCAGCTGCATCCGGTAAGACTGGGAGCCAACCCCATCATACATAGTTGGGAAAAAGCTAGGCAGATTGATAGGTTTTTTAATAATTATTAATGATTTATATACAGATTATTGTATGAAACACAGTGTGTAGAACTTACTCTTGAATAATTTATTAGAGTTATGACTAATAGCATTATTATAAGTCTCCTAAGAGTGTGTATGAGAGCTTTCTATTAAATAGTTTTTTTTTTTGCACGAAACGTGTAATATTAGAGCGTTTTACAGGCATAGTGCAAAAAAAAACTGTTTTTTTTTTTTCTTTACCCAACTATGTTGGGGTCCGCTTCCAGTTTTACCGAATGCAGCTGAATACCAGTATTTAACATAGAGCGACTGCCTATCTGACCTCCACAACCCAGTTAATGGTTAACACGATACCCCATGGCATGACTGGTTCTACTGTTCTTCTGGCTACTGTCAAATATCTACTAATGACAGCCGGGACCAACGGCTTAACATGCTTTCCGGAGCGGTTTCTATATGTTAAGGATGGTGACCCATCCACGAAAAAACCACGGCAAGAGTAGCTTAATCTTCGGTCGACTCGTGCGCCTGTTATCATCTAGCCACGTAGTAATTATTTTAACGATTGTCTTTCTACGAAGGTTCTCATACAACCAACTGCAAACAGAACTTGATACGATAACGACACCATACCTTACTACAGGCGTATCGAATACCTTCGGGTGCATTCGTGATGAGCCCACCAATCACACCATTAGCACAGATGAATACAGACAGGACACTCCACAGTTAACGTATGAAGCTACAAGTACGCGGCGGGCCAGTCTTGCTGGGCCAAGAGGGATGACGCCTGAGTAAAAAAAAAAATTGTAATTAGTCCGTCAATCAGATAATAAAAAAATATTAGACACGTATTTTTCGCTGTATCTTATTAAAAAAAAAAAAAACTTAAATAAAACGCATTAAAATTGGGGAGTGGGGGCTCGCTACGTCACAAGTAAGTATAAAATCTACATACTCGTGACGTCATGGCATATTTTAACTCAATTTATCGCTGTAATCTTTAGATTACGTAAAAAATTAAAAAATACGTGTCCAATATTTTTTAATAATCAACAAGACGGACAAGAAAAAATTGTCATCATCCATAATCAGTGAGTGCAACGAAGTACAGAAGATCTAAGAGTCACGCGATAGAAAGAGCGGCAACTTCTAGGTGAATATAATTCTAGGTGATTAGCGCTTACCTTAATTGCACTTTATTGTGTCGTAGCAAGAGTCGGTTTTTATATAAATGATTTTGCGGGGTGTTCCATCTGCGTTAATCTGTGCCATTAGCTACCTCTCCTACGATATCCTATCAAAACTGTCGAACGTAATTATTTTATTCCCAGTTCCCACTCACGTATAATACCACAGATAAAGTATGAAACGCACTACATAGATAACAGTGAGTGTTTGTATGTATAGTAATGTGTTATTATTATCTGTATGCCTACCTCGACGTGGATGTTAATGCTTATTTATCTGGAGAGAGCATTCTTTGAATCGTTACTCGATAGACGTGTGACTCATACAAACATCAATCATTTCTTAATTATTATTGTGGTTTTCTCAAATAGATAGGGGTTGGCTTCATAAGTAGATTCGGCTGAGGTCAATTTGATATAACATAATTGTTTTTAAATTTTTTGAGAAAATAAATGACTGACGAGTTAATTAATACAACTTATATTCAATTTGAAATAAGATTATAAATTTAACTAAACCTTTTTTACAGCCCGTTCAACCGATTTTGACTTCTATTGCGTTGGTGGTATGACAAATGGCAGCTGCAGTAAACAGTTGGTATTGTAACCACTTTTTTGCTTTTAATGCCGTCCTTATGCCTACGATATAGAAGTCAGAATCAGTTGAACGGACTGTAAAAAAGGTTTGTTTAAATGTGTGATCTTATTTCAAATGGAGTAAAGTGGTGTAGCATTCGTTTCTAAGCTATTTATTTCACACCTGCTGCTATATAGTAACAGCAACAGCGTCAGTAGTCAATGAACTGCTCTAGGAGTGGCTCTGGCTTCTTATCCATCAACCTTACGAATGTCGTCGCGCCATCTAACTTGATGGCTGGTCTCTGGTCGAGAGGGAGTGGGCGTAGATCTACCACGCGGGTCCGGCGTGGTTTGGTAGAAGTTACATGTCTTCTTCGAATTTTTGGTTCTAGGACATGCTGGTTTCCTCACGATGTTTTCTTTCACCGTTTTTAGAGTAGTGGTGTTAAAATGATTTACACAAATTAAAGCGCCTGCCTGGTTTCGAATCCATGACCTACAGTTCTTAAGTCGGGGCCACTGGGTCACCACTGGTCATAATACTAAATCTCCCATCTCCATCGAATCATCCAACTCAATCGGACTCTAAGAGTGAGGAAAGAGAGGGGCACACAATTGTGCTCCCGCGCCGAAGGCTAGTCTCCGTTGAGATTGGCCACCATGGTGGAAATACGGTCTGGACGACTAAACAGGGTGGCAGGGACATCGCCACGAAAACTAATACCACGGAAGCAGAATCACACTGCGTTGAAATTTTTCGACTTTTATTAAAATATAAAAATCTGCTGTTTCATGGAAAAGTGCAATACCTACGCGGTCAAAATGTATGACACAATAGATTTTTTTTTTATAGTTGACGATTTTTTTTTACACAGGTTCTGAATCATGTAGTGAATGGTAACAGTTTTGGACCCTGCCACCCTGTATATCGGTTTAATGAAACTTTATTCCCAATAAAGACATAAGTCACTTACTTGAGAACAATACTAAAAATATAGATTACAATATTATCTTTGTCATCAGTATTACAATTTAATAGTTACCCATCCAGTGCATTCATTTCTCCAGAAGTGATCGATCCGCAATTATGTGTTGGCTAAGATGAGTTTTGAATGCATTGTAAGAGTGTACATTTCTTATACAGGACGGTAATTTGTTATAAAGCTGTGCTCCTTCAAAAGTTAGCATTTTTTTGCCATAGTTAGTTCTTGTTTTTGGTAAAACTAGCAAGCTTGCTCGCCGTGTACTGCGTTGACTAACTTGTTTATATTGAGTGAGTGTTATGTTTGAGTGAACGCTTTTGTTGAGAACATTTCTGATGAAAATGCATGTGTTGTAAATATAAAGTTGTTTTATGTTCATTATTTTTGTGTCTTGAGAAATTTTGCTAGTAGATGTTAGATATGGGTAGTTGAATATTATTTTTATGATTTTATTTTGGGTAATTTGAAGTTCTGATAATTTTGTTTTAGCAGCACTGCCCCAAATTTCGATTGAATTAAGTAGTACTAGTATATAATACTACAACATGTCCATTATGTCCATTTTATAAAAAAATATTAAAGTTCGCTTTTCAAAATAAATTAAAATTATCGGGCCCTATGGCACAGCGATTTATTCAAAAAGATTCTATTCAAATCGTATTCTAGAAACAGCACGCTTAAATCCATCCTCAAAAATATCCTCCCATTCCTTTCCAACAAATTCTGTCTCCTTAAATCGTCTTAACCATATCATCCAGACTACAGCGCCGTGTCACAATCCCAGTTCAAACAAGCCCAGTGTTTGTTCTAACCGTTTGTTCAACGCATTGTCTCACCTGCCTGCGAGAAGGGATACGTTTCCTGTCTACAACTTTGAATTAAATGTTTTTGAGTGAGTTTGGGACATTTGTACTTTTACTTTGTCAAGACTACCCTAAGGGTTGTGCAGAGATGTGTCTATAGTACACCAACATTTCGCCAGTTATGTTTAAGTCCTATGTAATAGGGCGAGCCCATTGTCATCAACCGGCCACAAATCCAGACTCCGAGCTGAGAAATTTCAGATAGAAAAATCTAATAACACTTTGCCCGACCTAGGAATCGAACCCAGGACCTCAGGCTCAGCAGTATGGCTTACGACCTTTAGATCAACGAGGCAGAACTACTAGGTAAGTACACTCTTGACAAAGTCGTCATGGCACTCTTGACAAAGTTGTCATGGCACTCTTGACAAAGTTGTCATGGCACTCTTTACATAGTTGTCATGGCACTCTTGACAAAGTTGTCAAGAGTGTCTTGTTAATATCTTTAAAATCCGAGGTGGATTTTGAAGTGGAAGGACGAACTGACTAATGGTCGGATATCTTTTTTAATATCATTGTCTTCTTCTTTTCGTGTGGTTAGTGACTAACCCGGTGTCAGAGTTTTAAAGCCGCCCATGGGCCTCTGACTTGGCTTGACATGCCGTCGAGAAATATCTCTCAGGCATGCCGGTTTCCTCATGATGTTTTCCTTCACCGTTTTTGAAACAAGTGATAATTTTTCGAATGCATTTTTTTTTGCATGTATGGACCCTACGCTATTTCGGGTTAACGGGAACGCCCTCTGTTAGTTAATATATTGTATATTTAAATTAGCAGAAGTGTGTGCAGTTTTCTACCGACTGTACTTTGACTGACGAATTGAATAAAACTGACGAATCGACGAAACCTGGCAAACAGTGGAAACTGTCGAGTTAACGAAACTGTCTAATCGATAAAACTGACTTATCAACGAAACTGGCGAATTAATAGGTACACCTCTGCGTCATCCTTCGGGGAAAATGTACCAGTTGATGCCAATTTCTAGTGCCTCTTAACAATTAAGTGTTTTGATTGGATTATTTGAAAACTTAAACCCGTAATTCTTAATTTAAATCACCGTAAAGATACGAAACACACTTATTATGGCAATGCCTTATATTTTGACAATTAAACCATATTCATTGCGTGATTTTCGTTGTCGAGTAGACGAATTTTCCAAGCATATGAAGCAATGGATTAGGAATTTCCTCCAAATTTCGTCGGTTTCTGATTGAAATTGTTACGATAGTTGATTGATTCAGGTGTGACCTTGCGGAAATCCATTATAAAATACAATATACACTCACTCACACACACACTCACCCTGCGTTCGGTCAATCGTCATCCTGAGGATGTCTCGTTGAGAGGTGTAATACGTGTCGATTTCTTGCAGGGTTTTTTATGACTCTTCAGGAATAGTTAAGCGGATTAGGTAACTAAAAATATATCTACGTCTATTGTATTTTTTTGAAATTTGATTTTATTGTGATTTTGATTGAAATTGTGTTACCTAATTGGGGTGCAGCCCTACAGATTTGATAACACTTTCATCAAAAGTTTTGAAACAGATTGTAGCAAAATCGAGTTCTATCAATAACACATTTTCTTATACATTAAACATTATAAAATGTTCCATAAATACAGTATTTTTCTTTTATTGTAAATAAATTGTATAATAACAAAATATAAACCAGTAAAATACCATCGATTTCCGATACCCCTTCTTTATAACATACCCTATTTGACCTTTCATAAATATTACTAGACTTCGACCCGTCCTCTGCTTGGGTAAATACATACTTTATTTATTTTTATTACGCTTATATATTTTGATTAAAAAATATTCTGGGAAGGGACCGCTCGACTTTGATGTGAGGTCCTGTTATGCGTGCAAGCATGAATGTATTCATAACAGTTATTCCAAGATTCTTGGACTCTTTCTTGATAGGCAAAGAAGACTTCATGCGTAGTTCTGGTTGCAAATCTTGGTTTATCTATCTATATTTATACAAGGTATTTTTATATCGCATAACTCTAGGGTATGAATGAGGCCATATCAAGAACCAACTGACATAAAAATAAAAAATAAATTTTTTCTTTCAAAATATTTCGACAAAGTCACGATTATTTATGGAAGGCGAATTATAAAAAACAAAAAGAATAAAATTCAGACAATTTTTGTTCATAAAAAGAAAATAAGGTAACGTCGCATTTTCTTAGCTTTAAATATGAATGATTGGTTTGAATGAAAATGACTTACTCGTACTTATCAATGAAACATAGATACACATATCGAGAGCCTAGTGGTAAAGTTATCGTAAATAAATGAAAAATTGAAAAATAATTTATATGCCAGTTGATTCTTTGACATTGTCTCGTTAATACCCTAGAGATATGGGATATCAAAATGAACGTTGCATATTATAAAGAGATACAATTTATGGTGAAGGAAACGGTGAAGGAAAACATCGTCAGGAAACCGGCATGTCCTAGAACCAAAAATTTGAAGATTTGTGACATCTACCAACCCGCACTATTGTACGAGTGTCATTAATAATTAATTATTCCTTATTCTTACTTCCTTACTATATAATTTACGAAGTGTCTAGTCGTCCGCTAAACGGATCAATAAAATAACTTTATCGTCCGATTATTGGACGAATCCGTTTACCGGACGACTAGCAACAGCTAGCTTAAAATATATTAATATTTTAAATGCAGAAGCGAGTTTATTTGTTTGTTACACTTTCACGCTAAAACGGCGGAACGGATTTGGATGAAATTTGGCACTTGTATAGACCATGACCTGGAGAAGGACATAGGCTTATTTTCATCCTGCAGACGAAGTCGCCGGCAACACAGCTAATTCATAAAAATAAAAAATAAATATTATTAAGAGGCTTTTTTTTTTGTTTGTATTTATGGAGTAATCTCTCGAAGTACCAGTCGGCTTTGAAAAATTCTTTTTGCATTGGATAACCCAATTCTTGAGGAAGGTTATAGACTATTTAACATCACGCTATGATACTTAGGAGCCGTGCAAAAAGAAAAAAAAGTCGGAAGGAACGCTTAGCGAAAACAAAGTAATAGCGCGGGATGGGATGCGACGCGGTGGGTCGGGGGCCGATATTTCACCCGGACAAAGTCGCGGGCAGAAGTTAGTTGTAAATATCTTGAAGAACACGAAAATGACCCCGGTAGCACACCTCCACCGCGAAATCATAGCAGCGAAACCGCAGTAGTTATATTGTTCAACTGGCTCGCGTCATGTTCCGCTATGCGAAACCAGCGAGCCAGTTGAATTGGACTATTGCGGTTTCGCTGCTACGGTTTCGCGGCGGAGGTGTGCTACTGGCGTAAATTAAGTAAGTAGAAAGCAAGTAAGTTTTAATTCTACTTAGGTAGTTGGATCTTTAGACTTAAAGATGAAAGGGCTTTCAATCCTCTACGACACACTTAAAACTTATCAATAGCAAAATAGTAAGTATGCAAAAAATACAAGATGGAAGAAAATAATGAAGAAACAAGTCAACTTTTTCATTCACACTTTCATTCAACACTATGCAAAACTTTTACAAAGTTAATAAAGATACTTCTAAGAAAATAATAATTACACATAACATAACTTCACGCTCGTATTCCCCGAAGGGTTCGGCAGAGGTACACCCACATTTCGCCAGTTATGTTTAAGTCCCATGTAATAGGGGTCGAGCCTATTGCCATCAACTGGGCACAAATCCAGACTCCAGGCTGCTACTGTGAAATTCCAGATGTAAAAACCCAATACATTTTTTTCTGACTTGGGAATCGAATCCCTATATTAAATCTGTGTACCTAGATATTATATACAATGTGCGATTGTTTGATTTTCCCAAATAAAAATAAATAAACCCAGGACCTCATGTTCAGGAGTAGCGCTTGCAACCACTAGACGAATGAGACAGACAATCATACACTTCCATTCATCACTACGCAATACTATAACAAAACTTAAGATACATCTCACAAAAGAATAGTTAACTCTAAAACTAATTATGCATCATTGCCAAAACAGCGATACATATAATATTTCCACCCGTTAACAAAAGGGACCCATAAATTAGACGCCTCACTTATTGTCCATATACAATACATGGTAACAATCCGTAATGGCGTCGATTATGACTAACTCGGAATTTCATTAACCTTCCCTTTAATTCTTGTTTTATAGAACGGGAGTTTGGAACGCCTAAATAAAAATATACTAAACAACGTCTACATAAAAAAATATTACAAGCTTTTTTGAATAATTTATGGTGGTTGAAAATCTGACAACCAGTCGTGATACCCTGTAACTGGGTTGTAGAGGTCAGATAAGCAGTCACTCGATGTAACACAGGTATTCAACTGAATCCGGTTAGACTGGAAGTTGACCCCAAAATAATTGGGAGAAGACTAGGCAGATTGATTGATTGGTCGAAATGAGATCGGTGTGGCTCTAGCTTCTAAATCTTTATCAAGGTAGGTCATTAGGTTTTAGTAAAATATTGATTTTCAGTCGAAATTGTACCTGTCGCTTTATTTTTGCAAGTTAAAATGGTCTGTTAAAGACGTAGGTACCTATCTAGACGGTAAAAACGTCAATCTTGTCAAAATGGTGAAATGTCATACAATAACGAATACAGGGCGTTTTTTTACACCTTTTAATGTCAAATGGTGAAAAAGACAGATTTTTATGACAGCCGATATAGTATAATGGAACCGCTTTCCTAGGGACCCAAACCTTAAGATCGACGTGCGAATTTTTTCAGTGTTTTTCGTCTTTATTTTGTGAATACAACAAAACCAATTGCTGCCAATGTTTGAAAGATTCTGTAGTCCTTAATCTAGATAAACGCAATGAACTTTGTAGAATTGTCAAAACTATGCGACTGATTCCGAACTGGCGCTTATTTAATAAAACTTAAAGCTGGTGGCGGGTGATAGGTGATAATCTGACAATTTTTGTAAGTTTCTTCCATAGTTTTCTGCTATAATATTTGTACAGGATAGCAAGGACATCGACGCAAGAACAAAAATCTGCTGTTCCATACATTTTGACCGCGTAGGTATTGCACTTTTCTATGAAACGGCAGATTAAAAAAAATATAACCGATGAAAAATTTCAACGCGGGTCCAGGATTACGTATTGAATCCATGGTAACAGTTTTTGCTTCGATGTCCCTGCCACTCTTTATAGTCCTCTATATCGATTTCGACAACGAAATTAAAAAAACCTTTGAAATTATTATTTCCTAGTGTGTGGCCTAATATGATTCGCCAGGCCGATTCTTTTTCTATTTCTGAACTGAGTTCTGCTGTAATAAAAAGCACCTGTCGCGAAAACGTAAAAACTTTGATAGTTTTTGACCAATACGTCGCGGGGTAACTGCGTAACACAATTATAGTAGCAAGAGCTTTCATTTTGACAGTTCTATGTTGTAGAACTGTCAAAACGAAAGCTATTGCTACTATCATTGTGTCATTGCGTTATTTACGTTGTTGGGCAGACACATTTTTCTAACATATGAAGCAATGGTTTAGCAATATCCTTCAAAACCATTCAGACTGTGAATGAAAGTTGGTTACGTGCTGGTTTAGAAATTCTAGGCAGAGAATTTTGTAGGTAGACCTTTGACTACACTCAGAGATAAAAATTGAATGTTAGTGCCCTTTTTATAGCCCAAGATCTCACTTCATCTTATCTAAAAGTTAAACATCTTGGGGAGCGTCGTCAAGAGTAATAAATGTCTAGGCTCAGACAAGTACCTCCTATTAGGTAACCCCTAATTGACTTCTGCGGTACTTAATAGTCTGTAATTTAGAATAGTGGCGACTTTAACAAGAAACATAGTTATGTAGTTACAAATTACGCGAAATTACTGAACTGAGCTATGTTTTATTGTACCAATAATTTAAGTTGGTAACCTCTTTAACCTTAAGACTACGTTTGCACGGACGTAATAAAATCGCGGCGATTTTTTTTCGTACACTGGATTTTCAACTTTCAAGCATTGAGAATCCAACAGAGCGCATCCAGCGCGTGGAGACGCGCTGAATGCGCTCTGTTGGATTCAAATTTGCTGGGATCAGCGCGTCAAGAAAACATTGGATATTTAACTCTCGACGCTAAGCAGAGCGTCGAAAAAACGAGTACAATACGCGAAAAAAAATCATCGCGATAAAAATATGCCCTTGTTTGCGAAATATTCGTACCTGGGCTAAAGAGGTATTACGGCAAATAATTTTATTTAATGTTTTGTGTTGAGTACCTAATGTCAATAATTTTGCATACTATTGTATAGAATCATTTTTTTTTCTCTAACTGAACAGACAGCAGTGCATTCCAGCTAAAGCACTAGGAAGTGGTGAAGGGCGCCCTGGGGGACTGTTTTATGTAATTTTGACGTTCAAAAAGTGCTGATTCTCAGCCAATGAAATTCTCAGCTTTGAATAAATTACTTTTGAATTTTAATAATAACAGCCACACGGGTCGATCGAAAGTTAAGCTAAACTTGCCGCGGTCGGTTCTTGGATGGGTGACCATCCATTACATATTTAGACCCCTCTGTGCCTCGGAAAGCACGTTATGCTGTTGGTCCCGGCTGTCATTCGTAAATCTTTGACAGTTGTCATAGGTAGTCAGAAGTCCGAAAGTGTGACAATCAGTCTTGCAAAGGGGTATGTTACCCAGTAACTGGCTTATAGATGTCAGATAGGCAGTCGCTCCATGTACAATACTGGTATTTAGCTGCATCCAGTTAAACTGGAAGCCGACCCCAACATTGTTGGGACAAGGCTAAGCTGAATGACGGCATTTTGTCGGATTTTTTTAAGAACAGACATTTTTAGATTTGTGGTAGTGTATTTTAATACATTTACTATGAACTGCTCTAACGATTTCGATGGAAGTTAAAATATATTGGTTTACGGGGGCGAAAACTGGACCTAGCTGGATAGAAAATTCATTTTCTCCGTATTTTCACCCGACCAGAGCTCGGTCGCCCAAAGTTTAGAACAAGATGGCTACCTTAGAATAATGATATGGCAGCATGGAATAAGTAAGTACCTACTATCATGGCAGCATGGAATTAGTAAGTACATACTATTATGGCAACTTGGAATTAGTATGAACTATCCTGAACTATTAAATGATCATTCTCTATTTTCACCAGAGCTGAGCTCTGTCGCCCAGGTACGTTGATAATAATATGGTTAGTGAAATATCTCTTAAAACCAGGTTTGTTTAACACCATACATTTAATAAGTACACTAATAACTAGAAATCCAACTCCCGGCATACAATCAAGGCTAAACCAAGATGATTTACGCGCGGAAATTAGACTATTGTTGTAACCACCGCGCTGTTAACATATCGACGGCGGCGACTCTATGATTAGTAAGCCGAGGTACAACACTAGTGGTTTGGTAATATTTCGGTGTAAGGGAACGGAAATTAAAATAATTTTTCATTGTGTTAGAATATTGTGGGAGTGTTTATTGTAGTGATTAAGTTTTGTGAGATTTGTTCGTCTACATTGTTACTTAATATTATCAAATGAAACGTTGTTCTATCTGTAACATCTTAGACACACTCACACTCTTTCACACAAACACTCACACATACACACACATAAACACTCACACACACACACACACACAAACACTCTCACCCTCACTTCCACTCTACATAATTACATACAAACTTTTAGTGATTTTTTTCTTTTGTATTTTTTTTATATGACTTCCTTAGATTCTGGAACAAAATTGTCTTCTACGTATTTTGTGTTAGGCGTTGATAGCTCCACCACAGTATTTTACTTTTGCAGCTATCTTCGTGTAGAACCAAAATTGCTCCAAATAAACTTTTTACTTTTTTTTTGACATATCTACAATGTTGCTTTGTACCTCGTTGGTCTAGTGGTAGCAAATGCTGCTGCTGAGCATGAGGTTTGATTTCCGGGTCGAGCAGTGTTATAGGGTTTTTCATCTCGAATTTCTTATTTGTGCCCGGTTGATATGCTCACCCCCTATTACATGGGACTTAAACATAACTGGCGAAATATGGGTGTACTATGCGGGCCCTATCAGAATACCAGCGCTGCGACACTTATTTTTAAATGTCGCAGCATCATGCTGAGAAAACGACTTTATTTTTAATTTTTATGTTTCTATGAGTGTGTTTAATTTAATTTGTGATCTCTTGTGCGAGTCACAATAAATACTTTTTCTTTCTTTTTTTTACTATTAGGTACACCTCTGCCCAACCCTTTGGGAAAACAGGCATGATGTTATGTTATGTTATAATGATTATGTTTGTAGAGATTTGTTTGTCTATGTCCTTATATAATATTAGGTCCTTACATATGAAATTGGCGTTTTATATGGAAAAAGCAAAACGAAAAATCAAATTATTCGACCTTTTTATTTATTTTTCGAACTTGTTTCAAGATAATTAAAATTGTTTTATCAGTTTCAGTTCAGTCGTAGTTCGCCATGGATCCGTTTCCACGATCACGTTTATTTTCAACTAGGGTCTCCGGTCGTCCACGGGTTTTGTTCCGTAGGTCAACATTTCCAGAACGAAAACGTTGGAACCAAAAACTTACTGTATTTTCTTTTACAGTACCTTCCCCATACACATCATTAATCTTTCGACCTGTTTCTGCAGCGCTGGTGCCACGGTGGAACTCGTTTTCGTAAATGACGCGATATTTTAAGTTTTCCATGATGTGAACAGAACGATGTCAAAGAAAAATTAAAAGGCGTGAAAACAAATGAATCACTAAATTCGAAACACAAATACACAGGACTAAATTTGAAATAAATTTAAATTTTGAATTCCTAATCAAACGCCAGATAGTTGAGATCAAAGTGGCCAAGTTCGACAAAACGCAATTTTCAATATGTAAGGACCCAATTATCAAACAAAACGTTTCTCTGTCTGTCACATATTTACAAAGTTGCTTTGTCAATTTCAATGAACTTTAGAGTAAACTATCAACTTTGTCATTTCATCAATACACTCTGTCTCTAATTAATAAATTATATTTGGGTTCTAACAGCAATGCAGTAATTGTATGTACAAATTGATCACAAGGTTGAGTTGACTGAAAATGGCCGTACAGTATAAAGTATATGCAGAAGGCTGATTATTATCAGGGCTCAGGACATGGTTAAGTAACACACATTTACACGATAGTTATTCAATCTGCGTTGCATTTTCTCAACTACAAGGTGAAATGTGAATTGATGGGCATCCTACCTATTGGGGGCCATTGTACTCGTCGCGACAAAAAAAAAACAGCTGTACCCTACATTTATGTTCGCATAGCTCGTCAAAATGTAGGGAACAATTGTTTTTTTTTGTTGCGATTTTTAGGTTGATTCCATAGTGAAAGTTGTTCATAATGATGAGTACAAGAGGATGCCCATGAATTAAATTTCATCCTGTATGTAGGGATCGGCTTCCAGTCTAACCGAATGTAGCTGAATACCCATATTTTACTTGGAGCGACAGCCCATCTGACCTCCACAATCCAGTTACTGAATAACACGATACCTCTTGGTAAGACTGGTTGTTAGACTTTTTTTGGCTTCTGACTACTCGTAACAACAGTCAAACATCTACGAATGACAGTTGGGACCAAACGGCTTAACGTGTTTTCTGAGGCACGGAGATAATCTTTCTCGATATGTAATGTCACTCATACACGAATCGACCAGCGGCAAGCGTAGCTTACACTTCGATCTTCGATCCGTGGAGTTTCTTGCCCGTTTTTCTCCATAGGTACCTACTACGCTTTGGAATGGGCAACTAGCTTCATATTTCTGACTGACCGATGCCTTGACAATTCAAAAGTGCTTCTTTATTTGAAATAAATGCTTTGTGTTTGAGTTTGATCGACCTCTGTGGCTATTTTTATTTAGCTTGGGGTGGATATATAGAACAATGGTAAAACCTGCTGTCTTGTATGGATCAGAATATTAGGCCGTAAAAGATATGAATGAAAGGAAATTGCATGCAGCTAAGATGAGAATACTAAGAGGGATGTGTGGTGTTACAAGAATGGATAGAACAAGAAATTTGTACATATGAGGAAGTCTGAAAGAGGCACCGGTGACTGAAAAGTTGTGCGGAAGTCGGTTGTCATGGTATGGGCATGTGATGCGGAGGAATGAGCAAAATGTGGTGAGGAAAGTTGGGAGTATGAAAGTAGATGGCTATACGAGTAGGGGAAGACCAAAAAACGACGGATGGACTGTGTGGAAGATGATATGGCGAGGAAGGGCGTGACTATTGAGATGACGACTAATAGAGAAGTAATGAAGAAAGGGACATGTTGCGTCCACCACAAATAAATTAGGATAAGGGGAGGAGTATTATGACGAATGATTATGGTGTACTAATGTAGTATGAAAAGTAAGTTAAAATAAAACTTTGTGCAAAACGTCGAAAGTTTTGGTGATTGATCTGAGTGATGCTTCTGACCTAGCTTGCTATGTCACAAAGTCCACACATGAATTTAGTTGTTGATATTGAACCAATCAAAGATATTGCGTATAATTAGTTGAAAGGGTGTTTCTTGAGCTTTATTGAATCTGTACACAAACTGACATCAACTCTGGGTTTGCTGGGCATGTTTGTGGGTGTCCCTGGATTAGTTTGGACTCGACTGGAGACCTAAATAATATTCTCTTCATGTTGTTAGACCACAAGACGTCAAAGTTTGGTCACTAGGGTTCTATTATTGTTGTCATAGAGATGATTGATGTGAATATTAGGTCCTATTGATGTATGACAGCCAGCCTTGTTCGTGAATACATTTAAGGAAAGTCAAAACGTATTACATACCTTTAATGATTTGTTTAAGTTAATTATTTATAGCAAAATTCACAGAACGCCCCTTGACTTAGCTTTACCATGTAAAATAAGCGATTCATACGAATATGTCTAATTCACATATGCAAATATGAGCAAGGATTTCATAAGATTATGAACATTGTCGTTATAAAAATAAAGATCATATTCGTATGAGATGCTTACATAGCAAAGTCAAGTGAAAGAGCAGTCTATGAATGTTGCCCTAAGTATCGGCGAAGGAAAAATTCTCGGCTTGACTTAGCTCTTTGAAATCGCTTTTACACACCGTGACTACCTTGTAAGCGTAGTGATTCCAAATTCAAATAGTCATTTTTCAAACTAGGCTGAGAATCTGCACTTTTCGAAAGTCAAAATTACATAAGACAGGCCCCAAAAACGCCCACCCTTCACCACTTCCTAGTGCTTTAGCTGGGAAGAAGAAGTGGAGCAACAGTGTCCCCAACAGATTAATGTTCCTTCCTTGTAAAATTCATTATTATTGCAAAGCTAATTCAAATAATCGGCAATGCAATGTCATATCATATTATTGTTCAAGCATAAGAGTATGCTTAGATGGTTTGGTTATGTTGAGAGGATGACTAAACGGCGACTAAGAAAAGGCAAGGCGACTAGAAGGACGTATTTATAGTGACCATTTGGTTATATTCTTCAGAAAAGTCAAGTACGTAGTACTCGCAACCGGCGTGCGTGTATGACTAGATGTATGACCGTCAACGAAGTAAAAGGATTGTGTAAGGATCGTAGCAGGTGACATCTGTAGTGTCTACCCCCGTGGGAAGAAGCCCTGAGTTTAAATAACCATTCACGTTTATAATCCTATAGGTACTATAAACGAGCAATATTTGTATATATATATATATATACGTATATACAGGGTGGCAGGGACATCGACGCGAAAACTGATACCATGGATTCAGTACATGATTCTGAACCCCCCTTTTTTTTTTTTTTCTGGTGGTATATTATCAAATAACTTCTCCCGCTCTGACCGGAGCGGAAGAGAGTGTCAGACTTTTACTGACTAAAACCCACCCGTGTTCCTTCCGTTGCCTGTGTGCCGGGGCCGCGATATCCTTTTCGGAATTCTGAATACCCCTGCGTTGAAAAAAGAATCTATTGTTTCATAGAAAAGTGCAATAACTACGTGGTTAAAATGTATGGAACAGCTGATTAAAAAAAGAAATGAACATTATCAACGCAGGGCGTTCAGAATCATGTACTGAATCCATGGTAACAGTTTTCGCGTCGATGTTCCCCTGCCACCCTGTAAATATTTGTTATCACATTCTCGAAAGCGGATCAAACGATTTCGATTAAAGTTGCAATAAAGGGGTTTACGGGGGCGAAAAATCGATCTACTAGGTCTCGTATCATTTTTTTTTTTCGGGTGACCACTGAAAATCAGCGCTGTACTGTGGGTCTCCATAGCACAGCATCATGCTGAGTGGAAGCCTTCTTGTCACAGTCATGACGTGCCAGCAGCTGCCGACTATTTCTGTTTTGTACTCGTTATTGCATTGTTATTGTTTTGTTATCTACTCGAGTTTTATATTATTTGTTTATGCATGTGTTTCTGTGACGAATAAACTTATTTTTATTTCTTTCTTTCTTTCTTTCATATCTGCGAAAATTCATTTTCTCCGTATTCGTATCCGAGCAGAGCTCGGTCGCCCAAAGTTTAGAACAACATGGCTACCTTAGAATAAATACATGGCAGCATGGAATTAGTAAGTGCCTACTATCATGGCAGCATGGAATTAGTATGTAGTATACATGGAATTAGTATGAACTATCCTATACTATTAAATGAGCGTTCTCTATTTTCACCAGAGCAGAGCTCGGTCGCCCAGTTACAAAAAAAGTTAAACTCGTTATTTCTACCTCCTCTGCTCTTCAGCGTTCATATTTTTGCGTCCTGAGAAAAATATGGAATATTTAAAGTCCGTTCATTTATTTTTCGTGTTGATGTGCAAAATGAAACGCAGGATGCACCGAATGCTGATGACCAACGAGTTTTTGATTACTGCTCGCCAGTGTAATACGTACTCGAAATATGGACCTAGGTACAAACTGAAGGTACTGTTACCTAATATATAAATTGGTTATATGACCGGGCAAAAAGGTCGATTGAGGTCATGCAAAGTCAGAAGTCAAAGTCAAATTACTTATTCAATTTAAGTGAAATCGCAAGAAACACAGAGACAATAAAACAAAATTCTAGGACAATTGTTTTAGAATGTATTTTCTTAACAAAGAAATCTTGCAATTTCAACTCCAAGATTTCTTTGAACAAAAAAAACAAAGAAACCACAGTATAGATAAGTAACAGTAATAAAGAACGTCAGTGACCTTCAAATAATTACCTACAGCCGCTCGGTAGATAAACCTTCCGCATCCCTGCGTGACTGCCGTGCACTCGATACTGTTGCGTACTCGGTATTCAGCTGCATCTGGTTAGAATGGAAGCCAACCCCAACATAGTTGGGCAAACGCTAGGTAGCTGATGAATGATCATGATACAAAGTCTAAAATATAAGACCACTTTACTAATCATCGGGAAAAGGATCCAAGTTTCAATGAACTTTGATCCGTCGAAATAAATCCTCTTTGGTTTCATGGGTCTGAATATTGACATCTATACATAAACTCATGTCTTCTTCCACCGGGCTTTCCCAATTTGAAAAAGGCATTCGTTGAGAGTGACGCATGAGTCTGTAAACGCCACCGGCTACGTCCTACCTCTTGTCTCGTTTTTGTTGATACATCCAGATGTGTCAACGTAAACCTACATCATGCTAGATACATGGCGTGCGTGTGTAACCAGTCACACACGCACGCCCCGGTTGCAACTGCTACACGCCTGACGTTACTGAAGAACTTCGTCTTAAGAAGGTTTATCCTAAAAGTTGGCAATGTCGAAAATAACTGTCAAATATTGACCTGTTTTGATTCTTATAGCAATATTACTGAATAGAAATAAGAAATATGGCTAACTAGCGAACTAAATATTAATTATGAATTGCAATTATAACATTGAATTTGATGTTGTACCCATTTTAGGTGTAAAAAACGCTTTTGAAAACTTTCCAAATATATTTTTTACATCTAAAACTAAACATTCGGTGTTACGATATTAATTATTGCATTTCATAATCAATATTTTAGTTCGCTAGTTAGCCACTTTTTTTATTTCTACATAGTAATATTGCAAAATTAATCAAAACAGCGAAATATTTGACATCTATTTGCGATGTTGCCCACTTTCAGAATAAACGCTCTTAATATTGAATCAATTTTTAAAAGTACGCTAGTCGGTCATTCTTCCATACAAGCGTAGTATGGTGATTACTCATCTGCTTGACGGTGTACGTTCAAAACTAAAAATTATATCTATTTGTCTTATCATTGTCTAGCCCTGTATGAAAGCAGAATTGGGAAAAGAAATTGGTTTGGAAGTTATGAGCGTCGAAACTTCCATATTTCAACACTAATTGTAACTCGTCTTTGGGCGTAAATAAATAATTTATGTTGTAAAATATATCAAAACAGAAACCATACAGGGAATTTATTCAAAAGTTCAAATAGTTTTATTTTGAGTAAATACATCCAGTAATTTTTCCATCATATCTATACGCCCAACGGTCAGTTCATGAAATTTTATGCGCTCGTTTTTGTTATAAATCATCGTCTATTTCACGAAATAAAATAATAAATAAAAGCTAGATAAATACATGCTAAATAAATAAATAAAACTAAAGAAATAAATAATTTGACTAATTAGTAGGCGTATTAGTCACGCCCACGAACGAGTTCGAGCCGTCGCGTCGACTAGTGCACCCTTAAGCACACAAACCACAACTTAGATTCTCTGAAGTAGGTACATTACTCCAAATGTCCACTACTTCTTATTGACATCACCTGTTGCCATTCCGGCACACCAAACAACGGCACAGCAAAGTGTTTGCTTCCAGCTTGTAAACGTACTGTCGTTTATGAGCCTAACAGCTCGAACTGAGCTCAACTGTTGCTTCAAATTCAAGCTGCAGCTGACTTTCGAACATCGGCTGTGGCTTGGGAGCGACAGCTTGGAAGTGGCCGGAATTTTCGGGGTATTAAATGAACAAAAGTTAAAATATTTCTGTCTTTTGCTTGCAGATAAAAATGAGAAAGATTTCATATCTTTCTCATTTATCTTTCTCAAGAGCTGTTGCTAGTAAATTAGTTTTTGTCTGCATTTTTGTAGTATTTGTAAAAATATAATTAGGCCTCGCCCAATTGGACTGCTGAGCATGAGGTCTTGGGTTCGATTCCCACGTCAGAAAAGGTATTATTGGGTTTTTAAGAATTTCTTAGTACCAGCTCGGAGTCTGGATCTGTGCCCAGTTGATGGCAATAGGCTCGCCCACTATTACCCGGGACTTAAACATTACTGGCGAAATGTGGTTTGACTAGGAAGTGCTGATTTCAACACATTTTGATGTCAAAACTATAGGTACAGCCAAATCACTAGATCAGACATAGTTTTACGGTAACTAGTGGTCGCCCAGAGGTCGAAATTCGACCATAATTCATTTAAATGTCATGATTCTAAGGTAGCCATCTTGTGTCAAACGCATGGTAGTGTGTGTAATGTTTTTTTTATTAATTTAATTTATTTCTAATGTATATTATATAAAAATATTAGCTTTCTGCACTCCTTCTCCATAAAAATTTTAACTGTGCCAAATTTCATACTCCTCCGTCCGCGTAATTTTCGTAAAAAGGGGTACAAAATTTTTGCTTCACGAGTAAAATTAATGAACTCATTGCAAAATAGACTCAAATGAAAATATTTCTTCAAAATACCAAAAGTATTTGTATGCAACCAGCCCCGATATCGACCTACCTCTAAAAACAAAAACCCTGTCTCTAATCCGAGCAGGTAGAATGTCTTATCGTGTACTTAAACAAATACGCCGCCTAAGCTCCATGTTATGCCGTATAATCCCTTGGATTCTTAAAGGGTCTGCGAAGGAACGTTGTTTTTTGTCAGCGATAGTTGCTACTCTCTGGTCCGGATTATGTAGGTGAGTGAAAAAGGGTTAAAATTTTAAAGGGTGAGGCTATTAAGTTAAAGTAATGTGTGCACTGTACAAGGTTAAAAGAAGTGGTGTTGTGATATTTAATCAACATCCTGCTTAAATCTACTCAAATTATTATACATTATAAAAATAATAGTTATCAACCTTTCCTATTTTAATATAGACGTATAATAAACTGCGTTATTTCACGATAAATACAAAGCAATAAATTAAAGGCTCCGTGCACGAAAAAAACCCTTTTTCGTCAATAACTTATCTAATCGTAAGAAAACTTGAAATAATTGAAACATGTGTTACTATAAAATTACAGTTTTCATGGTGCTAAACCATTCGTGTCAGTCACAGCACCTGTTAATAGTTGCATCACTTTTGCGCTCTCGAAAATATTGTTTATTTCGCATTTGATTTACTTCCTAATGAAGATATTGTAAACTCATAAAATAAAATTTTGATTTTATTTCTAGGATAGCTGAAGACAAATGTGTGATTTTTAAATTTCATTTGCTAAATAATATAAAAAATACATTACTGACAGGGTTTAAAACAAAAATGGGTTTTTAAACATTATTTTTCTGCTATATTTTGTATCGAACTTGAAAAAAGTGGTTCAGCCACATGCAAGTAGACCCTATAAAGATTCGACTTTTCGAATCACAAATAGTTTTGTTTAAATTCTGTTTCCCGTTCTCACAACTAATGAACAAAATGATCAAAATCAGTCGATTTTGTACACGGCCTCTTAATACTTTAATAGCAAAGGCATAAAGATAAATTGTAAACCAGAGAATAACTCAATTCAGTTCTATAACTTACCCTAGAAGATAACGCATGATCCTTTCATTAGGGTTCCGTGATATAATGTGGATACACGAAAATAAACTAGCTAGTTTGGTTGTTAGTAGTGTCTATTGTAGCTAAGAAATAATAACCGCATGGGTCAATCCGGGTTAAGCTACGCTTGCCCGGATTGGTCTGTGGATGAAGGAACATCTTTACATTACGAGGCCCAAAAGTCTGACAACCAGTCTTACCAAGGGGTATCGTGTTACCCAGTAACTGTGTTGTGGAGGTCAGATAGGCAGTCGCTCCATTTATTTATTCTAACCTAAACCGGCTAAGGCCAATTACAATAGTTGAAAATAAACACAAATGCACAAAAACATAATTAAAGTACAGTAAAAAAAAGTATGCAACTACTCGACAGACGTACGCTCACAATACCAGACATACTAACAATATCTTCTTCAATTCATCCGCAAACACATCACTGTCAGGCTTAGCGTCCAAGAGAGCGTTGAGCGCAGACTGAGAGTGTGCGACGGACAGGAGACTGGGCTCGAGCGACGACGGTTCAACTTCGAGGCACGGCAAACAATCTATGTCTCCTGATATAGTTTATCGGAGCAAAAAGATGGGACAGTTCGTCATGCAGTTCAGGAGCATCTATTTTTCCGTGAAGGATCTTACACATATTTATAATTTGGTAACTTTTTATTCTAACCTCGAGAGAATAAAAATGACTGTAAAATGTAAAATATTGGTATTCAGCTGCATCCGGTTAGACTGGAAGCCGATCCCAACATAGTTGGGAAAAGGCTAGGCAGAGATTTGAGTAGTGTGTACTCGTATAATGTTTTTTTAGACATACATACATATACTCACACCTTTCCAGGGTAAGCAGGAACTACAGAATACCATTGTTAGTTTCGTTTACGTTCATAGGTCTGTACCCTGAGTTTAAGTGGGTTACTGTATAACGAAATACGTGACGATCAAGTTAATCGAGAAAACTAATGAGCGATGATATTTAAAATGGTTGGTTCGAGTGTGAGTTGAAGCACAGACAAGTACAGATGGTTCAGTCCGCAAAAACATTAAAAAAACCGGCCAAGTGCGTGTCCGACCACGCACAATAAAGGGTTCCGTAGTTGGGATGAATTTATCCCAAGAACAAACTTAACATTGTAGTTGAAAAACATGTTCTCCCATACGGAATGTATGGGAGATCATGTTTTTCAAACCGAAAATTTAAGTTGGTTGATTATTACTTGTTAACCTGTACAGCCTACTTGGCTCTCATAGTTTTCCTTTTAATTTCGTTATATGTATATACTATTGTTGTGATTTTTTTCACAAATCCAAGTACAACCATTTAGCTGGCAGGGGGGGCACTTGACTGTAACAATTTTTTTCAGTTAAAAGCTGAATATTTCGCAAACAGATCCCTGAATCTAAAAATGGTTTTAATAAACTCATAATATTTTCGAACGACCTTTCTAACGATACCTCACAACATGGGGTGGACGACAAAAAAAAAACATCCCTACGTTAAGGGAGGTACCTTAAAAAAAAAAAAAAAAATATTTTACCACTTTATCGGCATGATTAATATGTATAAATACGCCAAATTACAGCTTTCTAGTACTAACAGTCTCTGAGCTAAGCCGCTGAGAGACAGACAGTCAGACAGACGGACATGGCGAAACTATAAGGGTTCCGTGTTTAATACGGAACCCTAATAAAAAGCGACTCTTGCTACGACACAATAAAGTGCAATTCAGGTCGCACAGCGCTAATTACCTACTACAGTTATATTCGCCTAAAAGTTGCCCCGTTTTCTAACCGCACGGGCGATTTTATCCCGCGGCGATATTTTTCGTGCACTGGATTTTCAACGCTCTGCTTAGCGCCGAGAATTGAAAGTCCAACAGTGTGTTTTTTCAACGCGCTTGGACGAGAGTGCGTCCCAGCGCGTTGCATTCTCAACTCTCGGGTCAACACCGAAAGTTGAAAATCCAGAAAATCTCGCCGCGATTTTTTACGTCGTGTCTCCTGACTACGTTACGCCCTCTGAATTCGACAAGTCGAGCCCGCCGCGTACCTCCTTGAAGCTTATTCATCTTTGGTTGAAGTATGTCATACGAACAACAGCTTATACTCCGGTTGCGAGTACTACTCACTTGACCTATCTCAAGAACATCACCAATAAGGTCAGTATTATGTCTTTCTAGGGCGTCCTGTCCACGGTGAGCAGTGGGTAGCTCGCCGGCCGATAAGTACCAGGCCCGGGTCGACAGCGCGTCATGTTCGACGCGCGTCATAAAGAGATGTCAGCACAACGGACACTGTCCGCTAGGGGCGATGCCTGCCAGGGTCGCGGGAAAGTCCGAAAGGGATACCGTGGCCCCTGGCAACATACTGGCAACTGAAGGAACACGGGTGGGTTTTAGTCAATAAGAGTCTGACTCGCCCTCCCTCTCCGCCAGACCGACGGAGAATATATTTGACACACACAAAAACACACAAAAAAAACACCAAACACACACACAACAAACAAAAAATACTCACTGACTGACTGTATTCTCTCAAAAAATAAAATAAAAAAGCGTCCAGTCCTGTTTCTCTGAAACACTATAAAAAAAATCCGATAACTTGTTAATGATAAAATAATATCGATTTACTTGTTCAAGAGTTATGCTCAAACATCCTTATCCATGTCATGAATAGGCAAACAGAACTTAAACATGCACATTGCTTTAAAAATTGAATGAAAAATTTGATATGTAGTCATAGTACTACGCACTTCAAAACGGGAAGGACCAATTTAAATTGCATGTTCATACATCTATGATTTCTAAAGGACCAGGTCCTTTAAAAACGTCTTACTGGTTATCCTTTTTAACGTTTTCTATATGGAATGCAATATCATGAATAACTTGAACTTCACCGGTTTTTTATTCAAATTCATCAGCAATTATAGTTAAATAAAAATAAAAAAAACATTTTCCTTGATGCTTCTTATCCAAAATATCCTGTCCCCAAAACGTCCCAATTTAAGGAAAAAACAATTTAAGAATGTACACAAGTTACTACAAAACAACTATAATTTAGGACGCCATCAGGAAAATGGGGCAACTCGCATTTCACCCATTTTCCCTTCCAAGAAAACATTTTCTAAAGGGAAAAAAAGAAATCTAGTTGACTACATATCTTTATTTGGACACGCCGATAAAAAAATAATGTCCGACATTAAGGGGAGGACTTAATTTAAATATTTCTGACGCATACACCCCTCTCACTTACTCACGAACGTTTTGCAATACGTCTATCTCTTTCTCTCAGTCGGCGATAAGTCACGAAACCGTCGTTGGGTAAATGCTTTTTTAAGTGAACCCTACAAAGTTAAAGAGAGATTTTTTGTAACAAAATGTAACGTTAGGTTATTATGGCGTTGCTCCGTTACCCCGATGATTACTTTATGTTAATAGTAACGTTTTATGTTAGTTTTAACTGCTGTACGTTTGTTCGTGGAGTTATTGTTTTTTTTTTTATTCAAGTTTATGTGACTCTCACGCTTTTTTGAGGTTGTATTTAGGCGCCACTTTTGCTGTTATTTGTGTGATTCATTAATGAGAACGGTAAAAATATTTGCATAATAATGTTTCTTTAATTTTTTTTGGGTAATGGAAGCCATTGTTATCGTTTCAGAAAGGTCAGGTGCGTAGTACTCGCAACCGGCGTGCGTGTATGACCAGATGTATGGACGTAAAGGAAGTAAAAGGAGTATGTAAGGATCGTAGTAGATGGCGTTCTGTAGTTTCTGCCTACCCCTATGGCAAGAAGGCGTCAGGTAATGTATGTATGAAAGCATTTTTATGACATAGATAAAATAATGATACATGCCTGTGATTAGAGCACCGCAGTACAAGACAAGTACAGTACAGTACCGTCATGTGGAGAAGGAACCGCCTAGAAGGACCAAAAATTTTTGGTTGGTTGAGCAGTCATTTGCTGAAAATCTGCCTTACACGTGCTGTGGACAATTGTGGTGATACAACCCAATGCTTGTTCCTTCTCTACATTAAATTTATGAGAAGAAGCATTTACTCTCCAGTGGAACAACATTGACTGCTCTTATTATTTATTCTTTCATGTACTTATATGTTTCCATCTGCCTAGCCTTTTCCCAACTTTATTGGGATAGGCTTCCAGTCTAACCGGATGCAGGTGAATTAAGTTTTTTACATAGAGCAACTGCCTTTCTGACCTCCATAACCCAGTTACTGGGTAACACGATACCCCTTGGTAAGACTTTTTGGCTTCTGACAACTCGTAACGACAGTCAAAGATCTACGAATGACAGCCGGGACCATAGAAATCTTATAACTATGGCCGGGACCAACGGCTTAACGTGCTTTCCGAGACAGGGAGGTGTCTCGGAAAGCAGGGTAAGTTCGTAATGGAAGCCACCCATCCACGAACAGACCGCGGCAAGAGGTACTTAACGTTCTATCGACCCGAACGGCTTTTATCAATTAGCTATGAGCCCCTTAGTACATACAGTAATACCCGGCTTACGCGAGGGATGAATTCCGGATAAAATGCGTTAAGCAAAATTCGCATAAAACGGGTCAGGATGAAATATCAAGCCAAAGAAAATCAAGCTAAAGTGCTTTTATTGCAAAAATTAAACAGAATCAACCTATTAGTTGTTACAGAAAAGCTTTTACTTATTAAATCTTCAGAATTACATGAGAAATAGTCATTTTAATGTTTTTTGAGTAGTATTTTGTTTGCGTTCTTGCAAAAGTCTTTCGTAGCAAACAACACTGTTTAGTATTGCTTGCCGAATACTTATAATGCGATTAATATCACTGTCTGATAATGGATCAATCAATGCACCCACGTACATCGAGGCATTTTAGCGCGTAATTTGAAATTCGCGTAAAACCGAAACCGCGTTTAACAGGGTCACGTAAAGCGGGGTGTTACTGTATTCGTTTCTACTCTTACACCGGCCCGTGACATACTATTGTCTTCGTCATTAATTACAATTTCATATAATTTGTCTTCAAGTCACACAATGTCTTCCGCAACTATTTGAATGAAATGTTTCCTTGTATGTGAGATATTGTGTTGTTTTCGCAGAAAGAATAATAGAGACTGTAATTGGATGATATATCATTATATTTGATTTTACTCGGAATTTTTCATGGAAACTAAAATTATAGATAAAAATTGTCGTGATGGCCCAGTGGGTAAGGTCTCGCCTTTTATGTACCAGGTTGTGGGTTGAAAATCTGGGCAAGTACCAATGTGCCTTTTTCAATTCATATGTACTTTCTGAGTATATCTTGGACATTATTGACATTGGTGAAGGAAAACATCGTGAGGAACATAGACTTATAGCAAATATGAGTCTGAAAACGCCAACCCGTCTTGAGCAAGAGTGGTGATCAATGCTTGTGCCTTCTCTCTCTCTCTCTTCTGTAATATCTAGGACTCCTCTACGACTGACTTTGTGTCTTATTTTTTATTTATCTTTGACCTAAAAAATTGCAAAGAAATATGCACACACAAACATAAGATTTTTTTTATATACGTTCTCAAACCAAAACTTCTTCAAGATGAAAATATCGAGAGCACTTATAAAAGGTTTGTGTGTAACATGTCAAGTGAATGTGTACAAGTACTAGTTGACAGGCCTACACTGCCCTCCCATACCAAGGTAATATGAAAACATCATTGTAGAATCCACTTATTTTTAAAAGAGTAACCATTTAGGTTTTTGTTTTTGTCGGCTCTTCTCCATAAGAAACGACTAATTGGAAGTTTATTTGAATTGGAATTGAGTGAAAAATTAATATGGTTAAGTCAATCGGTGATAGCCTAATGGTGTGACAGTCGGACTGCCACTTCTGAATTTTCGGATTCATGTGCGTATTGTATATTTATCACTTGCTTCAAAAACGGTGAAGGAAAACATCGTGAGGAAACCGGCATCCTTCTCGACGGCATATCAAGCCAAATCCAGAGGGTCATGGGATACAACTCGGGTACAACTCTGATACCAGGTGAGTCACTAACCATGCGAAAACTAAACTAAAATTTAAT
This sequence comes from Agrochola lota, assembly GCA_947364205.1. Lineage (NCBI taxonomy): Eukaryota > Metazoa > Arthropoda > Insecta > Lepidoptera > Noctuidae > Agrochola > Agrochola lota. The sequence goes on from OX376240.1 coordinate 17,312,451, forward strand.
TTTCATGCAAGTGATACATAGTTAACTTGTAATTAAAATTATAACAAGCAAAGAAAACTCATTAATAAAACTCAAACTGTGACCACGATCCTCTATTGTGTACAGAAGCAAACCATTAGCCATAATAAACTAAGTCACTTAGGAACCACTTTTATTCACAACACATAATGATTAAATACACGACATTGAACAACTTTTTGAACATAAATTATAAACTTTTTCGTTCAAAACGGTGTACAAAAAAAAAGTTTTTTTTTATCAGCCTACATGTGGGGGCGGCCTGATTTATTTCTAAATTTTTTTGTCGATTAATTCGAAATAAGGACTTATCTCCTTTTCGTTAACAGTTAATTGGGACATAGATTGACTAATGTATTTTTAACAAACGTGTCTTTTCTTGTTTGTCGTTTGTTTTTGAAGATTTTAATTTTGGAATGTCGTGGGTTGTGTGTAGCTGTCTTTTCTTTGTATTGATTGTATAGAGGGCAAGAGGGGCATGTGGCTAAATAATAACAGCTCTAAAAGTCGATCGGAGGTTAAGCTACACGTGCTGAGGCCAGTTCGTGGATGGGTGAGCATACATTATGTATCAAGACCTCCGTGCCTCGGAAAGCCGTTAAACTTTCTTAACTTAAGCCGTTGGTCATGGCTGTCATTCGTGGATCTTGGACAGTCGTTACGGGTCGTCAGAAGCCCGAAAGTCTGACAACCAGTCTTATCAAGGGGTATCGTTTTACCCAGTTACTAGGTTGTGGAGGTCCAATAGGCAGTCGCTCTATGTAAAATACTGGTATTCAGCTGTATTCGGCTAGACTGGAAGCCTACCCCAACATAGTTGGGAAAAGGCTAGGGAGATTCAATTCAATTCAAAATATTTTATTTCACATAAATCTACATGGGCACAATGAAACGTCAGAAGCTAGGTGCTCGGTTACAATTGGTCGTTTCCTATGGAGAAGATCCACGGTTACTCTTTTAAAAATAAATGGTTTTTACAATGTTTTCAAATTACAGTGCTAATAGGTTTGAGAGGACAGTGTAGGCCTATCAACAAGTACCAGGTACTCTTAACAAAATAGAGAATGGTCCACAGATTTACAGTCTGTTATTCTCACATTCACGAAATCTAAAAGAAAATAATCTAAAAAAGATAAATAAAATATTAAAAATAAAGACCTATTTAAACCAAATGACATGATTGCCACTGCACCTGTAACAAATCTAATTCAATAAACACATAGAATATTGTAGGTATATAATGTCAAATAATGAAAAGATTTCGTATGTAAAAAAAGGTTATAGAAAATAATTATCGTAATTTGGGAGCAGTTAATAGACCTTTACATAGTTTTTAGGGTTTTCATTGATTGTTGGTTTGAATGTGATTGACTTTCTTTTATTTATTGATTGTATCTGTGATAGGAAAGAGAATGCAAACAGAATTATATCTACTCTTGTTACCATCTTGATCTAAACTTGTGTAAATTATGGCAATAGGTATCTACTTATTTTTGAATTGACGGAGTTGTACACGTTTTTGACTAAATCTGCGGATCTATCAAGAACAGCTAATAAATTGTATTGCCAGCCTAACTGTGATACCGCCTGATATCACGGATCGATAGTGCTGACAGCTCCCTTTAAACTGACTTCACCTAGGTTTTCACGGTAAGATTACTACATAATAGACAGACAAGTAATATTCCAAAGTGTCATAGTAAGTAGATCAGGACTCAGGTATAAACCTCTTTCAACTGTGCTTTTATACAAGCAGTGATAGCCTAGGAGTGTGATCGTCGGACTGCCAAGTCATAAATGATAGGTCTCGAGTTCGATCCCAAGGCACGCACGTCTGACTTTCCGGATGCATCGTATTACAATTATCACTTGCTTCAAAAACGGTAAAGAAATACATCGTGAGGAAACCGGCATGACTGAGAGATATTTCTTGACGGCATGTGAAGCCAAGTCAGAGGCCCATAGGCGGCATAAGAACTCTGACAGCAGGTTAATCACTAACCACAAGAAAAAAAAATATGTGCTTTATGTACCTATTTTGTTCAAGCTGGAGCAAACAGATAGAAAGATAAATGCATAACTGGATTGTTTTAAATGTAAAATATTGTCAGCCATGCTTTTTAAGTTATGTGTCAATATTATACAAGCTTATCGCTTTTTAATACAGAGCAAGAACTTCGTAATAGGTCATTGACCATTTTATTTGTTTGTCAGACACGTGCAGGTCTTTTTTCTAAGACTGATACTCTCTGTATGTTTTTATTACATCATTAGCTTTTACGCGCCATGCGCAAGCGGTGCGGGCTTGCTCCAACACTGTCCTGGCGATGATAACACAAAATTCTAAATATTTTATTTCACATAAACCTACATGGGCACTTATGAAACGTCAAAACCTAGGTGCACGGTTCCAGTTGGTCGTTTCCTATGGACAAGAGCCGCCAAAAACTACACGGTTACTCTTTTACTGATTTACATCCGTCACCTCACACTTCAGGTCTAGTTGAAAACCAGCGTCAGGCACTAGTTGTCTGGCATTTTTGCTGAACTAGGCCTATTTGGCGCAGCCGCAAGGCACACTTTCCTGCTAGTATCATAAAACGCAATTTACACTTTATTTGTTTTCATTCTTTTTTAATTTGATTTTTGTTTATAGTATAATATGTTGTGTTGTGTGCCTTTTGTGTGCGTGTCTGTGCTAAATAAATGTATTTTCTTTCTTTCTTTTTAAAAAATAATTGGGCTTTACAATGTTTTCAATTATCAGGTATGGGAGGATAGTGTAGGTCTTTCAATAAGGGGTCGGCGCCCAGCCTAACCGGATGCTGCTGAATACCAGTATTTTACATAGAGCGACTACCTATCTGACCCCCACAACAACCTAGTAACGGGGTAATACGATACCCTTTGGTAAGACTGGTTGTCAGACTTTAGGGCTTCTGATGACCCGTGACGACTGTCAAAGATCCACAAATGACAACCTGGACCAATGGCTTAAAGTACTTTCCGAGGCACGGAGAATTCTCGGTATGTAAAGATGGTCACCCATTCACAGACCAACCCCGGCAAGCGTACCTTAACCTGATGAATCGATCCGTGCGGCTGCGAGCTCACCAGGGTACTTAACAAAATAGAACATGGTTAACACATCTACAGTCCACTAAGCCTACAGCGTTCTCACATTCACAAAATAGAAAATAATATATAAAAAAGATAAATAAATAAATATTAATAAAAACCTATTTTGAACGAAATGACATGACAGCTATCACAACTGTAGCAGCAACAGGATTGCTCCTACGTTGGGCATTGTTGCAGCAGGCATATTGCTGGTGCTTGATTTGTCATTTTGTTTATCTGTGTAATGATATAGTATTATGCATATTATAATGAAATCAGATGATGATGTAGATAGATAAACAAATAAAATTCAGTTTGAACTATACATACATTATTTATTTAAAATTATGCAATAGGTACAAAATGTATTTACAAAATAGTTCGCTCTTATTATGTTACTCCTACACTAGACATTATTATTTTGTCGTTATTATTAAATTTCACAATTACTAACATTTTTTTATTGTTTTTTTTTTACATTAGAGATTTTTTTACAAAAATTATGATGAAATTTTTAACGTTTTTTGGTCTTTTGTTACGCGTTTGTAAAAGCGGTTAAGTCAAACATTACAAAACAAGAATCAGTATGTACAGAGGAATATTTTCACTAACTAAATATAATATGAATTAGATTAATTCATTACGGTATTCTTTGAGGGCAGCACTTTGGGAACGGTTGACTGAGGTTCCCGTATCGGAAGAAACCGGGGCTCGAGTAATCAGCGTCACATCTGAAAATAATTTAAAAGGTGAATTAATGACATTAAATGAGCTTCATAAGGCTAAAGTGCCAGGATAGCAAGCGAAATTCTTTATTTTTATTTTTTGTGTAATTTGCAGGGCAGTCTTAGGTTGTATATTGGTCAAAATACGACTGTAACAATACAATATTGTAATAATTCAAATCATCAATACACCTCTCAAGTTAAAATTACTCTATTGGATTACTATTTCATGAAATCACGACCTTTGAGGTTAAATCTAAATTAGAGAGTAATGGGATGGGGTAGGGTGGTGGCTAGTATTAATGATTCTAATCATTATGAGCCAGTATACAACGTCGCCCTTGGCATGTGCCCGCCCGTATTTTTCTGAATATTCATGAAACATTATCGAAAATTAACTTTAAAAGGTCTATCTTTAATATTTTTCTTGTTATTAAATTTTTATTTTTTGATTAGCGTTTGACATATCCCCGATGTTATTGGCACGATTTGTTTGGCATTAAAAAAAAAAAAAAATATCGGCTATGAAAAAAACACAAGAGATGAAGACATTATTTTCAAAAAAAAAAACAGTAGTATTTATTTAAAAACAGAAGTGTAAGTCCATAAAATCATAGATATTATAATCATAGATTTTGGAAAAAAAAGATAAATGTATAAAAAAATAAGATAGATCCCCGATTTCAAAGTAAATTTTCAATAAATTTATTATAAATATTCAGAAAAATAAGGGCAGTCATGCTCATGTGCGACATTGTATACATATAGGTATGTTGTCGGTCGCGAATCATATTACAATCAACATACAACCTGACACTGACCTGCAAATTGAAAAAAACATAAAGGGTCCCCGAAACGATCAATTTTTAAAGCAAAGGTCAATTTTTACGTGTTTGATACACATTGATGCGCAAATTGATCGTCTCCTTAATGCAATTGAAGCAATTGACAATATTACTACAATAAAATTGCAATTGATCGTTTCGAATATTTGAATTTCGCGGGCTACCTCAACCTCATCCTCCTTAAAAGGCCTGCTGTAGGTACGAAGGAACAATCAGTAGATGTCGTAACAGGTACATAATAAAGCCTCTTATACGTCTACAAGAATCCATTTTAACCTCCAATATTTGTTCCCTAATATTGTATCGATGTGTAGTGACAAAACATATTGAGCATCATCTTTCTGCGTTGCCTTTTCTCAACTTTGTTGAGGTCGGCTTCCAGTCTAACCGCATTCAGCTGAGTATCAGCCGTGCCTCGGAAAGTACGTTAAGCCTTTGCTACTGTCATTCGTAAATCTTTGACAGTGATTACAAGTCGTCAGAAGCCCCAAAGTCTGACCACCAGCTTTACTAAGGGGTATCATGTTACCCAGTAACTGAGTTGTGGAGGTCAGATAAGCAGCCACTCCGTGTAAAATACTGTTATTTAGCTGTTATTCAGACTGGAAGCAGACCTCAACATATTTGGGAAAAAGCTAGGCAGATTGATAATTTACACAAACATCAAAATAAGGAAATAAAAGCGACTATTTTGACACTATCGGGTAAACGGCTCAATATTTGGCATCCTTCCAACTGAGCCCCAAGTGACAATAAAAAGTTAAAACATTGCAGCGAATTCAATTTAATGAATTTCATGTAATTTAAAATACTGACTTATAACAGTTTTTTGGTGTGCTTTGTCAAAAATATGCGGGATTCGAGAAATGGAAAAGGTAATTTTGAAGCATGTCAGTGAGCGCTCATTTATTGTTAATTTGTTGTAATCAGATGTTAGTTATATTTAATTAATTTGTCTTTATACAATTATTACACAATGAACTATTCACAGTAGATACTAAATTAAATGACTATAGTATACAGTGTGTCCCTGGATAGAGTGCATAAACAAAAATTGATAAAGCTAGAACCATCGATAACAAAAATTGATAAAAATCTTTGAAAAAAATTACAAAAAATCTAAAAAGAAAAAAATTCAAAATGACTGCAAAGAAACGTGTTTTTTTACTTGATGTGGTTTCATTGTATTTGGTATCCAACATCAATTATCAGCCATCATAATCGTTTTTATTTTAACGAACTTGACTCGGTTAATAAAAACTGTTTTATGTTGAGTGTTATGTTTTCAGTACTGGGGAATTTAATAGGCAGTAAAAAAAAAAAAAAACTTAAATAATTATTACGAGTTTGAGTATACAAATAAATACAAAATCAAAGGCAGGTGCCAAATTACATTGGAATGAGAGTAGGTACCATAACGAACACGACGACGATATTATTGTAGACGTCCACGTTGACCTCCCGTCACTAATGGACACAGGGATGTAAAATGTACGGAAATATATAGACGCTTTAAAATTTCCGTCCACGATAACGATAAAACGTGCACGTATTTCCATACATTTTATAGACGTGGACGTCCACAATCATAATTATCGTCTCGTTAGAAATTATAATACCGCAGAAATTTATTATGTACTACACTAAATTGAAAAAATAAACTGGTATCTATTTAAATAGTTGTGTAAATAAATCTGACTCATTTATTAATTTACAATATCTATTTATACGTCGGTACGTAACTTTTGAGACACGAATAATGAAAAAAAATATTTTGACTCGGTTCCTTAATTATGCCCAAGTATATTATTTGTTTTTTTTTTAATATACTAATCTATTTTAGACTTACTAACTACTGGTCCTTTTACCCTTTTGCCACAAATCATATTTTTTATAAATCAATGTTTTTTTTTTAACGCGCTCTTGTTTTTAAATCTATGAGAAGTATGAGACAAATAAAAATAAAAACATGTTATTACCCGTCATAGATAAAATATACCTCCATGAAAGGGTTGTTCTAACAAGGGACGAATTCCTTTGACCGTTTTTTGCCTAATTTGTCAAGTTTTTTTAAGCAAGGTGTTAGTTTGGTCCTCTGTTATTTTAGAAGGCTAAAAGTAAATAATAAGGGAACGACTTTTTTGGTTATTTTTAGAATTTATTAATGAGATAAATCTGTGTCGGCAAAGTAGTGTTTAGTTTAAAGCTCATCACAGACATAGCTATATTATATAAATCATAGCTGATTATGATACATTTTTCCATAGTAATTTTCGAGCGACCTCAGACGGGGCTATAATTATAGCTACCGTTTATAACTGTACCGTGTGCTTGCTATAATAATATAATATATAGCACAGTATTTCTTCTTTTAGTCTTTATTGGAACAAAAAATACATTTACAATTTTATTGCGTACGATAACAGCCACATTAGTTATAAACTTTGTCGCAGCTATTAAGAGGGCTTATCCTAAAAGTTGGCAACGTCGCAAATAACTGTCAAATATTTAACTATTTTGATTCATATTGCGATATTACTGAATAGAAATAAGAAATGTGGCTAACTAGCGAACTAGAATATTAATAATGAATTGCAATTATAACATTGAATTTGATGTTGTACCCATTTTAGGTGTAAAAAACACATTTGGAAAGTTTCCAAATAGTTTTTTTACATCTAAAACTAAACATTCGGTGTTACGATATTAATTATTGCATTTCATAATCAATATTCTAGTTCGCTAGGTAGCCACATTTTTTATTTCCACACAGTAATATTGCTAAATTAATCAAAACAGTGAAATATTTGACATCTATTTGCGACGTTGCCCACCTTCAGAATAAACGCTCTTAACGCCCACCTCCGTGGGGCAGATGGCAGTTTTTCAGATATTTAATGCTATACTAGAATTTTAATTTACTAAATAAAACTAAACCATAACTGAACTAAATGAAACTAAAGAGTTCGTATGTAGAGTTTGTATGAGCAGTGTGAGTGCGTGTATGATGTGTAGACGGAGGGTATGTACCTAGGTGTAGTGTGTGTGGGTGTGTGTGTGTGTGCATGAAGCGTGAGTTTGTGCGGAGGTGTGTGTGATGTGCATATCTACTACGGAAGAAGAGTCCTAATCAGGTAACCCTTATGGCCTAACTAAAGTCTCCAACTCTTCGTAGGTGAGGATGCAAAGCTAATCATTAGTTAATTTCTTGCATTCCCGGGAAGAGGAAGAATAAATATTAAGTTGTTTATTTACTCTATTTTATAACACAATATATATTATAGCTACGTGTGTGACGGTCTTGATGATTGTGTGAACTTGAATAGATACACACATAAAACCATTTCTAATCTAGTGAGAGCGCGACGGATTCAAAGTATTTTTTTATTAAAATTATTTTCATCCGCAATGTGGAAGCTCTTGGCCATCATCTCACTTGATGGTAAGAGATGATCAGGCCGAAGTTGGAAGCGAGCTTCACCCGGAATCCTCAACCACAGCGGAACTGGCTATCTTACTTCTAAATGCCGAAACACAATAATGCTTTTAACATTATTGTTAAAACGACACACTTATTTAGGTGGTTGTCGCCAACAAGGCGAATTTAGAACAAGCCCTGCCACCAACCAAACCGAGCAACAAATTTTGCCCGTCCCGATCCGTCAGTCTGGGACAGGTGGTTTTACCACTACAGCCCAGAGGTGATACAAAAAGCAAATTGTGTAGAAATTCTATAAGTAGGTTTAAAAAAAATATTTAAGGCTTGTATTTCATTATAAAATGCTAATGCAAATTTTTAGGTACACAACTAACTATTTACACTAGGCACTAAATTAAATGACTAACTAACAAACTCTACAAATAAATACAAGAACTAAAAGACACTTAGGCTTTGTATCTAGGCAGGCATCTGAAAATAATATCGTTGTGTAGAAATTGTGTAACATTTATTTTTTAGTTGACTAAGTTTAAGGACTTGTTGCCACTTTACTTACGTTGTTCTTTCAATATAAACTTCATATAATTCAGGCTTTAGCGGGTCCCCATCAGCTGCTTTATCTTTCTCTTCCGATCTCTTGTTCCTTATGACGTGATCCATATTTAACAGCTTTGCCACTCTTTCTAATTTAACTTTCTTTCTTAAAGAAATGGGATTGATGAACAGTCTCTGCTTCTCCTGTATGTGAGCCCTCACTTCTTCTAATAGTTGTTGGGGCAACGAGTCTGTCTGCCAATCAGGCCTACGTCTCTCTACCAGTTTTCGTCGCTCCTCTTGCTTTATATTCATCTCCACTGCCTTTTCTTCCTTCATCGATGCCCTTATTTGTAGATCTTGGAAATTCTCTAAATCTGGGTTCATAAGAATAGCATTGTCTTGTTTATCTACGCGTTTCTTTAATGTGTTTTGATTATTTGTGTTGTCTTTTTTGCGGGCATCAAATTTATCGAAGAGCTTCTCGTGGTATAAACTTTGCGGGTAGGACCAATTGTAATGCTGGATATTAGTGAATGGATATGGCAGGAAAATTGAAGGCTTGACTTCATTTTGGTATTTTCCGGCGTTGTGTAAAAGCTTTATCGTGACAAGTTTGTAAGCTGAGGCTGGAACTGTTACCGGTGCCGGAGCTACTGCTGCTGTGTTGCGGTGCGGTGCTGGTGCTGGTACTGGTGCTGATGTCGTTGCCGATGTCGTTGCTGGTGTCGGCACCGGTGTTCTGGCGTTCGCAGTTAACGTTTTCTTTTGCTCATGTTTGTATGAAGACATTCTTTGAAAATTTGAAATCGGATAGTAATAGGGTAGCTTTCTAAAGTCTTTGTAAGAAAGAGGACCACTGAAAAACGTATCGCTTAGTTTCCGCATTACTGGTAACGAAGTTAGTTTTGGTGGTAATAACGTACTTATCGTTGGTTTCGGACCCACGTTTACTTTACTAGCAGCAGGTTGCAAACCAATAGCTATCGCTGGTATCTCTGGATTTATATCGGTTCTTATGACATCGGACCTCATCAAATCAGCTACCCTTACTTTGCCGCTCGCCAGAGGCTCATACCAATACGAAGCATGATTATGTTTTGTCACTTCTTTGTACATGTTAGATTTAATTATTTGTTTGTCTAAAGTTTTAGCGGTACTCACAGCTTCTTGCAGTAGGTTGTCCGTGCTTGTTTTATCAAGTTCTTTATAAATATCTTGTGCTAAATTATATATTTCTAGTAAAGCATCTAAGTCACCCTTCTTTACCGTGTGCAGTATTTCTGTCAACCTTTTTATCTCATTGGCTGTTAAGTATCTATCCTTGTCAGATGCATTCTTGTCATCAATGTCATCATCTAGTTTAATTCCTTGGTTTTCCTTTAAAGTATCTTTGTTTATAATAGCAGGTTCAGTTTTATTGTTGGTACTGACGATATTTGTTACGACTTTATCTTTTTTAACAAAGATGTCCTCCTTTTGTATATCAACCATTGTGAGGTTCTCGCCTAGTAGTTGGATGGTCGTGATATTAATTTGTCGCTGAGGTGCATACTCCAGTCTTGTTATATTTTTTCTCTTGAGTTTGCAATGGTATTTGCCGCAAAATGAGCTGGCTGTCCATGTGCTGTTTGCAGGATGCAGCTTGCCCGTCTCTGGATCCCGGCAGAAGAAACCTGGAATAAAAAATAGAACATGAATATTATTCCGTGCCATGCGTCTCATGCATGAGGTTGTAGGTTCAAATCTGGGCAACTAATATGTGACTTTTTCTCTTCATGTGTACTTTTTGAGTTTATTTTGGACATTACTGGCATCGGGGAAGGTAAACATCATAAAGAAAGCTGGACTTATAATTCGGTCCATCATAGACTCGAACATAGATCAATCAGGCGAGATCCAGGTCAAGAGCAGGCCCAATAAGTAATAAAAAAATAAAAAAAAGTCTGAAATCACCAACCCGCTTCGAGCAAGCGTGGTGATCAATGCTCGTGCCTTCTCTGAATGAGAAGAGGCCATTGTCCTGCGGTGGGCCAGTAATAGGTTGGTATATTATATTATAGTTCTTGTATAAACATTAATAAGCATTGTTTTGGCTCAGAGACCAGTCCAATAGGATAAGACTGGGGTATAATTTGATTGATTATGGCTGCATTCACTAGATCACTGGCTTTATACAAAAGGGATCCTGACAATAGACGAGGAAACCCAATGAATAAATTTGCTTTTGTTTGATGTACAGCTACGTAAGATACCTACATAATTTGAGGCTTTAGTGACTTCATTTCAAATCTTATTGTTGTTTTTTAATCAACATTGCAGGCACTGGTGATCTAATACATGATCAGCAATTATTTAAACATAACATAACATCACGAATTTATGCTCCGGAGGGTTAGACTGAGCTAATTGTTTAAATTAGAAACGATTTCGATAATACAGATTATATTATGAAGACGCTTTTTTTCTATCCATGATAAATAACATGTCATGCAGAATTATAAAAGCGCATAAGTATGCATGAATTACAATCTATCTTTATAACCAATACATTCATGAGTTTTTACGATATCAGATGACCAATCAAGCGATTTGAATATTAACTTAAATAGGCTTCTAAAAGCCATGGCATTAGCGTTCAATCAATCAATCAACTCAGCCTATCGCAGTCCACTGCTGGACATAGGCCTCACCCTGTCCTCCGACCGACCGACCAAAATCTGTCTGTGTGTGTTCTGTGACCGACCGATGGCGATATAACAATCCAACAACCCAACCTAAATTCTCCAGAGCGATGAGGGGCAGCAGCGTCAACGTTGCGAAAGTATTGGGCCTACAGTCAGCAACCCACATGCCCAGCGTAGTGACAAGGGGGATTAAACCTCCCAATGATGATTATTATGAGGGTTTCAATGCTCTTTACTATCTAGTTGGTGAATATTCGAACTTACAACAAAGTGAAGGGTACTGTAGCTACCTATCTCTTTCCCTCATAATTTAAAGGGCTTTCTCACTAATGCGATTATACCACCCAGCTACCTGACTTGTAAGCATAGGTGGACCTTTGACTGATACGTTGTTAAGGCCCCGTACAAGGCTGAGATTTATCCTATACAATCAAGGGAGACAAGTGTCAACTCAGGAGACGTGTACGGAACTTACTCGGTAACTATGTGACGAGAATATCTTGGACAGGCTTTAGAAGTGAGAAGGACCAGATTATTAGTCCTTAGATACTTACATTAGGGTATGATTAACTTTAAAACTATAATTTAAGATTTATGGGGTGTATTGTGCCTCTGCTACTTAGAATATGGTTTTTGGTATTTTAAGCAAAGAGAAACAGAAACTTGTAACACTATTGCGGTGCAAATACAGCATAACATCGTTGTGAAATAAGTACAACTGACAGCGAATTTAGCATCGATAAACACTCTACAAGATATAATTCTTAATTTGAGGAAAACTTATATCTTAATAAGAAGAATAACTACATGTTTGGAGCTATGAATATATAATATGGACAGAGAGAAAGTGATTAGTTGCACAATTATTTAATTAGAAACATCTTTATAAACACAACAACAGATACACAATGCTATTAAAAGTAAATATTTTTAATAATGTAGTCTATTGTCCGGCAGGTAATGGACTGATGGAGTCAAATGAAATCTGGTGGAGGAAATTATGATTCTAAGTTGTCTATAATAGATTGCTTTCTTGTAGTCAAATGAAATGAAATTGTTTATTCTGTAAATAGGTTATCGGAATCACTTTTACACGTCATATTAAAAATAAACTAGATTATGTCGGCGTTTCCTATCAGATTACTCTTAGAAGAAAGGCCGAAACAAACTCAGAGGTCACAGTCTCTTTTAAAGTCCAGACATAATCTTGGTCAGGCCATATGAGGACCATGTACATTAGTGTCTGAAATGGTCTTTTGAGGAAAGTACCACACAGATTTGAGTGGACCTGTTCAGTCAGTGCAAGCATTTGTCAGTAATCGTCCAGCTCAACTCGGAACTTAAGGAGCTCAACGATTCGATGAACAATTCCAAAGAAAGGACATTTGAGCCATTACTCAAACTGCCAGACCATCAAAAAAAAAAAACTGAGAAAGAAAGAATAAATGATCCAGCTAGTCCTCACAGTAGTAATAAATAAATAATTAATATAACTATGGGTGTTATGATAAAGACGGAAGGGATTGTGTTAGAATAGGAAACAGCATTTTTCTTTTGTCATTATTATCACACAAATCACGGTGAAATATTAAGTTAGGGTATTCAAATGATTTTATTTCACCTTTCTTCATTTTATACCAAGATGGGTACTTATGAAACGTCAGAAGCTAGGTGCAAGGTTCCAATAGAAACTACACGAATAAAAATAAATGGATTTTTATTTATTTTTCTCAATTACAGTGTTAATAGTTATGGGATTTATCGTCTATTGGTCCTCGGATACATTCTCTGTTAGAAAGTTCAGAAGCATGAGAAAGTAATTATAATTAAATTCTTTATAAAATAACAAAAGACCGTCACAAGAAAGGATCAAATATACTTGATCATCAGCATTCGTCTGTCCTTAACCCAATTTATTAGTGGTCGGCGCAACTTGTCTATTTCTTCCATACTTCTCTATTAGTCGTCATCTCGGTAGCCACCCCCTTTCTAGCCATATAATTTTTCACACAGTCCATCCATCGTTTCTTTGGTCTTCCCCTGCTCTTATAGCCCTCCCCATTCATACGTTCAATCTTTTTCACATCACTTTCCTCATTATTCCCGAGCACATGCCCGAACAACGACAACAGATTTCCACACAATTTTTTTGCTAAAATTTTCTTTGCATATAAAATCAAACATGACCTATAACTAACTTCAGGAACAGCCCAGTTGTCATTATGATGTGTAGTACATTTTATAAATATAACATAATCAATAGATGGAGCTAACCTAATTATGAATTCAACCTTGAGAAAGCTTTTCAATCAGCGAAAACAACTTAAACATAACTACAGAAAAAATAAGCTTCAGATATAATTATAATGATGAAAATTTACCTGACATGCTTTCATTTTGTATGAGACTTTAGAGAGCAAATATTCTGATGGAAAAATACAATATCACGCTTTCCCCGAGGGGTTAGATATAGGTGCACCTATAAGTATATAACTTTTAGCCAGTTATGTTTAAGTCACACTTGCGAGCCTATTGCCATCAAACGGGCACACATCCAAACTCCGGGCTGCTACTGAATTCCAGATGGAAAATCCCAATAACACTTTGCCCGACCCGGGAATTGAACCCAGGACCTCTTGCTCAACAGTAGCGCCTACGACCATAGACCAACGAGGCAGTGAAATAAATATTATAGATATAAAAGGAGAAACTGACTGACTGACAGACATACCAACGCAGAGCCGAAACTACTGGGACTAGGAACGTGAAATTTTGTAACATTATCAAGGGGTTTTTGAAAATTTTGTCTTTAAGGGGTCGAAAAGGTGGGATTTCATTGGTATGAAAAATCTTATTCCTTCAGCTAATAAACTTGAAACTTCACACAAAACATACTAGGCTTGCATGAATCCATGATAATATTTCAATCATTAGACGTTGTGCACAATTTCTGAGCAGTAACCTAACAAAAAGTACTAGGCTTGCATGAATTCACGATAGTATTCAATCACTATGTTATGTTACTAATAGGATTTGGATGAGGTAAACAGATAGTTTATAGCCTGGATTAACACATAGGATACTTTTTATTCCGGTAGCACATTTCCATGGGATAATTTCCGACTACCATGATTATATGTTTTATGAAAATTCATATGACACCCATACGATTTTATTTCCGAGACTTGACTGAGACAAAAAAATATGATTTAGGCTACAACCAAGGCAGGTTGCGAACATTCGGTTTATTTAACTAGTAATAAAAACCGAATTTTCGCACATTCTAAAACGCAGAATATGTCGGTGTTGAAGGAATGGACGAAATTCTAACAATGAGTCGAAACTTCATAGACGCTCTTAACTATGTATTGTTATGAGTTAAGGCAGTGATGGCTTAGGTGTTGTATAAGAATGTTTGAAAAGCATGCGAAAAAAGGCAGGTAGATAGTTCAACAACGATTGGAGTAGACATGTTTTTCATAGCATTTAGACAGGGTAGGACAATGTAAATTCTAAAAGTATAACACGTAGATGATGACGAGGACCGGATTATAAATTCAACATTAATGATGTAATTATTATCATTATGTAACAATCCATCTGCCTAGCCGCCTTTTTCCGACTATGTTGGGGTCGGATGCAGCTGAATACCGTATTTTACATGGAGCGACTGCTTATCTGATCTCCAAAACCCAGTAACTGGGTTATATGATACCCTTTGGTAAGACTGGTTGTCAGACTTTCGGGCTTCTGACGACTCGTAACAACTGTCAAAGATTCACGAATGACAGCTGGGACCAACGGCTTAACGTGTTTTCCGGGGCATGAAGGAGTCTCGGTGTGTAAAGATGGTTGCCCATCCACAGACCAACCCCGGCAAGCGTAGCTTAACCTGATGGATTGACCCGTGCGGCTTTTAATACTTAGCCACGAGCTCCTCCTGTCATGTTTATGTAACAAAACAATTTAAAAGAGCGTCCATGGAGTTTCTTGCCTCTTGTTCTCCATAGATACCTACTACGCTTTTGAATGAACAACTAGCTTCATCTTTCTGACTGACTGACTCCTTGACAATTATTCAAAAGTACTTGTAAATGGTTTAATTGGATATATAAATGCTTTGAGTTTAGAGATGGGAGAGAGTTGAGTCGAAATCAGATGCTGTGATGAAGAATGAAAAGTTATGAGAATTTGGAAACTTTCTATTACTAACTAACTAACTTAAACTTGATGAAGATGTCTACAACGAACATTAAACAACTATAAAACTATTTTGGTTTAAGGACCAAAAGGATTGAATAGTTTTTTAACATAAATGTAATTACATCTTAGCATTAGGATCGTAGTAGCTTGCTTTCTGTAGTTTTTTGCCTACCTCCATAGCAAGACGGTGCGTGTATGTATGTAATAAGATCTGTCACGTTTAAATGTATAAGTCAATACATCTCAGCCTAACTCTTTTTGTTTACTAAGAATGTCGACTCGACCGTTAGGAACGTAATATTAAAAAGAAAAATTTCAATATAAAGGAAACCTTCTTGATTCCTCCCCTTACCATGAGCGTGGGATCAAAGCTATGTGAAACATTTTGTGTAAATATTATAACCAAACTCGTCCTGATTTCCCTACTGCCTGTACCTATAGCGGAGCAAATCTTTTTGTAAATATTTCAGAACAGGATTTTTATTGTTTAACAAAATCTCTAAGGCTTTTATACCGAAGGGTTCAGAGTAAGTCTTCTTAATAAAGGGAAGAACCTTTCTGTAGGCTTGATGTAACACAAAGGGAAAGTTTGGGCAACAACTAACGGACCAAAAATTATTAAAATAATAATACCACACATACGTAACATAACAATATATATGCCTTTAATCCTGAAGTGTTAGGCAAAGGTCCACCTATCTATAGTAACACCCACATTTCGCTAGTTATGTTAAGTCCCATACGTTATAGGGGGCCACCAGCCAAAATTCAGACTCCGGCCTGCTACTGAAAAATTCCTGATGGAAAAACCCAATAACACTTAAGATCATAACACACATATCAACTGGGAAAGGGATCGTCACCGTATCGCCGCGGTTCGTGAATTGTCCCGAGGCGAGGCGATGACGATACAATTCCGATTCGAGCGCTTTGCAGTAGGGAGTTTCATACAAAGAATGTAGAATGGCTCGAGTTGATTCCTTTCCGAGTTGATATGTGTGCTATTTCCTTTAGCCTGACCTGGAATAGAACCCAGGACCTCATGCTCAGCAGTAGCGCTGGCGACCACCAGCCAACGAGGCTTTCTAGTAAAATAACGATACCAGCCTTTTATTGTCCCACTGCAGCAAGGAAATCCTATTCTCATACAAAAAAGGTGCTCACGCTTGCTTAAGGCACTTACTAAAGAACCTGCTATGAATTAATTAATGAAATCCACCGACCCCAGCGTGGTTTTACCAGACTCGATAAATCGAATAAACCCCGAGATTTGCAGTAGTTCCTGGAGCCTCAGGCTTCATGGGACTACAGAGGCCATTGCATATCAAGGAGTAGACCAGGTGGCGTGCTGTAATGGTAGGGAAGACGTGCCTTAGGATAAAGAAGGATTTGCGAGCCGTACCGGATATCCATCCACTTTTAAGGCAGGCAAGGTTACAACTAAAGAACCTGCAATAGAAAAAATATTAGAATGACTAAATACTAAGCTAGAGTCTCTAGGAAGCTCGTGACTAAATCGTGTTACCCAGTAACTGGGTTCTGGAGGTCAGAAATGCAATCGCTCCATGTAAAATACAGATATTCAGCTGAATCCGGTTAGACTGGAAGCCGACCCCGACATAGTTGGGAAAAGCCTAGGCAAATGATGACTAAACTGGACTGTCTACGAGTGCCTCGTTGATCTAGTAGTCGTAACAGCCAAGCATGGGCGCTATGGGCTGCTCCGACTAAAGATCTGTGCCAAGTAGATGGCAGTAAGTAAGCCGCACACGTCGATCGCAAGTTATCTACGCTTGCTGCGGTCGGTTTGTGGATAGGTGATCCATTACATATCAAAACCCATCCGTGCCTAGAAAAGCACGTTAAGCCGTTGGTCTCGGCTGTCATTCGTAGAACTTTGACAGTCGTTACGAGTAGTCAGAAGCCCAAAAGTGACAACCAGTCTTACCAAGGGGTTAAACTAGAAGCCGTCCCCAACATAGTTGGGAAAAGGCTAGGCAGATTGAGTTAGATGGCAATAAAGCAAAACTGCCTAAATGAGGAGATACTACGCACCTCTGGCTGAAGGTTCGAATAATACAAGCGTAATACTGTGTATTCTATTATGTAGTATGGCAATGCGATACATTAATAATAAAGCAGCCAATGATTGTGGTGAAACATTCTAATTCTACATAATCTTCTTCTTTTCGTGTGGTTAGTGACTAACCTGGTGTCAGTGTTTTAAAGCCGCCCATGGGCCTCTGACATGGCTTCACATGCCAACGAGAAATATCTCTCAGGAATCTCTCGGGCCGGTTTCCTCACGATGTTTTCCTTCACCGTTTTTGAAGCAAGTGATAATTATACAATACGCACATGAATCCGAAAAGTCGGAGGTGCGTGCTTTGGGTTCGTACTTGAGACCTATGACTTGGCAGTCCGACGGTCACACCACAAGTCTATCACTGCTCTCAGCACAATACATAATAAGATGCTGAGTAACGCATTAAGATCGTGTGTGCGTATAACAGGAAAGCAAATGTTTGCGCACGTACAATTATGTTATTAAAAACACGCAATTAGCATTGCTTCATTAGCAAATAACTTAGTTACTCGAGTTTCAGGTCACTTCCAAAGAAAAATGTAATTGACCTACTAACATTCACAAAAAGACAGAGATGAAGCCAATTTTTTCAACAAAATATAGTCGTTAGTAGTTTTAAAAGTAGAAACTGTCTTTCTAGCGTTAGGAATTGTAGCTAAAGAAGAATTATCTTTGCCAAATGAACGGCCGAATTCTCAAACACCAAAACGTCAATTCAAAATTCAGAGTTGAGAGGGTAGAGATGAACAAAGCAGCTTATCTAGTTGGACTAAGATGCTTATGCAAGAGTCTGTTAGGAGCCCCGGCTAAAACAGCTGTTTGGAATCTAGTGGTAGTCTTATATCCATGTGGCTTACGACTTACCAAAGGATGAACCACAGGATTTTATAAAAATAAATCTTGGATACAAGGACCAATCAATGAGCTGGACTCCTTCAATAAGAACAGCACCCTAATTGCGGAACACACTATCAATCAGAATCTAAATGATTTTGAAGGATATTGCTAATGCATTGCTCATATGTCCGAAAAATTTGTCTGTTCAACAACGCAAATAACGCAATGAATGTTATTGAACTGTCAAAATGAGAGCCATTGTTACTGTACGTGTGTTACGCAATTACCCCGCAGGTTCTTAGAAACTTTTTATAGAGAGAAGTAGAAAGGGAGTCTTTTAACCTGCAGTGGAACCACAGTCTCTGATTAATCCACACTAATAAGTAAGTATTCACACCCTAACAGTTGAATGGATTTCGATGAAATTTAGCACGCAGATAGGTAGGCAGGCTTATCAAATTGACCTAGGGGATAGGGTATGTTTTTGCATACTTTTTATCCCGGTAGTAAGATCGTGATCGACCGCGGGATAATTTCCTGCCTTCACATGGGTTAGCCCACGTTAGCCGTGGGAAAAAGGTATTTAATTATTTTTAATAATAATAAGGACCAACCTCGTCCAGTCAGGCTCCCAATACCGAACACGCACATCGACACAAGTACCACACACTCGCGCAACATCCTCGCACACGGTGCGCCTGCGACTGTCGATCGATCACGATCTGTTCCGAGCCTTGCGCGAATGTTGTTATGATTTGATGACATCCGCTGGTCTTGAATGGTTCCCAAAGTTTTATAATAGATCGTTGTTAGAAGGATTGTTTTTATGGAAATGTTATTGTCCTAAGAGTCTTTTACTTTAGTATTGATAAAATGCCTAAGAGACAACAATAACATTTTTTTTCTTCCTCTGCCTGTTAAGTCGGCAAAAAAATTGAGAGTTCCGAGAGCTGAATTAAACTTCAGACTATTTTCATGAGGATGGATTATTCAAAAGTATTATTTTTGTTTGTAGTAAAGTTTTAGGTCGACCTTATTCAATTATTTTTTTTCAACTTACACACTTCTCATCATCATCAGTATATTTCTTCTTACTTTAATTCCAGCTTACAAGAAAAAGAATGGCATTATCGTTATTCATAATCAAAAATAGAGTTAAGTGCAGTTCGGGCCCGCGCCGCAGTTTTGTGAAAACGTGAGGTGAAAAATAACTAATTCTGTAACGATGTTATAATATTTACAATTAATAACATTTATTTAATGATATTTTTCAGTTCTGAGTAGATTTACGAGACGACATCTTAAATTTGCAAAAAATATTCTTACGATTTCTTATACTGCCGTTACTATTTTATTTACTGGGCATTAGATTTTTAGGCTCATTGCATTCCTTATGATTCAGCTTTCTTCGATTGAGATTTTTTACATTTCTGAGCAGATTTTTGGCCTATAAGAGTCTATATATGAATTTATTTTGCTATTGTCAACTTCATATGAATTTTTACCCCTATTTTACGAAGTACGGTAGTCCTTTGTCAACTCTTGGGAACCACACCAGAATCACCGTTCTACCTGAACACGTTTTTGCACTATACTAATTGGAATTTCAACATATTATAGTGAAAAATAGAGGTTCGCGCGCTGCCCTCGCGATGTGACGTCATAGGCAAATTATATCCTACCTCAAAGTTGGTATAAATATAAACTATCTCTTGAGTGCTGAACCATTACTCTAACATAAAAAGTCTTGTAGTTATTAGCGATTGAAATCTTACATTGACGGTCAGAAATATTGAAATGACCACCAGTACTTCGAGAGAGGAGACGTTTTCACGTCAATAAATAAAAAATATTTTGACTGTTGAAAATTACAGCGTCAAAAATCATGACTTTCCGTAAAAATGTAAAAGGGCTCTTAAGACGGATCATTCTTTGTTCAAGCGTTATTATGTGTTAAGTACTTTAATATGCATGCCAAGTCCACTACTACTTCAGCTAACAGGTTCTTTTCAGAAACATACAACCATTGATGAAGTTTAAACTCAGCCTATTTACACTGTTACACACACATTTTCACTGCAAGAACCTTCCACAAAGACGCAAACGGCCCAAAAATATCACTAAATCATCCAATTTCCTGAATTCCATACTTCGCTTGTCCGCCCGTAATTCAGCGACAAATAATAGTATCAATAACCCGCCGGGGTGCCGCAAGGAGCTCTCCTAGGACCGGTAAAGTTCTAACAATGCGGGCCTGGACAAAGGCATTGATATCCGAGTTGCGACGGCTTTGTACAACTTGTCCAGCCGGATATTTTTATTGGATTACAGATTTAATAGTACAATATAAGTTTGACAGTTATTATTACATTTTTCAGCGATTTTCATTGCCTTTGTTGTATTGTTGGAGTTTGTGGTTGTTTTGATGTGAATGTAAAAGAGAGTGTACGTTGTGTCTTTCTTGAAATTCTTTTTGTTTGCACGATGTGTTTCTATGAAATATAACAAGGCTACAAAGTAGAACCATTTACAATGTGTGTTAGGTTTGTTAAATGTTTGCAAATCACCTACTGGCAAGAAGATTCCAGGTCATATTTAATTCAATGGTATAGTATTCGCTATATTAAAATCGTGATTCTAGGAACTAAATGGTTTTACACGTTATGAAATCATTAAAACGAATTAATCACAATTAACAAAAACTTTGAGAATCTCACAAGTTTAGAATTTTGCGAACGTGCCAACTTTTTTTACGTAAGCACTTTTTGCAATAGATGAGCTGTAGGTATACTTGACATCATTGATTATAACGTCATACTTTCACGCATTATAACTTCTTTATAATAGTCCACTGCTGGACATCGCTCTCAACAATAATTTAGGTATCCGTCTCCACAGAGAATCCTGTTACCATCACCATGGGAGATTGATAATTGCAATAATTATGTAAATTATAGTAAACTAGCTTTTGCCCGCGGCTTTGCCCGCAGTGGAGATCAGAAATTATCCTATGTCCTATAACCCTGCTATCTAATTACGTAACATATTTTCGTGAACGATTACGACTAATCTGTTTCATTTTGACAGTTCAACAACATTCATTGCGTTATTTACGTTGTTGAGCAGATTTTTTTTTCGAGCTTGTGAAGCGAAGGATTTGCAATCTGTTTCAAAACGATTCAGATTCTGATTGATCGTGTTTTACGCAATTAGGGTACTGGTCATGATCTACCTATGTGCCAAACTTCATCCATATCTGTTCAGCCGTTTTAGCGTGAAAACGTAACAAACAAACTAACTTTCGGATTTATTATATTTGTTAGGATAGTACTGCCTCACTGGTGTAGTGGTCGCATAAGATCCTGGGTTCGATTTCCAAGTCAGGTAAAGTGTTATTGGGTTTTTCCATCAAGAATTTTTCGGCACCAGCCCAGAGTCCGTCCGTTTGATGGCAATAGGCTCGGCCGCTATTACATGGGACTTAAACATAACTGGCAAAATGTTAGCGTAGGTACTAAGTAGGTATATATGGGCGCCAAACCATTATTTGATATTAATGTTAAGCTTGTTTTGATTATTTTGCACTTGATCTGACTGCCATGATATTTATTTAAAATATTGTGGTTTCCGGTCGAATTTATAAGTTTATATTATGTTACCTACTTCCTTTTGATTTATTTAAAATATTGTGTTTCCGGTTGACTTTATTTTAAGTTTCTATGTTGGTATTAAGGATTTATCTTGACATCCGCTTGAATTATTTAACATTGTATAGAGTTAATATTATTATGGATTTATCTTGATATCCGCTTGAATTATTTAAAATGTAATTTCCTTTAGAGTTTATATTATTAAAGGACATAATTTGACTCATATATCCGCTTGATTTATGTAAATTGTTTCTGGCGGTAAAGTTTCGCGCTAAAATTTGGCGGCAAAGTTTGGCGGTAATTTTGTGTATAAATACTGTTGTAATATGAATGGAAAGACATTCTTTGTGAGCTGCTCATGGAATAAACACCCTAAGTTGAAGTAAGGTATTTTCTTTGTACTCTCTTAAATATTTTCCTGCTATTTCCTATTGCTGTGTATTTGTGTGATATATTGGTACAAACCAATATGTGTGACTCTGGCAACGACGACGCTGATGCGCCGACAGCAGCGGTGGGATCCACCTCGCCCCTACTGAGGTCTTCTGGATTCCGGGTCCGCAAACCAGTGCCGACCGCCCAGCCAGACCCAACTTTCTCGATGGAGCAAGTGATGAGTCTGGTGACATCAATCACGAAGCAAGCCACATCAAGCGCCGTGGCCGCAGCGCTGTCTGCTACTCCAGCGCCTTCACGGGATCGCGGCAATTTCTACCTACCGCCATTCGATCCCGATGTGCGCTCACATGACATCAGGGACTGGTGTGTCAATGTTGACCAAACCATTACAACTATTGGCATATCACCGCATGAAGCTCGCATGAAGGCAATACTGCAGCTGAAAGGAAGAGCGAAGACTTGGGCTGATACGTGGTCCCTTCAATCCACCACGTGGGAGCAAGTTAAGCAAGACCTGATCCAGACGTTCGGCGAAGAGTTCCGGTATGCTGACGACGTCCAGCGGTGGCGCGACTACACGTCGGAGCAGGCGAGCAGCTACGCGGACTACGCAACCACGGGATGGACGCTGTTCAAGAGAGTGCGGCCCGAAGCTGCGGACACCGAGGTAATTGATGCTCTTATCACTGGTATCTACCCTGATTTTGTGAAATGTGAATTGTTACGTAATACGCCTGACTCTTTGCCCAAATTAGTTTCCGTTCTGAAAACTTTTCGTAAGCGTGACCGACCGAAAAATGACAGTACTGACAAAAATCATCTCAACAAAAAACCCCGGCTTTTGGAAACCCATGAGTCGTTATTAAGTCAGTCGCCAATGTGTTTCAAATGTATAAAACCTGGTCACCGAGCTCGTGACTGTAAGGAAAAAACAACACAAAATACAGACTCTAATATTTCCGCAAAATCAGCCTCTCAGGTTACGCCAGAAAACCGTAAGTTCATTGAATGTAACTATTGCCATAAAAAGGGTCATTTAGAGAAAACTTGTTTCCGTAAGCAAAATGACGAAAGATCGAAGTCAACCGATCTAAAATCCAAATAAATCTAAGTAAATTTTTGTGGTCCTATAAATCGTTGCACGACTACCGTCAAAATTGGAGCTAATTCGTATCCTTGCCTATTTGATTCCGGCGCAGATTGTTCGTTAGTACGTAAACGCATTTCTGGTTCGATTCCGGGTAAAAGGAAGACTGTCAATACAGTTTTCAAGGGAATAGGCGGCGTGAATGTCATGTGTACCCAGAGTATCTCGGCTATTGTCGAGATCGATCAAGTTAGTGTAGAATTAGAACTATTTGTTGTCGAAGATCAACAAACCCAGTTTATTATTTCAGTTGGCTATGATTTAGTGCAAATTCCGGGTCTTACTATCACATTAATAGATAAAAATATGACTGTCTCGAGAAATATTATTATTAATGAATGTTCTTTAGCAGAGTCGGAAATAAAACTAAATACCGACCTTGCTGACCCTACCATATTAGAAAAATTACATTTAATTTTAAACAAATTTAAAGACAATTTCACTTCTGGTAATAAAGTTTCTGAGGTAAAAACTGGTCAATTGACTATTAGACTAAAGAATTAAGATAAAATTGTTCAACGTAGACCCTACAGATTGTCGCCAATGGAACGCGAAAAAGTCACAAGACATTTTAAACGATCTTAAACAAAACGGTATAATCCGAGACAACTCATCCCCTTTTAGTAGTCCCATTGACTTTCGGGAGTTAAATGCAAACTTTTCAATTTGATATTGAGTATAGGAAAGGTGACAGGCTTTCTCATGCCGATTTTTTTAGTCGAAATCCCGTAGCAAGCCTCTATAAAATTCCAAAAGATAATATTTCGTTGCAATTTTCAGTAAATGCTTCTACGCTTGATCATAACTGGCTCCTAATAGAACAAAAACGTGATACAGTTCTTAAAAACCTAATTGAACAACTTAATTCCGATACTATCCCAAAAGACATTGCGGATACTTATGTCATATCGCAAGATAAATTGCTTAGACGTAAAGTTCAAATAGAAAATAAAACTCGTAAACTTATTATTGTGCCATGTAATTATAGATGGAATCTGATTTCTTACTATCATGATAATCTTCAACACTTCAATTGGGAAAAGGTTCTAGCTAAATTAAGAGAGCAATATTGGTTTCCCCATATGTCAAAATTAGTTCGAAGGTTTACTGAAAATTGTGTTAGTTGTAGAATTCACAAAGGTATGTCGGGTGCTAAACAAGTTACCCTAAATCCTATAGATAAAATTGCAGTTCCCTTTCACACCGTACATGCCGACATAACTGGACGTATGAACGGTAAACGTAATAACGCTGAATATGCCTTTGTATTTATTGATGCCTTTACAAAATATACTCATTTAATTTATACCAATGATCGAACCGCTGATACAGCCATATCTTGTTTGCAAGAAGTAATTTCTATTTTCGGCACTCCAAATAGGCTCATAACAGATCAGGACAAAAGTATGACATCATCTGATTTCAAGAATTTTTGTAATCGTTTCGGTATTCAACACCACGTAGTAGCTAAAGGTGCTAGTCGGGCAAACGGTCAGGTAGAACGTATTATGAAAATCATCAAAGATAATATGTCAGTTATAGAGCTTAATAAACAGTGGCATACTGCTATTCGAGATTTACAGTTGGCTATTAATTCTACCGTTTCTAAAAGTACGGGAAGATCTCCCATTGAGTTGTTGTTTGGGAAAAAATGTTCGCCACCGGGTATTAAGCTCTTACAAATCGATAATGATGAACCAATTGAAGATCTTAATACTGTTAGATCATTATGTAAATTAAGGATGGACGAGCGATCATTTCGGGACAAGTTAAGATTTGACAAAGGTAAAGCTCAAATCAAGCCTTTTGAAAAGGGGGATTTTGTCTTAATGCATAAGCATGAAAGACATACGACTAAACTTGGTCCTAAATATGAAGGTCCTATGGAAGTTTTAGAAGTATTGCCTAATAATCGCTACAAAGTAAAGCATGTCAATTTAAGGGGATGTTCCGTAAAAGATCGCTAGTCATGATTTTTTGAGACCAGCACCTCTGGCTCAAAATGATCCATTTATGGATGACAATGATAATGAACCAACCGTATGGGCGGATGATTTGTAAATTATATCTTAGCTACTCCACCTTCCTCCCTATTACACTGGCTGGCCACCATGTGTATCCTTTTTCCTGGTCTTAGGGCTATATCCCAGGCGGGTGATGCCATGAAATATGGCTAGATCCAAGGCGGGTGATGCCGTGTTAGGGGGCTATATCCTAGGCGGGTGATGCCATGAAATATGGCTAGATCCAAGGCGGGTGATGCCGTGTTAGGGGGCTATATCCTAGGCGGGTGATGCCATGTAATATGGCTAGATCCAAGGCGGGTGATGCCGTGCTAGGGGGCTATATCCCAGGCGGGTGATGTCATGTGATATGGCTAGATCCAAGGCGGGTGATGCCGTGTATTTTTGGCTAAGCCCGAGGTCGATGCCGTTGCCGTGATCTATAACGTTTTACAGCGCAGAGAGCGCGCTGGATCAGAATGGCCGTATGGGCGCCAAACCATTATTTGATATTAATGTTAAGCTTGTTTTGATTATTTTGCACTTGATCTGACTGCCATGATATTTATTTAAAATATTGTGGTTTCCGGTCGAATTTATAAGTTTATATTATGTTACCTACTTCCTTTTGATTTATTTAAAATATTGTGTTTCCGGTTGACTTTATTTTAAGTTTCTATGTTGGTATTAAGGATTTATCTTGACATCCGCTTGAATTATTTAACATTGTATAGAGTTAATATTATTATGGATTTATCTTGATATCCGCTTGAATTATTTAAAATGTAATTTCCTTTAGAGTTTATATTATTAAAGGACATAATTTGACTCATATATCCGCTTGATTTATGTAAATTGTTTCTGGCGGTAAAGTTTCGCGCTAAAATTTGGCGGCAAAGTTTGGCGGTAATTTTGTGTATAAATACTGTTGTAATATGAATGGAAAGACATTCTTTGTGAGCTGCTCATGGAATAAACACCCTAAGTTGAAGTAAGGTATTTTCTTTGTACTCTCTTAAATATTTTCCTGCTATTTCCTATTGCTGTGTATTTGTGTGATATATTGGTACAAACCAATATGTGTGACTCTGGCAACGACGACGCTGATGCGCCGACATATACCTCTGTCTAACCCTTAGGGCAATGGTCAGCAAACTCATTAGTCAACAGAACCAAATATCAATACCATAACGACTATTATTTCTTATGAGAGCTAATCCATTGTGTGTGTCCAAACTGTCTCAATACATTTTTCTTAATCCTTAAAACTCCCATCCTCTTTCCAACTCTTCCTAAAATCACATCACCATCATATCGGCGGATTATGATACGACGAAAGCATCTTATTTATTAACAAGTTAACCTTGAAAAACTTTGAAAGGTACTTTAAATGCTCATTTTCATTGTCCTGTAAATTGGTGAAAATACTTCGGAAATAATCTTTGAAATATACTTAGTTAGAATTTTGAATAAAACTTGATGTCTTGTTTGATGGAAACCCCGACCCCAGCGCATATCTACGCTGGCACTCATTGAAATTTGTATATGGCCGCACTCCATAGGCCAATGAGCCGCATGCGGCTCGCGATCTGCGGTTTGCCGACCCCTGCTAGGGGAAAACAGTCGTGATGTTATGTTACGTAAACGGTAATGTAAGTACCACCACCTTAACTTCCATAATATTTGACATTCATGGACATTTTATGGCGGTAATCATAAAAAACTATGCCTAGGACCAGGTACCAGGACCAGGAAGTATGGATTTACCAACATCCGAGACCGAAATGGTTTTTCATTTGTATTTGCATCTTACTTTAAGGGCGTTTGTCCACCACAGATGTCACTAGGACTTCACCGAGAAACAAGATTATTCAAACAGAAAATGACGTCCCGGTGGCGGCGATCGTTTGTCCACCGCTACCGAAATACGGCAGTTCAGTATGTTATGAATTTATGACAGAAAAAACAAAAGCACCGGTACGACAGCAGTGTGTGGACAAGACCAATCTTGTTTGCCGGCACATAGGCCCGGCACAATCCCGAGTTCTAGTGGTCACGCCGAACTACTCGAAACTTCGGCGGCCAAAACGACAGCACTCGGATGAAAGACGTGCGGTGGACACTCGGCCATGATAAATGTATGTATCGCTACTTCGGTGCCGTCATCTCGTTCTCGGTGACGTCCCGGTGACGGCTGCGATGGACAAACGCACTAAGGGTGCTTGATTTTAGCCTTTATACGGAAATCCTGGCACGGAAATAGTCTTATTATCTGTATGAAATCACATGCAAAATCTTGTTAATTATAAATGTGCAGTATTAGGTATCTATAATTATGTTGTCATTGTTTTGTTTATGCAATATAACAGTTACGTCAGTTATAAACAAATTACTCGATGGGTGTCGTAACATAAGTCTGAGAATGGAAGGACCAACTAAAGTCTAATGGGACTAATTACTATCTTCTGACTGCGAATTTGTCCTCGTAAAATTTCTTGTTTAAATATCAAATATTAGCAGCGCCCCGCGGTTTCACCCGCATAAGTCTTGATCCCTTGGGAATATCGGGATAAAAAGTATCCTATGTGTTAATCCAGGTTATAAACTATCCGGTCCTCAAATTTCATCCACATCCGTTCAGTAGTTTTCCATACTCACAAACTTTCGCGTTTATAATATTAGTAGTATATTCGGTATACTTTAGCTTCCCATTTGTGAAAGAATTTTCGGAATCGGATCAGTAGTTTCAAAGATTTCGGCTTACATACAAACTTACAAATTTTACCTCTACATAATTTTATAGTGTAGATGGATTAGATAGATATATAAAACATTTATTTAGTGGTCACAAAGACTCACAAACGCACAATTAAATGATAACAAATTACATGAATATAATTATATAAAAACAAGATACCAATATACAAAAAAGAAAACATATGGTTGATTTTTTTTCAGATCTACAACATGTTCCTTTTGATATCTCATAACTTTAGGGTATTAATGAGACCATGTCAAAGAATCAGCCGGCATAATAAATTATGAATACATTTTCTTTTATATTATATTTTTCGTTTTAATTTTTCATTCAGAATTATTTTGTTAAAGTTACGATTATTTACGTACGCGCCCTTGCGTGAAACATAAATAAAAAAAAACAAAAAATAATAATCGGAATATTTCTCTCCATAAAAAAAAATCACGTCGTCGCTTCTTAGCATCGTTTCTTCTTAGCTTTAAATATGAATGATTGGTTTGAATGAAAATTATTTACTCGTACTTATCAATGAAACTTAGATGCACACATCGGGAGTCTAGTGTTATGATTGTTATCTTCGAAACTATGTATTTTTGGAACACGTGTTCTAGGACTTTTTGTATTATATTTACTTATAACATATAACCTTAGAGTTATGGGACATCATAAGGAACACGTTTTATAGTTATTACGATAGCAAAATTTGTAATTAATATCTGTAAGAGATAACATAGAAAATACCTGGTACTACCAACATTTTTAAGTAAAACTGAGGTTTTAGGGCGAAAGCGTCAAGCTAGCCCGCGAAATTCAAATTTCATTACGTTTTTTGCAATTTGCAGGTCGGTATCATGTTGTATGTTGTTCTAAATATGATTTGCGGCCGTATCAAATGTTAGAATTATAATCATAAAAAAGTTCATATAATCGCATTGAATTTCATGAAATCATGACATTAGGTGATTGTGCTTACTTATGGAGTTGTATTGCTGATTTTAATGATTATAATTTTGTAAAGCCATATTGGTTACGGTCGCGAATCATATTTTAATCGACATAAAACCTCACACTGACCTGAAAAATGTAAAAAACTAAAGAAAATTTGAATTTCGCGGGCTACCTTAGCGCATGCCCCTTAATCCCAAATCTCTTTGTTCGATAAAAGTAGTAGTGCAATTTCATCATTCTTCATTCCTTTCCCATACCCCAATTTATTTGGGGTCGGATAAACATTTTCTTCCATACTTCTCTATTTGTCGTCATTGCGGTAGTCACCCCCTTTCTAGCCATAGTAATATTATCTTTCATACGGTCCATCGATCGATTTATGCATTTTACGAAACTTTAATCTAAAATTACCGAAGGACCAAAAACCACTTCAAATAATAACGGCGTCGCATCAGCACCCATTTATAAATTCAAACTCCTTCTAGAATCATACCAGCTTAATGAATCAAGACTAAACGAATTCCTTTTACACATATTTAAATTCCGAATCATAACTTCAAAAAAACAAAAGCCGACCAATCAGCGTACATTATTCACAATTACACACTTCTCATTTCTTCGCGCCTACATTTAAGGAGGTTTAATTTATTTTTTCCACACGGCGAGGGTGAGGCGCCCCGGTGAGACCACATGCTGCGTACGTAAAGGATTCCTTTAATTCTTTAGGGTTCCTTTAGTATTTACATTATAAAATCCTTACTAATGCGTTTAGGTACGTTTGTTTGTTACGCTTTCACTCTAAAACGGCTGAACGGATTAGGATGAAATTTAGCACATGGGTACACCATGACTTGGAGAAGGACATAGGATACTCTTCATCCTGGATCGCAGAGAAAGTCGCGTGCAACAGCTAGTAAATAAATATAATAATAAAGCAAAAACTACTGAACTTTTCGATTGTTTGCATTTAGAATTCCATTCGTCATAACTATTCATAACTATTCAACAGGTATCCGAGTCGAAAATGATATATTTTCGGTTACCTGATTTGCTTATTCCCCGACCGCAAATACCTGTCGGGAGAATAGTGGTGGTCTATTTGGTTTAAACTGTCAACATTTTCGGTGCGTTTTTGTTCAGTTTGGATTCCTTTAAAAGCTATACAAAAAAGAAAGCACTCGATTTTTTTTAGTTTTATCCTTCGATGACATTGATTGATGTTCAGTTTAGCCCGGAAGCGTATACAATTGTTGTAAATAGCTATGCAGCATAGCTTCTGCTGGTGGTACAAATATCTAATGTGGTAATTTGATTAATTTAAATCAGCTATCTTCTATTAACTATGTAGCTAGTTTAATGGAATTGATTTGATTGACTATTTTAATTGTTGACATGGCAAGTATTTGTAAGTCCTTGGAGTTTCTTGCCCGTTCTTCTCGATAGAGATCTACGTTTTGGAATGGGCAACCAGCTTCAACTATCTCGACTAACTGACTGACTCTTTGACAATTCAAAAGTGCCTGTAAATGGTTTCATTGAAATAAATGCTTTGAGTTTGAGTTTGGTGAGTGAGTGTTCTAAATTTGTATTATTAGATGTAAAATAACTATATAAACTCTTACTGTAAAGCTAATTCTGAGGTTCATCAAGTTCTAACAAAATCAATATTAAAGTTAAAACTAACGCTATAAAATATGCATCCACAAAAGTAAGATTTCGAGTCTTTCAGAGAGAAATTGTTAGATTTATAGGAATCGTGGTTGATCTTATCTAATGAGAAGATTAGATGATATGGCTAGAAAAAGGGTGACCACCGAGATGACAGCTAATTATAAGACAAGTATGGAAGAAGATGACTTGTTGCGCCTCAAATAAATTAAGATAAACACAAGCAAATGATGAGTTGATCGTATCTAATTAATAATAATTAGCAACTTTCACTCCTTCCGTACCTCACAAACAACTCAAAGCATTAATCGCTGTATCTTGCCGCATGAATACCGTCGTGATAAAAGCAAAGGCAAAGGAAGATAGCAACACTAACCATAACAAATTCTAATTCATGGATTTTCCAAAATTTTGGATTAGGTACACTATTATAATAACCATCAGAGGTGTGCAAATTTTGTTTACAGTTATCAACTTTAAAATATTGTCATACAAATTAATACAAAAAAAAAAAACTTTATTGCTAAATAAAAATATTACAATGAGTTACATTGGCCCCAAACTAAGCAAGCCTGTATGTGGGGCACCATTTAATTTTTTAAACATTTTCGATAACTAAAAGTAAAAAGGGTTTTCTTCATATTATAAAAAAAAAGCTACGATTACCTAAATAAAAATCTAAGAATCAAATAAAAATTTAAGAAAATATAACAAACGAATCTAGGATAAAAAGAAAATAATAACAATAAAACTAGAAAAAATCGCTATTATGTGAATGAGTGTACGTATGTGCTCATGTGTTGTAAATGAGTGAGTGTAAGTCTGAATAATTATTGTTTTGTATGCTAATCATAATTAAATTGTTACGTAATGTTTATCATAAATTAATTACTTTTGTTGAAATACATAGAAATTATATATGTAAAATTACGATATTTTTATCGTCTAGGTACTCTTTGACATCGAACCCTTAACAATCTAATAACGGCTTAGTATAATTCTATCACACTAACCTAAACTACTGACCCTCATTACGACATACGGCTCACGCTTGACCGAATTGCATTGTTTTGATGTCCCAGCGAGGATATAATGTTCTTTACACTTAATAAGTGTCTCGGGTTCACACAGGTCGGCTTGTCGACACTTTAAAGCAAACCCTACCTTAAGTCTTGAAAAATAGAGTGTATATTTAAATACACCATTGTTAATTACAATTTCAATTTTAGTATAATTCGAAGTGGCTCAAAAGACCAGTTCTGTGTGGTGCTAAGCCAGGTATGCTCTGTGAGCTTGTTATTGTTCCAAAAGGTAGGTTTTCCGTTTGAGTTTAATTCAGAATGTTGGTAAAGAATTAATTATTTAAAGTAGGTATGTTTTCCTGTGACTTGGGGAGCGAGTTGTAAATAAAAAATCATTGTTTTTTAGAGGTATGAGGAACAGGGTGTAAAGTTCACTCATTCTCATTAGAAAAGGGAGGATCCTCCGACCAGACGGGTGTCTTGTCTGCCCGACAATTGCTATCGGAGAAGTTACGAGATATATGCTGTTTGCGCGGTAAACTCAAGTAATTGCGCGATGCAGAATTTGTGTGACGCCAGGATTTTTTGTGATGTCAGGTCTTTGATGGGTAGTTCGTATGTGGCGATGTTGATGCCGCCACAGTTTTATTTAGAAAATAATCCAAAACAAAAAAAAAAAACATGGAAAACAATTCTGTTTTTTTTTATATTTAAAATCTTGGCTGTATGTGTTTGTATTTGTTTTGTCTACAACCAAGTTTTTTTTATTTAGTAATTTTTTAATATTAGTGAAAAAAGTTTTACTTTAAAATATTCTAAAAGAATTATAAATTTCATCCTGTTTTTGCCGCGATTATAAATAGATAGATTGGCAAGTTTTTAATTTTATACTAGAAAATGCTTTTCAACTCTTGTGCCACTAAGTTTAAGTACTATTATTAATTTGAAGACGTTGGTGGGCTAGTATCCGATGATTAAAATCTTGAAACAGCATCCGATTGAGTTGAATAATATCTGGACTGTCTATCAGCAGTAACAAATTGCTAGCCCATTGCTCACGTCAAGTAATAAATTATTTCAACTATCAAGTTTTTAAGGAATAAGCCATTACCACCCAAGAGCCAAAAATGTATTTTACTAAACGGTGAAGTAACGATCGTGAGGAAACGAGGAAAGTAAGAAAAATAATGCATTTATTTAGCACAGACTAAAAGGCACACAACACAACATGTTGTACTACAAGCAAAAAAAAAAGAAGAAAACAAAGAAATAGTGTAAACTGCGTTGTAAGATATTAGCAGGAATGTGTGCCTCGCGGCAGCGCCAAATGAGCTCAGTCCAGCAAAAATGCCAGACAACTAGTGCCTGACGTTGGTTTTCAACTGGACCTGAAGTGTGAGGTGACGGATGTCACCGACATGTCCTATTTCCAAAAATTCGAAGACATGTGACACTACCACGCGGGCCCAGTGCGGGCACTGGGTCCGCGTGGTAGATTTCTGATTACTGCCCACTCCCTCTCTCTGAGAGGAGGCCTGTCTCCCAGCAGTGGGACCCATGAACCTGACTGACCGACACTGACTTAAATTGTAAAATTTTAGGAAAATCGTCTACTTTTACAACTTTTGTTAATAATTGAGAACCATGTATCTATCACATAAGTAATTAATTTATCTGTTATTGCTGTTTTTTTTTTAAATTCTTTTACCTATTGTGGTATAGTAATTTGTAATTTTTTTTTTAGATGCATCGTCTTCACATTTAATTGTATATGTAATGTACCTACATATACAAAATATAGTAAAACATTTTAAAAGAGTAACGGTGGAGTTTCTTGCCCATTCTTCTCCATACGAAAACTACCTTTTGGAAGGGGAGACTAGAATCGATTCAATTTTTTGTAATCTTTGACGTACTTTTGAACGTCAAAAATTACAAAAAATTTGCAAGGGCCTATTTGAAATAAATGATTTGAGCTTGACTTTGAACCAAAGTTGCATTTTATTACGATTAGTTTTAGAAAGTCTTATCCTTGTTTCATCTAGGTACTTCTTTTGTGCTAAAATTGATAGTTGAGATTGGCCTCCATGAATGAAATTCGTTCGGGAGGATATAATTATTATTATTGTGTTTTGTTTGCTCTTTTAATCCCATCAATCAAAAAGAGATTCAACATACTAAGAAGTCTACCAACGATAATGACCTTCTAGTCTTTTAATCATGCTTTATCTGTGCCTTTGAACTTAGCTCGTACCACTAACAGAGTAGATCTATAGGTACCTATTCCTACGAAAATTTTGAAATCACATTTCATAGTAACATTTTGAGCAGCTAAATTCACATTACCAGCATACCATTATGTTGCATTTAAACGTTCTTGTCTCACTGTGAAGGGCTCTAGACACTGTCACAAGCCGCGTCACTTCACACTGGCAGTCTAATCCGTCGGTTACA
Organism: Agrochola lota; assembly: GCA_947364205.1. Classification (NCBI taxonomy): domain Eukaryota; kingdom Metazoa; phylum Arthropoda; class Insecta; order Lepidoptera; family Noctuidae; genus Agrochola; species Agrochola lota. Next base: position 17,346,994 of record OX376240.1, read on the forward strand.
CGATTACCCGAGTTAATGCCGCCGGCTTTAGTGTGTAGGACGCATTACTAACTGCTTGATGTGCCTATATACTAGGTTTGAAGCATAAGGATTTAATTATAACTGCCTGGCTGCCTAGCCTTTTCCCAACTATATTGAGGTCGGCTTCCAGTCTAACCAGATGCAGGAATACCGCGACTGCCTTTCTGACCTCCACAACCCAGTAACTGGGCAATACGGTACCCCTTGGTGAGACTGGTTGTCAGACTTTCGGGCTTCTGACGACCCGTAACGACTGTCAAAGATCCACGAATGACAGCCGGGACTAACGGCTTAATGTGCTATCCGAGGCACGGAGGAATCTGGATATGTAAAGATGGTCACCCATCCACAGACCAATCCCGGCAAGCGTAGCTTAACCTGATGGATCGACACGTGCGGCAGTTATTACTTAGCCACGAGCTCCTCAAAGATTTAATTACAACAAAAATGAATATTTAGGGCTCATGGTTCATGCCTGTTCTTCTCCATGTTCTTCACCTACTACGCTTTCGAATGGGCAACTAGTCTCATATTTCTGACTGACCAACCCATTGACAAAAGTGTGAAAAGTGAAAAATTCACGCCATCAATTGGCGCAACTTTGACAAGAGGGTATAAAATATGATGATGTTCATCATTCGTTTCATTCATTCGTTCATCATTCGTTGATGAACGAATGATGAACATTGGTAACAAGGGCTAATGCCGGAAGGCATTAACCCTTACGAACCCCGTCAGTTGGTGCTGACATCTCTTTGAGGCGCGCGTGGAACACAACGCGCCGTCGACCCGGGCCTGGTCCTTATCGGACGGCGAGCTACCCATTGCTCACCGTCCGCAAGCCCGCGCCTGTGGTGGCCGGAAGTCGGCTCGCCTGCGGCGACTAGGGGCGTGAGGGCGCGAATCTTGCATCTCCCTCGCGCCCTCCACCTCCTCCTTCGCGAGCATTATTGCTTCGCAGAAGGAAGTGACGGCCTCCCATGCACTCTCGCTCCGGACCATGGCCTGAATCAGGGCCGGACGCGAGAGATCGCCTCCGCCGATCGGTTCCGCGAGGACACAGTGGTGCTCCGCCCAAGCATGGCAGACCTCCAACATATGCTCCACCGTGTACTCCGGGCGATCCACACAGTGGTGACAAACGGGCGTTTCCTCCCGCCTTATACGGAACAGGAATCTATCGAAACAGCCGTGTCCGGTGAGGACCTGCGTCAGGCGGAAGGTGAGGACGCCATGGCGCCTCACTAGCCACTCCTCAAAGAGGGGACTTATCGCCACAATTGTGGCGTGCCCAGAGCATGAGGTCCTGGGTTCGATTCTCGGGTCGCATAGTGTTATTGGGTTTTTCCATCAGGAATTTCTCAGTAGCAGCCCGGAGTGTAGATCTGCACCCATTTGATGGCAATAGACTCGCTCTATTACGTGGGAAATGTGAGTGTACTGCAGATCACCTAGCTTCTGACGTTTCATAAGTGCCCATGTAGGTTTATGTGAAATAAAATATTTTCAATTTGGATTTTGAATTTGATACATCTCTGCCTAAAGGTCGTCACACACTTTGAAGATAATATAAAATATATATTATCTTCGACATATCGCTCACCGTACAATTTGTGATGGACCACCATACACTGAAGATAATATTATAAATATATTTTACCTTAAAGGATTTTTAAGCGCTATAACATACAGGATGGGAGGGACATCGACTCGAAAACTGATACCATGGATTCAGTACATGAATCTGAACCCCATGCGCTGAAATTTTGCGCCGGTTATAAAAAAATAAATCTCCTGTTTTATAGAAAAGTGCAATACCTACGCGATCAAAGTGTATGGAACAGCTGGCTTTTTTTAATAACCGACAAAAAATTTCAACGCAGGGGGTTCAGATTCATGTACTGACTCCATGGTATCAGTTTTCGAGTCGATGTCCCTGCCACCTGTATAGTATCTTCAATGTGTATGATAATGAGCTTTACCGTGTAGGGAATACTCGCGTTATGTTATGCTAATTGATTAGTAGGTGACTGCTTTTAGGTGTATCTAAACCTAAGTTAACATAGAAAGTACATTTATCATAACTGTTTGGTTATAAGAAAGAGAATCAGACAACATTGAACTAGTTTGTTTACTAATCACGATGAAGGTAATAATGTGAATCCTATTGTAATCTTTGTCCAAAGCAAGTGTTATTTATATTAAACATCCCTTCATAGTCAAAGTATTACCGTGGTTGCCCACGGTGCGTGATATTGCAGACGGACGTGGACCAGCCCGCACGGCCGACGACCACGGATAGCTACGCATCGCACCCAAAGGCTCTTCCCACGGTCCGTGACATTGCAGACGGACGCAGACTAGCCCGTTGCGATTGGATCCATTTTGTCATTCCGAAATGCAAAGTAAAAGCATCTCTCCCGCACTTTTGAAGTTACCGAGTTGCCGCAGATCGGACGCACCGCGACGGATCTGTCTGCGCTACTACGAACGATACTCTTCCCATGGTGCGTCGGTCCGGGATAGCCCGCGTCCGTCCGCAATATCACGCATCGTGGGAAAAACCACCTTTATAATGAAAAAAGCTCGTGTTACACTCAAACATTTGTTCTAGGAGATCTTGTTATTTAATTTTGCATTGTATATGTCCAATTAATCAGATCGGAGGAACGAGGAAAATGTCTTGAGGAAAGTTTTGAGCATACATGTGGATGGCTACAAAAGTAGGGGAAGATCAAAGAAACGATGGATGGACTGTGTGGAAGATGATTTGGCTAGAAAGCGGGTGACTACCGAGATGACGACTAATAGAGGGGAATCCCCCTCTTGGCATAACATTTTAAGGCATAATTTTGTTTGGCATAACTTTTATTAGCATAATTATACTGTGGCATAATAATACTTTCGCAAAATTCAAAGGTTAGCATAACTGTCATTTGGTCTAATTTGTTTTGGCATAATTCGGAGTTGCATACATTTTTAAAGGCTTAATATTTATTCGTCTATTAATCATGAGCCATAAATATTAACATTATTTATTATAATTTGGGAATTACTCTTTGGCGGCATGAGGAACAGGGTGTAAAAATCACTCATCCACCATAGAAAAGGGAGGATCCTCCGACCAGACGGGTTTCGTGTCTGGCGGGCAACTGCCCAGAGGTTGAAGTCGGGAAGCTTGTATACATGTTTATCGCGCGATAAACTCTAATTGCACGATGCAGGATTTGTGTGACGTCAGGATGTTGTGTGACGTCAGGTCTTTGATGCGTAGTTCGCATGTAGCGATGTAGATGCCGCTACACTCTATTGGATTAGGTTAAGGAGCGGCGGGAGTGGCCATTGGGCCATACCTGAGCCGCGTACGTATTTATTTTTATATGAGTTAAATTAGGGTTTATTATTTTCATTCTAAAGAACATTATGTGTAAATATCATTATGCATTTATAATAATATGCTTTATAAAATTATGCTTCATTATTATTATGCCAACAGTATTTATGGCAATGAACATTATGGCAAAACATTTATGCCTACTAATATTATGCCTAATAATCATCATGCTGAATTTCGTTATGCCAATTTAAATTATGCCAATATATTTTATGCTTATCTCATTAGTAAACCCTTTTTTTTTGGGTGGGAAATTATCAAATAACGTCCCCCGCTCTGGGCGTGTCAGACTTATACTGACTAAAACCCACTCGTGTTCCTTCCGTTGTCTCTGTGCCGGGGCCACGATATCCCTTTCGGACAAACTCGCAACCCTGGCAGGCATTGGCCCTAACGAACCCCGTCAGTTGGTGCTGACATCTCTTTGAGGTGCGCGTGGAACACAACGCGCCGTCGAGCCGGGCCTGGTCCTTATCGGACGGCGAGCTACTTATCGCTCACCGTCCGCAAGCCCGCGCCTACGGTGGCCGGAATTCGGTTTGCGACTCATTAGTAAACCCTAATAAAGAAGTATGGAAGAAAAATAAATATTGAGCCGACCACGAATAAATAAGGGCTGGAGATGGATGAGTATGATGACTAGGTAGATGAATTGGTGATCAGTGAGTGTGAAACGGTTATTAATCGCCCGCACTGCAAAATACAAGATATAGAGACTTTACAAAGAATTATAATAATATTATTCCTTTACTAATATAACGTTTCACTAATAAATTCTAACCGAGCTATCTGATTTAATAATAATTTATTTGGTTCGCATTAATCGTTTTTGCTAACGCTACAAAAACCTCACGTACGCGATTAGCATCGGTTTATCTAATGTTAAATGTTTTATGCTGTCTGTACATAGCGTTGGCTTAAGTCTATGTGTCAGATTATTAGAATTTATTTAGATCTTCTTTCGTTCTGAAATCTGAAATCATCGTTGGTATCGAAGTTTACTTTAGAAAAAAAAAGAAATAAGTAGTCGAAAAAAAAGCTCCTGCCGTCGGATTTTAATTTTTTAATTTTCTTTCTTTTAGTGTGTTACGTTTTTGAAATCGGTTCCTCAAGCGCTTTAATTCAATAAAAAGAAGTTTTATTTTCACCCTTTTTTATATTTTGGTCAAAGTATTAAATCATAATTTTTCAAGACTGTATGGCTTTTAATAATGAGTTGTCAATCGATTAGTCTAGGCAGTGCAATGGTTTAAGGCTAGGTTTTGTTTTCAGAAATCAAAAGGTACTTAATTACCTTTTGATGTATATTACTAGATCGTGCTCGTATCATAGTTATATTCCTAGTAAGTTATGAACGGCTTTCATATAACTATATCGCGGCTTTAACCATCTTACTGCGACATATACTTACAATCCACTTAGAATACCCATACCTAAACGATTTACAAGCAACTTCAAAACATCTCTCTCCTGCAAAAGTAGCAATGTACCTATAGGTATCAAATGCAGTAACATACCAACATCGTGCAAAGCACCCATCAACACTAAAGTTTCAAAGTGCCTTTAATTTCGCACCTCGCCTACAAAGACCAAAGCACTGAAAATAACAAGCAATTTGCTGTAAAGCGACCAATTTAACTTGACACACGGTAAAATCTTGAAACTGCGTACAATTGTACGGAATTTGACTTACGATTGACGTAAGCCCAAAGAAAGTGGCGCCAACCTGAAATGTCAAGATGTATTGGTAAAGAATGATGACGTCATAAAAACACGGCATCCTGCAGTAGAGGCTAGATCAATAATTCGCGTCTAGGAAGAAATGCTTGAAGAAATTAGCGTGATTTGACTACTTTGAATAGGCGTGTTTTGTAGGGAAATGACTTTTGCGTCTAGATTTTTACATGAAAGTTACTTTAGTCTTAGATAATAAACTGTTAGGTCTAAAGTGTAGAAAACAGTGGTAGACAGGTGTAGATAAACTATAATCTACAATTCATGTCAGTATGAATTGTAGATTTCCAAATAAAATTGACCATACCTTTGTTATAAATGCAGCATTCGTTACTATTATAACTTTTTTATGAGGAATAAATATTAAGGTTTCACAACGTTTATATGTCAAACTGTCAAAATTTAATTTCAGATTTAATTTATCCGATCCGAAAAATCGGCCCTTAGAGCCTGTGCACACGATGCGTTGCGGCACCGCACCCCAAAGATTTCGCCGCATTGGCGGTCACACGGGCGGTGCGCTGCTGTCATCGATCAAACATTTGTGCTGTTGATAACGCATAAACAACTGAGCGGTGCCGCTCCGGTGTCGCAACAGGTACATCCCTCCCCACCACGTCTCGCGGGCTGCAAGTCCGGTGTACGTGCGGTGCAACGCCGGAACGCAACGTGTGGTATATTGATATTTGTATGTAGGACGCCGCAGCGACACCGCTCTGGCGCCGCGCCGGCGCCGCAATGCATCGTGTGCACAGGCTCTTAGTCCAGCTATGTTATTTGGTCCTTTCGCACTTGGTCCTTATAGATACCCAGTAACAAAGACACATCAGTTATTGTTGTCCATTGGCACAATTATTGCTACTGAATGTGTTAACCTTGAAGGGTATTTCATCTTTTAGAAGCTATTAATGACTTTCATCCTACTTCGAATAAATTATTTGCAACATTTTTTCAAATCATATTAGTAACTGCGCAGCGACTGATCGCGTGTTTTCAGCTGTTACCCCCAATAATATGCGAACTGTATAGTCAAGAACATTCAGATATTGCACATTGTCTTCGAACTCATAAATCTTTTTCGTTTTATCGTTTCGTGACTTCGTTTTGGCAGTTTTTCCAATATTATATGAAGTCGATTCCAACTTGTACGGATTGGATGAGACGTTATTATTGTAGCGGCAAAAAATGTGGTATGTATTGGGCTTATGACGGATTTATTGTTAGGTAAATGGTTCTTTTGAGGGTGTTGGTTGTGGGTTTTAGTTTTGTGGAGGGTATGAACAAAATGTGGTGTGTGATTATCAAACTTTACTGCAGAAGAAAGCGGCATGAACGTCTCTCTATCTGCAAAAAAAAATATTTACAGAATTCTTTTTGCAGGAACAATGTGATCGAAACATCAACTACAAATACGTCGGAAAAGCGTAGTGGTAATGGTTTTTTCTCCATAAAAAAGTCACTGGAAAGCCCGTATTTAATGAGAACAAACCTACATGAAACTTAAAGTCATGGATGTGCGGTGGGTCCAAAACTACCATGAAAATGACAAAGAAAACTCAATACTATTATTAGCTATTCACCAGCCATATTTCGTATAACATCCACCACTTTTCAGCCAACCACCTCCTTCAATATAACAACCCATTTACCCAAAATACCACACACATACGCTGTCTCAGATCCTACAGATAGCGAAGTATCAGAGAAAACAAAAGAACAAATACGAGTAAACGTCCGTATAAATGTATTCCAGCAAACGTTCTGTTCGCGTGTCGTGGTACCATTTGATAGGCGTATCACGAACACAGACGCTTTAAGACGTGCACAGCAAATCACTGTGTTTTACACATTCGGTGTATCGTGTTGGTATTTTTGGAAGAGGTTTTTCAACGCGGTGTTAGTATGGTTGAGATTTTTGCGTACGTGAATGATTTTTATAAGGACGAGCTTCGCTGACTAGGACAGGCTTTGCTTAGTCAATGTTTTAATGATCTTGATTCCGAGGTACTGCATCGTTAATCTCATCGCTACTGCTGAGCATGAGGTCTTGTTCGATTTCCAGGTCGGACAAAGTATTATTGAATTTTTCTATCAAGATATTCTCAGTACCAGCCCGAAGTTTGGATTTTTGCCCGATGGCAATACGCTCGCCCTCTATTACATGGGACTTAAACATAACTGGGGGAATGTGGGTGTTCTATGGGTACAGCTCTGCCTTACCCTTCGGGGCCTACAGGCGTGGTCTTATTTTCTTTCCAGTGTAGTCATTATAAAACCCATTTTCTTTTTTCTCCATCATGATTATTTTGCCATTATCGCAATTTATTTGGGTGTACCAAATAAATTGAGAATTTTCTTCCATACTTCCCTAGTATCATAAAATCAACCAACAGAAGACCACTGCTGGACATAGGCCTCTCTGAAGCATCACTTTAACATTGGATCTTACGCTACACGCAACCAGTGTCTAATTTTTTTGTGAAGAATAACGGTGCGTTTCTTATGAAGCGGAGATGACAGGAGCTGAGCTGAGACCTGCAGAAATCGAATAATCACAATGGTTGATATCCTCATCGCGTCTTTCGTCTCGTCTGTGGTTGGACGATTCCTGCACGTCTCCGCTCGTCTCCGCTTCAGTGGAAACGCACCCTTAATCCCAGCTTCACATTTTGCTCATAGTTTTTCTTTGTGGCTTTACCAACATCGGCAGAATATACCTCTGTCACTCCCTGAAGAAAAACAAGCGTAAAAGTATATGAATAAAGGGGAAAGGTCATCAGTGCTAATGGGGTGCGAGCTCATTTATCAACATTGTCATCTTTTGCAGTATCATGCGGAGTAATCGGGTTATCGTATTCCTTGGTAATGTTTTCTCAGGTTGAAGGAATATTACTTACCTTAGTATCATCTACCTTAATTTCATTCTTCTAATGTTTTAATGTAGTATTTTCATGCGTATAAACCTAAGATCATTTACCCACGTATAAACTTAGGATGTTAAAACAGAATGTTAAGCTACAGAGGAATCAGAGAGTAATCTTTGCGTAAGGACATATGTATATAAATGTCGGAAATACGTCAATGATTTGACTAACGGCTGCGCCACCTAGCGACGCTTGACAGAGTCTACAACATAAAGCTCGACCGGGGATAAGCTGAGTTCATGGGTGGCGGTCAAGCAGTGAAAGAGGTTCAGAAACTATCGTACGTTCTGTATAGTTGTGTCTTGTACCTACACTATGTGAATTGCTAGTGTGATTAATTTGATAGTAAATTATAATGTGATCTGAATTGCACACGGTTTTTTTATTGCGCAATAACCAGCACTACGCACAGTATGCCCACTGTAGTTAAAATATGCTTGATAATAATGAAAGGGACACATACCCTTTTTCGTAATATTTGTGATAAGCAATCATTTCTTGACCTGAAGAAAGCTGTCAGATTCTCTCTTAGGAACTCGATGACATTATTGGCTTTGGAATTAAAGATTGGTCCTTAGATCCATAACCACAACTTCAGACTCTAAGAAAGTGGAACGGACTTGTGTAAAGTATTAAGTTATAAAATAATTATCACGTAAAAATTAAGTTTTTTTTTTTTTAAATCTTGAAATTGCTTATTATTAAGCAACATTAGAAGAACCTGATTTTTGTAAATCTTTAATTGAAATGCTGTTCGTTGGTAAGTGCATAACTTGAGAACGGCTGGACAGATTGACTTTATTTTTGTTAATGCTTGTAATAGTCGTAGTCCGAATAAGGTTTTTATGGAAAGGAAAAAAAATGAAGACACCCGGTAAATTGGAAAATTCGAGTAAAACTGAAGGCGCTGTTTCTTTGGAATTTTTGTATGAACACAAGACTATATTGAAATTTTGACTGAACGACGTCTGTCGGTCAGCTGGTAAAGCATAAAAAAAAAACTTTGCAACAACACACTAAACTACAAACAACAATTTCAGAATCCACTGCTTATTCAAAACTAATTACAATATTTATTTTGCCATCAGTACCTGAGGGAGATTCTAAATGATAGTTATGATTTATACATGAGGGTTATTCCGAAGATTTATTGTTGTTCATACGGCAGGCAAATACGCTGTTTGCCTTTATTTAAGGCCGTAGCCTGGAAATAGGAGTTCTTGCTCCTTTTTGGCTATCAAGTTGATTTTGAGGTGAAATGAAATGAAATTCATTAAATTATGGATTTATTTATACATGAGGGTTATTCCGAAGATTTATTGTTGTTATTACTGCAGGCAAATACGCCGTTTGCCTTTATTTAAGGCCGTAGCCACTAGATATGTTCGTGGTCCTTTTTTAGCTATCAGTTTGATTTTGAGGTGGATAATGTGATGGATTCGTGTCGGTCTTAATAGGTTCCAGGTTTGAAACCCAGCAAGTAGCAGACACACGTTTCAATATATTTCACTTGTTCTTCCCGTTATTAAGATATTTTTTTTGTGCGAGAACATACCTGGGGACCTGATTATGGAGATATTGGGTTTTAAAGTTCCAACTTTTTATTTTTATTTTACGAAAACTAGTTTTGAAGCTTATAACTTAACTTTAAATACTCCCACGATCCTTGTACCGTTGCATGCACCCATAAGCACAATGTTTTGATTGCGTTAAATTGCGCGCTACTATAAACATTCATTCACGCCCAAAATAAAAGTTATTTCCCATAAATTATTTTTGCATAAACTTACTTAGTTTAATGAACAGAATACGACTGACTGACTGACGTATATGAAGGAGCTGAACTGTATAACTCTATACCTAAAGTAATTAAGGAATCGAAATCACTTCCAACTTTTAAAAGGCTATTAAAGCACTGCCTGAATAATCTTCTTCATTTCGTGTGGTTAGTGACTAACCCGGTGTCAGAGTTTTAAAGCCGCCCATGGGCCTCAGACTTGGCTTCACATGCCGTCGAGAAATATCTGTCAGGCATGCCGGTTTCCTCACGATGTTTTCCTTCACCGTTTTTGCAGCAAGTGATAATTATACAATACGCACATGAATCCGAAAAGTCAGAGCTGCGTGCCTTGGGTTCGAACTCGAGACCTATGACTTGGCAGTCCGACGGTCACACCACTAGGCTATAACTGCTTTACCTGAATAATGTATGAATTGTTAGTTTTTACCGTTTTTATAACTTAATTTTAGTTTATTACCAGGCAAAACCGTTGCTTATTTTAATTATTAAGATTTTCCTCATAGGAGTGAATATTTGTATTCTTTTTGAGCGAAATTAATTTCTTAAACCGTAATACGTAGATGACGGTTTTCCCTGCAACCATTTTTACATAAATTTAATCAGCTTGATGTACAGAATACGTAGATGTCCGTTTCGTGATGAGACTTTTTACACCCTGCATCCTAACTATCCTAACTTCCTAACTAATATTGTAAATGCGAAACTGAGTTTGTTTGTTTGTTACGCTTTCATGCTAAAACGGCTAAACGGATTTGGATGAAATTTGGCATATTGGTAGACCATGACCTAGGTTAGGACATAGAATACTTTTTATCCCGATATTCCCACGGGATGGAGACTTATGTGGGTGAAACCGCGGGGTGCAGCTAGTTATTAATTATAAGACTGAGGCACTGCTAATACGCAGAAACTATCTTGAAATTAGAAAGTATTTACACTCAAATGAAAACGAAGCAAAAAGAGTATCTAAAGATCAGATAGTAATCTGTAGTTTCTACCTAGCTCCATGGGAAGAAGGCGGTAGCTTATATACTAACACTAAACGAGCAAGTGTGTAGATCAACGCTCATTCCAATTCATTCTAAGAACAGGCTCTTGCCCCGCAGTATTATGTTCCCCCATATTATTGTAACTCAATTATACTTAACAATGCGAGCTCCCAATTAAAAGACAACATATAATGTTCTGGGACAACTTTTAACTTAATTTTTAACAGGTGCTAAATAACACGAGTCAAATTAAAACAACTCATTATTGTAAGTGGGATACGCCTTGGAGGAACAAATGAGTTTTGAATTTATTTTCATGGGGAAAAGGTACTTTTTAGCTTGTGTGGGAAATTAGTATGTGCTAGAGTTCTAGTAATACTGTCAGCGAAGAGCGATTTTTAAGTTGTAGAATTTGTGATAATTGCCAGTGAAGCAAACATGCAGTTATGGATTTTATTTATTTAGATCCGAAGGACCGGAATAAGGAAACAAGAATGTTGCAAGTGGAAAAGGACAAGATGCTTTTACCCAATCCTTACATTGTGTGGGTAACATTGTTCTTTGACTGTTGCATAGAATACGTACTCCCAAAACCTTAACCAGGAGATAAAGAATGTGCTATGATTTTTTCGGACATTTATTTAATCGAACCTCTAATAATTCCCATTTTGAGGTTCTAAAAATATTATTTACCACTTTAATTTATTAATTGCGCCTTTTTGTCAACCTCAATTAAATTTTTTTAGGTCCTAAAAATACTAAATAGCCAAGTTACTGCGACCAACGTGGTTGGACGCAGTTCTAACTTTAGGAAACCCATTTGCTCGGGGTGCCCTACCTTAGGTACTGCGACCAAGTGTGAGAAAAGACCAGTTTTTTTAAAGTGTGCATTATTAGAAAAGCTACTTTTTTTTTTGAGGTTCATTAATTTAAGAAAGTGTCCATCATTACAAGGTCAATAAGTTATAAGAGGATCAGTTGATAATTTTCCATTTGCTTGGTAGCTCAAAACTAGAAGCTGGTCAAGCACAAGCAACTTCTAGCATTTAATATGGATTATCTTGTCCCTCGAAGAACAGAAGTGAGTTAAATTTTAAATCGCCAATAGCTCTCACTACAGCCAAGCCTCACATATTTACAACACCTTTCTTCCATTAACAATCCACAGGATATCAGAGGAGAGTGGCAATAAGTCCAAAGATGAATAATTTTTATAGATATAAATTTTCTTTTACTTCAGCTTATTTCTGACGGCTTAATAATGAGTTTTGCATTTACGAGGTTTTAAGCTGGTTTGGTATTGTCTCCGTTGGTGCGTTCTTTACTGCATATCACTTGTGACTGTTTTAATTATTACTACTGTTTTATCTTAATACTAATACTACGAGAGATTAAATTATCATAGTCTGTGTTTAAGACTATTATCGTATCCTATAATATTATTTTTTTTTACGTTGCATAATGTAAATTGTTTTGCGTAACTGCTATTGTATAGAATCAAGTTTTCTAACTGAACAGACAGCTGTGCTGCTGGGGAGTTTGTTGCGCCACTTCTTCTTCCCAGCTAAGCACTAGGAAGTGGTGAAGGGTGGGCGTTTTTGGGGGACTGTCTTATGTAATTTTGACGTTTGAAAAGTGCTGATTCTCAGCCTATTTTGAATAAATGACTTTTGATTTTGATTTTTGATTTTAAATGAGCATAGATTTGTGTATAGATAAGAGATGATAATGAGAGGAGCTTGTGGCTAAGTAATAACAGCCGCACGGACCGATCCATCAGGTTAAGCTAAGCTTGCCGGGGTTGGTCCGTGGATGGGTGACCATCTTTACATACCGAAACTCCTCCGTGCCTCGGAAAGCACGTTAAGGCATTGGTCCCGGCTGTCATTCGTGGATCTTTGACAGTCGTTACGGGTAGTCAGAAGCGCGAAAGTCTGACAACCAGTCTTACCAAGGGGTATCGTATTACCCAGTTACTGGGTTGTGGAGGTCAGATAGGAAGACGCTTCATGTAAAATACTGGTATTCAGCTGCATCCCATTAGACTGGAAGCCAACCCCAACATAGTTGGGAAAAAGCTAGGCAGATTGATTGATTTGTGTATAGATATATATATATATTTGTCATTAAGTTCTCGAAAACGGCTCTAACAATTTCGATGAAAGGTGCAATATAGTTGCAACTGTCATCTAAATGGTTAGAGCCGTTTTCGAGCCGTTTGGGTTTACGGGGCAAAAAATCGATCTAGGGAGGTCTCATATCTGGGAAAATTCGTTTTCTTTATTTTCACCCTAGCAGAGCTCGGTCGCCCAGGTACTTATTTTTTTTTTTCGTGGCTGTCGCTACTTTCTTTACTTTTCTTTTCTTTATTTGTATCAACGTTAATCATAATTTTGGCAGTGTATAGAGTGCCGCTAGCGGCAGTCTATCCCTGGCTAAAGTGCCGTAAATGATAAATGATTTTATTTCTGTAAGTGGATTTGGACAAAACACTTTTACACGTCAATCATATTTTGTTAAACTAGATGAGGTCGGCGTTTCCTATCTGACTACTCCGAGAAGAAAGGCCGAAACAAACTCAGACGTCACAGTCTCTTTTAAAGTCCAGACATAATCTTGGTCAGATGTAAGCATTGCATTGTCATTTTCACTGTCACTGAGTCACTGTCACTTGTTAATTTGTTTGATTGTTGAGGTTAGTTCGCTGTAAAACACTACATTTCATTCTCTTGCGCCTAAATGCACCCAGTTCTAACCTAACCTAACCTACCTTTCAGCCATTTTCATTTGCTAAGCAAAGGGGTTATGGCTACACTTAAGTTAAAGAAATTAACATTAGCCTCTCCTCAAAAATAAACTCATCTTTTGATATAGTTATCAAAAACAAATACGATCCATCAATACAAAGGGCAGCGAACTAACCTCAACAATCAAACAAAATAACAAGTGACAGTAACAATAACAATGCAATGCTTACGGCAAAATAACAAGTGACAGTAACAATAACAATGCAATGCTTACGCCACTTTAGCCGGACCGAGTCAGCGCCACTATTCTGCCGCTAGCAACACTCTATACACTTCCTATAATTGCATGCCATAATTATTGTAATAACTAGAAAAGGTGGAAAATTAACTCATCTCTATCTACCGTACCTACATCATAACAAGTGAAATGAAGCTCAAAGATAACCCGTCTCAATCATTCACAGCAAGTCTATCTTACAATTCAATCAATCACTGAACAAGAACCCAATTATTTCCATCACTTGCCGCGGCGTCGCTTGTTATAACAATATGTTTAATTTTATTAATTAATTGTCAGTCGTTTTGTCATCAATGATGGATTGATAAAGACGACTGATTTCTTTGTATAAAAATTACAAGGGTTAACTTGCATGCGGGTTGTATGATATTAACTATAACAAGAGACCGTAAACACGTTGCCGACCTTTTAATGCAAACCACGAAAGCCAGGATAAAATTGGGTTATTATTAGGTATCCTACTATCATACTAATATTATAAAAAATGTGAAAGTTTATATGTTTGGAAAAATCCAAATCCGTTCAGCCGTTTTTGCGTGATTCAGTAACAAACATTGAAAAGTTGTCGTTGTTATCGGTTGTCATGACGATGCGGAGGAATGATGAAAATGTCGTTAGGAAAGTTATGAGTCTGAATGTGGATGGCTATGAGAGTAGGGGAAGACCAAAGAATCGATGGATGGACTGTGTGGAAGATGATATCGATAGGGGGTGACTACCAAGATAACGACTAATGAAGAAGTGTGGAAAATAATGAATTGTTGCACTGACACCAAATAAATTGGTATGCAGGAGAATGATGATGAAACAATCAATCATGCAAAAACGGCTGAAGGGATTTGTATGAATTTTATCACACAGGTAGCTTATAACCTGGATTAACATATACAATACTTTTTTTTTCCAATAGTACGTTCCCGTAGGATAATTTTCGACCACCACGCGGGCGCGGCCATAAGCTATCATAACGACATTAGCCTTTTTATAAATATTGGGACCGCCACGGACAAACTGAACATAGTCTCAAAATCAATTTCAAAAGCGAGATTAGGACATAAATTATGTACTACCTTACCTTAATTGATATTGACATAGACAAACAACATAAAATAATGAAAACAGAACCTGTCAGGAATGATTTAAGTTAATTTTATACAAGTGTGTGTTCACTCGCTGACGCCTACGCCTGTCAATGCGTCCACGGCTTTACGAGCTTATTTTAACTGATAAATTCTTTGGGTTATGTAGATGTTGCATACCATGCATTGATTTAATAATGCAACGGACTCATGGAGTATTTCAAAAATCTTTTTTTTTGCGAATTGGGTGCGTTTCTTTAAGGCGACACTAAGCGACTTTTAATGATTTTAAACTAAAGATCCCGTCTAAACGAGTAGCGTTAATTATTTGGAAAAAATATATGTTAATTAATAAGAGCACTTCTTAATAACTTAGTCTGTGAATATTTTAAATTATGTTTATATTACATAGTGTAATTAATTTGTAAAGTTATGTCTAACGCGGATAAAAAACTGAGAATCACGCAAAAACTATCAATCGTATTTTTCTGAAACCTTACCATTTTAAAGATAATTTAATAATTTATCTTTTAGTATATGATTTTTATTAAAATATCGTTTTATTTATGTATAATAAATAAATTAATAATGTATCTAATTTGGGACAGCGCTCCTTGATGGGCGAGTCCTATTGCTGGCTGGACGTATCACGCGTTGTCTCATACAACGCGTCATACGTTCAGCCAGCTCAGCACAGAACACGCAAGCTAACCACTCAAGGTCGCTGGCATATATCGGTGTCTTAAGGAATCTGTCCCACCGCTGACGAGGAAGCAACTAGCTCGCTCAAGAAACGTACAAACGATTCTAGGTCCCGTGTAAGTAAAAGAGATGCATATATTAGTAGTTGATAGCTGACTGTTCACCGAGCTAATGAGCTCGCTTTGCTTTGCAAATCTCTTCATTTTCTAATATTGCGTCCCTAAGGACCAAAAATAAACGATGTAGCATTAGACTTTAAAACTATCATGTTCTTGTTCAAACAATATGTTTTTACTAAAATAGAATAGTTCGTAAATAACGAAAAAAAAAATATAACCCCTTTTATCAAGTCCCGCGAGTTCAACCACCCTATTTGTCTGGGGATTATGCCTGACAGTACAATATTATACTTATTCTTCACAGCATCGACGTCCGCAACAAAAGCACTAAATCTCAATGAGTATGTAAAGGGGTTATCTATTTTAATTAGCCCTTGAATTGTTACTGCGGTTGATGAATGTGGCTGTAGATTGATGAAGCAATAGAAGGGACTGGCAAAGCACAGCACTGAATATTGTAATGATGGATTCCGTTGCGTGGTTAACAGACAAAACAGAAAGTGTTTTGTCTCTAGATCGAACTAAATTATCATTTCTGTAGTGTTTGGAATTCGAGTAACCAATTAAATCAGTTTGTAATGTAACCTTCACGACTATTTTAAGTATTTTAAATTACAATAGCTTTGGACACAGTACCTACTATATTCTTTAAAGTCTTCACACCGTTCAACCATATTGATTCAATTACACTCCTTTGTTCAACTCACTCAGTATTTCACTTACATTCCATTCGTTGTGTTCCTTCTGGCATTCATTCCCAGATTTCTGTGTCTATACCTAAGCTTTTGTAGATGATAATACTGGTACTTTTAACCCTACTTTATAACTATTTTCGCTTATAGCAATACTCATGAAAACAAATTGCTGTCCAGTAACCCTAAAAACAATCATCAAAAAAAATTAACAGAAAACATTTCAAGTTGTAACCGGCGATGCTGTTGTATCAACTCTTATTTGCAAAGCAATACTTTTTTCACTTAACAGACATAATGTTTCAAAATAAATTAACCTACTTTTAAGAACTTTCTTCCTTCCAACAATTCCGTTCCAATTTCCCGTGGCCGCGTCTATCGAATCCATCGCTCTATGCATCTACTTACTCTCTCAGTTTAATTGGTAGATTCTTCGACAGATATCGATTGTCGCCCCTCCATCTTTAATTGTATATATCTTATATATAGCTCGTATATATTCTATTGTTCAGCAATAAATCCTTTAGATTTATAATGTACAGTGTAAGTTGGAGTAATGAATTTCGGTACTTAATTAATTTTGATGTTTATTGGGGGTTGTTGACTTAAATTGGAGAAAAGCAGGCGGTAAGTGATTGAACTTGAAGGGTGCTAACGAAATATAAGACACTTTAAATATGGTCCTTATGAAATAATTCATAAGACACTTTGGTCCTTTGAGTTGTCTTCGCGTATGTTACAGAAAGTAAGGAAATACCGTTTTATGAGAATAATAAAAACTGGATTATAATGTTATCTATTTGGCTAATTAATCATCTGGAACTTTACAAAACAATAATTATGTTACTACAAATGAGTTTTACTCGACGTATCAGAATTTCAATACGTCGAGTAGCAGAATATCATAGGCAAGATAATATTCATCTCCCACAAAACAGGTGCTCAAATACCACATACGAAACCATCACAATTGATTTACCTACACCCCAACATAATATTACCTACTCGAACACAATACCCCTCTTTACACCACAGTCGGCTGAGGCCCAAACGGTTTTACCCTCAAAGAGCCACAATAGTAGCCTGTGACGTAGGCACCGGAAGCCGCCGTCGCTCGCTACTGCCGGCTTCCGGTGAGAGCTGAAACAATTACCAGAAGTTCCACTGCGGTTTAGTTTAAGTCACGTTTAAGTTACAAGTTAGGCAAATTGTTGAGTTAGACGGTAATAGTGTTTATTGTTTTAGGTTTGTCGCGCAGTTTGGGGATTTATAGCAATTCAATAAGCTTTGATTTTATGAAAAACATACCGTTAAAGGTCTGAATAAGCAAAAGTTACTTTATAACTGCATTTGCCCGTGGTTTCACTCGCGTGGAGGTAGGAAATTAGCCAACGGGAACTTACTACCGGAATAAGACGAAAGAAAAAAATATCCTGTTTTAATCCAGGTTATAAACTATTTGTTTGCCAAAATTCATTCAAATCCGTTCAGCCGTTTTTGTGTGAATAAGTAATATACATTCAACGTTTCACATTTATAATATCAAAAATATAGTATGAGTAGCTTTCGCTCGCGTGGAGGTCGGATTTTATCCCATGAGAACGTACCACTGGGATCAAAAGTAGTCTATGTAATAATTCAGGTTATAAACTATTTGTTTGCCAAAATTCATCCAAATCAGTTCCGCCGTTTTTGCGTGATTGAGTAATTAACATACAATTTTTTAAATGTATGGTTGGATTAAACGTAGCTGGATGTTTTCAATGCTTTTAAAATCATTTAATTGCTAAGCATAAGTGAGGTGCGGATTATTTTCTTCTATTTATCGTGGCTCACTTATTATTGGAAGATATTTTGGTTTGTTTTCGTTCTTGTAGTTAGTTTGGACGACTCATTCAACAAGGTAGTAACTTGTTTTTCGAAAGGCACAGCAAATATGAATAACCCTCGCTATAGTAGGAGTTATTCATGGTCCTTCGAGCTGGATCTTGACTATAAATTTCAGCTCCTAGATATAACACACCGGATAAAGTAGATATGTTGTTAGGAGCTAATATTTATTGTCAAGATTCGGCTCGAAGGACCATAAATAACCCCCACTATAGTGAGGGTTATTCATGGTATTCAACGAAGGATAACCTAAGCAATCACGTTGTCATCGCTAGGGTCGATCCTTTCGTCGATTCATTATGCGGTTTTTAATAGTTTCTATGTTAAATGGTATAATACGATCTAGCCTAACATGGTACATTGTGGGTTATTATTTGAAGACATTTCTATGAAGAACTCGCAGAGTTTCATTGTCTTGGCGCTTATCTCGTAGATCTTCATTGTAGAATCTGTAAAAAAGGAGGGCTGCTAAATTCTCAATTCTTCCACATCAGTCAATATGCCTAGCCTTTTCCAAACTACATTGGGGTCGGCTTCCAGTCTAACCGGATGCAGCTGAATACCAGTATTTTACATGGAGCGACTGCCTATCTGACTTCCACAACCCAGTTACTGGCTAACACGATACCTATTGGTAAGACTGGTTGTCAGACTTTTGGGCTTCTGACTACCTCTAACGGCTGTCAAAGATCTATAACGAATGACAGCCGGGACCAACAGGTTACCGTGCTCTCCAAGAAACGAAGGAGTCTCCATATGAAATGGATGGCCAGGAACCGGTTTCGGCAAGCATAGCTTAACCTCGATCAACCCGTGTGGCTGTTATCCATATACAGGGTCAGTTTTAAATACTTTATTCTCAAAAAGACCAAAGAGCCATTTACAT
The DNA here is from genome assembly GCA_947364205.1 of Agrochola lota. Lineage (NCBI taxonomy): Eukaryota > Metazoa > Arthropoda > Insecta > Lepidoptera > Noctuidae > Agrochola > Agrochola lota. Next base: position 17,366,270 of record OX376240.1, read on the forward strand.
GAGAACATGATAAGCTTATTCTACGTAACGGTCACCGATACAATACAATAGCAGTCTACACTCGCTCTTATTTACTCTGCTCTCGACGCTTGCCATGTCCACACGTCGGGCCCGGTTTCGCAACAAGTCAATCGCCATCGTGAGGATACCTCGTTGAGAGGTGAAACACGGGTCGATTTCTTACTGGGTTCTTTATGACTCTTTAAGAACAGTTAAGTAATATACGTCATATACAATAGGCTTATAATTATATTGTTTTTAGATTGGTTGGGTTACACGTTCAACGGTTTTATTCTCAACTCCATTTGAAATAAGATTAAACATTGAAACAAACCTTCTTTACAGTCCTTTCAACCGATTCTGATTTCTATACCGTCAGCATAAGGATTGCATTAAAAGCAAAAAAGTGTTACAATACCAATTGTTTAATGCAGCTGCCATTTGTCACCACCAACGCTATAAAAGTCAAAATCTGTTGAACGGACTGTAAAAAAGGTTTAGTTAAATGTCTAATCTTATTTCAAATGCAGTATAGTGGGCTAGACTCCGGAATTCCGAGGATGCCGTGAGGTGCCGGACGTAAAGAATAGTACCATCCTATTTCTTCCCGTGAGTGTCGTAAAAGGCGACTAATGGACTTACTAGAGAATGGGCAGCAGCGTTCTCTATGCATTTTAACACCATACTGCGATCGCCAACCCGCCTGCCAAGCGTGGCGATTATGACAACCCCCATTTGGGGGAGGCCTATGTCCAGCAGTGGACGTCTTTCGGCTGAAATGATGATGATAGTGGGCTAGTAACATTGTTATTTAGTGGTATCATATAGTTACCGATATATAGTTTGATAGTTTTGCTTAAAAACCGCTGGAAGAGCTTATATTTTTTATATAGGATGGAAAGTTAATATAAAATTCTGCTCCATCATAGGAACATACACCTAAATGAAAGTCCCTTAGACCTTCTGCCCCAACCTGTGCAGTAACGACAACGAATAAAGGTTTCATGTTGCACCCTGTCCCAGCGTGTTCACAACATGTTGTAGTGTAATCTATCTTTATTATACAAGTTGTTTGGACAAGCCTGATCTAATGGATCGCGTGTATTGATCTAGCACAGAGTTAGGTAATGATTTAGCGTGATTTTACTGTTTGAGGTGGAGTTTTGGCAATTTGAAGAATGTTGCGATAAGAAAAGAATATGGAGTTACATTGAAAAGAGTATGCTTAGATTGTTTGGTCATGTCGTGGAATCTTGTTATGTAAAGATGGTCACCCATCCACAGACCAACACTGGCAAGCGTAGCTTAACCTGACGGATCGTAGTGAATAAAAATAATAGTAACAATGCTGTGCTATACAAGTTACACATGAACAAAGTGTTTTCATCAATTTATTAGACCCTAAGAAAATGCTGCGAAATTGTGTAAAAGTGCAAATTGACACTATTCTTGGTTATAATATTAAGTTAAATTGTCTATTAGGCTAGATTGTAATCTATTAGTAAGAACTTTAGTTCTTGTTAATACAGAGAAAAAAAAATATATATAAGCTGTAGAAGGTAGGTTGGGCAGGAAGGTGCTGGAGTAATGATCGAGAAGGAAGAAGTGAAGGTCATCAGCCAGAAAGGTTAGCTGAGAACTTCGTTAAAAAAAGTGAGGAAACACTGGATAAGGACGGTTCAACACCGATAATTTTTTTTTTTTTTTTAAACGTGCCCCACACTAAGAATTTCTTCTTGTATCATGGGTGCGTTTACAAACATAGAAACTCACATACATTAACACCCAGACCCGGAACAACTTCTTGCAGATCATACAAATATTTGTTCCATGCGGGGATCGAACCCGCGACACGTTGCGCAGCAGTCGATCGCTCAGCCACTGCGCCAACCGTGTCGTCAATTATAATAGTTGTGTGCAAAAGAGCCGTAGCCAGCATAATGTGGATAAAGGTTGAGCAAGAAGTGGACGATAGTAAAAGAGGTTTGTGGGTTATAGTTGACCAAATTGATGGACCTGTGTAATCAACCTATTCTTATGTAGAGTAGACCGAAAATGGTTGATCAATGTTTACATTTTCAAGCACGGAGGCAGGATTTTTCCTCGGAATAAATAAAAAAAATGTCTTACTTAAAAATCTTTCCTTATGAGCGTGAGTGTTTATTAAGGTACTGACAAAGATGCAAAATGTTATCTAAACTTAAGAGGGTTTATCCCAAAAGTTGGCAACGTCGCGAATAACTGTCAAATATTTACCCGTTTTGATTCGTAAAGCAAAATTACTGAATATAAATATGAAATGTGAAAATTGAATTTGATGTTGTACCCATTTTAGGTGTAAAAACCGCATTTGGAAATCAAATCAAATCAAATCATTTATTATTGCAAACATGGGTAAATTGGTACATAGATGTTTTCTTAAAAAAAGTAGTCCTCCATATTCTACCGTCTCATGGGCATGCAAATAATATTCAATTCCAAAATTAAACAGAAATTCAATTGATACCGAATAAATATAAATGTCAAATCATTAGAATTACAAAAAACAAAAAACAGACAAATATCAGTAAGTAGTGACATTTTTACAGTAATGTCAAAAAATAATATAAGTATGTCAAAGTGTCAATCAGAATAAAAAGTGTTAGAATAGGAACATGTACAATCATAATATTAGGTAACAATCAGTGCAGAGATTTATCAGTAAGGAAGTCGTCAATTGTGTAATAGCTTTTCTCAATTAATATTTGGATTAATGCCCTTTTAAATTTTATTACATTCATATTTTTTATCACATCGGGTACTTTATTATAAATACGTGGGGCACTACCAAAAAAACTTTCCAAATAGTTTTTTTACACCTAAAACTAAATATTCGGTGTTACGATATTAATCATTGCATTTCATAATCAATATTCTAGTTCGCTAGTTAGCCAGTTTTTTTTATTTTCACACAGTAATATTTCCAAATTAATCAAAACAGTGAAATATTTGACATCTATTTGCGACGTTGCCTACCTTCAGAATAAACGCTCTTAAATTATTTTTTAAGCAAACTGACACTCTACGTCAAATTGCCGTGTTTATAACCATTTCATACAACTGTCAAAGAATGACAGAAAAACAATATCAATAAAATCGTGAAAACCGTTGAGCGCTTACATGCAAATGGCTTCTATTAGGCGATCGTTTGGCGGGCAAAATAATAATATTTATTACATTTATTCATAAAAATAAATGAGTAAATTTTAAAAATATTAATATTTTAAGGGGTAGATACTTTCATGCCGACTGTACATTTCACTTTTTAGGCGTTTCGACGACGTAGTATCTGGTATTATTATTCGGTTTGAGTTGACTCGGGCCGAGCTGTCACTGACCCACCTAATTGCCCCGAAGTTACATCTAAATGTATGACTATGTTAATGAGTTTATATACCTGTCTACTCTAAAACCAAGCTCAAAATAATCAATGGTAACGTAATCCTTTTGTGTACCATTCTCTCGGAGATGCATTAAAGCTGATTACACATCAGACAGCTGGCTTATAGTGAGGTGTGTAAGCCGGCCCGGAGCCCAAAGGCTAGGCTACTTCGACCCATCACATTTGTAGATAGTACGATGAATTCACTCTCTGGTGTATTCACTGCTTTAGCGCAAAGAATGAGCTTACCATGTAGCCTTGGTATTAACATTTGTAAGCCTTTATTGAGTAATGAAATGGCTCTATAGCAGCTTTTGATGGCTACACATTGGTTGCGCATTTTTATACAATATGGCACAGCAGTAGTCAGCGTCAAGTTGATTAATACTTCAGTTTTTTTTAACTTAATTATTGAGCTAAACAATGATATAACAAATAAAAGAAACAAAATGAAAACCAAATCATTTTTATTTCAGAAATACAAGATTACAAAACTCAAAATTAAAAAATAATTTATTTAAAATTGACTGAGAATCAGCACTTTTCGAACGTCAAAATTACATAAGACAGTCCCACAAAAACGCCCACCCTTCACTACTTCCTAGTGCTCTAGCTGAGAATAAGAAGTGCCGCAACAGACTCCCCAGCGGCACAGCTGTCTGTTCAGTTAGAAAAACTTGATTCTATACAATATAGTACTTATGCAAAATAATGTACATTACCTACGCAACACAAAACATTAAATTAAATTATGTGTTATATGTCAGCTAGCACACGCCAAATGCCAACAAATTATTCATTAATCATAAATTATTAAGTTATTAAAAAAAAAACAATATTACATTTCATTACATTACAAAAAAAAAATAGATAAGTATTATTTTAGCTGGAATATTAATTACAATGTATCAAATACTTTTGTTTCTATATAAAATGATGATTGGATTTTTCCGTCTGTAATTTCTCAGTACCAAGCAATCCCGGAATCTGGATTTGTGTTGTTGTTGATTTAAACATAACTGGCAAAATGTGGGTGTACTAAAGGTGCACTACTGCCTAACCCTTTGAGTAAGACAGGCGTGATATTATCCTAATCAATCTACCTAGCCTTTTCCCAACTATGTTGGGGTCAGCTTCCAGTCTAACCGGATGCAGCTGAATACCAGTATTTTAAATGGAGCGACTGCCTATCTGACCTCCACAACCCAGTAACTGGGTAATACGATACCCCTTCGTAAGACTAGTTGTCTGACTTTCGGGCTTCTGACGACCCGTAACGACTGTCAAAGATCCACGAATGACAGCTGGGACAAACGGCTTAACGTGATTCTGAGGCACGGAGGAGTCTCGGTATGTAAAGATGGTCACCCATCTACAGACCAAAACCGGCAAGCTTAGCTTAACCTGATGGATCGACCCGTGCGGCAGTTATTACTTAGTGAGTCCCTGGATGGTTTAGGTTGACAATTGAACCTGATAGGTGGCACTGTGATCAAGTTCTAGGAAACAGGACAACGTCTGTCCGGTTAACTAGATTTTCATAAAATGACGTGTAAAAGTTGCTACATTTACACATAATTTCAACAGTAATTCGACTTTTTTCACTGACCGTATCGCCGTGTATTAGTGAAACGAGCATTTGATTGGTGTCATGCGTGTGATACAGATCAAAAACAAATAATGAGGGCGAGATTTAACATTAATTCAGTAACAACCTCGTGCCTAAAATAATTGCCTCGTGCCTATTTTTCGTTTATTAAAGGACGATTAATATCCAAACAAACACTAAAATAGACAATTGTGTCAGCAATATTAACACCCAGTGTCTTAATCGAGAATTTTAACATATAGACCTCTCAAAAAGTTCTAACTTTGACCTTCAATATTTCTGTAACCAGAAGGTTCCCAGGTCCTGAACAAAAAAGGATCATAATAACGGAAAGAACAAGTGACTCTCGGCTTCGATAAGGGTATTTTTGAAGTGAAAACTTCTTTAGGCGCATTGAGCACTTTCTGGGTGAACAAAAATTATGGAACTCGCGTCATCGTCACCGAACGCTTTCCATGAGCTATATGTATTATGTATATATGTGTACTTTTTGGGTGAACAAAAAGCGTGAAACTCGCGTCATCGTCACCGCACGCTTCCCATGAGCTACGACTATATATATCTACTGTGTATATATGTACATAGATATACAATTCACAAGTTACTTAGTTCTCACTTCTATCGGCCGTCCCCAAAGACTGCCCCGCATGTTTTCTATACTCTTTATATTATCCAAATATTGTAAACCTGCAGCCGTTAGCCAGCAACTTAGGTTTAAACTTTAAACCCACCTATTATTATCACATAGCATTACTTACACCATCTCTGCACTTAACAAGTTAAGTTCTCCCTACATGGTCACAGGTAATGTCCTGTACTGGCTGGTGCCCCGAGGTCAAGTCGTGAAGATGCGGCTATTGTAATACGACACCACATTATTAGCTATTGTCAGAGAACAAATTGGTGTTGTTTTATAAAATTATGGGAAATATGTCAACGATTTTTATACATTATGCCATTTTTTTTTCCGGGGTGGAGAATCCTCATGGATGTCCACCGCCCTGGGGCGGGCGGAGGGGTCTGTCAGACTCTTACTGACTAAAAACCACCCCGGTGTTCCAACTCACACCTACGCCGGTCGCGGGAACATGAAATCTTCCGCAACCCCGGCTGGTGCACCGCGGGCCTCCTCGGGTCAAGGGGGGGAGTGAGGTGTTTGACTCCCCCCGCGACGTCTACGAGGGGCGCGCGTGGAACACTACGCGCCGCCACCTCGGGTCCTGATGTGTGGGGGGCAACGGACGACCCCGAGTCCGTCGCCTCTGGACCCATTTAGGGGGGCTGGAAGAGGGCGTTATCCGCCCTCTGCCGACGCCCGGTGCGCCTGCTGCGGGTCGGGTGAGGGGACGAGATCTCCCTCTCCCTTTCCGCAGCCTCCTTCTGCGAGACGACTGTCTCGCAGTAGGAAACCACCGCGTCCCAGGACTCGCCGCTGCCGACCATCGAATTCACTAGGGCCAGCAGCGACAAGTTACTGCCTACTTCTGAGATGAGGGCACGGCGTGGCTCCTCCCAAACGGCACACTCTGCCAGCGTATGCCGCGCCGTGTCCTCCCGGCAGTCGACGCAGTGGTAACACCGGGCGTCCGGCTCCCGGTTTATGCGACACACGTACTTCCCGAAGCAACCATGCCCCGAGAGATACATTATGCCCTGACCCAACCTAACTGGGTTTTGTAAAAGATAACTTAGTTAGAGAATACCTCCCTACTCCAACTTGTAGGTATAATAGATTCGAGCTGTCATGCATATTTTTTTTTTTATGGTGATAATATCATAATGATCACCCCTTTTAAAGTCAATTTTAGTTAATCAACCATGCTAAGTGCTGACTGTAGGTTCATGATGAATTCAAAAATATATGTATACAATGACGCCCCATGGGCCGCTGCTAGTTTTTATTATGATTTTATGGAAACACACTTGTGTTTTTAAAATAAATAATACTGTTATTTTTTTTTTACTTCCCTTCCTTTTTTTTCACCGTCGATAAATTTTCACAAAAATGATAGTTAATCCGATAAAATAACTCATAAGCTTTTAGATTAATAATAATAATCAGAATCCAAATCGAGCCAGTAACATCGGAAATATATGGCAAAAAATGTAAAGCAAGGTCACATAATTTTTTTTGAATTTTTCTTTTCTTTATCTTTTTATTACGGACGCTTCTAAAGTGCACGTCTTTCTACATTGTTCACACATGTTTAATTTCAACATGAATGATGTAAACAATATTTTGTAACCATATCATGATTTAAAAGAGTGTCCGTGGAGTTTCTTGCCCGTTCTTCTCCATAGGTACCTACTACGCTTTGGAATGGGCAACTAGCTTCATATTTCTGACTGACCGATTCTTTGACAATTCAAAAGTGCCTGTAAATGCTTTAATTGAAATAAATGCTTTGAGTTTGAGTTTGAGGGACGTAGGAGAGGTAATTTACAACCAAATTACCGATTTTGAATCCTATGCAAATGTCAACACTTTTCGAGTCATTTCACATTTTATTATTCATTCATTTTAATTTATACTAAAAATTAAAATTAAAAAAATTAAAATTTTGATATCTCTAGTCGCTAGGTACTAATATTATAATCGCGAAAATAATTTGTATCCGCAACCGTAGTAGAGGTCTGTTTATTTTTTTAAACTAAGCAACAAATCTTCGTAATCGTTCGCACAGATAAAGTTCGAGGTCTAGCCAGTAAAAAAGTTGACACAGGCTACGATTTACCACGGAAAAATATTTATTACAAATTAAAAACTTAAACGTAAAGAAAATAAAAACGTAACTTTTGGTCTATTGAAATTCTTGTTTCCAATTGATGTTATTTCTACTTAAACACACATCAATTTTATGTAGGTGTAAATAAAGTTGATTTAAGACTGACTAGTAAAAAACTGACTGTTGTTGTCAATATGAAGTTTTAGCGCAAACTGAACCTTATGTGTAGGCATTATAGTTGCTTTTTCTAAAACTCGTGTTTGTTTACATGTTCGGGAAATAAATGGCGAACGCAGATTAGATGGATATCTGTGTTTATTTATTTATTTATAAAAAAGTAATACGGATTTAAATATGTTATCTGTGTATAAATATGGATTATTTCATTAATGGAATGCCAAAATTAAAGTTACGACCTGCGACCTTACTACGGTAGGCGCCGCGTGTATCCTATAGGTAAACCAAACACCATATAACCTTTTTTTTTGTTTGGCTACTACCGGTTAAACGATATCCACTATCGTGGACCCCCATTTTTTTCCTGCTGACGTGGACCCCTGGGGGTCAAAGACGACTACCACTTCGGGAATCACTGATCTAGTGGTTGCAACAGCTACTGGTCAGCATGAGGTACTGGGTTTGATTCGGAGGTTGGGTATAGTGTTATTAGGTTTTTTCATCTCGAATTTCTCCGTAGCATACCGAAGTCTGGAGTTGTGGCCATGGGACTTAAACATAACTGGCCAAATGTGGATGTAATACAAGTTTGATGTTATGTTATAAGTTTATGAGCCTAAGAGAAATTAATTGATTTTTTGTTATGTTTGTTACACTTTCACGCTAAAACGGCTGAACGGATTTGGATGAAATTTGGCACAGAAGTAGACCATAATCTGGGCTAGGACATAAAATACTTTTTATTCCAATATTCCCACGGGATCCAGACTTATGCGGGTAAAACCGCGGACGCAGCTAGTTTTACACACAGAGGTTGGGTGGCTACATACTCGTATACCTACACGTCACGCTTAGGTCATAAACATTATCACCATAAATCCAGCCACCATAATAACCAGTATACCATAATAAAGCCACACTACAGCGTCCGCAGTGGCCAAACGGTGTCAATCATGGCCATCATCCCATTACACATTGGTTGGTTGGCCGCCAGCCAAATACCCACTATTGGGCCATCGTCCTAGGCTGAGAAAGATCCTGCTCTATTTATGAGTCCTATATTTCCCGAACAGATATTATGGGGACGGCCTAGTTTCGGTTTTCCGTTGCAGATGATGTTTTTCGTCTCGTTTGTGGAGATTTTTCAGCTATATTTTAGATTAGCTTCGACTGTATTTTCTTCCGCGAATTTTCTTGTTCTCCGACTCACCGTGTCACATCACATCGCCCGCCCGCGCTATTACTTCGTTTCGCTTAACATTCTTTCTGACTTTTTAGGGTTCCGAAGTCAACAAGGAACCCTTATAGTTACCCTTATAGTTGTCCGGCTTAGATCAGAGACTCTTAGTACTAGAAAGCTGTCATTTGGCATGGGTATACGTATTAATTACGCTAACAAAGTGGTAAAATACAATTATGAAAAATAATTATTGTACTTGTTTTAAATGGTTCCGCATTTCACGGAAAGTGGGGATGATCTTTTTTTTCTCGTCTATTTTCGTTTTCGTCCGTTTGCGTAATATTAAGCTTTAAAGTGCAAATTTTTGTTAGAGTCAAGTGACTCAAATGGTGATTTTTGGATATTTAAAAAAAGTCACAGCACGATCCGAAAATTCGCGACATTTTTTTCAATGGGGAATTTTGCTGGTTTACTACATGGGGCGCGGGCGGCCGTCGTCGCGTCAGATTACGGGTGTGTAAAAAAAAAAAGTGTTTATTATCTTAAATCTATACAATTAAGTTGCCGGGGCTTCCCAGAAAGTAATCCGAAGATACTTGTGATGGGATAAACCTCGCTCTACCTCGATTAATTAACAATTGTTTTATTGTGCTAATTAGGTATAAGTTACACATTTTTTTTATAAAAGTAATAAAGAGAAAAATTAATAAAATGAAAAAATGAAAATCGTGTTTATGGCAGTGTGTGAAAACTAGAGTGAAAAGTGTCTACAAGTCATATCTTATGCTCCCTGATGACTTAAAAAAAAAAATCGGATTTCGGGCATGCCGGTTTCCTCACGATGTCTTCCTTCACCGTTTTTGAAGCAAGTGATAATTATACAATGCGCACATGAATCCGAAAAGTCAGAGGTGCGTGCCTTGGGTTTGAACTCGAAAACTATAACTTGGCTGTCTGACGGTCACACCACTAGGCTATCTGATAAGCTTTTTATGGAAATACTGTCAGAAAAACATGAAATTCAAAAAAGGGATTGGATTTTCCTCTATTTTGAATGGCAGCTTATACAAGACGAATCATGCAGTGATAGCCTCAGTGATAGTGATAGTGATAGCACGCACCTCCGATTTTTCGGATTCATGTGCGTATTGTATACATCGTGAGGAAACCGGTATGCCTGAGAGATATTTCTTGACGACATGTGAAGTCAAGTCAGAGGCCCATGGGCGGCTTTAAAACTCTGACACCAGGTTAGTCAATAACCACACGAAAAGAAGAAGACAAGACAGCTGGCACACCAATAGCCAGGTGGGTGGATGACCTACAGAAGATCGTGGGAAAGACCTGTATGAGACTACCACAGACCAGGGAAGCATGGCACAAAAGGGAGGAGTGTACTCAGCAGTGCGTGGAATAAGGCTGCCAATGAAGTTGATGATGATGATGATGAAACAAGACGAGCATCTGATAAAATCACGCGAAAATAAACCTAAAGAAGCCTTTTACAAGACCCGTTTCCAAGTAACGTTCATTCTCTTTACAAGTCATGTCAGCTTCAATATTTTCCCGTTGCATATTTTTTTATTCCTGTTTCGAGAGAAACAGTAATCGGGTTCTCATTAATACTGCCCGGCGACTAACAATATTATTTCTTTCCTTCCTTCTTTGTTGTTTACTTTCTTTCTTTTTAAGCATCGCCTTTTGAAAAGTTTTAATTTGATTGGTAGTCTGTTAATTTTTGTGCGACTAACGAATCTTTCAGTTAATTTTGTCTTCAATTTTGTAAGGATTTGGATTTGTTTTGACAGATTAAAAGCTTACTCGATGAAGTTTTTAAATTGTTTTTGAAGTGAAAACTTCTTCAGGTGCGTTGAGCGGTTTTTGGTAGGGGGTAAACTTATGGATTCGCGTCATCTCACGCCGTAGTACTTTACTACAGAATGTAGATGGCGCTAATACCAGTTTTAAGTTTTTTTTTTTTTTTAATGTCTCATATTTTTAACCGACTTCAAAAAGGAGGAGGTTCTGAATTTGACTCCGTATGTTCTTTTTTCATATTTTTGTTACCCGATTACTCCGCTTATTATGAATTGATTTTGATGATTCGTTTTTTGTTTGGTAGGTCATACGAGTACTTCAGAGGTGGGTCCATATAAATTTTATTAACTTTAAATAAAAGTTATTTACATAGCAGGTAGTGTTAAGGCTTGTGCAGACCAGCGCGACTTGTCGCGCGACGCGACACAAACAATACAATTTCTAAGAAAACTTCACAGTATAACAATAACCGGTGTCGCGTCGCGCGACAAGACGCGCTGTTCTGCACAAGCCTTTATTCGAATTTGTGTGGGATAGGTACCAAAACCAAAAAGTAAAAAAATACAAAAAAAATACTACATAGTGAAAAATAACTTTAATTTCGGAAGTCGGGGTCTTTGGTTTTGAAATTTTGCCACCGACTTCCAAAATAAAAGTTTTGAAAAAAAATCAAGATAGGTATAATAAATAGACATGTTTTCAAAACAAAATTACTAATGAAATTCCATAAACTAAAGTCTTTAACTGAAAATAGTGTGAAATACGAAACAAAACAGCTTATACCTGTAAATAAGACTAGACTTTAGATGATAATGCTAAATCTGACAACTTTGATACTAGAAAATCTGTTAATTTAGCTCTAAAATCTCAGCTCATCCACTATTGAATAATTCATCAGTAAAATTGACATTCAAACTCAAATCTATTTTAAGCCCTGACCAGTGACCACACTGAGGCGAATCCCGCGCGGGATGCGGGACGTGATTGCGCGGGTTGATTGTTTTAATTATTAAGGTGCTGACATGAGGCAAATGTTCTGAGTAAGCTTGTATTAAAAACGATATTGCCAAACCTATATAGTTTATGGTAGCGGAAAAAATATATGTTAATTTTGAACATTTTTCTCAGAACTTGGTTGTTAACAAAATTATCTAATATCTTGATACAAAATTATCGGTAAACTAACCTTTTACCTTGTGTTCCAATCCAAAATATCTGTGTAAATTATCAACGTGTGTTGGTATTTAATTAATAACGTCTTATTTGAATGCAGAACTGAATTGTTTTTATTTTCGATTACTCAACAAATTTTTGAGTAAATAGATACCTAATTGATTCATATTTTGCAATAAATTACAAGCTTTGTGTCATCTCGCTTCTCTTTCTTTTCTATGCAGTCCTACGGTGACCACGGTCACCGTAGGACTGCTTAGGTCTAGTCAGCATCTTAAAAAGTGACACGACTATTTGCGCTAGTTTAAACACCTCCATAAAACAATTTCTGAGAAAACTTCACGGTATAATAATTACCGGTGTCGCGTCGCGCCAGTCTGCACGAGGCTTTAGTTGACCAATCGGCGCGAGCTAATTTTGTCCCACATCCCGCGCGGGATTCGCCTCAGTTTGACCAGAGCTTTAATCTAAGTTTATTTTTAAGAACACTTTGATTTAAAATTATATTCAACCAGAGTTTCACTAGCAAACAATATAGACAAAGAAACTCCGAGCTCGCTCAATTAAATCGGATTCTCTTTTAGATATAAAAGAAACAATTAATTGTAAGAAAAAAGTTGCTATGAAGGCCCGGTTTCAAACAAAGATGAGCGAGAAATGAGAAATATAAGCTATAAGTAAAGTATCGTGAATCTATAAACAGATTATAGAAAAAAATACTGCTACTTTAGTAGTGAGGACCGATGAGGAAAGACAAGCTAGAGATAGTACTCGTAGGAAAGACTTACCTTCCACAATCCAACCGAAATTGAATGTGGTTCATCACAGTCCCAGAGTTCAATTTGTCTTTTTATACAACAAGTTGCCAATGGAATTCAAAAGCATATACAGCATAAACGTATTTAAAAACAAATTAAAGACATATTTATTGAGGAAGGTCTATTACAGTATTGATGAGATTATGTATGACAAACGACATTCACTATTAAATGATTATTATTATGTATTTTTGTGTATTGTATTGTAAGTTTTATGTATTTTTTCTTCCTCTTAATAATGGGAAATTAATTTTTAAATTTAATGATGTGATTATTCAATTTATTGAGTTGAGAGTTACTGAATTATTGACATAAAATTATTTAAGTATTAGTGATATTGATATATTTTAAATGCGTAATGAATTTTAAATATAAATGTAATGTTTATTTTTTTTATTTCTTTTATTAACATCACTGTTATATTTTCAACACAATGTATTTTCTTATGAAATAAACGACTAAAGACTAGTAAGACTATTTTCTAACATCAAAGTTCTGAAACAAATTCAACCGCGGAAACATTTTTGCTCATAATAAATATATTATAACAATCAAATTAAATGATCTACGATTCTGAAATAATTTGTACTAGTGCTTATAGGTTATACCGCAACCTGTAACAAAATGAGACCATTTTACTGCTCTGCAGTATTATTTACCTTGGTTAAAAACAATTCTAATTTACCACAACTGCGCAACTAGACAACAGATAACTAAAAGTAACTTTATCACGATACACAAAACAAGTTTTAACCAGCATTTGGCTAACATCCCAAAACCGTTTATCCCGCCAAAATCAGGGCCGAGCACACTGCATTAATAACTTATCTGATTTAACTGAGCGGAGCGGAGCGAGGTCGCTGGCAGTGCGGCCTCGCCCTGCAGGTGGAAGCGAAATAATCTGGAAGGTGCTTCTCGGATAGGCTTCATTAAGTCGGTCAATAGTAGTGCGTTGTTTCGTGCTCTACTCTCTTTACTATTCATTAAAACCTGTGTTTGCGTTGTTTTAAGTCGAGATTTTAATTTAGACTGAGTTTTTACCTGGCCGTGTGTTGCCGAGTTTTTTGGGAAGAGAATATTAACACCTTCAGCGCCATGTGTATCTTTTTGTCACACAGTGTCTTTTTTTTTGTTTTTTTTGAGGGTGGTTAATTATGAAATAACTTCTCCCGCTCTGGGTGGAGCGGGAGGGTGTGTCAGACTTTTACTGACTAAAACCCATCCGTGTTCCTTCCGTTGGCCGTGTGCTGAGGCCGCGATATCCCTTTCGGACAAACTCGCAACCCTGGCTGGCATTGCGCCTTACGGACCCCGTCAGTTGGTGCTGACATCTCTTTAAGGCGCGCGTGGAACACAACGCGCCGTTGATCCGAGCCTGGTCCTAATCGGACGGCGAGCTACCCATTGCTCACCGTCCGCAAGCCCGCGCCTACGGTGGCTGGAAGTCGGCTCGCGACTCCCGACGCCCGGGGCGTCTCCTGCGGCGACTAGGGGCGCGAGGGCGCGAATCTTGCCTCTCCCTCGCACGCTCCGCCTCCTCCTTCGCGAGCATTACTGCTTCGCAAAAGGAAGTAACGGCCTCCCATGCACTCTCGCTCCGGACCATGGCCTGAACCAGGGCCGGACGCGAGAGATCGCCGCAGCCGATCACCTCCGTGAGGACACGGCGGTGTTCTGCCCAAGCAGGGCAGACCTCCACCGTATGCTCCACCGTGTCCTCAAGGCGATCCACACAGTGGTGACACCCAGGCGTTTTCTCCCGCCTTATACGGAACAGGAACCTCCCGAAACAGCCGTGTCCGGTGAGGACCTGCGTCAGGCGGAAGGTGAGGACGCCGTAGTGCCTCTCTAGCCACTCCTCAAAGAGGGGACTTATCGCCACAATTGTGGCCTGCCCAGCGCTGGGTTACGACAATCGTACTCTCCATGCCGCCTTGAGATCCCGCCGGAGCTCTGTCCGCTGTGCCGTGATTTCTCGCGGCAGCGGAGTTACGCACCGGCGTTTCGCCTCCTCGCGACACTCCCACATGTGCGCGAGGACTTTTGCCTCCAGATCCCATGGCAGTAGTCCGGCAAGAAGGCTCGCCGCCTCACGGGACACCGTGCGGTATCCTCTGACCAACCTAATGGCCATGACCCTTTGGGACGCGTTCAATCACTGGGCCGGTCGCAGCCTTAATTAACGCGCCCACACCGGTGCCCCGTAAAGGGCCATGGACCGCACGATCCCCGCGTAGAGCCTCCGGGAGGAGGCGTTTGGGCCCCCTAGATTGGGCAGAAGCCGCTGCAAAGCAGCCCCAGCCCTCTCCAGTTTGGGAGCCAAACGTCGGAAGTGCTCCACGATGTTCCACCGGGGATGTTCTGTCGAGAACGAGTCCCAGGTACTTCATCGTCGACTCGACACCGATGTGTACCCATCCCGCCGTTAACGGAACCCGACAGTGGCGCGTTTCGAGGACCATAAAAACACATGGCCTCGGACTTGTGCAAAGCCCCCTCGAGTACCAGTTGCCGGATCCTATCGACGATTGTCGTAACCCAACGTGTCGCCAGTTCGGCCGCCGCCTCATGCAACCTCCCCTGCACCAAGACCAGCGTGTCGTCAGCGTAGCAGACCACGCTGACGCCGCTAGGGAGGTCGGCGCGCAGCACCCAGTCGTAGCCGATGTCCCACAGATGCGGCCCCAGGACCGATCCCTGCGGGACGCCGCACAACATCTCTCGCCAGTTCCACCCTCCGTAGTGACTGGGGTAGATGACGGCCCTGTCCGTCAAATAGGCCTCGACCACTCAACAGAGATAGGTCGGCATCCGGTGATACCGGAGTGCCTCCCTAATGCAACTCCAGGGCAGGGTATTGAACGCATTGGCGATGTCAAGAGACACCGCCAAGACGACCCCAGTCACACAGTGTCTGGAACATTGTGTAACCAAAAGTATACAAATCTGGCTGCTTGGTAAAAGCGCTGTGTATCTTTTAGGCACACGTTCTCTATATATTTAATTTATGCAGAAATGCAATCCCGGGCCTGTCACAAATGTGTCAAATATTTAAAGAATGTTCACTTAAGGGGGGGGGGGGGCGGGGGGTGAGAGTGTTAAGTAGAGAATATAAGTCCAATTCTGGAATTGGAAAAAAATTACCAAAAAAGACAGTAAGTACAAAGGGAAAAATTACTTTATAACTTCGGAAGTAGTTGTCATTGGTTTTGAATTTTCGTTATTTATAGTAGTGTTTTTTTTGGAAGTCGGCTGATTCTTTTTTTTTATTGTAAAAATCGTTTATTTTAATTTTTTGTTTTGGTACTTACCCCACACAAATTCGAATACAACTACCTGCTATGTAAATAACAGTGACAGGAACCTATTATAACATAATCCACATAGATTAACTGGGGAACTCAAAATCTTCAAAAGAAAAAATAATAAATTTTATATGGAACCACCTCTGAGCTATGACCGCCCAAACAAAAATAGAATCATCAAAATCAATTCATAATTGGCGGAGTAATCGTGTAAGAAACATACAAAAAAAATACATTCTGTCGAATTGCATTGCATTGCTCCTTTTTGAAGTCGTTTAAAAATATGCTTCAATGACCAGCACCTTAATTACGAAACACACATTCAACCAGAATCCGAGAGTTTTTAAAGCAAACTCCTAACAAATTGCTTCAAACGTTAGAAAAATTCATCTGCTGAACAACATAAATAACGCAATGAACGTGGCTAAGCTGCCACTTCAGGCAATCACAGGAATTACAGTCAATAGGGACGAATACAATTTTTTTATTTTTAGTCCATCTTTGAGATAAAAAAAAAATATTGGACACGTATTTTATCTTTTTTTACGTATTCTAAAGATTACGGCGATACATTGAGGTAAAATATGGCATGACGTCACGATTATGTAGATTTTATACTTACTAGTGACGTAGCAACCCCCACTCCCCAACTTAAAATGCTTTTTATGTAAATATTTTGTTATTAATATGATAAAGCAAAAAGTACGTGTCTAATATTTTTTTATTATCTGACTGATGGACTTCTTTTTTTTTACCCAGGCATCATCCCTATTGTCATTAAATGTGTGTTGCGCAATTACCCGATCGCGCCATTTGCCAAACATGGTGACTGCGAATTTCTGTCAAGAATAATAAACAACATCGATTCGACGCTCTGTCAGACTGACAGTCACCAGCCAGTGTCACTCTTATCCGACCTGTTCGGTGATTCCAGTAACTTCGTAACAAAACTAGAGGGCGGCACTTGCTGCACCGTCAATTATAAAAGATCTCAAAACTTTTCACGTGAAAAATACTAGATTCAGACTGTCTTTCAACACGAATCTAGACCAATAAATAGTACGTACTTACTTTAATCGACTTCCTAAGTTATCGTCCGCAAATATCTCAAGATATTTTCACTTAACTTTAATCTTACTGAAGAAGTAATTTGGATTCCTTTCAACGAATTGGTTTGTTTCCAATATTTACTGGCTAGGCTGTTATTTTAATTATTATATCTTACTCTGTGTTTGTTCAAAACTTTATCAATTTAATCATTGTTCAATTTGTAAAGTTCGTTTTCAAATATTTATTTGTTATGGCGTTTGAAAGGGATTTAATTTTCTGTGACCTTCGCAATGGCACTAAGGCAGATGTATTAATGAACAAGTGATTTTATATTAAAATTTTAAAAACCCCCGACATAAATTCCTCATTTCTCTTTCCTACTCCATCACCAGACCCTGTTCATCATCTATCTATAACCTATTCATTGAGACCATTGCAATGAGCCCAAACACGATACCTGTGCTGTAAGTTGGTAAGGGAGTTCGGTATCCTGCAAATTCCAGGTGATGCTGCAACATCAGTTCAAGGTTACAATGTTCTTCTAATATCATTGAAATAACAGAATATCAAATTTCAAATCGATCAGACTTGTGGAAGACGCTCAAATCTATTCATCAACTAGAAAAGAGCTGATAATCTTCAAACGGCTAAACCGATTGTGGTAAAACATATTTAAGAATCATCACTAGAAAACCTACTTTCAAATACAGAAAACCGCATTCAAATCGGTTCACCCGTTTAAGAGCTACGGTGCCGCAAACAGACACACACACATGTCGGTCAAACTTATAATACCTCTCTTTTTGCGTCAGGGGTTAAAAATACTTGTGTAATTTTCTTATAAACATTTATGAGGTTTGGAACTTATCTAATAGTAGGTACTTACGTCAATCAACAATCAATCAACTCAGCTTATCTTAGTACACTGCTGGACATAGGCCTGTCCCAGGCTGCGCCACATCACCCTGTTTTCGGCTTTCCGCATCCAGACTGTCCCAGGCACCTTTATAAGGTCGTCGATCCATCTAGCTGGGGGGCGTCCCACACTACGCTTGCCGATACGTGGTCTCCACTCCAGAACTCGTCTACTCCACCGGCCATCGTTCTTTCGACAAACATGGCCAGCCCACGGCCACTTCAGTTTGCTTAAGGCGACGATAACCGACTTTTATACTGAAGATCACGTATAAACGCGTAGTATTAATGATTTGGAAAAAATATATGTTAAATAAGAGCATTTTTTTTATAACTTAATATATGAATACTTTAGAGTATGTTTATAATACATAGTGAAATTAATTTATAAAGTTATGTCTAACGCGGATAAAAAAACTGAGAATCACGCAAAATATATCAAGCATATTTTTCTGAAACTTTCACCATTTTAAAGATTTTTTAATTATTGATTTTCAAATATACGTGTTTTATTAAAATACCTTTTGTTTTATATATAATAAATTAATAATGCATCTTATTTGGGACAGCGCTCCTTGATGGGCGAGTCCTATTACTGGCTGGACGTACGACGCGATGCGTGAGCTCAGTACAGAACACGCAATCTAACCACTCAAGGTCACTGGCACATATCTGCAAGCTATGTCGTGTCGGTAACTACGGTTCCTTTCCGGATAATTTCATTTCTGATTTTGTCCTTCAAATAAACTCCGAGCATATACATAAGGCCCAACTTGTTTTTCAGAACTTATAACAAGCTACTCTCACTATGTACTAATTAAAGTGTAAGCACACATTATCGGGTTCATTATGGCATAAGAAAGTTTTTAAAACCCATTCAAAAACTAACGCCTCCTAATATTATGCGCTTAGCTAGAATATAGCGTTCTGCGATTAGATTATTGCAACGAGGAGCATTCAGCCAATAGCATGCTTTAGCCAATAGCTTTCATCTCATTCTTTAAAGGTTGTTTAGATAACACGTATCGCAATTATGCTACGCGCGTATCGATGTACGCTACGAGCGTAGCTTGTGTTACGCTCGTAGCATTAGTTACGCGAAACGTGCTTCAGGAATAGCGACTTCTAGAGAACGTGATCTGATATTAGCATTGTATTTTCAAATTCAAGGTATTTCGGTCTCATTATTTTTCAAATAGAAGAAATTATAGTCTTTTGAAACGTCAATACCACGTTTACATATGACGATCTTACTCAAGAAGATCCTATTATATATAATCTTTCTGAAGACCTTTGATTTGTGCTCAGTTGATGGCAATATTCTTGCCCCCTGTTAACATAACTGGCGAAATGTGGGTATACTATAGGCTCCGCCTGACCCTTTGAGGGACAGGCGTGATGTTACCTCTTATAAATACCTAGGACTAGTAATAGATAATACATTCACATGGAATCTACATGTTAATAGCGTTTGTAACATGGTCTAATAAAACAAGGTCTGGCATTCCGGGACTAACACATGCTTACGTCACTATCCAGTTGCCACTTTATTGCAACAAAACACGATAAAGGAAAGATTTTCAGTCCCCATTCTGTTAAAAAATATGTACAAAGCTTTTAAATTGTCGTCTCGTGTGTCTAATCAAACGAAACAATTCAATTTAAACATAAACCAACGTAATTGTTAATTAAAACCTCATTGTTTTATCGAATTCATACAGGTAACAAAGCTGGTTGGGGAGTTATTATTACAAACTTCTGGTAACACAGATGTGATGACGTAGACTTGTGTCGCCCACGTGACCACTGTGTCTCGGAATGCTTGCTATACCTGGCGAAGTATATTATTATACCATGGTTTGTAACAAGCTGCGCTCCATTTTGCGTAAATTGAAAAGTCTTAATTATGTTGTCAGCAGGAAAGTACTGTATACCTTGTATTACGCACTGGCTGACTCAACTATTGGTTATGGTTTGGGTCTGGTCTTATGGCCTCGATTTATACCATACTCGTCAAAATAACATAACATCAACCTTTTCACCGCAATTCGACGCAACACTAAAACATACGGGTATAATTCGTCAGAAAACAAAGGCAATAAAACCAAAACACCGATTTATTATCCTTTAGATTATCGTACCCGACTGCTGCCATAAAGAAAGGCGGTATATGTATTAGCATGTGACCCTGCCGGCATTCGGAATGTTTAATGGTGGAAAAATCAATGTTTGAATCACGGCAACTCTTTGTGAGATATCGATCTGATTAAGTCGGGGTATGAATAAGACAATGTCTGGATTACTTCAGTGGTTGATAGATGTGGAAGCATTTTGTGGCTGCTAACGCCAAGATAATGTTTGGCAGAAATCCTTACTTTGATGACAAAATTTTCTTCAAGATTGTTCTCAATCGCTCATCGCTTGGCTGTCATTCGTAGATCTTTGACAGTCGTTACGGCTAGGCAGAAGGCCAAAAGTCTGACAACCAGTTTTACCAAGGCGTATCGTGTTACCCAGTAATTGGGTTGTGGAGGTCAGTTAGGCAGTCGCTACATGTAAAATAAAGGTACTCAGCTGCATCCGTTTAGACTGGATGCTGACCCCAACATAGTTGGGAAAAAGATAGGCGGATTGATTGTTCTCAATCGCCGTCTAAGAAATGAAACTCAATTTAAGATGTTATAAGACTCATTCTTTTCCTGTCACGTGTGGTCGAAGCAACAGAAAAAACGTTAAAATATTTAATTCCTTGAGCTACAGTTACGTTTGGAATTTTCAACCATCCATTTTTTACTAACTTCCTCTTTCTTTTGTCTGCTGGTTTTACCTTACTTGCGCTCTTCGTATATGTACAGTCATGAGCGCTAATATGTATCCACTTAGCAAAATTCAAAAGCGATTTTCTCACGGAATATTGACTGCAACTTTGAGATAAGGCCTACTTCATATTAATATGGGTTCCAAAACACTATGTTCGTAACAACATAAAATTACAATCACCACAGTAGGAGAAAATCACTTTTAAAAGTTGCTAAGTGTATACATATTAGTTCTCGTGACTGTACAGCATGAGAAAAAAATATCAGCCGTCCCATATGGGTCGAGTAAGTATTGAGGTTTTGGTATGGGACAGTTGATAATTTTTTCACGATGACGATGAATTCCCATGAAGAAAGTTGTTCAGTTTGTGTCTCAGAAAATGGGCAATATTTGACCACACCTTTCTAATCCACGCTGTATAGCTTGTCTTATTCATACCCTATGTTTTCATAATTCGTATAAACTCGATAGTTTATTGACCTAGGGAGACATACCAGCGGTTTATTATAGATTTCGCTAAGCTTAGTCATTTTGTAAATTATTGATAAAGCCAAAATAATAAAATTTATGTCAAACAGGTAAATAACGATATCAATTTGAGGGTCATTTCACAAAGTAATGACGATGGAGATTCTTTATACCTATTCGCTGAAAATTTCGTTTTTAATCGCCTCTGTGGACTAGTGGTTAAACTACTAACCGATTCCAGTGAGGGCAAAATTTTCTGCTCGGTTTGGCTTGTGGTAGGGCTTGTTCTCAGTCTGCCTGGCTATTAGCTACCGCCATGATATCTAAGTCTGTCGCCATAACAACAATGTTAACAGCATTATTGTGTTTCGGCACTTAGAGGAAAGATACCCAGTCTGTGGTTGAGGATTCCGAGTGAAGCTTGCTTCCACCTTCGGCCTGATCATCAGTTACCATTTGGTGAGATGCTGGCCAAGCTTCCAGGTTGTGGTTAAATAAAAACTTTTTACAAAAAAAAAAACAAGCGCCTTCTAAAAAAAGAAACACTCCAAAGCGAAAAATAACTTTAATTTCGGAAGTTGGTCTTTGTTTTAGAATTTTCGGTTTTTGCCACCGACTTCCGATTTTAAAGTAATTTTTAGAAGTCTGCTGTTTTTTTTTTTGTAAAACATTTTTATTTATCACTTTTTAGTTGTGGTACCTACCCCACACAATTCTGTAAATAACAGTGACAGGAAGTTATCATCATATCATCCGCATATACTAAGTGGGAAAAATACGTATTATTGAAGCTTACTCAAAAACTATTCAATTGTCGATTTTGCCTGCAAACATAAAGCTAAAACATAGGAATCTTCTTCTTTAGTAGATATCAGAAATCGCAGAAGGCAATAAACCCGTGCCCATTTTGTTTAATATATTTTTCTGATGTACAATAAAGTATATGCAAATAAATAATTATCTATTGTTCCTTTCCGTTCCTCCAAAGTTAAGCTATAGTTGGAAAGTTGAAAAGTTGAAATAAAAATACAGTTGAAAAAAAAAATACAGTTGATAATAAAAATACAGTTGAAAATAAAAATACAGTTGAAAATAAAAAAATACGAATGTAAATGGGAGCACAATGTACGTATACATGTCAAAGGAAACAAAATCGACCAGAAAGAAAATGAAACTAGTTTTAGGCCAGAAATTATCAAATAGTTTATATGTTCATGTAATTTGTAACAATAAACAATACCTAAACACTAAACTTTAATATTGACGAAAATACAAGTGTCGGTTGCAAAGGGAATTTCAGCATTACCGCTACATGCTAGTTTCCTAACATCTATGCATGATTTAGTAGATCACGGCGAAGTAAGCCCGACCTGATATAATATGAGGATTTCCTGAAGGTATTATCACCTACTTTACTAAAACAATGTGCAGACGAACTAACGTTACCGTTTTATCTCCTCCTAAATCAGTCATTTCAAGAAGGAGCCTTTCCAGACCTATTAAAAAAATCCCTAATTAAACCAATCCACAAGAAAAGTTCAAAAACAGATCCAAACAATTACCGCCCAAAAGCTCTCTTGCCTTCAGCGTCAAAAATCTTTGAAAAAGCCATGTGCGACCGAATATACAAATATTGCGAAAAATATAAAATATTCGACGAATGCCAAAACGGTTTTCGCAAAAACCGCTCCACAACTTTGGCAGTCTATAAATAAATACATTCAAGAAGCACTTAACATAATAAATAATAAAAAATACGCTGTAGGTATATTACTAGATATGACCAAAGCCTACGATAAAGTACAATTTAATATATTGCTTACTAAATTATACGGAATAGGAATTCGCGGAAAAGCTCATGAATGGCTCGCATACTACCTACAGAACAGAGAGCAAACAGTAGAAATTGAATTTTTCAATCACCAGAGCAAAGAAATAGAGAAAGTCCGATCAAGTTGCAAATCAATGAGCGCCTCAATACCTCAAGGAAGTGTTATAGCATGTCTGTTATTCCTTATATATATTAATGACTTACCGAAAACAATAGAAGGACCGTGTGTTTTATTCGCGGATGACATTCCTCTTCTAGTCATGAGACTAGAAAAGGAATGTCAATTTAGGTTGTTCTGACATGAGTCAGAACAACCTAAATTTAAATGAAGAACTAAATTCAATCCTCACCAAAACTATCACATGGATGAACGCACACAACCTTGAAATAAACTACTCCAAAACGAAACTTATTACTTTTCATCCCCATCAAAAAGCACCCCTAAATATAGATTTTACTTTAAATGGCTCAAAACTAGAAATTTTTAAAGAATTTACCTTGCTTGGACTAAATTTGGATACTCATATAAACTGGCAAATACACATACAAAACCTTAGATCAAAAATTTCAAGATTTTCATATGCTCTCCGTGAAATAAAAAAAACCACCAATCTTCAAACAGCACTCACCACCTACTATGCATATGCTTATGTATGGCTGAGCTACGGCGTTACCCTTTGGGGAAATAGCACGGATGCACCAACACTCTTCACCCTTCAAAAGAAATTAGTTAGGATCCTAGTAAATATCGACCAAACTGACAGCTGTAAACCTCACTTCCAAAATTATAATATTTTAACCCTCTCCAGTATATACATATTAGAGACTTGCAAATTTGTTCGTAAGTATCAAGAATTTTATACAAAACGCGAAGATATACAATCACGTTACACACTCCGACATAAATCAAGATTAAACATTCCAACTTCTCGGCTTAAAATACATTCTACAAGCCCCTATGTAATGTCCATAAAAATTTATAACCAACTACCAGAATTAATAAAAAAAGAAGATAAATTGAATATATTTATAAAAAAATTAAAACAATTTTTAATAACTAAATGCTATTATAGTTTAAACGAATATTTAAACGATAAAATATAAATGCTAACATAACAAACAAACAAACAAAGTTGACAAGCAAACATCTGTCACACTTTCGCATTTATTAAATTAGTTAGGATGATGGTGGTTATGATTACTGAGTAATTACAATTCTGCACGTTAATTTCCTGTGAAAAGTAGACAGTTTTATAACCTATATCAACCAACATAACCGTTTCTTATAGCCAGGTGCAACCATAACCCAATGGCCTTTAACCATAATCAGCTATAAAAAGTAACGGGTGAGATATCCCATCGACGCATTTAAGGGAATCTTCATAATTGTAGTAATGAAATTGGTAGAACAGTGGACTGGCCAATTATTAAATTAGTTAGTAGATAGGAAGGAATATTTATGTAAGTCAAAAGTTAGTATAGAGGTGGTGCAAAGACGCGATTCTGATTTTACATAATTTGATATGGTTATAGAATTAATATTTTTCGTCGCCTATGTTTGGTTCCTTCAAAACCTACCTACCTACCTAGACCTAGCCTAAGTGCTTGCTAGCTGCGTTCACGTGTTTTGCATGATACAACATGACCAGCCGAGCAGTGTTTTTTCTATAAATTAATGTTTAATATATTGGAATTATAAAGTTTTAACGTGACTATAACATAACAGTAGGTAATCTGCGTTTGCAATTAATTTGCCAAACATGTAAACAAACACGAGTTTTAGGAAAAACAACTGTAATGCCTAGATATAAGGTTCAGTTTGCGCTACAACTTCATATTTTTTTATGACTTTTTCAACAGCACCAGTCGGTCTACAATCAACTTTATTTATAATTGCGTAAAGCTGATGTTTGTTTAAGTGGAAAATTCATGTTTGTTTACATGTTTGTCAAATAAATTGTGAACGCATAATAGGTACTTAGACAAAATCTGCTGCCTATTCTCTAGTCAAATTCAAATTCAAAAAAAAAATTCAAAAGTCATTTATTCAAACTAGGCTGAGAATCAGCACTTTTCGAACGTCAAAATTACATAAGACAGTCCCCCAAAATGCCCACCCTTCACCACTTCCTAGTGCATTAGCTGGGAAGAAGAAGTGGCGCAACAAACTCCCCAGCAGCACAGCTGTCTGTTCAGTTAGAAGAACAAAAAAAATAAGATTCTATATAATAGTATTCAAAATAATTTAGATAATTTAGATTACGCAACACAAAACATAATTTAAATTATTAGCCATATGTTAGCTAGCACACGCCAATATACCACACAACATCATCGAGAACTATACTCAGGCAGAAATAAAAACTAAACGTACACAGAACTTATCTAAATAAAAGCCTCCAGGCATAAAGGGCGTGCCCGCTTACATATAGTTGTAACTGGAAGTTATAAATGATAAACTAGGACCATCGAGATAAAATAAATAAAACAAACAGTTAATTACTAATAACAATAACTAATATGATCAATTGTCGAGGTCACTAGCTAACCACATATTGCAATACAACTCATTAGAAAAAACATTGTAATGAGTAGATTATGTCAACAATAAAATGAAATAAAATTAAAAATAGCTTGACTTATAAAGTCAAATAAAAAAATAAAAAAAAAATACAATTATATAAACTCATATAACTTGTCAGTAGGTAATCTGGAGAAAGAACATAAACATTGTCTTGAGTTAATCACAGCGACCAACTATTCTTATCATTTAAGTAGTCGTTTATAGAATAGTATGCCTTTGAACAAAGCTTGGATTTTACTTTCGTTTTAAACGCATCAAAAGGCAAATCTAGCAAAGAAGAGGGTAGCTTGTTATAAAAGGTTATACCAAGCCCAACAAATGAGTTATGAACCTTATGAAGCCGGTGAAAGGGAGCTCGTAGTTTGTCCTTATTTCTAGTGTTAACATTGTGAAAATCACTGTTTTTAGTGTATAAGTGTATATTTTGCCTAATATATAAGATGTTGGCGAATATGAATTGGGACGCCACCGTAAGGATACCAATATCTTTGAAAAAATCTCTCAGAGAAACTCTGGCACCTAGCTGGTAATAGTAAGTCCCTTAGTCGCCTTTTAGTCGTAAAAGGCGACTAAGGGACTTACTACCCACGGGAAGAAATGGGATGGTACTATTCTATACGTCCGACACCACACGGAACACAGTACATACAAACTCACAAATTTTACCTCTTTATCCTAACTTCCGAACTTTAACATTATAAATACGAAAGTGAGTTTATTTGTTACGCTTTCACGTTAAAACAGCTGAAAGGATTTGGATGAAATTTGGGACAAGGGTAGACATAGGATACTTTTATACCGGTAGTATATTCCCGTGGGATAATTTCGGGATAATTTGTAATATAAAAGCATAGACTACAAGAGCAAAGTGGTAAAGAAGAAACCTTGAGCACCAATTCGCAGTGGTCTAAAAAAAAACACCTAAAACAGAATTTATAAAATTTTGAACAGCTTTTCCTATTTAAGGCCGCTATCGAACCCTTATCTTTTTACAAACAAATCCCACACTTTATTGCACTGACCTACAATATAATAATGACCGATAAGCAAGTCACACTGCAAACACCTTTTATCTTTAAAATCAAACTTAACCGTTATTTTTAACAGTTTACGCTAACCCCAGCAACTTTTTTTGCAATAAGGACTTAGATAATAGCTTATAATCGCAATGGTACATAGAGGTGGGTTTAGACTAAACCAATATATAGAAGATTACCAACGAACAAGAACTGGAATTCTTGCACATGCTCTAGAGATGCTTAGATCAGGCGAACGAGTGCTCAATGCTCATTCGTCAAGTGTCTGTGGCCGGTTGTAGACGAGGTAAACTATGTCTGACTCTGAAAGTGACATTGTTATTGCTAGAATAAAAGAAAGCCTTGAAAAGATCGCTTCGAGGAGCGAGCACGTCCGAACACGAAAGAACGCTCGAGGCGACTGTTCGTACGCCGTTTACACCAAGCGAGCGAGCATTCTCAGAGCATTCCGTAGAATCTCCGCAAACAAGATAGAACAACGAAAGAATTTGATGGAGTGGGGATAGATGGAATAGAATGAGCATTCGATCGTTTGGTTTAAACCCACCTTTAAGCAAACATGGAATCGCAATTTCCCCTACACGTCATTACGAGTGAAGAACAAACAAATCAATGGAAATAGCTTTCATAATAAACTAAAGAGCTATCTATAATGATACTGTTTGATAGACAACCCCTTATCATTATGCAAAGTGGATCACTACGGAGAACACGTGAAGGCAATTTCAACATTATCTATACTTAGATTATAGATTATTTTCGTATCCAACGGTGTATTTTTGTACTTGACTCACAGTTAAAAATAGTATCAGTTTAATTTTATTTAATAATAATATGTGTATTTACTCAAAAACGAGGCATTGCAGTGCACGTAAAAAAAAAAAAGTTTTACAAAATATGTACTATATCTACAGTTTAATTTTATTTGACAAAAAAAATTATCTATGAGAAACTGTCTCCAATAACTACGTTTAATCAGGCAAATTAATTGTTTATCAAATTGACACACTGCTTCAATTTGCCGTGTTATAGCCATTTCATACAACTGTCAAAGAATGACATTTGTAATTGGAATAAAGGAGAAAAAAAAAAGGGTCAATTATTTAATTTGGGACTTTTTTTGCTTTATACATTAATTTCTCTGATTTTTATGTGTAACATTTTAGACCCATCATAATAGGTAATCATTTATTTGCTTCATTCATAGTTGATTGCCTATCAATCAACTACTAATGAAGCATGGTCTAAAAAAACAAGGTCTGGCATTCCGGGAGTGACACATGCTTACGTCACTAACCAGTTGCGACTTTATTGCAACAAAACATGAATTAAGGAAAGATTTTCAGTCACCATTCTGTTAAAAAATATATACAAAGCATTTAAATTGTCGTTTCGTGTGTCTAATCAAACGAAACAATTCAATTTAAACATAAACCAACGTTATTGTTAATTGAAACCTCATTGTTTTATCGGATTCGTACAGGTAATAAAGGTGGTTGGGGAGTTATTATTACAAACTTCTGGTAACACAGATGTGATGACGTAGACTTGTGTCACCCACGTGACCACTGTGTCTCGGAATGCTATACCTGGCGAAGTATATTATTATACTACGGAATGAAGTAAATAAATTATAACTATTTCTAAATGTGGATGCATCGGTTTGCTATGAGGGTTGTCTACGGATTGATGTTCGTTTTTAACCGACTTCCAAAAAGGAGGAGGTTATATGTTCGACGCGTATGTATATATTTTTTTTATGTAAGTCCGTCGATTTCTCCGTCAATTGTGGACCGATTTTGAAAATTCTTTTTTTGAAAGGGGATGCTCCCGGATTGGTTCCATTTAAATTTTATTAACTTTGCTCGGATAGTTTTTGAGTAAGCTTCAATAATACGTATTTTTCCCACTTAGTATATGTGGATGATATGATGATAACTTCCTGTCACTGTTACTTACATAGCAGGTAGTGGTACCTATTCGAATTTGTGTGGGGTAGGTACCACAACTAAAAAGTGATAAATAAAAACTTTTTACAAAAAAAAAAACAACTGACTTCCGAAAAAAAACACTACAAAGTGAGAAATTACTTTAATTTCGGAAGTCGGTGGCAAAAAACCGAAATTCAAAACCCAAGACACCGACTTCTGAAATTAAAGTAATTTTTCACTTTGTAGTGTTTTTTTTTCGGAAGTCGGTTGTTGTTTTGTAAAAAGTTTTTTAATAGCTTAATTATAATGTTCTTAATGCAGGGACTGCGGCCTCCTCTCTCTGAGAGGGAGTGGGCCGTAATCCACCACGCGTGCCCAATGCGGGTTGGTGGATGTCACATTATGTCTTCAAACTTTTGGGTTCTAGGACATGCCCCGGTTTCCCCACGATATTTTCCTTCACCATTTTGAGAGCAATGGTAATGAAATATATAATTCTGCATGATCTTCCCAGGCTTGCTAAATATACGTATAATAAAAGCTGCTTATATAAATGTGTTAGTATATATAATGACATACCGAGTAGCATAAAAAACTTAAACTCCAGATTATTTAAGAAAAAAATGTTTGACTGGAAAATTTCTATAGTCTTTAAGAATTTATTTATTCTCATGTTAGTATTAAGTGAACACATGCATGCTAAGTACAATTCTGGCAAAACATGTAAGATCTTTATTGTAAATTATTGTAACACCATGTTTTATGCAAATAAATACTTACTTACTTACTTACTAATAATTTACACAATGTAAAGCGCTTGTCGGGGTTCAAACCTACGATCTACAACAGCTCGTAAGACGATGCCTTTACCACTGATCCACCACTGCTCTACTGGGAGCGAACACGGCCTGCGAAGCATTTGATAAATAGTATTTGAACAAACGACTGCCATCGTCTTACCTCAAGTCTGCCCCCGTAAAGTGCGATAGGGACAGCTGTAGCTCAGACCTATTATCACAATTTTATTCAAATTCAATTCTAAAGTCATTTATTCAAAATAGGCTGAGAATCAGCACTTTTCGAACGTCAAAATTTGATTCTATACAATAGTACATAAATGCAAAATAAAGTACACTATGCAACATAAAACATTAAATTAAATTATTTGCCACCTCACCTAGCGTGTGTGTGTTTTATGTGTGTATTATTCTTTTTTCTTCTCTAAAATTGAACCGATTTAATAATTTTTTACATTTAAATTTTAAGAAAGAGTATGTCGAGGTGCCTATCATTTTCTTTTATGTTAATTTTTTTTCGAATTTGTTTTGTAGTCCTCTAATCACGGCGATAAAAATGGGGCATTTTTGTTATTATTGGAGGGTCATATTTTCTTTACCAATAAGTTGCTGAAAAAATGGAAATAACAGGGACCTGTCTAAAGCAGACCTTGATTTTATGAAAAAAAAATTGCTCTAGAGGCATTAATCAGTAAGAAAAAAGGTGAATACATTTGTATGGAGAATCAGAGGCCCTGTGCCCTCGTAATAATACAATGTCGCCCATGGGCATGTGCCCGCCCGTATTTTTCTGAATATTCATGTTTTTTTTTCGAAAATTTACTTTAAAAGGGGGGTTATATCTTTAATATTTTTCGTGTTATTCTTTTTTTTTTGTAGCGTATACCGTATGTCCTATGTTATTGGCTCATTTTGGATTCTGTTTATTATTTCTAAAAGCTTATGAGTAACTAAAATTTTTTAATAAAATTTGTCGATTATGAAAAAAAAACCGAAGCTGAAGACGTTTTTAAAAAAAAAAAAACACAGTATTTATTAAACAAAAACACAAGTGTAAGCCCATAAAATCATAGCGGGATACTGAAAAAAAAAACAAGTTAGACCCCCCCTTTTTAAGTTTATTTTCGAAAAAAAATCATGAATTCTCAGAAAAATACTGGCAGGCACATGCTCATGAGTGACATTGTCTATAGTCCGTAAAACGTAAACCGTTGATAATGAGTTCGAAGGGACCGTCGGATTTCGGCTGTTATAGCCGATAGTTATTAAGTAAACAGAAATACCGGCTCCTCAAAATTTCGTCGTTATCACCGGTTCGTCGTTTAAAGCGAAGTTGTTATAAACGGTTTTGACTGTACTTTAGATACTGAGAGAATTTTGATACCTCAAAGAAATATAATGTAATATGGATCGTTCTGACTGTCAAATACGAGGAGCTCGTGGCTAAGTAATAACTGCTGCACGGGTCGATCCGTCAGGTTAAGCTACGCTTGCCGGGGATGGTCTGTGGATGGGTGACCAGCTTTACATACCGAAATTCCTCCGTGCCTCGGAAAGCACGTTGAACTGTTGGTCCCGGCTGTCATTCGTTGATCTTTGACAGTCGTTACGGGTCGTCAGAAGCCCGAAAGTCTGACACCCAGTCTTACCAGGGGTATCGTATTACCCAGTTACTGGGTTGTGGAGGTCAGATAGGCAGTTGCTCCATGTAAAATACTGGTATTCAGCTGAATCCGGTTAGACTGGAAGCCGACCCCAATAAAAAAGTTTTTGTTGAGTTGAGTAACTTGGGAAAAGGCTAGGGAGTTTTTTTTTTAATAACTAGAAAGGTTAATAGTCAGGGATATCGGCGTTAGGGATCGTTTTATAAAAATGTTGAATGATATCTTTAGTCACGTCCATCATGGCAGTCGCTCCATGTAAAATACTGGTATTCAGCTATTCCCAACATAGTTTGGTAGAGCTAAGTAGATGATGATGGTCACCTCCACCATGATTTTATTACCAAAGCGTACTTTGAATTGATCTAGAAACAAGCCCATCTCCTGACGTGCTTAGTGGTTGCTAACTCAGAGTAATGAAGCGTCAAATCATGAGTTACTTCTGAATTAAACATGTCAACAGCATAGTCTGCGAATATTACAAACTCGCATTTTTAACAAAGTGTCGCATTTTTAAATCGTGATAACGTGTTATATATCTCTTATGTTGCATGTACCATGTTTCCTCTCTGCATGACCCTAAGGTTGACTGGTAGAAAATGCCTCAGGCATTAAGTCCGCCTTTGTACAGTATATTTTTTTACTTATGCATAAAGTTTTTTTTTTAAATACTCCTGTTTTAAAGTAATGTTATACTTAATTTATTATTATTCTTGTCGGAATCATAATATGTGCTTGTATTATAAAGATGAATGAATGAATGAATGAAATAATGAATGGAATATACCTATATTCCATTCATTATTTCATTAATTCTATCATAAGTTCTTAAGATATATTCACTATATTCGGCGTTTCAGCCGTGCAAATATTCAGATTTTACATCTTGGTTATACTTATAGTATACAGTACACATTTATGACAATAACCATTGATGTAAATCGATGGCAATAACATAAAAATACTATTAATAATTTCATAATTTAAATTTTGAATATAATGCAATTCAATCAATCTGCCAGGCCTTTTCCCAACTATGTTGGGGTCGGCTTCCAGTCCAACCGGATGCAGCTGAATACCAGCATTTTACATGGAGCGACTGCTTATCTGACCTCCACAACCCAGTAACTGGGTAATAATATACCCCTTGGTAAAACTGGTTGTCAGACTTTCGGGCTTCTGACGACCCGTAATGTCTGTCAAAGATCCACAAATGACAGCCGGGACCAACGGCATAACGTGCTTGCCGAGGCACGGAGGAGTCTCGGTATGTAAAGGTGGTCATCCATCCACGGACCAACCCTAGCAAGCGTAGTTTAACGTGAGGGATCGACCCGTCCGGCTGTTATTACTTAGCCACGAACTCCTCTAAACGCCCTATTAAAATAACCGACGATAAATTTTAACGCAATAGTGTTCAGAATCGTAATGAATCCATAGTATCAGTTTTCGAGTCATGTTCCTGCCACCCTGTATTAAAATTATTAAAAAAATGAGAAAGATGCCTACAATATTAATCAGATAAGCAAAAAGAAGAAAAAATATGAATAAATAATTAGAATAGTGTTTATTGAACCTACTAAAGCAGGGTTACCTGCCTAACCCCATGGGGAAAAGGTCTGAGTTGTAAGAGTGTAAGTCGGAGTTAACAACATTCTATTTTATATGGCGTTCAAATAACGCCTGATAAAATACACATAGCAAAATTGCTATGTGTATTTTATTTATTTATTTATTTATTTTATTTGCTAGCGGCCCTAATTAACCTGATGCTCAACGGCGGTGTGAATAATGCCGTCGTCGATGTCTTGTACGGGGCAAATTTATTTGCCCTGCGCAAGAAGGATGGCGGCATCCGTCCCATTGCCATTGGGTGTACCTACAGGCGTACGGCAGCCAAAATATGCTGCAAATTATACAGTGAAACTTTAAAAAACAAGTTCCAGCCCCTACAGCTTGGCTTTGGATCCAAAGGGGGCTGCGAGGCTGCCGTACATGCCCTTTCCAGTTTTTTAAACTCCGGTAAAGGTGAGGTCATCCTCAAGGTTGACGTCAAGAACGCCTTTAACTCCGTTAACAGGGACATTCTGTTGGCCGAAATAAAAAAGGAGTTACCGGAAATTTATGGCTTTTTGTGGCAGTGCTATAGGCACCCTTCAAAATTACTTTACAGAGACAACGTTTTGGAATCTGCAGTCGGATGCCAACAAGGTGATCCCCTCGGACCAGTCATTTTCAGTTTAGCTATTCACCCCATAATACAACAACTAAATTCAAAATTTAATGTATGGTATTTAGATGATGGGACCCTAGGAGGCGACATAGATACTGTTCTAAAAGATCTCCGATTCCTAAAGCAGCAGTTTCAATTAATCGGCCTTGACCTCAACTACTCAAAATGCGAAATTTACCCTTGTGACAATACAGACAGACAATCGACTATACAGAAATTCAATTTAATAGCCCCAGATATCAAAGTTTTGGAAAAAAGTTCACTGCACCTCCTAGGTTCCCCAATTTTAGAAGACAGTTTTTCACCTTTCATTGATGAAAAAATTAAACATTTCAACGAAATCTCGGATAGACTTTCTAAAATCAACTTACACTCGGCATTCACCCTTATCAGATACTGCTGTTTCGGTCCAAATTTTATGTATTCTCTCCGCTCTTCCCCTTTATGGAAGAAGCCACACCTTTTAGACAAAATCGACCAAATCATTCGAAGCACTTTAACATCAATCATAAATGTGGCATTGGACGACCGCGCGTGGCTGCAAGCCACGCTACCCATTCGCTTTGGTGGGCTCGGCGTCCGTAAAATTTCTAGTGTAAGCTTACCGGCGTTCTTGTCCTCGGTCCACAGCACCGAAAAGTTAACCACAAGAATCTTAACTGCTTCGCAGGTTGACTCTGAAGTGCCGTGTTTGACTGATGCGATGAACGCCTGGAAAGTGGCTTGTCCGGACACGGAGCAGCCCGAGAACCCTTCTTCCCAGAGACAGTGGGATGAGCCGCTCTGCAGGTTGGTACGGAATAACCTCATTAATACGTCCACCAACACTGCTGAGCGTGCCCGCCTATTGGCTGTGGGAGAATGGGAATCGGGCCTCTGGCTTCAGGCACTACCTTCACCCAACATAGGCACTATGCTGGGTGACACCACTTTCCGGCTCGCTACAAGTTTGCGATTGGGCGCTCCTTGCGGGGCTCCGCATCGTTGTCAGTGCGGTGAAGCAGTCGACCGTATCGGACACCATGGCCTTTCCTGTAGCAAGAGCGCTGGTCGTTTGGCACGGCACGCAAGCATTAATGACATCATCCGTCGGGCTCTTGTCACCGCCGGGGTGCCAGCTGTTTTAGAACCCAATGGCTTGGCACGCGACGATGGGAAGAGGCCAGACGGAATGACCATAATGCCTTGGAAGTTGGGTAGGCCTTTGGTGTGGGATGCAACCTGCGTCGACACCCTCGCGCCATCCCATCTTCCTAGTACGGCGGGCTGTGCTGGGGCGGCTGCTGCAGGTGCGGAAAACCTCAAACGGCGCAAATATAACAACCTTATTGGTAGCTATATTTTTGAGCCGTTTGGGGTTGAAACACTAGGGCCGTGGGGTCCGAGTGCTCATCGAGTATTTCGGGACATCGCCAAGCGGTTGGTCGACTCTTCACGTGACCAGAGGGCTGGCCAATTTTTAGGTCAAAGAATCAGCATTGCCATCCAACGTGGCAATGCTGCCAGCCTTTTGGGCACTTTTCCAACTGACAGCGATGAGGATGAATTTTTTGATGCCCAATGAGCTCTTCATTAATTTTATTTTTATTTTTTATTTCCTCTGTATACTTGTACATAATTTATATATTTTAGTGTTAGATGTTTATTATATTTAAGAATGATGTACAAATAATATTATTAAAATAAAAAAAAAAAAAAACATAGCAAAATGTTGCGTCACGTTAACAATATTCTCTAGCTAATCTACTAGGAACTAAAATTATTTTTGATGTAAACGTGAATTGCAAAAGCCTTGTTTTTAAGTTACTGGGGTACAGTGTTTATTGAACCTACTAAGGCAGGGCTACGTACCTATCCCCATGGGAAAATGGAGTGAGTTGTAAGAGGTAAAGACAGAGTTAAAAACATCTTATTTCAACGCCTGATAAAATACACATAGCAAAATGTTGCGTCACGTTAACATCTACTAGGAACTAAAATTATTTTTAATGTAAACGGGAATTGCTAAAAGCCTTGTTTTTAAGTTACTTAGCTACAGTGTAGTAATACTTACGTGGCTTATATGCATTCATAACACGCCATCTGTCACAGAATGAAAATATACGAGCGAATTATGTAACTGGAAATTAGCTTTGGCCCATTTAGGTGGATTACTTGAGCGTTGTTTTTCTGACATTGTTCTGATTTCTTGTGCGGTATGTGGGGTAGGTATGTTCTTAGTACATGCATACAAGTTGTTAATAACGTCGCACTTTTTATACCCTCCCCCCCATTAAACTGTTTCAGATTTGGTAAATGGTTAGCAAAGAAAGAGCCTCTCACACACACACACACACAAATAAATTAAAAAAAAAACAAAATCAAAAATGTTTTATTTCATTACTAGCGACCCGCCCCGGCTTCGCACGGGTGCAATGCTGATACTAAATACACTACAGAAAAACTGTGAACGTTGTATATAAAAACATAGCGGCCCGCTCCGGCTTCGCACGGGTATAAAATATATAGCCTATGTGATTAAAATCGATTCAGTAGTTTTGATTTATTCATTACTGCCCGTGGCCCGCACGCGTTAAATTTGGAGTAAAACAATACCCCTTTCCCTATACCATGAAGATTTCCTGCTATCTTTGGAATATCTAAATTCATACACTACATTTTTACTTATTTAGACAATACAAACATGTTTTCTCTGGAGGTCACTCTTGAAAGAGCGACATACAGTTGTCCATGTGAAAAACAGTCAACGCTCAAATCTAAGCCTGCAACGTTGAAGGTTTGACCCTGCGATTTATTAATGGTCATTGCAAAAGATGTCTTTACCGGAAACTGTAAACGTTTAAATTGGAAGGGTAAATCCGATGGTATCAGAGGGATTCGGGGAATCAATACATCTTCTCCGGTACCACATCCTGTGAGTATTGTGCACTCTATTATGAAAGTTTTCAATGATTTTACCAGCAAACGCGTGCCATTGCAAAGTTTAGGTGGATTCAGGTTTCTTAATAAAATAACAGGACAACCTACTTTCAACACCATTTTGTGAGGAGGGAGTCCAGACGGGTTCAAAGAATTTAGAAATTCTGTAGGAAAATGAACAGCTTCTTCCAAATCGAGAACAGTATTGACCAAGTAGTATATTTTCGTTGGCGCATCAATCTTTGAAAGAATCAAGTTATTTACTTTATCTACTTGTTCGTTAGTTGGTGACAGAATCGCTCTTTCTTTAAACCAAGATATTGTCTTATAACTTATGTTATCAATGTCAGGATAGACATTGTTGACTAACTCTTGGATGTTGTCTATCAAAACGCAAAGGTTTTCTAGGTCAATCCTTCCCTCACTTTGTGTTAACTCTCCATTGCCAACTTTTAGCAGCATCTCTGGAAATAGCCTGTTCTCACGTGAAGATGACGAAACCCTCATATTAGTTTTAAGCTCTAATTTATTGACATGTGGCCAAAGGTTGGATCTTTTTAGGCAAGCATTTATTTCGTCAGCACGTGTTCCTCGAGTCACAACTGGTAGGATCGGACGGAAATCTCCTGAGAACAGAATTGTACATCCACCCATAGGTGAATTTTTGTTGCGCAAATCGCGCATTGTCCTATCCAGTGCTTCCACAGACGTCTTGTTTGACATGGTAGCTTCGTCCCAGACTATTAATGAGCAGTCACGCATCAATTTTCCTGTATTGCTCTGTTTAGAAACACTACAGACGCTGTTATTATCATCGGTGGCGATTTTCAGCGGGAGCTTGAATATGGAGTGTGCGGTTCGGCCTCCTTCCAAAAGCGTAGCGGCAATGCCGGATGACGCAACAGCTAACGCAATTTTTCCGATAGATCTCACTTTTTTTTAAAGCAGATTGATTAAAAATGTTTTTCCTGTACCTCCTGGGGCATCAAGGAAAAACAATTTCCCTTCATTGTTATCAATTGTTGATAGTAATGCAGTGAATACTTTTTTCTGATCGATGTTTAATCGTGGCTCATCTTGAGCTATATTTTGTAAAAGTTTCGTTTGATCGTATGATGTTTCTCTTGTGTATTCGGCACTGTTAGTTAAATCTGAGTTGTAGTATAGGCACGGTCTTGCCGCACCGGGCGGCCGGCCGGTACCGCCGCAAACGCTACGTCCCGCAATTTTTAAATCTGTAATATCTTCGAAAATATTCACTTAAATCATACGGTGTAAAGGGCCATATAGATCTATATTAAATGAACAATGTATTCAAGATATTTAATTGGTTAAGGATTAATGCTGTATTGGTTAAAATCGCTTCGAAAATTAGCCATTATTTGTCGTAAAAAGTAAATGACAAAAAAAAGTTATTGTGGGTTATCCATAAGAGATAGACATATACCATCACGGACTTTTCTGTAGACCTTTTCAATGTGTACAATACTTAGTACATTATTTTGATAAAACTCGTAGTTTCAAAAAGTGATTCGACACTTGCAGTGCATAGACGTACTCGTTAGCAATATTTAATAAATAATTTATTTAATAATAGTGACCTCATTTAGCGCATTACTGTCGTAATGCATCTGCAAAACTTTGATTAGTGTGTAGTTTGCTAAATAATGAACACAAAATAGTGAACTTGTGAAAACAAAATGAATAACAGCCCCTTTAATCCAAGGGGCCTAGTGCTACCCTCCGCCTCACCTTCGAAGACGACGACGCAAAATCCAGCCCTCGAGTCGGCCACGGCTGACATTGTTTCGACTCCCGAGCTTCAAAAATGGATGTCAGCGATTGAGCAGCACCTAAATGAAGTTTGCTGTATTGCTGCGGATGGAAAACTGAATTCGGAGCAGAAAATGAAAATTTCTACCCTATGCCGTAAAGTAGGTTCTGGCACCTCACAAATGGCAGTCCTCTATCAGTCACTCAAGCAGAAAGCTATTCTCGCGTATGATATGGTTGATGCCCTTCAAGAAAAGCGCAACCTGATGGAACATATTTCGGAGCTCAAGCAGACGATAAAAGACTCTGGCTCTGCGGGAAATGCTTCTTTTGCCGACATGGTGAAAAAGGGATCAAATGATTTCGTTCGACCCAACAATCTAAGCTCTGTTGCCATTTATCCCAATGATAAATTTAAATCAAGCGACGAAACAAAAGAACTCGTGCAAAAAATCATACGGCCCGGGCAAATGAAGCTGCATGTTCGTGGTGTTCGGAAAACAAAAAATGGAGGCGTAATTATCAGTACCGAGACGAAACATGACGCTGATAAACTAAAGCACGCAGTCCAGCTCTCCACATCTGGACTTACCGCCGACGAGCCCAGCAAGCGCAAACCTCGGATTGTGGTTGTAGGAGTGCCGACTTCCTTGGCTGAAAATGAGGTGTTCAGGTGCATTTTCGAACAAAATGTAGCCGACAAGTTACCAACACTGTCCTTGGAATCCTTCTTGACCTTGATCAAATTAAGCCACAAATCGGGGAAAAGAGATGCTACGACCTGTAACTACGTTGTTGAAGTTTCAGCCGATATACGTAAAGCCCTAATCCTTCAATCAAGGCTTTTTATAAATTGGACATCCTGTCCTGTCAGGGACTTTACATTGGTAACAAGGTGTTATAAATGCCAACAATATGGCCATGCAGCAAAAACTTGCCGAGAGATCATTACTACGTGTGGTCACTGTGGTGATGCAGGCCATTCGATGTCCGAATGTGCGAAGAAGGCCGACATTCCGAAATGTGCAACTTGCTCACGCTTTAAAAAGCCCAGTGATCACAAAACGGGAGACGCTGAATGCCCCGCTAGGAAAATAGCAGAATACAGATACATTAACTCCATCGATTATGAGGGCACCTAGTGCGTCATATCGCTTGTTGCTGACTCAACAATATCCCTGGCCACTGCACTGTCCTACTTACCTTCGATTTGTCGCTGTCTAAGCACATTAGCCGACCACTTCAAAAATCTAACGTAGCCTTGAAGGAGATTTATGCATTATTTGTCTCAACTGTTACTAATATTGCAAACACAATCATAATCGTGTAACTAAGTGCTAACTACTATGTATTTTCTGTAAATAATATATACATTTTTCCCTTAATTATTAGTATTTAAGTAGATTATAACATAATAAATTAACTAACTATGTCACTATTCTTAAATATTTTAATAAATATTGTTTAAGAAATCATTTGTCCAAATAGTAATTGTAAGAACTCATGCCGCCTGTGATACAGGTTTATCCTAGTACAGGCATCATACTTTGTAATACCAACATTATTTCTAAGATTTATACTGTATTTTACCAATTTTTTTTTTTGAATAAACTCAAACTCAAACTCAAACTCAAATGACCGTTAATATAATGTAATTAAAGCTTTGGTTTACTAAGAAAGTGGTCACATAATAATGGCTGTTCAAATACAGGGCGTTTTTTGACACCTTTCTGTCAAATACTGGTGAAAATGTCAGATTTTCATGAAAGAAAAAAAAGGAAAAAATACTCAAAATAAAAAAGTGAAATAATAAGTTAATAATAATAGTGTGTGCCTCACGGCTGCGTCAAAAAGGTTCATTTCAGTATTAATGCCAGACAAATGCTGTCTGACACTGGTTCTCTAATAAACCTATAGGGACAAGTGGTGGGGGTGATGGCCGTAATAATATAACGGAACCGCTTTCCTTGAAAACTGTAGACAAAGAATAAAATCAATACAGCTACCAGCTACAAAACAATAAAAAGAAAACAAAAACTTTCAGAGAGTGTACTCAAAACAACAAAAAAAAACACTTAGTAACACAACTAACGGATAAATAATGTTTATATTTCCATGTTTTCTCCACCGATTGTCGGGTGTCCGTGCCGATTCGTCGAATCCTTTATTCGAAAATTTTATACGAAACTTTGCCGAAACTTCGTGAACAGCTCACGGGTTGTTTGACAGAACCCCTAGTGATGGGAAATGTCGATAAATTTCAAAGGTAAATGTTTATTCTGAGGTTTGACTTGATTGAGGGGCAGGTCAAAACAAAGACTTTTGAATGTCAGTTTCTGTACGGAAATGCTTGTTTTACTTTCTGAGCCTGGAGTTTGGATTAGGGCCCAGTTGATGGCAATAGGCTCGCCCCCTATTACATGGGACTTAAACATAACTGGTGAAATGGGGGTGTAGGTATCTACTATAGGTATACCTCTTGTTAAACTTTCGGGAAAAACAGGTGTGGTGCTATGATTGATTGACAGATATTGCACAGCCTAAACTAGTACCAAGTAAATAGTACACTAAGTACGATTTTTGAAAAACTGGGAAAATTTCACTAATGGGAAGTGAAGGGCGATGATATCAAAACTTTTAGTCACATAAATATTTATTTATTACTTATAAAACATTTAGTTTTATCAATACAAATTCAAAGAACATAGGATTAAAACTGTCCTTTGTATCCTTCAAAACCAATAAATTGTAAACTAACAACGTATACAGGGTTATTGGTTATAGGTCATTTACAACCAATTACCCCTTTTTACCGCTTATGCAAATGTCAAAAATATTCAAGTAATTTGACATTTTATATTCCATTCATTTTAAAATATCAAATTACTCGAAAATGGTTGACATTCCCTGTATATTGTATATCTCTTCAAATTTGCCAATAAATTGTAAAATAATAAAGTGTTGCATAGTTATTTACTTTAACTATTGCTATAACCATATACGATATGTACTTCTGCATGATATACTTAGGTATTAGGAGTAAAATATACCGTTATTTCAGTACCAGCTGTCCACTCGATACCCGGTCCATGGCCCTTTACGGTCCATGGCCCTTTACGGGGCACCGGTGTGGGCGCGTTCATTGAGGCTGCGACCGGCCCAGTGATTGAACGCGTCCCAAATGGTCATGGCCATCAGGCTGGTCCGGGGATACCGCACGGTCTCCCGTGAGGCGGCGAGCCTCCTTGCTGGACTACCGCCATGGGATCTGGAGGCGAAAGTACTCGCGCACATGTGGGAGTTGCGCGAGGAGGCGAAACGCCGGGGTGTAACTCCGCTGCCGCGACAAATCACGGCACAGCGGACAGAGCTCCGGCGGGATCTCATGGCGGCATGGAGTGTGCGATTGTCGCAACCCAGCGCTGGGCACGCCACAATTGCGGCGATAAGTCTCCTCTTTGAGGAGTGGCTTGAGAGGCGCCATGGCGTCCTCACCTTCCGCCTGACGCAGGTCCTCACCGGACACGGTTGTTTCGGGAGGTTCCTGTTCCGCGTAAGGCGGGAGGAAACGCCCGGGTGTCACCACTGTGTGCATAGCCCGGAGGACACGGTGGAGCATACGGTGGAGGTCTGCCAGGCTTGGGCAGAGCACCGCCGTGTCCTCACGGAGGCGATCGGCGGCGACGATCTCTCGCGTCCGGCCCTGGTTCAGGCCATGGTTCGGAGTGAGAGTGCATGGGAGGCCGTCACCTCCTTCTGCGAAGCATTTATGTTCGCGAAGGGGGAGGCGGAGCGCGCGAGGGAGATGCAAGCTGCACGCCCTCGCGGCCCTAGTCGCCGCAGGAGACGCCCCGGGCGTCGGGAGTCAAGAGCCGACTTACGGCCACCGTAGGCGCGGGCTTGCGGATGGTGAGCAATGGGCAGCTCGCCGTCCGATAAGGACCAGGCCCGTGTCGACGGCGCGTTGTGTTTCACGCGCGCCTCAAAGAGATGTCAGCACCAACCGACGGGGTCGAAAGACCAATGCCTGCTGGGGTTGCGGGTTTGTCCGAAAGTGATATCGCGGCCCCGGCACACAGGCAACGGAAGGAACACGGGTGGGTTTTAGTCAGTAAAAGTCTGACACCCCCTCTCGCTCTGCCCAGAGCGGGAGAAGTCATTTAATGATTTCCACCGTGAAAAAAAAAAAAAAAAAGCTGTCCACTCGATAACGTATATAAACACCACGGTGATATCTCCCATCACTAGTTGAGATTCCGCGGGGCTCACCCTTTCAGCGCACACTTTTCAGTCCAATG
Source organism: Agrochola lota (assembly GCA_947364205.1). Lineage (NCBI taxonomy): Eukaryota > Metazoa > Arthropoda > Insecta > Lepidoptera > Noctuidae > Agrochola > Agrochola lota. Next base: position 17,408,814 of record OX376240.1, read on the forward strand.
TTCGGGGATTAATAGTTTTCTTCAAAACTTAGGCTTTACCGAACGTTCAGGTTCTTTCGAGTGCTTTCGTAATTGTTACAAGTATTAGACGATTGCTGTTTGATATGATATTGATTAAATTGTTTTTTTGCGTATTTTGTATGTTAGAAAAGCCATGTTTTTTGTCTGACTTTTAATTGATGTTCTTAACACATTCCGGGACAGACCGCCTCTCGACGTTGTCTGGGTATATCGTTACGTGACAATACGGCTAAGGGCGGTGAATTCTATTTCATATAATTTGGCAAATCGTCGATAGCCGTTGCTTGCCCATAACATTCCTAGGAAGCACATGATCTAGTGTCACATCACGCGACTTCATTCGTTCGTAGGTGTCACAGCAAACTCTTTTCAAGTAATTTTTCAACACATACATATGCAGTGCCTTATGACACATTCACACCGCCGACAGGCGTAGACTGAGCCATACAAGTACCTAGAGTGATGTTGTTATTTAGTGTCACGGCATGTGCGCCGCCGGTACATTCGGCTGGTAGTACTACCTGGGCTACTTAGGCTGTAGACGGTATGATAAAATGTATGGGATTTCGTAGTGTCATATCATGATATTTGCAAATAGTCAAGTGTCCCGGAACATAACATACCGTATTATCGAGTATGTAATCGTCGGGAATTTGCTGATGGAAAAACTCAATAGCATTTTGCTCGACCCGGGAATCGAACCCAGGTCTTCATGCCCAGCAGTAGCTCTTGTACCACTAGATCTTTTTTTTTTATTGGGTGAAACATTATCAAATAACTTCTCCCGCTCTGGTCGGAGCGGGAGGGCGTGTCATACTCTTACTAACTAAAACGCACCCGTGTTCCTTCAGTTGCCTGTACGTTGCCAGAGGCTACGGTATCCCTTTCGAACTTTCCCGCGAGGTCCCACTATAACTACGAGACAGTATTTCAGTGTTCTAGCTAGTTTTAGCGTTCTTTCAGCGTTTCTTAATAGTATGAGGTTCAAAATCTGGCGAATAATATTTAATGTAAAATTGCCAAATAATTAATATGTCTACGGTTAAGGGAATCATGAGGAAACCTGGACTTGACGTCTAAAAAAGTTTCCATGGAGTTTCTTGCCTGTTCTCATGGGCACATGGCGGACTTATTAATTGTAAAATTTTAGGAAAATCGTCTACTTTTACAATGTTTGTAAATATGTGAGCACCATGTATCTATCAATATTAATAATTAATTTATCCGTCGTTGCTTCATTTTTAATTCTCTTTACCTATTGTGGTATGGTATTTATTTTTAGGTGCATCGTCTTCACATATAATTATATAACTAATGTACCTACATATACAAAATATTGTTAAACATTTTAAAATAGTAACGGTGGAGTTTCTTGCCCATTCTTCTCCATACGAAAACTACATTTTGGAAGGGGCGACTAGAATATGTTCAAATATTTGTAAATTTTTGACGTTCAAAAGTGCCTTACAAGGCCCTATTTGAAATAAATGATTTGACTTTGACTTTGGCACCTACTACGCTTAGGAATGGGCAGCTAGCATCATCTTTCTGACTGACCGACTGTTTGACAATTCAAAACTGCCTGTGTTTAATAAGCTTCGCGTTTTTGATCAAACTTGGTGATCATTGTTCGTCGCTTCTCTCTGTGAGAGAAGCCTTTGCTCCGCAGTAACAGATCGATTTTACCCATCATTTCGATTTTTCTTCCACCCTAGCGTTACATAAGCACATATCGAAAGTTCTACAATACGTTTACCGCATACGCTGAAGGGCGAAGTAATGGCTGTCATCAATAAGAACGGATCGGAACGGCGCCGGAGCGTCGGTTACCTACAGTTGTACGGCACGCGAGGTGGGCCCGGATCTAGGGAGTATGGATGTGGTAGAACTGTGTGAAATTATCAGTGGATTAAAAGATAATCCACTACTCTAAATTGCAGCCAGTACCGTAGGCAGTCTCAATACAAACTTATCCAGATATTTATATTTTGTATCCATTCCTGCCCGTTCTTATCCATAGGAATCTAAGTAAGCTTTGATGGGAACAAGCTTCATCTTTCTGACTAACCGACTCCTTGACAATTCAAAAGTGTTTACTGATTTAATTAAAGTAACTGGGCGACCGAGCTTTGCTCTAGTGACAATAGAGAATGCTCATTTAATAGTAGTACATACTAATTCCACGCTGCCATGATAGAAGGTACTTACTAATTCCATGCTGGCATGTCTTTTTCTAAGGTAGCCATCTTGTTCTAAACTTGGGGCGACCGAGCTCTGCTTGGGTGAAAATACGGAGAAAACGAAGTTTCCCAGATATCAATGTTATCTAAAGTAACTATTCTTAATGAAGAGTCAGTAGAGAAGAAGATGAAATACGGGCGGAAATAATGATACTTACCCCACTTGAAAGTTCGTCGTATTTTTTTTTCTTTTTCACATTATGGCGTCTGATTGTCGCTATGTTCAATTTTCATTACTGTCGTGTCTTTATTGACACTCACCAAATTTAGATAAATCTATTGACGTAAGAATCGTCAAAATCGGCCCACGCGTTTGGCCTCTAGACTACCACAAAGGAACAAACATACATAATTATGTAGGCTGATAAACACATTACCCTCCTTTGCGTCGCGTAGTCTGGTAAAAATAAACAAAAGAACTTTTTTACCTTTTTATTGAAGAAATCCCTTTCACCTAACTGTATTAATATTACACCTCCTTATAGATTGTATTCGCAATAATTTGGAAAGGAAACATTTATATAAAAAATAAAAATTATATGATCGATTTAGGTAAATTTAAATGTATTCTGGCTTACACTGCAAGAAATAAAGCTGAGGTTATTTATAAATTTATTTAATAGTCTTAAGAAAATTGTATAAGCAACTTTCCTAAGGAAATGATGGGGCTGACATGACCCGTTATTGGCATCCCATAAATAAAGAGAAATAATAAATTACTTTTTAATTTAGGTATCTCTTCCAAATTCTCTAACTCCTGTACAGTTTTCCTTAGCTACAGTTTATTTGCCAAAGAAAGGTAGAATGATATACTTAGATACGTCAGCAGGATCTAGATTACCGGGCTAAGCTGACTCAGAGTCAGACATAGGATATTAGGAAAAAAAAACGTCACGATTTTGAGCGTATTTCTTTCTTTAATAATGAGAGAAAAAAAGGTATTGGAAAATACAGAGGCATTTTGTCTTATCCGACTGTCAAATCATTGAGCCTTCTCCTTTGTAAGATTGACTTTATATCCCTTGATCTAAAAAGTCTAATCCATCAGATGGTACAAATAAAAATAGTTGATTATTTACTCGTACTTACCGTTGAATGAATTAGACTTTTTCTGAATGATTGAACAACGATTATGTACAGGAGCTCGTGGCTAAGTAATACAGTAGCACGGGTCGATGTATCAGGTTAAGCTACGCTTGCCGGGGTTGGTCCGTTGTTGGGTGACCAGCTTTAAATACCGAGACCCCTCCGTGCCTCGGAAAGCACGTTAAGACGTCCCGGTTGTCATTCGTGGATTTTTAACAGTCGTTACGGGTCGTCAGAAACCCGAAAGTCTGACAACCAGTGTTACCAAGGAGTTTCGTATTTCCCAGTTACTGGGTTGTGGAGGTCAGATAGGCAGTCGCTCCATGTAAAATACTGATATTCAGCTGCATCCGGTTAGACTGGAAGCCGACCCCAACATAGTTGGGAAAAGGCTAGGCAGATTGATTATGTATGATATTGCAAAACGTTATCATTAGGGATGTTGACTAAAACTTTAACTTTAATTTTCTTTTTTTACGTAATCAAAAGATTATGGAAATACTGAGTTAAAATGCATGACGTCACTCTCCGGTAAATTTTATACTGACTTGTGACGTAGCGAGCCCCCACTCCCCAACTTTAATGCGTTATATCTAAACAATTTTTTATTAATATGATAAAGCAAAAAATACGTGTCTAATATTTTTTTATTGACTGACGGACTAAATAGTTCTTTTTTTCCCAGTCAACATCCCTATTGTATGAAAAGAAGAGAATTATTGAAGTGAAACTTCTTTGAGAGACTTCTTCGCTTTGAGCGATTTTTGGTAGGGGAAACAACAATTCTGCTGCCATTCTCCTTTGGCACATGAGTAGACCAGGACCTGGATAAGGACATAGAATACTTCTTATCCCGGTATTCTTACGGGATCGAGACTTATAAAGACTTATGCGGGTGAAACCGCGGGGAGCAGCTAGTTATTTCATAAATAGTTTCTACCTAGTTTCTACTAGTAATATACATGTGAAATAATGTAATTTCCTCGTTGTTACAGGTGCAAATGACTTAGTTTCGTGTAACGTGATGTGAGGAGAAGTTCAGCCACCATGCTGATACGGTGCTTACTACTCGTGCTGCTGTGTGCGGTAAGTACTTTTCACATTTTTTTTCGCATAAGCCTTCGAAGGTATCCACAGGCGCTTTTTACGCGTTAGGATGCACTCTGTTGAATTCTCAATGCTCGGCTCAACACTGAAAGTTGAAAATACAGTGCATGGACTCAATACTACGTTTACGATTTAGTTTCTGAACATGTAAACAAAAATCAGTTTATGGAAAAATAACTTTATATCCACACTTTTAAGTTCAGTTTCGATTCTCAGAATAATGATTCGTCAGTTATTTTAGGCTTTAATTTAGTATTAATGGATAGGAAATCTATTATATAAAACTTAATTACTTACATGTCAAAATCTAATAGGAACCCAAAATCTTATCCATCGATTCTCCCGTGGATGCCTGGAACACTTTGAGGATCACTGATCTAGATAGAGTGGTCGCGCTGCAAAAGAACTAAAACAAACAAGCCAACTTTGATAATGCGTGATATGTACCAGCTACGTGTTAAACTCATGCCACGTCATTGTGCATATTTATATCTTTGAACAGAACATTATCTTAATTGCCATAAACAAGGTTATTATTTTATTTAACCACACTTATCAAAAAACCTTAAGGTTCCCCCAGACGAGAGACTTACACCTTCATTTTATTCATGTCAGAATCATTACTCATCTGTCCAACGTGCATAATTCTGCGGGAGGCAATAAAAACAAATGAACGGCGCTCCGTAGTGACGTCACAGTCGTAAACAGCCAATCATAAAGAAGAACTGCTGTTATTTGTTATACTGTGGATAAGGGTTGTTGGTGAACTGTATTTGTTTTTAGTTTTTGAAACTGGAACGGCTACGGCAGGAGTTATATAAACGTTTTATTGACGAGTTTTATATATGGCCAGTTTTATATACCAGTTGGTGGCATCAATATTTGAGGTTCTTCCCCTCCAAGGCCTGATTTAACTTTCAATCCTGTACACACATTTTCCCTTGTAGGTGCTAAACCGAACATTGTAGATACCCATCACCACTCATATATTTAGTAGGAGAAACATTGTGTAGTTGTCAGTCTCGTATTTGTTTTGTATGTCCGTTTGCCAGTCGGCAAAGACCTCCTCCGGAAGAAATGCTGTTCGTTGTCAAGCGCATCACTTCAGAACGGCTGGACCGACTTCTCAAATGTTTGTATTAGTCCAAACTAGGTTTAGACGGCAAGAAAAATCTGAAAAGTTGCCGGGTAAATTAAAAAATTCGAGAAAATCTGAAAGTTCTTTTTCTACACGATATTTGATTAGACAACATCTATCAGCTTCGGTAGTGGAGAATTATTATTATATTAATACGTGAAGCAAAAACTTTGTACCCCTTTTTACGAAAATTACGCTGATAGAGGAGTATGAAATTTGGCACAGTTAAAGTTTATATGGAGAAGGAGTGCAGAAAGCCAATATTATTATATAATATACATTAGAAATAAATTAAATTAATAAACAAAACGTTGTCGTGATGGCCCAGTGGTTAAGGCCTCGCCTCTCATGCACGAGGTTGTGGGTTCAAATCCGGGCAAGTACCGATGTGACTTTTTCAATTCATATGTACTTTCTGAGTTTATCTTGGACATTATTGACATCGGTGAAGGAAAACATCGTGAGGAAACCTGGACTTTATATAGTTAATATAAGTCTGAAATCACCAACACGTCTTGAGCAAGCGTGGTGATCAATGCTCGTGCCTTCTCTGTATGAGAAGAGGCCTTTTCCCTGCAGTGGGACGGTAACAGGCTGGTATTATTTATTTTTAATAAACAAAACATTACACACACTACCATGCGTTTGACACAAGATGGCTACCTTAGAATCATGACATTTAAATGAATTATGGTCGAATTTAGAACTCTGTGTGACCACCAGATAAAATAACTCGTCAATTATTATAGGTATCTGCTGTCATTTATCATAGGTCCACGTTCATTGAATAACACGATGTTTAAATTCTTAATTCATTATGCCACGTGGATATCCCACCGTTACAAATTCTCAGAAACCAAAACCACACATGATTCCCGAGAGTCAAAATCTATCGAACAGGAAAACATAGTTCTCAAGTAAACATCGAAATCAAAGGAATACATCGACCCGATACGAACTTATAATGGTGGGTGACCGCAGTTTGGGTGTTTATGTAATTTATAATAATGGGCTTTAATGTTCCTGTGGTTTTAAGGGAATAGTTACCAACCACAAACCACATTAGATAGGCTATCTAGCAAATTATAACGGGAAATATGTAACTGATCCTCTAAAAATGTATTCATCATCATCATCAGCATTTCAGCCGAAAAACGTCCACTGCTAGACATAGGCCTCCCCCAAATGGAGGGGTTTGCCATAATCGCCACGCTTGGCAGGCGGGTTGGCGATCGCAGTATGGCGTTAAAATGCATAGAGAACGCTGCTGTCCATTGTCTAGTGAGTCCAGGAGTCGCCTTTTACGACACCCACGGGAAGAAATGGGATGGTACTATTCTTTACGTCCGGCACCATCCGGAACCGTAAAAAACGTATTAAATAAATTTAAAACATCGTTCTGTTTCAGTCAATAGTTTGAAAATGGCAGAGACAGAATGCTGGTTTAAATACAGATTGGTGATTTAGTGACCTTCATCCGTCTTGGAGTGATTCTCCTTATTTACCTGTCATATTAAACAACTTTTGCTGTGAAACACAAGTAACACGATTCGTAAAAAAAAACTTTCCAAGTCAATCTGCCTAGCCTTTTCCCAACTATGTTGGGGACGGCTTCCAGTCTAACCGGATGCATGAATACCAGTATTTTACATGGAGCGACTGCCTTTCTGACCTCCACAACCCAGTAACTGGGCAATACGGTACCCCTTGGTAAGATTGGTTCTCAGACTTTCGGGCTTCTGACAACCAATGACACATGAATCCATGAAATACACAGAATGAATGCACCATGAATGACAGCCGGGACCAACGCCTTAACGTGCTATCCGAGGCACGGAGGAGTCTCGGTATGTAAAGATGGTCACCCATCCATAGACCAACCCCGGCAACCGTAGCTTAACCTGACGGATCGACCCGTGCAGCAGTTATAACGTAGCCATGAGCTCCTCTAAAAAAAAATTCCATAAATTAATCTAAATAGTATGTCTGCTGTTGTATAGGAATTTGTATTTTTTTCACGGATCGGTTATGAGTTTCATGGCAAAAGTTGTTTAATATGACGGAATCACCCCCTTGAAGGATGCAGATGTCGCCACTGCGCCGCAAAATCAATCAGAGACGGCACGGCAACGAAGCGGCGACGGGCAGCGAGGTGGCGGCTCGGCGACGGCGTCGGGTCCCTGACCACTTATGCGATGTGTATTGTAAGCGGCCCTTAGCCTCAGAACTTATGAAATACCATCTGTAAAATAAAGAGTCGTCAAATACAGGAACTGGTCACAAAGCCTATTCCTTCTTGTCTTACTATGATTAGCGAAGAGCACTAAACCCTAGTAATATGTTTAATACGCTCAAACTCAAACTCAAAGCATTCATTTCAATTAAACCATTTACAGGCACTTTTGAACTGTCAAGGAATCAGTCAGTCAGAAATATGAAGCTAGTTGCCCATTCCAAAGCGTAGTAGGTTCCTATGGAGAAGAACGGGCAAGAAACTCCACGGACACTCTTTTAAATAAACAAAAAATTGTTCCAAAAAATTGGTTACATAATTCCTGTTGAAATTATACATGTGAGAACAATGTAGAAAGTCATGCTCGTTAGAAGTGCCCGTAATTAAAAGATAAAACAAAGAACAATTCAAAAATTAAAATCAGCCAAGGCAGCAAAGATTTGATCAATCCCAACTGACAGCGCAGCTTAGCCATTTTGAAGGGAGCTAAATGATCCAAGCTAATATTATTGTGGACCCGCCTTGTTCCTTCAATCCACGCATTTCATAGCCTTTATAAAAACATAGTTACATGATATTGGTGAAGAGGGAGCTAGTGATGTGACATAAACCAGCGTCAGACATCATCTGCCTGGCATTCATGCTGAAATGAACCTTTTTGGCGCAGCCGTGAGGCACACACTATTATTGTTAAAAGATTATTTTCACTTTTTTATTTTGTTATTTTATATTTTGTGTTTCACGAGCTGTGTCCAAATAATCATTATTCATGCATTCTTTCTTTACATGGAAATATATTGGGGATCGAGAGTCCTCCTATATAATACACCCACATTTTGCCAGTTATGTTTAAGTCCCATGTAATAGGGCCTGTAATAGCCTATTGCAATCAACTGGGCACAAATCCAGACTCCGAGCTGCTACTGAGAAATTCCAGATGGAACAATCCAATAAAACTTTTGAAGTTTTACTAAGTATGAATATTATTATTTAAGTAGTCCAGCGATGCTCATCAAAAAGCGTAGTAGGTTCAGCGTATTGTTTTAAATCTAGTTAATTAGCCTACCATTTAACTTCAACCTTTCCCAGGAACCCATTTACAAATGTAATCCGCCACCACAGCTTTATTCGATTTAAATCATTTCCCGAACGTAAAACTATCAACAAATCGACTAATTGCAACCAAACCAAACATGTCCCATCCCTTTCAATGTAAATTAGCCTATTCTCTAAAGAGCTGTATTTTCCTAACGGCAGCAGAAATTCTCGAAGGCGCCATTTAAATTGATTCCCTAATGCTAATAACACGTAACAATTTCTAAGCATGCGACTGGCGTAATTTTCATGTTAGATAGAATTGTTTAACTAATTTCTTCGACGATGTTTAGTTGGGGTTTAGAGATAATTGGAAAGCGTCTAGAATCTAGATGTTTTATAGAGTGGGGAATATCTTATAGCTATAGGTATGAGGAACAGGGTGTGAAGTTCACTCATCCTCCATAGAAAAGGGAGCATAATCCGACCAGACGGATGTTGTGTGTGGTAGGCTACTGCCCAACGATTTGATGTCGGGACGTTGTATATATGCTAGTCGCGCGGTAAACGCTGATTGCGTGATGCAGGATTTTGCGTGACGTCAGTGTGATGCGTAGTAAGGTAGATGCCTCTACAAGAGAGATTTAAGAGGAAGTCTGAAAGTGGCACCGGTGACTGTACGTATATAGTTGTGTGGTGGTCGGTTGTTATAAACTCAAACTCGATGCATTTATTTCAAATAAACCAATTAAAGGTACTGTTGAATTGTAAAGGGGTCGGTCAATCAGAATCAGATGAAGCTAGTTGCCCATTCCAACGCGTAGTAGGTTCCTATGGAGAAGAACGGGCAAGGAACTCCACGGACACTCTTTTAAATCAGAATATTGTTACAAAATACTGGTTACATCATTCATGTTGTAATTATACATGTGAGAACAATGTAGAAAGACGTGCACGTTAAAATCGACCGTAATAAAAAAATAAAAACAATTTAATTTTTTTAATAAATTCAAATAAGCCGTGGCAGCTAAAGATGTCCCCACTAACGGCGCCCGTTCACGAACATGACGCATGGATCAGCACCAATTAACTCAACACGCGCCACCACCAGCGAAACATTTCAGTGAGCATGACGTACTCTCAGCGGCCAGGGCACATTCAAGTCAATGAAAGACGTACCCAGTAAATGGTAGCTTTAAAGTAGGTACATAGTGCTCACACATGTGCTATGCAATTATACGAGTATATGTACATGTTATAGGCATGTCCATTGATGCGGAGCGAGATAGCGGAGCGGAGTTACGGACTGTGTCGAGCGAGGTAGCGGAGCGGTGTTGCGGACCGTGCGGAACTAGACCAAGTTCACGTATTTTTCCACATCGCCTCTCCACTTCCCCGCTCCGGTTCCCCGCTCCATTTCTCCACTCCATTTCCCCGCTCCGCTTCCCCTCTTCGCTTCTCCGCCCCGTTTTCCCACTCCGCTTCCTGGTTTTGTATGAATTTATTAACTAGTTCGCAAATTCCTGTCCACTGAAGCGGAGCAGAGGTTTTATGCAATTCCATTGGTTAATATTGGCACACCGCTACTCCGCTCCTCTCCTCTCCGCTCCAGTGGATAGGCAGACTAATGCGAGCGATCCTAGAGAAATGAGGAAAGTTTAAAGTATGATTGTGGATGGTTATAAGAGTAGGGGAAGACCAAAGAAACGATGGATGGACTGTGTGGAAGATGATTTGGATAGAAAGGGGGTGACTACCGAGATGATAACTAATAGAGAAGTATGGAAGAACAAACTACATATGTTCCGCCGACCACTAATATATTGGTATAAGGCGAGGAGAATGATTATGATCATGTCAGATTTACTTGGTTTAGTTGAATAGGCTGCATTATCAACAGTAACCTATCTGTGTATTCCTTGCAAGGATTGGTACCCCCTCTATTTCTCTGGCATCAGCCTATTCTGCAACGTGTTTTCTATCAGTTCGTGATTCCCGTACTAGGGCATCAGGAATGGCCCAAAAATGTTCCAGAAAAGTTGTCTTCCACAAGTTGCACATGCAATTACTGAAAGTGGTAACTGACAGCTTGTGCTTTGGATGTGATGACTCGTCTAAGGCTACACCTATACTAATACAAATATATATTCATTATTTATTATTAACGATCATAAAATATTAATATTATAAAGAGGAAATTAAATTGTTTAGTCTGTAAATAGGATATCGGAATCACTTTTACACGTCATATTAAAAACTAATAAGCTAGATGAGGTCGGCGTTTCGTATCTGACAACTCTGAGAAGAAAGGCCGAAACAAACTCAGAGGTCGCAGTCTCTTTTAAAGTCCAGACATAATCTTGGTCAGGCCATATGAGAACCATGTAGATTAGTGTCTGAAATGGTATTTTGAGGAAAGAACCACACAGATTTGATTGGACCTGTCCACCTGTCCAGTCAATGCAAGCATTTGTCAGCAATCGTGGAGCTCAACGATCCGATTTCGAAGATTATTTCACTAATGGGAAGCTGCAGTATTGCCGAGTGTCATGGAAATATTTTATTTTAACATAAAATATATCTTTTGGATTATCCAAGAAACACGCCAACGAAGTCGCGAACAGAAGCTAAATAGTGTGAAATACGCTGAATAAAAAACCTACAGTAAGTTGCTTCTGGTCATCAAGTATGCAGCGACACTTAACTAAGATCAAATAAAAAAATATACTAACAAAAACATGTTTTAAAATAAAAATCCGCGAACTTCATTCTTCAGTTATGAAAACAACGTTACCTGTTCTTACTTCACAAATACAGCGAATTTTCCGTGCATTTCCTTTCACCTGCAGTGCATTTTCCGTACACTGGATTTTCTAACGTATAATACGTATATAACAGTGGGGTGCATTATACTTTCATTAGTTGAGGTAATTTTCTGAATCTCTGTTACAGTGCAGATTGAGTTTGTTAGCTTAGCGTGTGGGACGAGATGTGAGCGAAGGCGAAACGTAGAATTTGATAAGGTGCAAACTAGATTGCGGTTTGCAGTTGGCCGATGACATCAACTGCTCAGGTCGATTCTATGTGGAGCATGTCAGACGGTTTACGTTTATCGGTTCGAATGATCGGCGTCGATCGGTAATCTTTGTAAAATTGTTGTACCTTGATGATACTCCGCTGATGTGATGCTGGGACAAAACTTTCTCAGTTATACTGTCGTTTATTCAAATAATGGTTATTTTTCGACAGGTGAAAGAATGAATATAACAGTAATTTTGTATCGCAAGCACGAATATTGAACAAAATAGGAAAGCCACGGATTTCGTGTCGCAAATTTTGTACAGAAATTGTTTCAGCTCCATTATGAACATATTTGGATGCAATAGTATCTATCTATACAGCAGAATATGGGAACAGCAAGCGAGAGAGACGTTACTATGTCGTTATTTAGCTCCATACTCTTGCGCTTGGTGTACTGAATTTCATAGGCAGAAATCGCCAATAAGTACGCCATGAGCAAGCGTAAGTGTAGCATAGAAATGCTATACCTTTTCCACATGAGAATACTTTTACCCTGCATTGGGCAATCGCCAGCCACAGTTAAGTATTATTACTACATAATTTCCTTCATGCCATATAATTATAACCTACCTAACAGGGATGTTGACAAAACATTTTTTTTGTCCGTCAGATAGATTATTAAAAACTATTGGACACGTATTTTTTCTTTTATTACGTAATCGAAAGATTACAACAATATATTGAGTTAAAATGCGGCATGGCGTTACTTTATGGTACATTTTATACGGACTTGTGATGTAGCGACCCCCACTCCCCAACTTTAATGCGTGTTAGTTAAATCATTTTTTATTAATATGACAAATCGAAAAATACGTGTCTAATATTTTTTTATTATCTGACTGACGGACTAAATGGTTTTTTTTTTCAGTCGGCATCCCAATTACTACAACATATAATACCAGCCTATTACTGTCATTGCAGGGCAAAGGTCTCTTTTCATACAGAGAAGCCACGAGCATTGATCACCACGCTTTTTCAAGAGGGGTTGGCGATTTCAGACTTATATTAATTTTAACTCCAGCCCTTATGGTGATTTCCCTCACCGATGTTAGTAATGTACAAGATAAACGCAGAATGTACACATAAATTGAAAAACTCACATGGTATTTGAACCCAAAACCTCGTGCATGAGAGGCGAAGCCTTAACCACTGGGCTATCATGACACTCGTACTACGACATAATTATACCGCCAAATCCTGGCAAAAAATCTCACTTATGTATTATTTCGCGTGGTATATACTACGTAACTATGTACTACACGCAAAGCGACCGCGTGCTATGCAAACCATCTACAACGCGATATGATGCTGAAATTATTATACATACCAGTAGTATATTGTGGTAAGCAGCTATTTGTAGTCGTGAGTGTTGTAAAAGGGGATTTAGTTGTTTTATTAGGAGGATGAGCAGCAAGACAGCAAATTACCAATAATTGATATTTTTCGCAAAATTCACCTTTTTATGGTTGTTAATATAAGTCGAAATCACATGTTCTAGCAAAATATCTATTCCTTCTAAGTAAACCAGCGTGTCTCCCAACTTCTATGGAACACGTGTTGTCTACAACAGTTGGAAGTTATTGTCATTTCGCTGATTTCGGTGTCTTCCGTTATCTAATTACGCATTACATTTTCGTAAACAATTACGAATAATCTGTTTCATTTTGACAGTTCAACAACATTAATTGCGTTATGTACGTTGTTGTTTTTTTGAACTTATGAAGCAATGGCTTAGCAATCTGTTTCAAAACGATTCAGATTCTGATTGATCGTGTATTACGCAATTAGGGTGAATGGTCAAGTGTTTTATCGGCGTTGTGAAAGTTCATTGGCAAATGCTTGCACTGTCTGAACAGGTCCACTCACTCACAGGTCAAATCTGTGTGGTTCTTTTCTCAAAAGACCGTTTCAAAGACTAATCTACATGGTCCCTTATGCCATTGTTAAATCCTACCAGCATCATGGTTGGTGCAATTTAAATGTTGTTCTTCTTCTTTTCGTGTGGTAAGTGACTAACCTGTTGTCAGAGTTTTAAAGCCGCCCATGGGCCTCTAACTTGGTTTCACATGCCGTCGAGAAATATCTCTCAGGCCTGCCGGTTTCCCCACGATGTTTTCCTTATACCCGTGTTTGAAGCAAGTGATAATTAAATAATTTAAATGTTGCCAGGAGTGACATATGTCGCCCTTTTTTTTTGAGGTTGGGAAATCATCAAATGACTTCTCCCGCTCTGGGCGGAGCGAGATGGCGTGTCAGACTTTTACTGACTAAAACCCACCCGTGTTCCTTCCGTTGCCCGTGTGCCGGGGCCGCGATATCCCTTTCGGACAAACCCGCAACCCCAGCAGGCATTGGTCCTTACGGACCCCGTCAGTTGGTGCTGACATCTCTTTGAGGCGCGCGTGGAACATAACGCGCCGTCGACCCAGGCCTGGTCCTTATCGGGTGGCGAGCTACCCATTGCTCACCGTCCGCAAGCCCGCGCCTACGGTGGCCGGAAGTAAGCTCGTGACTAGCGCGAGGGCGTGCAGCTTGCATCTCTCTCGCGCGCTCCGCCTCCTCCTTCGCGAGCATAACTGCTTCGCAGAAGGGGGTGACGGCCTCCCATGCACTCTCGCTCCGAACCATGGCCTGAACCAGGGCCGGACGCGAGAGATTGCCGCCGCCGATCGCCTCCGTGAGAACACGGCGGTGCTCCGCCCAAGCAGGGCAGACCTTCACCGTATGCTCCACCGTCTCCTTCGGGCGATCCACACAGTGGTGACACCCGGGCGTTTCCTCCCGCCTTATACGGAACAGGAACCTCCCGAAACAGCCGTGTCCGGTGAGGACCTGCGTCAGGCGGAAGATGAGAACGCCGTGGCGCCACTCTAGCCACTCCTCAAAGAGGGGACTTATCGCCACAATTGTGGCGTGCCCAACATATGTCGCCCTGAGCTGTTAAACCCAACCTCGCAAACTGTCTAATCTTTTCAACAAATCTAAGCAAATGAATTCAAAATAATTTATTTCACATAAACCTACATGGACACTTATGAAACGTCAGAAGCTAGGTGCTCGGTTCCAATTAGTCGTTTCCTATGGAGAAGAGCCGGCAAGAACCTCCACGGTTACTCTTTTAAAAGTAATTGGTTTTAATAACAATATTTTCAAATTAATGTGTGTTAATAGGTAACAACCGTAAGGTATAAACCATTCTAGTACCTATTGCTCATACTGAAATGAAATGAAATGAATTTATTTTCTGTTAACACTTTTACACGTGAATAATATTTTAAAAACTATATGAGGTAGGCGTTTTCTATCTGACTACTCTCTTTTAAAGTCCAAAAATAATCTTGGTCAGATCATATGAAGACCATGTAGATTGGTGTCTGAAATGGTCTTTTGAGGAAAGAACCACATAGATTGAGTGGCACGTCCAGTCAGTGCACGCAATTGTCAGTAATCGTGCAGCTCAACTCAGAACTTAAGGAGCTCAACGATTTGATGAACAATACCAAAGAAAGGACATTTGGGTAGGCCGCATAAATAACTCAAACTGCCAGACCATGAATAAAACAAACTGCGAAAAAAAAAACAATCACCCCCATAGTCTTCACATTGACTCCGTATCATAGTCGCGACAAACAAATACGCGACAAATGTTAGGGCGACAGTACGATATGTCGACCATCATTCTACTGATGCTGATACCTTAGAACAAAAAAAAAACGCCCATGTTTGAAGGTCATTTACGAAAATCATGTAGAGCCTCCACGCATCGAGATGACCTACAAGATGGGTTGCACGCAACGTGTGGCCCTATGACCTATTTAAATCTTATTTTGGTACGACCCTCAACGGTAAGGGTCCTTGAATCCCTTTGGATTTAAAAAGGGAGTCTTTAACATGTTTTTTTTATTTAAGTGTTGTATCCTATGAGTTATTTTGGGAAGCGATATGAATAATTCGTTTTCGGGATCATAAATCCATTTTACCAGTGCTAAGGGAAAGGTCTGTTTGATACGTTTTCAAGGCTAAAGTACAAAAGTTGTAAGGATTATTTTACATTCCGGAAGGTCGGAAATAAAGATTTGTTTATCTGCGCGGTTACGCGGTTACGCCCTTATTAAGCCTCTTCTACATGAAGCGACTTAGCTACTCGCCTGAAACTCTCGCATTATCTTTATCTCTTCTAAGCGGTCGATGAATTCTCCTCTTGCCAAGAGAACCTGCGCGTCTTAGTACCTACGACAGAAATAGATTGCCATAATCGAGTAGCAATATCTAGCAATTTTATAATTGCCCTATTTATCGTCAGCCAATCTGCAAAATTAAGCGGCACACGAAATTGCTAACTAAAGTCTAATAAATTAATTAGAACACATGATTGATTCGTTTCCCAATCAGTTATTAATAACTAATAGTTAATAATTATAACACCTCGCTTTGCACGCTCTATATACTCATAATAATAATTTTCTGGCGTAAATTATTCAATGCTATAAATTTTCCGACATTAATAAGTTAGGTTTGAGCTTCATTTAGCGTAGCGTTTCGGTAATGTTTTAGTTATTATGTTGTTGCGTTATGTTGCAGTTGTGACGTTGATTGCAGACAGTTTCTGTTGTCATTGAGCAATAAGTTTAAAAATAAGGTTGATCGTCGTGAATAACTTTAGAGGAAATATCGTTAGAAATCGAGGAAAAAACGCTGAAGGAAAACATCGTGAGGAAACCGGCATGCGTGAGAGATATTTCTCGACGGCATGTGAAGCCAAGTCAGAAGCCCATCGGCGGCTTTAAAACTCGGACACTAGGTTATTCACTAACCACACGAAAAGAAGAAGCGCTGTGGCTCTGTCTCGCATAAGGTCACAGCATTTTGCTGAGTGATGGCCGTTTTGCGTGAATGTTTATTTTCTCCCAACTTATTCTTTTTTGTGTTTGTGTTTTTTCTTTCCGTCATGTTTTACCGCAAATGAACGTATTTTCTTTCTTTCTTTCGTTAGCATTCACAATAATCGACTATTTAATTTATATTATTTGTAGGTTTACATAGTCGTGGCAACTCACAGATCACTTTTGAAAATTAAACGGTGCATTCATTCGACCAACAGTCGAAAAATACCTCTCACGCATTCTCACGTTTCCTCACGATGTTTTCCTTCACCGTTTTTGAAGCAAGTGATAATTATACAATACGCGGCTTGGCAGTCTGACGGTCACACCACTAGGCTATCACTGCTTTGGTTCTTAGCAACAGTCGACGTTGACGTGTGGCGACAACCGATGCAGCATAAAATGAGCTGAACCTGAAATACAGATGACCATTCTTCAAACATCTTCCTCCGTGCCTTAGAAAGCACATCTCACAAAACTTACTAAAAGCAGCTGTTTTTTTTTCGCCTCTTCAATCATCGGTTCTGTCAAAAACGGGTTCTTCGCCATTTGTAAGAATGTAAGCCAAGCATACAATGTAGCACAAATAAATTCTAGTCCAAGTCTAATACGCAACATGTGATCGAAATACGTAACAATCCTGTATCGATTCTAACCGTCTGACATTGTCTGACCTTCGCTTATGTTCCTACAGTCACCAGCATAAACATGTATACAGTACAGTCAAACCATTGACAAAAAATGTATGGAGTTAGGAACTTAGTATTTTCGAACCCAGGATTAATAAATGTTGGAACGTTGGAACTGCTCCCCCCACAAGGTACCGTGGATCGATGACCTTGTGATAAGCACAGAACCGGTACAAGTGCTTGGCCTATATCCAACAGTGGACGTCTTTCGGCTGAAATGACGATAATGATTAAGAAATCCAGTCTTACAAAGGGGTAAAGGTGTTACCCAGTAACTGGGTTGTAGAGGTCAGATAGGCAGTCACTCCACGTTAAAGACTGTAATGTGTAATGGTAATAACTGCATGCGGTTATACTGGAAGTCGTCCTCAATAAAGTTGGGAAAAGGCAGAATGAATCAAATTACTTTGAAATATCTTGTGTCAATCGTTAATTTTATTGACCAGAAAATCGTCTTTGTGTTCTGATAAGTACATATGTACATATGGATGCTTGTGACTGTACTTCAAGTAAACTTCTGCAATAATTTGACAC
Source organism: Agrochola lota (assembly GCA_947364205.1). Classification (NCBI taxonomy): domain Eukaryota; kingdom Metazoa; phylum Arthropoda; class Insecta; order Lepidoptera; family Noctuidae; genus Agrochola; species Agrochola lota. The sequence goes on from OX376240.1 coordinate 17,426,861, forward strand.
TAAGTCTGATGCAGATATTGAAGTTCTGAAAGCTATTTCTCTAGCTATTTTGGATGTGAAATGCTTTGAACTTTAAAGGTTTGACTTTGATTATTTTGTTCAAGAGTTGCGTCTAACTATTTTTAACATTAATAATAAGGCAATTAGTAAGTTTTGTGAGATGTGCTTTCTAAGGCACGGAGGAAGATGTTTGAAGAATGGTAAACTGTAATTCGGGTTCGGCTTATTTTATGCTGCAGTGGTTGACGTCATCACGTCAACGCCGGCTGCCACTGAAAACCAGCGCTGTGGCTCTGCCTCACATAAGGTCACAGCATGATGCTGAGCGATGGCTATTTTGCGTGGATATATATTTTCCCCCAACTTATTTTTTTTTTTTGTTTGTGTTTTTTCTTTGTGTCATGTTTTACCGCAAATAAACGTATTTTCTTTATTTCTTTCGCCGTGGCTCTGTCACGCATAGGGTCACAGCATTATGTTTAATTGATGAGGCACGGGCATATGATATGGCAGGGTCCATAGTTGATCAGGCAGGGGTCATAGTCCTTTAATATAATCCAGTAATCCAATAATCCAGGTAGCCAGTCCACTTTAGTCATCCAACTACATATTCCAATATCTTTGTTTCCAAATCCTGCAATAGTACTACACCAACCGGGGGTTGTCCTTGGCTGCAAAGGTCACCAAGGGTTTGCAGATATGTCAAAAGTAATTTAAACAATAATAATAATACTGGTCCATTATTGTCTCACTGCAAGGCTTCTGATACTGAGAAGGCACGAGAACTGATCTCAAGACGTGTTGGCGATTTCAAACTTATATTAACTAGAAGGGGTTTTCTCACGATGTTTTTCCTTCACCGATGTCAATAATTACCAACGTAAACTCAGTAACTAAACATGAACTGAAAAAGTCACATTGATACTTACCCGGATTCGTACCCACAACCTCATGCATGAAAAGCGAGGCGTTAACCACTGAGTCATCACGACATGCATGTTAACATTCATCATTTCATTTCAGCCGAAAGACGTCCACTGCTGGACATAGGCCTCCCCCAAGCACCGCCACTTCAACCGGCTCTGTGCTTCCCGCATCCAGCGGATTCCTGTGGCCTTCACGAGATCATTAGTCCAGTTAACATTAGTCTGCCAATATTAAAGTATAGTTTTAATAGCATTGTGCTTATTGAGAAAATTGCCTTCAAAATATTTTATCAATTTGAAAGATCACGGTCAAGTTCCATGTACGGGTCAAAGACGGAAACCAAAATTGCTAGCATCATTTGGGAGAAGAAGTAGTTCAGCAGAGCAGGTTGCTAAACCGAACAGAAACTATATCCAAAACAATTTTTTTTTTTCGGAAATAAAATACAAGCAAAAACGAGTAATTCTGATGTAACCAAAATTTGAATCCAATATGCTCTTAATTGAAATCATGTGAAGACAATGTGGGTCATTGTTTGTTAGTTTTAATCATGGTCTGGCAGATTGAGTAATTTATGCGGCCTACCCGAATGTACTTTCTTTGGTATTGTTCGTCGAATAGTTGAGCTCCTTAAGTTCTGAGTTGAGCTGCACGATTACTGACAAATGCGTACACTGACTTGACAGGTACACTCAATCTGTGTGGTTCTTTCCTCAAAAGACCATTTCAAACACCAATCTACATGGTCTTTACATAATCAGGCCAAGATTATGTCTGGACTTTAAAAGAGACTGTGACTTCTTAGTTTGTTTCGGCCTGTCTCCTCAGAGTAGATACAAAACGCCGATCTCATGAAGTTTTTAAAATATGATTGAAGTGTAAAAATGTTTGTACAAACCTATTTACACTAATTACATCATTTATATTCTCACAAATGAATGATTACTCGTTCATACAGCGTAATGCATCAAAGGTAAATATTTTGAACAAACACGGCTTTACAGAGAGATCAAGAAAATGAAATTACTTCAAACAAAAAACCACACTATTTACCTACTTAGTTGAAAACAACCAAGCATCGTAACGCCCTCATATTCTCTTGCATACCTATGCAAGAGAATATGAGGGGGGTTACGATGCTTGATTTAAAGAGAGGTTACATTATTGAGTACCACTGTTTTACGAGAACTTCCTCGTAAAACAGTGGTACTCAATCATTTAACCCCTCTCAGTCTATGCAGGCTGCATCCACTGAATAAATATTGATTTGTCACAAACTACGCTGAGTTGAGGTGCGCCCGGAACTGACTGATTCAAGTTTGCAACGTTAGAGTATGAATGTGAGGTGTAGAGCGAAATCTTAGATATACCGCATGAATTTTTTTACCGTCTCGAAAAAAATAGGGTATAATAGGTAAACGGAGTAGAAGCCCATGGCACAGTTTTTTTTTTTTATCTATAAAGTTTATCCAAATTCCGCTCATTTAGTCAAATCATACGCACCCTGCGTATGATTTGACTAAATGAGCGGAATTTATCAATGAATTCGTAGCTTTCCTTAGCGGCCGATTGGTGGTCGCCGCACTTGCCGTCGGCCTCTTTGATATCCTTTTGCGGGCGCACAAGCCGCTCGCGCATCCCCGCCCTCCCGCGTGGTCAATGCTACTATGCGAATATTCTCGGGTATGGCTTCTGTTCCACTTACACAACACACCATATTATTCTCGAGACGGTAAAAAAAATCAGCCGGTATAGTAATGGCTGCAATGGTACGAGTTTATTTTCCCCAGCTTCTAGAAGGTTTTACGATTGAACTGTTTAATAGATCTTGCAGTAATATAATAAAAATAAAGTTATGCTTTTGGGGAAATCGAGCTATTCATGAAGGTTAGTGCTGACTACTCACTGTGCGACTTAGGTTTCTTCTTTTTTTTACCACAACTGACACGCCTTCATCTCACCTGATGATAAGTGATGATCAGGCTGAAGGTGGAATCCAGTTTCACCCGGAATCCTCAACCACAGAGGAACTGGTTACTTACCTCTAACTGCCGAAATACAACAATACTGTTAACATTGTTGTTATGGCGACAAACTTAGATAAGATGGTGGCTAGCCAGGCGGACTGAGAACAAGCCCTACCACCAACCAAACCGAGTAGAAATGTTGTCACCGCTAGGAATCAACCCAGTATCTCTAGGTCTGATACCGGTTGCCAATAGACCACAGAGGCAGTTAAATCTTAACTTGTGATTAATACAATAAACAAAAAATATAATATTATAGATTTTATTTCTAAAATTAATCAAGATATGAATTCATAATGCAAATAAACGTATATTATTTCTGTAAGATTTTTTTTTTTTTTATGACGAGTACAATCAGCCAATAATGTTCCCACTGCTGGGACTCAGGCCTCCTCTCTGTGAGAGGGAGTGGGCCACTCGGGCCCAGTGCGGGTTGGTAAATGTCACATATCTTCGAATTTTTCGTTCTAGGACATGCCAGTTTCTTCACGATGTATTCCTTCACAGTTTTGAGAGCAGTCGTGGTGAATTTTTTTACAAAAAGTAAAGCGCCTGCCTGGCTTCAAACCCATGACCTACACTCGTAAGTCGGGGCCATTACCATCTTGAGCATCAATTCTCTCGTCATTATGACGAGCATGAAAGATGAACTGAACCTGAGAAAGGCTTATAATAAATAATAATAATAAGGCCAATGGCATAGTAGCCAAGAGCCTCGACCAACACCTAAGGCTCTCGTTAGGCAGCTGGATCAACGGATTGATCCAGAAAGCGGTACTTCTAGACACGGCGCGTATCGTTAGGAGATTCCTCTCTCAGGAGCCCTGACCACCGGTAGCTTGGACCCTGTTCCCGATACCGGTGGGCTACTATTTTTTATATTTTTAAATGTTTTTGTTATCCCTTTTCTTTCTATAAAAATATTTAAAAATATAAATTATATGTATATAAATTAAATAAAGGAAATAATAATAATAAAATTTATTTATACACTTGGAAAACATACATAGAGTCACATTAAAGGGCGAACTGATTTCTCCTAAACTAGGCCAAAAGCCTGTGTTTTAGGAGCCATAGATCCTCCAGGTATGACATACAACTGGTATTAAGTGTCGTGCAAGTACGTATAGTAACACAACATAAATTAAACAAACAATGCCATCGTTTAAATACAGTATTAGTTCATTTAAGAATCAATTGTAATAAGATTCTCGACTTCGTCATACTTTAACTTCTGCAACCAATCTGTAAGTTTGATTTTGACTTCGTGTTTAGTTAGGGAGTATGTTATGGCCTGCTAAAAAAAAATTGTCAGCGAGCAAGTTGTTAAGCGAGATTGAATGTTCAGGGTATGTCAGAGATACCTAATCAATTCGCAAAGAATCATTTTGTAAAACCTTACATAAGAACATCTACACGCTCTATAACCGTTTCATACTCAAACGTCATACCTAAGAGGATAGCACTTAAGGAAGGTCGGGGTTGTTATTGCGAGCAAGTTATACATCCTTGGATCCATCTTCCAGATTGGTTCCATTCGCATGCTCATTTTGAAGACGAATATTGAACGCCTTGGCTGAATAGACGATCTATCATTTTACCTTTTCGTCGACAATGTTGGAAGGGTACAGGGGCAAAACAATAAATGTCACTAAAACAGGATTTTAATGTTTCAAAGTTTATAACTTTTGCACCTGTACAGGGTTTTGAAATATTGATTTTATGAAGGACTTTGATCGTTTTTACGCTTTTTACTTATGCTACATAAAAATACGCGCGAAAACCTAAGTGTTGCCATACTTACCTCATACTTATTTGAATTTTTTGTGGCATTCCATGTTTTGCCCCTGTACCCTTCAATTTGGATGATAAAATTTGCTGTTTAGGAAAAGCTACTGCAACTGCTTTATACAATAGTGACCAAGTAAAAAAATGGGTTGGTACCATCTGACGGCTAACTCTAGCACCGCGCGCGCTTATTGGTCAAATAAAATAGCGCGCTCTTCCCTGGCTTCGTGTTACACTCTTCCGTCCATTTTCACGAAATCACTCCCACAGATCACAACACGACACATAAAAATTCTAACAAGGAGTGTTGGCGGACCAACAACCAATTGGGGGTGGATGCCATCAGAACATCGCGGGAAAGACCTGCTTGAGACTGGCATAGACCAGGAATGCATGGCACAAAAAGGCGGAGGCCTATACACAGGAGTGGATGGCACAGGACTGCCAATTATGGTGTTGCAAAAAAACTCAAAGAAAAAAGGAAATGTCTTTATAACCGACTTCATTACAAGAATGATTTAAGAGGCTGTGCTCGAAATTGACTGATTTTGATCAATTTTGTTCATTAGTTGTGAGAAAGGGAAAAAGAATTTAAACAAACCAAAATGTGATTTGAAAAGTCGAGTTCTCTGTCTATCATGTGGCTGAAAGGTATTTAAAAAAATATGTTAAGTATTCATGGAAAATCACAAATATTCGCAACATGTTTTCCGAAAAATGACGCGTGACTGATGTTTGATCGCTTTTTTACAAGAAACTACTTTTGATTTTGAACATTTGAAAACATTCTCAACATTTTTATATGGTCTACTTGCATGTAGCTGAAACATTTTTTTTCAGCTTCCATACAAAATATAGCAGAAAAATAATGTTGAATAAAACATTTTTTTTAAGCCCTTTCAGTAAGGTGTTTTTCCTATTATTTAGCAAACTATATCAGGAAATTTAAAATCACACATTAGTATTCACCTATCTTTGAAATAAAATCAAAATGTGATTTTATGTTTATATTTATATACAGTATCTTCATTATGTAAATCAAATGTGAAATAAACCATATTAACAGGCGCTCTGACTGACACGAATGGTTTAGCACCACGAGAACTGTACTTTTATACATACACAGACTTAGTGTTTCAATTATTTCAAGCTTTCTAACAATTAGATAAGTTATTGACGAAAAAGGGATTTTTTCGTGCACGGATCCTTAACTGTCTTGGACTGCTCACCTAAATAAATCGAAAATGAAAAAGTAACAGGAAAACCCCATAAGGAAAAGGAATTGCCTTCCTCTCGTAAACATCATTTCCGATTAACGACACGGTACCAATTTATCATCTCTTATAGAAAATCTATAGATAACAAATTGGAATCATGAACATATAAAAATGGGCATATTTCTGTTTTTGTATTTATATGGAATCGAAACATTTGTGACATCTTTCACTACTTCAGACTTAAAATGTCATAAAAAATATGTTGATCTATTTTAACTGACGAAATCATCTTATATATAAAATTCTCGTGTCACAATGTTAGTTACCATACTCCTCCGAAACGGCTTGACCGATTTTTATGAAATGTTATATGCATATTCAGTAGGTCTGAGAATCGGCTACTATCTATTTTTCATACCCCTAAGGCAGGTAGGTAGGTAGGTGTAGGTATGTAGATACGTAGGTATCTATGTAGGTAGGGTAGGTAGGTAGGTAGAGTAGGTAGGGTAGGTAGATAGGTAGGTAGGGTACGTAGGTAAGTGGGTAGGGTAGGATAGGTAGGGTAAGTAGGTAGGGTAAGTAGGTAGGGTAGGTAGGTAGGGTAGGTTTGTAGGTGGGTGCGCCGTAGATAAGTACATAGTGCTACCCGTGCGAAGCCGGGGCGCTAGTAGATATACATACTCATATTTCTATGGACGAAATAAAGGAGGAGACACAAGATGAGTTTGACCACGCCTAACGTTTTACAGAGCAGTCTCATAATGACGAATTTTTTTTTTTTTACATAGAGTAAACCTCGAAGTTGTTCCAATCTGAAATTGAAAAATAAACTCACCCCTTTTTTTTTTTGAGTGTGGGAATCATCAAATAACTTCTCCGGGTGTGTCAGACTTTTACTGACTAAAACCCACCCGTGTTCCTTCCGTTGCCTGTGTGCCGGGGCCGCGATATCCCTTTCGGACTAACCCGCAACCCCAGCAGGCATTGGTCCTTACGGACCCCGCCAGTTGGTACTGACATCTCTTTGAAGCGCGCGTGGAACACAACGCGCCGTCGACCCGGGCCTGGTCCTTATCGGACGGCAAGCTACCCATTGCTCACCGTCCGCAAGCCCGCGCCTATGGTGGCCAGAAGTCGGCTCGTGACTCCCGACGTCCAGGGCGTCTCCTGCGGCGACTAGGGGCGCGAGGGCGTGCAGCTTGCATCTCCCTCGCGCGCTCCACCTCCTCCTTCGCGAGCAAAACTGCTTCACAGAAGGGGGTGACGGCCTCCCATGCCTTCTCGCTCCGAACCATGGCCTGAACCAGGGCCGGACGCGAGAGATCGCCGCCACCGATCGCCTCCGTGAGGACACGGCGGTGCTCCGCCCAAGCAGGGCAGACCTCCATCGTATGCTCCACCATGTCCTCCGGGCGATCCACACAGTGGTGACACCCGGGCGTTTCTTCCCGCCTTATACGGAACAGGAACCTCCCGAAACAGCCGTGTCCCGTGAGGACCTGCGTCAGTCGGAAGGTGAGGACGCCGTGGCGCCTCTCTAGCCACTCCTCAAAGAGGGGACTTATCGCCACAATTGTGGCGTGCCCAAAATGTCCCCGCCCTGCCAGATAAATGGTTGTACTTGGATTCGTGAAAAAATTTACAGCAGTAGTACATATAACAAAGTTTGAAGGAAAACTATCACAGCTAAGTAGGCCCCTATAGGTGGAAAAACATGGGTTAGTTAATTTTTCACCTGTGAACGGATTCTGTTGATACTTAGCACACATAATAAGTAGTAACTTTGTACTCAACATTTTAATTATGTCGTTTATGTATGTATTTTACTATATGGACATAAATAATCAAATCAATCAATCAATCTGCCTAGCCTTTTCCCAACTATGTTGGGGTTGACTTCCAGTCTAACCGGATGCAGCTGAATACCAGTATTTTACATGGAGTGACTGCCTATGTGACCTCCACAACCCAGTAACTGGGTAATACGATACCCCTTGGTAAGAATGGTGTCAGAATTTCGGGCTTCTGACTACTGTCAAAGATCCACGAATGTCAGCCGGGACCAACGGCTTATCGTGCTTTCCGACGCACGGAGGAATCTCGGTTTGTAAAGATGGTCACCCATCCACGGACCAACCCCGGCAAGCATAGCTTAACCTGATGGATCGACCCATGCAGCTGTTATTACTTAGCCATGACGTCCTACATAAATAATCAAATAAATAAATAAAACAAATAAATAATAATGTTGGTATGATTTACTTTAGTTAAACAAAATGGTTTTTTTTTTGTCACTTTTCAGCCTTTTTTCTTCGGTTTAATTTTTTCATAGAAAGTCGTTTTCCATAGACTGCATTAAAAAAATTGGTGATATATTTCTAATATCTTCATTTAATTTTCCTAAAACTTTCAGGGTAGTCATGTTACATAACGTCACTAATCCAACTGGCAGATTGTCGTAGACCCAAGCTGTCATAACATGGAGTCCGAGCGCCGATAGTTATTGAATAAATATCGATTGGATAGCACCGGTGTGCAAACGAGTCGGGCCAAACGTAACCCACTGCTGACTAGGTTTTATTATGTTGGAAGTCGGAGCAAAATTGAAGAGAAACGAATGTTTTAGGAGGTTTTTTAAAAGTTTTTATCTACTCTTATATCGTAATATTCGAATTATAAATAAAATAAAATCATTTTAATTCGGACAACTAAGAGATCCATAAATTGTTAGTAACAGGTTTGCATTTAAAACACTATTGTTAGTAACTTCTAAAGACGAATGAATGAGAAGACCACCCACTACCTAGACAAGGAGAAATGGAAACTAGGGTATAAGTCTTCTCACAAATTGCCTTATTATGGCGGAGGGAGTATCTGCCGCCACAACCTTCAGGATGCTATACTGACTGCCTCTTATTCTGCTCAGGAGTGAGGCCGTTTTTTTGCGGATGATGGCATGAAATCCATCGGTATGGTTAACCGCGAACATTTCCGAAGCACTGCAATAACGAGGCACTCGCAACAGCATCCTAAAAACATTCTTGTATTGGACGCGTAGAACATCCAGCGACCTTTTCGAGTAGATGACCCAAAGATTACCGGTGTAAAAGCTCTGACAATAAGCTTTAAAAAGCGTGATATTAACTTGATCAGTACACCGAGCAAATCTTCGTGCCAACATATTTCCCCTGACCGCCAGAGCCCTACGCTCCCTCCCAATGTCACCATGGTCACTGAGGTCGTCGGCAAGAAAATGCCTAAGATATTATAAGCTTCAGAACGAGTTTATATTGACATACTTTATAAACACAATACCGAAATTTAAAAATAGAATCATATTAGAACACTTTTTATCTAACAAAATAATGCTATACAATAAAAATAAAACTATTACAATACACGGCAAATCCAAGAAGTTAATATCACCGAGGAGTTAACAATGTTTGTTTAAAAAAAAAAAAAAAATGCATTTGCTCGAAAAGAGCGTTTTCCAAGCAATCAATTTGTGCGGCAAGTGTCACTTTTTTCACTAGTGCTTTTTACATATCTGTTTTTTTTTTTTTTGAGGCCGTCGTCAGCCCGTCTCGTCTCAGAGATTTTATTTGAGAAAAGTTTTTCACAAATTAGTATTTACAAATCATATGATGATGATGACGATGGTCAAAATCAAAAAGTCGAAGTCAAAGTCAAAGTCGAAGTCGAAGTCAATACAAAGCCAAAAGTCAAAGTTATGAATTTTGTTTTTATCATTTATATACGTCGTCGTATGTTAGATGTTACACATCACAGGCGACTGTTGTAAGTCTCGCTCGTTTTTTTTTTTTCCCTCGCACAATGCATAGTAAAACGTTGTATGATACACGTGCGTAAGATGATTTTCGACTCGTGTCGACTTATACACTCGCTCGCTTCGCTCGCTCGTGGATAAAAATGCCACTCGTCGGAAATCACCTACCTTCCGCACTTATAGCACAAATAATTATTCCATCAACTTTTGTAATGGAACGTTAGCGGGGGACAGCAGCGCCGCTCTAGCGCATGCGCGGTGATGTGCTGGGTGCAGGCGCCATTCATACGTGAAGTTGTACTGAATTTCGTGGGATTTTTTTATTCTTGATCTTTAACTTTGATCTTTTATTTAGTAGGTTCAATCCCAATGTATGAGAGTAGATATTGTATGAAACTGCACATAACTAGGTATTAAAACACTCATATTTTAATACCCCTCATTATACAACAGTTTCATAAACTACTATTATAAAAACAGTGCCGATTTAACAGTTAGATAATGAGAAAGGCTCGTAAGTACTCGTGGCGGTCCTAATGTACGCGCATGGTTTTTTAGCACCAAGATGCTGATCTAACAGCTCGCATTTATAACACAATGTTGTTATATTTTTTTAAATTATGGATCCCTTGACTGTTTTAATGCGTGAAAAACTGATTTTAATATTCTGTAGTTGTCAATAATTGTAAAATTCCTAATAATACATGGAAGACACCATATTCCTTTCCTTTTTAATTAAATGATGTTTTATGTTGTTCACCATATTTACTTTATTTAAATTAACTGACAATCGCTACCATCAATACCATAGATAATTGTTTCTCAAAGACAAATTAAAACTTCTACAATAATGACAATAGTTTTTGATCTAAGATGATTCTGGTAGGTAGGAGGTATTTATTATTTTAAGCAATAAACAGTCACAGCCTGAAGCTGATTTTTAATTGATAGCATTCAGTTTATATTTCTTTGATTCGCTTAAACCACGTAGAGCCGATTGTTGACAGTCAGACACACACCCCAGACCGGAACTATCACGAATTCAATCGAATCTGATCGAAAGTAAACACCGGAATTAAAACCTGGTTTGCTTTTGGCACAGCAGTTGTGATGCATTGTATTTTGAAACTTAACTGTATAGAAATAGAGTCGTAAATTAATTTATTAATTAGCTGAAATATTTGTCATGCATGATTTGGTGGTTGACTGGTGGTGAAACCAGATTTTTTGTGTCAGAAAAGTTAACTTTTAAGGTTTAAATCTACACTTATAACGAGGTAAAATTTGTTTGTTTGATTTGAAACAAATGTTTTAGCATTGGATACCCCAATTCTTGCGGGAAGTTATAGGCTCGCGGACGAAAGCTAGTTAGATTGATATAATTATGTCTAGTTATGTAGTAATAAGCCCTTTATCTGCATACCATAAAAATATAATTCCCTAACAGAACAAGGTAAGTAAGTATTGAATTATTTCTACCCCTAAGAGGGTTTATCCTAAAAGTTGGCAACGTCTCAAATAACTGTCAAATATTTACCTGTTATGATTCGTATAGCACTATTACTGAATAAAAATAAGAAATGTGGCTAACTAGCGAACTAGAATATTAATAATGAATTGCAATTATAACATTGAATTTGATGTTGTACCCATTTTAGGTGTAAAAAACGCATTTGTAAAGTTTCCAAACAGTTTTACATCTAAAACTAAACATTCGGTGTTACGATATTAATTATTGCATTATATAATCTATTTTCTAGTTCGCTAGTTAGCCATATTTTTTATTTCTCACAGTAATATTGCAAAATTAATCAAAACAGTGAAATATTTGACATCTATTTGCGACGTTGCCCACCTTCAGAATAAACGCTCTTAAAAGCTCAAACCCGTCTGTGTGCCATCAAAAAAAAAAAAATAACACGCAAACTTTTCGTACCATTAAACTCACTACGCCAATACGCCAAATAAAATCGAAATGGGAGCAAAGCAAAACGACAAAAAGTTTCACTCGTACCATTTTAGTCACCCCCTCGACACGCCAAAGATTGCAGTGAAATTTCCGAGTCGGTGTTCGAACGCGGGACTTCCCGAGGGCATTCTGCGGGAACAGATTAGGCACATAATTGACGTGTGCATTGTCTGACATGTGCTGAAAACTAGTGGAGGGGCGGGGAAACCATGTATGTAAACGTGGGAGGGTCGGGGAGCTCTATTTTGGTTTATAATAGACTGGGGTTAATGACCGGAGTTATGCACATAGGTACTTTACTTAGAAGTGATCAAAAGCTTGACCAAATCTTTAATTAGTAGTTCTACTGCTGAGGAGCTTGTGGCTACGTAATAACAGCCTCACGGGTCGATCGATCAGGATAAGCAACGCTTGCCACCGTTGGTCCGTAGATAGGTGACCATCTTTAGACAAGACCTCTCCGGGCCTCGGAAAGGATGTTAAGCCGTTGATCCCTGTTAAGCTATCATTTGTAGATCTTTGACAGTTGTTACGGGTCGTCAGAAGCCCGAAAGTCTGACAACCAGTCTTACCATGGGGTATCGTGTTACTCAGTAACTAGGTTGTGGAGGTCAGATACGCAGTCGCTCCATGTAGAATTCAGCTGCATCTGGTTAAGACTGACCCTAATATAGTTGGGAAAAGGCTAGGCAAATGATAAGTAGTTCTGCTGCTATATTATGTCGTGTTAATTTCAATGATTGGTTAGTCAATTACACCGAAATAAGGTAAGGTATTGGTAAACAAATACAACTCTTTATCGCCACGTTTCAGTCTATGGACAATTTTGAACAATCAACTTTTTTTAGATGTCCTCACTTAGTTTACCTGAATCGTAGGTAAGTAATTTTTGCTAACAAATAAACTTTCTAATAAACAAGTATTAGAAAGAATATGTGCGGTAAGTACTTTAACCTGAAGTCGGGCACCGTCGTCGGAAGATTCAAAAAACGCTGGTGTGACGATTTGGACTCGTTCCTAATCGAATAGAACCGAAAAAAATATATATATACAATGCCGCCCATGGGCCACCATGTGACCATATTTTTCTAGATATTCATGAAAAATTATATAAAATATCTATTTTTGACTATATTTTTTTTTCCTTCTTTTTTTTATGGACTACTACTATTAGCGCTAAAAAAAGGTTTTTTTTTTTTTAAATGTCTTCACCTTTTCTCTCTTCAATTTTCTTTTTCATAGTGGACAAATTTTAATAACAAATACTAGCCAATAACATCGGAGATATGGCAAACGTTACACATAAAATATTTTTTTTTATTACATGAAACATATTAAAGATAGACCCCCCCTTTTAAAGTTAATTTTCGATAATTTTTTATGAATATTCAGAAAAATACGGGCGGGCACATACCCATGGGCGACATTGTATATAAGTATAAGTGAAATAAAAAGTATAGGGACAACCTTAGCCAAGCAGAGGGACAGCAAAAATTAACAAAAAAAAAACCGGCCAAGTGCGTGTCGGACCACGCACAATGAAGGCTTCCGTAGTTGGGATGAATTTATCCCAAGAACAAACTTAACATTGTAGTTGAAAAACGTGTTCTCCCATACAAAATGTATGGAAGATCATGTTTTTCAAACTGCAAATTTAAGTTGGTTGATTATTTCTCGTTAACCTGTACAGCCTCCTTAGCTCTCATAGTTTTCCTTTTAAATTCGTTATATATACCACTGCTGTGAATTTTTTCAGAAGTTCAAGTACAACCATTTAGGTAGAAGAGGGGGGGGGACACTTGACTTAACAAAAAAAATCAGTTAAAAGCTTAATATTTCGTGAACGGATTCTTGAATCCAAAAAAGCTTTTCACAAACTCACAATATTTTTGAAAGACCTTTCTAATGATATCCCACAAAAGCGGGTAGATGAAGAAAAAAAAAATATCCCCACTTTACGTGTAGGGGAAGACCCTAAAAAACATTTTTTTTCATGATTTTATTTTACCACTTTGTCGACATGATTAATATGTATACATATGCGAAATTACAGCTTTCTAGTTCTAACCGTCTCTGCGCTAAGCCGCGGATAGACAGACGGACAGACAGACATGGCGAAACTATAAGGGTTCCTTGTTTACTACGGAACCCTAAAGAGGAATATTTCATTATTTTCGAATAGTCACATTGATACGTACCTACGGGCTTGGTTAACATGGTTAACAATCCACAGCCTGATAGTTTTATCAAGCTCGTAAACTCGATCAACTATACTGCAAAAGTAGGTTCACCTCAAAAACTAGAACAGAGACCTCATCGTTAAAAGAACTCAAAAATATTATTAAAACCCAGCACCCTGGCTCGGAGCCAGCTTCAGAGCAATGCAGAGGCGCATAGTTCAAATATTGGTTATTTTCCAACGCATGGGTACAGTTAGCGAAAAAACTTTTAATTAATATTCAGTTCGGAGCGAAGTTGTTGCAGGTGTTACGAAAAAATGTTGTTGATAGTTAATTAGCAAAGTTTTGATATGAAACATATTATTTTCTGCTGAGGAATGTTTTTTTTTTTGCTGTCTTTACGGGAAAAGGCTGGTAGATTGACTGTAGGTACTTCAAAAGGTTACTTACCGTGTTGGGGTCAGCTTTCAGTCTCACCGGATGTAGCTTATTAGCTTTAGATGTAGCTTTATTATATGACATTGGTTGTACATTCTGTGATTACTTCCTGACACCCTGACTTATTAATTGTAAAACTTTAGGAGAGATGTTTGTAAATGTGAGAGCACCATGTATCTATCACATAATTAATTTATCTGTCATTGCTTCATTTTAAATTATTTCTACCTATTGTGGTAAAGTAATTTTATTCTATGTACATCGTCTTCACATTATAATTATATAATTAATGTATACAAAATATTGTAAATCATTTTAAAAGAGTAACGGTGGAGTTTCTTGCCCATTCTTCTCCATACGAAAACTATCTTTTGGAAGGGGCGATTAAAATTTCAATCTTTTTTTTTGTTGTAAATTTTGACGTTTAAAAATCTCGTATGTGCCTAATTGAGATAAATTATTTGACTTTGACTTCACTTTGACTTTAGCTAAATACCAGTATTTTACATGGAGCGACTGCCTACCTGAGCTCCACAACCCAGTTACTTAGTAACCCCATACACCTCGGTAAGCCCGCTCATCTGACTTTTGGGCTTCTGACCACCTTTTTTTTTTTTTTTTGGATGTGAAATCATCAAATGACTTCTCCCGCTCTGGGCAGAGCGAGAGGGTGTGTCAGACTTTTACTGACTAAAACCCACCCGTGTTCCTTCCATTGCCTGTGTGCCGGGGCCGCGTTATCCCTTTCGGACAAACCCGCAACCCCAGCAGGCATTGGTCTTTCGACCCCGTCGGTTGGTGCTGACATCTCTTTGAGGCGCGCGTGGAACACAACGCGCCGTCGACACGGGCCTGGTCCTTATCGGACGGCGAGCGGGCTTCTGACCACCTGTAAAGACTATCAAAGTTTTACGAATGCCAGCTAGGACCAAAGGCGTAACGTGCTTTTCGAAGCACGGATGTAATAGTCACACTTCCGTGATCCGACCGCGCCAACCTTCGATCGTTCAATGCAGCTGTTATCATTTAGCCACGAGCCACGAGCCCCGAGTACAGTACCCGGCCACAATACAATATAAAGCGCTCATAGGTACAGCAATAACAGTACCTAAAAGTAATAAAAAATCTTATTATGACTGAAAATTAAAAAAATATTGGTACCTTTTTAAAAATCACATTTTTGGTACCAAAATTACCCCAAATTAATTAAAAAATAGCGAATTTTCAACAGGTGTGATAAGTTATGACTTGTAGACAATCGACGACAGCCGCCCGCGCCCCATGTTCTAACCCGAAAATTCGCCATTTTTTTTTTTTGTATTTTTTGTATTATTTTTTTCTTTTTCCCTGAAAATTACCTCATAAATAGACTCTCAGTACAATACCTAACAACACCACGACGGTTCGGACAGGTTTTTTTTACATGTTGTTTAAGACACACTTCATCAAGTTTGATGACAATGTTGACGATCAATGGAACTTTCAGTCATTTTGATTGGTGATCTGGAAGACGGTGTCGGTCGTCCGGTGGTGAGATAGGTGGATAATAACCATCGCGGGTAGAACTTACTAGAGTTTTAAATTTTCTTTCATTTAATTGTATTCATCTATGATCAAATTGTATTGATTTGATCGTCCGTGACTTCACATTAAATGTGGCGAACTACTTATCTTATCATGAAACACGAGCAAAGAAATAAATACAATGATGAAGGTTATGGAGAGAGGATTTTTTTTTACAACATTAGGAATATTTAATATTAATTTCAGAAAGTTCATCAACTTTCTAACGTGTACGCTTTTCTTCCCAGAATACACCCAACTCTTTCGTCGATGGATAAAAATAAAAATGATTGTGAAACTTGAAACCCCTCTTCAAAACTTCGGAAACTACGAAAAAAAATCCACCATCCGCGCCGAATTCGATCTCGCGTGGCGCTAACGCTATATAATTTCGGCAAATAAAAACAAAAATCTATCAAAATAACGCTTTATACGGAATACGCTGGCACTCCCTACGCCGCCAGCCATAACACTTAAAAGGTATCACAGGATAATGTTCGCAGTAGATTGCTTGGTGTCGATCTAATATTTATGTCGGGAGCGTTATTTACGCAGCAACGGATATTGCCGTGTCCAGGGAATCGTCTTGGCGGATCTCATCATATTACTGGGGCCGTAAACGGGTTAGGGACGGGATTATGAAGAAGTGATACAATTTATTTTATTGTGGCGACAAATAAATTGGTACCTACGTTTTTGGTACGTGATATTTAAATTGAATTGGCTGTTTACTAGTATTTTGTTAGGCTTTCCCAAAGCTCTTGAGTGTTTTGAATAATAATGTTTTGATCAGACAGGTTCTGTTTTTGTTTAGAACGGGCAGAATTTTATGTACATAAGTTTTTTATTCTTTACTTGATTTACATGATCTACGAGTATGTTAGGAATATTTGTTCAAAATCTTTTTAAAAGAGAATACCTGACGAAGATTTGTTTACTTTTTTGAGCTTTGAATTAACTCAAAAGTAAGCAATCGCTTTATTCTTACCAGAACGAGTAATTTGTAATTTAATTCTACATTCGTTAAAACATAAGACCCAGCACATTGAACAAACTACCAGATAAACTGCATTACTCCATCGATCTCCATCCTTTGCACGCCAGATTAATTTTATTCGCAAACAATCCGACATCGACCAACAAGGACAATTTATTTCATGACAATACTCTTTCCAATTTTATATAAAATCTGTGATTGCTAGCAATCTCGGCGCAATCATTAAGCGGACAGGGTTATATATATTAAATGGTTCGGTCTCGTGTGATGCGGTCGCTGTCAGTTTCCGGCACATTTTGTTTGATTGCGACTTTACTGATTTACGTGAGGCTTATATACGTTGCGGTACTTAAGAGGTTTTTTGCGGGTTATATTATAACCGCAAGGAATGGTGATAAGTACTTCAATGTACAATCAAGAAATGAATTGTTAGGCAAACTGACAACTTAAGTCAATTTGCCGTATTAAATCTATTTTATACAACTGTCAAAAATGACAGTTGTGATTTAAATATAGGTACAGACATTATAAGTTGGTATTTTTACTTGTCAACTAAATTCCCTGACTTTACGTTTTGCACATTCTGGGTTGGCAGCTCCACTGCCGTTGCTACGAGGCTATTCTTTTAAAATAGCATGAGCTTACAAAGTTTGTGCAAATTCAAGAGAAAAAAAAAAATTGTTTATAACACAAGTCCTTGTGAATTGGTGGTGAAAAATCATACAGGAAACTCGGTAGCATGGGAGGGGGCCAAAGAATGCCGACTGGATGGATATTTATAAGTTTCTTATGCTCCTTTTATGCATTTCATATCCAGCAAAATACTGGAGAGATTTAACTCTGCAGTATTTTGTAATTGGAAATTCGAAGGTATGACACGCTCTTGATATTTTCATCAAACGAATGAAAGGTTTCATGTCTTAATTCGCAGAAAATACAGCCTTTTGGCAATAATTTATGATTTTTTTTGTATCAACACCATCCAGCCACATATCGTTAAAATTGTTTTTTAAATACACAGAACATATAAAACTATTATAAAGACAGAAATATTGTGAACATTTTAATAAAATTATTATATTCCTAGGATGCCTTCCTAGGAATATAATAATTTTATTAAAATGTGTTCTGGTTAACTAATAGCTGTTCCAAGAAAACCAGTGTTCAAACAACATTAAGCTCACTCTGTTCCATGCTACCAATTTTTTTTTTTTAAAGTATCTAGCATCTGTGGTGAGATAATGTTGTATGTTCTTGTCATTCTTTGTAAATCACAATCCAATTTAGAGAAAAATATCACAAAAATAAATAAAAATTGTTCTGCTGCCTCTATTTCAAATAACATCGACCCGCAATCCCAATTCCAGCCTGATTCGCTTTTACAGTACCCCTAACCCCGCGGCCACGAGCTACACGCTCAAGCGACACGCCTCTTGCGACAGCAGCCGCGTTAAAATAAGGTCACGTTTCTGTTTCGTTTTGACACCTCTGACATACACAATGTCTATTCTATTTTTCCTTATGGCAATGGTGCCGATGGCGACAATTCTGCCAATGTCAAGCAGAGATTTGGCTTGATTGTCATGCAAACGCCATTATTATTATGTGAGCTCACTCTTCTCAGAATTTTTTCGCGCGACTTAGTACTGTGAGAGCAAATCTAACAATTTAAATCTTTTGATCATAGCATGCCACGTGTCACGACTAGCGGAGCGTCGGACGGAAACAGGTGACGCGCGCGTGTCTCGCTTGACGCAAGTCGCGTCGCTCGAGGCCGTGAACAGGGTCTTAGTGGACCGCATTTTATTGTTCAGTTGATGGACAGATGGACCGTTTCATGGTTTACCGCTAATATGGTCCGTTACAGGGATCCGTCATTTCCTTTTATAGTTTTGGTGAAATAATTCACGTTTCTTTTATCTATTAGGGGTGAAAGAAAATAGGAGGTCCGACTAGGTCAGCTCCTTGTGTAACATTGGTGGTAAAGATGGGAGTGTGCCCTTTTATAATTTCTAACGTGACTATATTATCGTGGACGTCCACGGCATCACGATAACACATGGAAGTAAAATGTATGGAAATATAGAAGACGCTTTTACCGTCCACGATAACGTTATAACGTTCACGTATTTCCAAATATTTTATGGACGTGGACACGGACAATCAATCAGCCTAGCCTTTACCCAACTTTATTGGGGTCGGCTTCCAGTCTAACCGGATTCAGCTGAAAACCAATATTTTACATGGAGCGACTGCCTATCTGACCTTCACAACCCAGTAACTGGGTAATACGATACCCCTTGGTAAGACTGGTTATCAGACTTTTGGGCTTCTGATGACCCGTAACGACTGTCAAAGATCCACGAATGACAGCTGGGACCAACGGCTTAACGTGCTTTCCGAGGCACGGAGGAGTCTCGTATGTATAAATGGTCACCCATCCACAGACCAACCCCGGCAAGCGTAGCTTAACCTGGCGGATCGACCCGTGCGGCAGTTATTACTTAGCCACGAGCACCTCGGACGCGGACGTCGAAGATGATATTTATCGTCACGTTACAAATGATAAAAGCGCACAATGTTTTACTTAGAATTTATGAAAAAGCAGTTTTCTCCCTATTTCTTCCTGATTTTCATTAATATCGTCTACTACAAAGAATGATAGACAGCCCTAGATTATGCATCGCACACCGTACGCAGAGGTTCTTTTAATTCACCCAAAATGTATTTTACGACGTGCCGCAAGCTTCCAAAAACTAAAACCACGACCGAACTCTACGAACAAAATGTCACACATTCCCCTAAAAATAAAATGGAGACCCGGGTTACTTTTTGTTTAAACGTTCTGCTGCTACAAAACAATATCCCGGGGCATTTCTATTTATATTTGTAAACGTTGAAAACTTTTCTCCAGGAATAACTGCGAATTTTAACTATTGTGGGTATTTCCGGTAACTTTTGGACGTTTTTGGCGTCAGACTGACTTCGGCGGACATGCCTCAGGGATTGGATATATATTTTGTAGATGTGTGTGTGGCTGCTTGTCTAATTTTAGGTGTGAAAGTTTCTAGGCGAGTCACATGAAAGGTTAGTAGTGTATTTCAGCCGTAATTTGTGTTGTAAGTTTGTCGTGGTAAGCACTTATTTGAAAATTGCGATTCAAAATCTATTCAGTAGCTATGATTTTAACGATAAACTTAATGAGTATCAACAAACTATTAATAATGATCCTATAACATGTCAAAAAATCAATCTGCTTAGCCTTTTCCCAACTATGTTGGGGTCAGCTTCCAGTCTAACCGGACGCAGTTGAATACTAGTATTTAACATGGAGCGACTGCCTATCTGACCTCTACAACCCAGTAACTGGTTAATACGATACCCCTTGGTAAGACTGGTTGTCAGATTTTCGGACTTCTGACGAACCGTAAGGACTGTCAAAGATCCACGAATGACAGCCGGGACCAACGGCTTAACGTGCTTTCCAAGAAACTGAGCAGTCTCGATATGTAAAGATGGTCACCCATCCACAGATTAACCCTGGCAAGCGTAGCTTAACCTGATGGTTCGACCCGTTCCGCTGTTATTACTTTGCCACAAGCTCTTCCTCTATCCTATAACATGTAATAGACATAATAAACCCATATCATTCAAATGAAATGCCACACACACACCACACACACACACACACAAATACACACACTCACACCCATCATTGGTAAGCGCATCACTTGACAACTGCTGGACCGATATGGCTACTGAGAAATCCCAGACGGAAAAACCCAGTATCACTTTGCTCGGACTGGGAACGGAACCCAGGACTTCATACTCAGCAGTAGCGTTTGCTAACCCATCAAATCAGACTGTACTTCCATAGAACTTATTAAACCTGTGAAAGCACACACGTTATGTATCCTTGTTATATAACTCTTTCAAATCCAACATATCTGGTGTCAGCTCCAAACGCATACATTTATTCGTTAACATTCACAGTTTTCAACCAGAATTTCAGTCCATATTTCAGAAATTTTCCACAGCTTGAAAATATACAAAGAATATTCTCCTATTTCAGTTTAAAAATCTTGTTTGGGACTGAATTGTATTGTATTCGAGAAGTACGTGCCAATATAGTTATGTAGATTTTTCAGTGGTATTGTTCCAAACTTAGATTGGTCGCTTTTAAAGTAGAAATAGTTTGGAATGCGGGCTTAAGTTATAATGGTTATAGACAATATTGTTCTATTTATGTAGATCCCTCCCGTCGTCGAGGTGTTTTTGCTTGAGAGTTCAGTTTTTATTGGATTTAATTTCTTGTTAACTGTTGAATAAATGTTTCTACAACAAGAGTGTTGTTACAATTTAATGATGGATTCAAAAGTCGAGTTTGTAAATAACTAAATGTTGCCCGTGGTTTCACTCGGATCTTAGGGGAATACATCTCAGATATTCTACTATTCTAAAAATCTGAGTATCACCTCTTTCATAGCTCCTCCGACTGTTAGTGTCCTCGTTTCGGCCCCATAAAGATACTTTGTCATGCTTAGTCGTTTGGGCAGATTATCAGCCAGGCAGTTCCCCTATTTTAAGGGTTTTCGTACGTCCGAATGAAAAAACGGAACCCTTATAGGATCACTCGTGTATCTGCCTGACTGTCTATCCGTCTGTCACAGCCAATTTGCTCCGAATCAAATGGCCCGATTAGGTACAAATAATAATTTGTGTGACTCAAACACGGACAAATTTACAGTTGCAGTTGGAATGTACGTATGGGAGAAAATGTTTTTCAACTATATTCTTGAGATAAAGATCTCAACTAAATAACACTGATACGCACTTGGCCGGTTTTAATTTAAGAACGTTCACTCTCTAATCACATTCTCAATTTAAGATAGCTGCTTGACTCAGGCTTGACTTTCCGGAAATCAATTATAAAATACAATAGACGACGTATATTTAGTAACCTAATTCGCTAACACACACTGAGTTCGGCGCTTGACGTGGCAACACGTCGTGTCCGGGTTCACAACAAGTCAATTGTTGAGAGGTAAAAAACGTGTCGATTTCTTACAGGGTTCTATAAGACTCTTTAAGAACAGTTAAGTTTAGTTTTTTAAACGTCGCAGCTTTATGCTGAGATACCCTATGGGCCTCGTACTGAACTGCATTAATTTTTAAGTATACTTTGTTTTTTTATTGTTTTTAATTTATGTTTAGTGTGTTTTTAGTTTAATTTGTGATTTCCTGTGCGAGTCTCAATAAATACTTTTTCTTTCTTTGTTTCTTTCTAAGTGGATTAGGTTAATACGTCGTCTATTGTAGTCTCAATTTGTCAAAAATACCTCGAAATTACGTAAGTTTTACTTTTGACAAGTTTTTGTTGCTGCCGAGATGAGATTGCGGCTAGATTTTGGAGGTCTTTAATATCGGGAATAGGCTTCGTGTTATCTGATTTTTTCAAGGTTTTCTTATAAACTGTGACTTATATGACAATCCGGAAGCATGACTGTATCAAATAAACGTCGACCAACAAAACGGCGTACAACATATACACAACAACATAGGTGTATCTATAGTACACCCACATTTCACCAGTTATGTTTAAGTCCCATGTAATAGGGACCCATGTAGGGGGGTCCCATGTCTTATAGAGAGTGAGCCTATTGCCATCAACTGGGCACTAATCCAGACTCCGGGCTGCTACTGAGAATTTCCAGATAGGAAAAACTCAATAACACTTTGCCCGACCTGGGAATCGAACCCAGGACCTCATGCTCAGCAGGAGATCTTGCAACATCTGGACCACCAAGGCAAAAAAAAAACAAATGACGCGTTTGTTCCTTATGTAGTAAGTGTATGAATTCCATGGAATACGACAAAACATACATCAAAAAGAAGAAAGAAGAAAAAAAGAAAAATTGTTTATTCTGCACAAACAAAACTCACATATAAAGACAAAAACACATAAAATACACACATACAAAAGTAGCCAAAAGCCTCGTATTCAACCAATAAATAAAATATAAAAAATAAAAACAATGTTGTTCATTGGTTGCTGTCAAGGCCACGGACCAAAGACAATATTGCGTAATTACTCTTTCGACATTGGAAAATGTCAACAAAAACATCACAAAAACAAAATGCTGATTGCAGAGTTACTACTTTTGTAAACAAATAATGAGAAAAATTATGCTGTGCGTCGCATCTGTGCAAGAACAGGTCATTGCTCAGCGAAATACTGCGAAATTGGATATACCTAACGTCAACAGCGTTGGTTTTCAGCAATTACCTATGGAATGACATATTGACGTCCCCCTTTTTTTTTTTTTTTTTGAGGATGGGAAATCATCAAATGACTTCTCCCGCTCTGGGCAGAGCAAGAGGGTGTGTCAGACTTTTACTGACTAAAACCCACCCGTGTTCCTTCCGTTGCCTGTGTGCCGGGGCCGCGTTATCCCTTTCGGACAAACCCGCAACCCCAGAAGGCATTGGTCTTTCGACCCCGTCGGTTGGTGCTGACATCTCTTTGAGGCGCGCGTGGAACACAACGCGCCGTCGACACGGGCCTGGTCCTTATCGGACGGCGAGCTGCCCATTGCTCACCGTCCGCAAGCCCGCGCCTACGGTGGCCGGAAGTCGGCTCTCGACTCCCGACGCCCGGGGCGTCTCCTGCGGCGACTAGGGCCGCGAGGGCGTGCAGCTTGCATCTCCCTCGCGCGCTCCGCCTCCTCCTTCGCGAACATAACTGCTTCGCAAAAGGAGGTGACGGCCTCCCATGCACTCTCGCTCCGAACCATGGCCTGAACCAGGGCCGGACGCGAGAGATCGCCGCCGCCGATCGCCTCCGTGAGGACACGGCGGTGCTCCGCCCAAGCCGGGCAGCCCTCCACCGTGTCCTCCGGGCGATCCACACAGTGGTGACACCCGGGCGTTTCCTCCCGCCTTACGCGGAACAGGAACCTCCCGAAACAACCGTGTCCGGTGAGGACCTGCGTCAGGCGGAAGGTGAGGACGCCATGGCGCCTCTCAAGCCACTCCTCAAAGAGGGGACTTATCGCCGCAATTGTGGCGTGCCCAATTGACGTCCCCCTGCGTGACTTATCGGGTTAGTAATAATTTTCACTGAAATATGTGTGATTATACATATATGTAATAAAAAAATATATATCTGTATTTGTGCATAACATAAATTTGAGAAATAATAATAATGTATAAACTAAGACCAAAATACAATGCCAATATAAAACAAGTAAGTACCTATAGTAATTCCTAAACATGTACAGTTTCAGTATGTTATTAGTAGGTACTCTGTGGTGTATAGTGTGGTGTGATTTCCTCTTTTTACATCACACACCCTATCTCTTACACACATACACATTCACACACTCCCATGTACAAATACTAACATATTAAATCTCTGACTCTCTAACTAATTTTAATGAGTCAATTACTGACTACCTATCGATTTATCAAAATTTTACTTGAGTCACAAAATCTCTTTTTCCTGCCATGATAAATATTGTGTTCCTCGTGGTCGGTGTACAAGTACATAATAGAAGAAATGTAAATGGCGGCGATCCTGGTGTCCTGAAATACAGACCTCGGGTCTCCCACAATATTAATAACAAATATGTATTTATACTGTGATTGGTCTGTTTTTTGTTATATTGTGGCGAGAGAATAAACGATTGTTATTATTATAATTATTTAAAAAAAATAGGGGCAAAATAGACACATACATGTAAAACCATCCTAATCAACCTGAAAAATAACGTCATATCAATCTTCATCACAGGTATCGAGGTAATCCGTATAGGAACATGAAATATGTATGCCCACCCTCCGCGAGACCACCTTAATGATATGTTCTGCCTAATAAATCTGCCGGCTGACACCGATGAATATTGATGAGCTCGTAACATCAGCAAAAAGATTACAACACGAATATTTCAGCTATTTATAGAAAAATGTTGTTGTTTTCTTTAAGGTTGAATGTGGGTTTAATCAAAATGTTTGATGTAAAACATCTTTCCGCTTACTTTCCTGTAATCTGTGGGAGTAGTAGCGTGAAAAGGGACGGAAGTGTGTAACAGGAAGCCGGGGAACCGCGCGTTATTTGATTTGACCAATGAGCGCGCGCGGTGCTAGTTTTCCGAGAGGTTGGTACGGTCAGCCAAGATGTCTGATGTTACACATCTTATGCGACTATTGTAAGGCTCACCCGTTTTTTTTTGTCAAAAAAATATAAATGCAAAGAAATAAATCCCTTTAATTAAAACTCTGTCTATGCTTAAAATGTCTAAAAAGATCTCCGAAAACTATATTAGCCAGAAAAATGTTTATCTAATTAAGAGGGCCCTTCCCGGTCCATCTATCGTCAACGCGAGCATGGTCGAAAAGCTTGTTGTTTCATCGAGCGCAAGTGAGAACTGCTAACAAACAAGCGAGATCGCGATAACATTGTACGAAAAATAGTGTGTAAAAAGTTGTATCAGGAAATACGTGTTCTTGAGTAAACCTTACAAGTTTGTGGAAAAAATGTTTGATATTTAGAATTACCATTACGTGTGCGAGGTTTCTATGGAGATGTTTTCTTCACTTTTACCAATTATGAGTATATTATGGCCGGCCAAAGTTCGGGTAAAATTTGTGCAAAAAAGCAGATTTTTGGAGGCTTATACTGAATTTGTTTCTATTTTTTTTATTTTTTGCTTTCATTGAAACCTAGGTATAGTGCACAAGATACATATTAGTTTTAAAATTTCAAAGAAAGATGTGTTACAACGCCATAATCACGTATGAGCGTCTGTATGAAAAGTATGACGGGTTGGCCGCTCTTAACACATTACATTTAACTTACACCAATAGCCCGTTTTATAGCCATTTCATATAACTGCCTAAGAATGGCAGTTGTGTTTTGAATGATATAGCGCTACAAGGTTATTGTGGCGAGTGGTCAAAATCGGAACTAATGCCGCCATCTTGTTTTTCCGAAAAAAAACGCAAAAAAAGATCACAAATGTTTACCAACAACGCCTCTATAAAATACCTTTTGAAGCTAGCAACTCGTCGTTTGCAGCTACGGGCGAGCGACAGACGACACGTGTAGCTCGACCGCAAGCCAGTAGTGCCGCGAACACTCAAGCCATAACATGTTTTCCTATTTACCGACAGAAAACGGGTACAATTCCGCAGGTGGCAACTACAGGCGAGGTATCGCCGCGACACGACTGGTTTGTATGTACTTATATGAAACCGTCGTGTCGCTAGCTACGGAAGGTATATAAGTTCATAGAAATCAGTCGTCGCTTGTAGTTGCCGCCTGCGGTTGGCTATGGAATGGAGCCTATACGAGATGCTGCCGCCTGCGGAAACATGACTGCAGCGACATGACGCCGCGACGTGTCGCCTTGACATGACGCGGCGACACCTCGCCTGCAGTTGCCGCCTGCGGTCGGTTACGGAATGATATCTTACATGTCATTCAAGCGCCAACAGATTCTAGTGTGGTTCTTGTATATGGACAATTAATTGCGCAGGTTTGAAAAAATTTTTATTGTAGTTTATTGCAATTTTCTTTTTTTTTTATTGCTTTTGATGTGGTACATAAATACGTAAATAATAAAGTAAGTATGTTATTTTGATTTCGTTTTTGCTTTGATAAAACTGACAAAGGAATGAAAATAAATTATACGTAATATTAAGATAATTTAATACGCATTAAAAAACGAACGTCCTTCGGACATTAAAAATATAATAAAAAAATGGAGTAGTTGTCCTTTGAGAAAAATATGAAAAAAGTAAAAAAAATTTGACGAATATTTTTTGGTACAGAAAGGCAACGGAACGCGTTAGAAAAATAAGAAAATTAGTTTATTTATGGTAAGACATGCAAAGAAAAAAAAAACTTGATTCTATACAAAAGTACTTTTGCAAAATTATGTACATTACGCAACACAAAACGTTAAATTAAATTATTTGCTATATGTTAGCTAGCACACGCCAATATACCAACAAAAATCATCGAAATCTATCTCAAGCGAAAATAAAAAGTAGCATAACTTAAACAGGAAAAGTTGGAGGAAAATATGCGTGATATCCACGCAAAACAGCCATCGCTCAGCATAAAGCTGTGACTATATAGGTACGACACAGAGCCACAACGCTGGTTTTCAGCGAAAACCGCCAACAGCATTACCACCAATACGGGATCCCAATCAACTTTGTTATGAAGGAATAGAATGGACATGTAAAGTGTAATAATGTGTATGTTATATGACAATGCTAGCAGAGACCCGCGGTTTCACCTGCACAAATCTCGATCCCGTAAGAATATCGG
This sequence comes from Agrochola lota, assembly GCA_947364205.1. Classification (NCBI taxonomy): domain Eukaryota; kingdom Metazoa; phylum Arthropoda; class Insecta; order Lepidoptera; family Noctuidae; genus Agrochola; species Agrochola lota. Next base: position 17,454,090 of record OX376240.1, read on the forward strand.
GATAAAAAGTATTCTATGTGTTAATCCAGGTTATAAACTATATGTGTGCCAAATTTCATCCAAATCCGTCCAGTAGTTTTTGCGTGAAAGAGTACTTTCACGCAAAAACTACTGGACGGATTTGGATGAAATTTGGCACACATCCTTACATCCATACTCACAAACTTTCGCGTTTATACTCGTAATATTAGTAGGATTATTTTCGGCTTCAGTGGACGTTTGGTCGGTAACTAAATGTGTATATTCGACCAAATATATTGCAAATGTTAGGCAAAATATTTGTGGTATACATCATAGAGACAAGTGTTTGTGGAATTATATTCTATAGAATGTGGATTCACATAAGTAGCAGTATGGCTCTTTCAAACTTCGTCGAAAGATTAATTCAAACGACAAAAAAAAAATGATTCTACTCGCCTCTTCCAAAAGGTTGTTTTCGTATGGAGAAGAATGGCCAAGAAACTCCAACGTTACGTCTTTTTGTGCGCTCACAGCTAAGTTTGACCGATTATGTTAAAGCTTTTAAAAAATCAATGAAAAATTCCTTAAAGTTAAAATAATTTGTTCTATCATGCAAAATCTGTAATTAATATTATATACATTTTCATTATGATATAAAGTCTTTCTACAAAATCAGCTTACTTTAAAATTCTAAAACTTACGAATCCATATTTTAGCATAATATTTTGTAAAGTAAGAAAATTGATCTGAGTAGCAGAAATATTTATAGATTTAGACTCAGCATAACCGTCAGAAGAATTCATTAAAAAATTACTGAATCTGCAAAGTATCTGTTACTAATCTGCGTTCGCAATTCATTTGCCAAACATGTAAGCAAACACGAGTTTTAGGAAAAACAACTGTAATGCCTACTCATAACGTTCAGTTTTCGCTACAACTTCATATTTTTTATGACTTTTTCAACAGTACTAGTCGGTCTAAAATTAACTTTATTTACACTTACATAAAGTTGATGTTTGTTTACATGTCTAGCGTTCGCAATTGAACGCACATTAGGGATTTGCCGAATTGACTTCAATATTTTCAGAGAAAAATATCTTGTTCAGCAATAGACACTGAAAGAAAATTATTGAAATGGGAGTACTTTGCTTGTGATGATAGAGGGCGAGTCTGTGGCTCATTCTGCTTCTTTTCGTGTGGTTAGTGACTAACCTGGTGTCAGAGTTATAAAGCCGCCCATGGGCCCCTGACTTGGCTTCACATGCCGTCGAGAAATATCGCTCAGGCATGCCGGTTTCCTCACGATATTTTCCTTCACCGTTTTTGAAGCAAGTGATAATAATAATTATACAACACGCACATGAATCCGAAAAGTCAGAGGTACGTGCCTTAGGTTCAAACTCGAGACATGACTTAGCAGTCCGATGGTCACATCACTAGGCTAGGTTCACTTTAAACAGGTGAAACTTTCGATCTATGAGGTTTATTATTTAATTTATTTATTTATTTAATAAAACATAAAACGGCCAAGGCCAATTACATTAGTTAAAGAAATAGGCAAAACCTCAAACACATGATTAAAGTACAGTAAACAAAAGTATATAACTACACGAGTCATACGCTCATCTCACAATACTCCAGACATACAGACAAGATCTCCTTCCATTCATCCGCGAACACATCACAGTCAGGCTTAGCGTCCAAGAGAGCGTTGAGCGCAGAGAATGTGCGAGGGACAGGAGACTGGGCTCGAGCGACGGTTCGACTCCTAGGCACGGCAAACAATCTATGCCTCCTGCCACGGTTATAGTTTATCGGAGCAAAAAGATGGGACAGTTCATCATGCAGCTCAGGCGCATCAGTTTTTCCATGAAGGATCTTATACATATTTATAATTTGTTATTATCTAACCTTAGGCCCCGATGGTCTTAGGGGCTCGTGACTAAATAAAAATAGCCGGACAGGTCGGTCGAAGGTTAAGCTACACTTGCCGCGGTGGGTTCGGTGACCATCCATTACATATCGAGAGCCCGCCGTGCCTCGGAAAGCACGTAACCGACGCTGGTCCCGGCTGCCATTTGAAGATCTTTGACAGTCGTTACGGTTAGTCAGAAGCCTAAGTCTAACCAGTTTTACCAAGAGGTATTGTGTTTCCCAGCAACTGGGTTGTGGAGTTCAGATAGGCAGACGGTCCATGTAAAATACTGGTATTCAGCTGCATCGGGTTAGACTGGAAGCCTACCCCAACATGGTTGGAAAAAGAGTCGGCAGATTTTAGGCCCCGATGATCTTACAAAATATTTATGACTGGTACGAGTAGTCAGAAGGTCAGATTCCAACATTTTAGTACTTACGAGTAAATACAATGAAAAATAAATCCACGTCAGATTATTTAACGGAATGGTGGTAGGGAGTTGGCACAAAGAGCATGGTTTAATTTGTGGAAGCTTTTAAATGGAAATTGTAAGCGCTATTGTACATACCTTTATAGACTGTAAGCTTTCTGAAGAAAAAAAAAAATAAAACAAAAAAAAATTAGAGAGGTCTTGGGACACCCGGTTTCCTTTCGCTTTTGCACACTTTCTGGTACTGTCTGGTATTAATGCTGAAATTAACCTTTTTGGCGCAGCCGTGAGGCACACACTATTGTTGTTAAAACATTATTTTCACTTTTTTATTTGTTACACTGTGTTATTTGTATTTTGTATTTCACGTGCTGTGTCCAAATAAACGATATTCTTTCTTTCTTTTCTTTACGATTTCATTACGTAACAAAAGAGCCGAGTTAAGCCTCGTGCAGATTGGCGCGACGTGACACCGGTAATTGTTCCACCGTGAAGTTTTCTTAGAAATTGTATTGTTAGAGTCACATTGCACCGTCGCGTCGCGTCAGTCTGAACGAGGCTTTATGCAGAAACCTGGAAAGATTACTATACTTTTATGTACTATGCAGAGTTTGTACCAAAAATACAGAAATCCACCTATTTTGCTGACGCTACTCCTAAAACCGTCTCCATTTTAGATATTTCAGCCATCGTTGGTAAGTCTGTAATGATAGTGTTACAGTGTGACGGCGCGTCGCATTCTGCTAAAATATGGTGCACCCGGGTGTAACATACTGCAGCGAGTTATTATACGCGAACTACTTTTGTTGCAGAATGGAACTAATGCGAGTTTATAACGTTAATATTTAATCTGGGTTATTTTCCAAATGTAAACATAACATAACATCAAGCCTTGTTTCCCCGAAGGATTTGCCAGAGATGTACTTAGGTCGGGTCACACCGAAATGGCAGCTGCCGGCAGCGACGTGGCGAGCACTTTCAGTGTGAAATAATTTTAAACTTTATCTACATATTTAAAAAACCAGTATCGCTTGAAAAGCTTGAAAGGACTCGAGGCCGCCTGTGGTGACGCGAGCGGCCGCGTGTCACGCGCACCTTGTAGATGGTTCTGCCTGCGGCTGCCAGCGGCGACGCGAGGCCGCTCGCGGCACCGCGGGCGGTCGCGCGTATGTAATGTAGAAACTAAACTAGTCAAGAGGAGACTAGGCACGTGAGATCTGGAGGTCGCGCGACGCCGAAGGCCGCTGGCGGACGCTGGCAGTCGCTGACGGCCGCTGACAGCCGTTGCTGGCCGCTGCCATTCCTGTGTGACTCGGCCAGTTATGTTTAATTCCCATGTAATAGGGGGCGAGCCTATTGCCATCAACCGGGCACAACTCCAGACTCCGGGCTGCTACTGAGAAATTCCAGATAGAAAAACCCATGAACATTTTGCATGAACCAACCATGCCAGCCATGAACGCTCATCCTTTCAATTGAACCAAGGACCGTGTGCCTATATTATTTTTCCAAATGAAGTGTTTGTTCCTTATTAAAATTGTATGACTATTAATACTGACTGTAATTGACCCACTGCAAAGTAAAGCTGCGATCGTGCATAGACGGAACCTTCAATGAATACCTATGTACATTTTTCAGGACCTTTTCAGGTTTCTTTACAATCTATTTTGAAGTGAAAACTTCTTTAGCGCTCTTTCTGAGCAGTAAACACAGAATATTAATACTCAAAAAGAGGGGCAGTAAACGAAACTGAACCGTCACGCTAGGGTCGGTGATGCTGAATCGGGTATACTCGGCTCCGTTCGGTTGGTGAAGCTGAATCGCGTATGCTCCAGTACGCACACACCCTCTTTTTCTTGCTTCGTCTGTGGTTTATTACATAATAATACTTTAAAAACATTTACAGAATGTTGATACGATGATGAGAGGATTATTCAGTCAGAAAGGTTAATAACTGGACCGAGAACAGTCGTCTCGTTCTTTTTAGACTTGATACCTTCTAAAGTAAGAACGTGCGACTATTTTATTCATTCATTTGCGTATACTTTTTAATTGCCGTTGTTTTTTATTGATACTAAGGCTGGTTTCACAGCTGTCCGAGACACCCGTTCGGGCCTTCCGTCCACGGGAGACGAAACTGACCAGTGATCGGACTCGCCATGTAATGACATTCTTGAGACATCTTGCGCTAAAGTTTGGGCGACCGACCTCTGCTCGGGTGAAAATACGGAGAAAACGAATTTTCCCAGATCGATTTTTCGCCCCCCGTAAACCCTTATAGTTCAACTTTCATCGAAATCGTTAAAGCCGTTTTTCAGAACGTTATTACCAATACCTATTTCCCTTGGTCACGCCATCACGTGTGTACGACTGGACCAATTTCGCTAATTCTTTTTTTGTTGTGCTTGTTATTGTTTTGAAAAAAGTAGGATAAGGTTAGGTTAGGTAGGTGAAGGTAGGTATGTTAGTAGGTAGGAATGTAGGTAGGTGTAGGTACGTGTAGGTAGGTAGGTATGGTAGGTAAGGTAGGTAGATAGGCAGGTGCGCCGTAGATAAGTAGTTAGTGCTACCCGTGCGAAACCGGGACGGGTAGCTTCTTCTTCTTTTCGTGTGGTTAGTGACTAACCTGATGTCAGAGTTTTAAAGCCCCCCATGGGCCCCTGACTTGGCTTCACAAGCCTTCGAGAAATATCTCTCAGGCATGCTGGTTTCCTGACGATGTTTTCTTTCTCCGTTTTTGAAGCAACTGATAATTATACAATACGCACATGAATCCGAAAAGTCAGAGGTACGTGCCTTGGGTTCGAACTCGAGACCTATGACTGTGCAGTCCGATGGTCACACTACTAGGCTATCACACTCTCTTGCTATAAGAAGGCTATACTATGGTACCAACTCTATGCATATCCTTCGCCATTCCCTTAAATAATAAAATTCAAAGAAACGATAATTTTTATGTATGCAATTTCTCTGCTAGCACGCAGAGCCTTCTTGGTATTTCCTATTCTAGTAACTAGGCCAAGTGATTTTCACTTCAATTATTTGGCAATGCTATCTGCTTGCGCCAGTCACTTGTCAATTCAAACGAAGAGAAACTAAGTAAGAAAACACCTTTTCCTCTCCGATTTCATGAACAAAACGCCAACGAACCTTACTTCCATAACAAGGGAGGCTCCTATACACATTTGTTCATAAATCGTTTCAATTACATAGACCGTCGACCCACTGAACTCAATTGTCTGGGAAGGTCACTCGGAATTATCAATATCTTCGGATCGGAACGCAAAAGGAAAAATCTGCAGTCAGCAGGCGGCACGTGATGTACATATCTGAAGATATGGAGCGTTGGATGGGCTAGTGACTTGAGCTAGTGGGTAGAATAGTCCAACTAATATTATAAATGTGAAAGTTTATATGTCTGGATACTTGTTACTCAATCACGAAAAAAAATCTGAACAGATTTGGATAAAATTTGGCACATGGGTAGTTTATAACCTGGATTAACACATAGGATACTTTTTATCACGGTAGTACGTTCCCGAGGGATAATTTCCGACATAAACGTGGGCGAAGCCGCGTGCAAAAGCTAGTATCTAGTACTTGAATGACACTGATAAGAGTGTTTTTTTACACGACTGCCCAAAAAGCGAGTTTTCGTAGAAACTAACATACATACAATCCTGAAAACAGGGTTCATGTATATGAGTTTCTTTGTTCCACCATAACTTCTAAATGCCTGAACAGAGTTGGATGAATATATGATGGATGTATGGGTTATCGTTAGAATCCTTACAACGAAAAAGTTGAGAGACGTAACCTGACGTTAAGCGGTTTTAATCTGTGAATTAAGACCACAAGTCTTAATTCAATTCAATTTATTCAGTAACAATCTACATTGTGTTCTAAATAATCCAACATTAAACATTACACAAAAACGAGGGGTGTTCAATAAATAGTGAGAATGCGATACATTCTCCTTGGAAAGAAAAAAAATAAATACTGGCTGGCATAGCCCAGACATTAGTTAAGATGATAATAAAAAAAGCAATTAATTCTCTTTTGGTTTTTAAAAGTAGAAGTCTATTGTTTGCGTCGTTTCGGAACGTGTTCTTAAAAATGGATAAAATTGAAGTTCGTGCGGTAATAAAATATCTCTGCTTGAAAATTTTTACTACGGAGCAGGTAAATCAAGACTTGAGAGCAACATTAGGGGTTCATGCTCCTCCATATTCTACGGTTGCGCGTTGGTGTGCTGAGTTCAAGCGAGGAAGAACTTCCACTAACGATGACCCACGAACGGGACGCCCCATTACAAAATGACGATGTAAAAATATTATTATGAAAATACATGCAATTCAATTTAAATTATGAAATAAAGTGTAGTTAAGATTTAAAACGTAATGTGTTGGTAAGGCATCACCAGTAAGCAGTTAATGCTTAGTTCGGATTGTATATATAGGCAAGTGACTTGAACAAGTAGGAAAAAGAGCCGCTGTCAATATTGCCAATATTGTGTTGTATTGTATTATAAGTAACCGAGTTACGTTACTAGTTAAGAAAGTTTGCTGAACTAATAATAACGATCTCATGGAATAATTTTGCAAAATATCGCCTAAACGCTGATGAGGAGCGTTTGAATTGGCAAGTGACTGGCGCTAGTAGATAGCATTATCAAAAAATTTAAGTAAAAATCACTTGGCCTAGTTACTAGAACAGGAAATACCAAGAAGGCTCTGCGTGCTAGCAGAGAAATTGCATACATACAAATGACCCTTTCTATGAATTTTATTATTTAAGGCAATGGCGAAGGATATGCATAGAGTAGGTACTATAGTATAGCCTTCTTATAGCAAGAGATAGCCTAGTGATGTGATCGTCAGACTGCCAAGTCATAGGTCTCGAGTTCGAACCCAAAGCACGCACCTCTGACTTTTCGGATTCATGTGCATATTGTATAATTATCACTTGATTCAAAAACGGTGAAGGAAAACATCGTGAGGAAACCAGCATGCCAGAGAGATTGTTCTCGACGGCATGTAAAGCCAAGTCAGAGGCCCATGAGCGGCTTTAAAACTCTGACACCAGGTTAGTCACTAACCATATGAAAATAAGAAGAAGTGTAGCGGCATCTACATCGCTACATGCAAACTACGCATCAAAGACCTGACGTCACACAACATCCTGACGTCACACAAATCCTGCATCGCGCAATTAGAGTTTACCGCGCGATAAACATATATACAAGCTTCCCGACTTCAACCTCAGGGCAGTTGCCCGCCAGACACAACAACCGTCTGGTCGGAGGATCCTCCCTTTTCTATGGTGGATGAGTGAACTTTACACCCTGTTCATCATACCCCTAAATTGGTGACCCCGAATATGAACGTCAACGCAGCCTTCGTGCAACTACTTCAGCGTGACGTCATCATCACTCCCGCAAGCTTTCGTGAGGCGAGTCACACAGCCAGTCAGCACCCACGGCTTCAACGGGTATCCTGACCACCAGCATGCAGCGAACGCGCATTCCTGGTCATCACCCTCAGCCACAACCCAGCGCTGTACCACATCCGACCCACTAGATCATAACGCAGCGCTACCCCGACTCACTGGGGAACCACCACAGACAGTTCCAACTCACCGCGAACTATGCGGCACCCGGTTCCAACTCACTGGAACCACAGCTGGCACCTGGCACTGTGAAGCATTGCAAGATTTAAGACTCAACCCACTATCGACCTTCGGTCTCCGGAGGGGAGTGATGTAGCGGCATCTACATCGCTACATGCAAACTACGCATCAAAGACCTGACGTCACACAACATCCTGACGTCACACAAATCCTGCATCGCTCAATTAGAGTTTACCGCGCGATAAACATATGTGACCTCCATGATAATCACGTCACATGTTAATTTGCCAAATTAGATTTCCCAGAATACCCATCTGCAGACGCAGATAAATATTTAACGATACGAGAGTAAACAACTGCCATAAAGCTGGAAGACTCTTTGATTACAACATTTACAACTGACGATCATTAAAGTAAGCGAAAGAAATTAATTTAAAACGAGCCGGATTGAAAAGTTTCCGAGCACTGCTTTAACAATTTGCACGGCGGTCTCTGAATATTTTAATACGCGAAGCAAGGTTTTATGGGACTTTGGGTGTTTTTGTATGGTGTTGGTAAGATATGGGGGAATTTGTTGATTCTCTTGAGAAATAGAATTAAAAAATGGAAAATGGCGTAAAATTGCGGCAGAAAAATGTATGGTGTTATTACTTCCCAAGAATTAGAATAGGACCCTCAAGGAATTGGGAAGCATATAGCCAAGGTGAACGCCTAGACGTGACACTGTGTTCGGAAATCGTATTGTTTTAGACTGTGGATCTACATCGCCACATGTGAACTACGCATCAAAGACCTGACGTCACACAAAAATCCTGACGTCACATAAATCCTGCATCGCGCAATTAGAGTTTACCGCGAGAACAGCATATATAAAACTTCTTCGACATCAATCGTTGGGCAGTTGCCCGCCAGACACGACAACCGTCTGGTCGCAGGATCCTCCCTTTTCTATGGTGGATGAGTGAACTTTACACCCTGTTCCTCATACAAAAGAAAGAAGCAAAAGAACCCCCCCGAGCTCCCCTAAAGAAGCAAGAGAGTTTCTAGAATTATCTAACAGGAAAACTCAAATACGTTTTCGCTCGATGTGTTAACTAAATATTTGTTTACTTCCCCTATTTGAGCAGCTCATTGGCTATGTGGTTGAAAGTCAACCGTAAGTGTGTGCATTGACTTCAAAGTTTTCGTTACCACACGGTTCGCACTTTAGATAATACTGGATTTTCATAGTTAGCTTGCCAAAAAGTTAGTTCAAAGCACAAATAACTAAACTCGATCGAGCAATCATAATGTTTGGTACCCGGTAAAAAAAACCGGCCAAGTGCGTGTCGGACCACGCACAATGAAGGCTTCCATTGTTGGGATTAATTTATCCCAAGAACAAACCTAACATTGTCGTTGAAAAACATGTGTTCCAATACATTCCAACTGCAAATGTAAGTTTGTACGTACAATATTGAGAGATTTATCATGTTATTTTAAGACCATAGACTTCTTATAGGTTTTCCTGTAATTTATGGGTAAAGAACCATTCTCTGACATTGTTTTCATAATTTTAGGCTCAGTAGTTTCGGAGATAAGGGATAATAGGAATGGTAAATTTTCATCGACTTTCTTAATTATCTTTAAAAGGGTTTATATTAAAATGATTTAAAAAAAAATTGTCGATCTTCGCAATAAGCACTTTTGATATGTCACACGGTACAGTTATCAAAACTTTTTTTTAAATATTCTTGGCCCCAAAAGAGACCCGCATATTCAAAATTCATTTACTTACGTCACACATCCGTGTTTGGATCATAAAAATACATAATATGTGTACCAAATTTCAACTTAATCGGTCCATTAGATTCGGAGCAAATTGGCTGTGACAGACGGACAGACAGACAGACACAGGAGTGATCCTATTAGGATTTCGTTTTTTTCCTTTTGAGGTACGAAAACCTAAAAACAACACACTGATAAGGAGGCAAACTAGGACCTTGTAAAATCAAATTGACACCTTGCAAACCGGAACACAACAATATTCAATACTTGACGACAAAAATGGTGAGTTTTCTGGGCGATATCCTTCCAAAGCTGCACCACCTAGTACTAACTAAACACTATTTGATTAGCATGTATGTTACTAGAACTCAGTAGCTAGTCAGTTAGGACCCAGTAGCTAGTCAAATGGAACCCAGTAGCTAGTCAGATAGAAACCAGTAGCTAGTCAATTAGAACCCAGTAGCTAGTCAATTAGAACCCAGTAGCTAGTCAGTTAGAACCCAGTAGCTAGTCAGTTAGAACCCAGTAGCTAGTCAGTTAGAACCCAGTAGCTAGTCAGTTAGAACGCAGTAGCTAGTCAGTTAGAACCCAGTAGCTAGTCAGTTAGAACGCAGCTCGCCATCTTGGCACGTCCGTAGCATCACGTAGCAGTACTTACCCCGGCTATAATTATTCGTTGAGCCCGGATCTGCAGCCGCACCGCGTTGATATTCAATTATACAACAAATATAAATTATTATATGATTTATGTAACAAAATTTAGAGTTATAAATTCAATACATCTTTTTCTAATAGCAACAGCAGTGCAAGTTGAACTTCTACGTGAAAAAGCAAGCTAAGCTAGTACTAACTGTTCCTATTTTTAAATTGCTCTGTGTGTCTTTGGGATCTGCTAGCACCGTGTGTTGCAGGTGGCGTTAAACATTGTCCATTAGGTGGGCAGTGGTCCGATTTAAAAATCAGCTAGAAAAATATAATGAAAGACATACACAAAATTACAGAAACAGCCGTTCGATTCTGTAAAAATATCACCGTGAAACTTAGGTGAAGTGAGCATGAAGTGAGCTGTCAATAGTGTTAATCCCTAGCATCCTGCTGGTCGATTCTGTGGCAGTGACAGCTCACTTCACGCTCACTTCACCTAAGCTTTACGTTAATATTATTGCAGAATCGACCGACAGATCAATAAAACAGACATATTTACACTCAGGAAGGAATAACAATAAAAAAGAATACACAAAATTAGCAAACAAAAAAGTCAAACTAACAAATAACAATCAAATAATATTGGCACAAAGAAAAACATCTTTCGTCTATCATTTTACAATGATGTCACTTGGAGCAAAGCAAAGTTAATGCTATGCTTTACTTTGAACACTAAAATCACTAAACTCAGTAACAGTCCGGAGTCTGGACTTGTGCCCGGTTGATGGCAATAGACTCACCCCCTATTACATAGGACTAAAAATAACTGCCAAAATGTAGGTGTACTATTAGGTACATCTCTGCCTAACCCTTCGGGGCTTATAGCCCGATCGATATTATTTATTGTAAACCAATTGAAACCACTTATGAAAGACGTTAGCCAATTCTGCGCCAGAAACTACGTAACAATATTACGTGATGTTAAACTAATTAACACGGCCTTTTGATGTAATACTCTTGATTAGTAGCGATATAGTAGTCGTGTACTTACTTGTAAAGCTAATTGCACACTTGTAACTACAGTTAGGTACGACGTTTACTCGATTTGTGACTGGTAATAATTACTATCCTTACATCTGTGGATGCTCTTTATGAAATTGGCGTTTGTGGTTGGTGTTGCGCAAACTCAAACTCAACGCATTAATTTCAAATAAACCAATTTAAGTTACTTTTGAATTGTCAAAGGGTCGGTCATCAGTCAGAAATATGAAGATAGTAGCCCATTCGAAAGCGTAGTAGGTTCTTAAGGACAAGAACGGGCAAGAAACTCAACGGACACTCTTATGTTACAAAATATTGGTTACATCATTCGTGTGGAAATTATATACGTACATGTGAGAACAATGTAGAAAGACATAGCTTCATATTTCTGACTTACCGAGTCCTTGACAATTTTATTAAAAAATGCCTAAAATTAAGTATGTTTTACGCAAATGGGGTGCAGTGGCTCTCCATGGGTTGGGTAGTTAGTTTACAGGTGCAAAACTACTCACAATGATACCGAAAGTCACTCGTTGTTTCCATTATAATGGTATATTTTTTTATACTGGACCATAACTGGGAATCTTCTGGTTACGGAGATATTGAAGGTCAAAATTTCAACATCATGTTTTTTTACAAAAAAAACATTTAAAATGTTTAAACTTAACTTTTAATACCCCCACGATGCCTGTTCCGTTGCATGCACCCTTAAGCACTGCATTGCGTACTACAACAGTAAATTTTCACACCAAAAATAAAAGTAGTTTCCCAGCGATCATTACTGGGATTATTTTTGCACCAAGTTACGTAGTTTGATGTACAGAATGCGTGGATGACGGCTTCGTCAAGGGTCTTTTTACACCCGGTATGTGACCTCCATGATAATCACGTCACATGTTAATTTCCCAAATTAGGTTTCCCAGAATACCCATCTGCAGACGCAGATAAATATTTAACGATACGTGAGTAAACAACTGCCATAAAGCTGGAAGACTCTTTGATTACAACATTTACAACTGACGATCATTAAAGTAAGCGAAAGAAATTAATTTAAAACGAGCCGGATTGAAAAGTTTCCGAGCACTGCTTTAACAATTTGCACGGCGGTCTCTGAATATTTTAATACGCGAAGCAAGGTTTTATGGGACTTTGGGTGTTTTTGTATGGTGTTTGTAAGATATGGGGGAATTTGTTGATTCTCTTGAGAAATAGAATTATGTAAAATGGCGTAAAATTGCGGCAGAAAAATGTATGGTGTTATTACTTCCCAAGAATTAGAATAGGACCCTCAAGGAATTGGGAAGCATATAGCCAAGGTGAACGCCTAGACGTGACACTATGTTCGGAAATCGTATTGTTTTAGACTGTGGATCTACATCGCCACATGTGAACTACGCATCAAAGACCTGACGTCACACAAAAATCCTGACGTCACATAAATCCTGCATCGCGCAATTAGAGTTTACCGCGAGAACAGCATATATAAAACTTCCTCGACATCAATCGTTGGGCAGTTGCCAGCCAGACACAACATCCGTCTGGTCGGAGGATCCTCCCTTTTCTAATGAGGATGAGTGAACTTTATACCCTGTTCCTCATACCTATAAAGGACAAAGACATCCGTCAGCCTTCAAAGCAAGAGTGAACAGGCATCTTCTGGGGTTGCTCGTTCCATCGTAGACTTCATCCATTGCTTTCCGCAAGGCGAGATCGAGCTCAATTTTCAAAAGTTAACTTTACGAGTTTGAACTGTATCCCTAATTGACGAAGCTTTGATGAGCAAGTTATAGTTAAAATACAAAAGAAAAACGCTACTTTAACTAGGAACACCATCGTATTTAGTACGAAAGTGTGACCTTTGGGAAACATGGAGCCCATTACAGGCCGTAGTAAGTAATGTAAGTATGTAGTAGAACAGGACAAAGTGAACCCCATAGTGCCTGCTCAACAGCTGTTCACCTGTACATTTTTCATTCCATGACATTTCTGTCCTACTTCTGACGACAAACAAACATAATGGGGCATTGTGTGTTATCTGTGGAGTGTCAATTCATTGTCCGTGTCACTGGTGTGTGCGTGACATATGTGCGAGTCTGACGTCACTGCGGCCATTTTGAATTTACAATGACTGGCGTATGTCAGTTTGGTTGGAAGGTTTTGTGATTGGACGGCTTACTATATAATTAGTTGGCCACTGATGAATTGGTTTAGGGTTTGTTAATCCGCTTAAGAAGGGCCAGTTCTTAGCCTGAATTTACCCGTACAAATATTTCAACCTACAAGATGTTACTTATCGTAAATATTCGATTTTTATGATCTAAAATCACCACAAACTGCTCAGTATGAAATGAAATGAAGTTGTTTATTCTGTAAATAGGATATCCGAATCACTTTTACACGTCATATTAAAAATAAGCTACCAAATTGAATGATTATACTCTCGATAAACCATCTACTTTGGGAGCTGATGAAATGATTTCCAACATTTTGCGGATTTTAATGGATTTTAGCATGCGTGCCAAACCGCAGTGCCAAACATGTTGAAGGTTTTACATCAATTGACTGGCATTTTAACGAAAATATTTGCAACCATGATTTTTAATTCAATGACGCCGGAATATTTTATTACGCTTCTATACTTACAGTTTTTGGAATAATGTACAAAAATCAAATGTAGCTAGTACCGTACCTATCAAATTAAAATCTTTATTTATAAAAAATTCAAATGTTAGTTAATTAAGTAATCCATGTATTTCCTAATCTAATTTATGAATCCAATTTAAATTACTGTCTATTAATATGCATGAGTTGTGTACACCATTAAGGCGCGTTTTTATTGCCGATAATAACGGATGCGATATCTGTTTTCAGTACATTTTGTATTAGGACGGCCACGAAAATAAACACTTTATTTATTTTTTGAGAGCGGGAAATTATCAAATAACTTCTCCCGCTCTGGACGGAGCGGGAGGGCGTGTCAAACTCTTACTGACTAAAACCCACCCGTGTTGCCTGTACATTGCTAGGGGCCACGGTATCCCTTTCGGCCTTTCCCGCGACCCCGGCAGGCAACGGTCCTAGCGGACCCCATCAGTTGTGCTGACATCTCTTTGAGGCGCGCGTGGAACACAACGCGTCATCGATCCGGGCCTCTTCCATATCGGACGACAAGCTACCCATTGCTCACCGTCTGCAAGCGCGCGCCTCCGGTGGCCGGAAATCGGCCTGCAACCTCCGACCCTCGCGTAGAGCCTCCGACAGGAGGCGTTTGGACCCCCTAGATTGGGCAGGAGCCGCTTCAAGGCAGCCCCGCCCCGCTCCAGTCTGGGAGTCAAACGTCGGAAATGCTCCACGAAGTTCCACCGGCTGTCGAGGACGAGTGCCAGATACTTCATCGTCGACTTGACGCCGATGTGAACCCCTCCTACCGTCATTTGGGAACCCGACGGACGAAGTTATACACTGCTGTGATAATAACGACGCTATAGAATTAGGACGCTTGCGTTCCTCCGTCCTGCGATATTCCGATATGAGATCTTAGAACATTTTGTATTAAGACGCATACCATCTTACACACAACTGGGGGAGCCTGTAGTGTACGTTACACGCAGACGTAAGAAATATCGGACGATAAAACGCAGCTGTGTCCAAGGAATTGAGATGCATTATCGCATTCGATATTATCAACCGATGAAAACGCGCCTGTGGCGGAGAGCCTTTAAGTGGGATATTTACACAGAACAAACATCCTATGTGTACAAAATGTTTTTTTTTTTTTTGGACTGGGGCGTCTCGCAGTTGACCACTAAGGTCCTGGCTGCTTAACCGGGCTTTCCTGTGGCTGCCTTAAGCTTCTACACTCAAAGCCTCCAGCCAGGGGCAACTATTCTAATTAAAGCTAGGCGAACGGTCGCTAAGGGCTCCCCCTATGGGGTACGGCTTAGGGCGTTCGCTGAGGGGAGGACAGCAAGAGGGACAGGCTGGATCAAAAATATATCATGATTATTGATCGGGGAATTTAAAGCTACAGGCTCAGCAGCGACGCGGGCTGGCGCATTGTCGAGCAAGGGTCGGGGGGGAATAATTGCAAATATGTCGTTGGTGTCCCTAATAAATAAATAAAAAGTGGCTGTCAAAGACTGGATGCGGAAGGTGGAGAACCGGCTGTTGTTGCGCTATTTGGAAGCAGGTTACACCCAGCAGTGTATTGTGATAGGCTGCGCTAGTTAAGCATACGTGCTTTTATAGGACAATAGCATTCATAGTTTCAAGATAGACAGTGTATAGAGTGCCGCTATATCCTTATTGGATATAGTGCCGCTAGCGGCATACTAATCGCGCTGCCTTGGCCCGGCTACAGTGCCGTAAGCATTGCATTGTCAAAACCATTACATCTTCTTGTAACTAACGGGTCCTGGCATGCGTTGTTTGGTCACAGTTCTAACCTAACCTAACCTACCTTTCAGCCATTTTCATTTGCTCCTTCAGTTTTCGTAAACTCGGTCTTTTTGTACGTACAAATACGATCAATCAATACAAAGGGCAGCTCAACAATCAATCAAAATAACAAGTGACAGTGACAGTGACAATGCAATGCTTACGGCACTTTAGCCGCACCGAGGCAGCGCCACTATTATGCCGCAAATATTGCCAATTTATCTGATAGGGATAAAATGCGGCACTCTATACACTTCCTTCAAGATAAGTCAAATTGTCTTATGCTCGATTCCTATAAACGAAAACGAGTCGTTCGTTTTGCTTACCGATGGTAGCTTTTTTTGTGCTAAAATGGGCATGTAAATAGATTCGTAAGCTTATTTTACCTGTGATAGCCACTTCCATATGGGAGGGTCTACTATGCAAAGCTATGATGTCTTAACTTCATTATTGGTAAAGAGTACAAGAGTCATCATTTTAACCAATAACGGTTCGTAAATCTTATTAATCGGCTATTAGTCATTGTACTGCTTTTCGAGGTTATACAAATGTTAAATTCATTTAGTAATGGACAGATAATGCACAGTCTACACCGCTGGGTCTAGAAGCATGAAATATTGCACAAACTCTTGTGCAAAATTTTCCTTATTAATGGAAAATTTGCACTAAGGATTTTGTTTTTGAAAATTCATACTTTATAGGAGCTAAACAGGGGATGAATATTTGTATGGAAACTCGTTATTTTTGTCGATGGGAAATCCCTTCGGGCAGACCAATATATTCATACTAACAATATTTTCTATACACAGGTAAATTACAAAGGTAATAAAATAAGTAAATGTTTACAGTTTCATTTAGTTTTTAGCTGAAAACGGGAAATTGGAGCAAATTAACATAAACTCTGTGTTTGAACTACGAGTATGAACCGAAATATTGTGGCTTTTATACGACTTTTGTGCTAGGGTTAAAGCCAAACTAACATTTCGTATATCTCTTAGTTTTGTATGAACTGAGTTACTTCTGCAGTTTATGTGGATTTTTATGTGGTTAAGAATTTTACAATTAAATTCAACGTTATTTAGAAAAGTTAAGAGGACTACAGGACCTAAACGTGCCTAAACGCAAGTTAAGGCTAATGGCCGAGTCGCACCGGAATGGCAGCGGCAAGTAGCGGCAAGTAGCGGCAGGCAGCGGCCCCCGGCGTCCTCGCGCGACCGTCAGATCCCACGCGCCTAGTCTCCTCTTGACTAGTTTAGTTTCTACATTACATACGCGCGGCCGCCCGCGGTGCCACGAGCGTTCTCGCGTCGCCGCTGGCAGCCGCGGGCAGAACCACCGACAAAACGAGTGGCGCGCGGCCGCTCGCGTCACCGCGGGTGTCCTCGCGACCTTTTCAAGCTTTTCAAGCGATACTGGTCTTTAGTTTAAAATTATTTCACACTGAAAGTGGTCGCCGCATCGCTACTGGCCACTGCCATTCCGGTGTGACCCGACGCTAAGCGTATGCAAGCAGAGCAGTTTTTGTAATGCCTGAATGTACTGGCAGCTGCGTACGCTGCGGCGCAGGCACTTGCGACGCAGATATGTGTCTGTTCTGTTCTGTGCCTCGTTGTAGAGCCGGCACAGAAATCTGCGCGACGCGTGCAGGTAATCACTTGTTATTTGAGACGCAGGTAACGCAGTCCGACTGTCTATTGTTTGTACTAGCTAGGACGCGAATGTGTCTGTGTAGCTGCGTTCGCAGCGTACGCTCGCGGCCTATGTCTGCCTCGCCTGCCCTACCCTGCAAAATCTGTACTGTGCTGTGCTGCGTCACCTGCCTCTCAGCATACGCTTAACCTTATGATGCCTAAAAGTATATGATCCACTGCAGTAAACAAAATCAGAAAAATATATAATATCCTTCAGGATATAATGCTAGTAAGATAGTGTGTTTAAATCATAATACAAGTTATTTGATACGATAGAAAAAAAATATCTCTAAACATTTCTTTAAACGATTAAAAATCATATTAATATACATGCAATCATTCTGATTTATTGTCAGATTATTCTACAAGCAACATATTACCGTAATAGTGTTATAATTTTTTAGTTTAATAAATCGTTTAATTTTTTAATTGATAATAGGGATGATGCCTGGGTTAAAAAAAAAAAAAACTAATTATTCCGTCAGTCAGATAATAAAAAAAAATTGACATGTATTTTTTGCTTTCTCATATTAATTAGTAGATTATTAACCAAGGGGATAAAGCAGTGTCTTCTGTCGCGGGTGACGATTTAAATCGCGAGCGTAACGAAGGACTCGAGGTTTACTCCCGAGCGTAGCGAGGGTGTTAAAAACTTAAATCACGAGCGAAGCGAGGGATTTAAGACGAGTCCTGAGTGTAGCGAGGGATTTAAGTTCACCCAAGACTAAGACAGCTTTATCACCGAGGAAAATACTCTACTTTTCGTACCATTTGCGAAAAAATTAACACAATAATAATATGAGATAAGCATTTATTAAAAATAATGACAATTAAAAGTAAAAGTTAACATTCGAAACATTGGTCCAATTATTGATAGAGAGAGTTACATTTTTGTTTGGTACATTTATTGTTGATGAGTTGATTTGAGTATTTCTCTGTTCTTGCGTCTGAGGAACTTGCGTTTCATTGTAGATAGTATACGTCGGAGATAGTGGTGGTGGTACATCGTGAGTTACGGACGAAGATAAAATGCCGGAAGTTGATGGTTGTGGCTCTGATGGACTAAGTTTTATATTTTTGTTAATTTGACTGCTTAATATGGTTTTATTCGCCATTGAGCTTTCGATATAACCCTCAGCTACTCCATCAGAGCTCCAACCACCGTGTCTTTTTATTGACGTAATATCCGCCCTTAAATCATGTATACGTACTTTTGTGGCCAGAAAAATTTCGTCAGGAGCCATTAAGAAATTTTCCACATTTTGAGTCGTAAACATTTTAGACTTCTTTGCGCAATGTCCTTCTGATTTTCTTTTTTAAAAAGCCAGTAATTTCGTGAATATATTTATTTCAATGCTGTGTTTGATGCTTATTGTAGCTTTCAGTTTTGAGTATATGCACCAAAGTGTATTCGGATTCTTTGTCTTGGATAAATAATCAAAATAGACAAGAAGTACTGATTCTGAAATTGATAGGCCTTTCGCACTTCTCCACGTTGAAAATTCTTCATAAGTTTTTAAATAATTTTCCTTGGATTTTGTTGGAAGCAAATTATTTATAATTGCGGCAGCATTTGCACTGATGGAATCCGACAATTCACTGTCACTGTCGCTTTGATTTAACATCGTAACTTATTTTTAGAACATTAACTTATTTATAAAAATAAATTAAAATAAACTTAACGTTTATGTATTTGAAGAAAACAAAAACGCGGCAAATTCCTAGACTAATATTTTTTTGTCGGAAAAGCAAAGGCATCAAGCTCATACGGCCTCGTCAGTTTTCGTAATTTTATTTAATAATCATAACTGCATAATAAATGCGTATTCCTTTTTCAAAAAGATGTATAATGCTTTATTTCATTGCAATTTGTTATTTTTATATTATTTTCAACACAATGTTTCCATATTGTTATGAAATAAATGACTTATGACTTATGACTTATGACTTTATATACAAACTCAATGGTGTAAACACAGATGTAGTTCAGTATAAATTTCGGTAAGTATTCCAAATTTAAATCACATTCTCCCCCTAGAGGATGAATGAAATTCAGTACAATTTTCTTTCCCTGTTTTTAACAGATTAAAAATGACTATTGTTATGTTCGCTTTTTGTGGCATAGAATGTCACTTTTTTGAGCAAGTGGTACGAAAAAAAAAATACTTAGATAAAACGCATTTTAAGCCAACTTAAACGTACGTAGCGACCCCCACTCCCCAAGGAGTGGTGGTCGCTACGTCACTAGTATGTATAAAATCATACACATACACTCGTGACGTCATGGCACATTTTACCTCAATGTGTCGCTGTAATCTTTAGATTACGTAAGAAAAGAAAAAAAAACGTGTAGAATATTTTTTTATAATCTCAAAGACGGACTAAAAAAAAATTTTAGTCATCATGCCTGTTGCTTCATATTTTGCAACAAACTACCTGCGTTGTGTCATCGCGCTTCTCTTTCTTTTCTATGCAGTCCGACAGTGACCGTTGTTTAGCTGGTAATTTTGTAATTACAATTTTTATAGAACCATTAATTGATTATTTCTGTCGCATGCCAATTTTGTTAGATGTTTTTTGGTTGATAATATGAGTGTAATAATCGAAGTAAAGTACAGCATTATTACACGGCAGATACTATGAGTAGACCGCCGGGACGTCCTAGAAGGACATAATATTATAGTGACCTTATTGGTGATGTTCTTCAGAAAGGTCAGGTGCGTAGTACTTGCAACCGGCGTGCGTGTATGACGTATGAACATAAACGAAGTAAAAGGAGTATGTAAGGATCGTAGCAGGTGGCGTTCTGAAGTTTCTGCCCCAAGGGAAAAAAGGGTGAGTTTATATATGAATGTATAGTATCGTATCTAATCTAAACGTAATATATTATAGGTAGGTAGATAACGGAAAATATAAAATTAGCATCCTTGGTTCCTCCACCACCCCAATCACTGATGCGAGACAATAAACCTTCATATTTAAGTTGCCAACATCCTTTTCCAATCCTCGTATCGCTTTCATCTCACTAATTACGTTCCTAATCAAGGTGCCATCGATCTGAAACCCCATACACACGTAAAGTCGGGTAAGATTAACGGGCAAACATTATCCTCCTTACACGGAGCTCATAACCGGATTACAGCGTTTCCGTCTGGTATAAACCAGTATAAACCGGAATGTACCGGTTTGAACCGCCTTTTGAGGGTACTGGGAGATGCACAAGGTTCAGTCTTTACAACGTTGTAGATGGGACGTTTGCTTTAGGAATCAATAAGTACCCCTTGACTATAGATTTTTCACTCCTTCTAAGCGCAATGTGACATGGATGTATCGAAAAATGTAGATCATGTCATACCTCATCTAACTCCTTTCATTTATTATTCTGTCAAGCCTGCCCTTCTAGTGAATTTAGGCACAGTAATAAGTAGCAGTATTATATTTCCAGAGCGACCTTGAAATAATTACCTACGTCCGAACGGTAGATATAAACCTTCCGCGTCCTTGAGTTACTGCCGCGCACTCGATACTGTTGCGTACTGATTTACACTGAAATTTCGAAGTGCGTCGTGTTGGCCGTTTTCTTTGAATATAAAATACTGTACTTATTCTGTGATTTAGGCACCGTAGAAATAGCTTAGTGACACACTGTCAATATTACTGAATAGAAATACGAAATGTGGCTAACTAGAGAACTAGAATATTAATAATGAATTACAATTTATCAAAACAGTGAAATATTTCTCTATTTATCTATTTGCGACGTTGCCCACCTTCACAATACACGCTCTTAAGTCAACTGCCTAATTGGATTAATTTTGAGCCGAGTTGATATTTTTGGGTTATTTTCCTTTTCTTTATTTAGATTTTATCTTTAACCTTCTGTCTTCGTCTGCTTCGTTGCACGCCAGCTGCAAGCGGTTATATCGGGATTGTCTCCGCTAATGAGAGCTGTAATTACGGCAACGTAGTACTGGATGTGCGTGAGAATAATTGGCACTGGATGGGATGTTGTCATTGTGGAAAAGCTGAATATTTTAACTATAATATTACTGTGGGATGTTGTTTGTGGCTGAAAAAGGCCGGCTTGTTTCTTCGGCTTCGCTAAAGGCGACTAAACAATTATTCTGGTAAAAATATTATTTATTAACCAAGGGTGTAACATGGCTGGCTACCCAGGATACATACATTGGTGAGTGGACGTACATATGTACTTACGTATAAAACTTAAGATTGCCAATTTATCTGCCTTCTAGTAAGCGTGTCGATCGCAATCTATACAACGTTTTCCTTTTGATGTATCATGACTCTAAGGTTATTAGTATTAATAAAAATAATTCAAAAAGTCCCAGAATATAACATAACACTAGACACTCGATGTGTGTATCTAAGTTTCATTCATAAGTACAGGTAAATCATTTTCATTCAAACCAATCATTCATATTTAAAGCTACGAAACTGTGGACTGTGGACGAAATAATCAGAATATGTTTTTATATATTTCACGTAAGTGTATTCTAATTAGATAATCGGGACTTTGTTGAATTATTCTGTATAAAAATGAAAAAAAAAACATTTCAGTTGATTCTTTGACATAGTCTTATTAATACCCTAGAGTTATGAGATATCAAAAAGAACACGTTGTTTAAAGTCGTGCCACAATTTGGGTACGAGTTTGACACCTTCAGTAGCGTCTTTCGTTACAGTACAGACAGAAGGACACTCTGGAAACGAAGTATCCCATTGTGTGTGGAACAGCACCACATTTACACTCCAGGGCGGAGTCATCTGTGAATCTCCAGCTGAGCAGGTTTTCTTTATTTCAGCCTACCAGGGTCCAGAGTCTACTTCAAGGCTTCTTGCTCGGATCTTCAGCAGGTGGAACGAATGGGTTGGGTGAGGTAGTACTATCTCGTTTCTTTTTGGAACCAAGTTCTTGTAAACTTTCAGAAATCGTCACGCTTAAAAGTGTTAATACTTGCGACTGTCTTCTTCTAATTCAAAGAGAAAGAAAAAGAGAGAGAGAAAGAATGCCGGCAGAAAAAACAAAAGACAAGAGTAAAGTGATTGCAGTGTCGTGGGATAAAATTGTACACATCGGCCCGAGTACAATGAGTTAGAAAAAGAAAATATGAATTTGGTCAAAATTAAAATCGAAGACTACATAGTTTGTCGAAGACGACAAACTATGAAAACGACAACAATGACAAAAATATGAAAATTTTCATATTTTTGTCATTGTTGTCGTTTTCATAGTTTTCGAGGGTGCTAAAGCCGATAGTGAGGTCAAAATGTAAATCCAAGGTGGTGGTTGATAAAATTTTAAAAGTTTTCGTCAGTGGTGTCGTTTTCATAGATTTCGAAGGTGCTGAGATTAAAATGTAAATCCAAGATGGCAGCTGCGAAAATTTTGTTTTTGTTTTAAATCATACGCGAGAAGGAACTTCATTCCTGACCGCACACGATACTTTTTTATCTGCCAGTGACAGTGATTAGTTATGCTTCTTGATTATTAAGAGAGATTGTGCTGCTATTCCTTATTACCTACGTTGTAAAATACATACATAAACTCACGCGTTCTTGCCATGGGGGTAGGCAGAAGGTACAGAACGCCACCTGCTACGATCCTTACATACTCCTTTTGCCTCGTGTACGTTCATACATCTAGTCATACACGCACGCCGGTTCGGAGTACAACGCACCTGACCTTTCTGAAGAACATCACCAATAAGGTCAGTATATGTCTCCCAGTGCCTCCCCTCCCAGCGTTTCCACTCAAATCTGCCTTGTAAATACAGTTTGTTAGTCGCCTTTCATTCATCCTCTCAACATGACCAAACCATCTCAGCATACCCTTTTAAATTTTTGTCACTACAGCTACTTTTGACTCACACCGTTGTCTTACCACATTATTCCTAGTCACACCTCACATGCTTCTCAAAGAACGCATTTCCACAGCATTTATTCTACTGTCATGCTTCTTTGGCCACACCCTTTTTTTTTTTTTTGGTGGGAAATAATCAAACTACTTCTCCCGATCTGGACGGAGCGGGAATGGGGGTTGTCAGACTTTTACTGACTAAAACCCACCCGTGTTCCTTCCGTTGCCTGTGTGCCTGGGCTACGATTTCCCTTTCGGACAACCCCGGCAGGCATTGGCCCTAACGGACCCCGTCAGTTGGTGCTGACATCTCTTTGAGGCACACGTGGAACACAACGCGCCGTCGACCCGGGCCTGGTCCTTATCGGACGGCGACACCCAAAATGAATTTCCATACTTAAGCGTGGGCACCAGCACACCATTGTTAACAGCCAGTCGAGGTCACAATCGCACGTATAGCACCATTCACTATATTTCCCACATTTACTTTCCTATCTACATCTTTATTAATCTTCCCATCCCTTGGAAAGATCAAAGTAAATTCTTACCTGAGTACCGGGTTTACAGACAATAGTCTAAGCATCAATCATTTATTCTTACTATAAAACATTCTTCTACTAGAATATTATTTTTAAGTAACGTAGAACCCACATTTGGCATGATGGATGGCAAGGGGTGAAGAAATGATTACACATAAAGGAATCGTAAGAAAGATGTATCACTTTGATACTGGAGAGGGACACACGGTCTGAACGGGTGGAAAGTAAATTATTTTTGCCATTAGAGAGTCTCTATTTTGCTCAGTTCTTCAATGAGAACTACATAGCAAGTTTGATCTGGAATCTTGGCACTTATGAGTTCACATGGCACTTATTCCTTTCAGTAAGTGGACAATTTATTTTTCATAATATTTTTGAATGCATGGTGAGAATTTGACAACTATTTGAAACTATCTGCTCTCAATAACATAGTCCAGCATAAGAAGCAGCGATAGCCTGGTGGTGTGACAGTCAGACTACCAAGTCATAGGTCTCGAGTTCGAACCCAAGGCATGCACCCCTGACTTTTTGGATTCATGTGCGTATTGTATAATTATCACTTGCTTCAAAAACGGTGAAGAAAAACATCGTGAAGAAACCGGCATGTCTGAAAGATATTAGTCGATGGCATGCGAAGCTAAGTCAACGGCCCATGGGCAGCTTTAAAACTCTGACACCAGAACAACGAAAAGAAGAATAACATAATCAGTATTGTATGTTCCCACTTCTGGGAGATAGGGCTTCTCTTTGTGATAGGGAGTAGGACGTAATCCTACACGCGGGCACAGTGCAGATTCTGATGTCATAATGTTTTCAAAGCAATGTTCTCAGGCTCAGGCGCAATTGACTATTAAAGTGGGCCCAAAAAAATTCGACCGTATGTCCTACCTAACACAGATTCTATTCGTGATAACGCTATACATCATCCCTTACTAATAATACTGTTGGCGTTAATATTAGTTGATCTACTGTTAACATCTCTACAAGATTTATTATTAGGAGTAGGGCAGATAGCTCGAATGCTGAAAAGATTATTATTTAATTAATATCAGCTTATTAGAATGTCCCATAAAAAAAAGATTCTGGGTTCTTGGTTATTAAAGTTTGTTATTTGAAAAATGAGCTTCAAAAGGACTCTACCATGCCACAAAATGACAAGTTTATTAAAGTGACATGTGGAAAAGAGATAGCTTATTTTGTTGCGCCACTTCTTCTTCCCAGCTAAAGCACTAGGAAGTGGTGAAGGGCGAGCGTTTTGGGGGACTGTCTTAAGTAATTTTGATGTTAACCTAGTTTGAATAACTGACTTTTGATTGCGATTGATAATTCTTAAACATTTTTTTAACGTTTGCTACTGAAATAATTAGGTACTACAAAGACACCATATCAAAAATAACATGGCAGAAATTTTTTGCTCCAAAATAATTTTATCTAGAATCTACTTCATAGGTTGTTCAAGCATTCAAAATATCTTATAACAAGCTATTATTAGACTACCTATCTTATGACGGTTTATTATGCGGTCTGAGTATTTGACAAGATATTTAATCTAGGACAGAATATTAATATAATATTATTGAAAGGATGAGACGCTAGGTAATAAATCCTAGCCGAGAACTCGTGCGCTAGATAACACTTCCAAAGTCATATTATTTTTTTTTTATAAACACATTTTATTAAAATTCTGTCAATTTTCCTGATATTGCCATATCAGGAAAATAGTGTGAATTTTAATTCAATTTAAATCAACGAATGACAACCGGAACCAACGGCTTAACGTGTTTTCCGAGGCACGGAGGAGTCTCGGTATGTAAAGATGGTCACCCATCCACGCACCAACCCCGGCAAGCCTGCCTGATGGATCGACCCTTGCTCCTTTTTTTTGGACAGTTAGGGAAAAACAACTGACAGACTGAAATAAAAAACCAACGACAGTCAAACGTAACCTGTAATTGAAAAGACGATAAGACGAAAATATGCAAATATCATGATACCAATAATGAAAAATAATACGAGAAAGTCTATTAACTAACGATACTACTAAAATAATCAAAATAATCACGCTTCTACAAGATAGACACTGCAGTAAGCATCTACTTCCTAATGGTAGGTCTCCAAGAGATATTGTCCAGTCCATGGAACTGCCTCTTCATTTTCTGTTTATCAGACCAGTTGGAGTCCAGGTAGCTGTCATCTTCATCCTGTTCCAGCTTCTTCCATTCCTCTTGCTTCCTGTAAGCGTGCAAGGTCAGCTGCTTGCGGTCTTCTTCAGACATGATGGGTTCGCGACCTGGAGCGCCTTCAGAGTTGGAGCAGAGCTTCACTGTCACTTTCGTCTTGTTGTTTTTGCCTGAAATTTCGAAAAGACAGATAAGTATTCGAATACGGATGTCCTAATATTTATTCAGTAGCAATCCTTCGTATTTTTGATTAACGACTCCAATTTAACGTTCCAATTCACCTAAATTTGCAATGTCAATTTTTTAGGGTCGTTAGTAGATATTTCTATTAGGTCAATTTATATACTGACTACATAGTACATACTCCATTAATCAAAAGGGTGGAACAGGCTGTTATAATATTGATCACATCAGTACCAGTACTCGTATGTATGTACTGGTTAATAGGCCAGAAAAATCGGCTTTAATTAATATGAGGAACAAATGATTTTGATGATAATCATTGATGAAAGCTAATCACAAATCGACAAATAATAGTGAACATGCTCAATAGGCAGTATAGAAACTACGCAGTAAACGTTCGAAACAGGACACTGACACAGACGCGATCATTGACGAGACCTCAAGCGATTGTCGCAGTGCTGTCAGTTGCGGGTGCCGTGTCGAGGCGAGAGATCGCCGCGATCTTTTTTATAAATGGAGCGTAGGTAATTATTTCAACAAATAGGCCTCGTTTCCGTATTGTCCATGGATATTTATATTGTGCTCAGGATCTCCGAAAGCAAAACGCCATCCGATTGATTTAAAAACTGACGAGTTTTACCGAGATTTTGAATCAAAATGCCAACAATTTTATTATAAACTGGCTTTTGCCCGCGGCTTCGCCCGCATTGTTATCGAAAATAACTCTACAGGACTGTTATACTGGAATAAAAAGTACCCTGTGTCCCAACCCAGGTCATGACCTACCTGCGTGCCAAACATCGAAAATTGTTCAGCCGTTAAAACATGAAAGGAACAGACAGAGTTACGTTCCCTTTTATAATATTAGTATGG
The DNA here is from genome assembly GCA_947364205.1 of Agrochola lota. Classification (NCBI taxonomy): domain Eukaryota; kingdom Metazoa; phylum Arthropoda; class Insecta; order Lepidoptera; family Noctuidae; genus Agrochola; species Agrochola lota. Next base: position 17,481,258 of record OX376240.1, read on the forward strand.
ACAGTATCTAAGCCAAACAAAATCTAAGCCAAATAAAAGATATACCTACCCAAATGGTCACTCAGTTTATTCCCACTGAGGAACTTTTTGCCACAAGCCCACAGACAAGCTAAAGTCGGGTCTATAACTTCGGTAGAAGCTTGGGTTCCTGAGAGGTCCTCCACATTGTCCAGCTCCATTCGGACAGGGTCGTGGGGTGGGAGACCTCCAGGGAACACGATCTTGGTGGCCCCGCGAAGCTCATCCAGGGCTCTGGCTACGTCCTTCTGGGTTAGGCACTTGCGGAGATCGACCTGAAAATAATATTCAAATTGTTGAGATAGGATTATGTCCAGTGTATTTAACTGCGTGAAGAAACGTCCACCTTTTCTCATTGTTGCGTGGGTAAAAAATACCAGCATGTCAGCATTCCTAAATGTGTCTACATAGTTTGCTTTACATATATCTAGGAACAGAAGCTGCGATGATTATTCAATCCGTTCCGTCCCGAAACATTACTAGGATCATGTTGATTCTATCAATAATCGCTCGATTCACGTTCGGCGTAGGATCTAGTAAAACTAATAATATTGGACATCATAAGTACTTGAAGTGGAAAACCTACAAAGAATAATCAGCTATAATGTTCCCACTGACCAATCAGTGTCACCAATCACTCCCTCTCGAAGAGAAAAGGTCTGTGTCCAAACACAGACTTTTTGTCTTCGAGAGGGAGTGGACTGTAATCTACCACACGTGCGGTTTGGTAGATGTCATCATGTCTTCGAATTTTTGGTTCTAGGACATCCCGGTTTCCTCACGATGCATTCCTCCACGGTTTTGAGAAAGAAAACCTACATGTTTCTTGCTAATAAACTCCTTAGCATCTTCAGCTGCCTTCTTTATAATCTCCTGCATGTTGGGAGGAGGGGCGAGGCCGCAGCGGCGTCCCATGTCGTCCTTCACAAACACGTGACCTGGCGGAGCGCAGCGCTTGGCCCAGGGATCTTCTAGTTTTAGCTCCATTATCTGTAATTATTGAGACATTTTGACGATAAGACTAGTGGAGTTGTGGATATGATGATGTAGATTTTAAGCACCTTGGACTCTAATAGCAGTCCGTAGACGTCAAAATCAACCTAGATTGAACTTACACTTGTCTGCCGGCTGAGTTAGGAATTTTATATTATATTAGCTGCAATTCCTAACAGTGTAAAATTAGCCAAGAAAAACGGCTGGTGATGTTACTTTATCATTGTATCAGTCTCGTCTTGAAGATAATCCACATTTCCATTACGGTCCTACCCCGATCTAGGCGTCTGCGCAGAACATTGCTCACCTATTGGTTTCATTTTTGGTTAAGAATAGAATAGAATCGTTCGTTTCTTTGGAAACAGTTCGTGAAACACAAAATACAAAAATCAAAATAAAATATAGTGAAAATAATGTTGTATTAATAATATGTGCCTGACGGCAGCGCCAAAGGAGTGAACAGGGAGTAAAGTTCACTCATCCTCCATAGAAAGGGAAGGATTCTCCGACCAGAGGGTGTCGTGTCTGGTGCGCAACTGCCCGACGATTGATGTCGGGACATTCTATAATATGCTAGTCGTGCGGTAAACCCTGCTTGCGCGATGCAGGATTTTGCATGACGTCAGTGTGATGCGAAGTTTGCATGTGGCGATGTAGATGCCGCCACAGATTTAAACACAGTATCTAATCATCAAAGCTTTACCAACCTGCTCGTCAGTCAACCCCTGCATTTCAAGCGGCAAGAAAGTCCCATGTTTCTGCAGCTCGTCCATCTCGTAGCATAGTCTGGTCACCTTCAGTCTCCCATTGAAGATCGCCGTGATATCCTTCACGACATCATCCACCTCCTTATCCACATCTGTCTCATACAGGAACTGGTTCTGATCACCTCTTTTCACGAGGAACAATACCATTTTCAGGGCGAAAGGAAATTGTAACAATGCGTCGAAATTATGTGATGTTTATTGAACTAACACACGTTGCTATGGCGTTTCTATGGGAACGGTTGTAATGGAAATAATGCGTCCTGTATTTAAGTGTATTATCTATGATAATACGGTAGGGGTGCGAAACAATCAGTTTTTAGTGTAGGTACGAATTCTCTCGATAAGAACTTATGCTGAAATAGAATTAAAATTGGTCGAAAAATGTATTTTTTTACTTTTTTCATGATAATATTTACATAATTTTAAAACAGACTTTAAATAATAATAATATGTACAAGTATAGGGGAAATAATCTTATGGCATCAAAAAAATCGTCCGCGTAGCTGTCAACAGGAAAAGTGCCCAACAGGCTGGCAGCATTGCCACGTTGTATGGCAATACAACGCAAAAAGCAGCAAAAAGCAAAAAGAAAAAAAGATTGGATTTTTTTTTTATGGGCAAAAAGTAGTTTTTAATAAATATTTATTTCGAATTTAGTTTTGCCGTATAGTTTTTTGATTCTGGGAGTAAATGTTTATGTCATATGTAAAATCAAATTTTGGATGTAGTAGAGCTAATGAATGATAAGATATGACTTAATTAATAATGGATACAAATTAGATGTTTTGGAGGTGGCAAAAATCATTTTTGGTGAAATACTATTGACACTTTAGATGTGACATTTTAATATGATAGCTATAGCAGACGTCATTTAGGTAGACAAACCGGTAAAAACATATTTTATAAAGTTACCTATGCCATTGTTACCTAATTCCAAAGTACTCAAACCCAATTAAAATAAATAATAACAACACCATCTCATCAACAACCTTCAAAAGTTATTAAATTCAAAACTCAAATCAAAATAATTACGACATTTCGACAAATAATACAATTGATTGAATAATGGGTACCTACAATTAATTGAATCGACGCTTCCCGAGTTTGTGCGAAGCATTGCTCTCGCGAATACAATAGGCGCTTTTGTTCTACCGCTGTTTCTGAGTTACTCTCGTACGTGGATTCATTAGACTGTGATTATGTTTTGTGTTTTTGTTTGTGATTTGTGTTTTATGGCTTCGACTTGAAAATTATAATTGTGATTTTAATTAAAATCGTATTTTGATTACATTATATTATTGGTATTTTTTGTTTTTGATAGACATGAAAGCGTTCCGCTATCTCATATGTATTTTACACTATTCTTTGAATTTACATTATTCACTATTTACCTACTGGTAAATAATACTCTTTACCTTTTTACCTATTGTGGTATAGTTTATTTAGGTGCATCGTCTTCACATATATATAGTATTATATAATTAATGTATAGAAAATATTGTAAAAAAAAAATTCTCCATACGAAAAGGAAAGGGCGACTAGAATCAATTAATATATAATTATAATATAATAAATCATAGAAAAACATTTTTTTTATTTTTACTTTCAAAATTGCCTTTATGTGCCTAATTCAAATAAATTAATCGACTTTAATAATATTGTCACAATCATTACGCTTGACAAAAGGCCAAGAATATCCATTAATCGGTATTTACGACCTCTGCAGGACCCGAGCTTCAAGCCTATTCACGTCTACCACGCATAAAACAAATGCCGGCCGAAAAAAAACATAAAATATAAAAATAAATAGAAAAGTGCCCGGCGTGCCGTGGGCCGAGCGGGTCAGTTAACCTAATGTAGCGAAGATGGTCACTGGGCTGGAAAATACCGACCCGGCCTGATAAAACATCTAACTATAATTAAATTTTTCGTATTTTTGCCCTGATACGTCTATATGTATCAGGGCAAAAATACGAAAAATAGTCATGAAATATGTAACTTAGTGTTTGTCAGGCGTGAGTAGCTGACTGTTTTATTTTTGCAATAGTCAATTAACCTAATGTGTTTAGGTTACCCCTTGAGGATTTTAAAGAACAAAATATTTATGAAGCTTGAGCATTCGAGGAGAAAACGTTTCTATCGGTGTTCGTAACATACTGCTAAAGATAGATCTCAATCATAATGTATTTTATTTTTCAACATTAATTTGTCACAAGGAATAACAAAGATGGAACCTATTTCAGATTCCATAAGATTGGTGTCTAGAATTGAGTCTGGTTGATGGCAATTCATGACAGGTTAATGGTTCATTGGGACATAAGAGCGTTCAGTCTAAAAGTTGGCAACGTCGCAAATAGCTGTCAAACATTTACCTGTTTTGATTAATTATGCAATAAGTCTGTATGGAAACTAATGAACTAGAATATTAATAATGAATTGCAATTATAACACTGAATTTGATGTTGTAACCGTTTTAAGTGTAAAAAAGGCATTTGGAAAGTTTCCAATTTTTTTTTTTACAGGTAAAGCTAAATATTCGGTGTTACGATACTAATAAAATTATTGCATTTCATAATCAATATTTTAGTTCACTAGTTAGCCATATCTCATATTACCATACAGTAATATTGCGACATTGCCCACTTTCAAAATGCACGCTCTTAAGACGCAGACGTGGTTAGCTTGCGTGTTCTGTACTGAGTTCACGCAACGCGTCCTACTTCCAGCCAGTAATAGGACTCGCCCATCAAGGAGCGCTGTCCCAAATAAGACGCATTATTCATTTATTATACATAAAACAAAAGGTATTTTTATAAAACACGTATACTAAAATATCAATAATTAAATTATCTTTAAAATGGTTTCAGAAAAAATATAAATTTACAAATTATTTTCTCTATGTAATCTAAACATAATCTAAAATATTCGTATATTAAATTATTAAAAAAACGCTCTAATTTAACATATATTTTTTCCAAATCATTAACATTACTCGTTTAGACGTGATATTCAGTATAAAATCATTAAAAGTGGGTTATCGTCGCCTTAAGACATATTTGGCGAAATGTGCGCTTTCGGAGAATGCCAGCGTGAGGTTATTTTATGTCAACTAACACCAACAGATATTGAAGATTAACCAAAGCTGTATCCCACAACCAATAACTTGCATACACGCACACAATCCCTAAACACAACTCCGCCATAGATTACAGCACACAAATCACTCCGTTTATCGAGATGTCCCAATTCGAATAGATAATCGATTGTATCGAATATCCTGCACAGGCGATTGAACCGAGTTGCATCGATATATCGATACAGTTTACGTTCCATCGGGAGCCTGAACAAACATGCTGAGGGCTCGCATGTTTTTCTTGCATTACGGAAATATTTTTGAAAGGTTGGGGAAATAGAATGCACAATGGAGAATACTGCAATATTTCTAGACGGAATTGCTGGGTTTTTGCCTTTTAAGAGGCTATTTCTTTACTGGTTTAGACTATGCTAAAAGATTTCGAAATAACTCATAAAAATATTTCATTCAATTAGTTTTTTTTAATTTATTTTACGTTCCATAAAGTGTTTTATTGAAAATTTGCATTTTTACTTTCTGTTCCCACTGAAATCTCTATCTACCTCCATGCACAACCAACCCTAAACTCAAACTGCCAGATCCATCTGCATAAAGTTTTTTATGATCATGAAAGTGGACCATGAAACAGGGTCAGCAGAGTGTTGCATGGCCTGGCCATTTAGTGCAGGTTTCCAACAAGCGGGTGATTTAGTGGGTGCAAAAGTGCGCTCGTTACATTGTGTTTTTGAGCAAAAAGAAGCTCTGAGGCCGCGAATGTTGTAACAGTTGTGGCTAAGTTTTTATAGTGGAACGAGTGAAACTAAGGTTTGAAGTTCGTATTTTTTGTTTAGCAAATTAGGGCATCATTTTGTTGGTAAATGGAACGTAGTATCTTATAATCCCGTGCACCTGTCAACGTTAAAATTTTACAGTTTATTTGGTTAAACCAAATAAACTGTAAAATTATATTAACAATAATAAATGAACGAATAATAAGATATAACTATGGAGACCACACGAGCTGCGTAGACCATATTAAGAAGCGTCGGGGCACTGAGGAGAACCGGGCGGCTGAATTCAATACTAACAATCTACGATTGACAGCTCCAAGCGCACAGTTATAATAATCAAGCAAAATTATTTTCAAGATTGATTAATTAATTATCTGACATTTTCTTACATTATAAATCAAGTGTCCTGAACAAAGTTTTATTTGAATTAAGTCTTTAGATAACAACAAAGAGTCTGGATACTTTTTACAGAATATGGGCAACGTCGCAAATAGCGGTCATATATTTCGCTACTTTGATTAATTAGGCAATATTACTGTATGGAAATAAGAAATATGGCTAACTAGTGAACTAAAATATTGATTATGTTATAGACCGAATATTTAGTTTTAGATCTAAAAAAGTATTTGGGAATTTTCCAAATGATAACCTTCTTTCTAAGAAAACCGTCAATAAAATAACTCGCGCAATCATTTTTCAACACGCGAATACAAGGAAACAGTTCACTAGTCTAAAATAGGAGTATTTCCGATACAAGTAGTGAAATAGTGTATTCAGTTAGTTATAGAGAAAAAAAATAAAAATGTTAATAGACTTAGGCGTGACTGCGGAAATCTATTATAAAGTACAATAGGCGACGTATATTTAGTAACCTAATCCGCTCTGCTCTCGACGCTTGACATATCAACACTTTGGGTCCAGGTTCGCAACAAGTCAATCGTCATCCTGAGGATGCCTCGTTGAGAGGTGAAATACGTGTCGATTTCTTACAAGGTTCTTTAAGACTCTTTAAAAACAGTTAAGCGGATTAAGTTACTAAATATACGTCGTCTATTGTATTTGAAAGAAAAATGAGTTTGTTTATACATACTTAGTTTCATTTTTTAAATTTAATTCTGTCTCTTTGTTCCAGATACCGCACATAATATGCGGACACAGACACGGGCACGACATATCTACTGAGGACCCAGAGATCATCGAGCAGCACCACGACAACACCACACACCATGGGAAGGTCAGTTGAAGAACACCATCAAAAAGTTAAGCTTTTAGTTTTGGGGCAAAGACGCCCAACGGGTAAAGCATGAAATGCCTAACGAGAGGTAAGCGAACTACTGAGTTCCAGCTCAGGAGTTCGCTCAACTTAAGGTCGCTGACGAGATTCGATAGTGTTAAGAGGAAATCATTGCATACTAACGTATTTATTTTATTTGGGAAACTTACAGCTAACTTACTTGTTCTTAAACAATATAAAATTAAATGCCATTTACTAAAAATAAAACGAAAAGAAAAAAGTCACTACAAAATACCTATAAACATAAATTAGGAAATAAATAGTACGCGATAAATTATAAACTAAGAATCATATTTTTCTAACAATTACTTTTCCGTAAAGATGCTTTTCACCCACAAATGCTTAAGACGAGAAATACTGGTATTGAATGTATCCAAATCATGTTCACTAGAAAGTTTATTAAAACTTCAGCTCACACGGATTAGAAATGAATTCTGCCTGTACGTGGACTTGCAATGAGGGACATGTAATAAGCTAGGATTGCGAAACATTTTGCAGTGTGTATTTCTGTTTTCTCCCTAGTTAATTATACTAGTCCAAATATTATTTGGTACAAAATACGGACGTTTCATATCTGGGAAAACGCATTTTTCCCAGATATGAAATTTAGCTAGATCGATTTTTCGCCCCCGTAAACCCATACATTACAACTTTCATAGAAATCGTTAGAGCCGTTTTCGAGAACGTGTTTTTTTTTATGATTAAAAAAGCTTTAAAAATGAATGAACGCCAGCGACCACGCGACCGCTTTTTCTCTTAATAGTTAAATACTAGTGAGAATATGTAAAGAGTAGTAGTAGGTGTACATACATGAGAAATCTTCAAAATAATACGTCCCAAGGCTCTTGGAAGACTTGTCTGGGAAAGTGCTATCATAGCAGTTTCTGTCACTAAATAGCATTGTTGTGTTCCGGTTTGAAATCCTTATGTGCCAGTACGATACTTACAGGTACCGTATTCAAGTGTAAGGTTTGCACTGTATTTTAAATGCTACCTTTGGTGTTGTGATATCAAAAGACAACTTTTCATCAGGTAAGCGTTCGTCTATTTGAATACCAAGACTCATTTATCGAACTCAATAAAAAACAGATTCTATCCAAATATGCAAAACAGACTTTTTTTATAGATTAAACCATTCATTTTAGGCCTGTCAGCGAGGCGTTAATAAAACACATCGATGCCTCGAGCGACGCCCCAATCAAAACACTGAAAGCCGGTTTAAATTAAAACTAGACAATACATGTTAGCGTTTAGCATTTTTGCAGAACTTTGTGCTAGAGTATTTATCAAAGAGGATAAAAATATTGGATAACATTCTTAAAATACATTAACTATCAAACGATATAATAACCTAACCTAACTAGAATAGACAAACTTAAATATGTCGTCGAAAAATCCCTCCGCATCGCTGTCGACTGCTAATGTACCCAGGAGACTGGCGGCATTGCCACGTTGTATGGAAATGCTTAGCCTCTGGCCAGGGTAAAAGCCAGCCCTTTGGTCACGGGATGTGTCAACCAGCTGTTTGGAGATTTCGTTGGAAAACCATGAGAACTCGGACCCCACGGCCCGAGGGTTTGTTCAATAGATAAACAAACTTTTGTGTGAAATTGTTTAGTAATGGCACACCATAGTCTCACAGAAGTGACCTTATTGGTGATGTTTTACAGAAATGTCAGGTGCGTAGTACTCGCAATAGGCGTCCGGGTTTATTAGCTTATTATGATGTGATGTAAAAACATATACGTAGTTTGAAAACAAAAATTATTACTCAGATTTACTTCATAACGTAAATATTAATATTTTGCATTAGCCCACCACAAGCCTTTGTGAAATCATTCTGATATAAAGCTGTTTGAGAAAATTTAAAAATGTTTTTGAGCAGACAGAAACCAGATGCATGACATGAAAATATTCATCAAAAAACCTGACCCATTCGTCGAAAAAGATCACAAATATAAAATCCTATAAATATTAGATCCGAAACAAATGTACACCGAATTTAATTATCGAGATACAACGAGTGTTCGTAAAAGAGCTGGGTTAAAAATTGTATGGGGTGGCAGCTGACAAATTGAAGTTGTACACCCGAGGGTTGAAATTTGCATACAGGACAGTATTGTATTGATGTTGTAACTGTAGGCGAATAGCGATTTGATTTTTGGTAGTGTTGCAAGCGAATTTGGGCTTAAAGTGGCTTATAAAGCAACTGATGTTAGGTGATAATCTCTGCCTATTGCAATTATTATAACTCGTGAGACAAAACCACCTTATGGTGTTCTTTACCTGTCTTATGTCACAGTATAATAAAGTAATAGTATTATGTATTGGTAGTGACCTTGAAATAATTACCTACGGCCGCTCGGTAAATAAACCTTCCGCGTCCGTGAGTAACTGCCGCGCACTCGAGACCGTTGCGTACTGGTATACGAGCGTCGTTTCGGCAGTTTTCTTTAAATACTGTTACTTATTTATACTGTGCTTATGTTCTGCCATAACTGTCACTTGATCACGAGTTCCTACCCGACTCTGGCGGAGCCTAAAAGGAGGGTAATGTTTTCTTCAAACTCGGAACCCATGAATAAGCAGAAGACGCAGCAAAAGTAGATAATGTGGGTGATTTATGTAGTTGATTTGTTGGTAATATTTAAAAAGCTAATTGTTTTACTTGAGTGACAGGGTATACGGTTCTTACTGACGATGGATGTCTTAGAATTAAAAAAATAAGATACTTTTATAAGGATTTATTTGATTTAAAAGAGTGTCCACGATTTTCTTGCCCATTCCTCTCCATAGGAACCTACTACGCTTTGAAATGGGCAACTAGCTTCATCCTTTTAACTAACCGACTCCTTGACAATGCAAAAGTGCCTTTAAATGGTTTATTCAAAATAAATACTTTGAGTTTGGCTTTTCCTCGCTGACTGATCCCTGAGAAGAAATGCCGACATAAACTTTGAGGTAATGGTTTTTGAAGTGAAAACTTCTTTAGGTGCTTTGAGCGATTTTTGGTGGGGGGTAAACTTATGGATTCGCGTCATCAATATGCTGGTTTCCTCACGATGTTTTCCAATCCGAGAACCATCGGGGATCCATTGTGAGGAAACCGGCATGCCTGAGAGATATTTTTCTACGACATGTGAAGCCAAGTCAGAGACTCGCGGGTGGCATAAACTTCTGTCAACAGGTTAGTCACTAACCACACGAAAAAGTAGAAAGACCGACATGCTCAAGCCTTTAGTGCTCTACTAAAGCATATCATCATTTCAGTCCAAAGACGTCCATTGCTGGACATAGGCCTCCCCCAAATGGATTTGCTATAATTATAATAATGTAAATGGTTTAATCAAAATAAATGCTTTGACTTTGAAGGAGTAGTTTCCCTAAGATTCAAATGATACCACGTTTAGCAGCTCGTTCAAAAAAAGCCATATCCGCTCACATCTCATCCTTTACACTCCACGATCCCCCTTTGACGGGTACGTTTCGACTGTAAATTTCAGTGCAAACCGGTTGTTGTTATTGCCGTCTTGTTGGCTAGCGCCCTGTAGTGCCGTGCCACTAAATGTGCCGTCGGTGCCGTCAGTGCCGTCACTTAGTGCTAGTATATTGGCAGGGAGATTGCTCGCCTTCGGTGGTACTACACTCGTTTGTATCCGACCCTTGCCTGAACTATGTTGGCTCGGGGGCTAGGCTAACCGAAGGGGCTGGATGGTAGTATTTTATGTGGTTGGCAATTGTTTTTTGTCGAATTTATTTTGTTGTTTTATTGTAAGGCCAAACATCTCTAATTTACATTCACACTGTGTTAAAATGAATCTGTCTTTTTATTGTTTTTAAATGATTCTGTTCTCGTTGATTCTTGTTGATGTTTTTGGTCCACTGTTTAACACAAACATCATACCTGTTTCACGAAAGGTTAGGTAGAGGTGTATCTACCTATAGTACACCCACATTTCGCCAGTTATGTTTAAGGGTCATATATACCATGAACCAGGCAAAAATTCAGACTCCGGGCTACTACTGATAAATTTTAGATGGAATAACTAATAACACTGCCGACCCGGGAATCGAACCCAGGACCTTATGCTCAGCAGTAGCGTTTGCAACTCAATCAACAGGGCAGTTTGTGCTTTGTATATATGTAACTAAAGACGAATTTACAAACTACTCGTACTTTGTAACCCGTAAATAATAATCAATCAATTTATTTAGTAGTAATGTAAATTATTTTGAGTACAGTATTATAAAGAATCTTTTTTTTTCTTCTAACTGAAAAAACAGCTGTGCTGCTGGGGAGTTTGTTGCGCCACTTCTTCCTCCCAACTAACGCACTAGGAAGTGGTGAAGGGTGGGCGTTTTGGGGGACTGTCTTATGTAATTTTGACGTTCGAAAAGTGCTGATTCTCAGCCTAGTTTGAATAAATGACTTTTGATTTAGAGGGTAAAAGTTTCATAAATATTAACAACGTAAGCAGAATAAAATCACAGTTTTTTTTTGTGACCTGATTATTTTCGGATTTTGAAATCTGAAACATAAACCGCTACACAGGCAACAGGGTTTCTCAGCTCGCCGACCGACAAGGACCAGGCCCGTGTCGACGGCGCGTTGTGTTCCACGCGCGCCTCAAAGAGATGTCAGCACCAACCGACGGGGTCGAAAGACCAATCCCGGCTGGGGTTGCGGGTTTGTCCGAAAGGGATATCGCGGCCCCGGCACACAGGCAACGGAAGGAACACGGGTGGGTTTTAGTCAGTAAAAGTCTGACACACCCTCTCGCTCTGCCCAGAGCGGGAGAAATCATTTGATGATTTCCAAACCTGATTTAGCTTCATAGTACCTGGATGACCGAGCTCTGCTCTGGTGAAAATAGAGAATGCTTATTTAATACTTACTTTTAGGTACTTACTAATTCCATGCTGCCATGCTAGCAGGTACTTACGAATTCCATACTGCCATGATAGTAGGTACTTACTAATCCCATGCTGCCATATCAGTATTAAGGTTTATAAGGTAGCCATGTTGTTCTTAACTTAGGGCGACCGAGCTCTAGTCGGATGAAAATACGGAGAAAACGAATTTTCCCAGATATGAGACCTAGCTAGATCGATTTTTCATCCCCGTAAATATTGCAACTTTCATCGAAATTGTAAGACCAGTCGGTCGATTCTGTAAAAATATTAACGTGAACCTTAGGTGAAGTGAGCGTGAAGTGAGCTGTCACTGCCACAGAATCAACCGAACGAATCAATCTAGTCTAGCTAATCGTTAAGAACAGGTTTTGCGTGGACAGTTCCTATTGTTTTCATATACATATTTTTTATTTTTGTAATTTAGATTTGATTACTAGTTTATTTATTTATTTAGAAGTATATAAATTATGTATTAGGTATGTTGAACTGTTTTGTACTCGCCGTCACTTGTCCCTACTTATAGGTTCATTAGAAAACCAGCGTCAGACAGCATCTGCCTGGCATTAATGCTGAAATGAACCTTTTTGGCGCAGCCGTGAGGCACACACTATTATTGTTAAAATATTATTTTCACTTTTTTTAAATTTTGTATTTAGTGTTTCACAAACTGTGTCCAAATAAACATTATTCTTTCTTTCTTTCTTTCTCTTCTTTAACCGGCAGGATGCTAGGGATTAACACTATTGACAGCTCACTTCACGCTCACTTCACCTAAGTTTCACGGTGATTTTTTACAGAATCGAACGGCCGTTCCGTTTTCGAGAACGTGGTTAAAAATATAAATACAAATATTGCTCGTTCCATAGTATAGGATATTTTACCTATAACAACCTACGTTCTCAAATGAAACAAGAACGTCCATACAATAAAATAAATATAAAGAGTAATATGAAGCTATAAAATCCTCGGAAGACGCACAATAGAAATAATGGGGTGAGTATGATATACACCGGGCACGCAGCACGAGTATAATAATCGTAACGCGCAGATTAAACATTTATATATGGAAGTTTGTAGACGAGCGACTGGATAGTCGTAGATGACCTCAAATGCAATAATTATTTATGCTACAAGTGCGGAAGGTAGGCGATTTCATCTTACGCACGTGTATCATACAATGTTTTACTATGCATTGTGCGAGGAAAAAAAAAACGAACGAGCCTTACGGTAGTCGCCTATGATGACATATGACGACGTATATAAATGATAAAAACAACATTCATGACTTTGACTTTGATTTTTTACTTTGACTTCGACTTCGTCTTCGACTTTGACTTTGACTTTGACTTCGGCTTTGACTTTTGTCTTCGACTTCGACTTTTGACTTTGACTTTTTGAAAACGCTCTTTTCGAGCAAATGCATTGTAAAACATTTCACATTTCGCCTGTAAAGTTATTTTTAAGTAACCGCAATAGGGGGCGAGTCCATTGCCATCGACCGAGCACAAATCCTGACTCCTGGCTGCTACTGAGAAATTCCAGATGGAAAAAGTCAATAATACTTTGACCATCCCAGGAATTAAATCTAGGACCTCATTCATGCTCAGCAATAGAGCATGCGACCTCGAGACCAACGAGACATTCAAAATATTTTATTTTACATAAACCTACAAGGGCACTTATGATACGTCAGAAGCTAGGTGCACGGTTCCAATTGGTCGTTTTCTGTGGAAAATAGTCAGCAAGAAACTCCACGGTTAGTCTTTTAAAAATAACTGGCTTGTTATATATTTTCAAATTACAGTATTAATAGCTATGGGAGGCGCCACGGTCTCATAAATGCATTATAGCTACATATATTTTCTTGAATCAATAATAATTTACTTTAATGTTGTTGATAAGCCATCATCTGCCAAGCGTTTCCCCAACTATATTGTGGTCGGCTTCCAGTATAACCGGTTGGAACTGAATACCAGTATGTTACATGGAGCGAGTTGTTATGAAGTATCTGCATAAAATTTTATTATTGTTCTTTTCTTAAGAAGGCAACGCTCTAAAAACAATGGAAAAATGTTCTTGTTATAACGTTCTAAAGCATTTCCTAAAAATGCGAAAGTGAGTTACTTTGTTTGTGTGTTTGTTATGCTTTTATGTTAAAACGGCTGAAAAGATTTCGATAAAATTTGGCACATGGGTAGACTACTTAGCTAGATAAGCTTATTTCACCTAAGTTTTCACGGTAAGATTTTTACAGAATTAATCAGCTGGATTAGGACATAGGATACCTCCATTTTATCTCGATGTTCTTACGGAATCGAGAATTATGCGAGTAAAACTGCGGGGCGCAGCTAGTCCTAACTAATATTGAATCGCCTGAACAGATTTGAATGAAATTTGGCACATGGATAAACCATGACCTGGATTAGGACTTATGATACTTTTATCCCGATATTCTTACCGGATCGCGAATTATGCGGGTGAAACGGCTAGTTTCCTATAAAAAACAGTTCCAGCACATTGTAAACACCGTACCCTTTTTTTTGTATAACGAGGTGTAGTATTAGTATTAGGGACCTATTAGTTCAACCAGGTTTCAGACTGGGTAAAGTGGACTCATCTTTCATGGGGTACTGTTTAAAATGTTACAACAAAATTCCTCCCCACATACTTCAAATCTTGTATAAAACGCACACTTTGCAGGCAGGCATATTATAAGTTGGGGGATTGGGGGTCCTGTTCCACAACCACAACTAATTGATTAACATTTGAAAATACTGTTGGAATTACTGAAGATTTTAAGACCATCTTTGCATTGTATAAAATCAATCTCCTTTGTATTATATAATTGCAGAACACAGGTGTGAGTACTACGAGTATGTACTAAAGAGCTACCACTCAAAAAAAAAAAGTCATTTATTCAAACTAGGCTGAGAATCAGCACTTATCGAACGTCAAAATTACATAAGACAGTCCCCCAAAACGCCCACCCTTCACCACTTCCTAGTGCATTCGCTGGGAAGAAGAAGTGGCGCAACAAACTCCCCAGCAGCACAGCTGTCTGTTCAGTTAGAAGAACAAAAAAAAAATAGTAGGTATTCAAAATAATTTATATTACGCAACACAAAACATAATTTAAATTATTAACCATATGTTAGCTAGCACACGCCAATATACCGAACAAAATCATCGAGAACTATACTCAGGCCGAAATAAAAAACTAAACGTAAACAGCACTTAATATCTAAATAAAAAGCCTCCAAGCATAAAGGGCGTGCCCGCTTACATATAGTTGTAACTGGAAGTTATAAATGATAAACTAGAACCATCGAGGTAAAATAAATAAACAAAACAGTTAATTACTAATAACAACAAAATAATATGATCAATTGTCGAGGTCACTAGCTAACCACATATTGCAATACAACTCATTAAAAAAAACATTGTGATGAGTAGATCTTGTCAACAATAAATTAAAGTTAAATTAAAATAACTTGACTTAAAAAGTCAAATAAAATAAACAATTATATTAACTCATATAACTTGTCAGTAGGTAAGCTGGAGAAAGAACATAAACATTGTCTTGAGTTAATCACAGCGACCAACTATCATTTAAGTAGTCGTTTATAGAATAGTATGCCTTTGAACAAAGCTTGGATTTTACTTTCGTTTTAAACACATTAAAAGGCAAATCTAGCAAAGAAGAGGGTAGCTTGTTATAAAAGGTTATACCAAGCCCAACAAATGAGTTATGAACCTTATGAAGCCGGTGAAAGGGAGCTCGTAGTTTGTCCTTATTTCTAGTGTTAACATTGTGAAAATCACTGTTTTTAGTGTATAAATGTATATTTTGCCTAATATATAAGCTATTGGCGAAGATGAATTGGGATGCCACCGTGAGGATGCCAATATCTTTGAAAAAATCTCTCAGTGAAACTCTGGCACCTAGCTAGTAAATAACTCGAACAGCTCGTTTTTGCAGAACAAATATATTTTGAATATCAGCAGCTTTGCCCCGCAGCAGAAAACCGTAGGACATAACGCTATGAAAATAACTAAAATAGACTAACCGAGCTGTATCGACGTCAGTGTATTGTCTTACTTTCCTGACGGCGTCGGCGGCCGGATACTTACCTGGTAATATGTCTTTTATTGACTTGAATGTGCCCTGGCGGCTGTGAGTATGTCATGGTCACTCAGATGTGTCGCGTGGTGGCGCGTGTGTGGGATCATTTAGCTCCCTTCAAAATGGTTGAGCTGAATGGTGCTGATCCATGCGTCATGTTCGTGAACGGGTGCCGTCAGTTGGGGCTGGTCAACTCTTAGCGGCCATGACTGATTTTGATTTTTGAATTGTTCTTTGTTTTATCTTTTTTATTACGGATGCTTTTAACGTGCACGTCTTTCTACATTGTTCTCACATGTATATTTTCAACATGAATGATGTAACCAATATTTTGTAACAATTTTTTGTGTGTCCGAGGAGTTTCTTGCTCGTTCTTCTCCATAGGTACCTACTACGCTTTGGAATGGGTAACTAGCTTCATATTTCTGACTGGCCGATTCTTTGACAATTCAAAAGTGCCTGTAAATGGTTTAATAAAATAAATGCTTTGAGTTTTGAGTTTTTTTTTAGTTTTATTAATGAAGAAAGATAACGGCAAGTTTAATTATCCCCCGATATGATACCGATTTATAGCAGTGCATGAGCCCTTAATATAATGTTACAAAGAACCGATTTCACTGATTTCTATAACATTAAACACACATTAGTCGCACAGCTCAAACCAAGATAATCATTCTGTAATGTCTACAAAAAATCCGTGCCAAAATAGTCGCACGTGTGCTTCTCCCCATCATACGCTTCCCGTGTCTGGGTGGAATTATATCGTCATTCCGTCTGCATGGCAGTACCACCACAAAAGACATGCGGGCTACAAAAAAAAGTAGCAAATGAGGAGTTATTGTCTGTCGCTCGTTATTTTCCAATATAGAATTACTGTAGCGTCGCATCGTAGCGTCGTAGCAGGCGTAGTGCTACGCCGTAGCGCGTAGATACTACGAGTAACAGAATTACTGTTTGGTAAAAAAATATTCAGTTTTAATTTAAAAGCTCTTTAGCTGACCCACTTTGGAGGCAGACTTGAGGTAAGACGAAGGCAATAGTTTTTTCAAATTCCTGGCAGGACATTTTATGAATGATAGGCTGAGGAATAATGTGATAAGGTGCGGAGTAAGCTATGAGGGTTTGGTGATGTTGAGCAGGTGAATGAAAGGTGACTAACAAAAGGTATTTACAAGTTAGATGTGAATGGAAACGCCGGGAGGCGACGCCCTAGGAGGACATGACCTTATTGGTGATGTTCTTCAGAAAGGTCAGGTACGTGTACTTGCAACCGGCGTGCGTGTATGACCAGATGTATGGACATAAACGAAGTAAAAGGAGTATGTGTGGATCGAAGTAGGTGGCATTCTGTTGTTTCCGTCTACCCATCCCCATGGGAAGAAAGCGTTGTTGTTGTTATTTAATTTTATCTACTCTCATATCGTAATATTCGAATTATAAACTTCAAAAAGAGTTTAAATGGACATACTTTATAAACACAATACCGAAATTTAAAAAAAAGAATCATATTAAAAACTTTTTCTCGAATAAAATAATGTTCTAAAACATTTTTTTTTCTATTACGATACAGGGTAAATACAAGAAGTTAATACTCGTATCACCAAAGAGTTTCCATCAACTTTTGTAACGGAACGTTAGCGGGGGACAGCAGTACCGCTCTAGCGCATGCGCGGTGATGTGCTGGGTGCAGGCGCCATTCATTCGTGAAGTTGTACTAAATTTCGTAGGATTTTTTTGTCTGGATCTTTAACTTTGATCTTTTATTTAGTAGGTTCAATGAAGAAATAAAGTAGTGTATGAAACTGCATATAACTAGGTATTAAAATACTCGTGTGATACTATAAAAAAACCCGCCGACGGCTCGGTTTTTAAACACATACTCGTATTTCAATACCCCTCTTTATGCACTGCTCTTTAAACATCACATCACGGCATGTTACTCCGAAGGGATGGACAGAGGTGTACAGATAGTTTACCCATATTTTGCCAGGTATCTTTAAGTCCCATTTATTTTTATTAATTTTAATATGTAAGAAAAGAAAAAAAGAAAAAAAATATATTTGGGACACGCACAGAAAATACAAACAGTAAGCAATAATAAAAAATTATAAAAAAGGAGCATTTAATAGCTAACAGAATAAGATATATGTAAGAATATATAAGGAACCAAGTAATAATCACCACGCTTACTAAATTCGGATAATAGCCAGTTATCACTAAAGCAGTGATAGTCTAGTGGTGTGACCGTCAGACTGCCCAGTCATAGGTCTAGAGTTCGAACCCAAGACACGCACCTCTGACTTTTCGGATTCATGTGCGTATTGTATAATTATCACTTGCTTCAAAAACGGTGAAGGAAAACATCGTGAGGAAACCGGCATGCCTGACATATTCTCGGCGGCATGTTAAGCCAAGTCAGAGGCCCATGGGCGGCTTTATAACTCTGACACCAGGTTAGTTACTAACCACACGAAAAGAAGAAGAACACTAATGCCTAGCCATTCCACTTTTCTTATTGGTTCTACCTTTAGTCACTAAATGTAACGTGACCTGAGCTGTACTTTTCCGACTATAAATCCCCAACTATAATTTCCTCGAGCTCACGAGTAGGTGTTAACCCAGAATGACATTTTATAGTGCCATCACGTTCTATACTCACTTACGAGTATACTTAATCTTATTCTGTTTCGATGTGCATTACTTGGATAACTTCAGTGTCAGAAGCTGTTGGAATGACCTTGTTGAGAAAAAACGAATGAAGTTTATTTGGACACAGTTCGTGAAACACAAAATACGAAAAACAAAATAAAAAATTGAAAATAATGTTTTAACAACAATATTGTGTTCCGTGTGGTGCCGGACGTAAAGAATAGTCCCATCCCATTTCATCCCGTGGGTGTTGTGAAATGCGACTGAGGGACTTACTAGAGAATGGGCAGCAGCGTTCTCTATGTATTTTAACACCATACTGCGATCGCCAACGCGCCTGCCAAGCGTGGCGATTATTGCACACCCTTCATTTCTGTCTGGCCTATGTCCAGCAGTGGACGTCTTTCGTCTGAAATGATGATGACGATCATGAGTGTGTGCCTCACGGCTGCGCCAAAAAGGTTCATTTCAGCATTAATGCCAGACAGATGCTGTCTGACGCTGGTTTTCTAATGAACCTTAAGGAACAGGGGACGGGAAGTACAAACACTTGCTACACTTCCGTGACCTATTATCGAGATAATAAGGTTCATTCTTTAATTTAGAAAATTCTGTGAACCTCGAGTGAAATTCTATTAGTGATAGCGATAGTGGGAAAATCAAAAATATACGAGACTAACATAAATCTGTCTTTCAATCTGTTTGTCTCAAAGCTGTTGAAAGTTGTTGTTGAAATAGGAAACGCTTTGAAAACGATAGCCACTTATCTCTTGATTGGCTCTCTGCCTCTGTGACTAGCTCGTTGGTGTAGTGAACGCAAGTGCGTCTGCTGAGCGTGTGTTCCTGTGTTCAATTTCTAGGTCAAGCGCAGTGTTAATGAGTAAACCATCGAGAATTTCTCAGTAGCACCCTGAAGCCTGGATTTGTGCCCGATTAATGGCAATAATGTGAGTGTACTATACAGTACCAACCGGCACTGGGCCCGCGTGGTTGATTACAGCCCACTCCCTCTCACAGAGAGGAGGCCTATGCCCCTGCAGCAGTGGGAACATTATAGATTATGCCTATGACGCCATGGCGTCCTCACCTTCCGCCTGACGCAGGTCCTCACCGGAAACGGCTGTTTCGGGAGGTTCCTGTTCCGTATAAGGCGGGAGGAAACGCCCGGGTGTCACCACTGTGTGGATCGCCCGGAGGACACGGTGGAGCATACGGTGGAGGTCTGCCCTGCTTCGACGGAGCACCGCCGTGTCCTCACGGAGGCGATCGGCGGCGGCGATCTCTAGCGTCCGGCCCTGGTTCAGGCCATGGTTCGGAGCGAGAGTGCATGGGAGGCCGTTACCTCCTTCTGCGAAGCAGTTATGTTCGCGAAGGAGGAGGTGGAGCGCTCGAGGGAGATGAAAGCTGCACGCCCTCGCGCCCCTAGTCACCGCAGGAGACGCCCCGGGAGTCGGGAGTCACGAGCCGACTTACGGCCACCGTAGGCGCGGGCATGCGAACGGTGAGCAATAAGGACCAATGCCTGCTGGGGTTGCGGGTTTGTCCGAAAGGGATATCGCGGCCCCGGCACACGGGCAACGGAAGGAACACGGGTGGGCTTTAGTCAGTAAAAGTCTGACACGCCCTCTCGCTCCGCCCAGAGCGGGCGAAGTCATTTGATGATTTCCCATCCTCAAAAAAAAAAAAAAAAAGGATCGTAGCAGGTGACGTACTGTAGTTTCTGCCTACCCCATGTGAAGAAGGTGTGAGTATATTATTATTATTTTATTTATTTATCAAGAACAAAGTTTATAAAAATCTTAACTTAAGAACTATGCCCAGCAAAACAGTTTTCACTGATTTTCCGCGGGAACAAAACAAACCGTATTACAAATAAGGTTTATTAGTGCGGACACTTAATTTCCACTTATTGCACTTATAAAGTAACAAACAAAAATATCATATCTTAAATGTATGGATAGTGAATAGAGGAAATCAAATTACATTAATCATATAAACTATTTAATTACTTATTTACTCTCCCCCAACAATCTGCAAACCACTTTCCTAAGAACATCGCTTACAAACTCCTGAAAAAGACCTGCTCAAGTAATTTGGCAAATTTACCTTCCTTTTCCTGACTTCTTATATTAGTAGGCAATTTGTTGAGAAGGTATGGTTTATTAAACGTTCGGTCGCCAAAATAATTTCTTATTCTGGGTACATCAACATTCTGGTAGGTTTCTGGCTATATCTATGTGGTATGTTAGTTAGGGTATGTTTAAAAAAAAACATATAATATACCAAAGATAACTCAATAAACTATAGGTATATAAATATGTTACACAATATGTTAAAGAAATCCCTGTCCCATCCGAAAGGGCATCATAGGTACTGCAATGACATTACCAACAACTAATAAGAAATCTAATTATTATTGAAAATAAAAAGTTATTGCTATTTAAAAATCACATCACATACCAAAATTACCCGAAATTCATTAAAAATTAACAAATTTTCAACAGTTATGACTTGTAGACATCAGTTAAATGACGGCCGCCCGCGCCCCAGATAATAAACCGTTAAAATTCCCCCTTGAAAAAAAAAATTACGATATTTTTTTCGATTTTCCTCAATTTTTTTACTACTTAAATAGACTCTCAGTACCATACCTAACAACACCCTCACGGATCGGGCAGGTTTTTTACATGTTATAAACAATAGGTGCAATAAACAGAATTGTGATATAGCTAAAGTCTCTTACATAGCCAGTAAAATTCTTAACCCTTCATCCTAACTTCCCGATAAAATTATCCGACAAGTTCTAAAAATCCCAACAAATCTTTATAAAAAAACCTATCGCAAAATCTACCAGATCCGAAAATCCAGGCGAAACAATTGCTTATTCTTGACAGGGACATGCAAAAACATCACGCGCTGGCAAATCTCTTCCTCATGCGCTCACAGAATCACAAATATGGTGGGGAGAATTTCGAAAACAGTTCGTATTGTTTGAGAACATTAGAACGATGAGCAATTGTTTCGTGAGGTTTGGTTCTGACGGGTCGACTGATTGCGTGAAGAGGTTGGAGTTCAAGTAGTGATGATTTCTTTATTTTATTTGTGAAAGTTGAACTGTTTTGATTGCGGATTGGACACCGTTCTTTATGTAAGAGTAATGATCCGGCCCGGCTTCGCACGGGTGCAATTTACATATGAAGACGGTATTCTGTTCACGACATGTGCACAAGTTCAGAGCAGTAACCTAAGTACTAGGCTTGCATAAAGTCAAGATAGTATTTCATTTGTAAGTACTTCTTTTTTATAGTCTATCTGGAATAATGTACCTTTCAAATGGTGAAAGAATTTATCAAATTAATAGGAGCTGTGGTTTCGGAGATTACGCTCCACGTATATACAAACTCGCAAAATGTGCTCTCTCTCTTTATAATATTGGTAAAAATTTGCCCTATTCTCCAAAGAGGCAAGCAGAGATGTTATGGGCAACAATATTAGTATAATTTCATTTACTAATCCTGACAGTTGCAAAATATATATCAAATCAAATCAAAATTCATTTATACAAACTAGGCTGAGAATCAGCACTTTTCGATCGTCAAATATACAAGCTGGAATTGTTTAGCCTCATCAAGAGGGAAAGTTCTCTAAATACTGGAGATTGCTGGAAATATTCCTAGATTTTTTTAAAGATACAAATCTGCATTCACAGATTTTCGAAAATTTGCTTGCCACACTCGGGAATCAAAACAGCTAAAATCCAAAAAAATAACACAATGTACTTTTATGGCATCAATCCATAGGATCAATCTTAAAGATCAAATCTCTCTAACAAACATGATAAATTAAATGAAAGGAAGACCATAAAATCTAAACTTATAAATTCAATGAGACAAGATAGAGCACTTTTACTCAAAGGTCCTTCCGATTACGAGTATTACGTATTTAATCATTATCTTTCACGTAATTTATTTATTAAAATCACGAAGAAATATTTACATAGTCATGAAGATTTTAATTTGCACGTGTTTGTAATGCAGACTCTTTATTAGATGCGACATAACTGCGTGAGGCACGAGTAAAAGCCGGTTCGTTTCCCAAGTGTGGCAAGCGAATTTTTCGAAAATCTTTGACTGCAGATTTGTTTCTTAAAAAAAAATATATAATAATAATAAAATCTTTATTTTCAAGTAACATGGACTCATAACGTTAGTAACAATTTACTTACAAACTAAGTTAGTAGGATTTATAAACAATAAACAATGAAAATAAAACAATTAACCATTACTAGGATTATGCAGCTGGCTTAAATAGGAAATGATAGGGCAATCCAGTTTGCTAGCAATGACCACCAGGAGACTGTTGGAGCTGGCATGCACTCTGCGCAAAAGGGAAAAAAAAAAGGAAAAAAAAAAAAGGTTTAAAGGTTTTTAAATAAAGGAATGTTTCCTTCGAGTAAAATTTGCTATCTCCAGTATTTAGAGTACTTTCCCTACAGGTGAGGTTAAAGAATTCCACCCTGTAAACATACTGTAAAATTAAGTCGATATTCATATGCCATCTATATGCTTCGTAAAGTGGTAAATCAAAGTGCACTTCTATCTGCTTACCACGCTTACGTTGGTTCGACACTAAGATATGTTATAATGTTTTGGGGGAATGCCACTGAGAGAGAAACTGTCTTCAAAGCCCAAAATAAATGTATCAGGGCAATATGTGCTTTAAAACCTACAGATACTTGTAAACTACATTTTATAAATTTAAAAATATTGACATTCCCATCGCTGTATATCTATGAACTAGCATTAGACATTAGAAATAGTATTTATTTATTTATTTATTTAACAGTTTATGTACACACATTATAAATAGACCAGAAGAAAGGAACAGTAAAAAACGTACAAAGGTAGGTAGGTGGGTGTAGGTGTAGTATAAAAAAATATGAGACATTACATTTCGTGCAATACGCCATAGAACGGTTATGTTTGACAAGAGTGCATTTTGTATAGGCCCTAAAATATATAATAAATTACCTGATAATATAAAGGAAGTAAATAATTTTATATCATTTAAGAATAGATTAAAGACTTATTTGATTTACAAAGCTTATTATAACGTTAATGATTATTTGAATGATAAATGTAATTACATTTTTTAATTAAGAAATAATAATAGAATTATATAATAAATTAATGTCATAAATACCCCACTAATTATATTTGCTATAGATAAGTGTATGATTAATATTTGCACACCTATTAAGGTAGGATATGGTTAAAGATCTTCTGTTTTATGTATCACCACATGTACCTACCTACCCATATTCAAGCAAATATGTAAATGATTTGAATTTGAATTTGTATTTAGAGGTAGTCAGCAGGAGGAGCAGATTAAGCCTAAAATCCTAGTTGTTTCCTGTGAGCTATTGGATTTCAAACATCAAATAATTTCATCGAAATCAGTCAGGTTTATTTAGGGCATTTATGCTCCGAAATACATAATAGAGCATCAGAGCCATCTTGAGCCTTCCTATCGGGATAGCTAATTAACTCAGGCGTGACTTTGTGGAAATCCAATATAAAATACAATAGACGACAATTAGTAACCTAATCCGCTTAACTGTTCTTAAAGAGTCATAAAGAATCCTGAGAAATCGACACGTGTTTTACCTCTCAACGAGGCATCCTCAGGATGACGATTGACGTGTTGCAAACCCGGACACGACGTGTTGCCACGTCAAGCGCTGAACGCAGTGTGAGCCACACCGCTTTAATTTTAATAGGGCATCTCGTAGCTGACCTCTGAGGTCATGACTACTTAACCGGTCAATCCTGTGGTTGCCTTAAGCTTCTACACTTAAAGCCTCCAGCCAGGGGCAAAACTATGCTAATTAAAACTAGGCGAACGCTCGCTAAGGGCACCCCCTGTGGGGTACGAACCTCGGCTTAGGGCGTTCGCTGGGGGGAGGACAGCAAGAGGGACAGGCTGGATCAAGAGTATTTCATTATTATTAGTCGGGGAATTTAAAGCTACAGGCTCAGCATCGACGCGGGCTGGCGCATCTTCGAGCAAGGGTCGGGGGGAGTATCATTTACTCGGGAGGGTCGCGATCGCGGACCTCTGCGGCGAGGTCGGAAAGTGTGTCGGTGTGTGTGTTTTCTGACTGTACTGGTTTCCCTATTGCTCTCCTGGAGGAGGGTTATGGGGTCGTCTGGGTCGGAAAGGATTAGCCTCGGGCGGCGGATCTTACTGATTTTACTTGGGACATAACTAGCGGCCTCGACAACCAGAGGGTTGCGGTGGGTGGCGGCGGAATCAAAGAAACGCTTGGAATTGCGTTTGAGAAACTGGTGGATCGTGGGGAGTTTAAAATCGAGATGGAGGGTTTCGTTCCTACAGAACCAAGGGGCTCCCGTGGCCATACGAAGGAATCTGTTCTGCATCACCTGCAGTCTGTGAATTTGTCGGGGCTTAGCTTGGGCAAAAACGACGCCCGCATAGGTCATGATGGGGCGAATGCATGTGGTGTAGATTCGCAATTTGCACCTAAGTGACAATTTGCTACGTGCATTTAGCATGGAATGGAGTCTTCCGAGAGCGAAAGCGGCCCGCGCGCGGGCCTGCTTTATATGGTCTGCGAAAGTGAGTTTTTCGTCGAGGACCACACCTAGATACTTGGCTCGCTTCTCCCAAGGGATCGGCTTGCCGAGCATGGTGATGGGTCGGGGCAAGGGGGGTCTAAATCTTACGTGCGTTTTTGAAAATAAAACCGCTTGACTTTTGTCGGGATTTACTTCGATCCTCCATTTCCTGAACCAAGCGCCGAGTTTATCGACTGCGGTTTGGAGAATGCGAGCTATCGAATCGGGCCCAGCGCCCTTGTAGTAAATGGCCGTATCGTCTGCGAACAGAGCCAACTGCGCCTTTTTACTCTTCGGGATGTCGCTGGTGAATAGAGTGAATATGAGGGGGGCAAGCACAGAGCCCTGAGGGACGCCTGCGCGGATGGGACGGGGAGAGGATATTGCGCCTTCGATGCGATAGCGGAATGTGCGGTTCGACAAAAAGTCTCGTAAGATGAGCACGAGACGATCTGGCACGCCGAGTTGGTACAGCTTATATATTAAGCCGTTGTGCCAGACTTTGTCGAACGCTTTCGCTACATCGAAGAATACTGCACCGGTATACAAACCGCGCTGGAAGCCAGCGCTTATGTGTTCGGTTATCCGATGGGCCTGATGCACGCTAGAGTGCTGGGTGCGGAACCCAAACTGTTCGTTGGGGATGAGGCCCTTTGTCTCAGCGTAGTCTCTGAGACGCTTATAAATAAGCCTCTCGTAGACCTTGCCGAGGACTTTGAGCAAACTGATGGGGCGGTAACTCGAAGGCTCGGTTTTGGGTTTGCCGGGCTTCGGGATACCGATGACGGTGGCTTCTTTCCACATTTGTGGAAAGAAATTGTTGCTTAAGGCACCATTGAAGATGGTAGTCAGTAGCATTATTAGGTGGGCAGGGAATAGCTGAATCACCCTATTAGTGATTCCATCTGAGCCGGGGGCTTTACGGATTTTCAGACCCTTGATGATGTCGTGCACTTCGTCTGGTGTGACGGGGGGCAGAGGACTTTCAGGGTCTTCAACGGGAGGGAGGGAGGTTCTACGTTCGACTTCAGCGTCGACCTCTAAGAGGTGAGCTTGGTCTACTGGTAGGGTGCTGGGTGAGCATTGTGCCTCTAGACTATCGGCTAGGCATTCAGCCTTGTCGATGTCGTCGAAGGCTATGGTCTTGTCGGGGCGGATTAGGGGGGGTGTGGACGCGACTTGCTGGGACTTGAGTTTCCTCTGAAGTTCCCAGAAGGCTAGGTGGGTTGGCTCTAGTTCGCTCAGCATCTTGTCCCAGCCCGTGTCACGCAGCTCCTGTATGCGTGTCTTTACAGATCTCTGTAAATAGCGCATATGGGCTTTGTTTGCGGCGCAGGGAAAGTTACTGTATGCACGAATGGCTGCGTTCTTCTCAGTCAATAGGTCACGCACATCGTCAGGTAGTTTCCAGCGGGGGTCTTCCCCCACTGGGACTTCCTTTGAGCAGTCGCTCACGACGGATTGTACGTGATCAGTGAGTGAGTCGATCGCGGCCGTTGTTGCTGCGATAGAGTGGAATTGGTCGGGGATGGAGTCCAATTGGGGGGACGTGTTGGATTTCAGCTGGGTGCTTACTTTCCTCCAGTCCGTTACCCTTTTGGTGGTCGGGGGGCGATTGGGGTCAGGGAGACCTATGCGGGGGTCGAGTTTTAGTATTACAGGACGGTGATCAGAGTGAAGCTCGTCCACCGTCTCTATTGAGTCTAGTCTTAGATTGACGTTCTTAAGGATCGCCAAGTCTAGTACGTCAGGGATATGGCCTACTGTATGGGGATAGTGGGTATAATTCATCGGAGCGATGATGTCGATATTAAGGGAGTTTGAGAGGTCGAACAAGTGTCGCCCTCTTATGGAGGATCTGGAACTATTCCAGGAGGGATGTTTGGCGTTGAGGTCGCCCGCTATGATAACGGAGTCGCTCAAGGCTAGTAGGGATGTGAGATCGTTAGCGAAGGGTTGAAAGTCCTCCGCAACTCTAGAGGGAGTTGCGTAGGCTGATACTAATATGATCGGCTGATGGCCTGTCATGCCTAGGCGGCAGACTGAGACTTCTAGTCGTGAAAGAGGAGGAGGGTCCATAGGGATGCAGTACAGATCCTTTTTATAATATATTAAAGTACCTCCCCTGTGACAGTGAACCCTGTCATTGCGAACTACACGATAGTTGGCAATGCCGGGGTCACGATTACAGGGTTTAAGGAAGGTTTCCTGAATGAGAAGGATATCAATTTGATGGGCGCGGAGGAAAACCGCGATCTCATCGCGTTGATTTTGGATGCCATCGGCATTGAAAAAGCCTAGCGTGAGGGATCGGGGTTTGAACCTAGCTATGACGGTGTTAGACATTGGAGGTTCCTTGAGAGGCGGACGATATCAGGGCTTGCGTAATGTCGGGGTACGCATTGTATATAGCCTGGATCCTAACTATGTCGAGGGCATTTTGGGCGGCAATGAGTTCGCGACCCATTTGGTAAGCGCGAGGGGACAGGAACATCATGATTCCGGATTGGATCATGTTGTAGGGCGTGTTGGGGAGGGCCACGGGAGTGTTTGTGGGTTTGGGTTGGGAACGCGGTGCTACGGGAGCAGGTGCGGACCTGACTGGGGGCGCGGGGGCGCGAGTAAGGGACGCGGGGGCTCCCATAAGGGGCGCGGGGGGGCCCATAAGGGGCACGGGGGTGCCCATAAGGGGCATGGGGGTGCCCATAAGGGGCGCGGGGCCGCGAGTACGGGGGTCCGTTTGGCGGGGGGTGGTGGTGGGTGGGGGAGGGGGTGGGGGTTGGAAGTGACCCAGGGCTGGGAAAGCCTGCTGGTGTTGGAGGTAATTCCACGGACTGGGCCTCTGGGGGCTCAGTCTCTGTGGCATTTGGGATGAGGGGAGAGTGTAGGTGGAGGGAGCTTCCCTCTGCTGGCGGGCGTCGAAACGCTTGGCCAGTTTGGGAGAAGAGGACTTGGGGGCTTTCGGGCAGCCGCGGTAGTTAGCCGGGTGACCTACTTGCCCGCATAGTACGCAACTAGGTGGGTCAGGGCATAGACTACGGTCCTTGGGACGGGTGCAGTCGGAAGTGCCATGCTCGCCCAGGCACTTGACGCACCTGGGTTTTGCGTGACAGTTCCTCTGCGAGTGACCGTATAATTGGCAATTGTGACATTGCCCTATAGCGCCATTTTTCCATGGCTTCTCTATTTGGAAGCCCGTGAGTGAACACAGGGACTTCAACTGAAAAATGGGGTGATGCCCCTCGACGGGAGAGCATACGACGAGAATCATGTCGTATGCTTCCCCGCGTTTTGCGCGGTGCATACGGTGGACTTCGTCAACCGGGACGTTTTGCGACTGAAGGTCGGCTAAGATGTCTGAGGGGGCAATTTCTTTGGGGATCCGTTTGATCACCACTCGGATTTGACGCTCCTCTGAGAGAGTGTACGTGTGGAATGACACACGTCGCTCTCTCAGGAGTTTAACTAATTCCCTATAGTCGTGGGAGGTAGGGGTTTGGACTTTTATACCCTGTTGGGTATTTCGGGCGCTGGTGTATGCAATCCTTTGATCGCAACACCATTTTGATATTTCCGTCCACTTTCCCTTGTCCTGAATGAACATGGGTGGTGGCGGAGAGACCTTCTTAGGGTCAGAAGTAGGTGGGGTGGGGGCAACCTGCGAGGAGGGTGACGCGGTCGGGCGGGGGGTGAGGGAGGGGGTAACCTGCGAAGAGGTTGACGCGATCGGGTGGGGGGCGGGGGAGGGGGTAGCGACGGGGGTGCAAGTAGCGGGTAGAGGGGATTGTGAGAACGTGTCTCGGTCCTCGAAGGCTACGACCTTGTTGGCCTGGGTGGAGGATTGCTTCCTGTTCTTCCGTTTTTTCCCCTTTCCTTGGACGGGGACGAATCCATCGTCTTCGGAGTGGGACGAAGCGGAAGAGCCGGTGTGGATTGGCTCTAAATCTGACGCGGTATAGGGGGATTGGGGGCGCTTTGAAGAAGCGGCTAGCGGTGCGCTAGTGTCCATTTGCTCAGGCGGACTGGGCGGACTGACTAGCTCGACTGCTGGGAGCGAGCACTCCAGTGCGTCACTGAATTCAGTGACGCTGGCGACTGAAGGTCCTAGTTGGGGAGTGGGAGTGGGTGTAGGCCGTCTTAGTTGAGTTATTTCCGGGCCATACACATCTCTGAGTCCGGGGGAGTCGGACAATATCCTTTTCAGGATGTCGACTAAACTGGCATTGTCACGTTTTAGTGACTTTATGTCGTCTTTGAGAGACATTAATATGGACTCCATTTTAATGGCTTCTAAGGGTACCTATTTCTCCTATTTGTTCCTAACACTAACTCCCCGGGCGGATTGGCCGGGGATGTGTAAACCCTCCCTGTCGGGTATAGACAGGGAGGTTGTGTACTTATAGTGAGCCCTAAGCTTGCTTTTGCCCGTTGCCTATCTTATTTGTGCAACGGGGTCCTAACCAGTCTAGTGCGCCGGGGTAGACACACCCGACCGACACTAGGTGTGTGGCTGTGAAGGCAAAACTGTCACCAATGTCGACTAGGAGATCCCCCAAGGCCGAACACTGGGACCCGTCCAACTGATTGCCTAGCCCTGAAGGGGTTTCGGCGGGTGTAATTGGGGCAACACCCTCTCGGTTTCGTTGGCACCGTATGGTTTCCACCGAGAACCACGAAACTGTGGATTTTACCCAGAAGGGGCCAAAGTACGCGACGGTTTGTTTTTGACTGACAACTCTGAAGAGAAATATTTATTAATTGTGTCTTGAAAAAGACAAACAATTAATAGGTCGATGATAGTCCACAGACTATAGAAGACTCGTCGCAGGGCGCGACGATAGAGGGCTCGGGAACCACAGCGGGAGCCACGGAGCCGGGAGCAGGAATCTCGTACACACAGCGCAGCACGTGCGTCCGCGAGCGGTGTCGAGCGTAGAGTCTGAGCCACACCGCCCGACAACCCCACTTATATACGATTACTGCTCAGCCCACCTCGACTGGGATCGTTATCAGCGCGATGACGGACTGCGATTGTTTGCCCCTAATTGCAAATATACATCGCCTTTTGTATTTCCTATCGGGAGTTTTCTTTATGAAATACTAAGCATATTGTAGGCTTTGGCAATTATTTTTACTTACGTAGAAACGTAGCATGTTAAAAATTCTTCCCAATTACCCGCTCTGTTGGTCTTGTTCGCGAGTCAATCAAAACGTTACATTATGTACATATAAGTAGCTTACCGTATAATGTTCGCGAGTGAGTCTGTCATACGGAACCTGAATAATTTTATACCGATGTCATGCCGGGCACGTCGCACCGACGCCTGGTTTTATAATGATGTTATTTTGAGATTCCAGTAGGTGGAGGGTTATGAAGTTTTGTAGGTTGTAGTTATGCCAACGGGTTGATAAGGTTAAGTAATTCTGAATATGTCCAATTTTATATTTGAATTTAAAGGAGAATAATATTATATTCATAGAACATTAGTACATCCACATTTCGCCAGTTATGTTAGTCATGGTTTACTAATGATAAGCATATAATAAACTGTCATTGGCATAACGAAATTCCGCATAATGATCATTACTCATAATTTAATTAGGCATAAATGTTTTGCCATAAGTAATTTATAAACGGAAGTTATGGCGCAAGTACCAACATCGACGGTGATGATTTCTATGCCGTTCTCGTTTGAGCACTTGATGGATTGTATGCTTACGCCGGGAGCCGCAAATACTGCGTTACTGTGCTTCGATTGACAGATCTCGGCGAAAAGCGTAACTCCAGGGATGTGTGGCCGGCTTTGGGTTTCATCTCGATAGGTCTCTTGGACGCAAATAATGTCGCAGTGAGTTTTGCAGTCCTGCCAGCTGCACGTTACAGGAACTGATGGACGCTAATGATGGCGCCAAAAACGTGGCCGAATGTTGGGCCGAGTCGATTTAGATTGCTATCGACACGCTAAGAAGAAGAATAATTTATAAAGCATAATGATATTTACACATAATGTTCTTTGGAATAAAACTCTAATATAACTCATATAAAAACAAACATTTTCGCGCCTCAGGGGTGGCCCAGGGGCCAGGCCCGCCGCATCTTAACCTAATCCAACGGAGTAATTCCCAAATTATAATAAACAATGTTTATATTTATGGCTCATGATTAATAGACGAGTTAATAGTATGTCTTAAAAATTTATGCAACTCCAAATTATGTCAAAACAAATTAGACCAAATGACAGTTATGCTAACCTTTGTATTATGCAAAAGAATTATTATGCCACAGTATTAATATGCTAATAAAAGTTATGCGAAAACGTTATGCCAAACAATATTATGCCTTAAAATTGTATGCTAAGAGGGGGATTCCCGTTAGTCATGTTATAGGGGGCAAATCCAGAGTACGAACTGATAGTAAAACCCAATAACACTTTACCCAACCTTGGAATTAAACCGAAGAGTCAAGACCGATTCAGGTCATTAGCTTGAGGTGTAACATAAATATAACATGTCTCAGACCCAGAGATCCCGGGGTTGAAATTCCAGCGAGGGCAATTTTTTTTGCTAGGTTTGGGTAGTTCTTGTTCTTAGTCCGCCTGGCTAGCTACCACCATCTCATCCAAGTCTGTTGCCATAACAACAATTTTAACAGCATTATTGTATGTCAGCAGTTAGTGGTAAGTTAGCCAGTTCCTCTGTGGTTGAAGATTCCGTGGCCTGATCATCACTTACCATCAGGTGAGATGAAGGCCAAAAGCATCCCACTTGTGGTAAAAGTTGGAAAGAAAGAAAAATATTTTATTTGGAACACGCACAAGAAATTCAAACAGTACCTAAAATAAAATAAAAAAGGACCATTTACAACTAACAAAATTAACATATTTTCGAAACGAAAACAAAAATAATAAGAAAGACCTGTGCGAGGCCAAAAAGGCCCATATCTCAGCATAATGCTGCGATACTTAAAAAATAGATACCGCAGCGCTTGTATTCTGATAGGGCCCCACTGTGTGTGGTGCTGCGGACACACCTACAGACATATATACAATAAAAAATAAACTTATAATAAAAAATAAAAAAAAGCACTGCGATATTATCAGGGTCCTGTACTATTAGAGTCAGCAAGCTAAACTCATTTTTTTGCAGTGGACTTTTATTTCCTTAAAAAACGACCTCAAAGCTGCAAAAATACTTCAATAGATAAATTGGTTTTCTATGTCCGTAGAGCTTAGTATTATAGCTGCAGACTGATGCAGAAGGGTTTAACACAATCCTGGCGAGCCGTGTCAGTACTGCCAGTGAGAACCGTCACTTTTATCGAATTTTCCGATTCAATAATCCGGCCAAATTGTGGAAACATATAGCTATGGCGAGTGTTTTAAGCCGTCACGGCTATTGGAGGTAAAAAATATAGTTATTGTCTCCCATAGCTAGTAAAGTAACACTGTAATTTGAAAACATCGTAAAGGCCAATTATTTTTTAAAGATTAACCGTGGACTTGCCGGCTCTTTTCCTTAGGAAACGACCAATTGGATCCGTGCCTTCTTTTTTGCCGTACCTTCTGACGTTACATAAGTGCCCATGTATTCAAATTCAAATTCAAAAGTCATTTATTCAAAATAGGCTGAGAATCAGCACTTTTCAAACGTCAAAATTACATAAGACAGTCCCCCAAAAACGCCCACCCTTCACCACTTCCTAGTGCTTAGCTGGGAAGTAGAAGCGCAACAAACTCCCCAGCAGCACAGCTGTCTGTTCAGTTAGAAAACTTGATTCTATACAATAGCAGTTACGCAAAACAATTTACATTATGCAACGTAAAACATTACAACTCATTAAAAAAAAACTGTAATGAGTAGATTATGTAATAATAAGTTGTCAATAATAAGTTTAAAAAAATAAATTGACTTATACAGTCAAATAAAATGAACTAAGGTGTAGTTTTATGCGAAATGAAAAATTTGGTGTAGATTCTAGTGTTGTTTTTTTGTTTTGCCCGACTGTGGCGGAGTTCAAACGGAAGGTAATGTTAAAGCAAGATTTTTATGTTTAACCACAATCACCACTACCAATTTCTGTAATTATTTT
Organism: Agrochola lota; assembly: GCA_947364205.1. NCBI lineage: Eukaryota > Metazoa > Arthropoda > Insecta > Lepidoptera > Noctuidae > Agrochola > Agrochola lota. Next base: position 17,514,607 of record OX376240.1, read on the forward strand.
GTGCTTGTAACTGTGTAGGCTACTTATGATAATTATTAAAGTGAATGTACTGATAGGAATCTGTGGTGTTTGGCAGATATTTGACACTTGACGGTTGACTGACAGTTGATTAGATACTAGACGGCTGAAACAAACGGTTACAAGAGTTTTATAAAGCGCGTATTAAAATGTTAGGTGCCATTTTATTGAATGGTTTAGTAGTTAAAGGCTTATTTTCTTTTCCTCGATCATTTCTAAAGGCATCATTATTATAACTCAGCCCGAAAATTTTCAGTCATTATTTGCCTAGCCTTTTCCTAACTACGTTGGGGTCGGCTTCCATTCCAACAGGATGCAGCTGAATACCAGTATTTTACTTGGAGCGACCTATCTGACCTCCACAACCCAGAAACTGGGTAACACCCCTTAGTAAGACTGGTTGTCAGACTTTCGGGCTTCTTACTACCCGTAACGACTGTCAAAGATCTACAAATGACAGTCAGGACCGGGTTTTACGTGCTTTCCGAGGCGTAGAGTGGTCTCGATATGTAATGGATGGTCACCCATCCACGGCATGACCTCAGCAAGCATAGCCCTTCCAACGACCCGTGCGGCTAGTATTATATACCCACGAAACTGAAAACGTTCACTACTGAACATTAAATAGTGCCAACAAATTAAACGAACTCAAGCGTCTGCCGTTACATTACCCTCCCGTATGTTTCCAATCATGAGCATCGCACTGTCACATCGCATGCAATTATCGTCGACTGTACCGTGACAGCCGATCACTCCGCTTCTGTTGTTGACTGTACACCGAATCTCCTCACTGTAAATAATGGGTAATGCGTATAATGAAGGATTTATTTAACATGTTATTCATTTTTGTATGTTGGTATTTGTTTGTTTATTTATTTATATTTTAAACAGATATTGTTAAAAGAACTTTATTAAAATACAATAGACGACGAATAATTAGTAACTTAACCCGCTTAACTGTTCTTAAAGGACCCTGTAAGGAATCAACACGTGTTTCACCTCTCAACGAGGCATCCTCAGGATGACGATTGACTTGTTGCGAACCTTTATAATGGATTTCCGCAAAGTCACGCCTGAGTCAATTAACTAAGAATTGTATTGCTTAAAGAAGTGGTTCCTATTGTAGTAGGTCTGAAAACCAGTCTTACCAAGGGATAGTGGTTGATGTCTTGCAGTTTGCCAAGGAGTATCGTGTTACCCAGTAACTGTTGTAGAGGACGGAGGTCCGATAGGTAGTCGCTCCAAGTAAAATAATGGTATTCAGCTGCATCCGGTTAGACTGGAAGCCGACCCCAACATAATTGGGAAAAGGCAGCCAGATGATGGTTTTCAGACGCTGTTTTAAACCTTGGGGTTTTAAGTAACAAAAACTTGAATATTGATAAAATAAAATCCTTGAAAAGGTAAACGTTAGTTACTAAAGAAATACGTAGGTAAAATGTTATATTATGATTACACAATATCTTCATCAAGTAAATCAAAGGCGAAATAAACCATATTTTTGAGAGCGCAAAAGTGATGCAACTATTAACAGGTCCTGTGACTGACACGAATGGTTTACCACCATGAAAACTGTACTTTTATAGTTACACAGACTTAGTGCCGGATTACCCAGGTAGCAAGAGTAGCAATTGCTACGGGCCCCGCGTATTCAAACCGGCCCACCTCCACCTAGGCCATGCTAGTTGGTTTATTTCCAAAATAATACATTTTATAACAGGTACAACAGTACATTTATTTTATTTTTCTTTTAATTTAATTACTTTTATTTTATTTCTTTCAATTTTTTTTTTTTTTTATTAAAAATTTATTTTATACTTTTTACTGTGCCCGACAGGGTCCGTAATTGTACCTTAGCTCTAAGCAATTATAACACCTGTATACCTACATTATGGAATGCAAATAAAGATATGAATATGAATATGAATATGAATACATCGGGCCCTGTTCCTACCAGGAATGACGTTACTGGAAATGATCTACAGTAGATTGCTTTTTGACACATATTGTATAACAAATAAGAATTTGCCAAGAAATCACGACCGGCAGACCATTGAAAAGTATGTAAATTAATACTCAATACTTAATTTGCATTCCAAAATGTGTACTTAGGTGGTAAATTAAAATTATGTGTGATCATTATAGACCCCGTCGGGCACAGCAACATAGTAGGAGAGAGGAAGCTTTGAAAAAATTAACTTAACTTATCAGACTTCTGAAAAAAAAACAATATTATTATATTTAGATAAATAGTTTACGGTGCTTATTAATACTTATAAGAATATAATAGCATTTATATTTTATCGTCTAAATATTCATATAAACTATAATAGCATTTACTTATTAAAAATTGTTTTAGTTTTTTTATAAATATATTTTATTTACTTTCTTTTTTAATAAGTGGAAATAGGGTCCTGTACTAACACAATGACATCATCATCATCATCATCATTTCAGCCAAAAGTCTTCCACTGCTGGACATAGGCCTCCCCAAGCAACGCCACTTCGATCGATTATGTGTTACCCGCATCCAGCGGATTCCTGCGGCCTTCACGAGGTCATCAGTTACACAATTTAACACTTTGAAACTCCAACTAACTGTCAAAGTTTTCTCCATTCATTCAATAACTAGGTATTCAATTTCCGCAGGATCGCGGCGGTTGGTCGCAGTGGAGCGAATGGTCGCTGTGCTCACGAACGTGTGACGGAGGGGTATCACGGCAACTCAGGACTTGTTCCTCGCCTGCCGGGTGCAGGGGCGAGCCAGTGCGGTACAAGATCTGTAACATGCAGGTGAGTTTCTGTTGCCCAAGTAGTTAAGCTTACTCTTTGCCTTCATTATAAATGTGAAAATAGTGGGACGTACTTGGCTCTTCCCGAAAAATCTAGACTGTGTTAGTAGATAACATATGTATTAAGAAAATGGGGAAGGACGTCTTTGACCAACAGTGGGTCAAATATAATACAAGCTAGATATAAAGAAAGATATAAATATGTCGAGATATCTACCACAGTTAAGGTGGATCAGCAGTTTACCCCGCGAAATTCAAATTTTCTTACGTTTTTTGCAATTTGCAGGTCAGTGTCGGGTTGTATCTTGATCAAAATATGATTCGCAACTATAACAGATATGTATTTACAGAATTATAATCATTAAAACATCTCTCGTTAGATTTGTTCCATAAAATATTTGTTCATCGGGAACAAATGTGTTAATGATTCTAAGGCTACTCGTTTAAAGCCTTTTGATTCGTTGAAACAAGTTTTAAGTAATGATTAAGTCTTGAGTGAGGTTCTGTAGGCGTTAGTTACACAAAACTTAATTTAATCTAATTTCTTATCAAAAAAGCTGCTTCAGCCGTATGCTTAGCTAAAATACCATCCTGTCAGGGTTGCGAGTTTGTCCGAAAGCGATATCGCGGCCCCGGCACTCAGGAAACGGAAGGAACACGGGTGGCTTTTAGTCAGTAAAAGTCTGGCCCTCCCGCTCCAGCCAGAGCGGGAGAAGTTATTTGATAATTTCCAAGCCTCAAAAAAAAAAAATGCTTAAATACCATGGAACATTTCAACATCCATTACCGACAATTTCATCGAGTTGAGAACTGCGTTTCTTTTGTTTGTATTCCATCACACATACACTCCTCTGTTGTACCACACACCTCACAACTTTGTAATCCTTAGTTATTTTCGACATTAATTTCTTATTTAATTAATTCAGGCCGAGCGCTAGTCGACCACCGTGTTCGGGTTCGCGACAAGTCAATCGTCATCCCGAGGATACCTCGTTGGTTCATATTTTCTATATACAAATAATAAAACTGAAGAGGTTTTTTGTATGTTTGAACGTGCTAATCTCCGGAACTACCAGTCGGATATGATTTTTTTTTTTTGCGTTTAATAGCGCAATTCTTGAGAAAGGCTGCAGGCTTTAACATCAGGCTAGCAAAAAGAAAACTAACCGATTAACATTACTTTTTGAACAGCCAAGTATGATTCTTTAGGAATAGTTAAGCGGATTATTTTTCCAAGTATATCTACGTCCATTGTGTTTTATTAATTTCTTTCACAAACACAACAGCAACAAACAACACATAACTTGATATCGTAGCACGCAATCAAAGTGTCGCATTCGACTCTTGATAATTGCGTCCGTGCACTGGCGGCCGAAATAAATGGGGCGTTAACTTAATGAAACTGTTTAGCTCGCCGTTCCGTTCGTTTGTGGCGCGCTTAAATGATTAGTGAGTGTGGGGAGGGATTAAGGTTTTCGTGTGTAGTTTTAGGGATTTTTCGGTTGAACATATTGATTAAAAGTAGGTACTAACCATTGAAATGAAATGAAATTGTTTATTCTGTAAATAGGATATCGGAATCACATATACACGTCATATAAAAAAAAAGACATTTCCTGTCTGAGAAGAAATGATGAAACAACTCTTTTGAAGTCATAATTATATAAATAGGTACTTGATTTTCGACGTAAGTTAGTTGCTTTACGACAGTATGATTTAGCAAGACAAGAATTAAATGTCGTATAAAACATTACCGTTTTAGGCTTTCTAAGTAATAAATATATCTATCAGACAACTCTTAATTATACCGCTCGCGTGATGTTACAGTAATTATTAAATAATTGCCTATAACAGGATACATTAGGACAGAATGTCAGGCATTAATTTTGTGTTTATGAATACTTGAATAGATTACCTATTAATTATGTCCCACTATAATTATAGTAACAATACTATGATTGTAGGACCTACTCATCGAGTAATCCATTTAATTAATTCTCATCCATGAATTCAACTATAGTTGTCGTGTTTTAGCAACGCAATAGTTGTCATAGACCCAGGTGGGTCAATGCCGCTAATGTCATGCTAAAATGCAAACGCAACGCTAACTAAAATAAAGCACGTTAGCTTACTGAATCAATATCTATGGTAATCTTCAACATGTTCAAATATCGAAAATCCATATATAGTTTTTTGTTTGGGTTCCTACAGAGAGATATTAGGGAAAAGACATTGACCGTTATTTCTATACTAAAACACGACAACTATAGATAATCTTGAACTGTTTAAAAGTTTTATCTAAACAATTTACATGAAAAAACTTTTTCCAAAAAAAAAAAAAAACAACTTCCACAAAAAAACACTACAAAGTGAAAAATTACTTTAAAGTCGGTGTCTTTGGTTTTGAATTTTAGGTTTTTGCCACCGACTTCCGAAATAAAAGTTATTTTTCACTTTGTAGTGTTTTTTTTTGGAAGCCGGTTGTTTTTTTTTGGAAAATGTTTTTCTTTTTCACTTTTTAGTTGTGGTACCTACCCCAAACAAATTCTAATACCACTACCTGCTATGTAAATAACAGTCACAGGAAGTTATCATCATATCATCCACATATACTAAATGGGAAAAATACGTGTTATTGAAGCTTACTCAAAAACTATCCAAGCAAAGTTAATAAAATTTATATGGGACCAACTTGTGAGCATAATCCTTTCATACAAAAAAATAATTTCTTAAATCGGTCCACAATTGACGGAGAATTCGGGGGATAAACTTAAAAAAAAAAACATATGCGCTGCGAACATAGAACGGAGGAGGTTCTATATTCGCAGCGCATATGTTTTTTTTTCGTCAGGGCTTGATGATTTTTTTATGTCCATTTTTGGAAGTCGATTAAAAATGAGACTCAAACAATGTCGCATAGACCCCTTTTTTAACTTCAATAAGTGAAAACAAATCCATTTGAACAGTAAAACTAAAGAAAAGATTACGAATACGTCGCTACTATAAATCAGACTACCTCACACACATACAAAATTTACAAAAACAATTGTGTGCTGGGCACATTGTTCCCATGTGTACGATTCGGGCGAAACATTGTCGGTACAGTCGCGTTCTTTATTAAATAAATGCAGGACGCATGCTTGTGAATAAAATGTATCTGAACTGTTGTTCTGTAAAGGCCGGGTTACACGAGACTAGTTTTTCAAGCTAGGATATCAAGATTGTGCTAGTAAGCTAGCAAGCTAAACACTCTGACGTCGTGTATACAGAACTATCCTCATTTTATGGCTAGTAAAGTAGTGAGAAAGATAGTAATGTAGTCAATCTGCCTAGTCTTTTCCCAACTATATTGGGGTCGGCTTCCAGTCTAACAAGATGCAGCTGAATACCAGTATTTTACATGGAGCGACTGCCTATCTGACATCCACAACCCATGTGATCTAACTCATGTGTATTAAGAATTTGTGAAAATGCAATTAACATTTTATTTATGTATTTTATTTAAACTCTAAGAACATACAGCAGTCCACTGCTGGGCATAGGCCTCTCCCATTGCTCGCCATTCAGGTCGATTCTCGGGAACTCGCATCCAGCTGCTTCCAGCCACCTTGCTAAGATCGTCGCTCCACCTAGCCTAACGAGTAATAGTTGGCGCTCGTCCTCACTAACATATCTCGCCGATGGTGGCGCGTATGTTGGACTTTTCGGTTCTCTACAAAATGATTGAACTGGATGGTACAGAACCACGCGTCATGTTCGTGAGCGGGCGCCGTACGGAGGACTTTGTAAAATATTGATTTAAAATAGTGTCCTTGGAGTTTCATGCCCATTCTTCTCCATAGAGATCTACGTTTTGGAATGAGCAACTAGCATCAACTTTCTCGACTAACTGACAGACTCTTTGACAATTCAAAAGTGCCTGTAAATTAATTGAGTTTTAGTTGAGTTTCAGTTTAGAGCAGCTTAAAAGAAGTCCATCATTAATCTTGCTTGCATATCTAAACGTAAAAAGATATTCAAACATATTAAACTATCGTCAAACAAGTATGAAATAACTACGAACCGATCGCTTCCATGGCCGCTGAGTCGAGGTAATATTCAATTAAAAACTCTCAACTATCAATTTATTTGAACTACACAACGCTAACATAATCAGAAACTATTTGAAACGGTAACTTTTCAATATGAAGCCGTATTGGAAGCATTATTCTCGGTGAGCGAGCATACGATGAAACTTTGGTTTCAGCGTGATTAATAGAATGACTTAGCTAAGAGCTTGTTACACCGAAGTGTACTTAAGCTGATGTTTGATACGGTCTGACAGCAGCCGTATATGTATATTGTTATATGTTTAGTTCTTCAGTTTACCCATCATAAAAAAGGGAAAGGTTCTCAATTCGTATGTATTAAAAAAAAGTTTTTTTTCGGTTATTTCCCCGTCTTAAAAAGACGGATTTGCAAATTCTTTTTTTTTGTTTGAAAAGGTAATCTCTCGAGAACCCATATATTTATTCACTTTTCTTGGGTAATTTTTGAGTTAGCTTCAATAATACGTATTTGTTTCCCACTTAGTCTTTATGGATGATATTACGAGTATAATAACTTCCTGTCACTGTTATTTACATAGCAGGTAGTGGTATTCGAATTTGTGTGGGGTAACTACAACAGGATCGGTCGAAGTGGCGGTACTTGGAGGAAGCCTATGTCCAGCAGTGGATGTGTTTCGGCTGAAATGATGATGATGATGAAGTACAACAACTAAAAAGTGTTTGTTTTTCACTTTGTAGTGTTTTTTTTTTTAATGGAAGTCGTTTTTTTTTTGGTAAAACTTTTTTATAATAGTAAAGCTTTATCAATAATACCACCCTATTACAGAACCAGGATTTTCTGCCATACAGCATCGGTTATGGTCAGGCAAGCCGTGGATAACACCCTTGCGACTTGTTAGTTTTGCCTTCGTGTGACGGGAGGAATGTCTGTTGTCGCTTAGAGTATGCTGTATGTGAATAGCTTACCTACGAGATGTTGCAGTTGCGTTGTTAACAGTCTGAAACTTTCGTTTAAGACTCTGAGATCATCCTGACTACATCAATTACTAACTCTTTAGAAGGCTGACATCATCATGTTATCTATTGATAATAATTCCCCAGTAAAAAGACAAATAAAATATTATCATCATAACTATCACCAAAAAAAAATACAATTGACGACATATTATACTTAGTAACCTAATTCGATTAACTGTTCTTAAAGAGTCATAAAGAACCCTGTAAGAAATCGACACGTGTTTCGCCTGTCAACGAGGCATCCTCAGGATGACGATTGACTTGTTGCGAACCCGGACTCCCGTGTTGCCACGTTAAGCGCCGAACGCAGTGTCAGCCACTCGTGTATAGTCACTTCGGGGGCGCGAATTTTGTAAACTGTACAAATATTTGTTACTGGTTATAATTAAAAACATAATTGATTATTATTTAATGTTTTATTTTGTACCTAAAACCATAAAGCGAAATTCAATTGTTATTGACATATTTCAGAGCAGTATTAGATATAGAGATTCGCTGAACAAGTGCATATCGAATAAGGGTTCTGACGAAGTAGTGTTTTTCGAAGGTGTGTGTTGTCGAAGTAACTGTCGGCCTAATGTTCGTCGAATATATGGTCTGTCGAAGCAATAGGTAGTCGAACTATTGTTTTTCGAAATTGGGACCGTATCGACATAATTAACCGTCGAAATTCAGTATAAAACTAAATTTTATAGTAAACCTTTTATCACCAATCCTTCACCAAACTTCACCCACTGTTCTCAGCTACTGAATAATAAAACACAACGAAATAAACTATATAAACACAATCACATAGATTTAATCCTGGCATTGTCTGCGTCGGTCGCGGATCACCCGGCTGAAATCGTCGAACTTCGCTATAAGATCACCTAACTTGTTGCCAGTTGTCTGATTGGTATGCCGCACGTTGTTTCACGACGAATTGCTTAGAGTCCATCTTCTAATGTTTGTATTGTTTGTGTACGAACAGTACCTATGAGTGCTGCACCAAAGATAGATTGGCTATTGTTTTTTGTAGTAAGGGCATTAGCAGACATGTTTTTTTAACTAATTTCCTAAACGATAGTTTTTATTTTTATTTTTTTATGTGTTCGAGCATGTTCTGCGTCATATATATACGTATTTGCAAAATTAGTTTTTGTTTGGAAGGGTATACTTCCGAGGTCACCCTCATTGTCATTAGGTCAGAATCTGATGATGAGGTCCTGGAAAAATCGAGGGAACTCTTCAAATATGTGTATATTTGAAGAGTTCCCTCGATTTTTCCAAAAAAAAATTAAAAAAAATACACAAATAGCATTAGGTGTGTGTACACCTAATGCTATTTGTGTATTTTTTATAATAACTCGTGCCGATGACGAAGACCACAGATGGCAACCGGAACTGCTCAATAATAAGTATTTCACGGATTGCGATTTGATTACTTTAATATGGTTACCAAGCAATTTATGCTAGTCAAAATGTTTATGGAGAAGTAGAGCTTATGGTGAAGTACCAGGAGAACTCCTCAACAATAAACGTCACTACATCAGGAAAAGCAATATTTAGTAGAAGGTGATGAGTAGGCTAGGGTAATTTACTGTATACCGGTTTCCTCACGATGTTTTCCTTCACCGTTTTGAGAGCAGTGGTGATGGAATCATTTAGACAAAGTAAAGTCGCCTGGGTAAAAACCTTTGTCCTACAACTCGTAAGTCCAGGCCATATCTACTGGGCCACTATTGCTTTCAAAAAATTATAACGAACCCCCAAAGCTAAAACTAGCATATCTGCTTAGGTCCGTGGAAGGACACTATTTTCCTTTTCAGTATTTTGTCATTTAAAGATAAAAACACAATTGATTTGGTCATGACAAAAGGCCTTGTGTTACTATGAGACTTCAATGGACGTTGAATTTTCAATAAATGATCCGCTTGGCGAAAATAAGAGAAGAATATTTAAATAATTAAATTTGCCTAAACAAATTTTTAGAGAAGGAATATAATACTCCTTGAAGGCCACAAATTCCTATTTAATCAAGGAATATTACAAAAAGTACTGAAACGCGTTTCTCTGTAGCTGAAAATAAAATTAAGTTAGAGGGTCGACCCCTTTTAACGAAATTAGCGCCATCAGAAGCTCGTTAGCACTATTGTTTATTACAAGACAGACAATGGAACATTATTTTATCATTTTCTAAATGCTAATCTTGTTGTACTAGAAAATAGGTGGATAGGATGAATATCAGATGGTATTTTACAATTATTTTGAAGGATAAATTAATAATTGTGTGGTGCACCCACACAATTATTAATTTATTCCACTCGTTCACACTCGGCCAAAACAGCACATCTAAGAAAAAGTGTTGTTTACATGACCATGCAGCATGATGATATACTCGTACAATAAAATTCCAAATGACAGTAACATTAACATTGCTGACTTTATCTCTATCTCTCTCTCTGTCTGTATCTCTATCTCAATCTCAATCTCTATCTCAATCTCAATCTCTATCTCAATCTCTATCTCAATCTCTGTCTCTATCTTTATCTTAATTTTTCTAAAAACAGTGTTACAGATTATTTTTCAAACAATTTTGGATATGCAAAAACTATGCAATACAATAACTGTAATTAACTTAAGTGGAAAAGTTCACCTGTATCCTGTACTAGTTCAAAAAACTGTATCACAGGAGACATGGCCTTCCGTTTAAAATTATTCATTGGTATTCATTTATATCAATTTATGAGCGTGTGACAGACGGACGGACAGACAGACAGTTAGGTCGAATGGTGCGACTATGTATAATTATTATGACTTTCATTTGATTGGTACATCACAGGACACACACTCTTCTCGATCTATAAAACAAAACACTATCACCAAATTCAAGATTACTCAGCGCTAAGGTACCTGTCCACCGAAGCGAGTAGAACTAGCAACTAAAAACGAGTTGGCGAGCAACGAGCAGCTAGTTCGCGACGGGGACGAGCGGTTACTCGTTGGTATGCGAATGTACCAAGCGTCAGACTCAGTGAATGTTCCGCCCGCCAAGCGAGCGCCGCTGAGCGAGTACTCTCTTCTATAGCTATTGTCGCTGCAACATAAAAGTACTCGCCAGCACAGCGGTGTGAACTGTCAGCGATCAACTATTAATATATGTATCTGGGGATTAATTTTTATTTTATTTAATAATAATATTTATTTTATTTTGTTACCTATTTATTATTTACAAATTACTGAAACTGGCTTGATTTCCGTTCGTCTTTTTCGGGTGAACACTGAAAATCAGCGCTGTGCTGTGGGCCCCGCATAGCACAGCATCATGCTGAGCGGAAGCCTTCTTGTCACATTCATGACGTCAGAGCTGCCGAATATTTCTGTTTTATACTCATATGTATTTAGATATACTTTGTTTGATGCTTACATACTCTTGTATTTTTGTATGCACGTGTTTCTGTGACAAATAAACCTATTTTTATTTATTTCTTTCTTTCTTTTTCTATTTCTTTTACTTACACGGGACCTAGAATCTTTTGTACACATCATGAGCGAGAAAATCGTTGATAGTTAGTCACTTTCTCCTCGGCGTTAGGGCAAGTGCCATAAGTATACCTACATTTTATAACAGTCCATGTCGTCACCATTCAAACTTATGTACTATCAATATAACAAAACAGTCTATGTATTCTGGATAACGATCGCGCCATTATGCGCAGGCTACCAACAAAAACTGTAATCAACTTTTATGTTACAGATAAATTTTAATACCAACGACACTCCATTTGCAAATTTAAATTTACAAAGTTGCTACAGCCACTGAGGATATAAGATAAATGTAGAGAATAAATTGGTCTGAAAACGCCGTCATGCAGAGAGCAAGCGTGCTGAAATAATGCTCGGTCTGTCGCTGTACGAGAACAGATATTTGTGCTGCAATGTGAAGGTTGATAATATACACATAACATCACGACTGTGTTCCCCGAAAGGTTAGGCAGAGGTGTTCCTATAGAACATCCACATTTCGCCAGTTATGTTTAAGTCCCATGTAATAGGGGGCGAGCCTATTGCTATCAATCGGGCACAAATCCAGACTCCGCTCAGACTGATTCCTATTGTTATTCTGTTAGTAACAGACAATTCTTAAATTTCATGGTATGTTAAAAAGGGAGTTTCTAACTAGGTTAAAACTCAATGTCGACAAGAAAATTGGTATCTTGTGTAAGACTACCTTTTTTTTTTTTTTTGAGGGTGGGAAATTATCAAATAACTTCTCCCGCTCTGCGCGGAGCGGGAGGGTGTGTCAGACTTTTACTGACTAAAACCCACCAGTGTTCCTTCCGTTGCCTGTGTGCCGAGGAAGCGATATGCCTTTCGGACAAACTCGCAACTCTGGCAGGGTGTAAGACTATCCCAAGCTTTCTTTCTCGAATCCATCTGCCACATGCTGTAATTAACCGACTTGCAAAAAGGAGGACGTTATATATTTTTTTTTATCTATGTCCACCGATTTCTCCGTCAATTGTTGACCGATTTTGAAAGTATTTTTTTTTATATGAAAGGGTATGCTCCCAAGTTGGTCCCATATAAATTTTATTAACTTTGCTTGTATAGTTTTTGAGTAAGCTTCAATAATACGCATTTTTTCCCATTTAGTATATTTATTTATTTATTTATTAATTTAGTACATGGAGAACTTACAGCTAATAAAAACAGAAAAAAAAGAGGAGAACATAGTCACCAGAAAGCCAATTACAAATCCTCACGTATAGACATATAATAATAGTTTATGGTGTGAGCACAAAAACGAAAACAAAAAACACATCACCTTAATTATAAGAGTAAGAAGCTATATAAAACTTGGTTTGCAATTTATGACTGAACTAATAGGGAAAATAATAAACAAGAACAAAAAATATACCGCTACTTGAAAAATTTGAGGCTTAAGCACCTTTTGGCCGAACTCACACTAATTGCGAATGGATCAAAATCATATTCCTTGCATAAATCATTGAAATCTCTGCTTGCGCGCACAATATAACTGTTCTGCCTATAATTCGAAGATGTATGAGGTACACGTATGGGTGGATTAAAACGAAGTGCCTTACTTGGTACATTAAAATAAAATTTTGACAATAACTCAGGGTTATCAATATTGTTATTGAGGATTTTTATCAAGAACAAACAGCAGATGATATGATATATGTAGATGATATGATGATAACTTCCTGTCACTACTTTTATTTACATAGCAGTTAGTGATATTGGAATTTGTGGGGGGTTCAAATCCAAAGACACCGACTTCCGAAATTAAAGTTATTTTTCACTTTGTAGTATTTTTTTTGGAAGTAGCATGTTTTTTTTTTTTGAAAAAAGTTTTTTTTTTATCCCTATTTAACCCATATGCGGAAGCGCAAGGCGTAGGACAGGGTATTTTGGCGCAGCCTAAAAGAGGCCTATGTCCAGCAGTGTACTGCTGTTTAATAAACGTTACAATCCTAAAATTTTGTAAAAAAGTCACATATTTGTTAAGTTTTACTTAATTAACCTTACAAATATGTAAAAAACTAACAAGTAAATAACTTACAATTATCACAATTGTATATGCTGTTTAATAAAAATTTACATATGTTAAAAACACCTGTAGATTTCAATGACAATATTACATTTACAAATATTTTGTAGAACTGTAAGTTACGATTTAAATAAAATGTAAGTTTTTGGTGCAGATTCTTTACAAACGAGGGTAGAGTTCTTATTATAATTTTAGTGTTTCACGTAGTAATTTGTTATCGGTTCGGTGCAGCACTAAAGTCATGGGGAATAACAATAAAATTACGAAATTTTTCTATGAACGTAAAATCTGTTACATTAAAAGCAATATGTATCCTTTTACGAAAAACTCTCCGTTGTCGTTCAATCACATATTCATCATAACTAACATCACCACTTTCACTACTCGTTGTTAGATCAATTTTTTTGCATATAATATTTTAATTTCTTTAGTCATTAGGGTGTGGCACAAAATCGTAAAGTTTTGCCACATCGTGAACAATTCTGTACCTGTCAGAATTATACTACAATTAACAAAATATGTTAACTTGTAATTACAATTATGTGTTCAATAAAGTAGTTTTCCCTACAAATATGTAAACTGACACCTGTAAAGTAAAAATGTTTATTAAACAGAAATATGTAAAATTTAAATATGAGAATGTTCTACCATGGCTTTGTATACATGAACTTGTATTTTTATTAAACAGAAACTTGTAGAATTGTAGCCTGTCATCTATAATTTACATTTTACAATTTGTAAGTTTTATTAAATTTATAACGCGTAACGGTAGTTGCAAGTCTTCTAATAACGTGATGCATCTTTGCGTCATTGAATACAATCTTCTGATCTCAACGTGACGCAAGCAGAATACAATCTTCTGATCTCAACGTGACGCAAGCAGAATACAATCTTCTGATCTCAACGTGACGCAAGCAAAATAGTCGACAGCGGCTCCATTGCTATACAAAAGTAATTTAATTTCTTTGTCTTCTAAACTTCCAAGACACGCCTCTGACTTTTCGGATTCATGTGCGTATTGTATAATTATCACTTGCTTAAAAAACGGTGAAGAAACCGGCATGCCTGAGAGATATTAATCGACGGCATGTGAAGCCAAGTCAGAGGCCCATGGGCGGCTTTTAAACTCTGACACCAGGTTACTCACTAACCATACGAAAAGAAGAAGATTGTCTTCTGAAGACCAATTCCCGTAATTCAAAACGTTCAAAATCGATATAGTCAAGTTTTTGACATTGATTGTTGCTGAGATTGCGATCTCAGCAACAATCAATGTCAAAAACTTGTCAAAAATGTTGGAAAATGTGAGGTATTTTTGACAGATTGAGACTGATTTCAGACCGCGTTCAAGTAATACGAGAATTGCCTCTCCGATGTCATTGACTACAATCTCATTAAACGTGACCTCTACGAAAACTCAATAACATTCACAATGTCTTTATAAAGTTTAAAACAGTACCAATATACATAAAACATTTTATTAAGATAAATTCTATTCGCCTAACAAGATAAAAAGAATCAACAAAGTCTGGAACTCAGACGTACAAAATTATCTCAAAAAAGAACGTCGGAAAGCGACCAATCAGATTTAAAAAACGCCGGGAGTCAATAAAACCGTAGCGAGCAACTCATTATCATTCTATACGCGTGCCTCTCTCCCTTCCATCCCTTCCAAAGAAGAGCCGATTAAGTTCGTGAGTGGTTCGGACTACAATATCCTTTTCAGTGAATGCAAATTACAATGCGGTGTGAGTGGCAGCCTCTTCAATGGGATTTAGGCTTTTAAAGCTTTTTGAGTTTTTTGCATTGTGGCGGGATATATTGATGGTTTATTGTGAATGGGGGATAAAACGTGACTCAAGGTTTAGTTGTGGACACTGGTGGATTTTGCTGTCGAATAAAATATTGAATTTATGTCAGTGACAATTCTACTGTAAAACATTACCGTCAGATATTTATGCTGCCAGGATGTCACCTTTTTTGGCAATTTAAGTGGCACTAATTGCAATATAGAAGAAAACTTGAAGCATTATTCTGTCAGCTTTTTATGCTGCCCAAGTGATGTCAGATATTTTTGATCACAACAAGGTATCACATTCTTCTAAATTTAACTGAGTAGGCAATTAGGTGACACTAATTGACTCGTCTTGTGTGTGTATATTTTGGCGTCGCTTTTCTCGTCAGATAGTTTTGGTGTTTTTTCGATACCACATATTAATTTGTGCTGCCACTTGTATATGCCTTCCACAAATGATCACATACAGCGTGTCAGGGACATCGACACGAAAACTGATACCATGGATCCAGTACATGATTCTGAACCCACATGCGTTGATATTTTTCGCCGGTTATTAAAAAAATAATCTGCTGTCCCATACATTTTGACCGCGTAGGTATTGCACTTTTCAACAACAGCAGATTTTTTCAAATAACCGACGAAAAATTTCAACGCACCCTGCGTTGAAGGTTCAAAATCATGTACTGAATCCATGGTAACAGTTTTCGCGTCGATGTACCTGCCACCCTGTATATTTGCCATCATCGTGACGACACTTATTAATGAAGAATCATGAAATCAGATATTATTGCCGAGTCATTCATAGTCATATATTTATGCTCGTTACTGTACAGCTCTGTCTAACTCTTCGGGGAATACAGTCGTGATGTTATGTAACGTTATGTTTTATATGTAATCTTTATAGTTCGTTTTATTATTGAATTAATAGAAAATGGCTGACTGTTGTTAAAGGAAACAAGGTTAAGAAACCCATAATTTAGGTTTTATTGATCAAACTCAAATTGTTTTAAATTCCTTAAAAATTCAATCAATATGATAGTTGTTTTTTATTTAGATAGCACTAAACTAAAGCTCCTAAGATGTAGGTATATTTTCTGATACCAAGGCATTACCTTTGATGTTTCGTGTGAGCTGGTTTCGTCGCTTTGTCAGAGGGATGTAACCCAAATGGCGGATATATCCCAATATCCGAAAAAAATGCTACTTTGTAATTTTTCCGTGTGTATTTATTTAAGGTTTATAACAGGTTAGTTGATGTTTCACTGTAGTACAGTTTTTGATTTTTCATAAATTCCAGACAATCCGTTTCTAAAATGCTAATACCAGATTAACAATAAATCGATATTTATTTTATCCCAAAATTAATGTCCGTACTATGCTCACGTGAATATTACCGAAAATATGCAAATTAATTTAAATTTAATACAAGTTATTGAAATTCAAATAGCCAGTACCTATCGTTAGTATTTTATTAAACGCATTTGTTTCCGCTTTGGAGTACGCCAATTGCTCGATGATTACTCAGAAAAAAAGGCAAAAATACAGCTTTTAAAATAAAATATATCGCAGACCGAGTTCAACCTTAGCCATACAAATTAACAGTTATCATGTGAAAAATGAAGAGCCTATTCTGAGGTAATTAATTATTCAAACTATATGCAGAAGTAGAAAAAAAAATACCGTGCAAAGGCGAACTTAATGCTTGAGGCATTTGCTAGTCAACTTTAGGGTGCTGCAGAGAGAAAACATGGTAGGTGCAACATAAGGGATACGTAACATGAATAGAGTTAATTCAAAGAGATTTTGAGTTAAAGAATTTATTCTACGGAATATTTATACTAATATTATAAAGGTATATTTTGAGTTTGTGTGTAGGGGATAATCTTTAGAACTACGGATCCGATTCCTAATATTCTTTCACAAATAGGAAGCTACATTATCCCTGAGTGTTATAGGCGGTTTTATGTTAAAATGAGAAACTTCACGCGAACAAAGTCGCGGACAGTAGCTGTCGTGAAATACTGCTTGCGGGATATTTCGTAGAATAAACTGAAACATTAACGATTTATCTAAGCACTTTGGGCAAATTTAAATTCGAATTCAAATAATTTATGTGCTTGATTATGGGTAGGTACATGAGGTGATACATACAACAGAAGATCTTTAAACCATAACCTTAATAGGTGTGCAAATTTAATAAATGTAATAAACTTACTAAATACATTTTTAAATATTTAAAAAATCATTAAAAAAAACATTTAGAAATATAAAAAATAGTGTTCCTTCGGTGTCGGGATCAGGGTCCAAGCTATCGGTGGTTAGGCCTGCAGAGACAGGAACCTCCTCACAATGCGAGCCGTATCGAGGAGTACTGCCTTCTGGATCAGGCCCTTGATCCAACAGCCTAACGAGAGCCTCGAGAGATGTTGGTCGAGGCTTTCGGCAATCAGGCCATCGGCCATTACGACAATCGGTACAATGATGTCGACAACCTCGAGTGCTAAGTCGAGATATTTTATTTGTTTCTCTTTCTCAGCTTTCACGAGGTTTCCGTCATGTAGGATGGTAATATCGACTATCATATAGCAAGTATTAGGATATTTATGGCATTCATTAATTATATAATTTTATTAAAAATACTTAACTTAAAAATTTAATTATATTTACCATTTAAATAATCATTAACGTTATAATAGTCTTCATTTATCAAATAAGTATTTAATCTATTCATAAACGATAGAAAATAATTTTCTTCGTTTATATTATTAGGTAATTTATTATATATTTTAGGGCCCGTACAAAATGCACTCTTATTAAACATAGCCGTTCTATGAAGTATTGCACGAAGTGTACTGGCAAGTCTGGTACTTTTTAGCGCCTCATATTTGTATACTATTGGTGCACCTTTACAATTTAATGAGGAAAAGAACTGCATCGATGATGAGCAGGGTTCGTGTTAGCACCAACACTGTCCTCAAAACGTTAGCGTGCAAAATTGATCGTCCATTTACTGTGTACTGGGCAGGCGTACACCTGCAAAGGAATAGGAAATATACATAAGTAGGTAATTATTGTGTAACTTGTTTACTAACAAATTACTAACACCATTTCATTTCATTAAATTTTTTATGTGTACTACTAACAACCCTACTAACGACTTGTTTCTTTGTTTTGTTTGATTTTTTATGGACTGTTTATTTTTTATTTTTTATTCTTGTACCGTGGGTGCGTTTACAAACATAGACACTCACATACACTAACACCCAGACCCGGAACAACTACTTGCAGATCATACAAATATTTGTTCCGTGCGGGGATCGAACCCGCGACACGTTGCGCAGCAGTCGATCGCTCAGCCACTGCGCCAACCGTGTCGTCTGTGTGTCTGAAGTAAAGATAAAT
The DNA here is from genome assembly GCA_947364205.1 of Agrochola lota. Classification (NCBI taxonomy): domain Eukaryota; kingdom Metazoa; phylum Arthropoda; class Insecta; order Lepidoptera; family Noctuidae; genus Agrochola; species Agrochola lota. The sequence goes on from OX376240.1 coordinate 17,533,237, forward strand.
AAATTAAATAAATAAATTTACAGCCGTGATGTTAAGTTATGTCTGCGTGCAACTCCTTACTTTTACAAAAAGGTATCACTGACAAAATGAATAGTAATATAAATCTCATCGAACTTAGAAAACGAATTAAGATGTCGCGTTTGGCAGCCGCACCAGCGCCACATAATTTCAACCGTATTTATTCGAAATTATTCTGAAATACGTTGCCTACCCTGAAATGAGAAAAACTTATTTTGTGCATATTAAATCGTATATTCAAATTCGTTCAATGGATTGAGAGGGATTTCAATTTTCATTTCCATGTATGATTTTTTGTATTGAAACTAAATGATGCACATAAAAACCACTTCAAAAGATATCAATTGGTTGGTACTTTTCCACAATATTTTTGCTGTTGTTATTTCATTGAACGAAAAATCTCATTATGCCGCTGTAAAAGGCGCTGAGTAGTCTAACCTATGACACAAATCTTTACAACAGACTTATGTGCTTTTTAAATACTATGATCAAAATAAAAAACCCATACCAAAAAAATATCCGAAGATATCCGCAAATATCAGAACGTGATCCCAGCTCTAAGTCGCGGCACAACGACTAGAAGTCCGATAATGTACGTGTTCAAGATTTTCTTCACGATAGCAAACGAAACGGGTTTCTTTCAGTAACCTAATTCCGCTGTAATGACTACTATTCAATAATTTGATACGTTTAACCTTTGTTAATCAATTGTGTTAGAGATGCTTGCCATTCGGTATCGTGTAACTCAGTAACTGGGTTGTAAGAGGGCAGATAAGCAGCCATTCCATGTAAAATACTGTGCTTCAGGTTAGACTGGAAGTCGACCCCGATATGGTTGGGAACGAAATTTAAATCTTGTATAAAACGCACACTATGCAGCCAAGCATATTATAAGTTGGGGGATTACATCGATGACAAAAATGCTTGGCTCAACGCTGGTCCAGCTCCACAAGGGCGCATAAACTAATTGATTAGCATTCAAAATATTGTTGCAGCTGCTGAAGATTGTAAAACTATCTTTAGATTGTATAAATTCAATCTCTTAGTATAATATAATTGCATAGCACATGTGTGAGCACTATGTCCCTACTTTACAGTTACCATTTACTGGGTACGTCTTTCATTGACTTGAGTGTGCTCTAGCGGTTGAGAGTATGTCATGCTCACTCAAATGTCTCGCTGGTGGTGGCGTGTGTGTTGGATCATTAAATTCCCTTCAAAATAGTTGAGCTGAATGGTGCTGACCCATGCGTCATGTTCGTGAACGGGCGCCGTCAGTGGGGACTGGTCATCTCTTAGCTGCCACGGCTTATTTTAATTCTTGAATTGTTTTTGTTTTTTATTACGGACGCTTTTAATGTGCACGTCTTTGTACGTTGTTCTCACATGTATAATTACAACATGAATGATGTAACCAATATTTTGTAAAAATATTCTGATTTAAAAGAGTGTCCGTGGAGTTTCTTGCCCGTTCTTCTCCATAGGAACCTACTTCGCGTTGGGATGGGCAACTAGCTTCATATTTCTAACTGACCGACCTCTTGACAATTCAAAAGTACCTGTAATTGGTTTATATGAAATAAATTCTTTGAGTTTGAGTTTGAGTTGGGAAAATGTTAAGCGGATGATAATGGGAGCTACTTACTAATAGTTCGAGTCGGTATGATCCGACACAGCTGGGCGGCAAAATCGAATGTAATATGTAAATATTTGTTCGGAAAAAAACCTGCTCAGCTTACCTCGAAGTATTCCGACCAGGCCCGAACATGACCCAGCGAGGGGAGATGCCGAACGGAGTTTGCCGGTACAAGCCGAATGAAAGCCGAATATGTTTAGTAAATGTTTCGGCTTGGCTTTGTACAACCAAATATTGCCGAATCGAATGTCGGCAACCAGAACTAGTTTGTAGCACCCTATATAGTAATAGTAATTTATTTCCAAACTTCTGTACACATTACATCAATGAGGTCTTAACCCCTGAACTAGGACATCCTGTATGACAGGGGTCGAGGTTTCTCCAGTTACATGGATCAACATGAGAAGGCTTAGACTAGATACAATGCATACTTAATTTTTAAAATAATTAAAAGAATAACTAACAAATAAAATAACAAAAAAATATATAAAATGTTAATAATTCTAAAATATAGGTCATCTGTTTATATTTGACTTAGTTACGTACAGTGTGTATTGTTAGAATCTCATTATAAATACGTTTGTAATGGGAACTATAATTGCTACGAGAACTAGAATAATTAACGCTTGGAGCAAAATTACCTCGTGGCGTGTAACCTCTGGAACGGCTGTGGTGTGGTTATGGTTAGTATATGTCCTAATTACATGGAATTAAATCCCAAGGGTTACTGTACAATACTTTACGCCCTTGGAAAAGTAGATGGGCTAATCCTTTACAATGTATGAACCGTTGTTTCACCGTAGTAAAAACTATTATTAAATTATCTACTGAACTTCTTTTATGCCTCTGGAATTAAATCCCAAGGGTTACTGTACAATACTTTACGCCCTTGGAAAAGTAGATGGGCTAATCCTTTACAATGGATGAACCGTTGTTTCGCCGTAGTAAAAACTATTATTAAATTATCTACTGAACTTCTTTTATGCCTCTGGAATTTAATTTAAGTTTTTTTGCCGACTTAAAAAAGGAGGGGGTTCTCAATTCGACTGTATGCGGTGTTCCCATATAATTTTGATGACTTTGCTTGGATAGTTTTCGAGTTAGCTTCAATAAAACGTATTTTTCTCACTGTCACTGTTATTAGTGTAGGCGTGTGGGGTTGGTACCACAACTAAAATGTGAAAAATAAAATCTTTTTACAAAAACAAAAAAAAAACCAACACAAAAAATATACTTTAAGTCGGTGGCAAAAAACGAAAATTCCAAACCAAAGACACCGACTTCTCTAAATAAATCTGACTAAGAGCGCGTCGCTGGCAATCTAAATGGAGTCGACACAGAATTTGAAGAAGACATTAACTTTACTTAGGTATTACTTGTCAAAAGATTTAGATGATTTATTACTTGTGTATTATATTGATGACGGGACATTGTTGACGACGCCAATTATATCAAACAACATGAAAAAAACCCTGGTCGATTGGTGAGGGTGTTTTTAGGTATCTATCTCGTACTGAGAGTCTATCTGTGAGGTAATTTTAAGGAAAACCAAATTTTTGTTCAATGGGGAATTTTACCGGGTTATTACTACATGGGGCGCGAGCGGCCGTCGTTAAGCGGGTGTCTACAAACCATAACGTATGACCCCTCGTGAAGATAGGTAATTTTTAAAGAATTTGCGGTAATTTTGGTACTAAAAATAACTTTTTTATTTTCAATAATAATTTGAATTTTTTATTACTTTTTTGGGGCGTGAGGAACAGGGTGTAAAGTTCACTCATCCACCATAGAAAAGGGAGGATCGTTCGACCAGACGGGTGTCGTGTCAGGCGGGCAACTGCCCAGAGGTTGAAGTTGGGAGATTGTATATGTATATGTCCATCGCGCGGTAAACTCTAATGGCGCGATACAGGATTTGTGTGACGTCAGGATGTTGGGTGACGTCAGGTCTTTGATGCGTAGTTCGCATGTGGCGATTGTAGATTCCGCCACACTTTTAGGTGATTTTATTGCAGTACCTATGTGCCCCTTTCGGTTCGGACAGGTTTTTTTTTTACATATTGTATAGAATTTTAAGAATAGTCAACGCTTTACTATACGTAGTTTCCGTATCTGTTGTCTGTTTCTGAGTGTTAGGATTTTTTTAGAAACAGCCTTTTTTTTTGAGGGTGGGAAATTGTCAAATAACTTCTCCGAGGCATGGGGACCCCGTCAGTTGTGCTGACATCTCTTTGAGGTGCGCGTGGAACACAATGCGCCGTCGACCCGGGCCTGGTCCTTATCCGACGGCGAGCTACCCATTGCTCACCGTCCGCAAGCTCGTGCCTACGGAGGCCGGGAATCGTTTAGTAACAGCCTGGAGTTTGGAAGTTGGCGGTGTGATACCCCAGTGCGTAGGAAAGCACATTAAGCCGTTGGCCCTGCGCCTGTTCTCTCTCCGGTCGTGTCGGATTGCCGTCCCATCGGACTATGAGAGTGAGGGAAGAGAGAGTACAGCTGTGTCTACTTACTTGTGCACTATAATATCTCCCGCGTAGTTGGCTAGTTTCTGTGATTGGCCGTTATGGCCGAAATTCGGTCTAGATCACTATTATTATTATCGTTATATATACCCATGGTATATTAATATACTTCGCCAGGTATAGCATTCCGAGACACAGTGGTCGCGGGGGTGACACAAGTCTACGTCATCACATCTGTGTTACCAGAAGTTTGTAATAATAACTCCCCAACCACCTTTATTACCTGTGCGAATCCGATAAAACAATGAGGTTTTAATTAACAATTAAGTGGTTTATGTTTAAATTGAATTGTTACGTTTGATTAGACAAACGAAACAACAATTGAAATGCTTTTTAAATATTTTTTAACTGAATGGGGACTGAAAATCATTCATTATTCGTGTTTTGTTGCAATATAGTGGCAACTGGATAGTGACGTAAGCATGTGTCACTCGCGGAATGCCAGACCTTGTTTTATTAGACCATTTATGTACCCATATTTTTTTACTAAAGTCTGTTCTTATTCCCACAGCCATGCCGTGGAAACATTTCGCTCCTAGAAGAGGACATTTGGCGCGAGCAACAGTGCAGCGCGCACGACGACACACCCTACGGAGGGGAGCTGTTCCACTGGCGTGCGCACAGAGATGACGCCGAACCGTGCGCGCTGACGTGCAGGGGTTTGCCGCAGCATTCGGGGCAGAGTCCAGAACCGGTGCGTATGATTTTATACTGAAGATCATATCTAAACGAGTAGTGTTCATGTTTTGGAAAAAATATATGTTAAATTAAAGCATCTCTTTAATAACTTTATGAATATTTTAGATTATTTTTATATTACATAGTGGAATTAATTTGTAAAGTTATGTCTAACGCGGATAAAAAACTGAGCGTCACGCAAAATCTAGCAAGCGTATTTTTCTGAAACCTTCACCATTTTAAAGATAATTTAATTATTGATCTTTAAGTATACGTGTTTTATTAAAATACGTTTTGTTTTATGTATAATAAATTAATAATGCGTCTAATTTGGGACAGCGCTCCTTGATGGGCGAGTTCTATTACTGGCTTGACGTACGACGCGTTGCATGAACAGAACACGCATGCTAACCACCCAAGGCCACTGGGATATACCTGTGTCTTAAAGCGAAAGTGCCAGGGTAGTCTGACATTCAAATTTGTTTACGATTTTTGCAATTTGTTGGTGGACATTAAATTTAAATCATGAGAGATTAAAGGCACGAGTAAACTGAGAGAAAAGATTTGATATTTGGCAACCTTGGTAACGTTACAAAGCTTTAGAGTAATATTACTTACAGGTATCGGTACGTTTCTATTGTATTCTTTTTGGTGAATTACAGCAAACGGAACTCCTCGTAGTGTTGTTCGAATAGTTTTTTTTGTTTTTGCAACAAATAAATGAAAAACGATTAGAAAATCCTTGAAAATATAAATGTTCACGTTTAAATTTTCCATGATTTCCTTTTAATGCCCGTATGCAATGACCCAAATTGTAAGCGTCCAGTGAAGTGGGAGACACAGTGAAGATGACGAGAAGAAAACACCAAAATAATTTGTTTGAATTAGGTCCTAAAAAAATACTGTCATTGACTGGCTGTCACATGTTAAGGTCTTACAAAACAGTCCAGTAGTTACTAGCACCGCTGTCCGGAATTTGCACAACAGCCTTTTATTTCCCGGACAGCAATATTTCGTTAGGTCTCCCATTATTACATAATTTATATGAAAAAGAGAATTAACAAAATGGAACATTGAATTTCGTCCGCACACAAAACACATGGCATTGCATTGCATTTTAAGAAAGCAATTCTAAAATCTAATAGAAAGTTAAAACTGCCAAAATCTTCTCCACTCCAGTTGAGAAACTTAAATACATAATGCAAAGCTGAAAGCAACTTTAAAATGCCAGACTAGTATTAAAGGAAAGTTTAAAAATAAAGTTAGAGACTGCCAGAGGAAATTGTAACTGGATTTAAGGGCAGCCTTAGTATTCAGAGAAGAGATGACCTCCAGATATTTAAGTGGTCCCACCAAATTAATTCAGCTGTAGGTATAAATTTAATAGAGAAGAATAGAACACTGTGTATTATCTACACCTTAAGAATTTCAGATATAATGTAGAAATTTTACATAGGGTGACACAATGGGCGGTCTCATCGCTAAAAGTAATCTTTTAAAGACAACCTTTGTACGGATTAAAGGGAGAAGAAGATACTGCGGGTAGTCTGTGGTGTACAATTTAAATATACGATTAATACATACATATATAAAGCATATGAAACCAGAGCAAAGAACTATATATAATTCTGATTTTAAGTAGAGGGGAATTGTTTTTGTGTAGTAGGTAATTACAAGAACGCTTCTCATGTCACAATAAATGTGGCAACCTACTGGATCCAAACAGTAAAAGAATCATAGACGTACCGTCAAAACGAAAAGAAGAAGTAATTAATGAATTCATACTCATGTACCATGGTTTCCGTAGATACTTAGCAGAATAGAAACCGCTTTTTTCTCGTGGGGATCGTAGAAGGTGATAATAGAGTTCTGATGTTCGTTGAATTGAGCTCCTTAAGTTCTGAGTTGAGCTACACGATGACTGACTGTCTTTTGTTGGGTACTTTGGTTGCTAATGGCCAAAAGTTTGTTATAGCCTCATAACATCGAAGCTATATAATTCCTGGTGTGACTCAGTGGTGTGCCTTGATCACTATAGACTGCTTAATTACCAATCTCCATTTGATAAATTCCCTTAATCTAATATAATTTTACCAATTCACAGAAGAACGCTGCACCTTATCCAACTCCACATTTTAACTTTACTAATTTAAAACTTCATTTGCAGACGGTTGCCCTGGATGACGAGGACCGGGTGGTGGTAGCAGTGCTTGCAGCCAGGGTGTCTGATGGCACCAGGTGTCGGCCGGGCAGTCTGGATATGTGCATCGATGGGAGGTGTCAGGTTAGTACTGAGTTACAGAAGTTTATTTCTAGGTTCTTCTTATTAACGTAGTCTTAAGTTAGCAAGTAAGCGGTAATCTGGCGTCGATGTTGTCAATGTTGTGTTTACCTGTAATTGGCATATATATTAGAATCTTACCGTCTGATTTACTATCTCTATGTATATGTATGTGCTGTGGGTGAACCTTAAAGTAAATAAATAAATTAATATTTGTTAAGAATATTTTCTTATCTTCTCTTCTTTTTTTATTGTTTCCTGCTCCCTGGAAAATGTGTTGTTTTTTCTTTTCCATTGAGCAGAGAAATATGTAAGAACTGACCTAAAAAAATATTTTGTTATTTTTGAATGACAATGGCAGATTTTTTTTTAATGCTAAAAGTAACGTACAAAAATGTATAATTATGCAACAATTACTTACAGGCAAACTACACATGCAAAAAGAAGTTACGAAATAAATATACGAGTTTTAAATTACTTATTTAAAAGTCTAATTAATGAATGGAGTAACAATTGAAGGCACTTGTTATTGTGTAAACACACTTTTGAGCGAGATAAAGGATGATATAAAATACAAATGCACCAATTTTAACTAACATTTATTGTTAATTTGCCATCAAATACAGCAGCTGTTTATGTCACTACTTATTATAAATCTGAGTATAATAAAATTGAAGTTACTCAAATTGTACGAAATCGATCGATATTCTGTGATATAGTGTTTTCACAGAATGTCGATCGATTTTAACCAGCGGAGACAGCAAAACCGTTAGGCAAACGCTCCGTGCAAAATACTGGTATTCAGCTGCATGTGGTTAGACCAGAAACTGACCTCACCTAGTTGGTAAAAGGCTAGACAGGTGATGAATAAATCAATGCTCAATTATAATTCTTCAACCCAATTCAATCTTCAATAATAGCAACGTAATATCTACAACACATCAAATATACTACACTACCTTTCAACAAAACCCCACAAACGGACATTATCTTGAAACTTCGAGTTCGTTACCCTAAATATAAATGAAGGTAGGAGCCGATGCCCGCTGAAAAGCTGTCAGAGGCTATTCTGAACGGCGAGAGTTGGGACATACTAACATGTTGCTTCAAATAGGACTTGATTCATAGGTGTAGGGTTGGACGTATAGTTTACGCAGATTTTTCTACAGAATTAAATTGGTGAGAATATATATAACTTTTGGAACCTATTTATCATGCTCATCGTTTTCCTGCCTTTGTTCCAATTTATTTGTGGTCGTCGCAACATTTCTTTTTCTTCCACACTTCTCTGGTAGTCTTCAACTCGATAGTCACCCTGTTTCTAGCCATACCATCTTTCACACAGTCCATACATCGTTTCTTTGAGCTTCTTCCTATTAGTTAATCGACTCAGGCGGGACTTTGCAAATACAATAGACGAGAAATATTTTGTAACCTAATCCGGTTAACTGTTCTTAAAGAGTCATAAAGAACCCTGTATGAAATCGACATGTGTAACGAAGCATCCTCAGGATGACGATTGACTTGTTGCGAACTTAGTCAATAACGTAACAACGAACACGCACTCGCGCGCACACGCACGCGCGCTCACGCGCGCTCACGTCAATGTCACTGCAGGGCAGAGGCCTATTCTCATACAGAGAAGGGACGAGCATTGATCACCACGCTTGCTCACTGCGTGTTGTCCCAAATGAATCCAGATGGTTCACTCCGCATTTTAGTACGCGGCGGGCTTGTTTAGTCGGGCCAATTCAGTAAGTGTAACGTAGTCAGAAAAAATTATAATACAAAAAGTGTTATTAGCAAAGGAAAAGTTGATAGTGATCTTAAATAGATACAATTATGTTTATACATTACAATGTCTAGGTTTGACCGCTGAGCCCCAAACTAAACAGGGCTTGTATCTTGGGGGTCGGAGTGCGATTGAGCAGAAAGAAATAGGTTCAGATGGGCTAGTTTAGTAAAACGTGTATTATGTTGTGTGAGTTTTTTGTGAGTGTCTGTGAGGGTGAAAGTGTGAGAGAGGGATGTTACTTTCTGGCACTTTGGATTGAAGATTATAAGAGTAACGCAATAGAAAAAGAGGCAACAGCTAAGTGAATATAACTGTAGGTAATTAGTACTGTGCGACCTGAATTGCACTTTATTGTGTCGTAGCAAGAGTCGCTTTTTATTTTAATGATTTTGCGAACTGATCCATCTGTAGTCATCTATAATGTTGTTGATCCCACATCAATAACTCCAGGTTTCCTCACGGTGTTTTTGTCAAAATTTTTGAGGTGAAAACTTCTTTAGGCTCGTTGACCGATTTTTTGTAGGGGAAAACGTTATGGGTTCGCGACACCGACATGATAATGTTATCAGAATATTTGTAGCTTTATGGGTGACCATTTTTATTTCATGTGTTTCAGTTTTGAGCCCGTTTCCTTGCATTTAAATAGCTAGTCGCCAAACCCCTGAGCTACCAGCTAGAAATATATGCTTAATTAGTCAGTCTTACTACTTACCTATTAACACTGTAATTTGAAAACATTGTAAAGCCATTTATTTTTAAAAGAGTAACTGTGGAGTTTCTTGCTTGGTCTTCTTCATAGGAAACAACCAATAAATTGGAACCGTGCACCTAGCTTCTGACGTTTCATAAGTGCCCATCGTGAAATGAAATATTTTTATTTTTATTTTACTTAATTAGAAAATTAACATGATAATGAGGATTAACTATAAAACTTTAATGAGGGCTATTATGTCCATAATTAAGTATTGAAATAAATGATTTAATTCGATAGACAGCACAATAAAATCCCTCTGTTTTGGTCGGCATTAATTATTCAATGTTGGCTTATAGATTTTAACCCAATCATCATGCATTTGTTTTGATATTCCATTGTTTGTTTTAATTATTAATATTAAATGCTTTTACGCCAGTTGTGCCACTGAAAGGTTAATCTAGCTGTTCAATAATAATACCAGCCCATTATTGTCCCACTGCAGAGCAAAGGCCTCTTCTCATACAGAGAAGACACGAGCATTGATCACCACGCTGCTCAAGACGGGTTGGCGATTTCAAACTTATGTTAACTATAAGTCCAGGTTTCCTCAGAAAGTATTCCTTCACCGATGTCAGTAATGTCGAAGATAAGCTCAGAAAGTACATATGAATTGAAAAACTTTATCACATTGATCATAAGATGATATACCTATAGAACATACAAATAATTAAAATAATAAATAAAATTAATATAAGTCTGAAATCACCAACCCGTCTTGAGCAAGCGTGGTGACCAATGCTCGTGCCTTCTCTGTTTGAGAAGAGGCCTTTGCCCTGCAGTGGGACAATAACAGGCTGGTATTATTTATTATTGTATAATATCATCTGGATGTTTTGTAAATATCCATGTTGCCGAGAACTAAAATCTACACTGATCATTTAAGTGAATTATCCATTCCTGGACCTATGGGCATGTATTCAGATATCTACATACCTACGACATTCGCCTGTAGCTAGAAACACTCAATCTATCAAATGCTTGTAACCTTAGGACATTGGTATCTGTCAGTAATTGGGTTGTCGACGTCACGCCACAGGCAAGCATAAATCGCATCGTGTGAAATGGTTTTCAACCGCATCTGGTTAGTCTGTGACCGATTTGTAAAACTGTGGTTTTAGTTAGTATTTTGTCGGGCTTTTTTCATTTAAATTTCTTCAGTAGGACCCCGGAGGTCCGTTCTATAACAAGAGAACAAATTAAGTCGACGATAACCGACTTTTAATGATTTTATACTGAAGATGACGTCTAAACGAGTAGTTTAATGATTTGGAAAAAATATATGTTAAATTAGAGCCTTTTCTTAATAACTTAATGTATTAATATTTTCTATTATGTTTACATTACATAGTGAAATTAATTTGTAAAGCTATGTCTAACGTGGATAAAAAACTAAGAATCACCCAAAATGTATTTAGCGTATTTTTCTGAAAGCTTCAGCATTTTAAAGATAACTTAACTGTTGATTTTTTAGTATACGTGTTTTAATAACCACTCAAGGTCACTGGCATATATCTGCTCCTTAAGGCTCTTTGGCGACATGTGGGTGTCCGTAGGTACTCTATATCCCCGCTTAGCCTCTTCAGGGGCACTAGCATGATGTTAGGTATGTTTATGTTATGTAAATAGGCTTGGTAAAACATGGACTGTAATAATCCGAAACTTAAACACAAAGCTTGGTTGTCAAAGCAAGCTTACTGATGTTTGTTGCTTTAGTAGTAAGTACTAGAAACTGGTCAAGGATGGGAATTTATGGCTTGGTATTTTTGACGAATGTAAAATGGTGATTCTTCACCAAATTTTTATAAAAGCCACTTGTAATTTCAAAGTAAGGTAGTAACCCAATTTATTACCAACGGAGCTTTGATGTAGAAATCAATGTTTCTACATCAAACTGCTTTATATTCCTCCATTTTCTACAAGACATTATAATAATCAAGAAATTGCTTCAGCAATAATATTCCAAGATTGATATTATTCAAGTATTACGCAGTTGCCTCCACTAGACCACGCATATATTAATATTTCAACAGAATTACACGTTTCATACGTCTGGGCTGACACAGTATATTATATATCCAGTAGACCAATTCTGAGAAATGTATAAATTAATGTCGGAATATATAGTAATAATTTCTAAAATTCATGTGTCTTTCGGGGAAGTACTAACGGTATGCTTAAATTATTATATCCAGCGTTTCGGTTAAAAGAGGTTCGGTACCCGTAAAACAACCACAATATGTTATCTAACCATTTTAGATTTACATTTGGAAATTTGAACGTGTCTATATTTTGATCTTCTGTATCTTCGAATTTTGTATTTTTTCGATATTGAAAAGTGCAAGACTGTCAGGGAAATTAAATGATAAGCAAATCTTTCTTTTTCGTGTGGTTAGTGACTAACCTGGCGTCAGAGTTTTAATAAAGCCGCCCATGGGCGACTTGGCTTCACATGCCGTCGAGAAATATTTCTCAGGCATGCTTCTGTTTCTTCACGATGTGTTCCTTCACCGTTTATGAAGCAAGTGATAATTATACAATACGCACATGAATCCGAAAAGACACGAACACGAGACCTATAACTAAACTTAAAATGATAATCATATATAAACATATTATGATCCTATTTCTCAGTATTCCCGTTAGACAAACTATAATTATTACTACCACTGTAATCTAGAGATCATAAGGAACAAATTAACATGCGTTTCATTAATAGACGCCACAATCTTTGGGGGGACTAATCGCCGAACAAAAAAACCGATCTCCGTTACATTACGATAATTTGCTGTAATAACCATTTCATTTTCATCTGGAAAATTTCGTGAGGAGAGTTTTGAGTATGAATGTGGATGGCTATAAGAGTAGGGGAAGAGCAAAGAAACGATGGATGTACTGTGTGGAAGATGGTATGGATAGAAAGGGGGTGACTATCGAGATGACGACTGGTAGATAATTATGGAAGAAAAAGACAACATGTTGTGCCGACCACAAGTAAATTGTAATAAGGGCAAGAAAATAATTATAGTCATTTCATACAACTGTCAAAGAATAACAGCTATGATTTGAATATGTGATAAATTTGCTTTACAATTAATTTCCTAGACTTTACTTATTGGTAATCGTATGATTAGTGCAGGTATTGATAATCTTACGATGTTCGTGTTCACCGTGTCCTTGTTCATTCTTGCGCACACGGCAAGAGCTTCACTCGCTATGCCACGAACTTGATAATATGAGACTAGTAAGTTCTATTATGTATATCATAACAATATTGGGCAGTCAGCAAAGTGCAGCAGAGTTAACTGCCCAGCCTCGAGCGATGCGATTTATGACGTGACTTGCGTCAAGCGACATGCGCGCGCGTCTACGTCCGTCACTCCGCAAGTCGCGTAGCGGTGACTGTGGCATGCTCTAAACAACTTCTTTCATTTGTTCACTCCGCAGTCGCTGTCGCAAACGCGTGAGCGTGTAGCTCGTGGCCACGGGCTTAAGCCGAAATAAATATTATCTGTTTAAACTCAGTTGGTGTGAGAGCAAAGTGGGGCTACTTGATATTTTTATTCTGTGGTACAGACGTGTCATCTCAAGAACGTCCCGTGAATACGGCTCGGTTCTAAGTGCGGCTTAATGTTCGGTTTCCATGCGAGAACAAGATGGGAAACTGAAATGTGGCTACGTTACGTACGTACGTACGTGGAAGAAACTCTTTGATTATTTAACATTAAATACGTGTTCTTTCTCATTTTTGGGAAGACCTAGTTTACAATTAGCTAGCTTCATTTTAAATAATTTTATTCAGTGTATCTAATGCAAGGAACTGCTTCGATTTTTATTTAAGTTCCAAGTTATCACTCTGCCAAGAAAACATTGGAAGACCTTCTGCCATCTTGGAAATCAAGAATGGCAATTTTGTTTTAAACGTAACCTCGTTTTAGTTTTCATTCGTTTGTTTCTAGTTTCTTGACAAAACTCAAACTCAACTCAATCTCAAACTAAGAATTTATTTCAAACAAACCAATTACGGGTACTTTTGAATTGTTAAGGGGTCAGTCAGTCAGAAAGATGAAGCTAGTTGCCCATTCCAAAGCGTAGTAGGTACCTATGGAGAGGAACGGGCAAGAAACTCCACGGACATTCTTTTAAATCAGAATATTTTTACTAAATATTGGTTACATCATCATTCACGTTGTAATTATACATGTGAGAACAATGTACAAAGATGTGCAGGTTAAAAGCGACTGTACTAAAAATATAAAAACAAAAACAATTAAAATATGTTCAAATAAGCCATGGCAGCTGACCAGTCTTTACTGACGGCGCCCATTTATGAACATGACGCATGGATCAGCACAATTTAGCTCAACCATTTTGAAGGGAACTTAATGATCCAACACACACGCCACCACCAGCGAGACATTTATGCGAGCATGACATACCAGCAGCTATGGCACATATATGCCTTTGTCGATACAATGCTCATAAATGGATGTCAGCATCATTAGCTTACTAGTGCTACCAGCCACCCTACGAAGATTGTTGCTCCACCTAGCCTGAGGGCATCCTACACCAAAGGTCATCGGTCTTACTGCTAATATAGCCATCTCATTGCCATTTAAGCTTGCTAATTTTGTTAGCTACGTCGACAATTTTGGTGCCCTGGATGTGCCAATTTGGATTTTCAGAAAAACATTAAAGAAATCATAACGAGCCCAGCTACAGCAGCGCAGGCTACAAAGGACCAAGAAAAGCGTGTTATTTTTATCAAGAGCTCGCTTGCTAAAACCGTACCTTAATACGTGTTTACCGCAAAGCGCCAATAAACAATAAACACGCTTCTTTTAACACGTCGCCTCGCATTCGGAGCGTGACAACGTTGGGTATAGTCGACAAAAGAGCTTGCTATACAAAATGCTAGATATAAACATCTTTGCATTGTAACGACTTTATAAATTACTAGCTTCGTTTTATCTCGAAAAGTAACCTATGTCATTCCTCAGGTTTCAAAGTATCCCCATAAAAGATTTCATCAAAATTGATTCAGCTGTTTAGCCGTAAAATCGTAAAAAACAACAAAAAAAACTAACTCACTTTCGCCTTCATAATATTAGTAAGGATTATTGCCTGTGTAGTAATGTTTAATCGTAAAAGCTGAGCTACATTAATACGGGTGCAAATTTTGCACCAAATGCATCGCAAGCACTGTAGCTGTGGCGCGTTGTGTTCCACGCGCGCCTCAAAGAGATGTCAGCACCAACCGACGGGGTCGAAAGACCAATGCCTGCTGGGGTTGCGGGTTTGTCCGAAAGGGATAACGCGGCCCCGGCACACAGGCAACGGAAGGAACACGGGTGGGTTTTAGTCAGTAAAAGTCTGACACACCCTCTCGCTCTGCCCAGAGCGGGAGAAGTCATTTGATGATTTCCCATCCTGAAAAAAAAAAAAAAAAAAAAAGCACTGTCGCTGTATTGTATTTAGAGTGACATCTCTCATTGCGCAAAACACCTCTTCTTTCCTTCACATCTCACATGCACTATTCCTTTTATCGGTATGACCCAGCCACTTGTCATAATCAGATTTCAGATAGACAACGATTAAAATTTTACTTATCTTCTATCGCAATTTAGTTTTCAAACATGTAAATCAAGCATGTGTTTTTATAAAAAAACCGGCCAAGTGCGTGTCGGACCACGCACAATGAAGGGTTCCGTAGATGGGATGAATTTATCCCAAGAACAAACTTAACATTGTAGTTGAAAAACATGTTCTCCCACACGGAATGTATGGGAGATCATGTTTTTCAAACCGCAAATTTAAGTTGGTCGATTATTACTCGTTAACCTGTAGAGCCTACTTAGTTCTAACAGTTTTTCTTTTAATTTCGTTATATAAACTATTGCTGTGAATTTTTTCACAAGTCCAAGTACAACCATTTAGCTAGAAGGGGGGGGGGACACTTGACTCTAACAAAAAAAAAACAGTTAAAAGCTTAATATTTCGCAAACGGATCCCTGAATCCAAAAATGGTTTTGACCACAATATTTTTGAAAGACCTTTCTAATGATACCCCACAACATGGGGTAGTAGAGGAAAAAAAAACATTCCCACTTTACGTGTAGGGGAGGTAACCTAAAAAAAATTTTTTTCTTGATTTTTTTTTACCACTTTATCGGCATAATTAATATGTATACATACGTCAAATTACAGCTTTCTAGTACTAACCGTCTCTGAGCTAAGCCGCGGACAGACAGACGAACAGACAGACAGACAAACAGACGGACATGGCGAAACTATAAGTGTTCCTTGTAGTACTGTTCCTGTTACTACGGAACCCTAAAAATCCTTTCAATAAAAATTTAGTTCAGTTTTTACCTCAGACGTCCTTAATAGTACGTACTATTAATTCTCAAATCCACTTAATTAATACTAAAATATAGTTGATATTTCTGGAAATACATAACATACATTTGGAAATAAGGATTTCCAAGAACTTCATTTCTCATGGGTTTAAAAAAAATTCTTCGTTATTGTCCATTTTGCCGACTGTACATGTGCGAGTGTTCGGATAACCCACACACACTCATCCATCTGAATAACCACAGAGTAGGAACAAATGCAGTAATAATACGTACATATATATTTCTTTGGAACGTGTGAAGAGCTCCGGGGCAAATGTGTGTTACGTATAACATAGTTCCAATTTGTTTTCTGTCAGGGAAGTTTTCTTGAAACTCACTGAGCGCTTATCCTGTTTAAGTGCATTCAACCTGATTACAATAATAGTACGGTTTCATAAATTCCTTAGTACTTCTGTATTCGACGGCCATAGTAGATGCGGCCATATAGTTAAGTAGGTAAGAATAAGTCGTTATTACCGCGACACGTGCCTTTAGTATAATTTTAGTTTAACTGCACCATAAATATAAATTGCATCATATAAGTATAACTAGTGATACAGGAGTCTTGAATCTCTTAATAAAAAGTACTTATAAGTCGTTTTTATCGCCACACTTGCGTTTATCATAAAATATTAGTTGCACCATAAGAACATAAGTAATGACAGGAGGACGTCGTGCAGTTTTTAGTTATATGTATAAGCCGTAATCATCGTGACACATGTCTGTCGTATAATGCTAGTTTCAAAATATGTCATAAATATAATAATTATGCTAGTGAAAGCAGGATGTCGTGTCGTGTCGTGTCGTGTCGTGTGTGTGTGACAATAATAAGTAATAAAAGTAAGTAAATAAGTAAGTAGTAAGTAGTAGTAAGTGATAATAATTAGTCGTTATCATCGCGATACATGACATCTGCCTCCTCTGTCAGTATGTGATAGCAAGACGCCGTGCATCTCTTAGTTAAAAGTATAAATCGATATCAGCGCGACACGTGCCTTCTCTGTAAGTATCATAAATATAAGTTGCATCATATAAGTGTAAGTAGTGATAGCAAGACGCCGTGCATCTCTTAGTTAAAAGTATAAGTCGTTATAAGCGTGACACGTGCCTTCTCTGTACGAGTATGTATCATGAATATAAGTTGCACCATGTAAGTGTAAGTCATGATAACAGGACGTCGTGCATCTCTCAGTTAAAAGTATAAGTCGTTATCAGCGGCAGGCATGTCTAGCTTTCAGTGTGGTGTGCTCGCTGTGTGGTGAATATTTAATGACTGCTCGGAGGTTTGGAGTACGGTGAGAGAAGTAGCGGTTCGTGAAGTTTTAGTGGCTGTAGGCTTAGTGGACTGTAGATTTGTTGACCATTTTCTATTTTGTTAAGTACCTGGTATCTGTTGAACGGCCTACACTGTCCTCCCATACCGATTAACACTATTATTTCAAAATATTGTAAAAGCCAATTATTAAAAAACCTAAAATTACCGTGGAGTTTCTTGCCAGCTCTTCTCCAAAGGAAACTACCAATTGGAGCCGTGCACCTAGCTTCTGACGTTTCATAAGTGTCCATTTAGGTTTATGTGAAATAAAATATTTTCATTTCATTTGATATATTTTGAGAGGATATTCCATGAATGGATCAGATTTCTCTAAAGAAGAAAGAATGCATGACAAAGCCAAGTTTGTACAACATACATATAACAAGGATGCTTCATTGTAATTGCCTCTTAGATGATAGTTATGTACACCGCATGTGATTCCTCCTCAAAATGGATAAACGTAGATTATATGACTGGATATCCGGTTCTAATTCTTGGATGCCCACCCTTAAGCATTCTCTAAGTATTTAAGACGTTTAAGGCATTTAATTGACCATGGCCTCCCACAAGGTGGACCGATGACATTGTGAAGGCCGCAGGAAGCTGCTGGATGCGAGAAGCATAGAACCGGTCGAAGTGGCGGTGCTTGGGGGAGGCCTATGTCCAGCAGTGGACGTCTTTCGGTTGAAATGATGATGATGAAGATGAGGAAAAGACTCTGGAAACCTAAAGAAAGAAAAAAGGAAGTGTGACACTTGGCCTCAGACTTGGCATACATACAACTAGCTTATGACCGCGACTTCGTCCTCGTGAAATTTCAGCCTCCGACCCACCGCGTCGCATCCCATCGCCCGCCCGCGTTCTTTCTGACTTTTTCACTTTATGCTCGGCTTCTAAGAGTCGTAATGTAATGTTACATAGCCTATAACCTTCCTCGAGAATTATGCTATCCAATGCAAAAAGAATTTTGCATGAATTAAAGAATTTTGACTGGCCGTTCCGGAGATTACCCCCTAAATACAAACAAACAAATTTTACCTCTTTAGTATAGATAAATAGTAGTCTATATCACAGTTTCCTGTACTTTGTACCACCGCCGGTCATAACACCACAGTGCAGTAATTCAGTTAGTTATGCTTTGCAAGCGGACACGAGAATAAATAGGCTGTTTTTGTGTGAAAACAATGCTAAAATACCGTGTTGAAACAACAAATTGGGTTCGCCACACATTATAATGTTATTGTGACAGTTTTAATGGTATTTGTATGAGGTACAGGCATAATTATAGTTAGTTTGCTTTTCAGTAGTCTCGTTGGTTTATGAAATAACTAAATTTTATTTGTTTTGAGGTATTTTTTGCGCATAAACTAGACTTTTTGGGTGGTTCCCTGAGAAATCGTTGAAGGGTCCCAAACTAACGGGTATCCAAATATAGAGCGTTTTTTAGGTCATATACTGGTGGAAATCACATAGTTTCATGACAGCCATTTTTCTAGGAATCTATAGTTTGGCTGATGGCTCAGTGTGCGCCAGACGTAAAAATCAGATAATTAAACTACACTAATAAGATAAGATTTGTATTAAAAAAAACTTTATACAAAAAACCTTCAACAATGCTTAAAGAATAGACTAGGTCGCATGATTTCAGTGAATAAAGCTCATACAGATTGGGTAAACCCAGACTCCCAAACTAGGAGATCCTGTGACTTATGAGTCAGTGTTCTGCTGTCATTTTGATACCAAAAACCTTTATTAAAAGTGTGTTAGATCGGTATACAAAACTCCTGGCATTAAACAGGTGTGAAAGTACAATGAAATGATTTCAAAAGATTAAACAAGGAGTAAGGAATTTATTAAACGTAGTTGTAATGTGAGTGAGCGTATGTAGTTGTGTGTGTGGACGTGGAGGTGTGTATGTGAGAATGAGCTTGTATATGAGGGAATGTAAGTTTGCGTAAGGGTGTGTGTATGATTGAGCTTGTATTATTCGCATATAAATGTGTTGTCGTTTTAGTATTTTGTTTGTACTAATTAATAAACTCAAAAACTATTGAATCGATTTTAAACATTCTTTCACCAGTAGAATGTTATATTTTCAATTTATCAATTAGTAACATTCTAACTAATATTATAAATGCGACAGTGAGTTTGTTTGTTTGTTACGCTTTCGAGCTAAAACAGCTGAACCCATTTAGATGAAATTTGGCACATGGGTAGACCATGACTTGGGTAAGACATAGGATACTTTTAATCCCGATATTCCCATGGGATCGAGACTTATGCGGCCGTTTTAGCGTGAAAGCGTAACAAATAAACAAACTCATTTTCGCATTTATAAAATGTTTTTAAATTTTAATATTGTATCATATAGGTTCTATTAAATGAGCAATATTTGTATATATATATTTGTAATCACGTTCTCGAAAACGGCTCTAACGATTTCGATGAAAGTTGCAATATAGGGGTTTACGGGGGCGAAAAATCGATCTAGCTAGGTCTCATAATATCTGGGAAAATTCGTTTTCTTCGTATATTCACCAGAGCAGAGCTCGGTCGCCTAAACATTAGAACAAGATTTAGAATAATGACATGGCATCATAGAATTAGTAAGCACCTACTATCATGGCAGCATGGAATAAGTATGAACTTTCCTATACTATTAAATGCGCATTTTTTATTTTCACCAGAGCAGAGCTCGGTTGACCAGGAACTTATAAGTTATATAAGTTAAGATAATGCGGGCGAAGCCACTGGCGGAAGCTAGGTGTTTATAAAATTGCCTAACAACGTAAATAAGAGCAGTGTTAGCCTAGTGGTGTGACCGTCAGACTGCCAAGTCATAGGTCTCGAGTTCGAACCCAAGGCTCGCACCTCTGACTTTTTGGATTCATGTGCGTATTGAATAATTATCACTTGCTTCAAAAACGGTGAAGGAAAACATCGTGAGGATGCCGGTTGCCTCCTGAGAGATATTTTTCGACCAAGTCAGACGCCATGGGCGGCTTTAAAACTCTGACACCAGGTTAGTCACTAACCACACGAGATTAATGTAAATTGAGTGTATATTCAAATTACAAGTGTCAAGTTTGACAGTCGTATGAACAGCAAATTGACGTAGTGTGTCAATTTGATAAACAATTAATTTCCCTGACTGTACATTTAAGTATCCGTATGGTGCCGGACGTAAAGAATAGTACCATCCCATTTCTTCCCGTGGGTGTCGTAAAAGGCGACTCCTGGACTCACTAGACAATGGGCAGCAGCGTTCTCTATGCATTTTAACGTCATACTGCGATCGCCAACCCGCCTGTCATGCGTGGCGATTACGGCAAATTCCCCCATTTGGGGGAGGCCTATATCCAGCAGTGGACGTCTTTCGGCTGAAATGATGATGATGATAAAATTTAAGTATCACCAGGTTGTTTTAACGTTATTAAGACCCCAAAGGACTACAAATATTAATAACTCAATCTTAATATAAAACTAGATTATAACTCGTAGAAATGGTTTAACTCGATTCTAAATAGCTGCTTGCCCGGAGGACCTGTGTCACGAAAACTTTTTAACACAATTTCCCATTTATGTCCATACTACATATGGCATTAAATTTTATGAATGTCTGTTTAGATTATTTTAAACAAGCTGCTTCTCTGATTTTATTCATATTCCCGCTGGAACTGTGCATTTTTTTCTGGCATAAAAAGTCTCATAAAGTATATAACTTGGGTGACGATTGACTTGTTGCGAACCCGGACCCGACCGACCTGACCCGTGTTGAAACGTCAAGCGTGGAGAGCCGTCTGCAGTAATCTTATGTAAGAGTATCGGGCGACGTGGCTCACACTGCTCTCAACGCTTGACGTGTCAACACGTCGGATCCGAGTTCGCAACAAGTCAATCGTCATCTTGAGGATGCCACGTTGAGAGGCGAAACACGTGTCGATTTCTTACAGAGTTATTTATGACTCTTTAAGAACAGTAAAGCGGATTAGGTTACTAAATATATGTCGTCTTTTATATTTTTTAAAGGTATGGAAGTGTGTAACAGGAAGCCGGGGACGCTGGCGCTACTTGATTTGACCAATGAGCGCGCGCGATGCTAGAGTTGTCCATGAAATGGTACCAACCCATTTTCCGAGAGGTTGGTACTGACAGCCAAGATGTCAGATGTTACACATCATATAATATGATTACTGTAAGGCTCGCTCGATAACTATAGATAACTTTTCTTCTGGATAATATTGGTAGTGATAACATGTATTTTACGTTTGAAGAACACACAATCAATAATTATTATTTTATCATCCATACAACATTATTGTCAGCTCTCAAACGTTTATTCGGAAAAATAGCTGTCTCAAATTTTGACATCGTGATCTGCCTAGCTAGCTTTTTAGGGTCGGCTTTCAGTCTATCCGGATGCAGCTGAATACCAGTAATTTACATGGAGCGACTTCTTATCTAAGCTCTACAACCTAGCTACTGGGTAATACGATACCCCTTAGTAAGATTAGTTGTCAGACTTTCGGGCTTCTAACTACGCGTAACGACTGTCAAAGATCTACAAATGGCAGCCGGGACCAACGGTCTATCTTGTTTTCCGAAGCACGGAGGGGTCTGGATATGTAATGGATGATCATCCATCGACGGACCGGCCTCGGCAAGCGTAGCTTTACCTTCGACCGACCGATAATTTTATTTAATGACAATTTTTTACTAAATAAGATGAATGTTTGCTCGCATAATTTTTCCATGACAGCAAAAAACAATATTCACCCTTCATAAGCCTTTTTGAAACACCCTTTTCATATTAGCCGGAAACCCGAATCAAAATAAAAGGGTCACCATCTAATAATGCAATAAAACAAAACCTAAGTTTGTTTGCGAAGGTCGGAACCCGACAGATTTGAATATTGCGACCGATCCGGAAGCGTGTTGATTTAAGTATTGACATGGGACCAGAAGACCAAAAGTTTAACCTTTCGGTGAAGAATTTCACCGCTGTGTAACAAATATTTTTGTATTACAAGGAGTTGTAGGGGACCAAAAGTTAGTAAACTCAAACTCAAAGCATTTATTTCAATTAAAGGCACTTTTTAATCATCAAAGAGTCGGTCAGTTAGTCAGAAAGTTGAAGCTAGTTGCCCATTCCAAAACGTAGATCTCTATGAAGAAGAACAGACAAAACTCGAACTCACACTCTTTTAAATCAATATACGAGTATTACAATATCCTGTATATTATTCTTGTTGCTTCTATATGTGACAACAATGTACAAAAACAATTCAAAATAAAAGATTTAAAATAATCCCTGGCAGATATGAGATGACCATTTCCAACTGACGGCGCCCGGTCATCACAAACATGATGCATGGATCAGCACCATCCCGCTCATCCATTTTGTAGGGAACCGAATGATCCAACACACACGCCACTAAAAGCGAGCCATTTAAGTAAGCATGACAAGATTAGAAAAAGATACTCTAAACAATAAGATAAAGCTCGCATATCACAAATCATCATTTACCTGCCTTGTTCCAACTATTTTAGGGTCGGCTTCCAGTCTAACCGGATGCAGCTGAACATCCGTATTTTACATGGAGCGACTGCCTATCTGACCTCCACAACGCAGTTACTTGGTAATACGATATCCTTAGTAAGACTGGTTTTCAGACTGTCGGGCTTCTGGCAAAGGCAAGCATAACAATAATTCCTAATTAAGGCGTGTTCGCACGAACGAAAAAAAAACATGGTGAACACGAATATGGAATACGAAAAATTCGTACGTGTGGACGTCAATTAACAAAGCGAACACGAACACTATACGAAGACAGCTCGACTTGTCTTTGTGCTCAACCGCCCCGCTCTCTTTAGTAGCCATGGATTCAAAATTGGATCGCCACGAACATTTTTGACGAACATTGTTTGATGTTCGAGGAGATGAGCTCGTGGCTAAGCAGTGAATGCCGCACAGGTCGATCCATCAGGTTAAGCTATGCTTGCCGGGGTTGGTCTGTGGATGGATGACCATCTTTACATACCGAGACTCCTCCGTGCCTCGGGAAGCACGATACGCCGTTGGTCCCGGCTGTCATTCTTCTTCTCTTCTTCATGGGTCTTTGACAGTCGTTACGGGTCGTCAGAAGCTGAAAGTCTGACAACCAGTCTTACCAAGGGGTATCGTATTACCCACTTACTGGGTTGTGGAGGTCAGATAGGCAGTCGCTCCATGTAAATTACTGGTATTCAGCTGCATCTGGTTAGATTGGAAGCCGGCCCCAATATAGTTGGGAAAAGGCTAGGCAGATTGAAATTGTTTGATGTTCGTTAGTGGTATGCACATGCGAACAAAGTGTTTTATGTTCGTGTTCAAAATGTTCTTGGTCGTTCGTGCGTACTCGCCTTAAAACACCTAGGTACTTACCATTTCATTATGATTAACTGAACCTGACATTTTCTAAGAAATAACTTGGAAGAACACGTAACTTTGCTCAGAATGCAGCATGTAAGCAGTTTTCACTAAGGCTGCTCGATTTGTTTTATGGAAAGGTAAGACATGTAAGCATCATCTCCTTACCTCAATGAATTTTGATACCATTGTGGCCGCATCTATATCGCGAATTACACATCACACTGATGTCATGCAAAATCATACATCGCACAAGCAGTATTTACCGCGCGATTAGCATATATACACCGTCCCGACATCAATCGTCGGGCAGTAGACCACCAGACACAACACCCGTCTGGTCGAAGGATCCTCCCTTTTCTATGGGGAATGAGTGAACTTTTCACAATTCCTCATTCCTTTATACCATCAGTAATTCTTCTTATTGCTTTTTCTTTTTTCTTAATTTTTCAGTAAGTAAATAGTAAATAGGTAGTTTAAAAATTCATCACTTTTTTCATCTAGAAACGATGTTCATTATAAAAGTACAAAATATTTGTAGACATGAAGGAAATTAATAAACTTTGAGCTTCAGAAATATTTTACAAAGATAAAGACGTACGAGACCTACACAATTTCAGTCTCGTCCATCTTTATATCTTTTACTTCAACAAAACGAGAATATTCTGCTCAGGAACCTCTCGGGTCCATGATAATTGTAATTAATTCTATTGTTTGTACTGCTACAAGGTTTATACTCATTGAGGTAATCTATTTGACTTGCTAAATAACCTCTGTGTTGATAGATTAGTATCAAAATTGTAAATATTTCACCAGACTTAAGTGGATTTTGCAGTAATTCTTGGTAATTTTAGAAGGCTTTATTTTGGGTAGCGGTAACAGTATTTACGTGTTTTTGAAGTTAAGTAACTTTTAATGGCTTTTGAGGTCGTGTACCTCTTTAATTCCGTGATATAAGCATTTCATGGGTATTTGTTTCACCGGATTCTCTAATTTTATTGTTTGTCCAATTTTACACATTCCATGTTTATGGCTTCCGGGCCAAACCAATCGGATCGAAATATTATGACAAAATCATCAGTTAAAGATAAATAAAAAGCACCATTGCTTACTTCTTTAGTTTTAAGAGGGTTTATCCTAAAAGCTGGCAGTGGCGCAAATAGCTGTCAAATATTTCGCTGTTTTCATTAATTTGACAATATTACTGCATCGAAATATGAAATGTGGCCAACTAGAATATTAATAATGAATTGCAATTATATCACTGAATTTGATGTTGTAACCGTTTTAGGTGTAAAAAAGGCATTTGGAAAGATCTCTAATACTTTTTTTTACATCTAAAACTAAGTATTCGGTGTTATAATATTAATTATTGCATTTTTACAAGTCCACACTTTTTCAAGTCTACATAAACGACCTATGCACGCTGCCCCTACATTAATCACAGATCTTTACTTACGCTGATGACACTGCGATTGTCGTTGTCGAAACAGCGAAATATTTGACATCTATTTGCGACATTGCCCACTTCCAGAATAAACGCTCTTAATCCCACCAACAATTTCACATCAAACCCTACGGTGTGACCAACCATCCGTCCACCTCTCCAACTTATTTTTACACCTTCAAAACTAAAGTCTCGTTGAATTTTATACCTTATCCATAATGCAATAGGGGCGTCATATTGCCAAATTCAATTTGTTGATCTCACCTGAAAATCTAAACAGATTGTAATGTATTAGTTATCGAGTTCCCTCACTTTTGCCCTTCGTATATTTTGACGACTTTTGCCGGCTTCCTCTTGGACTATCAATAAGGTATCGTTTTGCCTTTATCGTGTACCTTTCGGATTTTACTTGGAAACGTATCGAGTTTATTCTGAAATATGAATAAATAACCCCTTTCTACGGCTTTGTGTTGGAGTTTTATGGAGTTCCTGTTTTACATACAGGTGTATTGGAATCTAGAGTTTATATTTTTCTAGAAATATGAAACTTATGCGATTTATTTATTTAAAATAATGAGGGTGCATAAGCATTCAAATATCACAAGTTAGGGCGTTTGTCCACCGCAGCCGTTAACGGGACGTCACCGAAAAAAGAGATTATTCAAACCGCACGTGACGTCCTGGTGACGGCGAGCATTTTTCCACAAAACACGGGCGGTGGTTCAGGCAAAAGCCAGGCGAACGCATGTACTGGCAGTGTGTAGATAAAACCCGTCACAATCTCGGGCCGAGTTCTAGCAGTCAAACCGAACTACTCGAAACTTCGGCGGCTGGGATGACGGCGCTCGGGTCACGGAGTAAATGTATATATCGCTACTCCGGTGCAGTCATCTCGTTCTCCTTGACGGCTGCGGTGGACAAACGCACTAGGATACTAAAATCTACCTTACTGACCAATAACTATTCTTAGCTATTCTTCTTACCTTCAGTTCGTACCAATATGAGAGAGAGAATATAACAAATCTCAAAATAGACACAATCTTTCACACAAAATCAATCAATTATATTGAATTGTTTTATTGTTGTTTGATGTTTATAAAAATGTATATATCCTACTTAATATTACAAATGTGAAAGTATGGATGTTTGTTACAAATCACGCAAAAAAGGCTGAACATATTTGCATCAAATTTAGCACACAGATAGTTTATCACCTGGATTAACATATAGAATACTTTTTATCCTGGTAGTACGTTCCCGTGGGTCAATTGCCGACCTCCACGCGGGTCAAGCCGCAGGCGAAAGCTGGTGATAATACCTATATTTACATTTTTTTTATGTTCAAGTACGCTAATATTGATATTGCCGTGCTTTTCTGTAATTTAGATACACGCGAGATCTATAATTATGACAAAGACTTTGGGGTAATGCTGCGTATGTGTTTAGTTGGTCTTCTTCTTCGTTTTTTCGTGTGGTTAGTGACTATCCTGGTGTCAGAGTTTTAAAACTGCCCATGGGCCTCTGACTTAGGTTCACATGCCGTCGAGAAATATCTAATGTTTAGTTGGTAGTTATAAATAAATAAATCAAAGTATGAAAATTGGTATTTTAAACACAGTCTATTTCAAAAGGTTTGTCAATAGAATAACTTTGACGTTTCAGAAATTAGCTTTCAGTTTTGGAAGTTTAATTTGTACAAAGATGTCTCACAGTGAATATCAAACACGAGTGTTAGAGGTGAAACACGTGTCGATTTCTTACAGGGTTCTTTATGACTCTTTAAGATCAGTTAAGCGGATTAGATTACTAAATATACGTCGTCTATTGTATTTTATCATTTATTTCCGCAAAGTTACGCCTGAGTCAATTACCTATCTTAATGATTTAGTAGCTTTAATCATTAGTAAATCCCCTTCTTAGATATCATTTCGTGCCCAGCACCCTAACACCATATCTACATACATTTTCTTTCTCACTTACAACATTTACTAAAACTAAATCTCTTATATTGAAATAAAACTGAATGGTTTTCCACTTCCAGTATTCTGTGCCAAGTAAGTAGTGAATATTAGGGCTGAAAGCGAACAGCTTGACACCTTTCAGCTGCTGTAGCTTTTCATAGACTTTCGCCGAAAGATTCCAGTTTCGGACACACGGATCTTTAAGTCTAAAAACAATTCATCGAATCCGCTATCATCATTAATTTAATTAAATTTATTTGTTCAGTAGCAATTCACATTCAGTTTATTTTGGACATTACTGAAATCGGTGAAGGAAAACATCACAGCACTTACAAACACCTGGACTTATCTAAAGTAATATATGACCGCCCGTATTTTTCTGAATATTCACGAAAAATTATCTAAAACTAACTTTAAAAGGTGGGTCTTCAATTTTTCTTTATTTTTAAAATACTTTTTTATTTATTTATTTTATTATTTATGTACACACAGTAAAATACATACAGATACGACATAATTATAATTTGAGTACAAAGGTACTGCTTATTTCTTAAGAAAATTCTTCCAGCAGACCTGCGAAAGGAGAAATGAGAAAGAAATGTAGACAATAGTGTGTGAGAACAAAAAGAGAAAAATATGAATTTGCGAAGTCTTATACTAAAACATATCAAATATACCTACACGCATAACGTAATAAATTAACATATACTTAAATAAATACATAAAGCTTAAATAAATAAACATACATATTATAGGTATATAAATACTCACAGTAGAGAGGAAAGATAATGCTCTTTTACTCGATATTTAAATTGTGAAACAGTTTTTAAATCACGAATGCTAGGCGGAAGTGAGTTCCACAGTCTTACTGCGTGCACAGAGAAGGAATAAGAATAGTAGCTTGTCTTATGAGGATGAGATTTAAGGAGGGATCTAAGGTGTGATCTACACGGAGCGTCGCTAGGGCGAGCGTAAGAAAAACGCTCACGCAGGTAGGAAGGATAAGACGGGTTGTGTAAGATGTTGAAAACGAGACATAAAATCCGAGTGTTCCTGCGAAGGCGGATTGGGAGCCACTTGAGTTCCTTGCGAAGGTGAGAAACATGGTCATACTTTCGTAGACCGAAAACAAAGCGAATGCACAAGTTTTGCAAGCGCTCAAGCTTAATTAATAGCTCCTCGGTAGCATCCAGGTAGCAGGCGTCGGCATAATCTATAATCGGCTGAATAAGTGTTTGTGCCAAATAAATTTTAGTCTTCAAGGGCAGAAGACTTTGAAGGCTTTTCAATGAATGAAAGGAGAAATGTACCTTTCGACTGACCTCATTGACCTGAGCACGCCACGAAAGATTGGAGTCAAAAATTACACCCAGATCTTTGGCGGTTTCGTTGTAGTCAATGCGAACACCATCAAGATACAAAGGCATCAGAGATGTAACATCAGCTGCATTGCGAACGAATCTGCTGCCTATGATCATGGCCTGGGATTTAGTTGTTTAGTTGTTTTTTAATTGTTTCTTAGATTTTTTTTTAATCCCCCTATGATTGTATGGACTTACACTTGTGTTTTTTAAATAAATACTGATTATTTTTGGAAAAAAATGGCTTTACCTCCGTGTTTTTTACATAGTCGATAATTTTTTATAAATTTTAAATAATTACTCATAAGTTTTTAGAAATAATAATCAGAATCCAAATCGAGCCAAAGCATATGGCAAAATCTACACAAAAAATAAAAATAATAATAACGGGAGGTCTATTTTAATATTTAATATGTTATTCAAAAAAATTTTTAGGTTGGCGCAACATTTCTTTTTTCTTCCATAATTCTCTAGGACCTGGTGGAGCGAGCTCTGCTTGGGTGAAAATTTAAAATGCTCATTTAATAGTATAGGATAGTTCACACAAATTCCATGTTTAACTACAAATTCCTTCATGCCATGGTAGTAGTTACTTACTAATTCCATGCTGCCATTATTCTAAGGTAGCCATCTTGTTCTAAACTTTGGGCGACCGAGTTCTGCTCGGATGATAATACGGAGAAAACGCATTTTTCCAGATATGAGACGTAGTTGGATTGATTTTTCGCCCTCGTAAACCTCTATATTGCAATTTTCATCGAAATCGTTAGAGCCGTTTTCAAGAACGTAATTATGCTATTGACATATCAAAAACCAGTTGCGCCCCTCGGTTTCACCCGCATAAGTCTCAATCCCGTGGGAATATTGGAATAGAAATTATTACTAGCTATATACTAACCTGACCCAGGTCATGATCTACCCATGTGCCAGATTTCATTTAAATCCGTTCAGCCGTTTTAGCGTGAAAGCATAACAAACAAACATAGTTTTTTTTTAATAATATTAGTAAAGACAAAATAAAACAATATTAATTTATTCAAAGCAGAAATTAAAATGTAAATAGAACTCAAAATAACATAACATCACGCCTTGTTTCCCCAAAGAGTTGGACAGAGGTGTAACTATAGTACACCCACATTTCGCCAATTACGTTTAAGTCCCATGTAATAGGGGGCGAGCCTATTGCCATCAAACGAGCATAAATCCATACTCCGGGCTGCTACTGAGAAATTCTATATAGAAAAACCAATAACAGTCTGCCCGACCTGGGGATAGAACTCAGGATCTCATGCCCAGCAGTAGTGCTTGCACCCACTAGACCAACGGGGCAGTCGAGAGTCGAGGGTAAATAGACCTTAATAGCCTCCAGGCATAAAGGTCGTGCCCGCTTACATATTCAATGCTGGGTTACGTTTTTATAGCTTGAATGATATCACATCTAATTGCTTTTCATCAAACTTCAAACCGATTGATCGAATATTCTTTACATCGAATAATGATAAAAAATATTGAATGCTCAGAATTTAGCTGCATCAAGGCTCAAGTGTTCAACCGTTATGTTGTTGTAACAAAAGTTATTTTAATGAAAGCTGCAGGTGTTCGACTTTATCACCTGGATATTTTTAGCCACGTTTATTGCATGACTTGTATGTAGGGGGTAATCTTTGGAACTACTGATCCAATTTCTTTCACTATGGGAAGCTACAGTGCTGCCGAGGTTGCTGTCATAGGATAGAGCTCAGAGCTCTGCTCTGGTGAAAATAGAGAACGCTCATTTAATAGTACAGGATAGTTCATACTAATTCCATGCTGCCATGATAGTAGGTACTTACTAATTCCATACTGCCATGTCATTATTCTAAGGTAGCCATCTTGTTCTAAACTTTAGGCGACCGAGCTGTGCTCGGGTGAAAATACGGAAAAAACTAATTTTCCCAGATATGAGACCTAGCTAGATCGAGTTTTCGCCCCCGTAAACTCCTTTATTGCAACTTTCATATCGTTAGAGCCGTTTTCGAGAACGTGATTACAAATATATATAATTATATACAAATACTGCTCGTTTAATACTATAGGATATGTTAAAAACTGAAATTTAACAAAGTCACAGGCTTGTTAGTTTTATCCGGACACTGCAAAATACAAAAATTTTATTTTCACTAGCATGAAATTCAAATCTCATAGTTAGACCACGTTCAAAACCTACACAAACAAATTCAAAGTAATACTCAAAGCAATCACTGCGAGTATCTAAAAGTATCCAGTCCCGAAATCCACCAAACTACCCAGCCATATCTACCAACATTCTACCACTTATGTCATTCGCGGAACCTCTCAAACTGATTTTATAAATGATATCTACCGCAGTTTTGATTTTCTATATTGAAAAGGAGTGAAGTGGTCTTTTGTTTAGAAATAAATGCCTAAAGAGGTACTACAGCATTGCTTTTGGCAATAATTAATTACCTATCTACGATTGGATTTTGGAGTATTAATGAAATGGTCTATCAATTAGTTGGTATAAACCTACAGGCTTTGTTTAAAGTTCATTGTTTCAATTAAGTGATTTATTTATTATTTTGCAGATCATGATTAAGCTGAAATAGTAATGGAAACTGGTTTGAATTGGAGTGTATTGATAAGCAATCTCGAAATACACGGTTCGTCCGCTGATCACTCGCTTTAACGGTATCCACCGCGATGGACGATGATGACGATGTCTCATTTAATTAATAACTGTTTGTTCGAGAAAGTTGTATCTTTCGTGAGATCAGACGGCATTAAAAATTGCCTATTTATATACCACTTTTTAGGGATCCGTAGTAAACAAGGAACCCTTATAGTTTCGCCATGTCCGTCTGTCTGTTTGTCTGTCCGTCTGTCTGTCCGCGGGTTAGCACAGAGTCGGTTCGTACTAGAAAGCTGTAATTTGGCATATATATACATATTAATCATGCCGACAAAGTCGTAAAATAACATTATTAAAAATATTTTTTTTTAAGGTACCTCCCCTACACGTAAAGTGGGGATGTTTTTTTTTTTCTCGTCTACCCCTTGTTGTGGGGTATCTTTAGAAAGGTCGTTCAAAAATATTGTGAGTTTGTGAAAACCATTTTTAGATTCAGGGATCCCTTTGCGAAATATTAAGCTTTTAACTGAATTTTTTTGTTAGAGTCAATTGTCCCCCCCCCCCCCCCCTTCTACCTAAATGGTTGTACTTGCACTTGTGAAAATTTCACAGCAGTAGTATATATAACGAAATTAAAAGTAAAACTATCAAAGCTAAGTAGGCTCTACAGGTTAACGAGTAATGATCGACCAACTTAAATTTGCGGTTTGAAAAACATGATCTCCCATACATTCCGTATGGGAGAACATGTTTTTCAACTACAATGTTAAGTTTGTTCTTGGGATAAGTTCATCCCAACTACGGAACCCTTCATTATGCGTGGTCCGACACGCATTTGGCCGGTTTTTATTTATTGCTCCCGGCGCTAACATTGGAATTATAACTTTTGAAGGGATTAAGATTTCATGAAGATATTATACCGGGTGGCAGGGACATCGACGCGAATACTGTTACCATGGATTCAGTACGTAATTCTGAATACTCCTGCGTAAAAACTGCTTGTTGTTTTTTTTTTTAATCAGCTGTTCCATACATTTTGACCGCGTAGGTATAACAGTTTTCTATGAAACAGCAGATTTTGTAAGTGAAAACTTCTTTAGCATCGTGATTTGAAAGTCGATGAAACCAAAAAGCGACAGTAAAAAGAGACGGACACATAAATTCATAAGATTTAACGTGGGAGAAAATGAGATAGGAAGCATTATACAGTGTTTCTTATATTCGTGGTTCTCTTTGTGCTCTGCTTCGTACCCCCTCCACTCGTGTTTACCAAGGCATAGTGGGAGTTTATTTGGGCCTCAGCGTTTTACGTAAATCTATGTAATATATACGAATAAAATGTAAAATAATGATCAAACTTTGTATCACTATGATCATTACTAAAACCTACAATTATCCTCTTCCCGAAATTTTACATTCGTCTCATTAACTTAAAGCCAAAATGTTTGAAGGTTTCACTTCTACCGCGTGTGAATTGCACACATTTTTTTTTTTTTTTTATATAACCGACTAACAATTTCTAAGCATCATGTACTGAACTCATGATATCAGTTTTCGCGTCGATGTCCCTGCCACCCTGTATAATATCTTCATAAAATCTTATTCCAAATTGAAAATGATTCAAATGACAGACACATTTTCTTGAAGAAGAAATTGAATACATAAAATTATATAACGGTATATAAATCTACGAATCAACGTCGGCATACATAACCGTAATACGAGTATGTATAACTCTTAATTTCAATTAAACAGTCGTTCACCTTCAACAATTGATAACAATATTATACAAGTTCTTACATCAAAACTATCAGCAATGCTAAATAGATTGTAACTTATTCCAAAACACCATCGCCAGAATTCTAACACCGAAAGTGCCTGACACAAACTCGCCAATGTTTTGTCAAACTGGAATGGTAATTATAATCAAATTCACCAGGAACAGTTAGACTGTTAGACGGTTGTATGCAAATTCGTCGCCACCGTCTGATTGTACCCAACTTGCTACATATTTTTGCTTAATCAACTCGTCTGCGAAACACTTGGACTCGGTTCTAACTTTGTATAGTGTTGTACATTTCTTTGGTAGATCTTTGAATGCATCTTTTGCTTTCGTTTTAAGATTGTCATCTTTTTCATTTTATTTTTCTACTACTTTGGAATTAGAATTTTCTTGCATTGATATTCTGAGAACTAGAAAAGCGGTGAGTTGCAGTCTGATAAAAGAATCGCATCCGATGGATTACAAAAAAATGCACGTACTGGAGTTTTTTTGGATTTTACAATAATCTGAATGATTTGATCTGGCTGCCTCGTTGATCTAGTGGTCCCAAACGCTACTGCTGAGCAAGATTCGATTATTCGATTCCCAGGTCGTGTAAAATGTTATTGGGTTTTTCCTCAGGAATTTCCCAATTGCAGCCCGGAGTTGGATTTGTGCCCGGTTGATGAACATAACTGGCGAAATGTGGGTGTCCTATAAGTCACCTGTGCCTCTTCTGCCTCATCCTTTGGGGATTGCAGGTGTGATGTTAGGCTATGTTATGTTATCTAAATTCATGGGAATATAGATACACTGGAATTCCTAACCCAAATTCCTAAACACTTTGAAAATAGTTCAACTTATCAAAAATCAAAGTTATTCTAACTAGGCTGAGAATCAGCACTCTGCGAACGTCAAATTTACCTAAGACAGTCCCCTAAAAACGCCCATCCTTTATTACTTCCTATAGTGCTTTAGCTGGGAAGAAGAAGTGGCGCAACAAACTCCCCAGTAGCTCGAATGCTACCAACGCTAGATGCAGTAAAAAATCATGCTTGCCATCGCACTACCCAACATTTTAAAGAAACAAAACATTCACCGAGATACAACAAACTTTCCACGGAGCATAAACCATCACCATTATTGCACGCTAAACAAGAATTTATAATTCCAATAACAATATTGCTTCCACGTTTCATACCCAGGCGGAAGAACAGAGAAGATAGATACAGAAGGTCAACACTATAGAACGACGGGCGAAAACTGCCACACACACACCTATACCTTCACAGACTTTATGTCTTGTCGCAGTTATTTAACCTCTGGCAGCAGCAACCCAATAGCAACGTTAACGTAACGAAAATACAGATCACTGTAATTTTGACAGACTTGACAATGGTAGCAAACCAACAGCAACCTTATTGTAACGCCAATTAAGATCACTGCGAAAATCAGACGTAAAATAACTACGGCGGGCGATCTCAAACAAATGCCAGTCGCGAGTGCACTTGCACTCGCAGTTCGTTTAGCTTATCTATGTGTGCGTGCCTTTTATGGAGCTTACTTTCTGTATGTATCTATTCTGTGTCCAGGTCTCCTGTAAAGAACAATGCTTTACAAGCATTTTTTGTTGGAGCACAGAAAATAAATATCCATTGAAATGTTTTTTTTTCTTTTTCCATCAAGCTGAAGTGAAAATAAAGGAATACTTTAATCTATTCAGTTCTTACTGCAGTTGTATTGACAGTTGGACTAAAATAAATGGAAGGTAGGTATTTCTTTTTCTTCACCAATCAGTGTTCTGCGTAGAGTTTTTACTTTATTTTATTGAAGAGATTTTGTATCGTTAGCGAATTCGCTTTCGTTGAAGATGGGTGTTTTCTTAGTTTTGCTGAACGTGACATATCGCCTTAAATAAGTCAAGAAGTATCGCTGTCTATAGGTTATCATGGTGTCTTTCCAAATTCAAAATCTGGCTGGCCTTTTCCCAACTTTTTTGGGGTCGGCTTCCAGTCTAATCGGATGCAGCTGAATAACAATATTTTACATGGAGCGACTGCCTGTCTGACCTCCACAACCCAATTACTGTGTTGCATAATACCACACGGTAAGACTGGTTGTTAGACTTTTGGGCTTCTGAAAACCCGTAACGACTGTCAAAGATCTACGAATGACAACCGGGACCAACGGCTTAACGTGCTCTCCGAGGCATGGAGGGGTCACCAATCCACGAACCAACCGCGGCAAGCATAGCCTAAACTTTGATTGACCCGTGCGGCTTTTATCATTTAGCCACGAGCCCCTCAATAACCCCAAACCTTACCTAACTTTTTTTCTTATGTTGGTCACAATACAGTGTATCTTTGCAACAAAACTCTAAAACTAGATTTTCTTTGTACAATGTTATCAGAATACTAGTGGACGTAGTGATCTGACCACGTGATTGCAATCTCTTAACCGTCTCTTGAAATAAAGGAGCTCGCTAAGAAACATTTACAAGAAGCTACACTGAGAAAATAGGTCACTTAAGTCATTATAATCATACTGGCCAGTAATTATCACAATGAAGTGGCAAGACGTAAGAACATGCAGGAGTGCGACTAGAATCAATTCAATTTTTTTGCAAATTTTGACGTTGAAAAGTGCCTTTTATGTGTCGAATTGAAATAAATTATTTGACTTTGACTTTGTGTCCTTTGCCGGACAGTATAAGGCTAAACAAATAAAAATAACACACTGCAAAGTAAAGGCCACTTCTCAAAAAAACAAAGAAGTAAAGAGCATTGATTTCACGGTTGCTCACTGCTGGTTGACCATCTATAGCAGTAATAGATGGTCAACCTGCAGTGAGTGATCTAATAGACCATCATAAAGCCAGCCCACGATATTTAAAAGAGTAACGGTGGAGTGTCTTGCCCATTCTTCTCCATACGAAAGCTACCCTTTGGAAGGGGCGATTAGAATCAATTCTATATTTTTGCAAATTTTGACGTTTAAAAGTGCCTTTTATGTGCCTAATTGAAATAAATTATTTGACTTTGACTTTATTCTTTCACCACTAGTCAGTGATGTTCCAAATTTAGAAAGTAAACATTGAAATATTGCCGTCATTCGGTAAAAAGCCCTAACTACTTCAAAGTTGCTTTTGAGTAAATGACTATAGGTAAGTATTGTCTGAAGTGAAGTTTCAAGCTTTGTCGATAGTCTTAACTTTAATAGTAAGTATGTATATGTGGCTACGAACGAAGTGGAGCTTTATAACTTACATAGAAATGCTAAATCCAAGTTTTGACAACAATGTTATTGAAGGCCTTTCGCCGTATGATGGCAGAATAGAAAAAGACACATACATACCCTTCATAGCCAGATTGCTCACATTACACAATAACAGAACACTGCACACTCTGCACAGGCTACTTTTACGTTTGTTTTTAATACCCCGAAATACAAAGCTAGTAGTAGTACATGATTGGCAAAACGAAATATTAGCTGTGTACACGAGCTTAACATTCCGGGCCGCAAAGTTTTAATTTTAAAAACGGGAGCAAACGTCGTGCCTAGGACAAAGGCGAACGGAGGCCCCGCGCTACTCAATGTGACGCAAGTTACGAGAGGTAGCGGTGAAGGTAAAATTATTATACTTAGATTTTTGTATTTTGATTTGAAGTGCCCAGTTTTATTATTACATGGGACTTCAATATAACGGGTGAAATGTGGGTGTACCTATATATAGGCAGAGGTGTATCCACCTCTGCCTAATCCTTCGGGAATGCATGCGTTATGTTATGTTACGATAGAGGAGTTTGTCGCTAGCGAAGAAGTGGAAAATCTTTGTAGAAAAGCCGTCACAATATCATTCACTCCTTTTTTCTTGAGTCCTGGTTGTAGGAAGCTCAACGCAAAATTCATTCAGCAAACGTCATAATTGAACTCTAGTAACACGTGGTACAATCCACATCTGCCTTCTTATATTGATAATTGTACCGATGCTTCGTTTGTCATTATAGAGGTATGAGGAACAGGGTGTAAAGTTCAATCATCCTCCATAGAAAAGGGAGGATCCTCCGACCGTGGGTGTCGTGTCTGGTGGGCAACTGCCCGACAATTGTCGGACTGTTGTATATAAACTCTTCGCGCGGTAAACTCTGCTTGCACGATGCACCATTTTGCGTCACGTCAGTGTGATGAGTAGTTCGCATGTGGCGTTGTAGATGTCACCACAGTCGGGACAACTGTTTTCTCATTCAAAATTGTCGTCGTCTGTGATATTTTGCTTAACGTATCGTTCTAGTACAGTGTTTCTTCATTATTTCTGGTGATAGTAGTTCAATCTTTTGTTATTATTCTTCTCATACATACATTAACTCCGCCTTCTTAAACGCATTTTTCTAAGGAGGTAGGCAGAAACTACAGAACGGCACTTGCTACGATCCTTGCATCCTTTTTGTTCGTTTACGTTTATACATCTGGTCATACAGGATTATTCTTCTCATTTGATGTATTCTTACTCTGTCCCACAGTCAGTATGGTCTGCTTATAGTAATCAACAAGGATACAATACAACTATTTTCTTAATGTGCCTCGGCAAACTTCGTGTT
The DNA here is from genome assembly GCA_947364205.1 of Agrochola lota. Lineage (NCBI taxonomy): Eukaryota > Metazoa > Arthropoda > Insecta > Lepidoptera > Noctuidae > Agrochola > Agrochola lota. The sequence goes on from OX376240.1 coordinate 17,570,798, forward strand.
TCGTCAGTCATCGGATTTATATCAGTTACCCTTTGCACTTGGTGCTTGTACGTATTGACTCCTACCGTTGCACCCGCGTTGCCGTCAACCATAATTACCACGAAATTTGCCGAGGGATATTAAGAAAATAGTTGTACTGTACCTCACTTTACTTAATACAAACCCTCGCTACAGTATCAATCTTGCACCAAAACAGGAGCCTTATTATTTCGCGTCCCCATTCCCTGATGATGTCAGGTCTCATCCGCCATTGTGTCACGAGGTTTCAATACAGTGTAGTTTTTTCTGTTTTGTTTCGCTCTGAAAGGACGCCGAGTTTAGAATATTTTGCCTAAATACGTTAATAAGGTGTTCGGGAAGTAAATGAAGAGTCTCTGCAACAATGCATTGAGTTAAGATTGGAAAATGTCGTGATCTTGGAAGAGTATTGTTTTCTGCAGTTTTTGTTCATTCATTGAGCGGTTCAAGAAGCATCATTATTATTAACAACCGTATTTCGTCCACTGCTGAGGCCTCGCTTTTGTGCTATACTTCTCTGTGTGACTCGCCTCATGAAAGCTTGCAGAAGTAATGATGATGACGTCACGCTGGCTGCACAGACGTTCATACTCGGGGTCACCGATTTAGAGGTATGAGAAACAGGGTGTAAAGTTCTCTCATCCTCTATAGAAAAGTGCAGTTGCCCGCCAGACACGACACCCGTCTGGTCGGAGGATCCTCCTTTTTCAATAGAGTATTTATTTATTAATAGAGCATGCACAATTTTACACCCTGTTCCTCATTCCTCTAAAGGTCTATACGATCTTTCCAACTCTCAACAAAATTAAAAAAAAAACTTTATTGTAAACCACATGATCTATAAAAAAACACGATTAATAAAATATATAATAACTCATACAAATTAAAAATAATAAAAATTCAAATTAAAATCAAAATCAAAATTAGAATTTAAAAAGTTACTTGGCTTTTTGTGTAGCCACCGTTTGTAGGTCTCGGTAGCATACATCCTATCAGAAAGCTCCTTAAATATACAAACTACTTTACTTAAATAAAATGGATTGCAAACTGAGTGAGGTGTATTCAGTTCAGGCAAATTTCTATAAATGACTATCCTACGTCATTTCTTCTTTAACTATAACTTCAACATTAACTAATTTATCTTCCTGGCCTTTACCACAGCACAAACAAAAAAGCTATCTATGCGCGTCTATAGCACATCTGATCTTAAGTCAACTGTAAGAAAGTCTCTTTGGCGCGGCTCCAACTCACAATCACGACTTAGTTTATAGCTCCACTCTTATCCTTGAACATCTTTTTGTTATTCTGGCAGAGGAGAAATAATATACTGATGCTGATGCTGTAAGTGGATACATCTTATGTGTTGATGTCTTGAAATTAATGAATTAGCCAATAGTTTAAGTAACTAGGTAGGTACCTAGTAAAAATATAATTAAAGAAAGTCAGAAAAAAAAAGGAACGAGCCCTAATATAGTCGCATATGAGGTGTAACATCTGACATCTTGGTTGATAGTACCAACCTCTCGGTAAATGGGTTGGTAACATCTGACGGCCAAATCTAACGCCGCGCGCGCTCATTGGTCAAATCAAATAGCGCGCGCTTCGCTGGCTTCCTGTTACACACTTCCGTCCCTTTTCACAAAATCACTCCCACAGATTACAGGAAAGCGAGAGGAAAGATGTTACATATCAAAAAAACTAGCTACAGGTTAAGATAAAATAAATACTGTGAATATAATTGATGTAATCTGCGTTCGCAATTTATTTGCCAAACATATAAACAAACACAAGTTTTAGGAAAAACAACTATAATGCTTACACATAAGGTTCAGTTTGCGTTACAACTTCATATCTTTGATGACTTTTTCAGTCAGTCTAAAATCAACTTTATTTACGTTTACAAAAAGTTGGTGTTTTTTTAAGTGGAAATAACATCAATTGGGAACAATTATTTGAAAAGACCTTAAAAAAAATGCTATAGGCTCCCTTGTTGGTCTAGTAATCACAAACAGCAGCCCGGAGTCTTGAGCCGGATAATGGCATTAAACCGACGACAATTTAAGAAGCCCGATTTGACGTTTCTCATTATACATGCCGCGATAACTTTGTATGAACGTCTACGTAAGAAATCGAAATATCAAATTCATTATCCTAATGAATCACTATGTTATCTAAACAAAATAACAATGAGTGTCATTCGTAAGCACCAAGTTTCACTTTATATTGGAAAAACGCACTCAAAAACACGAATTGATCGTTGATTCATATTCCGACAGAACGTTATTACAATGTTTGGGTTCGATGCTGTAGTGTTGTGACCATTTTAAGTCGTTTTTTTGACCGAATAAAATCGATATACTGAAAAATCGATAGGTACTTTTACAAACATTACATTAAGAAAAGAGAAAAAAGTATAATTACTGTATTATTAAATGTTTAAACATATAAAAACAAAATCGATCGAAAGAAAATTATAACGGACTACTTTAGAGGAGATGTACATTTTGACAATATGATGGAAAATGAATTTATTATAATGGTAACCGACGAAGACAGTTCAACTGATGATATATAATTTTTCTGGATCATACGAAGTGACGAGTGATTTTTTTTTTACAATTTTTTTTCTTTTTATTTACACGTTGTGATCATGATGATGACGTGTATGAAAAAGATATGCCTCGAGAATCAGTTTTAAGCAATGTAGGTAAATTGTCGATTACAAACTCTAAGTAGGTATGATAAATCGATATGTCTCAAGAATCGGTTATTAAAGCAACCGGTATTTTTTCCCATCACTACACAAAATATTTTGATAGGTGTCAAATCGGGCTTCTTAGATTGTCGCACATTTAGGCGCCCCTATTACATGAGATTAATTACATAATAATTATACCAGCGAGTTAATCCGTTGGTCCCGGCTGTCATTCTTCGATCTTTGACAGTCGTAACGGGTCGTCAGAAGCCCGAAAGTCTGGCAACCGGTCTTACCAAAGGGTATCATATTACTCAGTTACTGGGTTGTGGAGGTTATATAGGCATTCGCTCCATGTCTAATACTGGTGTTAAGCTATATCCGGTTAGACTGGAAGATGACCCCAACATAGTTGGGAAAAGGCTAGGGATTGATTTGAATAATACCACCCTATAATTGTCCCAATCTCCTGATGCAGGGCAAAGGCCTCTTCTCATACAGAGAAGGCGCGAGCATTGATCACCACGCTTGCTCAAGACGGGCTGGCGATTTCAGACTTATATTAACTATAAGTCCAGGTTTCCTCGCGATGGTTTTTTTTTCACCGCTGTCAGTAATGTCCAATGTAAACTCAAACCTCTGGCCTCCCCTTCGCTATATATTATGTTTCTACACATACACGTACATAATCTCACGCTTTGTTCCCATAGGAGTAGGCAGAAACTACAGAACACCTACGATCCTTACATACTCCTTTTATTTATTTTTTTATTACAAATGAAAAATAAACGGTACAACTACTCAAAAAGGTCGCTGGTTATCCTACGCGTCCAATACAATAATGTTTTTAGGATGCTATCACGACTGCCTCTTTTTAACGGCCTCACTCCTGAGCATAAGTGGCAGTCACAATAGCATCCTGGAGGTTGTGGTGGCAGACACTTCCTCCGCCATAATATGGCAATTTGTGCGAAGACTTATACCATATTTAGACCATTACCATTTCTCGTTGTGTCTAGATTGTTGGTGGTCTTCTCACAAATTCGTCTTTAGTATAAGTTACGCACAATAGTGATTTAGGTGCAAACATGTTACTAACAATTTATGGATCTTTTTGTGTTATCCGAAATAAAATAATTTTATTCAATAAAATCACTTTTAGCTATGTTTTGGTTCGTCGCACCACTCGAAAGCATTCCTCGAATCTTGAACATAACAAAAAAGTTACATGAAAGTAAATCAAACAGTTATCACCACAAAGAACTTGAATAGAAATATTTTCCATAAATTCTTGTATTCATAGCTCTGAATGATCTAGACTTTTAGGGGCCTCTTTATCAAAAATATTTCCTATATTGATCTAGAGGCAGAAAAATCACCAACTTTCTAACTAAGTCAAGTACAACGTTTTTATGAAAGGTTCTAAGATGTTAGACCATATCGATGAAAAAAATACTTTCGACTATCAACGATTTTTCCAAAACTTTGGAAACTACCTCAAATGGACCAAGTTTCCATGAAAGCCATTTTGCTAAGTCCCCAAATTCTTTCGATGCTGAAGGACGAAGTATTTTGGAGGCAAAACCACTCAAAAAGTGATACAACTGTGATTCGGGACTCGTCCTCTCTTGAACGTATTTTGCATAATTTCATATATTATTTAAGTGGAAACTTCTTGAGTGGAATTTACATAATCCCGTGCGGTACGTTACGAATACTTATTTGCGAAGTTTTGCGTCGGCTTGATTGGTCAATGGTTTTATGTTAAGATCGTGTTCCTTCGGCGCTGAAGGCGAAGTTTGCAGCTCTAGATGTGTGAGTTTTTGAAGTTTGGCAGGTCAACTTTTAGCAGAAGTACTTCTGCGTACACCTCGTGATCTTGATTGGTCTGAATTTTGTTAGAAGTTCTTTAGTAAAATTATACTAGAAACCAGAACGAAGATAAGTGAACTAGATATTAGGAACGATCCGTGGTTGATATCCATTACATAACGTGACTCCTCCGTGTCTTGGAAAGCACGTTAAGCCGTTGCTTCCGGCTGTCATTTGTAGATCTTTGACAGTCGTTTCGGGTAATTAGAAACCCGACAGTCTAACAACCAGTCTTGCCATGGGGTATCGTGTAACCCAGTAACTGTGTTGTGTAGGTCAGATAGGCAGTCGCTCCATGTAAAATACTGGTATTCAGCTGCATCTGGGTAGACTGGAAGCCGATCCCAACATAGTTGGAAAAAGGCTAGGTAAATGATGATACTAGGAACTTCTCTTGTATTAGTACGAGGTATATGAGAATAGCTAATGTCGTGGTTATAATGTAAGCCAGCCAACAATATGGTAACAAGACAACTGTCAACATTTTTTTCCACGTTGCGTACCTCTTGGCCTGCTTCACACCTGATGGTAAGTGATGATCAGGCTGACAATGGAAGCGAGCTTCACCCGGCTTCCTCAAACAAAGAGGAACTCGCTATCTTACCTCTAACTTCTAAAACACAACGCTGTTGATATTGTTGCTATGGCGACTGACTTAGATAAGATAGAGTACTTGTCTAGGCCTCTTTTATAAATTATTTAAGATATTCTTTAAGTAATTTCTTCATTACAGTAGTTTTATTATTCCATTTATTCGTAAGCATGAAACTAGTTCCTTATTCACAGCTTGCTTAGGACTTGGTATTAAGTTGAGCGTTTGGAGACTGAAACTCATAATGGTTTGCTTTCTCTTCGTTAATAGTACGGTCAGGAAAATGAAATGTTTATCAAATAGACACACTGCGTCAATTTGCCCATTATCAATTACTGCCCATCATATAACTGGCAAAAAATTACAGTTGTTAATATTTGAATATCCATCTATTCAAATAACAATAATTTAAATTTAATCCCTGACTTTACAAATGCCTAAAATCACCACGCATCCACTAAACAAATTCATAACTAACGTACTTTGCCTACGACAAAAACACAAAAAAACCTCCACCGATTAATAAAAAATGCGCACCTAACTGCCCATCTTTGGACACTCAATTCCGCACTCCAATATAAATCTCAACCAGGACGAACAAATAAAAGTATCAAATCCCCTATATTTTTAAAGCTCAATAACAACCGTATGCCATCTCTTTCTAACGCGACAAAATCAAGCACACCAGAAAAGGATAGCATCAGTCTACTTTATTATGATAATCGGAAAATTCGCCGAGACTGTACGAATGCGATCCCCGAATTCAGAGGTCTGAATAAACGATGAGACACCCAGGAGGTACATATCTATGTAATTTATTGCCCAGAATGTGGTTCAAACTGATTTTCTGGATTTACTCTGAATGTACGTAAGGGCGGTAGAGATTTGTACCTGGTTTGAGAATGAGTGGGTGTCGAAAGCTTCCAAGTCGTATCGGTATTACTGATTTGTGTACATAGGAGGATTGTATTGTTAAGAGCGCTTATCCTAAAAGTTGGCAAGCAAATAGCTGTCAAATATTTACCTGTTATAATTAATTTGGCAATAATACTGTATGGAAATATGAAATTTGGCTAGCTAGTGAAGTAAAATATTGATTATGTAATGCAATAATTAATATCGTAACACCGAATATTTAGTTTTAGCGACGGCAAGTGAAGCCAAGTCAGAGGTCCATGGGCGGCTTTAAAACTCTGACACCAGGTTAGTCACTAACCACACGAAAAGAAGAACTATAACAGTTATTTTAATTAAAAAGACTGGTTGCCCCAAATTATTTGATAGGGATTTAAGTTTAACCTACTTTGTGTAATACAAACGGTCGCAAAAATTATTCGTTTAATTTAATTATTCCAAATAGGTAATGTATGCCCGCAAGGTTTTCGCATTTATTATCGCTTTTACAAAACACCTGACTGTGCAAGCAATTACCTGCCTTATTACAAACGCAATATAACTCAATGCAGCTGTAAAATTACGTGTGTTTATTGCCCAGTTAGTGTTAAATGAAAATAAACTGTAATAGCTAGCAATAAGGATGTATTTCATAATTTATGTAAAGTCGTATATGACTATGGAAATTGCTCTCTGCATGAAAGATCGCTGGTTGCGTATACCCCTTTTGGAATATTCATTGAGGGTGATACTTAGGTACTTTTGCATGCGACAGTATGTAAAAAATCTTGGTCCTTGACGTCCATTCATTTGGTCCTTGAATATGAAGAACACTTCTAGTTCTTATTATTAACATTTTGAGAGATACTTAAGAAACGAATTTGAACTTATTTTGTCTACGTAAAAGAGTTGATCGGTTATTTTTTCTTCAACAGTATGAAAGTAGTCAGAAAAGGGAATAAACATTTTTTTTAGGACATGGGACAACCGTTGACAAAATGAGCATTTAAAACTAACAAAATTAACTTAAAATATAATATAAATAATAACGACCTGTGCGAGGCCAAAAAGGCTCCTATCTCAGCATAATGCTGCGTCAAAACGTACGTCAATTGCATCGAAAGTACTCGTATTCAAAAGAAGTTGAGGTACATTCAGTTTAGATCCATAACCTATTTGCCTAATTATTTAAGCCGCTGCAGGAAGTTTCACATTCTTCCACTAATTGAGCGGAGAAAAATTGCCGACATGGTATTCTCGTTCAATTTGGAAAATGGTTCAACCAACTGTTCTGAATTGATGAGCAAAATTGGGCTGCGTTTTCCATCATTCACCATAAAGAATCATCAACCTCTGTATGTTCCCTCTGTGCGGTGCATATATCCACAAAACTCTTATACGATAAGAGCTAGCAGGACATACAACTCGATGTGTCAGAGTGTTGATGATCTTGATTTATTCACCACTAATGTTCCTATAACAAAAAAAAAACTGTGTATAAACTTCTTTGAAGATCACTAAAACCTGTCCAGTCTTTTCTTAAGAGGGTTTATCCTAAAAGCTGGCAACGTCGCAAATAACTGTCAAATATTTACCTGTTTTGATTCTTATTACAATATTAATGAATATAAATAAGAAATGTGGCTAACTAGAGAACTAGAATATTAATAATGAATTGCAATTATAACATTGAATTTGATGTTGTACCCATTTTAGGTGTAAAAAATGCATTTGGAAAGTTTCTAAATAGTTTTTTACATCTAAAACAAAACATTCGGTGTTACGATATTAATTATTGCATTTCATGATCAATATTCTAGTTCGCTAGTTAGCCACATTTTTTATTTTCACACAGTAAAATTGCTAAATTAATCAAAACAGTGAAATATTTGACATCTATTTGCGACGTTGCCCACCTTCAGAATAAACGCACTTAATTCTCCCCGAGTGCTTACTTTTACTTTCGCTTGCCAGTCGGCTGTTTCTTATGCTACCCTAATATTGTCGGTGAAAACTTTTCATTGGCATTCTTTCACTAACTGTCAACTATATCTATCCTAACTGTAAGTTTTCTTAAGAAAAAGAAAAAAAATATATATTTAAAAAAACCGTAGTGCTGGTATTCTGATAGGGCGCGCTGTAATGCCACACACCTGCGGATATATTCTTATCCCACTAGAAAAAAAAAACTACTTTTAACAATAAGGAGTGAATGAAAATAATTCTTCTATAAACATTTTTATTTTAGATAAATCTATTGATAAGAGTTGCCGTAAATTAAGATTTTCTTCTGAAAAAAATATTACCATTATTAAAATAACATCACGCATGTATTTCCCGTAGGGTTAGGCAGAGGTGCACCTATAGTTCTCCCACATGACACCAGTTATGTTTATGTCCTATGTTATAGGGGGCGAGCCGTCAACCATAACATTTATTTTATTTTATTTTATGAGCGGTGTCGCTGATCATATATTATACTTGCCTTTCTGTTTATTTATTTTTACTTCGATGGTCCTAGTGTATCATATGTGACTTCGAGTTACAGCTTTATTAGCTATAAGAAAGCGGGTACGCCCTTTATGCCTGGAAGCTTTTATTCCAGTATTAAGCTCTGTTTATGTTTTGAATTTTTATTTTCGCTGGTATATTGGCGTTTGGTAGCTGTCATTATGGCAAATAAATTTATTTACTGTTTTCATCATTTTCCTGCCCTTGTCCCATGTTACTTGGGGTCGGCGCAACACGTTTTCTTTTTCCACTCTCCCCTATCAACTGTCATGCTATCATTCACTTCCTTCTCTTTCATATCATTCCTCACACACTGCATCCACTTTTTCTTAGGCCTTCCTCTCCCGCTCCATCCATCAGCATTTATATTCATCACTCTTTTAGTCACATGCGTTTCCTCTCTCCTCATCACATGCCCATACCAAGCCAAACGATTTCCTTTCAACTTTTCTGTCACTGGCGAAACTTTTAAACTTCCCCTTATATACTAATTTCTTACTTTATCCAGTTTCGTTACTCCACACATCCATCTCAACATTCTCATCTCCGCTACATGCAATCTTTTTTCATCCGTCTTCTTCACGGCCCAAATTTATTTACTGTTTTGTGTAATGTAAATTATTCTGCATACTATTGTATAGAATCAAGTTTTTTTCTTTAACTGAACAGACAGCCGTGCTGCTGGGGAGTTTGTTGCGCCACTTCTTCTTCCCAGCTAAAGCACTAGGAAGTGGTGAAGGGCGTTTCGGGGGACTGTCTTATGTAATTTTAACGTTCGAAAAGTGCTGATTCTCAGCCTAGTTTGAAAAATGACTTTTGAATTTTGAACCAGTCACAAATCCAGATTCCGTGCTGCTACTGAGAAATTCGAAATTTGAAATATTGAAATTCCCAAAAACACCTGAAAGTATATTTTATAAAATATATAAAAATAAACTCTTGTCCCCAGCGCGTCGGCTGCGACTTACGAGTGGGCTCAACTCGTCGTGTGGACGAGTGTGGAGTCTGTGGTGGTGATGGTTCCTCCTGCTCCAGGCCACGTTACCACTGGCTGGCGACACCAGGGTCACTGTGTTCTGCCACTTGTGGGGGAGGTAAGTCAAAATTTTTTAGGGTTCTGTACCTCAAAAGGAAAAAACGGAACCCTTATAGGATCACTTCATTGTCCGTCCGTCAGTCTGTCAAGACTCCTTTTCTCAGGAACACCTAGAGGTATCAGGTTGAAATTAATATCAAATACGAAGATTTATGGTGCCTTGGCGCTCTTAAACATTCAAGCTTCGGAGTCAATGAAATAAAAAAATACGGCCATTTATATGATACGAGTATATTTTGATTCTCGTAAATAAATTGAAACCTCGTGGGTACTTCTCGTTGACCTAGAATCATGAAATTTGGCAGAAAGCAAGGTCTCACAGCACAATAAAGGAAAACGTTAATCAATTACAAATTTACATTTGCAGTTGGAGAATTGACCGTAACGTATATAGATGTATGGGAGAACATGTTTTTCAACTACAATGTTATGTTTGTTTTTAGGATAAATTCATTCCAACTACGGAACCCTTCATTGTGCGTGGTCCGACACGCAAATGGCCGGTTTTTTTTATTTTATTAGTTGGCAAACAAGCTGTTCACGTGACGGTTTGTTGTCCTGCCTGGCTATTGGCATGAACTCGTACATTACTAGAAGCATCGCATGTTCAACGTTTACATGTATTTGGGTCTATATCGAGATGATGACTAAGGGATCTCGCGCACTAGACGGCCACGACGCTGGCCAGTCGTGGCCGCCTAGAGGTATTCTATGATGTGCGGCTGTTAGCCGGTGCGTCCAAGTGCGCGATTCGTATCGGTTTCAATAGTTTACCGGGCCGCGGTCGTGGTCGTGGCCGAATAGTGCGTGAGATCCCTAAAAGAGAAGTATAGACGAAAGTTATATGTTGCGCTGACTCCAAATAAATTGGGGTGTAAAGAGAGAAATGATGATTCCAATTTAAGTCACATGCTTAAGTCAAGTATCACCAACTAATTTTGGACCTTTTGGACGTGAATTTTATGTCATGTTTTGCCATTATTGAACGTGGACCATAGTGACAAAGCTGTGCAGAGATTTGACAAGAAAGAGCATTGGAAAAGTTGTTGCGGAAAAGTCGTCATTTCCCCCGGGGACATGTCAAAGGCATTGCACAGTAGAAAGAAGCACCAATTGCTTTGCACCGGAGATTTTGGAATCATATGTGTCGATCGTATTCAGTCAGCGTGATTTCATCATGATAAAAAATGGATACCCAAACAAAGGAAAATATGGAGTATTTCCTCATAGCAGCATAAACTATAAACCTTATCACTTATTAATAAACACGGGGTAAGGTTATGTCAAACTTGATTTAAACCTCGAAAAATGTATGGTAATAAGGACATTGACAAAAAAAGAAACTGTCCGTCAGGTAAATTATGAAAAAATATTGCACACATATTTTTTCTTTTTTACGTAATCAAAAGATTACGGCAATACGTTAAAATGTGGCATGACGTCACTCCCCGTTAGATTTTATACTGTGACGTAGCGAGCCCCACTCCCCAACTTTAATGCGTTTTATCTAAACCATTTTTTATTAATATGATAAAGCAAAAAATACGTGTCAAATATTTTTGATTTATTATCTGACTGACGGACTAAATAGTTTTTTTTTTCCCCAGTCGACATCCCTATTTTGAAGTTACATTGCTTGTAACTTTACACCTTGTTCAAAATATTTGCCAATAAGCAAAATAGAGGCCATTTTAATAAAACACAGGGCTATTTTCAATTTTAATCAAGAATATCAATTAAACTCTAACACAATGTAAAGAGGCGTCTCAACAACGAATTACATCCCGAAGCAGAATTCTCACAGAACGTTGTATCCAAATCTCTTCGATACATTAGTGAGGGCAGCATTGTTAATTGTCGGCCTCCGGGTTTGCCTGTAATTTATATCTGGAAATCCGCCATTACTCGAAGCTTACGATAAATCAGACAGCGAATTCCTTTTGTCTTTGAGCAACAGTTCCTTAAGTGGTGCGGTGCAGACGAGCGATTGTGTGAACTACTTTTTGTCGCGTCATTGCGTTTACACCGTGTATATAGAATTCGAGATTGACAGCCACACAATGCAAAGATTTGTAGTTAGTTTGCTTTAAAATAATGATCGGAACTCAATTTAGAAACATGATTGTGCAAGTATGAATATTGAACAAATATATCACAACCTTTTTCGCATTGTTGAGAGTTATCAAAAATCAAACAGTCTTGCAAAATTAAGAAACTGGTCCGCTTCTGTTTTCTTTGAAAATCAATAAATCTGCCTAGCCTTTTACTAACTATGTTGGGTTCGGATTCCAGTCTAACCGGATGCAGCTTAATACCGTGTATTTTACATGGCGCGACTGCCTATCCGACCTCCACAACCCAGTTACTGAGTAATACGATACCCCTTGTTAAGACTGGTTGACTTTCGGGCTTTTAACGACCCATGACGACTGTCAAAGAACAACGAATGACAGGCGGGACTAACGGCTTAACGTGCTTTCCGAGGCAAGGAGGAGTCTTGGTATGTCGGGTGTGCTCTGTTTTCTTTGAAAATACCTCCCATATATTATGGTGTAGTATTAGAAGAAAGTGAATTTGTATTCAAGCAACATCTGCTGCTTGACTTTCGCATTTATTACCAGTACAGTCAAGTTTTTCACACCAAAAATTCCATAATTCCATTAATCTATGACAACAAGTCGCCCGTCTCCCCTCCCCATTACGCTAGCGAAATTCTCATCGGGCGATTCTAATTAAGAACCCTTGAAAGATGAATCTGAGATAAGTATTAACACAGCGGAATTGTGCGCCGGAGTCATTTGTTTCTGTTACCAACTGGGCTTATGTAATACCGAAGCTGATAAACCGCCAGGGAGTAGGTAGAGATATAGGTGGTTGCCGCCTTCAAATTAAATATTGTCAAAAAGATAGCGGTGACGTCAAAAACATAATAGATTTGGAAACTTGAGATATAGGAGAACTAGGCTGTTACCAGTGTTACCAAGGACAGTTAGAAAAATATGGGTGAAAAAAAACAGCTTGGCGGAAAATGGGTTGGTACCATCTGACAGCCAACTCTAGCACCGCGCGCGCTCATTGCTCAAATCAAATAACGCGCTCTTCTCCGGCTTCCTGTTACACTCTTCCGTACCTTTTCACAAAATCACTCCCACAGATTGCAGGAAAGCGAGAGGAAAGATGTTACATATCAAAAAGATACAGCCCAAAGCCAAAAATCTCATAATATTATTATCACAAGTTATCAAGCTGTTTGTCAGTGGATACCTACTGACTGCATAGGCGTCCCAAATTCCACTGCTATTCCTCACAAAATATCGCGAAATGTTAATACACTTTTCCTGTCTATTCAATGACCAAACCAGATTTTAGGAACATGCAACCTAATTGCATAACACACTTTCACAATCACAATCCGAGAGCTTTGAAGGATATTGCTAATCCATTGTTTCATATGTTTGAAAAATTCGTCTGGTCAACAATGTATATAACGCATTGAACGTGCTTGCACTGTCAAAATGAAACCCACATTACATAACACGGAACATTATTTTAGGAAGCTGGCTTTATATTTGAAGAAAGATGGAATGTTAGTTCAAAAAGCTATCCCACGTTTTACAGTAGGCTGAACGCCTGTGGAATCAGAACCAGCATAAGCTGGCCTCTTAAGATGGAACAGGGTCTGTGATTCTCCATACAAATGTATTCCCCTTTTTCTTCCTGAATAATAATAATAATCCTCTAGAGCAATATTTTTTTCATAAATTCAAGGTTTTCTGTAGACACGTCCATGTTAATTCCTTTTTTTCAGCAACTTATTGGTAAAGAAAATACGACCCTGCAAAAATGCCTCATTTTTACCGCCGTGATTAGAGAGAGGACTACCACAAAAATTCGAAAAGTTTGTAACATAAAAGAAAATGATAGGAACCTAAACATACATGTCTAATGAACGAGGTCCTCCAAACGCAGGTGACCTTTTCCTATTACGTTTATGTACGCACCTATTACGTTTTTCATTTAATTTTACATTTTCAAAATATGCTTTTTGTTTGTTTATCATGCAAAGTTCTCTCAAATATCCAAAATGGCTTGAAATCAAGCACCTGTTTTGCTTCCCTAAGAAAACAATAGTAAAATTTATTTTGTGTTCATTTATTATGCTAAAACTGCCTAAATACATTCTGTACATGGTGCTGGCACTCAAGCACCTACAATTTTTCTTATTTAAATTTAAAAATGTGTTTAAATACTCTTATTGTTTGTTTTTTATGAAAAACTTGCTCAAATACCTACAAGGGCTGGCTCTCAAGGACCTGTTATGTTTCTTTCTATTTTTTATAGATTTTAATTATTATTGTTGTTTGTTTATTAAGCTTAATTTGCTCGTATACTTACAAGGGCTTGCACTCAACCACACATACTTAAACTCTCCAATAACACTACTTACGTCAACGCACACACCCCTAATATGGCACACACACAACTACACACTACATAATTTTCCATATGGAAGCATCTTCTGTAACACAAACATAATTAAATCTCTTGCAATAACAAAAATTCTACATAAAATCTCTATATTGAGTTTCGGTCTTTATTTTTACATTATTACAATTTACAAAAATGGCTTTGCTTAGCGTTTCCAATGACCTTGACGAATCCTTTAATATAGACTGTCGCACAGTAAAATCTCTTGAAACTTGCAAGAGTATCCTAAATGCTTCCAACTACAATATCAAGGTACTGACATACAATATCAGAAGTTATCAAAAAAACTTTGACGACTTTGCAATTGCACTAAATCGGCTAGACTCGAATATAGACGTTGTCGTGCTCACTGAGTGCTGGCTGTCTGACGGTTCTATTATAGAGGACCTTCAGGGATATAGCGCATACAGAACAACAAATCAAGTAAACAAAAATGGAGGTATTGTTGTCTACACAAGAACAGCCTGGAGCTGCAGTATTACTTCTGCAGAATCGAACCTTATTGATGCTGATAGTATTTTAATAAAAACGAACAATGACTTCAGTCTCTTGGCCATTTATCGGTCGCCCTCTTTCACAAACGCAGAGCGCTTCCTTAACTCCCTTGACTCCACCCTTTCTGATCTCAAAAACCAACACACACTCATTGTGGCCGGCGACATCAACCTAAATTTAAACGATCTAAGTAATAGCCAAGTAGCTAACTACGCGTGTCTCATGGCGTCACACGGTTTAAACCCCGCTATAACTCTCCCAACAAGATGCGGAACTTGTATTGACCACATATTTGTAAAATCTCGTGCAATTCCTTTTGGTCTCGTATGCAGCTTATCTATTACTGATCACGACCTAGCCCTGTGCAGCGTCCCTATGAAACCAGAAAGCCCCAAAAACAGTAAACGCTGGAGAGTCAAAACTGACTGGGCTGCCGTAGCTGCTGAGATCAATCAAACCAACTGGGATCCAGTTATTGGTTCATCTTGTGTTAATACTGCACTAAACTATTTCAACGACACTCTCTCGAGTGCTACTAAAAACCACACACAAAATGTTAAAATAAGTCGCAGAATGGTCAACATTCAACCCTGGGTTACTCCTGGTTTAATTAGGTGTATGAGGCAACGTGACAAACTTCACCTCGACTGCAAAGTCAACCCTAATGATCAAACAAAACAATTAATCTATACTAGGTATAGGAACTTCGTTCACACACTCCTTCGCAATCTTAGAACACTGCACAATAGACAAGAAATTGAAACCAACAAGAATAACCCTAAAAAACTATGGACGGCAATAAAAGACATATGTAAGAACAATACTTGTCAAAATACTTCAACGCATTTAATTGCATCCAGTATCTCTCCAACAACATCCCTTGATATCTGCAATCAGCATTTCGTCTCTGTAGGGGAAAAACACGCAGCTAAGATACTAGACAAACTTGCAACTACTCACCAATCATTAATAGAATCACACACAACATCGAGCTCTATCTCACAATCTTTCTATCTGCACCCGACCGATGAAGAAGAAGTCTCTAACATAATACAAAACCTGAAAATAGACAGCGCGCCGGGCCCAGATCAACTAACAGTTCCACTTCTAATAAACTGCCGAGAAAGCCTAGTCAAACCAATTACTCACATATTCAATTTGAGTCTAGAATCAGGTGTCTTTCCTGACTCCTGGAAAATTGCTGCAGTTTCCCCTATCTACAAAAGCGGTCCCAAAGATATGCCTGAAAACTACAGGCCTATCGCTTTGTTGTGTATAGTCTCAAAAATTCTGGAGAAAATTGTAAATAAGAGACTAGTAAATTTTCTAGACAAAAATAACATTGTCTCAGACAGACAATTTGGGTTCCGCCGAGGAAGGTCCACTGAAGACGCGGTGTCACTCTTGACTAATCAAGTCTCCCACCACATTGAAAATGGAGAATGCTGTGTCGGTGTTTTTCTTGATTTGGCAAAAGCATTCGATACCGTTTCACCCGGGCTTCTTCTAAAGAAATTAGAGACATCAGGTATAAGGGGTACACCTCTAGAATGGTTCCGTAGCTACTTGACATCTAGGTACCAATACTCCAAAATAGGCAGTCTTCAAAGCAGCTTGCTCCCTATCACGTTTGGTGTTCCGCAGGGCAGTACTCTCGGCCCAACGCTGTTCACGCTGTACATAAACGACGTAGTAAATCTCCCTATAGGTAACGCTGAAGTGATTTCCTACGCCGACGATACAGCCATCGTTTTTCATGACAAGACTTGGGAGCGGGTGTCCCATCTGGCAGAACAAGGCCTCGCTCAGATAGCGCTCTCCTTAGACACAAATTTACTGACCTTAAATGTTAGCAAAAGCAAATATATTGCCTTTTCCAAAACTAGTACTTCCAGCCCCTCTCAAACAATGTCTCTAAAAATACACACTTGCTCACATATACGCAATAACGACCCTCACCATAATTGCACATGCAAAATACTTGAACGTACTGACACAATTAAATATCTCGGAATAATCATAGATAACAACTTAACGTACAAAGCCCACATTTATGCCCTTTCCTCCAGAGTACAAAAACTAATTCACGTTCTAAAAAAACTCCGCGACTGTACCCCTATTGATATTTTGCGAATAGTCTACTTCGCACTATGCCAGTCGATCATACAATACTGTATCGGTATATGGGGACGTGCTGGCAAAAGCACATTTATAACACTAGAGAGGGCGCAACGGGCACTAATCAAGGTTGCACTTAAAAAACCTTTCGGGTTTCCTACAGACCTTATCTACCGTGAGTTTGAAGTCCTCAGAGTACGACAAATTTTTATACTCCAAGCAACTCTTAAATACCACGCTAAAATAAAAAAACGGCCTGACTACAGTGAAATAATAAACAAACGTGTCTTCAGAGTACCCATTCCAAACGCCAAATCCGAACTAGCTCGACGCTGTACCTATTTCTCCTTTCCCAACACTTACAATAAAGTTAGTAAAATCTGTGACCTAAGAGACTGCTCAACCACAACCTGCAAGAAAATCCTAACTTCAGCTCTTCTAATATTGTCATACGACGACACCGAAGCCTTGATATAGAACCTGCACTACACATACACACCTTTACACACACCATCACACACACCATCACACCTACTCAAACCTCACATGAGTACACAAGTCCAAAAAAAAATGTAAACTACTTTAACTTATCTTGAATTTATGTTCTTAATTTAACAAATGATTTATTTAATTATTATTTTTTCTCTAAGTCTTGTCTTTAATAATACCCCCACACTGGAAGGTAACCGTAATATTGTTAATCGCACTCCTGAGCCACAAGATACAAGCGATGCTTAGTTTGTGGCTCACCGAATTTGGCTAAATTGTATTGTTACTTTTTGATTAATAAAGTTTATTATTATTCCCTTTATTTAAAATTTTAACATATAAAATACATTTTTAAATATTTCTTAAAAACTATATAAAAAACATTTAAAAATATAAAAAATAGTGTTCCGCCGGTGTCGGGAGCAGGGTCCAAGCTACCGGTGGTTAGGGCTGCAGAGACAGGAATCTCCTCACAATGCGAGCCGTATCGAGGAGTATTGCCTTCTGGATCAGGCCCTTGATCCAACCGCCTAACGAGAGCCTCGAGAGATGTTGGTCGAGGCTTTCGGCTATCAGGCCATTGGCCGTTACGACAATCGGCACAATGATAGCCGAGCTCACATTCCACATATCAACAACCTCGTGTGCTAAGTCTAGATATTTGATCTGTTTCTCTTTCTCAGCCTTCACGAGGTTCTCGTCATGCGGAATGGTAACATCGACTATCATTGCGCGGCGCACTGATCGGTCTATCACCACTATATCAGGCTTATTGGCTACAATAGTCCTGTCAGTAATGATAGACCGATCCCAGTATAACGTGACATGGTCATTTTCGAGAATTATTATTATTATTATTATTATTATACTCTTTCTTAATTTTTTTGTGTAAAAAAAATATTGTATCGGCTCAGTTTTCGAGGACAAAAAGAGGGAATACGAAACGTCGATCTCGTCAATTTTCTTTTGTGATATAATCGGTCTGAGCTGCAGCCGTCCCTACCTCACTCTACGGAAGCAGACTTGAGGTAATAGTTTCTTCAAATACTTATTAAAGATACGTCTACTTACTCATAATATAAAAATACATTTTAAATAAATATGAAGCATCTAATATATAATTTACTTTAGGGATAATAAATATTAATTACGTAATAAATCAAAATAATAATAAATAAAAAAATAATAATGAATATTAAAAATAAATGGTTTTTACAAAGTTACTAAATAAATAAATATAAATAATTTATAAAACAATAATTATAATTCTTAAATTCAATTCTGTTTTAATAAAAGAGTATAACTTACTAACTATTTAACTAATAATAAAATTTATCACATTAAACACTCAGAGCTCTTCCTCCTCTCTCCTACTTGATCTATGCTGTGCCGGACAGGGTCTATAATTGTGACTAATATAATTATTTCCCTAACAACTTTATACAATATGGTACGCAATAAAGAATTGAGAATTTTTAAAATTCCTCGCGGGCTGTGTTCACTCTTAAACTATTTAAACTCCGCCAGACAGCAAACGCAAACACAAGTTCAAAGGGTTACCAGTACCAAAGTGCGCTCGACTGCGCGAACTGCGCATCTCGATCTAAATAAACGAACATCTCTTTCACCTCTCCACTTACCAAAATTAATCCTTTAATCCACTGTTAAGGTGATAACCCCAGCAAAACGACTATTTATTACAGAAGAAGCGTTATAACACAGACCTAACCCTCCACTAGATTACCTCTTGCCCACTGACCCGAGACGGTCTTGCAGACCTTCAGACGTTTCAATTGTTAATTAGGTGTCAGTGTCGTAATGATTAATGGGGTCTGTCAGGCCCCTTTGTCGGTTAAAGGGTTGAGAAACGACGGTCAAGACTAAATGAATGGTTGTGACTTTTTGGGGGGTAGGACTGGAGATAATTTTCGCGGTGTTTTGATGCCGATAAGGATTTCATTGTTAGGGTTAACGGGTACTGAAATCCAGGACTTGTAATGAACGTAAACGTGGGTTATTTATTACTGATAAAAAACTAACCTCAACAATTTTACGGCGAGCTTGCCCTACATTATTTTAATTATTAAAACGCCTATCTTTAAATGATTAACAGAAATACTAATAACATCACGGCCATAATCCCAGAAGGGTTAGGCAGAGGTGTACCTGGTATACCCCCATTTCACCAGTCATTTTTAAGTCTCATGTAAGTGATAGGGGGCGATGTTATTGCCATCAACCGGGCACAAATTCAGACTCCGGGCTGCTACCGAGAAATTCCTGATGGAAAAACATAATAAAACTTTGCTCGGCCTGGGAACTGACCCGGAGCTCATGCCCAGCAGTAGCACTTGCAACCACTAGACCAAAGAGGGGGGTCAGTAGAATGACGGTTTTTTTAAAATATATATTTGAATACTTAATGTTTGGCGCTAATCTTATTTAACGAGACTAGACAGCCCATTTTAATTAATTGTTTAATTTAGAAACATAACTGATTAACTTCAATCAAACTTGAGCGTAATTAATAAGCTGAGAGTATTTTAATGAAAGCAAACCGAATAAGTACCTCCGTAAATACTGAAAAGATTTTTTATAGAGCATGTCTCAGAAATGGATCGATGACCTTCTGAAGGCCGCAGGAATCCGCTGGATGCGGGAAGTACAGAGTCGGTCGAAGTGGCGGTGCTTGGGGAAGGCCTATGTCCAGCAGTAGACGTCTTTTGGCTGAAATGATGATGATGATGATGTCTCAGAAAGGTGTGATCAATCGTGAATATATAATCAGCCATCCCATATAGGACCTATGGGTCGAGTAGGTAGTCATATTTTGTATGGGACACTAGATTTTTGAGAAAGTTGTTTCAACTTAATGGTCCAACAATAACATAATAATAACCAAACATTTCTGATACATGCTGTATATGCGTATACAGCAAGTTGGTGGAGGTGTAAACCTAAAACTTTACACTTCTGTCTACGCAAATCTAAGGAACCAACAAAGATTAGTCATTAAAGACAGCAATAAAAACGATAGTCTATTCATTGCTCCAAAGACAGCAATAAAAACGATAGTCTATTCATTGCTCCAAACGTTAGACTCACAAGCATAGAAGCTGAATAGGACTCCTTGCGTTTTAAATACACCGATTAATACAATGCAAACGGTATGGGCACAGTAGATTATAACAAGTGAAAAAAAGGGAATAAAAGGGAATTTAATTCGAGGGACTAAGTTGGATCCCGAGAGCTGCGAAGGATTCTAGATTAGAAACCTGAGCAGAGCGAGGGATACAAGGACCAAGATGATTTTTTTTTCACGAGCTTTTTACGCCACTTTTTACCATTGACTGGGAGAAAACAAATAGAAGTATAATATTTATATTTTTTGCGCCAGCTAATTATCTACTATTGCTGCTTTAGAATGAAATGATTCCGGAGTCATTGTCTCATTTTCGTCACTGGAAGAATTCATGTTAATATAATTACATATTTTAATAGATTTTCCAATGACATAAAACAACCACGATAACAGCTAGAAGCTAAAGTTGGCGGGATAAAAAAAAAAAAATTGTGTAGCTCTATGGAATAACTCCATTTAGCCAGCCATTACGTACTTTTAGCACGTTTTATTTAATTTTTGGACATACTTCTTCTCTTTTCTATTCGTGCTTGTTCCAAATTCAAAATGTATTTATTCACTCAGTGACTAAAAGAGAGTTTTATTCACTGATATCCATGAATCAAATGCCCTTTTTTTTCGAGAGGCAATGGAAAAAAGTTTTTTTTCGATTTGCGTTCCTAATTTATTGTGAAACCAAAACGAAACTGAGCACCTCTGCCTACCAAAACGTATAAAAAAGGTTTTTCAAGACAGCGACAAGAAGAGAAACGTTAGCCTTATACTCATGCAAATAAATACTAACATACAAAACGAGAAACTGAAGAGATTTTTCAGAAAAAAAAAACAATCTGATACTAATCCAAGCTCTTTTTTTCTACAGGATACGAAGCATTGCAGATACTCGTAGAATGCGAACACTTTCAATTTGATATTCAGCAGAATCTCAAGACTAAATGGATGTATTTACATATTTATGTATTCAAAAGAAGTTTTCTGGAGCTCGAGATCTTAATCGTTGATTAGCATAGACGTTATTTTATTATGCTTCATATTTTAGCTGGATGAGGCGAAAATAAAGTGGAGAGGTTAATGTGTATTTCTTTGAAGGATAAAATCAGAAATGAAATTATCTGGAAAAGCACCGGAGTAAGCAAGATGAAGTGGCGGTGGGCTAGCCATGTTTGTCAAAGGACCGATGGCCAGTGGAGCAGACGAGTCCTGGAGTGGAGACCGCGTATCAAACAAACGTAACAAATGATTAAATGATTATGATTATGATTATCGGCAAGAGTAGTGTGGGATGCCCCCCAGCTAGATGGACCGACGACCTTATAAAGGTGCCCGGGACAGACTGGATGCAGAAGACGGGTAACAGGGTGTTGTGGCGCAGCCTGGGAGAGGCCTATGTCTGAACATAGCACGCAGTCCACTGAAAGAAAGAAAGAAAGAAAAGAAAGAAAAAGTATTTATTGTGACTCGCACAGGAAAAAAACAAAAACAATAAAAAACAAAGTAACAGTAACATAAAAAGAAGGAAGTCCTGTACGAGGCTAAAAGGCTCCTATCTCAGCATGATGCCACGACATTTAAAAATAAATAAAAATGCAGCCTAACGCAGTCCACTGCTGGCAGTGGACTGCGTTAGGCTGAGTTCATTGATTGTTGATTGAATGTTACCTATCCAGCGGCTAAAATAATCATTTTGATTGCCTGTTGATGTAAAGATTGTAACTGTAATAACCGCGGAACGCAAGATTATTGGCACCAAAGTTATAAAAAGTATCAGTAGAGTAGTAGAGAGTAGTTTTATGTTTATGTACATAATTCTTAAAGATCTACTCAATAGTTTGATAATGAGCCTGATATGTACCTACATATGATGGCTTGCTATAAATATTGATATCGCCACGACAATCTTTTTGTGGCGAAATCGTTTAGCCTTTTCCCAATTATGTTTAAGTTGACTTCTAGTATAATCGGATGCAGCTGAACACCAGTATTTTATATGGAGCGACAGCCCATCCAACCTCCACAACCCAGTTACTGCATATCACTATGCTCCATAGTAAGACTTTCGGGATTTTGACGACCCGTAGTGTCTGTCATAGATCCACCAATGACACCCGGACCAATGGCTAACGTGCTTTCTGAGGCACGAAACAGCGGGTGTATAATATAACCCATTCACAACCATATACTTCATCCGTGAATTACTTTAAAAACCAAAGCACGAGAGAATATAGCTCGGTAAAGTAGCTGGCAAGCTCCTAGGATGACTTCCTATGCGACTTCGGATGCCATTCACAAAACCACCAACACGATAGAAGACTTACGACTGGAACCGAGTATACGTGATTCAGCGCCGAGTATACGCGATCCAGCGTCACTGACCGACTGAAGCCGAGTATACGCGATCCAGCGTCACTGACCGACTGAAGCCGAGTATACGCGATCCAGCGTCACTGACCGACTGAAGCCGAGTATACGCGATTCAGCGCCGAGTACACTCGATCCAGCGTCACTGACCGACTGAAGCCGAGTATACGCGATTCAGCGCCGAGTATACGCGATGCAGCGCCGAGTATACGCGATGCAGCGCCGAGTATACGCGATCCAGCGTCACCAACCGACTGAAGCCGAGTATACGCGATTCAGTGCCGAGTATACGCGATCCAAGGTCACCGACCGACTGAATCCGAATATACGCGATTAAGCGCCGAGTGTACGTGATTCAGCGCGGAGTATACGCGATCCAGCGTCACTGACCGACTGAAGCCGAGTATACGCGATTCAGCGCCGAGTATACGCGATGCAGCGCCGAGTATAGGTGATCCAGCGTCACCAACCGACTGAAGCCGAGAATACGCGATCCAAGGTCACCGACCGACTGAATCCGAGTAAACGCGATTCAGCGCCGAGTATACGCGATCCAGCGTCACCGACCGACTGAAGCCGAGTATACGCGATTCAGCGCAGAGTATACGCGATCCAGCGTCACCGAACGACTGAAGCCGAGTATACGCGATTCAGCGCAGAGTATACGCGATCCAGCGTCACCGACCGACTGAAGCCGAGTATACGCGATTCAGCGCAGAGTATACGCCATCCAGCGTCACTGACCGACTGAAGCCGAGTATACGCGATTCAGCGCCGAGTATACGCGATGCAGCGCCGAGTATAGGCGATCCAGCGTCACCAACCGACTGAAGCCGAGAATACGCGATCCAAGGTCACCGACCGACTGAATCCGAGTAAACGCGATTCAGCGCCGAGTATACGCGATCCAGCGTCACCGACCGACTGAAGCCGAGTATACGCGATTCAGCGCAGAGTATACGCGATCCAGCGTCACCGAACGACTGAAGCCGAGTATACGCGATTCAGCGCAGAGTATACGCGATCCAGCGTCACCGACCGACTGAAGCCGAGTATACGCGATTCAGCGCAGAGTATACGCGATCCAGCGTCACTGATCGACTGAAGCCGAGTATACGCGATCCAGCGTCACTGATCGACTGAAGCCGAGTATACGCGATTCAGCGCCGAGTATACGCGATGCAGCGCCGAGTATAGGCGATCCAGCGTCACCAGCCGACTGAAGCCGAGAATACGCGATCCAAGGTCACCGACCGACTGAAGCCGAGTATACGCGATTCAGCGCAGAGTATACGCGATCCAGCGTCACCGACCGACTGAAGCCGAGTATACGCGATTCAGCGCAGAGTATACGCGATCCAGCGTCACTGACCGACTGAAGCCGAGTATACGCGATTCAGCGCAGAGTATACGCGATCCAGCGTCACCGACCGACTGAAGCCGAGTATACGCGATTCAGCGCAGAGTATACGCGATCCAGCGTCACCGACCGACTATAGCCGAGTATACGCGATTCAGCGCCTAGAGAAATTTTCACTTAAAACAAAACTGTGTTTTTCAATAGGCGGCGACGGCGATGCGACCAATTCTATCGTGTGGATGGTCTGTTTGTCGAACAATTAAAAAGTAAACGGCTGGTGACAATTCCCATGACCCAAAGCTGGATTTTACCTTGACCAGAGGCTAACCATACAACGTGGCAATGCCGTCAGTCTCTTAGGTACATTACCACTCCACAGCGATGCGGATAAATTATTTTTCGACGTCATATTTTACTTTGTTTATAGTTAGGTTAGGTTGCTATATTTTTATTTTTATTATTAGTTCATTTTGTTCATCCAGTGTATTAATATGAAAAACGAAAACCTAAGTATGAAAACGTCACAACCTACGCACATAAAAAACCAAAATAAGCTATTTTTAAGTTACATTCAAAGGTCACAAAGTTCGCTTACGACGTTCAAATAAAACGAACATTTACGTTTTATTTTATTGGTACCAATTTATTTTTATTTTATTGGCTTCAACCTACGAATGAAAGTAGAACGTAATAATGTATCCGTGTTTTATTATACTAGTAATTTATGAATTTAGATGAAAGCGTGTTTTAAATAATACGTATATATCGCCATTAATAGCCGAGCTAAGTCTCGTAATCCCTCGTTAAAAATAATCGGGGTTATTTTGTAAAGACATGTATTTAATCGAACCTCCTAATATAATGATTGCGCCTCTTTTTGTGAACCTCTAATAATTAATATTCTGGAGTCCTAAAAATACTAAATGGCCAGGTCACTGCGACGACCTTTGATGTAGCGCTCACTGGCTGCTTCCGCGGCACCGCTCGCTTCGCTCTCTCGGCTCGCGCGTGGTTTGCGACAGTGCTAACTTAACCTAACCCCGGGGGTATCCTTATCCTCGAGGTATTTACTGAGTTACTGTGAGCAATTGTGAGAAAAGGCCAGAAAGATAAAAAGTGTAATACTAATCTAAAATACAAAGATATATCTCATATTATTCAAAGAAATCCGACACATAAGATTGTATGGCCAATTTCCCAAAAAAAAACAGAAAATCGCGATTTCTCTTTTTAGATACTGTCAATGCACGGCGGTTCGGTGAACAAATTGACACAGTCAATTAACAATTATGATGCTAAACAAAATGCTAGAAATCCTCGTCCACCTTTTCATTAAATTTCTATCCTTATTCAATTTCTAGACACATTTCCACCTGGACACACAATGCCGTGGTCGACTTGGAAAACCGTAAACAGACTTCGCACTCAGGTCGGCCGCAGCAAGGACAATCTCCATAGGTGGTATTTCGGTTGGTTCCGATCCTCAATGTATACGCGCTATGATTCTTGAAATTCGTGTTGATCGGCATGGACGAATAATTGCAACGCTCCTAATGTAAATTGACCACAGCAGTTCCCTTTTATATCCGTTTCTTAATAATGTTCCGTAATTTTGTTTTCCTAACTCGGTTAATGTGAATTTAAATACTGCAAGACCTATACTCAATTCGTGTTATTTTTTCTTTTAGGGGCCTCGAGCACTTTTACAATAATGGAATTAGGACCAATTTATTTATCTTTTTAAATGGAATTCAGTTTTATTTGTGGATTTTAATCATTTTAGTTGTCTTCTACATAGTTGTATATTTAATTAATTTTATAAACGTTATTTGCTTTGAATATCTTTATAATTACAGTAAGATAGTCTTTAAGTTTTGCCAAATTGTATAACTATGTTCAGTTCCTCCCTGTGAGGTAATTGAGTAACACACTTACAGGAGCAATGGCTCTCAATTTGACAGTTCAACAACATTCATTGCGTTATTTACGTTGATGAGCAGACATATTTTTCGAATATATGAAGAAATGGATTAGCAATATCCTTCAAAATCATTCCGATTGTGATTGATACTGTTACGAAATTAGGGTATATTATCATCATTTGCACATTCTTCCATCCTATCTCTTATTTACCTTTTAGTATCATCTTCAGCCTCCTATCCTTATTCCAATTTATTCATGTTCGGCGCAGTACGCTATTTTCTTCCGTACCTACATCTCCATTAGCCGTCATCTCTAAATACACATCCTGTGATGACGATCCCGTCAATATGTCATGAGTTCTGCAAGTGTATTAATTTTTTGTCTAATTTTATTTGCTAATTTAATTGGCAGATTGCCGTTTTATGTTATGGTAAAATTGAATATATATTCTTCCCAGCCATGTCATCTTTCACACAGTCCGTCTTCTTTTATTTCGTCTGTCTGTTTTCAGCCATGTTCCTCGAACAATTGGTTGTTATTTTCAATAGTAATTCAAATTCAAATGACAGCAAAACTTATAACATTTTCCTTATTTCCTAATACTCGTGTACTACCTTTACCGTTTACATGTTTTCTATTTCGATTTCACAATCAGCCGAAAAATAAGCGTTGCTACGGAACCTTTACCAAAACGAAGTTGCCCGAATGTTTTTTTCTAATTTCATCTTCCAAATGAACGTTTCGTGTTTCGTAAATGGAAAAATAATTACGTTTTTGTACTTTTCCCCGCGGTGGCCGCGCTGCCTATCCACCGACTTTATTGGTGGTATAGAATTACATTTTACGCAAATGTAGTTGTTTCTAAAGTGGTTCTTGTTTACTTATAGAATTTTATATTGTTTTGTTTTTCTTTATAAGGTCGACACATACAAATAACGGTGGCATTTTTTCAGGAGTGAAGCTTTGTGTATCTACATAAATC
The DNA here is from genome assembly GCA_947364205.1 of Agrochola lota. Classification (NCBI taxonomy): domain Eukaryota; kingdom Metazoa; phylum Arthropoda; class Insecta; order Lepidoptera; family Noctuidae; genus Agrochola; species Agrochola lota. Next base: position 17,597,831 of record OX376240.1, read on the forward strand.
TGATTTATATTGTGACAAAAAACCTCGTTGAAATGAGGAGCTTGTGGCTAATAACAGCCACACGGGTCGATCTATCAGCTTAAGCTACGGTTGCCGGGGTTTGTCCGTGGATGAGAGACCATCTTTATATACTGAGACTCCTCCGTGCCTCGAAAAGCACGTTAAGCCGTTGGCCGTCATTGGTGGATCTTTGATAGTCGTTACGGGTCGTCAGAAGCCCGAAAGTCTGACAACCAGTTTTATTAAGGGGTATCGTGTTACCCAGTAACTGGGTTGTGGAGGTCAGATAGGCAGTCGCTCCATGTAAAATACTGGTATTTACCTGCATCCGGTTAGACTGGAAGCCGACTAAAATATAGTTGGGAAAAAGCTAGGCGAATGATTGTGACAAAAAATATTCTGGTCCTTTTCGTAAAAGTGGGAAAATCATTGAGTTAAAACCAGTTTTATTGAATTTTCTATGGTTGATTACATTTTGTGTATCATCATGTCATATTTCTACGACTCACAAAACTGATTTTATTTCTTAGTGAGAGGCCCATGGGCTGCATAAAAACTCTGACACCAGGTTAGTCACTAACCAACTGAAAAAGAAGAAAGAAAATAAATTTCTTAGAACGAACTTCATCTTACTTAAGCACCTATTGTAAAAATAAAATAAAGTCAACCTTATTTAACTGGGCTCCGAAATTTGATACACGACACGGCAAATTTCAACTTCGAGTTCCATTCAAGGAATAAACGCTGTCGATCCCCGGTTTCAGAAATTTAATTTGAAGGGATACTTCGCCTTGACTCTTGAATATATTTTCATCTACTTGGACAAAAATATAACTTTGGTCCTAATTTTGTATAAAGGGTAGCATAAAATACCCTTTGAGCTGGAATTTAGGCAAAAGAGCTGAAATTTACACCGAGCCTTTTGTCAGTAACGAGCCGAAATAATACAGAAGCATAAATATGTACCGACATACCTATGATAGAAGGTAATTTTTACTCCATATTTTTCTGACCTCGAGGGAAATTGGGGGCGGCGAAGCAGCTTGTATTTTAATTTCGACACAAAAATATTAAATTTGTACAAATAGAGAAACAAAAAGTTTGTGGATTTACTATAAAAAGAGAATCGTGTTTATTCCAAAAAGTAATTTACAGGTTATCCACAAACGTAATTTTTTTTTTGGCAAAAGATTCCGTATTTTAGAATTCCATGTTTCGTCGAGAAAAAGGGACGGTCCTTGTAAATAGCTTTATCAGCCTATAATTTTCCCACTGCTGGGACAAAGGCATCCTCTGAGTGAGAGGAAGTGGGACTTAATCCACCACGCGGGCGTAGTGCAGGTTGATAGATGTCACATGTATTAAATTTTTTGGTTCTATGATATTACGTTTCCTTACGATGTTTTCCTTCACCGCTTTGAGAGCAGTGGTGATGGAAATAATTTATATAAAGTAAAATGTTTGCCAAGGTTCTAGCCTACGATCTACAACTCGCAAGTCACGGCTGTTGCCACTGGGGCACCAGTACTCTCTTCCCTCTTCCACAAAGATAACTTTAGTGTCAAAAGATTCAGCATTTTAGAATTTTCTGTTTTCTTGCTTTATGTACACCAGAAAAAGGTATTTTCCTTATAAAACCAGACGATCCAATTGGCAGGTTGAATTTGGCTTAAACTCGACAAAAATAGATCGAGTCAACTGCTAAACAAAGGACCATTATTTTTATTTTTTATTTTTATTTTATTAGGATCTCCAACAAAGAATACACCTTACATGCTATAATGTAAAGAAAAGAACAACAATATATGTGCTCCCTCAATTATAGGAGACCACATCATGCAATAAAAACAAGCAGACAGTATATGAAAAATGGAAGTAGCCCTGAAAGTTAAAATTATATAGTATTATACTAGTACATTATTAAATTTGGTAATCTGAATTTAATTAAGATTAAAAAGCAACGAACACATATTAGAAAAAATTGTACTTACAGACAAACAAAAATAGCGAACAATGCATTACTAGGCAGGCAGTTCAACACTTACATTATGTTGAGTATCAAGCTCCAGGTGTGCTGCTGGTGGTCCTGACTTAATAAAAGGCGACTAAGGGGACTAAGGAACTAATGGGCAGGTAAATACATAGTTGGTCTAATCTTAACCTCATAAAATACAAATTCAAGCTGCCAATTAAATCCTCTAGCTTTAATGAAGGATTTAATATTGCTAAGGTCCGAATTGTCTTTAGATTTAACATCAAACGTTTGAGGCTCCAGGGCGTTTGACTAGCGGTCTAGCGAGTTTGCCAGTCCAAATTCTAACCAAGTATCAATTAGATCGTTTATTGGATATAAATCTATAGTGAAAATAATTGTCTAAGTGGAAATACCAATGTATTTGACTGGGAGATTAAATGTTATTATGAGCAACGTATAAAAATCTATAAATTAAATTCTCGATGTAGGCTCTCTGCGTATATTTTACCCACAAGCTACAAATGTAGAAGGTTTGGCAGTATGCTTTCAACAAGGAAATTAACATCCTTACTACAACGCGCAAACCCCCGGGTGGTTACCATTTAACATCGAACCGACCTCCTTTCATATTAAAAGGAATGTCTCTTGTTTTAACACTAGAAAGTTTCCTCCCTCCCAAATAAGTAAGTAAGTAAGTATCCCCCTGGTGCCCGAATCTTTTGTCCAAATCTCATGGCAAGTAATTTTAATTGACTCCTGTTATTTCGATCAAACAACCACGCAGCCAGCATGAGCCGTACATTTACTGACGACTAATCAGGCTTTTATACGGGCAGTACTTGATATCTACTCCAAGCGGTTACTACATTGTGACTTGTCGACTCCATCGTCAAAGCTTTGTTTGTCTTCTGCCTTTGTAAATTTATGTTGATGCTAAATGTATCTATTGTTGCAGGTTACAAGATGTCCCTAGCAGTATGTCGTGATCGCCTCACGGGGTCTGACGCTCCAGAGCAACTGTGTGACGCTTCCAGTAAGCCGCAGGCGTCTGTCGTCAGGTGTAACACTCATCCGTGTCCTTTCAAGTAAGTTAAACACTATAATATGTTAGTTTTCCCTGCCTTCTTTTGCAGAATAGCATTCATCTTTCGCAAGAACATAGTAAATAAACTTTGCCCAACTTTTTTCTCTTTCACGATGGCTTAAGAAAGTTGAGCCTGTTGATTGCAGTTGACTTGATCCATTTTTGTAGAGTTTAAACTCTACAAAAATAGATCAAGTCAACTGCTAAACTTAGGCATCCCCAAAAACATGTATTTTTTTATATGTCCTGCCTTTCCCCTGTAGATGGTACGTCGGAGAATGGTCGGCGTGCAGCGTAACATGCGGTGGTGGCGTGCGCTCCCGACGCGTGCTGTGTGCAAGATCTGCCAATGTCACCAAGACTGACACATATGAACCTGGTGAGCTTATTTCATAGGGGTTCAATCTGGCAATCCTAACTAAAAGTGTTCTGTGAACCCGAAGTGAAACTACCGACTTCTTGTTGAAGTATATGCGGAGTAGACCATGGTAACAACAGAAATTGACGATATTTACTGGAACTGACTATCTATGCATCATGTTTTCATGAATGGTTTACGAGCTAACCTTGATATTGTTTATTCTTAGGTGCAAACGCAGAACCAGGCTGTGTGTCTCCAGCGCCGCGGTCAACTCAGCCATGCAGTCAACATGACTGTCCAGTGTGGGTGGCTGGACCTTGGTCAGGAGTAAGTTGTAACATTGTCCGTTATCCACATAAGCGCCCGTATTAAAACTATGTCTTACATACATACCTACTTTCACAAGAGTATCATTGATTTCTAAATATTCAGTGTCAAATTACCTAGAGAAACTCCGCAGACGTCAAGGGTATCGATATCTCAACATGATAAAACAAGAAAGAAAAAAATAATTAATTTCATGTTTTTTTTTATGGGGTTATCGACCGCAGTGTAGTTACTTGTCTTGTCGTACTACAGTATTTCTATAGTGTAAACTTCACAAACGTGATTGGTATCGAGACCTAAACACGATCAAATAATTTTCTCAACTGATACTTTAAGTAACAAAACTGCGAGCGGTCATTTACCCCAAAAAAATCATTTTTTTTTTGCTCTCAGTTCTATTCTGGAGTGCATCGCTAGCTAATTTTGTTTCACAAGCAAGAAGAACGCTTTAAAGGGACTTTTTAAACGTTCATCTGGTCATGACTTTATGAACTCACATCAAAGCAAGGTGATGTTGCAAAACTCAAACTCAAAGCATTTATTTCAATTAAACCATTTACAGGCACTTTTGAATTGTCAAGGAGTCGGTCAGTCAGAAATATGAAGCAACTTACCCATTCCAAAGCGTAGTAGGTACCTATGGAGAAGAACGGGCAAGAAACTCCACGGACACTCTTTTAAAATCATCAAAAATTTGTAACAAAATATTGGTTACATCATTCATGTTGAAATTATACATGTGAGATAATGTAGAAAGACGTGCACGTTAAAAGCGTCCGTAATAAAAAGATAACATTTTGTTGCACCACGATTACTTCAAACATTTCATAAAACATACGCTTTCAGTGACGTAATTGATTTTTGCGTTGCTACTCGAATCATATGTCATTAAACTCCGTGACATTTGAAAAGTGGTGGCGTTCTTTTTATCTAACTTGTGTTCTTCAATTTCCATCGCCATATCTAAACCCTCTACTCGATATTAGCAAGCTATTGTTTCATAGAGGTTCTTTTATCTCATATTCATAGCAAGTCCAAAGTACACAAAAGTATAACAAATCTGATACAAAGTGTACAGTAAGCGGCTCATGTTGTCGATAAACTATTCTATTCTCACAATATGTAGTGCGAAACTTTATTGCGCTGCTGTACTTACGTAAAGTGCAGGGAGATGCAATTTCTTAGGAACGTGTTTCATACATTGTTGGAGATTTTGTATTATACATTTTGTGAGGTCACCTTGAATGTCTTTGGATTCTTGACCTTTTGAAGCAGAAAGTAAAGATAAGGATTATAGTTTTGACTTGGGATGTAACGGTTCCGATACCGATACCGGCAAACGGCAGTGTTTACAGTTTGCTGAGCGTTGGCTGAGCGATGTATTGTTTCACGGCACCGCTTTTCTTGATTCTGTTTACTAACGTACTATTAACCAGTTGTGCCCAAAATACAAAAGACATACAAACGCCCGAGGTACATACTTCATTATTATAATTTTTTTAATTTATCATCTACTAAGCCATCGATATCGGCATGGGTATCGGTATCGTATCGAGAAAATTATGTATCGTTCCATCCCTAGTTTTTACTTCTAAAATGAATGGGTTAATATATATGATAATTATAGAATTAATAATGGCTTCAGCAAGATTGTTTACTAAAAATCACTTTGCGAACTACGCATCAAAGACCTGACGTCACAAAAATACTGCATCGCGCAATTAGAGTTTACCGCGCGAACGACATATATAATACTATCCGACATCAATCTTTTATTGAGAGGATGAGTGAACTTTACACCCGGTTCTTCATTCCTCAAAGTAGTATGGCAAAAGATACCACCGTAAGATTTTATCCATGATGTGAAAACACACAACAGGCGAGTTCCGACTTCTACAGAAGTAAATAAACATACCTAATAACTCAAAAAAAATGCCTATACCAAAATGGTACTTGGCAATAACTACAAAAAAAACTTAGTTAGTTAATTCGTCACAATTTGAACTTCTTTATTCCTACACTGAACATTTTCAACTTCAGGACCAAACCCACCACGTAGGACCAAACAAAAACAAAACGATTCCATACTAGTAAAACTAAAACCCCTCAAAATCGAAAAGAAGTCCTTACCTCCAATTAAAGAAAGTTCACCCTGTCTTTTTAATTTGTCCGCACTGACGCAAAGTTTCGAAACTTAAGCAAACTTGAAGCTTGTTAGCCTAAAGTTTTGACGCGGGTATTTGAGCTAGGTTGGTTCGTGATTACAATTTTGTGTGGCTCATTAATTTGTGTGGCTACACGATATTGACTGCATAGTTTGAGTTTCACGATGTTTGGCTTTCAAAGTTGACTTTGAGTGTCAAATTCATAATGGTTGGGTGACCACAGGAGCATAGTGTGTAGAGTTAACAAAGGTTAAGACCGGTCAGAGATTCCAAAATTATTTTACGCCCGAATAATTGGACTTTTGAATTGGCTGAATTTTTTTTCTTATTCAGAGAAAGAACGTGGCATGTTAATGTTATGTGTGGTCCTAAAGGACCTAACTCGAGGTTAGGTCTAGCCCAGCGCCTGTAACCGTACTTTACCAACAGAACTATTTTCGGAACATAGCCATGGATTGACAGGTAAAGGTACCATGATAGACCTACTACACACAATACTACTTGATAAGTTATATTTACACGACTTAGAATACTTTAGCATTGGTAAATGATAAATGATTTTATTTTTGTAAGTAGGTTTGTACAAACACTTTTACACATCAATAATATTTAACAACTAGATAAGGTTGGTATTTCATAACTGACTACTCTGAGAAGGAAGGCCGAAACAAACTCAGAGGTCACAGTCTCTTTTAAAGTCCAGACATAATCTTGGTCAGATCATGTGAGGACCATGTAGATTGGTGTCTGAAATTGTCTTCTGAGTAAAATCGAGAGAAGAGAGAAAGAACCACACAGATTTGAGTAGACCTGTCCAGTCATTGCACCCATTTGTCAGTAATCGTGCAGCTCAACTCAAAACGTAAGGAACTCAACGATTTGACGAACAATTGCAAAGAAAAAACAGTTTGGTAGGTCGCATTAAGTACTCAAACTGCCAGACCATCATTAAAGCTAACTGAGAAAAAAATCCTCAACCAACTTCACGAACACGAACGAAGTATTTGTTGGTCTTAGCCTCTCTCTCATTCTCATGATCCTGATTATCTATCCAGTGCTCAGTATCCTGTGGCGAAGGTGTCCAAGTTCGTGGCGTGGAGTGTACACCCTCGGGAGGCGGATGTGACACTGCGACTAGACCAGAGATATCGCGACCCTGTTCTACGGGTATCAGCTGTCCAGCGTATAGGGAATCTGATGAACCAGAGGTAAGATTCTTTCACAGACTAAGCTTATCGGTTTTAGTGATATAAGGAATCGTATTATTGCCAATGTAAAACGAACAGTGATTGTAAGCGTTTTGGGTTCGACATTGCAATTATGTAGTAGTTACAACTTACATATCTTTTGTTTTTCGTGAGGGTTTGGGGACTATTTATTTGATTTTGCTCGACACCCCAACTGCATAATCTAGTTTTAATCGCAATACGAATGGTTTTGTAAGAAAAACATAATCCATTGCGTCTTATGTTTGAAAAATTTGTTTGCGGACAACGTAAATAACGCACTAAATGTTGTTGAATTTTCAAAATGAATATCATTGTCATTATAACTGTGTTACACAATAACACCGCTGTTTTCCATCTTTTTATCAAAAATAATTTTCAGCAAAACCATTTTAGATTCTATTCTTCGCTTAAAGTTTTCCTCGTATCTACAAAAGATTAAATGACTAGCTTCTAACTAAACTAGAAACTTTGTAATAATTACCTTGTTTTTAAAATATAACTCACAGTTATACCAACAGGACGAAATAGAAGAGCTCCTACCCGGAGTAGTCTACCACACACAGCCGTTGATACAGCCGTACCCAATGCCCCAGGCGAAAGCAGAACGTTTGATTGGCGAGCCCGATGTCCCGGTAGAGGCCACGTAAGTAATGTTGAATTAAGTAGATTTGTATAGTGTGGAGGCAAATAATGACGTCAAAATCATCAACCAATTGAAAATCAATCTTGTTGAAGACGAAACAGATGTCATTTTTGTATATTAGTATGTAATTATACTTGTTGGTGTTAAGTTTTAAAATCATGAATTTAGTTAGTCAGGATTTTCAAGTTAAATGTAATATTAAGTACAAAATATTTTTCAATCAGTGAATGAAAAATCGCATGAAATAAATCTTGAAAGCGGCTATTAAAAAATTTCTCTTCAGTACAGAGTTAGTCTTATGTTCGTTTATAATTTTTGATCAAAAGTCAGACATATTCATTTTAATGCCTTATTTCTTCGAGAGAGATGTCTGAGGACTTGAGTTTTTCAAAGATACCAGTTAAAGCACTTTGACTTTATAATCAGTTCAATAGTACTTAGTTGAAATAACTAATAAAAATAAAAATATGTTTATTTATCTCCACAAATTACATTCTTATACTAGATTATACATGATAAGTAGACAGATATTTAGACAAAATGTTGTAATTTGTGGGAGATCTTAAGTCAAAACTAAGCCTAGGTCTGTATTTTAGAACTCCAGGTCCCCCATTCTAACAAATAGGAAAGATTGTCAACGTGGTACAATTGCGAGTGGTTGATGGTGTGTGTGAGTGTATTTTCGTTTGAGTGCGCGTATGTGTGCCCGTGTGTGTATGCCTAAATTGATTGTTCATACAATATTAAATAAATATATAATATAATGAATTATATACATGTGCATAGAAAATTCAATATAAATATTACATTATACGTAGATAGAAAAGAATATACTCGTAAAAACAAAGAATTTAATAAAGAAGTAGTTACACTACTTCTTAATTAATTATAAGTTATTTCGAGATTTTCAGTAATAAATACCCTTCAATTAGGTATAAACATTTTAAAGTAACTTAATATAATACATACAAATAGCACACAAAAGACTAAGTCTATACATTTCCATATATAGGTAGAAAGTTTTAACCGTAAAGGAAAATGCGTAGGCAAAATAACACAAAGTTTCTAAATATATGATCTTAGTTCAATTATGTGAGTTTCAACAATTCTAGCTTGCGGTGAGAGATCCTTACAAGTTTGTCATCGTAACAATTTAAGTTTTCAACAATACTAACATTATTTACATAAGGATTGTCGTTCAATCTTTCTTTTCTTCGAAAAACCGTCAAGGGATTTTCTACAGAATATTTGAAACCATATTCTTTTTTTAAATCATCATCAGTAACTGCGTCTGCCTCCACACTATTAGAATTGTCTAGTTTTTATCAAACCTTCTCAAAACCGACCATTGTTTTTAAAACGTCTTACGCAGCATGTGTCATTATAATATCAATTTTATCCCCAACAATATAATGATCAATATTCTCTGATTCCATTACTCAATATCCAAGCTCAGAGTATTTTGTTGTTGTCTTTTCAGCAATTACAAAATATTCTTTGCGTGTGGCTGGTTGTATGTAAGGTATTGTACCTAAAACAAAAGTTTTTAAGGTTTCACTTCAAACATCTACACATTTTCAACAAGGAATGACATTACCCGTCCTTTCAACGAATTCTGTTGCAGTAGTCTTGATTTGCTTGTGTGTTTCGAAAACGTCTTTAATTTCTATTTTATAGGGTGCAATTATAAATTGGCCTTCAATATTATTAATTATTTACGGATTATTTATTAATTTTACAACTTTGAAGTAAACAAATGCTATAGCTAAGAGATTTAGACAAGAAAGAAAGTAAAACATTCGAACTGTAATATCCTTCTGATGTTGATTGGTATTATCTTTATGATCAATGCTTTATCTCTGTTTCACGTCAACATGACTGCGTTAAATTTGCCAATTTTTTTATTATTTTTTTGTATGTAATTTTCAAGAAACAAAAAAGATATTTCAAAGCTCACCTGGCCCTGTAAATAATTAAAGACGATTTTTGATAAATGTTACATTTTTTGTTTACTAGTGGTCGTTTTAGAACCCACCTTGAGTGTTTATGGAAACCTGACCCTTCCTGGGATGACTAGAATATTTATAGTAATGTTAAGAATCGGGATGTTACGGTTCAAGAAGATATTTGACATTTAAAATGTAGATTAAGGACTGCAGTTCACTCAAGCAAACTTGGATGATTATTCCAGTATGGATATCTAATGAACCGGGAAAGTTTAAAAAAAAATACTCTGAAGACTTTTTGAAAAAGATTTCTGAATCGTATCTATTAAGGTTACCTATCAAGATTTACGGTTTTGCTTATGATAACAAAGGTTTAAATAATGAATTGTGCGCTTTTATCATTTCTATCATGACGATATTATCGTGGAGATCCACGTCCACGTCCAAAAAATTTATGGAAATACGTGCAAGTTATAACGTTATCGTGAATGGAAATTGAATAGCGTCTTCACCACCATGATCATCATCATCATCAGCCTATAGCAGTCCACTGCTAGACATAGGCCTCTCCAATTACACACCATACAGCTCGAATCTCGGCAACTCTCATCCAGGTGCTACCAGTCACTGCGAAGATCCTATCCACCTAGCCTGAGGGAGTCCTACCTTACGTTTGCCAATTCACGATCTCCACTCAAGAACACGTCTACCCCAACGGTCATTGCTTCTACGGCTAATATGGCCGGCCCACAGCCAGTTCAGCTTGCTTATTTTGTGATCTATATCGACAATTTTGGTTCTCTGCCGGATCACCTCGTTCCAGATTCGATCCCTCAGAGCGTGTCCAAGCATCTTCACCATACATTATATTACTCGTATATACAATATAAATTAATCCACAGTGGGTATTAATAGTAATTAATAATGTTAGTCATGTATTTCCATACATTTGACTTTCCTGTTTTATCATCATGCCATGGACGTTCACGATAATATTGTCACGTTAGAAATGATAAAAGCGCACAATGGCAAGTGGAACCTTTAAGTTTATCGGATTTGGCGTCTTTCTTAATTGGATGAGATGACAATATTACGATCGCTAGAAAATACAAGACTGACTTGTTCTGTCGAGGCAAATATTGCGCGGGATTTGACGCGACTGCGCTCGTCGATTGTTTTAATGATTAGGAAGTCACGCGACTTTTACGCAACACCTCCATACAAGTTAACTTATACAATTGGCGCAAGCGAATGTATCACCGCATCACTCGTGGGATTTGCGTCAGTTTGACCAGAGCTTTACTAGCATCTTTGTCGCTAGCGATCGAAAATTAGCTTCTTGTTCAGATACTCGTACTTTAATCAATACTTCCATACTAATATTATTAATAGGTAAAATTTGTGAACAGTATAGCCGAGTGTCATAGGATATATTATGTTAAGACGCAAATATATGCGAGTGACCTTGAGTGGTTAGCTTGCGTGTTCTATATTGAGCTCACGCAACGCGTCGTACGTCCAGCCAGTAATAGGACTCACCCATCCAGGAGCGCTGTGCCAAATGAGACGCATTATTAATTTCTTATATATAAAACAAAAGGTATTTTAATAAAACACGAATACTAAAAGATCAATAATTAAATTATCTTGAAAATGGTGAAGGTTTCAGAAAAATACGCTTGATAAATTTTGCGTGATTCTCAGTTTTTTATTCGCGTGAGACTTAATTTACAAATTAAGTTACTATGTAATATAAACATAATCAAAAATATTCATATATTAAGTTATAAAAAATGAGCATTTTTTTATAACTATATAATATAAAATATATAATAACTGTAAAAACATATTATGTTTTTTCCAAATCAATAACACTACTCGTCTAGACGTGATGTTCAGTATAAAATCATTAAAAGTCGGTTATCGTCGCCTTAAATCAAGAAGTTGCACGCGGATGAAGTCGCGGGCAAAAGCTAGTGTTCCATAAGTTTGCTTGAGTGCCATCAAGCAATTCAATTTTCACGATTGTCGATGCTTTGGAGGTGAGCTGATATTTTAATTTGTTTAGAGAAACTTCTTGAAATTCAACTACTGCCATCTCCTATATAGCAATATTATTTTATTCGTACATCAGTGTGATGTGTGATGGAGTTGTACGTCTTGTATAGCCCAAACTGAAGTGAAATTAAAATATGTAAGCCCAGGTTTGCACGGGGCTATTTTTATCGCAAAGAAAAAAGAGGAAAGGCTATTTTTTTTCGCGCACTGGTTTTTCAACGCAGCGAGAGTTGAAAATCCAACAGTGTGTTTTCTTAACGCGCTGGTTCGATGCGTTCTATTGGATTCTCAATGCTCGGCTCAATATCGAGAGTTGAAAATCGAGTGTGCGAGAAAAATCGCCGTTATGAAAAATCGCCAAAATGATAAATCAGCAAAATGAAAAATTGCCGTGATGAAAAATTGCTCGTGCATACCTACTACAATAAGTGATGGTGGTATGCCCTAGTGATTGCTAAAAATAAATACTCTAACCTAGGTTCACACCTGTTTAGCACACTACAATGTTTGGGTGTTATATTTAAGTATGTAAATAAAATATTCACTTTATTATATTACCTATGTCTCATAATAATATATGTAAATACAATGCACACTATTAGGCTATAATCCTAACTAAAATTATAAATGCAGAAGTGAGTTTATTTGTTTGTTACGCTTTCACGCTAAACGGCTGAACAGATTTGGATGAAATTTGGCATATGGGTAGAGCATGACCTGAATTAGGACAAAAGATAATTTTTATCCCGATATTCCCACGAAAACGAGACTTACGTAGGTGAAACCGCGGGGCGCAGTTAGTTTAAAATAATGGGCTCTTATTTTATCAAAACAGACTGAAGTTCTGTTTAAGGCATTTTATTAATGCTATTTTAACTAAACCGAGAGTATATAGTGAGATTTTTTTCTTGAACTTAATGAAAATGTTACAAAAAAAAGTCACACAGAGTTTTAATAGCAGCGCAGATAAAAAGCCCCAGTAGATCACAAGAAAAACAGTATAACCTTATGATAAAATATGATGTATTTGGCACCGCTTCGAAGCACGTAGCAACATAATATAAAAAATCTCGAGCCGATGGCAGATATGAAGAAACCTTATTATAAAACCGAATCACATAATATCCGTAACATCCCTTCTGTAAATATTAAATGGAACACACAACACAGAGGAACCTTTCTTCAAACTACCTACTCAACTATTGATGAACTAATTTGTATGCACAGTATATTTCAATTCACACTAACCTCGAACCATCGCACACATCATTTCAACTTTACTCTGCTCTGATTTCTATTTTTCTACTCTATGCACTGCACATAAGATTTATATTTCCTTGCACATAATATAATACACGAACCGTTTGTCTTGCGTTACGTTTCCTCGCTTACACTTTTACCAATTGGCACAAACATTTAACACAAAATTGATACACACAAATTGATTTTTCAAATACTTTTTTACTGTGGTCGAATTTGCAGGTATTGGGTGATTTAAATTACATTTAACACTGGTGCATACTTCTACATATACCAGCCCGATTATTTAGGATCTATAGCTGCCCTTAGCACCTCGCATGTCGACCTATATTGACCCTGTGTGAATCTACAATAGATAGAATAGATTTTTTCCTTTTCAAAATCTGGGCGAGTTTCGTAGGGTTGGGCTATTTCTGGCACAGTAATTTAGAGTTTTTAGGAGTTTAATAATAATACCTTACTTACCGTCTACTTTGAAGGTACAAATTTAATTAAGTTCATAATAAAAATATCAAATAACTTTGTAAAGCAATTATATTCTCATCAAGGCCACCTTTAAGTGAAATTAATTTAAATCAGCTTATTCCTACAATTGCCTTAATTTACTTTGAGAGATAAATATAACACACCGTACGAAAATTAAATAAGAAAACGAATTATTTTCTTTGATTTGTGTTACAACATTCATCAAAAAAAAACCTCTTACAAACCCAAATTACTGTGTCAACTCCAAATATCAAAAAATCTTTACGTCAACTTACAAATTCTTTTTTCAAACAGCTACATCAAAGATGATGACTGGGGACCTTGCAGTGTGACCTGTGGCGAAGGTTGGAGGAAGAAAGAGGTTAATTGCAAGATATTCCTGGAGTTCAGTAGAACTATTGCGAAGCTGCCTGACAGTAAATGTTTGGGACCTAAACCTACTGAGGATACAGAGAGATGTGTCATGGAGCCCTGTTCTATGGCTTATGGGACTTCATTTGGAGATTCTAGTGTACCATCTTATAGTGGTGGTGATAGGTGAGTTTATGATAGATCAACAGTAGCTAATCGCACCTTGTTTGCCCGAAGGGTTGGTACACCCACATTTCGCCAGTTATGTTTAAGTCCAATGTAATAGGAGGCGAGCCTATTCCAATGAACCGGGTACAAATCCAGACTCCTAAATATAGCTAATCACGATTCTTAAAAAAACCTCATCAATTAAAGATTATTATATTTTCAATTAATGTTGGCATTAAATCTAACATGATCACTTGTAACAGAGAAGATAAGTAAAAATCATCATCCCATTTGCTATCAAATTTAACCAAATAGTAACAATTCACTTAATATTCCATTAAAACATAATTACTACATTAACATCTGGATTTCTATTTTAATTTGATTAAAAAAGAAAACAACACTTATATTCAATCATTTAATTTCTCCAAAAGCTTATCCAGTACTCCATTCCCGACTGACTCTTTAACAACATCATTTACTCTAAACTTCAACAGTTCATTCTCTTCAGGATACTCCGGTAGATCCATACTGAGGTCTATTCTCGAACCTTTAATTATAGAATCATCTTCAGCAGCCATTGACACAATCCTTAGCTCAATCATCGCTATCAACAAACCATATGGTTTAAACTCTTCTATATCTGCATTGAAATCCTCTCTTTTGTAAACAGATTCGGCTTGTATATCGAATTTGTTCAAGAAAACTTTTAGATTGTCATAGTATATCATTTTGAGGAGATCCAAATGTTCAGATCTGAATGCTGAATCGGTGCATATGTATAAAAAGTACATGATGTCTGTGACTGGATTTGCGTATCTCATTGCTTGAAAGTCTATGAAGCATATTTTTCCGGTCTGTAAACAAATAATAGGTACATTTGAAGTTTTTTTTTGGAATGAACCACATCTCGTTAGCAAGCCTGTTTAAGTTTTGATATAATAACTCAAGTGCAAGGACAAAATGAAGCGGCTTGATTAGATATCTTGCCATGATAAGAAACGTAGATTGTTAATATAGGTACTATTTCAAATTGAATATTTTAATTGGATTATCGTTAATTACTTGCTTCATTTATTTTTATAATAAGTAACCTGAAACTATGTAGATTAAATCGTAATACGTCTTAAAGTGAGGTACTTACAAACTTAGTAATCGCATTTAATATAATCTACAAACTCAAGCCCTAGGTAATAATTAACTAGCTGATAAATATTAAGAATATAATAATGAGATAGAATAAAATAATAAATTCAAAACCTTAGTACCATTATGCATAAGGTACAATTCAGATCGATTACAACTGAATTGCTTTTATAACCGTTTGAATTGTTTTTGCTAGTCTAAATTAAGCTACAGATTACTCACCTCATGTTTGAATAGCATATTGTTGACCCAACAGTCTCCGTGACATAGAACGTTAGTTTTACTTGGTTTTGTATACATTTGCAACAGGTTCAAAAGCTTGACATCTATGGTCTCTAGTCTTTTCTTCGCATCTTCATCGATAATCTGCCTTAAAGACATCTCAAATGATTCGAAGAAATAGTTCCTCAATTTGGTTTTATCCAAAAAGTGATTCTGGTACAAAAGATCGTGAAACTCAAATTTGACTTCATCGAACCTTACTGGGTCCTTAGTTTGAAAAACAAAAGATAAAGCATGTAATTTTGCCAATTCCCCAAGTACCACACCAATTTCTTTAATTCCCAGGTTTTCATATTTTGCCAGTTTTCCGTCGATTTCATATCCCTTTGTCCTCAAATCGTCCAGTATAATTATCTCGTTGGTACTTTCTGTGTTCGAAAATAAACAATCAGAGAATTCCAATCTTTCGTGTGCATACAAAACATTTTGTAAATCCTTGAACTTGCTTATCACTTTGTTGTACGCGATGACTTCTCTTTCATGCAGTTTGTGGAACAAAACCTGTCTTTCCGTACTCACTAAAGTCTTAACAATAACACTGATATTATTTTCGTCACTATCTGTCTCTCTAATCTCCACTCGAAAGACATTTGCTATATAATTCGCTTTTTTACCACTAATACAATCCACGTTATATTCAAAATCTTGAATCCCTTTGGCGAGAGCAATTTCTTTTATAGAACTGTGTAGTTCTAGATAGTTAAAGTCATCTGGTTCGTTTAAATGGACTTCTAAAGACATCGTCGCTCTCACTAGTTCCGCTATCACTGACTACTCATTGAGTATTAATCATGCGATAAGTTCCGTATCTTCTGATAAACCAATATCAATACGTAAATATTTGTTTAAACTACGTTTCGCGATACGCTTTTGACTGTTAGCTATATTGCTATCGGATGTAAAGAAAATAATTGGGTTTCAGTGACTTATCCTTCATTTTATCTAAATGGCAAAACTGACATTATTTTCGCTAGGTACCTATATTTTTTCTGCATGATTTGTTTTTGGATTATACAGGGTCGAATAAAATTGGCTAGTGAAACTCTGGATATCGAAAACTAATGACGATATAAAAAAGAAAAAAAAAAATTCTAAGCTCATGATTTCGAGTTAATATACTGCCAACGGCTGATTATCCCGCTGTAGCTGTAATAAATTTAAATTAAGAGCTTAGAATTTGTTATTTGTTTGTTTTACCGTCGTCAGATATTGAAAGCCATTACGTCTGGGGAGTTTTGCAACCAGATATTAATTTTGACCCTGGTTATTTTCTACTATCTAGATTATCTACATAGTCAATTCTTCTGTAAGTAAGTTTTGTATTATAATTATTATTGTTTGTTTTCAACAGCAGATTACTTACATTTGGAACTTCGAGTAACATCAGGGTGGCACCAGGATCTCCGGGGAAGTCCTACTCTTGGAAGGAAAAGGGATACACAAGCTGCAGCGCCTCTTGTCTTAGTGGAGTCCAGGTAATGTATTCTAGTTATAAGAGGGCTTACTCTTGCTATTACCTCCCAGCTAGTGGTTAATCAAATTAATTTACTTTTATCCTATACTATTAAATTACCAATATTTGTATATATATTTATATATTTTTGTAATCACGTTCTCGAAAACGGCTCTAACGATTCCAATTAAAGTTGCAATATATGGGTTTACGGGTGCGAAAAATTGATCTAACTAGGTCTCACATCTGGGAAAAATCGTTTTCTCTATTTTCACCCGAGCAGAGCTCCATCGCCCAGGTACTGTTCGATAATAATTTATCTATAAATTCTTGGTCACATCTCAACGCCTCAGTATCTAGTCATTAGGACATTCTATCATCAGGGAAATTCAATCTTGTTGGTTCAACTATTACACGCGTTCTAAATTCTTGTGCATCACACAAGTTCACGTATTTCGAGGTCAGCTCCCCGTCTACTCATTGCTATTATTTGCGATAAAAGACTTAAAGAATCTATGATCAAGTAGCCGCATCAAACAAAATAAATTTCAGTACGGTATAATCTGGCTAGCCTTCTCCCAACTATTTTGGGGTTGACTTCCAGTCTAATTGGATGCACCTGAATACCAGCATTTTACATGGATTGACTGCCTATCTGACCTCTACAATCCAGTAACTCGGTAACACGAGACCCCTTGTCAAGACAGGTTGCCAAAGTTTCGGGCTAACTAACTAAAAATTACGTCCATAGATTATCTTCGAGCGTATAAAATCATAACATTTATTTCCAGGAGCTCATTATCCAATGCGTAAGAGATGAAGATGGGAAGAATGCGTCTCCATACATGTGTGACCCGCTCACTAAACCAGAGAACAGAGTCAGGACTTGCAACGACCATCCTTGTCCACCCAGGTATGTCATTATCATCTAGCCAATGATAACTTACGAACACCATTCCCTTTATTTTCTGTGGAAAGTACAAAAACTGTCAGACGTCAATTTAACTTAAGTTTTTGTATGGAAAAATTCAAAATGTATTATTATACCAGCCGAGTTATTCTGAAAAATGTCATCGTGAAAACTAACGTGAAGTGAGCTTAAAGCTTGAGCTGTCAATAGTGTCAATTCCTAGCATTAGATGAAATTACACCGCACTTATGTTTACACAGTCAGATTTTTACAGAATTCACTGGTAGGTATAAAATTAATCCAGCTTCAAATCTACGTATATTTACTCTCAACATCATACTCAAAAGACCATGTAGCACTGCACTAATAACCGTCCACAATCAAGAACAGGTAACTCTACCCGGCTACACTACAATGGCACTCTCAAAGCGACACACACAAAGCGTCCTACCGGACTCCAGTTGAAACTACACTAATCCTGATATGTCCTTTGTCAGGTGGAATTTCACCGAATTCTCGCAGTGCACCAAGTCGTGCGGTATCGGCATTCAGACGCGAGAGGTCACCTGTATACATGAGGTAAGATTACTACTGAGGTAATACTGGCCATTCATATAGTGTTTGGCGCATAGAGTCAGTATTAATGATACTTCAAATAGACTTTTTGAATACCGATACAATAGGCAAACTCCACGGAACAAGGAAGAAGAAGAAGAGGGAGGGGGAGGAGGAAAGAAGTGGCGAAGTTTTTGGCCAACAATACTTAAACGATGAAGAAGACAAGATAGGCAAACTTCGTGTAAAGCGAAGCAGTATCTGTACGATAATCGTTTATTAAAATCTCTGCAGTATGCATTAAATATGCCACAGATTAACATGTCTTATGAAATGAAATCAAGTAAAACATTTGTAACGAAAGGGCGCTAAGGGTGTACCCGATATGCCAGCGTTTGTCGCGAACCGTCGCCGATAGGCGCTGACAAGTTCCTATCTTATTAGCCGGCGCCAGTTCACGCTGATTTGGCAAGAAGTATGAAAACTGCCTGCACTGACCAGCGTTAAAAATCAGCGTTTGTCGGCGCTGACAAGCGCTCGCATATCGGCGCCGGTTTCCAGTGTTCTACCTGAATGCACCCTAACACTAAACTTTGCCATTTTTTGTCAAGCAAGTAAAGCATACACCAATCCATAAATTCTAAAGCATATATGCTTTTTTATTTTTGTATAACAATTTTCCTATTCCATAGTATTTACAATCAGCAAACACACTATTTACATGCAACAATTGCAATACATTTAAATAAATTCCAGATCTAAAACTCTTTTATTCACCAGGTAACCCGAGGCGGTACAAACACGGTGGTGGTACCAAACAGCATGTGTCCTCAGCCACCACCCCCTGACCGTCAGTACTGCAACGTGCTGGACTGCCCCGTCAGGTGGCACTCCGGGGAGTGGTCCAAGTGCTCCAAGACTTGTGGTGGAGGGATAAAACAAAGAGAGGTTCGTAATCTATACATTTTATACAATAAAGTCGCTTTTCTGTGCCTTTTTTTTCTAAAATACGTAATAGATTTTGATGTGGGTTTCCCCATCATTTAGAAAATATAAAAAAGAAAATCGCCCCATTTTTTTTTCAATGGGGATTTTTACATGGGGCACGGCTTTAGCGGGTGTCTACAAGTCATAACGTATGACCTCTGTAGAAAGTATGCTAATTTATATTGAAATTGGGGTAATGTTGGTTCTAAAAACGTGATTTTTAAATTGCAATAACTTTTTTTTTTTTTTTAATACTTCTTGGTAATGTTATTGCGGTACCTATGCGGATCGGACCAGATTTTTGTTACATACTGTATAGAACTCAAAACTTTACATAATAATAATTATTATTTACAGGGTCAAATTAAATTTGCTAGAGAAACTCTGCAGACGTGGTGGGTTTCGATCTAAATAGGATAAAATAGATAAATGTAAAAGATTTGCGGTTTTTTTTGGGGGTTAATGACCGCTGGTAGTGTTGTTACTTGACGTCTCGAGTTGAGAAAATCTGTTTTCTTTTGTTTTAACGTGTTGAGATATAAATAAAAATCACTACTGTAAAGTTACTAAATAAAAACTGATTTTTAGGGTTCCGTACCACAAAAGGAAAAAAACGGAACCCGTATAGGATCAGTTCGTTGTCCGTCCGTCAGTCTGTCAAGACCTTTTTTGCTCAAGAACGCCTGGAGGTATCAAGTTGAAATCAATATCAAATGGTCCCTTGTTGCTCTAAAAAGTTTCTAAGTCAACGCAATAACTATATACGGGACATATTTTGATACTCGCAAATAAATCAAAACCTACAAGGTACTTCCCATTGACCGACAATCATGAAATTTCACAGGAACCAAGGTCTCACAGCACATGTAAAGGTAAAAGTTAATTTGTAGTTTTAACACACAAAAAAAAACGATTAAGTACAAACTTATATTTGCCGTTGGAGGATTGATCAGGTTTTTCAACTATAATGATAAGTTTGTTTTGGGATAAATTCATCCCAACTACGATCCCCTTCATTGTGCGTGATCCGACATGCACTTGGCTCGTTTTTTAAACTGATGTATTTTACTGTATCTATTTTTTTCTCACACCAGGTGGACTGTAAGCAGATAATGGCCCAATCCCACGTCGTGGAACGTCCTGCCTCTCTCTGCAGTTCACCTCGTCCTGCTGCCACTAAGTCCTGCAACTCAAGGCCTTGTCTCCTGGACACTGCTTCACCAGAGATATCACTGGCTAACTCGTCTTATATCCAGCACGATCCGAAGAAGAAAAAGGTATGGTACTTACGAGGGAATCTAAAGAAAATTGGGAAATTATTATTACATTCACAAATTTTAAAGTTTGAGCGACGGTCTGATAACTGTTCTAAAATAAGATCTCTGCGTTAGAAATTAAATTCCTACAGTGATTAAATATGAAAATACCTACTTCGTTGTTTAGTTTCAGAGTTAATTGGACTAAATTTGTTGAAATTCCTTGTTGATTTCGTGTCGTCTTCGCGATCTTCTTATTGCTTAGTGTTCAAATAACGAAGACTAATTTAGGTACTTACAGAAGCATTAACAATTAAGGATTTTAACTTATTCTATTGAATTTAGGTGACAGTAAAGGTAGGAGGTTCAGCGACAATATTCTACGGTACCCAAGTCAAGATCAAATGCCCAGTGAAAGGATACAATAGGACCAAGATACAATGGGCGAAGGATCACCAGATCATTAGCAAATCTAAAAAGTATAAGATTTCAAGAAAGGCAAGTTTCTTTCTGAATATTTTAAGGTTGAAATTGTTATATTTTATCTCTCTGTAAAACCGTTTTACGAGCCAGTGCAAGTTTTCGCGAGTCAGTGTGATAAAAAATAAAATAGTTTTTGCAAAGCATTCAAAAGTGTGCGAAAGAGTTATGTCCGCGCGCGACTCCGCAAGTTTTGGGACATGCCTAAAGAAACGCAAAGCTTTTACTATACATGGTTTTTACAATAAAAAAATGTTCTGTACTTACATTTTGTTTTGTCGTAGAGCTAAACGACGCAAGTACTTACAATGAAAATCACACTTATGAAAAGTAAAATGTACTACTGTTGAACTGAAGGAAAACAATATTATTTTTGTTTATGTATCTACCATGTCCTTTTCTCTTTTATTATTTGTCTCTTTTCTTTTAGTTTATTTTTCTGTTTTATTATAGCGTATCAACAGGCATTACATTTATCGGTTATTTGGAGGTCTACTATTAAATATGTCTACAGAGCCTAAACAAATGGTAACAGCTTTCAAAACGTCGGCCTTCAGGTAACACTGAACGCCATTTCAAAACAAATTTTACATTCACCACTTTGTAATCCAGGGTGCTCTTCGAATCAACTCCCTCTCACTCCGAGACCACGGAGTATATACCTGCGTAGCTGGTAGATCCAGTGCTAACCTGACACTACTGGTCAAACCCAGGCCCGGAGAGTTCCCTTCAAGCGAAGAGATTGAGAGGCACAAAGCATTGGATGAACCATCATCTCCACTCTCAGATAGGTAAGATGATTGTTTCAAAATTGATACAGATGAAGATGATGATACAAATGATACAGCTTTGATTGATAAACCTTTATCAACAGCAGAGCAGACGGGCGATACAGGGCAATGATTGGAGGCACATCTGATGACCAATCACACGAACAACGTCCGGGGGACTCCAGGAAGAACTATAAGAACAGACAGAAAGGTAAGCTAACGATACAGCTTATTTGAATTATATTACCCAGTAAGCTTTAAAAACGAAAAGGATGGCAGAAATATTACTGTGAAATGAGATTACATTAAAACGTCCATGAAGGTTTAGAGTATCTTAAATAATTTTGACTAATGATACTAATTGAGGTGCCACCTAAAAACACGCTGTAATGTCAAAGTCAAAGTCAAACAATTTATTTCAATTAGGCACATAAAAGGCACTTATGAACGTCAAGTTTACAAAAAATAGAATTGATTCTAGTCGCCCCTTCCAAAAGGTAGTTTTCGTATGGAGAAGAATGGGCAAGAAACTCCACCGTTACTCTTTTAAAATGTTTTTACAATATTTTGCATACATTAATTATATAATTATATGTGAAGACGATGCATCTAGAATAAGATTACTATACCGCGATAGGTAAAAAAGAATGAAAAATAAAACAATTACAGATAAATTAAATATGTGACAGATACATGGTGCTCAAATATTTACAAACATTGTAAAATTATACGATATTCCTAACATTTTAACAAGTAATACTAAAAAGTCAGTGTGTGAGTTGAATGAAATATTAACTAATTTGACAGCTTTAACCGTCACAGTTTTTTGGTCTGTGTTGGCAAATATCATATCATTGGAAATACTATTATATTTACTCAATCCAATGCGCATTAACTTAGTTTGCCTTAAAATCTGTTTTATTCGACAAAATACCGCAGTACTGCAACTAAAATTACAAGTTTTGCAGCAAATTCATTAAGACCCGACACTGCGGTGCTTCTAGAGTGCCCTGCAAACACTAGATAATTTTCGAATTAAAGTCTTAATTTTTCGTACATTTGAAAATTTTAAAGAGCTGTTTAAAAATTGTTAACCTATTTCTTCATTTGCTTGCTGCGTTCGGATTAAAATATTTTGTAAACTTTTTGCTATCCGTAGTTTATTTTCTCTGTTTAATTAAAGAAGTAGATGGCAAGCACTAAACATATTTTCCCGTTTTAAAGTTTATTAAAATCATAGTCATTCGAAAATTTCAAAGGACCATATAAGCAATGCATAAAAAGTAATAGTCAACAAGTAACAAATTACATTAGAAATTACAGCAGTGTGTCAAAAGTACGTATGTCGATTTCTTACAGGGTTCTTTATGACTCTTTAAGAACAGTTAAGCGGATTAGGTAACCAAATATACGTCGTCTGATTGGGATAGATCAAAAGCAATACAATGTTTATACATTTTCACTAAGTGGCCATCTTAGTTACAGTTTTTTTTGTTATCAGATATCAATAATGGTAAATAATTTATATTATCGTTTGACAGGCAAAATAGACAAAGTCCGAGACGCCCTATATGGCAACACTGCAACGACAAGCACTAAAGCGTCTCCGAGCTTTAACTCACAAGAACGAGACATGTACGACGAACACGAGGTAAGGTCACATTGTAATATAATCTAAGACTTCTAAGAAAGAACATTGTGTTGATAAATCGTTAGAGGGACTTTACAGATGTTATTGAATACTGTAATCTGATAGGGTTCAAAAATACTAAGAAATATTATATTCTCGAAAAAATAAACATCAGATAAACTGACAAACTTGTCTCTGAATTAAATTTAAAATATTGAGGTGAAATGAAAGTCATATAAAACTCAACTAACCGTGGTAATTAACAGCCTAGAGTTCTGGGAATAGTCTGAAAATACTAACAAACATAAGCCTTCAAAGATAAAGTATAAAAATAATTTCAAACATGGTTTTTAGTACATCCGAAAACTTAGATCATAAATGGGCTTTCTATCTGCTACCAATGATCACACAAAATCGTTTTCTAACAACGTTCAACCCAAAACCAGTAATTTATAATCACAAACCGATAATCTTCGGCTTGTCTCTGCAGTGTAATGACAGTAATAAAATTTACAACCGATTTAACGACTGACATAAAGTTGTTATATCTATGTAGATGATATTGTTGTCAGATTACTTACTTATCGTACGCATAAATTCGTCATAATAATGTTTTATGGTTACTGTATAAAGCACTTTGTTACCTGAGATATTGTCTTAATCCTTAAGATGTTTTGGTAGAGATTATTTGTCAATCATCATTTTAGTAGCGACGAACATTTACATTATCCTTTTAACAGTCTTCACTAATCTTTGGTCATAAAACAGGCTTCATCACCTTACTTTTACCAACGTTATCATAAATAAGTATATTCAAAGTCCTCACATCTTCTACGTTTTTTGACTTACCCAGTAAATCACTCTTAAAAGACAATTTATCAACACAATCCTAAGCTTAACCTAACAAAACTTGCCCGCACGCTGCTTGGAACGTTCTGTATTGAAGAAGAGTGCCGTCTCCTCCCAGATGCTACCGCCCAAAAGAAGCAGTGCATCCAGGGTACTGCCTTGCCTGCATTACATAGTTATGCAGCTTCAGGTGAGAAGTTCCCAAAACTGAGGGTAGATTTGGGTGGCATGCATTGCATGAATCCGGTTTAATTTGATTTTTGGTGATTTTCTTTGATTTTTTGACATAATTTTAGGTTTTTGTAGAGGAGAATAAAACGTCTGTGTAAACTTGTAGTCGGATACTTCTGTTTAAATCAATAACAAAGATGCCTACCATGTCAATATTTTTTCTTAAGCAATAAACCAAATAAAATAGCTAATTTTTATCTCGTGCTATTATTTAACACTGAGAAATCAATTGCTTTTTTTCAATCCGACTATTTGATTAGCTCAGATGATAGCATACAGGTATACTAAATATTTAGATTGTTTTAATTTTCATTGGGAAGCATTGTTTCGCTCATTCATAATTTTCTTTTTCTTCATGATTTTGGAATTTAATTAATTCACGCAGATATCGTAGGTACTAGTATTAATGAGATATTACTAACCTGAATCTTTTATTTAGTTACAAATGTAGCACACCTCAATTAAAAAACTATTGACTTTACTCGATATTTTCTTGCCTTCATGTAAAATTCATCGATTTTAACTTCCTTAATAACAAACTGCTGTTACTGTTTTGTATTATACATTAGCTTCCAACTAAAACCCTCATTCCAACAACTTAGAACATTTTTAATTGATATGTTCAGATGTTTTGGAATTTCCAGACTGGCAACTCAAGAGGCCAAAGGACTGTGGACTCGATCATCATGTATCAAAACTACGGGGTTCCCACCAAATCTCATTTTTTCAATCTGGAAGACAAACAGTTAGTTTTCCCTGAAGATGATGACTCTGATATAATTATTGTAAACGAAGATTACAATAGAAATGTTCCTGTTGATAGTCATCAAGATTTGGATGAAACTACTACAGAACACAGGTAAGTCATCCATTTTATATAAAAGATGACGAAAACATTTTTAATTAGCATGCTATTGTGACTGTTATTGATTAAACTGGCAATCTTGAAGATTACAATAATGAACTTTGTAAGACTAGAAATAAGACCCATTCTCTCAAATTCCATTGAGTAGTACCATTACACACGAGAAATGCATAATTATAATATGATTATCTAGATTTGAAGCTCTGGATGCTCACGAGTATGTTTGGATGACATCCGACTGGTCTCCATGCAGTGCTCTCTGCGGAAAAACTGGGCACCAGATTAGAGGAGCTGTTTGCCAGGTTCGTAACTGCTATGTATAATTCTTGTCCTAAGCTCACGAATATTATTGATTCACAGAATACTGGTTGAAAACTCTTTTTAAATCCGTCGTTATTATTGTTTTCAATCATGTATTAGATTCAGTTATTTCAATCTACTTAACTTCACCATTCATTCCATGTTTGTTGTAAAATAAAAACCACGGCATACAATCTTGCTGACATTCAATTTCATTCTCGAACAGCACAAAAAAGACAACAGCACGACTACGGTCGAGACAGAACAATGCCTGTCTCGAGGAGGCACGCCTCCCACCGTAGTGCGGGAGTGTGACGGAGAGAACTGCGCAGAATGGAGGACTGCGCCCTGGTCCGTGCCCAAGTGTCTTAGCAGTGGAGCAGGTGAGTACCGTAGTAAATGTGATATGACTGCAGTTTGCATTTGTTTTGCAACAGGGGCTGCAGGTGGCCCTAATTTAAGTCAAAATTATCTTCACATTGGCTGTTGAAAACAGTATATAATTATAATGTTATCCCCATCACTACACTCTTGGATAATAGGACCCTAAATAGCCTCGACCCAACTACTTAGCCAAGATCTACATATTTATGGAAACTAGAGACGAATTTACTTCCCCCTGATAAGTAAAGTAGCTGCACTATTCAAGTCTTCTTATGTATTCAACTAAGACCATTAAACTGGTCTACATACAAGTCTTCTGCAATATAATTTAATTCCCTTATTCCCACCACCAGCCATCGTCCGCCGCCGCGTGGAATGCGTGGCGGAAAATGGAACGACGCTTCTGGAAGCTGCGTGTGATTCCACCACCAGGCCGGAGAAGACGCAGAGGGATGCCAGTCCGTGCAGGGCAGCCTGGGCAGTTGGGCCTTGGAGCAAGGTGAGTCCAGACTGATGAAACTACTGTTGATTGGGAGCCTTTTAATAGAAGGGCAACCAGTGCAAGTAAATTATCTAGCTCCTTTACAATTGACGACACGGTTGGCGCAGTGACTGAGCGATCGACTGCTGCGCAACGTGTCGCGGGTTCGATCCCCGCACGGAACAAATATTTGTATGATCTGCAAGTAGTTGTTCCGGGTCTGGGTGTTAGTGTATGTGAGTTTCTATGTTTGTAAACGCACCCACGATACAGGAAGAAATTCTTAGTGTGGGGCAAAGTTTTCTTAAAAAAAAAAAAAAAAATTGCTGCAAATATTTTTAGGTGATGGGCATTTCCAGAAAGAGATCTCATTACAATTTTTCGCTAAAAACAATTTTGTGAATAAAGTAGAAACATCGTAACAAAATATCCAGTCTCTATTCCCCGAAGGTTATAGCTGAGATGTACCCACCCCAGTACTTTGTATACCTTTCCCTCATTTCACTAGTTATATTTAAGTACCAAAAAATAGCGGGCGATCCTGTTGCCAATTGTAAAGATAGTAAGGACTAAAGTTGAAATTCTCAGCCGAAATTGGGCAAGTGACTTGAAGAACATGCTAATACCCACGGCATTTTTTGTATGCAAAATCTTAGAACACAAAATGGTAAGGCCCGATTGCATCTCAAATCGCTAAATTAAAACAATCGTATTTAAAACATCGCTCTGTCAATCATTTTAAGATGACAGAGAAAGAATGAGGTTTTAAATTAGCATAATAATAGCATAATCAACCTATAACGTTCCCACTGCTGGGACCCAGGCCTCGTCTCAGTGAGAGGAAGTGGGCCGTAATCCACCACGCGGGCCCAGTGCGGACGGTAGATGTCACATGTCTTCGAATTTTTGGTTCTAAGATCATGCCGATTCCGTCAAAATGTTTTCTTACTCCGTTTTGAGAGCAATGGTGATGAAGTAATTTACACAAAGTAAAGCGCCTGTCTGGATGGTTACCACCTGGCCACCACTGCTCCGGTTTTAGATATGTTTATCGCTAGATGCATCGTGATTTGAGGTGCGAGCAGGTCTTAGTATATCTCTAAGTACCAAGTATTTCACTCAAAAACATTTCTACATAACAAAGGAATTCAAAACAATGTAAATTCATAATATTCAATAATATTGCCGTGTTAAAAATTTCGTTATAATAGCTTGTTCCCGGGACCTCGTAGCGAAATGAAGAACTATTAACAAGCTGTTCCTGCATTGAAAAGTTTACTGTGAAACTATTATAGCCTTTCTACATTATAGCCGATGTTCGTTCACTTTAAGTCCATTAGTTTAATCGGCTTCTGGATAGTTGACCTAGTGGTTGATTATGGATTATAGGATTTTGTGTTTCCTCTAACACTAGTTTGACAAAATTTGGTTCCTATTAGAAATGAATATAATATGTTGCCATTTATGAATGTATGCGTTCTAAAACATCATCTTCTCTGGTGAAAAACAACCCTTACAGTTTCGTGATGGCTTTATTTAAAATACAGTATGTTAACTAATAGACAGCATCCCCGTTAACCCGTAATAGCGTCCATACATGCAATTTTATTAACAGCAAAAAAAAAATACACTTAACAATTTATAACTATATAATTTCACAAAAAATATTAAATTGATACGTAAAAGAAACAAGCTGTGCACGCGCACTTGTCGCATTTATCTTTCAACGTTGAAAGACAAGTGTGCGTGAACAGGGTGTTTCTTTTACGTATCAATTTTATAGATTTTGTAAATATTTTATTAATAAAAATAAAAATAGCATGTCTTTTTTGAAGTTTTTTTTTGCACGTTTTGACGCTATACTATTGCGGGCTAACGGGATAGCCCTCTGTTAGTTAACATGCTGTATACGTACCTACTTTCAGACAGTCAGCCACGCTACATCGTTTATTTTAATTTTATATGGTCTCAAATGTCCCACTACCGGGTAAGAACCTCCCCAACGCCTTCCCCAAGAGATAAATAAGAAGAAGCACTTTTCTTTAAATATCGCACTGATTATGATTATCTTACGTGAACATAATTATTAAAATATCTATTGCAGTAATGAATCGATTCAAAACTAGAAGCATGAAATAATCCTAACTTTATAAGCTCAGACACTAATCGTACAATCATTCCGTCCGACAATAATACATAGAGTAGTTTGTTCATACTCAAGGGGCATCCTGTAGGTACTTACAAATTTAATATGACTTCATAAAATGAACGCATAAACTAGAGTTCTTGCTGAAATGTTATGTATTTAATAGTGCCATTAAAGTATCGTGGAGGAAAATCCGATTTTAGGATAACTATTTCCTTTTTATGTGTTAATGCGTCCCCCTTCAAGCGTCCAACGACTGGAAAGAAATCAACCAACAACCACCAACAACCACCAACAACCACCAACAACCACTAACAACCACTAACAACCACCAACGACCACCAACAACCACCAACGACCACTAACAACCACCAACAACCACCGACAACGTTAATGGATTAACGAAAAGGGTTACTAAGTCCATCAACGCGACAATGTCTGTTGCTTCTGGCAGTCTATAATGTGTGGAGAAAACTTAACCATAAAGCACCTGCTCCACAAAACGACGTCGAAGCGTCCAACAAATAGATATAAGTATACTATAGAAGACAGCAGTGATGACCTAGCATATGTCTCACTGTTGCTTACACAGAATTGCACACAGAATTGCTTGCATTTTTGTAAGAGCAGGGCTGCAATTTAGAGAATTGACAGATATTGCAAAACAGTCGGTCTCAGGTGTTTTCGAATGTTGCGGTATTGAACTGACATCTTATAATATTATTGTAATATGCATTTACAGGATTCCAAAATATAATTATAATGTATTTTATGAAAAACTGGACAATATATTGAGAAGACTTTGCGTATCTACAAATAAAAAAATTATATTAACCGGAGACTTTAATATTGATGTGTTAAAGAGAAATAAAATCACAATAGAATTTGAAAACTTTCTCTTGCAATATAATCTCAAATTAGAACTTGATAAACCAACCAGATTGGCTAGTAACTCTTGCTTAGATAATTTTGCTCATTCTTACCGTAAAGGTTGTAAAGCTAAGATAATAGATTTACTTCTATCTGATCATACATCACAACTACTGCAAGTTCCCATTAAAAAAACCTGTATGATTAAATATTGGAAAACAATTAAACAGGAAATATCAGTAGATAACTTAATGAAATTTAAAAATCATCTAAAAAACCTAACTTTTCGACGAGTACACGAAGCTAAAGACGCAAATGAATCCTACGAAAATTTTATAGATGACTTTATATTGCTATACAAATTGTGTTTCCCAGAAAAAATAGTAACCATTTATACTTGTAAAAAAACCAAATGGATTTCGAACGGGATAAAAATATGTAGCAGAAAACAGAGGCAGCTACTTTGGACATATAGACATAATCCGAACACAAAAAATAGACTTGCTTTTAAAAAATATTCCAAGCTTTATAGAAGAATAGTAAATCTAACCCAGAAGGCTCAAAACAACCACTTCATAAAGACGTCTCAAAATAAATCAAAAGCTGCTTGGCAAGTTATTAACAAATCCAAAGTATGTCTGCCGCAAGAACCAATATTGACCATACAAAATGATAAATCAACTCTTACACATCCCCTTGACATTGCGAATGAATTCAATAAATATTTTATAGAGATTATAGAAAATAATTCAAAAACAAACCTTAATAATACCCCGTTAACAAATTCGTGTAGAAATGTTATTGAAAACTCAACTTCGCAGTCTCTATTTATGCTACCAGTTTCAGACACTGACATTATAAAAGTGATAAGTAGCTTAAAAAATACTAGTACAGTAGGATACGACGGTATTTCAACTAGAGTAATAAAAGATGTTAAGGAGGTCATAGCGACACCGTTATCGCACATAATTAATCTTTGCATTTCTGATGGTATATTCCCTACTAGTCTCAAGAAGGCAATTATTAAACCCATTTACAAAAATAATGACAAGACTGATATAAAAAATTACAGGCCTATTGCAAAAATACCAGTCATTGCAAAAGTTATTGAAAAAATAATATATAATTCCATTTACACGTATTTCGAGAAGTTTCAGTTATTTTGCAATGAACAAAAAGGATTTAGGAAAAATACTAATATTAATATGGCACTATTTGACCTGCTGTCAAGTATAATGACATCTGTGGATAAAAAAAATCCTGTGTGCTCGATCTTCACGGATATGTCAAAAGCTTTTGACTTCGTAGATCATCAGATCTTGCTACAAAAGTTACACGGGTACGGCATTCGGGGAAACATTCATAAACTCCTAGAATCATACCTAAGTGATAGGACACAGTGTACTGAGATTTCCAGAATTTGTCCTATAAGCAAATTAGAAACTACATATGTCTCTGAAGCGAGATCCGTGAGGTATGGTGTGCCTCAGGGCACTGTACTCGGGCCCCTACTTTTCTTGATATATATCAATGATCTCCCAAGAAATTTGAGAAACAAAATTGTACTTTTTGCAGATGACAGTACAGCTATCATAGAATGCACTGATCCAAACGAATATCGAAATGAGATCAATAACTTGCTAAATAACATCATTAATTGGCTAAATAATAATAATCTTGTGATCAATTTGAGTAAGACTAAAATTGTACAGTTTCATCAACGACGTGAGAATCCACCCCTTAATATTACCTACGATGAGTATAAAATAGAAGAAGTTACGAGTGCAAAATTCTTAGGCATAACTGTAGACCATAAGTTGACTTGGAAACCTCACCTGGAAGTGGTTTGTAAACGACTGAGTAAATCTGCGTATCTATTGTTTCAATTATCTAAGAGAGTTAATTCTGAAACACTGTTAACAGCCTATCATGGACTTGTAGCCTCTAATCTCCGTTATGTTGTTGTTTTCTGGGGGCAATCAACTAATAGGGAACTGGTATTCAGGATGCAAAGAAGGTGTGTAAGATCCATGTGTAATTTAAAGTCAACAGATAGTTGCGTTCCCTACTTTAAGAAATTAAAAATATTAACATTACCAGCTATATATATATTAGAAACTGCATTATTTATAAAATCAAATCCACATTTATTTACAAAATTTTCAACAGTTAAGAAGACCCCCATTCGGAGTCAATATGAAAATCAACTATGTACGTTGAAATGCAATACTGCGTTAATGAAAAAGAGCTTCTTTGGTGTTGCACCAAAAATTTTTAATAAAATACCTGATGCTATAAAATGTATGCCATTAAAGAAATTCAAAAAGTGTCTTCACAAGTTAGTAGTTGAGAAATGTTATTATACCCTGGATGACTATTTTAATGATAATACTATTTGATTAAATTCTGTAATTTTATAAATTTATATTATTAATGTAACGAACGAATAATTTCTCGCATATTCTTTTGTCGTGATCTTCTTGTGTTTTTTTTTTTTTTTTTTTTTTGTTTTTGTTTTTCTTTCTTGTAGTGGACATTATTAAATTGATTATTTTAATGTATTTTGTTAACGTAAAATTTTGTTAACTTTGACGAACCTGACTTTAATATTTGTATGTCAACAATGACAAAGCATAGTGCAACACTTATCTATTTAAGACCTTGACATGTATGATTAATGTATATATGTTCTTCACCTATGTTTAACAAATAAATAATTCTGATTCTGATTCTGATTCTGATTCTGACAGAAGCAATACGTAGAATTTGTTTTTTTATCACTTCTATTCAGCGTTTTCATACTTTTCGAGGATACTAAAGCCGATAGTGAGGTCAAAATGTAAATCCAAGATGGTGGCTGCGAAAATTTTGTTTTTCTTTTAATTAAATCATACGTGAGACGGAACTTCGTTCCTGATGGGGTCAGACCGCACACTTTTTTTTTAAAGTAGAGTGTTCACCTCGGAAGCAACACTATTTTAAGCTCAAGCTTTAAGTTTTTTTGTCGAAAACATACAGCACTTCAACTAGAGTATAACGGGAAATACAGGTGTGATGTTATGTATAACAGATTCCTAGAAAAACTATTCTTATTATCTTAACTTACCCGTCCACCTTCCTTAGTGTGTAGGCCCCTGCTCCTCAGTGGGTCGCCAGCACCGGGCCTTGCGTTGCGTGTGGCGCGCCATGACAGGTGCTCGACGTCGAGGCCGGGAGCGCAGCGCGGGTGCCGCGTGCGAGGGGCTCGCGCGTCCCGGCGTCAGCCGGCCCTGCCAAGTACATGCCTGTGTTAATAAAGGTAATGGTGGGAAGATTAGAGGTTTGCTTGACCTTCTTTAAGGCCCACTTGCGCCACAAATCACTGAATACGCAAACTAAACTTTAAAATATCATTCTGTCTCTGTCATATTCAAACAATTGACAGAAACAAAACGATGTTTTAAATGTGTTTAGCGCTAAACGTGTTAAGTGATGTGGTGCACGCAGGCCTTAGTAGTGCTGTAGTTTTATTTACTTCTGCTTTGTTTAATTTAGCTGTCGTTTTTCCAGGGCTTAATTTTATAAGCCTTGGGCTGTACCACAGTATAAATAAGTAACAGTAGTATATCTTGATAGAAAACGGCCGAAACGACGTGCTTCGAAATATCAGTGTATATCCGTACGCAACAGTATTGAGAGCGCGGTAGTTACGCTCGGACGCCTAGGTAATTACTCCAAGGTCACTGCCGTGACATAATAATATTACTTTCTTATACTGTGGCTGTACCATGAGGTGTTTAAGCCTTATTACATTGCAAAAGAAAAATGGAACTATGGCGCTTAACCTGCTTTATAACGGCTTTTGTACATTGTATTTCATTATTTTGCTACATTTTGTGCATTAAAATTGAACCCCGTTATAACATATATTGTTAGCAGGTACTCCCATCCCGAATCATTGGCACCCCTGCAAATTTTGCAGTAAATACCCAATACAATTTTTAAAAATCCTGCTTGTAACTTACATATTTTTTCTTTCATATTCGCTGCTAAAGGTTCTGTTTAGTTTAACTTTCTTAGTTTTTCTAATAATTACAGTGCACTATGTTTGCCTCTATTCATTTGACTCTGAACTTACAGTTCAGTTGAATTTTACAATTAGGCCCTCTTGCACACAAATCACTAAAAGCGTTTAGCGCTAAAAATATTTAAAACATCATCGTTCTGTTTCTGTCAATCGTTTGAAAATGACAGAGAAAGAATGTTGTTTAAAATAAAATGTGTGAATTTGAGGCGTAAGCGGGCCTTACCTTCCTCTCTAACGCCTAGAACATTACCAAAATTTGTATCATTCAATGCTCTAGCACCACTAACGAATGTTTCCTTCACAGACGGCATCTGTCGGGACAGCTCCCGGTTCTGCGAGAACGTAAGAGCGATGAACATGTGCGCTCTAAAGCGATACAGACAGCAATGCTGCAAAACGTGCTCCGATTGAATGCAATCATTGGCGGGTTCAAGTTCAGAGCCAGTCGTTTGAACGTAACGGTCGCGAATCTGAATGTCAGTTATGGATTCAAAAATGGAATGACGTGATGAGCTAATTAAAGGAAGGGCTAAATGAACGAATGATTTCTGGATTCATTAAATAATGCGATTTGCTAAACTATTAAGCTAACGTAAAGTAAAGTAAAGTTTATTTATTTAAATGAGTTGAACATTCTCAGATGCGGTGGAACATAAATAATAAATTTTCTACATATTTTGGCCGACGCAATTACCGCTTTACGTTGGTCTGGCCCCGCCCTAAATTTCAATTGTCATTCGAAATTCAACTACAGACAATGCCATAAATATTATAGAATCGACCCAAACTTCTACTGAATTATTAACGGCCCACTAAAATGATGTCATCACACCCTAGTTCAAAATTTAAACGTGTTCGATTGTAAAATGGCCGCCGCGCCATTTCAACTAGTCCGAGCCCTATCAAGTAAAATATTTACCTACCTACTGATCGATTTCGGAGCGAGAGTGAACCAAAACTTCGTATGATCATTAATTATTTACGTACATTCGAGACTCGAGCGAATTTCGAATCAATAGTGCGAGTCGAGCCTAAAATCGTGTTCGTATTTCAAACCTTGTGTTTAGTGTGCAAATTCATAAAATTCAAAGACTCAAAAATGAAAAAAAGAAACAAATTCTTGTAGATTGAAATTCGAATGAATGAATGAATTGAATCCGTCTCCGACATTCAGATTTGAATGACCACTTTCTAGTGAAATTCGAAATGAACTTTTTAAAGGCTAAGAACAGTAAGTGAAGTGTCGTACACAAAATTGAATTAGTTTTAATATCTGAA
Organism: Agrochola lota; assembly: GCA_947364205.1. Lineage (NCBI taxonomy): Eukaryota > Metazoa > Arthropoda > Insecta > Lepidoptera > Noctuidae > Agrochola > Agrochola lota. Next base: position 17,632,823 of record OX376240.1, read on the forward strand.
GAATGTAATTCTATCAAAATACTTTATGAATGAAGATTGTAATGTATTCAAAAAACAACGCAATTGTTTATTATTATATTGAAGCAAGCCTGTCCGTTGTGTTAATTTTATCTGATCAAAAGGTCAAAAATATTTTTAATATCGCTCTTTTTCCTTAAAATAAACGAGTTTTTTTTGTTAATTATCAACTTAATTAAGCCTTTGCCCTGAGGCAGAACGGGCACATTAACAAAAGGTACTTAGTACAGTAATTCGACTGTTCGACATTTTACGTTCAGACCCGCTGTTAAATTCATAAACCGGCAATCTTGCTTGTAACACCAGCGAAGGTTTGATCGACGGCAAAATGAACCATTTCGCGCGTGGCTCAGTTTAGTTCGGGTCATAACTAAATTTTCCGTGTGACTGGAGTGAATCGGACCCGTACAAAACTAGTTCGTTCTTTTGCTTCAATACCCCATTCTTTTGAATAAATACTTTTTCCTATTCGTTTCCGAAAAAAGAGTCTTTTTTTTAATATTTCGTTCAATCGATTTGATGACAAAGGTACTTCCAAAATTCAATCGTGTTCGATGATCCGATGGATAGGTTGTGTGAGAGGAAGATAGAATTACAAGCGAGTGTGAAAGAGAGACAGCTAATTGTAAGCACGATAGTTCTAGTCGTGAAGCACGGCTGACCATACAAATGGTTGATATTGAATATTTATAAAAAAAATGTAAATTATTTCAAAAGTATAGCCCTCGAATTGATTATGTAAGTAGTAAACAAAATATTTAGTAAAAATGTTTTGTACTATATACAAATAATGTAAATATATATTATGGAATATTATTATTATTATTATTGAGCACTCTACGCTACGCTTGGCTCCTATATGATATGATAAAGCACAAAATTAATAAGTTAATCAATATAAAAATTAGGGACAAAATATTTAGCAAAAATTGCCAAAAGAAAAAAAAACAGAAAGTATTAAAGTACAGTCATGTTCAAAATAAAGTGCTGATTAAATTTTTTTCTTATATTTTTTCTTCACTGTCGTAGATAGATTCGTTTATAGGAATAAAAATGTATGTATATTGGACATATTAAAATAATTGTGTAGGAAAAACATTTCTGATGAAAATTATAAAGCAATACGATTCGCTTATACATTTAAAAATGTAAATAAGTATGTGAATGCATAAAAAATTGTTAACAAACCCTTTCGTGGATTGGGTTTTAGTAAAAATTTAATAGTTTAATTTTTTTCCTTTACTAAAATTACAATTAAAAAGCTCACTAAAACTGTCGAGTCAATCATTTCTAGATTTTCTAGTTATTGTGACTCATCTTTGTCACAGTCTTCTCTACAAGGAAGTTAATATGTTTTTAGTAAAACCTCGGTGCAGTATTATGAATTACAAAGTACCTATATAATAATTATGTTTAGATAAACAATTTATTGTCAATTGTTAGTGGCATTAACCCAATTTGTATATAATTGAAACTATATAGCTATGCAAACATTGTTCCAAAGTATGAGGCATTATTTACGAGTGGGTTTTTATTACTTAATGAAAACTTATAAATTAAAAAAACAAAAATTATTTTAAATTAAATAAGCTGAAAGTACCTCCGATGTATTAAAAACATGATGAGGAAGGAGAAAGGAAATTAAAAGAAAAAATAAAAGTTGAGCAATAAAAACTCATTTGTAAATTAGGTTATAAAGGCTCACAAATTCTCTAAGACAATTAAGTAAATGTTTTAGTTTTAAGTACGCAACTTTCCGTATACTTAGACCTTTAAAATAAATGTATGTTGACATTAACAATTTTTTTTCTATTTGAACTTATGGAATGTTCGAAAATGTTTTTTTTTTAACTTTTTTACGTACCTACGTAACGTACTGTTACTACTGTACTACGAGTTTATTTCCAGTTTTTTTAAAAGAGGAATTTGTGTTTTTGTTTGTCCAAGCTCATGTAAAATACTTCATATCAATAAAATACTGCCAATTTTATGAAAAAAAAAATCTTGTTTTTTATGTCGCTGGTCGTATGTACCTAATTCGTCGAGTCTATTGTCTATTGTCTATAGTCTATTGTCTCCTGTGACATTATCTTTACGTTCATTATTGAAAGAATGTAACAATGTTCTACACATCTTATTACTCATTTTGAAAGTCCTGTCGGTCTCACCATGTTAATCCCTAGCATGAGGCGGAATGACAGCTCACGTCGAACTCACTTTACCTAAGTTATCAAGGTGAGATTTTTACAGAATACCTACATCAGCTGCTTTTATGAACACTTTTCCACACAGAGCAGGAAAAACTGCAAGAAGTGACGAAAATCTGTTATAACACGTGCATACATTCTGTTACAAGGATCTTTTGGCGTTCGAATGACGTTAACAGGGGACGTTGTTGATAAACGTTTGTGCAATTATTGTTTGTGAAATGTATTGAAAATACAAGATGGCGGCGTTAGTTCTGATTTTGGCAATATGCCAAAAGAACCTTGTAGCGTTATACTGTTATGTTAACTACCTCAATAAAAAAAAGAGTGTGAAATACAATAAAAAGTAAAATATGTGTAATCCGCGTGTCTGCATCCGACGTAACATCAGTTACTTATCTATGCCTTTAGTATCTGTGTGTGAGGGACTTCTCCAATTTACAAGTAGCTTGGAGGCGATGCCAGATAAAATTTTCTTTTACGCAAGTTAGTTATTACATCATTCTCCTCCCTTTATCCCAACTCATTAGTGGTAGACGCAACATATATTTTTCTTCCATACTCCTCTATTAGTCGTCATCTCGGCAGTCACCCCTTTTCTAGCCATATCATCTTCCAAACAGTCCATCCATCGTTTCTTTGGTCTTCCCCTACTCGTACACGTTATTTGCAGAGTGGAAATAATAAGGTTTTACTTGTCAAAGTAGACAATAGGCTTGTATAAAAATTGTTGTTATGTTCTGCGTACTTATCATATTGTAAACCTAGGACCGGTTTCACAGCTGTGCGGGAGACCCGTACGGGTAGCGTTCGCACGGTTAGAGCCCGCTATGCTCTGAAACGAGTGAGTAATACGATACGTTGTACGGGGTCTACTCGAAGCGGGTCGCGTACGGACCATCCGCGTTGCTTTGAAACAATGTTCTAGCGCGTCACGTGTGTCTCCGTTCCTGGAACCCGTACGGGCGGCTCGTAACTCCCACACAGCTGTAAAGCCAGCCTAACAGTAATAATATTAACAATGTAACAATTATAATTTTTAAGTCTCAGAGATTAAGTCCAAATTGTACATTGTACCAAGAATTTTCAAATAAAAAATATATTATATGAATAAGTTACTCATACTTGAGTTTTATTTATGTCCTTCACGCATACGCATACGTAATCTGCGTTCGCAGTCTTTTTGCCAAACATGTAAACAAACACGAGTTTTAGGAAAAACAAATGAAAAGCCTACACATAAGGTTCAATTTGCGTTACAACTTCATACTTTTAATGACTTTTTCAACAGTAGTAGTCAGTCTAAAATCAACTTTATTTACACTTGCAAAAAATTGATGTTTGTTTAAGTAGAAATAACATCAATTGGAAACAAGGATTTAAATAGACCTTAGGTACCTATAACCGGAAGGAAAATCCTGGATATCTGGGCTACTGGATCAATCATGGGGTAATTTTACTACTTCTGCCTCAGGTAAGGTTCAAAATTTATAACGTTTCCTGTCTCTGTCAAAAGTCTTCGAACATTTTTACTACTACAAATTATTGAACAAAACATGCTCAATTCATTATCCATCAATATACGCGGTACCGAAATTATTGTAACGACCTGCTCCGGAAACTAAGGGTAGCCCATGAAAAGCGCGAACTTGAAAAATCTCGCAATAACCCCAAAGCCCTTTGGAAAGCGGTCAAACAAATCACCAGTACCACCAAAAAGAAAACTACCCCATTAGAACTGTTGGACATCTGTGATAACGCCCCTTCATCCATAAACGAAGTATGTAGGTTTTTCAGTAACATAGGCACTAACTTGGCAGAAAAAATCTTGCTCCAATCTCACCAACCTACAAACCCACCTCAGAGCTCATGTCAAAACATTTCGTCTAGCCCCGCCAACTCCCTTGTGATACTTGAGGTTGATGAGTCAGAAGTGGAGTCCCTTATTCTGCAACTGCGTAATGATTGCGCAATAGGTTGGGATGGTATATCCCCCTTAGTGCTAAAGAATTGCCGCCAGACCTTGACGCCACCTTTGACGTATATCCTTAACTCATGCATTCAAAAGGGCATATTTCCTGATGCGCTAAAGAAAGCTATCATCCATCCAATTCATAAGGGAGGGAACAGGCACTGTGTCAACAATTACAGACCCATATCGGTCCTATCAGCACTCTCTAAGATACTAGAAAGAATCCTTAATAGCAGTTTAAATAGATTCCTTAGCAAGCATCAGCTCATATCTGATAATCAGTATGGTTTTCGCACAGGAATCTCTACTGAAGATGCAGTTCTTGAGCTGACACAATTGGTTGCTAGGAATCTTGACAGTAGAACCAAAAGTCTAGGGATCTTCCTAGACCTTTCTAAAGCATTTGACACAGTTTCTGTTCCCAAACTTATCTCTAAACTGGAACTCCTAGGGGTGCGAGGAAATACCCTCGAAATTTTCAAGGACTATCTTTGTAACCGGACCCAACGAGTAAAAATTGGTGAGCACATAAGTGAAGAAGTATCGACCACTTACGGTGTACCTCAGGGAAGCATTTTGGGCCCCACCCTCTTCCTAATATACGTCAATGAGTTGTGCAGAATGACCATCCCCAACTCCAGGATCATTGCGTATGCGGACGACACCGCAGTCATAGTTCACGGACCAACTTGGGATAGCGTTAAGCGCCACGCAGAAGCGGCAATGTCGACTATAGTGAAATGGCTCAACCTAAACTTGCTTACCCTAAACTGCGACAAAACATCGTACATTCCCTTCGCTATTCGGCGTAACAACTTGCCCGACGAATCCTTCTCTATAACAGCGCACATCTGCTCCAAACAATCCCCACAATGCTTATGTCCGACGCTCGTAAGAACTGATAATGTGAAATATCTGGGTGTCCTAATAGACGGAGGATTACGGTGGGACAAACAGGTTGACGTCATTACCACTAGATGTTTGAGACTTTTGCATATTTTCAAATCCCTTAGAGACTCGGCTGCGCCTGATACCTTGAGGATGGTGTACTATGCATTATGCCAATCCATCATTGGATATTGCATTGCAGTATGGGGTGGTGCTAATAAAACCAGTCTTCTGAGGATTGAAAGAGCGCAGAGAGCCGTACTGAAGGTGATGTCGCGCAAACCTTTTCGCTATCCCACTACGCAATTATACGCTGATTCTAAAGTACTTTCTGTGCGCCAGCTTTTTGTACTGCAGTCTACTGTTAGAAGACACGCTAGCGTTCCCCCAACTGACCCTAAAAAAAGAAAAAAACTAGTCTTAAGTACCCCTCACAAAACCGCCTTCGCTCAACACCAATACTACACATTAAGCACATACATATACAAACAAGTCCACAAAAACCTAAACATTGTCGATCTGAATAAATATGAATTAAAATCAAAATTAATGGAATGGCTACTGGAACAAGATTATCTAGGAACAGAATCCTTACTCAATTACGTCTCCTAACTACCTACATATCCTCAATCACAAACAACACACCACACTACACATACACACACACACACACACACACACACACACACACACACATTCCTTATATAATACTTACTTTTACTTTAAAAACATAAAAATTAGCTTTATATTCATAGTCGCTCAGGTAGATCGACACAGTCTACTATTATACCAAAAGCATCACTTTTTAAGCTGAATCACTGTCTCTCAAGATACAGGTTTCCTAGTTTGAGAGGCAGGGTTTCCCATATTGTGTACAGATTTCAGTTCTTGGATTAAACTGCATTGTGTTACTACCAAAGCTCATCTAAATTGTGTTTATTTAAATATGTTAAATCTGTATTTTTGTGAAATAAAGGTTATTATTATTATTATCAATAATACTATTATTCATAAATGATAAATGATTTTATTTCTGTAAGTGAGTTTGGACAAAACACTTTTACACGTCAATCATATTTTTTTTAACTACACAAACACAACAAACTCAGAAGTCACAATCTCTTTTATAGTCCAGACATAATCTTAGTCACATCATGTGAAGATCATGTAAATTGGTGTCTGAGATGGTCTTTTGAGGAAAGAACCACACAGATTGAGAGGACCTGCCCAGTCAGTGCACGCATTTGTCAGGGACCGTGCAGCTCAACTCAGAGTTTAAGGAGCTCAACGATTCGACGAACAATACCAAAGAAAGGACATTTGGGTAGGCCGCATAAATTACTCAAGCTACCAGACCGTGATAAAAACTAAATGATAAAATAAAAATAAAAAGGAATGACCCACATAGTCTTCATATTCACAATGATTAGAACAATATAATACTTTAAAAAGTAAATACTCATGTCATTGTATATATAAAATTCATTAATATCAATGTGTATATAAAACCCAGAAATAGTCTTGGTCAGATCATTTGAGGACCATGTACATAGATTTGTGTCTCAAATGGTCTTTTGAGGAAAGAACCATACAGATTTGTGTGGTCCTGTCTAGTCAGTGCACGCATTTGTCAGTAATCGTGTAGCTCAACTCAGAACTTAAGGTCTTAACAAAGTTCAACGACTCGACGAACAATACCAAAGAAAGGACATTTGGGTAGGCCGCATAAAGTACTCAAACTGCCATACGGATTACAGTTTGTACTATGTTATGTAATTTAATTTTGATGATGAATGTACTTTTCCTCCGGAACAACTGAACGTCCATTTACGCGAGAAAAGCTATCAGTAGCAACAGAGCTGTACAAATAACATCCAAATACAAATAACGCCTCAAAAACCAATGGAGAAAGACTGAAACAATATTGAATCACCCAATAAACTAGTCCAGCAAACTAAATCTCAAAATCACTTTGTTCCATCCGCCATCTTTAACTGAATTCTCCAAATTCAAATCGCATGAACGTCCCCTTTCAAACAAGCGCATCACTATTCTCTGGTGACATCACGACCATAACTCCTCTGATTGGCTGGCTGGATGGCGCGCATCGCTGCGTTAACTCTGATTGGACTAATGAATCCGGCCTGATTGCGTCATACCGCATTGCATAGTGATTGTGTAGATAGAACAAAATGTTCGCACAAAGGTTTTGTGAAATTTCTTTTGTTTTGGAGCATTAAAATGATTCAGTTAGTAGGTACCTAATAATATTGTAAAATAAAGAAATCTAAAAAGTCTAAAAATTTGTCCGATAGGATATCAACAAGTCAGCAACCGAAAAATTAGTATTAAACTGAAAGCAACACCAGTAAATCTCAACCTCATCCAAGTATATGCCCCCACTAGCTCCTCAAGTGAAGAGGCTCTAGGAAACTTCTACACAGAATTTGAGACTACCGTTACAAAAATCTCCAACAGAGAGGTACTAATTATTTTGGATAACTTTAAAGCCAAAATCGGAGAGAATTCTACTCACTTGAGCAATTGCACCGGAAGGTTTGGCCTAAAGGTGCGGAATGAAAGAGGCCGCTTTATACAATTTGCCATTGAAAACAAACTTTTCATAGCAAATAGCCATTTCCAACATCACCCACACAGACTGTACACCTGGACATCGCCGGACAGTCAGTATCGCAACCAAATTGACTATATCTTAGTCCGGTCATGGTGGAAAAGATCAATTAACAATGCTCACACACTACCTGGAGGCGACTGTGGATCAGATCACCAACTTCTGATCTCTTAGTTGAAAGTCAAACTGACAGCAGCTAGAACTCTCGAAAAGCGAAAGAGATTGGAAGTATACGATTGTTCTAAGCTAAAACTAGCTGTAGAACAGAAGTGGAAAAAATGGTTAGATGCTAAATGCGACGAGGAATCGCCAGACGTTCTGTGGGACTGAGCCAAGGATGTCATCATTGCAATCACCGAGACAAATCCGCCAGCGAAGTCTCGAAGACTCTGGATGACTGACGACACTCTTGCTTTGGTGGAGCAAAGAAGGGCTATGAAGGCGAAAGGAGCAGACATCAGGCCTATAAATTGTATGTCTGGTCAAAATCAGGCTGACACGACTACGACTCCTAATCACAAAGTTATCCTACAACCGTGCCTAATGAACTGGAACCAGACATACTGAAGTTGGAAGTTAGAGCAGCCATAAAACACCTGAAGAACGGCAAAACTACAGGCAGAGATGCAATCCTCATTGAGGCTATAAAAGCCTTAGGAGAGCAGGGAGTTGATATCGCACCTTTAAAGCAAGACCGTTACTAAACGAAATTATAAAATTTAGAAACGAAATTATATTATTTAAAAAATTCACTGTTTTTGTCAATAAAATCTGATAACTCAATTCATGAAAATTTTCGTCTAGTAACGGCTTTACTTTAAAGGTGCGATATCTTCTTCGACATCTGTAACAAGGTATGGAGAACTGGAATCTGGCCTATTGATTGGACCCCCACAGTTTTTACTATATTGCATAAAAAGGGCTCCACTAAGATATGTAGCAATTACCACCTTATTGCAGTCATCTCACACGCCAGCAAAATACTGCTTCTTATTCTTAACGAACGTCTCAAGACCTACTTATCCAAAGAGATTGCACCGGAGCAAGCTGGATTTGTGAAATGAAAAGGCACCCGGGAACAAATATTAATTGTTCGTCAGGTTATTGAGAAAGCCCGAGAATTTAACAAACCAACCTATATCTGCTTCGTCGACTCAGTGAAATGACCAATGTTGTAGAGAACTTTACTAGGAATGGACACGCCGAAACACCTAGTGTATCTATTGAGAAAGCGAAACAAGAACACGAAACAAGCACAGCTTTAGTTCAAACCGATTAAACCTTGTTAAACAATTTCCATCCTAGTGCAGGTGTTTGTCAAGGCTGCATAAAATCACCGCTTCTTTTAAATGTTTACACCGAACTCATCATGCACATTACTCTGGAAGACTGGATAGACGGTTTCTCAATCAGTAACTAAAAGATAGCAAATCTGAGATACGCTGATGACACCACGCTATTTGCTACTAGCGCAACTCATCTAGAGGAATGACTTCGTATCGACTGTGATCCTCGAACTCGGACTAAAGATTAACCGTAAAAAACTAAGATGATGATCGTGGACCGTGCTAACAAAAACTCGCCCGAAGTCTCTAAAATTGCGAACTGTGACGTGGTCCAGTCCTACATTTATCTTGGAGCATTAATTTCAAATTGGGGTGGTGATGAAATTAATTGACGTATGGTGATAACTAAATCATGGGCAAACTGAAAAAAGTCTGAAGGAACAGAGATATTACAAAACCCACTAAGATTCGACTTGTTCAAACACTGGTTTTTCCTATGTTCCTATACGCTGCTATACGCTGCGAGACATCGAGAAGAAGAAGATATATGTTCTGGAAATGTGGTGCTGTAGAAGAATGCTTGGGGTATCATGGATCGAGTTTCGCACCAACACCTCTATACGCCAAGAACTCGGCGTCAAAAAGCGTCTTTCTGTTCTGATCCAAAAGTGCATCCTGAAATACTTCGGACACGTCTCGAGGCGTGAGGGTGACTCCATAGAACGCCTTGTCGTGCAGGACAGAGTGGAGGGCACTAGACCACGCGGACGCTCACCCATGAGATGGGATGACCAAATTAAATCCGCAGTGGGCGAACCCGTGAATGAGTGCACTAAAAACACCAAAAATTGGAGTAGATGGCAAGAAATCGTGAGGCGAATCACATCAGCCCCTGGACAAGAAACTACATGAAGACCACGACCGCTCTGTCAAAGGTGCTACGAAAAACAAGAAGAATATGATTGTTTTAAATATTTGTCGCTAAAAGAGAGTTATACCTTTGCCTTTTTCGTATGGTTAGTAACTAACCTGGTGTCAGAGTTTTAAAGCCACCCAAGGGCCTCTGATTTGGCTTCACATGCCGTAGATAAATATCTCTCAGGCATGCCTGTTTCTTCAAGATGTTCTCCTTCACCTTTTTTGAAGCAAGTGATAATTATACAATACGCACATGAATCCGAAAATTCAGAGGTGCGTGTCTTGGGTATTAACTCGGGACCTATGACTTGACAGTCTGACGTTCACACACTGCTCACGCCTACATAGTTATACAGTATGCAAAAAGTACATACTGCATTACTTTGCAAGTTCTGATGGGTAAACAAACACCTAAGAAACAATGTACGAATTATGAGTCAATTCTGTAAAAATCTCATCCCTAGGTACGAGTGAGTAATCATTTTACCAAAACTTAGCTTAGGTAACATCTGTGTTGTTTATGTAATTATGGAATGGGTATGGCTATTACAATAGAGTAAGAAGTCCTTCAAACTAGGAAAATCCTGTATCTTGAACGACAGTGTTCTTTAGTGGGTTTTACAAAATATTTATAATTGCGTAATAATTCTGATGTCCTGAAAACTTAGACGAAGTGATCCTGAAGTGAGCTATCATTTAACCTAATGCTAAGGATTGACACTATTGACAGCTCGCTTCACCAAAGTGAAGACAGAGAATGGACTGAGCGTTCCGTGTTCAGTTGTGTATGTAGTGAATACAGGCCGAAAAGTACGAGAGAGATGAAGCGAACGCCCAATAGTTGTCTCTTTATTAGTACTACAGGTATTAGCCGCAAAGTTGTTTTGTCTCTTTCTAGCTGGAGAGTGGCTACTTTGGTGAGGCTAACGCTCAGTCCAAATCTCTATGTCTATGATTTTTACTGTGAGATTTTAGAGAAAAGATCGGGTGGTATTTATATTTATATTAGCCTTGATATCTACCTAACTGCTTCTACAGATTTATTTCTCAATATCAAAATCTCAGTACGCCATATGACAAGGAAAGAAACATATACTTTTTATCACATATATTCAAAAAGGGATTTCTCTCAGGGTGATAATAAGTAGAGTGTTCACCTCAGGAGCAACACTATTTTAAGCTCGAGTGACGTACTTTGAAGCCTTCGCTGCGCTCAAGATTCTACTTTAGAATACCTCGCTACGTTCGGGATTCTACTCTAGAATCCTACTCTCTGGATTTAAAGAAACACTCTCGCCATAAAAATTGTAGTTCGCTCCCTAGGCAAGCAATCTGCTATTAAACACGATGCTCTTTATATCCTTATTTTGCTGCTGCTAGTAGTAATTAGAGCAATGGTGACTAGCGAGTTGAAGGTCGTAGATTCGAACGCAGACTGATACTTTGTGTAATGATGATGAAATATCATCACCACTGCTCTCAAAACGGTAAAGGAAAACATCGTGAGAAATCCGGCATTTCCTAGAACCAAAAATTCGAAGACACGTAACATCTACCAACCCGCACTGGGCCCGCATAGTTTATTACGGCCCACTCCCTGTCGCCGGGAGGAGGCCTGTTTCAGCAGTGGGAACATTAGATGATTATGTAAGTACGGGTCATTTTGTTTTCTTATTCTTGTCTTTCCTAAGCACCATCTATGTACACCTAAAAGAAAACAAAGAAAGAAAAAAAATAGTTTATTTGTCACAGAAATACGTGCATAAAAAAAAGATAATAAACTCGAGTAGAACAAGAAAATAAAACACAATAAATTTAAATACAATAACGAGCACAAAACAGAAATAGTCGGCAGCTGCTGGCACTTCATGACTGTGACAAGAAGGCTTCCACTCAGCATGATACTGTGTTATGGGGACCACAGTAAAGCGCTGATTTTCATCACCTAATTCCTAATACGAGAATATCTGAGACCATAGCTGTGTATAGTGAACAGATCAGGTTGATAACAAGCGGGGCTGGGTTAACAGATAACACAGGACGCAAATATTAATTTGATTACTTTAGAGAGAGAAAATCGAATCTGCCAAGACAACCCAAAAAGCAAGGGCAGTACCTACCTTTTATCGAAGCGTTTCGTCGTATTTTCAAACTCGCTTCGGCTAGCTCCGGCCTGGATGATGCTAGAGAGCTCAAATTCTCAGCATAAGATGTAGTTAGCAGATTTATAAAACACACAAAGTTAAATTTGTCTAGCTTTTGTACTTTGAATTTTATTCATGCCTAAATTACGTCGATTTCGTCACTGACTCACTCGTACATCAAAATATCTAGGGTACTTCCCGAAGTCCTAGAAAGCTGAAGTTTGGTATACAGGATAGGATTTGCACACAAACTATAGCAAAATCACCACCTATAGAAAACTACGTATATATTATCAGCGAATAACATGGGCTATATTTTATCGATTTCCACGCGAATGAAGTTGCGGGCATAAGCCGCTAGTTAATAACGCGTTGCATCGTGTGGATTGAATTACTAGTGTTGTGACGTTCTGATTGCTCATTCGTGATTTGAGATTGTAACACGTTACTGTTGAGTAGCGTCATGGACGATATCAATAAATAATTCTATTATCCCTTTATTTGATAATAACGTTAAAAAAATACTTTGTATCCATCTTCGACATAAACGCTAGCTAATCCCAGCTCTCCCAGCCGAGAAGTCGATAATTTCTACCTGTGGTACAATCTAATTATTTCCCGGACAGTAATGATATTCCCAGGGCTGGCACACATGCAAATAAGCTCGACAAAGTTGTAACAAACATTGTTATAGCTTTGGTACACAGTCGTGTTGATCGAGTTCCAGTTTAGGATGAGCGGGTTATCGCGTGTTAGGGTAGGATTCGATTAGAGAATAACAAGGAATAATAAACTTGATGTGGTTACGGGTATGTCTGCCAAGAATGTTTTTCGAGATGATAATATTAGGTCAATCCTCTCATTTGAATCTTGAAAATCTTTGCTAACAGTTTTTAAGTCTGTGCATACACCGCAACTTTCTGCCAAAAAAACTGCGTTTTAAACAAAATCCATTGAACATATTCCACTGTAAGAAGTATACTCGGGCTAGGAGTGGTTACAGATAGACCCTTACTTAACTTAACTTGGAAAAAATAACAGATAACTTAAAGAAATTACCAACGGTCTCAGCAACAGAGAGTCTGAATATATTTCAAAGACCATTGAGAGAACTAACCACTAACAGACCTTCCGGCGCATTGAAAATGACTTTATTTCATAAAGGCACTTAGAAATCAGAGGTGTCTCCGAAACGGTAAACATGTACCCTTAATTATAATCCCATCGAAACTAGAATGAACGAAGAAGGATATCGAAAAAATAAAAAAATAAACATTCGGACATCTGTCCGAATGTTTATTTTAACGAACGTTCTTTTTTATTTTTACGATGTACTATTTTCGTTTAGAGAAGTTTCTTTTTCTTTGAAAAAGGCCCAAAAGAACGGTAAAATATGAAGTAAAAAAGAAAATACAAATGTTTTACAAAAAAAAAAAATTGTAACCCTTCATTATCCCATCTATTGATACCATTTTCAGTCATCTTAAAAATTGAGGACGCTAGCTGGGTCGCACTTTTCTTGAAAATGAAGCGATCACATAACATTTTCAATGCTAAAAAACTTTAGCTTTCAAAGCATAAGCAAAGAAACGGTTTCATAAGTCATCGAGTTATTAAAGATGAAGACCAAACCTCGGATAACCAGATACTCGATTTGGCATGATAGAATAGAGTAATCCTTTTCTATTATTATTATTATTAATTAAAAGCTGGTTTCTTCTCAGCCCTGGAGTAGAATGTCTTTGTAGACTACTGCACGGCAGCCTACGGGACAATCAAGTGTGGTATAAGTTACTGACGAAACTACAGGCTGGTAATGAAGCCCTGGAATTTAATATTCAGGACTCGGAGTTAGATTTAGTTGCTCTAAGTAATATTTATTCTATAAATATAAACATAAAATGTTAGACACGTATTTTTTGCTTTATCATATTAATAACAAAATAGTTAGATAAAACGAATTTTATGTTGGGGAGTGGAGGGTAAGTGTAAAATCTACATACTCATGACGTCATGGCACATTTTAACTCTTTAATCTCCTTAATCTTTAGATTACGTAAAAAAAGTAAAAAATCGTGTCCAATATTTTTTTATAATCTCCAAGACGGACTAAAAAAGAAAATTGGCAACATCCGTATTAAGTAAACTTTAGGTGTTATATTTATTCTATTGGAAATTTATTTTATAATAGTATATTTTTTGTACTTAACTATCGCATTAGAGCATCCTGTAAAGATAGATTTAAGGGTTGTATAAATAAATAAATAAAAAAGATAAGGATAAAAAGTATCCTTTGTTCTAGCCCAAGTCAATGTTTACCCATGTGTAAAAGTTCATCCAAATCCGTTCAGCTTTTTTAGCGTGAAAGCGTAACAAACAAACAGACTCACTTTCGCTTTTATAATATTAGATAGGAGTAGCTGCGCCCCGCGGTTTCACTCGCTTAAGTCTCGATCCCGTGAGAATATCGGGATTAAAAGTATTCTAAGTCCTAACCCAGGTGCTGGTCTACTCATGTGCATCATCCAAATCCACATTAGTCGTTTTAGCGTGAAAGTGTAACAAACCAACCAACAAACTCACTTTTGCATTTATAATATTAGATAGAATCAAGTTTTTCCAACTGAACAGACAGCTGTGCTGCTGGGGAGTTTGTTGCGCCACTTCTTCTTCCCAGCTAACGCACTAGGAAGTGGTGAAGGGTGGGCGTTTTGGGGGACTGTCTTATGTAATTTTGACGTTCGAAAAGTGCTGATTTTCAGCCTAGTTTGAATAAATGACTTTTGAATTTTGAAAAGTTAGGATATCTATAAATATTATAAATGAAAGTCACTGTTCGTGTCTGTCTGTGTGACCACGTTGTTATTTTAAACTAAGCAACAGATTGTGATGCGGTTTTCACGATCACTTAGAGAATTTGTTCCGAAAGGTTTAAATGTTTATTAAACTATTATTAAACTCTCATTAATAAAGAAATATCAATGTTTTGTCAAGTCGTAAAAACTATGCGAAGTAGGAGCGGGTCGCTAGTCTCAAATATTTATGAATATCAAATTATATCAAAATATGTGAGAGAATAGCAATCTCGCAGTCTCAAAAGTTCTAAAAAATAATTACCTGAATTACTCTGGAGGTGTGCCTCAAAAAACGAAATCAACGAGTGTGCAACTAGAACCACGAAATATTTGGTCATGGTTTAAGTACTTTAAGATCAAGCCTCTTTGTATCGTATATATCGATAAAAATCACATGCAGTAGTAAAAACAATTATTAGGTGATAACGAAACTGACTGTCCCTGGACAAAGATGTAAGTATTCAAGTTCATATTAAATAACTTAGCGAAACTCCACAGACGTGATTGGTTTCGATACCAGCAAGATAAAACAAACACAAGTGAAATTATATTAAAATTTAAAAAACCCACGACACTTAAATTTCCACATTTCTTTTTCCTGACCCACCACCCGACCACCAGACCCTGTTCATCATCAATCTATAACATATTCATTGAGACCATTCCAATGAGCCCAAACACCATAAGTACCTGTGCTGTAAGTTGGTAAGAGAGTTGGGTATCCTGTGAATTCCAGGTGATGATGCAGCATCAGTACAAAGTTACTATGTTCTTCAAATATCATTGAAGTAACAGAATACCAAATTTCCAATCGATCAGACCTGTGGAAGATGCTCACATCCATTCATCAACTAGAAAAGAGCTGATAATCTTCATACGGCTGAACCGATTTTGATAAAACATATCTAAGAACTAGCGCTAGGAAACCTGCTTTCAAATAAAATAAGTCTGCATTCAAATCGGTTCACCCGTTTAAGAGCTACGGTGCCACAGACAGACACACACACATAGCGGTCAAACTTATAACACCTCTTTTTGCGTCGGAGGTTAAAAAATTATATTTAATGTACTTTTTCTAGGTTTAATGACCGCTGGTCAGTTACCTGAAGTATGAGTTGATAAAACCAGTTTTTTTATTAAAAAAAAAAAAAAAGAACAGATATTGAACTAACTTACAGTAACCACGGTCGTTGATACCAATTTTTTTCTTAAATTCTAATTTTTATTGTTGTTTTCTCATGTTTACATATTGATACACATCATGTCTGCGGAGTTTTGCTAACTAGTTTTATTTAACCCTGTATTGAAAGACTAGCTGAAATCCACATTTCAATGCAGAAAGTTGGTATAACTTGTGTTGTTCTCGTCGCTTGTGTCTTCTGCCTACAGCTTTAAGCCATGTATTTAAGGCCACAAACGCAGGGATACCGGACCACCTTTGTGCTCGTATACCGTTTGCCGGCGCCCTCATAATCCTGTGGTGATGCACATTCAATTACCAAGCTCATCTCTTTAGCGTTGGAAGTACTGCTCAATAGAAACCTCGTGTGGTTTAAAGAAGAAAAAAGTTATGTGTTGTGGGTATCATATGGTTAATATATTCTACCTAGCCTTTTCCCAACTATGTTAGGGTCGGCTTACAGTCTAACCGGATGCAGCTGAACACCAGTATTTTACATGGACTACCTATCTGACCTCCACAACCCAGTTACTGTGTAACACGACGCCCCTTGATAAGACTGGTTGTCAGACTTTCGGGCTTCTGACGACCCGTAACAACTGTCAAAGATCCACGAATGACAGCCGGGACCAACGGTTTAACGTGCTTTCCGAGGCATGGAGGAGCCTCGGTATGTAAAGATGGTCACCCATCCACGGACCAACCCCGGCAAGCGTAGCTTAACCTGATGGATCGACCCGTGCGGCTGTTATTACTTAGCCACGAGCTCCTCAAATAAAATTAGTAATTAGTAAACTATTTCATCACCACTGGCCTCAAAACGGTGAAGGCAAACATCGTGAGTAAAACCGGCATGTCCTAGAACCAAATATTTGAAGACATGACATGTGACATCTACCAACACCTACTGGGCCATCGTGGTGGATTACGGCCCACTCCCTAAAGCACCGAGAGGAGGCCTGAGTACCAGCTGTGGAAAGATTATAGGCCAGTTATAATAAATACAATTTATGACCGGGGAAGAGACCAGCCGGTCTATTCTCAAAAATATCACCGTGAAAATATAGGTCAAATGAGCTTGAAGTGAAAACTATGATCTTACCTGACGCCAGGAATCTAGGAATTGACAGCTCTCTTCAAACTCAGTTCACCACTCTGCTCTAAGCTCTAAGTGCGGATTTCACCAATGAAATTGAACGCGTTCAGCACGTCTAAACGTGTTCAAGAGCTGTCAGTGTCAAAATTATTATGGAATATTGTTCACGGACAGCTCTTGAACGCGTTTAGATGTGCTGAACGCCTTATCCACTGAGACAACATCTCGGTGCATCTCCACGTCGGCTTCGAGGAAGTATTCCCAGAGACTGCTTACCTCACGGTTGTCCAGGGTCTTAGCATTTAAGAAGCCTCGACCTCCACACTTCCGCGGGATATACAGTCTCATCACCGATGAACGTGGGTGATGCATCCAATTTATGGTCAGCAGTGTGCGGACCCTCCTATCCAGGGCGTCAAGTTCCGTCTGGGTCCATTTGAGTATGCCGAAAGAGTACATCAAAACCGGCATGACCCAACCGTTGAAGGCGCACCCCTTGTTTCCGCCTGATAAAAGACTATACTTTATTCAGGCGGCCAAACAAGCGCTCCTTCAGCGATTGCTTCATGTCAGCAGTGTTGATACCTAACGCTTCCGACATACCCAAATACTTATAGATTTCGATTGAGGAGAGGGATTTTAGGTGTATGGAGTCCGAGAGTTGGGTTCCCCCGGATTCCACAATCCCCCCTCGCTTTACATGCATGACCGCACATTTTTCCACACCAAATTCCATCCTGATTGCGCTACTGAAAGTTTCGGTTACCGTCAGTAGCTCCACCAGCTGCAAATTGTTGGGGGCAAAGAGTTTTAAGTCATCCATGTAAAGGAGGTGAGATATAACCAGACCACCTCTCCTTAATCTATAGCCTAGTCCTGAGTCCTCCAGCAGTGTGTTAAGAGGATTCAAGGCTAGGCAGAACCAAAGTGGACTCAAACTGTCGCCCTGAAATATACCTCGCTCGATCCTTATCGGCTCGCTATTCCTCTGAATATGTCGACATCCTGAAGCGAAGAACCGTCCTCCATTGCCCCATACATGACATCAGGAAGGTGCGTAGAGTTGCATCTACTTTATACAACTCCAGCACCCTCATGAGCCATGTATGGGGCACCGAGTCATAGGCCTTCTTATAATCTATCCAACATATCGATAGATCCCTTCGGGAACGACGAACCTGTTGGCTATGGCCATATCAATGAGGAGCAGCTTCTTAGTGCCGCGGGACCCATTCCTACATCCATTTTGGGAGGCAGACATGTAGTTGGTGTCTACGTATATGCTTGTTAATTTTAGCTCTCAAAATGGATGTGAAAACTTTATAGACCGTCGGTAACAGGTGATCGGCCTATAATTTTTTGGTTCCGCAGTACTACCTGTTTTATGGAGCAGGTGGGTTATTCCTGTCGTTACTTACGAACTGGGGCAGTGGCCCTGATTCTAAGGCTGACTGGAACTGGGATGCCAATCAGGCGTGCGACCTTTGGAACCACTTTATCCAAAAGTTGTGCAGCCCATCCGGCCCTGGAGATTTCCAGTTAGGCAACGGACGGACTGCACAAGCTACATCTTGGGGGCTGATGGTAAGTGCCCCCATTTCTGGTATTCCCTCGCACGCCCACTCGATCTTCCTAGTCCAATCTCCTTCGGTGTGATTGACAGGCGACAGAACAGATGCTTCGCCAGAACGAACACATGGCGTCATCATCTGGCAGGCGCGTGTCAACCCCACCTTGATCCAGTCGCTCCCAAGCCCTGTAAACCCACCTTTCATCGCTCTGGAATGTGCGATTCTGAGTGTACCGCTCAACTCTCCACCTGTATCGTCGAATACGGTTTGCCCAAGCACAGATCTTGTGGTCCAGGAGGTCAATACGATCTGTGACGCGGGTCAGATAATCTCGAGAGCTAATATCAGTCCCCGAGAACACCCGCCTCACAAAACGCATCACTTTAGGGCGAGTATTGCCGTCCCTGAAGCAGATTAGCTTGCCGATGAGTACTCTAGCCTCACCGATAGCTCAATTCTGCACTGCCAAGCTGGTACAGCTGGTTTTGGTCGTGGAGCTCTGTCACTGTTGGGAAATTTAACAGGAGCTACACGACATGCCGCTACAGCTGCACAGTACAAGATCGAGTGGGTATCGGCGAGGTCTTTGCTGCCGTCAAAACAATTTGACAGCAGCGAGTCTAGAGTACACACCAGCGCCTTGTTTTTCTTCTGCATGGGCAAACGAGGTAAACGTGGTCTAAGTTCAGGTGGAGTGGAGCGGTACTCCCGGAAAGCATCCATTATTATTATGTTGTTTATTTATTTTCTTTCATATGAAATTACATTTTAAAATATTTCTTACATTAAAAATATATAAAAAATACATTTAAAAAAATAAAAAAATAGAGGTCCGCTGGTGTCGGAAGCAGGGTCCAACCTACCGGTGGTTTGGGCTGCAGAGACAGGAACCTCCTCAGAATGCGAGCCGTATCGAGGAGTACTGCCTTCTGGATCAGGCTCTTGATCCAACCGCCTAACGAGAGCCTCGAGAGATGTTGGTCGAGGCCTTCGGCCATCAGGCCATTGGCCGTTATGATAATCGGCACAATGATAGCCGAGCTCACATTCCACATGTCGACGTTGCTAATTCGAGATATTTTATTTGTTTCTCTTTCTCAGCTTTCACGAGGTTCCCGTCATGTGGGATGGTAACATCGACTATCATTGCGCGGCGCGTGAATCGGTCTATCACCACTATATCAGGCTTATTGGCAACAATAGTCCAGTCAGTAATGATAGACCGATCCCAGTACAAGTAACATGGTCATTTTCGAGAACTGGGTCGGGCACATACTTGTAGTACGGTACTTCAAAATCCACAAGTTTGTATTTCAAAGCAAGTTGCTAGTGAATAATCCTGGCCACTTGGTTATGCCTGTGCAAGTACTCGCCGTTAGCCAGACGAGTACAACCAGAGATAATATGTCTGATGGACTCACCCGGACGGTGGCATGCAAGTCATTATTATTATTATTAATATAGACTGTAACTACGGCCATAATTACTGACTTCGTGCTTAGGGAGTAAGCTTCGTGTTTTCGGAAGAAGACTGAATTGCCGAACGTAGGGTAGGAAGCGCTCGGGCTTAGCTAGATGGATGGACGATATCTTCACAGAAATACTGCGTAGATGGTTGCACCTGGATGAGAGTACCAAAGGATCGAGGACACTAAACGCCCATAGACGTCATAACAATAAAACTTCTATTGCGTCTCGTTTAGTATCCCAGAAAGTGTTCAAAAGCGTGTAATTGGAGATGTCTTTATCCAGCAGTGAACTGCTGATGATGAGAATATTTATACCGTTTGACAATTTGGATTTGTATTGAACGTCTCGACATCTTAACCTCACCAATAAGTTAGGTTGGGGGAGTAGCGTGTTTGAAAGGACCAACATGGACAATATTCCTCCGGCAAAACATCTAAAGACCCACCCATTTCCAATAGTCTTTAACTTTTTCGCGGTTCCATTTGTACCTTGAGAGTAGGCATGGTAATTGCGTAACACACTAACAGTTGCAATGCCTTTAATTTTGACAATTCGACAACATTCATTGCGTTAATTAAGTTGTCGTGCTGACGAATTTTTCAAATATACATAAGAAGCAATGGATTAGGAATTTATTTCAAAATCCTTCGGATTGTGCAAAAAGTGTATTAATTAGCAATCGGGGTGCAGGTCACTGACATCCCCAAAAACCAGAATGTAGGCAAAACCACAGCACAAGCTTCTTAACCGTAATCCAGTGGATGGCACAAAACATGTACTGAGTGCAGCGGGTCTGATTGCAGCGAGTTTTAATCCCTACTAACACCACAAGCCTGCTAGTTGGGCACTTTCCAAATAATAGCAAGAATGCAGTTTGTTTTGTGAAATAATTATGCAGTCGGTGGAACTACCAAAATATTTTTCTTTGACCACGCAATTCCTGAAATCTTGGATTGGTCAATATCGTCAACCACAGCAGGTTGACGATATTGACCAATCCGAGATTTCAGGAGATTTCAAGAACCAATTAGGTATAGATTTCAAATCTATAATTCGTTGATCAACATAAAATCAACCAAGCATATAATAAAACACTATCACTAGCTGTGTGCCCATGGCTACGCTCACTTGAACTAGACTAGTAACGCCAGTAGCACACCTCAGTCGCGAAACCGTAGCAGCAACCGTAATAGTTTAATTCAACTGGCTCGCGTCATGTTCCGCTACTTGAGTTCCGCTACTCGAATTTCGCGTAGCGGAACAAGACGCGAGCCAGTTGAATTTAACTACTGCGGTTTCGGTGCTATGGTTTCGCGGCGGAGGTGTGCTGCTGGGGTCAAACCTAACCGGAGCAAATGACGTGCTCGATTTATAAGTATATAAGCGCTATAATATAGCGGTCAGAAACAAGTTGATCATCAAAATGATGAAGGTACCAGAGAAGAAAAAAATTAAGAAATCGAAGAAGTTATCAAGATCACATTTATAAAACTAAATTAATTTATATTTTACTGATAAACATCATGATACTCTTACTCATGCAGTGATAGCCTAGTGATTTGACCGTCAGACTGCCAAGTCCCAGTCTCGATTTCGAACCAAGGCACGCCACACGGCGCACCTCTGACTTTTCGGATTCATGTGTGTATTGTTTAATTATTACTTGCTTAAAAAACGGTGAAGGAAAACATCTAGAGGAAACCGACATGCCTGAGAGATATTTCTCGACGGAATGTGAAGCCAAGTCAGAGGCCCATGGGCGGCTTTAAAGCTGTGACATCACGTTAGTCACTAACCATACGAGAAGAAGAAGAAGAATCTTACTAAAACAACTGAAGTCTAGTTCTTTACTTATCGACACCACAAGCCAAAAACCATGACCAATCTTCGTGTTCAAACTCCAAAATTATTTCAGTAATTTTCGAAATATTTGCTTATGGAGGAATATGTCACTACCGCCGCTATTCCGGCCCCATTTCTCACTAAAACTATGCGAGGCACAGCCAAACAATTTTATTGGAATATCAATCAATTTTATAGGCATTTCGCCTTGAATAGTAACACTTAAAGACGCTAGAAACTCCAGGAGTTATGAATGCTCTATGCTAGAGAGAGATAAAGTGATCTTTACTGTATAGCTCTGTCTTTGTCTCGCGGTGGAGCAATGGTCTTACCTCCGACAGTATATTTAATTGCTCTTAATATTAATGAATGAATGAACAGTTAGGGTTGTCGCACAATTTGTCTGGTTTTTAAAAGCCTTAATTATTTGGTCCAGTGTCAAAGCACATGCTTATCTACTAATGTACTAATTGATGTTATTTTGGACAACTTATCACAACAGACACATATCAATCGATCGCAATGTCGCAAAACGCAATGAATGTTGTGTATGTTGTGAACTGTCAAAATGAGATTTTGACAGTTCAGGCATTCAGGCGTTCATTGCGTTATTTACGTTGTTGACCAGACAATTTTTTCAAACCTACGAAGCAATGTATTAAGAGTTTCCTTCAAAACCCTCGGACTGTGATTGAGAGAGTGTTACGCAATTAGTGTGCAGATGGAACAGTGGTACTCTCCTTAGGGACTTTATCTGACAAAAAATAAAGTTTTAATAAAGAAAAAAGAAAGAAAATACATTTATTTAGCACAGACTTGTGCCGACATCTACATCGCCACATGCGAACTACGCATCAAATACCTGACGTCACAAAAATCCTGCATCGCGCAATTAGAGTTTACCGCGCGAAATTATATAAGACTATCCGACATCAATCGTTGGGCAGTTGCCCGCCAAACACGACACCCGTCTGGTCGGAGGATTCTCCCTTTTCTATAGAGTATGAGTGAACTTTACACCCTGTTCCTAATACCTCTGAAGACTAAAAAGCACACAACACAAAATAATTATAAAACGAGTTTTTCTTATTTTTTATTAACCAACGACCATCAATCATTCAACGAAAGATTTCTCTCTTTACAGAAGTTGTTTATGTCAGCAAGGAAATGGTTTTCCCTCATGGACCACTTATGCAATGGAAGTAACGTATGCAAGCACTCTTCATAAAATAATAAAATATAGTCAAAATGGGTGCATCCCTAATGCAAGTTTTCTGCATCTTCATAATATTCTCTGTAGGTGTTATAAATATCGCTTGAATAAAGACTCGTGTGAACTACAGATGCTTGCTCCGATTAAACACAATACCTTATAAACGTTGTGTAATTAATGTTTTTGAATACGTTAAAAACATCAAGAGTTCTAAGTTTTTTCGACAAAGACTAGCCTTACTGATGTTACCTACCTCCTCCCTAACTGTTAGATTGGGTAACCACTCACCAACCAACCAATCTAATCATCCAATCCAATCAAACCAACCAAGCAACTATGGCTCTCGAAAAACCAATGGCTCTCGATAAGGCGCTGAGCAGACAGACGATGGACAATTTGGAATCGTATAAAAATCCAACGCGCACGTAGGTAAAATGCCAGGATTTCCATACGATTCCAAATTGTCGACTATAAAGAGCTGACTGTGCATGGTGTGTTGGTTTATCTACAAAAGTACTCATGTAGACTTTTTTAATGCACCCCCAATACTTACAAAACCTGTATTATCCTTGCAACAAGCCGTTATTTAAGGAAAAACAACAGTAGCACAATAAGAAATAGTCATAATGTCTTAAATATTACATAATAAAACAATTATGCTACCCACTACGTTCTCCACAGATTACAATTAAAATTATTTAAAAACTAGCCAGTAACACAGATACATTACTTAAATAATCGACATTACCCTAGAACTCATATCTGGATTGTTAAATTTATAAAAGAAAAAGTAAATTTGTGTGCGTACATTATATTATTAAACATTACGGCATTATATAATACTTTGCTGATCCTCTAGGGTTGCTAGGATTTGCTTCTTAAATACATTTTTACTAAGAAAAAGAATGTCACCAAAAATTACGAACTTCTATACAAACTTTCGTCTACAAACTCTCGTTTTCGGAATGAATTTACAAATATCCTTCATTAGTGCTCACTTTCGTTATACAGGGTCAAAATTAATTAGCTAGCAAAACTCTGCAGACGGAATCGATATCTAAACATAAAAAAAGATTTGATGATAATTTATTTTGAGGTCAACGACCGTATTTGCTGGATATATTAGCTCAAATAATAACACTACCAGCGGTCGTTGACCCGAAAATAAATTATCATCAACTCTATACCAATTTTTTCTTGTTTTATTGTGTTTAAATATAGATTCCAATCACGTCTGCGGAGTTTTGCTAGCTAATTTAATTTGACATTGTATAAGATGCGGGCCACACAAAAGGGACGTGAGACGAGGACGGGACGCAGACGCGGCGTCCTTTCACGTATCTTCATTATTCTTCATACAAAATTACGTATTTACGTGATCTGGTAAAAACATATAGAGAAAAGACAAGCCGCAGACGCGTCGCTTTTCCATCTGTATACTACTGCAATGTCTGCGTCCCGTCCTCGTCTTCTCATCTCTTCTGTGTGGCCCGCGCCTAAGGTACTCTTATACAAAATTTCATGCTTCTAGACCCAGCAGTTTGGGTTTTACGTTGTCTGTCAGTGAATTTAAGATTTTTATTATTGTAGATAAATAATTAAAAGTGGGAATACCACACAACGTTTTCAACCTAACCTCATTCTACCAAAAACTTCAAACATTCACCATTCCCCAGCAAAAGTTTTCCGTAGTTATAAAACAATAAATCCCGGCCCAAGGTTGCATACGGCCATATCTCCGGTATATGGCCGCGGATACATAATGTAATAGGTATGTAGGTCGCCTAGTCGGCGCGTTGTAAATCTAATGGCGCGGCGCATTGCGAATGCAACCAGCGGGCATACGGCACGGGATGTGTTTGGAGATGATAATACCACCTTTTTTTGGTGATATCTAAACTACAATAAACCAATATAGAGCATTGTCAACAATTGATAATGATTCATTATTTTGTAGAATGGCAAATATTGTAAACGGAGGGGATAGATCTGTCTGCAGGAGACGCCCTGGGCGTCGAGAATCGCAGGTTGATTCCCGGCTACCGTAGGAGCGGGCTTGCGGACGGTGAGCAATGGGTAGCTCGCTGTCCGATAAGGACCAGGCCCGGGTCGACGGCGCGTTGTGTTCCACGTGTGCCTCAAAGAGATGTCAGCACAACTGATGGGGTCCGCTAGGACCGATGCCTGCCGGGTTCGCGGGTAAGTCCGAAAGGGATACCGTGGCCCCTGGCAACGTACAGACAGCTGAAGGAACACGGGTGGGTTTTAGTCAGTAAGAGTCTGACACGCCCTCCCGCTCCGCCCAGAGCGGGAGAAGTTATTTGATCATTTCCCAAACAAAAAAAACAAAAAAGGGGATAGATCTGTTAGAACATCCTGTAGTGAGATTCCTGTGTTTTTTAATTTCCCATGCTGAAAGCGGCTAAACGGTAAGCTTGTGAAATGAAATAACTTTTACGTCTAGGCAGACATTCAAGTTATTTTCCTTCTTTCAAATCGCCGGTGAGTGTGACAGACATCACAGGTGATTTCCACACGAATTTAAGCACAGCGGTGACACATACATTAAATAATGGAAAAGAGAATAAAAATAATTAAAGATGTAGGTACATTAATTAGCCTTCAATCACCTACAACAATTAATTCAAAATATAGTCGTCAATAATATATCATATAAGCTGTAGCTTAACGTAGACAAAGCGGTTGAATCTGTCTACCTTTAATAAGTACTAAGCTAACAGAAGTTGGAGAACTTAGGAAATGAGATTAATATTTAATAATCTACTCAGCATCCATTAAAGTATTAGCATATTTTAATATTGAACTCATCTACGTAAAATCTTGCTATACCCAAGTCGCTTTAGCATGGCAATTACGGTCATTGCCTTTTCCCTAATAGGAACCCAAACAATAAACTATGTATAGTTTTTTGTTATTGGAACATGTTGAAGGTCACGATAGGAATTTCCAGAAATCTCAGATTATCTGCTGTCTCTTACTACCTTGGACTTAATATAATTAGGAACAAAATAAAGGTAAGTACCTATAGCTTTAATAAATCATTGAACAGAGATTATTAATTTATTTTCCCTTTTAATATAAATTAGTCTGTTGCTGAAATTTTAATTGGAATACCTAGCTTTAAGAACTTTTAGACAGAATCTTTGCAATAGATTTTAATTAATATTATTAACAATGTCTCCTTGACACCAACGAGAAAATTCTGGCATACTAATAGGCAAGCAACTACGTACAAATTAACGTTTGTGAGCACAGAACACGGAGATATCTCGATTGCCGCTGCTACAGGGCGGCAAAAAAACCGCATCCGAAAACCGAAAAATTACTTTAGTTTCGGAAGTCGTTGCCTTTGACTTTAGGATTTATTTAATTTATTTCCACAGACTTCCAAAACTAAAGTTTTTCTTCCCTTTGTAGTAGTTTTTATCATACACGGGCACTGTGTGGTGGTACCTAGTTCTTCTCTAGAACTTCGCAAAAAGCAACGACTGTATTTATTTATTTGGTAAGTACATCAACAGCAGTGCCTACATACAAAAATTAAAACAGAACAATATAACGTTATTAAACTACTGGTATGTATGCCTATAGGTATTCACAGCATTCACCACATAACAATATAAATAAGATATTTGTAAAATTGAAAATTTAATTAATTAATTTAATTGAATTAAATTTTTTGCTTGATCTTTATAAATAAGATGAAGCAATTAAAAAAGCAAAATACACAATAAACGAATACATACATGACAAACAAATTAATTTAACACAAACAGACACCATATACAGTTAGTCGTATAGATACAATTCATACATACATAGATAAATATTATAATAAGAAATATGTTTAGTAAAATTGACCTTATCAAATAATGTTAAGAATATTATGTTTAAAAATTGTTGGTTGTTACTTTTTTTTATTATTAGGAATTTATTTTATAGTTTTTGCTGTGCCCTAAAGGGTCCGTAATAGTACCTTAGCTCTAAGCCATTATAACACCTGTATACCTACATTATGGAATACAAATAAAGATATGAATATGAATATCGTAATAACAAAAAAAAATGGTATTTGAAATCTTATAAAATATTTTCCATGGTGGTATTATCAACTCCTTAGCAAGTCTGCCAAAAATTCTATTTGGCTTGGTGCAGCGCGAATACGTCGCGAGGATCGGCCCTCCCGCTCTCTTATATATTTATTATGTGACTTAGGCCCGGAGCTAGCGCACTGAATGCTCGCTTTATGTCCCAACTAAGCCGCGAAAGTTAATTGATTTATCTATCTATTGGTAAAGTGGTGCTATTCATTCGAAGCGGCAGTATTTGTGCAAGTTTATTTTAGTCGGGTGATTAATTTTCTAATTAGCATTTGCTGGAATTATAAACTTGATGCACTCGCACCCCACACTCACAAGTTCAAATATGCTGAAATAACAATTTACGTTACTCCACGTTTGAGGACACTGACTCCCAAAATAAAAACCCCGGATTAGTTTGGGTTCCCGCAGACAGGAGCGACGCGACGCGACACCAGTAGAGAAATTTACGTGAACTTTTCATAGAAATTGTAACAAGAGGGTTTCGTCATGCCTGTCTGCGGAAGCCTTTACAATTTCAGAACCTAAAGTAAAAATAAATAAATACTGTATCTATGTACCAAATACTTGTACCTAACTAGAAACTTTGTCCTAGGTAAACATAATCGTCTACAACTTCGAGTGTACGAGTCTCCAATCTTCGTGAGGGTGGGTGTGCACATGTGACATGGGCATTTGACATAACTTTCATTTTGTCCATGTTCATAAAAAGACCCACTCTTTCGGATGCTCTATACAAATGAACAACATACACTAGATACAAAATATCAAATTGAATAAATCAGAAATTTTCTCGGTCGTCTCCTAGACTACTATCTGAAGCATTGTTCCAGCGCCGCCTGTACAAAAGTCGCGGCACTCTACGTCAGTCCTCGTGTTATCTAAAAGCCTTCTACTTCTCCGTACTACCATTGTAGATCAAGCCAGAAAACTTTAAAAGCTGTAGATAGTACTTTGACTATCTTCGGTTCGTTTTATTCATTTTATTTTATCTATTATTACACTTTCGTTTAGAAAAATTTTGGATCAAAATCTGGTTTTATGTAATCTAATTTAATTTCTGCCTCGTAAGTTGCAAGAGCTACTGCTGAGCATGAGGATCTGTGTTCGATTCCCAGGTTGGACAAAGTGTTATTGGGTTTTTCCATCTAGAATTTCTCAGTAGCAGTCCGAAGTCTGGATTTGTGCCCGGTTGATGGCAATAGGCTCGCGCCATATTACATAGGATTTAAAAATAACTGGCGAAATGTGGACTGAATGATGAAACACTTCGGAGGTTACAGGCGTGGCGGTATGTGTGTGGTTAAATATTTTCAACCAAAACCCGGTAAAATTCCCCATTGAACAAAAATGTGTCGTTTTTTCCTGAAAATTTCCACATAAATATACTCTCAGAACGATACCCTCACGGATCAGACAGGTTTTTTTTACATGTTGTACATTATTTGTTGTTCCAGCGACAATAGAAATTCACAATCTGCATGTGAAAATTTCCACTATCTACCTATTACGGTTCTTGAGATACAGCCCGCTGACATACAGCAGCTGCAGATGAGCAGTCAGCTGATACACAGCGGAGCCTTAGGCTGCCTATCCATTGACGCGGAGCGAGGAAGTGCGGAGCGGAGTTGCGGACTGTGCGGAGCTAGGCCGAGTTCTCGCGACGAGTTATTTGAGCGGGCTGCAATAGCCCGCGCACGATTTTTTTCCGCTTCCCCGCTCCGCTTCCTCACTCCGCTTCCCGGTTTTTTATTTTTTTTTAAACTATTTTGCAAATCCCTGTCCGCTGAAGCGAAGCGGAGATTTTATGCAATTCCATTGGTTAATATTGGCACAGCTCCGCTCCGCTCCTCTCCTCAGTGGACAATCAGCCTAAGTAATAGGATTCCGTTTAGCACCCTTCTGGCAAAAAGAACTTGTAAAAACTTACTTTTTATCCACAGAACTATCGAACTTCAAATACAGTAACCCGATCCTATTGCTTCGCCAAATCTTATAATATTCACAACGCGTGTGAGACACGATAAACAGCTGACAACATACAGCATGTAGGTACCCTTTCAGCATAAAACATAGGACACACAAGACATGCGACACCCTTCGGCTGAAACAAATACGAAGACCAAAAAACGTTTCGCATCACTTTTGAATTTGGCTCGCCTTAAAAATGAAATTAATTGCTTGAACCTTCAGGAATTGAACCTTAAAAATAAAAATAAAATCAAATTAAAATATCTAAATAATAATATTGTCACGTATCAAAGCATAAAAGGTGTTAGTATTACAATACAAATCATAGTATGTTTCATCTATCCTAACTACAAAAATTTCATAATTCATGACTCCAAATGTTGTTCTCTACAGTTTCTGCAACACTTTTTTGATCTCCTTTACGGTTTATTTGGTATTCATATCGCGCTGCTACACTATATTCGCATCGATCAGGCCGCCGAGTTCGTGACACGAATCTGTACATCCCGTAATTGTTTCGAGATGCTGCGATACCGGTCGATGACGTCACTGATTTATGTGGCCAGGCGCCAGAGCCCAATGATTTATGGCTCCCAACGTTTTTGTTCTCTCATATTGTTTGGCGTTCGGCAAATTGGATTTGGTGGGTAATTCTGGTTTATCATTATTGTTTTGGATTAATGTTGGAGACTTCCTGAATTGTTGTACCTACAGGATATTAGCATATTCGGCATGTTTTGAATGCGGATTTTTTGTCGTGACTTTGATAATAATACCAATATGTTAACAATATTTTGAATTAAAAGAGTGTCCGTGGAGTTTCTTGCCAGTTTTTCTTCATAGGTACCTACTACGCTTTGGAATGGACAACTAGTTTCATCTTTCTGACTGACTGACTCCTTGACAATTCAAAAGTGCGTGTAATTGGTTAAATTGAAATCGCATCCCATCCCATGTTCCCTTGTTATTATTTCTATTTTTCAAGGTTGACTTGAAAAACTAATACTACAAAAGACTCTTGAGGTTCACATTTATTGGATTAGCTGGTTTTATTTTTACAAAAACATGCATTTTCGAGTTCTCCTTCCCTTCGCATATTGGATCTCAAAATCCTTTTGAATACTATTGTCAACCGACTACGGCAAAAAAATAAGACACTGAATCCTCAAATGGCTTGACCAAGATTATGTCTGAACTTTAAAAGAGACTGCGACCAGTTTGTTTCGGCCTTTCTTCTCAGAGTAGTCAGATAGGAAACGCCGACCTCATTTTTTTTTTTTTTTTGGGCCCACAGTTTGTCCGGCATGCGGCAGACATGTCCTGCCCAGTTCCATTTCAGTTTGGCAGCCTTTTGAGCCACGTCAGCTATTTTTGTTTTGGAGCGTTGTATTGTGTTTCGAACACGATGCGTTAATTTAACTCCTAGTATACTGCGCTCCATTGCTCGTTGGCAGACCTTGAGTTTGGACTTCTGGATGTTAGTCAAAGACCAAGTTTGTGCACCATAGGATAAGACGGGAAGAATACACATCCTCATCTAGCTTATTTTTAATATTTTTTTATTTATGACGTGTAAAAGTGATTCCGATATACTATTTACAGAATAAACAATTTCATTTTATTTCATTTCATTTCAGTTTTCATCTCATGGTTTCGATATTTTACCGGAAAACTGTTTCATATTATTAGTTCTCCCTAGTATTTCATAACAATCAACATTCTCGTGCCCCCATTCCAATTTATTTGGGGTCCTGGCAACATGTATTTTTCTTCCATACTTCTTAATTATAGTTTGACCCAGATCACTGTACCGCAGCTTAGGTATGTATGCGGTGGGCACGCCACAATTATGGCGATAAGTCCCCTCTTTGAGGAGTGGCTAGAGAGGCGCCACGGCGTCCTCACCTTCCACCTGACGCAGGTCCTCATCGGACACGGTTGTTTCGGGAGGTTCCTGGCATAAGGCGGGAGGAAACGCCCGGGTGTCACCACTGTGTCGATCTAGAGCGTTTGAGGAGTGGACGTGTCCAATTCTCTCCCAAAAATTACAAAAAAACTACAAAGAACTATGACCCATACACCTACAGTGATAAAAATGATTGTGGAGTGCAGTATAAATAAATAAAAAAGTGAATTAATAATAATCCGATACCACACGTGCGCCGAGGTAAGCTCTTCTCCCCCTCGCGAAAAAGAGACGGGACGCGAAATCAAAATAATTCGTCCTTGTCGCACGCGGGTAACTCCGTAGGACGCGCGGACGGCAACCGCTGATTGCCGAAATCAAGGACTCACTATCCTCCCGAGCTTGCCCGAAGAATTCCGATCCATCGCGAATACCACGAACACATCCCGAAATAAGTAAACAACAGCACTTATTCTTATTATTTTTGATTTTTCTACTCAAAAATACCTACTTCAAAATGGTAAACACCTGCGCTACCTGTGCTAAAACACTAAGAGCCAACCAATATACTAAATGTATTGAATGCGACAACTCTTACCATCCTTTGTGCGCTAAAATAACCGATTTTCGTAAATTATCAGAGGCCGCAAAGTCCACATGGTTATGCACGGGTTGTCGAAATAAAAAGCTCAACTCGAGCAACTCTGACACACATTCGGAACAAAATGAACATGACGACCACAAAAATGATACCAGCAACAGCACGTTGCTACTCAATACCCCATCCGCTGCATCGGACTCCGGTAGCCTGTCTCAACTAACGTCTGAAATAAAACTACTACGAGAAGACGTAGGCGATCTCAAATATCACCTCAAAACGCTTACAGAACACCTAACACTGTGTAACCAACGTCTTGAAGTGTCCGAAGCTAGCTTGGCCTGCGCAGAAGCCAAAATTCAAGCGCTTGAGCAACAAGTATGTGAAATCCCCTACTTAAAGGCCACAATTCAACAACTCAGTGAACAAGTACAATCACACGCCCAAGCTAACTTGAAAAACCAAGTCGAAATATTAGGCGTAAACGAAACTGCCAACGAAAACCCGGTTCACATCATTCTCACAGCGGCAGTAAAAATTGGCATAAATCTCGAAGACACAGATCTAGAATTCGTTACTAGAGCTGGGCCACGCCACAGCACCAACATTGAGAACACCACTAGCGCCCCCGTGGAAAATCACCCCCGTCCGCTGGTAGTTAAGTTTCTGCGTCGAAACAAACGTAACGAATTTCTACGTGCAGGAAAAACAAGACGCAACCTCTCTAGTGAGGATCTAGACATACCCGGTACCCTCAGGACTGTATACTTCAACGAGCGACTAACAAAAGAAAACCGGCAGTTATTTCGAGCAGCAAAGCCAAGAGCTAAGGAATGCGGATACAAGTATTGCTGGATCAAAAATGGAACCGTCAATATTCGCAAGCAAGAAGGAAACCCCGCCATCGCTATTAGGAACCAGCATGACTTATCGTGCCACTGCCCGATCTCAACTGTACAAACAGAAGTTCAGCGAGCGAGACCTGTCCTCATGTAAGCACCTGATACGTTTCTTTTTGAATTTTTTATTTCCTAAATATTTTTATTATTTGTTGTTTACCTATCTATACCTAGAAAGGCTTGCAATCAAGCACCTATTATGTTTCTCTAACTTAATAATATTTAAATATTCACTATGTTTGTTTACGGTTAATTTCCTCAAATGCAAACAAGGGCTTGTACAAAAGCACCCGCTATGTTTCTCTATAAAAATAAGTTCAAAATATTCTTACTGCCTGTTTACTATGTTTAAACTCAAATACACAAGAAGACTGGGATTTAAGCACCTGTTAAATCTATTTTTAAGTTTAACAACAATTTTGATTATTTTTAATAGCTTATTTAAAATATTTTTAGTCAAATACCTACAAGAGCTAATTCCCTTTCACCTGGTATGTCTCACTTCAATTTTTTTACTTTATAAATATATTTATTGCTTGTTTATTGTACTGAATTTGGTAAAATTGTTACAAGAGCTTGTACTCAAATACACACATCTTAACTATCCAAATTTCACACTCACATCAACGCACACTCCCCCACAAAGGTACTCGCACAATTACATACTACATAATTTGTCTTTTGGAAGATTTTTCTGTGACATAAAAGTAATGAAATCTCTTGCAACAAACTTTCTACATAAAATCACCTCACTGAATTTCGGTTTTCATCTTTATATTATAACACTTAAAAATGGCTTTACTTAGCGTATCCAACGATCTAGATGAAACCTTTAATATAGAATGTCGCACAGTAGAATCTCTTGAAAACTGCAAGAGTATCTTAAATTCTTCCAAAGACAATATTAAGGTGCTAACATATAACATCAGAAGTTATCAGAAAAATTTTGACGACTTTGCAATTGCTCTAAATCGGTTAGACTCGAATATCGACGTGGTCGTACTCACTGAGTGTTGGTTAACTGATGGCTCCATTATAGAGGACTTACAGGGATATAGCGCACACAGAACAACTAAACAAGTAAATAAAAACGGGGGAATTGTTATTTATACAAGAACAGCCTGGAGCAGCAGTATTGTTACTGTAGAATCTAACCTTGCAGACGCCGACAGTATATTAATAAAAACCAACAACAAATTAAGCCTCCTAGCTATTTACCGGTCTCCCTCTTTTACAAACACAGAGCAATTTCTTAATTCCCTTGACGCCTCCCTGTTTGATCTTAATAACCAACAAACACTAATTGTGGCCGGCGACATTAACTTAAACATAAACGATCCAAGTAATTACCAAGTATCTAACTACGCTTGTCTCATGGCCTCACACGGTTTATCCCCTGCTATCACTCTCCCAACAAGGTGCGGGGCTGGTATTGACCACATATTTATAAAATCACCTGCAATACCTTTTGGTCTCATTTGTAGCTTATCCATTACCGATCACGACCTAGCCTTGTGTAGTGTCCCTATTAACCCGGAACGCCCTAAAAACACTAAGCGCTGGAGAGTCAGAACTGACTGGACTGGTGTAGCTGGTGAGATCACTAATACAAACTGGGATCCAGTTACTAGCTCATCATGTGTAAACACTGCTTTAAACTACTTCAACAACATTATCTCACGCGCCGCTGACAAACACACAAAAAGAATTAAAATTAGCCGCAGAATGGCCAACATCCAACCCTGGGTCACTCCTGGTTTAATTAGATGCATGAGACAACGCGATAAACTTCATCTTGAATGTAAAGCCGACCCTGAAGATATCACAAAACAACTAATTTACACCAGATACAGAAACTTCGTGACAACGCTTCTTCGGAAACTCAGAAACTTACATAACAGACAGGAAATTGAAGGGAACCAGAAAAACCCAAAAAAGCTCTGGACGGTTATAAAAGATATATGTGGAACTAAAACTCTTCAAAATTCATCATCGCACCTAATTGCTTCCAGTATTTCCCCAACTTCAGCACTTGACAATTGCAATCGACACTTCGTCTCTGTTGGGGAAAACCATGCAGCCAAGATCCTATACAAACTTTCAACCACTCACCACTCACTAATAGAATCAAACATAGCTCCAAGCTCTATCTCACAATCTCTCTATCTGCATCCGACCGACGAAGAAGAAGTGTCCAACATAATACGCAACTTGAAAATAGACAGCGCACCAGGGCCAGACCAACTAACCGCTCCATTACTAATAAATTCCCGAGAAAGCATAATCAAGCCACTTACGCACATCTTTAATTTAAGTTTAGAATCAGGTGTCTTTCCCGATTCCTGGAAAATTGCTGCAGTGTCCCCTATCTACAAAAGTGGTCCCAAAGACCTGCCGGAAAACTATAGACCCATCGCCCTGTTGAGTATAGTCTCTAAAATTTTAGAAAAAATTGTAAACAAGAGATTGGTAAATTTTATAGAGAAGCACAACATTGTCTCAGATATGCAGTTCGGATTTCGCCGGGGAAAATCCACCGAAGACGCGGTGTCACTTTTGACAAATCAAGTCTCGCACCACATAGAAAATGGAGAATGCTGTGTTGGTGTCTTTCTTGATTTGGCAAAAGCATTTGATACCGTGTCACCTGGTCTGCTTTTGAAGAAACTCGAGGCAACAGGCATAAGAGGAATACCTCTAGAATGGTTTCGCAGCTATTTAACATCGCGGTATCAATATTGTAAAATAGGCAGTCACCAAAGCAGGGCACTCCCTATCACTTTTGGCGTTCCGCAGGGAAGTGCCCTTGGCCCAACGCTGTTTATGCTGTATATTAATGACGTAGTAAATCTTCCTCTCAGAAACGCTAGAGTGATATCCTACGCTGACGACACAGCCATCGTTTTCCACGACAAGTCATGGGACCGAGTGTATCAACTGGCGGAACAAGGCCTCACTCAGATAGCGCAATCCCTAGACACTAACCTACTGACACTAAACGCTAGTAAAAGTAAATATATTGCTTTCTCCAAAACAAGCTCCTCCAGTGCCTCTCAGACTAAGTCCTTAAAAATACACACCTGCCCACAGAAATACAATATTGCCTCACACCTGACACACCATCCCTGCGCATGCATAGTCCTTGAACGTACTGACACGATTAAATATCTCGGGGTAACCATAGACAGCAACTTAACATACAAAGCCCACATTTATGCCCTTTCTTCCAGAGTACGTAAACTAATACACGTCTTGAAAAAACTCCGCGACTGTACTCCTATCGATATTTTGAGAATGGTCTACTTCGCACTCTGCCAGTCAATAATGCAGTACTGTATCTGCATTTGGGGTCGTGCTGGTAAAAGCACATTTATAACATTAGAGAGGACACAACGGGCACTGATCAAGGTTGCACTAAAAAAACCTTTCAGATTCCCTACAGATCTTCTTTACCATGAGTTTCAAGTTCTCAGGGTACGACAAATATTTGTACTCCAAGCTACGCTTAAATATCACGATTTAATAAAAAAACGGCCTGACTATAGCGACATAATAAACAAGCGTGTCTTCAGAGTACCCATACCAAAAGCCAAATCCGAACTAGCTAGACGCTGTACCTATTTTTCCCATCCCAACACTTACAACAAAGTTTTGAAAATCTGCGACTTAAAAGGCTGCTCAACCACGACCTGTAAAAAAACCCTAACGTCAGCTCTTTTAAAATTATCATACGATGACACCGAAGTCTTGATATAGCACCCACACACACACACACGCATGCACACACACACACACACAAGCACACACACACATATACATACATGCACACACAAAAACACACCACAGCGCAAGTCAAACGACAACACTTGCTCTTTTACTATGTGTTCAGATTCACACGAATGTTCTATTTTATTTTCATTCATCTTTTGTTTATGGAAAATGTGTAATAATTATCAAACATTCTATAATTGTAATGTAACTTTTATAACTTTGAAACATTTCGCACTGCAGAGCCACAAGATACAAGCGACGCTTAGTTTGTGGCTCACCGAATATGTCACTTTGTATTGTTACTTTTTGATTAATAAACTTTATTATTAAACTTTATTATTATTATTATTATGTGTGGTTCGCCCGGAGGACACGGTGGAGCATACGGTGGAGGTCTGCCCGGCTTGGGCGGAGCACCGCCGTGTCCTCACGGAGCCGATCGGCAGCAGCGATCTCTCGCGTCCGGCCCTGGTTCAGGCCATGGTCCGGAGCGAGAGTGCATGGGAGGCCGTCACTTCCTTCTGCGAAGCAGATGAGGAGATGAGGCAAGATGCGCGCCCTCGCGCCTCTAGTCGCCGCAGGAGACGCTCCGGGCGTCGGGAGTCGCGAGCCGACTTCCGGCCACCGTAGGCGCGGGCTTGCGGACGGTGAGCAATGGGTCGCTCGCCTTCCGATAAGGACTAGGCCCGGGTCGATGGCGCGTTGTTTTCCACGCACGCCTCAAAGAGATGTCAGCACCAACTGACGGGGTCCTTTAGGGCCAATGCCTGCCAGGGTTGCGAGTTTGTCCGAAAGGGATATCGCGGCCCCGGCACACAGGCAACGGAAGGAACACGGGTGGGTTTTAGTCAGTAAAAGTCTGACACGCCCTCCCGCTCCGCCCAGAGTGGGACAAGTTATTTGATAATTTCCCATCCTTAAAAAAAAAATTGAAAAAATATGTGCGCGGCGAGACGGAGGGGCAGTGCAGGCCGCTCATTCATTAACGCTCACGGCGGTCCACCACTCATTTGTCAACGGTGCCCCTCGCCTCGCCGCGCATTCCTAAGGTGCTGTAAAGCGGTCTCGGTCAAACTATAGTCGCCGTCTTGGTTCCTTTCTACCCATTTATCTTCTTTCAGACAGTCAACCCATTGTTTCTTTGGTCTTCCCCTAACTGTTATCCACATTCATACTCTAAACTTTCCTCACGGCATTTTCCTCCGCATCATAGGTATTTCATGAAAATATGAGTATAACCTTGATATTCACCTCGTCGATTAGAGACAAAAGACGTGCTGACATAGTCCCAAACACTAGGACACAAAGTTGGCTTGTTGGTGACAAACTTTACAATGAAGTTCGTCGAGTACCGACTTGGGGCCAACTTGGTTCCAACTTGGCAATAACTTGGGTTATTAATCATAAACGGCTGGCATCGGACTAAGACTATAAGTGCGGTTTGGGCAAGTTGTGTGAATATGTAGGAAACATATTTTTTGGGTAGGTATGTGATTTATTTACCTACTTTATTTTATGAATGAAATGAAATTGTTTATTCTGTAAATAGGATATCGAAATAACTGTTACGTCAATTTTGTTTTTTAAATAACAGGTGAGTACGGCGTTTATCTGACTTCTCTGAGAAGAAAGGCCGAAAAAAACTTAGAGGGCGCAGTGTCTTTTAAAGTCCAGATATAATCTTGGTCAGGCCATATGAGGACCATATAGATTGGCGTCTGAAATGGTATTTTGAGGAAAAACCACACAGATTTGAGTGGACCCGTCCAGTCAGTGCAAGCATTTGTCAGTAATCGTGGAGCTCAACTTAGAACTTAAGGATCTCAACTTGACGAACAGTACCGAAGAAAGGACATTTGGATACGCCGCATAACCAACTCAAACTACCAGACCATCATTAAAAGTATCAGAGAAAGAAAAAAAAAATTACATCCATATAGTCGTCACATTCAAAATAATATAATATAGTTTACAAAGTAATCATTTACATTTTGTATATAATTTTTAACAATGTCAATGTTTAAATAAAACTGGTTTATTTAGATGATTTTACATAGTAATACAAATGTCAAGTTTTATGGTTTTATCACAAGGTTTAGCAGAGCGAGCAGCTCAATCCCAAGCTTTTTTATCTTCTAAATAATCGGAAATTTTGTAGTACCCTTTTTACAAAGTTTGATTTTAATATAGCCTTTAATTCGTTTAATGGGTAAGTTTCGAATGTCATTGGGAAGTTTGTTGTAAAAGGGTATACATTGACCCATGAACGAGTTGCTTACTCTGTGGCGAGGAGTGCAATGTACAGCAAGGTTGTTTTTATTCCTGGTATTAAATACCAGATATTTAAGACTATGAATATCGGATATTTTCTTAAAATGTTTTATATTTTTATGTACATACAATAGGTTTTCAAAAATATATTGTGAGCCTACAGTCAGAATATCTATTTCTCTGAATTTTACTCGAAGGGACCTACCTATGACCTAGGTTGTAAATGGCTCGAACAGCCCTTTTCTGTAGAATAAAGATAGTATTAATTTCCGCACAGGTTCCGCAGAGAAGAATCCCATGTGACATAAGACTATTAAAATAACTAAAATAAACAATTCTGGCTGTATCTACGTCATTTACCTGCCTAGTTTTTTTAACAGCGCAATCTGTCTGATAAGAAGGGGCTCGTGGCTAAATAAAAATTACCGCACGGGTCGATCGAAGGTTAAACTACGGTTGCTGAGGTCGTTTCGTGGATGGATGCCCATCTTTTACAGATCGAGATCCCTAGGAAAGAACGTTAAGCCGTTGGTCCCGGATGTCATTGGCACATAGATCTTTGGCAGTCGTTACGAGTAATCAGAAGCCCGAAAGTCGGTCAACAGCCTTACCAAAGGTGTAGTGTTACCCAGTAGCTGGGTTGTAGAGGTCAGATATGTATTTGCTCCATGTCAAATACTGATATTCAGCTGCATCCGGTTAGACTGGAAGCCAAACCCGACATAGTTGGGAAAAGGAAGACGATGATAATGAAAACAATTCAAAATAATAATTCTGTGTTTAATTTCTACCTCCTCTTAACTTAATTTAATAAAACAATGTATCTATAGAAAACGTTTCCGTTGTGACTTTTCCACCTATTGTTTAAGATTATTCCTAGAAGTTAATACAATGAACGCAGTGTTGAAAATTCAGACAAAACCCTACTCAAAGTTTAGAATAAGTTGGCTACCTTAGAATAACGACATGGCAGCATGGAATTAGTAAGTATCTACTGTCATGGCAGCATGGAATTAGTAAGTATCTACTGTCATCGCAGCATGGAATTATTAAGTATCAACTATCGTGGCAGCATCTAGAGGAGCTCGTGGCTAAGTAATAACAGCCGCTCGGTTCGAT
Source organism: Agrochola lota (assembly GCA_947364205.1). Classification (NCBI taxonomy): domain Eukaryota; kingdom Metazoa; phylum Arthropoda; class Insecta; order Lepidoptera; family Noctuidae; genus Agrochola; species Agrochola lota. The sequence goes on from OX376240.1 coordinate 17,672,771, forward strand.
CCAACGGGTTGAGCTATGCCTACTGGGAATGGTCCGTGGATGAGTGACCATCTTTACATACCGAGACTCTTCCGTGAATCGGAAAGCACGTTAAGCCGTTGGTCCCTGTCGTTCTGTGATCTTTGACAACCGTTACTCGTTATTCTTAAAACTGCTAGGTTTTAGTGCAAACATTGTGTTGCCATTGTTTATCATTTGCTGCAAGTCTTCTTCTCCATTTTGCATAGGTAATCCATAACAATAGAAGGTTCTGATATAGTTAGCTGATATTTATAATCTAGAAAGAAAGAAAGAAAAATTACAATTTCACATTTATAATATTAATAGGATGATTTATAACTTGCTAAACCACGCGGTTTCACCCACATAAGCTCGATCCCGTGGGTACATCGGGATAAAAGTCCTTCTCCAGATCATGGTCCACCCATGTGCCAAATTTCATCCAAATCTGTTCAGCTGTTTATGTGTGAAAGGGTATTTATAATATTAGTTAGGATTAGGATAAGTTTAGATTAGTTCTGCCTGCGGCTCCATCCTGCGGGAGTTTCCATTGTTATGATATTTTTTCCAGGAGTAGTGAAGAACACTCGTTTGGTCTATTTTAACTACTTCCACAGTATTATGTCGTATGGCATTTTACTGTGGGGTCGGGCTGGTGACATTGAATCCATCTTTATTTTACAAAAGTGAGCTGTCAGAGCCATTTATAATCTACATCGTCGCGAATCTCTCAGGGAACTATTTAAAAATATCAATATTATGACGGTACCTTGCCAATTCATTTATGAAAATATTATGTATGTAATAAAAAATCTACATATTTTTAATAAAATAAGTGATAAACATAATTTTAATACTAGAAATAAAGATAAAATAGATCAACCATTTTTCAGATTATCTAAAGTACATATCTTTTATGGGGTACAATAAAATACCTTGTGATATATTACAATTAAATGAAAGAAATTTAAAACTCATATTAAAAGTACACTCTGTAAACAAGCATATTTGTTAAAATGTTAGGAATATCGTATGATTTTACAATTTTTGTAAATATATATAAATTAATTATGTGATAGATACATGGTGCTCACCACCATGTATCTATCACATAATTAATTTATTTGTAATTGCTTCATTTTTTTTTTCATTTTTTTTTACCTATCGTGGTATAGTAATCTTATTTTAGATGAATCATCTTCACATATAATTATATAATTTATGTATGCAAAATACTGTAAAAACATTTTAAAAGAGTAACGGTGGAGTTTCTTGCCCATTCTTCTCCATACGAAAACTACCTTTTGAAAGGGGCGACTAGAATCAATTCTATTTTTTTGTAAAATTGACGTTCATAAGTGCCTTTTATGTGCCTAATTAAAATAAATTGTTTGACTATTAAAGGCTGTTGTCAAAATTTATAAAACTGTTTTTATAATGACTGAGACTTATGACGGTACTTAACTTACTAGGTAATCAGTCCCGTTCCTTGCTGAGTGGCTAATATTTGACCACGACATGTATATTATTTATATTCTTTTCGTGTGGTTAGTGACTAGCCTGGTGACAGAGTTTTAAAGCCGCCCATAAGGGTGGCTTTCCACCAGAGAAGCGCTATGCTACGTTGCTATGGATGCGTTTGATATCCACCAATCATATTCATTCGCTATGTGGACCAATACGGGACCAATAGCGTAGCGTGTTGTCCCTGACCGTTTTGAAGCAAATGATAATTATACAATACGCACATGAATCTGAAAAGTCAGAGGTGCGTGTCTAGGGTTCAAGCTCAAGACCTATGACTTGGCAGTCTGACCGTCACACCACTAGGCTGTCAATGCTGCTAATATATTATATAATAACATAAAATAACATCACGCCTGTGTTCCCCGAAGGGCTAGTCAGAGGTGCACCTATTAGTTCCCCCACATTTCGCCAGTTATGGTTTAGTCCCTTGTAATAGGGGGCGAGCCTATTGCCATCAACCGGGCACAAATCTAGACTCCAGGCTGGTACTGAGAAATTCCAGAGGCAAAAACCCAATAACACTTTGCCCGACAGGACTTATGCTCAGCAGAAGCACTTGCAACCAATGATGCATATTGCATAATCGATTTGATAAAGCATATAAACTTAAATGACGACCACCTTTTTTTTTTTGAGGGTGGGATATTATCAAATAACTTCTCCCGCTCTTCGTGTCAGACTTTTACTGACTACTTGTTCCTTCCGTTGCCTGTGTGCCGGGGCAGCGATATCCCTTTTGGACAAACTCGCAACCCTGGCAGGCATTGGCCCTTACGGACTCCGTCAGTTGGTGCTGACATCTCTTTGAGGCGCGCGTAGACCACAACGCGCCGTCGACCCGGGCCTGGTCCTTATCGGACGGCGAACTACCCATTGCTCACCGTCCGCAAGCCCGCGCATACGGTGGCCGGAAGTCGGCTCGCGACTCCCGAAGACGCCCGGGGCGTCTCCTGCGGCGACTAGGGATGCGAGGGCGCGAATCTTGCCTCGCCCTCGTGCGCTCCTCCTCCTCCTTCGCGAGTATTACTGCTTCGCAGAAGGAAGTGACGGCCTCCCATGCACTCTCGCTCCGAACCATGGCTTTAACCAGGGCCGGACGCGAGAGATCGCCGCCGCCGATCGCCTCCGTGAGGACACGGCGGTGCTCCGCCCAAGCAGGGCAGACCTCCACTGTATGCTCCACCGTGTAAATGATTACCACCTGTATTGTAATTTAAATTATCCATTATTCCGCACTACACTTAAATATTCTCATCTGAACACACTGCAAGCCAGGCTGGCGTAAAATATTCACTCAAAGAACGGTATTGTGTAAAATATTATAATGCAATAAATAGAAAACTACGTCTCCATTGAGAAAGCGCCGCTTACTACACAAAGAGCTCGTACCTTTTCACTTTAAAATGTGAAAGGGTACAGAGCAGCTGCGGGGAATAGAGAATTTGGAAATGGTGTTACGGATTTTCTAGATAAGAAAACATTGTTAAGGTTTTACTTATGACGATGGATGCTTCTAATATGGATGTTGACTGGGGAAAAAAAAAAAATTTTTAGTCCGTCAGTCAGATAATAAAAAAAAATTAGACGCGTATTTTTTGCTTTATCATTTTAATAAAAAACGCATTAAAGTTGGGGAGTTGGGGCTCGCTACGTCACAAGTCAGTATTAAATTTACCGGAGAGTGACGACATGCCACATTTTAACTCAACGTATTGCTGTAATAACCGAAGTGAGCTGCCATTCCACCAGATGCTAGGTATGGCACTTTAGAGGTATGAGGAACAGGGTGTAAAGTTCACTCATCCTCTATAGAAAAGATAGGATCCTCCGACCAGACGGGTGTCGTCTCTGGTGGGCAACTGCCCAATGGTTGAAGCCTGTATAAGTATATAATACGTCGATCGCGCGGTAAACTCTAATTGCGCGATGCATAATTTGCGTGACGTCAGGATTTTGTGTGACGTCAGGTCTTTGGAGCGTAGTTCGCATGTGGCGATGTAGATGCCGCCACAGCACTATTGATAGCTCACTTGACCTAAATTTTTACGGTTTGAAGTTTTTACAGATTAGCCCGGCTGTTATTGCCGATCTCTCTGTTTATCTGTATTACTCTGTGGATATTAATGCGGCTGACTCTCGCGTCGGTTGGAGGCTTCCTTGAATCAGATTTTGCTTTCACGCTAAAGATCTCGCGGAAAAGACGTCGTCATTCAAATTAGAACTAAATTAACTGTAAGATGTAAGGTTCATTTTTGTGTATAAGTACTTACTTTGTTTTTTGCGAAGGTGGATGACTAGGTTGCCTATTAGTTTTTCTTTGCTTTTCGCCCATAGATTGATAACGACTGACAAACTGACTTCAATCTGCCTAGCCTTTTCCCAACTTTATTGAGGTCGGCTTCCAGTCTAACCGGATTCAGCTGAATACCAGTATTTTACATAGAGCGACTGCCTATCTGACCTCCACAACCCAGTAACTGGTTAATACGGTACCCCTTGGTAAGACTGGTTGTCAGATTTTCGGGCTTTTGATGACCCGTGACGACTGTCAAAGATCCACGAATGAAAGCCGGGACCAACGGCTTAACGTGCTTTCCGAGACACGGAGGAGTCTCAGTATGTAAAGATGGTCACCCATACACAGACCAACCCCGACAAGCGTCGCTTAACCTGGCAGATCGACCCGTGCAGCAGTTATTACTTAGCCACGAGCTCCTCCTGACTGACACACTGACTTACTAACTGTAAAATTTTAGGAAAATCATCTACTTTTACAATGTTTGTAAATATGTATATCTATCACTTAAATAATTAATTTATCTTTTGTTGATTAATTTTTAATTATTTTTACCTATTATGGTATAATATTTTTTTTTAGGTGCATCGTCTTCACATAAAACTATATAACTAATGTATCTATACAAAATATATATAAAAGAGTAACGGTGGTGTTTCATGCCCATTCTTCTCCATCCGAAAACTACCTTTTGGAAGGGGCGACTAGAATCAAATCAATTTTTTTTGTAAATTTCGAAGTTCAAAGTGCCTTACAAGGGCCTATTTGAAATAAATGATTTGACTTTCAACGATGAAATCCAGGGGCCGCTTCCTAACATGTGTCAGAAAGGTGTGATCATATTTAATGGTGGTACTACCCTCAAGCAGAACAACTTTCTCCATGAGATCAACATGGTAATCGTGAAAAAAACATCAAGTATCTATAATAAACCCTTACCTCACCTTTCTTATACATAACATCAAACTCAAACTCAAAGCATTTATTTCAAATAAACAAAGTACAGGCACTTTTGAATTGTCAAGGGGTCGGTCAGTCAGAAAGATGAAGCTAGATGCCCATTCCAAAGCGTAGTAGGTACCTATGGAGAAGAACACTCTTTTTAATCATGATATGGTTACAAAATATTGGTTACATCATTCATGTTGAAATTATACGTGTGAGAACGATGCAAAACGTTAAAAGCGTCCGTAACAGAAAAAAAAAAATAAAAAAAAAATTAGCCGTGGTAGCTGAGAGATGACCAGTCCCTACTGACGGCGCCCGTTCACGAACATGACGCATGGATTAGCACCATTCAGCTCAACCATTTTGAAGGGAGCTAAATGATCCAACACACGCGCCACCGTCAGCGAGACTTTAGAGTGAGCATGGTATACTCTCAGCCGCCAGGGCACATTCAATCAATGAAAGACATACCCACTACCTAAATGGTAGCTTTATAGTCGGTACATAGTATTCACACTTGTGCTATGCAATTATACAATGCTAAGAGATTGAATTTATACAATAAAAATATAGTTTTTAAAATCTTCAGCAGTTCCAACAATATTTTCAAATGCTAATCAATTAGTTTATGCGCCCTTGTGGAGCGAGACCAGCGTTGAACTAAGCATTTTTATCAGCGATATAATCTTAACTTATAATATGCTTGGCTGCTTAGTGTGCGTTTGCGTCATCATAACATTACGCCTGTAATTCCCCAGAGGATTAGACAGAGGTGTACCTTAGAAGTCTTCAGTTATGTTTAAGTCCCATGTAATAGGGGGCGAGCCTATTGCCATTAACCGGGTACAAATCCAGACTCAGGGCCACTACCGAGAAATTCCTGATAGAAAAACCCAATAACACTTTGCCCGACCTGGGAATCGAGCTCAGGACCTCATGCTCAGCAGTAGCGCTTGCGAACACTTGATCAACGAGGTAGACTTATGCTGGCTTTCTGACACATGCTATAAAAACCTGGTGAATACATAAAGTGAGCGTATCATATGCCTGACGCAGTACGCTAATAAAGCTACGAATATTTGGACGCTTTCTGCACGTTTGATATTTTTAACCTCGTTGAAAGTAGTTAATGGACTCAGGCGTCACTTTGCGGATCCATGACAAAATACAATAGACGACATATATTTAGTAACCTAATCCGCTTAACTGTTCTTAAAGAGTCATATAGAACTCTGTAAGAAATCGACCCGTGTTTCACCTCTCAACGAGGCATCCTCAGGATGATGATTGATTTGTTGCGAACCGGGACCCGACGTGTGGACACGTGTCGATTTCTTACAGAATTGTTTCCGACTCTTTAAGAACGTTTAAGCGGATTAGGTTACTAAATATACGTCACCAATTTATTTATTCTTTTCTTTGAAAGTATCATTCGTAATTATTGTCCGTAAAATTCTTTATTTTTCCATGATACACAACCAACAAATCTTTACACTGCGATTACTCTCAATAAATCCTATCAACCTAAAAATAAGAATCAACATTTGAAAGCGGAAACTCTCTTCCACAGGACTTTAATATATAAGCCAAAAAGCAGTGAATGAATTTTGAAGGAGGGAACATCAAAATCTGTGGAGCGGGCATTGTGTTGTATAAAATATTCAGCGGCTCGACTGCGGGTAGCTTCGCGTTATGATTGTAGCTTAACTCAAGTACTTATTGAGGTACTTTTGGGAAATCAGTATTGTGGTTGTCATTTACTTTTTTGGGGCATGTTGGTTGGTTGGACGTTGATTGCAGTGTAGCTACAGAATTACAACCTTCATAATAATAATAATACCAGCCTATTACTGTCCCACTGCAGGGCAAAGGCCTCTTCTCATACAAAGAAGGCACGAGCATTGATCACCACACTTGCTCAAAACGGGTTGGCGATTTCAAACGTATATTTAACTATAAGTCCAGGTTTCCTCACGATGTTTTCCTTCACAGATGTCAGTAAAGCCCAACATAAACGCTGCGCAGATATTTATCACAGTATAAATAAGTAACAGATTTATGTCTTGATAGAAAACGACCGAAACGACGCACTTCGAAATCTTAGTGTACGCAACAGTATTGAATGTTCGCAGTTACGCACGGACGCGGAAGGTTTATCCACCGAGCGGCCGTAGCTAATTATTTCATGATCACTGCCGAGACATAATACTGTTACTTTATTAGACTGTGGTTATACTTTGAGTATAGGAGATGGAAAGATATTTCAAACACTTGCTGACAAAAAATGAGGCCGTCTAAAAAAGTGGCTCCACGGTCTCCGCTGAAATACTACAGACCGCCCTTGTGCTACACCATTGATTCGCATACACACACGAAGAACATGCCTCAGGGCACCAGTTCGTTGCTATTTGGGCCCAAAGTTTGTCTAGCAGACGTTTTACCTATTTAATAGATAATTGCCTCTTTTTATTTACTTCGAAATCACCACGTCATTGCAAGGCTTTTCCAAAGACTCTGTTCCACTTTTAATACCATCGTAACCCTTAGTTTAAGATGCCTCCAGCAACATTATGAGGTCCTAGTGTTATCGTTAATTCTCCTAATGGACAGGTGGAGGGACAGTGGCTAATAATTCACTAGGTTGTAACAGAAGTGTCTGTAAAGGGCTGGTCTGCTGCTTTATGGGATATCGATCATGTTTTATTTTTGTAAGAACAGCTGCCGAAATAGGGATGGTGACTGGGGAAAAAAAAACTATTTAGTACGTCAGTCAGATAGTAAAAAAATATTAGTTACGTATTTTTTGCTTTATCATATTAATAAAAAATGGTTTAGATATAACGCATTAAAGTTGGGGAGTGGGGGCTCGCTACGTTACACGTCAGTATAAAATCTACTGGCCAGTGAAGTCATGCCACATTTTAACGCATTGCCTACTCAATGTATTGCCTAATCTTTGACTACGTAAAAAAAGAAAAAATACGTGTCCAATATTTTTTAATAATGTACCTGACGGACATCCCTATTGTATGACAGTAAACAGCGTGTTCTGGGAAGATGTGGCTTTTTATAAACCTAAAGTCCATCTTAATCCTTTTTCCAATTGATGTTATTTTCCACTTAAACAAAATATATTAAGTAAAATTTTTTTTTTCCGAAAACTCGTAGGAATTTGTTGTTCTAGGCGTATTTCTATCATCTTTCACACAGTCCATCCATCATTTTTAGGGTTCAGTACCCGATGGGTGCCAAACGGAACCCTATTACTAAGCCTCCGCTGTTCGTCTGTCCGTATGTCTGTCAGCGAGCTGTATCTCGTGAACCATAATAGGTAGACAGTTGAAAATTTCACAGATTATGCATTTTTATTGCAGCTAACAACAAATAATAAAAATTAAAAATTAAAGGGGTGTCTCCATACAAAAAACTTTTGATTTTGAAAAAATAAATTTTGACCCTGACATGTGGGTGTCATTGTCTAGAGCTCATCAAGTAGAGATTATTTTTTTTTATCTTCCAAAATGATGAAATTGGGGGCCGTAAAAGTTGTCAGTTTTAGTCCACTTTTGCACGAGCTCTATCTCAACAACTAAACAAGTTAGGAATTGGAAACTTCTGTATAGCATATACCTTATACTACATAATAATCAACAAATACGTCGATTTATAAGGTATTTAAATATGGGTGATTTTCTGCAACTGCAAAAATATTTATTATAGTATCATTATAAAATACAAATGTTCGCGATTTTCATTAACATGAAAAATAATAATGTTCTTCGTTTAGTATTTTAATTTATTTGCTAAATAATGTACGGTGGTACGGAACCCTTTGTGTACGAGTCCGACTCGCACTTGACCGGTTGTTTTTATTGTGGTATTTATTTATTTTATTGGTATTCCCCTACTCTATAGCCACATTCATACTCATAACTAGTCACATGACGTTTTCCTCAATCATTCTTTCGCATTACATACCATGACAACTGATTACCACAAAACTTTTCAATCACAGGCGCCACTTTTTGATACATTCAGGCTCTTTGTCTACGGTACGGGTTTTTTACGGAACGTCGTATAAACCGCGCCATAGAAAAACATATCTGCCAACAAGCTTCCATAGTGATCCACACAACACTGACGATCGTGCCTAGACACGGCGTATAAACAGCGCCGTAGAAAAAACATATCTGTCAACAACCTTCCATAGCGATCCATACAACACTGACGACCGTGCTTACACACGGCGTATAAACAGCGCCATAGAAAAACATATCTGTCAGCAAGCTTCCATAGTGATCCATACAACACTGACGATCGTGCCTAGACACGGCGTATAAACAGCGCCGTAGAAAAAACGTATCTTTCAACAAGCTTCCATAGTGATCCATACAACACTGACGACCGTATCTACACACGGCGAATAAACCGTATTCACGGCAGGAATAACGTGTGTGTAACGTGGCCATAAACTTAAATCATCGATCTGTCTCTCTTGTCTCATCTCAACCGCAATTATGCATTTTAATAGTGTTGTATAAACGGTCGATAGTATCTTGCAGTGAGGTGCCCGTGTTAAATCCGCTTCGTTCCACTGAATATTTTATAGAGCTGTGACGTGCTATGCTGGGCGCCCGCTGTAAATTATGGGGCTAGTGTTGTGCGTAACCGGTTTTTGTCGATAATTTCATGTGTGAATATTTAAATTACGGTTCACGAGGAATGTATTTTCAGACTTTTGTACAGTCCTTTCATAGTTATTTTACCTCTGATTTTGCATATCACAGTGTAATAAGATTGCTATTGGGTTGCGGCCATTGACAAGTCTATCAAAATCACAGTGATCTTTATATTCGCTATAATAAGGTTACTATTGGGTTGCTATTGTCAGAGTTAAAATAACTGTGGAAGGACTGTATCTGTTGTTAATAGCGTCAGAATATTCCAATAATTAGTATATATATCTACCAATAATTTACCTGTGTACCAATAACCGTTATAAGAAGGATTGTTATATTATTGCCATTCTTGGCAAACAAATAGGGATGTTGACTGGGAAAAAAGAAGAACTATTTAGTCCGTCAGTCAGATAATAAAAAATATTAGACACGTATTTTTTGCTTTATCATATTAATAATAAAAAAATATTTAGATAAAACGCATTAATTGGGGAGTGAGGGCTCGCTACGTCACAAGTCAGTATAAAATGTACCGGAAAGAGACGTCATGCCACATTTTAACTCAATGTACTGCCGTAATCTTTTGATTACGTAAAAAAATAAAAAATACGTATCCAATATTTTTTGATAGTCTATCTGACGGACAAAAACAATTTTTAGTCAACATCCCTATTGGTAATCGCATTTTACTGTTGCCAGCCAACAGAAAAATCAAATAAAAATAAAAATTTACAAGTTATAACACCAACACGTGAAGAGGACGAAAATAGATTTAAAAAAATAACTTGAACATTTTCAATTAAACATCCAGAGCATTAGAATTACCGGTATCTTACCGGTAATCTGTCGAAGTCTGGCACCACATTTCGATGTAAAAGTTGCCAAGAAAATACTTGGTTTCCAAGAATTAATAGATTTACCTGATATATCCGTCTCAGTTCCCTGAAATATACGGTTCTCACGAGACCAGAGAAATCTATGGACTGCACTATTTTCAACCAATACTATTCGTATATTTTTCTTTTATATCTTAAAGTAGGGAATATAAAATGGAACCGCTGGATGGTAAAGGTGTAGAGGAACGTGTGGGCGGGTGGAAACTGGCGGAAACTGATACGACTTTTGCAATATTATGAAGACAGTGCTGTCTTACGGTGGACGAAAACATCGTGAGGTAACAAGCCGGTCTGTAAAAATCTCATCGTTAGAACTTAGGCGAAGTGAGTTTAAAATGAGCTGTCATTTCACCTGATGCTAGGAAACTATTGACAGCTTCAAGCTCACTTCACCGAAGTTTTCACAGTGAGATAGATTGATAGAATACCCTTGTGTGTTTTTAGTTTAATGTTTCATTTCCTGTGCGAGTCTCATTATATACTTTTTCTTTCTTTCTTTATTATGTGCACCATAAAAGTTACAGATTTAAATGTAGTGTGTTTGAGAGTGTGTGTGTGAGTGTGTGTGTGTGTGTAAGTGTTTCTCAGTTTTTTAGAGAATACATCGGCTGAACGAAATGTTCAGAAATTACCAACACAACGGAAAAAAACAATAGACGACGTTTATTTAGTAACCTAATCCAATGACGATTGACTTGTTGCGAACGCGGACACGACATATGTTCCTACGTCAAGCGCCATTCGCAACAAGTCAATCGTCATCCTGAGGACGCCTCGTTGAGAGGTGAAATCACGTGTCGATTTCTTACAGGGTTTTTTATGACTCTGTAAGAACAGTTAAGCAGGTTAGATTACTAAATATACGTCGTTTATTGTATTTTATAATGAATTTTCGCAAAGTCACGCCTGAGTCAATTAACTAACACAAAGGAATCAATGCAATAATTAACCTTTTTGGCGCAGTCGTGAGGAACACACTTATTTTGAAAAGATTACTTCCACTTTTAGTTTGTTTGTATTTTGTGTTTCACGAACTGTGTCCAAGTAAACGTTTTGTTTCTTTCTTTCTTTCAAAACCACCCTTCCCGGTTACTTCTCGATTTGACAAGGGGCCTCAAAACGGCGCCCAAGGGGGAACGGCTTTTTCTAGTGAGTTAAAATTACACCTAAATACTTATCTGTTGGTCCAGTGATGGTGACTGAATCGTCGCTTATAAAATAGCTGGATAATAACAACACTTAGCAGACCAGCGATCTTGAAAGCACCAAAGATCAGTGCCGACGTCCTCATACCATAATCCTTAAATTCCCTTTTACGACTACCATGTAAGGCGAAGTCATCCTATCCTTTTCCCAACTATGTTGGAGTCAGCTTCCAGTCTAACCGTAAGCAGCTGAATACCAGTATTTCACATGAGCGACTGCCTGTCTGACCACAACCCAGTTACTGGGTAATATACCGCTTACGATACCCCTTGGAAAGACTGGTTGTCGGACTTCTGGCTTTCTGACTACCCGTAACGACTGTCAAAGATCTACGAATGACCGGTAATGAGCCGGTACCAACGGTTTATTGTGCTTTCCGAGAACCTGATCGACCCTTTGGCAGTTATTACGAAGCACGAAGCTTAGCTACGAAGCAAAGGCGAAGTCATTGGCAGTATATTTTCTGACGGAATTCATACGCTTTCATGATGTTTTATTCAAACAAATCAGCGTCATAAGATGCCAAACACAGTTATAAAACAAACTACAAAGTAACATAAACTAAAGAAACAAAATAAGAAAGTAGTCGTTGACGCTTTGTTCTCCATGTCTCTCATAAAATATTCACATAAAAAAATTGCGAGGAATCAGCGGGAAGTTTTCTCAAAAATATTTAGTAAAGAAATGCTGACTACGTATTTACCGGGCGGTTATTATCAGGCTTTTACAGAAGGAATTTTTGTCCTATTCTGTAAAGTTCATTTCGAATTCCTCATTCAAATGACCACACGCTGTTCGACTTCACTATATGCTGCACCAGTTGACGTCATCACGTCAACGCCGGCTGTCTCTGAAAACCAGCGCTGGGGTCTGTCTCGCATAGGTTCGCAGCATTATGCTGAGCGATGGCCGTTTTGCGTGAATGTGACGCATATTTCCCCCAAATTGTTATTTTCGTGTTTTTGGGTTCTTTCTTTGCGTCACGTGTACCGCAATAATTGTATTTTCTTTCTTTTCTTTCTAATCGTGGATTTATAGTGTATTATTTCATGTGTTTTTATTTTGTGGATGTGATGAGTATGTAAGAAACGCATGTGACGAAAAGAGAGATGAATATAAATTATAATGGATTGAGAGGGAGAGGGAAGGCCAAAGAAAAGATGGATGGATTGTGTCAGGAATGATATGAAAGAGAAGGGAGTGAATGATAGCGTGACGGTTGACAGGGGAGAGTGGAAGAAGAAAACGTGTTGAGCCGACCACACGGAACATGGGACAAGGGCAGGAAGATTATGATGAATCGTGGATTTATACCTGGACTATGAATTGCTTGACGATTGCCTAACAACTGTCTCATCATTTCAGCCGAAAGTCGTCCACTGCTGGACATAAGCCTCCCACAAGCACCGCCACTTCGACCGGTTCTGTACTTCCCACACCCAGAGGATTCCTGCGGCTTTCACAAGGTCATCAGTCCACCTTGTGGAAGGCCTCCGATGTGCGGTCGCCACTCCAGAACCTTTCGGTCCCATCGACTATATGTTCTGCGAGCAATATGCCCTGCCCATTGCCACTTAAGATTGGTAATTGTTCGGGCTATATCGTTTACCTTGGTTCTCCTGCGGATCTCTTCATTTCTGATTCGATCACGTAGGGAAACTCCAAGCATAGCCCTCTCCATTGGCATTTGGGTGACTTTTAACCTTCTAATAAGGCCCATTGCGAGCATCCACGTTTCAGTGCAATAGGTCATCATTGCCTGGCAACACGCACTGGGACACTGTGGTATATGAGACGAGACGATAGTACGTAGCTTCCCGAATGGTACCCAGTAGAGTAGTCGGATTCAACAATTGACCTCTTTCTCGAAGTTGAACCTACCTAACTAGAAAACTTGTCCTAGGTAAACATAACCGTCCACAACTTTGAGTGTACGAGTCTCCGATCTTAGTGAGGGTGTTACATGAGCATTTGACATGACCTTCGTTTTGTCCATGTTCATTGTGTTTAAACGTGGTCACACAACCATGTTTCAGTGCCATAGATAGATAGATAGAATATTCTTTATTATGTACACCATAAAAAATACAGATATGAATGTAGATATTTTACATAGGGTGACACAACGGGCGGTCTTATCGCTAAAAGCGATCTTTTACAGACAACCTTTGGATGGATTAAAGTAAGAAGGAGACACAATACGGCAGGTAGTCAGTGGTGTACCATTTACATACATAATAAATATGTAAATATGTATGTATTTATAAAGCATACACTTATCTATATGTGCCTTATGTCATAATTGTGCGGTGTCTTTATCGTCATTATAATCTATCCTCCAGTATCACTACTATGTCTCTTATTATCAGTCTCACCTTCATCATCATGATTCACAGCCTGACTTCACCCACCACTGAGCAGTGGCCTCTCCTTTCTTGTGGCAATTCCCACGTTTCTGAGCTAGCCTCTACCAGGATCTACCGGCGACAGTAACAATGTCATCCGCACATCTCACCACTCGCTCGGTGATGAGTCCTCTACAATTCAGGAGTTTAGTTTTGACAACCTCCTTCAGCCATTAACAAGTAGTTCTCAATATAGATATTGAGGGTTCCAGATAATGTTAATAATAATCGTGGTAAACGCAGCCAAACCTCACAGATCAATCGATTGATCCTTGGTTCTCACCTCCTTAGCGCACGTCAAACACAACAAACAGAAACTCCCCTTTTTCTCCAAAAAATTTCCGGCAGGATATTAGCCCATATCCCGTACGAACCCTGCAGAAGCGACAACACTGGTCGCTCAATTCAATAACCGTAAAACATCCCCCGCGCATGAATTACCAAAGTGAGGGTATTTCGGAATTATGACGTCATGCAACGAGCACAATGGACTAGCTTGTGTTCCCCGGGGTTGGCAGAGGTGCTACTATAGTGCAGTTTGGGGACTGTATGTTGTGGGGTTTTAAGCAGAAAAGAGAGAAAATATAAGCTATGTACTATCGAAAGTAAAAAACGTAGAAAATAGTTTCTTAAGATTGAATAAACGAGTTGAAAGAAGTAGCTACCATTGCGAAAAAATCCCCAGAGAGTACCCATAGTACACCTTAATTTTCGCCCGTAATGTTTAAGAGCGTTTATTCTGAAGGTGGGCAACGCCGCAAATAGATGTCAAATATTTCACTGTTTTGATTAATTTATCAATATTACTGTATGGAAATAAAAAATGTGGCCAACTAGCGAACTAGAATATTGATTATCAAATGCAATAATTAATATCGTAAATGTTTCGTTTTAGATGTAAAAAAAACTATTTGGAAACTTTCCAAATGCGTTTTTTCACCTAAAATGGGTACAACATCAAATTCAATGTTATAATTGCAATTAATTATTAATATTCTAGTTCGCTAGTTAGCCACATTTCTTATTTCTATTCAGTAATAGTGTTATATGAATCAAAACAGGTAAATATTTAACAGTTACTTGCGACGTTGCCGACTGTTAGGATAAACCCCCTTAAGACACATGTAATAGGGGGCGATCCTATTGCCACCAACCGGGCGTAAATCCAGCTTCCGGGCTGTTAGTGAAAAACTCCTGACGGAAAAATCCAATAACACCTTGTCCGACCTGGGAATCGAACTAAGGACCTCATGCTCAGCAGTAGCGTTTGCGACCAACGAGGCAGTTTTGTAATAATGTCAAGCATTTTTCAAAAGAGGTCTACTGGCTTGTAACACTACCGTTTCTTAAAGGTAGTTTCAGTATTCTAAGGCCGCGTCCTAAAAAACTTTCTGTTAGGCAAACCGAAATGCGTGGTCACGTCCACAGAGGGCGCTTTCCGGTTTTCTGAACAAAAAGTGACATACGAACGCGACAATTCCGTACTCGCATGACGATCGTTTTCGGTTAGGACGTAGGATACCTACCTACGTTACTCGCAATTTATAGCCGTAATGAACGAACGTTGACAATTTAAGTCGACAAAATCTATTGAGCTGTGTGTTAAAACCTGTGTTCACAATGACAAACACAGCGCAATGAATGTAGTCCATCCGTCAAAATAAAAGCGATTGATGTTGAGCACGCAAACCATGAGCTAGCGTACGTAAATTAAGTATGTAATTCAAAACTTATTCATTATTTAAATATACATTACAGGAGTAGTTTTTTATGCATTAGTTATTTTACAATTCATTATTTTATGTTATGTTTTTTGGTGGAACGGAACGCAAACTGGAAGCGTCTTCGGAAATGCCGGAAGTGACCTCAAAAGGCATGTGAATAAATATATTTTCTTAGTGAACTGCTTGAATTCTCACGAAGGTAAGTTTGTAAATAAATGCGATTTCGGGTTGAATAAAGCACAAAAACAATTTGATTTGGGGCTAAAAATCTTTAAATAACAGATGTCAACAAAGCAGTAACGTGCCAAATGACGTCACAAAAACGAACGTGACCGCGACAAAAAAAGGACGTTTGAACAGTAGTAGTTTTTTTTTTAATTTTCATAATTTTTTTGAGCAAAAAGCAGTAGTTGAATTTAACTTTTAATACTTTTCTAAGGTATACCTATCACTTTTTTATTGAATTAGTGAAAAAAAAACATGCATATTCCCTATTGTCCATGAGACCTTTTGTATCGCAGTGGTAGGCACAATTACAGGTCAACATATTTATCCTCATAATTTTATGCGACTTATCAGGCGCTAATAAATTTCTATGGCTATGTCATTTCATAATGTACCATCAAAGAAGTTCATATCTAACCAGTTTCAAAACAAAATCCCGTGAACACGATGACCACATCTGGTACCGGCTCGGTGCTATAGCCGCCGAGCGCTGCAAGCAAGAATAGTCTTTACAGTGGTTAGATATGAACTTCTTTGACGGTACTTTCTAAGTTTATTTTGGATATCACTGATATCCTGAACCCTGACACCTGGACTTATCAATTTATGTCTGATATTGCCAATCCGTCTTGAGCAAACGTGGTGATCAATGCAGCTCGTGCCTTCTCTATATGAGAAGAGGTCTTTGTCCTGCATGCTTAGTATAACCCTCAGAGTAATAACTAAAGCATAGAGGGAGCGTGAAATTTCAGTCTAGTTAAACTGTTTATACTTATGACACATTCAGTGTGAAAAACAAGGACAGATATATGGTTATAAGGGTTGCAATGCTGTCCACTTTTTTTGTCTCGGTAGTGATGTGCCGTATTTTGCAGAGGTATCGATATTAATTTATTTTAGACAGGTAATTTACTTATTGAATTGAATGTACGTTATTGTCATGTCATACATTCCATTGATGATAAAATCAATGAATACATTGTTTTTTTTTTAAATGCTCTGGTTCCAACAGGCTTTTACATGTTAATCCTATTCTTCTTCTTGTCGTGTGAGCTGCAAGATCTATCAACCAAACACTGATGTCAGTTTTTTTACCGCTTTCAAAGCTCCAATGTAAGTAACGACCATTAGTTTGCAGCTTATCGTTCCTTCCAAAGCATGAAACCATCTTACTTTTCTTTTTACCGACTTCTAAAAAAAGGTTATCAATTCGATACGTATGTAAGTATCTAATATTGTTGGAATTGCACAATATTCATATATGTTACTCTATGTGGGCTTCTAAATACCTACGTGTGCCAAATTTCATAAGTGTATCTTATGTTTGTCCACGCATTTCTCCGAAACTCGTAATCAGATCGTAGTCATTCTTATTTTATTGGATTAGGTATCTCTCAACTTGGGAAACAGTACAAGTTTCATAAAAATCGGTTCAGCAATTGTCAACATATTATGGAACATATAACCGAACTCCTTAACGATAAACAGTACGAATGTTTTGACTTAATATAGAACTTACTCGTCTTTTTGTGATGGTGTACCAAGACTAACAAGAGAAAAATAATAAATTTTGCACAAAAAATAAACCGACTTCCAAAGCAAAACACTAAAAAGCAAAAATAACTTTCGTTTCAGAATTCCGTGTCACAAAACGACAAAAAAATAAGAGGTAAAGATACCAAAAAAAAGATGTTCGAAAAAAAGGTAATTGTTGCTTTTTAGTGTTTTGCTTTGGAAGTCGGTTTAGTTTTTGTGAAAAAGTTGAATATGGAATGGATACAATCGGATCAAAACGGATTTTTATTTAATATTTGGGTATAGACAATAAAATAAAGAGAGGAGAAGAAAGCAGTTTAAATTTAAATTATCTTTATAAGCAAAATAAAAATATCTTTATCTTTAAATTATTCGATTTTTAATCGAATAGTTAAACTGCTTTCTTCTCAAACTCAAACTCAAAGCATTTATATCAATTAAACCATTTACGGGCACTTTTGAATTGTCAAGGAATCGAATCCAAAGCGTAGTAGGTACCTATGGAGAAAAATGGGCAAGAAACTCCACGGACACTCTTTTAAATAAAATAAATTGTTACAAAATATTGGTTACATCATTCATGTTGAAATTATACACGTGAGAACAATTCAAAAATTTTGATCAGCCATGGAAGCTAAGAGTTGGCCAGTCCCAACTGACGGCGCCCGTTCACGAACATGACGCATGGATCAGCACCATTCAGCTCAACCATACAATAACATATAACATTTCTGAAAACAACAAAGAAAACTAACTTGGTGTGTTGTGTTTTATCTACTATACTTTATTTATAGCCAAAAATACATATCAATATACATTAGGTAAAGTATATAGTAAAGTAAATAATTGGTAAAGGTTAACATGTTCACAGTCTCCATACAAACCTTTTATTCGACACCTTTTTTTTGGTGGGAAATTGGCAAATAACTTATCCCGCTCTGGGCAGAGCTCGGAGGGCGTATCAGACTCTTACTGACTAAAACCCACCCGTGTTCCTTCAGTTGTCTGTACGTTGCCAGGGGCCACGGTATCCCTTTCGGTCTTTCCCGCAATTTTAGTCGACCCCTCACGCCTGCAAAAAAAAACAACTAAAGATACAAGAAAAACATTTTTTTTTCACGGAGCTTTGGGGCACAGAACTGTAAACGTTTTGTGATAGGTAAAAATTAACGCGAATTGACCACTAAGTGAGCGCACGTGAAGATGGCTTTACTTACCAAAAATAGGGGTGGTACGGCGCCAGGTTTAAACCTTCTCCATTTATCGCTACTTACAAAGCAGTCGTTCATAAAATGTTTAGAACATACGCTAAGCTATGCTTAGTCCAATAATGTCTGGCTCTTGGAATCACTTTACACTAATTTTCTTTCTCATTTGAAGGTATACTGAAAAAGAAAACGATACCTTTTCCAATTTATCGGCATAAAATTATCATATCGATAAAAAGTATCTACATCACTAGCATAACATATCCTTACCATTTAACAATTTATTTTTTTGGAAATTAAAGGCTCGTGCAGACCAGCGCGACTTGTCGCGCGACGCGACACGAACAATACAAATTCTAAGAAAACTTCACAGTATAACAATAACCGGTGTCGCGTCGCGCGACAAGCCGCGCTGGTCTGCACAAGCCTTAATTCGCGGTCACAACATAATTTGTAATAAAGATAGTTTGAAGAGATCATTATCATTCTAATATGTATGTTATTAGTGATGACGTCCAAATATTTCGCGTGATTTTATAGGAAAACTTTAAAAAAACACGTACCAATAAAAGCTTACAAATTCATTGTTTTCTTTCCGTTACGAATGTGATTTACACGATAACACAAAACAAGCCATGTTAACAGCCTATTGATATGTCCTTTGCACCTATTTTTTTGTTGAAAATTGTGCATGAATCTATAATTTTGAATAAAATAATGACCAACACCTCAACCAGCACACGTACTGAAATTCACGACGTACTCGTAATATACGACTAAATCCAATACTTTGTACGGTTAACCGTGTACTAAGTAACTATTGTGCTTTTTTTAATTGGTCGTGTAATAAGAGACCAACTATGACCATTTGACAATTTCGGAATGTCCATTTAGTTTTAAGCATAGATGAATGCATATGCATTTGTCTCTTTTATGTGTACAATCTGCGCCATAAGAGAGAAGAGCTTAGATATATCGTAATTTGTCTCTAATTTGTATGCTCCCTCTATGCTTTAGTTATTACTCTGAGGTATAACCACAATAGATACGGGTTTTGTCGACAGAAGAATAGACAAAATGACAGATAAACAATCACAATCCGTCATTTTGTCTATTCTTTCGTCGACGAAACCCGTTTCTATGGCAGTGGGATAATAATAGGCTGGTATTATTATTAAATATATCAATCTGCTTAGCCTTTTCCCAACTATGTTGGGGTCAGCTTCCAGTCTAACCGGATGCAGCTGAATACCAGTATTTTACATGGAGCGACTGCCTATCTGACCTCCACAACCCAGTAACTGGGTAATACGATACCCCTTGGTAAGACTGGCGTCAGACTTTCGGGCTTCTGACGACTCGTAACGAACGACAACCGGGACCAACGGCTCAACGTGCTTTCCGTGGCACAGAGGATTCTCGGTATGTAAAGATGGTCACCTATCCACTGAACAACCCCTGCAAGCGTAGCTTAACCTGATGGATCGACCAGTGCGGCTGTAGACAAAATGACAGATAAACAATCACAATCTGTCATTTTGTCTATTCTTCCGTCGACAAAACCCGTTTCTATGACAGTGGGATAATAATAAGCTGGTACTATTATTATTAATCATTTATTTCGGAATAAAACATTCCATACATTGTTAGTAAATACTACGGTTTTGACGAAAATGCCATTCAATGGTTCCACAGCTACCTCAGTAACAGGAAACAACTTGTAGAATTGCGTTTGTCGGATGGTACTACCTTGACTTCAGCCCTTAGTTCTATAGAAAGAGGCGTTCCTCAGGGATCAATTTTGGATCTGATTCTTTTTATTCTCTACTGTGCAGACATATTAAAATGCCTTCAGAAATGCAAGTATCATATTTATGCCGATGACGTCCAACTGTATTTATCTTTCAGTCCAGATGATTATGAGGCGGCCATAAGAGACCTAAACGACGACCTAGAAAGAATCGCCGCATGGTCTAATGAAAATTGTCCGGCATTAAACCCATTGAAAACCAAGTATATGTTGTTTGGTACGAGGCAGCAGTTGAAGAAAATACCTTCAAGCCTTAATTTAACCCTAATGGGTGAGCCTATTGACCGTGTGAATGAGGCGCGGAACCTTGGATTATGTATGGACAACAGTCTTAGGTTTGAGAAACACGTTGCTAACTCCGTCAGAAACTGCTTCTATCGTCTGAAACTGCTTTACAAAATGGGACCGTTCTTGTCTGAAAAGCTTCGCGAACAGCTAGTCGAAACCCTTGTTCTGTCTAAATTAAATTACGCTGATATAGTTTACGGCCCACGTTTACTGGCTCGTACCGATCGACTTATACAAAGAGTCCAAAATGCATGTGCACGCTTCTGCTACTCTGTTCCCCCTAGAAGTCATGTCACCCCCTTTCTTAACAAACATTTTATTCTCAAGATGAAGTCGAGACGAAAGTTACGTCTAGCGTGCCTGCTTTTTGGTGTCGTTAAGTCAAAGAAACCGAAGTATTTGTACGACAAGTTTAGTTGGATGGCTAGTAGACGGGATTGCGCGCCCAGGCAATGTGCACAACAACTTTCAACACAGTCGCATAGGACAGCAGCTTTCAGAGGCACTTTCCGATACGCTGCATCTTAGGTCTGGAATAACATCACACCACCAATAAGGGTACTAGGCACTATCCACACGTTCAGAACACGTTTACGGCAGTATCTGATAGATTCGCAACAGAAACTAGAAATGGTCGCCCTAAATGTTTCACTTATATGAAATAATACTTAGCTTAAAACATAATTCCTGTTGCGTCATAACAATATATTTGGTATGATGGTAGCGCACGCTCGGTGATTTTCCGTCCTTTGCTGCCTCAAATGTCCTCGACTCGACGGCGCTGCTGTGCCATTCGCGACGCCGACGTGCCGTTGCAGTTGTGAGACCTGTGGGAAACATAAACGGACACATCACTTCTTTTTTTTTTTTTTTCACCACCATCAGGTACACTATTCAAACTTAACGCGTTGTTTTCGTACTTACCCATTGTGCCTGGCCTACTTGCGACTGTGAAGCACATAGCCGTAGACGATGCTTTGGTGTATGTGTACATCTTTCAAAAATGCATAACTAGAAACAAAACGGAAAGGAGCATTAATAGGTTATTTTTACACTTACACGAGACTAGCAAATACAGATCAGCACAAGAAAATTATGGTAATAAATGAATGATGCTTACCATCTTTTATTAACAGCGTACCTACTTTATCTATTGTTATATGTACTTCACTTTGTTATTACACATTCTTCACTATTTTATTATTATTTATAACTATTCATATGTTTTATTCAAACACCCCACAGTCATTTTTTGCCTGTCTTAAAAGTAGTAACCGGACAATCGATAGACTACACGACACAATTACCCTTTTCTACAATTTATGCTTTCCTATAGTTAAAGTAAAAAATACTTGTAAACAAGTGAAAAATAGAGGACTCACCAAGGGTATAAAAAGATGCTGCATTAAAAAACGAACACTATACTTGAAATACCATCTTTATAAACATAACAAGAAACAAAACAAAAAGAATTATGAAAACTATACGCAAATCTTGAAAAAATGTATTCACAAGGCTCAGCAGATTAATAGCTTAAACTATATGAAAAAGGCCAAAAACACAAGTAAAGCCGCCTGGAATATGATTAAAACAAACACAGATAGTGATATGACGAGTGCCTCTGAAATTGACAAAATTAATGCTAATAGTAAAATTTATGACAATCCGAACCAAATATGCGACTTATTTAATGACTACTATATATCTCAAACAAAACCGACCAACAATACTCATAAAAACATGCAATATGACATGCCCACTCCTCAAAATCCTAAAAGCATTTTCCTTACTCCGATAGATGAATCAGACGTATATAAAATAATTCATAGTCTTAGAAATACCAACTCGACTGGGTATGACGACCTGAACACTAAAATGTTAAAAATGTGTGCGCCGAGTTTAGTATCCCCCTTAACCCACATTATAAATATGTCTCTGACAGAAGGAGTATTCCCAACGCGTTTAAAAAGGTCGATTGTTAAACCACTGTATAAGAAAGGTGTAAAAACGGACATGGGTAATTACCGCCCAATAACTTTAATTCCAATCCTATCCAAAATCTTTGAGAAAGTAATGTGCATCAAAATAGAGAACTTTTTAACAGCATGTGATATAATTAAAAAAGAACAATATGGTTTCAGAAAAGGGAGTTCAACTGCTCTGGCATGCTTTGCGCTAATAAAACATATAACTGAAAGCTTAAATAAAAATTCTAAAATATGTTGCGTATTCCTCGACATGACGAAAGCCTTTGATTTTGTCTGCCATAAAACACTACTTTCAAAGCTTGAGCACTATGGAATACGAGGTAAAGCCAATGACTGGATCAAAAGTTATCTTTCGGATAGAGTACAATGTGTGGAAATAACAAAAACTTGTAAAAATCAACAAAACACCTTTAGGTCAGAATATAAACAAAATAATTATGGCACGCCCCAGGGTAGTATCTTATCCCCAGACCTCTTTAAAGTATACATCAACGACTTTCCCGAAGCGATAGGGAAGGAGTGCATACTATTCGCTGATGACACTACAATAATTATTAAGAGTGATAATTACAAGGATTTAGAAAACGAAATCGTCGAAGCTATGGATAATGCAATCGGCTGGCTAAACAAGAATAACTTAAAAATAAATATGACTAAAACAAATATAATACAATTTCAGACATACAATGCAAACATAAATAAACTAAACATTCTTTATAAAGATTCTCACTTAACCACTGTCGAAAATTGTGTATTTTTGGGTATAACAGTCGATAAAAATTGTAATTGGAAACCACATATAAATAAAATTATTGTTAAAATAGATCGATTTATATATGTCTTGAAAAGAATTAGACAAACAATTAACTATGACAGTGCAATGTTAGCGTATCATGGTTACGTATCATCCATACTTAGATACGGTATTATAATATGGGGTAATTCAGTAGAGTTTGACAGAGTTTTCAAAGCTCAGAAAAAATGTGTCAGAGCAATTTGTGGAGCTCATTTTCTAGACAGCTGTAAGCCACTATTTCAAAAACTAAAAATTTTACCTTTGCCATGCTTGTATATCTTTGAAATGTGTATTTTTGTTAAGAGGAACTATAATTTATTCGAAACTACCATTACCAGACCAAATTGCCGATCATCACGCCATAAAGATAGACTTCAGCTACCACCAATAAAACTAACATTATTTAAGAAAAATACATACTGCATGGCCATTATAATATACAACCATTTACCAAATAGTGTGCAAGACCTACCGCTGACAATGTTTAAAAGATATATTTTCAAACTGCTTCTACTGAAAAGTTATTATACGATTAAGGACTATTTAGAAGATAAGTCAATAGAATCTGTAGTTTGTGAGTTAAAATAATTGACATTATAAGTATGTATAAATTTGCACGCCATCGTTTTGGCAGGATATGCAGAAACAAAATTATTGTAACACCATTATGTACCATATTCTAGCAAATAAATATTTTTGATTTGATTTGATTTGATTTGAATCAACCCTTCCCAATATGCTATTCAGAAGGCTGCTGGAGCTGCCCCGCACGCGGCGCATCAGGGAAGCCTCTTGTTCTTACTATTGCCCTAAAGCAGTCCGTGCTGGCCTTAGCAAACATACCTGATACGCTGCAAAAGCGAGGCATCCCCAACAGCATCCTCAAACCATTATAAACCATTATTTATTATTTCACTATTTTTAGTCGCTAGTAAACTTATTTTCTTTCTTACCTTTACCTAAACTTCTATTTCCAAGTCCTACATATAAGTTCAAACATCAAACAGTTTTCGTTCTCCATATCCCAGGCATTGTATTACGTTCGAGCTCGGAGCCTTATGTAAGAGAACGCGCGTATTCTGACCCGGTGACAACAGAGCACATTCCTGCTTCTAACTGAACTGAGTTACTACGACTGGTATAAGATTTCTAGGAGTTTGAAATACTAGATGGAGGATAGTTGGTTAAGATTTTAATACGACTTTGGATTTTTTATGAGAATGTGTTGTAAAGGTTGTTTTTGGGAACCAATTTGTAACCTTAACATAAACATAATCAGCGTATTCAAAATTCAAAAGTCATTTATTCAAACTAGGTTGAGAATCAGACACTAAATTACATAAGACAGTCTCCCAAAACGCCCACCCTTCGCCACTTCCTAGTGCGTTAGCTGGGAAGAAGAAGTGGCGAAACAAACTGTCCAGCAGTAATATAATGTTCTTACTGCTGGGACTGTGAGAGCGATGGGCCGTAATCCACCACGCAGGCCCAGTACAGGTTGGTAAATGTCACATGTCTTCAAATTTTTGGTTCTAGGACATGCCGGTTTCCTCACGATGTTTTCCTTCACCGTTTTGAGATCAGTGGTGATGAAATGATTTACACAAAGTAAAGCACCTGTCAGAATTCGAACCTTCAACTCGTAAGTCGCGGCCGTTACCACTGGGCCATCACTACTCTACCCCACCTATTTTGATGAGGGCAGAAAATTATCAAATAACTTCTAAAGGGCGTATAAGACTCTTACTGGCTAAAACCCACGCGTGTTTTTTCAATGTTGCCTGTACGTTGCCAGGGGCCACGGTATCCCTGTCGGGCTTTCCCGCGACCCCGGCAGGCATCGGTTCTAGCAGACCCCTTCAGTTGTGCAGACATCTCTTTGAGGCGCGCGTGGAACACAACGCGCCGTCGACCCGGGCCTGGTACTTATCGGACGGCGAGCTACCCATTCCTCACCGTCCGCAAGCCCGCGCCTACGGTGGCCGGAAATCAGCCTGCGAGTCACCTCTACCCCACTCCTGACTGTACAAACGTTAAAAAAGCTTTCTGAATTACATGCCTAACAGCCTGACTATAAACGTTGCTAAATAACTAATTTTCTCGTGCTTCTTAAAGTGTTTGCTTATAATAATGCCATAGTTTGCGGGGCAGATTGTAAAGGGCACGAGACGGCAGGTACTACAGAATCATCACTCGTAGTAAAAGCTTAACACGGCGAAGATCGAAACCCATATTAGGGTTCCGTAGCCAAATGGCAAAAAACGGAATCCTAATGGATTCGTCATGTTTGGACGTCTGTCCGTCCGTATATCACAACCACTTTTTTCCAAAACTATAAGAACTATACTGTTGAAACTTGGTAAGTAGATGTATTCCGTGAACCGTATTAAGATTTTTACACATAAATAGAAAAAAAAACAATAAATTTTGGGGGTTCCCCATACTTAGAACTGAAACTCAAAAAAAAAAAATCATCAAACCCATACGTGTGGGGTATCTATGGATAGGTCTTCAAACATGATATTGAGGTTTCTAATATATTTTTTTTCTAAACTGAATAGTTTGCGCGAGAGACACTTCCAAAGTGGTAAAATGTGTGTCCCCCCTGTAACTTCTAAAATAAAAGAATGATAAAACTAAAAAAAATATATGATGTACATTACCATGTAAACTTCCACCGAAAATTGGTTTGAACGAGATCTAGTAAGTAGGTTTTTTTTAATACGTTATATTTGCTAAATATTGTACGGTGGTACGGAACCCTTCGTGTGCGAGTCCAACTCGCACTTGGCCGGTTTTTTTTAATACTCTAGATCGGGTTCCAAGAACATTCTCAATCGCAGCGTTCAAACTGAGCTCTATAAACGGTAACACACTCAACTGAAACCTACTAAACATCTCCATAGGCTAGTTAGCCTTTTCCCAACTATGTTAGGGTCGGCTTCCGGTCTTACCATGTAAAGTACATGGAGCGATTGCCTATCTGACCTCCACAACCCAGTATCTCGCTAATACGATACCACTTGGTAAGACTTTCGGGGTTCTGACAGCCGGGACCAACAGCTTAACGTGCTTTCCAAAGCACGGAGGAGTCTCGGTATGTAAAGATGGTCACCCATCCACGGACCAACCTCGGGAAGCGTAGCTTAACCTGATAAATCGACCCATGCGAATGTTATTACTTAGCCACGAGCGCCTCAATAAAACATCTCCATAGTAACAAACATTATAATACCCAATACTTCAAAGGAAACGACGCCAACATTTCCTTAATCAACTAATCCCGTAACTGTTCGCTTCTGAACGTCTTTCGCGACATTTTGCCGCAAGTATTACATTTATTCGGTCTGAGAAAGGTTATCCATTAAAAACCGCGAATTGGGTCTTGATGTTGTTTCCTATTCGCGACGGGGAGGCGCCCGAGTGGCGCCGGGGGCAAAGAGTAAAATTTTGGAGTGTGGAGAACAGATGTGACACCGACAGTTCAAATTCTTTGAACTGAAGAGACAGCTGTAGAGTTTGTTGCGCCACTTCGTCTTCCCAGCTAAAGCACTAGGAAATGGTGCGGGCGTTTTGGGGGACTGTCTAAAGTAATGTAGGCGTTCAAAAAGTGCTGATTCTGCCACAGTAAATTAGCATAACAAAATTGCATCTTTAGACTTACGACGATAAATTCGTGTGGTAGTGTAGGTAAAAATCTTTTCAAAATCAAATCAAAGGTAATATATTCAAAATAGTAGCCTAGTTTGAATATATTACCTTTGATTTGATTTTGAAAAGATTTTTACCTACACTACCACACGAATTTATAGTCGTAAGTCTAAAGATGCAATTTTGCTATGCTAATAAAAATCTTTTCAAAATCAAATCAAAGGTAATATATTCAAACTAGTAGCCTAGTTTGAATATATTACCTTTGATTTGATTTTGAAAAGATTTTTACCTACACTACCACACGAATTTATAGTCGTAAGTCTAAAGATGCAATTTTGCTATGCTAATTTACTGTGGCAGGTCACAGAGATACCCACAATATAAATGTAACACCTACCTTGTATCTTTGTACACAAATAAACGATTTAATTCTATTTTCTGTGCCATGGAAAGCACGTTAACGTCAGCACGTCCCGGCTGTCATTCGGAAATCTTTGACAGTCATTAAGAGTAGTCTGAAGCCCAAAAGTTTGACAACCAGGTCAGATAAGCAGTCGCTCCATTTAAAATACTGGTATTCAGAAAAAAAACTAGGCAGATTGAGTCACATAAAATCAATCCATATCGTCATATTAACAGCCAGGAACTCTCTCCCTATATGGCTTTCTTAAGAGCGTATATACAGAAAGTGGGCAACGTCGCAAATAGCTGTCAAATATTTCGCTGTTTTGATTAATTTGGCAATATTACTGTATGGAAATAAAAAATATGGCTAACTAGTCAACTAAAATGTTGATTATGAAATGCAATAATTAATATCGTAACACCGAATATTTCGTTTTAGAGGTAAAAAAAGTATTTGAAAACTTTCCAAATGCCTTTTTTACACCTAAAACGGTTACAATATCAAATTCAGTGTTATAATTGCAATTCATTATTAATATTCTAGTTCAATAGTTAGCCATAGTTCTCATTTCCATACAGTAATATTGCCAAATGAATCAAAACAACGAAATATTTGACTGCTATTTGCGACGTTGCTCACTTTTTGGATGAACCCTCTAAAGGCCTAATGTAAAGTAAGTAGGTAGTACTTTCAATGTTGAGTAAAATATCCCATCTACAAAATTTATCTTTGGCGCGCGTCTCGCTGTTATGCGCTATTTTGTATAAAATTTATCGCCATATGTAACAATACATCCACACCGAAAAACGAACTACATTTTCCCTGCAATAAGGTGTTTTTTGCTTCGTTGTGTAATAAAATTTGGCTAGTATTTGTTATGGTAAGTAAGTTAGGCGTAATGCGCGCACGTTTAGAGAAAGATATATTATTTGTGTGCCTTGATTTTTGGCTGAGTCCCGTATAAATAGCAGAGGAGCAGAGTGGGCAAATAGATCCTTGAGTTAACATGTTTTTTTTTGAGGTATTATCGATCAATACATCTGACAATAGACGATAAAATAAAAGGTTTACATGCCATAGCATTGGGTATAAAAAGATTTCAAAGTATCGCCGTGAAAGCTTACGTGAAGTGAGGTATCAATTGTGTCAATTCCTAGCATTAGGTAGAATGAAAGCTTACATTACGTACCAAAGTTTCTAAGGAATATATATAAATGTTTATACTCGTATAACCTGAAAAATAAAGAAACAAAAAGAAAGTGAGTGCGGTTATCGGACGTCATCGGACATTGTCGGTTGAAATAAAGTATGCCCTCACTCTTCGTTTCTCAATTCAAGTCATCAGTTATATGACTAATGATTATGCTACCTTTGTCAATATACTGCAGCCCTTCAATTATTAAATCAGTGGGCAGATTAGACTTTATATTATTTACAAAAAAACATGTTTTGATAAACTTCCCACCGCATCCCTTGAACTCACTGTGAATCAAATGTTGTACAGATGTTATACTGTTATTGCACTAAGACTTCGTTCCGGACACATCCCGTGTAATAAGTACTTATACAATACGACACAAATTAAATATAGCATCGGCAAAATTCGTAAAACCGAGCATCATCCGAACTGAGTGCGTCTTCAAAATCACCAATATTTATTACTGCTTTAGGTGAAAATGATCTTTACGCAAACGCAATGACTTTCAAAGTCAAATTCAAAAACGTTTATTGCGAACTAAGTGTACAATGTTGGTGTTATCTTATGTTAGTACTTATGACTTAGCAGCCTTTTACAAGCATTGCAATTATCATTCGCCTGCCCTTATCATCCTTAATTAGCATGCATTAAACATTATTTTAACATTATTATTATTATTTTGGTCACATAACCAAATACATTAGTAAAATTGAAATGAATGTATGTAAATTTTCAAATTAATGCTACATGTAAGTTGTGTCGTACTGTACCTTACGGCAAAATCAACATCTTAATTGTAATTTTTGTAGTAATTCCGTTGATGATGTGTCCGCACGAGGAATTGACAAATAGCTTGGATTGTAGAATTAGAGAGATAGGTTACTGTAATAGTGCTCTAGCTGTGCCATTGTCTCATGCAGCTATAGTACCTACTTTATAAATTAGCTTTGCTAAGGTTTTGTTAAATAGGAATAGGAATTAGTTTGATTTTGTTAAGCCAACCTGGGCGGCATAATCGCATGTGCGACAAAGCGCTTTCATTTTGAATAAAATTAAGAATGCTGGTAAAACGGTAGGCTTAAATATAATGAAACGATTATGGACCCTGTCGGGCACAGCATTGTGGGAGAGATGAGGAAGTTTATATTATTTATGTAATCTGGTAATTGCTTTTTTTTTTCTTTTATATAAGTTTCGCCGATGCACGACGTTCAGAAATCGCGCTTATGACAATTAATGCCAGCGCAAAATTTGCGTCTTGTCGCTGCAACAAGACGCATGCGACCGTCGCCGTTTGTGCACGTGCACCGTGGGTCTAGTAGTCGCTGCAAAAAGTAGCGAGTAAGTGCGACTGACGCAGCCTGTCGTTGCGACTCTACAACCCGACGTCAAGCGTGCGGAGCTTTGAACGAAATGTATGAAAATGGTCGGCCGCATCCTGCCGTTGCGTCGAGCTGTCACAGTCGCATGTCACATAGAACTTATGCGCCATATCTTAGTCCAACGAGGAAGTTACTAGAGAGAGAAAGAGAGATTGTGAGACGTGATTTGACAACAAAGTAAAAAAAAACTCGTTAAAACCTGACCCGGTACTGGGCGATTACGTTGAAATCGTCCGGCGAACGGACAGTAATTAGTGACCGATGAAAAACATCCGCATGTCACCTATCAATCCGGGATTATTTCAGCTCTTTATACGACACAGTTACGATACGATTCTTTGAGCTTCATCCGCTAAGAAATTATTGCTTTTGCAGGAGGAGGAGTCAGAGAGGATTAATATACATTACATTACCTAACTCAATTTTAATCAAACCATTTACAGGCACTTTTGAATCGTCCAGACCAAATAAAAAATCACGACAGAGCGCTGCGAACAATACAGGGAAGCATGCCAAAACTACACCTCCGCTCTGTGCATACAAGCTCACACGCACACATTTACAAACCTTTGCAATGACACTACAATCAAACTACACCACACAAAGTGCACACATGTTTACGAAACCTTCTCGTCACTGTTGACAGCGGTCTGTCTTAGTTTTTTATATAGTCTGAGGGGCGCCACATCCTACTAAAATCATAAATGCGAAAGTTTCTGAGTATGGGTGGATGTATGGATGTTTGTTACTCTTTCACGCAAAAACTACTGAACGGAT
Source organism: Agrochola lota (assembly GCA_947364205.1). Lineage (NCBI taxonomy): Eukaryota > Metazoa > Arthropoda > Insecta > Lepidoptera > Noctuidae > Agrochola > Agrochola lota. The sequence goes on from OX376240.1 coordinate 17,703,720, forward strand.
TTGGATGAAATTTGGCACACAGATAGTTTATAACCAAGATTAACACATATAATACTTTTTATCCCGATCTTCCTACGGGATCGAGATTTAAGCGGGTGAAACCACGGGGTGCTGCTAGTCTATAAATAAATACACACGGGTGTAAACCCCGAAGGGTTAGGCATAGGTATACCGGTAGTACAACCACGTTTTGCCAGTTATGTTTAAGTCCCATGTAACAGGGGGCGAGTGTATTGCCATCAACGGGGCAAAATCCGGACTTCGGGCTGCTACTGAGAAGTTCCAGATGGAAAAACTCAATAATACTTTGCCCGAACTGGGAATCGAACCCAGGACCTTGTAGCGTTGTGACGGTTCTCAGCTGCAAGTAGTAGTGATGCTAAAATATCACAATTAGTAAGTTCCTAACCAGATCACAAAAAATGGGGAACAACACTGTCTTTCCGGAGACGCTCTCTGATTTTGTTTCCGCTTGCAGAGCTGATTATAGCGATCCCCTGACCCTCAGAATTCCCCTGGTCGTCACCTGCCCTAACTTCGCCTGGCGCCCTATGTTTGCCTATGATGCCTACTTACAGAATATGTAATACTAATAAATAAAAATAAAAGTTCAAAATTAAAGGAGCTCCCCCCTTACAAGAATCATATTTTTAAAAATTCAAGTAAAAAAAAGTAGTGTTAAATATTGTCCGGTGGTACGAATCCCTTCGTGTGCGGCTTCGAATCGCCCTTGGACGCTTTTCTAATATAAATAAATGCAAGGCACTAAAAATAAAACAAAATATCATCAAGCCCACATTCTGTTCGCACATGCACCACAATTTCACGAGTGATTGAATTTCTCAATATTCTGGCGAGGGCCAAGCTTCCTGACGGAAATTGGAACGTCTCCATCTAGCGCACTTCCAAATCAAATACACGGTTTCTACTCAAAATTCAACACAGCATAGGAATTTACACTTCCTTACATGGAAATCAAGCAACAGACTTGAAACTGTAGAAACCTAAACCAAGAGTATCAAAAACTTCATTTTCGTGTGTCCTTGAAAGGCCTACAAAAATAATAGTAATATATTAGAATAAAAAAAAGATATTTATTCAAACCACGCTGAAAATCAGCACTTTTGGAACGTCAAAATTACTTAAGACAGTTCCCCAAAACACCCGCCCTTCAACCACTACCCCGTGCTTTGGCGATGAAAAAGTGGCGCAACTAACTCCCCAGCAGAATATTTAGAACAAATAATTATTAGTACCTGGGCTACCAAGTCCTGCTCTCGTGAAAACAGAGAATGCTTGTTTAATACTATAGGATAATACATACTAATTCCATGCTGCCATGATAGTACGTATTTACTAATTCCATGCTGCCATGTCATTATTCTAAGGTAGCCATCTTGTACTCAACTTAGGGCGACCAAGCTCTGCTCGGGTGAAAATGCGGAGAATATGTTTTTCCCAGATATCAATATTTCGCCCCTGTAAACCTTTAATGCAACTTTCATCGAAATCGTCAGAGCTTTTTTCGGGAACGTAGTTACAAATATATATATACAAATATTGCTCGTTTAATAGTATAGGAATATATACAATTTATATCTAGCCTAGTCAAGAAAACAAAAAAAACCTGCAAATAACTAAATTAAAGCACAGTTTTAATAAATACACCATCAAAAATCAGATAAACTTAGACAAATGGTTTTTTTTTGAAGAAAAAGTAAATAAAAATAAATAACTACATTCCCTCTCGTTTACCCGAAGGGTTGGGCAGAGATGTACCCATTGTCATCAACTGGGCACAAATCCGGACGACAGCTGCTACTGAGAAAATTGAATGAAGATTTTCCGGATGAAAAAACCAATAACACTTTACCCGACCCGGGAATGGAACCCAGGACCTCATGCTCAGCAATAGTGCTTGCGACCACTAGAACAACGAGGTACCTACAGCTAAGCAAGTCGCTGAATGCCTGAGAGATATTTCTCGACGGCATGTGAAGCGAAGTCAGAGGCCCATGGGCGGCTTTAAAACTTTAGTCACTCGAAAAGTTAAATTTTTCTAAAAATTTAACAAAAATAACTACTTTAGGAAGGTTCAGAAGTTCAAAACAAAACGCAAAAATAATGCCAAAATATCGTACAACCTAAACAGCCTCCCGAAATCTTCAAAAGATTGCCTATTAGCTCAGAGGCACATGCGTCGGCGACACGTTATTTGTGCTTCGTTGTGCCTAATCCATCACTAATCAGCAGGACTCATTACCGAAATGAGCGGAGAAATCTCGTAATTACAAGGTTTTCCTTCATTCATTCATGATTCGTTCACTGAAGGTCGGGTTTCTTTTGCTAAAAAGGAATGTTTTCATGTAATTTATCGGAGTTAGAACGGATTAGGGCGTGGGATTATGAGTATTATATATTTTTCTTTCTTTTCTTTTTCATCATTCTCTGCGTTGTCATTTAGATCTTAGTCCATTGGTAATGAAGGTTTTAGGCTAGGTTTAAATGGCTGTGTTGTGGGATTTTCATAACGGTACTTAAATAGTTAATTATGATTGTTTTAGGGCCAATTTATCAATACTCAGTATCATTGAATAGTTATCTAGCGTATACAATTATCTGGCTGATTATCAGGCGAACAAATATTTTCAATTATTCAATCGTAAATTAACCGAAGAATAGTTATTTGTGGTCTTTGTTAACCAACTTCACACCATCAATGTGTAGGGTACACTACATAAATACGAAAAACTTTATTCCGTCAGTCACAAATACGAATTTCAAAATACCGATGTACATAATTCCGAATGGTTCAAAATTCCGAATATAACAACTCCGACTTATCATTACTCCTATTTTTATAACTCTTAAATTTCAATATTCCTAACGTTTATAATTACTATTCTCAAAATACCGAGTTTCAATAGATCGAATAACAAAAAATCCGACTTAATGATAATTCGAAACATCAAAAATACGAATTCCGATTATTAAAATACCGATGAATACAATTCCGAAATAAAAACTCGAATAATCCTTCGCGCTTTAATAGTCACAGTTCTAACCTAACCTAACCGAAGTGATTCATCAATAATACAGGGGATTTGCAGCATGCAAGCAAGCATGCAGCATGCAAGCAGGCATGCAGCATGCAAGCAGGCATGCAGCAAGCAAGCAGGCATGCAACATGCAGCAAGCATTGTTTCTGTCACGGCTCCGGCGCTGCAGGGTTTGGGCGGCCCCACGCGAAGTTATCGTCGCAGAAGGATTTACCGCTCACCACCGCGGCTTCGGCTTGCTGACCGGCGATGCCAGCCAGCCACAGCTGCGGCGGGCGGGCCTTCAAACCACCTGCTCCTCAGCTCGCGGGTCGCCCCACCCCTCCGCGCCTACGCGGGCTTAAATTACACTCTAGGGTAGGGCAGACAAGACTGCGTGAAGTCGGTTTTGCAGCGATTCGTTTCTGTCACTAAATTTTGTAGCACAACATGTTGACTTTTAGTTTATTCGAAGTATTGAAAATCGGAATGTCGTTTTTCAGACCGAGAACCCTTCGAGCATTTGATTCTTCGAAGGTATGAAAATCGGAAAACTAACAAATCGCATTTACGACTTTCAGTAAAATAAATTTCGTTATTTTTAATAATAGACATTATAATTCTTAGGTATTATGAAATTCGGACTTTTGAAAATCGGAACATCGAAATTCGAAATAAAATATTTCGGAGTATTTGGGTGTTCCCCAATGTGTAAGCGAGATGCACAGATACAGTATTCAACGTCAATCAATCAATCTGCCTAGCCTTTTCCATAACTATGTTGGGGTCGGCTTCCAATCTAACCGGATGCAGCTGAATACCAATATTTTACATGAAGCGACTGCCGCAGTAGCTGGGTAATATGATACGCCTTGGTAACACTGGTTGTCAAACTTTCTGGCTTCTGACGACCCGTAACGACTGTCAAAGATCCACGAATCACAGCCGTTACCAACGGCTTAACGTGCTTTCCGAGGCACGGAGGAGTCTCGGTATGTAAAGATGGTCACCCATCCACGGACCAACCCCGACAAGCGTAGCTTAACCTGATAGATCGACCCATGCGGCTGTTATTACTTAGACACGAGCTCGAGATACAGTATTCAACGTATTAGACAAGAACATAAACAAATCGCATGTTTGACATTTTGACGAATTTCTTTTATTTCGTTTAAATCAGCAGATGGTCAGCAATTCTGGCGACCTTTAAGTTTTTGTTTGAAGCCAAATTAATAGGAGTGGGCACGTACTTAGCTAAAAAGGATCACAAACAAATTACAAATTACATAGAAACTTTCTGTGTGTTAACTGTGTTTTATCAACTTGGTACTAAAAGTTGAGCCTAATGGTTTTAAATGGTTAAATAATGTCGTCCCGAAAACGTAAGAAAAGTGATATTTGGGGCTATTTAAAAAGCGTCAATTGAATCAAAAACATCCATGTTTTCAACAATACAAGAGCACGAACACACGCAGGGGCAAAGCACAGTCAAAACATTATTTATTCCCTCGAATAAGGTACTAACTAGAGCTTGAAGGGACAGTTAACTTTATTCCTCAGTTACGGGTTTTAATCGTCAGAGACTGACTATCTGACTATTGAAAAATCCAGAGTCATGCTATCTATGGAATAACGCTATTCGATTCTTTATCTGAAAAATAAAAGTTCAAAATTAAAGGAGCTCCCCCCTTACAAGAATCATATTTTTAAAAATTCAAGTAAAAAAAAGTAGTGTTAAATATTGTCCGGTGGTACGAATCCCTTCGTGTGCGGCTTCGAATCGCCCTTGGACGCTTTTCTAATATAAATAAATGCAAGGCACTAAAAATAAAACAAAATATCATCAAGCCCACATTCTGTTCGCACATGCACCACAATTTCACGAGTGATTGAATTTCTCAATATTCTGGCGAGGGCCAAGCTTCCTGACGGAAATTGGAACGTCTCCATCTAGCGCACTTCCAAATCAAATACACGGTTTCTACTCAAAATTCAACACAGCATAGGAATTTACACTTCCTTACATGGAAATCAAGCAACAGACTTGAAACTGTAGAAACCTAAACCAAGAGTATCAAAAACTTCATTTTCGTGTGTCCTTGAAAGGCCTACAAAAATAATAGTAATATATTAGAATAAAAAAAAGATATTTATTCAAACCACGCTGAAAATCAGCACTTTTGGAACGTCAAAATTACTTAAGACAGTTCCCCAAAACACCCGCCCTTCAACCACTACCCCGTGCTTTGGCGATGAAAAAGTGGCGCAACTAACTCCCCAGCAGAATATTTAGAACAAATAATTATTAGTACCTGGGCTACCAAGTCCTGCTCTCGTGAAAACAGAGAATGCTTGTTTAATACTATAGGATAATACATACTAATTCCATGCTGCCATGATAGTACGTATTTACTAATTCCATGCTGCCATGTCATTATTCTAAGGTAGCCATCTTGTACTCAACTTAGGGCGACCAAGCTCTGCTCGGGTGAAAATGCGGAGAATATGTTTTTCCCAGATATCAATATTTCGCCCCTGTAAACCTTTAATGCAACTTTCATCGAAATCGTCAGAGCTTTTTTCGGGAACGTAGTTACAAATATATATATACAAATATTGCTCGTTTAATAGTATAGGAATATATACAATTTATATCTAGCCTAGTCAAGAAAACAAAAAAAACCTGCAAATAACTAAATTAAAGCACAGTTTTAATAAATACACCATCAAAAATCAGATAAACTTAGACAAATGGTTTTTTTTTGAAGAAAAAGTAAATAAAAATAAATAACTACATTCCCTCTCGTTTACCCGAAGGGTTGGGCAGAGATGTACCCATTGTCATCAACTGGGCACAAATCCGGACGACAGCTGCTACTGAGAAAATTGAATGAAGATTTTCCGGATGAAAAAACCAATAACACTTTACCCGACCCGGGAATGGAACCCAGGACCTCATGCTCAGCAATAGTGCTTGCGACCACTAGAACAACGAGGTACCTACAGCTAAGCAAGTCGCTGAATGCCTGAGAGATATTTCTCGACGGCATGTGAAGCGAAGTCAGAGGCCCATGGGCGGCTTTAAAACTTTAGTCACTCGAAAAGTTAAATTTTTCTAAAAATTTAACAAAAATAACTACTTTAGGAAGGTTCAGAAGTTCAAAACAAAACGCAAAAATAATGCCAAAATATCGTACAACCTAAACAGCCTCCCGAAATCTTCAAAAGATTGCCTATTAGCTCAGAGGCACATGCGTCGGCGACACGTTATTTGTGCTTCGTTGTGCCTAATCCATCACTAATCAGCAGGACTCATTACCGAAATGAGCGGAGAAATCTCGTAATTACAAGGTTTTCCTTCATTCATTCATGATTCGTTCACTGAAGGTCGGGTTTCTTTTGCTAAAAAGGAATGTTTTCATGTAATTTATCGGAGTTAGAACGGATTAGGGCGTGGGATTATGAGTATTATATATTTTTCTTTCTTTTCTTTTTCATCATTCTCTGCGTTGTCATTTAGATCTTAGTCCATTGGTAATGAAGGTTTTAGGCTAGGTTTAAATGGCTGTGTTGTGGGATTTTCATAACGGTACTTAAATAGTTAATTATGATTGTTTTAGGGCCAATTTATCAATACTCAGTATCATTGAATAGTTATCTAGCGTATACAATTATCTGGCTGATTATCAGGCGAACAAATATTTTCAATTATTCAATCGTAAATTAACCGAAGAATAGTTATTTGTGGTCTTTGTTAACCAACTTCACACCATCAATGTGTAGGGTACACTACATAAATACGAAAAACTTTATTCCGTCAGTCACAAATACGAATTTCAAAATACCGATGTACATAATTCCGAATGGTTCAAAATTCCGAATATAACAACTCCGACTTATCATTACTCCTATTTTTATAACTCTTAAATTTCAATATTCCTAACGTTTATAATTACTATTCTCAAAATACCGAGTTTCAATAGATCGAATAACAAAAAATCCGACTTAATGATAATTCGAAACATCAAAAATACGAATTCCGATTATTAAAATACCGATGAATACAATTCCGAAATAAAAACTCGAATAATCCTTCGCGCTTTAATAGTCACAGTTCTAACCTAACCTAACCGAAGTGATTCATCAATAATACAGGGGATTTGCAGCATGCAAGCAAGCATGCAGCATGCAAGCAGGCATGCAGCATGCAAGCAGGCATGCAGCAAGCAAGCAGGCATGCAACATGCAGCAAGCATTGTTTCTGTCACGGCTCCGGCGCTGCAGGGTTTGGGCGGCCCCACGCGAAGTTATCGTCGCAGAAGGATTTACCGCTCACCACCGCGGCTTCGGCTTGCTGACCGGCGATGCCAGCCAGCCACAGCTGCGGCGGGCGGGCCTTCAAACCACCTGCTCCTCAGCTCGCGGGTCGCCCCACCCCTCCGCGCCTACGCGGGCTTAAATTACACTCTAGGGTAGGGCAGACAAGACTGCGTGAAGTCGGTTTTGCAGCGATTCGTTTCTGTCACTAAATTTTGTAGCACAACATGTTGACTTTTAGTTTATTCGAAGTATTGAAAATCGGAATGTCGTTTTTCAGACCGAGAACCCTTCGAGCATTTGATTCTTCGAAGGTATGAAAATCGGAAAACTAACAAATCGCATTTACGACTTTCAGTAAAATAAATTTCGTTATTTTTAATAATAGACATTATAATTCTTAGGTATTATGAAATTCGGACTTTTGAAAATCGGAACATCGAAATTCGAAATAAAATATTTCGGAGTATTTGGGTGTTCCCCAATGTGTAAGCGAGATGCACAGATACAGTATTCAACGTCAATCAATCAATCTGCCTAGCCTTTTCCATAACTATGTTGGGGTCGGCTTCCAATCTAACCGGATGCAGCTGAATACCAATATTTTACATGAAGCGACTGCCGCAGTAGCTGGGTAATATGATACGCCTTGGTAACACTGGTTGTCAAACTTTCTGGCTTCTGACGACCCGTAACGACTGTCAAAGATCCACGAATCACAGCCGTTACCAACGGCTTAACGTGCTTTCCGAGGCACGGAGGAGTCTCGGTATGTAAAGATGGTCACCCATCCACGGACCAACCCCGACAAGCGTAGCTTAACCTGATAGATCGACCCATGCGGCTGTTATTACTTAGACACGAGCTCGAGATACAGTATTCAACGTATTAGACAAGAACATAAACAAATCGCATGTTTGACATTTTGACGAATTTCTTTTATTTCGTTTAAATCAGCAGATGGTCAGCAATTCTGGCGACCTTTAAGTTTTTGTTTGAAGCCAAATTAATAGGAGTGGGCACGTACTTAGCTAAAAAGGATCACAAACAAATTACAAATTACATAGAAACTTTCTGTGTGTTAACTGTGTTTTATCAACTTGGTACTAAAAGTTGAGCCTAATGGTTTTAAATGGTTAAATAATGTCGTCCCGAAAACGTAAGAAAAGTGATATTTGGGGCTATTTAAAAAGCGTCAATTGAATCAAAAACATCCATGTTTTCAACAATACAAGAGCACGAACACACGCAGGGGCAAAGCACAGTCAAAACATTATTTATTCCCTCGAATAAGGTACTAACTAGAGCTTGAAGGGACAGTTAACTTTATTCCTCAGTTACGGGTTTTAATCGTCAGAGACTGACTATCTGACTATTGAAAAATCCAGAGTCATGCTATCTATGGAATAACGCTATTCGATTCTTTATCTGAGGATTGAAAAATCGGTCCTTAATGTACCATACACCTTTTCTCTGTAGCTCTACATTAGTAGGTACCTAGTGCTATTTATAAACCTTGTGTTGTTGCCATGTGAAAAAATCTCGATCTACAACAAGCAACAGTCACTCTTGTAGAATTATTTATTTAGGTATTTTTTATTGTACATCAGAAAATACATAGCAAAAAATAAATTTCATACAAAACGTAAAATGGGCAGCCTTATCGCTTTCTGCGATCTCTTCCAGGCAACCTTGGAATGGACAGTGTTTGCGTGGACATAAAAATTACCACAGAGATTGATGGAACCAAGTGCAGTTTGCACTTCTACGTCATGTTTGTGAACCAGTGCCGTCAGTTGAGACTGGTCACCTCTTATCTGGAACGGCTTATATTAAAAATAATTAAAATCAATTCAAAATATAAAAGTAAGATCTTATATTTTAAATTGTTTTTTTTTTTGTTTGATTTTGTTCTTACATAAAAGCAACAAGAATAATGTACCCAGGAGTTTGTAAGGTCTTGATTTAAAAGAGTGTTCTTGGAGTTTCTTGCACATTCTTCTCCATAGAGATCTACGTTTTGGAATGGGCAACTAGCTTCACTTTCTGTCTAACTGACCGACTATTTGACAATTCATAAGTGCCTGTAAATGGTTTAATTAAAATAAATGCTTTGAGTTTGAGTCACCCGATTTCTGAAATGATCAACACAAAAATTTTGTATAACACGCTGTCAAATGTCATAGAACTACTTTGACTGATTGATCGAAATAACAACAGACAATGAAAATCACTCGACTATTATATTCGACAACAGCCGGCACCTCACCATGAAAACTTAGGTGATCATTCCATGAAGAGGCTAGAGGCTGTCATTCCATGGATTGCAACTATTGACATCTCACTTCACGCTCACAGCACCTAAGTTTTGACAATGAGATATTTACATATTATTACATCGGTAGATTTTGCTTTGCTTATAGAAACATCTTCTTTTTCGGGTGGTTAGTGACTAATCTGTTGTCAGAGTGTTTATTGCGCCCATGGGCCTCTGACTTGACTTCACATGTCATGAAACATGAATTCGTCCTAATGTCCTAATTAAACTACCAACTCATCATATTGACTTACTAATCATCTCCCATCTGCCAAAATCAATTCCTCCAAATTATATTAATTAAGACAGTAATATTATTCAAAAGATTATCAGCCACCGTCAGCAGGCATACATAAACACACAAGCGTTGTTTGGAGAGCAAACTACCGCTGTGCTGAAATTAATAGAACCTGTGACCCAGATCTGTATACCTTATGATACCCTGGTTGGCGAGAATTTAAGGAGTTTCTATGGAGTATGTTGCAACAAAGTTATTATGTTATAATGGTGCACGGAGGTTGAAACAGCAGGTCAAACTTAAAACGAACTATCGCCCTCATTTAATCATTTAACAGTCATCCATACCATGTATGGTTCCCAAACAGAATAAAATAAAGGAAGTGTATAGAGTGCCGCTAGTGGCACTCTATACCTATCCGATAAAGTGCCACTATTTGCGGCACAATAGAGGCGCTGCCTCGGCCCGACTAAAGTGCCAAAAGCATTACATTTACATTGTCACTGAGTCACTGTCACTTGTTATTTTATTTGATTGTAGAGGTTAGTTTTGCTGCCCTTTGTATTGATAGATCGTATTTGTTTTAGAAAATTATATCAAAAGTCACTACAAAATGACTGAATTTATGAAAAATTCAATAGCAAATGAAAATGGCTGAAAGGTAGGTTAGGGTAGCGAGTGGAGCGAGCGGTGCCGCGGTAGCGGCTGGCGAGTGCCAGGGTCCGTTTAGGCACAAGAAAATGTAATGTTTTGGGAATGTGGTGTTTTACAGCGAACTAAGCTCAACAATCAAACAAAATAACAAGTGACAGTGACTCAGTGACAGTGACAATGACAATACAATGCTTATGGCACTTTAGTCGAGCCGAGGCAGCGCCATTATTACGCCGTTAGCAGCACTTTATCCGATAGGGATAACGTGCCGCCAGCGGCCCTCTATACACTGCCTAAATTAAATAAATAATCTGAGATTTATGTCAGGCTTAACGAAAACATCGTGGGGAATCTGGACAGTACGAGTATATAATGAAGTAAAATGATTTTATTTTCTTTATTTAGGTTTGTACAAACACTTTTACAAATCAATAATATTTTAAAAACTAGATGAGGTTGGTGTCCTATCTGAATACTCTGAGAAGAAAGGCCGAAACAAACTCAGAGATCACAGTGTCATTAAAAGTTCAGACATAATCTTGGTTAGACCATGTAGATTGGTGTCTGAAATGATCTTTTGAGGAAAGAACCACACAGATTAGAGTGGACCTGTTCAGTCAGTGCACGCATTTGTCAGTAAAGAAAACTATCTTAGTCTTACTGAGAGAACACTATCTTTCCACTTTGTCATAGCGTATGTATTTATTTTTTATTTTAAAATATTATTTTCATTAATAATATATTAGCGATATTTATTTTAGAAGTATGTATATATGTATATTGTTCTATGTTATGGGGTTTGGTTTCCGAACTTAGTCCTTCAGTGGACGATTGTGCGTGGGCCATAGCCGCCGTTGGTGGTTATTCCATCCAGCCCACCTCCCTCTTGAAGTTAATTAAATCTCCTGGTCTGTTCAGAAAATCTGTGAAAGATCTGGGTGTCCCGAGGGTCTCTGTTCTAATCTGGGTGACGCCTGTGTATTCAAAAAGCACGTGCGCGACGGTTTCTTCAGCCTCCATGCGCGCCCTGCACAGAGGACTGTCCGTTATGCCCATTGTGTGGAAGTGTTTGTTCAGCGAGTAGTGACCCGTGATCGTCCCCGTCACCAGGCGCAGGCCGTTCCTATCCAGGTGTAGTAAACGCCGGGTTAGCCTGGTATCCAAGGATGGCATGGCTTCCTTGGACTGCCTGCAGCCCGGTGTCGAGGTCCACCAGTGCTTCGCTTGAGTGTGGGTGAACTCCTGTAGCCACCTTCGTATCTGGTTGAAGGGGATAGGTACGATAGGCTCGGGTCCACAGACTGCCGTGCTGTATCCTCGTCTAGCAAGGTCGTCAGCTGCGTCGTTATATATGTATATTATTTGTCTTATTTTATTAAGTGAATTGTTTTTGATTTTATTTATTTTACTCTCTCTCTCTACTCTTACACACGATATCTAAATCTCTTTTTATCCTCAGTCCTATCGTAAGTATACTGGAAGAGATTTCTTTAGAAATAAGCTTCACCTTTGTACGTATTTTTCTGTTTTTTTCTTCTTGTCTGTTTATATGTATATGTGTGTATATATATGTTTAAATAAAGAAATAAATAAATATTCGTGCAGCTCAACTCAGAACTTAAGGAGCACAACGATTCGACGAACAATACCAAAGAAACATTTGGGTAGGCTGCATAAATTACTCAAACTACCAGACCATGATTAAAACTAACTGACAAAAGAAATAAAAACAATGACCCACAAAGTGTTCCCATTCATAATGATTTAAATAATAATATAATACATTACAAAGTAAATATTTGTGTCATTGTACTTATATATAAAAAATAATCAATGCCAATGTGTTAAGAAAAATCCAGAAATAATCTTGGTCAGATCATTAATTTGAGGACCATGTAGATTGGTGTCTGAAAAAAGACCTAGAAATCTTTGAGGAAAACCATATAGATTTGAGTGGATCTGTCCAGTCAGTGCAGGCATTTGTTAGTAATCGTGTAGCTCAACTCAAAACGAGCAATACCAAAGAAAGGACATTTGGGTAGGCCGCATATATACCATGGACATTATGGACAACCATGTTTTTTTCCACAAACTAAAATACCGAAATCTATTGTGAAACCTAAAAACAGTTATCAAAATTTGGCCTAAATGTAATTGTAAAACTAGATTCATAACTACGCATCGCTCTAAATCGAGCTTAGTTGCAGGTCACCAACCATCGCAAGACAATGTCACTCACCTTTTTTTTTAATTGAATGCTCGAATCTATATCAAAACTAAAATCATCTTCAAAACATCCAAAATAGGAAGCTTCTTAGTTTCACAGATACTGAAACATACATAGCTAGGTAACAATCAGACCGAAGGCAACTCGTCTACTACTACAACAGCAACCAAACAATTACGTTTTCTAATACAATTTGAATGAATTAATAGTTCAATTCATCCTGCCCTCTGATTGGTCGGTCCGTCAATGTCACCTCACTGCCCTTACAGCAACAAATAAATCACTACTCTAGCTTTAAGAAAATAGAGTTTAATTCAGTTTAGCTGAAATAATAATTAGAATAGGTTCTAAACCTAATTAGTCTGTTCTAAGAAGTTACGTCGAACAATGAATGACATTTCAAGCAAATTTAATATAGAGGAGTAAGTTTTAGATGTATATAATTGAATGTATATAATTCTAACTACTGAGAATATTTAATAATAAGCTTACAAATAAAATAATTCTTAAACCAATAGCCAAGTTATTCGGCTTGGACGATGGAGCAGCCTTACCTAGACAAGACTGATTAACATGTGTGGCCGATGAACGGAGAAAAGACGTCAATTGCAATAAATCGCGATCGATAGATAAATGAGCTTATGTTATGTTATCTTATGTCCCGATGATGTCAATAAACTGTTGAAAGAAAATCAGTAAAGTTTTTACAAAAAGGAACTCTTTTAAATTCAGCTGGACAACAAATCCAAGAATTTTCCTACGCATAAAAGAATAAAAAAATCAGAAAAATAATCTAACAGAGGATTATGTCAAATAGCGTTTTAAAAAAATTACTTTAAATAGAAAATTTATACAAATGTACGTGTAATGTTCGTGATGCAAAACTTGTTCAGAATCGTCGTCTTATAACTGTATTAAATTTAAAAAATCAAAATATTTTTTCTTTTTGTTTTATTGATCAAGTAAAAATAATTATATTACATCACTGTGCTAAAACCACTTACCCTCAATTATATTGAAGCCTTTATTAAAAACTTAAAATATAGTTTTTGACATTATCATTAGAAAAAAAAGAAAAAAAAATTGACAGTGGTAAAAATTGTTCAGTAGTGCTATTCCGTAAAAAACTCACCGTGAGAACTTGTGTAGGTGAAGTGAGCTGTCAACAGTGTCAATCCTTGCATCAGGTGCAATAACAGCACCGTGAAAACTTAGGTAAAATGAGTTTAAAGAGAGCTGTCATTCCACCTATCGATCCATTCTGTAAAATACTCACCGTGAAGAGTGAGGTCACGTCACTTCAAGCTCTCTTCACCCAAGTTTTCACGGTGAGATGTTTACAGAATAGCACGGCTGGTTTAGCACATGCCTCCCCCATATTCTCCCTCAGTTTCCGATGATGGCTTGCCTTTCTCCATATTTGTCCCGCTGTCGCCTTCAAGTCGTTGTCTCACCTTCGCATCGGTCGTCCTCTCTTCCTTTTGTCGATTCCATTAGCTGCTGCAAGTACTATCTGCCTGGTAACGAGCACCACTGCAGTTGTGAACCTTTTCTACTAAATTAAAAGCAATGTCGACATTATTGTTCTAGTTACTTCAATCAATCTGCCTAGTTTTTTTCCCAAATATTTTGTGGTCTGCTTTCAGCTTAGCCGTATGGATGCCGGACACACAAAACGGGTCGAAGTGGCGGTTCTTGAAGGAGGCCTATGGCCAGCAGTGGATTTCTTTCGGCTGAAATGATGATGAATGATGTTGAACTATTTACAATCAATCCGCCTAGCCTTTTCCCAAATATGTTGGGGCTAGCTTCCAGCCTAACCGAATGCATCTGAATACCAGGATTTTACATGAAGCGACTGACTATCTGACCTCCACAACACAGCTACTGGGTAACAAATTTCTCCTCGCCTCTTGGTGAGACTGGTTATCAGACTTTTTGGGCTCTACGAATGACAGCCGGGACTAACATTAGAGAATGGGCAGCAGCGTTCTCTATGCATTTTAACGTCATACTGCGATTGCCAACCCGCCTGCCAAGCGTGGCGATTATGGCAAACCCTCCATTTGGGGGAGGCCTATATCCAACAGGGGACGTCTTTCGGCTGAAATGATGATGATGATGAACTGTCTATCTGACCTCCACAACCTAGTTAGTGGGTAACACGATACCCCTTGGTAAGACTGGTGGTCAGACTTTCGGGCTTCTGACTACCCGTAGCAACTGTCAAAGATCAAATATTGACATCCGTAATCAACTTCTTAACTTGCTTTTGAGACATAGAGGGGACTCGATATGTAATGGAAGGTCATCCATCCACGAACCGACCGCGGCAAGCATAACTTAACCTTCGATCGACCAGTGCGTCTAATATTTAGCCTTGAGCTTCTCTGACTATAAAATGATAATGTTGTCTGCCAGACCTTAATGACCGCTATAAAAGTGAGTACTGTTTATCTGGAGGTCATTGAGATGCCCGGGCTTAGCAGTGAAAATGTATGAGCTACTACATTTATAAGTATAAACAACACCATAATGTACTTTTATGATCTTAATAACAAAGTTTTGATGTTTATACTAAACTTTGCTTAGTATTGAGAATAATAAGGAAGATGTTACAATGCAGATATTTGGAAAAGGACCAGTTTCTGTGCCTGTTTGCTATTGTTCCCACAAGATCTACTAGCATTAAGTTTATTCTGAAAGTTGGCAACGTCGCAAATAGATGTCTAATATTTCACTGTTTTGATTAACTTGGCAGTGTTACTGTATAGAAATAAGAAATGTGGCTAACTAGCGATCTAGAATATTAATAATGAATTGCAATTATAACACTGAATTTGATATTGTAAACGTTTTAGTAGTAGAAAAGGCATTTCCAAAGTTTCCAAATACTTTTTTTACGTCTAAAACTAAATATTCGGTGTTGCGATATTAATTATTGCATTTAGTAGTCAATATTTTAGTTCGCTAGTTAGCCACTTTTGAATTTCCATACAGTAATATTGCCAAATTAATTATAACAGGTAAATATTTGACTGCTATTTGCGACGTCGCCAACTTTTAGGATAAGCGCTCTTAATGAAAAGCACATAGTTAATTTTTGTAGGGTCATCATTCTTCTGTCCATATCCCTATTTCCCTTTTTATTGGTTGGGTTGGTGCAACACGTCTTTGATCTCCACCGCCGCCGCCGCCGTGTCAGCCATAAACTCAGAATTTTTTTCATTACTTTTTCTTTGCTTCAACACAATCCATTAGTATTTATCTTGGTCAGCCTCTTCTATTATAGCCAGTCATAAATCATCATCTAATTTCTCCGCATCACTATAGTCCAATGTCCATAGACCCATCATCGGTCTCTAAATTCCTGTAATTGCAATTTTCATAAGTAGCTGCAAAAACTATAGTGGGATTTTCCTCTCCGTACTTTTTGTACCTACTTATGAAATAATCCATAATCTGTACCTACATTTTCGTGAAGATAAAGTTATAGTATATTTATTGCATAACTGTGTACATCAGTTCTTATTTTAAACGTATTTTTTTTAGGCAAAATGCAATAGTATTTAAAGGCAAATAAATTACAAATAGATTAATAGATTACAAACAAATTACAAATAGATTAATAGATTACACACACATTACAAATAGATTAATAGATTACAAACAAATAAATTACATACGCTCAAAAACTCATGTAGATTATAAAATACATTATCAATTAACAGTTTGTTTGTTTTATCTTTAAAATTGTTCGAAGTGGACCTACTGAACATTTTTTACTGTGATTTAACTCAGAACAATATTGCAAGCAACATAAGTACTAAATCGTGTAAGGTTTAGGAAACTTTTGATTTTTTCCCTAAGCAATTTCAGAAATGACTTCCGACTAAGAGCTTTATTTATACAGTCAACATTTACTCGTGATGATTGTGAGCGTAGAAAAGGAATACTTTATTGATACTAATGACTAGTGTCTCAACGTAATCTGACGTCGTAACGTAACGGAGAGCAGTGGTGATAAAATTTTAACAGAGACAGTTGCAATATCTTATCTTTTGATTATTTTTCTTCTCCGAAGTCCAGCGGGTTGCTCACTTGTTTTAGGTAACTAGGCCCCGCTAGTTACCTAAAACAACTTGTAAGTTGTACATTTTTGCATCATTATAACAATAATTATGTCAGTTTTTAAGAAGAGAGCGGATACTGCCGTAGTACGACTTAGGCGCTGGTACGCCTAAACATCGCCCTAGCTTGATAAATCTATTTGTAACTATCTATAGAGACTTCTAGTCTCTCCATAATTATAGTGCACAAGTGTGTGCGCAGAAACAGGTGCACTCTCTCTTCCCTCACTCTCATAGTCCATTGAGACGGCAATCCGACACGACCGGAGAGAGATCAGGCGTAGGACCAACGGCTTAACGTGCTTTCCGAGGCACGGGGGTGGGTATTAGTAGTCGCCATATTCCAAACTCCGGGCTGTTACTAAGAAATTCCTATTGGAAAAATCTAATAGCACTTCGCTCGACCTGAGAATCGAACCTAGGACGTGGGGTCCTGGGTTAGCATTCAGCAACATTAATGCTGCAGTCAAGAGAATCCAAAGTAAGATGAGGTCGAAGGCACCTTTGAGAGGCAATCAAGTCGGTGCCCAGAGGCGTAAGGTCACAGCTTCTCCTGCCATACCACTGCCAGCAAATTTCCAGGACTCTGGCAGTTGGTGACTAGGACCCTGGAAAGGCAGGCAGATCGTAGTGGTCCTGAGTTTGTCATTGGGAGTTCTTCAAGACCTCAAGTACATAAAAATGAGGCACTTACCATCACTTAAAAATGACGAGAAACTTAACCGAATACTTAGGATTTGCATGGTGATACCAATCCAATTTACCCACACAAGGCGCAATCTTTTTTTTACACGATTACCCGAAACAAAGGAGTTTTATTTTTAAACAATATTAAAAATAGGTAAAATTTGTTAGTTTGTATGTAGTGTATCTTTGTAACCACTAATCCGATTCCTTAATGGAAAGCTACAGTATTGCCAAGTCGACACTTGCGGCGGACAAAAATTCCCATTATAAATAGTGCTATAGAAACCACAATTTTCCTCCCGGCTGTGACAAATCATGTCGAGCCGAACGTACATAGCGCGTCTTAAAATCGTGGGATATTTTAACATGCTGGCACGGGAGGAAATCAAACGACCAAGTCGTTGCTCCATAAGTTCTGACTTGATCTACACGATATTATTTTATTTTTAATTATTGAAAAAAACGAACGAGTGAAGCGGGCGGTGCCGCGGCAGCGGCTAGCGAGCGCTATATCCAACTTGATAGCAGTTACTTGGCTATTTAGTATTTTTAGGACCCCCAAATAGGATTTTTTTGAGATTCATAAAAAGCGGCGCAATCAATATATTATTTTATATATTATTATTTTATTTTATTTTATTTGACTTTATAAGTCAAGTTATTTAAATTTAATTTATTGTTGACATAATCTACTCATCACAATGTTTTATTTTTATGAGTTGTATTGCAATATGTGGTTAGCTAGTGACCTCGACAATTGATCATATTATTTATTGTTATTAGTAATTAACTGTTTGTTTATTTATTTTACCTCGATGGTCCTAGTTTATCATTTATAACTTCCAGTTACAACTATATGTAAGCGGGCACGCCCTTTATGCCTGGGGGGTTTTATTTAGATATTAAGTTCTATTTACGTAATTTTTTTTTTTATCTCTACCTGAGCGTAGCTGTTCTCGATGATTTTGTCTGGTATATTGGCGTGTGCTAGCTAACTAACATATGGCTAATAATTTAAATAATGTTTTGTGTTGCGTAATGTTAATTATTTTGAATATATATAGAAACTTTTTTTTTGTGTTGTTCTTCTAACTGAACAGACAGCTGTGCAGCTGGGGAGTTTGTTGCGCCACTTCTTCTTCCCAGCTAATGCACTAGGAAGTGGTGAAGGGTGGGCGTTTTGGGGGACTGTCTTATGTAGTTGACGTTCGAAAAGTGCTGATTCTCAGCCTAGTTTGAATAAATGAGTTTTGATTTTTTAAATGACTTTTGATTTTGATTTTGATTAGTGTTCAATAGTATTTAATCGAACCTCAAATAATTCTCATTTTGCATGAGAATTATTTGAGGTTCGATTAAATACATGTCATTTGTTATTAGAAAACCACTAGAGACGCGATGAAAATAGCATTATATCGATCGTAGAAACAAATAACTAAAGTCGGCGACCATTTTCGCAAATATTCTACAATTATAGCGAGCCGCCATGCCAATTTACAACCAGCTGAATTGTAAAATGGAATCGAATATTCTGCTAATGGCGGATTTGTTGCTCGTTCAGAACTCTCTGTTCAATTTAATTGCAACTTCGTTAATATTTAAATGCTATTCGGTAGATAGTACTGTTTGCATATAGAGGAGCTCGTGACTAAGTAATAACAACTGCACGGGTCGATCCATCAGGTTAAGCTACGCTTGTCGGGGTTGGTCCGTGGATTGGTGACCATCTTTACATAACGAGTCTCCTCCGTGCCTCGGAAAGCACGTTAAGCTGTTGGTCCTGGCAGTCTTCTTGAATCTTTGACAGTCGTTACGTCAGAAGCCCGAAAATCTGACAACCAGTCTTACCAAGGGGTATCGTGTTACTCATTAATTGGGTTGTGAAGGTCAGATAGGCAGTCGCTCCATGTAAAATACTGGTATTCAGTTGCATCCGGTTAGACTGGAAGCCGACCCGAACATAGTTGGGAAAAGGGTAGGCAGATTGATTGCATATTACAAATTATTCTAGATAAGTGTTATTTTACAGCCGCATGGGTCGATCGACACTTGCCGCGGTTAGTTCTTGGTTGGGTCACCACATCCATTACATATCGACACTTCCTCCGTGCCTCAGAAAGCACCTAAAGACGTTGGTCCTGACTGTCGCAAAACATACATAAAATCATGCCTGTTATCCTCGATGAGTTAGGCAGAGGTGCACCCATAGTACACCCACAGTTATGCTTAAGTCCCATGTAATAGGGGGCGAGCCTAGGACCTATAGCAGAAATAATAAGTGACGATTTATACTTGAAGGCGTAATCATAACTGAATACCTCATAGGACGTTATTGAACTCATCAATATGAACAACTAATTCTGAGAAGAATAAAAAAGCAGATTTTTTTTAAACACTCCTTTGTTGACGTCACTCCAAGACAACATGTTTAATTAAATGTACACCAAAACTATTATATGTTGTTAGTCCAGGATATAGTACATCTGTGCATGTGCCCGTTTGATCAAACCAGATCACGGAAAAAAATCTGCTGTGCCCAAGATTTTGTCAAGTTTTGCAAACATATGTAGATAAAGGTAAAAGTTGTTTATAATGATCATCAGTAAATTAACCTCGAGCTTTTCAGTTATTTCAATGTCACTTTTAAGTATAAATCGTCACTCGTTAAGCACAGATCAAACGAGCAACTACTTAGTATAAAGCTAATAGTATTTCCAGGTACAGAGCCAGCCACATTGCCCGGACCTCGAGATTCGAGATGTAGCCCTTTGTACTAAGGTTTTAGACAATTGTATTAAATGATTACAAGCTTAGGTTGAATTCAAACGAACGACATGTAAGAATCGGTGGGCGATTTTTTTCCAAAAAAGTTAAAGTATAAGGAAAGGCTTTGTGTGGGACGGTTTGGAAAGCTGAGGACGGTTGACTGTTTTTTCTTCGGTTTTGAGAGGCCTAAATACACACACAAAAATTTTCTTCTTCAATTTAAAAAATCAGGAGTGATCAGGGGTAACTTATGAAAGAATAGGTAGTAAGAGCAGTGGTGGCGCAGTGGTGACGGCCGCGACTCACAAGTTGTAGGCCATGGGTTCGAACCCAAGCAGCTTTACTTTGTGTAAATTATTCAATCACCATTGCTCTCAAAACGGTGGCTTCTCACGTCTTTAGGGTAAACTATAATTTTCACAGACAACACAACATTATTATTTTGTGTTGTGTGCCTTTTTGTCTGTGCTAAATAAATGTATTTTCTTTCTTTTTTTTTCGTTCTTTCAACAATCGTCTTCTCAAACTTGTCTCTTCAACGATTATCGGACTTACAACTAAAGTCGTTCACGTGTAATCGGCCTACCAATCCCCTTGGCAAGATATTTATGTCCCAGGTTTGATGTAAACTAATTATTTCCATTTTGATCTGAGATCTGTTGTTTACGCGTAATTTACGTAACAGTAACAGTTTTGGACAAATTATGCGTTCACCTGAGCATGGTCTGGAAAAGCTTATGATACTGGACCGGGTGGAAAGAAAACGCGCTCAAGGCAGAGCACCGGCAAGATAGTCAGATGCGATCAAGAAGGCTATTGGGGGCAGCATTTACCAAGCGGTCCACACTGCAGAAGACTGCATAACTTGGAGACGCGTTGCATGTGGTCGCGATCCTCGGCATTGAGTTGAGGGAACGACGAGGACGGCAGGAAGGTAAAGCGTATTAAACGAACATTTATAGTCGGAAATAGGTATGTATAACATCTTTTTTTTTATTAATTTAATTAATATTTATTAATTGAATTAATACGTAGGTATAGATTTTATTATTATTTTTGCCTGCATTAATTTTCCATTCAAGGACAATTTCGTAGTGGTTAAGTACTGTACATATAGGTACTTCACGTACGTTCACGGAAAGTAACTTCAAAAATAGCTGCCTCTTTGAAAATATTTGAAAGATTGATCACGTTTAGTAAGATAAGTAGTTACGTATTTCATTTTATTATTAACATTCGAAAATTGCTGACTGTCATCGTTATTTGTTCTGTATCGACAATTTTTAATACTTAAAATATTCCCCAGAAATGGAGGGGCTCGTGGCTAAATAATACCAGCCGCACGGGTCGATCGAAGGTTAAGCTACGCTTGCCGCGGTCGGTTCGTGGATGGGTGAACCCCTATCGCAAGCCCTCCGTGTCTCAGAAAGCACGTTAAGCCGTTGGTCCCGGCTGTCATTCGTAGATCTTTGATAGTCGTTACGGGAAGTCAGAAGCCCAAATGTCTGACAACCAGTCTTACCAAGGTGTATTGTTTTACCCAGTATCTGGGTTGTGGAGGTCAGATAGGCAGTCGCTCTATATAAAATACTGGTATCCAGCTGCATCCTAGACTGGCAACCGACCCCAACAAAGTTGGGAAAACGCTAAGCAGATAGAATATTCCTCAGAAATATGACAAAAACAAAAAAGAAAAACAAGATTTGTCATAAAATCATGAGCCGAACTTAAGTCGTAATTTTTCCGCGCTATTTCCACACCACGTTGACATTCTCGTTCGCACCGTACACTCATTCATTATTCACTCGTTCACTCAGACCGAGACCCAACATCCCAGTTTTAACCCCACAGGGCTACACGTCTATAATGCTACTAAATTGTAAATGACCGTTTCGACTTTGAGTGAACTTCGAAATTCGACTGTTTTAAATTATTCACGTTAAATTGCCTACGTAGTGGCTGTCGAGGTGTGTGGCGGTACAAGTAAATAATATATAAGGTCGAAGCGTTGAGAGCGTGTTTGCTAACATTTAATTTGATTGCGAAGTGATTTTAAGGTGAGCGCTATTTCTCGAATCGTTCGCGAATGATAGTTCGTTGATGTGTCTTTTTAACGGTTAAGTGGTTTGTGTTAGTTTTCGGTTCGTTTAATAAATAAAAATAAGGTTTTAAATGTTTTTCTGCTCCGTTTATATTTGGAAAAAGTAATGCATTTGTCAAAGTGACATAATCTGAAACCCACCCACTAAATGGGATTCAAATTTACATGTGTGGATGGCTATGATACAATTTCTTATTCTTTTCTCATTACATTTTCTTTATTTTCTAAGGTAAGGTTAATGGAAAAGCAGTTTTCGCACCAACACGATTTTTTGTGTTAAGGGTCAAACAATATCCACCTTAAGTATTCCATATTATTATTTTTTTACTTTCGTGTAGCTCGTGGCTAAGTAATAACAGCCGCACTGGTCGATCCATCAGGTTAAGCTACGCTTGCCGAGGTTGGTTCGTGGATGGGTGACCATATTTACATATCGAGACTCCTTCGTGTCTCGGAAATGACGTCAGGCTATTGGTCCCGGCTGTCATTCGTATATCTTTGACAGTAGTAACGGGTAGTCAGAAGCCAGAAAGTCTGACAACCAGTCTTACCAAGGGGTGTAGTATTACCCAGTAACTGGGTTGTGGAGGTCAGATAGGTAGTCACTCCATGTAAAATACTGGTATTCAGTTGCATCTGTTAGACTGGAAGCCGACGCCAACATAGTTGGGAAAAGGCTAGGCAGATTTATAAATGCTAAAAAAATATTACCATGCAAAAACATTTTTTTTTATGAGTAATATCATTTCTCTCGCTTGCCTGCAATCAAAATCAAAATCTAAATAAATCTGTGGAAATGATTTCGTGAAAAGGGACGGAAGTGTGTGGGGAAGGGAGCGCTATTTGATTTGACCAATGAGCGCGCGCGGTGCTAGAGTTTGCAGAAACGACCTTGAATGTTGCTTATTATCAAGGTGAAATGTCAGATGTTACACATCATATGCGACTACTGTAATGCTCGCTCGTATTTTTTTTATATTGATAATATTCACAAAAAATATTAGCTTGCGTGTTCTGTGCTGAGCTCACGTAACGCATCGTACGTCCCAAATTAGACGCATTATTAATTTCAATCTGCCTAGCCTTTTCCCAACTATGTTGGGGTCAGCTTCCAGTCTAACCGGATGCAGCTGAATACCAGTATTTTACATGGAGCGACTGCCTATCGCAATCAAATATCCTAAAACCTATCCTATCCTATCCTATCCTATATTTGCCTATCGTATTGCCTAGACGCATTATTAATTTATTATACATAAAAAAAGGTATTTTAATAAAACACGTATACTAAAAGATTTATAGTTAAATTATCTTTAAAATCACACACGTCAAAATATTTTTTTTGCAGTGGTAATATTTTTTAAACACGTATGGACGTTAACGTTAACGGGAACGCCTTTCGTTAATTAACATACTGTTTGATTCTGAATGAAGGGCGACACGTTGACGGCAGTCAACCTCGTAAGTATATAAGGATACTAGTTTAGTAATTAGCTTCGCCTAATTATCTAAGTTGTGGCAGGCAGTAACTAAGTCATCTAACTTAGTCTCACTTGAGTGTCTACGAACAATTATGTTAAGAGGGATTAAAGATTTTATTATTTATGCATTAAGGTCTTTATTTAGTTTTGTGATTATAAAGGCGTGGACGCACGAACGAACAAGAACATTGTGAACACGAACATCGAACACTTTGTTCGCATCTCCGTACCACTAACGAACATCAAACACTGTGGTCGTGAAAATGTTCGTGGCGATACAATTTCGAATCCATGGCTACTAAAGAGAGCAGAGCAGTTGATCGCGAACAAAAGTCAAACTGTGTTCGTATGGACTTCGTGTTCGCTTTGCTAATTTACGTCCACGCTTGCAATCAAATTATGTTCCGTTTTCGATTTTCGTGTTCGTTCATGTTTTGTTCATTCGTGCATACACGCCTTTAGAGTCGAGGCTAGGTTATTATTAGTCTCAATAGGTGTTTTAAGGTGACTTTGATAGAATTAATGTTGAAGTTTTTGTTATTAAAATTCCAGACATTTTGTACACTTATTTTGCATTAAACGTTTTGACTTTTTTAAACCAACTGCTGAAAATTGGTATCTCAATGTCCATGGAACCCGGTTAAAGGGACTATTATTACCCGACTACGGCGAAGCAAAAAGGAGGGTTATGATTTTGACCGGTATGTATATACGTGCATCTGTTACCTCATTACTTCTAAACTACTGATCATAATTTGACAAGTAAGGTATCGTTGGAAGCGTCTTGATCATCCGCTAGCTATAGGCGATATACAGGGCGGCATCCCGACATCGACGCGAAAACTTATACCATGGATTCAGTACATGATTCTGACCCCCCACCCCCCTACCACCCTGTAGGTATTGCACTTTTCTATGAAACAGTAGATTTTTTTTAAATAACCGACGACAAATTTCTATGCAGGGGGGGGGGCAAAATCAAGTATTGAATCCAAAGTATCAGTTTTCGTGTCGATGTCCCTGTCACCATGTGTGACGTCGCATGAGATTCAATAATAGTGCCCTCTAGAGGACATAAAGTCATGAACTTTATTTTTATTATACTTACTAATTAAAAATCGGGAGTCACGCGAGTTAGTGCTTAAATTAAATAGATTACCTGAGACTCCGAATTTTTAATAAGTCTGTCGTGATGTCTTGTTTATACCTGTTTATTTGACTTTTTTGTCGTAGTTTTAGTTTTTATTACTTTTATAATTCACTATTTAACAGAATTCAAAATATTTTATTGATATAAACCTACATGGGCACTTATGAAACGACAGAAGCTAGGGTGCACGGTTCCAATTGGTCGTTTTCTGTGGAGAAGGGCCGGCAAGAAACTCCACGGTTACTCTTTTAAAAATAATTGGTTTTCACAATGTTTTCAAATTACAGTGTTAATAGGCATGGGAGGACAGTGTCAACAAGTATTAGGTATTTTACTTACTACACTTTTACATTTCAGACACCAAGCTACATGATCTTCACATAATCTGACCAAGATTATGTCTGGACTTTAAAAGAGATTGTGACCTCTGAGTTTGTTTCGGCCTTTCTTCTCAGAGTAGTCAGATAAGAACCGCCGACCTCATCTAGTTTAAAAAAAATATGATTGACGTGTAAAAATGTTTGGACAAACCTACTTACAGAAATAAAAACATTTATCATATAACAATGATCAGTTTACCTAGTTTGTTGACATAAGCTTATAACATTAACCTTCTAATTAAGTAGCGTGTGTTGGATCATTTCGCTCCCTTCAAAATGGTTGAGTTGAATGGTGCTAATCCATGCGTCATGTTCGTGAACGGGCGCCGTCAGTAGGGACTGGTCATCTCTTAGCTGCCACGGCTTATTTTAATTTAATTTAATTTTTGAATTGTTTTTTTTTAATTTCTATTACGGACGCTTTTAACGTTTTGTATCGTACTCACATGTATAACTTCAACATGAACGATGTAACCAATATTTTTGTAACCATATCTTGATTTAAAAGAGTGTCCGTGGAGTTTCTTGCCCGTTCTTCTCCATAGGTACCTACTACGCTTTGGAATGGGCATCTAGCTTCATCTCTCTGACTGACCGACCCCTTGACAATTCAAAAGTGCCTGTAATTGGTTTATGTGAAATAAATGCTTTGTGTTTGAGTAAATAAAAAGTTACTCACAATGATTTTTTATGCCCATAGGCCCGAGCTGGGGCCATCTTACATTTTTTACCTTATGCAAGAAGCGTGCTTATTTTAAGAAGGTTCTACATTAACAGGAATATAAAAATACGAAAAAGGGATGAAAGGACCAACCACCACATGCCTATAATGTACGTACATGCATTTCCAATCCCCTAGAGTGTAACTTAAAAAAAACCTCTTTTCCTTTGAACAACGCTTCAAGATGGAGTCTTTTGTTTTGGCGCGAAGCGACGAGCAAAATTCTTGATTCGCGCCTTCGGGCAATATGACGTATACTAGCTAACACCAACATAACCTCACACTTCGAAAACATATATCCAAGCGATTTTGAACGTTATTCAAGTCCCGCAAGGAAAGCAAGGATGTGCAATGACGGTAAAGTTAAATTGGTTATTTTACACAAAAGACTGATTGTGGCAAGGGAAGCCTCACAAGTGGCAGTACGTTCCTTTGTCGTAGTACTTCTAAGGTGCGTCCCCAAAAGCGGATTGTTGATTGTTTTGTGCATTTATGCGCCTATCTCGCTTTCCTTAGAAAACATAGCCTTTTGTACTTACGAACAAATTGTACAAAAGTTGAATCGAATTGATGAAAATTTTTACGTTGGGCTGTTAAATTTTTTACAGCGTGTCCTCGGATTTTATCGCGGTTGTAAAGGTATTTTATGTAACTTTTAAATATTATTTGACAAGCCATGTTATGAAACTCCTTGAATAATAACACCTTAGTGAGGATTTCCAGATGATATTAAAGAAAATGATGATATTATAAAAGAATGTGAAAAAATAAACTCGAAATGATTTAAAAATAGTCTCTGAAATAAGAACAAAATCGACGCGGTAACCATTGATATACTTAGGTCTTATTTCTAGAAATGAACTGGGTAAGATAGCAAGAGGGTACATACTGAATATCTGATCCTCAAAGAAGATTAACAAATATTATAGAGCAATTTTGTGTTTTCTTTTATCGCGTCGATGACAAGTATCTAATTGCATTTCATCTGCCGAGTAAATTTTCATGAGTACTGCTCTCCCCCAAAGTATGTTCTTCGTTCAACCTAACACACAGTTTAACAAAAAATACAATAGACGACTTATATTTAGTAACCTAATCCGCTTAACTGTTCTTTAAGAGTTATAAAGAACCCTGTAAGAAATCGACATGTGTTTCACCTCTCAACGAGACATCCTCAGGATGACGATTGACTTGTTGTGAACCCGGACACGACGAGTTGCCACGTCAAGCGTCGAGTACAGTGTGATGCTTGCCTATAACTGTGTAAGCTATGATTCTTTAAGAACAGTTAAGCGGATTAGGTTACTAAATATACGTCGTCTATTGTATTTTATAAAGGATATCCGCAAGGTCGCGCCTGAGTCAATTAACTACATAGTTTAACGTCAAGTAGAAACACGTCACCCATCGCTTTTGGTAATGTTCATCACTGATCTCTCTAGCGCATTATTAAAAATCTTGTCCTGTATGCTAGGTAACACAAGTATTATTTAATGAATGTTGTGATGCCACATCTAAGGTTTGAACCGTTCAAACCTTAGATGTGAATATTGTGCTATAAACTGAAATCCATTGAATGCACCCGTCAGATTCTCATTTACCTCGCAACATAAACTAACCGATAGGTAAGTCAGTGTGGATGGTAACTTACTCAAGCTATGTTAGCAAGTTCAGGCCTGCCAAACTTACAGTGTAGCAAGAACATGCTCTAACTTGTACTGTTACGAACGATGCATCATCATACGATAGTTTACGGTAGGGGGGTTTAGGATGAGCTATATATTTCGTGGTCCGATTGTAGAAATGGCCATATCGTGATCTGCCTGGCCATTTCACATTACACCGCCATTTTATGATTCGATCTAACATTTTGAATTGTCAAGGGGTCGGTCAGTCAGAAAGATGAAACCAGTTGCCCATTCCAAAGCGTAGTAGGTTCCTATGGAGAAGAACGGGCAAGAAACTCCACGGACACTCTTTTAAATCAAAATATTCGTACAAAATATTGGTTACCTCTATTCATGTTGAAGTTAAACATGTGAGACAATTTAGAAAGACGTGCACGTTAAAAGAGACTGTAATAAAAAGATAAAAACAAAGAGCGTCTGACGTTTCATAAGTGCCCATGTAGGTTTATGTGAAATAAAATAATTTGTTTTTTTTTATCACGCCGAAGGTCCTCATTCGCCGTTAGATTCTGTAAAAATATCACCGTGAAACTTAGGTGAAGTGAGCGTGAAGTGAGCTGTCAATAGTGTTAATCCCTAGCATCCTGCCGGTCGATTCTGGGGCAGTGACAGGTCACTTCACGCTCACTTCACCTAAGCTTCACGTTAATATTTTTACAGAATCGACCGACAGATCTTCACCAAATTTTTATGAGACAATCTTAAAGTATGTATATAAAGGTATACCTTCAAATAAAAAAGTTCCATCGAAATAGGAACTCATAATGTGAAAATATCCAGTAGCCCCCTTTTTGCCCCTTTTTGAAGACAGTACCCCCTCCAATCAAAAATCCCCGTCGACAAAAAAAATATATAAAGTCGTTAAGTCTAGATCAGTTGTAAAATACTACCTGTAGAGGAGAACCAACAAACTGGCGGAAAGCAAATTTTGCCAGACTTGAAGCAGAGACGCTTCGCTCGCGCGGTCAATGATAGTCTTTAACATTATCATCATCATCAACTTTTCATTCAAAATTCAAAATTCAAAATTCAAAAGTCATTTATTCAAACTAGGCTGAGAATCAGCACTTTTCGAACGTCAAAATTACATAAGACAGTCCCCCAAAACGCCCACCCTTCACCACTTCCTAGTGCATTAGCTGGGAAGAAGAAGTGGCGCAACAAACTCCCCAGCAGCACAGCTGTCTGTTCAGTTAGAAGAACAAAAAAATAAGATTCTATATAATAGTATTCAAAATAATTTAGATAATTTAGATTACGCAACACAAAACATAATTTAAATTATTAGCCATATATTAGCTAGCACACGCCAATATACCACACAACATCATCGAGAACTATACCCAGGCAGAAATAAAAACTAAACGTAAACAGAACTTATCTAAATAAAAGCCTCCAGGCATAAAGGGCGTGCCCGCTTACATATAGTTGTAACTGGAAGTTATAAATGATAAACTAGGACCATCGAGATAAAATAAATAAAACAAACAGTTAATTACTAATAACAATAACTAATATGATCAATTGTCGAGGTCACTAGCTAACCACATATTGCAATACAACTCATTAGAAAAAACATTGTAATGAGTAGATTATGTCAACAATAAATTGAAATAAAATTAAAAATAGCTTGACTTATAAAGTCAAATAAAAAAAATAAAAAAATACAATTATATAAACTCATATAACTTGTCAGTAGGTAATCTGGAGAAAGAACATAAACATTGTCTTGAGTTAATCACAGCGACCAACTATTCTTATCATTTAAGTAGTCGTTTATAGAATAGTATGCCTTTGAACAAAGCTTGGATTTTACTTTCGTTTTAAACGCATCAAATTTTTCATCATTAATAAACCTTTTCTGACATTTCGTTCACTTGAAGTAATCATCCATTTTTACTGCAGACAGTATGTTATTGAATTCATCAGAAATCGATCGCCGCATTTTTTATGCCCAAAAAACTCGACAGTTGGATATGAAAAATAATATTTTTCATCCATGCTGTTATTTTACCGCCGGTATAAATAATAAAATCAAATCCGCTCCCCGGCTGAATACGAAATAGGATACCAACAGGAATTCAGTATTCGGTATTGGACGAGTTAGAAATATTTAAGGACGACGGTTTATGTTGGGACTTGGCAAAAAATATTTGGGCTCAGTGTTTATTTCTTTTGGGCCTGTACTGATTATTATTTGCGACTGAGCAACTTAATTCAAGAAACACGATAATTTTGCAATTGAAAATCTCAGAATGAACGGCTTCTGGATTTGTAAAAAATGCATGAAAAAACGAAGATGAACGCGAGAAAGATGAAAAATCCAATGTAGATCATACTAAAATCTATAAAATAGTATTGAACCTTGTTTAACCAATGGTATTTTATCTTATTTTTGTGTGGTTAGTGACTAACCTGGTGTCAGAGTTTTAAAGCCGCCTATAGGCCTCTGACTTGACTTCACATGCCGTCGAGAAATATCTCTCAGACATGCCGGTTTCCTCACGATGTTTTCCTTCACCGTTTTTGAAGCAAGTGATAATTATACAATACGCACATAAATCCGAAAAGTCAGATGTGCGTGCCTTGGGTTCGAACTCGAGACCTTTGACTTGGCAGTCCGACGGTCACACTACTAGGCTATCACTGCTCTATGGTATTTTATAATAGTATTTTAATGCTACTCTGCATAAAAATGCAATAAAACGAAAATGCAAAGAAGTAATAACAGCAGGCTCTGTGAAATTCCGTCTTTACCGAATTGCGTCGTTGGCACAAGTCCACACGTTTCGTACAATTTCGGTACCTGTCGATATCAGGTGTAAACTTTCACCCGGAGCCGGCTCGGTGCCGGTTCAGCACCGGGAGTCCGCCGGGACCCGCTCCCTAAACCTCACATACAGAATTCGATATCTGCTAAAGGAATTTTTTTGAACAGTCAATAAGTAAAGGTTTTCTTTTACCTCGATGATGTGTTATTTGTCGTTGTTTTTATTTATTCTTTTATTATATAATACAAACTTTTGTTATCCTAATAAATATTATAAACGCGAAAGTGAGTTTGTTTGTTGGTTTGTTTGCAACGCTTACGCAAATTTGGCAAATGGGTAGCCCTGACCTGGAAAAGGACATAGGATACCTTTTATCCCGATTTTCCCATGGGATTGAGACTTATGCTAGTGACACCGTGGGGCACAGCAAGTTATAACTAAAATTGGATATTATAGTCCAAATTTAATCCGACTTCAAAAAAGGAGATTCATTCTTTTTTACCTCTCGTGGTCTAGTAATCTTAATCTAGATGCATCGTCTTCACATATAATCATATAATTAATGTATACAAAATATTGTAAAAACATTTTAAAAGAGTAACAGTGGAGTTTCTTGCCTTCTCCATACGAAAACTACCTTTTTTTTTTTTTTTTTTTTTTTTTTTTTTTAAAAAACGTTGCCCCACACTAAGAATTTCTTCTTGTATCGTGGGTGCGTTTACAAACATAGAAAATCACATACACTAACACCCAGACCCGGAACAACTACTTGCAGATCATACAAATATTTGATCCGTGCGGGGATCGAACCCGCGACACGTTACGCAGCAGTCGATCGCTCAGCCACTGCGCCAACCGTGTCGTCAATTAATTATTTTTTTATTTTTACAAGTTTCCTAAGTAAACCTGTAAAAATAAATTGTACTAAGATTGTCTTGCGGCTGATTGCAAAGTAATCCTTATAGACA
Organism: Agrochola lota; assembly: GCA_947364205.1. Classification (NCBI taxonomy): domain Eukaryota; kingdom Metazoa; phylum Arthropoda; class Insecta; order Lepidoptera; family Noctuidae; genus Agrochola; species Agrochola lota. The sequence continues at coordinate 17,735,354 of OX376240.1, forward strand.
TTATTAAAACTACAAGCAGTGGGCCTGATAGGATTTCCCATCGGCAAAAATTACGAACTTCCATACAAACTTTCATGCCCTATTTAACGCCTACAGGGGGTGAATTTTCAAAAATCCTGTTCAGTTTCGCTATAAAGAACTCTTGTACAAAATTGAATGCTCCTAGACCCAGTGATTTAGTCTGTGCGTTGTCTGTCAGTGAATAAATGTATTGCTTATAAAATACGATTGTCATTTTTTTGTAAAGAATTCTGGATAGTATCAATTTAAACAAATTACAAATTAATTTCAAGGAATCTCCCAAGTCGGACATTAGTGAATTTTGCAACTTATCTTATAGCTTAAAGTTGCAAATGTTTAACAGTGTTTGTTAAAACTTATAGCTTCAAACACTACTCAAATTTGTATACGAGTACCTTCTATCACTCGTAGTTACTTAATTAACAATGTATTTTGTTTCTTAAAGTTGAAAACAGGTTTAATTTGTTACTGATTTAGAAGCAGCAGTCGTATAAGATGCCTTAAAGTGAAGCAATTATATACAGGGTGGATTTTTGAGATGGGGCAGCAAGTAATCTTAACCGTTGTAGCAACAGAAAAACGGTCTTAAGAGACTGTACTTAACTTTTTGAAAGGATTCAATCTGCAATCACAGATTTTGAAAAAAAATTACAGTCAGCAAGAAAATGGGCATGTTTCCACAAAAACTTTTTTTGGTGCTAATCGATCCTTATAAGGACCAAAAAACTCTACTGGACCAACTGTGGTTTGAGTACTAGAAAAGTCAGAAATCGCAAAAAACTTTTCCCATTTATTTTGAGAAAATTAATGCAACGCAGGCATGCAGAATATGGCACAAATAATAACAGACCACACTCAACAGATTGTTTGTATTATAATAATTCGTTCAATATTTTGACTGTTTATTTAATAACTAAGAAATTATTTGTATAACATTATAATAAAATAAAAGGCAAGAAGCATTCGTATTTTCATTGCAGTTGTTGCCGGCTTTCAATGTAGGCACTATTTTTGTCACCAAGTTGATGTACTTTATTGATTGAATTTCGGAAATCATATTATTGGAGTGCAATTGATTGTGATAATCTGAATTGGATTGGAATCACCATGTTTATCTTTAGTATTTGGTTTAGTTTCTCGGCATTTTTAAGTGGAGGTAAGTGCTTCATTTTACTTTACTTTAACGCTTCGATTTTTTTGTGAAAAAACGACACCCTCGTTGGTAAAACGGTCGCAAGCGCTACTGCGGAGCATGAAATTCTGGGTTCGATTCCCATGACGGGCAAAGGCGGTGTTAGGGTTTGGGTTTTTCCGACTGGAATTTCTCAGTAGCAGCCCATGGTCTGGATTTGTGCCCGATTTATGCCAAAAGGCTTTAGGCCCTCTATTCAAATTCATATTCAAATAGCCTTTATTTCTGATACTGTACATGCAATAAAATTTCCATCATATGAAAATACATTGTTACAAGTTTTACCCGATCTAATTTTAACTTTATTTACTTCATTCATTAATTTACATATCATGCCTTTATTAATTATATAATTATCTAAATTAAAATAAATATTGATTATACATTATAATATAATAATAATACCAGCCTGTTATTGTCCCACTGCAGGGCAAAGACCTCTTCTCATAAAGAGAAGGCACGAGCATTGATCACCACGCTTGCTCAAGACGGGTTGGTGATTTCAGACTTATATTAGTCCAGGTTTCCTCACAATGTTTTCCTTCACCCATGTCAGTAATTTCCAAGATAAACTCAGAAAGTACATATGAATTGAAAAAGTCACATCGGTACTTGCCCGGATTTCAACCCACAACCTCGTGCATGAGAAGCGAGATCTTAACCACTGGGCCATCACGACACTATTAGATTATAAATTATTTGGTTTGATTAATTGTTGTTATATTACCAATGAAAGACAACGCCCTCTATTACATGGGACTTAAACATAACTTGCGAAAGGTGGGTGTACTATAGGTTAACGTCTGCCAACCCTTCGGGGAAAAAAGACGTGATATTATGTAAGCACCTACCCTGACCAACTTCAATGGTTGTTTTCAGTAATATCCTTGTCCTGCGGCATCGACAATTCTCCATTAGAACATGCTTACGAGGGCGACGCTAGAATCGAGACCTATCCATGGCTTGGAGTCCTGTACTATCCTCGAAGTAAGTTTGAAACACCGGCTAAGGACGACCTATCTTCTGGGGAGCTAACCACGCCTTTCAGTACGCAGTCGCTACTTTAGAACTTTTCTTAGATAAACTGCGAGCAGTGCCGCCTATGACCATCCCCCTTAAGTTTGGCAATTCTTTGGGACATATCAGTTTCCTTGGATCTCTTTGAGCCTCCTGAGTATAGCTCTCTCTATGATCTGTTCCGAAAGTACTTGATGAAAATGTAAAAAAATGGATCAGTGAACGTACCTGTGGATGCCAATTTGTAGTGGCACTTATAATTACAAAAATCACAAAAGACGTTTTTCATTTGATAATTCAGGTTAATCTTGTAACCTGAATTTTCATTGATGATTTTTCGATTACAATAACAACAATTGTTGGAATAAGTGGTGATTTATACAGTTGAAACCTTCTTAATACATAATTATGAAGGGTTACTAATTCCCTTTAGTGAGTGATTGTATAAGAATTTGAAAACAGAGTTTGTTTACATGCTCATAAGATATTTTTGGCATAATCAAGGCATATTGTCAGGGTCTGCACACGGGGGTCTATGGACAAGCTGCCAGTACATCAAAAGGTTGCAAGAATATGTCTTGCGCGTCCAATCCTAACTAATATTAATAAATGCGAAATTGAGTTTGTTTGTTTATTTGTTTGTTTGTCTGTTACGCTGTCACGCTGCAACGGTTCGATTTGGATGAAATCTGGTACATGTGTAGACCATTACCTGGAGAAGGACATAGGGTACTTTTCATCCTGGATAGCAGATGAAGGCGTGGGCAACAGTTAGTATAATAATATTTTAAGAATGCTAGTTTATGTAGTGCGTCAGAAATGTTTGCACAGAATGGTACTGACGGCTTTCATGCGATCATTCGAAAAAAAAAACACATCGTTAGTAACTAGAACACGGATCAGTAGCAACAGCATTCTGAAAACAGTGTCAGTTACTATTCTCCCATTTTGAGGCATTTTGTGGAGAGGATGGCCAAGTGAGAAACCTATACCTTACTTGGTCATCTTCTGTGCAAAATGCTTCAAACTCAATAATAATATATAGAGCGCATGGACTTCCTGAAGCAGAAAGTGAGGTGGCGAACCGTATTCGTAGGTATAAGCGGCGAGTACAGCGATACACCCAGAATCGCACCTTCCAGAGCGATCTAAAGTGAGTTTATAGGGGTTGGGACCGACCGGACCAAGGTGTGGCTGACACTAGTCCGTTTTCTTTCTGCCGCAGTATCTGGTCGGTGCCTGTCAGTCACACCGAAGGTGATTGAGCTCGGGAAGTCGAGCGAGCCTGCAATCCAATACCAGAAACGGGGGCTATTACCATCTGCCCCCAAGATGTGGCTCGTGGAGTCCGTCCGTTGCCTAATTGGAAGACTCCAGGTCCGGACGGGCTGCACAATTTCTGTATAAAATGGTTTCTAAGGTCGCACGCTCACTTTGTGGCTCAGTACCAGACTGCTTTGTAGTCTGGTTAGCTGCCCCAGTTCCTAACGACAGGAGTTACCCACGTACTCCATAAATTAGGTAGCATCGTGGAACCCAAAAATGATAGGCCGATCAGGGTTTACCGACGACCGACTATAAAGTTCTTACATCCATTTTGAGAGCTAAAATTAACAAAAATATAGACACCAATTCTATCATCTATATCTCTATCATGTCTGCTTCTCAAAATGGATGTAGGAACTTTATAGACCGTCGCCAAAATGCCAAAATAACCAGAGGAATAGCGACTTGATAAGGATCGAGCAATGCATATTTCAGGGCGATAGTTTGAGTTCGCTTTGTTTCTCCTAAGCATTGAATCCTCTAAGGACACTGCTGGAGGCCTAGGCTATCAGCTGGGGAGAGGTGGTCCGGTTATATGGCACCTCCTATATGGATGACCAAAAAACTCTTTGCCCCCAACAATATGCAACTGATGGAGCTACTGAAAATAACTGAAATTTACAGTAGCGCCATCAGGATGGAATTTGGTATAGATAAATGAGCGGTCATGCATGTAAAGCAAGGGGAGATTGTGGAATCCGTGGAAACCCAACTCATAAACTCCATAAACCCATAAACATAAAATAATTTGTCACAACTTTGTAGCCAGGATTCTCCATCAGCAACTTTCTCTGAAATCCAGCCTTGTGGAATCGGAAGTGCCGTACTACAGCTATGTGCCCGACCCAGATTTCGAAAATGGAAATATCACATTCTACTCCATCATACTATAGAACTATTGTTGCCAATAAACCTGATATAGTGGTGGTGGATCGAATAGAGCAGCGCATAATGATTATTGACAAAACGGTCTCGCATGACGTTAACCTCGTGAAAGCCGAGGAATATAAACAAATCAAGTACTTATCTTGACTTGGGTCGCGAGGTTGTCTACATGTATTGAGTTGTGGACTCAGCGATCATTGTGCTGATAGTCATATCAGCTAATGGCTTAATTGCCAAGACCGTCGACCAACACCTAAGGAGGCTTTCGTTGGGCAGCTGGATTCAGAAAGCAGTAGGTACTACCAAACACGGCTCGCATTGTTAGGAGGTTCATCTCTCTGTAGCCCTGTAACTTGGACCCTATTCCCGATACTTCTTGGGTCTTTCTTTTGCGAATAAATAAATTTTGATATTGATTTGATTTGATATAGTGCCATTTTTTCCTCTTGGAAAGTCATAAGCCATATTGACGTTACATTTATTTTCCTTCAGATATGAAAAGGTTCACAACTGCAGTTGTGCTCGTTACCAGGCAGATAGTAATTGCAGCAGCGCTTGAAATTGACAAACTGCCTAAAGAGGACTTCAGGTAAAAGTCTACTGACCTTGAATGAGAATAATGTGCATGGCAAAAAGGTTACAGAATAAAAAGTGAAAACTTAAAACTATCAAAAAACAGTGTTTTTATTTAATTTTCAAATTAATTATTGTCATAACTAATTCCTAAATTAAAATAATCATCTTTATAGGGAACGAAGTTTTCAGATTTATTTACACACAAAATTACAAAATTACAAAATTGTTTATTTTCATATTACATGATTTACATACGTTATACAGTTGGTGGCGTCCCCTTTTAAGCATATAGATGCCTGTGCCAGGAGGCGCCGCTCCTTTATATCTTACTATTAGTGTAACATGATACTAGATAAAAGTTAAACAAAAGTTATTAAACAAAATTTTTAAATTAAAAGTTAATGAGTTTGTTATTTTTATTTAGTCTGCTAGTGCACGTGTATATGTGTGGGTGCGTGTGTGATTATGTGTATGTGTTTATGTGAATGGGTTGAAGTGTATGTGTTTATGTGTCTGTGTATGTATGTATGTGTGTTGTTGTTTTTTCATTATTTTTACGGAACGGGTTTTACCTTATATTTAGTAGAAAATTCACACATGTATTGACATGACGTAAAAACTAACAGACTTAAAATAATAATAATAATATGTACAAGTATATAAATAAGGGGGGGAGAAGGACATAGGGCATCAAAAAATTCGTCCGCATTGCTATCAACAGGAAAAGTGCCCAAAAGACTGGCAGCATTGCCACGTTGTATGGCAATGCTGATTCTTCTTCTTTATACAAAATCCTTTGTGCGTGGTGTGTATATCACTGAACTCCTCCTAAACGGCTAGACCGATTTTGATGATTTTTTTGTGTGTGTTTGATTGGATCCTTCGATGATTTAGATTCACATTTGAGCCCGTTAGGTGGCGCTGTTCGGGCAGGACAACGTCTGTCAAGTCAGGTCCACTAGTAATTATAAATAATAAATTAAAATATATTATATGTTTTCACTGCTGATCATGCGCAACAGGTTATACTTATAGCTACAGATATATTGTTAACATTAGCAAGTGGGTGACACGAACTCATAAGATTTACCCTACCAAAATTCACTTAACGTGCCTAAAGAAGTTTTCACTTTAAAAATTATAAAGCAGCCAAGTGCGTGTCGAACCACGCACAATGAAGGGTTTCGTAGTTGGGATGAATTTATCGCAAGAACAAACTTAACTTTGTAGTTGTCAGCTAGGCAGTTTGAAAAACATGTTCTCCCATACATACCGTATGGGAAAACATGTTTTTCAAACTGCCTAGCTGTGATAGTATTTTTTCACATATCCAAAACCAACCATTTAGCTGGCAGGTGGACACTTGACTCTAACAAAAATTAGCAGTTTAAAGCTTAATATTTCGTAAACGGATCTCTGAATCCAAAAATTATTTTTTTAAACCCAAAATTATTTTAAAACGACACCCCACACCATGGGATAGATGAGGAAAAAAAAACATCCCCGCTTTACGTGTAGCCTTACGTTTACCCTAAAAAAAAAAAAACACTTTGTCGGCGTGATTAATACGTATACCCATGCCAAATTACAGCTTTCTAGTACAGAGAGTGTCCGAGCTAAGCCGCGGACAGACAGACGGACGGACAGACAGATAGACAGACGAACATGGCGACACTGTAAGGGTTCCTTGTTTCCTCCGGAACGCTAAAAAGAAAAACATTTTTTTTTTTTTTTTTTGTTATTAAACTTATTGCTTATCATGGACCAGAAATAATAAAATGAATAAAATAAAATAAATGAGTGAACATTCGAGCGTAATGAGGTGACCTAATTGATTTAATTTAGGGTGAGAGAGTCAAGCGTTGTAGTATTTTTATTTTAAGACCGATAACGTAATACCCTACATTATCACTACAGGCGAATTAATAATGACATTATGATATTCCATAATATTTCATTGATAGTGCAAAAGTGCTTGTAAATGGTTTAATTGAATTTCATGCTCCTTTTTAAACCATATTTCAGAGCTCGAGCGCGCGTGGTCGTCGGTCACAACTGCAGTGGACCAGCCGTCGGCATTCGCGATTATACTTTCCATCCTGACTATTCCAAAAGCACCTTTAGTGCAATAGCTTTGATTCAGCTGGAAACTGACCACGTGGCCACGGGTAAGAATATCCTGGAGTCAAAATTGATTGATGACTCTTCTAGCGTAGTGATAATTACTCTCTGATTTCCACCTAGCCGACCTTAACCTATAAAATAAAACCCACCAAAAACATTTTCATGTAAAATTTTACCAAGACTTACTACTATACGTATACTATATACTATACTTAGGTACTTCGTTAAAAATTAAAATGTGGTGACAAGTATTTACATAGACAAGTAAAAAATATGTCATTTATGCATCTTAAAAAAAGAAGTGAAATCCCACCAAAAACATTTTCATGTAAAATGTTGCCAAGACGAGGCCATATGGCTTGCACTGTCAAAAAGTTATCAGACCTCATGTAGAGCCAAGCTTTAAATCTACACGCCCTAACTCTACACGCCCTACCTCTAAACGCCCTAACTCTTCTACAAGCCCTAACTTCACAAAATCTACACCTTAGTCAAAATATGTGGCTTGACTGTTTCGCTACCGTCACATGGGCGTAAGGTGAAAAATTAATTCATTGTTCATTACTTTTCTGATAAACAATAGTTAATTATTTCTCATGTAGAGCCAAGCCTCTAACTCACACCAATAAATCAACGGTGATCGGGTCGGAAATGGCCAACCCAAAGTCACATGTTTTGACTAAGATGTAGAGTTTGTGAAGTTAGGACTTTTAGAGTTAGAAGCTTGGTTCTACATGAGATCTGATAACTTTTTGACAGTGCGACCCATATGAGCTCGTCTTGGCAACATTTTACATGAAACTGTTTTTGGTGGGATTTCACTTCTCTTTGTAAGTTGCTTATGACATATTTTTTACTTGTCTATGTAAATACTTGTCAATATTCTGAAACCTGTTGAAAGGGGATACACTTTTATCTCCTAATTTAAGGGGTTGAGGGGTGTTTTTTAATTAATTTTTAGTTTTTAATAAAAAGTCTGTGTATGTTTACTTGTATAATTTTCAGATCCCTAGCATGAAATTAAGTTCGTATGGAAAAACTCATACAAACTTCCATCCCCTAATTTAAAGGGGGGGGAGCATAAAACTATGAAAAACAGGATTATTACTGCGGTTGTAACGGAAAATATCCCATAACTAAAGACTTTAATAAAGAATTAACGTAGAAATGTCATCTTCTTGATTCTGGGATCTAATGATACCCCACACGCTTATGTGCACTGAAGTATGGAGGGAGTCCCATCCCTAATATATTTATTCGTTATTTCACTACATCATTGCTTTCCTAATTTCTAATTATTTTTTTTCCTAATTTCACTACATCATTGGTTTCAGAGTTGCGGCCCATTTGTCCACCTTCTAAGTCATTGCCCTTCCAGAACCAGGACTTCTATGCTATGGTGTTTTCTGAAGGTAGGTATGGGCATTTCATAAGACGGGATGAAGCGCATGTAACTAAAAAGAGTGATGAGTATAAATGCTGATAGATTGAGAGGGAGAGAAACCAAAGAAAAAATGGGTGGTTTCTGTGAGGGATGTTAATGAAAGGAATGAATAGTGAATGAGAGGAAGAACGGATGATAATAAACATTATTGCCCCGACCCCAAGTGACAAGGGCAGGGAGATCATGAGGAATTCTGAGAGATCAGGATAGAAAGAAGGCAAGGGTAGTAGTGAGTTTGGGCGTATTCATGGCATGGATCTGGGATTGGTAACCCAAACACAGAGGGTACATAAACTGCCTGCCATTGGATCAACCAATGACGATGTTAAAAATGATTCCGTGGTGGGTATCGTATTACCCAGTATAATGATTGATTTTTTCCATGATTTATTTTTTCTAGATTGCAATCAATCCAAGATGACGATACACAGAATGATGTTTGTTTCGACGGAAGAGTGCAAGACTTATTACAGGCGGGCAAAGGTGATTATTTTATATATTTTGAAATATTATCTTTTGCCCGCGGCTTCGTCCGCGTGGAGGTTGAAAAATATCCCACTGGAACAAACTACCGGGATAAACGTATCAATATTATGTCCTAATCCAGATCATAGTCTATACATATGTGCCAAATTTGATTTAAATTCGTTCAGCCGCTAAAGCGTGAAAAACATGGAGACAGACACACAGAGCTACTTTCGCATTTATGATATTAGTGTGAATTAGGAACAGAGTGGCAAGATCCTCTTCCTGCGTTGAAACGGGTGGATCCTCCGACCAGACGGCTTTTGTTTCTGGTGGGATACTGCCCAATGGATTTTGTCGGCTGCTTTCGTAGATAATTTAACTTGCGAGTTCAAGATGTACCACTGAGGAAAAAATCATGAGAACATCTGCACTTCAATTATTATCAGTACTGATAATAATTAAAATGTAGTGCTGGGAGGTATGTGTGTTTATGAGGGCTATTTAGCCGTTGATTTTGCTTGCTCTGGTGTTGAGGGTTTTAGTCAGACCGACTGTCTGTCTGTGTGCCCCAGAAAAACTAAGGTGAAGGCCAATAAAATAGCATGCGTTCAACTGTCTCCATGGGGTTTTCGAAGCACGGAGGTTTCTTATGCCAAGACTGATCCAAGATCTGGCAGGATCTCGATCTGTCAAAGAAGCAAATGTTATTATCTGACTGCGCGACAGCATAGATAGGGCTTTCGAGCAATCTGATGCAGTTGAAAGCAGAAGACATACAAAATCTGAGATTGAACTAAATAACATAATGTAACCTCACGCTCCTATTCCCCGAAGGGTTTAGCAGAGGTATGTGTGTAGAGATGGGTCGGGCACTTTTATTGGATTTTAATATCTGGAATTTCTCAGTAATGGTTCGGAGTCTCGATTGGCCCGATTGATGAGAATAGACTCACCCCCTAATACATGGGGCATAAACATAGCTGGCGAAATGTGGGCACAATGAAATAACTGCCTCCATAATTTTATTTTTGTTTTGCCAGCTGGATATAGATACATTGTGGCCAACCTACACTGCTTGTGCCAAGAGCATAACAGAAGGTTACTGCGTCTGGCGGAGTGGGGCCGTCCTCGTGACGAAAGTGGGCACACGCTGGAGGCTGGTAAGTATCGTAATCACTATGTCTCTCTTATCATTCCAAAATTCTTTGGTGTTTTTAAAATGATTTATTTCACAAGAAGCCTTCATATTTTTGAGGTACTAGCTTTTGCCTGCAGCTTCGACCGCGTGGAGGTCCGAAATTATCCAACAGGAACATACTACTGGGAAGAAAAGTATCTTATTTCCTAACCCAGGTCATGGTCAATTAGTATGCTAAATTTATTATACATCCGTTTAGCCGTTAACGAGTGGAAAGGTAACAGACAGAGTTACTTATTAACTTTTGCCCACGAGTTTGTTGGCGTGAAATTTTTTGTTTTAACATAATACATCTACTGACACTCGGCAATACTGTAGCTTACAAACATAAATATCATATTATATACAAACAAATTTTACCGCTTTATGGTATTTGTATAGATTAAGTAAGTATGAAATTGTGGATAATTGTGGATCTCTAAGATATCGCCCTCCCCCATATGAGTACGCCGATATGAACATATGCTCTATCGCAGTGGTCGGCAAACTCATTAGTATTAACTAATGAGACTAAGATTTCTTTTGAGAGCCAATCCTTTCTGTGTGTCGAAACTGTATTATAATCAATACACTTTTCTTCATTCATAAAACACCCATCCTCATTCACTCTAAAACGCTTCCTAAAATTAACTTGCCTAAAATTCAAAAATTCAAAAGTCATTTATTCAAACTAGGCTGAGAATCAACAGTTTTCGAACGTCAAAATTACATAAGACAGTCCCCCAAAAACACCCGCCCGTCACCACTTCCTATTGCTTTAACTGGGAAGAAGAAGTGACGCGTTAAACTCCCCAGCAGAACTGTTGTCTTAACAGTTAGAAAAAAAAACCAGATTATATACGTACAATAGTATGCAAAATAATTTACTTTACTCAACACAAAACATTATATAAAATTATTTGTCATAATGTCAGCTAGCACACGCCAATATACCAACAAAATCATCGAAATCTATACTCAAGTCTATGTATACAAAAATAAAAAACGTAAACAGAACTAAATACCCGAATAAAAGCCTCCAGTCATAAAGGGCGTGCCCGCTTACATACAGCTAATAAAGCTGTAACTCGTAGTCACTTATGATAAACTAGGACCATCGAAGTTAAATAAACAGTTAATTACTTATAACAATAACAAAACCATGATCAGCAAGACGACCTGTCAGTCATATAACCTCACTGTCAGTCAGTAGGTAAGCTAATTCTGGGGAAAGAACATAAACATTGTTTTGAGTTAATCACAGCGACCAAATTCTTATCGTTTAAGTAGTCGTTGATAGAATAGTATGCCTTTGAATAAAGGTAGGATTTTACTTAAACTTTAAACGCATTAAAAGGCAATTCTACCAAAAAAGAGGGTAGCTTGTTATAAAAGGTTATACCAAGCCCAACAAATGAGTTATGAACCTTATGAAGCCGGTGAAATGGAGCTTGAAATTTGTCCTTATTTCTGGTGTTAATATTGTGAATATCACTGTCTTTAGTGTATAAGTAATCTTTTAGAGAAACTCTGGCACCTAGCTGTTATACTGCTCGAACAACTAGTTTTTGAAGAACAAACATATACGTATTTTGAATGTCAGCGGCTTTTCCCCACAGCAGAATACCATAGAACATAAGGATATGGAAATAACTGAAATAGACTAGCCGAGCTGTACAGCAACGTCAGCGTATTGTCTTACTTTCCTGACAGTGTAGGCGGTCGAACTGACCCTTCCCGCTAGGCTTGATATAATGTGGGCCCCACTGAAATTTGGCATCTGCCAGCTCTGGCATCTGTTATGACCAGAAAAATTGCCAAGTCTACAGTTAAAAGCACCTCTTTATCTAAGATGATGGGTCTTAGATTTCTAACATTCGGTAAGGCGAACTTTATACATTTCGTTTTCTTAGAATTGAGAACTAAGTTATTTGTTGTAAACCAATCCGTAACCATTGAGAGTGCACTGTTTACGTTGTCAAAATCTTGTCTATTCCTGTCTACTTTAAAAACAAGAGAGGTACAATCTGCAAACTGTACAATGTCACCGATATCCTTTAAATAAAATGGTAAGTCATTAATATGAACTAAGAATAAGAATGGACCCAGTATTGAGCCTTGAGTTACACCTAACGGAACTGGTAGCCCGGAAGATTTCACACCATTTACATCTACATATTGGAACCTATTATTTTAATAAGAATTTATTCCTTTGAGAGCTTCGTTTTGGACACCGTAATGACGTAGTTTACGCAAAAGCCTGTCATGGTACACGCAATCAAAGGCTTTGGAGAGATCTCAGAAAACTCCAATAGCATTTTGCGAGTTCTCCTATGCGTTAAATATGTATTTCAGCAGAGCAACACCCGCATCTGTGGTCGAACAGCCTTTGTAAATCCATATTGTTGATCATGAACGAGGCTGTTTAAATTAAAATGGCTTAGCAACTGCTTGAGTATTAACTTTTCAAATATTTTGCTAAATGCAGGTAAGATAGAAATAGGCCTGAAATTGCCAACGTCATTTTTATAACCTGACTAGATTTTGCCCGCGGCTTCGCCCGCGTGGATGTCGGTAACTATCTCACGGGAACGTACTACCTACCAGGATTAAGAGTACCCTATAGTTATTTTTCTTGTTTAACCGACTTACCCGTTTCATTGTTAATAATTTTCCAAGTGGTTTTTAATTTATTATTTAAATTTTTAATTGTATCGCCTAAAAATATTGTTTTAGCAAAAACACAAATATTTTAAAATAATTTTGAATAATTTTTGATATACTCTAGAAAAGGAGAATCAAACCTGTATTTTTAAAAACTATATAACTCTTATAGTCTCGCTCTACTTTTATAAATACCTGGTATAGCCCATTGATTAAACCCAACGGAGGTGCCATTAATGTTAACGGTTTTGGTGTTGAAAGTAGATTGGTTCTCTTTTTGCACAACATCAAAAAGGGCTCCATAGATTTCATTAGGATTCTCGTGTTCTATAATTATAGATGCATTCTCGTGTCCCAAGAAGTAGGATGCCTTCATTATCATCATCATCATATCGGCTGATAATAATAATAATAATAAAGTCCAACTTAAAAATAAGTTAACCTTTTTGGTACAGTTAATGAATAATTTTCGATGTCCTGTTAATTTTTGACAAAAATACTTCGGAAAAAAGTCAATGAAATAATTAACTTAATTTTGAATAAAACTTGTTATCTTGCTTTATGACCAAAACCGACCCCCGTGCGTATCTGTCCTCGCACTCATCGAAATTTTGTATTACGAGTACATTACTATTTGCTTTTCTATATGCCAAAGAGCCGCATGCGGCTCGCGAGCCGCGGTTCCGAACACTGCTCTATCGTGATGATTGAGGTGTTCTAGGATCCAAAACAATTCAGCTTGTAATTTTTGCATCCAAACTGACTTTCGGTAATGACTGGTGGTTTTCAGATGGGCATCGGCGTGTACGGGCCTGGTTGTCAGGCCCCTGCCAGGTTCCTGGACTATGGTATGTACCACGAGTGGGTGAAGCGCAGTGTCGAGAGGATCGGCAGACCGGCCATCACCAAAGTAGCGCCCAACTACCTCGTGTTGAGAAGATGTGAGATATTACTTTTTTTTTTTTTTTTATTAAAAAGAACCAGTTTCTTAATAATTAATTACAATCTAGACTAAAACTCATAACCAATTTTTATCTTACTTAATTTTTTACGTGGTAATTGTTTTAAAACTTAGAATAATGTTGATTGCACTTTGTAAAAGTCCTTTCCACTTTCTTAGAGTCTGTTATAATAATAATGAAAAACTACTTTGTTCATGTGTTATATTATGTGTGTCATTGTCACTATTATTTCTACACGTTTTACACTACACTTACTCAAAGGGACTCAACTAAGTCCTTTACAGACAGACACAATGAAAACAATATAAATGATTGAATTTACAAGACATCACTTTGTAGTCGTTTTTTTGGTACAGGTTTTTTTTTACCGAGTAATTTGTTGTAATCTTCTAGTCGAGCCTTTCATTGTAATAACTTACATGACTATCTAGCACTAAAATACCAGTGTCAATCCTGACTAATCTAATAAACACACATACATACTAACCTACACACGTTACATAGATGTGGGTAATGTGCCTGAATATAAGAATAAATAAGTTGCCCTGCTTCTGGGAGCAGTCGGGTAAAAATCACTAACGTACCCTATTATTTTCAGCACTATCCAACGTTCAAAGGTTTGGTCCTTGCGACGAGGGAGAGCTGACACGAGAACTTTACACGGAGTCGACCGAAATCAGTGACCGCTATCCTGACACTATCCCTATAGGCAAATATTATTTTAACGTAAGTTATAAGAACCTCATCCATTCGGGTAATCAGAAAGATTGACTTTCAATCTTCGTGAAGGTATATCCAAGAGAGCGTAAGGTCGGATTCACACTTGCCGGGTAACGGGTCGTGTCCGGCATCAACAGTAGGTATATCAAAAATGGGACACTGATGTAAATTGACTTGGGCGTAACAAGTCATTAGCCAGGTGGGACTGCCCCATACTGGGACATTAGATGCGCCTGCATGCCACTGTGGCGTAATAATAAATAGTTTGTATAGTTTCTCTGGTAAGATGTATGCGTCTTATTTCTAAGTATACTAAATGGACGTTACAGGTCTGAAATAAAAGTTTTTCTTTTTTTTTTGACGTATTGTACCTTCACACGTAATTGTTTTCGTATGCACTCCTTTATCTTTGACATGTTTTTTTTCAGTTAACATTAATCGGGGATGTGGAATACAGCTGCGTAGTCCTCAGGGCGGACTATAAGGCCAAGGTGACGGACAAGACACCCAAACTGCGCTTGACGCGATATTGCGCGGGCCCTTGCCAGAGTGGCCTGTGTTTCTCCGGAGTACAATTCATACAAATACAATTCTACGTCGAAATCACATTCGAAGGAGAATTAAACTATAACGTAGCGGCTTATGGCAGAACTGTTAAGGCTATAGATCCACTTAGGGCACATAAATACGCTAATACGCATAGTAATATATTTCCAGAACGTAAAACATACAATGATTACAAATTATTATTTCAAAAGTTTAGGGAAGATGTCAACTACCCTTTGTATGGTAAAAAAGAAATGAAATCAAGGGAAGTCACCAGACCAACCACGACAACGACAGAACCAACAACAACGACAGAATCAACAACAACGACAGAACCAACAACAGCAACGACAGATGGATTGTTTGGCTGACTGGCTGGAAATACCGTATTAAGAACGTTAGTTTGATATTTCTTGACATATTACTCGTATATTAAAACTGATAACAGCTTGCATTCTGAAAGTGAGCAACGTCGCAAAAGATGTCAATTATTTCGATATTTTGATTAATTTGACAATATTATTGTATAGAACTATGAAATGTGGCTAACTAGCGAACTAGAATATTGATTATCAAATGCAATAATTAATATCGTAACACCGAATATTTAGTTTTAGATGTAAGAAAAACTATTTGGAAACTTTCCAAATGCCTTTTTACACCTAAAACGAGTACGACATCAAATTAAATGTTATAATTGCAATTCATTATTAATATTCCAGTTCGCTAGTTATACATTACATTTCTTATTTCTAAACAGTGATACTGCCAAATTATTCAAAACAGGTAAATTTTTGACAGCTATTTGCGACGTTGCCAACTTTTATGATAAACGCTCTTAAAAAGTAACCTCACAATCTATTCAATATAACACTGCTTCAGAGGAGCTTTTATTGAATTGTTTTGGATTTTTTTGCGACATTATTCGAGCGTTATCCTGTTAACATATGAAAATATCACGCGTGACGAATATGTAGGTACCGTTTGAGTTTCTGGAAACTCTGGAAAGTGGCACTTCTGATTAAAATACCGAACTAACGGTAAAATTGTAAATCTCCCACAATGTTTCCAACTAAACATATGTTAGGCACCGACGAGGGCGAGAACTCTCATCCACTGAACTATAATAAAGAAAGAAAGAAAGAAAGAATAATAATAATTACAACTGCCTATTAAATGGTGCAACATGATAATATTATCGAGGCGACATTTAACGAACTTTACAGGAGAGCCATATAAAGATTCAAAATGTAAAAAAAAACGTTGTAAAAAAGCTACTGCTCTGACTTTAAAGGGAATCGGGGATCTTTATTGAAAAAAATCCCTTAATGTTTTGGTACAATGTTAAATATACAAACAGCTATAAGTTCCAAGATAAATGTCGCTCAATACAAAATGATCTGTATCGCCTTACTTCAAGAGTAAAGAAAAATGATTCAACTTCCAAGAATGTCACCAATCAACAGCAGGCAAAATGGTTTAAGTTTACATTGCTTATGCAGTAGAAAGCAAAATGATTTAATTGACGTCACTCAATGATAGTAGGAATAGGTTTTTTTGTTTAACTACCAGTTGGGTTTTGATAACGATACAGGCAAGTTGACTGAAGCAACGGTGAACATTCTTAATAAGTTGTTTGATGTCTCATGTTTGGAAAGGATTTTATAAAACATGGTTGTTAATACAGGATAATAATGATAGATTTATGAAAAAGTTAAAAAGTTGTAGTTCAATACTACAACTTCTTAACTTTCTCATAGATCTGTCATGGATTACTAATCATTATGTCAGGAATAAATAAAAAAGATCTATTAATTAGAAAACTTTTTATTATGTAACCAATACTTTGACTTAATTAATACTCAGTCTTAAAAGTAGTTACTGAAGTGGATAAATGTACTTAGTAAGTAAGCAGCATGGTTTAAGTAAAAAACCTATTGAGAGAGACGTGTTTCGATTGAGCTCCATACTTCATGGCTACTGGCAGCGTTGCCATGAAGTATGATATCAAACATAACACACAACAAATAACAATAACATAACAAATAAAAATTACGTAGGAACTTCTTCAAGTTAGCCACTTGAAGGTATAGGTCAAAAATTATTAATAAAACACAATTAGCATGTAGATAAGTTATGTATTTTCTCTATTTTGTAATTACTGCTGCTGGAACAGCTGACGCATTTTTAAAAAGTATTAGGGAGAAAAATATTTATTACAAAATAGACAGAGGGCAAAAAAAAATTGTGAATTTAGGTAAACATTATAACCTAAATCCAGTTTCTAATCTAATTCCTCCGTCTCATCTTTAATCTCAGTATCCACTAGTTGGTCTTTACCGTTGTTGGTTTGCAAATTTATGTACTCAGCATGAAATATTTTTGGAATAACGGTAATGTCACATAATTTCTATAGATTTGGCTAACGAAGATTTATATTTGAGATTGAGACTCAGACTCAAGCATTACTTAAAACTAGTTTCAACCAATCCAAAGGCTTTTAAGTAATGCTTGAGTTTTGAGTGAAGTTCTGTAATTATGGGCCTTAGGTTTAGCATTTATTGGTATCTTTTCTTCCTGGGCATCATTTTCTTTTTCCGGTATAATTTAAGTTAACGTTGGTTTTCATTGTTTTCTGCTCTATTTTAATAGTGTATTTCAATTACCGTGTCTTGAGCCATGTGTTTTACGATCACTTGATCAACATTATTAGGATTTTTGGTGTTTTGTTCATGTTTTTCTTCTAATTCTAATACTTTTGTATGTTTATTCTTTGGTTTCATGTTATCCTCATCTTAAATTTTTTGTAATTCTTCGTCATACTGAAAAAAAAAAAATTGTATCATGGAATCAAATTGAAAGTTATCATTGTTAAATAAGACTAAGTGTGTTTTAATTTTCATCCGATTAAATACGCCACAAAAATAATAAGAATAAGCCATAAAATAAATTGTTTTAAATACACGGTGGAACCCCACATCGTGACACAAACTTCTACTTTGGATTCAGTAAATGATTCTAAACCCCCAGTAAACATTTTAGTCGGTTATTAAAACAAAATGCTGTTTCATACATTTTGACCGTTACGTGGTGCACTTTTGTTGATTTTATCATAATAAGTTGCGAAAAATATTATTGCTTGGGGTCTAGAATCATGTACATGGTAAAACTTTGTGTCATGATGTCCATTTTCACTGTGTATGCAAATAATCTATGTGTATAAAAAAATGTTGAACTGCAGACTGAATTTTGCACAGCATTCCTTAGGTTTAGGCACTGGTGAAAAAGGATTTCTCTGAATAGATACGGAAAAATAAAAAATACTACGCTGACAAAATCGCAGGAAAAACTAATAGCAATAAATAATTAATTACCTTTTCCCTTTCAAACTCGATTGCTACGAGATTAATAAAGCTGTTATCGCCCGAGGCAGTATTTTTGCTATTCTGCTTTTCCTAAAATGACAATAAATGTACAATAATTGATTTATGGACAAATTATTAAAGTAAAAATACTTACAAGCTTATTCTTTTCGTTCCTATAACAAACCACAACAGCACACAGCGTACGTCTTGTCCCCCGCCACAATCCTCACGAGTGACTGATGCGCACGCGCGGGGGGGAACAGTAATTACTGCCACGGTTTATGAAAAATATGCCAACATTTATTTGTTTTAAATTACATAAATTGCTAGTGTCGTATTAAAATTGGATGGTTTAAAAGACGAACTATTATGTTTTAATATCAGGAAAAAATGGTTTTAATCTAACCACTTGAGATTAGGTTTATCTTAGGTGACGTATTTAAAAAATGTGAATACAACAAACTGTTCAAGCGACTAAGGAACACAGTTTAAGGAATAGAAATATTGTTTGAAGCTCTAAACAGAGTGCAAAACAGTTGCAGCGAAAAGGGATGCACCGACATGTCTTATTGAATTTGGCTGACGGCAAATTAGTTGAAGCGACATTGCATAGTGTTAGTAGTGAAAAGCAAAATGTATGAAAGGACTTTTCGTCTCAAGTTAGTTATATCGAAAAACGCTTTATCTGCCATTCAACTGAAATTATAGGACGAGAATAACGGCTTATGCTCCGATTCTCTATTTTTGTGTACAGCATAAATGACGTACTAAAAAAATATGACAAATTTGATGTCAGATCATACATCATGTTTGAGAATTATGCACTAAAATTGCGTTGTCTTAAGCGCCAGCAAAGTGCTCAGAATTGTACGAAATCCGGCTCATCCGACGCAGAAAAAATTGCTGAATCCGAATATGTATATAACTCAATATCGCCCAAAATGTCGCTTCAAACAAATAGCCTTTCACCCCTCGTTATTATTATGTTGAAAACGAAATATTCTGTTTGTTCAATAAAAACCGTCCAAGTGCGTGTCGGACCAAGCACAATGAAGGGTTTCGTAGTTGGGATAAATAAAATCCCAAGAACAAACTTAACATTGTAGTTCAAAAACGTGTTCTCCCATACGGAATGTATGGGAGATCATGTATTTCAAACTGCAAATTTAAGTTGATTGATTATTTCTCTTTAACCTTTACAGCCTACTTAGCTCTGATAGTTTTCCTTTTAATTTCGTTATATATACTACTGCTATGAATTTTTTCACAAGTCCAAGTACAACCATTTAGTTAGAAGGGGGGGAGGGACACTTGACTCCTAACAAAAAAAATCAGTTAAAAGCTTAATATTTCGCAAACGGATCCCTGAATCCAAAAATGGTTTTAACAAACTCAAAATATTTCTTTCTAACAATACCCTACAGCATGGGGTAGAGGAAGAAAAAAAACATCTCCAATTTACGTGTAGGGGAAGTACCCTAAAAAAAATTTTTATTCATGATTTTATTTTACCACTTATTAATATGTATACATATGCCAAATTACAGCTTTCTAGTACTAACCGTCTCTGAGCTAAGCCGCGGACAGACAGATGGACAGACAGACAGACAGACAGACGGACATGGCGAAACTTTGAGGGTTCTTTGTTTATTACGGAACCCTAAAAAGAAGGATTTTTTCAATAAAACCAAAATTAATTTATTCGTCAAAATTTATTTTGTCGCCTTCAAAGTAGGCCCTTTCGCTTGCAATACAGCTACGCCAGCACTTGACCCAGTCCGCCATACATTTTTGGTAAACTGATTGAGGCACATATGGTCTTCAACTCCTTCAGCGAATTTTCTTTTATAGCTTTAATCGACCCGAAACGTCTTCCTCAAAGTGGTTTTTCAAAAAATCAGACGTAGCCATATCAGTTGAGTACCTATGGTGCTTGGTCGATGACATTCGTCGAGTTTTTGGCGAAGAACTCTTGCACAATGATAGCTTTTTGCGATGGTTTCTGTTCTGGATTGTCGTTCCACAAATCTAACCGTTTTGGGCGGATGTTCTCTTGCAAACGCCTCATGACGCCTAAATAAAACTCTGTTGGTGTCTCTAGAAGAAATCGAAAGTGCACTATACCACGGTAATCGAAGAAAACTATCAGCATAACTTTCGCGGTATTTTTTACACAGACAAGTATTGTTGTATTACTTTATTCTTTTGTTGCAACAATACATAATACGTCCATGAAGTTGTAAAATTCCCCGCTGAACTTCAAGTGGAGTACAATCGGAAACTTTATCATTACAAACGAATCTCGCATTACAATTTATTTATTTATTAAAACTTCATGCGCAAGTAAAATACTGTACAAAGGCGGACTTCAGCCTGAGGCATTTTCTACCAGTCAACCTTACAATTTACAAACACACCAAAATTAAATAAGAATTAATTATAAAGCACAGTATCCCCTAGTAACTAGATTAATATACATATTTATTTGTTATTTTTATCATAAAATACGTAATTTATATTTAATCGGAACTTACCGATAAATATTTAATTGTGTTTCTGAATATCACGGCAGAGAATTACATGCTAGCCATAGACAAACTACCCAGCGTAAAGTCTGTCATAATACGAAATTTAACGAGCCAGAAATGAATTGCCTGGAACTTTCCTTTTTTTTCAAATTCGTAATCGGCCCCATTGTTAATTGGTAAAGAATGATTCTTAAGAAAATAAAACTCTGTTTATGATTATACAGTTTGAATTATTTATGGTCATTCTATACACTTTTTTATATGGTAATTGATATCTCTTGAAATACTGAATATGTAGGATGTTTGATTACAAGAATATTTCGTATTTTATTTTTCTAAATATTTATGCTATTGTTATCCGATTTAGCTACGTAGTATACATGATACACAGACAGATACCATAGATGTCAACTGGTACAGATGTCAAGATGACATGGAAAACACGTCTGTTTTAGTTGTTTATTATTTTATTAGAATTATAATAGAAGGAGAATCTACATCTTAGGTGTAATAAAATACTTTAAATGTCATTTCTGTAACGATTAACTTCAGGTATGTTTTAGTATACGAATACCTAGTACATAATTTTAGTTTACTTATATTTCATTTAGTCAAACTTAGATGTCAATTAAATTACTTTTATTTCAGAAGAAACACATTGTGGTTTTATTGATACGCCTAATAAGTAAAAAAATAGTTATCTTATATATAATTTCCTATAAAGCCTCTGGATTGAGAAGCCACGTAAGATGTGTTATATTACCGAAATTATAGAATATTTTCGTTTTATTTTTTATAAGTACTACAAATTATAATTAATTTACTACTAAAATAATTGTACTAAAAATGTCTATAATTGACTGAGTACTCGTATTTTCCGAAAAACAGCGCGGTGAAATTTATGGATTTTTATGACAAATCAAAGCATTGTATCATCAGCATCGCGTCGACGACGCTGCGTGCGTACGCTCTTAAAAGACAGGGCTTTTTGCCTATTCAGTATCATCATAATTAACTTCCGCTCCATACGCGGCCACGTTAAAGGAACACATATGTCTGAACTTGATTTCTATGACGTAGTCAACCGCCCCTGTGGTAGACTGGTCACAGGTTCGTGAGGATACGGTGCACCAGCGGCGAATCTTAATGATTGGCGTCATAGCCGTGCCCAGCTCGTTCCAGACCTGCAGGACAATGCAGTGGTAGTCCACGTACTTCAGTAATGTTACCTGAAATTATACCAGTCTGTTATTGACATTATTTAACCTTTAAAAGTCGATTATTCGATGGCATGAACCGTTACAACATACATACATACAGCGCCAAAAGGATCTTTTGGCGCTTGATATTAACATTGCCATTAGTTAAGTCGATTATTCGCATTATTCGATTGAATTAACCGTCAAAACGGATTTAAATTGTAGAAGCATCTTTTAGCGCTCGACATTGACATTGACAGGGTAAGTTGTTGGTAAATATTTGTGATATTGTTTTGTGAAAAAACAAGACGGCGTTAGTTCTGATTTTCGCCACGACCTAACAGATCCTTGTTGAACTATAATTATCATCTTGGCAAATTAATTTTCCGACAGTATCGGGGCGGTATTAAAGCTCGTCGGTGGGTTTAAGAAAAATATGTCACACAGTTATGAGGGTCAGAGATGACGGGACACAAACTTATTATAGAAGTTCATTAGCCAGCAACACGATTCTGCGTAGGCTACGTATTGTATGGCGTCCACTGTTAAACTTTAACAGCGGACCAATTTTAGGTAGCGCCGTAGTATATTCGCGTTTGTCCTACAACAGTGAAAGAAAGAAAGAAAGAAAGAAAGAAAACGTTTATTTGGACACAGTTCGTGAAACACAAAATAGAAAAACAAACTAAAAGTGGAAGTAATCTTTTGGCAATAAGTGTGTGCCTCACGGCTGCGCCAAAAAGGTTCATTTCAGCATTAATGCCAGACAAATGCTGCCTGACGCTGGTTTTCTAATGAACCCTTATGGACAAGTGACGGGGAGTACAAACAGTTTCAACATACCTAATACATTGCCATACTGTCATAAAAAATTATAATAATACCAGCCTGTTACTGTCCCACTGCAGGGCAAAGGCGTCTTCTCATACAGAGGAAGCACGAGCATCAATCACCACGCTTGCTCAAGACGGGTTGGCGATATCAGACTTACATAAACTGTATGTCCATATTTTAATTATTTATTCACCGACAGATGCTACCGGTCACTTTGTAAAATAATAAACAACATTACTTACATTAAAATAAGCAGTCTCCTTTTCGTCGAGTTCAACGTCATGTCCAAATGGTGGCACTACAGTGGTTTTGTCTGAATAGATCTCCATTTTCGACTCCTCTGGGTCACATTGGCCATATCTTGGAATGTTCTTTATTGCTAAAAATAGAATATTCGTAAAGATACTTTAAGACATTTAAAAATCATGTGCTAAGTTAAGTAACTACGATTCTTTTATATGTTTTGAGTTGAGCTCAAATTGTATCAAATTTAGCTCACCTTCACAAAAATATAGAACAAAGATAACAAAAAATGCGTCCAAAAGGTATATTTAAAAAAAAAACTGTACCAAGTGCCAGAATTTCGAAGTTTTTCGAGTACCATGGGAGTAGCACAAGGTTTTCAGCTTTGAAACTTGGATATAAACTACTCTCAGGAGACCTAACAACATATAAAATAATCATTGTTACATGCGCGTTTGCGACGTTTTCATTTTTGTGGCGATATTGACTGGTCTAATGGTATTTTGTAAAATAATAGTCGCCCTCCAGACAGAATTTTAGTCATGGCGGCCAATCTCATCTGATCTCATCGGAGACTAGCTATTCCACCTGATGCTGTGGATCGACAATATTGACACCTCATGTCAAGCTCACTTCACCTATGTTTTCACAGTGAGATTTCTACAGACAAGACCGACGGGAGTATGTACTCAACTTGGCAAATATAGGTAAAATACTGCTTACTCCGCCGGAGTATAAGATGGTTGGGTGCAATCCTGGAGATGGTAGGCTGCCCAATGCCGGCGATGACGCGCTTCACCCACGGTTGGTACATGCCGTAGTCCAGGAATCTGGATGGCGACTGGCAACCTGGACCGGAGATACCTACACCCAGCTAATTCAAGAAATACAACTTTATTTCCATGAACTAAGTGCTAAACGTATTTTAAATCGTTCTTTTTCCGTCAAACGTTTGAAGATTTTTTGTTTTTTGTTTCTATCAGATAGAGAAGGATGTTTTAAATTGGTTTAGTAGTTAACACCGACATATCGGCCCGACATCGTCGGACGATATCTGTATGTGAAAAGATGTAACCATCAGCTTATTGTCATGCGGTACGCCACAGTAACCTCAAATAGTTTCGCTGTGCCAGCAAAAGCTTACATCGCCGCGCTATTCCAAAAGTGTAATAATGTGTTCGAGGTAATAATAGGAGCAGTCAACGAGTGCACTGTGTCGTCCGCCGATATCGGCACGACAATCAATGTCGGCGACGATACCAGCAATACACTGACATATCGTGAAAGCGTTTAGTAGTAACTGTATGAAAGTACCAGTTCGACGATATCGTGTCGTCCTGCAAAGTGAAAGCGGCCTATGAATCGTAATTTTAATTGAATTAAAGAATCAAGCATTAACATTTTTTTTATTGTCTTACTAGCCACAAAAACTTAGACACTTGTTCAACGCATGTAGCTCATGACTAAGTAATAACAGCCGCACTGGTCGATACATCAGGTTAAGCTACGCTTGCCGAGGTTGGTTCGTGGATGGGTGACCATCTTTACATACTGAGACTCCTCCGTGCCTCGGAAAGCATTAAGCCGTTGGTCCCAGCTGTCATTCGTGGATCTTTGACAGTCGTTACGGGTCGTCAGAGGCCTGAAAGTGTGACAACCAGTCCTACCAAGGTGTATCGTAATACCCAGTTACTGGGTTGTGGAGGTCAGATAGGCAGTCACTCCATATAAAATACTGGTAGTCAGCTGCATCCGGTTAGACTGGAAGCCGACCCCAACATAGTTGGGAAAAGGCTAGGCAGTTTTATTGACGTTTTCAACGCATGTCTAGAGTCCGCGCCACCACTGAAGACCAATAGACGCGGCGCTAGAGTCTATGTCATAGCATCAAATTGCATTAAAAAAATGTAGTTCCACTATTTTCCACCGGACTTCAGTAGTGGCGTGGACTCTAGGCAACAAACTTTCAAAGAGTATGGCATAAATAAATAAATGGCGCTATAGAGTGTTACGAGGATCTTTTGGCACTCAAATGACATTAATATGGGGGTGCTGCTGGTAAGCATTTGAGAAACTGTTTTGTGAAATGTATTTAAAAAAAACAAGATGGCGGCGTTAGTTCCAATTTTGGCCACGCGCTAAAAGGTCCTTTACAGCTATACGATTTAAATTTTAAATTTTTCAAAGTCCAAATGTGATCATCGTTTTCATCACATAATGCTTTCTTTCATGGTTCACTCACCAGTTTCCATTTACCACCCTGGCGCATGACGAGAGCAGTCCCACTTCGCCAAATACAATGATGACCGATAAGACCCCGCGCGCACACCCAATGAGATGGCCACATGGTCTCGATGTCCAACTAAGGGCAAAACAAGTCGGTTTATTAGATACTATAAAGTCTTTGGAATTTTTACGAAATTTACAACTATCCAAGTACATTTTATAAGTTGGTCGACTATTACTCAACTTGAAGAGCCTATTTTGCTGTGATAGTTTTCCTTTTTACATCGATAAAATATATCCTACTATTGTGATTTTTTTTCAGATAACCAAAACAACGTGGGACACGTGACCGCGAAAAATGATGATCTCCAAATATTTTCGAAAGACCTATCCAACGACAAACTCAAACTCAAACCATTCATTTCAATTAAACCATTTACAGGCACTTTTGAACTGTCAAGGAATCAGTCAGTCAGAAATATGAAGCTAGTTGCCCATTCCAAAGCGTAGTAGGTACCTATGGAGAAGAACGGGCAAGAAACTCCACGGACACTCTTTTAAATCAAAGATTTGTTACAAAATATTGGTTACATCATTCATATTGAAATTATACATGTGAGAACAATGTAGGACGTGCACGTTAAAAGCGTCCGTAATAAAAAGCTAAAAACAAAGAACAATTTAAAAAATATAATAAGCCATGGCAGTTAAGAGATGACCAGTCCCAACTGACGGCACCTGTTCACGAACATGACGCATGGATCAGCACCATTCAGCTCAACCATTTTGAAGGGAGCTAAATGATCCAACACACGCGCCATCATAAGCGAGACATCTGAATGAACATGACATACTCACTGCCGCCATGGTACATTCAAGTCAATGAAAGACATATTACCCGGTAAATGGTAGCTCTTTAGTACATAGTACTCACACCTGTGCTATGCAATTATATAATACAAAGGAGATTGAGTTTATACAACACAAAGATGGTCTTAAACATCCTACACAATTGAACAGACGAGTAAAAAAATCATCACCGCTTTACCTGTAAGGAAGAGACGCCAAAATAAAACATTTTCCAAAATTTTATTTTACAACTGCGTGATAACCTTGCCAGCATTATTCATATAATATAATTCAGATGAACTTGGTGAAACTATAAGGATCCTTGTTTTACTACGGAACCCTAAAAATACTCTGTATATCGTGTGAGGTTAAACGAAGGATATACTTTAAGAGAGTGTAGTACTCATGACTATGAACAACTTTTACAATGTGACCAATTCTGATACATGAAAAGAAAGTTACATACCTCCATACTCCTATAGAAGGCACGACACTTCGGTGAGTCCACATGCTCCATCTTGAACAGCACCACCATTGAACTGTTGTAGCAATCTGAGAGTATGATTAGCGGAGTCGTCAATAACCGTCTAAACTGAATTACGAATGGTGTGTTCTTAAAGAACTGAAATCATCGACGAAAATTAAGGTTATGAAATTTATTATTAATTAGTTTGAGTAATTTATAAGGCCTACTCAAAAATCCTTTCTTTGGTAATTTCTTCGATTTGTTGAACTCCTTAAGTTCTGAGTAGAGTTGCACGATTACTAACAAATCAGTGCAATGACAAATCTGTGTGGTTCTTTCCTCAAAAGACCATTTCAGGCCTTGGTCTTCTCATGATCTGACCAAGATTATGACTGAACTTTACAGAGACTGTGACCTCTGAGTTTGTTTCGACCTTTCTTCTTAGAGGAGTCAGATAAGAAACACCGCCCTCATCTAGTTGTAAAAATATGATTGAAGTCTCGTGCAGACTGGCAAGACGCGATGGCGCGACGCGACCGGTAATTGTTCTACCGTGAAGTTCGCCAGTCTGCACGAGGATTGACGTGTAAAAGTGTTTGCACAAACCAACTTACAGAAATAATAACATCATCATCTTAATATGTCACATGAAAAACTATTAAGATGATTTAAAATAAATGTATGGACGCTATACTATTGCGGGTTAACGGGAACGCCCTCTGTTAGTTAACATACTATATATTTAAATTAGCAGACGTGTGTGTAGTTTTCTACCGACTGTACTTTGACTGACAAATTGAATAAAACTGACGAATCGACGAAACCTGGCAAACAGTGGAAACTGTCGAGTTAACGAAACTGTCTAATCGACAAAACTGACGAATCAGTGAAACTGACTAATCAACGAAACTGGCGAATTAAATAAACTGACGACTGAGGGAAACTGACCAGTGATACGCGGACTCAAAATTTTCGGGTGTGAGTATTCAAATAATTAAACTAAAGCATTAAATTGGTAAGATGCACTTTAAATTGGCATCAACAGGTATGTTTTCTGTTGTATTTGTTTACATTTTTATTAGATACATATGGCACAGTTTATATTTAAGTATTTAAATTATATTATTTTGTAGGTACATACCGTTAACCATTGTCAAAGCGTAAATTTCGTCTCCGTTAGAAAAACGTTCAGGCGGTGCACAGATTGGAACAACATCTGTAAAGAACAAAAAAAATTGTGTATAACCAGAACATTCACGAAATTTCGCGTTGTTGCATAACTTTTTAATTAGTCAATTTTGAATTCGTATTCTTTATGGCGCCTCTTGAACGTACGAGATTAGCGCATGAGCTATCCGAACATCAAAAAATATTTGGCCTAGGACTTAAGAGGGAGGCGTAGAATTGACTCGCTGTTACAATGTATAGCAGATATTTTAGTACAGGGGAAACTGGAAGACTGTTATAAGACCACATCCTAATCAAAAGCGAGGAAAATCGCCACCACGCGTTCCGGTTCACCGAACAAAAAGTGACATAATTAAATGTATCTTTAATTCAGCCACACAGTGCATAAAAAAATAATAAAGTTACAAAAAAGAAGAAGGTGTTAGTAGGGTTGTTAGTAGCACACACAAAAATAAAAAGGTGCTAGTATTTTTTTAGTAAAAAAAACAAGTTACACAATAATTACTTAAGTCTATTTCGATTTCCTATTCCTGTACCGCTGGTGTACACCTGCCCAGTACACGTAAATGAACTGTACATTTTACACAGTTTTTACGCTAGCGCTCTGAAGAAACTGTTGGTGCTACCCCGGACCCTGCTCATTATCGATGCAGTTCATTTGTGTTCATTTGTTTGACTGCAAAGAAATCATCGACGGACGCAACCGCAAACATTTCGGACGCACTGCAGTACCGGGAACATAAGAACGCGACGATCGCATACTCGGGCGACGATCGCTTTTGGTTAGGACGCGGGGTAAGTTTTCTGCTCAGAATATGTTTGGAAAATACTTTTGGCCACCCTTATAAAACTCAACAGATAGTTATTAGAACTGGGCGGTAATTGTGTAACACACATAAAATGACAATTGATCGCAATGCCTTTCATATTGACAGTTCAGCCACGTTCACCGCGATATTTATGTTGAGCAGACGATTTTTTCAGACCTATGAAGCAATGAATTAGGAATTTCCTTGTGTATGTAATTTTTTTTGTGTTATCGTGACACAAAAGTAGCACAAATGAAGAGTAAGGGCAGAGTCACAATGAAGTATTTAAAAACCTATTTGGTAGTAGTAAACCAGTTTAATCGAAAATTTTACAAAATCACGTGTATGAGCTTCTAATGTATCTACGTACCCTGACTACAATTAACGTTTGCTAATCAGTTTGTCTTAGTGTCAGTAGAAATCTGTGGAAAATGTAGTGGGTAGTATATTTGTTAAGTCATATTATGTCTAAGATACTTTGTATACTTTTAGTATACTAACTACTGTTTGGTTCCCTATAAAAAAAAAAATATATATAATTTACCCGTTCACCTGACAAAATATAGTTGAATCAGGTAACTTATTGCGTGCATTTTTTTATTATTTGCTGCATTTTTTAATCCGCGCGACTATGGACAAAGCACTTTTGTATGGGAAATAAATTAAGACAGAAATTAAATTTAGTTTTTTAAAGCAATGGAACCAATTTCCATTTCCAATGTGTGTTATTTTATTACTAATTAGTCCAAATGTTGATTTATATGTTTACATTTCGATCTATATTTTATTTTAATTTACCAAAAGTTTCATGGACACAATAATTACAATAAAATGTACATTAATTTTGAAAACGACCCAAATGCTGTATAGTCAAGAACAGTAGCCTTGTAGCCCCGTTTCACTTCCCTAATAAACCCGTAACTAGTGAAAATGAAGTCTTACTCAATCCATTGTTCCTGATGTCTAGTTGCAATAGTGCCAGTGTGCTGAATGTGCCACGACTGTAGTCAGGGTGGAAGGCATAGTCCCTGATGCGGATGTAAGGACCAGAGCAGCTGTTACCCAGAACCACACGGGAGCGAGCCCTGGGGAAAAACACATCATTTTCGTCCCCGATGGGTTAGGCAAATGTGTAGTTAAGTCACATGTCACACACACCAGACACACACACATCACATATCTCCAGTTATATTTAAGTCCCATGTAATAGGGGGCGAGCCGATTTCTATTAAACGGGCACAAATCCAGAGTCCTGGTTGCTACTGAGAAATTATTCGAGTTAGTTCTTGCAGTGGAGTATTCAACCAAGTCGGTATATGTATCTCTACCGCCCCGCATCTTTGCTGTGCTCCAGTATGAAGTGGGTGATATTGAATTACTGATACAGTAAACCAATATAAGCTACCCGCTCATTCCCCTAAAAGTCCGTACTACACTAGGCTAGCTCAAGGTCTAAGGTGTTACTTGGAGCTTTATTTTATTACCTTTCCAGCAAACAGGCCATCCACCTACCATCCACCCACCTGGTGCAAAGAAGTTAGGTGAGGTATCAAAATCTAATGCGATGAAAATCTAAAAGACCCATTCTACACTAACCTGAGCTAGCAAAACTTCTTTGCAATACAATTAGGTCATCATCTAACTGGTTGCAGCTGAATACCTTTCCATGGAGCAACTGCCTATCTGACCTCCACAACCCAGTTACTGGGTAACATGATATACTCCTTTGCTGTACAATTAGGAAATGACTACTATAGCGCTACAAGATTATTTTGGCGCGTGGCCAAACTCGGAACTAACGGCGCCATCTTATTTTTTTAACACATTTCAAGTGACATTTCACAAAACAATTGCACAAATGTTTATCAACAGCGCCTCCTGTCATTCGAGCGCCAAAAAATCCTTGTAACAGTGTATTTTGTTCTTATTTACCTTTAGCAGTGTATTTTTCCTTGTTTACTTTATAGCAGTATATGGGGTGCTGAGGAATTTATTGCGCCACTTCTTCTTCCAGCTTAAGCACTAGAAAGTGGTGAAGGGTGGGCGTTTTTGGGGGAGTGTCTTATGTAATTTTGACGTTCAAAAAGTGCTGATTATCAGCCTAGTTTGAATAAATTACTTTTGAATTTTAAATTTTGTTCTTGTTTACTTTGCAGCACTGTTTTATGTTCTTGTTTACCTAAAATTTTCCTTGGAGTAAGAATCGATGTCCAGCGCCGTAGACAGAGCGACGTCGCTGGAGATCAGAATGACAGTCGTTGTAGTGGGAGTAAAACTATCTGTGAGAAAACAATAGGTGCTTGTATTATTCCACCTACCTATGTTAAACAGCATTATTCAATAGGTACAGTCAGAGAAATTATTTGTTTAACGCAATTACCACACTGCGGAAATTTGCCATGTTAAAGTCATTTCATACAACACTCAGAGAAAGATAGTTTGTGATTTGAAATTTTGATTATACGGACAATTTAAGTTAGTATTGTCAATTGGCAACATGACAAAAGACGCAAACAATATTACATGAGTGCGCTAGCAAAGGCTAAGGAGCTAGCGAAGGTAGTGACCATCGCTGGCTCATAAATTAAGCAACCTCAAGTGGCAATGGGCCATCTTAACCGTTGGGGTAGACGTGTTTTTTAGTGTAAAGACTGCGAATCGGTAAACCTAAGGTAAGACACTTTCAGGGTAACCTGAAGGTGTCTTACCACCACCCTGCGAAGATTGTCGTTCTACTTAGGTAGAGCGTTGTTTGGCGTTGGTGGACGTTAGTGGGCGTTGGTGGTAGCAGCTGACTGAGAGTTGCCAAAGATCGAATTCAATGTCGCGCAATTGGTGAGACCTATGTCCAGCAGTGCACTGCTATACAATTTCACCCATGGGCATGTGCCCACCCATATTTTTCTGAATATTCATGACATATTATCGAAAATTAACTTAGAAAGGGGACCCTTATCTATCTTCATTTTTTTTCAATATCCCGCTATGATTTTATGGACTTACACTTGTGTTTTTTAAAATGAATACTGATTTTATTTAGAAAAAATGTCTCCATCTCCGTTTTTTTTCACAGTCGATCAAATTTTCATCAAATTTTATTAAATAATGTTAAGTAATCCAATAAAATAACTCAAAAGCTTTTAAAAATAATAAACAGAATCCAAATCGAGCTAATAGCAATAGGAGATATGGCAAACGATACTAAAATAAAATAAAATTTTATAACATGAAAACTATTAAATATAGACCGGGAGGAAATATTAAATAAAGTTAATTTTCCATACTTTTTCATGAATATTCAGAAAAATGCCCATGAGTGACATTGTATGTTGATGATCACCCTCACCACATAAAAGATATGGTCACATTCATAGTTTCACATTATCGTGTCAAAATATGTTCGCGTTTCTGTTACTTTTGACACCTCTGACCATTGCCTCTGACACACAATGTTGCAGAGACTTGAATTTGATGATCATAGAAACGCTTTTAATATTGTGTGAGCTCACTCTTCTCAGTTTGGACACGTTTTCACGTGACTTAGGACGGTAAAATCGGACGGGACGGGTAAATCTAACGATTTAAATCTTTGGCTATATTCGTTACACCTTGCAGATGGGACAGCGCTGTAACCAGTAAGTTAACATATTCTTTGAAAACGACTTAATAAAGAATAATACACGATTAATTTTAAATCGTTCTGGAGCCGAAACACAGTGACTCCAGACGATGAATAGGTACTATTAGCATTGTTATTGTTTTTTTACGACATCTAATATAGAAGTTAGAAATTTATCACTTTTATTCTGTCATTCGAGTTAAATCTTAGTAGCGCTACACTATTTCATTCATAAACGCAAGGTCGTACGCAATCCGCTCGGTGATGAGTTGATGACGTAGCGCGGCACAGCTGTGCGTGTGCGAGTCCGGCTGCAAGTAAGTACCTGCAAGTAGGTATTTCATTTCTGGTACGATAGGTTGGTGTAAGTTCATTCACCTCGTTATCTCTCGTTTGTATCGGAAGCACGGCACGGTGTTTACCACTATCACATCTCCTCGTAAACGAGAGAAACTAATTGAAATTTCATTCACCACTCTCGCATCACGAAATCACTAGTACTCGTACCTTTTCAACTAGACACGACGAGTACGCTTGGGAGTTGTATTTAAGGCCTTGAATCGAGTGTCGACCAATCGAGCTAATAGTTACTTAATAAGCATACCTACCTACCATATTTATGATAAATAAAAAGAATACTGCTACTGAACCAATTTTTATGCGACAATGCTTGCTTGCGGCCGCGGCGCGGCGGCTTCTACAAAGGCAGGCAATGTAAACAGAAAAAATGAATCATTTTATCTGTCGAATAGAGTTCATTATAAGATGGTGGTGCCCTTTTCTATGAAAATATTGGACCGAATTAAGACCTTATTTTTATACACTTAACCGCGGAATTCGGTTGTGCATCCCTTTGAAGTCCGGTCGGACACTTCTCAGAATAATTTTAGTCAACTGCGTACCTACTTACCTTGTACCTAGTTTGGTGAAATTTCTATTTGTTACCGTTTACGGTTAAGAAATAAAGTCTGAATTCGCTTTTCGTATTTTTATTTGTGTACCTATTTATCTATTGCGCATGTGTTTTTATGCTGTCTGATCGATGAATGGATTTTTCAATGGGTACCGTTCGCAAGTGTTGCCGTTCGTCGATACGTTTTACACACATATGCATTGATCGCAGTTACTTCGAGTTCTAATTATTTCACAAAAAAAAACAATAAATTAGATTTTTCGTGTTTTTTTTAAATTGTAATTTATTGAAAATAATAGTCCCAATCGTTTCGAGTTCGATGATCGAGTTTATGGCTTTTCGTTCCAGAACGAGCTAAAATTAACCGTGTATAAAAGGACACTTACCAACGGGATTAATAAGCAAACCGAACCAGGGAAAGCTTTCGATAAAACCCAGTCCCTCTTGTACCGGGTCATTTGGTGGTAGTGTGTCAACTCCACAATTTTTTAAAGGTGTGGTTCTAGGACCAAATCTGCCGCGAGCTATTGAGCCTGCGAATCATTAATGAGTAGAATAGTATAAATTATTGATTACTGGTAAAGAAACCACCGTCATCCAGAACTGAATAGACTTGGTCAATATTTCCCCATATACCTCGTTCAGTCGTGGGGTACGTGTTACCAAGGAACTGGGTTGTGGACGTCAGATAGGCAGCCGCTCCATGTTAAATACTGGTATTTAGCTGCATCTGGTTAGAATGGTAGCAGACCCCAACATATTTGAGAAAAGGGTAGGCAGATTGATTACTGTTTTTACTCACTTGAAAAACCACTCACGTAGAAAACAATAAGTAATGTTAAGACTAGCATTTGTTTGGACCAACTCCACTTTCAAGAGGACCAACTTTTATCTATAAATCGCTACAAATAAATTGATATTTTTCATTGAGATAGTGTTTGCACATAAATACTAAACGTTAGTAAAAAAAATTAAGGCAGGAATTCCTAGCTCAAGATCTAAATCTATACTGGCTAGGGATGTTATTGTTGTGGGGACAATAAGATTGTTTATAAATGAATACTAGCAACAATAATAATTCGTCACGCATTGTATTGTTTCGCACACAGATACTTAGTCATCAATAATACCTGACCGCGGGGAAGCCAAAAAAGGGTGGTTATGTGTGACCAGTAGAATGTATAACGTAGGTATGTATGTCCGTCTCTATGTTCCCTTGTAACTACTAAACAGCTGAATCGATTTTGATTAATGATATGTCGTTAGATTCGTCTTTATTGCGCAAGTGTCACTGGGTGTCCTCGGACTTTTCGAATTCATGTGCGTATTGTATAATTATCACTTGCTTCAAAATGGTGAAGGAAAACATCGTGAGGAAACCAGCATGCCTTTTTGTTTGAGGTTGGGAAATTATCAAATAACTTCTCCCGCTCTGGGTGGAGCGGGAGGGCGTCTCAGACTTTTACTGACCAAAACCCACCCGTGTTCCTTCCGTTGCCTGAGTGCCGGGGCCGCGATATCCCTTTCGGACAAACTCGCAACCCTGGCAGGCATTGGCCCTTAAGGACCCCGTCAGTTGGTGCTGACATCTCTTTGAGGCGCGCGTAGAACACAACGCGCCGTCGACCCGGGCTTGGTCCTTATCGGACGGCGAGCTACCCATTGCTCACCGTCCGCAAGCCCGCGCCTACGGTGGCCGGAAGTCGGCTCGCGACTCCCGACGCCCGGGGCGTCTCCTGCGGCGACTAGGGGCGCGAGGGCACGCATCTTGCATCTCCCTAGCGCGCTCCGCCTCCTCCTTCGCGAGCATTACTGCTTCGCAGAAGGAAGTCACGGCCTCACATGTACTCTCGCTCCGGACCATGGCCTGAACCAGGGCCGGACGCGAGAGATCGCCGCCGCCGATCGCCTCCGTGAGGACACGGTGGTGCTCCGCCCAAGCAGGGCTAACCTCCACCGTATGCTCCACCGTGTCCTCCGGGCGATCCACACAGTGGTGACACCCGGGCGTTTCCTCCCGCCTTAGACGGAACAAGAACCTCCCGAAACAGCCGTGTCCGGTGAGGACCTGCGTCAGGCGGAAGGTGAGGACGCAGTGGCGCGTCTCTAGCCACTCCTCAAAGAGGGGACTTATCGCCACAATTGTGGCGTGCCCAGACCACCATGCCTGAGATGTATTTTTCGACGACATGTGAAGACAAGTCAGAGGCCCTTGGGTGGCTTTAAAACTCTGACAACTGGTTAGTTACTGACAACACGAAAAGAAGAAGAACACCCATGCCAAATTACAGCTTTCTAGAAGAGTCTCTGAGCAAACAGAAACACGGACTATACTGGTCGGAACTATAATAGTTCCTTATTGACTACGGAACCCTAAAAGTAATTCAGTATTTTATGATACTAATTTCCATTTTATAATGAGTAGCAATCAGGATAAAGCCTCTCTTTGAATGCAACAGTAATTCGTTGCAATTTGTCCGAAAACAACCTTAATGTATACAGAAATTCTTTTATCCAAGACTCCGAATTAAACGCTTTTAAAAGTTAATAAAGAAAAAAACTTTATAAACCGCGACCACTCAATTATTAAACAGCGGATTTCCAAAAGGTATTAACATGTCAACGCGGTATTCGAATACAGACTTTAAAAACAAGGTATGGGGTAGTATTTTGAATGTAGTATGCAGCAGAATTAATCTGCTATTTGCTTTATGCTTCCGAAAATACTGATTTGTTTTTTTTTCAATGAAGTCTTTGGTTTTTATTCATAATTAAAATACCCGCGTTTAAATATAATATTTATTTATCTACAGAAAATCATAACATAACAACACGCCTTGTTTCGCCGAAGGGTTCGGCAGAGGTGTATCTATATTACACCTACATTTCGCATAAGTCCCATCTAATAGGGAGCGAGCCTATTGCCATCTACCGGGCACAATTCCAGACTCCGGGCTGTTACTGAGAAATTCTAGATAGATAAACCAGCAACACTTTTCCCGACCTGGGAATCGAATCTAGGACCTCTTACTCAGCAGTAGCGCTTGCGACCACTGAACCAGCAAGGCCGTCAACTTAGAATACAATATACAACAATTGTCAACTCGAAAGTTTGCACAAAACCACTTGAGTGTTAAATCTTTTGTAGCGGAGAACGATAATGGGATGTCTAGAGACGTGGAGTGGTCCTCGGAGGCGCTGAACGTTGATAATGTGACGTGTTGCCGCGCAACGGGTATGTAGGATCGTTGAAGGGCTTGGGTTTTGTTCTCAAGTCGGGTATTAGTAAGTTTTAGTAGGACAATTATTCGTTAGACTATTTTGGAGGTCTGTCTGTAACTTACTTGTCAGAATATTGTTAAGCTTTCGGTTTTACGTGAATGTTATTAAATTCCCGTAAGACCAAAAGTTTTCAGGTTCGAGCTGAAAACTTATGGTCTTACGGGAATTTTATTTAGGTCTACTTTTATGATGAACAATTGACCTATAAATTCCATTTTTTTTGTGCATTTATTTTGCAGTGCACTTTTCACATAGTTTATATACCTAATGTTCCTCTTCAGTGTTAAATCTTTTGTGGTGGAGAACGATTTAATACATTTAGAGATGTGGAGAAGCCCTCGATGGACGCTCTGAACGTTGATTATGTGATGTGTGAGCTTTTGTTCCCTATTTGGGTATTAGTAAGTTTTTGTAGGATAAATCATTCGTTAGAATACTTTGGAGTATAAAAATGTATCGCTAGTACGGCCTACATATTTGAAATAAAGTTTTAACTTTATTTCGTGTAAATGAAAAAAAAGGTCTTGACAGACTGACAGACAGACGACAACAAAATGATCGTATGATGGTTCATTTTTTTCCTTTTGAGGGACGAGGCGATGCTAGGCTTTAACCACTCTGAGCCATCATGACAGTGCATGATTAATAATTGAAGTCCCCACGCTTGCCCAAGGTCATAATATATTATGTTACGAAAACCTAATTGATAACATAGCCCTCCTTCCCTCTCTAAATCCATCCAAAGGTTGTCTTTAAAATATTACTTTAAGAATAAAACCGCCCATTGAATATGTCTAATCCTCATGGATGTGCTCCGCCCTGGAGTGCGCAGAGGGGTCTGTCACACTTACTGACTAAAACCAGCCCGGTGTTCCCTCGCACACGTGCGTCGGGGAGCTGCGGGTTCAATAGCGACTTCCGCTGCCGGGCAGATAACGCCCTCTTCCAGCCCCTCGCTGGAAGAGGGTGTTATCTGCCCTCTGCCGACGCCCAGTGCGCCTGCTTGTGACCTTCCTCTCCCTTTCTGCATCTTCCTTCTGCGAGATAACTGTTTCGTAGAAGGATACCACCGCGTCCCACGACTCGGCACTCTCGACCATCGAACGAGCGATGGCCGGTAGCGACAGTGCGGTTCCGACTTCTGAAACGAGGGCACGGCGCGGCTCCTCCCATGCGACAAACTCTGCCAGTATATGCCGCGCCGTATCCTCCTGCGACAGTGGACGCAGTGGTGACACTGAGCGTCAGGCTCCCTGTTTATGCGACAAAGGTACTTCTCGAAGCAGCCATGCCCCGAGAGCACCTGCGTCGACCTAAAAAGGTTTTGACCCTGACCTAACCTAAGCCACCGAAGCAAGTCCGTAAAGCCCCGAATACCCCTCAATAGCCCCGAGCCTCATCTGCCTTTTCCCAACTATTATAGGGTCGGCGTCCAGTCTAACCGGATGCAGCTGAATACCAGTATTTTACATGGAACGAGTGCCTATCTGACCTCCAATCAATAGCCCCGAGCATGGGATCCTGCCGTTTTAAAAAGATTATGATGTCTCTAACGTGACTTTAATATTTAAGTCAATATACAAAGTTTGTGGATTTGTCGCAGGCTGATTGTATGATTCGTCATTTTACAACCGGTGCCATCCGTTTACAAACGCTGGCGGTTTTGCAAAATGACGCAGAAATAACTACTAGGAAATACAAACTTATTTTTGCGCACCATAAAAACATGTGATTGTGCACACGTAAAAATATATACATCCCAACTACGGAACCATTTACTGTGCATGATCAGATACGCACTTGGATTTTTTATATAGGTCAAATATATTTACTTTATTTTTATTTTTTGGAACAACTCAACTCAACTCTGCTTTACGCTTTGGGGATTAAAACAGGCGTGACGTATGTTATGATATGTATTTTTCAGGCTGTGTTATCCCTTTAAAAAAAAACCGGCGAACTGCGTGTCGGACCACGCACAATGAAGGGTTCCGTAGTTGCGATGATGAATTTATACCAAGAACAAACCAACTTCAAATGTAAGTTCGTTCGCACATTCTTCTGTATTTTTTCAGTTCAGTAGTTTCGGAGATAAGGGGTGGTAATGGTCAATGTTCATCTGTTTTTAACCGACTTCCAAAAAGAAGGAGGTTATAAAATATGTTCGTAGCGTGTTTTTTTTTTTATGTTTGTTCTCCGATTTCTCCGTCAATTATGGACCGATATTGAAAATCCTTTTTTTTTGTATGAAAGGGTATGCTCTCAAATTGGTCCCATATAAATTTTATTTACATGGGACAAATTTTGAGTAAGCTTCAATAATACGTATTTTTCTCGCTTAGTATATGTGGATGATATGATGATAACTTCCTATCACTGTTATTTACATAGTAGGTAGTGGTATTCCAATTTGTGTGGGGTAGGTACCACAACTAAAAAGTGAAAAATAAAAACTTTTTACAAAAAAAAAACAACCGACTTCGAAAAAGAAACACTAGAAAGTGAAAAATAACTTCAATTTTGAAAGTCGGTGACAAAAACCAAAAATTCAAAACCAAAGACCGACTTCCGAAATTAAATTTATTTTTCGCTTTCTAGTGTTTCTTTTTCGAAGTCGGTTGTTTTTATTGAATATATTTAAAAGTATTTATTTTAAAATTATAAAAAAATATTTGAGATCCTCAAAACAAGCCCCTCTCATTTGATATGTCACATGGTACAGTGGTGGAAAAACTCCATTTTTTTTTCTTGTTTGACCCCCAAATGTGACTCCCATATTTGAAATTTATTTATTTACGTTACACATCCATGTTTGGGTCACAGAAATACATGTGTGTACCAAATTTGAAGTTAATCGGTCCAACTCGGAGCAAATAAAAAAAAAAAAATTAGATTAAATTGAGCTATGACAGACGGACAGACAGCCAGCCAGCCAGACAGACACACGAGTGATCCTATAAGGGTTCCGTTTTTTTTTTCCATTTGTGGTACGGAACGCTAAAAACAAAAAAACATAAAAATTGTAGCACACCGGTGTCGGGAACAACATACAAGCTAGTGGCATGGCGGTCAGGGCTCCTAAGACACGAACCTCCTAACCTCCGTCTAGAAGTACCGCATTCTGAATCAAGTCTTTAGTCCAGCTGCCCAACGAGCGCCTGCTTAGATGTTGGTCGAAGCTCTTGGCTATTAAGTCATTGGCAGTCACGACGCTGAGTCCACATCTCATGTCAACAACCCCGCGAGTCAAACTCAAACTCAAACTCAACAAGCCGACCGTTATGTTAACAATCATGGTTCGCCTATCATTATTATTATAATTTAGTAATCTTTACTTTACTCATAAAAGTACCCTCTTTCTTCCCAACGATTAGAAGTTCCTCAGACAGTGGAAGTGTCTACTTATGTCATAAGTGACTTATCTGATGGTCGGCCAGCGGAACGTCACGTACAGATCTCGGATAAGCCACAGAGTGCACGATCCGCGAATGTTATATATGATCTATCGCGATTACATTACAATATCTATAGTTATTATGCTGTAGACTTTTTATTTGTTGTTGTTTTAGGGTGAGTTTCAACAGCTATAATTTAATTACCTATTTTTGGTGGAACTTTCAGTTTCTGTTTTTTTTTATAATATAAGATATGCAGAAATACGTATTCAGTTACATAAAATGTTAAAGTTTATTTAATCCTGAAAGTTTCTAATATATTGTTAACACCAGAATTGGTAAGACAACAAAATTGAGAGCCGAGACCATTTTTTTTTTTGTTTTTTTGTTTATACATGAACAATAAATTGTATCTAAAACAACATGGACTCAGAAAAGAAAATGAACTACATATGGAAAAAACACGTTAAATATTACAACAGTGCAAATACAACATTATATAGGAATTTCATTATAGATCTTCAACAACATATTTACACTTATTCAACAGGAAACTTTTAAGTTGACTTTGAAAACAGCTTGCGTAGATAGCGCTTTTTATATCTAGTGGCAACTTATTAAATAATATAACCGATTGATATCTGGGATTTTGCTTCACAATATTCAAATTAGGCTGTACCTAGTAACGTTCAATATCTTGTCTACGTGTGCCTTCTCTAATCTGTCGTTCTTCTGATGTCTCATATTCATGTATATATTTGTCCATGTTACTTAGAACACCCAAATATAAATAAAACAACAATAAAAAATAAAAAATAAAATTGTGAATAAATATTATAAAGAAAACAATGAGATAAATACAAAAAAAAATACGATGACTTTCCCTTCAGCTTATTTATTTATTTAACCATTTATGTACACACATATATACAGACAAAAAGAAAAGAACAGAAAAATACGTACAAAGGTGATGCTTATTACTAAAGAAATCTCTTCCAGCATACCTGCGATAGGACAGAGGGTAAAAAGAGATGTAAATACCGTGTGTAAGAGTAGAGAGAAAGTAAAATACATAAAATCAAAACAATTCAGGCAATAAAAAAAAACAAATAATATGAGAATAAACTTACATACATACATAACAAACAAACAAAAAATATATATCACTAAGATTCTGTTAATAATAGTGTAATAAAAAAATAAAAAAATTATATGTTATGTTGTTATTTAATTTAATATGTTTCTTTTTCTTTTCTCCGCAATTCCTCTATTTTGACGGGATCATTCCCATTTTTTTTCTTTTCTCCTCCTATCTGCCATCATTTTCCTTTTCAACCACTGTGCGTGTATCAACGTTGAATTTTTCTTTGTCATGCTGGAATAAAATAACACCTAACTATATATTTTTAAACCGATCAACAAATTAAATATCAAGGATTTAGTTTATGTACTCTTAAATCTAATATATCGGTTCATTTTTCGCTTTTCTTTGAGACACGTGCCTCTAAAAACAATTTTTTGTTATAATTGGTAAAATACCACCAAAATTAGAATCTGGTCAGAAGAAGCCGCGGGCAAAAGCCATGTCACAAAACTTTCAGAAAATAATGATCTAAATGATGTTGAAAAGCGTTAGATTCTGTCGTTTAGAAGATCTCGGTCACACAGACAACCAAAAAAACTGCCTGGCCTTTTCGCAACTATGTTAGAGTAGGCTTCCAGTCTAACCGGATGCAGCTGAATACCAGTATTTTACATAGAGCGACTGCCTATCGGACCTCCACAACACAGTTACTGGGTAACACGATACCCCTTGGTAAGACTGGTTGTCAGACTTTCGGGCTTGTGACGACCCGTAACGACTATCAAAGATCAACGAATGACGGCCGGGACCAACGGCTTAACACTTTCGACTCCACCCATTTTCATAGAGCTCATACGCCATGCTGCCATCCATATTACAAGCTGACTCCTGGAGGGGCACCGGCATTACGTTTGCGCTAAAGTTAATCCTCGAGGAGTGTCACCGGAATTAGGTTTGAAATCTTGTTAAAATACAAAGTAAATACAATTGATTTTATTTTCACTGTTTATAATGCTGAATTCGCTAAGAAAAACCTACATTTGGCACAAAAAACAACTTTGTTTTATAAATTGATTATTTAGTTAAAGAAGTAACTATACGCCTTCATATTATGCAGTGATTCTTGTGACTGCAGATAAAATGTTGATGTTCGTTGGAGACTTTTTGATTCAATTGAACGTAGAATGCTTCAAAG
This sequence comes from Agrochola lota, assembly GCA_947364205.1. Lineage (NCBI taxonomy): Eukaryota > Metazoa > Arthropoda > Insecta > Lepidoptera > Noctuidae > Agrochola > Agrochola lota. Next base: position 17,777,671 of record OX376240.1, read on the forward strand.
ATGTTTGGCACCTGAATGACATTATCAGGGCGTTGCTGGTATACATATATTTCAAAACGTCACGGAAATTTGATTAAATAATAAATCGGCCAACTGCGTGTCGGACCACGCACAATGAAGGGTTCCGTATTTGGGATGAATATACCTCAAAAACAAATTAACATTGTAGTTGAAAAACATGTTCTCCCATACATCGATAAACGTCACGTTTAACTCTCCAACTGCAAATGTAAGTTTGTAATCAAAATGTTGTAACAAAAAATATTTTTTTCTTTGATAAAACTACAGATTAATTGTTTTCGGAATCTTTCCTTTACATGTGCTGTGAGACCTTGCTTCCTGCCAAGTTTCATGATTCTAGGTCAAAGTGAAGTACCCTGTAGATTTTGATTTATTTGCGAGTATCAAAATATGTCGCATAAATGGCCGTATTTTTTTATTGCGTTGACTTTGAAGCTTGATTTTTTTAGAGCTCCAAGAGACCATAGACCTTCCTATTGATATTAATTTCAACTTGATACCTTTACGCGTTCTTGAGAAATGCGGTCTTGACAGACTGACGGACGGACAACGAAGTGAAGGATCACTTCGTTGTCCGTCCGTCGGAACGGAACGAGCGGAACCCATATAGGAATATGGGTTCCGTTTTTTCCTTTTGAGGTACGGAACTCTAAAAGCAAGATTGTTGTCCTTTCTTGATCATTATGATTAAACACTTTGAATTTCAACTATAAACTAATAACAGACTGCTAGACAGACATACTCACTTTTTATATTGATAAATAACTCTCTGTTTGTGAAACATACAATGCGTGATGGATTCGTATATTATATGTTGCTAGTATTCAGTAATAAACAATCTTATTGTCCTCACAACAATATTCCTAGCGCAGTATAGATTTAGTTCTTGACCTAGGAATTGCTATCAAAACGTTTTATTTAAATAAAAATTAAATTTTAATTTTAATATTTTTTTTATAAAAAATAAAAAAAATGTATATAGTTTAGTATGTATGTGCAAAATATTAATACCAGTGAAAAATAGCAATTTATAGATAAAGTTTTTTAAATAAGTGGAGTCGGTCTAAACAAATGCTAGTTTTAACATTATTTATTGTTTTCTACGTGAGTGGGTTTTCAAGTGAGTAAAAACAGTAAACATAACATTACATAACGCCTGTATTTATCAGGCAGCGGTGCACTACAAAATTCAATTCAAATACAAAACCCAGGACCTGCTCGGGATTAGCGCTTGCGACTATTAGGCCAACGAGGCAACCAATAACTGTCTAGTCATTTATGATTCGCAGGTTCAATACCTCGCAGCAGAACTGGTCCTAGAACCACAACTTTAAAATATTGTGGAGTTGACAGACTACCACCAAATGACACGGTACAGGAGGGACTAGGTTTTATCGAAAGCTTTCCCTGGTTCGGTTTGCTTATTAATCCCGTTGGTAAGTGCCCTTTAATTTTTCTTATTTAAGTAGATTTAAAAGAACATGTTAACTTACTGCTTACAGCGCTGTCCCATCTGCAAGGTGTGACCAATATGGCCAAGATTTAAATCGTTAGATTTGCCCTCACCCTTCTAAAAAGTGTCCATACTAAGAAGAGTGAGCTCACACAATATTAAAGGCATTTCTATGACATTCAAGTCAAGTCTCTGCAACATTGTGTGTGGCAATGGTCAGAGGTGTCAAACGAAACAGAAACGTGAACATATTTTGACACGGTAGGAGGATCTACGAAAGTTAATTGAGTCAGGCGTGACTTTGCGGAAATCCATTATAAAATACAATAGACGACGTATATTTAGTAACCTAATCCACTTAACTGTTCTTAAAGGGTCTTAAAGAACCCTGTAAGAAATCGACGCGTGTTTCACCTCTCAAAGAGGCATCCTCAGGATGAAGATTGACTTGTTGCGAACCCGGACACAACGTGTTGCTACGTCAAGCGCCGAGCGCAGTGAGAGCCACATCGCCAACAACCCCACTTACATACGATTACTGCTCGGTCCACCTCGGCTAGGATCGTTATCAGCGCGGTTAGTAACTAAATATACGTTGTCTATTGTATTTTGGAATCTACGAATTAAATCTTTGAATATATTTTTTATGTGGCGAGGGTGATCATCCACATATAGAAGTGCACTACTGGACACAGGTCTTACCAATTGCTTGCCTTTGAACTCGATCTTCGGCAACTCTCATCCAGTTGCTACCAGCCACCCCGCGAATTCACGGTCGTCAAGAATACATCTACTCCAACGGTCAGTCGGTCGGTTCTACGTCTAATATGGCCTTCCCATTGCCACTTCCGGTTGCTTATTCTTTGGGTCAGCGAGGTTTGCTCATGTATGTGTGTTTGTGTGTGTGTGTGTTTGTGCCTTTTGTCATGTTCAGGTTATACAATTATCACACAGATAGTTAAAACGCAGATAGTTGATGTTTTAATTTGTTATGTTAATTGATTTGAATAATGGACAAAATAAATAAGTATTTGCGGTTTATATCCTATTAATAAAAATAACCTATCTGTTTATATTTGTACGCCGTTAAGGCAAAACATGACTGTGCTATAATTTTATGTAACATCTTGCATGCAATGTGTGTATACTTATGTTTTGAACAAATACATTTTATCTTATCTTATCTTATCTTATAAACCAGGGATTTTTTTTACCAATTGACTACCAACTACTTGGTACGTATAAAAAAAAAAACAAATCACAACTTTCTTTCTTTGACAGTTGTATGAAATGGCTATAACCATAGATGTATTATGGCTATAACCGGCAAATTGTCGTAGTGTGTCAATTGCGTTTAACAAATTATTTCTCTGACTGTACCTATTAAATGAATGCTATTAAGCACCTATTGTTTTCTCACAGATAGTTTCACTCCCACTACAACGACTGTCATTCTGATCTCCAGCGACGTCGCTCTGTCTACGGCCCTGGACATCGATTCTTACTCCAAGGAAAATTTTAGGTAAACAAGAACAAAATACACTGCTACAAGGATCTTTTGGCGCTCGAATGACGTTGTCAGGGGGGCGCTGTTGGTAAACATTTGTGCAATTGTTTTGTGAAATGTATTCAAAAAACAAGATGGCGGCGTTAGTTCCGAGTTTGACCACGCGCCAAAATAACCTTGTAGCGCTATAGTAGTAATTTTTTACTTATACCACAAAAGGTTATCATGTTATCCAACAACTGGATTGTGGAGGTCAGATAGGCAGTCGCTCCATGTGCAATACTTGTTCAGCTGCATCCAGTTAGACTGGAGCCGACTCCAACATAGTTGAAAAAAGGCTAGGCAAAACATGATGACCTTATTGTGTTTTTATTTTATATAATATAATGAATAATACTAATTGTACCGCAAAGAAGTTATGCGAGCTCAGGTTAGTGTAGAATGGAGTCGAGAGCCGACTTCCGGCCACCGTAGGCGCGGGCTTGCGGACGGTGAGCAATGGGCAGCTCGCCGTCCGATAAGGATCAGGCCCGTGTCGACGGCGCGTTGTGTTCCACGCGCGCCTCAAAGAGATGTCAGCACCAACCGACGGGGTCGAAAGACCAATGCCTGCTGGGGTTGCGGGTTTGTCCGAAAGGGATAACGCGGCCCCGGCACACAGGCAACGGAAGGAACACGGGTGGGTTTTAGTCAGTAAAAGTCTGACACACCCTCTCGCTCTGCCCAGAGCGGGAGAAGTCATTTGATGATTTCCCATCCTCAAAAAAAAAAAAAAAAAAAGGTTAGTGTAGAATACTTTTAGATTTTCAACGCATTGGATTTTGATAACTCACCTAACTTCTTTGCACCAGGACCTACCTGGTGCAAAGAAGTTAGGTGAAGTATGGATGGCCTATTTGCTGGAAAGGTAATAAAGCCTCAAGTATCACTTAGACCTTGAGCTAGCCTAGGGTAGTACGGACGTTTAATAGAATAAGAGGCCAGCTTATATGGGTTTACTGTATCAGTAATTCAACATCACCCACCTCATGTTGGAAAACAGCAAAGATGTTGGGCGGTAGAGATAAATATACCTATTTGGTGGAATACTCCACTGCAAGAACTATTCCACAAAAACAGAGATATAAGGTCTTAACAAAATACCTGGACAAACTATTCATGAACTTTCACTACGGTACCAACCCGGAAATATAAAAAAGCCGTTCCATACATTTTTATCGCGTAGGCATTGTACCTACTCAGTATGAACCAGCTTTTTTTATTCATAATATTTCAGTGTTAGTCCTATAGTGAAAGTTATTCATATTCTAAAGTACTAAGACCTGTACAAGTTTGTCCAGGTTTTTTGTTAAGACCGACAAATTAAAAAAAAAAAGGCTTCTTTCGTGTAGTGGTCACAAACGCTACTGCTGAGCATGAGGGCCTGGGTTCGATTCCCAGATCGGGCAAACTGCATGAGTGTTTCTATAAGAAATTTCCCAGTAGCAATCAGGAGTCTGGATTTGTGCCCGGTTAATGGCAATAGGCTCGCCCCCTATTACATTGGACTTAAACATAACTGGCGAAATGTGGGTGTTAGAATTAACTACCCACCTGCCTAACCCATCGAGGCGTCATCGCAGGCGTGATGTTATGATGAAGATGATGTTTTTTTTCCTCAGGGCTTGCTCCCGCGTGGTTCTGGGTAACAGCTGCTCTGGTCCTTACATCCGCATCAGGGACTATACCTTCCACCCTGACTACACTCGTGGCACATTCAGCACACTGGCACTATTGCAACTTGACATCAGGAACAGTGGATTGGGTAAGACTTAATTTTCACTAGTTATGGGCTTATTAGGGAGGGGGGAGGAGCTCTTGGCTAAGTAACAACAGCCGCACTGGTCGATCCATCAGGTTAAGCTACGCTTGCCGGGGTTAGTCAGTGGATGGGTGACCATCTTTACATACCGAGAATCCTCCGTGCCTCGGAAAGCACGTTAAGCCGTTGGTCCCGGCTGTTATTCGTAGATCTTTGACAGTCGTTACGAGTCGTCAGAAGCCCGAAAGTCTGACACTAGTCTTACCAAGGGGTATCGTATTACCCAGTTACTGGGTTGTGGAGGTCAGATAGGCGGTCGCTCCATGTAAAATACTGGTATTCAGCTGCATCCGGTTAGACTGGAAGCCGACCCCAATATAGTTGGGAAAAGGCTAGGCAGATTGATTGACGGGCTTATTACGGAAGGGAAACGGGGCTACAAGGCTTTTTTTCTTGACAATACAGCATTTATCAGAAACGTATGGTCATATTTAAGGGCGTACAGACCATTCAACTGAACAACTCGCCATGGCACCAACATCGTAACCGCGAAAACCTAATCAGCCTCTCAATAATTTTGGTCTTGAAGGTATTATATTAAAGTTTTGTATGGGACAGTTGATAATTTCACCTTTCTGATACAGTCATGCTGTATACTCAGCTATTAATCATATTTCACTACACAGTACCTGGGCGACCCAGCTCTGCTCTAGTGAAAATGGATAACGTTCATTTAATATTAGAGGAAAGTTGATACTAATTCCATGCTGACATGTCATATTCTAAGGTTGCTATCTTGTTCTAAACTTTGGGCGACCGAGCTCTGCTAGGGCAAAAATACAGAGAAAACTAATTTTCCCAGATGTGAGACCTAGCTAGATCCATTTTTCGCCCCCGTAAACCCCTATATTGCAACTTTCATCGAAATCGTTAGAGCCGTTTTCGAGAACGTGATTACAAATTTATATATATGTCGGAAATACGTTACTGAGTTGACTAATCGGGACGCCAGCGCCACCCAGCGGTGCTCGACACAGTCTACAACATAACGCTCGGACCGGCCGGAGCTCCGCAGACTTCATGGGTGGCGGTGAAACAGTGAAGACGTTTAGAAACCGTCGCGCGTTTCGAATAGTTGTGTCATTTATCTACAGTGTGTGAAATGCTAGTGTGATTAATGTGATCGTAAATTATAATTTGATCTGAACTGCAAACGGTTTTTCTATTGCGCAATAACCAACACTACCCACAGTACGCCCATTGCAGTTAAAATATGACTGATATTAACTAAAGAGACACATACCATCCTCCGATATATATTCAAATATTGCTCGTTTTAATAGTAAAAGATGTAATATGTATCAGCGGTCAGTTTCAAGGAAATTCCTAATTCATTGCTGTTTGAAAAATTTGCCCGCTCAACGACGTAAAAAACGCTATGAACGTGGCTGAACTGTCGCGCGAATACGCGTACGCGAATACGCGTACGCGAATACGCGTACGCGAATCGTCGCGTTCTTATGTCACTTTTTGTTCGGTGTACACGCCAACAGAGGGCGCCTTTAATTTTTCCTCACTTTTGGTTAGGATGCGGTCATATGACAGTATTCCAGTTTCTCCTGTACGTCTACTAAAATATATAATACACAATATTTTTTTTGTTCTTTGCAGATTTAATTCCAATCTGTGCACCGCCAGAACATTTTTCTAACGGAGACGAGATTTATGCTTTGTCAATGATAAACGGTATGTTCCTACAAAATATAATTTAAATACCTAAGTATAATCTGTACCATAAGTATCTCAAAACAATGTAAACAAGTTGAACAGAAAACGTACCTGTTGATGCCAATTTGAAAGATTACATATTACTTTGATTTCATTATTTGAATACTTAAACCCGAAAATCTTATTTTGTTTTTCATATGACAACTAAGATTAAATGTAGTGAATTGTATAGTTTATTGACTCAGGCGTGACTTTGCGGAAATCCATTATAAAATACATATACGACGTATATTTAGTAACCTAATCCGCAGCAGACCATCTGCTCTCGACGTTTGACGTGTGATCACGTTGGGTCCGAGTTCGCAATAAGTCAATCGTCATCCTGAGGATGCTTCGTTGAGAGGTGAAACACGTGTCGATTTCTTACGGGTTCTTTATGACTCTTTAAGAACAGTTAAGCGGATTAGGATACTAAATATACGTCGTCTGTTGTATTTTAAGGTTAAATGATAAATGATTTTATTTCTGGGCCCACTTGCATATTCATGAGTCATAATATCCTAAATAACGTTACCCAGATCGCTGGCATATGTTGGCGTCATAAAAAGTTCAATGATTTGACAAACAATACCAAAGAATTTTTTTTTTGATTAGGCCTCACAAATTACTCAAACTAATAATAAATTTTATAAACTCAATTTTCGTCGATAATTTCAGATATTTAAAGAACAGACCATTGGTTCAGTTTAGACGATTATTGACGAATCCGTTTATCATATTATCTCTCAGATTGCTACAACAGTTCAATGGTGGTGCTGTTCAAGATGGAGCATGTGGACTCACCGAAGTGTCGTGCCTTCTATAGGAGTATGGAGGTATGTAACACAGAATTAATTACACTTTTGGATGGTAAAGCAGATTTCTTTTCATGTTTCAGAATTGGTCCCACTGTAAAAGTTGTTAATTTTCATGAGTACTACCACAGCATAAAAAGATGTTTAGACTGTGGTACTACACTCTCTTAAAGTATATCCTGCGTTTAACCTAATACACGATATACTATTTAAGGGTTCCGTAGTAAAACAAGGATCCTTATAGTTTCGCCAATTCCATTTGTCTCTCTGTCTGTCTGTCCGCGGATTGAGTCAGAGACCCTTGGTACTAAAAAGCTGAAATTTCGCCTACAAAATTTTGAAATAAAATCTAGAAACATGTTTTATATTGGCGAACCTTCCTTAAAGTTAAAGCGGTGATGATTGTTTTTTTACTCATCTATTCCATTGTGTGGGATGTCGTTGGATAGGTCTTTCAAAAATATTTGGAGATCAATATTTTTCGATTCAGTGCCCATTTTTGTTAGAGTCACATGTCCCACGTTCTTTTGGATATGTGAAAAGTATTGACGATAGTAATACCTATGTATAACGAAGTAAAAAGGAAGACTATCATAGCAAAATAGGCTCTACAAGTTAACGAGTAATAGTTGACCAACGTATAAAATGTACTTGGAAGTTAAAAATTTCGTAAATAATCCATAGAAAATGGTATCTCTTATGGATTCAAATTTCTTCCTACTCTCCCAGTAAAAAACATCGTTTTTTTTTTAATACACAGTTTTATGCCCACAGTTAGACATCGAGACCATATGGCCATCTCATTGGGTGTGCGCGCGGGGTCTTATCAATCATCATTGTATTTGGCGAAGTGAGACCGCTCTCGTCATGCACCAGGGTGGTCAATGGAAACTGGTGAGTGAACCATGAAATAAAACCATGATCACATTTGGACTCTGACAAATTAAAATCGTATAGCTGTAAAGGATTTTTTGGCGCGTGGCCAAAATTGGAACTAACGCCGCCGTTTGGTTTTTTTAAATACATTTTACAAAACAACTAGCTGCCCGCCCCGTCTTCCCACGGGTAGCAGTAAGTATTTATCTATGGCGTACCTACCTACCTACATGCCTACCTTCTTACCTACATACCCTACCTACGTACCCTACCTACGTACATACTTGCCTACCCACCTACCTACCCACCCTACCTACCTACATACCTACATACCTACCTACCTACCTACCTACCAACCTACCTACCAACCTACCTACCTACCCTACCTACATAACTACCTACCCGACCTACTTACCTACATACCTACCTATCCTAACTACATACCTATCTACAAAAGCTACCTACACCTACCTACCTAACCTAACCTTTTTTTTTTTTTTTTTTGTTCCGGGGTGGAAAATCCTCATGGATGTACCCCGCCCTGGGGCGGGCGGAGACCCACCCCGGTGTTCCAACTCACACCTACGCCGGGGGTCGCGGGAACTTGAAGTCTTCCGCAACCCCCGGCTGGTGCCGGCCCGCCACCGCGGGCCTCCTCGGGTCAGGAGGGGGGAGTGAGGTGTTTGACTCCCCCCGCGACGTCTAAGAGGGGCGCGCGTGGAACACTACGCGCCGCCACCTCGGGTCCTGATGTGTGGGGGGCGACGGACGTCCCCGAGTCCGTCGCCCCTGGACCCATTTAGGGGGGCTGGAAGAGGGCGTTGTCCGCCCTCCGCCGACGCCCGGTGCGCCTGCTGCGGGCCGGGTGAGTGGACGAGATCTCCCTCTCCCTTTCCGCAGCCTCCTTCTGCGAGACGACTGTCTCGCAGTAGGAAACCACCGCGTCCCAGGACTCGCCGCTGCCGACCATCGCATTCACTAGGGCCGGCAGCGACAAGTCACTGCCTACTTCTGAGATGAGAGCACGGCGTGGCTCCTCCCAAGCGGCACACTCTGCCAGCGTATGCCGCGCCGTGTCCTCCCGGCAGTCGACGCAGTGGTGACACCGGGCGTCCGGCCCCCTGTTTATGCGACACAGGTACTTCCCGAAGCAACCATGCCCCGAGAGCACCTGCGTCACCCGAAACGACAGGGAGCCGTGCCTCCTCCCGAGCCAGCGCTCGAGCACCGGCCGGACCGCCTCGATGATGTCGAGGCCGGCAGTAGGGCGTAAAAGCCTGTCCCGCCATTCCGCCACCAGGACCTCGCGAAGCTGAGACCGATGCAGCTCCATGTGTCGCTGCATCGGTCGCTCGCCCCGCGCCCTCGCTTCCTCTCGCCACCGATATGATGACGCGAGTACTTTCGCCTCCAGGTCCCAGGGCGGGGATCCGGCCAGTGCACAAGCCGCCTCGTAACCTAACCTAACCTACCCTACCTAAGGGTTGCATGTATTTTTTAATGCTGAATCATAAAAAAACTAAAAAAAAATAATTAAATAGTTTTCGTCCTTTTTTCAGACCTACTGAATATACAAACAAAATTTCATAAGAATCGGTCAAGCCGTTTTGGAAAAGTTTTGTTACAAGCACCGTGACACGAGAATTTTATATATTAGAGATTTCACAAATGCTTACCAGCAGCAGCGCCCCCATATCAATGTCATTCGAGCGCCAAAAGATCCTCTATTTCACCCTTTATAAGGGTTCCGTAGTAAATAAGGAACCCTTATAGTTTCGCCATATCCGTCTGTCTGTCTGTCTGTCCGCGGCTTAGCTCAGAGACTGTTAGTACTAGAAAGCTGTAAAACCCGGACCCGATGTGTGGACACGTCTCTGCTCTCGACGCTTGACGTGTCCACACGTCGATTCCGGGTTCGCCACAAGTCGCAGATGAAACACGTGTCGATTTCTTACAGGTTTCTTTTGTTTAAGAACAGTTAAGCGGATTAGGTTACTAAATATGCGTCGTCTGTAGTATTTTATAATGGATTTCCGCATAGTCACGCCTGAATCAATTAACTATCTTAAGGGCCGCTTGTACTACAAATCACTAAATTAATTTAAGGCGTTTCCCTGAACAAATAGTCTTGATCACTCGTTTCCTCTTAGCCGCACCCCACCTCTACAATACTTCGTAAAACCCAATCAGCGTCATCTAGCGAACAACTTATACAACAACGAATACAAGTAAAAATCACAGACGTTAGAATTCACAGACACGGCATTCAATAAAAAAAAAATGTTTATTGGTGCGCATTTATTTTGGTCATAAATTCAGTGACTATACTTACATCCATGAATTCTTTCAACTTTTATATATTCTGTCGCAAAGTCTAGCAAAAACAAACAAACGCAGGCACAACCGTACCATCCTTATCTCGAAGCCATTCAGGACATTATCTACCCCTATAACTTCGTTGTGAAAACGTGAAACAGATAATGTTGTATTTTCTTGATTTAGCTGGGTGTAGGTATCTCCGGCCCAGGTTGCCAGTCGCCATCCAGATTCCTGGACTACGGCATGTACCACCCGTGGGTGAAGCGCGTCATCGCCGGCATTGGGCAGCCCACCATCTCCAGGATTGCACCCAACCTCCTTATACTGCGGCGGAGTAAGCAGCATTTTACCTAGATTTGCCAAGTTGAGTACATACTCCCGTCGGTCTTGTCTGTAGAAATCTCACTGTGAAAACAGGTGAAGTAAGGTAAATATTGACATGAGGTGTCAATTTTTTTTTTTTTTTAAACTTTGCCCCACACTAAGAATTTCTTCCTGTATCGTGGGTGAGTTTAAAAACATAGAAACTCACATACACTAACACCCAGACCCGGAACAACTACTTGCAGATCATAGAAATATTTGTTCCATGCGGGGATCGAACCCGCGATATGTTGCGCAGCAGTCGATCGCTCAGCCACTGCGACAACCGTGTCGTTAGATATTGTCGATCCGCAGCATCAGGTGGAATAGCTAGTCTCCGATGAGATTGGCCGCCATGACTATAATGGCGCATGACTGCTGGCGCCCTCGGTCAACGCGCTGAGGACATTGATTAAAATTTGTGAACGCTACGCATCTGAGCATGGTCTCAGGTACAACACACTGAAAAGTGAGGTACTGATTTTTAAGGCAGGAAATCAGAGACCTACTACAGTGCCTCCGATCATGGTCGATGGAACGGCTTTGAAAACTGTGAAAAACTTTAAGTATCTGGGTCATCTTGTCACGGAGGACTTAAAAGATGACCCAGATATAGAAAGAGAACGCAGGGCGTTGGCGGTAAGGAGCAATATGCTGGCCCGTAGGTTCGCTCGATGTGCTAAGGAAGTTAAGATTACACTTTTTAGGGCATATTGCCAATCTTTTTACTCGAGCGGCCTGTGGGTTCGGTATACGCAACGAGCCTACAACGTCCTGCGGATACAATACAATAATGCTTTCAGAATGCTGTTGGGGTTGCCGCGCCATTGTAGTGCGTCACAAATGTTCGCAAATGCTCGAGTTGACGGGTTTCACGCTATAATGCGTAAGAAAGTGGCGTCATTATTTCAAAGACTGCACGGTAGCACCAACAGCATTTTGCAAATGATTGCATCCCGCCATGACTGTCCCATACAGGCTCACTGGGTGGGAATAGTTACGGGAAGATTGTAATTTTGTAAATACGTTATTATATTATGTACCTACTAACATAGATCTTAAGAACATTGTTACTAACTCTTTTATGGATTCTGTCCGAAATAAATGGATAATAATAATAATAATAATCTGTGGCCCGACTGTCAAGCCGACTGTCATGAATTTTTTTCTCCGTCTTATATTTTTAGTATTTTTACCGATTTCTTTGATTTTTACACATTAAATATGACACAATGTTGTGCTATGTGTTCCTACCATCTCATTCCTGAAGAAACTAAAATTGGCAGCAAAACCGAAACACATACCAGGATGTAAGAATAAAAACTTTAGACGGAGAACAGTGCAATGCTGACGCGAAGTCGGGCACGACGACTGCTACAAGACACACACCCAACATCTTCGGGTTCGTCGCTCAGCTCCGCCTCGCAGTTGCCGGATCCTGCTCCAGACGAGAGTCCAGTGATACCGGCCGCTGCAGTTGCGTCGAGCTCGAGCGACGAATACTTCTCGCCGCCGACGTCACCACCACCAGCACGTCGCGGAAGAGGCCGACCACCGGCCAGTTTAGGACCCCGAGGCCCACCGGCCTCTGATAGGGTCCCCGCTCCCGGTGGAAGTGTGCGGCGCATGAGATGGACACAAACTGTCAACGAAAATGTCATGCGCGCATACTTTGGGGCTACAGAGGGAGGAAGTAACTTGACTGCGTACCGTGGTCGGATGCTCTCTCTGTTTCAGGTACTTGAGCCAGCTGTCAACGTGTCGGCCCAACGACTGTCGGATCAGGTGCGGGTCATCCAGCGTAACCATATGCTGGATGACGCCGTACTTGATCGACTACGCGTCGAATCACAGAATAACCGTGTAACGCCTGCCTCGCCACTGGTCGCGGTGCAACTACAAAATTCACCCAGTGCTACACCGCGACCCGACCACGTTGGTGAAGAGGATGATGACGGGGTTATATCTGTGAGTTCCCAATGCAATGTACGTTTGAGGAGCGCTTTGGAGGATGCTTTCCGTGAGTACCGCTCCACTCCACCTGAACTTAGACCACGTTTACCTCGTTTGCCCATGCACAAGAAAAACAAGGCGCTGGTGTGTACTCTAGACTCGCTGCTGTCAAATTGTTTTGAGGCCAGCAAAGACCTCGCCGATACCCACTCGATCTTGTACTGTGCAGCTGTAGCGGCATGTCGTGTAGCTCATGTTAAATTTCCCAACAGTGACAGAGCTCCACGACCAAAACCAGCTGTACCAGCTTGGCAGTGCAGAATTGAGCGTCGTATCGGTGAGGCTAGAGTGCTCATCGGCAAGCTAATCTGCTTCAGGGAGGGCAATACTCGCCCTAGAGTGATGCGCTTTGTGAGGCGGGCGTTCTCGGGAACTGATATTAGCTCTCGAGATTATCTGACCCGCGTCACAGAGCGTATCGACCTCCTGAAGCAGAAGGTCTGTGCTTGGGCAAACCGTATTCGACGATACAGGCGGAGAGTTGAGCGGTACACTCAGAATCGCACATTCCAGAGCGATGAAAGGTGGGTTTACAGGGCTTGGGAGCGACTAGATCAAGGTGTGACTGACACGCGCCTGCCGGATGATGACGCCATGTGTTCGTTCTGGCGAAGCATCTGGTCGGCGCCTGTCAATCACACCGAAGGAGATTGGACTAGGAAGATCGAGCGGGCGTGCGAGGGAATACCAGAAATGGGGGCACTTACCATCATGGGTCGCTGCCCCAGTTCCTAATGACAGGAATAACCCACCTGCTACATAAAACAGGTAGTACTGCGGAACCCAAAAATTATAGGCCGATCACCTGTTTACCGACGGTCTATAAAGTTTTTACATCCATTTTGAGAGCTAAAATTAACAAACATATAGACACCAACTGCATCATGTCTGCCTCTCAAAATGGATGTAGGAACGGGTCCCGCGGTACTAAGGAGCTGCTCCTCATTGATATGGCCATTAGCCAACAGGTTCGTCGTTCCCGAAGGGATCTGTCGACATGTTGGATAGATTATAAGAAGGCCTATGACTCGGTGCCCCATACATGGCTCATGAGGGTGCTGGAGTTGTATAAAGTAGATGCAACTCTACGCACCTTCCTGATGTCATGTATGGGGCAATGGAGGACGGTTCTTCGCTATCCAGGATGTCGACATATCCAGAGGAATAGCGAGCCGATAAGGATCGAGCGAGGTATATTTCAGGGCGACAGTTTGAGTCCACTTTGGTTCTGCCTGGCCTTGAATCCTCTTAGCACACTGCTGGAGGACTCAGGACTAGGCTATCGATTAAGGAGAGGTGGTCAGGTTATATCTCACCTCCTTTACATGGATGACTTGAAACTCTTTGCCCCCAACAATTTGCAACTGGTGGAGCTACTGAAGGTAACCGAAACTTTCAGTAGTGCCATCAGGATGGAATTTGGTGTGGACAAATGTGCGGTCATGCATGTAAAGCGAGGGGGGATTGTGGAATCCGGGGGAACCCAACTCTCGGACTCCATACACCTAAGATCCCTCTCCTCAATCGAAACCTACAAGTATTTGGGTATGTCGGAAGCGTTAGGTATCAACGCTGCTGACATGAAGCAATCGCTGATGGAGCGCTTCTTTGGCCGCCTGAATAAAGTATTAAATAGTCTTTTATCAGGCGGAAACAAGGTGCGCGCCTTCAACGGTTGGGTCATGCCGGTTTTGATGTACTCTTTCGGCATACTCAAATGGACCCAGACGGAACTTGACGCCCTGGATAGGAGGGTCCGCACACTGCTGACTATAAATCGGATGCATCACCCACGTTCATCGGTGATGAGACTGTATATCCCGCGGAAGTGTGGAGGTCGAGGCTTCTTAAATGCTAAGACCCTGCACAACCGTGAGGTATGCAGTCTCAGGGAATACTTCCTAGAAGCCGACGTGGGGATGCACCGAGATGTGGTCTCAGTGGACAAGGGCCTTACCCCGCTATCCTTGGCTAACGAGAACTGGCGCAAACCTATAGTATTAGATACTAATGACCGCAGGGAGGTATGGCAGAGCAAAGAGCTTCACGGGCGTTTTTACCGGGCCTTACATGGGCCCGATGTAGACCTACTAGCGTCCGTATCCTGGCTGCGATTCGGTGATCTCTTTGGGGAAACCGAAGGTTTTGTCTTTGCGATTATGGATGAAGTTATGATGACGAATAACTACCGGAAATATATTGTGAAGGACGGCACGGTTGACATCTGTCGGGCATGCCACCGTCCGGGGGAATCAATCCGACACATTATCTCTGGCTGTTCTCGTCTGGCTAACGGAGACTACTTGCATAGGCACAACCTTGTGGCCAGGATTATCCACCAGCAACTTGCTCTGAAATACAGTCTTGTGGAACCGGAAGTACCATACTATAGATATGTGCCCGACCCAGTTCTCGAAAATGACAATATCACGTTGTATTGGGATCGATCTATCATCACTGACAGGACTATTGTTGCCAATAAGCCAGACATAGTGGTGATAGATCGATTAGAGCGTCGCACAATGATTGTTGATATAGCGGTCCCGCATGACGAGAACCTCGTGAAAGCTGAAAAAGATAAACAGATCAAGTATCTCGACCTGGCCCGCGAGGTTGTCGACATGTGGGAAGTGGATACAGCAGTCATTGTGCCGATAGTCGTGACTGCCAATGGCATTATAGCCAAGAGCCTCGACCAACACCTAAGGAGGCTCTCGTTAGGCAGCTGGATCAAGGGCTTGATCCAGAAAGCGGTGCTTCTAGACACGGCGCGTATCGTCAGGAGATTCCTCTCTCAGGAGTCCTGACCACCGGTAGCTTGGACCCTGTTCCCGATACCGGTGGGCTACTATTTTTTATATTTTTAAATGTTTTTGTTTTCCGTTTTATTTTTATGAAAATATTTAAAAATGTAAATTATATGTAAATAGATGAAATAAAGGAAATAATAATAATAATATAATTGTGTCTGGAGGGCGATTATTATTTTACAAAGGACCATAATTTAGCAAATGATTTTTAAGTGTCTTTAAATATCTTTACGAATATTCTATTTTTAGCAATAAAGAACATACCAAGATATGGCCAATGTGACCCAGAGGAGTCGAAAATGGAGATCTATTCGGACAAAACCACTGTAGTGCCACCATTTGGACATGACGTTGAACTCGACGAAAAGGAGACTGCTTATTTTAATGTAAGGAATGTTGTGTATTATTTCATAAAGTGACAGATTGCATCTGTCAGTTTGAATGAATATTATCATAACATCACCGCTGTATTCCCCGAAAGTTTAGGCAGAGAGGGCAGAGGTAGACCAACTAAGAGCGCAGAGGGCATAGGCAAATATAACTGGCGAAATATTGGTGTAGCGTAGGTTACATAAAAAGTCCCATGTAATAGAAGGAATTATCACTAACCCGTCACAAAACCATACTCTGGATTGCTACTGATAATACCCAATAACACTGATCTACATAGGAATGAACCTGGGACCCTAAGCTCCGCAGACTTACTTGCAAAACGAAATTAAAGAGGCCTGCAATCCGCTCGTGTATAAAGTGAAGAAACGGAAGACAAAATGACAAATTATAGCAAGAATACTACGACGCGATGTCAAATATCAAAAAAGAAAATGTCACTTTATCTCCGAAAAATAGAGATAGAAGTAGAGTGGACATGCTACAGTAGTTTTATCTCATGAAGCGAAGCGCGCTTTACTTGTGGTAACTAAGTGTACAAACACGCTGTGAATGTGTGAGTGAAGATGGGTTGCATCAGCAACTCGGCACATAACACACACGCACACACACTTCCGACTTCGCCATTGTCTCGGCCAGTACCGAGAGCTGCTCGCTTACACACACATTCACAGCGTATTTGAACACTTGGTAACCACAATTAAAGTGCGTGTCGGTACGTATGATAAAATACTATACGTGTGGTGAAGGTCTGAAAACTATAACATCATAGAATTGCGTAGCCTACACAGCATCGTGTTGTTGGCCGCTAAAGCCTGTGTACACGGTGGCAAACTCTTCCCCTTCAAGCCCCACCGTTTACACACGGCTACACATCAACCTATACATATCCAGTATAAGCTGACCTCGCATTGTACCGAAATCTTAAAAAATGCGAGATCAGCATAAACTGGAAATGTATAGCTTGATGTGTAGCCGTGTGTACATCGGTACACGGCTGGAATACGCGGCTTAAATCACAATTTTTACTGCTAAATAATGACTAATATCAATCAAACATAACAATACAAAATCATTCATATCATTATTAATACTAATAATATCGTCTGTGGGCTATTTCATTCTATGGTCTAACGGATATTCGAATTCAATTAGATATAAAATAATCAAAAAATAACAGGTAACACCGAAATATTCTGAGAAAATGTCTAAAGTGACGTAAAGCGCGCGTCAGTGTAAAACCGCGGGCCTTGAACGTTAAAACGTTTTCAAATGGCAGATCGGTTAAAGACTTCTATCAAATAACCGATTTTGTAAAGCGCCGTGTCGTGTCGTGTGCGCTGTGTGTGTGTGTGTGTGTGCCGTGTGTGTGTATAACTATTTGACAGCTTTTTTTAAACCCGCCGATGTGCTACATTAAGAGGGTTTATCCTAAAAGTTGGCAACGTCGCAAATAACTGTCAAATATTGACCTGTTTTGATTCTTATAGCAATATTACTAAATAGAAATAAGAAATGTGGCTTACTAGCGATCTAGAATATTAATAATGAATTGCAATTATTACATTGAATTTGATGTTGTACCCATTTTAGGTGTAAAAAACGCATTTGGAAACTTTCCAAATATATTTTTTACATCTAAAACTAAACATTCGGTGTTACGATATTAATTATTGCATTTTATAATCAATATTCTAGTTCGCTAGTTAGCCACATCTTTTAATTTTCACACAGTAATATTGCCAAATTAATCAAAACAGTGAAATATTTGAGATCTATTTGCGACGTTGCCCACTTTTCGGATTAACGCTCTTAACGCCCCGATACATCAATTTGCCAAGATGATAATTATAGTTCAACAAGAATGTATTGGCTCGTGGCGAAAATCATAACTAACGCCGCCATCTTGTTTTTTTACAAAACAATTTCACAAAGTTTTACCACCAACACCCCCGGGGTGTCAATGTTAATATCAAGCGCCAAAAGATCCTTTTGGCACTGTATGTATGTATGTTGTAACGGTTCATGCCATCGAATAATCGACTTTTAAAGGTTAAATAATGTCAATAACAGAGTGCTATAATTTCAGGTAACATTACTGCAGTTCGTGGACTACCACTGCATAGTCCTGCAGGTCTGGAACGAGCTGGGCACGGCAGTGACGCCGACCATCAAGATTCGCCGCTGGTGCACCGGACCCTCACGAACCTGTGACCAGTCTTCCACGGGGGCGGTGGACTACTTCATAGAAGTGAAGTTCAGGCATATGTGTTCCTTTAATGTTGCCGCATATGGAGCGGAAGTTAATTATGATGATGCTGAATACGCAAATAACCCTGTCTTTTAAGAGCCTATGCATGCAGCGTCTTTTTTAAGCGCCGTCGATGCGACACACTGCACAGCACTGAAGCATTGTCAATATTTTAACCACATGAAGTCTCAGTGAGAACGAGGCTATAAGTTGAAAAATCAAATATATATTTTTTGGAAATTGCCAATATTTCTTTCTATGCCTTTACAAAAATGTGTCAAACGTAACCCATTTGAACTAGCAAGTCTACTGCTGGAGAATACCTCTCCAATCACAAGCTATTTATCTCGATCATCAACTAAGTACTTACATTCAGTATACTACCAGTTACCGTGCGAAGTTTGTTGTTCCATCCAACCTGAGGGCCTCCTTCACTCATCATCTTCCTGCCGTTGTCCCATGTTACTTGGAGTCTGTGCATCCCATTTTCTTCTTCCATTCTCTCTTCAACCGTCGCGCTATCATTTACTCCCTTTTTCTTTATATCTACCTCACACAACCCATCCATCTTTTCTCTGGCCTTCCTCTCCCTCTCTATCCGTCAACATTCATTCATGGCGTTCTAAACAATCTTTTAAAAACATTTCACAATTTGCGGATACTGGCATAGGGAAGGGTATGTTATCCTCCAAGGTTTAATGAATGGTCTTGAATTTAAAGCATTCAAATTATGTTGTTACATTTCATTTGTTTTGACAAATGAGGATGTCGTCTTAACAGTTGTTTGTTTTTGTGAAGCAGAGATGTTCCGACAATCTATGCAAATTGCATAACAAGCATTTGTATTTCGCATTGAACAAACTCGATCCACTTCTAATTTGTCTACTAGAGATACATACAGTTAGTTGTTGTCCTTGATCGAACGCATTGAAATAAAAGTTAATACAGTTTTAATTACTTTGATTTTTAATCTTTTTTAAGTTTAGTTGTTACATTTCACGAACGCGCGTCAATTTTTGCAATTTCTACCTTATTATATTGTATAAGGAGTCAAATTGCAATTTAAAAAAATTGTGTTTCGTGTGCTATAGTGAGGTAGATTGTGATAGTCTGGATTGAATCGGAGTCACCATGCTTATCCTCAGTATTTGGTTAAGTATCTCACCATGTATAATTATTGTAGGCAAGTGCTTCAAAAATTCAAAATATTTTATTTCACTTAATCCTTCATGGGCACATATGAAACGTCAGAAGCTAGGTGCACGATTCCGATCGGTCGTTTCCTAAGGAGAAGAGCCGGCAAGAAACTCCACGGTTAATCATGTAAAAATAATTGGCTTTTACAATGTTTTCAATAGGTGACCACCTCGTTGTTCTAGTGGTCGTTAGCGCTACTACTGAGCATGAGGTTCTGGGTTCAATTCCCAAGTCAGGCAAAGTGTTATTGGGTTTTTTCATCTGGAATTTCTCAGTATCAACCCGGAGTCTGGATTTTTGCCCAGTTGATGGCAACAGGCTGGCCCCTGATATATGGGACTTATACATAACTGGCGAAATGTGGGTATACTATAGGTAGGTATACCTCTGCCTAACCCTTCGGGGAATACAAGAATGATGTTATGTTATGTGTTAATAAATATGGTAGGATAGTGTAGATTTTCATATTGGTTTACTAAAGAGGATCAAATTAAACACTACGTTGAAGACAAGGAAGTTTGGCAATAATTCCTTCTGCACATGTGCAGGCTTCCCTGGTACATCATTAACGGCATATTACGAGTATGTAAGAGTCTATTAACTGCTCCCAAATTAACATGTTATTAAAAAAAAAAATAACATTCTTCCTTGACATAATCATCCTAATATTTGACATTATATACCTACAAGTTAATATCGACACTTCATTAGTGGCTTTTGTGTATGACATGACAATTATTCAGATTTGTTACAGTTGTACTTAATAGCAATCATGTCTTTTCGTTTAAAATAGGTTTTTATTTTTATTCATTTATTCATATTTTTTAAAGATTCTTTTCTATTTTGTGAATGTGAGAACGCTATAGGCTTAGTGGACTGTAGATATGGCCATCTTCTATTTTGTTAAGTACCCAGGTACTTAACAAAATGGAAGATGGTATGGATAGTACTTGTTGAAATACCTACACTGTCCTCCCATACCTGTTAATACTGTTGTTTGAGGAATGGCCAATTATTTTTAAAAGAGTAACCGTGGAGTTTCTTGCCGGCTCTTCTCCATAGGAAACGACCAATTGGAACCGTGCACCTAGCTTCTGACGTTTCATAAGTGCCTATGTAGGTTTATGTGAAATAAAAAAAATTGAATTTGAATTTTGAATTTAAATTTGTTTTTTTTAAGAGAAATGAAAGTACTCATTAGTCCGTTACTGATTATAAGGATCTATATTACGTGTTTGACCATTATTATCCTTTTCAGTAATCTCCTTGTCCTGTGGTATTGACAGAAATTCTCCAGTATTGCACGTTTACGAGGGCGTCGCCAGAATAGAGACATATCCGTGGCTCGGTGTTCTGTACTATCCTCACAGTAAGTTTAAATGTACAGCCTGTGCCAAACAATGCTGCGTACTTGAAGGTGATTTTTTCAACGTAACCCACGAAATTCAACTTTGATGAAATAGTTTAATAGTGGAATATTTACGGCAAATCACATTTTCATGAAATAGTCTTATTTGCAACAAATATAATGTTCGAGATCTATATTTATGTTTTATATGATTATAATTTAGTAATTATTTTGCCGCGTATTGAATGATCAACATACGACTTAAAATAGAAAAAAATATCATATAAAAAAATGTAAGAAATAAACGCGGGCTTCATTGACCCTTCTACAGACGCAGTATTATGTAACTTCTTGTAAAATATCTAGCAAAATAATTGATGATAATGTCTTTTAATTTAGATGGACATAAATTCACAACTGCGGTGGTGCTCGTTACCAGGCAGATAGTACTTGCAGCAGCTAATGAAATCGACAAGCTGCCTAAGTATAACTTCAGGTAAATATACGCTTATTTACTAACGATCCCTTCTTGTTTCGCACGATTTTTACGACTTGACAAAACATCGACTTTTAATTAAAGTTTAATTTTAAACTTTCATACAGTTTATATATTTGGGTCGAGAAGGTGTTGAAGTTTTTCGCGCTTACGATGTTGGACTCATGGAGAAAGTTGTTTAGTTAGCTGGTCTGTACCACACCCTTAAATATGACCACACATTTCTGATACACGCTGTATTTCCCGTCCGTTACAAGTATTGACCTTACCCGTAATTCTCTTTTTTTAGGTCTCTAGCGCGCGTGGTCATAGGTCACAACTGCACCGGGCGCTCTGTCGGCATCCGTGACTACACTTACCATCCTGACTATTCCAAGAACACGTATAGTACACTGGCTATGATTCAGCTGGAAATCGACCACGTGACATTTGGTGAGACAACGAAATATCTGCTTCATCTTCATGAAGGTGCTCCTTAGTCCTATAAGCAGTATATTGGTAGCATTGGAGATAGCAACTGATATTAGAGACATTTATCTTCTTTAACAGACCTCCCTGTCACTAATAGTAAAGGAAGATAGCGCCCAGGATGCTGCCCTGGGGGACACTTCTTTATATTTTTGTGAGATTTAATAGGAAACTTCACTTTGTTGCAATTATTATTATAACTCTTGCTAATTATGTTCAGTCAATGCCTTGAATTAGTCGTATGTAGGACTACGATTACGATAGAATATCCATTTATGTAGTATCAATTCGTGTTACACGAAATCAAAAGGCTTACCCAAGTAAAGGTCTCACACACTTGTTTTTCTTGTTTGACTTGTTTGTCTCCGGTATATTATATTTTTATTTTTCACGATGAAGAGGCACGGTTTCCTTTCTGAATTTGTATTGCAACTGTTCTGGCCTTAAAGACTGTTAAGTTAAACTTTTAAAATACATTATTTCAGAGTTGCGGCCCATTTGTCCACCGCCGTCACACTTCAAGAACG
This sequence comes from Agrochola lota, assembly GCA_947364205.1. NCBI lineage: Eukaryota > Metazoa > Arthropoda > Insecta > Lepidoptera > Noctuidae > Agrochola > Agrochola lota. The sequence continues at coordinate 17,800,093 of OX376240.1, forward strand.
AGAGTTTCTTTGCTATGGTATTATCTGACAGTATGTATCGATTTGTTTAAGAAGTTATAAGAGAAAATATTGGTACTTATTGTTATAGTCGACATTTACACTTGTACTTACTTATTGATTCCATAAGTATTTTATGTTGCTAATTTTTGCATGATGGGTAGGGTGGCACTTAGCTCTCTTCCTCCTCTAATTTTTAATAATACCGTCATACCTATTAGCCCTACGGTGAAAGATCTCGGTTTGCATATTGACTCGACACTTAGCTGGCAACGCCAAGTCTCTAATGTTAGTCAAAGGTCTGAGAAACTTTTTGCCTGCTAAGACGAAGACTATGCTTGTGCAGACTTTGATTTTCCCTATCGTCGACTATGGTGACGTGTGCTACTTTGACTTGAATGCGGTTTTGCTGGATAAGCTCGACAGACTGCTCAACAACTGTATCCGGTTCATTTTCAACCTTAGAAAATATGACCATGTGTCTAGCTATAGGTCTGAGCTCAAATGGATGTCCATTCGTCAAAGGAGAAGTTTGCGCGCTTTGACCACGCTTTTCTCCCTTCTCAACTCTCCCACTCCTCCTTCTTATCTTGTGTCTCACTTTCAATATCTATGTTCTTCACACACTAAGAATCTGCGTTCTTCTAACAATCTTCTCCTACTCTGTCCTGCTCATACTTCTGACTTTGTTCATTCTTCCTTTCATATTCAGTCCATTCTTCTTTGGAATGCGCTTCCTCTTGATATCAGGACGGCCACCAGTCGGTATGCATTAAAGCGGAAATTGCGGAGTTATTTTCAAAATAAATAGAGTAGAGTCATCTCAACACCTCTCTCCCTTGAATTCGTATATATGTATATATATATAATATGGGTATATATTATAGTAAATATGTATGTATGTGTATGTAGTTTGTACTGTTGTACCTATTTTAGTTATAATGAATTAGAATACTTTTTTTTAATTTATCCTTGTTCCTCTCATATAGAGCACCTGCCATCTAATCTCTTCACCACCCTTGGTTGACTGGTAGAGAATGCCTAAGGCATTAAGTCCGCCTTTGTACTTTTTTGAGTGTGAAAAGTTTAAATAAATAAATAAATAAATAAATTTTATCCACTGTTAACACGTACGTTTGAATTGAGTCAATGAGTCGGTCAATCACATAAAGTTGCAGCTAGTTACTCGTTACAACGCATCGATTCCTCAGGCGAAATATTTTTAGTCTTTGACTGACGATCTGCGTGTGCACCATCGAGACCTACATTAAGCCAGAATATTCAGATACCTATGTTGCATAGATCTCGAGAAAAACCTCTGTGACAGACGGACGAAAAATATATCTTATGAAGGTTAATTTTTTTTCCTTTATTGCGTCAGTCGTCTTAAAATAAAGCTCGCTAAATGTATTCCCGACGTCATCTCTTATTTTCTAGATTGTTGGCGGTCCAAGGTGAGGATACACAAAATGAAATACGTTTATCCCGAACAGTGCAAGTCTTTTTACAGGCGGTCAGACGTAAGTAATTTTCCCTACAATTTTGCTTTAATAATTTATTTTAATTTTATTATTTAGTACCTGAGCGACCAAACTCTGCTCTGGTGAAAATAGAGAATGCTCATTTAATAGTATAGGAAACTTCATACTAATTCCATGCTGCCATGATAGTAGGTGCTTACTTATACTTCAATGCTGCCATAATAGTAGGCACAAACTAATTCCATACTGCCATGTCATTATTCTAAGGTAGCCATCTTGTTCTAAGCTTTGAGCGACCGAGCTCTGCTCATACTTGAGAACGAAAATAAAGCGAATGCACAAGTTTTGCAAGCGCTCAAGCTTGTTTAATAGCTACTCAATAATAATGATATATCCCAAGCTGATTTCGCCTACGGTGACTGTGTTTGTGTATGACGTGCTCTTATGTGGCTAATGTAACCATTCTTGGTTGTCAAAGTGCGTGCACATTGCGGACATTTTTGAATTCCATTGTGGTAATTTTGACTTAAGTCTCATGCTAAGGAAATAAGATTGTGTCGTTATAGTGAACAAATCTCCAAACCGCAGTGGGCAAGTTGTGTGGTCATGGTTGCTTCGTATACTGTATGTCTGTCTTGTTTCTACTCTGTATGTATCTTATCATGACACCGGACTGTTATCGGCTGATTTTGCATAGGGGATAGAGTGAGCGCCAATATGGCCTAGCTTAAATAAAAGGCTTTCCTCGCTATGAGAGTTGATAAAAGTACATTTTCAAATGATCATAGAACAATACATAATAGTTATTATTAATACCGTGGGAGACTGGTGCCTAAGCTAGGCATAAGGCCTGTATTTCAGGACACCACCCCTTTGGAAGCAGTTACATTTCTTAAGAATTATGCACTTGTACACAAAAGCAGTAAGTTATTTAAAACCAGAAAAAGAGAGATTACACTATTGATTATTACTTATTCTTAGGTTAGTATGTGCGTGTGTGTGTGCATGTGGTGTGTGTGTGTGCGTAGTGTGTGTGGTGTGTGAGGGTGTGTGTGTGCGTGGGAGGCGTGTGAGTAAGGAAATATGATAGGAAAGGTGAAGGGCTGAATGCATAGAATGGTGATATATATGAATATACTCGTATATACCTATTTTGAATTGTTTATTATTTTTCAAACAAGCAAGTTATACCGTGGTAGCTAGAAGTTTTTCCGTAGCTTCATAACTTAATTCCTGGAGCCAGCTTCTAACCTTCATTTTACACTTAGTTTTGGTAAGATTATAAATCGAGAGCGTTCTATTAATTTGATTGTAGAGAACGCGACCAAGGTGACAAAATAAAAGTTTGGAGGATGTAGTAGTAAGTTGTTTACCATGGCGACGATGGCCGTGGCAGGCTTGTCTTAGATGAAGAAATTCACACCTTTGTAGTTTATGTGCCATCCTTAAAGCTAGTTTTCTTTTCCAGCTGGACGTGGATACCATGTGGCCATCCCACACGGCTTGTGCCAGGAGTGTATCGGGAGGTCACTGCGTCTGGCGGAGTGGGGCTATACTCGTGGTGAAAGTGGGCACACGTTGGAGACTGGTTAGTTTCACACTATCTTATCACAATTGCTCTTCCAACGCTGAGGGTCGTGACGGTTTCGGGTTTTGCCTTTTTGCGTATTAAATGCGGGCTTGTGAATCATTATTTAATTGAACAATTAGCGATCCGCTCCTGCTTCGCATGGAAGCGATGGCGACATATTAAAATGTCGAGATTTCTGTGCTATATCTAGTTTCTTGTAATGTGTCATAAATACACGTAAATCTTCCGGAATTAAAGCTCTAAAATCGATGGTTTAAACCGTATTAATTTATTATGGAGTTTAGAAGAACTAAGCAGACAAAGATACAGACACGAAAAACGACTTTAATTTATAATTATAAACGTTGCGTAAACATCTCTTAACTTTAAGCAATGTTCATAAATAAGATTCTAACTCCAGCTGGACAAAGACTGGAACGTAATATGTTCGTTCTGTCGTGTTTTCGTGAATCTGATCGAATTCCGGTTGAAATGTTTGGATTCAAACTATTTGTTTACTTATGATTTAAGCTGGGCTTCGGCGTGTATGGGCCTGGTTGCCAGTCCCCTGCCAGATTCCTAGACTATGGTATGTACCACGAGTGGGTGCAACGCAGCGTCGAGAGGATCGGCAGACCTGCCATCACCACTCTGGCCGATAACCACGTCGTAATGAGAAGAAGTAAGTTACATTGATGACTAGTTGTGGATGCAAATGCCTTACCTGGGCATTTATGTCTTTAAGGTGATTTGTTCAATTTTTCCGCGAACTTCAAAATGTCTTTTTTTTTAAATCGAATTTTGATCAACTTTTATACCGTAATACAAGCTCTGCAATTAAAAAAAAAAGACGTTAGAAATGTATAATTTCGCGTGCTTTCTTTACGGATTCCCCTTGAGGCTCAGTTATAGTCCGGGATTCGTCGAGCTATTCTGGGAAATGTAATACTACTAACGCGAGCATCTTGTTTTCAGAAATATCCAACGTTCAGAGGTTCGGTCCTTGCGACAAAGAAGAAATGAAACGAGAGCTTTACACTGAAGACACGTCAATCTCTCAGCCCAGGAACCCGGCAAGAATACGACATAACGTAAGTTCTTACCACACGGCCACGGGCTGTACGCTCAAGCAACTTGTGACAGCGACTGCGGTGAAAACAAATTAAAAGCTTGCTAAAGGTATGATTCCGAACAACGCCGCGTGCATCAATGCTGCCTGCCGGGTGATTCCGAAGGTCATGTCAAATGCCCATGTAACACCCACTCTCATGAAGATCGGAGTCGGTACGTTCGAAGTTGTGGACGAGTATGTTTACCTAGGACAAACTGTTCAGCTAGGTAGGTCCAACTTCGAGAAAGAGGTCAATTGTTGAATCCGACTCGGCTGGACAGCGTTCGGGAAGCTACGCAATATATTCTCGTTCCACATACCGCAGTGTCACCAGTAATGACTTATGGCACAGAAACGTGGTCGCTCACAATGGGCCTTATCAGAAGGCTAAAAGTCACCCAAAGGGCAATGGAGAGGGCTATGCTTGGAGTTTCCCTACGTGATCGAATCAGAAATTAAGAGATCCGTAGGAGAACCAAAGTAACCAACATAGCCCGAAGAATTGCCAAACTTAAGTGGCAATGGGTAGGGCACATTGCTCGTAGAACAGATGGCCAATGGGACCGAAAGGTGCTGGAGCAGCGACCGCGTACCGGAAGACGAAGCGTTGGAAGACCTCCCATAAGATGGGCCGATGACCTTGTGAAGGCTGCAGGAATCCACTGGATGCGGGAAGCGCAGAATCGGTCGAAGTGGCAGTGCTTGGGGAGGCCTATGTTCAGCAGTGGACGTCTTTTGGCTGAAACGCTGATGGTGATGGGTGATTCCGAGCAACGCGGTGCGGCACTGCTGTTCGTGGTTTACTTCTCAAAATTTGTCAACATTCACGTGTCATCGCTGTGATGAAAGCCCGTATTACTGGTCTGCCACGGCGGCAGGGCGATACTGAAATGAAATTAAATGAAATTGTTTATTCTGTAAATAGGATATCGGAATCACTATTTCACGTCATATTAAAAAAGATAAAAAATAAGCTAGATGAGGTCGGCGTTTCCTATCTGACTACCTTGAGAAGAAAGGCCGAAACAAACTCAGAGGTCGTAAAATAAAAATAAATAAAAATGCCCTTTATTCCACTACTTACAATTTAGAACTTGATTAAATAATGGGTATAAATATTTGAAATTCTTTTAGAAAGAAATCATTAGCTTTTCTTCTCAATAAATTACTTCCTTCTTTGTCTTTCTTTTACTAGCATTTGCCATCGCTATTCGTAGCGGTTGCCTCTATGGCATAGCCCTCCCTTAATTTGCACCACACGCTTCTATCGCGTGCCTTTTGAGTCCAGTCCGGTCCACAACGTTGAGGAAATATGTCTCACCATCTCTTTCTCTCTATCCTATTAGAAGATAAAAGAAAGCAAGGGAGGCACCCTTGCTTTCTTTTACCTTCTAATGAGATCCATTCTGTTACCCTCTTTGTCCATCTAGTACTTTCCAGTCTACATGAACGCCAACCACCAATTCCACCCAATTCCACTTCAGTAATCTAATTCTTTGCTTTACATCCGTTAATTTTGTTTTTCTCCAAATTTTTTCGTTAGTACTTTGTCCGATTTCTTAATATAAAGTATACTTCTTACCATTTTCCACTGGCATATGGCAATCTTCTCCTCGTCTTCTTAACTCAACGGCCACGTTTGACACCCATACGTAAGGCACGGTAGTATAACTGTTTCATATACCTTCTTTTTAACGTTTAAGCTAATGACTTTGTTCTTCATAATTTCTTTAAGCCCCCAGTACTTTTTCCAAGCTAATGCTATTCGTCTTTGCGTTTCTTTTTCAATGTAGTTTTCGACCGACCCCAACTGCCCTAGGTAGATATAGTCATTAACGTACTCTATTTTTGTATTTTGTATTCTTTATTAGGACGTCATGGTTCTCTCCATTTGTTATTATTTTTGTCTTTCTCTCGCCAATTCGCTTACCATTCATTCCAATTCTATTGCAGTTTCAGCAAATACAACAATATCATCTGCGAAACGGAGATAATCATCTACCCTAATGCCCTTGTTGTCCCCCTCTAGGTATCTAAAAACTGACTCGAGAACCACCGAAAACAGTTTTTGTGATAACGGATCTCTTTTTGTGTGGGGAATTCTATTCCTTATCTTTCTAGTCGCACTTTAGTCCAGCATTTAGTGTACACGCTCTTGATTAAATTAAGAGGAGGGGGACTCGGAGGTCGTAGTCTCTTTTAAATTCCAGACATAATCTTGGTCAAGCCGTATGAGTACCATGTAGAATGTGTAGTGTCTGAAATGGTCTTTTGAGGAAAGAACCACACAGATTTGAGTGAACCTGTCCAGTCAGTGCAAGCATTTGTCAGTCATCGTGGAGCTCAACTCAGAACTTACGGAGCTCAACTCAACGAACAATACCAAAGAAAGAACATTTGGGTAGGCAGCATCAACTACTCAAACTGCCAGACCATAATTAAATTAACTGAGAACGAAAAAAATTCAAGAAAGAGAAAAAAAAATATCCAGAAAGTCCTCGAATTCACAATAATTAAAATAATATAATAATTTACAAAGTAATCGTGTCATTTTGTATATAATTTTCAACAATGTCAATATGTATATAAAACTGGTTTATTTTGATGATTTTACATAATAACTGCGCGTCATTGATGCTGCTGGAAACGTAATCTCATATAAACAATGTATGGGGACCAGTAATGCCGGGCGTTGTTCGGGATCATACCTTTAGACCATGCCACGCGTCACCGAGATGCGACGGGAACAGGAGACACGTGGGTATCGCTCAAAACCGTGAACTGGGCCTTAAAAATTACATTAAGGCTATGGCAGCCACACGAGAGGTCTACCTTTGTAGGTGTACCTATGTAGGTAAACCTTTCCGGTGGACCGTAGCGTATATGGCTTACTTAGCTGTAATAATCAGTTCGTTAGTTCATCTTTGAATACAGCCATTCTTATTCATTTCTAACGTGGTGACGGTATTGTTTACGTCCACGTCCCTAAAATGTTTTGAAATACGTGCACGTTATACGTGGACGGAAATTTAGAAGTTTTCATATAAATATCCATACATTTTACTTCCCTGTGTTATCGTAATACCTGGATGTTGACGTTCTATGGTAACACCTCCGCGTTAGAAATTATAAAAGCGCAAAACGTCAACAAATGTTCATTTGATTATTTAAGTCAATATTACAGTAAAGAAAGAAAAAGAAAGAAAGAAAGAAAGAAAAATTGTTTATTCTGCACAAACAAAACGCACATATAAAGATAAAAACACATAAAATACACATTTACAAAAGTAGCCAAAAGCCTCGTGTTCATCCAATAAATAAAAATATAAAAAGTAAAACAATGTTTTTCATTGGTTGCTGTCATGGCCACGGACCAAAGACATTATTGCGTAATACTCTTGCAACATTACCAAATGTCAACAAAAACATCACAAAAACAAAATGCTGATAGCAGAGTTACTACTACTACTACTACTACTACTTAGTATTTTGTTATTTCTTCCCTAGATGACGATCATCGCGGATATTGAATACTCTTGCATAGTATTTAAAGCTGAGTACGAAGATCCTAAAATTAAACATTGGGTTCCAAAGCTGAAGGTGCGGCGGTGGTGCCCAGGCATTGGGACTAAGGGCTTGTGCTTCGGATTCGGTATAATGGAGATACACTACTACGTTGAATTATTATTTGAAAACGCAATAAACTTGAGTGTTACAGCTTATGGAAGAGAAGCTAGTTTTATCAATCCCAAATTCGTGTATAAATATTTAAATCACCATAAAAAATTTCCAACAATTTCATCATATAATACCAGCAAATTGAAAGTTAAGCCGCAACTAAAAGATAAGGGATATCCTTTGTATGGCAGTTATCATAAAAAGACTGCATAGCGCGTTACCTGAATATAGGTCAAATCAGGTGAAGTAAACATATTAACTAACTAGAAAAATAACTTTAATTTCGGATGTCGGTGTCTTTGGTTTTGAATTTTCGTTTTTTGCACTAACTTCCGACATTAAAAATATTCTATCTATCTGTTACATTCGGTTTGAACTTTACTCGTCGATATGTGACAATAAATAAATTGTTTTAATATGACACACATTTTAATCTCAAACAATCAGCATTTGCTACACACCATTAGCGACCTATACTATATTGCCTAGTTCACTCGTTTAACCGTTTCATGTTTACCACGTATTATGAAAATTATTCATAATTTTTTATTGTAAGGGGGATTATTAAATTACCCTTCTTTGTATAACAATGTGTGCATTTATTAATTTGCTAAATCAGCTATTTACAATCTCTGATATAGTTAGAAAAATCAATCAATTGCATATAACTTAGTTTTTGTGAGTCGGTGAAACCTTTGTATATTTTGTACATACATCGCTTATTACCGATCCATATTTGGTGAGTTGGTGATAGCAAGTATGGGAACCTATCACCGATTCTATACATATCATTATCTTTAAGGGGCATGCGCTAAGGTAGCCCGCGAAATATAAAATAATTTATAATTTTCTTTAGATTTTTACATTTTGCAGGTCAGTGTGAGGTTTTATGTTGATTAAAATATGATTCGCGACCGTAACCAATATGGCTTTACATAATTATAATCATTACAATCAGCAATACAACTCCATAAGTAAGCACAATCGCCAAATGTCATGATTTCATGAAATAGTCATTCAATGCGATTATATGAACTTAGAGAGTTGTATTGATCATATTTATGATTATAATTCTATAAATAATCATTTGATACGGCCGCAAATCATATTTAAATCAACATACAACATGATACTGACCTGCAAATTGCAAAAAAACGTAAGAAAATTTGAATTTCGCGGGCAACCTTGACGCTTTCGCCTTTACGATTATACTGGCTAACTACATAGTTACAGAAAATGTAAATGGAAACACAAGCAATAAAAAAGCTACAAAATTAAATAAAAATCGTATCATTTCCTTCTAGTTGGGATCATCATCATACTCTTCCTGTCATATCAATTTATTTGAGACTAGCTGCGCCCCTCGGTTTCACCCGCATAAGTTTCGATCCCGTAAGAATATCGGTATAAAAATTATTTTATGTCTTTTCCAGGTTAAGGTCCACCGATGCGCCAGATTTCATCTAAATCCGTTCAGCCGTTTTAGCCTGAAAGTGTAACAAACAAACTAACTCACTTTTGCATTTATAATATTAAAGATAGAAAAAAAAAGGATAAGTTTTCTTTTTCTTTTTTTAACTCACTTTCGCATTTATAATAATAAAGTTAGGATTAGGTTTGACGAAGCATTTCATCTCCTTCCCTAAATCTTTGTTAGCCGCTATTTCAGTTATCATCTACTTTTCGAATTTACGTAATTTACACAATCCACTAATGTTTCACTTACAATTATACTCAAATTAAAGTGACAGAGTTGTAATAGTTGTTCCCGTAACCTTCTGCCATTTTGAGCAGACCAGAAACAGCGTGCTATCTGGCACTATGCCTCCGGAACTGTAGAGAACGCCGAAATTACAGATCATATTTTCTGTTCTGGTTCTCATGATTTCTAAACTAATATTCTCCGGTATCTGTTGCTATTGCTCGACTTTGCTCTTAGGCCAGTCTTCGTCGATTATAATGTATTCGTCAAACAGCATACACCAGGGTGGCCAAGTGGCTTTTCCTATGACGTATGAAAGTGGTAAGGACTTGATGCAAGCCTACAAGCCTTTCTTAATCCATGCTAATTTCCTTCACAAAACCACATTTTTTTTTCTTATTTAAACAAAATACCAATAAAAGCAGCCAGGACCTTAGTGGTCAACTGCGAGATGAACTAGTCAAAAAAAAAAAAAAAAAAGAGCGCGGTCGGAGTGAAGACTGGTCATCATCGTCATTTGTCCACGTGTCCATCTGCGTGGTTCCGAAGCATGAAGTGAAGATACGGAAGGTGCTGGTGCTTCTGCTTGCTCTGCTTGCTGCTTCGAAGCGAACCGGCGAACGTGTGCGGCGTTGTGATGATGCTCGTGGCACGTCGGTGTTTGCTATCTTGTTTCTTAGTGTGCCATTACGTACTCGTTTTTTTCAAGATAATTGTTTCACTGTTTCTTGCAGATTGTCAAAAAACTGAGGAAAGGTAAGGTAACTGATTCGGTGGTATGTGGTAGCTGGTTCGGTGGTATGTGAGAGCTGCTTTTCTGGTGACTGTGTGACAGGTACTGTGTCACTACATACTCAATTGTAATTTTATTTATTCGCGTAACTCTACACATCCCTGTAAGCATTCTCATGTGCCTTTCATTCATCAGTGATAATTATTACAATATTTTATAAGAGATGGTGTCTTTCGAATCTGACCCCACTTCTCGACGCTTCAAATTATGCAAATAGGAATCAAACTGGTAACTTCCCTACTACTTCACGTTCAAGTTTCATCGGTTTTCAGAGGGGATAAAATAACGATCAGGAACGTTCAACACTCTTACAAGATCTTGACGACTTTAAGACTGGCCCTTTGTACATTCACGTTTTTCTGGCCGTGAAATACTACGGTTTACTTGCCGTGGGTCGTCAGTGTTGTATGGATCACTATGGAAGCTTGTTGACCGACACGTTTTTTCTAGGGCGCGGTTTATACGCCGTACCGCAAAAAAACCGTGCGTAAACCCATAAACATGACATTTTAAGAAACCGTCGTATTTTTATCAGAATAGTTTTATGCATTTGATGCACACGATGCAAGGAAACCGAGGCGGAAATCACTTCCAATAATTTTAATAATTTATAATATTTTCTTTTCACAAAAATGACATGATAAAACACTGGTGTGTCTGTACGAGGAATACCTGACGCGGAAAGTAAACATAATTAGTTATGCAGTAAATGTGAAGGAGCTGAGCATATCAATATACCTAAATCAAATATAAATCAATGATAAAAACCAAATCAAAGTGAAAAAACCATAAAACAAAACAATAGAGAGTGGAAATATGCGTGAAATATGATGTGTGAAGAAATTAGCAGGACGGACATAATACGATCATCAACTATATTCCTGGCTCCTTGGTAATAACCAAGGAGCCAGGAATATAGTTGATGATCGTAATAAAACCTCCATTTAATTCTCAAAAGAAATACCTTCTGATCACTAAAAGAGCATTTTTTTCCTGTTATAGGAAATATAAAAATAAAATAATGTTACCAGTTCTGCAAGACAAGAGAGTTTCGTAGAATTCTCAATATTTTCGAGACAGCCCTATGGCTAAATCATTAGCGATTTGAAAACTTCCCGTCGATAGTTTACGTTTTCTCTATAACAAGGCGGCACCGAAACGACATCGGTGCGACATCGGCGCGGCGCGGTAATACTCCCGCATAGAGGCTGTGAACAAATTGTTTATATCGAGATCTTTGAAGCATCTTTTATTTGGTTATTTTTGAGTCAACTTGACTCACCCAGTTTTTTTCCAGGTAACGGTATAATTTTTAAATGGTATAATTATATTTATAACAGCTCCAACAGCGTGCTGATGATGATAGCTGACAGGCTTGACTGTCCTTACATACGACGCTGCAGTGACTTGCACGTTACCTACAGTCGTCGGCCATTAATGTGTTAATGTACTGTGGTTTTTTGTATTGTATTGTAATGTAATGTAATGTTTGGTGTATGTGTATTGTATTGAATATTGTATGAGTCATTGTAACTCGAATGAATAAATGAATAATAATAATAATATTTTTTTTTTTGTTACCGTTAACGGAAAAACACCAAAGTGTTTCCTTATGAGGTATATTTAGGAAAGAAAGAAAGAAATGGTTTATTTTGCAATGAATGTGGGTTCAAAATAAGATGTAAACATTTTAAAAGCAGTTCCAAAACACTCTTCCTTACGGCATGCAAAAGTAAAAAAAAAAATTATATCTACTCAATTATACATCCAAATAAACAAAAAAATAAAAGTACCGTTATGTGGTTCTACAGCCTTGCTACATAAACTAAAAATAAAAAACAACAACTTAATTCTTAATTTTACAAATGATTGATTATATTATTGAGTATTTTACTTACGTTAGCAAAAACAAAAATATCATTATAAACTCTTATCATTCAAAACATCTTGTATAGAATAATAACGCTTATCTATTAGTACGGATGTTACTTTCCCACAATTAGATAGTAAATTGACCAAAAAGGGATTTTTTCGTGCACGGAGCCTTAATAAAAATCTTGCATTTATTCATTCAGTCACTGACAGATAAAACACAGCCATGAAATTTAGCACAAGAGTTCCTTATAATATAATGAATGCAAGCACTAACGAAGGATTTAAAAAAATCATACCCATTAGGGGTTAAATAGGGTGAGTACACCACAATTGTGGCGATAAGTCCCCTCTTTGAGGAGTGGCTAGAGAGGCGCCACGGCGTCCTCACCTTCCGCCTGACGCAGGTCCTCACCGGACACGGCTGTTTCGGGAGGTTCCTGTTCCGCATAAGGCGGGAGGAAACGCCCAGGTGTCACCACTGTGTGGATCGCCCTGAGGACACGGTGGAGGTCTGCCTGGCTTGGGCGGAGCACCGCCGAGTCCTCACGGAGGTGATCGCTGGCGGCGATCTCTCGCGTCCGGCCTTGGTTCAGGCCATGGTCCGGAGCGAGAGTACATGGGAGGCCGTCACTTCGTTCTGCGAAGCAGTGATGCTCGCGAAGGAGGAGGCGGAGCGCGCGAGGGAGAGGCAAGACTCGCGCCATGGGTAGCTCGCCGACCGATTAGGACCAGGCCCGGGTCGACGGCGCGTTGTGTTCCACGCGCGCCTCAAAGAGATGTCAGCTCAACTGACGGAGACCGTTAGGACCAATGCCTACCGGGTTCGCGGGAAAGTCCGAAAGGGATACCGTGACCCCTGGCAACGTATAGGCAACTGAAGGTACACTGGTGATAATAATCCACCCCAAAAAAAAAAAAAGTAATCTAAAATACCCACAGCATAACAACAAGATAGCTCATTCAGTAAAACAACAAGAGAACAGTTCCAATCAATAAAACTTATGCGCACATAATGTAGGTACTTGAGTTACGTATGTCACAGAGTAGGAGCTAGACTCAGTGTCCCGAGATATGCAAACAAGTTGTGTTCGTCCGTAGGTACAGTTCTATAAGTACTGCTGACTGTCACACCGAAGTGTAATCAGGACATAGGAAGAACAAAATACTTTTACTGATATTGAATTAGATACTGCTTATATTTAAAACGATAACCCGTTTTAAATGTAAGCAGTATCTAATTTAATATCAAATACTACTATACTATTAAACGAGCAAAATTTGTGTAGGTACATATACGTATACATATATATTTGTAATCACGTTCTCGAAAACAACTCTAACGATTTCGATGAAAGTTGCAAGGTCTCATATTTGGGAAAAAAAAAAAAAACTGTATTTTCACCCGAGCAGAGCTCGGTCGCCCAAAGTTTAGAACAAGATGGCTACTCCAGAATGTCATTACCATGTCATTACATGGCAGCATGGAATTAGTAAGTACATACTATGATGGCAGCATGGAATTAATATGAACCATCCTATACTATCAAATGAGCATTCTCTATTTTCACCCGAGCAGAGCTCGGTCGACCAGGTACTAGACATAAAACTCTAAATAGATTTCAAACGATAAAGTTGTCTAAAAAAATATCTGATGCAGCTAAATACCAGTATTTTACAAGGAGCGACTGCCTATCTGACCTCCACAATCCAGTAACTGGATAATACGATATCCCTCGGTAAGATTGGTCGTCAGACTTTCGGGCTTCTGACGACCCGTAACGACTGTCAAAGATCCATGAATGACAGCCGGGACCAACGGCTTAACTTGCTTTCCGAGGCACGGAAGACTCTCGGTATGTAAAGATGGTCACACATCCACGGGTCAACCCCGGCAAGCATAGCCTATCCTGTAGTTAGCCCTGTGAGGATTATGATTACTTAGCCACGAGCTTCTCAGCTGGGAAGAAGTAGTGGAATGTAAGTTGTAGTATTAAGTATACCTAATGACTGTTTGACTACGCTGTTGTAATTGATGCTACATAATTAATAACTTATTTTGATTAAAATATTTGTATGCCAGTCTATGGCGAGACATGTAGACCATAATCCGATTATTAAGACATGTTTTAATGCAAATGAAAATATGATATTTTATTCTTAAACACATAATCGTTGCTAGAAAGAAGTTAGATAGGTAACAATCGCCTTAAGTTTCTTGGTCTTTAAAATTCTAAATGAATTTGAGGCGAAAACCTAGTTTATCAACCTTCTTTGTAAAGTGTAAGAATATTCATAGAAGTTATAATTATGGTAAACAATATGGTCTATTAACTTGTAACGTTTACGTTTGATATGCCAATATTAATTTTATCGTTCGTTTCTGTGTGAGAAAAGAAAGACGAACTGAGTTTTAAGATTCCGTAGGACAGCTTAAAACTTTTGCTACAATGTTCCGAGATCAGGAAAAATGTATGTGTTCTGTGATAGAAAATGTCCCTAGTTGAGTTGAGTCATTATTATGAGTGGATAGAAACGTGCTTATAAATAAAAAATGAATATAATAAAATAAAATCTTTATAATTCAGACTTAGAAATCCATAGAATGTGCTAGTACAGTAAAACTTATGAAACTAGTGTTAGTAGTTAAAAAAACATTATAAATAGGTACTTATTTCCTAATGTGGGTATAAACCCAGTGCTGGACGTAACGCCTATCCGCTATAACAGCCAGGATGCTGTTGGTGCTGGCGCGCAACCTGCCCACCGCCGCGGCGCATGTGTGCGTCCGCCAACATGCCCGACGCACTACACCAGCGCGACAGCCCCAACAACGCCCTGAACGTATTGTTATTTGGACGCGCAGGGCGCTGAATGATCTTTGCGTATAATGAGACCACAAGCAGCACATGTATAATGATTAACAATGCGCTCTGAATAGTGTTAATTTTGTAGTTTATAATTAGGTAGGCTTGTAGAATTCTTTCAGATAAAGTTTTATCATTAAAAGTTATTTTTAGTTTTTTGTTAGTTGGTTGGGCAAAGGGTTATTGGGTTTTTCGATCTGGAATATTTCAGCAGCGCAGCTTGGAATCTGGATTTGTGCTCGGTTGATGGCAAAAGGGCGAGCCTATTGCCATCAACTGAGCACGCTTGTTGAGCACATCCCCCATTATAACAGCACCGCTCCAGCACAGTAACGCCCAGGCACCGCCTTGAAAAATCCTGTCGCCAACGCGCCGTAAGCGAGGCGACCGCTAGTCACCAACGCGCCGTAAGCAAGGCGACCGCTAGTCGCCAACGCGCCGTCAGCAAGGCGACCGATCGTTGCCGGCACGTCACCGGTGAGGTGACAGGTTTTTGTTCATTCACAAGCGAGGCGTCATCACCGCGCGGACGACGAAGCGTCACGAGGCGCCGGGGAGCGGGCCCCTCGCTTGAAGCGTGCTTGCGGCGAGACGTGTGATGGCTCGCAGACCGCTCACTGGCCCGCGAGCCGTCTACTATTCAGTTTACCCATCGTCAAATAGACTTTAATGCATTTGACTTAAAATCCTAACTTGAATGACAAGTTATTTGCCGTGTCGGAGCCGTGCTGCTATAATGAGCGATGTCCTTTACACGACCCATAAACGTAACTGGCGAAATATGGGTGTACTATTGGTACACCTCTGCCCAACGCCCGCCGTGCACGGAAACAAGGCGTGATGTTATGTTATGTAAAGTATTTTTTTTTTGTCTGATGCGAAAGTTATAATATCATCATCAGTTTTCAGTTCTTTTTTTTCCAACTCGCTTGTCTAATTCTTTACTAAAATCATTGTGTTATTTCTACATACTAACGCGAAAAAAATCAACAATTCTGAATGTTTTTTCTTTATACCTATTGTGGCGAAATAAATAAGCAATTCCGACACATGAACACGTTTAATTTCGTAAAAACAATCCAGATATCAAAATATAATGAAAACGCTATAAAATGGTAAAAAAATATTTCATAACGAAACAGAATTTCTGAAAAATCGATAGATTAAAAAGGAAATAAAAAAATGGTACGAGTAAAACTTGTGCGCGTGAAAAGTGTAAAAATTATGAATGCGTATAACGCTGCACCATGTACAATTACCATTCAAATGAATCACAACCATTTTCTTTTGAGTTGAGGGCTATGTCTATGTTGTATTCTATACTGGACAATCCCACTTCCCCTTCTTACCTGACTTCCCATGTTCAATACCTATGCTCTGCCCATAGTAAAAATCTTCGTTCTACCAACAATCGTCTTCTACGATGTCCTTCTCACCGTTCTGGTTTTATTCACACTTTTTTCTTTGTCCAGGCGGTTTTTCTTTGGAATGCGCTCCCTCTGAACATAAAGATGGCAATCAGTCGGTTATCTTTCAAAGTGAAGGCACGTGAACATATTCATAAAAAGATGGCAGAATCATTACAATGCTGATATGCTGGATTTGTTTTCTCCTCTACCTATCGTTATTTCTCCTGACAAAGTTTATTTGGTTTATATGTATGTATGTATCTATGTGTCGCAAATTTGTTGCTGAGTTGACTCATCGGGACGCCAGCGCCGCCTCATGGCGGCGCTCAGTAGAGTCTACAACGTGACGCTCGGATCGGCCGCCGGCCCGGGGCTTGGCAGAGCAACAGAGCAGAGGCAGGGCAGGCAGACTTGATGGGTGGCGTTCAACCGGTGAAGAGGTTTAGAAACTATCCTGCGTTTCGAATAGTTGTGTCGTGTACCTACAGTGTGTGAAATGCTAGTGTGAGTAATGTTATTGTAAATTATAATTTGATCTGAACTGCAACGGTTTTTCTACTGCGCAATAACCAACACTACCCATAGTACGCCCACAGTAATTAAAATGTCAAAGTCAAAGTCAAAAATTTATTTGCAAATATGCCTGATAACGAGAGAGACTCATACCATCCTCCGACATATGTATTAATTTTCAAGTTATCTATCCCTTATGTTGCACCTGCAATGTTTTATCTCTGCATCACCCTAAGGTTGACTGGTAGAAAATGCCTCAGGCATTAAGTCCGCCTTTGTACAGCTTTTTACTTGTGCATGAAGTTTTAATAAATAAATAAATTTCCTTTGTTATTGTTTCTAAGTAAACTCGTCCTTCAGAAATTGCCCACCAAGTCACGTCATTGCCTGAATTTCAAAATAAACCAACAGCTGACGTTACACAAATTAGTATTCTGTGTCTGAAGTAGTGGGGGGTTGCAGTAGCGGCGGTTGCAGGTATGCAGACCTGAATAAATTAATACTTTCCACGGATTTTCTAGTAAATTCTGCTGCTCCCAGCTCTGTTATGACACGTTGCAAAACGGTGGCATCTAGTAGAAACTGTTTAATTTATTTATGTACTAGCTTACTAGTATACTGAGCCCGTGACTACTCGTACAATTGAAATGGACCTAATTTTTATAAGCGTACTACACTAAAGTCCGGTCGCGAAACAGAAAGAATTTCGTACAATGACCCCCCTCATTATTTATCTCTATCGCTCGCGACTTTAGTAGTACTACATGTACTACTACTGTGTGCTTAAATTTTGACAACGCACAGCTTTAATCGCTGGGTGTAGAAGCATGAAATACACAAGATTTCCGTATACAACATGTTAAAACTAAGAGTCTCTGAGCTAAGCCGCAGACAGACGGACATGGTGAAACTATAAGGGTTCCTTGTTAACTATGAAACCCGGAAAACCCTGTCCGATCCGTGAGGGGTAACGTACTGAGTGTATTTATGGGTTTAAACTGGCGAATAGGGATGATGACTAAAAATATTTTTTTAGTCCGTCTTTGAGTTAAAAAAATAAAGTTGGTCGCGTATTTTTTCTTTTTTTATAATGATACATTGAGGTAAAATGTGCCATGACGTCACGAGTATGTAGATTTTATACATACTAGTGACGTGGCGACCCCCACTGCCCAACTTAAAATTCATTTTATCTAAGTATTAATATGATAAAGCAAAAAATACGTGTCTAATATTTTTTTATTATCTGACTGACGGACTAATTAGATTTTTTTTTTTTTACCCAGGCATCATCCCTATTGTAGGTGAACACCTCTGCCTAACCCTACGGCAAATTTTATTTTATGTTATGTCATTTGGTTACATATCGAATTGTATTCTGTCACTTTCTAGTAATTTCTGCTACTAATATTTTTATAATTTATTATTCTTTTCTGTTTTGTTAACCCGCGTAGCATTCGTAGCCGCTCGTAGACCGCGTAGCACTCGTAGCCGCTCGTAGACCGGGTAGCACTTTCAAAGCATCCTCTACGAATGTGCTCTGCGATTATTATTTTTGTGTCTAATTACTGCTAATACTTAACTGTAATGTGTACTGTAGTGCAACAAAGCACTCATGATAAAAAGTAGATCGTCCACTGCTACGTTGGATGTGCACGGAGACGTTTGCCACTTTGGCTGCGCGTTTCATTTGTTTGCCGGCCACGCATCCGTGCGTAGCGTGGCCGTTTGTCGCAGTAGATAATCCCGCCTATGTTATGGGGTTTGGTTTCCGCACTTCGTCCTTCAGTAGACCATTGTGCATGGGCATGATCCCGCCAAAATTTTCATACAAAGTAAAACTGAGTACACGTGCATAGCTTAACCGTGGGCTGCTATGGAGCGGTGCCTTAGAAAAATCACTGTTGATAATCGTTGACGATTTTATACACAAAACGAAATCGTGAATAGGCAAAGGAATCCTTCCCGTTCAGTCTATTCCTTTCATCCGCCAGAGTGCCGGCTCACGCAGCTTGTGTTTGAATGCCCGGCTAGGACGACGGGACCACAATCGAGAGGGTAGGTATAAATAATCGAATAGATCGACGAACTCGCTCCGTTTCGAGAGCAGCGTCCACTTCAGCACCGCTCATATTTTAGGTGGCCGGTAAGGGAGGGGAGGTAGCGTTTTTGATCGCGTTTCTTGAGATTAATATTCTGAGGAGTGTGAGGGTCGTATTGATAAATATTCTAGATATGCGAACTCAAGCTCATGCACAACAACATTACGTGTATAACTTGGATTATTTAAAAAAATTATGGTTTATTTATTTATTGGATCTCCAACAGAGGCTACACAAATTACATGTATGTTTACAATAACAGGGAAAAATACAAGTGTGCGCTTCTAATTACAGGATACCCACATCATTCAATTATAATCTAGGTAAGTAAAATAAGTTTTTAGAGGAATGAGGAACAGGATGTAAAGTTCACTCATCCTCTATACAAAAGGGAGGATCCTCCGACCAGACGGGTGTCGTGTCTGGCGGGCAACTGCCCAACGATTGATGTCGGATAGTCGTATATATGTCGTTCGCGCGGTAAACTCTAATTGCGTGATGCAGGATTTGTGTGACGTCAGGTCTTTGCTACGTAGGTCGCATGTGGCGATGTAGATAGCGCCACAAGTTTGACAAGGACGAAAACATTAAAATAAATCAATATACGTTACGTTTAGCATTTACTACCTACCTGTCTATAGCCAAAGCAGTCACAGACATATGTAGCTAATGTAAATGAGAGGCCAAGAACAGATTGTCCTTGACTGCATTTTAGTGACATGAGGAACAGGTATACCCTGTTCCCCGAGTTCACTCATCCACCATAGAAAAGGGAGGATCCTCCGACCAGACGGGTGTCGTGTCTGGTGGGCAACTGACCAGAGGTTGAAGTCGGGAGCTTGTATATATGTCCATCACGCAGTAAACTCTAGTTGCGCGATGCAGGATTTGTGTGACGTCAGGTCTTTGATGCGTAGTTCGCATGTGACGATGTAGATGCCGCCACATCACTCCCCTCCGGAGACCAGAGGTCGATAGTGGGCTGAGTCTTGTATCTTGCGATGCTTCACAGTGCCAGCTGTGGTTCCAACGGAGCAACGCGGCAACTG
Source organism: Agrochola lota (assembly GCA_947364205.1). NCBI lineage: Eukaryota > Metazoa > Arthropoda > Insecta > Lepidoptera > Noctuidae > Agrochola > Agrochola lota. The sequence continues at coordinate 17,820,237 of OX376240.1, forward strand.
CCCATAGGTTGAACTCGAGAGCTTGTATACCGGCTGATTTTTTTTACCGTCATGAGAAAAATATGGTGTGTTGTGTAAGTGGAACAGAAGCCATACCCGGGAATATGTCCATCGTGAGGTAAACTCTAATTGCGCGATGCAGGATTTGTGTAACGTCAGGATGCTGTGTGACGTCAGGTCTTTGATGCGTAGTTCGCATGTGACGATGTAGATGCCGCCACATCACTCCCCTCCGGAGACCGGAGGTCGATAGTGGGCTGAGTCTTGTATCTTGCGATGCTTCACAGTGCCAGCTGTGGTTCCAACGGAGCAACGCGGCAACTGCCCATAGGTTGAACTCGAGAGCTTGTATACCGGCTGATTTTTTTTTACCGTCATGAGAAAAATATGGTGTGTTGTGTAAGTGGAACAGAAGCCATACCCGGGAATATGTCCATCGTGAGGTAAACTCTAATTGCGCGATGCAGGATTTGTGTAACGTCAGGATGCTGTGTAACGTCAGGTCTTTGATGCGTAGTTCGCATGTACGATGGCGATGTAGATGCCGCCACAGCATTATTAGTTTCCTAATTGTCATAATTTCCCATATATAGTTTAAATGTAGGTATGTTTTCTTAATAATGGAATTATTGATCCAAATTTTTGCCAGGGTCTGGCTACGCTCAATCTTCTCCACGGTTTCCATCAAATACGTTTCATGTAGGTTATTTATTTTCATCATCATCATTTTCTTGCCTCTATCCCAATATATTAGTGGTCGGCACAACATGTCTTTTTCTTCCATACTTCTCTATTAGTCGTCATCTCGGTAGTCCCCCCCTTTCTAGCCATATCATCTTCCACACAGTCCATCCATCGTTTCTTTGGTCTTCCCCTACTCTTAGAACCATCCACATTCATACTCAATACTTTCCTCACTAAATTTTCCTCATTGCTCCGCATCACATGCCCATACCATGACAACCGATTTTCACACGGTTGGTATTATCTGATACTAATATTCTGAGTTTTTATGAAAATTAATTCACAAATGGGAACCTACAAAATTTTAAAAGTGACATAGGATATTTTTTTTATTTTTAAACAAGAATTTTCACGTGGATGAAGCCGCGGACAGAAGTTATTCTGTCATATAAATACCACCCCGCGTCCGCCAGTAACTTGCGCCAGCGGCTGGACCCGCTCGCCCCGTATTATGATTTTACTCGACTGCGCTTATTGAGAGCACTATCTCTACTGCGGACTCGTTGTCTTCCACCGTCAGCAAAATACACTCGCTTTAGATTAAAACTGAATTTTAAATACTATGCAGACTGCTTGCTAAAAAGAGGTTTTTTTTTTAAAGTTCTTAATAGAGTTTGTTCTCGTGTTACAACTTGAGAACTGTCCCGTCGGGAGTGAAGTTCGTAAATAAAGAGACAGAGAGAGAGAAGAAGTCGCATGGAGGGGTACAACGCTTTTTCCGTACGTGACAATTTCTAGTAATCGACTCTTACCGCAAGCCGCGTTAAGGAACTTCGTTTGAAAAGTGTAACATTTTGACCGCCACGACACTTTGTTACAAAACGTGTGTTTCTTTTTGTTTTTCATTTTGTTACTCTCAAACTTTGTTAATGTATTTTATTGAGCCTGTTATTTTTTTACACAAGAATGGCAAATATCGTATTATTCAAACATCTTTTGCGGCGACATTTGTCATCTTTGTTTTTTGATATCATAATATTTTCAAAACAACGGATATAATTAGTCATTAGAACACATAAGTCTCTGAAAACAATGACAACATTGATCCGTTGCTCTAATTAAATATTCATATTGTTTTGTATTTTTATTTACAATGCTGTGATGAAATAAAATATGTTTATTTGCGTTAAAATACACACATCAAAGGTCAAGTACGTTTTAGAGTGTCGCCGCAATTGAGGATTATTATTTTAACTTTTTTTGGATTGATAATGATTCTTTTTACTGAATTTCACTATTTGAATAAAGAATTTTCTTTAAATTTTGATTAAAAATAGAAAATCAACTGTAAATCAGGATTCCTATAAAAGTGTGTAATAGTGTTTTTACAAAACCATTACATTTTCTGCATCGGAACTGGGCGGCCATTCCTCAAAGTGATTTTGATGAACTGATTTTAATTCGCTGTGATTGTGTGATTCGTATCAATGATGGAAACACAGTTTTTTTTTTTTTATCTGCAATTAAAATGAAAATAATCCACGCTTTTGCCTTTTTTTGCCATTTAATTTACGACATTAACTTAGGTTAATTTCCCACAATTTGTAAAAGATGGAAGACTAGATTCGGTAAATATTAATTTAATATTTTTTTATAGTTAAATATACTTGACAAGGACAAAACACAAACACAAAAAAGAATAAGTTGCGGGAAAATATGCGTCATATCCACAAAACAGCCACGCAAAACGGCCATCGCTCAGACTGCGAGACCGAGCCACAGCGTTGGTCTTCAGCGACAGCCGGCGTTGACGTGGTGACGTCTAAAATGTCTTTTCATTAATTCCGTTTCAAGCCACCTCTGTTTAAAACAGGAATTCAAGAAGTACCATAAAGTCCTAACACCGAGCACCAGCACTGTTGTGCTGTCGCTACCGTCAGCAAGTCCTGCGCATCGTGAAAGAGATCTCGTTGCGTCCTCCGTCGATGTCCAGTGTCAACCTCACAACCTTCCCGCTTTTGTACACCTGTAGACATGGCCATCGCCATACATTATCGCAATGATCTGTGCATATGTTCCGTTGTGACTGTGATGCAAGATATGCTAGATGCGTAAGTATGGTCTGTGCCAAAAGAATCTGCTGAAAATGTAAACAAATGGATCAAAAAATGTACCTGTGGATGCCAATTTGTAGTGTCACTTACAAATTGAGTGGTTTGATTTGTTAATTTAAATACCACACATTTTAATATTGAAATGCCTTAATAATATGTTTCATTTGACAATTTCAATAAAATTGTTGAGGTTGTTGTTGTTGTTGAGGTTATAAAACCTCAATTTTTGTTGAAGATTTTTAATTACAATATTATAAATAATGTTCATCAAACAATAATTTTTGGAAAAATTGGTGAGATGTATGTAATGTCTTACTAATACTAATATAAATAGTATATATATACTAATTCCCTTTAGTGAATGATTTCGTAAGAATTTAACCTGGATCAGGATTTATTTACACTTTAATCACATTCTTTTGGTAAAAGATAAATGATATTAATTTCTGTAAATTAATTCAAATAAAACTTATACGACTCAAAAATAAATTATGTTTTTATCACATCTATTCAAAAAGAGCTAGTTTATTCTTTGTAAACAGGTACCAAAATTGCTCTTTAATCCCTAGGGACAAAAGTGATTTGAATTTGGAATGGGGATATTGTTCGTAAAAGTTCCAATCATCAAAGAGATCAATCACGAACATTGTATGAACAAGTAACAAACTCAAACTCAAAGCATTTATTTCAATTAAACCATTTACAGGCACTTTTGAATTGTCAAGGAATCGGTCAGTCAGAAATATGAAGCTAGTTGCCCATTCCAAAGCGTAGTAGGTACCTATGGAGAAGAACGGGCAAGAAACACCACGGAAACTCTTTTAAATAAATTGTTACAAAAAGGCAGGCTGAATGATAAAGTAAACCCCGAGCGGCGGCCAAATAAAAAAAAAAAGTATGTGACAAAATAAAAAACGTGGGAAATGCAATCCGCCTTCGTTCGTAATTGTTTAATCAAATTAAGATTTTACGTTTTATAAACAAAATGTGTGTCTTCCTCAAGTAGTGAGAATGAAATAAATAAACTACTATTCTTATTCATAAGTTGCACTTACTTATTTCCTCATAGAGGGTGATATAAAGTAGAGTGTCCACCTTGGGAGCGTCACAATTTTAAGCTCGAGTGACGTACTTTGTATCCCTCGCTGCGCTCAGGATTCAAACGAAACAATTCACGCGAAACACTCTCGCCTTTAAAATAGTTGTTTTCTCCCTAGGTAAACAATATACTATTTAAAACTAGATGAGTTCGGTTGCCAAACTGATGACTCTGCTCTGCTAAGAAAGACCAAAACAAACAAAGAGGTCACAGTTTCTTTTAAAGTCCGGACATATCTTGGTCTGGCCATATAAGGACCATGAAAATTAGTGTCAGATGGTTTTCTGAGGAAAAAACCACGCCACAGTGCAGGTATTTGTCAGTAATCATACGTCAACGGCAAATAAATGAATTTGAATTTGAACGGCAGGAACCACAAAGGAGAGGATGTGGATGAGTCAAAATATTCCGGGCAATAAACAATATCCGCGAGCTTTTAAAAAATCAGCATTGACATACATTTATATACCTACCTAAAAATATGTGAGGAGCGATATAAATCAGCTTCTTCGCTCCGACGCTCGCTTGATTTACTTCAATCAACGTTATTGCAATTTCCTTGAACATAATTTGGTTCAATCAACTTGATTTAGATACGTTCCCTTCCTCGGGACGTGTGGAAAGGGTAATTCTTCAAATAGGGTCGTAGGGAATAAAGATTATTTTTAGTATGTGCACAGAGTTTTTAACCGACTTCCAAAAGGAGGAGGTTATCAATTCGATTGTTTATAATTTTTGTTTTTATGTATGTTCGGGCATAACTCCGTCATTTATAGACGGATTTGCAAAATTCTTTTTTAATTTTCACATACATATACTAATACATTACATAAATAATAATATATAATAATTATTAATGTTTGTATGTATGTAGGGGTAATCTCCGGAACTTCCAGTCGGATTTGAAAAATTCTTTATAGCTCAATAAGATGTTGACTGGGGAGAAAAAAAACTATTTAGTCCTTCAGTCAGATAATAAAAAAAATATTAGACATGTATTTTTTGATTTATCATATTAATAAAAAAATGATTTAGATACAACATATTGAATTTGGGGAGCGAGGGCTCGCTACGTCACACTTCAGGATGAAATCTACCGGCAAGTGACGTCATGCAACATTTTAAGTTAATGTATTGCCGTAATCTTGTGATTACGTAAAAAAAGAAAGAATACGTGTCCAATATTTTTTAATAAACTATCGGAAAGTCAAAAAGGTCAAAAAAAAAATTGCCAACTCTTGAGGAAAGTTATCATGACGCTAAGCTTTCTTTTTGCTCGGTTCCTAAAACCGAGCAAAAAGAAAAAAGTCTAAGCTAAGCGAAAAAAAAGTAACAATTTTTTTTTTTTTTTTTTGTAAATGCTACTAACATAGTTTGTAAGTAAATTGTTACTAACGTTATGAGTCCATGTTACTCGACAATAAATATTTTATTATTATTTTGTTTATTACAATTTCAAACATATAAAATACATTTTTAAATATTTCTTAAAAAACTATATAAAAAACATTTAAAAATAAAAAAAATTGTGTTCCGCCGGTGTTGGGAGCAGGGTCCAAACTACCGGTGGTTAGGGCTGCAGAGACAGAAACCTCCTCACAATGCGAGCCGTATCGAGGAGTACTGCCTTCTGGATCAGGCCCTTGATCCAACCACCTAACGAGAGCCTCGAGAGATGTTGGTCGAGGCTTTCGGCGATCAGGTCATTGTTATTTATATTTCCTTTATTCAAATAAATTATATTTTTAAATATTAGAATAAAAGAATATAAAAAAAATTAAAAATATAAAAAAATAGTAGCCCACCGGTATCGGGAACAGGGTCCAAGCTACCGGCGGTCAGGGCTCCTGAGAGAAGAACCTCCTGACAATGCGAGCCGTGTCCAAGAGTACCGCTCTCTGAATCAAGCCCTTGATCCAGCTGCCCAACGAGAGCCTCCTTAGGTGTTGGTCGAGGCTCTTGGCAATTAAACCATTGGCTGATACGACTATCGGCACAATGATCGCTGAGTCCACATCCCACATGTCGACAACCTCGCGAGCCAAGTCAAGATACTTGATTTGTTTATCTTTCTCGGCTTTCACGAGGTTCCCGTCATGCGGAACCGTTATGTCAATAATCATTGTGCGCCGCTCTACTCGATCCACCACCACTATATCAGGTTTATTGGCAACAATAGTCCTGTCAGTGATGATGGATCGATCTATTATTTACGAGTATACTATTATTGTTATTATAAAATAGCACGGGCGATGGGATGCGACGCGGTGGGGGGCCGAAATTTCACGCGAACGAAGTAGCGGGCAGAAGCTATAATCAATAATAGAATAGGCTACGCTAGCCGAGGTTGGTCCGTGGATGGGTGACCATTCATTACATACCAAGACCCCTCTATGTCTCAAAAGCAAGTTAAGAAGTTGGTCACGGATGTCAATATTAGATCTTTAGCAGTTGCTACGGGTAGTCAGAAGCCCGAAAGTCTGACCACCAGTCTTACCAAGGGGTATCGTGTTACCCACTAACTAGGTTGTGGAGGTCAGATAGACAGTTCATCATCATCATCATTTCAGCCGAAAGACGTCCACTGCTAGACATAGGCCTCTCCCAAATGGGGGAGTTTGCCATAATCGCCACGCCTGGCAGGCGGGTTGGCAATCGCAGTATGGCGTTAAAATACATAGAGAATTCTGCTGCCCATTCTCTAATGAGTCCCTTAGTCGCCTTTTACGACACCCACGGGAAGAAATGGGATGGTAATATTCTTTACGTCCGGCACCTCACGGAATAGACAGTTGCTTCATATAAAATTCTGTGATTTAGTTGCATCCAGTTAGACTGGTAGCTGACCCAGACATAGTTGGGAAACGGTTTGGCAGATGATGAGGGACGCAAAACAATAGCAAGTTTTGAGCTCCGATGGTCAAAGGCATGCAATGGCTACCTCCGCTAGTTAAGATGATTAGAAAGATCTGTAGCCAGCGCTATGTTTAAAAAAAAACGAGCAGACTTGATGGGTATCGTCGATATCTAAATATGATAAAATAAAAAAGAAATTAGTTTGATGTTTTTTTTTGGGGTCATCAACCAACGGTAGTGTAGTCACTTAACATATCAGTTTAAAAATCAGTTTTTGTGTGTAAACTCCACAGTCGAAACGAAAAGACTGATTTTATCAACTCACACTTGAAGTACCTAACAAAACGACCAGAGGTCATTGACCCCAAAAAAATCAAAATCGCGTTTAGATATCCAAAGAATCAATGCCCATCCCGTCTGCGGAGTTTTGCTAGCTAATTTTATTTGACCTTGTATATGAATTATACTAGGTTCGTAATATTTCAACTGCACGGAGAGTATTGGCCGCCATTGAGGGCGATGCACGTCTTTGAGAGGGCTTTGTGCCTTCCCTTGTCACGTCCGTGTCGCCTCACAAAAGACTCCATACAGTGTAGAGAATATAACTAGCTGTGTATGTACCTAGGAGATAGTATTGCTCTGTAGACTGGCAACGCTTGAGTTCTTAGACTAAATTATTTTGATCAATGTCTGTTCCAAATTCGACGATTTCACGAATTCAGCTTCCGATAAAAGTGTAAACAAACCCTGTTCAGGTTAAATTCTTACGTAATCACTCATTAATAGGAATTAATAACACATTCATATATATTTAGAAAATTTCAACTTTATATCTCACTACTTTTTCTAATAATTATTACTTGAATAATATCATTTAATCATTTGATCACGAAAATCGAGGTTATAAAATTAACGTCAATTATGAGAACATCTGAGCTATGGTGATTCAAAATTAGAATTTCTGGTTTACTCGTAAGTATTCAAGTAATGATCAAAGCACTCAATTTGTGTAAGTGGCACTACAAATTGTTATCCACAGATACATTTTCTGGTCCATTTGTTTACATTTGAATTAGATACTTTTAGAACAGACTATAGTAAGTAATATGAATTTTTCAATTTTATCTGTTATATTTTTGCAAATGGATAAGCAACAATTTTTCCAAAAAAAAAAACACAATATACTCCATTTACTTCGTTTTTCTTATGTAAGGATCGGAGCGCGGCGTTCTGTAGTTTCAATGGAAAGAAGACGTTTGTTTATGAATGTGTTTTCACTAGATTCGCACATTAATGAGTGTATTTCGTCCCGGTACATTAGCGGCACAGTGTACTATTTCAATTAGAGGTGACCGCATAATCGACGCGGCTGGAATCAGTGGTTAAATGTGATTATTTGACAAATTCGCTTGTTCGAGCGTGTTTACACATATTTTGATGTAATCAGGGAAACTGCTGGCTTTGCGTTGTGGTTTTACTAACTAGACTTTCCTAGAAAATAAAATATCGATTAGTGGAAAATAGAAGAGAACAAGACGACACGGTTGGCGCAGTGGCTGAGCGATCGACTGCTGCGCAACGTGTCGCCGGTTCGATCCCCGCACGGAACAAATATTTGTATGAAGAAAAAGAAGAAAGAAAAAGTATTTATTGTGACTCGCACAGGAAAAAAACAAAAACAATAAAAAACAAAGTAACAGTAACATATAAAGAAGAAGTCCTGTACGAGGTCAAAAGGCTCCTATCTCAGCATGATGCCGTGACATTTAAAAATAAATAAAAATGTCGCAGCGCTGGTATTCTGATAGGGCCCGCAGTGATGTCACGGATAGATACAGACAAATAAATATAATAAAAAATAAAAATAAAAAGGTGTGTGAAATACAATGAAGAGTGAAATATTATGTAATCCGCGTGTCTGCATCCGAAGTAACATCAGTTACTTGTCTATGCCTTTAGTATCTGTGGTACTCTATGGCATCGTATTGACAAGTAAAGAGACGCAGACGCCGACACCGGCAAAAAATTATTATTTACATTTTCGCATTAATCTCAATTACTTATTGGTATTTAATTTTAGCTTCTATCAATTTTTATTTTTTATGTTGTTTCCCACCGCACGTTTTCTCCACACATTGACATTGGCAGAATTGTCGACATCGGCACCATTGCCATAAAGAAAAATAGAATAGAATACATTACGGCTGTTTATTGTGTATTTTGTATAGTATAATATAGTGAATAGTGGAATGAAAAGTGTTTTGTGGTAGTCAGCTAACGGCATTTGGAGAAATACAGATAATTTAATGTGGTTCAATAGTTCTGACAAACAATGCAAAAGAAAAAGAAAAAATATATATATATAAAAAATAAAACAAAGTGCGAAAGAACCACTGTGTTTGTACTTAGTGCCACCATCGCCAGACGCGTGCAGATCAGGGGTAAGTTTAATGTGTGATATCCTTTTGAAGCTGTAGTAAGTGCTGTTTAAATTTTATTCTGAATGTACCGTCTACACGTCAAAGTCAAAGTCAAAGTCAAACAATTTATTTCAATTAGGCACATAAAAGGCACTTATGAACGTCAAGTTTACAAAAAATAGAATTGATTCTAGTCGCCCCTTCCAAAAGGTAGTTTTCGTATGGAGAAGAATGGGCAAGAAACTCCACCGTTACTCTTTTAAAATGTTTTTACAATATTTTGCATACATTAATTATATAATTATATGTGAAGACGATGCATCTAGAATAAGATTACTATACCGCGATAGGTAAAAAAGAATGAAAAATAAAGCAATTACAGATAAATTAAATATGTGACAGATACATGGTGCTCACATATTTACAAACATTGCAAAATTATACGATATTCCTAACATTTTAACAAGTAATACTAATAAGTCAGTGTGTGAGTTCAAGAAATCACAGAATGTAAAATCAGTGTTATAAAAAATAACAAATACATAATTAAATAAGCAACCAGTTTGATTTTGACGTCTACTACTAACTGTCTCTATAGCACGAAACGGCGGTGGCAGGTCGTTCCAACAACGAGAGGCAGCGAATTTGAAACTACCACGGAAAGCAGCAGTTCTGTGCGATGAGGCCAACATGAGGGACGAAGATGCTCTAGTTTTAATTTTGTTAACATCGCGCGACCAAGACAGTTTTTTGTATAAATAGTCTGGTTTTTTTGTGAGAATAGTACCAAAGAGTAGGGTAGCCAGGTGAAGCTTTCTGCGTGCTGACATTCTCATCAAATTACCCTTATTTAAAAAAGGAGTGATGTGGGAACGTTGTGGGACATTGTAGCAGAATCTTGCGCAAGCATTCTGCACCCGCTGGATAAGTTTTTCGCTTCTACCGAGAATGCACGCCCCATACACAGTGTCAGCGTAGTTCAGCTTGAATAGAACAAGTGACTCACACAGCATGACACGAATATCCACACTTATGTAGGGACGGACATGATACAAGATCTTGAGTCGGTAGAAGCAGTTGCGCACGGCCTCCATCATGTGAGTTTCGAAATGCAGCTGCCCGTCAAATACTACCCCAAGATTACGAGCCTCCAGAACTCTCTCCACACCACAACCATCAATTCTGAGGTCCAGGTTGCAAGTAAGCATTTTGTTCAGGAAATCCCTAGATCCCATCACAATATACTTAGACTTGCTAGGGTTCAGGACCAAGGAGTTTCTTCTGGACCAAGTGGATATCCGTTCTAAATCCTCATTTATTCTGCTTACAGTTTCAGCAGTATCCTGGGAGCAGAATGAGAGGTACAACTGCAGATCATCGGCGTAAAGGTGGAACTTGGTGTTAATCAGGCAGTTGGCGATGTCAGCACTGTACAGGATGAAAGGCAGTGGGCCAAGGATTGATCCCTGAGGTACGCCCCTGTCCACCTGCTTTGAACTAGAAGACTTGGTATCTCCATTACTGTCGCAAGTCACCTAGACAAACTGTGATCGATTACTGAGGTAACTCTCAAACCAATTAACCGCTTTGACATCACAGCCATAGTACGACATCTTTGAGAGAAGAAGCGAAGTATTTAGAGAGTCGAAAGTACGCGAAAAATCTAGTAGGACAAGTAGGGTCCCCATGCCCTGGTCTCTGGCTTCGATTATGTTACCCACTACATCCAGGAGCGCTGTCGCTGTGCTGTGGCCCCTGCGAAATCCGGATTGAGCCAGTGGCAAAATGCTATGGTGTTCGAGATATGCCCTAAACTGGTCAGAGACAACCCTTTCCTTTTTTGTATGATCTGCAAGTAGTTGTTCCGGGTCTAGGTGTTAGTGTATGTGAGTTTCTATGTTTGTAAACGCACCCACGATAGTTACACGGTAGTGATGTGTTAGGAAGAACAACGAGGTGTGGGGCAAAGTTTAAAAAAAAGAAAAAAAAAAGAAGAAGCGTTGAAGAATACCTGCCAGGAAAATTGAGATGAAATTACCAGATTTTAATTTTTTCTAGAAAGGTAAAGTAAGTAATTTTTAATTATTTCATGCTTAGGCTTGGGCGTAATTAACCTATAATGTTTCCACTCAACGCCAACCTCCTCTTCCTCTTGATCAGGGTAGAACGAGATTGTCACTCGGCGACCTTTGATCGACGCTTTCACTACACGTTAATTCTACTTCGGTTTCATGTTAACTAAATCAATCTAAACTAAAATCAACTTGTTTTGCAAATATCAACACTTATTGAATTTAAATTAAATAGCTCCTAGTATACTCCTGCTTCTTCATGCTGGCCCGCAGATTCTCTCACTGCTCTAAACAAGTAAAGATAACGATGTTTAAGGCGTATTGTCAAAAGTTTTATACGGGAAATCTGTGGATCAGCCACACCAAAGTATCGCTGGATGTCCTGCGTGGCCAGTATAATAACATCTTCAGGATGATATTGCCTATATGCCTCGCTTTTGTAGAGCATCGGGGATGTTTGTGCTGTATCGCACTGATGACTGTCATGCCGTCATCCGCAAGAAAACTGTATCCCTGATCTGCAGAATGCGTGGCAGCTGCAACGGAATTATGAAGACTAGCGCATAGGAGATCTTTTGTTATGAGGGTAATTTGAAGTGTATTTTAATTTTAAATCGAACTGTATGGATAAAATTATCAGTTTTTTTATTTTATTTTATTTTATTTTATTAATGGTTCCTTTAGTATATCATTAAAAACGCCATCAAAATTTTATTTTGCGCTGGAAATTGTATTTTGCATTTGGCTTTTTGGCGCCCCTTGCCATCTAGCGCCTAGAGCGACCGCTTACCGCTTCTTTCGCTTTACCCTAGGGCAGGCGCTGTTCCCACTGCTGGGATACAAGCCTCCTCTATGTGAGAGGAAGTGGGTCGTAATTAGGGTTGCCAATCACACTGTTAAGAACAGTATTATACTGTTTTTCACTCTAAAATACTGTTTACTGTTCAACAAAAGTAAAGCATAATTATGAACATACTGGTTTCAGTGATAACCAGAGCAATACCTAAATAAAACGTTTCACCTACTACGTAGAACATCGTGAATGCACCTGGACATGGGTAGTTCAGCTAGCCTTAATATCAGGATGAATATAGAGGATAGAAATAGAGTTTCAATACATTTAACAAAAAAATGTGCCTTGTGTATTTAGCAAGGCTTACGGAGCCTTCAAAATTGGTGGTAAATTTATGAGTTGCACGAGTAGCATTTATATCAATGTAAAACATTTAAAAAACAATTGTTTGCTTTTCTGAGATACTGCTTAGTTGACCATATACTTTATTTCTTGTACAAAAAGTTGACAACCCTAGTCGTAATCCACCACACGGACTAAGGGTTGATGAATGTCACATGTCCTCGATTTGTTGGTTCTGGGACATCCACGATGTTCTGAAGAACATCACCAAGAAGGTCACTATATGTCTTTCAAGGCCGTGCCCTCCTGGTGTTTCTTCTCACAATGGTGTTTTGTATTTGGACGTTCAAAAGTCCCTTTAATATGCCTATTTGAAATAAATGATTTGACTTTGACTTAGTATTCATTATTTAGGCCTGCTTGCACCACAAAGGGGCATTAAGAAAATAGTTGTACTGTACTAATGTAGGATTTGAATTGAAGTTTCCATAATTTGCCTGTATTGTAAATTATGTGGCCGGATTTTTCACTAAAAAGAATTTCATTTCCAGGAGTAATTTTTTAAAGGAGGAGAATTTCCATTATAAATAATGTTTCGGTAATGAAGTACTCATACCATTTTAAAATTATACTGGAAATGTGTCCTTCTGTACGAAAATTAGATGTTTGTCTGTAACTTTCCGAAATATTTCCTTTTTGTATTGGATTTTGGACTAAAGTGACGAAGGCATTTATAGGTTCTTTTCTAGCAAAAATGGAAATAAGCCCTTTTGAAAAATCACTCCTAATTTGAAATAAATTTTTGAAATAAATTCGTGAAAAAATAATAACAAGCAACATGGTTCGAATTCCGCTTCGTAAACAGTAAAAAGAAATATTTCTTAATAAATTCGAAGCGAAGAGAAAAAACCATAATGATTCCAGTTATTTCTTATCGCGAATACTTTCTTTGTTGATACAGAATTCACGTTTTTATAACAAAATATGAGGTGAAATTTTCTCGAAATATTGTGCAAAACAATTTCGTTTCTTATTGCTTTTACAGCTCTCAACAATATTGTGTCTTTAATATAAATATTGGAACGGTTTTGTAACTGTTTCAAAAGTAACAGGTTGTGGGTTCAAAACCTCGCGTACACATGTACAGTCAAGGGTTAAAATATGTATAAGTACTCTTATTGAAATTCAACAACGATTTTTTTCTAAAATATTTGTTGGAACATTGAGGGATGCATTAAGGCTCGTGCAGACCAGCGCGACACAACGGTGGAACGTGACTCGAACAATATAATTACTAAGAAAACTTCACGGTAAACAATAACCGGTGTCGCGTCGCGCCCGTTGCATTACGCTTTACAACGTAATATTCTTTTATTCCACAAATTATACCAATTAGTTGCTTCTTCTAAATCCAACTTCGAAAAAGGAGGAGGTTATAATTATGTTCGTCGCGCATGTATGTTTTTTTTTTTTTTTTTTTTTTTATCGTAGAGGGTATATATACTCCAGAATTGATCCCATATAAATTTTAGTAACTTTGGTTGAATAGTTTTTTGAGTAAGCTTCAATAATACGTATTTTTCCCACTTAGTATATGTGGATGATATGATGATAACTTCCTGTCACTGTTATTTACATAGCAAATATTCGAATTTGTGTGGAGTAGGTACCGCAACTAAAAAGTGAAAAATAAAAACTTTTTACAAAAAAAAACAACCAACTTCATTTTTCACTTTGTAGTGTTTTTTTTTTGGAAGTCGGTTGTTTTTTTGTAGAAAGTTTTTTATTTTCTTGTTAAGTTATTTAATTTTTAATATTAGTAATTATTATGTTTTCAATAAAAAAAAAAATATATAATTTTCCTTTAAATAAAAAATCTCAATTGAAAATGATAAATGATAAGTAACTTATTTTCATGTTTCCTCTAACCCGAACTGGGCCCGCGTGGTGGATTACGGCCTCTCTCACAAAGAAGAGGGCTGTTTCCCTGCAGTGCAAACATTTTGCCTATGCCCAAGGTTATGCACGAAAAATATTTACTTAATCTACAATGCAGGCATGCACTTTACTTTGGGCAATTTATTTCATCACCACTGCTCTCGAAACGGTGAAGGAAAACATCGTGAAAGTCGACGTACTGTGGTCAGTGTTGGTTATCGCGCAATAGAAAAACCGTTTGCAGTTGTGCAAATTATAATTTACGATCACATTAATAACACTAGCATTTCACACACTGTTGGTACACGACACAAATATTCGAATCGTACGACAGTCTCTAAACGTTTTCACTGCTTGACCGCCATCCATGAAATCTGCTTAGGTCTAGCCGGTCCGAGCGTTATGTCGTAGACTCTGTCGAGCGCCGCTAAGCAGCGCTGACGTCCCGATTAGTCAACTTAGTAAGGTATTTCCGACATGTATATTAGTTATTTTAAAATATCCGCTGACTGGCAAAGAAATGAACCGCGCAGCTATCGTGGCATACTCTCAAACTCAACTCAACTCACTAATATCCTCTGGTTTGATTAGATTGAATAGCATTTGATCCCCATGTATAGTTAGGTCAATTAATTGACAACTACCAAAGAATCACTTCAATATACTGAAAATTAGTTGCTAAACAATACTCGTACGTTCCTTGGTTTTACGGTCGAGGCCTGTCTACGGACCTAGCTATATTTGCTCTAAAAAATACTATCTATAAATACATTAGTAGAAATACAACAGCATACGCATGTTTTTTAGACCTGAGCCGAGCTTTTGATACAATTAATTATAATATACTCTGGAACAAGTTGAGACAAACCCATGTGCCGAATAAAATAGTAGACCTGTTTCAATATTGGTATAACAATCAAAGTAACCAAGTCAGATGGGATAACGCCTTTTCAGAGACGTATAGGCTGACCAGTGGCGTGAGTCAGGGTGGCCTGACCTCCCCGGTGCTGTTTAACCTATATGTCAACGACCTGATCGAGGAGCTGAGCAGCACCAGAGTCGGATGCCATATTGGCGGTGAATGTTTAAATAACCTCAGTTACGCAGATGACATGGTTCTGCTCAGCCCCTCGGTCAACAGCCTCAGAAAACTCATTTCCTTCTGTGAGAATTATGCAGCTCGACACCAATTAACCTATAATGTTAAAAAGACAGAAGTTATGATCTTCAAACATGGCAATGGCCCTGATAAGGTCTTGCCAATTACGTTGTGTGGCTCATCATTAAAAATAGTTAGTCAATTTAAATGACACATCATAACGGAAATCTTAAAAGATGACAATGACCTGGAGAGGCAAAGACGTAGCATTGCGTGTAGAAGCAACATGCTAAATAGACGTTTCTTCCATTGCTCGAAGCAAGTAAAAATAACTCTGTTCCAGGCTTACTGCCAGTCGTTCTACACCAGTCAACTTTGGTACAACTACACGAAGACTGCATACAACACTCTTCGTTTTCAATATAATAACGCGTTTCTGGTCATGCGCAGCCTGCCCTGGCGGTGTAGTGTGACTAAGATGTTTGCTGAGAGCAGAGTAACCGACTTCTTTGCGCTCATGGGGAAGCTCAGGGCGTCGTTCTTCTCGCGTGTGGTGGCAAGTAAAAATAGTATTGTCAAAGCTGTTTTTCATACTGTGCATTTACTGAGGGAGACAAAATAAATGTACTCATCATATTTACATATTTGTTTTGGCTTCTTTGGTGAGAAATGATGGGTTGTTTTTTAATAACTTTTGTTTTAGGATAAGTTTTCAATTTTCATTTTATGGGTGCTAATGCCTGAAATAAACTATTATTATTATTTACTTACCTAGAACATTGTCATAAAAATATTTTTAGGGTTTCGTAGTCAATAAGAAACCCTTATAGTTTCGCCATCGTCTGTCCGCAGCTTAACTCAGAGACTGCTAGTACTAGAAAGGTGTAATTTGACATAGGTATACATTTAATCACGCCGACACTTTATTGGGTTATTCTATTTGGATTTTCTCAGTATTCTCGCCCGGAGTCTGGATTTGTGCCCGGTTGATGGCAATAGAATCCGTTCTATTACGTGGGACTTAAACATAACTGGCGAAATGTGGGTGTACAATAGGTATACCTCTACCCAACCCTTCAGGAGATACAGGCGTGATTTTATTATTATATACACTCTTAATACTTTTCTTTTTACACCTTGTTAACTAACATTTCTAACACGGGCATTAAGAAAAATCTTTTCGCGTTTTTCTTTCAAAGATTGTCGTGGTAAGAAAGTAATCTTCATTAGGCGCAAGCGATGCATGTCGGCACATAACGCGCTAAGACCGCAGTAGGTCGTAACGTCACACGCCTCATTATTCTACGGCGCATTCGGGTCAAGAACACCCTCAAATATGCACGTTTGGCACAAAAGAAATACTGCAAAGGGGAAAAGTAAGAACTAAGTTTTGTGACATGCAACATTGACGTGAATTGATATTGGGAAATATAATATTGTAGGTATAATTATCACTTGCTGCAACAACGGTGAAGGAAAACATCGTGAGGAAACCGGCATGCCTGAGAGATATTTCTCGACGGCATCCGAAGCCAAGTCAAAGGCCCATGGGCGGCTTTAAAACTCTGACACCAGGTTAGTCACTAACCACACGAAAAGAAAAAGAGAATTTTGGGAATATTACATAAAGTGATCTTCTAAAAACTTATTGACTTTCTAATGCTGGAGTTTTTAAATAAATTAACTCCTAACAACTTTTTGCGCTCGTAATGATGCACACTTTCTTACCCGACTACGGCGATGCAAAAAGGAGGGTTATGATTTTGACTGGAATGTATGTATGTATGTATATTCATCTGTTACGACATAACTTCTAAACTTCTGATCATAATTTGACAAATGAGGTATCGTTAGGAGCGTCTTAATCATCCGCTAGTTATAGGCTAAGTGACGTCACAATATGGCTCCGTCTAGAGGACAAACAACAAGAGGACATATATATATACCTACATGTATTACCCCAAAATAATTAAAATTAAAATTAAAATCCGGAGTCACACGTAATCTGTTCGATTTATGCCCTAACACGTGTGACTCCGGATTTTTTATTTGTCTATCTGTGATATCTTGTTTATACCTTTTTAGTTGACTTTTTTGCGGTACATATTTGAACGTAGAAAATTAAAATACCTACGGGTAAAATATCACTGTTCAAAACATCGAAAATTTAAAAACCTAAGCTTAAAATGTCTAAAATTAAAATGCCGAGTGATTAAAATATCGACTGATTAAAAAGGTCGATAGTCATGACAACTTTTTTTTTTTTTTGAGGTTGGGAAGTCATCAAATGACTTCTCCCGCTCTGGGCAGAGCGAGATGGTGTGTCAGACTTTTACTGACTAAAACCCACCCATGTTCCTTCCGTTGCCTGTGTGCCGGGGCCGCGATATCCCTTTCGGACAAACCCGCAACCCCAGCAGGCATTGGTCTTTCAACCCCGTCAGTTGGTGCTGACATCTCTTTGAGGCGCGAGTGGAACACAACGCGCCGTCGACACGGGCCTGGTCCTTATCGGACGGCAAGCCGCCCATTGCTCACCGTCCGCAAGCCCGCGCCTACGGTGGCCGGAAGTCGGCTCTCAACTCCTAACGCCCGGGGCGTCTCCTGCGGCGACTAGGGCCGCGAGGGCGTGCAGCCTGCATCTCCCTCGCGCGCTCCGCCTCCTCCTTCGCGAACATAACTGCTTCGCAGAAGGAGGTGACGGCCTCCCATGCACTCTCGCTCCAAACCATGGCCTGAACCAGGGCCGGACGCGAGAGATCGCCGCCGCCGATCGCGAGGAGGACACGGCGGTGCTCCGCCCAAGCCGGGCAGACTTCCACCGTATGCTCCACCGTGTCCTCCGGGCGATCCACACAGTGGTGACACCCGGGCATTTCCTCCCGCCTTATGCGGAACAGGAACTTCCCGAAACAGCCGTGTCTGATGAGGACCTGCGTCAGACGGAAGGTGAGGATGCCGTGGCGCCTCTCAAGCCACTCCTCAAAGAGGGGACTTATCGCCACAATTGTGGCGTGCCCAAACATTGAATACACCTAAGTTCATTATATTTACGTTAAAAATCCTTACTCGTTAAAATATCGAAAAAAAAATATTTCTGTCACGGCTCCGGTGCTGCGGGGTTTGGGCGGCCCCCCCACGCGAGCTTACCCACCCCTCCGCGCCTACGCGGGCTTAAATTACACTCTAGGGGTAGGGCAGACAAGACTGCGTGAAGTCGGTTTTGCAGCGATTCGTTTCTGTCACTAAATTATGTAGCACATGACACATGATACTTCATTCGTCATTTTGAACTGGAAGAAATAGGTTAGGTTAGGATAAAACTGTGAACAACCGCGCGTGAACCGAGCGAGCGCAGCGAGCGGTGCCGCGGCAGCGGCCGGCGAACGCTACGTCCAAGTTGCTCACAGATTTTATTTCATCATTTTCTAATGATCCGGGTTTTCGCAATATCCGAATTATCAAATTACCCTCTGACATACATAATAAATAAATAGCGATATTTAGGACATTCGATACTCTGTACTTTCGATATTTAGGTATTTCGATGTCACTTTTGTAGATAATTAGATTTTAGATAGATTGGACGTAGATTATCTAACTATTCGACATTATAAACTTACTATTTTAATTTTCGGTTACATGGTCATTCGATATTTAAGTTTTCGATGTTTTAAACATTGGCAATTTACCCGTAGGTATTTTAATCTTCGACGTTCAAATATGTACCCCTTTTTTGTCGTAGTTCGGTTTAAGTTTTTCTAACTTTTTTTTAATGCCTTTTGTAACGGACGCCGAGCATGTGCAACCTATTCGTGAGCAAAACAAAATTGTGTGCCGGTGTGATGATGAACGATCTTCAATACCTACGTAAAAGTGGTTAGTCAAAGTATGAAAACCGAGACCCTATCTGTGCACCGTAGCACAAGTAGCGGCGGGAGCTCGGTGGACCTTTCACCCTTGTGAAGTGAGTTTTTTAGTTTCTAATTAGATTTAAGAGGTTTTAATTGTGTTCTAATTAGTTTCTACTTAGTAAAATTAGTATAAGGAATCTTATGTGAATCTTATAAGACCAACAACGTAGCATTTCTCGTGATTTTAATGTATAAAGAAAAATGTTAGCATATTTACGTAAATTGGAAATGAGGTTTTTTGTATGTAAGGATATCCTCAGGATCTTAGTGTCAAATAAGAGGACTAGGCTCAAAACTACCTGCTGCGTTCCAATTCTGTAAATCGGTCCACGGGTTTTAAAGATAATAACAATTTTGTATAGTGAAAATGTTCAAAAGAGATATTTTAAGCGTTAATGTTCTAGAAACTTTTTAGTATATAAAGATACATTGTATATTGTTATGTATTATGACAGAGGAATATAAGAGCTGTGTTTTGTATAAGTTTGAGGGTAATCCGACTTAGGGAACTATTAAAAACAGAGCTCCAAAGAGCTGGACCATAGCGAAAATTGTAATTAGAATGGTCTCAAAAATCAGAGGCCTCGTTAAGGTAACGTAGGCTTAAGCAATTTTGTATAAAAGACGGGCCATTGGGCCATAGGGACACAGTCGGTTCCCAGCTCTCGAGAAGAAAACAACTTCGAAATAAATAAGAAGAATAGAAGAAATCTTTTATTGAAAAATATACAGTCCACTTCAGTCTGGTCCATCGAGCGGCGGATATCAAGAACGAAGAAACCCGCCACAGGATCCTGGTCCACCAAGCTGCGAGGAAGAATCAACAAAGAATCCGCAGCAAGAGCGAAAAACGGAACCGTCAGTCAAGCCGACGTCACCGAACCGACGTCACCAAGCCGACGTCACCGAACCGACGTCACCAAGCCGGCGTCACCGAACCGACGTCACCAAGCCGGACGTCACATACCGGACGTCACAAACCGGACGTCACAAACCGGACCACACAAACCGGACGTCACCAACCGGACGTCACAAACCGGACGTCACAAACCGGACGTCACAAACCGGACGTCACATACCGGACGTCACAAACCGGACGTCACAAACCGGACGTCACCGAATGGACGTCACAAAGCCGAAGAGTCACCGACTGAAGCCGTGCCGGACCGTGCCGACCCGAACGAAGAGGATCGACCGAGCCGAGCCGAAAAGCCGCTGACCTGAAGCCGAAGAGTTGCCGACTGAAGCCGTGCCGGAACGTGCCGACCCGAATAGGAGAGGATCGACCGAGCCGAGCCGAAAAGCCGCTGACCTGAAGCAGAAGAGGTGCCGACTGAAGCCGTGCCGGAACCTGCCGACCCGAATAGAAGAGGATCGACCGAGCCGAGCCGGAAAGCCGCTGACCCGAAGCCGAGCCGAAGAGTTGCCGACTGAAGCCGTGCCGGACCGTGCCGACCCGAACAGGAGAGGATCGACCGAGCCGAGCCGGAAAGCCGCTGACCCGAAGCCGACCCGAAGAGTTGCCGACTGAAGCCGTGCCGGAACGTGCCGACCCGAACAGGAGAGGATCGACCGAGCCGAGCCGGAAAGCCGCTGACCCAAAGCCGAACCAAAGAGTTGCCGACCCGAACCGAACGTGCCGACCCGAACCGAAAACTGGAAAAAGTCGGGATCATTCAAGATCCGAAGACACCTGAAAAACCAGAAGATTCCTGAAGAAAAGTCTCAAAGGACTTAGAAGATGGTGGTCACAAGGAGCCAAGGGAACGCAGCGGAAATAGAAGAACAGCGACGCATCCAGTTGCAGCAAGAGGCGCGACGCAGGGAAACGGAGCTGATAGAGCGAGAACGTCTAAGAAGAGTCTCACTGGACCCGCCGGCGTCACCTTTTTCCAAGCCAGCAGACACC
Source organism: Agrochola lota (assembly GCA_947364205.1). Lineage (NCBI taxonomy): Eukaryota > Metazoa > Arthropoda > Insecta > Lepidoptera > Noctuidae > Agrochola > Agrochola lota. The sequence goes on from OX376240.1 coordinate 17,841,477, forward strand.
AGCACAGCAGGACCTTCCGGGATTCAAGGAACAACAGCCGCGGTTCAACGAAGACTGGGATCACCAAGCAGATCGGTTAGGTCACAACGATCGACGACAAGTGTAACCACGCGGCTACGGATAGCGGAACTGGAAGCAGCAGAGAAACTGGCTACCATAAGAAGAAGGGAGTTGGAGCTGGAAGCGGACCTAGTCAAGAAGCGATTAGCCGTGGAGGTATCAGCTATCAACGACGATGAGAGCGTGCACGAAGAAGGACCCAGCCCTCCCCGTGAAGAGCCACATCAGAAGGTGGACGAGTGGCTGAGAACAAACCCCCTCAGCACACGGGGGGAGGAGGCACGGGGTGAAGAAGGAACCCGCGAAGAACAGAAGCAGCTGCGATTCGAGGTTCAACGTGCAAGATCACCGACTCCGACAAGGAACAGAAGCAGCATCGAGCACCTGGCAGCCACATTAGAGAAGATGGCGAGGCCCAGGCCTCGACATATGGACCTGCCGACCTTCTCCGGAGCAGCCAACGAGTGGTTGCCGTTCAAGGCAGCAGTACGAGATACGACCAGCATGTACCAGATATCAGCAGCAGAGAACATCCAGCGACTAAGGAGCTGTCTCAAGGGAGAAGCAAGAGACGCCGTGGCCGCCCTTCTGCACACGGCCACCGATCCAGACATCATAATGAAGACCCTCGAGCAGTGCTTCGGGAGACCGGAAGTGATCATCGACAAGGCGCTGGAAGACCTCAAGAAGCTGCCGAAACCGGGTACATCAGCCGCCGAACTGAACAGCTTCGCGATCAAGCTGCAGAACATCATCTGCGTGCTGAAGACGATCGACCGAAGAGGATACCTATTCAACCCCCTGATGATAAGAGAAGTGTTGGAAAAGCTGAGCCCGCATCTCCGATCCCGATGGTGCGACTACGCCTACGATCATGAAGGAACAGCGGACCCGGAGATTGTCGTCATGTCTCGTTTCCTGATACGCGAAGCGGACAGAGCGTTGCGGTACACATACGCTCCAGCTACATGCGCTGCAAGCCAGAAAAAGGAAACTCGGCCAACTATAATGTTGAAAAGGAAAGCCAGCGTGTTCAACACTACTACAGGAGCGGAAGAACAAAAGGATAAGTGTCCTAAATGTGAACAAGCTCACATCCTGACGCAGTGTCCCAAGTACAAGGCACTGGCGATAGAAGAACGCTGGAGGTTCTTAAAAGAAAAGGGGATATGCTTCAAGTGCGCCCAGAAGCAACACAGGCGCATGAGCTGCAAAGCCAAATCATGCGGTGTGGACCAGTGCAGCCGACCACATCATGCGACCCTCCATCAAGCGAAGAGAGAAGAACCGAGGCCAGCAGAACCACCAAAGGAAGAAGCGGTCATGTCAGTGGCACCACGCCTAGCTGCCGGATCAAGAGCAGTCCTGCTGAAGATGTGCCCTATCGTCGTATCCGGACCACGGGGGGAGGCAAGGACCTACGCCCTCCTGGATGAAGGAGCTACCATTACCCTCGTCGACAAGGACCTGGCAGAGAGCATCGGAGCAGAGGGACCGTCACAACCACTTCATCTGAACGGGGTCAACATGTCGCAGCAAGAGATGGAGAGTCAGCTGGTGAACATACGGATCAGAGGCCTGAAGAATGACAACAGCTACAAGGTCAGAGCGAGGACAATGAAGAATCTTCGGCTGCACCAGCAGTCTATTCCGGACACGCTGTTGAACTGCGAGCACCTACGGGACCTGACATCAGAAGAGGTGTGCTACGAGAAGGCGCGCCCCGGGCTTCTAGTGGGAACAGACCACTGGGAGTGCATCGTGTCCCGCGAGCTCCGAGTCGGCGGCCCTGATCAACCAGCTGCATCAAAAACACAGCTAGGATGGGTGGTGCACGGAACCGCGCCACGCAACGCCATCTATCAAGAAGGAAACGTGCTGCATGTCTACGAGTCCGACCGAGCGACGGGAACGTGCAGCCAGGAACTTCATGACTTAGTCGAAGGCCATTTCAAGATCGACTCACTCGGCATACAGGGGAAGCCGAGAATCAAGGAGGCGGATCTACGGGCCATCGAGATAGTCGGAATGACCACGAAGAAGACTGACACCGGGTACGAAGTGGGACTGCCATGGCGACGGGACAACGTCACCATGCCGCCGAGCTACGGGCAAGCATTTCGTCGGCTGAAAAAGATTGAGCAGAAGATGGACGCAGATGCAGAGTTCGCGGTCGAGTACTCCAAGCAGATCACCAACCTGCTGGACAAGGGGTACGCGACGCTGTGCGACGGATCCGAAGAAAAGAGCGCCATCTGCTGGTATCTGCCACACTTTGCCGTGCAGAATCCAAATAAACCCGGCAAGCACAGGCTGGTGTTCGACGCGGCAGCAAAGAGCAACGGCGTGTGTCTGAACGACGAACTGCTGGAAGGACCCGACCTACTACTGTCGCTGCCAGGAATCCTCTTCCGATTCCGAGAGAAGACGGTAGCGATTACAGCGGACGTGCAGGAGATGTTCCTGAGGATCAAGATAAGGCCGGAAGATCAACCAGCGCAGCAGTTCCTGTGGAGAGGCAACGAACGAGAAGAGCCTCCGAAGAAATACAAGATGACCAGCATGATCTTCGGCGCCGCAAGTTCCCCCTACATGGCCCCCCATGTTCGGAATTACAACGCGGATGTGTACGGGCAGGGGTGTCCACGCGCGCTGGAAGCAATCAAGAGGAGCCATTACATGGATGACCTGGTGGCCAGCTACGAAAATGCTGAGGAAGCTTGGAAGGCGGTCGAGGAGACGAGAGCGGTACACGCACATGCTGGATTCACGCTACGAGGATGGAGCTCCAGCGACAAGACGGTGTTACGCGACGTGCCTGCGGAACTACACGCCAACAGAGAACGCGTGACGAACGACCTACGGCAGCGGTACTGGGTTATACACTTACGACCCACGGTACGCGCCGTTGAGAAGAACTGCGCCTTTTGTCGAAGACGCCGAGCGACGCCGCAGCCACCAGCTACAGGGGACCTGCCACACGCCCGCCTCGACCCGTTCCACCGCCCGTTTACCAATTGTGGGGTGGACTACTTCGGGCCAATGATGGTCAAGGTGGGGCGCCGCCGAGAGAAGAGGTGGGGCGCACTTTTCATGTGCCTCACTTCCCGCGCCGTGCACATCGAGCTCGTCACATCGCTCTCCACCGACTCAGCAATCATGGCGCTGAAGCGTATGGCTGCGCGCAGAGGCTGGCCAAGACTGATGTACTCCGACAACGCGACTAACTTCCGTGGGGCGGATCAAGAGCTTCGCGACGCCTACACCGAGTGGATGCCTGCCCTGCAAGACGAGGGGCTGCTGCATCGAATGGAGTGGCGCTTCATACCTCCGGGCGCGCCCAACCAAGGCGGCGCGTGGGAGCGAATGGTTCGCTCCGTGAAGACAGCTCTCAGCGTCACTCTCCCAGAGAAGGCACCTGCAGAAGAAGTACTGAGAACTCTATTAACAGAAGCCGAGTTCTCCATCAACGCAAGACCGCTGACCCACGTCAGCGTGAATCCCAGCGATCCTGAAGCCCTGACCCCCAACCACTTCCTGTTGGGGTCATCAGATGGGCTGCCAACGACGGGGCCCTGTGACGAGGCCGACAGAAGAACCTGGCGAGCTAGTCAAGCGCTCGCTGACCACTTCTGGCGACGCTGGCTACGCGAGTACCTTCCCACTCTGGTACCTCGCGGCGAGCCACAGAACGACGTGCGACCGATGCAAGCTGGCGACGTGGTCCTCGTGGTCGACAACACGCTGCCCAGGAACACCTGGCCGATGGGAGTCGTCGAGCGCACACACTGCGGACCAGACGGCGGCATCAGGGTCGTCGAGGTGCGGACCAGAACCGGAACCTTCCGGCGCCCCGTGAGCAAGCTCGTCGTCGTGATGAAGATTGAAGAGGCTACGCGAGCTGCGCCGGGGGGAGAAATGTAACGGACGCCGAGCATGTGCAACCTATTCGTGAGCAAAACAAAATTGTGTGCCGGTGTGATGATGAACGATCTTCAATACCTACGTAAAAGTGGTTAGTCAAAGTATGAAAACCGAGACCCTATCTGTGCACCGTAGCACAAGTAGCGGCGGGAGCTCGGTGGACCTTTCACCCTTGTGAAGTGAGTTTTTTAGTTTCTAATTAGATTTAAGAGGTTTTAATTGTGTTCTAATTAGTTTCTACTTAGTAAAATTAGTATAAGGAATCTTATGTGAATCTTATAAGACCAACAACGTAGCATTTCTCGTGATTTTAATGTATAAAGAAAAATGTTAGCATATTTACGTAAATTGGAAATGAGGTTTTTTGTATGTAAGGATATCCTCAGGATCTTAGTGTCAAATAAGAGGACTAGGCTCAAAACTACCTGCTGCGTTCCAATTCTGTAAATCGGTCCACGGGTTTTAAAGATAATAACAATTTTGTATAGTGAAAATGTTCAAAAGAGATATTTTAAGCGTTAATGTTCTAGAAACTTTTTAGTATATAAAGATACATTGTATATTGTTATGTATTATGACAGAGGAATATAAGAGCTGTGTTTTGTATAAGTTTGAGGGTAATCCGACTTAGGGAACTATTAAAAACAGAGCTCCAAAGAGCTGGACCATAGCGAAAATTGTAATTAGAATGGTCTCAAAAATCAGAGGCCTCGTTAAGGTAACGTAGGCTTAAGCAATTTTGTATAAAAGACGGGCCATTGGGCCATAGGGACACAGTCGGTTCCCAGCTCTCGAGAAGAAAACAACTTCGAAATAAATAAGAAGAATAGAAGAAATCTTTTATTGAAAAATATACAGTCCACTTCACCTTTCAACTTTCTAGCCTTTTCTTAGAGTTGGTCACAGTAACTGAGCTAGGGTATCCCAACCAAACGGGTTAGGTTAGGTTGAAAGAGGAGACAAGACAAACAAAAGGATTAGGTTAGATGAAAGAGGAGACAAGACAAACAAAAGGGTTAGGTTAGATTGAAAGAGGAGACAAGACAAACAAAAGGGTTAGGTTAGATTGAAACTGTGACAAACCGTTCCGATTAAAATTAGTCACATTACGTGACTAATTAGTATTATTAGTACCCCGAAATAGAAATTATTTGAGGCTCACCAAAAGTATATTCAGCTGCTGAGTTTCAATGGCGTTATTTAGGCAGCTGAATCGCTAGACTAAAGGTATTTGTAAAGGTGTGTCCAAACATTGAGCGGCAATCATGCGCGGCCTGCCGCGCGGCCTGGCGCGCTGTGTTTGGACGACTGCCGCGCGTGAACGCTTCTGTGTACCTGCTGCGCACAAACATTTTTAGGAATCATCCGTCACTAATTGTGTCTGGATGTATTTCAGAAGACGTATTCAAGGCTAGACAGATTGATATTGCCAACTGAAGTGCGCGGCGTGTCTCGGATGTACCGCGCAGTGCTGCCGCGCAAGCATTCGTTGGTTTGGTCCTAACTAGATCGCGGCGAAATGTGTCCTACAAATGCCGCGTGTTACCGCCGCGCTCTTGCCGCTCACTGTTTGGACACACGTTTTAGAAAATGAGCACCTTCCTTCCGACTTCTAAAAATATCATACTGTGATAACGATTGATCAATACTAAGAGGGTAATAGTTACTTGTTTTAATGTAAATAAGGTAATGGGTCCTACACACAATGCCGGCCGGCGGAAAGGCCGGCCTTCCCGCTGGGCAAGTCGCGGTGCGCCCAGCCCTGCCGCACAAACCCGCACAAAGGATCGCAAGGAAATGGAGGCGCAAAAAACCGGTGGCATGAGCCGCTCGGCAAAAGCCGGCGGCAAGGCACTGTGTGTAGGAGCTTTCAGACCACAGCACAGGTTATAAAACGTGTAACAAAAACCCTGTCCGATCCGTGAGAATGTTGTTAAGAATCATACTATATTGTTAAGAGTCACACTTTACACTTTTTATTTGTTTTCTTTCTTTTTTTAATTTTTATTTTTACTTGTAGTACAATGTGTTGTGTTGTGTGCCTTTTAATCTCTACTGAATAAATGTATTTTCTTAATTTTTTTTCTATTTATGAGGTAAATTTCTAAAAAAAATAAAAAAAAATCGCCGCATTTTTTTTCAATCGGGGTTTTTACCGAGTTATTTACATGGATCGCGGGCGGCCGTCGTATAGCGGGTATCTACAAGTCATAACTTATGACCGCTGTTGAAAATTTACTAATTTTTTATGGAATGGGATCATTTTGGTACTAAAAGCGGGAATTTTAAATAGCAATAACTTTTTTTATTTTCAACTAGCTTCTATCCGCGTCTTCGTTCGCGTGGAAGCCAATAAAATACAGCGCTGATAGTGTAGTTTTCTATATGTGAAAGATTTTTTTTAATCGGCTGAGTTTTTTTGAGTTTATCCATTACAAACAAACATGTATAGCAAAACCCAAATCTTTTCTCTTTATAATAGGTATTAAGTTTTTTTTATTATTTTTTGGATAATGTTTTTGCAGTAAAAAATAAAATGTCAAATAGGTAGGATTTGACGATTACTACTATGATTCAGACAGTTTTTACAATTTTTTGACCATTTAAAAAAAATGAAATTTAAATATATATATATTTAATTAATCACAATTTAATTTTGGGTTTTTATCTGTTTAGAATTTAAAGTATATAATTTAAATGTATGAGTGTAAAACTATGGACTAGAAGAAATCTGTCTGAAATAAATAAATTAATAATAATAATAATTTGCCCTTTCCGGATCGGAAAAGCTTTTTCTATTACACAATATACACAAAAAAAAAAATGTTTTCTAAAAGCATAAACAAAATGATCAGAGAAAAACATGTCACTAAACATTCAAAGAAAAACAGAAAAAATAACATACTTTTCTATATTTCTCAAGAAAACTCAGCACTTTGTGTGCTAATCAATAATCCAAGCTGAGAAACACTGAAAAAGCAATTTCCCGCTAAATAGAATAATAAAACTTAGGTAAAATGTGTCGGCGCCACGCCTCGGGGAACACTACGCGAAATACATGAAGTGAATAAACACAGAAGAACCATACTCCACCGTAATGTCCGAATTCAGTGGTGCTATTCGAAAGCGCTACTTACTGATTCGATATCTTTATTGTGTTTCTGAACAATCAATTGGTTGAATTTGGTTTGATTATACAACGTGTTTCTTTTGATATCTCAAACTCTAAGGTTATTAAATCTTTTGCTTTAAATAAAAATAATACAAAGTCCTAGAACAAGTCTTCCAAAAATACATAGTTTCGAAGATAACATAGAGCCTCAATGTGTGTATCTAAGTTTAATTGATAAGTACGAGTAAATCACTTTCCTTCAAACCAATCATACATATTTAAAGCTAAGACAATGCGATGTTGGCATTTTTTTTTATGAACAAAGGTAGTCAGAATTAAAACATTTTTTTGTTTTTTTTATGCCACCTAAGGATTTTTTACATAAATAATCGTGAGTTTGTAGAATTACATAATTATACTGTACTAACTGCACCCCGCGGTTTCACCCGCGTAAGTCTCAATGCCGTGAGAATTTCGGGATTAAAAGTATCGTATGTCATAATCTAGGTCATGGTCTACCCATGTGCCAAATTATCCAAATCTGTTCAGCCGTTTTAGCGTGAAAGCGTAACAAACAAATAAACAAAAAACTCACTTTCGCATTTACATAAAATATTAGATAACAAGACAAATAGATTCGACTTCTGAAGCCCGTCCCAAAAGTAAAATACCGTACAGTTAAGGTACTTTCATAGACATGACACCATGAAAGTAACAAAAATAGACTAGCCTCGTTGTATCTAAATCAGTAAATTGACGATTTTTTCTGACAGCATAATATTCTGCTGAACTTAGCCGTCCTGCAAGAGATGTTAAATGAGGACCTCATGTTTGGTATATTGGCGTGTGCTAGCTTATGTATGGCTAATAGTTTGAATTATGTTTTGTAGAATCTTTTTTGTTCTTCTAACTGAACAGACAGCTGTGCTGCTGGGGACTTTGTTGCGCCACTTCTTCTTCCCAGCTAACGCACTAGGAAGTGGTGAAGGGTGGGCGTTTTAGGGGACTGTCTTATGTAATTTTGACGTTCGAAAAGTGCTGATTCTCAGCCTAGTTTGAATAAATGACTTTTGAATTTTGAATTGTAGCCATGAGTCGAGCGTGATCATTCCACACCACCATCCTTGCTGCCTGGCTAACCGTTTCAACACAGTATAATTTAACTAAAGGGTCGGTAACAGGAAGACCCTGGCAGTAGAGCTCTTTGTTACCAACGGCTTGGGCGCCTCTGTAGTTAATTAAAGCACATGAGGTATAGATTTTTTTCTTTCATTTCTTCTTATTTTCGTATAGTTAACGACTATCCTGGTGTCAGAGTTTCAAAGCCACCCATGGGCCTCTGACTTGGTTTCGCATGCCGTCGAGAAATATCTCTCAGGCATGCCGGTTTCCTCACGATGTTTTCCTTCACCGTTTTTGAAGCAAGTGATAATCATACGCACATCCGAAAAGATAGAGGTGCCTTGGGTTCGAACTCGAGACCTATGACTTGGCAGTCCGACGTCACACCACTAGGCTATCACTGCCGTTTTTCACTAACGATGTTGGTATGACAGATGTCCATAGAAGTTCGATGACCATCACATGGGCCGCTGATTTACTTTAATGAGTTCGCTTTCGAATCATGTGCGGTAAATCGAGGTGCGCGCGGAGCGTGCTTTCATTGCTCAAAAACGTTGCATTAGGGCTATATTTAAACTATATGAAACTGACTCCTGTAAACCATGCTTTAAAAAGATGAATGTATTAACACTGTCATGTGTTTATATATTTGAGGCAGCAGTTTTTGTCAAAAATAATATTGACACGTTTAATTACTACACACGTATCAGGTGTAAGGACAAATTGCGCACAGAAGTCAGCAAGACTCATCTAATGCATGAAAGTATCTTTTGTACAGCTCACGTATCACGCATCTTTAATAATATTCCGGGGCCTATTAGAATTAAGGAAATGTTTTTTTTTTTTTAAATCACCATACAGTAAACAAGTGCAAGTACTACTCTATAAAACACTTCACAACAGACAAATCTAATTTACAAAAACTAGAAAATATAGGTGTCAGAGGACCACAACTCCAGTTTTTCCATAGTTACCTCACAGGTCGAACGCAAGTCGTTAAAATAGGAAACCACGTAAGTGACGAGCTGCCTATTAAATATGGTGTCCCACAGGGGAGTATTCTTGGGCCTACATTGTTTCTTGTCTTTGTTAATGACCTCTGCAATCTCTCCATTCCAAATTCTAAGATTGTAACCTACGCTGATGATACCGCAATAACTTTTTTCGCAGACTCTTGGTCAGAACTTCAAGTTCAAGCTCAATCGGGTCTTGACTCCACCCTTCACTGGCTTTTGGCTCACACCCTCACACTCAACACAAGCAAAACCAAATTCATCACATTTTCTATTAGCGCAACATCCCAGCCAAAAAATCACTTATCCCTCACTGCTCACACATGTATCACACATATTACACAGAATTGTAACTGCAGTCAAATAGAGTCTGTTAACAAAATTAAATACTTGGGTGTAATTTTAGATAATACCTTAAACTTTAAAGCCCACGTGGAGGCACTGACGAGTAGGGTGCGAAAATTGATATTTATCTTTAAAACTCTTAGACTTGTAGCTAACCAATTTATTATCCGCAATGTTTACTACGCACTTTGTCAGTCAATATTATCTTACTGCATTTCCTGCTGGGGTGGTACTTCAAAAACCACGCTACTTCCTTTGGAGATTGCACACAGGGCAATATTAAAGATTGCAACATTTCGGCCAATTTTATTTTCCACCACTCAGTTATATAAAAGTTGCAACGTTCTTAACGTACGACAGTTGTTTATTTATCATGCAATTTTATTACAACATCACTCTACTCCCTTTGTTAAACTTACAAAACGTCGTAAAGATTTAATATGTTCCCTTCCACAGACCCGCTACTCTTTTACGAAAAAATTTTTATTCTATCTTGGCCCTTTCTTGTATAACAAAATTAATGCAAATATCTCAATTTATAGTTTATCTGTTCAAGAATGTAAATCAGCAGTCCGCTCCTACCTACTAGACAAAACGTATGAGGAAACCGAATCCTTGTTTACTACACTATCATAAGTACGTCTACTAGCAACACATATATTCTCAAAACATGCACACACACACACTTACGTCTCAGACACATACAGACACTCGCAAACACACATTCCCCACCACACCCCCACTCACATACCACACATATAAAATATATACTTATACTTATACTCTCAAGCATTTTCGTTAATTGTTATCTTTTTATTTTCTTTTGTTTTGCGTTACTATACTTAATTAAAATATTGAATTGTACAAAAACACTAAGCAACTGATTTTCCACTTTTAGAGGGATACGGCACTGATTCTCTTTACTACAGGCTATTGTATAGCCTATCTAAGAGGACAGTACCCCCACCATTTTTGTAGCATACAAGTGTTCATTTGTAAAGTGTAACTTTTTTTTTACTGTATTCACTGCAAAACCTTTTGTGCAATAAAGTATTTCATTTCATTTCATTTCATTTCATTTCATTTCATTTCATTTCATTTCATTTCATTTCAAATCACTTCTCAAATACAGTCCCCCTCAGTCATGCGTTCAGTGGCCCATTGTTGTGTACCTACCTAAATTCGCTCTGGTTTTTATTTTTATCTTTTTTATAATTTAATTTCTGTGAAACTATTGTATGCCCTAAGGGCGGGATATAGCTGATCACAATTTAATTATTTAATAAGACTTGTATTATTTACCTACCTATGATCCACAATAAAGATATGTGATTTTTGATTTTTTTTTACGGAATTGCACTACTGTATTGTGCTCGTACGTTGTCGCCTGCGTAAAATAAACTAGAGTTTTCCTGACAAATTATTATGTTCCGAGATTTTTTTCTGCGCAGCGAAATGTTAAGTTGTTGTATAATATTAATAAATCAGATACTGTTGTTTTGTTTCGAGCAAGAAGATTACTTCATCTGCCATATTACAATATCGTTACGTTTTCTGAATCATCATTCGCGCGTCGTACGTCTTGTTTCACAACCAGTCGATACAATTTACGATCAAGTTTGTTGCGGATTTTTGTCTGTAAAGTCGTGTTTACCAAACGAACATAGAACAAGAGAAAAAGAGGATTCTTGTCTTGATATTGATAAACGAGAGAATGCTCTAAGTATTAGTTTTATACACAAAATCCATTTGGTAGAGTAGAGTGGGAATAGAATTTGCATTCGGGCGATTGGTCTTAAGGCTTGTGCAGACCAGCGCAACTTGTCGCGCGACGCGACACGAACAATACAATTTCTAACAAAACTTCACAGTATAACAATAACCGGTGTCGCGACGCGCGACAATTCGCGTTGGTCTGCACAACCCTTTAACCGACTTTTACGATAGTACGGTTATTAAAATAAAGTGTTGGTATTACCCGTATATCATGGGGATTAGCGTAGCCTTTTCCCAACTATGTTGAGGTCAGCTTCCAGTATAAATACCAGTATTTTAAACTACGATTGCCTATCATATCGATCTGACTCCAGATCAGAAGGTTGCGCGTTCAGATCACGTCGCGGTCACCAATTTAGTGGTGTAAAGTTCACTCAGCCACCATTGAAAAGGGAGGATCCTCCGACCAGACGGGTGTCGTATCTGGTGGGCAACTGCCCAATGATTGATGTCGGGAAGTTATATATATACGTATGCTGATCACGCGGTATACTCTGCTTGCGCGATGCAGGATTTCGCGTGTCGACAGTGTGATGCGTAGTTCATATGTGGCGATGTAGATGCCGCCACAGAGAAAGTTTTCCAGTTTGATGGTATTTACCACATCCTTAAATATGACTACACCTTTCTGATACACCCTGTATATCGGATTTGAACGTCAAATGACCGCCTAGCTCAGCTAAATATAGCCTGTATGGGTTTGTGTTGACAATAGTACCGAACACAGATCTGTCTAGATTATTCCGGACATGGGCGTGGAGCGATCATCAGTTTAGTTCGTGTTACTAACGCCCAGTTACTAGCCCTCTGAGTGTCAATACAGATACAGAGCGCTGGGGCAGGTTTAAGTCTTTGATTAAAAATCCATTAACAAAGTTGCTATTGAATAAATACGCAATGTTTTTAGGGTTCTGTACCTCAAAAGGAAAAAAACGGAACCCTTATAGGATCACTTCGTTGTCCGTCCATCAGGCAGTCAAGACCTTTTTCTCAGGAACGCGTGGTGGTATCAAGTTGAAATTAATATCAAATACGGAGATCTATACATATTTTAACAGTCGCAAATAAATCAAAACCTTCAGGGTACTTCCCGTTGACCTAGAATGATGAAATTTGGCAGCAAGCAAGGTCTCCCAGCACAAGTAAAGAAAAAGGTCCGAAAATTGTTAATTTGTAGTTTCAATCTATGGGAGAACATGTTTTCAATTACAAAGTTAAGTTTGTTTTTGGGTTAAATACATCCCAACTACGGAAGCCTTCTTTGTGCATAGTCCGATATGCACTTGTTTTAAATGAAAACACTCGCAATTAAATGTTGCAAGCTTGTAGTTAAATTGTAATTATTGTTTTCATAGTTGTAAATCTAAACGTTGCTATTTACTATTGTAATTCTGTTTATATAACCCAATTTAATTTATATTAGACTAGCTTTCGCCCGCGGCTTCCCCCGCGTGGGGGTCGGAAATTATCCCACGGGTACGTACTATCGTGATAAAAGAATCTTACATGTTAATCTAGGTTACAAATTATCTGTGTGCCAAATTTCATCCAAATCCGTTCAGCCGTTTTTGCGTGATTAAGTAACAAACATCCAAACATACCAACTTTCGCATTTATAATATTAGTAGGATGGTTTAAGTGTTTATTTGGGGTAATATTTACAAGTGGGTCCATAACAACTTATGACTAAATAAAAATAGCAAAATTATATATTATATTCTAACTTAACTAAAACTATTCAAAAACTAAAATACAGCATCGTAAAATTCATCCGCATCACTGTCGACTGGTAATGTACCCAAGAGACTGGCCGCATTGCCACGTTGTATGGCAATGCTTAGCCTCTGCCCAAAGTAAAAACCAGCTCTTGGGTCACGGGAAGTGTCAAATAGCCGTTTTGAAATAGGATTAGTCTACTTACTTGTCATATTTTTATAATAGTAATAAATTCAATTATCCTGAAGTTTTGCATACCGTAAGGTAAAATGTCATGGATCATGGTGTGTAAAAAATCCATCTTATCAGACATACATACATAGAGCGATTATCAGATTTCTTTACAGTTCTAAATAAATAAATGTTGACCGTAGCATGTGATGATTTTGATAAAAAATCCCTGCATTGTTAATTTTTAGACAGATTTTAAAATCATTTCAGCTTCTTATTACAATTGCGTTTTGTTATTCAAAGTCAAAACAGCTAACAAGTGACTTGACTGCTCGTTTACTGATTACAGTTTTACCATGATTTCAGGAGTGATGTGGTTGTATGCGATTGCTATCGCAGTGTGTTTTGACTGTTAGAAATTCTGACAAACGCTGATTCCTGTCCTTAGATACGTCGGTCACGTGTTACGAGTTGCAAAATTATGTTAAGATTCTACTTGCATGATCTGTTGATCCATCCGGCAGATAACTGGGGGGCAATTCCCAATTCTTTAAGAACGTTCGCATTGTAATCTCAGTCGCAATCTGTCAAAAATAGCTGTAATGTTCCTAATTTTTTATCTAGTTATTGACATTGATTTACACTGAGATGAGATTGAACGTTTTGAACGTTTTTTTTTATTACAGGAATTGGCCTTCTGCTCGCTTAGGTGAAGTGAGCTGTCATGCCACCTGCCGTGCTATTCTGTAAACATCTCACCGTGAAAACTTGGGTGAAATGAGCTTGATGTAAGCTGTCATTGCACCTAAAGCTAGGGATTGACACTATGGTCAGCTCACTTCATGCTCACTTCAGCTCACTCTTCACGGTGAGATTTTTACAGACTGGATCGACTGATCCTAGGGATTAACACTAGTGACTTCAAGCGCACTTCACCTAAGTATTTAGAATAGACCGGCTACTCTCAAACCTCGGCGTATTCATACTCTACGGTACCGGAGACCGCCGTATAGCGTTGGATAGCCGGTCCGGGCCAGAATGACGGGTGATTTAGACGACAGAGTGACGATCGGGTGACTGACTGATGGCTGGCGACTGGTTTAGCTAATGTATTGTACTGACAAACTACGGTTTTGAAACGTAGAGGCATAATTTTTTCTTGACAGTGGTATAGGATTTACTAGGCTTTGGTGCTGGTGATGTTTGGTGTTAAGTGCAGTGTAGTGACCAGTACTAAATGTAACACTTCGTTGTACTCACTATACTAGCGACAATACTTCAAGAAGAGGGTTATACGCTGCGATCGCAAAGAAAACAGTGCGACTTCTTGCCATGTCCTTGCAAATATACTGTAAATAAATATAAATTCGCAGTGATTCGTATATAATCTACGTAAGCAATATCATAAATATCTGACAGTCTAGTGATATCGTTTGCAAAGCGAAATGCTAACTCAGTGATAATTAAAAACCTTGATAAGTGTGTGACTCAGTGATTTTTTATAGAACTCTGTTAAAACAATAAAGTGGCTCAAACTCCGTTAAAAAAGTCATTACTTTAAACAAGTAAGACTATTACGAACTTTAAACTTAATATACAGTGCAAACAAATGTAAAAACAGTGTCAAAACATAAAAAGTAATGGTTAGAATTAATTTTCAAAACAATAACGTCACGTTCCATTTCAAACATTGCGCTTAACGGTAAAGCATATGGCTACGTTTTCCAGTTTCATCTTAATTATTATTGCTTACATACTTTTGGTTCATATTAAAACCTAAAAAATGGATCATAACTGCTGTGGATGTTACGAAACACTATCAGAATCTGAAAAAATTCTGTGTACTAGCTGCTGTGGCGAATTTCATCTGCAATGTGTGAATATTCTGCAAAATGATTACCAACAGATTGTTCATGAATGGACATGCCCCACTTGCATAGCAATAACTCCCAGAGGTGACAACATAAATACATCCGTGCGAGCTACAAATAATATGCTGGACGACACATTGAATGTTAACACGCAGCCGTGTTCCCGAGATGCGAATCCAGAATCACCCATTCTTACTTCTGATAGTGATCCAAGCGACCTTAACTCACTGACCTGTGAGATACGCACAATGAAACAGGATATGTCACAAATCAAATCTCAGCTGAATGAGTTAACTATGAGCATAACAGATACACGTAATAATAGAATAATAGATAGACTTGATAATTTTGACGACAGAATCACCCAGTCCGAACACAAAATTTCTCTAGAGCTTCAAACCACTAAGAATATTATACTAGAATTAAACGAATCCATATCTCAGGTCCAAGACAAGCAAAATGCTCAGGCGCAGGTGACAATGGAGAAAGGTAATGAAAGTCGGGACTTGGGTTGCCTCCTTACCTTTTATCATATTGTGAGGAGGGTAGTGGCTGAGTTCTGCGTTATGATCCTATTACACATTTGCTGACTGGTTATCTGGCTGACCATGGTTTTGTTATTGATTAGTAATTAACTCTTGATTTACTTTACTTCGATTATCCTAGTTTATCATTAATTTGTGACTTCGAGTAGCAGCTATAATAGCTATATGTAAGCGGGCAAGCCCTTTATGCCTGGAGGCTTTTATTTAGTTAATAAGTTCTGTTTACGTTTTTAGTTTTTATTTTCGCTTGAGTATAGATTTCGATATATTTTTTTGTATATTGGCGTGTAGCTGACATATGCCAAATATAATTTAATGTTTTGTGTTGCGTAATGTAAATTGCATACCATTGTGCAAAAACATTAAGCCTTCTCTTGTTGATTCATGTAACTGGAGAAACCTCAACCCCTGTCATACAGGATGTCCTAGTTCAGGGGTTGAGACCTCATTGATGTAATGTGTACAGAAGTTTGGAAATAAATTACTATTACTATTGTAAAGAATCAAGTATTTTTACTGAACAGACAGCTGTGCTGCTGGGGAGTTTGTTGCGCCACTTCTTCTTCCCAGCTAAAGCATAAAACAAAGCAAGTGGTGAAGGGTGGTCGTTTTGGGGGACTGTCTTATGTAATTTTCACGTTCGAAAAGTGCTGATTCTCAGCCTAGTTTGAATAAACGACTTTTGATTTTGATGAAAATCTGAAACATACGGTCCTATTGGCCGCGTTACATACACAAAACATTTTAAAAGAGTAAAGATGGAGTTTCTCCCATTCTTCTCCATGCGAAAACAGTTCTTGAACATGGTTCTTTATGTGTACGGGCGTTATTTCACGTCAGTAGTTACAATAACTGGCTACAGGGCATGTAGCCGAATAGCTAGTTTCGAGTCTACCTGTCAACACGACATTTTGTAAGTAGTTACATTTTCCATGCAGTCAGTCATTTTCACGAAAAAATTAACTAGTTATAACGGGTATACCAAGGTGAAACCGACTTGTTCCAGCCATTCTGAACTCAGAATGGCTGGGCACTTTATTCATAATAGTTTTCCTTCTTTAGCGAGGTACCAATTATTTGATGTCTAGTACCAAATACACACACCAGCAAAATTAGAGGAACACAAAAAAAAGGTGCCTTTTTTTGAAATTTCATTGTCATGACAAATCACTCATTCTGTATGCAATACAATGTTTACTCTCCAAACAAAACGAACACAATGAGCTAGGGTCACCATTGACTGCATAAACCAACTTTCTTATCAAAAACACTCAGAAGCGTAAAGTGTAAACAAACACTTAAGGGGGTACAATTTGTGTTAGAAGGTAGAAAAATTTCAAAAAGCCCATAATGTTATATGAAAAAAGGGTAATCATTCAAATAACGGAATCACTTTCCGAAATGCCCACAAGTTTTTAAAAAAAGGCACCTTTTTTTTGTGTTCCTCTAATTTTGCCGGTGTGTGTAGGTACAAAAACTTGGTCTTACTCTCTTGGTGTAGTCATCCTGACGCACTCCATTTGCGACGATCTAAAAAAGTATGGCTTGCAGGTTTGCACGCTGTAGGAAAGCAGTCAAAAAAGATTATTGACAAATGTTTTACACGTGTACGCTGTGAACCAGCTATACTCAGCGGTATAACAGCGCCCTAACATTTTTATTTTTTATTTATTTATTTATATAATCACTTACAACTATTATTACAGGTACAACCCAATGCAATAGTAAAGCAAACTTAATAATAACATCCAACGATTCAATCTATAACAACTCATTTTCTAAAACTTATTACATACAATGTAATCCTTGTGAATTCACTCAGTGCACAAGCAAAGATGTCTATCTCCTCTGCTACAAGGTTAAGGGTGCGAAGCGCCCGCGTCAGGGGCGCCTCATTTACCAGATTAGTGCGGCCACGAGGTACAGCCAGCAGCTGAGGCCGCCGCCGCCGCCACACATATCTGTCAGGCACACTCAAACACACCAACTCTAATATGTTGGCGTTATGTATCATGCTTCTAATTAATTTAAATAAATATAAGACAAGTGCGAACTCACGCCTAACTCTCAGCTCATTTGTATTCGCTCCAACATGAGACTATATTTAGTCTCATGTGGGGCCCAGATGACTGCGTTGCATTCTAATTGGCTTATCACCAAACTGTTGTATAAAGCGATAATCGCCGTAATGTTTGTGAAACCACGAACAGTACGCATAATAAAACCCAAATTCCTGTAGGCTTTTTTACAGCACTTGACTATTTGATCACGAAACGCTAGCCCCGCGTTAAGACTATCTCCTAAGTCCCTAACCTCTGTAACCCTGGTCATCGGCATCCCATCAATGTTGTAATCATGTACAATAAGACTACGTGCACGCGAGAAAGTGATGGTGACACATTTTTGGGCGTTGAATTCCAGAAGGTTTTCCTTGCTCCAAGTAACTATGCTATCAATGGCCTTCTGTAAGCGTTCACAGACCTCATCACCCCTCACTGCCATGGATAACTTAAGATCGTCTGCAAATAATAAACAATTTGCATCCTTAACAACTTTGGGCAAATCGTTTACCATAATTATAAATTGCAAAGGTCCGAGATTACTCCATTGGTTTACACCAGACCACGTAAAGTACGGCTCTGACTTGTGTCCCTCGTACTCTACGTATTGCTGCCTATCCCTCATGTAACTGGCGAAGAAATGAAGCAGGTACAGAGTGAAACCAACAGCTGCTAACTTCTTGAGCAACACGTCATTGTCGACCAGGTCAATTGCTTTTTTGAAATCGAAGTAAGCAGCGTCAGCTTGCCCCCCACTGTCTACAATCGGCAACACGTGAGCCATGTAGCTCAGTAAGTTACTGGTGGTGCTCCTCATTGGTCTAAATCCGTGCTGTGCATCTGAGAGTTGCGTTCTCACTTGCATTAAAATGCTGTTATGAATAGCACACTCCAACACTTTAGCCGGTGACGACAGTACTGCAATAGGTCTGTACCCACTATCATTGTCGTCACTAATACCTCCTTTCGGTACCAGAACGACACGAGTGGTTTTTCATCTCTCTGGAAACACGGCCGTCTTCAGTCACTTATTGATTATATGGAGCAACGGTACAGCCAGCACATATCTAGTCTCTGAATATGTACGGCGGAATACCATCCGGTCCCGCAGATCTCTTCGGCTTAAGTTGTTCAAGTGCACTTTGCACATCCTTCAACTCTATATAATAAAGGGTTCAGGATGTTGATAGGACTGCCCTGTTTCTGCAATGCATCAGGTATGTTTGCACAAGCACACGTCGATAACTTCCACACCACCGTCAGACAGAAATCTGCTTCTTTGCTCTGCAGAGTGCGGGAAAGCTCCAACTCCATCCTGAGGACCATAGCGGGGAGGTACGATTCTCCTTTATTAGGTGATGTTATTCGAAGATACATTTCGAATAACGGCCTTGTTTCAAAAAAAAAAATTGCACTGTACAACAAATTGGGTTTTAAACTTTAATATTCGTCAACCCGCACTGGGCCCGCGTGGTAGATCACGGCCCATTGAGATGAGGCCTGTGTCTCAGCGGTGGGAACATTATTGACTGTGCTGTTATGCAATAGCATAACAGCACAGCCAATAATGTTCCCACCGCACCCTGTGTGCATGTACATTTAAATAAATAAACATCTCAGCCAGAATCTTCACCAAAAACCTTCCGCATGCGTCTGCCGGGCTATTCCGCGATTGAAATGAGTTGTCAATGTGGAATGACAGCCCACATCACCTAAGTTTTCACGGTGTGATACATCGGCTGGTATTTAACAAGTTACCTAATTCGTTTAAAGAATTTTCCATCCACATATTCAAGAAAAAGCTGACGATTTTGTTATTGGATACGAGTCTTTATAACAGTGGCGAATTTATGGAATATTGTAAAAATCCAATCCATTTATTTAATTTTGACATTGATTTTAAAGCAACGAATACCTATTTATCAAGATATGTTCATTGATATATGACTTATTGTAAATAACATTTATCTTAAAATTAATTGTAAGTACTTAGTTAACACTTTTTGAACACTGTTGTGGAAGAATGTACAGAAGTTATAAAATAATAACATCATACTATGTAAAACTACTTTCTTCCAAATAAATAAAATCCAGATTCTGATTACATTTAGATGTTAGGAATAATCTCTCAAAAAGCGAATCGTGCAAACATCTTGTCCCACGCCGTCTGTGCCAACAATTACTAGGCGTTAGGACCCGCATAACAAAGTATAGTCGCAGAATATAGTTAACATTCAATAGCACACCGCCTAAATCTGCGCAAACATATCCACCTTTATTCTGAGGAACGATACGAAACCAAAAGTCATTTATTCAAACTAGGGCTGAGAATCAGCACTTTTTTAACTCCAAAATTACATAAGACACCCCAGAACGCCCAACCTTCACCACTTCCTAGTGCTTTAGCTGGAAAGAAGAAGTGGCGCAACAAACTGTCCAGCAGCACTGCTGTCTGTTCAGTTAGAAGAACTTGATTCTATAAAATAGTACGCAAAGTAATTAACATTACAAAATAAAGCAAACAATAATTAAATTTGTCATATTGCAATAGAACTCGATACGATACGTAGGTGCCGATTGTATCGTCAACAACAACCTGGAAAATAAAAGCTTATTTGTGTGACGAGTATCTGTCGATCTATTCTGTAAAAACCTCACCATGAAAACACAGGGGGGTGGTGTGGCGAACCATACTAATTATCTATGGTTCCCAATGTTGAAAAAAAAAAAGATTACAACACTAGTTGGTCTAGAGCAGTTAGTCGATGGTTAAAAATCCTGTGAGCGTAGCAGACCATTAAGACGAGGCCAATCCCCGAGACAATCCAATAGGCCAGTAAAATAAAAAGGTGTCTCTGTCACTGTCTCTATTTACTCGAGGCTATTATCGGATTGGCTTAATGCAGGGGTTCCCAAACTTTTACAGTTCGCGGCACACTTACAAGTTTTGTATTTTGTCTAGGCGCCCTAGTCATCTTGTCGAGATAGGGTAGAGATAGGCACAACAATTAAAATATTCACGATATGAAGCTGAGTTTTTTATATTTATATTGACACAAGCATATATTTACTATATGAAAAATAGAAAATAAAATACAATGGCAACTTAGTCCATGTGAGGCATGTGCACATGACGTCCACACATTTTTTCAAGGCGTGGGATAGTCTTGACACCGGTGCTCTCATGTCTTGCTCCACATTAATCTTTGAGCAATACTTGCTCTTTATTACAGCTACAGCTGAAAATCCGGCTTCATATAAATACGATCTTTCAATGGGAATGAGAATTCTACCCGCGAATACCTAAGTTTTGTTTCCGGAGAACGTTAAACAGGATCGCCTCCCGGCGCACCTCTTTATTGTCTACGGCGCACCAGGGCGCCGCGGAGCACAGTTTGGGAACCCGGATTGTCTCGGGGATGGACCCCGTCTAAATTGTCCATAAAGTTAGCTGTCAATAGTGTCAATTCCAGCCGGTAGAGTGACAGTTTACTTCAAGCGCACTACACAGAACAGCCAGGCTGGTTTATGGGTCATTCCGTCATCATCAGACTTCAGACTGACCGTGTTAAAGAAAATACCATTACAAAACGACAAAATTCTTCAGTCTTCCAAATTTTTAAATTAGCATCGTGTAAATGATGCTTTAGAGATAAAGTCGAAAAGTCTGAAGCCCCATTTACACTATGCAACTTTCTTGGCAATGGCATACAATAAGTCTACGGCCTGATTGAAAAAGAGCGTTCAGCGTTCGTGTCAGCCTGTCACATTTTTCATCATGGCGTCGCACTGTGGATCGAAAAAAGGCTCCCGAAGACATAGGAGCAGTGCCGGATTAAGACTACTTGATGCCTTAAGCAATCCACACCTGTTGGCCCCCCTATCCACTAGTAAACTAGAATAGGTCTTAAAAAAAACGTATTTATAACAACGAGATACATCATTACGTACCTTAGAATATGTACGAAACACTAAAGAGATACGTGGAATAGGCATTACAATAAAACCAAAGCATTTTTTTATTTATTTATTGAAATGCGACTTGCGACTTTTACATTCATTAAATTAGCGGACAATGGTTTTTAAGCATATCTGCCTCTTTATACTCGTAAGTATGTCGTGGCCAGATCTTAAAATTGATCATTTCATGAAGTGTTACAACCATTTAATGAAATTGAACATCGACCACTGTCGTTCAGTCACATCATGATGTGGTTCATCATCTGGTCAGATCATTGAATACTCAAGGTTTGACTAGGTATATGAACAGTTAAACGCACGACTACTTCATGATGTGGCCAAACAGAAGTGATCATATCGTAAAATAGCTAAATTATCCGTGAGTAAGTCGTTGATGTCGCTTCGTTTTTGTTGTGCATCATGGCGGCGGCATACAACAAATCAAACAAATCAAATCAAAACGTTTATTGCAAACCATAATGTACAAATACAGGTGGTAAATAAAAATATTATAGAAACAATTATGGACCCTGTCGGGCACAGCAATTTTTTTAAATAGGTAGAGAATGGAAGAGCGCTTTATCAATTTTCCTTATTATTAAATTAAGAACTATTATATCCTATTACCTATGTATTTATATTTCCATTCATTCATTTATTCTATTAATATTTTATATGCAGGTCTATCCATTCATTTATTATTTATTTAATTATATTTAATATTGCTTATTTGTTTACTCGCTTAAAATTTGTTTATTATTATTATTAATGTAGTATCATTATTAAGTATTATGGTATCATTTATTTTTATTATTTTACTTATTAAAATATATCTGCTATTCATAATTATGTATTATTATTATTGAATTTATCCGTCAAAATTATTCTATATCCTATTATCTATGTATTTATGTATTTATATTTCCATTCGTTTACTTATTCTATTCATATCTTATTTGAAGGTGTATCATGTATGTATGTGTGTGTGTATCAGGTGTGTTCATTTATTATTTATTTAATTATATTTATTAATGTCATAAAATTATTTAATATTATAGTACAACTTATTTTTTGCCATTTGAGTTATTAAAATTTATCTGTTATGCATAGTTGTGTATTATAAATTAATTGAATTTATCCGTAAGATATTCTTGTATTGTGTAATAGCTAATTTTAAATAAATATTGTTTTAGTTTATTTAAAAATATACTGGTTTTATTTTGTTGTTTTATGTCTTGTTTTATGTCGGAGAAAGGAGATTGACCAATCTACGTTTCGCCGACGACATTGTCCTCTTTTCATCTTCAGCAGCTGAACTAAGCCAAATGCTCGAACAACTGAGCCACGCCAGTCTTCAGGTCGGACTTAAGATGAACATGTCGAAAACAAAGCTGATGACGAACAGCACCGAACGCAACGTAGAAATTGGGGGTGTGGAGGTCGAGTATGTCCATGAGTATATTTACCTCGGCCAAATAGTATCCTTCCAGGCGAGACAGGACAAAGAAGTCGCTCGACGCATAGAAAACGCCTGGAAGAACTATTGGTCGATGAAACATCTCATGAAAGGACCACTCCCGCTTTCACTAAAACGAAAGCTCATGGACATGTGCATTCTTCCCACCCTCACCTACGGAGCGCAAACATGGTCTCTTACAAAGCGTCAAAAGTCCGCACTTGGGGTGTGCCAACGGGCTATGGAGCGAACCATACTAGGTGTCAAACTCACAGACCGCATTAGAAATTCTATACTTCGTTCCAAAACACAAATAGCGGATGCTGGCCGCACAGTTGCTGGACTAAAGTGGAACTGGGCTGGCCACATCTGTCGCATGTCGGAGCAACAATATGCAAAAATCACCACTCAGTGGATCCCAAATAACAGGAAACGACTACGCGGCAGGCCCAGAAAGAGATGGCGGGATGAGCTGGACTCCTTCTCAAAGGATTGGCCCACAATCGCAGTAGACCGGGAAAAGTGGAAAGAGGGAAGGGAGGCCTTTGCCCTGCAGTGGGACGACACAGGCTTATAATAATAATAATAAATGTCTTCCGGTAATTTATTGTATATTCTTATTGACATTGAATATGGACTAGATGAGTGTAATTTAAGGCGGGAGGGGGGCAGATTTAGTCTATTTTTATGGCGCAACGAATAATTTGTTTGGATGTCTCCCCGTGTGCTGTAAGAATCTGGATATTTACGGACCAGTTTACATAATTCTAAGACATAAATACCAACCAAGGTGAGAATCTTGTGTTTTTGAAAGTAAGGCTTGCAACTATCTGTTGGTTCTATATTGGTAATTATTCGTATTAGCTTTTTTTGGAGGGTAAATAGGGAGGGCGCGTCTGTGCTGTTTCCCCATAAAATGATGCCATAGTTAAACCAAGCGTAATATGTGACTAGTGCGGTTTGTAGGTTTGTAGTCTTCTTCATTTCGCGGAGAGCATATGAAAACTTTGAAATTTTTGATTTTACTGACTGTATATGTGTTTTCCAGTTTAAATGAGTGTCTATTGTTAAACCTAAGAGACTGAAATTGTTTACTGTTTCTAATTTATGTTGATTAAAAGTAAAATCTATATTTATTTGCTTTTTCTGCCAGGGGTGAAACGCTTGGTTTTGGTAAAATTTATTTCGAGTCGGTCGGTCACTCATCCAGTTTACAGTTTTTCCAAGAATAGTGGTTAGTTTTTCATTTAAATTATGATTTGTTTGGCATGAAGTCAAGATCGAGATATCATCCGCAAAAAGTACACATGGCCCGTCTATGGTTTTGGGGAGGTCATTTATATATTTGAGGAAAAGGAGGCAACCTACAACACTTCCCTGGGGAATTGAAGAGTGTATTGATTTAACATCAGATCTAATGAGCTGTGCTTCTTTTGTTTTTTGATTGTAATATTCAATCTCAACTAATTGCTCTCTATCCCTTAAATATGATACGAACCATTCATGGGCTTTCCCGCGTATTCCTATTCCGTATAGCTTATTTAATAATATTTTAAATTGCACTTTGTCGTAGGCCTTGGTCATGTCGAGTAATATCCCTATTGCATATTGTTTCTTATTTATAATATTTAATGCTTCTTGGATATATTTATAAACAGCTAGCGTTGTAGATCTGTTTTTGCGGAATCCATTTTGGCAGTCATCGAAAATAGTATACTTTTCACAGAAGGAATATACACGATCACACATTGCTCTTTCGAAGACTTTGGATGCTGTAGGAAGAAGGTAAAATTGGCCTATAGTTACTTGGGTCTATTTTTGCATTCTTTTTATGGATAGGTTTTATTATAGCTTTTTTTAGTTGATTGGGGAAAGTGCCGTCTTCGAAAGATTGATTTATTAATTTATAGAACGGTAAGGTAAGTTCATCAGCGCACTGTCTGAACAGAGTCGGTGGGAGTTCGTCTATGCCGTGACTATTTTTATTTTTAAGGTTTTTTAAGATTTGGTTTACCTCGTATCCGTCGACTGGGGTAAGAAACATGGTATTTTCAGTAGGGTTAATCACTGATGTTTCTCTCTGTGGACTGCCGGATGTGTGGGTGGTATTTTCTCCAATGGACGCGAAAAAGTTATTGAAAACGCTAGCTACTTGTTTAGGTTCACTTACTAGGTTTATTGTTTGTAGTGTTATATTTGTTTTTCTTTTTTGGTTTTTTTGTTTGTTCGTTCTTTTACAATACTCCACATGGTTTTAACTTTATTAGATGATTTAATTATTTTATTTATGTAATTTATTTTTTTTGCCGCTGTTACAGATCTTTTTAAGATTTTTTCATATTTTTTATAGTATTTTGTAAATATTGGATTATTAATTTTAGACGAAAAAACTTTTAGTAGTCTTTTATTTTTACAAGATTGTTTAATACCAACAGATAACAAGAAATGATTAAGTTTTGTTTTTAGTTTAAGTCTACGTTTAGGGATACATGCATCTAAAATATCTGTCAGAGTTTTATGGAACAACTGATAGTTCTCATCGACATTTTTATTCGGCTGTATAATATCGTTCCAGTTTAGTGTCTTTAGTATGGATTTGAATTTTTGAATGTTACTACTATGAAATAGTCTTTTATTAGCAAACCAAACGGATTCTTTACTTTGTTGTTCCAGTATCATATGTATTATTGTTCCGCAGTGGTCGGAAAAACCCAATTCTTCTACCGTCGTGTACATTTTATTATCAATAAAGTTTGTAAAAATCAAATCTAAGCATGTTGACGTGGTTTGTGAGATACGCGTAGGTTCTTTTATATGTTGTACAAATTTAAACTCTAACATGAGATCGATTAATTGGTTTGTTTTTACGCTTTTTTCTAAGGTATTTATGTTAAGATCTCCTCCTATTATTACGTTAAGTTTTTGGTATTTATTGTTTATATATTGCAGTATTTGTTTTAGCTGACTAATAAAGATTTCTTCCTCTCTTCTATTCCAGTACATGGTGACTATTAGCAGATTTTGCTTTGGTAGCTTACATGCACATACTTCTATACAATATTCAATAGTCATATCTCTAATATCCCAACACTCTATACATTCTACACTATCCTCTAAAATAATACAGACTCCGCCACCACTTCTAGAGCGGCGACAATACGATGCTGCAGTTTTATATCCACTAAATTGCACAGTTTCTAATTTATCTTTGGTGAGCCAGGTCTCGCACATGCATATTGCTTTATGGGTGGGTTGATCGTTAATGAAAGCCTCTAGAAGGTGTTGCTTGTTATAAATGCTTTGCATATTTTGGAACAAAATTCTAAATTGTTGGTCTGTGGTTTCGAAAAGTACGATCGTCGCTACCTTCATTATTATATGTTGAGTTTGGTTCAGTTCGTTATTTCCTTGTTGATTGTTAGTGTATACGTCGGATTGCTCCTTCTGTATTTCTGTTCTTTTACCCTCTATAAATAACTGATTGTTTCTTATTATTGCGTATAATCCCTTTCTTCTTACTCTCAGCATTTCTTCACGCATTTTCTTTCTTTCCAATCTTGCGTTTTCATCTAAAAATTCAGATATAAACAGTCTTGTTCCTTGGAGACAATGTTTATTTTCTACAATATATCTAGCCATCCTCTTACTAATAAGTTCTATTACTAGAGGTCGGTTTTTATAATAGTTTCTACCTAGTCTAGAAGTTTCTTCTATGTACCCTGTAAGGTCAATATTTAGTTTTTCATAACATAAATCAATTAATCTATATTGTTGCTCATAAACTGGCTCTTCATAATATTCAGGAAAACCGTAGAGTACTATTTTCTTGCAGTCGTTCTCAGTACATTTCAAGTGTTTTGCCGTTTTTAGTTTATTTAGGCCTTTAATGTCATTCCTCAATTTCTCGTTTTCTATGTTTAGTTTTTCAATTTTTCTGTTTATTATTTCTATATCTTTTAGTCTTTGCTCGTTTTCCTTAAAAAGTGAGTCTGTTTTCCTTTCAATATCTTCTCTCATTTTAGTAATCGCCTTATTAATTTCTATTTGGATAGTGTTTTGTATCTTCGCTATTATAGAATGATTATTTTCTCGTAAACGAAGAATTATCATTTCGCTCAGATTCTGTAATGTTAGCCCTCCTTGGATAATTGTGCTCAATGGTGTTTCTTTATCTTCCGAGTATTGTGTATCACCTAATGAACTCAGTTCTTGTGAGGAAGAAGTGTCGAGGTTGGAGTTAGTTGGCCTTTTCCTATGAGTGACATTGTTTTCTTCGGAATTCGTAGGTTGTGATTCGATTGGCGCACGTATAGGGGTGTTTATATTTCCAGTTTTTGGGATTTTACAATTGCATGTTTGACAATTCCATGATTTCTTTTGGGCTACTGTCATTGCTTTGTTGAAATATGTGACAGTTATATTTGCACATTGTAAGTCGTATGACTTTTTACATAATTTACAAGTGAGCTTTTCTTTATTAGGTAAGACTTGAAGGCATCCTGCGCACAGTGACTCCATCTAGTAGATTTTGATGTGATTTTTGTTGAAAGCGCCCTCATCTGCATGTGCCGTAATTAGCTCAGATCTTAGTATCTTGTCTGGTTATCAGTTCGGTTTATTGATTTTGTAAGTGTTTGAGCGTATCAAACACAGATGGCGTTGAATTGTGTTTAGACCAAATGATAGTGCACTTTTTGACGGATATTATTTGCATTGAAATGTACAAACACTGAATGATAAATGTATGCTCCTACCTTTTGTTCCTTAGAGCATCTTATTGTTGTCCTTGACATCTGAGGACAGTTTATTGTGGTTGGTCCAGTTTGTTTTTTGTTTTGCTCGAATTCAAATATTAGTTCGTTACACTGCACTATTTAATTTTTCTTGCGGAATCTTGGTGAAAACTTGTGAACTATACCATAAATCACTAATAGTCTTCACACATTATTGATATATTAAGTTTTCTTCACTGGATATTAACTGTATCTATTTTTAAAGAATTAAATATACGCAGCTGATGTTTACTTTGCGCACAGTAGCGCCCTCCAGAAATTGTTCTACGAATATATTATCAAAGAATCGCGTCGCGTGACTGTCACGCCAATCTGTACGACCCTTAATCCAAACAAAGTACTTACCACGCAAAAAAAGTCAATGGACTTTTATTTTATTTGCAAATATGATATTATGGAAAGCGACCAACTTGGAAGTAGCGCTCATCGGCCGCTGCCACGACACTGTTAGCTTCGCTCGCTCGGCTCACGAGCGGTTGGTCACAGTTCTAAACTAACCAAACCCATTTGATCGGGTGCCACAAGCGAACGTTGCCGCGGCAGCGGCCGGCGAGTGATACTTCCAAGTTGGTCGCAGTTACTTGGAAATTTTGACTACACCTTTTATACTATGGGTACCTACCTTACATTAATGATATGGCCAAACGTCGACTGACATATCATTCAACGTTGACGTCTAAACATTAATCTATGGTCTAAACGATACGGTAAATTTTAGCTGGCCATTTCATGAAACACAACCATTAATCACGCTTCATGAAATGATAAATTCTAAGATCTGGCTACGAAATAAATAATATTGATAAAGCGTCGAGCTTATCCTGCAGCATCGTTGTTAACTTTTTTATTTATATTAAAGTACTTTCAACAACGACATCACCTACCAACAAAACGCGCAGGGGTTTTCAAACAGCCTTGCCTTTCAATGCTAGCAAATATTTTTCGGTGCTGTTTATGGTGCCCCCCCGAAACGTGATGCCCTAAGCAATTGCTTAATTTGCTTACGGGCTAATCCGGTACTGCATTGGAGCTTACATTTTAAAGTGTCGGGTTTTTGCTTGAAATATTTTCTAATAGCCAATATTATGAATATGCAATTCATTATTAATATTCTAGTTTACTAGTTAACCACATTTTTTATTTCAAGCCAAATTATACTAATTGTCAATATATTTTTAGACTATCTGTCTGCAATATTATCTACTGTCATCATTAATTTGAGGGTATATCCGATTACTGATAAAATATAAGAAAAATCGTAGAAGCTTTAAAATATTTAGAAAATCGTTCCTCACAATAATAACCACGCCGCGACCATCAATATTCCAGCTGTAGTTTATGCAAAACACGGCCACCCGGGACCGGTCAAACTTTATGCCCGGGTAACGTGACCGCTTCCAGTTCTAATACCCGGCCAATTATGCCGGATATGTTGGACTATAGTTTAAAGGATAATACTAATGATTTAAGTACCTACTATGACTACATACCTGAATTCGGTTCAGATTGATTTCAGATTTAGAAAAGTTTTTCTGGAATAACTCAGAGTGTTTGCAGGTTTACATTCACGGGCGTACCCGGGGGGGGGGGGGGGGGGGGCAGAAAAGGTCAGCTGCCCCCCCTAGATTTAATCCCCCGTATGTAATCACCGGTACCTACTGTTGTCGATAACAGTTATTTTAGAGTCACGTTAAGACATATTTTGCAATTACAATATACATAATTATCAGTGATCGGAGTAGGTAGATTGAACTGGGGTCATTGATCCGAAACGTATATATTACTATGGACATTCCTCCGGAATTGGTGGATTATTAAAAAAAAACCGGAACTTATGTAGGAAAATATTTAAATTTAAGTGCAACAATTTATATCTATCTATAAAAGATCTAGCTATCTAGCTATCCTAGGCTAAAAATAAAAAATAAATATTAAAGCTTCGATCGGAATTCGATTGTTTTTATTATTCAACAGATAAATAATGAATTAATTTAGTTTTGATACCTTCCTTTAAATTTTGAATTGAGTAGTAATAATATCACTACCAACATTAACAATATTTAATTGAATCCGGAAATACCGGAATTACTTTCCGGAAAAATGGCTTATCCATGTTATTCTTTCTGTGTGCATTTATGATACAAGTACTAAAAATCAATCTACCTACTCCGATCACTGATAATTATACATTAATTTTTAAAAAAACTGCGCTGCGTGGCCGTTGTAAGTTTTATTAGCAATGCCTTATTCTACGGCTACAATTGAATGGTCATTCAGTACACTCAGACGCATAAAAACATGGCTGAGATCAACAATGGTCCAAGCCAGGTTAAATGGGCTTTGCTCTGCCAGTCTTTGGTCAGTGATATGTTGTATTTTGATCAAAATATGATTCTCGATCATAACAAATACATGCATACATGTAAAAGTATTAACAGAATTGTAATTATTAGAACCTTTAATACATCTCTCTAAGTTAGACTTGTTCCACTGAATGGCTTTTTCATGAAATCATGACATTTTGACATGGTATCGGCCCCGACTGAGCAGTGGTAGCCCAGGGGTATCGGCCCTGACTGAGCAGTGGTGATCCAGGTGGTATCGGCCCCGACTGAGCAGTGGTAGCCCAGTGGTATCGGCCCTGACTGTGCAGTGGTGACCCAGTGGTATCGGCCCCGACTGAGCAGTGGTGACCCAGTGGTATCGGCCCCGACTGAGCAGTGGTGACCCAGTGGTACCGGCCCCGACTGAGCAGTGGTGGCCCATTGATATCGGCCCCAGCTTACGAGCTGTAGGTCGTGAGTGCGAACCCAAGCAGGCACTTTGCTTTGTGTATTTAATTTCATTACCACTGCTATCAAAACGGTAAAGGAAAGCATCCTGAGGAAACCGGCATGTCCTAGAACCAAAAATTCGAAGACATGTGACATCTACCAACCCGCACTGGGCCCGCGTGGTGGATTACAGCCCACTCCCTCTCCCTCTCTGAGAGGAGGCCTGAGTCGCAGCCGTGGAACATTATAGGCTGATTATGCGTGCGACGGCCAAAATGACGAACTTCGATACAAACTTTCATCCCCTTGTAGGAGATGAATTTTCAAATTCAAAAGTTCTTAGAAGAGCTCCTAATGAAAACGAATGAAACTTAGATACATATATCGAGATTCTAGAGGTGAGCTATATAAAAAAAAAATTGTTTATACATATGCTGTGTTAAATGTTACAATAAAATACTTTGTGATATATTACAATTAAATGAAAGAAAATTTTAAACTCATATCAAAAGTACACTCTGTAAACAAGCATATTACAAATTAGAGGATTATATCCAAGATAAGATTTTTTTTTTTTTCACATATTTAATTTATCTGTAATTGCTTTATTTTTCATTCTTTTTTACCTATCGTGATATAGTAATCTTATTCTAGATGCATCGTCTTCACATATAATTATATAATTAATGTATACAAAATATTGTAAAAACATTTTAAAAGAGTAGCGGTGGAGTTTCTTGCCCATTCTTCTCCATACGAAAACTACCTTTTGGAAGGGGCGACTAGAATCAATTCTATTTTGTGTAAATTTGACGTTCATAAGTGCCTTTTATGTGCCTAATTAAAATAAATTGTTTGACTTTGACTTTGATTCTTTGAAATGGTCTCATTATTACCTAGATATGGGATATAAAAAAAAACTCCTTGTATATATTAATAAAACTAACAAAATTTAAAAAACAGGTATTTTTTTCACCACTATCCCTATTTTTGTTACTTGCAGCATTGCTGTGTAGATTAGATACCGTTTGAATGCATGCAATGGTTGCCAAACAATTCATGTCCCGTCCGGAGCGCAATAAAAACACCAATCTTTTTAACAAAAAGTAGCATAACAATAGAAGTTAACACGATCATCATATCGCCAACAAACTAAGCAGACACAATGTCATCAATAAAGACGTTTGTGACACCACGGCGGGAAAAAAGATGAAATATATGAGAAGTTTGTAAGCAAATGTGCCTGAGTTATGCCCGTTTTGGTCGTAAGCCCCGTCGGGCCGAACATTTGTCAACAACATCGCCGGATTGCTATAAGCTTGCCTCACGGGAACACTCGAAGAAAATAGTTTAGGAGACATATGCTACTTTAACAAATATCATTGTCGTTGCGTTTTGTGAGAGATCTTCTAAACTAAAATTTTGCGCCTTTCTCATCATCTGCTTTGCTTTTGCTGACTATGTTGTGGTCAGCTTCCAGTTTAACCGGATGCAACTAAATACCAGTATTTCACATGGAGTGACCAACTGCATATCTGACATCCACAAACACCTGTCAAAAATTTACGAATGACAGCCGGGATATGGTGCTTTCCAAGCCACTGAGGGGTCTCGGTATGGAATGGATAATCACCCATCCACAGACCAACCTCTGAAAACGTAGCTTAACCTGCGATTGATCCGTGTGTACAGCGGCTATTACTTAGTTACAAGCTCTGCAGAATTAAATGTTTAAATACGTACGTATAATCAAATACCCATTGCAACCATTTTGAACGGTTTCAGAAGGACCAATGATGGCAACACAGTTACCCTTCCATCCATCAATCCGTTACAGCACTTGTGTGACTTCATGCAAAGGCAATTTTAGCTAGGACGATCTCAACCTAAACATTGGGCATAGGTACCATGTGCACTTTTTTAGAAGCAAGTGATATTTGCTGCATAAAACGTTTCAGGTTGGTTTGTGAAGTGAACTTGAGTTATTAAAATGAATTTTTAAGTTAACTACATAAGTAATAAAAAATATTAATAAATATGAGGAAGGTACATACTCAAAACGTGAAAATCACCACTTTTTGAACACAAAAATTAACAAAAAGCAGCCCTTAGAACGCATACCTTTCACCACTTCTGATCAAGTGTTTGAGATGTAAAGAACAGACAAAACAAAGGCCCCAGTAAACTATTTGCTAATCTAGAATTTATGTAACTAATACATTATAAATAACAACAATAAAAAAATCTTCAGCAACATTAATAAAAGTACAACATTTAAAAAAAACCTTTGATTGTATAGATGATTACGCGAGCACGCTCCTAAACTAAGTTGCCGAAAGTTCCCGTAACAAATTGATAAAAATTCTCGCATTCTCTCTCTCCTGAGTATTATACTTCGTTAGTTATAAATATACAACTTCACCTGGAGTTATATTCAGATGTTTAAAGAATATTTTAATGTCTTGCTGGTTTTAGCAAACTACAATGTGTTTTCTTTTGGAAATTATTTCATGCGAGTTTTGATCTGTCATCTTAACCTTTTTATCTAGAATTAATAATATTGTGAATGATTAATTTGCTGGTACCAATAAACCCCTTTCTTTTCTTATCAGTGTTTTGTTAAAAGAAAATCCCGTGTCGCGATTGGTAGTACTGTTCTGCCAGTCGTCATTTACAACTCTATTTTATGAAACTAAGCATCTCAGAGTAATAATTACTCTGAGCTAAGCATAACAAACAATGGTGCCAACATGACGGCAAGGGACAAGTTATAGTGAACGGTCTGTTATGTAGTCTTGATTGTCTGTTTCTCGTGACACTTCAGTTGTCAAGCTACATTTTAATTTTTTCAAGAGCACTATAAGCTTAATTGGTAATTAACTAATCTGCCAAGCGAGGTGATCATTATGTTATTAATTGTGGCTAAAATAAGCCTTAATATAGGTGACTCAAAAACATCGTTGTTTTACCATCACCCACCATATTATTTAGCCCCTAACTATGAATAAAGTCAATAAACACGAAATAATCAAGAAAAACGGCTCTTTCTTAACACAAAAAAAAATCTAAGAAAAAGCCCCGGAGTTATCACAAAAATTTGGTAGTTACTAGAACCCATGTTCCGTCGAGTGTGAAAAATAAAATAAATTTGTAATAAAATTTGCGAGGCGACGAAAGACGCCAGCCGCGAGGCGCGAGTCACGGGGTGCGACGCAAGGCGCAAGGCGTGTCAAAGCTTAGGAATACACTACACTTGATTTAGCGAGACATTCCGCGTTTGGCTAATTTGACTACGTCCCGCTTCTGGGGACCAAGATGTAGATATTTTTGGATGTGACAACAGAAATTAACCTAAGATTTAAATTTTTTGTGGTTGTCTCACCGTGAAAACTTAGCTCTAAGTGAGCTGTCAATAGTGTCTATTCTATTTTTAATAAATGTCAAGCAAAGCCGGTGTCGACTATTCTGCCAATGTCTTATGTGAGTTGGAAAAACAAGGTGTGCATGATAATGTCAATAGTATCAATCATTAGCATCGAGTGGAATGACAGCACACCTTACCTAAGTTTTCTATAGAATAGACCGGCAGTAAACAAATTGAATCTAATTATAAATTAATTTATTTTAATTATAAATTAATTTAATTATTATTAACTGTGCGCCGGAGTCTCGAAATCGAGGCCAGATCACGTCTCACTGCTCTCGACACAAGGCGGCCATAATATCGCGCACTCCTATACTACCTCACGGGGTAGGCAGGAAAAGGAGGAAGAAGGTATACCCAAAGTACGCCAGTTATGTTGAGGTCCCATCTTATAGGTAGAATCTATACAGACTTCGGGACTGCTACTGACAAATTCCTGATGGTGCGCCCTGTAGACCAACGAGGCAGAGGCACAAAGGGGTCAACAATGTGACAATTTTGTACCTTATCCATATACAATTTAATTCTATCTCGGTGTCAGCCGACGACGCCCTGCAGACGGCTGATTGCCTAGCTCTTATATTTATCAAATAAATATTGAATCATTTCATTTGCTTCATTTTGCGGCGAGACTCAGTTTTTTGACGTTTACGGGACTTTCTGTATCTTGGAGGGACTATTTATAACTTGTACATTAAGCTCCTGAGATCATTAGTATCACGCGTTATGAGAAAAAAACACAAAATCATCAGCCTAAACAGGTCCAATGGTGGACATAGACCTCTCAAATTGTATACCATTTTATTCAACCTTTGGTTACTCCTAACTTCTTCGAGCCACCATGCGAAGATCACCGCTCTACCTAGCCTAACAGCTTACTACCTTACCGTTTGTCAATTGTGGTCGCCATTCAATAACACGCCTATAGCCGTCAAAGTCACTTAAACGTGTACAAGGATCTTTTGGCGTGCGGCCAAAATCGGTACTAACGCCGCGACGCACTGTGGATCGAGAAAGGCTCTCGAAGAAATAGGAACTTATATTTTAAAGTGTAAATTTTTTGCTTAAAATGGCTTCTAATAGCCAATATTATGCATAAATATATCATAGGATACAATCAGGTAGGCAAATTAGCAACGTATATATTTTTTGCAAAAAAAATGTATGGAGCTAATGCTTATATCTCCGGGACGGAGAGAATAACCGTTATATCCTTGCACACGGTGATGTAACTATTTATTTATGATTTTTTGACATACGTCATATAACAAGCTATTTAGTGCCGTTTTTTTTTTGGAAAAAATGGCACCTTATCTGAAAAATCAAGTACGTCAAAAAATCAAAATGCGAATGCGAAATGCACAGTGTACCTATCACTGAAAATAAAATTCTATGCGCTGCCAGCACTCCGCAACGCTAGTACTGTCACAGCACTCTTCCATTAAAGAGACAGGAGCAACGCAATCCGCAGAGCTGCTATGTCCCTGTTTCCTATGTGACTGAGCTTTTGATGTTGCGCGAAAAGGTATTCCTCTTATACAGAGCTTGGGCGCGGTCGTGTTTATTCGTGGCTTCCATTTCTTGGCGCTGGAGCAAGTCAGCCTATGTCCCCGCCGCGCATTTAACCTGCGGACTTTCTGCGGCGGCGTATTAAAAATTATCCGGCTCGAAGGACCGAATATGGGTAATCCGGCCTAATTAACTAACTAACACTTATTCCCATCACTTTATTATGCGACTTCTAAAAAAGGAGGAGGTTATCAATTCGGATGTTTAATAAAATAAATAAAAATGTGTGTTCGTGCATAACTCCATCATACGTAAACGGATTTACAAAATTCTTTTTTTGTTTGAAAGGGTATGCTTTCGAAGTGGTCCCTTATAAATTTAATTAACTTTGCTTGGGCACTTTCCGAGTTAGCTTCAATAATACGTATTTTTTCCACTTAGTCTATATGGATGATGTTATAATAACCGTTATCTAAAACCTGTTGAATAAACGTGGTTGCATGTCACGCATAATTATTTTGGTAAAAAAAATCTAACACGGGTTGATTTGGCAAGTATAATTTTATTACATTTCGAAGTTTTTGAACAAGATAGAGTGAAATAAGCGAATGAGTAGTTTTTAGGGTTCCGTAGTAAACAAGGAACCCTTATAGTTTCGCTATGTCCGTCTGTCTGTCTGTCCGTCTGTCTGTCCGCGGCTTAGCTCAGAGTAGAGAGCCAAGTAACGTAATTAGGTGCGTGTTATTGAATGGCATCAATAAGATAGAGTCAAATAAGCGAATAAGTAGTCAGAGTTGTAA
This sequence comes from Agrochola lota, assembly GCA_947364205.1. Taxonomy (NCBI): domain Eukaryota; kingdom Metazoa; phylum Arthropoda; class Insecta; order Lepidoptera; family Noctuidae; genus Agrochola; species Agrochola lota. The sequence goes on from OX376240.1 coordinate 17,877,908, forward strand.
ATAAGCTCGGGGGCATTTCAGGCAGGGCAAAATGAGCAGGGTGCCCGTTTTGCCTCGTGTAATCCTGTGTTAAGTTAATATTTTTTCTGCAAATACGCTTCTAGTTCGCCACTACCATAGTAACTCCTGTACGATAAGTACTGAATCCGAATTTCGTGGCGAGGTAAAATTTTAAAATCTAAAAGCTCACTCTATCCTACTTGGAAATAATGATGTAAAGCTTTATTTATACTTAATACCCCTTAAGACTTTAAAAAAATAACATGTTTCGCTACGAAATGTCGCAGTAGGTATGCTTTATGAAGTATGAGGAACGGGGTGTAAAGTTCACTCATCCTCTATTGAAAAGGGAGGATCCTCCGACCAGACGGGTGTCGTGTCTGGCGGGCAACTGCCCAACGATTAATGTTGGAAATTTATATATATGTTAATCGCCCGGTAAACTCTGTTAGCGCGAGGCAGGATTTGTGTGACGTCAGGATTTTGTATGACGTCAGGTCTTTGATGCGTAGTTCGCATGTGGCGATGTAGATGACGCCACAGCACTAATAAAACACTAAACGACCCACAATCTCGAGCAAGGAATTGAAATTCGAATATCTAGCCGTCCCTTTTCCTCACACGATGGCATTGTATCTCTGTCCTCCTCTTTAATTAACTCCCTGTCAGTTTAGGTGGAAAGACACTTGATGCGGCCGAAGTAGCTCTGCCAATTGGCGGGATACTTGTGAAGAGCTTGCAGGCCTTATTACGTAAATTATAGTAACAATATCTATTGTTCAGTGGCTTTTATTAGATACAGATAGTGGATGGGAATCGCCATTATCGTCATGAGCATGAGAAGTGGTTTTAAATCGATTTAAAAAAAGGAAGTGGTTAGGTATGCTTTCGGCAACTTTTTTTTCGTGTAAGTATGTAGGTACACTGATTTCTCCATGAATACTGGGCCGATTTACATGATTCTTCATTTTATTACCTTTGCTTGCGTAGTTTTTGAGTCAGCTTCAATAATACGAGCACTTACCTACCTATGTATTGACACCAATTTTGTGTAGGTATATTGATGATGTTATTAAACGCCCTGTCACTGTTGTTTCTATCGCAAGTGGTGCTACCCGAATTTATGTGGGGAAAGTACCACACTTACAAGTAAAAAAATATGAATAATAATAAGCTTTATACCAAAAAAAAAACAACACCCTTAAAAATAAAAAACAACGTTTTAACCATAGCTAGTTATTATATTTTTAAACTACTTACCTACATAATAAGTCAAACTAACCAGTACCCAGCGTAATACACGATCAATCAAAATCTGAATCGTTTTGAAACAGATTGCTAATCCAGTGCTTCATAAGTTCGAAAAAAAATCAGCTCAACAACGTAAATAACGCAATCAATGTTGTAGAACTGTCAAAATGAAACAAATTAGTTGTAATCGTTTACGAGGCCGTAGGAATCCACTGGATGCGAAAGGGATAGAACCGGTCGAGGAGGCGTTGCTTGGGCGAGGCCTGTCTCCAGCAGTGGACGTCTTTCCGCTGAAATGACGATGATGATGATGAGTTTGAACTCTAATCACAGAGGCCTTCTACTAAACTATACCGCCTTATAAAATATACATACTTACAAAAGGCATACTAGATCAAAATCAAAATATTTTATTTCATTAAACCTACATGGGCACTTATGAAACGTCAGAAGCTAGGTGCACGGTTCCAATTGGTCGTTTCCTATGGAGAAGAGTCGGCAAGAAACTCCACTGTTACTCTTTTAAAAGTAAATGGTTTTTACAATGTTTTGTTAAAAGGTATGAGAGGACGTGTAGGCCTATCAACAAGTACCAGGTACTTAGCAAAATATAAAATGGTCCACAGATCTACAGTCTGTTAAGCCTTCAACGTTCTCACATTCACAAAATTTTAAAGAAAAGAATCTATGTATATAAAAGATTAATAAAAATAAAGACCTATTTAAACCAAATGACATGAAAGATAACGATAGGTTCCATGCAAAACACAAAATAGGTTCTCATTACCTAACCTTAAAAAATGTGGTCTCATAATGAACGAATGTCCATTGCCATTGAGTAAACAATATCATAAAGACAACTCATAACACGTAATTGGCGAATACGGCTTTTGTAGTTTGTTGTGCACTTTGAGCCGGAGTCCGTAGGAAGGTATGTACGAGTAGGTATGTACCTGCAATCCCGGAGATGCTGCATCCTTGCCATTACGACACTATATCGTAAAGCTTCGTGCAGACTGGCGCGACGCGACTCTAACAAAACTATTTCTAAGAAAACTTCACGATAGGTATAACAATGACCGGTGTCGCGTCGCGCTAGTCTGAACAAAGCTTTATTCGGCCCTTAGCACATAGCGTTTTACTATTCTATTAACATAGTTTTAAAAACTGTAACGAACATTTAAAAACCTCATAGCCAAATCGGTCCAGCCGTTCTCAAATACTGGCTGGTCAGCCACAGAAAAAGAAACAACCAAAAATTAATTTAAAAAACAAGCAATATAATCTATAGAATTTTGGTATCGCATTCGGGACAAACTTTTTATCATTTCTCATTCCAAATTACATACATTTAAACATATATAATTTATATATATTTTTGTAATTACCTTTCAAACCCCTTCATTTGGTACCCCACTCTATAGGGTAGGGAGATTGTTTTTTTTCAAACGTACATTTTGGCGCCAAAAATCCGCTATTTTGATTTTTTTTATCATTTTAATGCCACATGCAGACCCAGTGACACTCGCGCAATAAAAACGAATCTAACGATCAAAAGTTTAGTAGTTTCCAGGGAACATAGAGATGGACACACATGCATACATACAAGTAAAACACATAACCCTTCCTTTTTGGCTTTGCCGCAGTCGGATAAAAAGGCGGGAAAGCGGCAACTGTATCTTGTTTATGTTGAATGCTAATTATTTCCGTGATACGTCTGATATTTGTATAAAATGAGTTTCCAGTTTATTTACTTTCCTCATAAACCAGAGTGTTCACCTCGGGCGTAGTATTATATTATCTGTGCCTCGGGTGAAACGCACACACTCGTGCGGCATACATTCCGTATGGGAGAACAAATGTGTTACAACTACAATCAGTGCCGGATTAGCCCAAGCAAATTAAGCAATTGCTTAGGCCATCACGTCTCCGAGGGGCACCATAAACAGCACCGAAAAATGCCAATATTTAAGGTAAAATTGCAGCAATCAAAGTCTTACTCTGGGGGAACTCGACGAATATAAATAATGCCTTCCTAGTGCAGAAAAAATGCCTAAGAGTATCTGTGGTATAATAAATTAAAACTTTTAACCTTAACAGGTCTTCTCATAATGCAAACTGGTATTTGTGAAAGAACACTAAATTTTTTTTATAACGTACGACTTGCGTTTAAAATATACTCGTCGAGACTCAACACGGCCAGGGCCGGATTTAAAGGTGTGGAGGCCCTGGGGCAACCAAGAAGTGGAGGCACCGGCGGAGGACTTTTGTTTTTGGACCAGACGAAAAAAAAAACATAGTTTTCAATCATTTATATATAATTAATAGGTAGTAAAAATATACAAAAGGAAAACAGATAAATGTTAGGCGAATAGTACTTTGATTGTTTTTTCGTCGAATAATAAATGATAATTTCGGTGAAATCCAGTCCTCGGAGTAGATTACTTTCAATACTAAGTAGGGATAACTTTCATAGGCGGTTCTGTGTCATTGTAGTTCAAAGTCTATTTTTTATAATTTCATCTTCGAAAATGAGCATTCTCCACTGCAGTTCGCCGCCACCAACACCAAATACATTCTCAACGTAATTTCAATATTTGGAAATGTAGCTCTGAATTTTCGTATATATCGATAATCGTTTTTATACAAAACGGTAAATTTAGCGTATTGGACCAACTAAACATTTTTTTTTGTAAAAAAAAAAAAAATTGTGGAGGCCCCTATTTTGTGGAGGCCCGGGGCCATGGCCCCTGTTGCCCTGCCCAAAATTCGGCCCTGAACAAGGCTAAGAATTCCTTCACATCAAAGCACATTATGTCATAATGTTTATTATGCTTCGCAGCTTCATTCTTTGCGATTTACGTTTAACATGGTGTAGTAGCGCCATCTACCGTAGGCCATGCACGATGGTTTAAAGTTTATGATTTTTTGACATTTTACCCCACCACTGCGCACTGCCGTCGTAGCAGACCGTTCCGACATTTATCCTCATTCTGTGTTACGGTGCTGTAGCCTTCGCACATATTCGGTTGCCACTGCGTATTTTATTTTTAGTTACTTTTTGTAGTGAAAAATAATATAATAGTTATAATATTATGGGAAACAAAAGGAAACATCGAGAAGAGGAGGAGTCTAGGATCACAAACAAGATTAAAAAATTGGAACGGAAATTACAGCGCCGAAGACGCGTAATTTCATCTGATAGCAGTAAGTAAAAACAATGTTATTAAAATCGTCGTTGACGTGTTACTATTACTACTGATTTTAAATCGCCTTTGGCGAATAACTGAATTATTACATATTTGCATAAATAATTACCGTCGTTGGCGGTTATTCTTCCATAATAATTTAATTACCGTCGTTGACAGGTTATTTTTTAAAGTGTAATTACTGTCGTTGGCGGTTGATGCTTGAATCAATTACCGTCGTTGGCGGTTAATGCTTGAATTAATTACCTCTGTTGGCGATTAATGCTTCGATAAATTACCGTCGTTGGCGGTTGAAGCTTGAATTAACTACCGTCGTTGACGGTTTTATGCATATCAAGTTTTAAAATAACGGATTATTTTTTTATTTGTCACACAGATTCTGAAATCGAAGAGCAAGTTTTGCCCATGATGTCACCAAGACCATCACCAATCGATCTTGAAGCTTCGCCACTCAACCAAAGGAATGAATCCTTAGATATGCCTGGTCTGATTTCTCCTATTCCACAAACATCAACGTATGAATCTACTAGTTTGGAACATACCAATGCAGAAGCTGTCGTTCCGGAGCCGGGACCGTCCTCTGCTCCCGATCTATGTTCCGCAAACATTCAAGAGGAGGATACCCAGCTAGAAGAAGATATACTTCAGATTTTAGGAGAACCACCACAGCCAGACATTACGCTGGGTAAAAATATTCATAATGATATCGCATCCCGTTGGCAAGATATCTTGATTAAAGGCTTACCTAGAGAACTAAAAGAACCGCTTCTCAAAAAATATCTTATACCGGCTAACTTTAACTTTCTTGTAGCCCCGATATTAAATCCGGAAGCTAAAGCAGCTACCCCAGATATTCTAGCCAGGAGAGACGCCAGTTTGTTACAAAAGCAAAATCAAATTGGCGTCGCATTAGCCGCATTATCTCAGCTCGCTGAAATGATTTTACGAAATGAGACTTCTAAGCAAACACTTCTGCAGCCACTTAGTGATGCTTGCCGCATTCTATGTGACAGCCACTGTATTGAAAGTAGAACCAGACGTAGTATAATTATGAGTTCTATTAATACTAGTTTACGCGATGCTCTTGCTAACACGAATCGTGACAAGTTCTTATTTGGAGAAGATTTATCCGAAAAACTTAAAGCCGCTAAGTTTGTCCAAAAAACAGGAGAATCTCTGCAAAAAACCAATCCTATTGCGTCTACTAGCAAAAGTAGTTCGAACTTCAGGGGCATGCCAAGGAACCGGAATTTAAACTTCAGGGGCCCAATACCAAGGAAACCACCGAACAAAACAAACGAGTCATCGAGAGGACGACAGCCGGCACGTCAGTCGCGCGGCTTCAACTATTCGCGTCAGCCGCCACCTCCACCGAAGACATCTCCGACCAGGGGGAATTATCGCAGATAAATACTCAGGTAATGCAATACGCTGGACGTTTGCAATATTTCTATTTACAGTGGTCTAAAATTACAGATGACCCAATCTTACGGTCATGGATAAAGGGATATAAAATCCCATTTACATCCACTCCAATCCGATTTGACAACCCCTGTTCTATGCCTAAATCAGAACAGGAGCATTACGATTATGTTAAAACAATTCAAAAGTTAATTGATGTCAATGCAATTTCACAATGTTCCCATGAGGAGGGCGAATTCATATCAACTGTCTTTCTTGTACCTAAGCCAAATGGTGATAAACGCTTTATACTAAATTTAAAACTTTTAAATAAATTTATAAAAACTAATCATTTTAAAATGGAGGATTACAGGACAGCCATTAAATTAATAACTAAAAAATGTTACATGGCTTCGGTTGACCTAAAGGACGCATATTTTTTTATTAATGTTGCTAAATGCCACAGAAAATACTTGCGTTTTAGTTATAATGGAACTCTTTTTGAATTTAATTGCTTACCTTTTGGGTTATGCACCGCTCCATATGTTTTCACAAAAATTTTGAAGCCTGTAATGGAGTATTTGCGGTCTAGAAATATGATTTCAGTTATTTATTTAGACGATTTATTTTGTATAGGAAATGACTTTAAAGACTGTACTATTAACGTGAAACATACTCGTGCATTTTTAGAAAAACTAGGGTTTATTATAAACAAAGATAAAAGTTGTTTAATACCAAGTACTAAGTGCAAGTTCTTAGGTTTTGTTTTCGACTCCCAAAAAATGACCATGGAATTGCCTTCAGATAAAAAAGAAAAAATAAAAAGTAATGTTCATCTTTATTTAAACATTCATAAATGTAAATTACGCGATTTTGCTAGAACAATTGGTCTTTTGGTATCTGCCTGTCCTGCGATACAATATTCTTGGATGCGTACAAAATTATTTGAGCAATTCAAATTTAATGCTTTGTTAAAAAATGATAGTTACAATCAAACAGTCTTATTGCCTAATTTTATTAGGGAAGATCTTAAGTGGTGGTTAAATAATGTGGCTTTTGGTTATTAAAACCAATAAATATATAAAATAAATTTTCAGCGATGCGTCATCCACCGGATGGGGTGCATATTGTGATGGTGATGAATCGTACGGTTATTGGAAAGAAAATGAAATGAAATTACACATTAACCAGTTAGAGCTGAAAGCCGCCTTTTTCGGGTTAAAAGTCTTTGCCAGTGATTGTCGTGATTGTGAGTTATTATTGAGGATCGATAATGTTACAGCCATTTCATGTATTAACAGGATGGGCAGTGTACAATACCCACATCTCAATGATGAGACTCGTAATATTTGGAAATGGTGTGAAAAGCGACGTATTTTGATTTTTGCATCATACATTAACACTAAAGATAATCAAGAAGCTGATAAGTTGTCTCGAAAAAAGTTTCAGGATACTGAATGGGAATTAGGAAATTATGCATACGAGGAAATAAAACACAAGTTAGGATTACCAAACATAGATTTATTTGCCAGCCGTTGTAACTCTAAATGTAATACATATGTTACCTGGAAGAATGATCCTGATGCATGGGCTATTGATGCGTTCACCATTTCATGGCAAGATTTAAACTTTTACGCCTTTCCACCATTTTCAATGATACTAAAAACCATCCAAAAAATCATATCCGATAAAGCGGAGGGTATAGTTGTTATCCCATACTGGCCAACTCAAGTTTGGTTTCCGTTATTTAATAAAATATGTCAATCTAAAATTATTTACTTTCCACCTGATTGTAATTTGCTCAAATCTCCTTACAGATCAACCCACAGTCTGCATCGGACATTAACATTGGCTGCCGCGAAATTATCCGGCAGACTCTATTAAACAAATTTCTGTCACCTAGATCAGTGGAAATAATGTTAGCATCCTTGTCAAATAACACGTACAAACAATACGACGGCTGCATAAAAGTCTGGATTATTTACTGTCAAAAACATAAATATGATCACACTTGTGCCTCAATACCGATAGTTATTCATTTTTTAACCGAGGTATTTGACAAGGGTGCGAAGTATGGGACAGTCAACTCGTACAAATCCGCTTTATCTTTATTATTAGGTCACAATTTAAATGATGAAAGACTTAAACGTTTCATGAAGGGTGTTTTCAAATTAAGGCCAACAAAACCAAAGTACATTATTACTTGGGATCCTGACATTGTCTTAAACTTCTTAGCCCAAAAATGGCCTAATGAAAACCTTGATTTGAAATCTCTTTCCAAGAAAACTGTAACTTTAATTGCTCTTGTGACCGCACATCGTGTACAAACCTTATCTCTAATTAAAAATAACAATATAATTACAAATCCCAATGAAATCATTATTAAAATTCCGGATACAATAAAGACAACTAAATTAAATTCATTTCAACCAATCTTAAGACTTCCATTTTATAATACACGTCCAGAAATCTGCCCAGCTAGATGTTTACAAGCATATCTGAATAAAACTAAGGTATTACGTAAGAATAACAATAATAGTTTATTTCTAAGTTTCAAAAAACCACATTCAACCATTACTTCTCAAACTATTAGTCATTGGCTAAAGCATACGCTACTAGAAAGTGGCGTAGACACTTCAATATTTAGTGCGCATACACGACATGCAGCACACCAAAGCACATCAAAGGCAAATAAATTAGGAGTAAGCATAGATGTGATTAAAAAGACTGCTGGATGGACTAATTCGTCATCAGCTTTTGCTCGCTTCTACAATAAAGAAATTGTAAATCATAATCAATTCGCTGAATCATTGCTTGATTCTTCTAAAATATAATGTTATCTTAAGAACTAGTTATATAAAGGTGCATAATTATTATACAAATGTACACTTTGGTTAATAAATAAAACAAGAATTGATTTTGAATGATTCTATGAGTGTGTACTTTCTCTATAATTTACTTTAGTACAAATACTTACCTAGGTATTTATAAATCCGGGGTAAAAGCAAATTTAAACCTACAAGTATTAAACATCGACGATCCCAATTATGCGAGCAGCTTCATTCGACGCGATTTACCAACTCCCACCCTACTTGTATGTTAATTAAGTATCAATTCAATAATTAACCCCATCCCGATTTGGTCTAACGATTTTAAAATAAATATTCTTTAGTACTTACCTTTAAACAAAATGAGGATAAATGTCGGAACGGTCTGCTACGACGGCAGTGCGCAGTGGTGGGGTAAAATGTCAAGGACAGGCATGTACTGGCATCTTCCTGGACCTTGCAAAAGCCTTCGATACGATCTCCAGGAAAATCCTGATCAAGAAAATGTCACTTCTGGGAGTTCGTGGCGTTGCTTTGGAGTGGTTTACCTCATATCTCTGTGAAAGAACGCAAAGAGTTGTGCTAGGGAAATATTGTAGTGACCCAACCACAGTACATTTTGGTGTTCCCCAGGGAAGCGTGCTTGGTCCCACTCTGTTTATTATATATATAAATGGATTATGCAGCATGAACTTCCCACAAGCTAAGATTTTCACATATGCTGATGACACTGCGATAATTTTTCATGGGAAATCTTGGGATGAAGTACAATGCGCGGTTGAAGGTGGAGTGAAGAATGTAGCGAATTGGCTACAACATAATCTATTGACATTGAATATAGAAAAAACCAAGGCAATCAACTTTGCTATTTCTAAACGTTCTTCCCCTAAAAGAGTATCTTGTTTACGGCTGCACTCCTGTATTCGTTCCGACCAGTGTTCTTGCCCATACATTGAAGAGGTCGACGCTATTAAATATCTAGGGGTCATTGTAGATAACAGATTGACATGGTCCGCACATCTGAGCGCTTTAAAGGGCAGAATTAGAACAATGCTGCGTATATTTAAGCAACTAGGCAAGATTGCTGATGATTCTGTCCTAAAAATGATTTACTTTTCGCTATGTCAATCTGTTCTTAATTACTGCATAGTAGCGTGGGGCGGTGCGGGCAAGACCTCACTAATTAAAGTAGAACGAGCTCAGCGTGCTCTACTAAAAGTTGCCTATAGACGACCTTACCGGTACCCCACAAATACACTCTATAATGAAGTGGGAGTTCTTAGGGTTAGACAACTTTACATACTCTCTGTCACCCTACGATTTCATAAAACTGCCTTAAGCACTTTTGTCATTTCAAGTCGACGGGTAAATTGGGATAAAGTGCAATGCCGTAAAACAATCGGCAGAAGGTCTTATGGTTATATGGGACCACACATATACGCGAAACTCAATAGTCTACATAAAATACTAAAACTAACACAAAAAAAATGCAGACTGACGATAACAAACTGGCTTCTTACACTGGACTACGACATGACCGAAAGTTTCTTAGCTTAAGTAAAAACTCACAGTAATACACATTGACAATTCACAAATAATACACGTGCACTGACTAATATTCTATAACATACAAACACTTTTACAACATAAACAATACTAGCACAAATCACAGCACCAAGCATACGCGTACACTCTTTTTTATATGTACTTATTATTTAAGTTTTTTAAATGTACCTACCTTTTTATGTAAAATTGTTAACGGAACGAAGGAGCCTGGATCTCACAACACAGGGAATCCTAGTGTGAGGTCTAGGATTTCAATCCACTTGAATGTATACTTTGCGAAATAAATTTATTCTATTCTTATTCTATTCTATTCTATTCTTATTCTATTGATCTTCAAATAACATAGCTTTATCACAGCAATAAAAATCTTCAATAATATTCCAAAAGAAATAAGGGAACTCTCTCTAAAACACTTTAAATCCAAACTACACAAATGGCTTATTGGAAATTGTTTATATAGCGTAAAAGATTTTTTTATAAAAAAGTAACAGATCAATATAAGATAAGATCTTAATGAGTTTTAATTAAATTACCTTATGTACCTATTATTGTTAAGTGTTCAAATATATACGACCCCTTAATAAGCAATGTTATTAGACACGCGTAAAAAAAAGATATGTTGTACAAAATTTATAAATTTAACATGTTTAAATATTTGTATGCCATGGCGAAACATGTAAGATCATTGCTTTATTAAAAGACTTTAATGTACCATGATAAAAAGCAAACAAATATATTCTATTCTATTAATTTAGCAGCTACAAAAACTTCGTTAATATAGACAGTTTTCTATTTTGTGAATGTAAAAACGTAGGCCTAAACTATAAATTCGTTGACCATTTTCTATTTTGTATAATAGGTACCTGGTACTTGTTGAAAGACCTACACTGGCCTCCCATACTTACCTACTAATACTTTTATTTTAAAATATTGTAAAAGCCAATTAATTTTAAAATGGTACGTAACCGTGGAGTTTATTGCCGGCTCTTTTCCATAGGAAAAGAACTATTTGAACCGTGCACCTAGCTTCTGACGTTTCATAAGTACCCATGTAGGTTTATGTGAAATAAAATATTTTGATTAGATTTTTCTGAATCCGAACTGCTATAGTTCGGCAGAGTCCTGATGATATTCACTCTGTTATAGGCTATCTGCGCCGTTATAAGTAACTTATAGTATTACACGAGCAATATTTGTTATATATATATATATATTCTCGAAAACGGCTCTAACGATTTCGATGAAAGTTGCAATATAGGAGTTTACGGGGGCCAACAATCGATTTAGCCAGATCTCATATCTGGCAAAGTTGGTTTTCTCTGTATTTTCCCTACCTACTATCATGGCAGCATGGAATTAGCAAGTACCTACTATCATGGCAGCATGGATTTAGTAAGTCCTTACTATCATGGCAGCATTGAATTAGTATGTACTATCATGGCAGCATGAAATTAGTATGTATGAACTATCCTATACCTACTATTAAATGAGCATTCTCTATTTTTAGCGAGCAGAGCTCGATGGACCAGATAATATTATCTTAATATGCATTGCATACAGAACTATGGACGTACCTATAAGTGTTGAACACAAACTTATCGCGGTAGATGCGAGTTCATTACATCCAATATGCTATTGTAATATATGGTCTGTCACAATGACAATCTAGAATTGCTTTGTGCAATAGTAGGCAATAAAATAATTATAATAAGAATACGGAGGCCAACATGAGAAAAAAATCGACCTATAGCGATCCCACTGCTGGGACGCAGGTCACGCAGGCCTACTCCGTGCGAGGGTTATAACTTATACTTAATACACCACGCGGCCCAGTTTGGTACAGATGTTTCACTCCGCAAAATCATTTACATAAGAAGTGACTCTTGCTACGACAAAATAAAGTGCAATTCAGCACGCTTAGCATGACCACAATAGAAACGGGTTTTGTCGACGGAAGAATAGACAAAATGACAGATTGTGATTGTTTATCTGCCATTTTGTCTATTCGTCCGTCGACAAAACCCGTTTCTATTGTGGTCATGCTAAGCGTGACTTTTTAATTACGTTTAATTTTATGGTTGTTATGCCACGCGTGCTGGTCGCACAGCGTTTATTACTTACAGTTATATTCACATAGAAGTTGCCTCTCTTTCTATCGCGTAGGTAACTCTTATGATGAAGTGGCGCAACAAACTCCCCAGCAGCACAGCTGTCTGTTCAGTTAGAAGAAAAAAAAAAACTATTCAATAGTATTCAAAATAATTTACATTACGCAACACAAAACATAATTTAAATTATTGGCCATATGTTAGCTAGCACACGCCAATATACCTAACAAAATCATCGAGAACTATACTCAGGCAGAAATAAACGTTAACAGAACTTAATATCTAAATAAAAGCCTCCAAGCATAAAGGGCGTGCCCGCTTACATACAGTTGTAACTGGAAGTTATAACTGATAAACTAGGACCATCGAGGTAAAATAAATAAACAAACAGTTAATTACAACGTGCGGTACATGACGACGTGCCCCTCCAAACGGTTTAAGTAAAATAAAATCGAGTAGTGTGAATGGACTGGCCTGAATGCAAATCCCTACAGTCATTGCTTCAATGATGAACGCTGAAGACTACTACTACTACATATATCTGCGGCAGCAGTGGCAAGACTACTAAGGTTCAAAGTGTTGCAGTCAGTTGGTACTCGGACCCAGAGGTCTGTTAAACCAACGCACCGGCCTAGAGGCTCAGTTGGCGAGAGGATTTTGGGATAACATAAAATACTAAAAAGATAGCGTGGTCCGACGGGCCTCCCGCGTCCAAAGTTAATACAGCTTTCCTCGTCGTATAAAAAATATTTAGCTAATACTATACTATACTGTACGGTCAAAAGAATAACTAACCTAACCAATTCGAGGTAGGGTGCTAAAATTATTGAGCTCTAACTAGTTATTCTTATACTTAGTGCGGATTTCACCAATGAAATTGAATGCGTTCAGCACATCTAAACGCGTTCAAGAGCTGTCAGTGTACAATATTCCATAACAAGTTTGACACTGACAGCTCTTGAACGCGTTTAGATTTCCTGAACGCGTTCAATTTCATTGGTGAAATCAACCCTTAGGTATATCAATGAAAAATAATGAATCCCAAAAACAACATAACACAATACTAGATATGGAAGACACTTCTTATCTATATTATATATAGATAAGAAGAAAGAATATTTTCTGGCGTCTGACCTCGAGCAAACCATACAACAGTTGAGTTTAGCAACAGGTTCTAAAGAGCTTTTGCCTGACTGCTGCATTTCACTTTTGACTAAAGAAATGGGTTTGAATTTGAATAAAAACAATACATTAATTTACTATTTATTTGAAATTGTATAAGTGATAACCTTAAACTTAAATATGTATACAATAAAACACTGGAATGATAATAATTATATAATTTTCTAATCAAAATTGATGATTTTGATAAAATATTTTTGCTACTTAGAATTAATAATTGTCATATCTTTGAAAAGGAACTCATAGTTTACATTAATAAATTCAGCCTGATTATAGCCTAATGTTTCAACTGCTGGGACCTCAGGCCTCCTCTCTGTGAGAGGAAAGGTGCCATAATCCTCCAAACTGGCCAAGTTTCGGTTTGCGGACTTTGGATGTCTTCAAATTGTTTGTTTTAAGACATGCCGGTTTTCTCACGATGTTTTTCTTCACCAGTATATTCCGAAGTCTTAGTACTAAATAGTGGTGTATAATAATACAATTGTAAAACTATATCTATAAATCTGAGACGGAGGTGATATCATAAATTTAACCCCAATTTGATCCAATCATTTGACAAGAAATAAACGTGTAATGCGAAGAATCGAAGATTCTTTCATCAAAGCATCAAACGATTATTTAAATAAAACGTCATAAATCAAGGGTGTTTGACAGGTAAACAACACCAGAGACGATGCGACCCCTAGCGGGATAAATTGGTAGCGTCGCTCCTCATTGTATTCCTCAGATAAAAGGCCTAAACTAATGTTTTAGTAAAACAACGTATATAATTAATACTACTTTTTCATACTTTGTGCGTTAGCGTTCATGGCAAGATTCAGCTGATATTATCATTATTTTAATACTGCATTTTTTATTATATTATTTTTTTCTTTTTTTAATGATATTATAAATAGGTACTGAATTTAACAGCAAATGGGGACATTCCCAACCAGAGGGGCTCATGGTTTAATAAGAACAGCCGCACGGGTCGATCGATGGTCAAGCTACGCTGCCGAGGCCGGTCCGTGGATGGGCGACCATCCATTTCATACCGAGACGGCCGAGACCTCTCCGTGCCTCGGAAAGCACGTTAAACTGTTGGGTATTTGTAGATCTTTGACAGTCAGAACTCCAAAAATCTGACAATCAGTCTTACTATCGTATTACTCAGTAACTGGGTTCTTCTTCTTCTCGTGTGGTTAGTGACTAACCTGTTGTCAGAGTTCTAAAGCCGTCCATGGACCTCTGACTTGGCTTCACATGCCGTCAAGACATGTCTCGCAGGTATACCGGTTTCATCACGATGTTTTCCTTCACCGTTTTTGAAGCAAGTGATAATTATACAATACGCACATGAATCTGAAAAGTCAGAGATGCGTGCTTTGGGCTCGAACTCGAGACATAGGACCTATAGAGTCTGACGGTCACACCACTAGGCTATCACTGCTAACTCTATCTGGGTTGTGGAGGACAGATAGGCAGTCGCTTCTTGTAAAATATTGGTATTGAGCTGCATCCGGTTAGACTGGAAGCCGACCTCAACATAGTTAAGAAATGGTTAGGCGATGATGGGGACATTTCCAAGCACTTGTTGTAAAGTAGATTGTTGATAAGGAGGCAATCCAATAGATACATGAAAATTACCTAAGATTGGATATTCAAGTATTGTAAGTACACTTGAAACTCAATGTCATACAATACGTACATGTCAAGTATTGTAACTATACTTGAACATAAAACTTATAAAATATATGCATTTTTTTTTACTAGTCTTAGTTTTGCAATAGATTCGTGTAATACCTGAATATTCAATCCTAACTTATAATATTAATTAATAAATATTATAAATGCGAAAGAGAGTTCGTCATAACGTCAACGCCGGCTGTCGCTGAAAACCAGCGCTGGGGCTCTGTCCCGTATAGGGTCGCAGCATTATGCTGAGCGATGGCCGTTTTGCGTGGCTGTGACGCATATTTCCCCCAAATTGTTATTTTCTTTCCAGACCATAGACAGTCAGAACATAGACAACTTTTCATCCTGGACCTAGTCAGGATTGCAGCTAGTTATCGATAATTTCTATTTCACTTGCCCTTAATCAACTATCTACTTTAGCGTTATTTGGTCTGAGTTATTTTTAACTGACGCTTTCTCATACAGAAGTCCTAAAAAACATTGGTTGCAATGGAATTTGAACCCTGTCATATATTACATTAAGTTTGTGTTATTAAAACTTGATGTTTATCTGAGATTGCAAATTCGAATATAAGTAGTGTTTTAGTTTACCGGAGAATGCTGTCAATATCATAATGCCGCGGCGGGATACCATCGCGCACTGGATTTTTTTTTTCAACTCTCGGCATTGAGCCGAGAGTTGAGAATCCAACGCGCTGGGACCATCTCTCCTTCCAGCTCGTTGAAAAAACACACTGTTGGATTTTCAACTGTCAGCGCCAAGCAGAGCGTAAAAAATCCAGTACACGAAAAAAAATCACCGCGGAAAAAAATCACCGCGGAAAAAAATCGCCTGCGCTAACTGGGCTTGCGCCCTTGATGTAATTCGTTACGAATAAATTCATAAAACTTTATGGCAGTGACAATGCAATGCTTACGGCACTTTAGCCGGGCCGAGGCAGCTACACTATTATGCCGCAAGTAGCGGCACTTTATCCGATAGGGCACTTTATGCCATAAAATTTTATGAATTTCTGTGTAACGAATTACATCAAGCGCTGCCAAATGTTATTGAACACCCAAAACGCAGCGCACAAGACTGTTATATTGCCGGCACGATATGACCGTCCGCATGTAATGCGCAATGTTGATGCGTGACTAATTGACTATGCCAATTTCCATAGAAACAATTTCGAACCTGAAGATTTCTTCTGTCCATTCACCAGCACGCGTAGCATGACAACCATAGAAACGGGTTTTGTCGACGGAAGAACAGACAAAATGACAGATTGTGATTTTTTATCTTTATCAAAAACCCGTTTCTATTATGGTCATGCTAAGAGTGCTGAGTACTGGTCCTACCAACCAGTTTAAACAATCAATTTTATATATATCCCATGTCGACGCAATGTTTTACATTGTTCGCTTCCCTTTGTCTCCCTTCCCTAGTTTTGAAAGGTCCCATCTGCCACACGTCATCAATGTTCATCTCTTGATCGCCCTGTAACAAAATATAAAAGATTTTTTTTACAGCTACATATTATATATATGCACTAGCCTTTGCCCGCGACTTCGTCCGCTTAGAAGTCGAAAATGGAAGTAGATTGGACCAAGGAATCACGTTGTGCCATACAACCTTTGCCCCCCTTTTTCATCCCCTTAGGGGTAGAATTTCGGAAAATCCTTTCTTATCGGATACCTACGTCATACAAAGAACACACCCTCCAAGTTTCAGGTCTCCACGATCAGCGGTTTAGGCTGTGTGTTGATCCGTCAGTCAGTGAGTCATTCAGGACAAAGCATTTTATATGTATAGATTAGAGATGCGCCGAATAGTGGTTTTAGCGAATAACCAAATACCGAATAATATTCGGTTAAGTTCCTACCGAACCGAATATACTGCCGGATAATTCGGTTCCCCGTTCTTTAGTTTAGCCGCGCAAACAAGTTTATACACGCTAGATTTCCAAAGCGCCGCGCGAGTACGGAGTGAGGGGTACCTCGCCTCCCGCTACCCGCTGCACTCCGCCACTGTCATTGCGTATGAAAACACAATACGGGTGCCAGATTTTAGTGCAGTTCTTGACTACTTGATTAAAATTTTGGTGTTTTGGGTGTTTTGAAAGATCGATCGAGTCGACGGGAAAAGTCGCGTGTGTGGGAGATCTTCAAAGAAATCGAAGATGATAATACAAAAGTGCGATATATGTTGTGCAACGCAGTGCTTTCTCGCGGGGGCACTGGGCGCAATGCTTCTACAAGTGCTATGAATAACCATATAATGCTAAAGCATAAAAGTAATTTTCAACAAGTTGCTTCGATTCGAATCGATTGCCGAGTCATCATCGGTTTCGACTGTGCAACAAACATTGCAGGATTCATTTCTTACAAAGTGGTAAATATTAAAGACCCGAGAGACCCCTTACAATAAACGATTTGTAATAAAGCTTTTTTTACAAACTTTTTTTTGCCCTAAAGGCTGATTTACAATACCTAATCAATTAAACCGAATACATTCGGCTGATTCGGCATTTTAACCGAATGATTCGTCCGAATACGAATACCTCAAAATTTGCCGAATACGCCGAATACCGAATATAAAACGAATATTCTGAGCATCTCTTATATGCATGCATTTTTTACTGTGAAAATAAGGTTCTTATTTCATTTTTCTACTTGAAGCTTCTAAACAGGCCATACTATAAGGCTGCGTTTCCACCAGAGATGTGTTTGTTACGAACCAATAGAATCCCTTCATTTACCTAGCCTCGCTCAGTGCAGCTCCTGTGGAAAGGCTTAGCAGAGTGAGGTTTTTGTACGTACAAAACAAGCGAGGGATGGGTGCGAGGTATGTGCGTGAGAGATATGTACGAGGGATGTGTGTGAGGGATATGTGCGAAGGATGTTTGCTAGGGATGGACGAGAGCGAGAAATCGCATCTGAAAAGAGCCCGCTACACATCCTTTCACAGCGTCGCTACGCATCCTCGCACCGCTCAGCGGACTAGCACAAATCTAGTGGAAACGCTCAAGTCGTTTCACAGCTTCGTTACGCATCCTCGCACCGCTCAGCTACCTCGCACCGCTCTGGTGGGATTGGATGTCATGTACATATTAACAATTTCTACTCTATTGTAATTTCATCATCGTCATCATCATCATTAAGCCGAACCACGTCCACAGCTGAATCACCGCAAGCATCACCACAACGTTCATCGGTGACCTGGTAAACGTTATACAGTGTGTGTGGTCACCGGTGTCCGACCCGTTAAGGCGACGTGATATGATCAATGTTGCCACCACAATATATCTTTCCTTGTTTGCAATATCGCGGAGCTCATTTTGAACAATGTTTGTACCTTTTTAAATTAAACGCCAAATAGTTATTTTCCTTCTACTTGTCTTCAGTCCTGATCTTTAAAGTAAAGGGTCATATTCTAATAGTCACAACTCTTAAACTATTTGACTATGAGCGTAGGTCTTGCACATCAGTTTTTAGTTAATATCTTAGTGCATCTAAAAGGTTAAAAAAGGTATGTTAAAAGTCTAGTACTTTTTTTTCATTTAAAAAATATAAAAAACCACCAAACTTTTTCACACTTTTTACGTTTCAAGTTTTTTTTTAAGGTAAATGTGACCTTTTGATAAACCTTTTAGTGTCAACTCCCTTTTATCCCTGTAGGACTTCTACATCGGTAGATATTGCACAATAAATGCCCGTACTGAGCATACTTTTTTTTTATGGTATCATTTCAAAACAAAATGCGTTATTTTGGTGGTTTTGTCGATAAAATTGATCATATTGCTTTGCATTAACGGGTCGGACACCAGTGACCAGACACACAGTGTGTCTTGTCATGTACACCTACCTCGTTATTGATAGATTAAAAAAGTGAAATATTTAACTGATTCTCTAAAACTTTTTAACTGATTCTCTAAAACTTTTTAACTGATTCTCTAAAAACCTTCTAATGATGTACGCTTTTGTAAAATAATGAACCTCTAACAACTTCTTGGGCTTTTAATAATATACACTTTTTTAAAATTAATGAGCCTCCTTTTAACTCTCTGGCCTTTTCTCACAGTTGGTCGCAGAAACTATGTTAAGGTACCCAGACCAAACAGGTCAGATTAGGTTAGAACTGCGACCAACCACGTGCGAGCCAAATTGGTCGCAGTAACTAAGCTATGGCACCCCAACCAGGGACCGCGGAAGTGGGGGCAAAGGGGGCCAAATGCCCCCCTAAAATCAAACGGCCGCGCCCCCTCCAATTCTACTACTTGGTAAAGAAGGTTTAGAAAGAAAACGTGTAGAAATATGTTCCTGTCCCCTTGTTTGTTGATTTGCTTTTTGTTTTGACGGAACTTAAAGTATATGAAATAATTTCATATGTTTAGGAAAGCTAAATGGGAATCACTTGCGCTTCGATTTAATACATGTCTTAAAAAAAAAAAAACATATTACATATTACCTTCATTTCCATATTAACAGCATCTTCCGGGGCCAGAACGATGAACGGTGTCGATTCGAAACTGAACGCCAACCCGAAGTAGGAGTATTTCTTTATTTCACTCATGAACACCTGCCTAGAGTACACCTTGTCTGGGTCAGTGCCCAGAGCACTGATCTGAGTGGACAGCACCTCATAGTAATACTTCAACAACTCGCCATAATATTCGTCTCTCAAGTCCTGATAGGTACACGCATATATCATGAACGACAAGTCAAGTACGGGCGAGGCACATCTACACAGTTGGAAATCTATTATTTTCGCGTCAACTGGACGACCTTCCACGTATTTGTAGAGAAAATTATTCGTCCAGGAGTCTCCGTGTGAGATCACACCCCTATCCGCAGTCTTAGTAGCGGCGGCGACCATGTCCTGATACCTCTCGGCGACGGCGAACTTTTTAATCTTCTCAACGTATATAGAATCTGGATACTCTTTTTCTACCGCATCTATCGCTATTCCTGAGATCCTTTTCCAAAATCTTGAGTACCAACTCCATAGCCGATCGTCATAGTACAGCTCTGTCACTTGGCTCCTTATCTCGTCGAACTCTTCGGGTTTCTGGTCTTTCATGGCGAAGGACAGAGCGTGGAACTGTGCCAGCACTTTGAAAGTCAGCTTGCAGTGTTCAAAGTCGATGCCTTCCTGCCGTACGGCGCTCCCAAAATTATCTACGTTCGCGTCCTCCAGACATAGCACATCGTTGATCCCGTCGGAGTACGTCAGAAACAGCTTGGCGTACTTGTCAAAAGGGTCCTTCAAATCTTTCGTAGACTGGAATGCCAGTAGAGCTGGTAAAACTTTCTCGTAGAAATTGATCTCGTTTTTAAAGAACTCGTGGCTTCTAAACGTCAGCCTTCGAGAAACGCTTTTGGGAATGTTCTTGAGTATAACTTGGATGTGATTGACGACATTTTTTTGATTGACGCCGTGGATCCTGATGCGGATCAGTTCGCTTAAGTAGGAGTCTCCTTTGCCTGTTTCGCTCACGAACTGAAACCAATAGTTTGACATTTATTTAGCATTCCTCGATACTATAATTTACGATTACGTTAATTTCATGAAAATAAAACATCATCAACAAAGTTTGATTCACTGAAAGTTCGGATTTATATTCGGGAAACAAAGATTATCAAAAAACATAGATAAATACAAAAAATATTGTAGCATTATCGTAGTCATGTCCTCAAGTTAAAGAGGAAATCTATAAGTCCATGATAAGGCATGTCGTACTGTATGGATCGGAATGCCTTACAGTAAAGAAGACGAATGAAAAAAGATTGCATGTAGCGGAGGTGACAATGTTGAGATGCATGTGTGGAGAAAGCTTCGAAAGTGGCGCCAGTGACAGAAAAGTTGAAAGGAAATCATTTGGCTAGGTTCAAGTGGTTCAAGTATGTGATGAGGGAGAGGAACTGCATGTGACTAAAAGTGTGCTGAGTATAAATGTTAATGGATTGCGGAAGAGGAAGGCCATAGAAATGATGCAATAGATTGTGTGAGGAATGATATGAAAGAAAAGGGGGTAAATAGTGTGACGGTTGACAGGGGAGAATGGAAAAAGAAAACGAGTTGCGCCGACCACACGTAACATGAGACAAGGGCAAGAACATGACGCTAGATGGAGTCATCGCGCACCACTAACAGTGCTAACCGTCAGAACTTAGGTGCCGACCACGAAGTTAATATACCAGTTTTACTTCGTGATGCTGACATTTGGAGTATCTAGTGACTTCACTAGAGTGACACTACATTCTGCGTAAAATAGCCGACCCTTATTAATTGGGATAAAGCTGGGAACAAATTATCGGACGCGTCCGTAAGCTGCGGCTGAGAGTCGCGGCTTATTTGTATCTGGATTGTAAATTTAGCACTACACTGTGCAAACTATCGGTCGTAAGTAGCGGACGTGCCCTTGAGCGTTCGGACGTCTGATGGTCGCGACTGTCAGCCGCGGCTTACGGACGCGTCCGATAATTTGATCCCAGCTTGAGTGCTGGAGGATGATGACTCATTTAAAAAATTACGCTTCGTTCCTATAAAATAAATGCTGATATTGGCAGAATAATCGACATCGGCTTTGCTTGCCATTTACTAAAAATATAATATAATATAAAACATGCAAATACGGCGTTTTTGCTTAACTTTCGAGTTCCGATAGAAGTATTTTGACGAACAATTTAAAAAGTATTACTGACGTAATTCTACCAACCATCAGTCGCGTATTTTCCATATCATATATACCTACCACAACCTTTTAATTGAGGTCGATAGGCTGATGATCACCCACATAGTGTTCGAGAATATAACCATACCAAAGGATACTGGGCAAAAATGGTCTATGGACTTATAGCAACATGGTTTTGATATTTAATGAATCGATCTTGAGCGAGTCCTAATCCAACGTGACAACAACCTTTTAAGAGGGTTGAGGGGGCTAAAACGCAGGCCTCACTGGGAACGAGGTATAAGTGCGTTTAGGGTAAGAAAACCGCCGTGTGCATAGATCTTAAGATATAAAGACTTACCTCCCAGTGCGTGAACGTGTATGATTCTTTGAACCAGCGCGTGAGTGCCTCGCTCAATTTGTCATTGGTCAGCGCGGGTGACACATGTGTCAAAGTACTGAAATCGTCCGGCATGGTGTGTTAATTCTGAAAATTATAATATTCTCTGCGATTACATCCATCATTCAATTTGGACGCAAAGAAAGAAAGAAAAACAGTTTAATCTGCGCAAATAAGACGCACATTATAAAATAAACATAAATAAGAATAAAAAAACAAGATGCACACAATACTTCAATACCTATTCAAATCCTTGTTTCCAATTTATGTTATTTCCACTTAAACAAACATCAACTTTATAAAACTGTAAATAAAGTTGATATTAAACTGACTAATACTGTTGAAAAACTCATAAAAAATTTGAAGTTATAGCGCAAACTGAACCTTATGTGTAGGTATTACAGTTGTTTTTCTCAAAACCCTCGTTTGTTTACATGTTTGGCAAATAAATTGTGAACGCAGATTATGTATAATTTAATTTTAAAATGTGTGCCTTTTTTTTTGAGGTTGGGAAATTATCAAGTAACTTCTCCCGCTCTGGGCGGAGCGGGACGGTGTGTCAAACTTTTACTGACTAAAACCCACCCGTGTTCCTTCCGTTGCCTGTGTGCCGGGGCCGCGATATCCCTTTCGGACAAACTCGCAACCCTGGCAGGCATTGGCCCTAACGTACCCCGTCAGTTGGTGCTGACATTTCTTTGAGGCGCGCGTGGAACACAACGCGCCGTCGACCCGGGCCTGGTCCTTATCGGACGGCGAGCTACCCATTGCCTCCTCCTTCGCGAGCATTACTGCTTCGCAGAAGGAAGTGAAGGCCTCCCATGCACTCCGGACCAGGGCCGGACGCGAGAGATCGCCGCCGCCGATCGCCTCCGTGAGGACACGGCGGTGCTCCGCCCAAGCCGGGCAGACCTCCACCGTATGCTCCACCGTGTCCTCCGGGCGATCCACACAGTGGTGACACCCGGGCGTTTCCTGAGCCTTATGCGGAACAGGAACCTCCCGAAACAACCGTGTCCGGTGAGTACCTGCGTCAGGCGGAAGGTGAGGACGCCGTGGCGCCTCTCTAGCCACTTTCATTCATTCACGGCATTCTCCATGCCGCCATGAGATCCCGCCGGAGCTCTGTCCGCTGTGCCGTGATTTCTCGCGGCAGCGGAGATACGCCCCGGCGTTTCGCCTCTTCGCGCAACTTTCGACTTTTGCCTCCAGATCCCATGGCGGTAGTCCGGCAAAAATGTGTGTGCCTGTGACTGATCACACGCACAACATTCCAACTTCCAACTTAAAAATATAGAAAGTTTTAGTTGACGCATCATCAGTAAATTACATAGTCCATAAAATTTATTTAAGCATATAATTTATCCATAGACAGATTCATCAAATCAGTAAATTAAGACACAGAGGTACTCTTTCATCATTTCAAGTATACATTTTTGGAATCAGGCATTACTTTGCATAAATTCATGATGGTGAAATGTTATTTTTAAAATATTTGTTACAAAGCTCTTTTGGTTTTTAGAGAAGCACTTGGTGGCCTAAAATAAAGGATCCGGTTTAGTTTATTTGTCAGTTTGCGGTAAATAAAATATTTTTACCTATGATGGGAAGGAAATTTAACATCGTAACGGATTGGAGTGTAAGATTGAATTTGTATGGGAGTTATTTTTTATTTTTTTATACAAACAAGTTACAAGGCTTTTTGACGATGTGAAAAACAAACTATTGATGTATTATCTATTTTATGGGAATTATAGCACTACTACACCTTGGACTAATCCTATAATTATTATTAAAATATTGTCTTGCCCGATTATATCACTTTCGGCAATAATATAATATGTATATTGATGTACAATATAAAATACATATTATAAAGTAATTTGAGGTCAAGAGTAGCCCATTAATTAGATAAATAAAATATCTGGCAAAAGGGACATGGTTGACTTAACTTTTAATCGTTTTTAAACCTACATATGGAACATAATAATATTTAATGAAGATGTCAACATGTTTAAAATATTTTACTAACTGGTAAATACTAGACCCTTATTCTAAATCATTGAATGAAAGTGACGGCTTCTTAAATGTTCAATGATGTATTTTCCTAGAATAAAGGAAATGCAACACTAGTCGATTTCTGAGAAATATTGTGAAAGCAAGAATTTAAAAATACCTAGACCCACCCAGTATTGTTAAGTAGTAAAACTACTAACAGCTTTAATACTGCCACGTATTATTCATGATTTAAGGAACCTATTTTGTAACATGCGAATTGCGTCCAGCAGAGCCTGAGTTTTTTTAAATTAAGTATACTATCCAGGGACATTACAAAGCTTATATGGGTAAAATAATAATAAATAATACTTACCGATAGATTGTGGATAGTCTCTACGAAACAATGCATACAATTCTGTTTTTCTATAGTCTCCTATATTCTTTAACAGTTCAAAGTTTCAACAAAAGCGCGCGTATGACTCGATCTTAATAATTTGATAAGCTGAAAAGACAATGAGATAAAAAGAACTCGTAATAAGCCAAGCGCGATTCGTCGTACGGGTGTATAGAGATAAACAGTAATGCGACTGTTTTTATTTTTAAAGACAAATTAATGCGTCAAGTTCGACGACGTGTTTTGTTGTGACATCTGACATTGATGTTGACAATGACAGCTACATGACAAACCAGAAACAGTGCTGCCAAGTTCTGAAAGGGTTTGCCATAGGCTGCATTCCGAGTTACGCTGTAATCGATTTGAGCGTGCTAACACCCGTACCGAATAAGCGTGAGCGCTATAACGATGTATCGTGAATCGTCATGACGTGCGCCATCTTGCGATAACGCCGACGCCTTTTACTAATATCACCGTGACCGCTGTCAAAAATGACAGTTGTGCTGTTTTGTTTTGAGTCATAACTTTAAGACTAACGTGGCATTTTCGAAATTGTGCTTCTGGCTACCGTGGCCCCCTAATCAATGAAGAAGAAGAAAGTAGTTTAAACACAAAGGAAGGATATGCAAGTTTTGACGTTGAGCGAGCACCGTGAGCGCGTTTACGAGCGTTCCGAACTGTTCACAGCCCTCAGCTGTCATAATCGTACTATCTAAATCGGAACGCCATTGATTCGATTTAATTATTGAATTTTAGATTCTAAATGTGACAGTGATGTGCAAACAAACACATTTACTTTTTTCATTTTCGTGAGCGAACAAATTAACATTTTACAGGTTTATTCATTTACTAGTTGCCAAGGACGGTTGGCATCTGTCGGGCATACCACCGTCCCGGTGAATCAATCAGATATATTGTTTCCGGTTGTTCTCGTCTTGCTAACGGCGAGTACTTGCATAGACACAATCTAGTGGCTAGGATTATCCACCAGCAACTTGCCTTACAATACAACCATGTTGAGTCAGAAGTACCATACTACAGGTATGTGCCCGACCCAGTTCTCGAGAATGGTCACGACACATTGTATTGGGATCGATCTATCATTACTGACAGGACTCGACGACGACGTCGATCGACGAGAGCGCCGTGCAATGATTGTTGATATCGCTGTCTCTCATGACGAGAATCTCGTGAAAGCTGAGAAAGATAAAAAAAATCAAGTATCTCGACTTAGCACACGAGGTTGTCGACATGTGGGACGTGGACTCTGCAATCATTGTACCGATAATCGTAACAGTTAATGGCCTAATAGCGGAGAGCCTCGACCAACACCTCAGGAAGCTCTCATTGCGCGGCTGGGTCAAGGGCTTGATTCAGAAAGCAGTACTCCTAGACACGGCACGCATCGTGAGGAGGTTCCTCTCTCTAGAGCCCTGACCAACGGCAGCTTGGACCCTGTTCCTGATGCCTATGGGCCATTATTTTTTATATTTTTAAATGATTTTGTATGGTTTTTATAAAAATATTTAAAAATGTAAATAATAAGTAATTAAAATGAAATAAAGAGTATAATAATAATGAGCCCCCTAAAATCCTACCTTACGTCCAAGCTGAACACCTAGCTACGTGGGGGGCGGACACGCGTACTGTACAACTGTACAAAAAACTTACGCAGCTAACAAGGAAAGGTAGCCCTGTATGGAGATGAGTAATAAGAGAGTATATAATTTACGGTCGCTTCCCGGGGAGCGCCGGGGCGCATCTGGAGCCGATGCTAGGTGCCTCAGCATGCGAACCATTAGCGGTGAGACGTTGAGCAAGCGGACTCCTACCAACAAAATTGTTACAGCTGATCGTAGTGAGTTGCATAGGCGGGCTCATTACGTATAAGCCACAGCCGATTCCACGGGCGATTATACTATTTCATTATTTTCATGCATCCCTTCGACTCGCCCCTCCTACGTGACAAGAAGAACAGCTAGCTTGTCCACCACCAGCACTCTTGATAGTGCTGTGCAGGAAGTCAATCTTGACTCTGAGCTTGCACCCACTACAAGCGCCCCAAGTACGCGCAGACGATGGACACCTGAAATGAATAAGTTCATACTGCGCATTTTCAATTGACCGCACTAGACACAGACAGAAAAACTTATCTTGTACCGCTCTACCATAAATTTATAGAAAAATTCCCGAACATGCAGGTTAGTCGACAGAGAATAGGAGACCAACGTAGAGCTGTAATAAACAATAAATTACCCCCACAAAAACTATAGAGGAGATACGAAACGACGTGAAAGAAGAGTTAGATCGTTTACATTTTAATCATTCCACCCAACGGTCACAAAACTCTATCGGCAATGTACAACAAATACATAAACCTACAAAATCTACCCAAATGCAACCTAGAACAACAGAAGCACATATTACTAAAAATAGAACACAAACTCGAATGAGATGGACCAGTGAACAAAATGAAGCTATAATGCGGTCTTACTATCGAGTTAGAGATTTAGGTAGAAACGAAACAGTACCTATATAGAAGACGCATGTATGAAGATTTTATCAATACCTTTCTTGCTCTTGCTCACCTAAGCGTACAACGGATAGCTGACCAGAGGAGAGCAATTATAAACAATCATTACAACACTAGTGACAGATTAAATTCAATAAAACTAGAAGAAGAACAACTAGATAATCTTAACTTTAGCAACTTCACAGGCGAAACGACGATAGTAAACTCAAACCGCAATAATAATTCTGAAACTCAATTTTTATACAGCATTCACATTAACTCCACTCAAGAATCTTGTAAACCTAGATAGGGACCCACTAATAGATGAGACGTTCCAACAAGCATTCCAATATTATGAAGAAATTAGCCCTACAAATAGAATTTTTATTCCCAAACAAAAGCCTTCTAGAAAACTTGCCCCTATAGTTACCTAAACAAAATAACTTTACCTGAAATCATTAATAAAGTAATAAAGAAACTGATTTCTATACTTTACAGACGACTATATATTGTGCCGCATGAACTACGGCTAAAGTTAACGCAGCAAACATAACCCTTCAACCAAGAGTAGTCACCCAAATGGCAAAAAATAATATAAACTTGACTGGGAGACACGACTAGACCGAAAATTTAATGATTTACGATCGAAGATAGCTAAAATGACCCAATTGATCAATGGTATTAATAGTAGTAAAATAATAAAACACGATAACAAGATAATAGAATTCACACAGTTCATGAAGAGCCAAATACACAAGCAGCACACACATTAGACACACTTAAACAAAAACTGTCAGTCGTAACAGGCCGACTACAACGATACAAAGCATGCACCCAAAAAAAAACTACAAAACACTCAATTCACCCACAATGAAAAACTTTTATACCGTATTATTAGACAGGCGACATCGAACGTTCAGGATAACAACCCTGACTCAAAGACGTTATAAAACTTTTGGCCAAAAATTTGGGAACAACCAATCCAACATAATGCCCAAGCAGATTTGATACAAACAGAAGTAACAAACAGCAACATAAATATTCAGGCAATGACATTTGAGCACATATCCCCATAAATTTTCCATAATGTACTTTCTCGTTTACATAACTGGAAAGCACCCGGTTCAGATAACATTCATAGTTATTGTTACAAAACATTTACATGAATAGATGAAAATTTTATGTTTTCTATATAATCACATAAATACATTCATCCAAGACCCTAAAACAATGATGATGTTGCTCAGGAATTTGCAACTTTCTTTACCAATATTCCAATTAAAACTACAGAAACTTTAAATTCCTCAACCTTGCTTGCTATTGATCTATTAAGAGCGAATGTTTCAGCCTTTCCCGTGGAATTTAAATTTAAACATGTAAACCCTGTGGTCGTTGTAAAGGCTTTTAAGCAACTCAAGATCAAAAGTTTGTCAAACAATTATTGAGACAATTGCACCCTATTTAACTTTAATATTTAATTTGTGTGTAGATCAAGGGGTATTCCCGGATCTAATGAAGTAAAGTTATTCCACTATTCAAATCTGGGGACAGCAAAGACACTAATAACTATAGGCCCGTATCGGTCTTGCCGGTTTTCAGCAAGGTGTTTGAAAAAGTAATGTTAAATCAAATGCTCCATCATTTTAATCGTAATAATATCCTACACGATCAACAGTATGGTTTCACCAAAAGACGTTGCACAACCGACGCCGGTGTCACCTTATTAAAACACGTCTTTAACGCATGGGAAGCGGCACAAGATGCAATAGGCATCTTCTGTGACCTATCCAAGGCATTTGATTGCGTGAATCACGAAACACTGCTCTTGAAACTTGAGCATTACGGACTGGGTAAACTTGCGCTTAGTTCAGTAAAATCATATTTGAATGATAGACTGCAGCAAGTTCAAATATACGGTGTAAATACATTGGGTTTAAAAGTCAAAATGGGTGTACCACAGGGCTCGATTTTGGCTTCCTTCCTCTTTTGAAAAACCGACCACAAATGGTGTTATTTGCTGATGACACATCACTGATTTTTAAGATAAACAGACATGCACAGGAGCTTGACGAAGTAAATAACGCTATGCTTAAAGTCCATAATTGGTTTACTGTAAATAATTTGGTTTTAAATATAGAAAATTACAAAATCCTGGGTACATTTTTCTTGTTGCTTCTATATGTGAGAACAATGTACAAACAAAATAATCAAAACAATTCAAAATATAAGATTAAAAATAAGCCATGGCAGATAAGAGATGACCAGTCACAACTGACGGCGCCCGTTCACGAACATGACGCGTGGATCAGCAGCATTCAGCTCAACCATTTTGTAGGGAACCGAATGATCCAACACACTCGCCACCATCAGCGAGACATTTAAGTGAGCATGACATACTCTCAGCTACCATGATTTTTCAAGTCAACATACATATTAATAAATTTAAAAAACAAAAAAAAATACAAACGGCTCCATATTTACTAAAATTGAAAAAATGCTTCTAAATTATACAAAACTAATTTGCAATGTGTGTCCTTGGAGCTTCTTGCCCGTTCTTCTCCATAAGATCTACGTTTTAGAATAGGCAACTAAAAGTGCCTGTAAATGGTTTAATTGAAAATGCTTTGAGTTTTTTTTTTGCACAACTTTTATGATACCTAAAGATCATAATGATCTCTCTAATCCAGCAAAATATCGACCCATAACACGCTTGCAGACATTTTACAAGATTATCACATCTTGTATATCTGAACTTATATATTAACACATCGACACTAATAACATCTTAGCTGAATAACAGAAGGGATGTCGGAAATTCAATCAAGGCTGCAAGGAACAATTAATTATAGACTCAGTAATTCTTAAAAAAGTTCAAAAAACCAAAACCGATCTGTTTAGCATGTATATTGACTACAAAAAGCCTACGCGTCTGGTCCTCATTCGTGGCTTATTATAATTTTAGAGATATATAAACTACATCCAACAATAGTAACATTCCTGAAGGTCATGATGACAACCTGGACCACTGTACTTAGACTGACTGCCTCTACTAAAACAGTAGATACCAGCCCAATAAAAATTCAAAGAGGTATCTTTCAGGGAGATGTTTTAAGCCCACTCTGGTTCTGTCTTACTCTAAATCCGCTAAAATTACTAATTTATTTAATACTAATATATTAAACGCAACTACTATAAGAATCCCATTAAAAAATACAACTACCCAAGGACATACTGAGGTTCAAAAAATAGAATTAAATAATCTGTTGTACATGGATGATATTAAATTATACGCCAAAAGTGAGACTCAACTCTATGAATTAGCAAACTTGACAGAATGATTCTCAAACGATATTAAAATGGAATTCGGCATAGTAAATGTAAAATAAATTCAATCAGAGCAGGACAGAACTACCAACACCAATACACTTTAGGACCAGGAGAACATTAGAACCATTAGAGGAACAAGATAGTTATAAATACCTAGGCTACACGCAATCACGACAGATACACTATAAAGAAACTAAACAAAGATTAACCCTACAATTGCAACACAGATTAAATACAACTCTGAAAACGCAGCTATATTCTCGAAATACTATAAAAGCGATTAACACCTTCGCTATACCGATTCTCACATATTCTTTTGGGATAATTAATTGGACCAAAACCGTAGAATTAATACCACAATGACCAAATTCCGCATACACCACCCACGACCGTGTCTGCAGAGATTAACACTGCCGGAAAGGAGACAGAGGACTAATTGACATTCTAAACCTACACAATACACAAATAAAAGCAAGTAGACAATTCTTTTTTTCGAAAACGGAAACTTCTATTCTTCACAAAATTATAATACACAACAACCAACAGTTAACACCCCTAAATTTAACAGATACATCTGAACACAGAAATGAGAAAGTAATCGACGACAAAATTAAGCTTTTAGATTGGACCCAGAAATCTCTACACAGAAGACATCGCCAAGACTTATGCCACATAAATGTCGACAAAAAAGCGTCGATCGCGTGGTTAAAACGAGGCGAACTCTTCCCGGTATACAGGATCAGGTAATTGAAACCAATAGTTACAAATAGTTTATCATAAAGAATTTAAATAATGACACATGTAGGAAATGCAATAGTTCTCCAGAAACGATTCAGCATATAACAGGCGCGTGTGTCAATAACCCAAACAGATTACAAACACAGCTACAGACACGATAGGCACGCCACAATTGTGGCGATAAGTCCCCTCTTTGAGGAGTGGCTTGAGAGGCGCCACGGCGTACTCACCTTCCGCCTGACGCAGGTCCTCACCGGACACGGTTGTTTCGGGAGGTTTCTGTTCCGCGTAAGGCGGGAGGAAACGCCCGGGTGTCACCAATGTGTGGATCGCCCGGAGGACACGGTGGAGCATACGGTGGAGGTCTGCCCGGCTTGGGCGGAGCACCGCCGTGTCCTCACGGAGGCGATCGGCGGCGGCGATCTCTCGCGTCCGGCCCTGGTTCAGGCCATGGTTCGGAGCGAGAGTGCATGGGAGGCCGTCACCTCCTTCTGCGAAGCAGTTATGTTCGCGAAGGAGGAGGCGGAGCGCGCGAGGGAGATGCAAGCTGCACGCCCTCGCGGCCCTAGTCGCCGCAGGAGACGCCCCGGGCGTCGGGAGTCGAGAGCCGACTTCCGGCCACCGTAGGCGCGGGCTTGCGGACGGTGAGCAATGGGCAGCTCGCCGTCCGATAAGGACCAGGCCCGTGTCAACGGCGCGTTGTGTTCCACCCGCGCCTCAAAGAGATGTCAGCACCAACTGACGAGGTCGAAAGACCAATGCCTGCTGGGGTTTCGGGTTTGTCCGAAAGGGATATCGCGGCCCCGGCACACAGGCAACGGAAAGAACATGGGTGGGTTTTAGTCAGTAAAAGTCTGACACACCATCTCGCTCTGCCCAGAGCGGGAGAAGTCATTTGATGATTTCCAACATCAAAAAAAAAAAAAAAAGCTACAGACACGATCAAGTAGCTAACAACATACACCAAAAATTAGCACACCAGTACAAACTTATAGATTCCGTTACACCTTGCTACAAATACAATCCAGAAACTGTATTACAGAACCCTTCAACAAAACTACATTTTGACCGTGCCATTCTTACCGATCGAACAATCCATTTCAATAGACCAGATATTACATTTATAAACAAGATTAACAAAACTGGATATTTAATAGATATTTCTATACCAAACACACTTAACTTGCAGACAACAATAGCAGAGAAACTGAGCAAATACACTGAATTAAAAGATGAAGTAGCTTGACTTTGGCATCTGCAAAAATTACAATAGTACCAATAGTATTGTCTACAACAGGAGTAATACCGAAATTACTTCACCAGTCACTTAATTCTCTTAATTTACCTCAAAATACCTTCCATCTGCTGCAGCAGGCAGCGATAGTGAACACATGCAGACTCGTGAGAAAGTTTCTGCAATGTGAATCAGAAAACCCACATCAAAACACAAATACGCTACCATCTTCTGTGCAATCCTCTGCACGTGACCACACTTAATCCAACTGATAATCACTTGGCTTAGGCCCGTGTTATCAGCTCTTGCCGACTAACCGAGAATATAAAATAAATTTCAAAATAATAATAATAAAAATCCCACCGCCGTATCTCTACGTTGACATCGCGGTGGGGCTTGCGCGCTCTAAGCTCTGGGTCTGTGCCGGTAGATCCTTTAAGAGCCGGTAGAGTTTACTCTACCGGAATAGGTCTAGGATGAGGGGAGCTGTTGGACAGTAGCGACCCCACGGACCCTATCTCCCGGGAGAAATCCATCATCATCTCTTGTTTGCCTTTATTGGCCGACTGGAGTGAACACTGACGAGGAACAGAGCTCCCACCTCATTCTTGCCTTAATTGGCCGGCTTGAGTGGAGATTCGCAAGAGCAAACGTGCTCGGAGGAAGAAAGTATTCCAGTAAGTGCTCGTAGGGATCTTGCCCATCTTCCGGGCTCTGGGATTTTTCTGAAAGCCGTGGAATACCTCTCCACTCTTCTAGCACCTCAGGGCATGTTGCCCCCTTGTCGCTACGTCACTATATGCTAGCGAGTTTTCGGGGGCCCATTATTGAGTGTGTAAGTCACCCCCTGCTATTTTTTTCGTGTTCATATAAAACATTGATCAGGCAAGGGCCATAGTCCTTCCATAGTTCCAGATCACCAGTCAACTTAAGCCACCCAAACCCATTTTTTTTTTTTTTTTTTAAAACGTTGCCCCACACTAAGAATTTCTTCTTGTATCGTGGGTGCGTTTACAAACATAGAAATTCACATACACTAACACCCAGACCCGGAACAACTACTTGCAGATCATACAAATATTTGTTCCGTGCGGGGATCGAACCCGCGACACGTTACGCAGCAGTCGATCGCTCAGCCACTGCGCCAACCGTGTCGTCCAATATCTTTGTTTCCTTATCCTGCCTGCAATAGTCCTATGCCAACCGGGGGTTGTCCTTGGGTGCACTTGCATAGTGGACACAGAGATAATCGTTGGTTGGTGCCTCATTTCATTAAAACGCCTAACGGGCCTCTGTGAGTTAGCTTCGGCCCCTCGGCCTTCCAAAGGTCCGGGACCCCAGGGTCCCAAGAAATGTCAAAGACCAAAAAATTATAATAAGAACATTTATTCAAAAATAAAAATTGGTAAAATACAGTATAAATCTTAGAAATAATGTAGGTATTACAAAGTATGATGCCTGTACTAGGATAAACCTGTATCACAGGCGGCATGAGTTCTTACAATTACTATTTGGACAACTGATTTCTTAAACAATATTTAACATAAGTTTTAAGAATATTGACATAGTTAGTTAATTTATTATGTTATAATCTACTTAAATGTTTTATAAAGGTAAATAATTTGTATACAGGGTGGCAGGGTCATCGACGCGAAGCCGGCTACCATGGATTTAGTACATGATTCTGAACCCCTCTGTGTCGAAATATTTCGTAGGTTATTAAAAAAAAAGAGCTATTTCATAGAAAAGTGCAATACCTACGCGGTCAAAATGTATGGAGCAGCTGTATTTTTTTTCCGCCCAGTCATTTGATGATTTCCCATCCTCAAAAAAAAAAAAGTAGGACAGTGCAGTGGCCAGGGATATTGTTGAGTTAACAACAAGCGATATGACGCACTAGGTGCCCTCATAATCGATGGAGTTAATATATCTGTATTCTGTTATTTTCCTAGCAGGGCATGCAGCGTCTCCCGTTTTGTGATCACTGGGCTTTTTAAAGCGTGTGCAAGTTGCAAATTTCGGAATAGCGGCTTTCTCCGCGCATTCGGACATCGAATGGCCTGCATCACCACAGTGACCACACGTAGTACCTAACCATCTCTCGGCAAGTTTTTGCTGTATGGCCATATTGTTGGCATTTATAACACCTTGTTACCAATGTAAAGTCCCTGACAGGACAAGACGTCCAATTTATAAAAAACCTTGATTGTAGGATTAAGGCTTTACGTATAACGGCTGAAACTTCATCAACGTACTTACAGGTCGTAGCATCTCTCTTCCCCGCACTACACACTGGTGCCGATTCTCTTGTCACAAATGCCTCTAAAATAGACTAAAAATCACCAAAATTTTGTTTATTCCTGTCAAACGACGATTTCCCGTTCTGAAATAGACTAAAGTGACACACCTTAACTATACTTTAGTTTGACAGCACTAAGATGGCACTGAGTTATTAATTTAGTGAAAATGGGAATATTGCTATTCTAAATTTGTCGAGACAGACGACCATGTCCGTCTGTCTGTCTGTCCGCGGCTTAGCTCAGAGACGGTTAGTACTAGAAAGCTGTGCTGCTGATTTGGCATGGGTAGACATATTATCACGCCGACAAAGTGTAAAATAAAATGAAGTTTTATTTTTTTAAGTTACCCTACACGTAAAGTGGGGATGATTTTTGTCTCGTCTATCCCACGGTATGGGGTGTCGTTGGAACGGTCGTTCAAAAATATTATTATAAAAATATATTATATATTGAGGGAGTGGTGTGTGAAAATCATTTTTCAATGAGAGATATTAAGTTACGGGGTAGGGCAAACAAGTACCACGTGGAGTCGCGATTGTCAAATTCGATTTTAGTTGTTGAGTTTTTTTTTGCAGAATAGCTTTAAGATTCTCGGATTCGGAATTTTAGTGATAGTTTAGTTAGTTTGGTCGATGTACAAGAGAATCGGCAGCACTGTATAAAATCTAGGTCAGGGCGTCATATATTTTGTAAACATATCTTTTGTAGGAATGCAATATATCGATCATGAGCGTATACGTCCGACTCGCACTTGGCCGATTTTCGGATGGCTGTGACCACAACCTTTTGTGAGGGCTGGATCCGCACCTGTATGCCAGGCCGGTTTCCGTGGTGGTTGGTTGTTATTTATTGTTGCCAGTTGTTGCCTATGAGAAGTTTATATAATGCTTTGTGTTACGTATTGCATTAATTACTAAGTCACGATGATGACGGGTGCCTTGGTGGTTCTTCGAGTCCTAGTCCCATTCCTTCGCTTCAGTGTCTTTTTCGTTCGTTTCGTAGAAAAGGTCGATCTGGTCGGCCGTGGTTTAGACACTAAAACAAAGTAGACAGGTATATTTAAACAGAACAGGTTAAGTACGTAGGACATAACGTCTTGCATGGTGTGCGTATGAATACACATGTTTTGGAAACATAAATGATCATATCTTAAAGTAACATCACTGTGAAGTTCACCTACTTAATTATTAATGCAGCTCGATCCATAAATTACATGCACTTATTATACACATATTTTTTAGGGTTCCGTAGTAAACAAGGAACCCTTATAGTTTCGCCATGTCCGTCTGTCTGCCTCTCTGTCTGTCCGTCTGTCTGTCCGCGGCCTAGCTCAGAGACGGTTAGTACCAGAAAGCTGTAATTTGGCATATGTATACATATTAATTATGCCGACAAAGTAGTAAAATAAAATCAAGAAAAATATTTGTTTAGGGTACCTCCCCTACACGTAAAGTGGGGATGTTTTTTTTTTCTCAGCTACCTCATGTCGCGGGGTATCGTTAGAAAGGTCGTTCAAATATATTGTGAGTTTGTCAAAACCATTTTTGGATTCAGGAATCCGTTTGCGAAATATTAAGCTTTTAACAAAAAAAAATTGTTAGAGTCAAGTGTCCCCCCCGCCCCTGCCAGCTAAATGGTTGTACTTGGATTTGTGAAAAAAATCACAGCAGTAGTATATATAACGAAATTAAAAGGAAAACTATCAGAGCTAAGCAGGCTGCACAGGTTAACGAGTAATAATCAACCAACTTAAATTTGCAGTTTGAAAAACATGATCTCCCATACATTCCGTATGGGAGAAGATGTTTTTCAACTACACTGTTAAGTTTGTTCTTGGGATAAATTCATCCCAACTACGGAACACTCATTGTGCGTGGTCCTACACGCACTTGGCCGGTTTTTTTAACATCATCCCTATTATTGCACAAATGGTTACCAACAGCGCCCCCTGTGAACGTCACTCAAGCGTCAAAACACCCTTGTAGCAGTGTTTTAATAATTAAAAAAATCAATTTACCGTTAATGGGGATCGGCGTTGTTGACGAAACGTTAACTGCTTCTGTGGTCGTCCAAATGTCATACTCCGGCACCCAGACCCCAATATCGAGTGGCTCGTACCCAAAGTCCGTCTGATAGGTCGGACCCCTATAATCCACTCTTGTCATAGAGAAATCTTCATAGTATGTTCCCTCTTCCCACTTCCAGTCCTGAATTTCTAGGAGACTCATGTTCTTCGGGAATCCCCACGCAAACATCTCGAAGAGGCATTTGTCGGAGAACATAATGAATACGGAAACTTCCAACACTGAACCTGTATCATAAAGTTATAAAGTAAGATGAGACACTCTTCCGGCTCTCGGTACGTTTCATTTAAGATATCATTCCGTTTAATTATTGTATATACTCTGTTAACGTTAAATTCGAATGATATAAGTAAACGATAACGTGTACCATCGCAGAAAGCCATAATTAACCACCGTAAGGACTATTCTTTCTTGCAGCGCTCGGCCGCGATAGAACTCGGGCGATAACAGATGTGGTCATCGTGTTCACAGGATTTTGTTTTCAAACTGGTTAGATATGAGTTTCTTTAATAGTACGTCTCAGGAAACCTGAGGATTCTTTTCATTTTTATATGGGACTCCGACCTATGGTCGGAGTCCCAAACAACGAAAATACCAGGACGAACAACGAAAATACCCGACTTTTTGTACTTACGATATGATCTATTTTTTTTGGCCCAGGGAAATTAGGTTTAAACCCTGCACTAAATCCTAACAGCGATTTTTTTCTTGATTCGTGTTTTCTAACTTAGCTCTTCGAATAATATGAAAAAATTAAACATTTTCCGGGACCGCATCAAAGTAAAAAAAACAAAAACGCGATTTTAAGAATAAAAATTGAGACAAAATAGTTAGATAATGTTTGGTTACTTACATTAAGTAAAAAATTGGTAAAACGAATATATTATTTCAGAAAGAAACATTCATCAGAAAGAAAAAAGAAACTTTTTCGTTCACGGAAATTTTAATTAAATTTAAATTAAATTACAAAAAAAATAAATTGTACTTCAAGCAAAAAGATTAACAGCGGTTTTTTTGTTTGCATTAAATTATCTAATTAAATATTTTAATATGCTATCCAACAAAATTAAATATATTGTACTAGCGCAAAATATTATTAAAAGTTGTTTTGCAATAACTGTTCAGGCAAAAGTGTCATAGAATTAAATTTAGTTGAACTTTTATTTATACTCTATCTCTCTGAAGACAGAATCCAAAAAAACTGCTTTTAACAATTTTGCTTGAAGTACAATAAAAAAAAAATCGTAATAAATTTTCATCGAAATTTCTGTAGACGAAATTGTTAAATTTTTGACCTACCTAAAATTTGGCGTTTTGGCTATTCGCCGGTCTACAGGGATCGACAGGGGGGCGTGTCGCGTTCTTGTTAAACATTTTTGAAATTATCACAGAAATTGTATTGACAAAGCAAGATGGCGGCGTTAGTACCAACTTTAGCCACGCCACTGATGAATACAAATGGTTCACTCCGCATTTTAGGTATGAAGCTACAAGTATGCGGCAGGCTCGTCTTATCGGGCCAATTTAGTGAGCGTAACGTAGTCAGAAGATATAAGAGTTACGGGATAGAAAGAGAGGCAACTTCTAGGTGAATACAACTGTAGGTAATTAGCGCTGTGCGACCTGAATTGCGCTTTATTGTGTCGTAGCAAGAGTCGCTGTTTATTTAAGGCGAAAGCGTCAACGTAGCCCGCGAAATTGAAACTTACGTTTTTTTTTGCAATTTGCGGGTCAGTATCATATTGTATATATTGTTGATCTAAATATGATTTGCGGCCGTATCAAATGTTTATTAATAGAATTATAATCATAAAAATGATCAATACAACTCTCTAAGTTCATATAATCGCATTGAATGACTATTTCATGAAATCATGACATTAGGCGATTGTGCTTACTTATGGAGTTGTATTGCTGATTGTAATGATTATAATTATGTAAAGCCATATTGGTTACGGTCGCGAATCATATTTTAATCAACATAAAACCTCAAACTGACCTGCAACATGTAAAAAACTAAAGAAAATTTGAATTTCGCGGGCTTCCTTAGCACTTCCTTAAATGATTTTGCGGAGTGAACCATCTGTGGCCACGCGCCCTGTCAATGTAATTCAATCGTCGAAAGATATTTTTATCATTTTACAAGAAAAGAGAGACGTACCTCTGTAAAAATGACACGGTGCTTCGAAATTGACCCTTGGACAGTAATGCTTGATCCTCAACTCCGACACCGCCGACGCGTTTACGAGCTCCATAGTCAAACAAGTGTACTCCACTACTTGTACTATTGATATCTGGTAAGTAACATAGTATTTACGTTAGAGCAGCTATCTAATAACGTAACACATTTTCGTAAACGATTACGACTAATCTGTTTCATTTCGACAGTTCAACAACATTCATTGCGTTATTTACATTGTTGAGCAGTTTCTTTTTTCGAACATGAAGCAATGGATTAGCAATCCGACTAAGACGACTCATTTATATTTTCAAAAACCTACGCGATATAGCCGATATGGACACGATGAGACTAGTATACCTTGCCCTGTGCCAGTCTATTCTCTCTTATTGTATCCCTGTATGACCCCATACAGGGATACAATAAGAGAGAATAAGGCACTGATAAAACCGCGGTGTTGGGCCTCGAAAGAGCGCAAAGGGCTTTATTAAAAGTCATGACCCACAAACCTCGTCGATACCCAACACTGACACTATATAAAGACTGCAATTGTCTCTCTGTAAGGAAACTCTTCATCCTACGCATAATACTCAAAAAACATGCCTCTCTTCCACATATTAAAAATAGAACAGTCCGTAGCGGGAAACCCATTTGTAATTATAATCAAATTAATACAAGCTTCGCGACACGCCAATACTCTTTTTTAGCATCCAAATTATACAACAGCTTGAACAAATCAATAAAAATACACACATTAAATCAATTTAACCTAAAAAAAAAAGTTACCTATTACTTGCTAAATTTGACATACGACGAAACTGAAAAATTACTCACCCGCATTACATAACACGTTACCTCCTATTACAGCTCACATAACACCGCCACATACACTCACACAAATATACACCCCCTCACAAACGCACAAACTCACACATACACGAACACTCACACACACCTATGGCAACACCTCTTTTTCATACACCTCTCATTTATATTCATTTCGTTACCTAGTAGATAACCCTTTTACATTTACTTTTGTTACATCTTTGTTGCATATTTTTTATTGTTTACCTAACTGCTTAGCATTGTAACGGCTGACAAGACCCCAAGAAGGAATCACTGGCTCTGAAGATACAGGTTATGCCTAGTTTCGGAGTCAGGGTTACAACACTTTATTTGCCAAACTTAAGCCCTAGCTACAGTACTCAATGTAATTTGCAATGTCCAATCTCCTTTTTTTTGTTTTTTTAAGTCACTGCGATGTATACCTTAGATTAAGGAAGACCATCTGTAATAAGGGTTGTGAATAAACATTTATTATTATTATTATTATTATCTACTTATTTCAAAACTATTCAGATTCTGATTGATCGTGTATTACGCAATTAGGGTACTGGTTCATAAGGACATCAATAGAAACTTTAACATTCAATACGGCCGATGTATCATGGCCGGTCTAAACATATGTATGCTCTCTGAAACATCGCGCCACACGCTCGCCTCACGTCACCATTTGGTTCCTAAAATTGTTATTTGCCTTGCGCGCAAACTTCGGAGCGGCCATGATTCGTCGGCCGTATTGTACTCGTACCCTTTCTTTTAATTTTTTGGAAATCTTAAGTAATTGCCATAGCTGTAGGTAAGATTTTTCGAAAATACTTAGGTACTAATATTGGTGCCGATTCTCTTGTCACAAATGTCCCAAAACTAGACTAAAAATCACAAAAATTTTGTTTACTCCTGTCAAACAACGATTTCCCATTCTG
Organism: Agrochola lota; assembly: GCA_947364205.1. NCBI lineage: Eukaryota > Metazoa > Arthropoda > Insecta > Lepidoptera > Noctuidae > Agrochola > Agrochola lota. The sequence continues at coordinate 17,918,715 of OX376240.1, forward strand.
AAATAGACTAAAGTGACACAACTTAACTATATTTTAGTTTGACAGCACTAAGATAGTACTGAGTTTTTAATTTAGTGAAAATGGCAATTTTGCTATTCAGAGTTTGACGTTTTCCACCTAAAATTTTGATCGTAAAAACCAAACCAGACTAAACCTGACAATTTTTAATCGCGATTAAATAGGTGTGGGATAAAATAAGTTGTCAAGAACTAAAACTCACACCAACATCTCGACTTCACGTGCAAAAACAGTACTGTATTTTTTTTTTCTTTTGCTTATATCTCGAAAATAGTGCGTACTATCGCAAAAATAATAACAATTTCTATTAACCCCTAAAACTCAACATGTAGGTAATCTTTTTCATATTTTCCATGCAAAAAGTGAAAAATTCCATATGAAACACGTCGAGGCTGCGACCCCTGCGCGCCTCTGGCTCTAAAAAGAAACACGGGTTAGGGCAAACCATGAATACCACGTGGATTCACGACTGTCAAATTCGATTTTAGTTGTGTCAAAATAATTTTCAATTTAGTGAATTTTATTTGCAGAATAGCTCTAAGATTCTCATAGTCAAAAGTAAGGAATTTTATTTATTTATTTATTTATGTTATTATTTATGTACACACAGTAAAATACATACAGATACGACATAATAGATTAGGTAGGTTGTTTTTTTTTTTTTTTTTTTGTGATAGTTATGTTAGTTTACTTCGGTGAACAAGAGAATCGGCACCATTATAAAGAGAAAAATATTGATGTTTTTTATGTTTGTTTGTTAAGATTTCACGCTGAAACGTTGGAACCGATTTGGATAAAATTTGGCACATGGCTAGACCAAAGTAGACCTGGGTTAGGGCGGATACTTTTTATCCCGTTATTCTCACGGGATCGAGACTTATGCGGAGCGCACCTAATCATTTTTTGAGGTCCGTAACTATTGGTACGACCTCAAAAACTAACTATTAATTTGTAGGTACTAACATTGTAGGCCAGGAACTGATACCGAGTGTTGTCGGTTCGCAATACAATCGATTCTCTGAAAATCAAGTTCTTCTTTTCTTCAGGATCGCACGCGCCGAATTTCTGGTATGTATTGCTAGCTGAAATATACATTAACACATTGAGGAGTACATTCAAATAGCCGCCACAAGTCATACTTCAATAGACAGGCAAGGAAACGGTTTGTTTAGCAAATTGACAACCAACTTAGATTGGCCTGCTCCATGACCTATCCTTGAGATTTTCGTCAATGTACGAAGACTTTGACGAGTTTAAGAACTGTTGTTACTTTTCTTTCTGACGCTTATAATGATCAAGTCGAATTAAATGCTAGAAATGATAAGTCTATTACTGAATTCCTCAAGAATAACGCCGCGATGAGCGCTTAAGTACATTCGAGAGTAAATTGCAGCAAATTGATCAATTAGCACGTGAGAGCAATATCGAGATACACGTACGTTTCTGAACACAAAACCGAAAACCTGTTAACGGTCGTAAAACGGTTGGGGTACAGTTGTGGGAACTGAACTTCAAAAAAAATTAAAATTGTTTTCACCGTTTTGAGAGCAGTGATGATGAAATTGAAATCCTGGGCCCATTACCTGGGCCCATTACCTGGGCCCATTACCTGGGCCCATTACCTGGGCCCATTACCTGGGCCCATTACCTGGGCCACTACTGCCGTCGCGACTTGAGTAAACAACGAGATTCATAGATGGGCGCTCTGTGAATCTCTTCCTATTCGAAAAGTCAAATAGGACGAGATTCACAGACCGCCCATCTATAGCAAAGGCTAAGCAAAGTTATCGGTTCATACGAATAGTGGTTTCATGTAAATATTATTCGCTTAACCCCTCGGCCACGAGCTACACGCTCCAGCGACACGCGTCTTGCGTCAGCGACTGCGGAAAAAACAAATGAAAGAACTTGTTTAGTTCATTCCACTAGTCACCGCGACGCGATCTGCGGAGCGACAGATGGAAACAGGTGACGCGCGCGCTTTTCGCCAGTCGTGTCGCAACTTGCATCCCTGGAGACTGTGTCCTGTGAACGGCGCTTAAGAAAATTATGTCCGTGAATCTCGCCCAAAGTGTTGGTCAATACTCACCGCGCAGTACGTATTTCTGTTTGGATATCTTGGAGATGGTGACCCTGTTGAACTGAGCCAGGCTATTCTCCACCCAAGGGTAGTAGCTCATCATGTCCAGGAAGCGAGAGGGCGCGCTGCAGCCGGGGCCGCGCACGCCCAGTCCCAACTGCGGGAAAGACAAGGTCACAGCTCTCATTGCGGAACTGGTTTGTTTTTTACCTTTCTTAGTTATTTGTCTTGTGGATGTATGGCGCCACAGTACAGCGGACAGCGCCATCTAACAATTTGATTCGTTAACGAATAATCATGTGATCGGAAATGCAAAAGAGGCAAAGAGCCCTACCCTTGGACATGATCGTCGGTGGAGGGGATCCAGCTAGTACTGGCGATGGCGGAGAGATCGAGTGTTGCGACAGTCTATAGTCGACAGTCGAACGCACGTGTTTGTTTCTTTTAATCGCTAATTTATTAAAGTAACTTTAAATTCGAACTATCTATTCGTTCGAGTACCCACGGCAGTGCCCACGCAGTCCCAGCGATCACCACTTTGCCCACCGCCGTCCAACATGCAACACGCATACTTAATTACTTACTTACTCCACGCACGCAGCTTCTATTTTACTCGAAGAATTGTTTTTTATTGTTTTAGTATGACCACAATAGAAACGGGTTTTGTCGACGGAAGAATAGACAAAGTGACAGATAAACAATCACAATCTGTCCTATTGCAGAAAAAGACGATAAAAACACATAATATTAGCACTGCAACATCGCAAATACAGACACGAAAAATGGTTGCTAACTTGCAAATGTTGCAATGGCATGAGTTTGTAGTTACTTATTCCCTTGACCTTTTACAGGGTTTAGATTCTAAATTGAAGTTTACATAGAGAACTCGTCATTATTTCGAAACGTAATTTAGGTAGGTGTCACGAGATTTTTTCACTAGACGTCACTAGACGTCGGCTACGTCACACTCACCAGTTGCCAGCGTCCCCACACGTCGCGCGTTACCAGCGCGGATCCCGCGCCCCACACGCACACGCCATCAGATTGCGTCGCAACAGCGCACGCTACGTACGGCGGACGCATCTTACGACTGTATAGCTGGAAATTAACACGACATGGATTTGTAGTATACAGACAGGCACAGACTTATTTTTAATATTTGTAAGGTCCGTACACGGCGTCGGGCAAGCGACACGCGCATACCTGTTCCATTTGTCGCTCTACAAGTCGCGTCGCGGTGACTCGGGACATGCTCTAAACAACTTCTTTCATTTGTTTTCTCCGCAGTCGCTGTCGCAAGACGCGTGTCGCTCGGGCGTGTCGCTTGAGCGTGTAACTCATGGCCGCAGGGTAAGGGGTAAGGTTTTATTTGGTGAAGCCACGCAGACGCGGATACAATAACCGATAGGAGAGAACTGCACCCGTACTTCCCCTGGCCTTCGACTAGAGTGAGTCTAAAAGTCCAGTTTAGACAAACATAGCTGACTGCCCCAGAAGGAGGATAATGTTTTTCGAGATTATGAATGTATGGTATGTATATATGTCTATTTCTTTGGCACATGCTATAGCCTAAACGGCTTGAGGGATTTTAACATATGAGGTGTCGTTAGATTCGTATTAATTGTGGGAGTGGCATCTTTATGCTTATCCTGTCCTTATCATTTCCTAATCCTTATCCTTACATATTATAAAACAAAGTCCGTCCCCCGCCCACCGCCCCAATGTCTATCTATATAACTGTCTGTCTGAACGCAATAAACTCAAACACCGAACGGATTTTTTAAACGGTTCTATATTGATGAAGATCTCGGAAAAATCTGGCGTGCGCCGCGTAAACCGTAAAATATACATAAAATTTAAGTTCTACATGATTGTTCATCTTAAAAAGTTCAACAAAAGAGTCCGCGATGGCATATGTCTATCTTCTAAGGATGACCCACACTAACCATTACTATCTTTCAATTTTTTTTCGACGAAACCAGTTTTTTTTTACAAAACGACAGCACGCACAATTTTTTTACTTGGCGCACGTTTAAAACAGATTACGCTGTAATTATTGAACTCAATTAATTTTAGAAGAGATATTCTTGCTGCGGTAGCGCGTACAAGAACCATACAGATTAGAGTGGGCCAGTTCAGTCAGTTCACGCATTTGTCAGTAGCCGTGTAGCTCAAATAAACACCCTTAAAAAAAATAACCTGTCCCTCCCCCTTAACATAAATAACATAATTTATGGACGGCCCTTAATTGGCAATGACCACACCACGACATGGTTTTCGTATAAAGCTCGTGCAAAAGAAAACTTTGAAGAAGTAGAACAATTACCGGTGTCACGTCGCAACAGTCGGCACGAGGCTTAAGCCATCACTGGCACGAGAAATGAAAGTGAACTCACATTGGCGGCCATATAGAAGTCCCTGCACATTTTTCCAGGGATATGCATCACATTGATCACTTCTTTTTCCAAGACGTCCACCTCTGAAAGTATTTTATTCATTTATTTTCCTCTAACAACTATCGTTACATAGGTACTCGTATGTTAGACCTAGGTAGTTCGATAGTGTGGCTATCAATGAGGCTATACCTAAAGCTATCAATGAGGCTAATCATAAGGGTCGTAGCCTGTAAGGTGTAACCTTCCTCAAAAATAGAGCTATCAAATACAAAAAAAACTTTTTCAAATCTGACTGGTAGTTCCAGAAATTAGCACGTTCAAACAAAAAAGGAAACAAACTCTTCAGCTTTACTATATTAGTCCTTATCCTTGCTTATTATAAAACGAAGTACCCCCTCGCCTCTGTCTGTCTGTCTGAACGCGATAAACTCATAAACTACCGAACGGATTTTCAAACGGTTTTTTTCATCAATGGACGAAATGATTCATGAGGAAGGTTTTGGAGTATAATTCGTCCGGTTTTGTGAAAATTGGCTGAAATATGACGACTATTGTTGAAGATGTCGGAAACAATCATGCCGACTGGGGCGACTGAGAGCTTCACTGGCTTGCGCCGCGTAAACCGTTAGAGATACATAAAATTTATGTTCTACAGGTAAAACACCAAACATCTTAAAAGTTCATCAAAAAAGTCCGCGATAGCATATACTTCTACTATATCATATCTATCTTCTACTATGACATATCTTCTAAGGATAACACAGTAACCATTATAATTTATTATCTTACAGAATTTGATAAAAAACTCATTGTTATTTCTGAAGCTATTTGGACCGGTATCATATTAATCCTTATCCAATATAATATGTTACCATTTAAATTGGACATTTGATTTAGATTAAAATATTATGCCTTGACATGATATCATTTAATTAATAGATATCATAGATTCAAAATTACGCGTATCAAAATAATTATGGTTGACGGCAATGCGGGCGCAGCGTTAGCAGTCAATGACCTTTTCCTCGGCAATTAAGTATGTGATCCCGGTAGTACGTTCTCGTGGGATATTTTCCGATATGCCCGCGGGCGAAGCCGCGGTCAAAAGCTAGTACATATGTTAGTGTAGATAGATATAAATATCAAATATATTTAAAACGAAATATGTTCATTATGATATTATTAATATCTACAATTTTTTTTTTTATTTTTTTTTATTGTATATTAATTAAGAAATAAAATAAAATATAAACAGAAACATCACAAAAACCTCAATAGGTTTGTCCGGATGTTGAAACACTTTTAAGCGATCTTAATACTAACGAAATATATAATTTATGGTAAAAAACATAGTTTATAAGACATTGTGAGGTAGTTTATAATAATAACTAAAAAGGCACAAAAACGACGACGGTGCGGGTCAGACAGCCCGTCGATGCTAATTACAAATTGAATGAAATTTAAACAGGATGATGCATTTTCAAAGAGAATCAAAGAATTTTTTGTATTTATTTTTATAATTATTATTTGTTATTTGCGATTGAATTTTTGTTGGAACATCATTAATTAGAGTAGGTATTAAATAAGCATTAGTTCGTTTCCCGTAATAGTTGTTACAACAAATTAAATAATGGATGACATTCTGCGAGGACAAAGTAAGAAACAAAATATAACATGTTTACCTTCTTTCATTTTGATGACGTAGAATACTGGATTTCTTAAAATGTCCGGAGGGGGACACACAGGTTTGATGTTTACTGGAAATTGTGACAAAGTCTTAACAAAAAAAAACTTTAAAAAATATTTTACTAAAATGCTGTGGATGTGGTGGACGGGTGTGAATGATAAGATGGTGATTGCCTCGTAAGGAGATCCCAGCCTACGGTGCTCAAACTTGGTCCCTGACCGAGTCTCAAAAGTTTTCTCAAACTCAAGGTTTGCCAAAGGGCGATGAAACGTAGCATATTGGATATTAACCACATTCGAATAGTTAGAACACATTCCACAAAAAAACCCACGATGCGTGCCTGTGACGTAAGTACATCAGATGCATACGCGTCGCCCGCTCGAGAGATTTCGGTAGACTGGCTACCGCCCGGGCGGCGGCGCGGGCGGAGCGGGCGGCCCGCGGCAGTCAACAAAAGATATGGGCGGAACGATACTTCACGCGGTTGCATGTCACTGGCTTAATTTATTTGAATTTCGGCCCGCATTGGCCGGACATCCATGTAGTCCACGCGGACTCCTCATAACTCTTTTGAATGCCATATCGCTACCGCGATGAATACTTTGATGTTACGGTTAATGTTTGAACACGTTTGAGCAACATACGACTAATTTGAGAACGCCTAGTTCAGTTTGTTTTACTAACATATTTGATGCTATAGAATGGTAGTAGACCATGGTCTGAACAACGTTTGTTCTAGTATAATTTATTTTTAATAGATCTCAGCATCGCGCGTTCCTATTTCCGAAGGTAAACGATGATTGTCGAAGCGTATACTTTTCCTTGGAGATCTTTACTTGAATCATCGACGGGAGGAAGAAGCAGCCACTCACTATCCCTGACGGGCTGAGCTGCACCAACGCGAACGTGTTGTTCGACTCGCCGTACACCGGGTGTATCACATAGCTGCTGAGAGAAAAAATGGAGCTATACGTCCTGTATAGCTCCATCTCATTCCGTAATGGAGTAAGATTAATATAATACAGATGAAGCAGCCACTCACTATCTCTGACGGGGGAGCTGAGTTGCACTAACGCGACCGTGTTGTACGTCTCGCCGTACTCCGGGTGTATCACATAGTTGCGCACGCGGCGCCCCGGACGGTTCCACCCCTCGCCGAGTAGAACGCGAGAGTTCTTTCTACAAATAAAGAAAGAAGGGAAAGTATTTTTCTCAAACATCCTTATTTTGATTATTTTGACAAACTTCTTCGAGATAAATTGAAAACTCGTACTACTCATCGAATACCTTCATGCGAGCGCCCGGCCGGCAATGTTTGTATGAAAATCCATATCTGTCGAGTTTAGCGGCCGAATAAATTACTATGAAAACTCATAGCTGTCGTGTTATTTAAAAATGGAACGAAATTTATACTTAAAAAAACCGGCCAAGTGCGTGTCGGACCACGCACAATGAAGGGTTCTGTAGTTGGGATGAATTTATCCCAAGAACAAACTTAATATTGTAGTTGAAAAACATTTTCTCTCATACGGAATGTATGGGAGATCATGTTTACATATCAAACTGCAAATTTAAATTGGTCGATTATTACTCGTTAACATTTAGAACCTACTTCGGTGTGATCGTTTTCCTTTTCGTTATATATACTACTGCTGTGAATTTTTTCACAAATCCAAGTACAATTTAGCAGCAATTTAGCTGACAGGGGGGGACACACTTGCCTCTAACAAAAATTTGCACTTTAAAGCTTAATATTTCGCAAACGGAACCCCGAATTTCACATACCCGCAATATTTTTGAACGACCTTTCCAACGATAATAACCATGGGATAGGCGAGAAAAAAAAAACATCCCCAATTTACATGTTGCGGAAGTAAGTACCTACCCTAATTTTTATTTTATTTTTATTCTCTTTTATTTATTTATACTATATACTTTACTTGTACACCAGAAAATACATAGTAAATAATAAATTTAACACTACAAAACATACACTGGGCGGCCTTATCGCTTTCTGCGATCTCTTCCAGGCAACCTTGATTTTACCACTTTGTCGGCATTATTAATATGTATACCCATGCCAAATTACAACTTTCTAGTTCTAACCGTCTCTGAACTAAGCCCGGCGGCGCGGCGGCTCAGTCCACATGGATACGCGGCGCGGCGACGGAATCGTGTCTCCGAGCACTTAGGCTCTATTCACGGCCTCGCGTGATGTGACTTGCGACGCGTCTTGCGTCAAGCGACACGCGTGCGCGTCACCAGTCTCCGTCCGTCTTCCATAAGTCACGTCACTCGTGGCATGCTCTAAACAACTTCTTTCATTAGTTTTATCCGGGATCGCCAAAGCGTGTAGCTGTGGCCACGCATTTGATGCCCGAGCCTGAGTCGCACGTCGGCGATTTTTTTATTATTTTAGTTTTGCAACGTTGCTCAGATACTTACCGGAAGTTAGTCTTAGGCATGGGTCCTATGTCTGCTGCGGCGGCGATAACGAACTCCTTCTGTATCAAAACTACCGTCGTTACAGAACGGCTGTCTCCTTCCATGCCGTCTGAAAAAATACAATAATTAACTTCACACTAAAACCTACCGAAAACGCGACCAGAAAAAAAAAAAATAATTAAGCCCGAAACGGAACGCATATAGTGTAGTTATAGCTCGTATTTCAAGTAACTTTAAAATTCAAATTCATTTATTTCACGAACACAGGGTACATACAGAAGGTGTACATACAAAAGATCCGAGCTGTGTTCCGCCAAAAGGCATACAAAATATCAAAGGTTTTTATAAAATACATTTTAGAAAATCAAAAGTCGGTAGGTACAATCACTAAAAATGTCAAATTAAATAAAGTAAAAAGAACCAAAAAATACAAAATAAAAAAATTATGTCATTAATTCATTGATACAACATAACTACTAACGTAAGGACTAGACCGAAGAAACTTAAGCATTTATTCTAAAAGTGGGCAACGTCAAAAATAGATGTCAAATATTTCACTGTTTTGATTAATTTGGCAATATTACTTTATGGAAATAAGAAATGTGGCTAACGCTAACTAGAATATTAATAATGAATTGCAATTAAAACATTGAATTTGATGTTGTAACCGTTTTAGGCTTCCAAATACTTTTTTTAGATCTACAACTAAATACACGTACATGTACCTGTTACGTGTTACGATATTAATGATTGCATTTCATAATCAATATTCTAGTTCGTTAGTTAGCCACATTTCATATTTCCATACAGTAATATTGCCAAAACAAAACAGGTAAATATTTGACAGCTATTTGCGACGTTGCCAACTTTTAAGAACTTGTAAGGTACGTAACTAAAAGTCGAAATTAGAGTCGAGAAAATCTGTTTTTTTTTTCATGTGTTTTGTTATCGAAACCCATTACTGTGTAGTTTTGCTTGCTGATTTAATTTGACTCTGAAGAGATGAAGCCATGTGGGGTGAACAGCACCATCCCTCTTTCCTATTGGGCAGTTTCGAAGGCAAGGAGTTGTAACTCACAATAAGTGTAAAAGAGTATGCCGACCCAGGGATACTGTGACGGCTCGACGTCTCCCTCTGCCACGTCTAATGCGTGGTCTATTCCGCAATCGATGACGTCCATTTGTACTGATAATGTTTTGCTTGCTGGAACAAAGCAGAGTGACCGAAAGGTTAGGCTCCCGCAGGAGACAACTGGCTCTACAGTCTATTTAAACGAATATCAACTTTATGCCTTTATGTTTATTTCAGAATGAATAGTAGGTACTAATAGTAGGCTACTATCGAAAAAAGTGTAAAAACGATTGAAGTTATATTGCAACCTGACCTTTATTATGTGGGTGATAGAAGTGCGAACTTAAAGTACGCGGTTTTTAAGTTCGCCAACTTACTCGGCTCGCCATCGATGACACACGTGAAGCTTGCTCACACTTTATCGCGATGTTGTCTAATTTTCAGAACCATACTAAACTAACATTACAAAATGGCGGCTCGCGAGCCGCCATTTGCGAGTCGCGAGTGGCAGACGTACGAAACTACGAACCAAGGCAGGCTATGTATGACCAAAATTTCAAACCTGTTGGATCGGCGACGAACTTACTCAGCGGTTTTAAAGTACGCGTACTTAGTATGACACACGGGCGAGAATGGTCGCCGAGTCATACGCATACTTGCTCGTGCGTCTATCACCCCTTTTAGTGTTTTTTTTTTTCAAAAAAACACATACGCAATCGCAAATGCAGTATATTTTTAATCGGCAACGATTGCGAACGGCTTTGAGTCGGTAGGTAGATAATAATATAATCCCTCGTACTTCCGGGTTTTGTTTTTGCGTACTTTTTTGAACGCAGTGCTTTTTGAACCACCGAGAATTGAAAATCCAACAGTGTGAATTTTTGACGCGCTGGGATGCACTGTTGGATTCTCAATGCTCGGCTCAATACCGAGAGTTGAAAATTCATTGCGCCATAAAGAATCATCGCAAAAAAAATCGTCCTGGGCTAACAGATTGGCTTTGACCATACACATGACATGTGTTTTTTTTAATATGTAAGTATTTAAATTTCGAAGAAATAAGCAAAGCAAAATACCATACCGCCAACTGCCTTAACTACGCCTGGCGTCCTATGTTTGCCTATAATGAAAAAGATCTTTTTTTTATTTTACTAGTATGGCAATCGAAACTGAGAACTCAAAGTTTCGATTCGAAACATACGACGCCAGGCGAAATTAGGGCAGTTGACCGGTAGAAGTATTTCAGAGTTTTCATGTTTTTCATACCTATTTTAATTCGAGGGTCTCTGATAATGTAGACTAACATAGGTATAGTGGGCTGCAGAGAAACCTCACCCCCTAGCAATGAAAAAAAACAATGAAAGGGGCTGAGGTTTCTCTGGAGCCAGGGCCAGATTTAAGGCAGGGCAACAGAGACCATGGCCCCGGGCCTCCACAATTAGATATTTTTTGATAAAAATAAAAGTTTAATTGGTACAATACGCTAAATTTACCTTTTTGATTAAAAACGATTATCAAAAAGATATAAGGAAATCTATTAGCAAATACTCGAAAATTCAGAGCTACATTTCCAAATGTTGAAATTACGTTGAGAATGTACTTGGTGTTGATGGCGTCGAACTGCAATGGAGAATGCTCATTTTCGAAGATGAAATTTAAAAATATTACTTCGGACTACAATGACACAGAACCGCCTATGAAAGTTATCCCTACTTAGTATTGAAAGTGATTTACTCCGAGAACTGGATTTCACCGAAATTATCAATGATTTTTCCACGAAAAAAGCTAGCAAAGTTCCATTCCCCTACCACTTTTCTTTTGAATATTTTTGGTACATATTATGTATAAATGATTGAAAACTGATCTGGTCCAAAAACAAAATCGATGCCTCCACTTCTTGCTTGCGACAGAGCTTCCGCATCTTTAAATCCGGCCCTGTCTGGAGCCCACTGTACCTATATTATTTATTCGGGATTTATTTGCAAAAGCTAAAATATTACCAGGGAAACGGTTTCAATGTAGGTAGGAGTTATAGTCCAGCCGTCGAGAAAATGCGTTCATACATTTTCATACATTTCTGTAGTATAAAACAGACAGGTGTTGGCACCTGTCAGTTTTATACTACAGAAATGTATGGAAATGTATGAAATGTGTTTTGGGAATTTGATCCTTATTACTACCAGAAATTGTCCAACTGACAGATTCTCTCGGCGGCCAGACTGTACCTACATCAATTTTCTTTAAGGGATCGTAGGGTACCTCATGAAAATTACACGACGTATTCGTCGAACTTGTACCTAGAGTACACCTACATTTCGTAGTTATGTTTAATTACAATTCTGTGGTATAGGTCCCATGTAATAGGGGCGAGCCTATTCCCAACAACTGGGCACAAATCCAGATTCCTGGCTACTGAGAGATTGCAAATGGAAAAACCCAATAACACTTTATCCGACACTGGAATCGATCCCAGGACCTCATGCTCACCAGTAGCGCTTGCGTCCACTAGACTAACGAGGTAGGTAAAATAAGAAAATAATATTTCATACCTTGCAGCAAAATTATTAATGTTACAAACATTTTAATCTAACTGCGTCACTGTAGGCACTCACAGTCACTCACTATAAGCGAATGTTCGCCATTACTCACCACATCACCTTTTATAATGCTCTATGTTGTTGTTATTAGCAACGAAATCCGTTATTTGTTTATTATTTTAACTATTCCAACGGACATAATAAGAATGACAGCCTAGACTAGGTAGGTATGTCAGTGTCTGGCTTGCCTGCCCTATGTTCAAGTCACAACAATAAATAGTCCGTGGTAAATAGTAAACAGAGTGGAAACGTTACGTTTACGAAGTCCGAAGCGGAGACGAGAAGAGATGTTTTTCACCGAAGCTGTGCGGAGATGCGTACTGGCTAGACTGGAGCGGAGATGTGTGCTGCTAGAGCGGAACTGAGCTGCGTGCGGTGAGCGTTAGAATGTTGACCTCTCACTGCACGCCGCTCACATCTCTTCTCGTCTCCGCCGCGCGCCGTCATCGCCAGCTTGCGAGGCACAGCTCACATCTCCGCTTCGATCGCGACATACATTATGATACATCTCCGTTCAGTGATATACACAGAAGCTGAGTGGAGACGAGATGTGTGAATAACGAAATTATATTGGTTTAAAACATATCTCCTCCCATCTCCCCTTTGATGACTACTTTTTACCTACATATGTATGCCTCTCCGAGAGCATGGCATCGCCGCAACAATAGCGGTTAGAGACGACAGTACTAACAACTTCTGCCACGGACCGCCATTCAAAACTGACTCAGTTTCTATACGTAACTAGCATTTGCCCGCGGCTTCGCCCGCGTGGAGGTCAGAATTTCTAGACTCGGAAGCCATAAGCACTTAAGTAAAAATCTTTAAGATTTGACTTAAGTGCTTATGGCTTCCGAGTCTAGATTTATCCCACGGAAACGTACTACCGTAACGAGCACGCCAGTAAAGATCCCATTTGGCATGTTTTTTTCCGACATCTTCAAGAATCCAAGTCATATTTCAACAACCTGAACCTTCCTCATGAATCACTCCGTCCATCCGACGCGATTCCGTGCTCCGTGCAAAAAACCGACGAAAAATGACATATTTGTCGGTTTTTTCTACACTGAGGCGTCTAGAATCATTTACTGAATCCATGGTAAAAGCTAGTGTCGCGAATTTCATGATGTCCTGTCCACCGTGTGGCTTCGACCACCACATTCATTCATTCATCTAAGGTGGGACCTGGAGTTGGGTTTGAAACGTGCCGCCTCGCTAGAAAGAATGTGAGTCTTTTTGGGAGTTCTAGAGGGTCTCCTGAACCCTCCACAATTATTATTTTTGGTTAGGAACGTATTATTATCGGCTCCACTGTACTTTATGGACCACGGGACGCGGAGCTTGGAGCGTCGGAATTGGGGCACCCCGACTCGGACAGGTTAGGTTCAAAGGAGATGATGGGGGCTCGGGTGAGCTAGCAAAGTGAGCGAACGAGCTCCCGTCATCTCCATTGTGTTAGGTTCCTTTAAATCTTGCAGACAGAAATAGGAGCCTTACTTCAAAAATTTTATATTATCTCATTGTTTTTTTTTCGGGTTCCGTACCTCAAAAAGAAAAAACGGAACCCTTATAGGATCGCTCATGTGTCTGTCTATCTGTCTGTCCGTTTGTCACAGCCAATTTGCTCCGAACTTAACGGTCCGATTAAGTTGAAATTTGGTAGGTACACATATCAATTTCTGTGACCCAAACACGGACGTGTAACGAAAATAAATGATTTTTGAAAAGGGGGGTCACTTTTCGGGGTAAATTGAAAAAATGTTTTGCAAACTGTACTGTGCTGTGTGATATATGAAATGAAAGGGCTTGTTGAGAGTATTTCAAATACTTACGTTTTTTTTTTAAATTTATTTTAAAATAAATACTTTTAAAGATATTTAAGAAAATAGATTAAAATTTATTATTAGAACATTTGCAGTTGGAATGTATGGGAGAACATGTTTTTCAACTACATTATAGGTTTCTCCTTGGGATAAATTCATCCCAACTACGGAACCCTTCATACGCACAATGAAGGGTTCCGTAGTTGGGATGAATTTCCGTAATGGTCTAACACGCTCATGGCCGGATTTTTTTAACTCTTTGACTTTGGCCTTCGAGACGTTTGACAGTGACCTTGAAAATGTATCTCCTGTGAACTGGTGGATGGGGGGATGACTTGCCCTCTTCCGTTCTCCTCACTTCCACCTCCCTCTACATTTAATTTCTCATAATTTTCTATGAGATTTGTCATATTAAAAAAATCTCAAAAAATTAAACTAGTATCTCCGGCGGGGGAGTGGGGCATTTACAAACCCTTCCCCCTTCTCCTCAAACAATATTAAAACAACTAAAAAGAGTACCATCGAATCGAAAAAAAGAAGAACGAAAAAAAAATGTTAGTAGTTAGGTTACCGTCCTCCTTTTTTTGAAGTCGGTTATAAAAACATTAAAAACTATTTTATTCGAAAATATTTATTAAAACATAACTTACAACTAATTGACTTGCACAAACATACACCTTGATATTTCTATGAGCTACGTACTTCTCATGCCCGTTACCTTCCTGTACGCGCTAAAATGTTCTAGGTACTGGTAAATAGTGTCTATCGGCGTGTAGATCTCGTTCATCCTGCTGTGGAGATGCTGTGTTGGATGCACAGGAACTGAGGGTCCCAGCAGACCTTGTATGAACTCCCGTAGTAGACCCCACACCGCGCTTGGTGTTACACATGGACGATATTCCACCTTTAAAAAGAAATGGTTTTGAAATAAAATGCAATTTTTATTTTTATTTTGTACACAATCTCTCACAAGAGTGATCGTTTAATAAAAAACCGGCCAAGTGCGTGTCGGACCACGCACAATTAAGAGTACCGTAGTTGGGATGAAGTTATCCCAAAAACAAACTTAACATTGTAGTTGAAAAACATGTTCTCCTATACGTCACGGTCAAATTCTCCAATTGCAAATATTTTGAAATACCAAAAAATAAAATTTTTGTGTGATAAAACTACAAATTAACTATTTTCGGATTCCTTTAAATATGCTGTGAGACCATGCTTCCTGCCAAATTTCATGAGTCTAGGTCAAAGGGAAGTACGCTGTAGGTTTTGATTTATTTGCGAGTATTAAAATATGTCGCATAAATCGCCGTATTTTTTTATTGCGTTGACTTAGACAACTGGATTTTTTTAACGTATTTTATATTAATTTCAACTTGATACCTCAATGCGTTCCTGAGAAAAACGGTCCTGATAGACTGACGGACGGACAACGAAGTGATCCTATAAGGCGCTGGACATACACAACTGGCGAGGGGTGCGGGCGTGGCGAGGGGCGGGGGCGTGGCGACGGTGCGGCGCGGCTGTTGTGTGTTGTTTCGCGAAACGTCGTTCCTATAGGTTTTGTATGGAATATGAAACGGGCCGCCTAACGGCCGCGCCACACCGTCGTCGCGCTCACGCCACTCTCCATTTATGTATGTCCCGCGCCTAAGGGTTCTGGTTTTTCCTTTTGAGGTAAGAAACCCTAACAACCTTATAACTTAGAGCGTTAATTCTAAAAGTTCCAACGCCGCAAATAGCTGTCAAATATTTCCACCTGTTTTTATTAAATTGTCAATATTACATAGTAGAAATGTATGGAAATATGAAATATGGGTAACTAGTGATCTACTATATTAATTATGAATTGCAACGATATTAATTATTGCATTTCATAATCAATATTTTAGTTAGCCTTATTTCATATTTCCATACAGTAATCCTGCCAAATTAATCAAACCAGCGAAATATTTGTCATCTATTTGCGACGTTGCCCACTTTCAGAATGCACGCTCTTAATACTCTTTAGCCAAAAACTTATTTCTTTTATTTCTCACTTTTCACTTAGAGTGGACACTTGGGAGTGGCCGGGTTTTGATATTTAACTGCACAATAATAGAGAGCTATTTTTGAGGTAAGAAACTGTGGAACCAGTCTCCCACTGTTACCACCAACAGGGATGATGACAACATTTTTCTTTAGTCCCTCTTTGAGATTATAAAACAATATTGGTCACGTATTTTTTTCTTTTTTTACGTAATCTAAAGATTACGGCGATACATTGAGGTAAAATGTGCCATGACGTCACGAGTATGTAGATTTTATACATACTAGTGACGTAGCGACCCCCACTCCCCAACTTAAAATGCGTTTTATGTAAGTAATTTTTTATTAATATGATAAAGCAAAAAATATGTGTCTAATATTTTTTTTTTTATCTGACTGACGGACTAATTAGAATTTAATTTTATTTACCCAGGCATGTCCAATATTTTTTTTGTCGTTATCCCTGTTATGAAAAAGATTCACAGAACTCATGGAACCCATGGGCCTTCCGGCGCACTGATAATTACTTTATTTCACAAAGGCACTTAATTGTACTCTGGGTGAATTCACACGGGCCACATTTTACTTTTCTGAAAGCTAGTAATAACATCATTTTTAAGTCTAATCTCTGTAAGCTACTCGTATTATAACTATAACTACACTATTGTATTAGGTAACCCTGTGATGATAGTTGTATGTTTTAAAATAAATGAAAAATGAAATGAAAAATGAGGGGTGTCTCCGAAAGGGGTAAACATCTACCCTTAATTTTAATTTTATCGAAACCAGAATGGTATCATTTTGAAGCCCTTTAAATTCTCCAAAATCTTTTTTTTTTATGAGAAGTTTAATACGATTTGAAAAAAGTCCCACTAAAAACGGGAAAAAAAAATTGTTTAAAAAAAAAACTTTATACAATTTCTTTTTTTTTGCAGTATTGTAGCCTTTTCTGTAACGATAACATTTTCATTTCTCTATCTTAATAATTGAAAACGCTAGCCCTCGGTCCACTTTTCTTAAAAACGGGTACCGAACTGAAGCAATCGAAAAACCATTATTAATGCTAAAAAACACTAACCTCCACAAGTATCCCTTTAAAACTCTGATTCATCGTTACGGAACCGAGCTTAACGCAAAAATCACCGAGCTCAAATCTCGGTCCCTTACTCTCGATCTTGGTCTGTTTCTTCGAAGTGTAGTGTTGTGAGAGCTTCATCATCAGCAAGTCAAACAGACCGTCTGCTATGACGTGGATGTTTTTGGCACCGGTATCCAATATTGAGAACACAGATGCAGGCTGCTCAGAGTTATGGAATATGTGGACTGTCTTCGTTGTGCCTGAAATTATTGATGATTTTTAATTCCTAATGTTTATTCAAATCAAAGAGTTTAGAGAAGATACATAAATGTAAGGTTTAGATAAACACAAAAATACCTTGTTTTTTTTTTACTGGATCACAGCCAGTGGATAAGCACTTAGTATTCGTGAAGCATTCATTTTTATCATAATATGCTTTAAATAATGTATTATTATTTTTATGCTATAGTATACTAACATACAATAATGTCTATTCAAATAATAGCTTTTCTTTCTTTTCTTAATTTTTTTTAATGAAGTATCAACTTTATGCTAGTGTAAATTAAGTTGGTTACATGAATTATCAGGAAATACTATTTAAAAAATGTCTTACAAATTTTGAAGTTGTAGCACAATCTGACCTTTATTTTTATGGTTATAAAGTTAATTTTGAAAAAATATTAATAGTGTTTGTTTACATGTTTGTATATGAAATTCCAAACCCAGTTTAGCTAAATTTCTTTTTGAGACTTCCACAACAAGTCTACCCTCGTAATAAAACCATAATAAATTTAGTTACTGTTTGAAATGAAGTTAATGTCATAGGTAGGTAATAGGGCGTGGTGTCAGCAACTTTACGTCAAAGCTCGTATTTTTTAATTTAAAAAAAAGCGCGTATTTTTATAATTAATTGAAGTTAATTTATTTTTATTACCAGTGCAGAACCACAGTATAAATAAGTAACACTATTTCGTCGAAATCTCTGTAGTAACGCAACAGTCTCCAGTGCGCGGCATTTACACACGGATGTGGAAAGTTTATCTACCGAGCGGCCGTAAGAAATTATTTCCAAGTCACCGCCGAGACATAGTACTGTTACTTTATTATACTGTGACATAACTGTTACATCAAGATATAAAAGCATACCAACACAAACTATTGCGGGTTAAACAGCGGTACTTATATTAGACGCAGCAACTTGGTGACATAATTATTTATTTACATTAAAAATATTAAGCACCTACTCTATCATGATGTAACATCAAGATATAAAGATATAGGGCGAGTTATTCTACCCCAATTTATTTACCGTTTTATTAATAAAATATGGTAGGGTACATTTGGTTTAGCAAAAGCATACCAACATAAACCATTGCGGGTTTAACAGCGGTACTTATATCAGACACAGCAACTTGGTGACATAATTATTTATTTACATTAAAAATATTAAGCACCTACTAACCCATCTGTGGATGTGACAAGTAGCTCTCACAGTCGACCAGGAACTGCCCCTGCTGCGACGCTCCTAATGCAAGTATTCGCTTAGTCAGCAACTCTATTACATATGTCCCTGTTTTATTGTCAGGAACTGGGTACTGTTGCAATCTGAAAATATTTACAAAATACTTTGAGATGAAGTGAAACAACTAATATTTTAATTTTTTTTTCATTTGCCTATACAGGGTGGATTTTTGAGATGGGGCAGTAAGGGTAGCTACCTTAACCATGGTAGCTACAGGAAAACGGTCTTAGGAGACTGCCCTTAGCTTTTTGAGACATTTTGATCTGTATTCACAGATTTTGAAAAAAAATTACAGTCAGCAAGGAAATGGGCAGTTTTCTAAATTCAGGCAGCTCACCTGGACAGTGGTGGACCACATTTAGACCTTATTGCTTAGGAAATAAGGTCATGTGCTATCATACTGTCCGGTGGTCACCACATACAGGGCAAAGTACTTCGGTAACCCAGGTACCCTATGTGAAATTGTCAGTGACACCAAGGCGTTGCTAGGAGTATGTACTTAAGGAACTTAGCAGGTGGTGTTCTGTAGTTTCTGTCCACCTCCATAGGAAGAAGGCGTGAGTTTAGGTATGTGTGTGTTATCTACCATACTTTGTAAGGACTTACAACAGTAACATACTATCCACTCTTTGGCAATTGACTAAGCTGTGAAAAATTACGATAGGCCATTCTAATAATATATTTCTGTCCGTAATACGAGACGCAACTTGAAAGTTATATTTTTATGATTAGAATGAGTGATAAATAATATTTAAAACACAACTTACACAGTAACTCCCATGATAGAGGATTTGTTTGTAATCAAACTTAGTAAAGTTATAGGTTATAAAAGTTTCATTATATTTTTACACAATCGCAAAGAATACCTGTTTGACTAATTGGTAATATTTACAACAATGAGTTTATGCCGTTTTCTATGAATTAAATATATTTTTATTATAGATTTTCCGGTTAAATTAATACGAATTTGATTCGATTTCGTAAACTTTGTATTTTTATTATTTTTTTGCCTTTGACAGTGACACTTTGACTGACAGTTTGATTTGACTTGAGGCTGCATTCTGAGTTATGCTGTAATCGATTTGAGCGTGTTAACGCCCGTACCGAATAAGCTTGAGCGCCATAACGATGTATTGTGAATCTTCATAGATGACGTCATGACATGTGCCATCTTGCGATAACGTTGACCATGCCTTTTACTAATATCACCGTGAGAGCTGTCCAAGATGACAGTTGTGCTGTTTTGTTTTGAGACGCATCATAATCATAACTGTAGACAAACGTAGCATTTTCGAAATTATGCTTCTGGCTACTGCGGCCACCTAACCAACGAAGAAGAAGGAATGTGTAGTTTAAACACAAAGAAATATGTTATGCAAGTTTTGACGTTGAGCGAGCACCTGAGAGCGTTCACGAGCGTTCCGAATTTTTGACAGGCTCTCATAATCGTGCTATCTAACTCGGAACGCCAATTATTGATGGCAGCGCTGCCTATGAGTGATTACGTTCTAATTCGGAAAGCGGCATAACACTTTTAAATTTCGGTATTGTGTTTGAAAAGTATATCAATTTATACTCGTTTTGAAATGTATAATTTGAATATTACGATATGAGAGTAGATAAATAAATATAGATAATGTAGTATGGAAACTTCAGTGTAGAGTCCGTCTCACACTTAGCCGGTTTTTTTATATTTTGTATGCTAGTTTTTATCTTTACAAATTGTTCAATGCACGAAAATTCTGTGTAATGGATGGCCCGTAACTCTGTCCTTTTTTTAAAGACTTTTTCTCCATACCGCAGACGACCGTATAACTTGACAACATCACTAGATCCAAAGCAACCTTGTAAAGAAACGTTTTTAAAATCTGATCTACTGAACCTTAATGATTAATTTTGATTGGTCGAAATAGGTAGATGACCAATAATAATATGCCGTGTGACATTTCTTTTCATCGAGATTAATAAAACACACGAAACAGTATTTGAAAACAATATTTTGACGTCACAATCGAACGCTGGACCAATGGAGTAACGACAGATAATTTCATGGGCAAATTGACAAGTGCCGAGCCCCATTTATCTAAGTATTTATTTACATCAGAACCGTTTTATTTGGTCATTACGTATTCGGAAGACAGACTTGATAAATAAAATAACTTTTGTGGTTTTATTGCGTCAGTGTAAATTTTTTGTGTTTTTATCTGTAGTGCTTTGAAAAGCAATTTCCTGAATTGGCTGCGTGTGTTAAAAATCACGGGATTTTAAACTGTTATCTAATAGTAGAGTGGAATTGGATGATTGAAGATGATACCGAATAACGTGACTTTGATTGTTAAGGCGCCGAATCAACAGATTGATGATCAAAATATCGAATGCGAGTCGTCATGGACGGTTCGGCAGTTAAAGGGCCACCTATCCGAAGTTTACCCTAGTAAACCTGTGAGTATTGTGATCACAATGTAAAGCTTAAAAATATTCATAGCTGCAGACTGCTTTCATCTGACTTTCACATACAACAAACCGCTAATTGTGTTGTTACTGGTAAAGTCCACTTAGGGATGTTAATTTAGCTATATTAAATTTAATTACCAATGCCCAATTTCTGGAATCCTCCAAACTCTATATATGTAAAGTTCTCCCTTCACTGAGTTTTTAGGAACATAAATAATATCTCAAGATAATGGACCAATAAATTGAATATGCACAGTGTAAGGGAAGTCGGTGCATGATTCTAGACACACCAGTGCTTAAAATTTTTCATCAGTTATTTAAAAAAAACCTGCTATTCCATATAGATTTCATGATATAGGTATTGCACATTTTTTGTATTTAACATCAGTATAAAAAAATTATAACTGGCTAAGAATACTGCAGATCAGGCATGTTATATTAGGCAGGTCATCATCACAACATAAGTCTATGGATAGACTATAATGACCAAATAAAGAACCTAGGCCTCTTCACTCTTCTCAAGCTATGATTGCTTGCTAATTTCTTTAGTCAAATTAAAAAAATATTCAAGCCTAATCAAAAAGGAAAACCTTTAATACAAATTAAGCCATACTTATATAGACAGGACTTATAATACCTTTATTTCAATTACAAACTGTGTATGCAGAATACTTATAATATTGATACAAATTTTCATTGTTTTCACAGTAGGGTAGGCTCAAAACTAATACCTTTCCAAGTAGAATAACATATAACTTTCACATCTTTCTTTAACATCAGACTGTTGTTTTGTAACAGTATGTGTACCAAATTTAACCCTTTGTGTGCCGTATCGTAGAGCCACGCAACACACAATGGCTTGTTAATCGTTTCTATAATACAAAAGATTATAAGAGTGTCCATGGAGTTTCTTGGCGCGTTCTTCTCCCTAAGAATCTACTATGCTTCTGAATCGGCAACTAGCTTCATCATTCTAGCTGACCAACCCCTTGACAATTCAGAAGTGCCTGTAATTTGTTTAATTGAAATATGGTTTCAGTTTGAGTTGACTTAATTTTACAAAATGTAATAGGCACTCAGTAATCCGGCACCCAGTTTTTTTTGCCAAACCCGGATTCTTGGATTTCTATAGTTAATGTCAGCTAGCTAGTAAGAAATAATACTAACACAGATTTGCAAAACAAAAAATCTTTATTATTTTACGTAATAATTTCTACTCCTAGAATCGGATTGGACTGCAGACAACGATCAATACGCACGCTCTGTAATCCGGCAGTTTTGTTTAAAACCCGTTGGATTACAGAGTAGGAGACAGATATCTATGGTAGGAGATCTAAGTTAGAAAATGCCGGATTACTGAGCACCTACTGTAGTTGAAAATAACTTTTTTTTGTACTTCTCAAAGTTAACTTTAGTAGTAATAATATGGCATTTGAAGCTATTGGAACATTCTAGACATATTTTAGCATAATATCCTTGTTTGTTAATATCTTTCACTTTTAATCTACAAATGGTGATTTTCTTTAGGTAAAATTGCTTAAAGATTAAAAAAAAATGTTTATTATCAACCAGTGTATCATTAAGTAATTTGATGTATGTAATGACAATCGTAAATATTGATTGTTATTCAAGTCATGAAACAAAAACTGGTACTGTGACAATTCCAAACAAATTTGGGCAGGCCTATGTCCAGCACCCTTCCACCTTTGCCGACCCCAAGATCGTTGGGAAAACGCTTGTCAGATGAAGAGCATTTATTCTGAAAGTAGGCAACGTCGCAAATAGATTTCAAATATTTCGCTGTTTTGATTAATTTGGCAATATTACTGTATGGAAATAAGAAATGTGGCTAACTAGCGAACTAGAACATTAATAATGAATTGCAATTATAACATTGAATTAGATATTTTTTGTAACTATTTTAGACCGTAAAAAAGGCATTTGGAAAGTTTCCAAATATATTTTTTACATCTAAAACCAAATGTTTGGTGTTACGATATTAATTATTGCATTTCATAATCAATATTCTAGTTCACTAGTTAGCCACATTTCATATTTACATACAGTGATATTGCCAAATTAATCAAAACAGCGAAATATTTGAAATCTATTTGCAACGTTACCAACTTTTAGTATAATTAATAAACGCTCATAAGCTTGTTCAATGCAATTATATCGAGCGATAGTATTAATTGCACATACAATCAGAATGTGAAGGTAACTAAGTAATAAAAGCCGATTTTATGGCTAAAATTAATTACAAGTATACTGTGTGTTACACCACACATCTTAGTTATATAGAAAGGTACAAAAACTCTCGCTTTCTTCTGCCTACCCCAAAGGGTAGGCAGATACTACACAACACCACCTGCTACGATCCTTACATACCTACTCCTTTTACTTCCTTTACGTCCCGTCCCACACCGGTTGCGAGTACTATGCACCTGACCAAAATTAAAGTAATTTATTCAAACTAGGCTGAGAATCAGCACTTTTCGAACGTCAAAATTACATAAGACAGTCCCCCAAAACGCCCACCCTTCACCACTTCCTAGTGCTTCAGCTGGAAAGAAGAAGTGGCGCAACAAACTCCTCAGCAGCGCAGCTGTCTGTTAAGTTAGAAAACCTTGATTATATACAATAGTAAAATAATTTATGTTTTTGAGTAGGTGTGTGGAAGGTTCTGTAGTTATATCAATACAATTGTGAAGGCACATAATTATGGTAAAAAGTTTGCATCAGAACAGAAATCAAATCAATTTGAACAGAAATTAAAGTGCCAGAAATTAATCATCTCCTAATTAATTATAATGCATTCAAACAACAGCTGTTTTAAAATGAACGCCCTGCAGTTCCAGTTGTCACCTTATGAAATGTAACATGGACAAAAAACAAATGTTATAATTTTATACAACTGGTCACATTTTCATAAACAACTCACCTGTATTTAATTAATTCACCATATTACCTACATTAATTTGCATATTTTCATGCATGAGGCGTAAAATATCAACATCACAAGTAATCATAAATATGTTTTTATTATTTTCACTGTGGCATAGGTGCTAGTGCTACATTGGCATTCATCCTATATCCAGATCACTTGACGGCCTACTTATTAGAACTTATATTAAATAAAATACTTAGTTACAGGATAGGATAGTAGGTCATAAAAATCATAGAACTTTTTATTCTGTTATAGTAACGTATGCATAGAAAAATGCGCGAAATTTGCGCATTTTTCTCTGGCGCGTTCCTCTGCACAGATTTATTCATATCCCGCATTTCCGTCCTCCGTGTAATTATTATCACGTGGTTGTCCAAGGTAATATAAACTAGAGAGTTGTATTGGTTATTCTAATCATAACAATTCTGTAAATATATTTGTTACGGTCGCGGATAATATTTTGATTAAAATATAACCTAATACTGCCCTGCAAATTGCAAAAAACGTTACATTGAATTTCGCGGGCTAGAGCTTCCCCCTTAGCCGGTAAAGGCCTCGAAATTGTATCGCATGACGACGCGATTACGGATAGATATTTTTGGTTTTTAACCGACTCCCAAAAGGAGGAGGTTATCAATTCAGATGATTATATTTTTTTTTTATATTTGAAAGGGTATCCTTCCGAGATGTTCCCATTGTCATCCGGTCAGGATCTGATGATGGGATCCTGGAGTAATCGAGGGAACTATTCAAATATTATAGGCACACATAAAGCGATTTGGGTATTTTTAATAGTAACTCGTGCAGTTGGTCTCGGAAAATACCATTTGGTGAAGTGGAACTGATGATGACCACTACAGATGGTCACCGGAACTGCTCAATAATAAGTATTTCACGGGTGGCGATTCGGGGTACTCCCATGAGTGGGGGCTTGTCGGTCTTGTCGGCCCCGATGTCGCTTTTATAAGCAATAGTTGGGGGCTTACCGGTAGCCGGGTACGTTTAGAATACAAACAAACAAGCAAACATTTAGCTTGGTGTAGCAAAACAGCGAAATTCCGTCGAAAACGTAACTCGTGCCGACATTTTTACAGCATATTCTACACACCGGCCCTTTCCTTCCCGCGACTGTTCTAAATTGACGGTCCCCGGCTTCGCCCGCGTGGATGGTGGAAATTATCCCTCGGGAACGTACTACCGAGATAAAAGTATCATCATATAATTCAGGTCATGGTCTACTTGTTTGAAGGCTTCAAACGACAGGCGCGACGCGATTCTAGTAGAACAATTCTATGAAAAATTCATGGAAAATTTTCTACCAGAATCGCGTCGCGACTGTGTGTGAGAGCCTTTAGGCGTGAAAATGAAAAAGACTGACAGAAAAACTCGAAAACACTTGGCCAGACCTGGGAATAGACCCAAGATCCCACGCCCAGCGGTCGCACTTGCGGTCATAAGACCAACGGGGCTGTTAACAATGAGCCAGTAATCGAACCACCCTTACTGGTTATAGGCCTCTATTGAAGTTCTTGTGGCTAAAAACAGCGCAGCGTGACCGCTCATTCGCTTTAATAGAGGTATTAAACCGAATGAGTGCTCACGCTGCGCTGTTTTTTTTTTTTTTTTTTTTTTTTTTATAACGTTGCCCCACACTAAGAATTTCTTCTTGTATCGTGGGTGCGTTTACAAACATAGAAACTCACATACACTAACACCCAGACCCGGAACAACTACTTGCAGATCATACAAATATTTGTTCCGTGCGGGGATCGAACCCGCGACACGTTGCGCAGCAGTCGATCGCTCAGCCACTGCGCCAACCGTGTCGTCGTTTTTGGCGAGTGATAACTGGTGGCTCCACGTAATCACCGCGTTTCCCTACGATGTGTAACGTGAAAAGGCATATCTTTCGTCCAATTTTTTTCTCCAAACTCTAGGTCTTCCGTCTTCTGGATCAAGTCTTACCCAATATACCTTCTTCAAATTAATAATGCATGAAGTCGTCTCAACTAGGTCACTGCTTTGCCAGGCTATGGTTTCTGCTTGAAACCTCTTTGCTCTTGCAGTCATCGTAGAACTCTTAAAGTGGGCAGTCCGCATCGCTCCTACCCTGCTAATATTGTTACCAGTACCTCGACGTTGGTTATTCGCTCATATAGTTCGTGGGAATAGGTAATACAAAGTCTGAAATAATTTTCAATGTATAAATCCTATTTATTTGGAATTGGCGCAACATGTCTTTTTCTTCCACACTTCTCTATTAGTCATCATCTCAGTAGTAACCCCCTTTCTCGCCATATCATCTTTCACACAGTCCATTTATCGTTTCTTTGGTCTTCCCCTAATCTTATAGCAACCACATTCATACTCAAAACTTTCCCTACGACATTTTTCTCATACCTCAAAAATCTTTTTTCTTCTGGCTATTATCCCAGTTTATTTGGAGTCAGCCCTCCTAGTACTTTTGCGCCACACCGTACGGTTGTGGGTTGTCTCTTTTGTTGTGTTCCTCGTCGTCATAATGTTTTTTATTATTCGGAGCCAAGTCATTGCTGGTCGTCCACGGCCTCTCTTTCCGTCTTCTATGTTCATGACTCTTTTAGTCATGTGGACAAAAATACTAAAACAATTTGGTAAATCACAATTTCCCGCGAAAAAAAATTCTAGACTTATCTGGCAAATAGTTGATATTTGAAAGACGTCATCAGCTGTAGATTAGACTGATTAATAATAACCTTGGACACGGAATTAGGAAACCCACGAAACGAAAGGTAACTTCGTAGACGACAAGAAAATAATTTCTCATTTTTGTTAACTTCAATTATTTTTTTATAAATAACAACATCGCGCGTTTTTTACCAGAAGGATTGATCAGAGATGTACCTATAGTACACCAACATAACGCCACTTATGTTTAAGTCCCATCTCCCATGTAACAGGGGGCGACCCCATTGCCATCAACCGGGCACAAATCCAGATCCCGGGCTGCTTTTGAGAAATTCCAGATAGAAAAACCCAGTAACATTTTGCCCGACCTGGGACTCGAACCCAGGACCTCATGCTCAGCAGTAGCGCTTGCAACCACTACACCAACGAGACAGTTATATTATATTCTCTTTAAAACTTTTACCTCCATACCAATACTTCAAGAATTTAGTATGAAGCATGTATTGAACGGTATTTTTGTTGATAAGAATAAAAGTTATCATAGTGTAGAGGTCTTATCATGGGCACGTGTTTATCCAAGACTATTTTAATAGGTTAACAGCAGTTTTCTGCTAAATGCTTGAAACGAATAATACTGGTATTTTCCCCGAGGTTTCGCTTGGTTCCCGGGCCAGCATTGAATTTATGATGGTTTGAAATCTAGGCTACTTTAACTTTATAGTTTCGGAGAATAAAACAGCAATATTTTTGGTTAGCCATCGTCTCCGTATAACCTCATCTATATCCACAATAATTTATTTTACAGGGCACAGACGAACAGAAAATAATTTACTCCGGCCAACTATTAGATGACAACACAATATTGAAAGACGTTCTCCGGACATATGAGAGTCAGATAGCTCACACCATGCACCTGGTTTGCACGCCAACCCGGAGAATAGAGACACAGCCCGCTCCCGACCCGAACACCGACGGACTTCGCCGAAGGGTCGTAACCGAACCCACGACCCAAACCGAAAGAGTCACGGAACCTCCCAGACCAGAAACAAGGCAGAACGATCAGAACCATAACGTAGAAATGCAGAACTATTTGACCTCCTTCGTAAATAACTATGGGAGGGTCCCCCCGTATCCTAACTATAATTTTGGGGAGGGATACTTGCCGGTTCCGAATGATCCGGCGCAGTTGGCCAATCATATGATGATGATGCAGCAAGCTTATCTGCAGTATATGCAGCAATATGCTAACATGTAAGTTTTTATGTTATTTTTTGGCCTTTTATTGATGTAAAAGGTGCGAAGGCTCGAATCTCCTGCACGCGTAGCATCACATAACCATAGAAACAGGTTTTCTAGGACTTTTGTCGACGGAAGAATAGACAAATGACAGATTGTGATTGTTTGTCTGTCATTTTGTCTATTCTTCCGTCGACAAAACCCGTTTCTATCGTGGTCATGCTAAGTGTGCTGTTAGCGTGGTGGCGCAGCCTAGTTATGTAAAATAACTAGAAAGGAATAAATAAATAACAAAGTCATTAAGTACACGAGTATCAATAAACTGTAAATTGTGAAAGTCTGTAAGGTTATCAATTCTAAAACTCACAATTTAGCATAACCATTATTACGTTGTTAACAGTTGAGTATACACACGTAGACCAATGAATTTTGTACGAATGTAACATTATAAACATGATGTCATTTTGCGACTGACTGCCATTAAAAATATAATGTCAGAAGTTTATTATCAAGGCATATTTATAATGTGGTTATTAGTGGTCAAATCTCACAATAATGGCAATGTTAGCATAGTGCTCGGAAGTGCCAGAGTACCAAGTATGGCGTCCTGTACCGTAATTTCGTAATACACGATCAATCAGAATCTGAATCGTTTTGAAACAGATTGCTAATCCATTGCTTCATAAGTTCGAAAAAAAATCTGCCCAACAACGTAAATAACGCAATGAATGTTGTTGAACTGTCAAAATGAAACAGATTAGTCGTAATCGTTTAAGAAAATATGTTACGTAATTAGATAGCTGGGGTCGCCTTGGCCGTCCCCATGCGGGGTAATTACGTAAGAGTAGCAATGCCTTTCATTTTGTCAATTCAGTCATTGCGATAATTACGCTGTCGAGCAGACAATTTTTTCAAACAAATGAAGCAATGGATTAGTTTGACGTAATTGGAGGGCTGGTCGGGTGATAGCGGTATTTGTTCCCAAATCCGCAGTAGAAGCCCCGAATCCAGATTTATGCGCGGTTAATCGCATTAGGGTTTTAGCGGATGAAAAACAGGGTGTAAAGTTCACTCATCCATCATAGAAAAGGGAAGATCCTCCTACCAGACGGGGTGTCGTGTCTGGCGGGCAACTGTCCAGAGAAAGTTGGTTGTTGTTGAAGTCGGGAGCTTGTTTAAATATGTCCATCGCGCGGTAAACTCTAATTGCGCGATGCAGGATTTTTGTGACGTCAGGATGTTGTGTGACGTCGGATCTTTGATGCATAGTTCGCATGTGGCGATGTAGACCGCCACAGGGTCATTCTATTTCATGAAACTGGGTTGCGAAGGTCAGATATGCAGTCGCTCCACGTAAAAACTGTTATTCGGTTGCACCCGGTTAGACTGGACGCCAACCCCAACAAAGTTGGGAAAAGCCTAGGTAGGTGATGGATGACTTGTGAGGAGTGAACTTTCTGCGAACACTTGTTGTGGTGCCCTCATAACCTTGACATCTTTGAGTTTAGTCGACAAGCTATTAAATCTATTGTTACTTCCTGTTTACTTCTTTTAGACAGTGTTGGGGATTGTATATGTTTTATCATCTCACTGAAATTATCTAGTCGTTACGTAATAGGTATGGCAAACACTCTTCATTATTTAACAAAACCTCTCTGTGAGAGGGAGCGTCCCGTAAAGCGCGGTACGTTGGTATGTGTCATTTCAGAGTAGACCTCCAGGAGGTCTACTCTTAACGGGACTCGGGATCGATCGAAAGACGACCGAACTTTGCATTGTTGTTCTACTACGAACAAAGTTCGGATTGGCTCAGTTCGGTCGGTACCATAGTCTCGAACGGAGCGAAGTTCGTTTCGTTTCGCTCATTTTGCTACCACATCTTTTCATGGCAACCGAACAAGCACACAGCTTTGTTCCTAGTGTGCATGTCACTATGTCTTCGAATGTTTCGTTCTAAGACATGCCAGTCTCCTCACGATGTTTTCCTTTACCGTTTTGAGAACAGTAATGATGAAAATCATTTACACTAAGTATACGTAATGTAAGCACTTTACTTTGTGTAAAATGGTTCGACCATATGACCTACAACTTGTTAGTCGCGGTCGTTTCCTCTGGCCGACCTCTGCCCACTTCAAACATTACATAACATCACGCTTGTTATCTCTGAAGGGTTAGCAGACGGTACCTATCTATAATACACCAACATTTCGCAAGTACCATGTAATAGGGGGCGAGCCTATTGCCATCAAACGGGCACAAATCTAGACTCCGGGCTGCTACTGAGAAATTCCTGGTGGAAAATTCAATAACACTTTGCACGACTCGGGAATCTAACACCTCATGCTCAGCAGTAGCCCTTGCGACCAGATCAACAAGGCAGTCTTCAAATTTTTTTTTGTTCCTGAATAGATCTGCTCTTGATCTCGGTCTTGCCTGATGGAAAGCGATGGATGAGGTCTATGATGAATCGAGCGTGCCCAGAAGATGCCTGTACACTCTTGCTTTGAAGGCAGACGGGTTATATGTGGAAGGGAACACAGACACTGGCAGAGAGTTCCACACTTGGGCTGTGCGCATTAAATACATAAATGTTGAGGAGAAGCGCTGAGTACGACTGGACTGGATATCAACCAGTGCGGATGGTACCCTGCAGTACGCCTGGTAGTCCGGTGATAAAAGAGGGATGGCTGGATCAGGTCGTGGAGCTCCTGCGCACACTCTCCGAAGTACAGTCTGTAGAAAACCGACAAGCAAGCAACATTACGCCTACATGTCTTATAGCTCTGCGTTCCACCGAGTCAAGTGCAGCAAGTTGGTATTTTGCTGAGCCATCCCATAAGTGTCTACAATACTTCATATAGGACCGGACCTGTGCTTTGTACAAACTTTAAAGCTGTCCAGATGTGAAGTATCGCCTCACCTTATTTAGGATGCCCAGCTTCTTGGCTGTAGTCTGTGCTTTTGACTGGTTGGTTAAGCCGAAGTTGAGATCAGACGTCAACTGGTACAGATGCACCTCGCCTCGCATATGTCAGCCCGGAATAGTAAACAAATGATAATAATATTTGGCATGATGCCTACTACGCGTATTTTTGAACTGATGTCACAAATTGCTATTACGAAACGCGTGGGATGGTTAGTACTTCCGTCATCATTAGGTGTATAGATGTGCCATTCACGAAGACAGGCCCCAAACCGTTCCGCTCCGTACTAGTACAGCTTACAGTACAGTATTCTGGATGGCACTATCTATAATATGCGTTCGCATTTTAGTGTCCAAACATGCGAAAAAATATAAGTTTTTGGAAAAATATCTACACATGTTGAGTTGGCGCTACAACTACTATGACGTTTCAATTGTACTAGACATTCTAAAACCAACTTAATATACACTTCTATAAAGTTGATATTTGTTTAAGTGGCAATAACATCACTAGGAAACAAGATTTGAATAGTAGACAAAACAAAACAACCTTAGACAGGATTTTGTTCAAGTTGGGGCAAAAATCACTTGTTAGCCCACGTTCGCACGGACGTAAAAATATCGCGCACTGGATTTTCAACTCTCGGTGTTGAGCGCAGCTTTGAGAATCTCAACAGAGTATCCCAGCGTGTCGAAAAAACACACTGTTGGATTTTCAACTCTCGGCGCTAACGCAGTCCGTTGAAAATCCATTGCGCGAAAAACTATCGCCGTGAGAACCTGGGCTTAAGATCGTGGATTTCGATGATTCCTGCAAACTGGGCAGCTAAAACCACAAAAATCTTAAGCGCCGTAAAACAATGTTAATTTGTCGTCAGAAAGTAGAAGTTAGTGGCTATAATTCCGAAGCGTAGATTCCTATGGAAGCGAATAGAAATACTGGTTATTCTTTAGAGTGGTTACACACGACGATTTTTTGCAGCAATATAAACGCGCGATTCTAAAAATGTTTCATTTTCATATCTTTTTTTGTTAAGTATGTGAAATCCTTGAAGTAATTACAAGGATTTCATTTCACAATTTTTATTGAGAAATAAATTTCGAAAATGTGAAACGCGCGGCTGCATCGGTAGACTTGCGATAAGCATAGTTATGGTGGTTACTACCTACCATTACTTTAACGACGCAGATACAGACGCTAGCCACTGGTTAGCGTCTGAATCGCTACTTCGTCGCAAAAGATGTGCTGCGAAAAGCCAGCGTGTGTTATCACCATTTCAATTCAGAAAACGAAAAAAAAATATGGTTTTAATTTTTTTGTACTTACATCTATCACAATGTTGTCGTTTTAATTTTCACCCAAAGGTTGAAAGTTGTCAGATAATAAATGCCTTGTTGCATGGTCTACCCATGTGCCAAATTTCATCCAAATCCGTTCAGCCGATTTAGCGTGAAAGCGTAACAAACAAATGCACGTTCGCTTTTATAAAATTAGGTAGGATAGAGTCCGATAAGTGACAGTAGTGTCACTTATCGGACTCTATCCTACCTAATTTGTTTTTGTACATAGTTTAAATAAATAATTAAGCAAAACAATATTGGTTACAAAAACAAAAAACAAAGAAAATAGACAATGTATCACATGTAATTTGCGTTCGCAATTTATTTTCCAAACATGTAAACAAACACGAGTTTTTGTAAAAACAACTGTAATGCCTACAAATAAGGTTCAGTTTGCACTACAACTTCACATTTTTATGACTTTTTCAACAGTACTAGTCAGTCTAAAATTAACTTTATTTACACTTACTTAAAGTTGATGTTTGTTTAAGCGGAAATAACATCAATCGGAAACCGGATTATATATTATGATAGAAATCGGATTTAAATAGACCTTAGGTATAAACCATCATAGTTTTAAAGATATTATTGATGTGTAAAAATGTATACTTTCATTACTAACTCCTATCTCCCAACAATTGAAGGTGGCAAGCAGCAGGCGCAACACCCGCGGCCCCGGCGCCTGCCGAAGCGCCCGCACCTGCTGCGGAAGCCCCCGCGCCCGTGGAGGAGCCCGACGAAGCCCTAGCCGCCCGAGACTGGCTCGACCATCTGTATGCAGCCTCCAGACTCGCCATACTGTTCTCGCTGGTCTATTTGTATGGAAGCCCCGCGAGACTGTTGCTGGTCCTGCTGCTGGCTGCTGCTGGGTACCTGTGAGTATTCTTTTGTTTTGGAGTTGTTTTATGAATATCTGGGTGACCGAGCTCTGCTCGGGTGAAAATAGAGAATGTTCATTCAATAGTATAGGATAGTTCATACTAATTCTATGTATTGTACCTACATACTAATACCATGCTGGCATGCTGCTGCGTCTGTCAATTATTGTCAAATGTCAATTACTCTATGGTAGCCATTTTTATGTTCTAAAACTTTGGGGGACCGATCTCTGCTCGAGTGAAAATACGTAGATTATTTTTTTCCCTGATGAGAGACCTAGCTAGATCGATTTTTCGCCCCCGTAAACCCCTTTATTGCAACTTTCATCGACGTTAGAGCTGGTTTCGAGAACGTGATATCAAATGTATATTATATTTATATTGCTCGTTTAATTGTATAGAATATGTAAAGAGGCTGTTAACACCGTTATAAGCTGTATGCTACTATGATTTCTAATAA
Organism: Agrochola lota; assembly: GCA_947364205.1. Lineage (NCBI taxonomy): Eukaryota > Metazoa > Arthropoda > Insecta > Lepidoptera > Noctuidae > Agrochola > Agrochola lota. The sequence continues at coordinate 17,952,364 of OX376240.1, forward strand.
CTTCATTTTCATATTAACAGGACATTATGTTATTAACCGTACGATATTTCAATTTTTATTTTATTCATTTTCAGCCATCAAATTGGTTTCTTCCGCGACCTCCACGTCAACGTAGCTGACAACCAGCAACCCAACGGGCCCAACCAACCGAACCAGGCCAACCAACCGAATCAAGCCAACCAACCGAATCAGGCCAACCAACCCAACCAGGCCAACCAGCCAGCCGACCAACCGGCCCAGCCTGCGACCAACAACACCCAACAGTCCCTACTAGCTGTTACATGGATGATATTCACTTCTTTCTTCGCCTCTCTCATCCCGGACACGAATTAATATAAAATTTTAGGCTTAGACGGAGTTACTCAGTCTTGAAGACGTAAAAATAATTTGTATAGAAACGCTGAAAGCTAAAAATAGGGCGGTTACGGTTAACGGATTAGTGGCTTTGGGTCTTTTGGAAAAGGGCTCAGTTTGACGTGGTAAATTGATAAGTCATGCCTCTTACGCAGCCTTTCGATACGTTCTGAGCACCCCGGATATTTTTTAGGTTCAAGTTTAAAGAATTTTGGTACTTGGCGATGGTTGAAAGTTTTCTAAATTAACTAATCTGGACAAGGCTTAGCAATTATGAAGTGAGTAGAGAGAATAAACGTCTGTGATTGGACGATTGCTGCAGTGCGTCATAAAGCTCGCTTCTGATTGGCCGATAGCATCAGTTCCGTCGGGGCGTTTGTATTACCTGTTATTATTTCGTGACACTAACGGAATCGTAAAAAAAAGGTTTTCTTTTTGTTCATCAAATTCAAAAACAATGCTTTGCGTTAAGCGAAAAGGTGTCATCTTTATTTTTTAATAGGTAGCCACTCCAAAAACTAAAAAGTAATTGTTTATAAAATTCAAAGAGACTAGACGCTAAGACTCGCGGTAAGCGTGGTCAAAAAGTGCGAGTAGGACGGTGAAATTGACTACTTTTTAAAACTTTATACTGAGTATCGTGTCATCTCACTCCCACGTATTATGACCGCGACTGCCACGAACAATGGCGCATATTAAAGTACTTATTTGTTTTTAATACGAATAAATACAAATGGGGCTTTCACTATGGATTAGTTCAGTAAAACAAACATGAAGGATTAAATTCAATAAAATAAAAAATCTAACCGTCAGGATACGAACCGTATTTTAGGTTAGTTTTAACAATAACATTTTAACCAGTGTATTAAAATACATTTTTTTTTACCAGTCTTGTAAACAGATGGAATGGTATTTGGATTTACAGAAAATCTAAATAAATTAGGTAATTAGCTAAATCAAAACAAAGATTTAAATCGTTAGATTTGCCCTCACCGTGCTTATGTCACACGAAAATTGTAGCCCATCATACATGCCGTATAAGGCGTCATTGTGTGTCAGGTCGCGTTTGTGACAAAAGGGACTATCTTTTGACGCGGTAGGACGGATCTAACGATTTAATAATATCTGTGGATGTACATAATACTGTATGTATTTCATTAAACTGATATTTATGCGAAAACTCGTGATTTGTTCCGTGTTTGTTTACCAAACCTGTAAGGTAAAAAACAGTCAGGAAAATTATGTTAATTTGCTTAATAATAAATTTTCCTGACCTTTAAATTGTTTACTATTAGTTGTTAAACGTCAAACTTAGTTATTGGTGGCATTACTAAACGTTTTTTAAACAAATCGTATGCGCTCCACCACAAAAAAACTTACAAAATCAGCAAAAATGTTGACCACGGAATCCTACCAAAACAAAATATAACATCACGGCTGTAGGCTGTAGGCTGTAGGCTGCGTAACCCTTCAGGGGTCTGAAGGGTTACGCAGTGGAACTGTAGTACACCCACATTTCGCCAGTTATGTTTCAGTCCCATGTAATAGCAGGCGAGCCACTGCCATCAACTGAGCAAAAATCCAGACTCCGGGCTGTTACTAAGAAATTCCTGATGGAAAAACCCAATAACAATATGCCCGACCTGGGAATCGAACCCAGGACCTCATGCTCAGCAGTAGCGCTTGCGACCACTTGACCAATGAGGTAGTAGTAGCAGACAAAAATAAAAGTATTTATGCACCACTGAGTAAACCGCAAAGAACGACCATTATTGTAAATAATAAAGTGTTAAAATGGGTATCTTTAACGGGAGAGTTTCTCGAATCGGAATAGACGGTTATCGAACGGACATAAAAAAATAGGCAGTCATTGGGACTGCCGACAGAACTGAAAACTTAAACTAGTATTAGCGCCATCTAGCTTCTATAGCACAGCATTACGGCGCGAGCATGTCGGTGACGCAAATCCATAAGTTTATCCGCTACCAAAAATCTCTCAACGCGCCTAAAGAGTTTTCACCTCAAAGAATTACTCGTATACGTACTGTCAACTACACTTGAACTAACGAAAACCGCCCTTATGACAACGAAATAAGGTGCTGTCCATGTCAATTTTTTTACATGAACTTGCGGTTTACGATACTAGACAATAAAATTGAGAGCGTCAACTAAACAAAAATTGAATTTCGAGTTGTCAAATCGGTTCGATACAATCGCCAGTTGGTTCTCGCATTGAAATTCTCTCTTCCCTGCGTTTCCAAAAATTTAAAGTATTATGATTTTTCGAAAAATAACTTTAATATAAACATATAAAGTTCCGTTTGCGCTACAATCTCAATTGTTTTTATGACTTAGTCCTTACCATTCTGCAATCAACTTAATTTACACTAGTATAAAGTTTAGTATTAGAATATGGAATAGAGTTCTAGCCAAACGGTCGAGACACTCTCCCTTGTAAATGAACCGTTAACGATAAAGTAACTCGTAACCGTATTTATAATTATTATTATTAGTGAGATATTTAAATATTATTTTATATTGTGTTTGGTGTAATGGTTGTCATGAATTACTGTACACATTTTACTCAAAACACCGAATAAGCAAACGGCAACTATATGCAACTCGACTTTAAGTCGTTAATACCCGTTTTCAATAACACTTTAAAGGTTAAATGATAGCAAGCAGTTGGATTTTCAACCCTGGACTCAGCGCCGAAAGTTGAAAATCGTATGCTAATTCTGTTTCTGTTAAGTGTTTTGTAGGGACATATCATGAATATTTAAGCTACATTCTAAGTTGGACGGATTTCAGCGCGTCTTATCTTAAACTTAAAGAGTGTTTGAATAATTATGCATTCTAAATTCAAATCTGTGGAATGTGGGAGCAAACTAATTAGTACATTATATTGCCACAGAGCAACATTTGGCATGGCATAGTTTACTTTGCCGAACTAGTGCGGGAATACTAAGTAAAATGCACGTGTGTCGAATGTACAGTCACCAGCATAAATATATGACTATTGGCAGCGCTGCATAAATATCTGATTATCAATTGAAGGTATAATTATATATCGATACTTAGCAGGTAAAACTATGTGATGATTTACAGCCGGCATAATAATCGTTTGCCAGTAACAGCATAAGTATCGGATCGGACCGAGTAAAAGTATCTGATAATACACAAAATCAAAATTATGTGACATGTCATCAGCACAAATATCTTTCTACTGTAAACGCATAATTATCGGATCGCATATAGACTGCATTAATATCTGACACTATTTACAGTCAAAAATATCTCAACATTCTGCAAGAATGAACTTTATGTGCCTAAACATAGAGTCGTAATTTGAACGAAACTGTATGACTTTTCTCGAAAAGAGTACCAACCTGTCATTTGATATCGCTGTCTTACGTTTTATGACACGACTTTAGCACATTTCATTGCTAAAATAAATAAGGAACTGTTGATGACAGCATTTGAAACAAGAAGAGTTTTTAGCAAGGAGATTACATTGGTTATAAATGCTATAAATGGTATGGTGGTATTTATTGCTAATAAATATTCAAAATAAGAAATTTCGTTTCCTCGATTGTAATGTCAACTGTCACATACAAAGGATTGAATATTATTCTTTCGCCTGGTCTAGACTTGTAAGATTGCAATATAGTAAAATAACTACCTATAGATTGAATTCTAATAATGAACGGTTGAGCCCATGGTGACTTATAGAATCGATGCCCACTTAAGGCATAGGATTGTATCAATGCACGAAGACAATAAATCCGTTCAAGAAATTATAGATGTATTGGGAGTGACAGTAAGTTATGTTATCGCTTAAAAAGATTCAGATTACTTATTTAAATCAGTAGTACATACATTACTCTTAATTGTTGGTATCTACTCATATTCATTTCAGAGGAATACCGTTAAATTATGGATTAAACGCTGGGAAGAGGAAGGCAATGTCTATCATCATAAAAGTGTAGGTCGCCCACGAAAAACCACAGCCCTTCAAGATCAAATTCATATCATTATCAGATATTTTTACTCGGTCCGATCAGATACTTATGCTGTTAGTGGCAAACGATTATTATGCCGGCTGTAAGTCATCACATATTTTTACCGGCTAAGTATCGATATATAATTATACCTTCAATTGATGATCAGATAATTTTGCAGCGCTGCCCATAGTCATATATTTATGCTGGTGACTGTACCACATTATGAATCAAATAGCGGTGCAATAATAGCCAATTAACGAGCAAGTGCTTAAAAAAAACCTACTAATAATATAAATGTGAAAGTTTATATGTTTGGATGTTTAATACTCAATCACAGCTGAACGGATTTGGATGAAATTTGGCACACATAGATTATAATCTGGATTAACACATAGGATACCCTTTTTATTCCGATATTCCCATGGGATTGAGACTTATTCCTGTGAAACCACGGGTGTATCTAGTATGAAATAAACCATTCTATTCATTTGTACCATAATGTGAAAAGGGCTCAGCACTGCCATACTGAATAAAAATAGAAGACAAACGATCTATCTTCAAGAGAAAAATGTGAATAGCTGCCAAGATTTATAACTATCAACATCTGCTATCTAATTACGCAACACATTTTCCTAAACGATTACGAGTAATCTGTTTCATTTTGACAGTTCAACAACATTCATTGCGTTATTTACGTTGTTGGGCTGATTATTTTTCGAACTTATGAAGCAATGGATTAGCAATCTGTTTCAAAACGATTCAGATTCTGATTGATCGTGTATTACGCAATTAGGATGCTGGTTTGTAAAGAATATCAATCATTTGTGGCATTTATTTTTATCTGTGGTGTCGACACGATTTATACGACAATAACTCATGTCGAGGTTGGAAGATTGCAAGACATAATATCACGCTTGTATTTTCCAAAGGATTAGGCAGTGGTGTAGATACCTATAATTTTATAGAACACCTACATTTCGCTTGTTATGCATAGGTCCCACGTAAAAGGGGGAGGGAGGAGGAAATCGGCGATTAATTTGTCAGAAACGTTGATAAGTTACCAAAATCTAATGTATGCCAGCGTGTATAATTAAAACACTTATAATTGAGTCACCCTGTGTGATTTAATTTAAATATCCTGTATAATTTAATCAGATGGATACACGATTAAACTCATAAAAAATATCCTGAACTAGATGACCCGAATTTATTAAAAAATAATCGGTGCCCAATTATGTCCAGCCGTTCTCAAGTGATACGTTTACCTACGAACAGCATTTCATTTTTAATACATAGATTTAAAAGGTATGTTTCCTTGTCAAAATTGTGTACAGTAATTTCAAGGAATAGAATGTAGTTTTAAATAAAATTCGGTGAACTGATGTGAAACCAAATATAATTTTGTATATACTCTTGGTAATTTTAGTGTATTGTAACATAGATTTAAAATTCATATTAAATAGTAACAAGTTTACGCTTTTTGGCGAAGATCACAATAAAAGCACTAATCGTAAGTCCAGTTAATTTTTTTTAAATTGGTTGTTCAACAAATTGTAAATCTGGAGTAGAAGTTCCTAAAATGAAATAAGTAAACTTTGCGTAAATTATCTTTAAAATGTACAAAATCATCATTAAAACGTCATGTTTGTGACAGATCACGGCCCTCTGTAATGTGCTATTGTAATGACGCCATGACGGGATCTGTATTGATTTACACTGTGTATCAAATTAAAGTTTGTCCGTAATAACTCTGTAAAGCTACAGTTCCCTAGGTGAGCGGTGACCGCCATATAACGGCCGCAGTGACCGCTGTCATGAAAATGATTGCTGCGGGGTTTGACATTACGGTGACAAAAAACGCACTCTAGGAAAACACCGACGTTTCAGTGACGTCATTCGCTGACGCTGCAGTTTACCCGCCCCCGCGCTCCTAGGAAACCGTAGCTCGAAATAATAGCATGTTATTGTCTAGCTTGTCCACTCTGAAAAGACGCTCCCCACTAGCGCATTCCCCATAGAAATCCGCATTACCGAGTGTGTAAATCCGGTAGTGGGGCGCGTCATTTCAGAGTGGACAAGCTAAAACCATGTGTTTCTCTATGACACGAAGATTTACCCCGGTTTCTCAATGGCTTATCAAAAGCCAATCAAATCACTTGAATTTGATTTTAAAATAACAGTTTTTAAGAAACGAGATTGGGGTTATGGCCTGTCACAATATTTACTTAAACATTTTTCGAGAGAATGTAATGCTTTCTTATTTAATGCATGTAAATTATTTCCGGAAATAACTACAAACAGTTTTAAACGTACCATTCTGTAGATTTATACTAGAAAATATTATATTGTGTAACATTAACTCATAATTTTATAAGTTTTTCGGAAAGTTGCTTACAAAAAAAAAAATTGTTTTGGAAAGAATGACCATCAAACTTTTATTTAAAAGTAAAACTAAATGATCCCTATAACTCCGATTATTCGATAGTATCTATACAATTATTTAAAATATCGATATAATTGTATCAGAGTATGAAAGCTGAGCATTTCGTACATCTCTTAAGGACTGGGGTAGGGATGGAACTCACTTTAAATTCAATACATTTAAAAGAAGTTGGTCGTTTCGAATCTAAAGCTTTGTGATTTACCTGCATTTCATTATTATTCTGAAACTATTCATCCTATCATTAGTTTAGCTATAGGAAAGGACGACATGTGCATTCAGTATAAAGTTTGTTTTAATCTGCAGTGTACATTTCATTAGAACTTTTCGTCAAAATGTGAAAATTAACGTCTGATTGTTGAAAAATTCTATTCAAATCTGCTATCTACCTGTTTTGTTATACCATGAGTCTGAATTTGCAACTGCAATATCAGTTACTCCGTTTTTCCACTGTGCAAGACGCGTGCTTGCATGCGAGACAAGTAACGGCTATGCAAGTCTGGTATTCTTGCATGCAAGCAACTTTTTAAATGGGAGTGTGGCTTTACATTAAATGTTTCATAACATCTGGAATGTATTATAGTCGGAGTAGACTAAGATAAGGTTTCGACATTGACATGAATTGGGAACTATTTGTTTCGTTTCAATGTACTGTAATCACGTGAATTTCAATAAAATGTAGACGGTTAATTTTGAAGCTTATATCTGTGATTTTAAAATAAATAATTGTACTAAATCTTGGCGTTTCACATTAAATTCCAAACCTTTTATAAATATCTTGTTTTACAGAATATAATCCCTCTTAGAAATTTCTGGATTCAATGATCCTGTCTAAAAGAGGGTGAGTCTATTGCCATCAACCAGGCACAAACGCAGTCTCCGGGCTACTACTGAGAAATTCTTGATGGAAAAGTCCAGTAACACTTTGCCCGACCTTTTTTTTTTGGGTGGGAAATTATCAAATAACTTCTCCCGCTCTACGCGGAGCGGGAGGGCGTGTCAGACTCTTACTGACTAAAACCCACCCGTGTTCCTACAGTTGCCAGTACATTGCCAGGGGCCACGGTATCCCTTTCGGACTTTCCTGCGACCCCGGCAGGCAGCGGTCCTAGCGGATCCCGTCAGTTGTGCCCCGCCCAAGCCGGGCAGAGCTCCACCGTATGCTCCACCGTGACTTTGCCCGACCTGAGAATCAAACCCAGGACTTAATCAGCAGTCGCGCTTGCAACCACTGGACCAACGAGGTAGTCTGTCTCCATGATGTATTTTATAAAACCAAGACGCTAAAGAAATTATTTACTTACTTAGATACTAAGTAAATAATTTCTTCTTGCCCGTCTCATGTCACTTGTGGACGGCGCAACCTTTTCTTCTTCCATTCTCCCTTGTCAACTGTCACGCTATCATTCGGTATTATTTATCTCGTGATTAAGTAATAACAGCCGCACGGGTCAATCTATCAGGTTAAGCTATGCTTGCCGGGGTTGGTCCGTGGATGGGTGACCATATTTGCATACTGAGACTCCTCCGTGTCTCGTAAAGCACGTTAAGCTATTGGTTCCGGCTGTCATTCATGGATCTTTGACGCTCCGCTCCGCTGCCTCGCTCTGCGTTACGCAGTTACTGTGTTGTGGTATACGCGTATTACGCGTGCTGCATTCGTTTAGACTGGAAGCCGAACTCAACATCGTTGCGAAAAGGCCAGGCAGATTTGATTTTTTATCTGAATACAAAAGTAATAGTTATTTTTATTATGTAAAGTCAGGAAAATTAAGGCAAAAATTGCGACCTACCTACTAAAATTTCCGTATATTCACGCGTGCTGTAAGGACAACTTTGCGTTTCAGAAGCTTTATTTTTCTTTTTCACTAGAAGTTTCAATCGATTCCTAAATAGTAATTAAATGTATCATAATCTGCCTAGCCTTTTCCCAAGTATGTTGAGTTCGTCTTCCAGTGTAACCGGAAGCAGTACGCGTAGGTGTCATTGACTCTGGCAGGGCCACCATCAGGGATTTTAATTTTGGTTACACAAAAACTTGTCGCTAATTAGTCGAAATTTGTCGCCAAATATCAGAATTTGTCAGTCACTGGTTCAAAAGATATAAGGGTTTATAGGTGGCCGATCTGAAGAGTCTCCCCAGCAGGGCCACATTTATATCTCAATAACTAGGTCACCTAGCGAAGATCTGTTTTCTCCCATATTTTGTCGCCCATTAGTCGATATTTCTCGCCAAATATCAGAATGTGTTGGTCACTGGTTCAAAAGATATAAGGGTTTATTTTTTCTTGGTAATTTTTCGTGAACTTTTCGATCTAGCTCTTGCTTGGACTATACCTTACTAATTAAACTCATTATATCTTCTAAATTAAGACCCGATTAAATCTGATATTTGGCGAAAAATATGGGAGAAAACAGATCTTCGCCAGGTGCCCTAGTTTTTGAGATATAAATGTGGCCCTGCTGGGGAGACTCTCCAGATCGGCCACCTATTAACCCTTATATCTTTTGAACCAGTGACCGACAAATTCTGATATTTCGCGACAAATTTCGACTAATTAGCGACAAATTTTTTGTGTAATCAAAATTAAAATCCCTGATGGTGGCCCTGCCCGAGTCAATGACACTACGCGTAGTATGACCACAATAGAAACGAGTTTTGTCGACGGAAGAATAGACATAATGACAGATGCACAATCTGTCATTTTGTCTATTCATCCGTCGAAAAACCCGTTTCTATGGTGGTCATGCTACGCGTGCATCTGAATACCAGTATTTTTACATGGAGCGACTGCCAATCTGACCCACAATCCAGTTACTGGGTAACACGATACTTACCTAAAGAACAGCTTCAACAAAACAACATTGCATACAAATAAATACCAGTTTTATTAACAAAAAACAAAATTTAATTAGAAATCATCATTGAAATCAACATCCATGATATCTTCAATTACTTCTTCCGCTACATTAGCATCCTTTTCCAAATTTCCAACGTCTTTTGAGTTTGAATCTTGTGTGCCATCTTGAATTTCTCCTATATTAGCTGGAGCAATATTTTCACTTTGAATAGAATCATTATCTGATGGTGATTTGCTTGTGTTTTCAATACTGTTATTGTCATTAATTACCACCTCGGGTGTAAGTGCTGTATTACTAACATTTACATCAACTGTTGTATTAACATTTTCTTTTATAACTTCTGTAGCATTACTTATAATAGTTTCTTGAACAATCTCTGTAGTAACGGGATCAATTATTTCAATAATACCGTCAATGACTTTTTCTGCAATTTCAGTACCACCCTGATTACTTTCATCATCTATTTCAATAATACCACCAACTAAATATTGTTTTTGATTATTTCTTTCGATAATTTTATCAGTCTGATCATTGATTTCAATAATTTCAACAGCTTTATTAGTATGATCTATTACTCCTATATTTCTACCAATGTCCTTATAAGTATCATCTATTATCTCAACTATGTCTTGATTTACTTCTTGAACATCAATTTTATCAACATTTTCGGCCATTTCTATATCATGAAGGTTCTCCGCAGTCTCTAACATAACTTTATCATTACTTTCTTCTACATTTTTTGTACCATTATGAATATCAACAGTCACAGACTGGTTAATTGAAGTAACATCACATTCATCATCTGAGCTATCTATTACATAAGATTTATGATGTTTCTTAGCTGTGACATTCGTTTCTACCTCTTCATCGACTTCTATTATAACACTATCTTGTTTAACACTGGTGTCGGTGTCCATAGAATTTTGTTTAAGTCTTGCTAGGCGTCTTTCTTCGGCAAGTTTTCTGTTTCTGATCATTCTTTCCTTTTGATCGTCACTGATGGATGGAGAGGAAGTTGCTTTCGGCATTGTGAATGGTGATCTGGAAATAGATAAATCAGGGATGCGGGGTAAGTCGTAAGTTAAATTAAGAAGTGTAATACTGAACATGGTTCTCCAATAAGTGGACAGGACTGAATGAATATTTCCTAAAAAGAAGAAGAAAAGGAAAGGAAAAGGTACAGTACAGTTAACCATCCGTCAGTCGACGAAAATCGCCCTTACTGCTACGCCATAAAAGTTCTGTCAATCTCAAATAGTTATCACTGATGTGCGGTTGACTGTACGGTAGTGATAGTGGCCTATTTCTTCGTGATGATAATCATGCAGTACAAACCATTTCAAAGTAAAGACATTACTAGATTGACAGCAGCAATGCAACTATAAAGGTACAGGGTGTAAAGTTCAATCATCCTCCATAGAAATGTCAGAACGTTGTATATATGCCGTGCAGTAAAATCTGCTTGCGCGATGCAGGATTTTGCGTGGCGTCAGTGTTATGCGTAGTTTGCATGTTGTGTTAACATAACTATAATATTTCTTGCGCAAAAATTCAGCAAGAAAAATAATATATTGGTAGTACGACTAACTGGCCCACCTATTTTAGCATAATGTTACCTACCTATCTTTTTTCGGAGTAACCGTGAGTTTCTTCACAGACCCAGGTGCTGGCGTAGCCCTGGCCAGGTCAATCTGCTGCTGCAGTAGCTTGTCAAACTCATCCTGCTCCTGAGGAGGCTGAGTTTCTTCATCGCTGGAGTCTTTCTGGACAACTGTCTCTTCTGACATGAACTGGTCACTGCGAATTTTTTGGAGGTGCACCTGAAATGGTTAAATATAATATCTTCTTATCTTTATATAGTATAAAACAAAGTTGTTTTTTGTGTCTGTGCATGTGTTCCCTTAGTTAAAACAACTGCACAATAGATGTTGATGTGGTTTTCACCATAATTTTTGAGAATTTCTTCTGGAAGGTTTATTTTTATTCTCATTTGCCACAAAGTACTTTTTGTTGGCTTAATTTATTTCCAGTTAGTTAAAGAACTCTCTCTTCTTGCGACTTTTGGAAATATCTACCCTGCAAATACTGTTACTTCCTTTAAAACATACATAATTAGAATAACTTAAACTTACCATAACAGGTCTCTTCTTGCCAAGACTCTCAATCTTCTTTAAACAGTCCTCAAATTGGAACTTGGGGTATAACCTGTATGCCCAATGTTCTAGCTTCTTTAGGAGCATGTCTAAGTCTTCCTGCTCATGCCCTTTGCCTGGAACAATCAATTTTGAAAATAATAATATACATCTTGAGCTCTATTTGGAAGTACTTGCAATAGGGATGATGCCTGGGTAAAAAACATGAAATTCTAATTAGTCCGTCAGTCAGATAATAAAAAAATATTAGACACGTATTTTTTGCTTTATCATATTAATAAAAAAATACTTAGATAAAACGCATTTTAAGTTGGGGAGTGGGGGTCGCTACGTCACTAGTGTGTATAAAATCTACATACTCGTGACGTCATGGCACATTTTACCTCAAGGTATCGTCGTAATCTTTAATTACGTAAAAAAATAAACAAATATATATATAATCTCAGACGGACTAAAAAAAATATATTTTCATCATCCCTATTAGTAGCAGTTTCAATATTAAATAATTTCGTTTTACAATAACCTAATAGTTTTGAGTATGAATGTGGATTGCTATAAGAGTAGGGGAAGACCAACGCAAATATGGATGGATTGTGTGAAAGATGATATGGCTACAAATGGGGTGACTAATAGAGACGTATGGAAGAAAAATATAATATGTTGCAACAACCCCAAATAAATTAGTGATGATGAGTTTTACAATAACTTCCCCACTGGAACATTTGAACAGAAATCCAGATAATACAAAGGCATGGCATCGGTTGGACAGACAAAAATGTAATGCTGAATGGGTGCACAAACATGAATTGACAACCACAATAGTTTTATGTGCAATGAGATATCAAAGGGGTTCTATGTATAAAAGATTAACCTTATTGGTCAGATTCTATCTGTTTACCAGCATGCTTAGCATGACCACAATAGAAGCAGGTTTTGTCGACGGAAGAATAGACAAAATGACAGATAAACAATCACAATAGTTAATTTTGTCTATTCTTCCGTCGACAAAATGCATTTCTTTGGTTGTCATACTGCACGTGCAGGAGAGGATTATGGCAATATTTACTCATAAATATTCATTGTCGCTAGTCAGTTTCAGTAGTGAAAGGACATGATCATTTGAAGATGATAGTAGTTCTGATGGATCATGTAAGGCATATTACTGCCTTACAATAAAATTATGAAATGTTAATAAAGAAAGATAAGGCGAGTAGCACTTGCAACCGGCGTACATGTATGACCAGACGTATGAACCAAAAGGAGTATGTAAGGATCGTAGCAGGTGGCGTTATGTAGTATCTGCCTACCCCCATGGGTGAGTTTATGTCATGTTAATGGTCCACTGAACGGCCAACTATGATTAACCCTTCTCACATGGTTTAAAACTGTGCCTTAATATGGTAAACCTGGCAATGATCTATGAAATATTTTATGACCCTAACTTACCCTTAAACTTAAAATCCTTGAAGTGATCCGGTAAGATCTGTATGCCTCTTGGGCCTGTGAGACGAGCCGGGTTCAATATGAACCGAGGATTCTTTGTGACCCTCTTTGTTTTGGTGGATGATGGGTCCACCCTTCTCTTGTCTTCTTCTGTAAACATATATCCAACCATGGATGGAATGGAAATGGGTTTTCTTATATTAAAGTGGATCCGCAGTGGTAGCCCGTGACCATAACAAATATGTATTTACAAAATTAGAATCATTAACACATCTCTCTAAGTTAGATTTATTCCACAAGAACTCTAAGACGACCCACTGACTGAACTTTTTCATAAGAGATTTGTTATCTGAATTTTGCAAGCTACCACTGCAGATCCTTCTTCAGGATAAGGTATTTTAATAATGTGAAGGGAGGAGTAAATTATTTCTTTGTTACTCTCAAATAGAGCACCTGCCACCTAATCTCTTCACCACCCTTGGTTGATTGATAGAGAATGCCTAAGGCATTAAGTCCGCCTTTGTACTTTTTTGAGTGTGAAAAGTTTGAATAAATAAATAAATTATGTCTGTTCCAAGGATCCATTGATGTAGCTACACAATAGCAGTAGTCCTAAGACGATCCAGCAACCGTAGATGCTCTTTCTAAAATGATAATAGATCACTCTACTCATCACAGAGAGCCATCACAAAGCTATTATATTAAGGCTGACCCAACCCCTTACGTGTTAGATAGGTTATGTGGTAACAACCTTAGATTACAGCATTATTGTGCTATTAAGTTCTGCTTTCATCATTGTATCAGAGGTTAGAACAGACAAAAAAAAACATCGAACACATTATTTTAAATTAAATATGTAATATGTTCCACACAAATCATTGAAACTTATGAATTTTGTACCTGCTTCATCATCTTTAGGTTCATTTTCGTCACTGTTGTCGGGAGACCCGGATCGAGAACGTGGTCTTTCGTCAAACTCATCGCCTTCAATCACTCTCTCCAACTCCTGCGCCTCGTCCGCCTCATTTTGTAAGAATATGTCTTCAAGGAGAGACATTTATTTGTATGAATAACAACAAGAAGAACACAAAAAGCAATCAATCGAATAATCAAATATAATTTTGTAAAAAACACTGACGTCAAATTTAGCGCGAAATGTTTTGTTATTATTTTGGTTTCGTTCGAAATCATTGGTAAAATTATTAGACAATATAAGGCAAATATACGGTGTTTCTCGAAGAATTTAATTTTTTCTGAGTTTATTTTCAAATTAAACAAATTGTTTCGCATAAATATATTATGAACTGTTTGAATTTGAGTTTAAAAACAGAATTTATTATTATGTAAAGAATACTCAAATTTTTGAACGAAAATTTTTACCTGTGGAACGCCCTGAAATAATGTGGAGCTTCCGTTTGTCGATTCCGTACGGTAAATTCAAGTTTTACGGTAAACTTAGTTGTTAAATACTCATTCTCGTAATAAATACATTGTTTGGCATTTTGTGCCTGATAGCGTCACTGCAACCATTGTTAATCTCAATATCGGCTACGGTTTCCGAGAAGAGCTGTGACCGCTTCTGTAGCGTCCGCAATTTACCGGCAAAATAATGTCATGAATTCATGATGTGGTTTCCCAAGAGCGTTGTTGAAACCATAAAGCAAACACCGCCCCCCAACGATTTAAATCGCTAGATTTGCTCCCATCGTACTCCGTCACAAGAAAAAGTGTCTATCCATACTGAGAAGAGTGAGATTACACATTAATATAATAACGTTTCCATGACAAAAAAGTGTAGTCACATTGTGTGTCAGAGGTGTCAAAACGAAACAGAAACGAAACTATCTTTTGACACGGTAGGGTGAATCCATAGATTTAAGAAAGAAGGAGATATGCTCGGTAATTGAAAATGTATCGAAACGCAATGTCTTCAATTTATCCCTACTCCCTAGATAACAACTACATATGCGATCAGTAAACCCAATAAATAAGAGGTCCCGCTCACAGTTGCAATTTACAAATCAGAACATACTACACAATCAATTATAAACCTTATCCCATCAAACACAGCTTGCATTTACCATGCACCGTACAATTCACTCACACGAAAAAGTCGATCGCTATCGTTGTGCTGTGCAAAAGCCATTTATTTTACATATACGCTAGTGATTGACTAAATCGGAAAGTTATCGATTCTCCCTTTTATTACTTTATTACAATGTTTGAGAGTTCCTGAAAAAATAATAAATAAAATACGATAAATAATAATAAATTAAATACGACAAATAATAGTATAATATAAATAAACAATAAGTAAATTAAAAAAAGCAATATTAAGTAAATCAAAAAAATTCAACATTATGAGGAAATCTAAATGAGTATAAAACAAAATTTCACATCGGCCTTCCAATCAGGCTATAACCGTTGACGTTAGTGGATCTGCACAACCACATCACTAACCCGTCGCAAGACACTGCGGCCGTACTAACGATGCAACCGCTTAAAGAAAATATCGTTTTGTGATTTTTACATTGCTTGTCCAGTCACTTAGCAACATACTTAAGTAATGGTAAAGAAGCAATGTATTTACTGCAATAATAGCACAGTCGCTGTGATATATGAAAACAAAAATAACGTAGTAAAGGCAAGAAATATTTACGATTTGTTGTTTTTCATGATTTTCAATACAAATATAGTAAAATACTTGTGCTGATTTTTGAAAAGTGGTTCAATGATTTATAAAGTTTCTAGTTTAGGTTCGATTTTTACAAGAAACCACTGAACAACACGGTATTCTTAAATGTTATCACATCGCGTTCGACAGCGCACTAGTTAGCGGAGACGGCCATTTGCCTGAGGCATGAGCATTGTGATCAAAACGCGCGGACACAGACACGCCCCCATGCCACTTCTCCTGTTATTTATATTTCTATGGGTGAATCTAACTATTTAAATCTTTGCCGCTGTCATCATTTTCATGACAGATGGCACTGCGACCGTCAAGTGCGGCCACCGCTTTTCTAGGAAACCGTAGATTTATGCAGCATAACCTAAAGCGCAATATAATGTTTTCATTATTTATTCAAATAAAGATTTTC
Source organism: Agrochola lota (assembly GCA_947364205.1). Classification (NCBI taxonomy): domain Eukaryota; kingdom Metazoa; phylum Arthropoda; class Insecta; order Lepidoptera; family Noctuidae; genus Agrochola; species Agrochola lota. The sequence goes on from OX376240.1 coordinate 17,968,718, forward strand.
ATTTTCAGAGAAAAACCGCCCTTTAAAATCTAATACTGTATTCATCTCCAGCTGTGCTATTCTGTAACCATCTCACCGTGAAAACTTAGGGGAAGTGATCGTGCAGTGAGCTGTCAGTGTCACCCCATCCGATACTAGGGATGACCAAGCATTACATTTACAATCGTAATCGACATTTAAATTATATTTTTTATGTTAATTCTATTGATCATTTTATATTAAGTATTCTAAAGCTAGTATTTAAATGTCTAAACATTACTATATAAAGGGGGTTTTAATAAAATAGTAAAACAGATATCCAATCAGAAACTCAATTTTGTTTTATTCTTTTTTGTTCCTAGACTAGTCACACACTTGTAGCGCGCGCACATCACATCACCGAAGTGTTGTCGCCGAGGAAATAACACGCGTTACCATGGTGACCACCCGCGTGATCACTTCATCCGATTCTTTAAGAATTGGGTGAAGTGATCACGCGGGTGGTATCCATGGTAACGCGTGTTATTTCCTCGGCGGCGCGCCTGCGCGGCGTGATCACTTCATCCGACTCTTTAAGAATCGGGTGAAGTGATCACGCGGGTGGTCACCATGGTAACGCGTGTTATTTCCTCGGCGACAACACTTCGGTGATGTGATGTGCGTGCGCTACAAGTGTCAGTTTTACTTGGGTTTTATAAATGATGATGATGAATAAAACATTGTAGGTACTAATTGGACGTTGGTATTTAGTACGCAAGTACGTGACGCGTTACAAGTTAAATAAGTATGTAGGTACGTAGTAAGTAAAAAAAACCTCAATGTGATAGTGTCTACCTAGCGCGCAAGCGCGATTCTTACCGCTGCAACGTGGGGAAGTGATTCGGTGTGCGCGCGCTGCAAGTGTCAGCTGTTGAACTTAAGAATTTTGTAATGATTTGATGAATATTATTTTATTCAACGCGTAGGTAGGTTATCTCGAATAAACTATTCGGTAGGTAGGTACAAATAATATACACATCTTTTTATCTATATGATTACTTAAGTACATCTTTTAGGTAGGTTCCCACATAGTTTGTGTGGGGTTAAATTACACACTATTAACACTCGATTGCGTTTATAATATAAGTTAACAATGGGTTCATAATAACAAACTATGTCGATGAGCATTTTCTTTAGTACTTAAGTAGCAGCAACGTGTAGATACCTATGTAGGTACGTTCTATTTTATTTATTGTTGGTAGGTACCTACCTGCGTAACGCGTCGCGCCTCAGGCTATTTATATTAAGGGACTAGTAGAAACAAAATAGAATAAAACAAAATTGAGTTTCTGATTGGATATCTGTTTTGCTATTTTATTAAAACCCCCCCTATATAGTAATGTTTAGACATTTAAATACTAGCTTTAGAATACCTAATATAAAATGATCAATAGAATTAGCATAAAAGTATAATTTAAATCACGATTACGATTGTAAATGTAATGCTTGGTCAATCCCTAGCATCAGTGAGTTTTCACTGACAGCTCACTCCACGCAAGTTTTCACGGTGATATTTTTACAGAATCGACATGCAGATTCAATGGGACAGAATACGCGAAATGAGGTAGATAGATGATTTCAGCACAAGCAGTAAACATAATGTTTATTAGTTTTCTAATCGCAAGAGAACTAATAATCTACGCTGTTTAATGTATATCATGCATACATGCATCACTCATGCAATAATACTTAGGTTCACTGAAATTGAAATAAAAAAAAATAATTAGCTATAGTTGATTTATTTGACTTATTAGTTAACGAACATGAAACTTGACGTCCACATATTTGACATAATTATGCAAGCTTCAGTGTGCGCAAACACGCTGAGTTGGTATTCATGTGTGTGGATCGGTCATTATAGCCCACGTTTTCTGATGTACATAATTACACATAACCGGTTTTCGTTTCATACATTGTTTTAAAATGTTTAAAATATAAATCAAAATATTTTATTTGAAACCAAATAAACAATATTTGCCCATTATATGTAGCTGTGCCGTATAAAAATAATTTTAGCATTAAAACTGGCCATTGTTTAAACGGTTCCAGAGTTTTATATCCATGTCCCATCCCTCGAAAGTCACGTGACCAGCTTGCGTTTGAGCGCACTAACAGGTATGGAAATTAGTAAATTTTATTAGAAATTTAGTTATATTTTGGATATTATTGTAGAAATAAGGTAAATATTAACGTTGCGCTAAAATCGAGTGTTCATGTGCGTGCAAACGAGGTGTTATATTGTGCTGTGCACGGTTATTTCGTCAACAAAGACTGTCATTTCGATACCAAGAAAGGTGCTTCAAGAATGGCGTCCCCCACATGTGCCGCTGGCCTATTGAGTTTCGTCTTGGCGGTGGTTGAATCTGATGACGTGAGCTGTTGAAATGGCGTGAAAAACCAACTGCCTCAGGTTTCCGTCGATGTTCCGGTAGAATTATGTCGAAAATTTCGTAGTTCGTTCGGTGCCCTTGCGCTGCCACTCTCAATGATTCATTGTTCCGATTTTTGCGAAAAATTACATAAAAATTCGCCACAAATCATTGTTTTAGACATCATGGAAGCTAAATTGTGTGTTCCAATTCGTATTTTCGTGCGTTTTGTATGGTAAATTAGTGAATTTTTCGCGATCCGCCCATTTGTTTTGTTTACCATTTGACCGCTTGCACGACAGCCGGGTTATGCTAACTTTCTTATTATCTTTGATAGCATTGTTTTCTTTGTAGGTGTTTAGTGTAATGAATTCGACGAGTTGTTATGTATCAAGTCGTTATCGTGTCGTGATCAGTGATACCGGTAGTTTGACTTCTCACACCTACAACATGATCGAAACGGCCGTTATTTACTTGTTTGTTGGAGAATCCGGTCGCTTAACATTTCGTTTATGATTGTAATACCTAAACTATACAGTGTAGTAGGGAAACATGCATGGCATTGAATGGGTTCACCTAATATTTATGTGATCAATTATTCAAGTTCAGTGATTTCATTTATTTTACATTGAACAGTGTTAAGGTCATATTATTTCCCTGTTCATTATAAAGCTTCATGCAATCTCTCTAACATAATTTATTTGTCTCATCTTTACAAAAATTTCATCACAGTCAAGTTCATTGACCCCTAAATGTTTTGTAAAAACAAGAAGTTTTTGCTAAATCTCTTGTCTGTGACTTGTAATATTTATGACTATGCTTTGTTTTTATATCATAAATAAGTGATTAACATTTCATGCTAGTTAAGTTCATATCATATCATTTTTCTTCAGAAAATATCACATCAAACTCCTTCCTACATTTTAGCTCATAAAGCTAGCGGTTTTTAACTGACGAAAAAAAAAGGAGGTTCTCAAGTTGATGCATATATTTTTATTTTTATGTATGGCCTCATATCTTTTTACAGAGTAGTTTTTGAACGATTGTTTGAAGTTATTCCCATGTAAAATTTAAAACCTAATATCCACCCCTTAGGAAAAAAAAATGGGGTTGATTGATTTTTCACCTACTTTTTTATAAGTTCTACCTCGTATTATTATAATGATCAATTCCTTAAAAGGATTCTCTAAAAGTAATTTTTAATAAAACAATAGTTACCCTAGGATTATAAAGTACACTTGACAGAGCTACTTATTAGGCCTGAACTACATCCCCCCAAAAAAATAAAAATAACCTTCATCCCTGTAATCCCTAAAGGGTAAGGCAGACGGAACCCACATTTCTCTTTTATGTTTTATTTTATTTATTTAAGGCCCATGTAAAAGGGGGCGAACTTTAAATGTTATAAATAAACATATTAGGTACCCAGTTTTCTTTAAGATTATAAATTAGACTCTCTCCATGAAGAAATTCTTATTATGCAAGTAATGTCATGCCTTACAGACTGCATTACCCTTGACCTATCTATCCAGTCAATTGAAAGTGAATTGGCTAAAGAAACTATTGTCCAAATTGAACACTTGTGTACACAATGTAAACAAACATAACTTTTATTTTCAGTTTGCTATGTAATGCCATTTATTAGTATACTTTCCACTGCTGTGCAGACAAGACTAATCCCAGTACACCACATATATGAAAAAACAATTACATAAACATATCTTGTTTACATTCCTTAAAAGTTTCATAAACAACTAGTACAATATTTCCTTTACAAGACCTCCTTGACTAAATTGGCTAACCGTCCCAGACTCCCAGTGATGTATGCTAGATATTACATTGATTCTGCATTGGCCTGCATCGTTGCACAAATTACGTCCATCAATCTATTACCAACTACTTTGTGTGACGTCTTGTCCGTTAACTCAGTGTGTTGGGTAACCAGTATGAATTATTGAGACGCAGTTGGGAAAAGTCTATTTGTTGGGGGCAGTTAATCGAATTAGGCTTCAGATGGCAGATGCTGGTGCTATCTGGATGCACCACTATCATCATTCCCCTCATCTCAATTTATTTGGAGTTTGTGCTTCATATCTTCTTCCATACTTCTCTATTAGTCCTCATCTCGGTATTCACCCCCTTTCTAGCTTTATCATCTTACACACAGGCCATCCATTGTGTCTGAGGCCTTCATCTACTCTTATAGCCATCCAAATTCATAATCAAAAGTTTCCTCACAATATTTTTCTCCACAGCTGGATTTCTAAGGCAGAGGGTATTTTCTAGAGATGCCGCGAATAGTCGAATACTCGCCATTATTACTCGAATTAAAAAAAAGCATATAAAAAAAGTTTAATTATTCTCTAATAATACTATAGTTTATCTATCTTCTGAGGCAGGTTTGATCAGGGACAGAATTACCCAAAAATTAAGGTACCTTTAAATTTCGGTATGACGTCAAATAATCATACCGTTAAATAAGGGTTACCTAAATATTTCGATACCGTTATTTTTTTCAGTACTTACCGGAATTTTGAGGTTGGAAATGCATACCGGTATATTTCAATAGAAGTACTAAAATACACAAGTTCCACCCACGCCGCGTCGTCTTGTTTTTCGGTACCGAAATCGTGTAAAGGTTTAAATAACGATTTAAAAAGGTATCGGTATAGTTCAACCCTTATTTTAAACCGGTACCGGTATATTTTTGAGGTATCTTAACCTTTAACCGTAACAGCTTTCAATTTAAGTCTATAGTTTTTCTGTTCATTTTTGTTCAAGTTTAGTTTTGTTTAGACAACTATTCGCCGAATGTCAAATAATAGACAATATTATTCAGTATTCCCTGATTATCAAGAAAATGTCGAGTAATACCGAATACCGCGAGTATTCAAAGCATCTATAGTTTTTTCTTAACTGTCTTAACTGCAGGAAATGATGCCTTCACACAGATTGGTTTCTCACTCATCAATTTTTTTTTTTTCTTTTTCAAGTCTTTCATAGGATTCTCTTGTGTTTTCAACCCATTTTACACTTTTATAAAACTATTTTGGCCTTTTTACCCGACTGCGTGACAGGAAAGACAGGGTTATGTTTTTCATGAAGCCTACCCTCCACTTCTCTTAAGGCATTGGTGATTATGTCTAATAAACCAGACACCAACCATGATGTTTTATATGTGCCAGGTAATAGTTTTTGAGCACCAAGAATCTTTTTGTACAATACAGTAATTCACACCCTTTATCCCATTAGTATAAGCAGAAACTACGAAACGTCGTAACAAGCTATGGCTATAACTCTTATATTCCTTTTGCTTTGTGACTTTGTCCACAAAATACATTCATCAGTGCGCCAGTTGCAAGTACTTCTCATTCTATGAAAAACTACTGTAGTTCTTGCAATTCACGAGCACGCGTGATGTGACCCTGATGTCCATACTGTAAGGTATAAATTGGAATGATTCACAGGCATTTGTGAAATGCAACATCTACTATCAGCAAGTAATCTAAGTGATGAAAGCCTTTATGAGTTTGTTGCTATGAAGCCGCAACAATTGATCAGTTATTCAAGCATCATTTATAGAAGAGACACATTGGCACTACTTCAAATGAATTAACAAACTGTTTGCAGCCAAACTTGGCAACAGACCCTTATCTGCTTCCTTCTTTGATATAAGTTCCGACATTGAATACATTTTGTTAGCTTTTTATCCCGGAATCATCATTTAATTAGCCTATGAGTGTATTGTTTAGTATCATTGTTGTGCTGTCCCCATCTGAATTTATTTGAGGTTCATGCAGCATGTCTTATTCTTTGATACATCTTGATCAGCCATCATCTCAGTATTCTACTGGTTTATTGCTCCTCATCACCATCGCTTCATTGGTCTAGTGGTTGCAAACGCTACTGCTGAGCATGAAGTCCTGGATTTGATTTCCGGGTCGGGCAGTGTGTTATTGGGTTTTTCCATCTGGAATTTCTCAGTAGCAGCCCGGAGTCAGGTTTATGGCAATAGGCTCCCCCCTATTACATGGGACTTGAACATAATTGGCGAAATGTGGGTGTACTATAGGTGTACCTCTAAGTAACCCTTCCGGGAATACGGCGTGATTCTGTTATCACCATCATTATCATATTCTTTGGTGGGAACTCCATGAAATTATGAATCTATGAAAGAATTTGTTGAATTTATATCATAAGCACAAAGTGTTCCCCCTACAATAACAGTAGAAAATATTGAATCAACGTTGTGTTAATTTCTCTTATCAAATTTGATGACAATTTGTAAACAAAACTTTTTGTAAACATAATGCTGGTCATATTTGTATTTTCTCGAGAATAGATTGACAGCATGACCCTTTGCAGTTCAATATACTTAGTTATAATAATATCACGGTTGTAATCTCCGAAGGCTTCAGCAGAGGTGTTCCTATAGTATAGTACACCCACATTTCGCCAGTTATGTTTAAGTCTCATGTAATAGGGGGTGAGCCTATGGCCATCAACCAGGCACAAATCCAGACTCTGGGCTGCTACTGAGAAATAGAGGATGGAAAACCCAATATCACTTGGCCCGACCTGGGAATCGAACTCAGTACTTTACGCTCATCCTAACTAATATTACTAATCTGTGCTAATATTATAATTGCGAAAGTGAGTTTGTTTATTTGTTACGCTTTCACGCTAAACCGGCTGAACGGATTTTGATGAAATTTGGCACATGGGTATTCCGATAGTTCCACGGGATTGACACTTTGCGGGATAAACCGCGGGCCGCAGTTACTTATAAATTATTGTTATCATGCAACTTGTATTATTTGTTGATGCAAACAGTATGCTATGGCTTTCACCATAAGGCCATTTTAAACATTGTTTCATATACAAAGCAGAACCCCACCTGTTACGATCTTAACATCTCCTTTTTCTTCGTTTACGTCCATACATCTGGTCATACACGCACGCCGGTTGCAAGTACTACGCACCTGACCTTCCTGAAGAACATTACCAATAAGGTCACTATATTATGTCCTTTTAGGTCGTCGTCCCGGCGTTTTCATTCACATCTGCATTGTTATCTTTTGTTAGTCGTCTTTCATTCATCCTCTCAACATGACCAAAGCTTTGTTTTGTTTCTTAGTAGTTGTAAATAAACCTTGACATCTCGAGTTCTTTCCCGCGTATTTCACTTTAGAGACAGCCATTATGAGACTCGAAATTCAAATTGAAAAAATGCTGTTTTATTTGAGGTAGCGTGCTCTGTAATTAAATTAAAAAAACACTCATGTTACAATACAACCCATCAGGATGTAAAACAGTGTTTTCTACCACAGAATCACATATGGCGATATTCATATAATTTCCACCAGCTGCCTTCGTTAAAATGAATGAACCCAGAACCTACGCTATAGTCATTTTACACTTTGACACTAATAACAGGTTACTTACCAAGCAGTGTTTATTGACATTACAGGCTGAACGACGTTCTGCCTTGTGCATGTTTTGATAGATATAAATGTAAGTTGTCTTTAGTTGATAATGAAGAGATTTTGTGAGATTGTGTTATCGTAATAGGATGTTGTCATAGATGATTTAATTTGTTCGTTCATTAATCTAGGTTTTGCCCTCGACTTCGTTCTCGTGGAAGTCGTAAGATACACAATATACTAAAATAACAGCAACATTTTTATAAAACTCCTTCGGCCCGCGACCCATCGCGTTGTATCGCATCGCCCGCCTGTGCTATTCTCGCAGTAGATCGCTTCGACGCAGTAGGAGTTATTCTCGTAGAGTTCGTGTTGAGACGAGACCACAACAGAGCGCCATTGGTTTTGATATACCTAATTGAGCTATGCACCTGACAGGCTCACCACCTTTTGCCTTGGATTTTTGGTCCATTATAGCGCCCTTTTTTACTAATTTTTTTATTTGAAAACTTTGCCCCGCACTAGGAATTTCTTCCTGTATCGTGGGTGCGTTTACAAACATAGAAACTCACATACACTAACACCCAGACCCGGAACAACTACCTGTAGATCATACAAATATTTGTTCCGTGCGGGGATCGAACCCGCGACACGTTGCGCAGCAGTCGATCGCTCAGCCACTGCGCCAACCGTGTCGTCTTTTATGCACGAGGTTTTGGATTAAAATCCGGGCTTCTAAGTTTACTTTAGTCTACTTTTTAAGTTTATCTTGGACATCACTGACATCGGTGTAGGAAAACATTGTGACGAAACCATTGACCAGGACATAAAAAACTAGTTGCTCCCCGTGGTTTCATCCGCATAAGTTTCGATCCCGTGAGAATATCGGGATAAAAAGTATCCTATGTCCGAAGCAATTCATGGTCTACCCATGACCCAAATTTCATCCAAATCCGTTAAGCCTTTTCAACGTGGAAGCATAACAAACGAACAAAGTCACTTTCGCAGTTATAATATTATAGTTAGGATGAATATTAGTCTGAAATCCCGAGCCGCCTTGGACAATCGTGGTAATCAACATCAATGCCCATGTCTTCTCTGTAAGAGAAGTAGCCTTTGCCCGGCAGTGAGACAAGTTATAGGTTGGTATTATGGTGAACTTTACACCCTGTTCCTCATATCTCTATATTATTGTTAAACTGTCAACCGTTACGTCATCATTCACTCCCTTCTTTCTTATCATTCCTCACACAATCCATCCATCTTTTCTTTGCCCTTCCTCTCCCTCTCCACCCATCAATATTTATATTCATCTCTCTTTTAGTCACATGCACTTCTTCCTGATCACATGCCCATGCCAAGCCCAACGATTGCCTTTCGTCTTTTCTGTCACTGGCGTCACTTTCAAACTTAGTAAAACATCTTTTATTTTCTTTCTTCCTTTTATCAAAAAGGTCACTTGAATATTCTATCTCTTATTTGCATAGTATATAAGATTACCTTGCTCCCACGCTAGACAGTCATCTCTGTCTAGTGTACAATAACTTTTACGATGCGTAAACGTAAACAAAGCATGTTTCATGTGGTTACGATTGATATTCACCATTTACTCTGCTACTTACGATGTTATTTGTTTTCATACTTTTTGGTTTTACCGTGTGGCTATCTGAATCAGAATGGATACCCGTCACCGTATAACCATAATAGTGAGTACTGAGGACTGACCTACCTTGAAAATTCCAACCGTGACTATTTTAAAGAGGAAAACCAACTCCGAATTCAGACACAAAATTCGTATTTCCGGCATAAAAAACAGGTAATTGGTTATGACCACACGTTTGAAGTGAAACGTGGTCAATGGGCGATGGCGAGGGCTGTACTTTCAGTTTCCCTACGTGCTCGAATCAGAAATGAAGAGAGCCACAGGAGAACCAAGGTAACCGACATAGCCAGAAGAATTGTCAAATATAAGTGGCAATGGTCAGGGCACATTGCTCGCAGAACAGATGGCCGCTGGGGCTAAAAGGTTCTGGAGTGACGACCGCGTACCGGAAGACGTAGCGTTGGATAGCCTCCCACAAAGTGGATCGATGACGTAATGGCCGCAAGAATCTGCTGGATGCGAAAAGCATAGAACCGGTCTAAGTGGCGGTGCTTGGGGGAGACCTATGACCAGCAGTGGACGTCTTCGCCTGAAACGATGATACAAATGAAGACTGGAGCCGAGTTAATCCGATTCACAGGGTCACTGACCCAAGAGTGATAGGTCAGTTTCGTTCACTGTTCAGAAAGAGCGCATTGAGCGCCTTAAGAAGAATTCGCTCCAAAAAATATCAAAGTTAGGCCGCGTACACACCAAACGACTAGTTAAATCAGCCGCTGACTGTGAGGATTAGGTTCAAAATGTATGTTAACCAACGGACAGTCAGGCGCCGGCTGACGATGTTCTTTCATACATTTGAACTTGACGTTCACAGTCGGTGGGTCATACGGTCGGTGTGAACACGACCTTAGACAGGAATGTCGAAAGGAACAGGAAGAATCGCTTCACTTCTAGAACTTTGCAATCATCAGCGTCTATAATGCAGTGACTAACAGCCCATTTGCTGGACGTAGGGCTCTCTAAGGTAGCCCTTAACACTTGGCTTCGACGGTACGTCAGTAGGGTGTGCATGTGGAGTTGTGGCGCAAACTATGTATCACCTCCTATCCTACCCTCTGGGCTCTAGAAAATGCAGCCAGAGCGACCACTGCGCTGCCACTGACGATGCCGTGGAATTGGCGAAGTTTTTGGCCAACGACGAAGGAGACCACTTGGGTCACTTATAACACCAAGTTGGCTACAGATCATCAGCAAATGAACATGACAAAAAATGGTTCTAGTTCCTCCCCCAAACTTGTCTCTTTAACTATCGTAAAAGCGACTTGGTTTCGCAAGATCTGGTCCAATAATTCCATTCCTTATCACGCCGAAACGGCTGAATGGATTTTGACGGATTTTGGCACACGGATGACGTGGGCTCCCACCCAGACCTGTTAGGACATAAAATACTTTTTTCCCGTTCCTGTGAGATAATTATGGAAGTCAACGGGGCCAAAACCTAGTTGTGAATATGCAGGGGTTCCGGGAAAATCATTTTATTAGCGAAATACCGTCTAAATATATTTAGTAATAATGTTCCGCAGGCTTTCTTATATCCTTGAGTATTTTTAGGTAGCTTTTGACCCCGTTCCTACTGTACGCCCACCATGATTTTGAATGGCCCATACATATTTATTAGGAGCGGTAAGGATTCTTGGCGGGTATTTGCTTGGTAAATAGCTGCTTTTAGAATTTATCATGGCTTCATAAATTGTTCCCAGTTACTGAACATGAACAGTAACGTAAAAATGAGTCTTTTAATCCATCATCGAAAAAGAGTCTTCAAACTCTAAAGTACTCATTTATTTGGTTTTAGAATTGCATTGTCAATGTGTCGTCGAGCTAGTCAGAAACTTGAAGCGTTGTCTAGTTGTTTCAGTACTCTAGGCCACTTCCTTAAGCTAACGGTTCTATGCTATATATTTACAAAGAATTACATCCTTATAGGGCTCCCTCAAGGGTATTGCATAAGATTTTTCTTAATTTTCCTCATTTCGACGACGTCTCTAGAGATATTTTGTCGTTATTGCAGTGTTTATTCAAAATAAAATTGATATATAATATTTTTTACGATTGTTTTTGTCTAACTCCGATGGATATTTATGTGTACTGAATCTGTGGAATTGTTTAATTCATTTCTAACCAACATTTTAACCTCGATTTGACCGGATTAGTCACTTTGATCTCGGGATCTGGGAAAGGCTTATCAAACTTGGATTTAATGCTCCACTGGACACTATTTAAATTTATTTGTTGAATTTGCGTATAAACCGAAGTCAAAGTACACCGAAATTACTCCTGCATTAGCATTCCTGTTGACGAAATAACTGTAGACACTGGGCACATTTATCTTCTAAGTTTTAGGAAGCTTTACTTAGGTTGTCTTGCGTGAATCAAAAATAAATCTCCCAACTACTAATCAATTTTTTTTTTTTCAATACCTGTGAATACTAAACCGCAACTACAACCACATGCCAGTTTTACTTTGATTAGTCCGCGAAGTCACAACGGATTCCATTCTTCTTCTTTACAAATTTTAGTCCGACCGGAATGTAGCCACCTGGACCGCTCTATCTTTGGCTTCGTGTAAATCCTGTAAGGAGTAGGTGGTTCTGCATGATGGGCAGTAAAGACCCGTTAAAGACTGGACATCTTTTTCTAACATATAACCCTTAGACCCTTTTTTCGGGTTTTTTTTAAGGTTGCGCATTATTTGTGTGTCTTGACTAATCTCATATTTATTTTGTTCCAGCTGCTTGTAAATAGAGGCTGTAAATATAACGTATATAGTTTAAAGATGAGTTTGGGTGCGCGCGCCACCAAAGGTGGTGCGAAGGGAGGCGCCAAGGACGGCAAGCATGCACAGGACACCCGGAAGACCACAGACAAAACCCAGAGTAAGGAGAAGGTTAAACCACAGGTGAGCATATTAAAAGTTAATAGATAATAGTAGACCTCTATGTAAACTAGATTGTTCGGCGAACTACTACTACAGTATTTTTGTCTCACGAAGCGACGCGCGCTTTACTTGTGGTAACCAAGTGTACAAACACGCTGTGAATTTGTGCGTGAAGATAAGTAGCGTCAGCACACTCAGCACATAACACACACGCACACATACATTTCTGATTCGCCCGTGTCTCGGACGGTACCGAGAGCTCCTGCGCTTATACACATTCACAGCGTGTGTGTACACTTAGTAAGCACAAGTAAAGCGCGAGTCGCTTCGTCGGATTGAAATGCTGCACCATACCTTATTTCCGGTTTGATTGGCATGGTTGCCCCGTGTCCCAGTGTGTTTTTTTTATAACGTCAAGAGGCAACCATCGGGCGGTCCACCCGATGGTAAGCGTTCGTCACGGCCTGTGGACACTTGCAAGACTGCAATTCCAAAAGCACCGCAAGTGCGTTGTGTATTAACGTCCATCCTTCACACGAAAGAAAGAAACAGTATTTATTGAGACTCGCACAGGAAATCACACATTAAACTAAAAACACACTAAACATAAATAAAAAACAAAGTATGTAACATTAAAATTAAAAGGAAGGAAGTCCTGTAAGAGGCCAAAACGCTCCTACCTCAGCATGATGCTGCGACATTTAAAAAAAAAAAATCGCGGCGCTGTTATTCTCAAAGAGGACAGGCACATCGATATTTCTGATGCGTTGCTATATCAGTGACACAGCATTTCAGCAGTGTCACTGCGATACCTCGGGATGAAATACGCAGTAGAAGTCAATAAGCGACGGTTACCATCATCCCTCATGGTGGTATGGCATGGTGGCGGGGTTCCGTTTCCTGGCATGTTATTAGGAACGCACAGAAGTAGTCCACATTCACACCCCATATTCTCAAGACAAACTCACACCTTTACCCCACGGGGGTAGGTAGAAACAACATTACGCCATGTCCAATCCACCATTACGTTCCTTTCGCTTCGCCCACGTTTTTCAATCAATCTGCCTAGCTTTTTCCCAACTATGTTGATGCAGGCTTCCAGTCCAATCGGATGCAGCTGAAAACCAGTATTTTTCATGCATCGACTGCCTATCTGACCTCCACAACCCAATAACTAGGTAATACGGTACACCTTGGTAAGACTGGTTGTCAGACTTTCGGGCTTCTGATGACCCGTATCGACTGTCAAAGATCCACGAATGACAGCCGGGACCAACAGCTTAACGTGCTTTACGAAGCAAGGAGGAGTGTCGGTATGTAAAGATGGTCACCCAGCCACGGACTTAGCTTAACCTGTTAAATCGACCCGTGTGGCTGTTACTTAGCCACGACCTAAAAGTCAAATAAAACCTTCTAAACTGTCCTGAGTACTTGCAGCTTATCTTACAAAGCAAAATTTTTCGATACTTTTTACATCTTATGTAAAATATAAAAAGTATCGAAGAATTTTGCTTTGTTTCATAATATTATTATGAACGCATTGATATCGCAGACAGAAGATAGTTAGTAGATACAGATAAAAGTTATAATCATAGATATGACAATAACACCAGTCGACCTTCACGGGTGACCTCCTACGTGTCATTGACATTGTTCGGGTGATGCTATGACGTGCCGAATTTTATGATAGAGCTCGGCGTGACTCTTTCTTACGAATGTTTGTTGGGTACTAGCGAATCTGAGTAAAAAAATGTGGCGATAGGAGTCCGTTGTCAATGATTAGCACAAAAAAAAACTAGATAATAAATAGGTATGTACTACATGGTTTATATTGTTTGTACCAGGGATTGAAAGCGGTTACGGTTAAAGGTTAAGATACCTCAAAAATATACCGGTACCGGTTTAAAATAAGAGTTGAACTATACCGATACCTTTTTAAACCTTTACACGATTTCGGTACCGAAAAACAAGACGACGCGGCGTGGGTGTGCGGGTGGGTCGAACTTGTGTATTTTAGTACTTCTATCGAAATATACCGGTATGCATTTCCAACCTCAAAATTCCGGTAAGTACTGAAAAAAATAACGGTATAGAATTATTTAGGTAACCCTTATTTAACGGTATGACGTCATACCGAAATTTAAAGGTATCTTAATTTTTGGGTAATTCAGTCCCTGCTTTGTACCTAAATAAAAGATACCTAATTTTTTCAAATCTTTATAGGTACTTATTTGTGATTGGGTTATGTTGATAAGCCAATCGAAACAGCTTACATTGGATTTGATAGTAGACGCATGCTGGGGTAAGCTGGCAAGCTGCCAGTACTCAGGAGAGTTTAGAAGGTTTTACTTGACTTAAGAAAAAATACAAAATAAATTGTACCTACTTACACTAATAGGTCTTGTTTGTATCAAACTAACTACTTTTCACACAATTTTTTTGTTGTAAAAATCGTGAAGCTGGTGGTAACAGCCGCACGGCTCGATCCAACAGGTTAAGCTACGCTTGTCGGTCCGTGGATGGGTGAACATCTTTACATACCGAGACTCCTCCGTGCCTCGGAAAGCACCATAAGCCGTTGGTCCCGGCTGTCAATCGTGGATCTTTGACAGTCATTACGGGTCGTCAGAATTCCGAAAGTATGACAATCAGTCTTACCAAGCGGTATCGTATTACCCAGTTACTGGGTTGTGGATGTCAGATAGGCAGTCGCTCCATGTGAAATACTGGTATTCAGTCGCATTCGGTTAGACTGGAAGCCGACCCCAACATAGTGGGGAAAAGGCTAGGCAGATAGCTAAATTCACTGACAGACAACGCACAGCTCAAACTGCTAGGTCTGGAAGCATAAAGTTTTATTTTCCTTATCTAACGAACGTGACCACTAAGGCAGGGTTTTTGGAAATTCGTCCCCTGAAGGGGTCAAATAGGTAGGGGTTGAAAGTTTGTATGGGAGTTCGTAATTTTTGTATCCGGCTTGTGAGTAGTAATAAATCGCTTTCATTTGTAAGCTCATTCATATACATAACGAACAAATTTATTTAACGCGATTTCATGAAAATGTCAACACAAATATTACAGTATTGAGTATTGTTCTATTTTCTCTCAACAATACAATGTTTGGTGCTTCATTCAATAAAATAATCACATTTCTTTACATCTTGGAATAAGAAAGAAAATAAGAAAACCGGCACAGTCCCTAACAGAATCATATTCTTGCTGTTTGTTATGATCTCTGTAATTGCTTGGGTATTATTTGATTTGCGAAATAATGAGAACATGATACCGGTTGCTACCGAACGGGGTTGGGTAAAATAGGGGTGCCGCTAGGGCTGTCAAAGACAATAAGACTGCTACACAATAAGACGACAATAAGACGGCTAGGGCTGTCAAAGACAGCCCTAGCCGCATCCCTATTTTCTGACATTGTGCTCGACAAGAAAGCTCTCGATAAATGAGGGATTATGATGAAAAAATATAAACCCTACCATAGGAAATGAAAAACACAAAAATCCTCACTTAAATAATAATAATTATAAACGCGAACGTGAGTCTGTTTGTTACAGGGACTGAATTACTCAAAAATTAAGATACCTTTAAATTTCAGTATGACGTCATACCGTTAAATAAGGGTTACCAAAATATTTTGATACCGTTCTTTTTTTTTCAGTACTTAGCGGAATTTTGAGGTTGGAAATGCATAACGGTATATTTCGGTAGAAGTACTAAAATACACAAGTTCTAACGTGTTCGACACCCGCGCCGCGCCGTCTTGTTTTTCAGTACCGAAATCGTGTAAAGGTTAAATAACGATTTAAAAAAGTATCGGTATAGTTCAACCCTTATATTAAACCGGTACCAGTATATGTTTGAGGTATCTTAACCTTTAACCGTAACCGCTTTCAGTCCCTGGTTTGTTACGCTTTCACGCTAAAACGGCTGAACGAATTTTAATAAAATTGGCACATGGGTAGACTATGACCTGGAGAAGGCCATAGGCTACTTTTCATCCTGGGTCGCGGACGAAATCGCGGGCATCAGCTAGTATAATCATAAAACTTTACCATAAAATCTTTTAGAACTCATTTTCACAGTATTGCAAATCGTGGGTGCACTTGCGTATGTGGACAAATAATTACATTCACACAACATAACATGACGTCTGTAGGCTTATCCCCGGAGAGATAGACAGAGGTGTACCATCGAAGAAGTTCATATCTAACCACCGTAAGGACTATTCTTGCTTGCAGCGCTCGGCGGCTATAGAACCGGGCCGGTAACAGATATGTGGTCATCGTGTTCACGGGATTTTGTTTTGAAACTGGTTATATATGATGATTTGATAGTACCTGTGATTCACATTTCTTTCTACATTCACGTTATTTCAATTCTTTCAATCTACAATAGGGATGTTGACTGGGGAAAATAAAAACTATTTAGTCCGTCATATAATAAAATCATATTTTTTGCTTTATCGTATTAAAAAAAAAAGATTTAGATAAAACGCATTCAAATTGGGGAGTGAGGGCTCGCTACGTCACAAGTCGGTATAAAATCTACCGGAGAGTGACGTCATGCTACATTTTAACTCAATGTATTGCCGTAATGTTTGGATTACGTAAAAAAAGAAAAAATACGTGTCTAATATTTTTTAATAATCTATGAGACGGAAAAAAAAATTGTAAGCATCCTTATTATGTGCAACCAACTCTAGTTAGATGGAAGTGCGTGGGTGAGCACTTGTATTACAACGTATTGATATAACTACGTTGTTCTAACTTTTCATAATGTAGATTGGTAGTGCAGTGTTTATTAGTAATTTACATAATATGTAGATAAAAGAAGTTTTTTTGCAGTAACTCTTGGCACTGAGGTTAATAACATTATCCTCGCTGACTGCTGTTCCAAGACTTCTGTCAAATCTTGGCACTGCGGTTAATATGGCAAATTACAACGTATTGATATAACTACGTTGTTCTAACTTTTCATAATGTAGATTGGTAGTGCAGTGTTTATTAGTAATTTACATAATATGTAGATAAAAGAAGTTTTTTTGCAGTAAATCTTGGCACTGAGGTTAATAACATTATCCTCGCTGACTGCTGTTCCAAGACTTCTGTCAAATCTTGGCACTGCGGTTAATATGGCAATGCTAACTTAATATTACTATATAGGCAGTAAATTTGTTGGAAACCGCAGACGCGATAGTTATAAATGATTACCACAAAAAAAAACACATGCGAGCCCTACTAGTCTTATAATGTGTAACATCTCACATCTCACCTTGGTAACAAGCAGCATTAAAGGGGCGGGGCCTCGTCAAGGTCGTTTCTGGCGGCCAACTCTAGAACCACGCGCGCTCATTGTTCAAATCAAATAGCGCGCGCTTCCCCGGTTTCCTGTGACACACTTCCGTCCCTTTTCACGAAATCACCCTCACAGATTTGATTATTTCGATATTTTTTTAGATTTAGATTTTGATTGAAAGAAAGAAAAGAAAATGGATTTATTGAGACACGCACAGGAAATCACCAATTAAACTAAAAACACATTAAACATAAATAAAAAGAAAAAACAATAAAAAAACAAAGTAACATTAAAAATTAATGCAGTCCTGTACGAGGCCAAAAGGCTCCTATCTCATCATAATGCTGCGACATTTAAAAAATAAATGTCGCAGCGCTGGTATTCTGATAGGGCCCAGGGATTGCAGGAAAGCGAGAAGCAAGATGTTACACATCAAAAATGTTTTTGGTACTGTTACCTGCAGTATAAGTTGAGAAAATCGAATCCGTTCTCGTAAGTGAAGTTTACACAAAAATATAAACTGATATTTCAAGCGACTAACTGCGGTCGATGAACCTTCAAAAAAAAAAAAACCCAGGAATTTGGTTCTGGAGACTAGGGGTGGCTTAGGGTTCGTTTCCACTGCGTCGTTTCCTGCACACTTTGCAGTACATTTCCTACTGGTTGGTGATTAGTTGGTAGTCATTTAAATGTCTATGCCTATTACACTACACACAGGAATTTGGTTTTCGAGACTAGGGGGGGGCTTAGAGTGCGTTTCCACTGAGTCGATTCCTGCACATCTCCGCTGCGCTCCGGTAGGGTCCGCTTCACTGGAAACACATCCTTATTACTTGTGAAGCAAACTTTGCAATGTCATGATCTTCCATATAACTGTGGTATTATGTATGTAATGTAACCTATATGTTTGTTGGCAGGCTACTACAGAACAGCTTCGGATGGCACACATGATCGATCGTAAAAGCGAAGACGCGTCAGACGTTCGAAGAATGGTGAGTTTGTCATACAAATTAATTGTTTAAAAGATGGCTTTTTTTAACCGAGTTCATAAAAAACGAGGAGGTTCTCAATTCGTCGCTCTGTATATATATATATATATATATATTTTCTATATATTTGCATCGATATTTTCGTCGATTTTGAAAATTCTTTTTTCAAGCGGTGCGGTCAAAATGTCTGGAAATACTCATCCGATTACAAAAATTCTTTCATTGATAGAAAGGTACACTTGCCGAGTGACATAGGTTTATGATATGTGCTTTATGCTATTATTTGGTACACCAACAGCCGTATAAAAAAAAAAATAACAAAGCAATGACATAATACAAGTACTGGTATGTATGCTTGTTATAGGTTTACACAGCATTCACCACAAAACAACATCGTAATAAACTAGAAAAAAATATGAAAACTGAACATAAAATACAATTAGTAAACAAAATTCAAAATAAATGAATTTTAGCATTATACAAAAAAAAAAATGTTACCACGAAAGGTGGACGGTGAAAGGGTATGAGTGTGAGTGATATCTAAGATTTAATATATACATGAATTTACGAAAAAAAAAAAAAAACTGGTTATTTTATGCACTCCCGTACCTCAGATACTGATCTTCTAAATGGTGACTTCCACGCGGCGCCGACATAAGTCGCGGGCAGAAGCTAGTTTACAGTAATATTATAAAGAGAAATTATTTGTATTTTTATTAGTCTGATAAAAAAATATTTATTTATTTTACTGCTTCGTTAATGCACTCTCGTACCTCAGAGACTGATCTTTTAAATGGTGACTTCCACGCGGCGCCAACAGAAGTCGCGGGCAGAAGCTCATCTACAGTAATATTAAAAAAAGAAATGATTTGTATTTTTACCGGACCGATTTAAAAAAAGTCTTTCACAAGTATAATGCTATTTTATCATTGAGTAACATAGGCTATAATGTATAAATATATTACGCGGGCGAAGCCGCTGGCGGACGCTTGTTTAGAATGATCAGTATGGCTAACATGACAAGCGCGAGAACGCTATATAACTCGTTTTGTCGAAATTTGTCTACGATTCTGACGTCATTCTAACCCCTAACATAACCGTAAACGACGAGTAAACTCGAAAAAGGCACTTTGACACTTCTATATCTCGCGACGAGAAACCGATGTTGCAAATTATTAAAAACAAATCATTTTTATGATAGCAACATCGGCTTGAGATTCCGTTTCATTCATTCAATGGTGCCGATTCTCTTATCACAAATGCCTCTAACCTAAACTAAAAATCACCAAAGGAGAATGGCGAGGTTGCATGTACAATGGGACCCACTGTTAGGAGTACCGTACAGTATGGAAACTTATAACTAGTTGTAGAACTATATAAAACTAGCAAAAAAGCAAATGGGCAGTAAGTTGTAGAGGCTGGGAGAAAAAAGATATGCAAGGTAAAAGATTATAACCTAAAACGAATCTAATAGTGCTTATTTAATAACACAATATCTTTTTTTATGTATTATGTAGTTTCAAAAAGCTGTTCATTTAGAATAAAGATATTTACCAACACTACCATCGTGGATCTGCATCTCTCTGGCCAAATATAGGTACTTACCTACTCAAAATAAAAAATACATACCTACTATGTCTGGGAACTAGGAACTACAGTCATCTGGTCAAAACGAGATATGAAATACTGTAAACATAGACTAGATTGTTATAGGATGAAACTATAATCATTATTGGTAAAAAAGTAAGCTGAAAGAAGCGTAAATATCTAGCAGAATACCTACCTATGTAGTTTTAAGACTCTATTGGCGCGACGTGTCTAGTTGCGACCGAGATTCTTTCTAAAGTCGGGTCGCACCTGCGTATGGAGTCGCGTGCTATACACTCACATTTTGCCAGTTACATAATTGCCCGGTCAGTGACAGTTACTGACACTGACCGGGCAATTATTCAGAGTTCAGGCTGATACCTACTAAGAATTCCACCTTACCTGACTTGGGAATCGAACCCAGGACCCCACGTTCGGCAGTCGTGCTAACGATCACTAGACCAACGAAGCAGTCGAAAACGAAGTATAGGTACCCAATAGGAATAAATATCTATCTCCTGGAACTCCCTCCGTGAAAAGGAATTAAGCAAAGATGCGATGTTACAGACTATTAGGAACTTGAATGTTTAAACAAGAGGTTTGTTGAATAAAACAAATATTTAGGATATAAAAACAAATCTTTTATTTCGTTTGTGATTATAAAATACAGGTTGTGATAAAAAATAGGATAAGGGCAGGAAGATGATGATTTTAATAATTACTGATACTTACAGTAATTGTATTTTTGTTATACCTTGTTACTGTTCGTTCCTAGATAACCTTTAATACATTATTTATCGAATTAAAAGGTTATCTAAGAATGAAGCTGGTGCAGCAACATAGTTTTGGTGTCTGGCATAACCCATGTACCACAATATGCTCATTATGTGAGAGCAACAGCCTACTGTCCGTGTCCCTACGGGACAGTGGCAATAATATCCTAATATGGCACTTCGCCCCTCCAGCCTTCTCTCAACTGCAATATATGTAAAATAGGACTTACTTCCTATATGCCTAGATTTAATTCTGCCACATATAATAAATGGTTGGCTGTCATTATATATCCCTTCTAGAGGTGTGTTGTCCTGGCAAACTTCTAAAGCATAAATTCCGTGGGCTCTAAGGTGCTCCCCGACATATGATTTTGCTTGCTTTATTTGATATGTACCCAAAGCGATTAGTTCTAGGTCATCTGTTGTCAATTCAGGGAATTCTATATTTGAATGTGTAACATTTTGGAACATTGTATGTCTCATATTTAAATTATTATGTTGAACAATTTCAGCAAGTTCGTTATTTTCAAATATTTTTGCTTCAATTGTTTGAATGACTTCATGGACATTTGTTCGTTCCCTGAATTGAACTGCGAAATGGTTCAATAAGGCAGCAGCAATTGAAAACTCTTGCATAATATGAGGGCACCTTTTATTTAAATAATCTGCACGGAATATTTTAAAATCCCTATTGAACCTTCCATTGACAGCTTCAACGACCCATCTATTCATCGTCACACATCTCGAGATATTGGCTTGGAGAGTCGAAAGTTGCCTTTCCCCTGTCGAAATTGTTTCGGGCATATGTACTAAGAAACCTTTAGTTGCCATGTTGTCTGCACAGTCTCTAAACCCACGGTCTAAAATAAAAACATCATCTTCCCTAAATAAATCCGTAAAGGCACCTCGCTCTGACATAAGGTCATTCATGATCGAAGCATCATTTTTGGTGGCTGGATACGGACCCACTGCCTCAATGATGTAACCATCTCAGCAAACTATGAGAAAAGGTTTAACTAAATTATAATATTTGTGAAGGGAATAAGTTTCTTTTTGAAATAAATAGTTACTACTTTTTTGAGTGCTTAAATATGTGCCATCAGCAATGGCAATTAAACGTTTTTCTTCAGTTGGCGCTTCAGGATTGCCAAAAAGATGCTCAGCAACCAAAGAATTTCTGGCAACAAATTCTTCCCTGGGCTTGTGTGCCCATCCCAAATGTCTAGGCACATAGTCCTGGCAAAAAAAATCTCGTGCCTGCTGCATATAGTCTTCAAGAGTTCTTCTAGGTATTTGGAATAATGCTGAGATTCTCTCATCACTATCTCCAGTCCGCATTTTACACAGAAGTGCACTAAAACCGCTTTTTATTTTATGGTTATTTAATCGCGGTACTTCTATTAATATCTCACGATATTCATCTTTTGTCCGTCCAAACCAGTACTTCAAAAGATGGTCATCAATACTTTCAGGGTTCAGAAAATCCAATTTTGAATCATCTGCTAGTAAATACACAATTTCTTCTTCAGGCACACGTCGTTTTTCGGTGTCATTACACTCCAAAAACAAGCAACGACGTGCTGTATCAGCGGTTCTTCTTAATGTAGGCAACGTTATTTGTTCAGTAGATGTTACCTGTAATGGAGGTCTGGTGATTGACAGACCAACCTCTTCAATATCTGCTGTGTCAGCTGCTTGTGTTGTGGGCAATATTTGGTCAGCAGATGTTTCATTCAGTGGCTGTCCAGATGTCGACGGAATGACCTCTACAACTTGCTCCATCTGTTGCGAAGATATAGGCTCGGCACTACCTCCTACACTAGATGTGGAAGGTGCAACAGGGGTAGAACTTCTATGAGAGCTATCAAACACTCTCTGTGCACGTAAATAGCAAGGCACACATATTTCATCAGTGTTGGTTAACTGAAACAATACAAGTGAAAAGATTTAAAAAAACAATCACAAAAATAATAAAAATACAGATCTCTTGAGTATGCACGTCATTATCAGTCTTTTTTTATTTTAATTACTAACCTGGCGGGGTCTTATCCATTCAGACACAACGTTTCCTATTTGCACTTCTCTTTCAGACATCTCTGGTCTGAGGACCAGTCTACTCCTGATTCTCAAAATAGATCTTCCACACCCAGCACACACATTACGATGTCCAAGTTGCTGTTGGGTGTTACGTTCAGGATCTTCATTTGGGTTATGATTTATCAACTCCCAACAGGAATGACAAATAAAGTCATCTCCAGTCATCTAAAAATAATTATTACCATGGTTTTAGAGTTATCAAATACACCAAGTTAATGTTAAGTATAATCATGTCAGTGGTTCAAAATCAAGAATGTGATCACTTCTTATCATCCTGCGGGTGACGGTTATTTATACTTTTAAGAGACTTGTAATAGAGGGCGAGTCTTGCAATCAAACGGAAACAAAACCACGCTTAAGTTAAGTACCAATTTATGTATAGATTTTACAATACTTACATCACGCGGATAAACCCATCTCTGAACTCTCTCAACTACCTGAGCACTTTCGTTGGACAAACGATGTCTCTGTAATCGGGCAATGCGCAATTGACAATTCACACAACGCATTTTAACGGGTAACTAAGTCCAAACCACTTGCAAATCGGAATACAAAGGTAAAATCGGTTGTCTAAGTCGGTACGTAGAATAGTCAGCCCAAAGATAAAGCCAAGTCGTCAAGAATCCACAAAATCGCATAGAAAATAATAGTTACAATAATTGGTTTTGACACTGACAGCCAACTCCTGTTGACAGTATAACGTTTCATTCTACGATAGTCCAAATAATCGTAATAATTACAATATTGTACTTTTTTGTATAAAAAATGTGAATGCATTTTTAATAATTATTAACTTTTGTATTTTTTTCTTATATTTTAGTAGTTTTGTTTATTAAAAAATAATTGACAAGCGTAAACGTCTACAAATGTAAGAACGTAAATCATGTAATGTTATGGTTGGAATGTAATACGAAACACGGTGCGTTTAATAACTGCATGATGACTTATTTTCAAGTAAATAAAAATATTTTCTAACTTTTAATTCCCATCATCTAGTGACTCAATATTTTTTTAAATAATCCTCTTAAAAACTCATATTTATAATAAATATGAACTTGCAAGTGAATGACGCTTCGTTAATTTATAAATAATCTGGGTCCAAACTCGCCATCCTTCTTTTGTTTTTTCCTGCCAAACGACGACTTCCCACTAATATGGCACTGAGTGCAAATTTCCATTTTGTGAAAATGGAAACTTTGATATTATGAATTTGACGTTTTTCACCTAAAATTTTGATTGTTTATCTGACTATTTTTAATCGCAAAAATATGACAAATAAGTACAATTGTGAATCGGCCATGCTATTTGGGAGTTTTTTTTTTGTATCATTATTTTATCTACTCTTCTCGTCGTCAAAATCGAGGACGAGTAAATACGACAAAATGACAGAAAAATCGCAGATTATCTTATGTTTCAAAGGCATACTATTCTATAAACGACTACTTAAATGATAAGAATAGTTGGTCGCTGTGATTAACTCAAGACAATGTTTATGTTCTTTCTCCAGATTACCTACTGACAAGTTATATGAGTTTATATAATTGTATTTTTTTTATTTTTATTTTTATTTTTTTATTCGACTTTATAAGTCAAGCTATTTTTAATTTTATTTCAATTTATTGTTGACATAATCTACTCATTACAATGTTTTTTCTAATGAGTTGTATTGCAATATGTGGTTAGCTAGTGACCTCGACAATTGATCATATTAGTTATTGTTATTAGTAATTAACTGTTTGTTTTATTTATTTTATCTCGATGGTCCTAGTTTATCATTTATAACTTCCAGTTACAACTATATGTAAGCGGGCACGCCCTTTATGCCTGGAGGCTTTTATTTAGATAAGTTCTGTTTACGTTTAGTTTTTATTTCTGCCTGAGTATAGTTCTCGATGATGTTGTGTGGTATATTGGCGTGTGCTAGCTAACATATGGCTAATAATTTAAATTATGTTTTGTGTTGCGTAATCTAAATTATCTAAATTATTTTGAATACTATTATATAGAATCTTATTTTTTTTGTTCTTCTAACTGAACAGACAGCTGTGCTGCTGGGGAGTTTGTTGCGCCACTTCTTCTTCCCAGCTAATGCACTAGGAAGTGGTGAAGGGTGGGCGTTTTGGGGGACTGTCTTATGTAATTTTGACGTTCGAAAAGTGCTGATTCTCAGCCTAGTTTGAATAAATGACTTTTGAATTTTGAATTTTGAATTTTGTTGAATTGTCAAAAATCGAGATAACTAAGGTGTCATGTTAGGGTTTGTCGAAAAAAGATCAAGTTTGACAGAACGAGTCGACTATTTTGTATGGCAGCGCTGTCAGAAAACGAGAAAAGTGACAGAAATAGACGACAATTACTCGCGCGAGAGTAATTATCGCGTGTGTCATGTTAGGCCTACAGGATGGTAGGAATCGGATCCTATTCGGATGCATAGCGTAGCATCTACCCTTGGCATTTTGACAACCCTGACTAAAATATATATTTGCTATGTGTAATGTGGCATGGAACAATTACGTCATGATTCATGAATCATAAATAACATTAATAAAATAACTCCCCTACCCAAAGTAAAAAAAAGTCTATTTTAATTCTGTTTCTAAAAGTTTGTTCAAAATGTTATAAATACTCAGGTGCCTCTTACCACACTTTTTCAAAGTCATAGAGCGTCAGGGTGGCCCGCGAAATTCAAATATTCTTACGTTTTTTGCAATTTGGCGGTCAGTATCAGTGTGTATGTTGATATCATTCGTGGCGGTATCAAATATTTATTTATAGAATTATAATTTAAAAAAACATCAATACAATTAAAATAAAACCTATCCTACTCGTGGCGAGATGCAAAAATTATCGAGCTCGCTTCGCTCGCTCTTGAAATCTACATTCTGTTATTTGTTAAGCTTTTCTGCTAAGTCGACAAAGTTACTCCTTGTATGAATGGACAAACGATAACCTAACATATCCGAGGTGAACTGCAAAAATTATTGAGCTCTCTTCGTGGAGCTGAAGTTGCCCCCCTCTCTGAAAATAAACCAGCCGGCGGGCATGTGCACCATGTGCACCAGAAACACGGGAATCAAGTTTCACAGCCAGTTGCAGAAACTAACTTTAACTTTTAAAGCTGTCATTAAATACAAATCTTCCATTAACTTGTTTTAATTTGTTGCAGAATGCAACATTACTCGATTTTAATGGTTATTTTATGAAATTAATGAAATCATTAACGTTAATGATCCATTACATAATGGGTCATTAATGATTGTCTTTGTGCAACTGGGTGTCAGACTTATAAATCACTGTACAGACGTGTCTTTTAATATAGAAAGTCTCCATACCTTTACAAAAAGATTTCTTCAATAAAGTAAAACATGATTGTTATCAGTACTCCATACAAGAATATAGTAGTTTCACATACAATTATAAATTTGATATGCGTTTTCCAAGCGTGGGAAAGTGTATGTAACGGCGCCGTCAGTTGTCGACAGTTAACTGTTTGTAGGTAGAAGTAGTGCGGGTGGCGACAGTGCAGTGATTTCATTACGGCGAGTTAGCTGAGCCCTTGATTGGTATTTTGATATGATGTTGAAAATAGGGAAGGATTTGTGCATACGGATAAGACACACGTATGTAAATGTTTTGGGGTAGCAACTTGAACATGGAATAGCAAGATTACAAATTTTGTTTATTTTTTTTTAAGAAATTATTTCTAATTGTACGTTACAACTAGATTCAAAAATAACAAAGAAACCAACCAAGAGAAAAAAATACAAACAACAAAACCATGTAAAAAAACCCGAATGCACAAATTAATTCATATTATGGAATTTTCATCTACTCAACAGGGTCGGGTCAATTTAAATTAGCGAGCGGAACTCCGCAAATGTGATCTAAATATGATAAAACAAAAAATTAATTAATTTAATGAGATACGTTAAAAAAAATCTATTATACGAAAAAAATGCTCTGAATATTAATTCAGGGGTATTATTTAATTAAGCAAGTTCTGATTTTAGTTTTCCATTTCTAAAAATGTCAGTAAGACACTTGCTGTTCTAAAACTAAATTCTGCCGATTTTACTCAATGATACACTACCCTTGGATTAATATTCAGAGCATTTTTTTCGTATGTCAAAGTCAAAGTCAAACAATTTATTTCAATTAGGCACATAAAAGGCACTTATGAACGTCAAGTTTACAAAAAATAGAATTGATTCTAGTTGCCCCTTCCAAAAGGTAGTTTTCGTATGGAGAAGAATGGGCAAGAAACTCCACCGTTACTCTTTTAAAATGTTTTTACAATATTTTGTATACATTAATTATATAATTATATGTGAAGACGATGCATCTAGAATAAGATTACTATACCGCGATAGGTAAAAAAGAATGAAAAATAAAGCAATTACAGATAAATTAAATATGTGATAGATACATGGTGCTCACATATTTACAAACATTGTAAAATTATACGATATTCCTAACATTTTAACAAGTAATACTAATAAGTCAGTGTGTGAGTTCAAGAAATCACAGAATGTAAAATAAGTGTTATAACAAATACATAATTAAATAAGCAACCAGTTTGATTTTGTCTAGACTCTAAATTGTCCTA
The DNA here is from genome assembly GCA_947364205.1 of Agrochola lota. Classification (NCBI taxonomy): domain Eukaryota; kingdom Metazoa; phylum Arthropoda; class Insecta; order Lepidoptera; family Noctuidae; genus Agrochola; species Agrochola lota. The sequence goes on from OX376240.1 coordinate 17,996,428, forward strand.
TGGAGCAGGACCAGCATGTTTCCAAGCATTCTTATCTTGGATATAACTAATTTGTAATATGCTTGTTTACAGAGTGTACTTTTAATATGAGTTTTAAATTTTCTTTCATTTAATTGTAATATATCACAAGGTATTTTATTGTAACATTTAACACAGTACCCCATAAAAGATATATGTACTTTAGATAATCTGAAAAATGGTTGATCTATTTTATCTTTATTTCTAGTATTAAAATGATGTCTATCACTTATTTTATTAAAGATATGTAGATTTTTTCTTACATACATAATATTTTCATAAATGAATTGGCAAGGTACCGTCATAATATTAATCTTTTTAAATAGTTCCCTGAGAGATTCGCGACGATGTAGATTATAAATGGCTCTGACAGCTCTCTTTTGTAAAATAAAGATGGATTCAATGTCAGCAGCCCGACCCCACAGTAAAATGCCATACGACATAATACTGTGGAAGTAGCTAAAATAGACCAAACGCGCGGTTTCTACATCTGTTAACTGTCGTATCTTTCTAACAGCATAAGCGGCCGAGCTTAGCCGCCCCGCAAGAATTGTTATATGAGGTCCCCATTGTAATTTCTCGTCTAGCGTGATTCCTAGGAAAACGGTTTGATTAATAAATTCTAGTTTTTCTCCATTCAATATGATGTCACATTCGCTACTTCTAACATTAGGTAATTTAAATCTGATACATTTGTTTTTATGTTAGCCAGTAAAGATTAAAATCGAAACGAAGTATTTAAAAAAAAAAGAGATTTTTTGGGATCCTCTCTTTGCTGTCAGACGTGGGTTAATTTTGAGCCTTCTCCTTTCATCCAAATCTGTTCAGCTGTTTTAGCGTGAAAGCGTAACAAACAAACATACAATCAATCAAATCTTTTCTCTTTATAATATTAGTTTTAATTTTAATCAAAACACACGCAAGACGTTAAAAAGCAATCATACCTATTTCTTTATCCTCCTTTCAGATAAAAATCTCACCCATTGAGAAGTCACATTGTGTGAGGTAACAGTCACTGGAAAATTAGAAGTAGTTGTGTGTATTGCTCACTTCCGGCGCACTCAGAAACAAAGACTACAAATACAAATGTACAGTCCGCTGTTAGTGCAAGATGCAGGGAAGTGGGTTACAGTGTTGTTAGTAGGTAGGCTAACGAAATGATGCTAGGTATATTTCATCTGTCTAACCTTTTTCCAATTATGTAGACCAGAATAGAGTAAACGTTTATTATCTCCAGTATTACAGCTAGTAGTAGTAAGTACATACACAAAACTATAATACCGGAAAGAAAAAGTTCAAGTGTCAGCATTATGTTTAGGTCCCCTATATGGTTGCTAAGCGCTGTTTTTCTACTTGAAAACCCTTGACTCCTGTATACTAATCATTACTAAATACGAATCGTAGCAAAACATGGTTTTAAGTAGAGATGTTCCGACTAGTCGGTAAAGACGACTATCCGGCCACTTTCGTAGTCGGCGACTATTCGGCAAAGAGCGCCGACTATTTGGCTTCTTACTTTGTATGTATTTCTCAATAAAATGTTTATAGGAGGAATTACGTTAGCTTAATTGTTTATTAATATTTTAATTTTAAAATCCGTTTCACATAATGTAAGACATGATTAAATTTTAATTGAGCTCTTTCACTTTAATGAAAAATAACAATATTGTCTTTATTTTTTTACACAAAAACACCGATCTGACCCGTGCAAAATCAAAAACAATACGAAGTAAACAAAACATGTTTCGGCACGCTTGCAGACGGCGGTTGGGACTACCACGCGAATATGCTGTAAACGAAGCGTCACGGAAATTGACGAATACCCCCGAAATCGTGGCCTCTTTACAACCGACTGATCGGCTAGTCGGTCAAAGTCATAGTCGGTACATCTCTCTAGTTTTAAGTTAAAAGAGTTATAATATAACATAACGAAAATAATGATCATCATTACATTAATATTGATTTAGAAAAATACGTTATGTGGACACAATTGGCAATTTTATCAATAATAAAAAGGAAACAGAAGAAAAATATAGATAAATACTGAACGAAGATGGGCATCTTTTATAATAACTTGGTGCTATTATTTTGATAGTCAAATATGATAATAAGTATGGGTAATCAAGACTAATATAATATTACATTTTTATTAATAAATTAATTTTGTAGTGTACTTTTACTAACTGTTCTAATTGGATGACACGTCTAAGTAATAACAATAATTGTTTGTCAGGTGCAAGAACTGATGGAGATGACGTGTCGCACCGAGGAGGAGGTGTGCTCGGCGCTGCACGACTCTGACAACGACATGGTCGCGGCCTGCAACCTGCTTCTCGAGGAGAGCCAGCGGATACAGGTACACAACTATACAACAACTTTCTGTACTATTCATTCACCTTGGTCCCAGAATAGTTCCCTGAAGAACCCTTGTAGGCTCACAATAGAGTCTTGGCTGTATATTTGTGGATGTATTGATAGATGTGTTATCTATTTTCTTCTCATAATTGAAATAGTCTTTAAAATCTAATTGAATTTGTAAGTAACTATCAAATGCGTTTACATACACCTTGGTGTAAACGCATATCAAACTTGTATTCTACATGTTGTGTCTACTGTTTTCGTTTATCTAGTTTTATATAAAACTTGTAAAAAATGTGAACAAATTAGTTACATACACAGTGTCATAAACATACAAATTCACTATGCACTATAAAAAATATGACAACATAACCATTTATGCAATTTTTTTTTGAATAATCTTATATTTAATGTCTTGGGATAACTTGAAAAATCTTCGATGATATAGTTAAACTTAATGTAGATCTTGTGGGGTTAGTATTGGACTGAAACAAACAAAATTTTTATTTGGTGCAAGTGGGGCTGTCAGCGCTAATTTATGGTGGATTAAATGTTTAAGTTTCTGTTTGTACCTATGCTTCCATTTAATTTAATGATATTGCTTTTTTCCAGGGCGAGTGGCGGACCAGCGAGAAAAAGAAAAAGAAGCCACCAGCCCCCGCCGGCAATGGCGAGCTGGACCCGCCACGCGACCCGCGCAGTCGCTCCGGACCCAGACCACGTAAGTAGACAAGAGCGGAATAGCATTAAAAAAAGAATAATTTCGTTTTTTGTAACCCACTTCTGATGTCCAGATTTTTTCTACCGACAAGGAAATGTTCCTTACATGAAACAGAACATTGGTCAACTTTACAAATTTATATGTACACATATACTGTAAAACACTCTGTGACCGCTTAGATCTTATAGACTATTAAAAAAACACAGCCCGTGTTACTCGCAGATAATGTAGCTTTCTATAGGTGTAATAATTTTTAAAATTGGTTAAGTATTTTTTGAGTAATAAGCCTATCACTTTGATGTTTATCTTGTTCTCTACAACTGATTTGTGTCCGTTTCCAGGTCGCGGGTCTGGTGAGAGGGGCGACCGCGGCGAGCGCGGAGAGCGCGGGGAGCGGGGCGAGCGCGGCGAGGGCGGCTGGCGGGGCCGAGGCTCCACGCGGGGCCGCGGCGGGGCCCGGGGGGCCCGCGGGGCCGGCTCGCGCCGCCCGCGCCCCGACCGGGACCTGTCCGCTACCTGCTGGACTGACCATCAGCAGCCTACCAGTATGTACCACCCACTACTCTGCATAATTTTGCAAAAGTTAATTTCGAATTAGTGTTGCGACTACAGTCTGTTCCAAAACTATCTGAGGAAAATGTAAACCAACCGTTGAGGATCAATTCTTAAGGAATCACTTACTAAAGGAAATTAGTAACACATTCATCTGTATTTCGAAAATTTCAACATACAACTGCTAGGGAGTTTGTTGTGCTACTTCTTCCCAGCTAAAGTACTAGGAAGTGGTGAAGGGCGTTGTGGGAGAATGTCTTGTGTAATTATGACGTTAAAAAGGGCTGATTCTCAGCCTAATTTGAATAAATGACTTGATTTTATCACCACACCAACTTTTCCATCATTCAATTTTTGTTTGAATAAAATTGATGAAAATTGAATTTATAAAATTAACCTCAATTTTTAAACAAAAAAAACATCCTCAATCTTAGTATTTCGGGTTTTGTATTCAAATAATCAAATCAGAGCACTTTTGTAATTTCAATTTATAAGTGGCACTACAAATTGGCATCCACAGGTACGTTAACTGATCCATTTGTTTACATTTTCATCAGATACTTTTGGAATAGACTGCAATTGTGTGCTGTTATCTCAACTTCATGGGCGGTTTTAGTAGCGGCGCTGTTTTCACCTGAAAAGTGAATGATAATTACGTTTTAGCATTGTGATAGCGGTCATTGCACTTTGCATAATATCTCTTCATAGGAACCCGAACAATTAAGTATACCGTGTCGGGACTACAATACGACAATAAATCAAAACACTGACAATACTAAAGCTTATGTTACATCAAACCAAAAATCTAAATAAAATAAATAATTCCAACAATCTAAAGAGTAATAATGGGCTGTTTATAGATTTTGCTGATCATCCTAGCTTCCTAGCTTATATAGTGACTATGATATTATGGATCTGGTTGAATTTTTGTTTGTAGACTTAAAACTTTATTAGTTAGATATACATAGTTTAACTTAGTGTCGTATTGCCGTCCCTACCGCGTATATCGTTTTTAGGGTTCCGTAGTAAACAAGGAACCCTTATAGTTTCGCCATGTCTGTCTGTCTGTCCGCGGCTTAGCTCAGAGACTCTTTGTACTAGAAAGCTGTAATTTTGCATGGGTATACATATTAATCACGCCGACAAAATGGTAAAATAAAATCATGATCAAATTTTTTTTTTACTAACCCTAGGCAATAAGTTATTTTTTGTATGTTACTAACACTATATGGATACTTGTGTCCGAAATAAATTTATTCTATTCTATTCTAAAATCTGTGAATACAGACCACCATTTTTTAAGAAGTTAAGGACAGACTCCTAAGACGTTTTCCTGTAGCTACAACGGTTAAGGTAGCTGTCCTTAAAGCCCCATTTCAGAAACCCAACCTGTATATAACTAAATTAAAAGGAAAACTATCACAGCTAAGTAGGCTGTACAAGTTAACGAGTAATAATCGACCAACGTTTACGGTTGCAAAAACATGTTCTCCCATACTTTCCGTATGGGAGAACATATGTTTCAACTACAGAGTTAGTTTGTTCTTGCGATAAATTCATCCTAATTACGGAACCCATTGCGCGTGGGCTGACACGCACTTGGCCGGTCTTTAATAAGCAAAAAATGTTGAGGATCACGATAAATGTCGATTGAGGAAGTTAACAGGATCTGTTGATATGCTAAAATACTTTCTTTTTGTTTTCTATTTATTTACTTAATTAAAGAAAAGTTACAGCTAGTAAAGATAGTGCCATCCAGTCCGCTCCGCTCCGTACTAAAGTACAGCTTACAGTTCAGTAATCAGTGGGGCGAGTCTTCGTGGATGGCACTATTTGTTTATTTCGTATGCAGTAACATTATGCTGAAAATGCCCAATAACAAGTTTCCACTTATGTAAACATATCTACAATTTTTTTTTTAATGAAAAATGGTTTGAACTGCTACAGCTTTTACTGTGATAAACAGCCCTTGACCTAACATTATCTTGTGTGTATTGCGCAGGCGGCAGCAACATCGTCGACACATTCCCCACAACAGAAGACTGGGACAACGAGGAGTGGTCCGGATCTCTATCAGACACCAAGGTGAATATAACATAACAATACACATACCTAAGTCGAAAGACCATCTCTGACACTTATCTACCTGTTCCTCATGTGGCCTAACATCTCAGACAGTTATCTGCATGTTCCTCATATGGCCGAACTAAGATTATGTCTGGACTTTAAAGAGCGTTATCACACTGACGATTAGCCAGCGTGTTTCCAGCGAAGCGATTTGTTGACGTACTCTCCGCGGGTTCGGAGCGATTTGTTGACGTACTCCGCGGGTTCGAAGCGATTTGTTGACGTACTCTCCGCGGGTTCGAAGCGATTTGTTGACGTACTCTCCGCGGGTTCGAAGCGATTTGTTGACGTACTCTCCGCGGGTTCGAAGCGATTTGTTGACGTACTCTCCGCGGGTTCGAAGCGATTTGTTGACGTACTCTCCGCGGGTTCGAAGCGATTTGTTGACGTACTCTCCGCGGGTTCGAAGCGATTTGTTGACGTACTCTCCGCGGGTTCGAAGCGATTTGTTGACGTACTCTCCGCGGGTTCGAAGCGATTTGTTGACGTACTCTCCGCGGGTTCGAAGCGATTTGTTGAAGTACTCCGCGGGTTCGAAGCGATTTGTTGACGTACTCTCCGCGGGTTCGAAGCGATTTGTTGACGTACTCTCCGCGGGTTCGAAGCGATTTGTTGACGTACTCCGCGGGTTCGAAGCGATTTGTTGACGTACTCTCCGCGGGTTCGAAGCGATTTGTTGACGTACTCTCCGCGGGTTCGAAGCGATTTGTTGACGTACTCTCCGCGGGTTCGAAGCGATTTGTTGACGTACTCCGCGGGTTCGAAGCGATTTGTTGACGTACTCTCCGCGGGTTCGAAGCGATTTGTTGACGTACTCTCCGCGGGTTCGAAGCGATTTGTTGACGTACTCTCCGCGGGTTCGAAGCGATTTGTTGACGTACTCTCCGCGGGTTCGAAGCGATTTGTTGACGTACTCTCCGCGGGTTCGAAGCGATTTGTTGACGTACTCTCCGCGGGTTCGAAGCGATTTGTTGACGTACTCTCCGCGGGTTCGAAGCGATTTGTTGACGTACTCTCCGCGGGTTCGAAGCGATTTGTTGACGTACTCTCCGCGGGTTCGAAGCGATTTGTTGACGTACTCTCCGCGGGTTCGAAGCGATTTGTTGACGTACTCTCCGCGGGTTCGAAGCGATTTGTTGAAGTACTCCGCGGGTTCGAAGCGATTTGTTGACGTACTCTCCGCGGGTTCGAAGCGATTTGTTGACGTACTCTCCGCGGGTTCGAAGCGATTTGTTGACGTACTCCGCGGGTTCGAAGCGATTTGTTGACGTACTCTCCGCGGGTTCGAAGCGATTTGTTGACGTACTCTCCGCGGGTTCGAAGCGATTTGTTGACGTACTCTCCGCGGGTTCGAAGCGATTTGTTGACGTACTCCGCGGGTTCGAAGCGATTTGTTGACGTACTCTCCGCGGGTTCGAAGCGATTTGTTGACGTACTCTCCGCGGGTTCGAAGCGATTTGTTGACGTACTCTCCGCGGGTTCGAAGCGATTTGTTGACGTACTCTCCGCGGGTTCGAAGCGATTTGTTGACGTACTCCGCGGGTTCGAAGCGATTTGTTGACGTACTCTCCGCGGGTTCGAAGCGATTTGTTGACGTACTCTCCGCGGGTTCGAAGCGATTTGTTGACGTACTCTCCGCGGGTTCGAAGCGATTTGTTGACGTACTCTCCGCGGGTTCGAAGCGATTTGTTGACGTACTCTCCGCGGGTTCGAAGCGATTTGTTGACGTACTCTCCGCGGGTTCGAAGCGATTTGTTGACGTACTCCGCGGGTTCGAAGCGATTTGTTGACGTACTCTCCGCGGGTTCGAAGCGATTTGTTGACGTACTCTCCGCGGGTTCTAAGCGATTTGTTGACGTACTCTCCGCGGGTTCGAAGCGATTCACAATATTGTATAGTAAGTGGCACGTAATTTGGCAAGGTTTTGACGTATTGGGAGTAAGTTTGCTTATGAACATCTATGCCCGTTTTCACCAACTCTAAGTGACAGTTAAATTAATCCCTAAATAAAAGTGCACTGTTGGATTTTCAACTCTAGGCTTATCGTTGAGAGTTTACAATCCAACAGTGCACGTTTATTTAGGTATTCATTTAGATGTCACTTAACTGTCGGTGAAAACGGGCATGAGTGCAACAAAAAAAAAAACACTTTTATTCTAAATTCAAAAGTCATAAGTCATTTATTCAAACTAGGATGAATACTTATGCAAAAATAATTTACATTACCACATATTGCAATACAACTCATAAAAAAAAAAACTGTAATTAATAGATTATGAATGGCTTGTTTTGGCTTGTCGGCTGCATTTCCCCAATACAAAATGCCGTACGCCATATTGTATGTCATTATTATATGTTTATTGCCATAATTTATTTTTGAACATGTCTGTGAAAACTAATTCTACATCGCGCATCTACGATTCTTGCCAAGTTACGTGCCGGCGACTATACACTCGCTTGTCTTGTTCTCTTTTGTGGACTCAGGTCAATCGCTGCCGTTCCACAAACGCGGCGAAATTGTTGCGCACACGTGGCGTGCTCGCTTCGCACACTTTGCGAGCTCGTAAAACAATTTCACTGGAAAAACGTTCGCAAATCGCCAGTGTGATATGGTCCTAAAAGAGACTGTTGCCTCTGAGATTGTTTTGGCGTTTCTTCTCAGTAGGCAATACCAAACTCAATCTAGTTTTAAATAATTTATTTTAAATGTGTAAAAGTGTTTTTTTTTAACCATTTTACAGTGATAATTATCATTTTACAACACTGTCTCATCTGTGAACTATGTTTTGGCAAGCTATTTTAAAATAGAGGTAATTTACCAATGATGACGATGGACATGCATAAAAGAGTGTCCATGAAGTTTCTTGCCCATTCTTCTCCATAGGAACCTACTAGGCTTTGGAATGGACACCTAACTTCATATTTCTGACCGACGGACTTCTGAAGAAGTACCTGTAAATTGTTTAATTAAAATAAATGCTTTGAGTTTGCATTTGTCCTGGGAAATATTAAATAAACTACACATTTCTGAATCATAATCAGAGGTTATTTACTTGTAAGAATGTATTTTACATACTACAATGTTATAAGTTTTGTACATTCTACCACAAACCACAACTTATGATGTACAAATACTGTTCAAATGTCATTCTTAACTAAGTACTGTCAATTTTAAGATTTTATTTTAATATAAGCAACACCAATGAGTTCTTGTCACAAGTTCACAACATTTAATGGGGTCATTACTTGCAACCATTACTATTCACGCTGCCGCTTCATCTTTAACTATAGAACATGTAAAAGAAACCCGATTCGTGAGGGTGTCTTGCTTTTTTACCATGTTGTTACATTTAGCGTGGGCGGCCGTTGGTTATCGGGTGTATAAAAGTCATAACTGTATTCCCTGTTGAAAATTTGCATATTTTTAATGGATTTGGGGTCGTTTTGGTACAAAAAATGTGAATTTTAGTACCAAAATTACCCTTTCGGATCGGACAGGCTTTTTTACATATTGTATAACTGCGTTACTGACTTGCTCTACAGCAGCGATTCTTTCTTTTTCTTGTCTAAATGGACAAGATAGACTTAATTTTATCACCACACACTATGCAGCGACACACACACTAGACCGCACTAAGATTTTCTTCCATCACACACTCAATCCTGTGACAAATCTTCCAAAATGTATAGCGTAAGACTTACGAGAGATAATTTGACTAAAATATTATACACTTGTATAAAACTGTCATGTGATCGTAGAGGATACTGATAGTTGTACAGGATCATGTCGTTAGTAAACGAACTTAGATAAAAAAAATCAAGATGGCGGCGTTAGTTTCGATTGTGGCCACACGCCAAAAGATCCTTGTACAACTATAAATATCGTGGGTTATCCCCACTGTATTCGCTCCCCCGCTACAGTGTATAGTGTACGTAAGCTAGTCGTGCTGGTTCAGTGTTGTCACATAATTATAAAGGTTGATGTGTTGCAGGTGTTCACGCCCAGCGTCGCCGCGCAGGCGCCGGCCGACGGCGACGCGCCGCAGAACTCTGCCGTGAGTACACGTAGCATTTTACATACCCTTCATGCACTCGCCCTTATACTAATTTGTATGTATTTTTCTTCCATACTTCTCTATTAGTCATCATCTCGGTAGTCACCCCCTGTCTACCCATATCATCTTCCACACAGTCCATCCATCGTTTCTTTGGTCTTCCCCTACTCTTAAAGCCATCCACATTCATACTCAAAACTTTCCTCATTGCTCCGCATCACATGCCCATACCATCGCAATCCATATCCGCACAACTTTTCAGTCACCAGTACCTTTCCTAATACGGATGATGACAAATTTTTTTTTTAGTCTGCCATTGAGATTATAAAAAAAAAATTGGGCACGTATTTTTTCTTTTTTACGTAATCTAAAGAAATGTGCCATGACGTCACGAGTATGTAGATTTTATACATACTAGTGACGTAGCGACCCCCCTCTCCCCAACTTAAAATGTGTTTTAATAATGTGATAAAGCAAAAAATACGTGTCTAATATTTTTTTATTATCTGACTGACGGTCTTATTAGAATTTCGTTTTTTTACCCAGGCATCATCCCTATTCCTCATTTATACTCATTTATTATTCTATCCATTCGTTCAACACCACACATCCCTCTTAGCATTCACCCTTCACCCACTATTTTAAGAAAAATATTTATTTGTTCAAAAAATAAAGAGATTTAGAAAGAGAAAGGGCTACAATCCGGCCGTCGAGAGAATACGTTCTTGACATCTGTCAGTTTCATACTAACGAATATGTATTTTAATTAGATCCTTATTATTACTAGAAATTGTCTAACAGACAGGTGTCAGGAACGCATTCTTTCAACGGTCGGATTGTAATAGTATCTATTTTATCAATCCTGTATTTTCCCATTTTTGGGCTTCTTCTTTTCGAATCGATGATACGACATAAGACTTGTAATCTGCGTTAGCAATTCATTTGCCAAACATGTAAACAAACACCGAATTTTACGAAAAGTACTGTAATGTCTTCACGTAAGGTTCAGTTTACGCTACAACTTCATATTTTTTTAAGGCGTTTTCAACAGTATATCAACTTTATTTACACTTGCGTAAAGTTGATGTTAGTCGAAGTGGAAAATTCATGTTTATTTGGCAAATAACTTGCGAACGCAGATTATACTACACTACTGTAAATATAGCGAGCAAAACAAAAATAAAACTAAATTTCAAACTGTTTTAACAATAACACGATTTATGACCCTCACGTTATAGATTCTGATTAGCGCCTGTTTAATCAAACATTTTTCACGTTTGAACGTCACTTAAGTTAAAGCAACGTTTATAAATAAACGTCTCTTGTGCTAACTCAGTTATTTTTCTGTCATGCCTCAGAATCCGGAAGCCAAAGTAAGTTTAGCATATGAAGTTAACCTCAGTTTCTATATGTATATTAATGTACAGCAGGTGGATTTTTACGTTGCGATACGGCGCAGATGAATACAGGAGTTTACTTCGCAAAATCATTTAAATGAAAAGCGACTCTTGTTACAACACAATAAAGTGCAATTCAAGTCGCACAGCGCTAATTAACTACAGTTATATTCACCTAGAAGTTGCCTCTCTTTCTATCGCGTAACTCTTGTATCTTCTGACTACGTTACACTCACTGAATTGGCCCGACGAGACGGGCCCGCCGCGTACTTGTAGCTTCATACTTAAAATGCGGAGTGAGACATCTATATTTATCTGCGGATGCGGCTCGGCATTTAGTCCGTCTGATGGACATTCGAGCTTTAGAATCTTAATTGCCAAAAGTACACATTATTTCTCCATGAATGAACTGTACAGTAAGTGCGTGTGTTGTGCAGGAGTGGGACGGCGCGGACGGGCCGCCGGACGCGCACATCCCCACGTACACGTACCACAACCCCGCGCACGGGCCGCTCCATCCGCTGCGGGACGTGAGTACCTACTGTTCCGGAAGGCTCATGTGTATTAAACTTGCTTGAAAAGATAACTCGATATATTGCCACATCGTAAAAGCTGCTGGGTCGCTAGTATTCTCTTATAATAATTTGTGTATATTAATTGTGTGCGCAGCAAATAAGCTCGGGCAGTCGGCAGTCGCCGGTCTCGGCAGCCGAGCCTCCGCCCGCTGCCGACACCTACCACCACCAGGTGCACCACCAGGTACGGGGACACAGTACTGCAGTGCAGTCATTCGCTACACACGAACTGCTATTTGAATGTCATTGAGTAAAGTCGAGGAGTAATTAGACAAATAACAACTACTAAATACAACAATAATGTATTTTTGGAGCTGTCTTGAAAATATATACAGTCATGAAAACATACATCTAATGCTGCACACTTTGCGTATTTGTCAAAATATTTGTGTTACTTGAGTATAGTTTCTCCACTCTGAAATGACGCGCCCTACTATCGCATTATTATATCATTGAAATCCGCATTACGGTGTACGTAAATGCGTTAGTGGGGCACGTCATTTCAGAGTGAATAATCTTTAATACAATATATACCCTTTATGCAAATATTTTTTCAAAATACGCCAAGTGTAGGATTAGCATTAAACTTGAAAGAAACAACATAAAAAACAGTTATCTTTAAAATTAATTGAATTAAGAACGTGTTGTTATTTCCAGCCAATGGGTATGTCGGGAAGTCTGACGGCGGCGCAGTCGCAGTACCTGTCGCAACTCACGCAGCAGTCGCAGAGGCACGACAACAGTGAGTATTCACCCTAAATCTATACGCTAATCTCTCATAATAAAGTCGCTTTTCGTATCTGTCTGTGTGACTGCGCTGTTCTTCTAAACTACGCAACTGATTTTGATGTGGTTTTCACTTTCATTTAAAGAATTTATTCCCGAAGATTTATCTGTAAAATACACCTATATTTAACTTGCATATATTAAAGAAATCTCGATGTTGTGTTGAATTGTAAAACCGTGCGAAACAGGGACAGCTCGCTAGTTATACGGGGTGTCAGGGACATCGACGCGAAAACTTTTACCATGGATTCAGTACATGATTCTGAATACCCCAACGGTGAAATTTTTCGACGGTTATTAAAAAAAACGGCTGTTTCATAGAAAAGTGCAATACCTATGTGGTGAAAATGTATGGAACAGCAGATTTTTTTCTTAACAACCGACGAAATATTTCAACGCAGGAGGATTCAGAATCATGTACTGAATCCATGATAAAAGTTTTCGCGTCGATGTGCCCTGCCACCCTGTATTATAAGACAACTGTTTTCAATTCGTATAGCACTAAATGTTTTTAGTGATTTGTGGTGCAAGCGGGCCTTACTCATTAATTTTTTAACCGACTTCCAAAAAAGGAGGAGGTTGTATGTTCGTCGCGTATGTATGTTTTTTTCTTTTTTATGTATGTCCGCCGATTTCTGCGTCAATTGTGGACCAATTTAAAAAATTCTTTTTTTGTATGAAAGGGTATGCTCCCGAATTGGTCCCATATAAATGTTATCAACTTTGCTTGGATAGTTTTGAGTAAGCTTCAATAATACGTATTTTTCCCACTTAGTATATGTGGATGATATGATGATAACTTCCTGTCACTGTTATTTACATAGCAGGTAGTGGTATTAGAATTTGTGTGGGATAGGTACCAGAACTAAAAAGGGAAAAATAAAAACTTTTTCAAAAAAAAAAACAGGTTGTTTCTTTATGGCAAAAGTTTTTTGTTGATAGATGTTATTTAGTCGATACTTCACCCTAAGATCATTGCTCCACCTAAGCTGAGGGCGTTCTACTAAAAACAATAATGATTATCGCCGCCTATACATATAACCTTGAACTGACAGCTGTCAAACGTAACAAAAATAAGTCTGGTAGCGACTGGCATTGGGCCCCGCTTTTCGGATAAAGATCTGCAAAATCATAGAACATGTTGACGCGATGCCAGTCGAAAAAACAAACTTTAAATGCAATGTAATTAAAATAGTGTTAAATAAAGAAAGAAAGAAAGAAAGGAAATAAATTTATTTAACACAGACTATAAAAAACACACAATTTATACAGCAGATTTAGAAAAAAAACGCTTTGAAGAGCGTTTCTTTACCTGTGGCTTATCTATATTATAGGTAACCTACACTATTTGTGGTTGTTAACGTTGTGGGTAATGTTTTCAGGCGTGTACACGTCAAACTACGGCGTGTACAGCTCGTCAGACATCACGAGTCAGAGGAAACCGCAGCGGGCACGAGTCCCGCCGCCTTCCAAGGTCAGTTCATCATCACTTACCTTTTGGTCGGCTTCATCTATGTCTAAGTCAGATCTTAATTTAATAAACTGTTAAACTATGTCAATACTAAATATCAAATACATCTAACATTATTTAGGCAGCCGCTTAATGTTGGTACAACGCATTTTTATGACTTAAGTGCGTCCTAGAGAGTAAGCCCATGTACGCACGGACGTCAAAATATCGCGGCGGGATTATATCGCACACTGGATTTTCAACTCTCGGTGTTAAGACAAGTGTTGATAATCCAACGCGCCGGGACGCACTCTCGTTCCAGCATGTTGAAAAGCACACTGTTGGATCTTCAACTCCCGTCGCTAAGCAAAGCGTTGAAAATTCAATGCATGAAAAAACCTCGTCGCGCGAAAGAATCGTCTGTGCGAACGTGGGCTAACACATAAATTTAGGCGTATAATAGTTTTTTTTCACTAGCCTCTGCCCGCGACTTCTTTCGTGTCGAAGTTTCCGTTAGCTTTCTATCAATGAAATATATTTTTATATTGGATGAGTAGTTTCGGAGATTACCTCCCACATTCAAACTTTACATCTTTATATTTACAGTCCGGCCGTCGCGGTCGAGAGAAAGCGTTACCTGACACTTGTCAGTTGGATAATTTCGAGTAGTAATAAGGATCAAATTAGCAAAACTCATATTTCTTAGTATGAAACTGACAGGTGTCAAAAACGCATTCTCTCGACGGCCGGACTGTAGTGTAGATATCCTCCTCTATAGCTATCTGTGTGCTCTGTAGATCCCGTCGTCGGCGGTGGAGATGCCGGGCGGCGCGGAGGGCGCGGCCATGTTCCTGGACGTGCAGTTCGGCGCCCTGGAGCCCGACGCGCTGCGGGACAGCACGCCCAAGCCGGTAACTGTCGCCGGCGCCGCGGGCACGGCCGACGTCATCGTGCGGAAACATTCCCAACACCCATTGTTTATTCAATTATACAATGTTCTTGTAAAATATTTACAAATTACCATAGTACAGTGCCAAAAGCACAATATCAAGATACTTCATAAAATTAAACCAGAACTCTATTAATATTATAAGTATCTAAACATTTCATTAAAACATTTCGACACAACATAACATTTCTAACAAATTCGTCGTAGCCTTGTAGCGGTACTCTGTCTATATTCGTTACTAACATAGTTTCTCTTGCCTGTACAGCAACAGGCTCCTGCACCGGTGCTGGAGCCCGTAGCCGTGCCGGCGGTGCCTCTGGAGCCCGTCGTGGACACGCCCGTCACCACACAGACCTACCCCACCGCCAACAGTATGGTACGTACCACTGTAGCTGTACAGCAACAGGCTCTGGAGCCCGTCGTGGACACGCCCGTCACCACACAGACCTACCCCACCGCCAACAGTATGGTACGTACCACTGTAGCTGTACAGCAACAGGCTCTGGAGCCCGTCGTGGACACGCCCGTCACCACACAGACCTACCCCACCGCCAACAGTATGGTACGTACCACTGTAGCTGTACAGCAACAGGCTCTGGAGCCCGTCACACCTACCCCACGACCAACAGTATGGTACGTACCACTGCCTGCCACAAGCCACCATTCGCATCTCTGGTCCTATCCAAAAGTATTATATGAAAGGATAAACAAACCCTCTTCAGGTCAAATTCTTCCGCAATAACATTTCTAAGATTATTTACAATATTGAAATAATCAAATCAAAGCACCAAACAAACAATTTGTAAAAAAGCTATTTGCATTTTGTCAATTGGCTTTTATAAGTTAGGTACGTTTTCCGATCCATTTATTTACATTCTCATCCGATTCATTTGGACATACTCGACATTACACGACAGCGCTTTATATCGCTAAACTATAACCCGACCAAGTGAAATTGCTCGTTAGTTTCGTATTACACGAATTGTTGCTACGTAACTTAGTAGAAGTTTTTTGTTTACAAATTTTATACCTTCTCGTGACGAGGACTTTAGATGCAAAGAGTGCCTAAGTTAAAGTTGAAATTGAGTCTTAATAACATAGGCACTAAAACTTCATGCTCAAAATAAATAAACCGTATACACCGGAAAAAAAAAAGTGTGCTGGGACACATAGTAGAAGTGAAACTTCAACGGACAAGTGGAAATCCGAATCGCAACGGACAAGTGGAAAAACGAATGGCAACGGACAAGTGGAAAAATGAATCGCAACGGACGAGTGGGAAAATGAATCGCAACGGACCAGTGGAAAAATGAATCGCAATAAAATTTTAACTTGTAGTTTTATGGTCAGGTTTTCAAATTGGACAAGTACATTAACAATCAGTGCAGTCGCGACACTTTTTGTAAATAATGATGTGTTCTGCAAAGTCGTAGTACATTATTTTATTCTATCATCAATACTTTTCGCAGCGCACGCGATGTAAAGAATATTTTAGGTAATTTTTTTACACCTTGGGTTACATAATTGGAGTTTTAATAAGGATCCCAATTTTTTTTTTGAAAATGTAATATTGCCCATGTCACCCAGGGATAGTGTAGCTTCCCAACAGTGAAAGAATTTTTCAAATCGGTTCAATATAAAAACTTGAGATTCCAATCTATTCTCTCCGTCCGCCGCTGCCGCCGCTCACCACGCGATTTATCGCCTACCACCGCCTATCCCCTCCACGCGGCCGTAACGCTTTTTCGTGACAGAAAAAATCCTAATAACCCCCGGCTATATAGAAGTCTCACTTCAAAAAATGCATAACATTATTTCAGCAACATGTTTGTGTTGCGGGAAACAAAGATGCTGGCCACATAGAATGTTATGAATTCCTGGTAAACAAAATGTAATATCATATTTTGTTGCGCTCTGGGTGAATTTGAAAGAATAGCAGCTACCTATAGAATTTGTTATGGTACAAGCAGTGGAATTAGTTATTTTTTAAGTGTACTACAATATCGCATTGGGTCTAGCCTGTAAGGATATTTGTATGTTTGGATATATAAATAAAAGAACATCTCGCAACAGTCGCAACAGCAAGTGTCACGGGATACAATGTTGTGCGATTGTTGCTCAACATTGTTTCCGCTGTGAATCTAACAAGAAATGTTTCCTGTAAAACATAATGTCTTTTCGTGATAAAATACGGTTATCAGAATTATTCGTGCTTTACTCGCGTAAAAATTTCGTCACTAACAATAACGTTTTGTTTTCCAGCTTAGTGAAAGCTTATCAGTAGTGGAGCCGCCGCCAGTGCCGAGCGTGCCCGCTCCCGCTACGGAACCCACAGTCACAAACACAACCTGTGAGTATATAACACTTTATTTACGTTTATTTTATACAAATTTGATCGGAAGAAGTTATGAGGTTAAGTGCCCGCAAATAAATATGAAAGTATTATTCATTTGTTCAGAGAAAATCTATAGTTACAACAACTACAGTCCGGCTTTCGAGAGAATGTTCCTGACAAGTCTGGTCTCAAGAACTATTAAATGAAACTAATGACTTTTACTGACTAAAACCCACCCGTGTTCCTTCCGTTGCCCGGGTGCCGGGGCCGCGATATCCCTTTCGGACAAACCCGCAACCTCAGCAGGTTTCCGCTGCACCTGGGTTGTCGTCAACAATAATTATTTTGTTACGTGTAATTTTGAATCTGTGATATCTTTTAAAGTATTCATTTTAATGATATGATGTCAAGGCATATTTTAATCTAAATTAAATGCCCAATTTTAATAACATATTTTATTGGATAAGGATAAATATAATCCCGGTCAAAATAACTTCGGAACAAACAAAAAAAAAAAAAACTGCTACATAAAAATGATTATTGTTTATCCTTAGAAGATATACATTTGCAATCGTGAACTTTTTTGTTGAGCTTTTTAAGACGATCCTGAAGATTTTTTTTTTATTTATCTCTCATGATTAACCAAACCTTTAATAAATTATACACCAAAACCTTCCTCATAAATCCATTGGTGAAAACCGTTTGGTACCGCAAATCTTATTGGTAGTTTTTGAGTTTATCGCGTTCAGACAGATCGGGGACTTTGTTTTGTAATAATTATGTAAGGGTAATATATTTCGAAAAAACAAAGTTATTGACCCACATTAACCATTATAAATATTGTCATTCAGAATTTGATAAAAATGTCATTGTTATTTCAGAACCAATTTGATTGATATTATATTAATCCTTATCCAAATAAGTTACTTAAATGGGAAATTAAATTGATATTAAAATATGCCGTGATATCATATCATTTAAATGAACAGTTTACAAGATATCACAGATTCAAAATTACGCCTAGCAAAATAATTATGGTTGACGGTAACGCGGGCGCAGCGGTAGGAGTCAATGACCTTGTCCTCGACTATTAGGTATGTAATTTCGGTAGTACGTTCCCGTGGGATATTTTCCGATGTCTACGCGCTGGTGAAATATAACTCATTTTTGCGGTCTATAAAAACATTCGTAATATAGTGTGTAAATCAACACATACTTAGACGTTTTTGTTTTGTTTTATGGTATTTAAATATCGATGCCTTCACGTTTGCGGAGTTAGCTAGCTAATTAACTAAGGTCCTATATTGATGTACAGTTCCCCCTACAGCGTCCCTGGACGCGCAGCTGTCGGCCAGCATGAAGCAGCTGGCCGTGTCGGCCGGCGACAGCGCGGCCACAGCGCCTGCGCCCGCGCAGCACGCCGCGCCGCCGCACGCCGCGCCCATGCACCGCCCCAAGGTAGGTCACACTACCAACACGCAGCTGTCGGCCAGCATGAAGCAGCTGGCCGTGTCGGCCGGCGACAGCGCGGCCACAGCGCCTGCGCCCGCGCAGCACGCCGCGCCGCCGCACGCCGCGCCCATGCACCGCCCCAAGGTAGGTCACACTACCAACACGCAGCTGTCGGCCAGCATGAAGCAGCTGGCCGTGTCGGCCGGCGACAGCGCGGCCACAGCGCCTGCGCCCGCGCAGCACGCCGCGCCGCCGCACGCCGCGCCCATGCACCGCCCCAAGGTAGGTCACACTACCAACACGCAGCTGTCGGCCAGCATGAAGCAGCTGGCCGTGTCGGCCGGCGACAGCGCGGCCACAGCGCCTGCGCCCGCGCAGCACGCCGCGCCGCCGCACGCCGCGCCCATGCACCGCCCCAAGGTAGGTCACACTACCAACACGCAGCTGTCGGCCAGCATGAAGCAGCTGGCCGTGTCGGCCGGCGACAGCGCGGCCACAGCGCCTGCGCCCGCGCAGCACGCCGCGCCGCCGCACGCCGCGCCCATGCACCGCCCCAAGGTAGGTCACACTACCAACACGCAGCTGTCGGCCAGCATGAAGCAGCTGGCCGTGTCGGCCGGCGACAGCGCGGCCACAGCGCCTGCGCCCGCGCAGCACGCCGCGCCGCCGCACGCCGCGCCCATGCACCGCCCCAAGGTAGGTCACACTACCAACACGCAGCTGTCGGCCAGCATGAAGCAGCTGGCCGTGTCGGCCGGCGACAGCGCGGCCACAGCGCCTGCGCCCGCGCAGCACGCCGCGCCGCCGCACGCCGCGCCCATGCACCGCCCCAAGGTAGGTCACACTACCAACACGCAGCTGTCGGCCAGCATGAAGCAGCTGGCCGTGTCGGCCGGCGACAGCGCGGCCACAGCGCCTGCGCCCGCGCAGCACGCCGCGCCGCCGCACGCCGCGCCCATGCACCGCCCCAAGGTAGGTCACACTACCAACACGCAGCTGTCGGCCAGCATGAAGCAGCTGGCCGTGTCGGCCGGCGACAGCGCGGCCACAGCGCCTGCGCCCGCGCAGCACGCCGCGCCGCCGCACGCCGCGCCCATGCACCGCCCCAAGGTAGGTCACACTACCAACACGCAGCTGTCGGCCAGCATGAAGCAGCTGGCCGTGTCGGCCGGCGACAGCGCGGCCACAGCGCCTGCGCCCGCGCAGCACGCCGCGCCGCCGCACGCCGCGCCCATGCACCGCCCCAAGGTAGGTCACACTACCAACACGCAGCTGTCGGCCAGCATGAAGCAGCTGGCCGTGTCGGCCGGCGACAGCGCGGCCACAGCGCCTGCGCCCGCGCAGCACTGTATATATATAATGGCATCTACGTCGCCACATGCGAACTGCACATGACACTGACTTACGTCACGCAAAACCCTGCATCGTTTCAGAGTTTACCGCGCGATCAGCACATATGCAACGTCCCGACATCAATCGTCAGGCAGTAGCCCACCAGACAAACATCCTTCTGGTCGGAGGATCCTCCCTTTTACTAAGGAGGACGATTGAACTTTACACCCTGTTCCTCATACCTCTATAGCAGTATGATGCCCGTTTTTACGAACATCAAGTCCCATGTGTTGCTAGGCAACCTACAAGAATTGACTAAAGCTTTGGTTTCCTAAGAAAGCAACGAGGAATCGGTGTCGTTAATTTAGTAATCGTCTAGTGGCTGATGATATGTTTATTTGCGCCTAATATCTAGCATTACATTGAGATTTTGCATCGTTTTAGTGAAAATGAACATAAGACTTGTACTGTACTCACACTTCTCACGTAGACAAGTAACAACACACGGTAACTAATAAATGAAGCAATGTTCATTGCTCCATTTTCGGAACCAATGGTTTCAACATATACCGCTAACACGAATCAAAATTTAAAAAACTAAACAAAAAAAACGTACAGAACTCTAAAAACACTAAGTAAAATTTCGATGTACTTTATACACCGAATCTTTCGTTAGGTTGCTATCAGTTTTCTATTTCGTCATAATATACACAAAGTATTGCAGAGTAGAAATACAGGGAGATATTGTGGAACACTTATACCTGAACCGATTATACAATATATTTAGAATAATAATTATGTTATAGTTACCGTCAGCTGTGAAAGGATGCATATCCGGTACGGCTCGCAAATTCTATATCCTAAGGGCCCTTAGGGCACGTCTTCCCTACCATTACCGCGCCCCCCGGTCTACTCCTTGACATGCAGTAGCCCCATGAAACATGAGGCTCATTCGGGCTTCATTAAATTTATCGAGTCTCGTTAAACCACGCTGGGGTCGGTGCATTTAATTCATTCGTCAGCTGTGAAGCTACCTCTGATAAAATACATAATAATGCTAATAATAACCACTATGTTGTGTTCCAGACTGTCGGCCAACAGAACGTATACGCACATCACGCAGTGTCGCATCACCCGCCCGTGTACGGAGCTAACGTGTATGCGCCACAGGTATGTTCAGTAGTCATAGTGCAATAGTAAGTGACGCCGGTGAATGAAAAGTGGTGAAAATCGCTTTTCATGGTATGGGCATGTGATGCGGAGAGATGAGGAGAGTTTTTGGGTCAAACTCAAAGCATTTATCAATTACAGGCACTTTTTAATTGTCAAGGAGTCGGTCAGTCAGAAAGATGAACTTGCCTATTCCAAAGCGTAGTAGGTTTCTATGGAGAAGCACGGACAAGAATTTCAATTGTTAATCTTATACATGCACGTGCACGTGGGTATGAATGTAGTTGCTATAAGAGTAGGGGAAGACCAAAGAAAATATGGCTGAACTGTGAAAAACGACATGGCTAGAATGAGGGTGAGTTTCGAGATGATGACTGAGAGAGAAGTATGGAAGAAAAATACATGTTAGCTGCTGCCGACCGCAAATAAATTGGGATAAAGGCACTGATTAATACTGATGGGACACTCCGCAAATGCTTTAAATAAAGAGCGACTCTTGCTATGACACAATAAAGTGCCGTTCTGGTCGCACAGCGCTAACCACATACAGTTATATACACCTAGAAGTTGCCTCTCTATCGCGTAACTCTTAGATCTTCTGAATACGTTACGCTCACCGCCGCGTACTTGCAGCTTCATACCTAAACTGCGGAGTATCTCATCTGTATTAATCTGTGATAAGGACTAGAGAATGATGATTATAGAGACATCAGTTCGTCCTGCTGGGACACATTATAGTGAAGATGTAACGAATGACTGTGTCTTACAGGTGAACTCAACGAACGCGTCGCTAACAGGCGCGTCGGCGATGGCGGCGACGGCGTATCCCTCAAGCGTCACGCTCACGCAGTACCAGCCCATGATCAACTCCTATCAGGTACGTCACACTCGCTTTATATTATTTAGCTTGCCCCCCCCCCTGCTTATGAGATCATTCATGTGCGTTCTTATAACAACAATGCTATAAAAGTCCTCCAGACCGAATTTCGGCGATGGCGACCTATTCAGCGGAGACTAGACGTCGGCGGCGACCCGTGCGCAGCACCCCGCCACCGCCCTGACTCCGGCCGGCAGGGGGCGGCCACGAGGCCGGCGGGGAGCGATGGCCGAGCGGGGCGGTGGCGACTGTACAAAATTGGTCCATCGCCACCTCCCCGCTCGGCCATCGCTCTTCGCCGCTGGTTTCGTGCCCGCAACCTTACTGAGAAAAATAACGAATGTATAACGCACGTGTCGGCTGAGATCGGTTCATGACAACAAGCCGAGGCCCCCAAACAGCCGCACTCCCGTGTCGTCCCAGTCGTCATGTGTTGGTGGATTGATCCCCTCAGTTGTGTTTCTAGCGATTCTTTCGTTCTTGGATAAAATGAATCAAAATATATTATGCATTGATGTAAATCATGGATACGCCCTCACCATACTTACGTCGCGCGAAAAGTGTCACTTCTGAAATGAGCGAATTCGCTCATTTTAGATCATTTCCTCATTCGTCATAGTTCGTGACAAATCGGAGTAACTTTCTAGTTTTTAATACACACAGCTGTACAAAGATGCCTTGTTGTGCCTTCAGGAAATGTAACAACAACTCCAAAAATACAAACAAAGCTAAAGGTATTACTTTTCATGCGTAAGTAATTTTTTTTCAAATTTATTTCGATTTCAAAAATAAATATTATGACGGATGATGACATATAACAAAAATTTCGTTCCCATGACAACGAACGATAGGGTAGTGTAGCGTTGACAAAAAAAGTTTAAAAGAATTTAGGAAGTATGGAGGTTACATTATAATTTTAAAATATTTTAAAAGCCAGATTTTTTTAATGTATTTGTTTTTTAGATTATCTTTTCTTTGCAACTATGTTTTCGAATACAAAATTATAGGTTAGTACATAAACAATTTAATAAAACGCGATGTGCTTCGAAAGCACATAAAGCGTGGGGTCTTTTGCCTGATCTCTCTCCGCTCGTGGTGGGTTGCCATCCCGCCAGACTATGAGAGTGAGGATATGGAGATTCCTCACCTGCTCAAGCATGTCGAGGGAATCCAGGGGAAGAAGCGCGAATAAAGGCGCAGTGCAAAATTTCATCGTTCAGCCTTAACGCGTGAAAAGGTAAAAGACAGACAGATTAAAAATATTAAATAAATGTACTTTAATCACTATTTGTATTTAACTGTTAGGTTCCCACAAGAACCGGGTGTTAAAGAAAAATGGATTAAAATAATCCAAGAAGAACAAAGAGACGATGAATGGTTGCCAACCAAATACAGTCGCATTTGTTCAGCACATTTTAATGATGATATGTTCTACTTGACACAAGCTGGTCGGAGAAAATTAAAAAAAAATGTTGTACCATCTTTTAGGTATGAATGTATGATTTAGCTAATTGCCAACATCTGTCCGTGTAGTAAGATCAATCTTGATCGATCTTTAAGTTTTTAAATCTGACTGCCTCAGAAAGTTCCCTACATACTATTTTATTAATTACAGATATCATTTGTAGAACCCACATATGAAATGATGGGTTCACCACTTGAGAATGTTTATATTTCTGATAATGACTCTATATTTGATTCGCCAAGAAAAATCCACTTAAAACAACAATTAAAAAAGAGGTTTTAAAGAAAATAAGATATAGATCTGAATATTATTAATATTATTATAGGGGATACCCGTTTTTTTGTAGTTTCACTAAATTTTTCAACAACTGCCAACGAATCTCTCTTCTAAACCCATCATAAATAAGCCTTTTGGATTCGAAGGAATTCTGAACCAGTTTAATCATGTGACAAGCATCATGATAGCTACTTCTAAATGACATACAGGATTTTTGAATGTTGTTTTTAGATGTGATGGTTGTTTTAGATCACAACCTAGTAAATTGGCTGCAGTTATGTTAGCCGCACAGCCATCAAAAGTTATGGCAACAATATCAACCCCCACATGGTAGCATTCACTCAAACATGTTTTCAATAAATTTGCCCGAGTTTCAGCTGATAGTCCGTTACCTAAAAATATGCCACTGGGATTTTCCAGCTTTCGTTCATGCATACTAATATTAATACATACGCCTGAGTCGCTATTTCGCACGATTTTGCCGAGCCAGAACCGAAATTTACGACGCCTGCAGTCTTCTTTCCAGTCCACGTAGTTTGGTGGCGAAGAGTCATCTCGTCAGCAATTAACGTGCAGAATATTCGCGGATCACATTTTTTTTTTTTTTCTAAAACCTCTATCGCTTCCTTATTAAAGCCAAGACGACCCGAACTGTTATCGTACCATTTTCCTATGTCGCGAGGGTGCGGCAAAGATCCATTAAATATTTTTATTGTTTTTTTTTATCAGCCTGTTAATAAACTCTACCGCTTCTGCTTTCAAATTCAATTCAATTATAATATCATTGATAAAGACAAACATTTTATTATTTCAAAACAACCTTGTTTTAAAATTAAGTACCCTTTTTAAAACTAGTATGCTGACGGTACAGCGACAATTCCCTACGTCATTGTGTGACAGATGACAACTTAAGCACAAATGCGGTCATTTTTTGATACTGAAGGCGTATCTTTGATTTACATCAATGATATTATGTAACTACATGAAGTAAAGAACCTAGTATGATCTTTTCATTTGGCTAGTGACTATACTGGTGTCAGAGATTTAAAGCCCCCCATGGACCTCTGACTTGGCTTCACATGCCGTCGAGAAGTATTCTCAGACATACCGGTTTCCTCACGATGTTTTCCTTCACCGTTTTTGAAGCAAGTGATAATTATACTATACGCACATGAATCCGAAAAGTCAGAGGTGCATGCCGTGGGTTCGAACTCGAGATTTATGACTTGGCAGTCCGACGGTCACACAACTAGACTATCACTATTTGCTTTGCGTGCAGTAAGAAGCCATAAGTTCTGTCACATAGGTAAAATTTCGAATTTAGAATGCAAGCCGAGGAAAATATTATGGGCATTCGAAATTTGAATATTTAAAGAAAATAAAAACAAAGGATTTCTAGCATTTTGTTCATTTTCTAAAATGGAGTGGACGCGCAAAGAAGACAGAGTCGCAGTAATTGCATTGCATCGTTGCGGTCACGCGCCAACTTAGATTTTCAAACTACTGAAAAATTTGAAAATTCCACAGATTTATTTATCGTACTATCAAACGATTCAGGGAAGATTTAAGATTAGAATATAAACAAAGGAGTGGTCGACCTCGTACTGTTCGGACTCCAGCGGTCATCAAAGCAATGAAGGCGCAAATCCAACGAAATCCTGTCCGCAAGCAAAAAATGTTGGCTCTGCAGATGGGACTAATCAGAACTACTGTTAAAAGGGCGTTAAATGAAGACCTAGGACTGCGTGCTTATAGAAAAAAAACAGCACATCTTCTTAACGCACGGCTGAAGAAAATCAGACTCGAAAGAAGCCGGGTTTTGTTAAGGCGGTGCGCGGGAAAAAATACCGCGAAATACTTTTTTCGGACGAAATTTTTTTTAATGTTGAGGAGAGTTTCAATAAACAAAATGATAAAATGTATGTACACTCTAGTGAAGAAGCGAACAAACGTGTGCCACGTGTTCAGCGTGGTCATCACCCTTCGGCATTCATGGTTTGGCTTGGGGTGTCCTATTTGGGTCCAACGGAGGTGTTTTTTTGTGAAAAAGGAGTGAAAACCAGTGCCCTCGTATATCAAAACACAGTCCTAACAAACATTGTGGAAACTCTTTCACAAACAATGTTCGAAAACAGGCACTGGGTATTCCAGCAGGATTCTGCGCCGACTCATAAGGCGAAAAGTACCCAAAACTGGCTCACGACCCGTGGAATCGACTTTATCAGGCATGAGGATTGGCCCTCATCCAGTCCAGACTTGAATCCCTTGGATTACAAAATATGGCAGCACTTAGAGGAGAAGGTCTGCGCTAAACCCCATCGCAACTTGGAGTCACTTAAAGCATCCCTGATTAAAGCAGTCGCCGATATTGACATGAATGTCGTGCGTGCTTCGATTGATGACTGGCCTTGCAGATTGAAGGCTTGTATCGAAGCAAGAGGAGGACATTTCGAATAATTTTAATGTGGTTTAAATCTGTATTGTATACCCTTTTATTTGATATATAAATGGTTATAGTGCGTAACTCATTGTGTCATTTCCATATGTGACAAAACTTATGACCAGACTACGTATTATGTATGTATAATTCACGATGATATTTGAATCACAGTTTTGCTAGAACAAATGTTGTTCAAACCATTCTATAGCATCAAATATGTTTATTAAAACAAACTAAACTAGGTAAATGTCTTATGTTGCTCAAACGTGTTCAAACATTAACCGTAACATCAAAGTACTCATCGCGCTAGCAATATGGCAACCAAAAGAGTAATGAGGAGTCCACGTGGACTACAAGGTTGTCCTGTCAATGTGGGCCGGAATGTAAATAAATCATTAGCCAATGTCATACAAATGCGCGAAGTATCGTTCCGCCCATTTCTTTTGTTGACAGCCGCGGGCCGCCCATGCCGCCCGGGCGGTAACTAGTCTACCAAAATCACTAGACCGGGCGACGCGTATGCTTCCGATGTACTTGCGTCACAGGCACGCATCGCGCGTTTTTTGTGAAAATGAGTTCTAACTATTCGAATGTGGAAAATGTATACGAACGACGTGACGGTGAGCCGCGCACCGCGCCGCAACTACTTTGAGACGCGACCGCCGCGCCGCAGTGTCTGTGTTGTAGGGAGTATCGATAATCCCGACTTTTTTAAGTTTGTCTTTTGTTTTTTCAAAAATCAATGACTTTTTTTTATTGGATGCTATAGAATGGCAGTAGACCATGGTCTGAAAAACGTTTGTTCTAGCAAAACTGTGATTTCAATGGCAGCGTGTGTCCATTACCGTCGTACAGAATATTAACGTGGATGTTTGTGATAAAAACGCTTTGAAATGGAGCAAATTTTTTATATCGTCCAGTTGTTCAAGTAACGTATGTTCTCTTGCAGACGTCGTCGTCGGCGGGTCCGTACGGCGGCAGTGCACTGTACACAGCCGCGCCCTACACGCCCTACCAGCCCTCCGCGCAGGCCAAGCAGCAGCAGCCCAAGGACACGCAGCAACAGGTATGAGCTAACAGGACCCTACACGCCCTACCAGCCCTCCGCGCAGGCCAAGCAGCAGCAGCCCAAGGACACGCAGCAACAGGTATGAGCTAACAGGACCCTACACGCCCTACCAGCCCTCCGCGCAGGCCAAGCAGCAGCAGCCCAAGGACACGCAGCAACAGGTATGAGCTAACAGGACCCTACACGCCCTACCAGCCCTCCGCGCAGGCCAAGCAGCAGCAGCCCAAGGACACGCAGCAACAGGTATGAGCTAACAGGACCCTACACGCCCTACCAGCCCTCCGCGCAGGCCAAGCAGCAGCAGCCCAAGGACACGCAGCAACAGGTATGAGCTAACAGGACCCTACACGCCCTACCAGCCCTCCGCGCAGGCCAAGCAGCAGCAGCCCAAGGACACGCAGCAACAGGTATGAGCTAACAGGACCCTACACGCCCTACCAGCCCTCCGCGCAGGCCAAGCAGCAGCAGCCCAAGGACACGCAGCAACAGGTATGAGCTAACAGGACCCTACACGCCCTACCAGCCCTCCGCGCAGGCCAAGCAGCAGCAGCCCAAGGACACGCAGCAACAGGTATGAGCTAACAGGACCCTACACGCCCTACCAGCCCTCCGCGCAGGCCAAGCAGCAGCAGCCCAAGGACACGCAGCAACAGGTATGAGCTAACAGGACCCTACACGCCCTACCAGCCCTCCGCGCAGGCCAAGCAGCAGCAGCCCAAGGACACGCAGCAACAGGTATGAGCTAACAGGACCCTACACGCCCTACCAGCCCTCCGCGCAGGCCAAGCAGCAGCAGCCCAAGGACACGCAGCAACAGGTATGAGCTAACAGGACCCTACACGCCCTACCAGCCCTCCGCGCAGGCCAAGCAGCAGCAGCCCAAGGACACGCAGCAACAGGTATGAGCTAACAGGACCCTACACGCCCTACCAGCCCTCCGCGCAGGCCAAGCAGCAGCAGCCCAAGGACACGCAGCAACAGGTATGAGCTAACAGGACCCTACACGCCCTACCAGCCCTCCGCGCAGGCCAAGCAGCAGCAGCCCAAGGACACGCAGCAACAGGTATGAGCTAACAGGACCCTACACGCCCTACCAGCCATAAAAAAAGAAATCCATTTTATTTCTAAATTGAAACAAAATCCCAGGCAACGTCGAGTGGAAACGGCGGAGTTTCAATTCCAAAAAATTGCGAATCACGAAGTCAAAACAAAGTCAAAGTCAAACAATTCATTTCAACTAGGCACATAAAAGGCACATATGAACGTAAATTTTACAAAAAAAAATAATTGATTCTAGTCCCCTTCCAAAAGGTAGTTTTCGTATGGAGAAGAATGGGCAAGAAACTCCACCGTTACTCTTTTAAAACGTTTTTACAATATTTTGTATACATCAATTATATAATTATATATGAAGACGATGCATCTAGAATAAGATTACTATACCACGATAGGTAAAAAAGAATAAAAAATGAAGCAAGTAACGAGAAATAATAACCCTAATTGCTGCAACCGTTACACATTCATTAAAAAAAAATTTTTTTTTTTGTTGTTAAGTTCTACCGTAATTGAGTTTATGTTTAAGAAACAAATAAGAGGAATTTCGTTACAGAACTTTTTGTCAAAGCTTTTGTTGGAACACCTAATTTTGTTGACATCAAATTGAAGAAGGTAATACTCAACTGTGAACGTTTATTTCAGCAATACGAAAATTCGGTGGCGTCGAGCAATAGCTTAACGAACACCACAACACAGACGCAGACCTCCACAGCCAAAGTAGCCACCACCACAGGTATGTACGACACTACGCACCTCGGGGCCTCCGGGCTCTGTGTTTGTAGGCATATTTAAACATACAATGCAATAAATCTCCTGGCCTACGCGCCCTAGTCTACTATTAGCTACGAGCCCGTCTCATAGTATATACGAGTGACAGATAATAATGTAGGTGCTGGCTTGCCCGCAGTAGTAGCGGGGCACAACTCGGGCTACGCGGGCGGCGCGCTGTACGGCGCGGGCGCTACGCCGGCCTACGCGCCCTAGTCTACTATTAGCTACGAGCCCGTCTCATAGTATATACGAGTGACAGATAATAATGTAGGTGCTGGCTTGCCCGCAGTAGTAGCGGGGCACAACTCGGGCTACGCGGGCGGCGCGCTGTACGGCGCGGGCGCTACGCCGGCCTACGCGCCCTAGTCTACTATTAGCTACGAGCCCGTCTCATAGTATATACGAGTGACAGATAATAATGTAGGTGCTGGCTTGCCCGCAGTAGTAGCGGGGCACAACTCGGGCTACGCGGGCGGCGCGCTGTACGGCGCGGGCGCTACGCCGGCCTACGCGCCCTAGTCTACTTTTAGCTACGAGCCCGTCTCATAGTATATACGAGTGACAGATAATAATGTAGGTGCTGGCTTGCCCGCAGTAGTAGCGGGGCACAACTCGGGCTACGCGGGCGGCGCGCTGTACGGCGCGGGCGCTACGCCGGCCTACGCGCCCTAGTCTACTATTAGCTACGAGCCCGTCTCATAGTATATACGAGTGACAGATAATAATGTAGGTGCTGGCTTGCCCGCAGTAGTAGCGGGGCACAACTCGGGCTACGCGGGCGGCGCGCTGTACGGCGCGGGCGCTACGCCGGCCTACGCGCCCTAGTCTACTATTAGCTACGAGCCCGTCTCATAGTATATACGAGTGACAGATAATAATGTAGGTGCTGGCTTGCCCGCAGTAGTAGCGGGGCACAACTCGGGCTACGCGGGCGGCGCGCTGTACGGCGCGGGCGCTACGCCGGCCTACGCGCCCTAGTCTACTATTAGCTACGAGCCCGTCTCATAGTATATACGAGTGACAGATAATAATGTAGGTGCTGGCTTGCCCGCAGTAGTAGCGGGGCACAACTCGGGCTACGCGGGCGGCGCGCTGTACGGCGCGGGCGCTACGCCGGCCTACGCGCCCTAGTCTACTATTAGCTACGAGCCCGTCTCATAGTATATACGAGTGACAGATAATAATGTAGGTGCTGGCTTGCCCGCAGTAGTAGCGGGGCACAACTCGGGCTACGCGGGCGGCGCGCTGTACGGCGCGGGCGCTACGCCGGCCTACGCGCCCTAGTCTACTATTAGCTACGAGCCCGTCTCATAGTATATACGAGTGACAGATAATAATGTAGGTGCTGGCTTGCCCGCAGTAGTAGCGGGGCACAACTCGGGCTACGCGGGCGGCGCGCTGTACGGCGCGGGCGCTACGCCGGCCTACGCGCCCTAGTCTACTATTAGCTACGAGCCCGTCTCATAGTATATACGAGTGACAGATAATAATGTAGGTGCTGGCTTGCCCGCAGTAGTAGCGGGGCACAACTCGGGCTACGCGGGCGGCGCGCTGTACGGCGCGGGCGCTACGCCGGCCTACGCGCCCTAGTCTACTATTAGCTACGAGCCCGTCTCATAGTATATACGAGTGACAGATAATAATGTAGGTGCTGGCTTGCCCGCAGTAGTAGCGGGGCACAACTCGGGCTACGCGGGCGGCGCGCTGTACGGCGCGGGCGCTACGCCGGCCTACGCGCCCTAGTCTACTATTAGCTACGAGCCCGTCTCATAGTATATACGAGTGACAGATAATAATGTAGGTGCTGGCTTGCCCGCAGTAGTAGCGGGGCACAACTCGGGCTACGCGGGCGGCGCGCTGTACGGCGCGGGCGCTACGCCGGCCTACGCGCCCTAGTCTACTATTAGCTACGAGCCCGTCTCATAGTATATACGAGTGACAGATAATAATGTAGGTGCTGGCTTGCCCGCAGTAGTAGCGGGGCACAACTCGGGCTACGCGGGCGGCGCGCTGTACGGCGCGGGCGCTACGCCGGCCTACGCGCCCTAGTCTACTATTAGCTACGAGCCCGTCTCATAGTATATACGAGTGACAGATAATAATGTAGGTGCTGGCTTGCCCGCAGTAGTAGCGGGGCACAACTCGGGCTACGCGGGCGGCGCGCTGTACGGCGCGGGCGCTACGCCGGCCTACGCGCCCTAGTCTACTATTAGCTACGAGCCCGTCTCATAGTATATACGAGTGACAGATAATAATGTAGGTGCTGGCTTGCCCGCAGTAGTAGCGGGGCACAACTCGGGCTACGCGGGCGGCGCGCTGTACGGCGCGGGCGCTACGCCGGCCTACGCGCCCTAGTCTACTATTAGCTACGAGCCCGTCTCATAGTATATACGAGTGACAGATAATAATGTAGGTGCTGGCTTGCCCGCAGTAGTAGCGGGGCACAACTCGGGCTACGCGGGCGGCGCGCTGTACGGCGCGGGCGCTACGCCGGCCTACGCGCCCTAGTCTACTATTAGCTACGAGCCCGTCTCATAGTATATACGAGTGACAGATAATAATGTAGGTGCTGGCTTGCCCGCAGTAGTAGCGGGGCACAACTCGGGCTACGCGGGCGGCGCGCTGTACGGCGCGGGCGCTACGCCGGCCTACGCGCCCTAGTCTACTATTAGCTACGAGCCCGTCTCATAGTATATACGAGTGACAGATAATAATGTAGGTGCTGGCTTGCCCGCAGTAGTAGCGGGGCACAACTCGGGCTACGCGGGCGGCGCGCTGTACGGCGCGGGCGCTACGCCGGCCTACGCGCCCTAGTCTACTATTAGCTACGAGCCCGTCTCATAGTATATACGAGTGACAGATAATAATGTAGGTGCTGGCTTGCCCGCAGTAGTAGCGGGGCACAACTCGGGCTACGCGGGCGGCGCGCTGTACGGCGCGGGCGCTACGCCGGCCTACGCGCCCTAGTCTACTATTAGCTACGAGCCCGTCTCATAGTATATACGAGTGACAGATAATAATGTAGGTGCTGGCTTGCCCGCAGTAGTAGCGGGGCACAACTCGGGCTACGCGGGCGGCGCGCTGTACGGCGCGGGCGCTACGCCGGCCTACGCGCCCTAGTCTACTATTAGCTACGAGCCCGTCTCATAGTATATACGAGTGACAGATAATAATGTAGGTGCTGGCTTGCCCGCAGTAGTAGCGGGGCACAACTCGGGCTACGCGGGCGGCGCGCTGTACGGCGCGGGCGCTACGCCGGCCTACGCGCCCTAGTCTACTATTAGCTACGAGCCCGTCTCATAGTATATACGAGTGACAGATAATAATGTAGGTGCTGGCTTGCCCGCAGTAGTAGCGGGGCACAACTCGGGCTACGCGGGCGGCGCGCTGTACGGCGCGGGCGCTACGCCGGCCTACGCGCCCTAGTCTACTATTAGCTACGAGCCCGTCTCATAGTATATACGAGTGACAGATAATAATGTAGGTGCTGGCTTGCCCGCAGTAGTAGCGGGGCACAACTCGGGCTACGCGGGCGGCGCGCTGTACGGCGCGGGCGCTACGCCGGCCTACGCGCCCTACGACGAGCAGATCATGCGCTCTACGTTACCGCATCATATGGTGAGTACTACGAATAGAAATTTACTTAATAAAAATCATAAATTCATTGATTTATTCGCTGGGTTTAAGTTGTCTTTTGCCGATGGGAAATTTCGTAGGACAAGAAGCTTGTTGGTCATAATAAGGTTAAGCGTATGCTGAGACGAAGGTGACGCAGCACAGTACAGTTCTGGGGGGCTACTCCCTAAGCACGAAGTCCGTAGTTACGGCCTTAGTTACGGTCGTTTCCTACCCCCTATCACCTACGGACATACGGTTAGTTTGGAGCCCGAACAAAGAATGAACGACGACACGTTTTGACAGTTGTCCCTACTCCCGATGTATTTTTGCCCGTCCGAAAAGTTGAATTTGACACTTGTTTTGACGGAGCGTTATGTCAGTTGATACGACATCAAAATAGGTGTCGTGCTGTTGACGAAAGTAAAATTTTGTAAAAATTTACCAAACTATGTCTGCTTTTTTAATGCTCGAACTGCTCGAAGAAGCACTACAGGAAGATCGGAGGCGTCACCGATTATACATGCGCCGAAACTTTCGGTTGGAGAATATTCCCGACGTTGAGTTCGTTCGTTTTTTTATTTTGCTTACAGAACGACGGGTGTTGGGACTGCTGGAAAATTGTGATATAAAAAAGATTTCCACAATAAAAGCATTGTTTTTTATAACAAAATGTTTTTAATTTATTTAGCACCAATAAAATCTGAATCAAATCAACACTATTACAACCAGAACAGATTTTCTTATATTTATCTATTTTAGTCTTAAATTATGGCTAGGAACTTAGGTTCTCTTACTTGTCTACTTCAGTCTCAAATACCAAAAAATCTGAGTAAAATTAACAACCAAAACAAAGATGTTCTTATAGTTATCTATTGTAGTCTTACATTATTGCTAGGAACTTAGTTTCTCTTGTCTCCTTCAGTCCCAAATACCTAATAATCTAAATAAAATTAACAACCAAACACATAGATTTTCTTTTGTCCTAGACTAATCTCAAATTAAGAATCAACATCATACAGTCAATATATATGTTTTGACCAATCGAATCAACACACAAGTTTTCATTCTGTAAATCATTGAGTTGAAAGACCAGAGACTCCAAGCAATAAAAGAAATGAGAAGCTCGGGAAATAAATACTGCAACATTATGAACCAAGTTGCAATCCCATTCGTTAGAATATAAACACGTTACTGAGCCTGCGTCATCTCACTGCTGGACAACGGCCTCTCCCCATGACTTTTACAACTTAACTATTTTTAGTAAGGTGTTCCCTAACCAAGTTACAAAGGTCCACAATGGCAACCTTTATTTCACCGAGAACCTCTTTTCTCCTGGTTTCAACTAGCAGTCTCTGCTCTTCCAGCATGATATTTGACTTCTTGCTGAAGAGTCGGCAGGGAGGTGTCGCCGAAAACGTGCACGACGAGACGGTTTAATGCTGTAAACAAAATAAATAATTTTTAGTCAGTTTTTCTGAAACATGATTAACGTAATTTCTTTTCTACTGAACGATAATACTTACTTCGCTGACTTCGCATTGGCACCTCCAGGTCCAGTGCCTCAGTGGACACTAAGGGTTGCTCCTGGGAGACTGCATTTTCAGTTGTAGCAGCCGATGTATGGGGGGGTGAGACGGCAGCTGGCTCTTGTTGCAGGTGGTCCCTGTACAGCAAAAACTGAATATCATTGACGGATACAACAAATATATAACTATGTATCTGTAATTTATTACTATTTATTAAAAAAGTCACGGAAAGACCGCATGCAACATAATTTTAAATACAATATTCCTGTTTTTCTATTTTACCATTCAAACAAACTTATTATCATATAATTATACATTTTATTATTACCGAGGGAAAAGCTGGCACTCTTGCCTCGGTTTGTGTGTGAATTCCACTTGGGAGAGGGTTGGTGCTACCGATGGGCCTCCACCTGTAGCACATGCATCCCGTCTGGCAGCTCCAGCAGCTTTTTTGGCTAAATGTTTTTTATCAGCCCAAACCTAAAATTTTGGTTAATTTTAATTTCATTCAAAAACTATATAAAAACCAGTATACTCGTAAGTCCTGCAATAGATATGTATTTGGAGGATGACTGATTATCATTGTATTCACTTTACTGATGACAAGACCTTAAAAATCATATTAATATAGACAAGCAATGTAGTAAACTAACCCATTGCCACTGTTCCACGGACTTTGTGCAACTTCCCATAGAATTAAGGGAGTTGCACAGGCTTTCCCACAGCCGTTTGGACCGTAGTCTTCCATCGGCACCCCTCAATAGTCCGCGGGCCAACTCATGATGGTCATTCATAAAATTGAGGAGTGCCTCAATTTGCGTTTGAGTTGCTGGTGGAGCGGTTGGGGCCATTTTACTATATTATGTTATTTTTTTAACGAAAACTCTCGATAATATTTATGTACCTACCAACTAACGAAAATAAAAAACTTTGACAATTCATTTTAAAATTACCGTCAAAAAGAAAAAGACAAAGGTATCAACAGGATAAAGGCGCCAGCCGGACAAAAATGGCAAAAAGAATTCAATTGTATAACTAAAGACGTAATAAAAAATAAATTGTTAAAAATGTGGTCATTTTCTAACGACAACAATATGGTTTTTTGTTTATTAAGCTTGAAAACACAAAATAAGTAAACCGGTAATCGACCGGTAAAACAGCGCAACTTTATCGTCATGTATCATTCGCTCACATTTATTGTCTATGATTCCGTTCGAAGCTCGTGAATCCGAAATCAATAGGGAGTAGGGTACACGCCGTCGTTTCGGACTACCTTCGGACGGGCCCGTCTTTTCGTTGACGGACTTAGGGAGTAGACCCCCTGATTTTGCAGGGTAGGGCAGGCGACGTAGACATAGGCCGCGAGCGCATACTGCGACGCAGCTATACAGACACTTTTGCGTCCTAGCTAGTACGAACAAGAGACGGCTGTGTTGCGTTACCTGCGACTCAGCAAAGAAAACAAGTGAACGCGTCGCGCAGACATCTGTGTTGGCTCTACAACAAGACGTAGAGCAGAATAGACACACGTTAGCGTCGCATGTGCTTACGCCGCAGCGTACGCAGCTGTCAGTGCATTTATGCATTACAAAAACTGCTCTACCTTGCGCTGTTTGGAATTTAGTGATAAAAAATGTATATAAATAGATTAATTTGAATCGCTTATTTTATATTCATTTTTCACTGTATATTCTAAAAGTTGTGTTATGTGTTTGCAGGGCGGCTACTACGAGGTGGGCTACGGCGGGCGGGACGCGACGTTCGGGCTGAGCGCGGGGGAGAGGTTCGGCAGGACCGACGCCGCCTCGCCGCAGCAGGTAACATAGCCATACTACACGCCGATGTGCCCTTGTCATGATACATGATGAGAACTGTATTCAAAACTCTTTATTTCCATTTTGACTATGGCGGATATTCGTTACGGATTGCCGGTTTCTAAAAGACTATTTCAGTTAAGGCTGATTTATCCAACAACGTCACATATCTTTTTCCGAGGAATATCTTTGAATTATTGACAGTTTTTCCATACAAAGTTTGTCGATTTCATTTTATTCCATGGATAAAAGATATTTGATGTTAGAAAAATCAGCCCATATGGTGAATCCGCAGTTGTAGCTCGCAATAATCAAATTATCTTAAGCTTTTTTGCAATTTACAGGTCAGCGTCAGGTTGTATCTTGATCAAAATATGATTCGCGACGAAAAAATTTCTTATGGTACAAACCTAACTTAGAGAGATGCATGATTAACGATTATAACTCAGTTAAATACATATCTCTTATACTCGCGAATCATATTTTAATCAAAAATATATTTTCCAAATGTTGTAACTAATCAAAACAGATACCATGATATTCGAATCCAAATTTACTCATGGATGTAAAACAATAAAGATCCGTGGCAAACGTGAAGTAAACCCCGCCCCCCCCCCCCCCTGCCGCAGGTCCCGGCGGCGGCGCTGCCGCCCGGCTACGCGTACTTCGCGTACCAGCCGCCGCCCACCACGTACCAGTACGGAGTCTACCCCACCGTGAGTACACTTGGATTTACTCGATGCTAGCTTTTGTCCACGGCTTTGTTCGCGTTTTAATATCGGGAAGAGTACTTTTTGTCTGGATGAAAGGTACCCTTACTTACTCTTGACAACGTATATACAGTTTCATGATGATCAGTTGAGTAGTGAAAACGTGAAAGCGTAACAAATAAAATCACTTTCGCATTTATTATATTAGTTAGGATTCTCGTTAGTGGTATTTATAGTTTGAGCTATAATGAGAGAAGATACTTTTCGCCTAGCCAACAGGCCGAAAGAAATAATAAATAAAGAAAATAAATGACGATTAACAAGAGGATTTTTAAGACGAATATTCGAAATATCACCAGAGAACGCCCTCGAAGGACAAACATCATAACAGTCAATCAAGTATATCACTTACAACTTGCTCACATGAAGTGAACTTCTTTGGTTTCTACCTATCCCATGAAAATGACTTTAGATCATACTGCATTTACTCAATCATATTATTACCGAACCGAAAGTACACGGTGCACTTGCCATTCAACCTCATCAGTTTTTTTACTACAGTTTTAATTATTTATTAAACATTTGTAGACTTAACAAACAAGTTACATTTTCATAATATACGCGTAGAGTTACAATTTGTGATTAACATATTATTATTGGATACTAAAAATAAATACATATAAGCTCAGTTTCGTCGATATTGTTTAACTTGTATGAGAGTGTGTGAGGTGGACATTTGTCGCAAATATAATTTTGCACAGTTTGTCAGTGAACAGGTCCACATATTTAGTAAGTATGATTGAGTTGAGGAACGTCAGATACGTCGCGTAGTGGCATTTCTTGTGGCACGGGTGGGTTTACCACAACGTGGTAAGGTATAAGCGAGCTTCACTCGGAATCCTCTACCACAGAGGAATTGGCTATCTTACCTGTAACTGCCGAAACACAACAATGCTGTTTTGTAATGGCGACAGAGTAGCTCGCCAGGCGCATTTACAACAAGCCCTACCACCAACCAAACCGAGGTGATACATGACGTGACACGATTGTGTAAACCCCGTTTTACAAATGAAGTTAATAATAATAATGTCTGTTTGCCAAAATCCAGGCTTTACATTTCCATATAATATTCTACTAAATCTACATGAATAGTTAGGCTTACATTTATTTGTATATACAATGTCGCCCATTTGCATGTGACCGCCCGTATTTTTCTGAATATTCATGAAAAATTATCGAAAATTAACTTTAAAAGGGGGGTCTATCTTTAATATTTTTCATGTTATTCAAATTTTTATGTTTTTTGTAGCGTTTGCCATATCTTCTATGTTATTGGCTCGATTTGTATTCTGTTTATTATTTCTAATAGCTTACGAGTTATTTTATCGGATTAACTAAAAAAAATTAGTAAAATTTGTCGACTATGAAAAAAAAACGGAGGTGAAGATTTTTTTTTCCAAAAAAACAGTATTTATTTTAAAAAACATAAGTGAAATTATGTTAAATTATACATAAAATTATAGCGGGATACTGAAAAAAAAAAATAAGAAAAAATGAAAAAAAAAACAATTAATCATAGACCCCCCCTTTTTAAGTTTATTATCGATAATTTGTCATGAATATTCAGAAAAATACACATGCCCATGGGCGACATTGTATAAGGCGCAAAGGAAGTATTTTGCATAAGAGTCTGTCTCGTGGAGTCTTTGGATGGTATTACCATATGAAAATGCACATTACATTTATCCTGATGGATTCTTACAATGGAGAAGCACATGAAAAACTGTTTTCATTTTATAGTATCTAATAAAAACAATCTGATCAAGAGTATTTATCGACCTTTTTATAGCTGATGTGTAGAGATACATATTCTTAAGTCGAATTTAAAATAACCAATACGTTTTTATTATAGTATGGCGGTGGCTCAAACGTGGGCGGTGTTGGAGGAGTGGGCGGCGTGGGCGGCGTGGGCGGCGTGACCGGCCAGGGCAAGGTGTCCACCTACACGCAGCAGCAGCCCTACGACGCGCAGGACTCGTACAAACCCGGTCAGTACTACTCGTAACGTTACAAACAAGACAGAAACAAAGAATGTTAATAACTCCTCCTTTTAAATCTATCCAAAGGTTGTCTTTAAAAGATCGCTATTAGCAATATGACCGCCCATTGTGTCAGCCTATGTAATTTTTTTTACATTTATAATAACATCTGTAATTAAAATGGTGTACATAATAAATTCTAATTTATTATAAACACGTGCAATATGAAAACATCAATCCTGTATTAGGCTGAGGTGTTTATTGAAGTCAGCACCAAAAAAACATGAATACACAGACAAGGAACCATTTTATTGTCTACAACCAGTGTTCCATAACATTGTATCCACCGTACGGGTAAAAAAACATCGTATAAAATTTATTTTACGCAAAAACATTGTCGCAGAACAATGCACACTGTGTTGATTCCAGAACAAGACTGACTACGTTATACGACTTATATCGAATGACACGTCTTTAGCATGGTATAATATATTTCGCCACGTATAGCATTCCGAGACACAGTGGTCACGTGGGCGACACAAGTCTACGTCATCACCAGAAGCTTGTAATAATAACTCCCCAACCACCTTTATTACCTGTGCGATAAAACAATAAGGTTTTAATTAACAATTACGTTGGTTTATGCTTAAATTGAATTGTTTCGTTTGATTAGACAAACGAAACGACAATTTAAATGCTTTGTACATATTTTTTGCAGAATGGTGGCTGAAAATCTTTTCTTAATTCGTGTTTTGTTGCAATAAAGTGGCAACTGGATAGTGACGTAAGCATGTGTCGCTCCCGGAATGCCAGACCTTATTTTTTTAGACCATGTTCTTTAGCATCTTTTTGAGGCTGACTGTACATCAACATTTCACCAGTTATGTTTAAGGCCGCTTTCACATTAGGACGTTAGTAGCGCGGCAGAAGCACATGCCTTCACGTTATAGGAACAGCCGCGCCGCAGTTCTGATCAGTGTGGCGCACTTCATTTCAAAAATGGACTCCGACGGG
This sequence comes from Agrochola lota, assembly GCA_947364205.1. NCBI lineage: Eukaryota > Metazoa > Arthropoda > Insecta > Lepidoptera > Noctuidae > Agrochola > Agrochola lota. The sequence continues at coordinate 18,036,380 of OX376240.1, forward strand.
GTTTTAATTTCAATAATAAATTGTTCGGTGTCGATGGCCAATTTTCGTACTTATAAAACGTTCACAATCTAGTCGCAATTTGTTAAAAATGTTGGTAAATTGATTGTATTTTTGTCAGAATACGAATGAGAACGTTCTTAAAAATTACGGGAATTGCCCCTCAGATATTCGCATAGACAATCAAATCAAATTGAGGTTGTATTCCGACACTTGCAACACGGGCTCACCGCCGACAGCGGAGCCGCGCCGGCCGCGCTCCTGTCTGTAATATAAAATGGTGACCGGGCGAGGGACGCGCGTCTAAAGTCGCCTAAATATGAAAGCGGTCTTAATCCCACAAACCCGGTCCGTACTACACGTAACGTCGCGCCCCACTCCGGATCTAGATTTTTTTTGAGGCGGGGCTTAAACGGCCGTTTGTGTACCCCGCGAAATTAAAATTTTCTAGAAATGAAGTTTGGCAGCAACATATTAATCACATATTATCGATCGATAATGCGTCAATCTAACAGGGGCGCCAAAACTGTTGTAAAAAAGAAAGAAATAGAAAGATTATATGTATGTGCTGCGTGTCTCATTTATTGCAAAGTTGCGGTGTGCTGGTGCTGCACTTGTCTGCTGCGGTACAGTTAGCCGGCCGGGCACATGCCCCCGTTTGCCCCCACAGACCCGGGGCTGGTCACACATGTATTAGCCAAAAGTGTATAGAATCACCATACGAAAACGTTTTTCACTTTTGGAAATTGTCACAGTAAACTCGTAGGCAAGTTACTTGTCTATTAATGTTATACCTACCTGCGCCACATTTTTAAAATTGCCATTGGCATCGTATAACATGACAAGGTTCTAATGGTACATTTCCACTGAAGCGGAGATGAGTTCAATCACAGACGAGACGAGAGACGCGATGAGGATTTCAACCATTGTGATTGGTAGATTCCTGCAGGTCTCCACTCAGCTCTGCTTGTCGCCGCTTCAGTGGAAACGCACCTTAAGTGTGGTTAAGGATTTCGTAAGTTATCCGTACACCAACACTTAAACAGTTGTGTTTAGGGCCTGTTCAGATGACACGCGCACGCCACGCGCGTCAGCACCCACATCTATCTCGCTTTGGAATTCGAAACCGAAATTAAACTGAAATTAAATGCGCTTTGCTGGTCCTGCGTAGGGTCGGCGTGGGTTATTAGGTAGCCCGCGCCGACCACGCACAAGGCCCGCTCACGCGTTGTAGAACAAGTTTCAAAGCAAGGGTGCTAACGCGCGTGGCGTGCGCGTGTCGTCTGAATTTGGCCTTAGACCCATGTAATAGCGAGCAAGTTTATTACATTTAACCGGGCGTAAATCAAGACTCCAGACTCAATCAATCACCTCGGTCTATCGTAGTCCACGCCGGACATAGGCTTCTCCCAAGCAGCGTCAGTCCACACTCCTGACTGCTACTATGAAATTGCGGATGTGACGATTTTAGAAACGTTTTTTTGTGTTTTGTTATTTTTATGTTTGTGCGTCATGTCGACGCAAATAAATGATTTCCATTTTTCTATGCTTTTTTAAATTCCTGATGGAAAAACCCCTTTACTTGACCTACCTTGTTGCTTGACCTTGGGACCGAACCCTTGACATTATGCTCACAGGTCGTGGTTACGACCACAAGACTAAGCGGATAATCAAATCAAAGGGGCTCGCAAATCAACTTTTGCTAAAGCTAATTGCTAATTCTATCCACAATTTACCAAATCCTTTTTGTTTTACTTTTTATCTACTACCTAAGCGAAATCCGTAGTGACGGCCGAAATTACGGGCGCTTCGCTCTCCGTCTTACTTACGGATGTCGCTTAGGCAGTAGACCGAGTATTCAGTATACAGAGTATTCTGTCGTTGGTAAATTCATACAAAAATATCAAGAAAATAATGCTCTTGTTCTGATAATATATTCGTTTGATTTCAACTCCGCATTGCCATTCAACGTCGCAATGCTGCCAGCATTTTTGGTACTTTCCCACTGATAGCGATGCGGACCAATTTTTTGATGCCCTATGAGATCTTCCCCTTTTTTTTCAAATACGTACACACGGCTACACATCAAGCTATACATTTCCAGTTTGTGCTGATCTCACATTGTATAGGATTTCTGTACAATGCGAGGTCAGCTTATACGGGAAATGTAGGGCTTGATGTCTACCATCAAAGAAGTCCATTTCTAACCTTTTCCAAAACAAAATCCCGTGAACTCGATGACCACATCTGTTATGGGCCCGGTTCTATAGCCGCCGATTGCTGCAAGCAAGAATAGTCCTTACGGTGGTTAGATATGTACTTCTTTGATGGTACATGACTATTATTTTAAGACTTATGATTATAAGTTATGTATTTATTTCACTGTATATAAAAAAATACCCCTTAAAGGGGATGCGGTAAGGAAATTAAAATTAACTTACGTTTTTTGCAATTTACAGGTCAGTGTCAAGTTGGTAAAATTTGATTCGCCACTGTGACAAATATGTATTTACAGAATTAGGGCCTTTAAAATCATCCTATTGAATTACTAATTCATGAAAACATGATCTTTTAAGTCAATTCTAACTTAGAGAGTAGTATTTAATCAATCTGCCTAGCATTTTCCCAGCTATGTTAGGGTCGGCTTCCAGTCTAACGATGCAGCTGAATACCAGTTTTTTACATGGAGCGACTGCCCATTTGACCTCCACAACCCAGTAACTGGGTAATACGATACCCCTTGGTAAGACTGGTTATTAGAGAGTAGTATTGATGGTGTTCATTTTGTAAATACATATAGGTATGTTAGTATCGTACGAGGGGTGTTCAATAAATAGTGAGAACGCGATACATTCTCCTTGGAAAGAAAAAAAATAAATACTGGCAGGCATAGCCCAGACATTAGTTAAGATGATAATAAAAAAAGCAATTCATTCTCTTTTGTTTTTTAAAAGTAGAAGTCTATTGTTTGCGTCTTTTCGGAACGTGTTCTTAAAAATGGATAAAATTGAAGTTCGCGCGGTAATAAAATATCTCTGCTTGAAAATTTTTACTACGGAGCAGGTAAATCAAGACTTGAGAGCAACATTAGGGGTTCATGCTCCTCCATATTCTACGGTTGCGCGTTGGTGTGCTAAGTTCAAGCGAGGAAGAACTTCCACTAACGACGACCCACGAACGGGACGCCCCATATCGGCAGTGACTGAACAAATGATTAAAAAAAGTTGAAAATATTGTCTTGGCGGATCGTCGTGTTACTGTTCGTTTTATAGCTGAAGAAGTAAACATTTCGATAGGAAGTGTCCATAATATTATAAACGACCATTTGGGTATGAAAAAAGTGTCAGCGCGCTGGGTGCCCAGAATGCTTTCTGACGCGCAGAAACAAACTCGACTGAGAATTTCACAAAGCTGTTTGGATTTGTTGCAACAAGGTCCTGACCGATTTTTGGCTCGATTCATAACTATGGACGAAACATGGCTTCACCATTATGACCCGGAAACGAAACAACAGTCCATGAATTTGGAAGCGACCGTCATCTCCAACTCCAAAGAAATTTAAGGCGATTCCATCCGCCGGAAAGACCATGGGCTCTCTTTTCTGGGACAGCCAAGGGGTGGTAATGATCGAATATCTTAATCATGGAGCCACTATTACGGGGACTATGTACGCAGGACAAGTAACAAAGTTGCGTGAGGAAATACGCAAGAAACGGCGTGGCAAACTCGCTAAAGTTGTTTTGTTTCACCAAGATAACGCCCCTGCGCACAAGTCCAGAGTTGCGATGGCTGCCATTCAAGAAGCTGGCTTCGAATTGATGGAACATCCTCCATATTCACCGGACCTTGCTCCTAGTGATTTCTACCTATTTCCGCGCTTAAAGGAACATCTCAGGGGCCAGAAATTCGAAGATGATGACGGAGTAGTCGCCGCCGTAAATGATTTTTTAAGGGATCAGGAAGATTTTTTTAGAAAGGGAATTTTAGGATTAGAGAAAAGATATACAAAGTGTATAAACCTGAAAGGTGACTACGTCGAAAAATAAAATAACATATAATAAAAGATAATTGCGTCTTACTCATTCTCACTATTTATTGAACACCCCTCGTAAATCATATTTTGACATGATACTGACCTCGCGCTTACTGTACATACTGAAAAATTGAAAAAAAAAAAACGTAAGCAAATTAGAATTTCGCGAGCTACCCTAGAGCCTTCGCCTCAATGAGCGGAAGCAATAAAACCAAAAAATTAAATCATGGTATGTCATGTAGGAGGACCGTACACGGGTAACGCGAACAAGTCGGGCGGCGCCGCTACGGCAGATCTCACCAACGCGATGTACGCCAAGACGCACGTCGCTCTCAACAAGGTCAATGTGAGTATACTCTAACATTAGTATATACTGTACTCGTGGTACGAGGCGGGCGCGACGCTCAGTAACAATACAGCTACATGTCCAAACTATAGGTTGTTCCAAACGTACCTGATGAAAGTGTACACAAACAAACCGTGTCCAGGTTAAATTATTACACACTAACTAACTAAAGGGAATTAGTAATATCTTATTAAGAAGGTTTCAACTTTATATGTTATCACTTATTACATTTCCCGAAAACATTTAAACTAATATTTATAAAATTAACCTAAAATCCTAACTAATATTATAAATGCAAAACTGAGTTTGTTTGTTACGCTCTCACGCTAAACGGTTGAACGGATTTAGATGAAAGGCAAATGGGTAGACCATGGTATCGGTCTGTCGAAAGAGACTGGATCCTGCGAGAGAGGGTATCCTAGTGCGGGATCCAGTGGCAAACCTAGATATTGTAAAACTTGTTTGTTTATGAATCAATCTTTTTTTTTATGTCCTGGGTTAGGTCATGGGATACTTTTACCACGGTAACACTTTCCTGTGAGATAATTTCCGACCGCGTGGAGGTCGGAAATTATCTTCGGGCGAAGCTGCGGGCAAAAGCTAGTATTGTATAAAACTAAACTCAATCGTCCAATGAAAAACATCTTCAAGATGATTTAAATGTAGAATTTCGGATTTAGGCATCACAATAATCAAATCAAAGCACTCGATTTGTAAGTGGCACTATAAATTGGCATCCACAGGTACGTTGTAAGATCCATGTTTACATTTTCATCTGATACTTTTGGAACAAACCATATAAAAGCGAGGCCACACGGTCGTTGCCGTTGCGTTGCGTTGTCGCACCGCTATGATTTCGACCACGAAGTAAATCTTACTTCGTAATTGCGAGGCACTGCAACGCGAGCAATGTAATGTCGCAACACAACGCCAATAGCTACGGTACTGAGCAGACTACTTGAAAGACGAAATAATTTGGAAACTTACGAAGATTTTTGATACTTGACTGTACGGAAACGGTCGCGCCCGTGAGTTCTACAGTTAGCTTAAAAACTGGTGTGCCACTCGTAGTATGCGCGTCATTTAACAGGTCTATTTTATTTGCTTTCTTGATGATGTATTTTCTACTACACGTGTGTTCCTAGTTTAAAATCACATGACGGCAAGACAACCATATGGAATACAAAGCGGTATTTTCATTTGTTAGGAGAAAAGTTGTCAAAACTGGTAGACCAATTTCTTGGCCGACCGTATGTGAACCTGCATGTAAAAACATAAAACTTACCGTGTATGTAAAACTTCATGGACGCTCTAAACTTGGTATCAACACAGAGTACAGAAGGCGCACGCTGCATTTTAGATATGAAGCTACAAGTACGCAGCAGACTCGTCTTGTCAGGCCAATTCAGTGAGCGTAACGTAGTCAGAAGATATAAGAGTTACGTGATAGAAAGTGAGGCAACTTCAAGTTGAATATAAGTGTAGGTAGTTAGCGTGACCTGATTGCACTTTATCGTGTCGTAGCAAGAGTCGCTTTTTATTTAAATGATTTTGCGGAGTGGACCATCTGTATATATCTGTGGTATCGATAAATAAGGCAGGGATATCGGCCTATACAGCTATATATTGCTACAAGGGTCTTACGGCGCTCTAATGACGTTGACAGGGGGGTAGCTGTTGGTAAAGGCAATTGTTTTGTGAAACGTAATACTACATTTATTTTTTAAACACTGGTTAAAAAACACGTTTCTTGTATAAAAATAAAAAAAAGTTAAAGTAATATTTAACTTTTTTTTACTTTTTTTTTTTTTATTTGTTATAGCGGCAATAGTAATACACCATCTGTGAAAATTTCACCTGTTTACCTATTACGGTTCATGAGATAAAGCCCGCGGCAGCCTTCGGGTACGGAGCTCTAAAAACAAGATGGCGGCCTTAGTTCCGATTTTGGCCACGCGCCAAAAGATCCTTGTACATCTATAGTTTTGCACTACGATTTGGTCATTTACATACGATTTTATACGCCTTCTGTTCAGAGCGGTCATGAAGTTTTGCGTAGATATCGTGTGGTGTCGACGAGAAGCGAACAATGTCTTTGTAGGCTGTTTTCTTAATAAAAATATCTATTTTATGATTTTTGGGTTGTGGTTTTTAATTTGGCTTGAATGCTGTGTTTATATGAACTTATTAGTAGTAGCATGAGGTTTTGACTTGTGCTCGGTGATAGGGTGTACCTTTAAAGAAGTTCATATCTAATCAGTTTCAAAAACAAAATGCCGTGAACACAATGACCACATCTGTTACCGGCCCGGTTCTGAAGCCACCGAGCGCTGTAAGCAAGAATAGTCCTTACGGTGGTTAGATATGAACTTCTTCAATGGTACCTTTGAATGTGTGTGAGAGTGTAGCTAAGCTAGTCGGTTGTCGCAGAGTTACGAGAAGGCGTCGTTCCACAGCGGCACGCCCCCTCCGTTCGGCGGCGCGTCGCACCTGTACATGTGTGTGTGAGAGTGTAGCTAAGCTAGTCGGTTGTCGCAGAGTTACGAGAAGGCGTCGTTCCACAGCGGCACGCCCCCTCCGTTCGGCGGCGCGTCGCACCTGTACATGTGTGTGTGAGAGTGTAGCTAAGCTAGTCGGTTGTCGCAGAGTTACGAGAAGGCGTCGTTCCACAGCGGCACGCCCCCTCCGTTCGGCGGCGCGTCGCACCTGTACATGTGTGTGTGAGAGTGTAGCTAAGCTAGTCGGTTGTCGCAGAGTTACGAGAAGGCGTCGTTCCACAGCGGCACGCCCCCTCCGTTCGGCGGCGCGTCGCACCTGTACATGTGTGTGTGAGAGTGTAGCTAAGCTAGTCGGTTGTCGCAGAGTTACGAGAAGGCGTCGTTCCACAGCGGCACGCCCCCTCCGTTCGGCGGCGCGTCGCACCTGTACATGTGTGTGTGAGAGTGTAGCTAAGCTAGTCGGTTGTCGCAGAGTTACGAGAAGGCGTCGTTCCACAGCGGCACGCCCCCTCCGTTCGGCGGCGCGTCGCACCTGTACATGTGTGTGTGAGAGTGTAGCTAAGCTAGTCGGTTGTCGCAGAGTTACGAGAAGGCGTCGTTCCACAGCGGCACGCCCCCTCCGTTCGGCGGCGCGTCGCACCTGTACATGTGTGTGTGAGAGTGTAGCTAAGCTAGTCGGTTGTCGCAGAGTTACGAGAAGGCGTCGTTCCACAGCGGCACGCCCCCTCCGTTCGGCGGCGCGTCGCACCTGTACATGTGTGTGTGAGAGTGTAGCTAAGCTAGTCGGTTGTCGCAGAGTTACGAGAAGGCGTCGTTCCACAGCGGCACGCCCCCTCCGTTCGGCGGCGCGTCGCACCTGTACATGTGTGTGTGAGAGTGTAGCTAAGTTAGTCGGTTGTCGCAGAGTTACGAGAAGGCGTCGTTCCACAGCGGCACGCCCCCTCCGTTCGGCGGCGCGTCGCACCTGTACATGTGTGTGTGAGAGTGTAGCTAAGCTAGTCGGTTGTCGCAGAGTTACGAGAAGGCGTCGTTCCACAGCGGCACGCCCCCTCCGTTCGGCGGCGCGTCGCACCTGTACATGTGTGTGTGAGAGTGTAGCTAAGCTAGTCGGTTGTCGCAGAGTTACGAGAAGGCGTCGTTCCACAGCGGCACGCCCCCTCCGTTCGGCGGCGCGTCGCACCTGTACATGTGTGTGTGAGAGTGTAGCTAAGCTAGTCGGTTGTCGCAGAGTTACGAGAAGGCGTCGTTCCACAGCGGCACGCCCCCTCCGTTCGGCGGCGCGTCGCACCTGTACATGTGTGTGTGAGAGTGTAGCTAAGCTAGTCGGTTGTCGCAGAGTTACGAGAAGGCGTCGTTCCACAGCGGCACGCCCCCTCCGTTCGGCGGCGCGTCGCACCTGTACATGTGTGTGTGAGAGTGTAGCTAAGCTAGTCGGTTGTCGCAGAGTTACGAGAAGGCGTCGTTCCACAGCGGCACGCCCCCTCCGTTCGGCGGCGCGTCGCACCTGTACATGTGTGTGTGAGAGTGTAGCTAAGCTAGTCGGTTGTCGCAGAGTTACGAGAAGGCGTCGTTCCACAGCGGCACGCCCCCTCCGTTCGGCGGCGCGTCGCACCTGTACATGTGTGTGTGAGAGTGTAGCTAAGCTAGTCGGTTGTCGCAGAGTTACGAGAAGGCGTCGTTCCACAGCGGCACGCCCCCTCCGTTCGGCGGCGCGTCGCACCTGTACATGTGTGTGTGAGAGTGTAGCTAAGCTAGTCGGTTGTCGCAGAGTTACGAGAAGGCGTCGTTCCACAGCGGCACGCCCCCTCCGTTCGGCGGCGCGTCGCACCTGTACATGTGTGTGTGAGAGTGTAGCTAAGCTAGTCGGTTGTCGCAGAGTTACGAGAAGGCGTCGTTCCACAGCGGCACGCCCCCTCCGTTCGGCGGCGCGTCGCACCTGTACATGTGTGTGTGAGAGTGTAGCTAAGCTAGTCGGTTGTCGCAGAGTTACGAGAAGGCGTCGTTCCACAGCGGCACGCCCCCTCCGTTCGGCGGCGCGTCGCACCTGTACATCCCCGCGCCGCCGCACCACCACCCGCACCACCACGCGCCTCAGCAGCATCAGGTAACTACCAACACACACACACACACACACACCTACATATATTACCCACCCACAAACCGTTACCAACACACATGAACACTACGCGCGTACTCGCTCGGGCGTCTATTTCCCTCAATCGTTATACAACACAGAAAAACATCCCAAAAAAAGAAGCTTGTACAATATTCATGAACCATTTGATAGAAACCCCTTTATCATAGATAATAGAAGTCATCGAAACATAGATTGCGTTGCGAATACCACCACACGAGTGTAGCATGACGACACGAGAGTTATATAGAATCATGTATCTTTGAGCATATAGACTGAAGGCTGAGCAGCCAATAGGAATCAATCATTTTGTCCTTTTAGATGATTTTGTTTTTTTTTTTTTTTATGTCTTTTCAAGATTTGCGCATAAAAAGTGTGAAATTTTGTATGTTGCGTACTGTATTCAAAAATTTTATTTCTTTATAGATTAAAACATTGTTTAGACTTCTTCGTCAAAAATTATTCATTAATGACCGAGGTGATTGAATCCAAAGCATGTTTGTCATTCAAAATGACGGCTTTAAAAATCTTATGGCAGTTGATTGCCGCGACAGTCAAAGCTTACAACCGCCTACCGTCTATATGCTCCAAGACTGTTTCACTATAAATGAGTTCTGGGACAGCTGATATTTAGCTTTCTATGTTGTCTTTCTGTCTGCTTGTCTTGCCAGTCGATTTTTTATCAGAAGTCGTAATATGAAGTGTGAAAACCATCATTATTCTGTTGTGAAAAAAAGGGAAGGTGCTATTTGTTTTGTATATCTCCATCTTTCTCCAGCACTGAAAGAAAGATGGCTCTTTCACGTCATAATATGGCTACAACCGGAAATTTTTTATTAGTCTATTTCAACTGTGTTGGACTATGGTCTGTTCGAAAAGTATCCGATGATAGTGTAAACAAACCCTGTTCATGTTAAATTCTTACGTAATTCACTAAAAGGAATTAGTAACACATTCATATGTATTTAGAAGGTTTTAAGTTTATATTTCACAATTTTTTCCAATAATTGTTGTTTCATTATCATTATTAAATTGTAATTAAAAAAACAGCGACGAAAATTGAGGTTATAATATCAACCCCCAATTCTCAAATGTAAAACACCTTTAAAGTGAATTAAAATTTAGAATTTTGGGTATTTAAAGCACTCAATTTGTACTATGAAATCAACCTCAATTGTCAAATAAAAAACATCTTTAATAAGGTGATTTTAAATTATAATGGGTTTAAAGTATTCAAAGCACTCAAATTGAAAATTGTACTACAAATTGTCATCAGCAGGTACGTTTTCTAAACCGTTTGTTTACATTTTCATCAGATACTGTGGAACATACTATAGTGCAAACAAATCCATAATCGATAAAAGTGAAATAACATTTTAGAATCAACCCAGAACGCATTGTGAAACAGAGCCTAAAAGAATAAGATATTTTTGTTTATGCATGCAATACATTCAGTTGATTACGTTTTTATTATATTTCTTAGAGTTTGCTTTCGTTTGTAGATGGATGTGCGGGTGAACAGTAGTCATAATAGGCGGGTAAGTTAATATATACATACAAACATATTTATTAACTCACTATATATGTATTCTATGCACTTTTACTGTGTTAACTTTTTCAATGTGACTGTTATTTACTTTAATATATCTATAATATTTGAATTTTATTGCGTAACAATCGAAATTGCTTTGAGTTAATTCTTGTTATAATAATTAGCAACTTATACTCCACTGCCGGGTAAAGGACATCGCTCATTATGACAGCACCGCACCACTCGCGGGCAGTGAGCAGCCAGCGAGCCGTCCACTATTCTGTATAGCCATCGTAAAATAGACGTAATGCATTTGAATTAAAATCCTAACTTGAATGACAAGTTATTTGCCGCGTCGGAGCGATGCTGTTATAATGAGTGATATCTTTAAAGGTCTCCTCTATAGATTTCTACATCTCTCAAACAATTTCCAGGTCGTCATTCTTTTTTCTAGCTTCTGCTATTATTTCTCATCATCTTCCTGTCTCCCCTGTCAACCGTGACGCTATCATTCACTCTTTCTCTTTCATATCATTTATCATTCTTCACAGAATCCATCCATCTTTTCTTTAACCGTCCTCCCTCACCATCCATTAAAATCAAGCTTCTGCTTTTATTGCCACTAAAATTAAAAATGTAATATTCATTTTGAAATCTTTGAATAAAAAGCATATCCCTGCTTGCAAAGGAAGATTATATTCAAAAAAATAAAACAATATTCGATCGTTTCGAATGTTTTAGGAAAATTGATTCCCGAATAATTTTTCGAAGAATTGCTGATAGCAAGTGTAGTATGGAATTAGGGAGCGTTCTCATAAATATTTTAAAACGGACCTTATACAAGGTCAAATTGAATTAACTAGCAAAACTCCGCAGACTTTATGGGTATCGATAACTAAACATGATAAAACAAAAAATAAAATTAATTTGGTGAGTTTTTTTTTTAGGTCATCAACCGCAGTTATTGTATTCACTTGAAATATACGTTAAAAAATTAAGTGTTTTTTGTTTATACGTCACAGATGTGATGGGTATCCATATCTAAACATTATAAAACAAAAGAAAACATATTTGCTCTACTCATACTTCAATTAACAACAACACCAGCGCACTATGAACAAAAAAAAAACATATCTTCTTATTTTTATTTTATCGTGTTTAGATAACCAATAACTAGCTAATTTAATCAGACCCTGTATATCAATTGTCAACAATAAGGCTATTTTCCAAAAAGGCCATATCATTTTGTCAAAAAAAAGTCATTGAAAAAGTTAACTTGTATGTATTACGTATCGCTATATATTTATACTATCTTATAAGTTATTTATTAACTATTTACTTACTACCCGCCTCACATATTATTGCATGCATTTGTTTTGAATGTTCGCTTATATATTTGTCAATAATTTAATTACTATAGCTTTAGATACATGTTTGATAGATTTATTTTGATTTTGCTAAATGTTTGTGCTCTTTATAACTTCGTAATAAATCTCTCAATTTTTGCTTCGCCATTTTTCAACAGCAATTTTGTTAAAGGTACTACTTATAACTACTTTACATAAACCAACTTCAGTATTTGATGCGAAATACATTTCCTTTTACTGTTCTGGTTGTAGCCCAAATGCTCAAGATTGACCGCTATTCCAGAATATTATCAGCATCGTTATATGCAGTATGCCATTCTAAAGATTGAACCCCTTTACTAATAAACGCTGAAAAATAAATAAGTCCGAAGTAGATTTGCGAGCGTTCCGAATAAATTTGCAAACTTAAACCTGTAACAAACGATTTTTCAATACAAATTGTGTGTATTGAGAATGGAACCGTAATTTCATTCCCATTACACATGTCAGGATGGCCGAGCGGTCTAAGGCGCTGCGTTCAGGTCGCAGTCCACTTCTGTGGGCGTGGGTTCGAATCCCACTTCTGACAAAAACTTTTTGCGATTTTTTATATTTTTGTGTACCTTTTTACAAAATGTTATAGGAATCAATTTATTTTATGATTATTAATATTTTTAACAATTAATTGATATATTTTTTATTACCTTTCATTTTATAAGTAAATATTTGAGGTGGTGGTTAAAAATATATCCCCAATACCTAAATTGTCGTAATAATGTAAAAAAATAATCAACATTAAAATTTAATATTTAATGGCCTACATCCAGAATCAAAACACAACAACATTTTGATATTGCTGTTGACATCTGGCTGTCCCACAACCCATTTGTGTTATCTATGATGACGTCACTAACGTGTACTTACCTTATCTCAGGAGAGTGGAGCGGGAGGCGGTCGGGCGTCATCCAGCAAGCCGGCAGCGAGCAAGCCTAGTTACTCGCAGTCCTATTGGGCACCTAACTAGCCGATAAACTGGTAAGCATTTCACTCTGTGTGTACTTATCCACTGTTAGACTCATACGGAAGAGAAGTCGCCACGATTGCATATAACTTGATTATAAACCTTAACACTCAAACATAACGTTTATTATCGTTTGCAGTATATTTACTAGGTACTTCGATTGAAAATTAAACTTATTTTCAAAATAAGAACTAAAATATTTATGGACAAATAAAACGTAATTTCTAAGCAATAAGGTTGAAAAATCTATCTTGCAATAATAATAGACCAAAACATTATTTGTGGTCTTATTTTTCCGGACGTTTTGATGTGTTCATTAGAAATTTTGTATAGCTTGTCCATCCTGAAATGACGCGCCAACGACCGCATTTACGAACTTGGTAATGCGGATTTCTATGGGTAACGTAAAAGTGGACAAGCTATACTATAGGGATGTCGACTAAAACTCCGTCCGTCAGATAGATTATTAAAAAATATTGGACACGTATTTTTTCTTTTTTTAGGCTATTCAAAGATTGCGGCAATACATTGATTTAAAATTTAGCATGATGCGTCACTCTGGTAGATTTTATACCGACTTGTGACGTAGCGAGCCCTCACTCCCCAACTTTAATGCGTTTTTATCTATATCATTTTTTATTAATTTGATAAAGCAAAAAATACGTGTCTAATATTTTTTTATTATATGGCTGACGGACTAAACAGCTTTTTATTTTTTTCCCAGTCAACATCCCTATTGCTGGTCGAAGGATTAATCCTAAAATTGCCATACATTTCAATCTGCTGTTTGTGGTTTTCTTTTCTAATTCCCTTTTTAGTATTTTATTTCGATTATTTACCCTCGTTTGTATTTTATTGTTGTACTAACTGTGTCTTTTGCACCTGCAGGCATGGCCGTTGTCGGCGTGCGGGGTAGTCGCCGGGCGTGCGCGTGCGCAGCTCGTGGTCCTCACAGTGCCTGCCGTACCTAGCTCAATAACTCGCGACACAAACCGCATTATTATATAAATTCATAGTGTAAAGGCATCGCCGCCGTCACCCCCTTTTTTTTCTTCAATTTTTTTGAACGTGATGTCGTAGTTGAATGATGCAATATAATTATGTATTTTATTTGTTTATAAGCGTCGTGACGACGTCGATGCAAGTCTCATCTCATTCGTTAAGTCCGCTATCATAGGTTTCAATTGTTTAAAAAAAATTACCTCTAGTGCTATGTGTAAAGTATGTATATGGTATGTAAGTATTTGGTGCGCTATGCGTGCCGAATTTTTTTATTTAGTTGACATACTTTTTGTAATTAACACTTATTATTAAAAATGATTAAAGAGATGTCATAGGACGATAATCGTAATGAGTATAATAGTCGAGGTCTTTTATATGTGGAAGAATGCAGTTGTGATGATTTCGCGGGCATTTGAAAGTATGACGGATTACACATATTGGAACTTGATTTCAGACTTTTATTTTTATTAACCACGTCTTTACTATGGAAAAGCTTATGTTCTCAACCTTTGACGCGAATGAGTATTGAACATTCCCAATAAAAACTTTTTTGTAGTAAAACAGTACGTCAACAGTAACTCGCTCGCTGATTGTTTCGGTAATTTAAATAGCATGGGGGTAAACTGTTTTAATTTTGTATGATATTAGTATTTAAAGTCTAACATCCTGTAATGTAAATCTAGGAACATAATAAAATCTTGCAAAATTTTTATTGAAGAAACTCTTTAACTCCTATTTTCAATCCTTTTAGTGATCCAGCTGAATAAGTTTATATTGCACACACAGGAAAATTATCATCTATTCTTCATTCATAATCTCAGATAATTTAAAGGAGGTGTATAGAGTGCCGCTAGCGGCATTCTATCCGTATCGGATAATGTTACCTATTTGCGGCATAATAGTAGCGCTGCCTCGGCTCGGCTGAAGTACTGTAAGCATTGTCTCTGTCACTTGTTATTTTGTTTGATAGTTGAGGTTAGTTCGCCACCCTTTGTATCGATTGATCGTATTTGTTTTAGATAATTATATCAAAGTCAGTACAATGACTGAATTTACGAAACATTTAGTAGCAAATGAAAATGGCTGAAAGGTAGGTGAGGTTAGAACTGTGACCACATAACGTACGAGCGAAGCGAGCGGTGTCGTGGCAGCGGCCGGCGAGTGCCAGGGTCCGTTTAGGCACGAGAATGAAATGTCTTTGAATGTGGTGTTTTACAGCGGCCTAACCTCAACAATCAAACAAAATAACAAGTGAGAATGCAATGGTTACGGCAGTTTAGCCGGGCCGAGGCAGCGCCACTATTGTGCCGCTAGCGGCACTATACACTGCCTAATTTAAATTCTGCACTCGACTACAGTTGTCCCTTGCATGTTGGCACCATTGTTTGGTCAAGCTTAGTGTCAATACCAATAGAGTTCAAAATGGCGACTGAAAGAACAGTGCTACCAATCGTGTCACGCGACACGATAAAATGAACGTACTGTATTCTATAATTGATTTTTAAGTGAACATTTGTAATAAAAGGTTCTGTTTATTTTTGTAGCAAAGGGTTTTGAACTTTGCCACTTATGACATTTTTGCTATTCCAAAACTTGATAACTATCGGAAGATTCTGAATAAATTCAAATATAATCGCCCATCTACCTAAGGTAAGGTAAAATAAAACGTGATCTGCCAAGACAAACCTTTATTATAAGCAGTATACAGGAATGTAACATAAAAACTAAGGGGCAAAATTGCCAAAATATTATGTTTTACTTAAAAAAATCATAAGCTAGCTGAACCTAGATGGAACACGCACTGCACAAACTAAGAAAAAGCTGATTAGTGCGTCACTAAATAAGTTCATACAATTTATTCGCATTTTATTTATCAGTTATACGTTTTAAATGCAATGTTAGAAATTAAAAGATTGCACATGCACACCAAACCAGCCACGCTTTGTATTTAGTGTTTGTTAGTGCTTCGGTGTGGTTGGCGCATGTAGGTGGTATTACAGGTTCTTGGCGGAGTGTTCGTCCAGGATCCAGTAGAGGGCGCCGCTGACGGGCTTCACTCGGCGTGCTGGTACACTCTCGTCGTTATCTTTCAGGATACGCTGCAATTATGAAAATCATGTTTATTATGTCTTGTTTATTTATTTATTTATAAAGGTTTACCAACAGTTTAATTCCCTTGCCCTTTTTCCAATAATTTGGGGTCAGCGAAACAACAACTTAACATCTAACCATACTTCTCTAGCCATATCATCTTCCACACAGTCCATCCATCGTTTCTTCGGTCTTCCCCCACTCTCCTAGCAACCACATTCAAAACTTTCCTCAGGTTCTGTATATAATATATCTTAAGTACTATAGATCTGTAACAATAGCCTCGGACAGTCGCCAACTAGGTTAACTAGCATTGTCAAATATATTTATGATTTTACAATAAAAGTAGTGGCTATAGACTTACGTGTTTGACATGGTAAGCAAAAGAAAAGTACTTCAATATTTTGTGGAGTTCCATGAATTAGGAGTGAGTCTAATGCCGTAGACTATTAACAACTTCCTAATGGAAAATCCATCCACCATTTTGCTTAGAGGAGGAAGTGAACTTTGGAGTTTAAGCCTTGAATACACTAGGCCCTAATGTGATATCATGTCGCTGAACATGTTGAAAGAAAGAAAGAAAAAAGTATTTATTGAGACTCGCACAGGAAATCACAAATTAAACTAAAAACACACTAAACATAAATAAAAAACAATAAAAAAAAACAAAGTATACTTAAAAATTAATGCAGTCCTGTACAAGGCCAAAAGGCCCCTATCTCAGCATAAAGCATGTTGCGGAACATAACGCTCGAAACTCCGTGAATATCCCGAGAGAACGTCGCCGAACATTTTTCAGGCCACACTAGTCAGTGTTTATAAAAATTTCATCCGAGGAGGTTGTGGCGATTAGTGCTGCGTACCTATACACTTATTTCGAGCAGCTTAGCGAAGCGTATCATCTTCCACACAGTCCATCCATCGTTTCTTTGGTCTTCCCCTACTCTTATAGCCATCTATGACAACCGATTTCCACACAACTTTTCAGTCACCAGTGCCACTGTCAAACTTCCTCATAAGTATTAATTTCTTATTTTATTCATTCGCGTACCACACATCCCTCTTAGCATTTTCATATCAGCTGCATGCAATTGCGTTTCATTCATCCCTTTGGTGTAACAACATTAATAGGCTAAAAAGTACGAGAAATAATATAGCTATCACTTACTTGAATCATCTCAGCCTTGCTTGAACCACAGACGGCAAACATACAGTTCCTTGCTTTATTGATAATAGGGAAAGTCAATGTGATCCTCTCTGGTGGGAACTTGGGGGAGTCGGTGAGTGATGCCACGCTCTGGGTAGTCTCGTTCAGTAACGGATGCCCGGGGAACAAGGAGCATGTGTGACCGTCGGGGCCCATGCCCAGGAGAAGCAGGTCAAACACAAAGTCTTCACTGCCGAACGCTTTGGTCAGCTGCTCTTTGTAGTCTTTGGCAGCTTCTTCGGCTATAGAAAGAATTGAATGTTATTAGTATGAGCACTACTGTAGTCTTGCTTGCTGGGGAGTTTGTTGCGGCACTTCTTCCTAGCTGAAATACCATTGAGTAGCGAAGACTGCATTTTGGCGGTCTGTCCCATGTAATTAATACCTTCAAAAAGTGCTGATTCTCAGCCTAATTTGAATACATGCGCTATCATAATTTGGATACATGCCGAGCGTCTTCCATAGACTGCCTACATCCTCCTGCACCTGATCTCTCTCCGGTCGTGTTGGAGTGCCATCGGTCTATGAGAATGAGGGAAGAGAGAGTGCACCTGTGTCTGTACACGATTGTGCACTATTAAAGACATGTTCCACGACGATGGCTTGTCTCCGCTAAGATGTGCCGCCATGGCCACAGATTTATACCCAATAAAGTGCAATTCAGGTCGCTAATCAGCTACATTTATATTCACTTAGAAGTAGCCGCTGTTTCTATCGCGTGACTTAGATAAACTACGTACTACGACTGATGACGGATGAATTGGCCCGGCGACACGGGCCCTTGTAATTCATCCCTAAACTGCACTGTCTCATCTGTATTCATCTGTGCCATGGCCGAAATTCCATCTGGAGAAGTATACAGGCTGGCAGGGATATTGACGAGAAAACAGTTACCATGAATTCAGTACATAATTTTGAACGCCACTGGGTTAAAAATTTTCGTCGGTAAAAAAAACCTATTATTTTCCTGTTTCGTTACCGGAAGGTTAGCGCTTATTTTCATAGTAATAACATACCTGACACTCCCTGCTTTATCTTAATGAACTGTTTCTCCACGAGCTTGGTCTTCGGTATGAGTTCTCGCTTGTATGTTCCGAACGTTGAGTCCTCGCTGTTCTCGGGCACCACACGCTCGTCACAGAATGCCACCACCCACTTCGACCATTCTGTGTCAACTGTCTGCAGACTCTCGCAGAGGTTGTTCAACCAAGAACCTCCTGCAAACATTAATAAAGTTATTTCTAGTTTAATTTAATTGATTTTGATGGTTAAGTATGGAAACTAGTCATGGTATGGGCATGTGATGCGAAAGGATGAGGAAAATGTCTTCGGGAAAGTATTGATTATGAATGTGGATGGCTATAAGAGTAGAGGGAGATCAAAACAACGGATGGACTGTGAAAGATGATATGGCTAGAACGGTGATTACCGAGATTATGAGTAATAGAGAAGTAAGGAAGAAAAACACATGTTGTGCCAACCGCAAATAAATTTGAATAACGCAGGAGAATGATAGTTAAGTATGAAAAATGTCACAGTATTCCAGCATTTGAATACATATTCATGCTTGAGGAATGCTCTGCTCTCATTCTAGAAAATGGGCCCATTAATGCAAAGGTCATGTTGGAAAATAGTTGGCTAAATAGGTCACTACCAACTATCACCTCTAGAGAGTTGAGCTTAGAAGTGCATAGTCTGGTTAGTATGGCATTTTGTGAAACACTGCCTGCCACTGATGTGTATAATGTGTACCTACTTATGTTTTAGGGCGATTCTCTGTAACCTCGTAATAGGCTGTCCCGACCGTTTTTTTCAAAAAGTAATTGAATATTTAAACAAAAGCCACTCCTAATGAAACTTCAACCCCGAAACTTTACGGGCAAATTGTTTTTAGAACCATAACTATTTAATTATTTTTTCTAGACGTGATAGAAGCTCTAAAAATACAGTCCCCTGGCTGTCCCCATCACTGTATTCCCGCCTAGAAACGAGATTTACGAAGAAGATATTAAAACTACATACATTAGCAGTTAATATAATAAGAATAATAACAAAATTAATATTATTTTCGTAAAAAAGGTCTCATTACGAATTCTATTGTATTCGTAAACACCCGTAAACTTTGTCCCCAGAATTTCCATACAGTCCCCTGCCAAAAAATTTAATCCATAATAAAAAAAAACTAATATTTACAAACGTATTTTAGAGAGAAACGAAACGCAATTATTGTGAAGTTGGCAACCTTGCCGAATGTGGCGACGAGACGCCATTTTTTTTTTTGTGTCAGAGCGTCATTTGTGATGTGAACACGCGTTTGGTCCGCTACCACACACAGTCCTCTGGTAAATAATAATATTTATATGATAATTACTTTAATTAACGCTATATTGTTTATTGTTTTATTATTTATGTCTAAATTGATCGGTAGGTTCTTAAAAATACTATTTTACATCAGTTTTGTAAATATTGTGAAATCTAACCTAAATACACAGTCCCCTGGCAACAGTCCTCTGCCTGAAAATGCAGCAGGGGCCTGTTTTACCCAACAGGGGACTGTTTATTTTGCGTATTGGTTATTGTTTTTATGTGCTAGTCTGTTTTATAAGAAGTTGTTTTGTAAGAATCATCAAAGTGTTATTGCTGCGCATTATTTTCTTTTATCTAACTTATATTGTTTTACACAGGCCGATCGAACACACACGATATGGCTCCTAAAAAGAAAACGTTATCCCGAGAGGAATTACTACAGAAAAAGAGAGAAGCAGAGCGACTACGATACGAAAGAAGAAAAATGACCCTGAAAAGAGAGAACAAATGAGACAAAAGGAGAAGTTGAAGTACCAAAAGAAGAAAGAAAAAGGTTTGCGAAAATTTGTACAGGACATGACACCTCGTGAGCACAGAGCTGCCTTAAAGAAATGAAAATAACATTGTACTGTATACCGAACCCAAAGACTAAGACTGAAAAGCGTCACTATTACTTTTGTAGGAAAAACTACGCCGTTATCAGATCTAGAAGCAGATACTCCGCCTACAAAACCCACCATTCCAGTTCCAGTTCAAATATCTCCAGCTCCAAGCCCAGCAGTCTCCAGTACTAGCCTACAGCAAAGTAAAAAAGAAGCCCCAAAGCGACGAAAGAAGTTTAACAGAGAAAGAAAGGCATTAAGTTCGCCTTTGTACTTTTTTGAGTGTGAAAAGTTTTAATAAATAAAGAAATGAAAAGAACGCACGTTTAGAGAAAAAACTTGAGACGTACAAAAAAAGATTTGCGAGATTTAATAGTAAAAACAAAAAGGTCGTTGAAGATACACCTAAGACAAAGATTTTGAAAATGTTAGAGGAGCCTGATCAAAGGAAAGAAGTAGTCAAGAAAGCGTTGTTTGGCGACGTCATTAGCATATTAAGCAGTTGAAAGGTTGGTATAGAGCAACATGCAAAAGAACAGCTGATTTTGTTGTTAATTCTGGAGGCGTCATCAACAATATTGATCGTTTTGTAAGTAATCCAAGAGCAATGTATTGGCATCACATGTATTGCAATCGACGGTAAAGACATCCAGGAAATGGTCGATCAAGTTGAAGAGGAAGCGGCCTATCAGAAGGGTTTTAAAGGCACTTTAAATGTGCATCAGGTCGCAGGTGTTTATTCCAGCTCCATCCTTGGCCTTACAACTAAATGCAAAACACTTATAATGAAAAGCATCAGCTGCTTTTGCAACAGCAGCGAATCTTGAGAGCATTATAAGATTGGCAGTATCAACTTTCCTGTAAAACCTAGATGGACACTAAAAGAAGTGTTTACAGAATCTGAACCGGAAGATCTTGAATCTGCTAAGCCTGAATTGACACCTACACCACAACAACAAGAAGTTATATTTTGTATTCATTTTTTATAAAGAAGTTTTGTTGATTATTGATGCGAAAATATGTTAAAAACAATAAATGTTTGATTAATGCTAAATAATTTTTTTAAATTACAACAGTCCCCTGATGCCTCAAACAGTCCCCTGTCATGATTTTTTGGAAAATCGCAAATAACTCGGAAAATACGTATAAATTCAGTGGGCCTCCATAACTAACTAAAATAATAGTAAATTTTCTTCGAAATAGGACACGGTTTTTTGGCAAATGGCAAAAATAATTGCCAGGACAGCATTTGTATGGGACCTGTACGAGCTTACAGAGAAATGCCCTTATAACCAAGTGTGTGACTGTACTGTACCTATAATTGGTACTGTAAAAATCGAGCATTACTTAAAACTCGTTTAAAACCTTTTGATTGGTTGCAACTAGTTTTAAGTAATGCTTGAGTCTTGAGTGCGGTTTTGTAATACAAGCCTTAGTTAAAACATTACATTTCTGATCAACAACCAAAAACTAGCTTAATATTGGTTGTAGAGGTGATTCATTTCAAGAAACAAAATTGATGATTCATTATAGTTAATAAGATAACATTGTAATCTATAGGTAAGTGAAACATAACCTACAAAAATGTGGTACCTATATTTAATACTTATGACTAATACTTCTGCTAGAACTGCATGCTGCTTACAGCCTGAAGTAATGAATACTATACTAGTCGTCAAGGTCGGCGCCGGTTGATTAAATACAGAAACGCCCATGGATTGGCATGGATGAAATAAATAAGGTTGCTGTCCCTAGAAATTGTATTGTCAAAAGTCAACACCCTTAAAAACAAAGTTATTGCCATTGCAGACCTAGAATCCAGATTCTGTAACGGCAGCCGGTAAATATACTGGCTGGATGTTCGGTCCGCCTCTGACCGGCTTTTAGCGGTCGAATTGGATGATTATATTTTCTTTTTTTTTCAATGTATTTCTAACCTTTATATTTAATTTAGACCGCCGCAAAACGACGCGCAGACTGTTTTAACTAATTTAAGCTCTAAATGAAATAATAAGATGACCTTCAAAAGCTTACCCGAAAATCCAACGAAAAACTTTCCACGGGTCTCGATAGCATCATTCGCTATCTTCTCTATGTGTGAAGATAATTTAGTAATTATTTCTTCCTCTTTACTCACTATTATTGAAGTCATTTTCAATTATTTGCTTTTTACAAGTTTCTAACAACTAGCCGTGAGGTTAGAATTTTTGAAATGTCATTCAAATGAAGCTACAATTTTGTGAACTTGTGAAGTTTCCATGCCAATGACAAGGACCAGTATATCTTGGCATTTTGGAGTGGCGCTGTTATCGCACGCAAATGTCATTTCAGTAGATTTCAATTTAGTTCCTAAATGTGCCGTATGCCAAGATATCTTGGATAGTTTGTACTATAATCGATTATCTATCTGCGTTCCAGATATTTTAAATTGTACGTTAACAGCATCATTAGAAGTCCAAACTTTTGGTTGCACAAGCTCACTTGCATGTCTATTGCAAGCATTTTATGCCCTATTGCTACCGACCACCGTCTCTGTGTTCTCTATTTACTTGGCATCTAGGTAATTTGTTCATATGTTACATTCAATGATTTTATACTGATGCTGCATTCAAAAGACTTTACTGATGCTACTGAACCTACTGAAACTGTTAAATAACCCCATCAACTGTAATGTACTACAATTCTTGCAAATAAATTTCATTTCTAAACTGGAACGCACAAAGGTGTGCTTGTATTTTTTTTTGTTTCTATGAAGAAGTAGAAAAAAAAAGACGGTTATATTTTCGTTTTTTTTTAATGTACGTTAATTACAATAAATAATATGATTCGATATATCTTAGTATCTTCCCTGGTAGCTGTAACAAGAGAGTTAACAGTAGTAGTAGAACTAGTAGATTTGTTACTGTTAACTCTCTAGGGACTAGTAGCTGTACTAACTTAAAATACAACACTACAGATAGTGCAGCTATGATGGATATAGATGGCGTTATTTTATCAAATGCATGATGGTTTTCAAGTTTTGTTTATTTCAAGCAGTGGTCTGTGAAGAGGCTGTTTGTTAATGATGTTTATTAATGAGCATGTAATAATATCAAAATAATATTCTATTCTTAACATTCAAGTTCATTCAACTTTATTCCTTAATTTTCAAAATAATGTGCAATAACTTCTATTCACGTTCTACTACTACATAAGAGATGGCGCTGTAAGTCGTTGAGTTTCTCGGTAAAAAGTGAAAGTGAGACGAAACGAAACGCAATGAAAACGGGCACGGTGACCGCGACATACGGTTGTTGACCGTCAAAACGTGCCGGTGACGTAACTGGCATAATAGCGGTAAGGGCGGCCTCGTGCCTTCGCACAGGACTTGTTTTTCTTCGATTACAGGGCTACTTATTTTGGGATATTATGTGATTTTTTGTTTTAACCAAAAATAAAGAAAGAAAGAACATAGGTACATTTATTTAGCACAGACTAAAAGGCACACAACACAACAAAATTACAGTATAAGTAAAAAAAAAGGAAACAAATAAAGAGTATATCTAAAGTCAGGAAAGTGTGCGTCGCGGCTGCGCCAGATAGGCTCAGTTCAGCAAAAATGTCAGATAACTAGTGCTTTATGCTAGTTTTCACCTGGACCTGAAGTGTGAGGTGATCAGGTGATGGATGTAACCACTTAGAGGTACTTACAATGTTATCTCTGAATGGGCAAAGTAGAAGAGTCTTCGTCGTTACCAACATCCGCAATTATATAGTGTATGGTATCGAAATCGACAAGTATCTACGAAACAAGATAAAGTTGGCACCTTTTCTTTTCGCACGCGCACGCATCGATTGAAACAGGAGCATTGCGATTAGCGCGGGTACCGCTGCTGCGCTGCGGCGCATGCGGGTCCAATGCATATCGCGTACGAGAGCACATCCGTATGACACTAAGAACGTCATTATCATCCTTCTGGCCTTCTCTAAATATACGTAAGTATTGCATGCACTGAAATGAAATGAAATGAAATTGTTTATTCTGTAAATAGGATATAGGAATCACTTTTACACGTCATATTCAAAACATTTTAAATTTTGCTAGATGAGTTTGGCGTTTCCTATCCGACTACTCTGAGAAGAAAGGCCGAAACAAACTCAGAGGTCACAGTCTCTTTTAAGGTTTGGGTTGGCACGGGTACACTAATAGTACGTGACCGGTTAAAGTCGAGACATAATCTTGGTCAAGTCATATGAGGACCATCTAGATTAATGTCTGAAATGGTCTTTTGAGAAAAAAACCACACAGATTTGAGTGGACCTGTCCAGTCAGTGCAAGCATTTGTCAGTAATCGTGGAGCTCAACTCAGAACATAAGGAGCTCAACTCGACGAACAATACCAAAGAAAGGACATTTGGGTAGGCCGCATAAACTACTCAAAGTGCCAGACCATCATTAAAACTAACAGAGAAAGGAAAAAAAGGAGTAATGAAAAAAAAAACAAAAAAAAAAACCACATAGTTCACAATAGGTAATTAAAATAATATTATACTTTACAAAGTAATCATGTCATTTTGTGTTTAAATAAAACTGGTATATTTTAATGATTTTACTAAATAATTCTAATGTCAAGTTTTATGGTTTTATCATAAGGTTTAGCAGAGCGAGCAGCTCAATCCCAAGCTTTTTTATCTTCTAAATAATCTGAAATTTTATAGTACCCTTTTTTACAAAGTTTGGTTTTAATACAAATTTTAAATCGTTTAATGGGTAAGCTTCGAATGTCAATGGGAAGTTTGTTGTAAAAGCGTATACATTGACCCATGAACGAGCTGCCTACTCTGTGGAGACGAGTGCGATGTACAGCAAGGTTGTGTTTATTCCTGGTATTTAAACTATGAATATCGGACATTTTCTTAAAATTTTATATATTTTAGTGTACATACATTAGGTTTTCAAAAATATATTGTGAGGCTAGAGTCAGAATATTTACTTCTTTGAATTTTCCTCGAAGGGAATCCCTCGGACCTAGGTTGTAAATGGCTCGAACAGCCCTTTTCTGTAGAACAAAGATAGTATTAATGTCCGAACAGGTTCCCCAGAGAAGAATTCCATATGACATAAGACTATGAAAATAACTAAAATAAACATATCTGGCTGTATCTACGTCAGTTATCTGTCTATTTTTTTTAACAGCATAGGCGGCTGAACTAAGCCTTCCTGACAATTTTTCTATGTGTGGGCCCCATTGTAATTTACCATCAATAGTGATTCCAAGAAAAACTGTCGACTCAACAGGGTCCAGCTCTATTCCATTAACTTGAACATTGGTAGTTAGCTGCCTGACATTTGGCGTTGAAAATTTTATGAGTTTAGTCTTTTTTTCGTTCAGAAGAAGATTATTTACATTAAACCAATTAAATATAATAAAAATACCATAAATACCATTAAACCACAACTTTAGAGAGTGCATCGTTAACTTGTTCGTTTGATTAAAAAAATAAGGGAAGTGTCATCTGCGAATAATACGATCTTGTGATTATTCCTTATGTGGTAAGGTAAGTCATTTATATAAATTAAAAATAAGAAGGGACCTAGAATTGAACCCTGCGGAACGCCCATGGTGACTGCAGGTCCTGCAGATCTCTTGCCATTAACATCGACCCTCTGAATTCTGTTGTTCAGATAAGAAGTCAGAAGGTCGAGAGCCTTGTCCCTCATACCATAGTGGTACAGTTTCCTGATGAGTGTATCATGATGTACGCAATAGGAGGCCCTGGACAAGTCGCAGAAAATGCCAAGAGCATCCTACGACTCCTCCCAGGCCTCGAATATGCTCTTCAGTAATTCCACGCCCGCGTCTGTAGTTGAACGACCCTTTGTAAAACCAAACTGTTTTAGATGTAGTAAATTATGTGCATTGAAATGTTCCAACATTTGTTTCAAAATTCATTTCTCAAAAATTTTGCTTAATGTAGGTAATATCGAAATAGGCCGAAAATTCGTAGGATCGAAATAAGTTGTGCTGCCAGACTTGAACAGTGGAATCACTTTACTAAGTTTCATCAGATCAGGAAATACACCAGACGCAACACGAGTAAAAAATAATTTCTAAAAAGGGTGCAATAACATCAATTATTGAAGACATGGTATGTACTGATAATCCCCAAAGGTCAGCAGTTTTTTTTTACATCAAGATTTTTAAATGATTCTATAATGTCTTTAGCAGAAGCAATTGAAAATTCAAAAAGTTTGTCACATTCATTCATTATTATTTTTCATTCATTCATTCTTTTAGTATTGAGTAAGCAGAAGTGGAGGACGACGATGACAGAGTTTTGGTTGTTAAAATGGGAATATTAGTGAAAAAAAAATCAAACTCAGTTGCCACCTCCACGTCTGCTTCAATATCTACATCATTGATTTTTAGATGGAAGTCACGATTCCGTACCGTCGTTCTTCCCGTTTCTAAATTAATAATATTCCAGGTTGTTTTTATTTTATTTCCAGAAGATATTATTTTATTTTTAATGTGTATGGCTTTTGCTGAGGAACAGGCTCTTTTAAAAGTTTTAGAATATTTCTGAACAAATTCTTTAAAAGTTTCATCATGGTTATATGTTTTTTCATGATACAACTCAAACCTTTCAAACCTTCTAACCTTTCCCTACTTTTGTAAATACCTGGTGTTGCCCAATCACTAAATATAACGCGGTCACAAACAGGCAATGTTTTTGAGGTGAAAACCTTCTTAAACTCACAATTGATGAGGTTAAATAGTGAAGTATAAGCTCGATCCGGGTCGTTGTGATAAGGCAAACCCGGTAGTTTTTCAATTAAACTATTTTTAAATTGTTCTAAACTACTTTTATTTATAGGAACAAAACTCACAAGTTTTCTTTGAGCTCTGACTGTTTTCTGAGGGAAAGTGACTAACTGGCCGCAATGATCAGAGTCCAACTAATTCATAATTAAATGGCTAGAAGGTCTTAAGTTTGTAAAAATATTGTCAATACAGGTAGCACTAGTGGCAGTTATTCTAGTCGGCTCAAAGAATGTATTGTACAAATTATATGACTTAAATAAAGTTATAAATTTATTTACTATAGCAGATTTTTCCAGTATGTTAATGTTGAAATCTCCACAGACAACAACTGTTTTATTACTGTTACAAGTCTTTAATAATACTTCTTCCATATATTTCTCAAAAAATCATATGAAGCACATGGGGGCCTATACACACTTATTACAATGAACTGCTCAAGCTCAATGCAAGCTATTTCAATGACTCGCTCAACAGAGAGGCTCACAATATCCTTACGTTCTTTAAATTTCGTATTGTTACGAACAATCATTAGAGAGCCACCACGTATCATATTAACTCTGCTGAATGAGCTGGCAACCTGGTGGTTGTTAAAGCTGAACATGAACTGGTGGACTTTTAACCAATGTTCAGTTACACATAGGAAATCAATATAACTACAGTTCAAGAACACCCTGTATATTTTGATGAACTATTTTGAGGCTATTATTATTACATTTATTTAGGTTACTGCAATTTGATAGGTGTGATATTAAACCAGTATTTAAATTTTCTTCATCTATTAAGCAAGAGGTTTCCTCTATTGTCTTAATTTGTAACTTAAATGATATCAGTATCATTAGTTGATGCCAAATTATTGGCAGAATTATTCAGAATGTCTTTGCATTGCTCAAAAGAAGCAAGTTGTTTAGCCAAGTTTTTGGCTGAAATAGAAAAAAAATATGATAGCGACACAGCTGTCTTTTGAAATAGTTAGAAAGATAGTACATAACAATATTATGTCTATCTCTTGTCAAATACAAATTATTAGCAACATAATTGTTGGTATCAACTAAATGAAATAAATTATTATTAAATGTCAAGTTATGCAAAGTCATATTCATTGAAAATCTTAAGTTATTTTCTTCCTGTGGCAAACTGTTACTATATGGGAACGTAAATAACACAATTTTTCTTAAATTAACATTACACAATGTACTAATAGTATTGGAGCAGTTCTCCTTTGTTCACATTTCCCCTGTTACCCATAAAAATTAATAATATAGTGTTCTGTTTAAAGTTACATTTAATAATTTCTTTCATAATATCAAATAAAGAACAACCAGGCATACAGTAGTTTATTATGGAGTATCCCGGATATTCATCTGACAACAAGTGGCCTAAGTCCTTTGCAATCTCATCGCAAAATAATACTATATCATTTTTTACAATTTGTTTACATTGTTTATTGGAACTAATAATAGCAGGAAATGTCAAATCAACACAGGGCGGCGGTAAGGTGGTATTGCATGTTGTCAATGAATGTTCTGGTGTAAGTACATTGGATAGTGTTTGACACTGCTCACAGTTGTTTGTTTGTGAGTTGACCAGTTCATTCATTGCCAACACATATTCCCTCATTAGATGTTCAGAAGTATTATATTTGTTAGTCATTGAACTAAGTTTCTCCTGTAAGTGGTCAAGTTCATATTGCAAGTACTCTGTGTCAATGTTGTACGTACCTCCTAGTACTTTGTTCCAAATTAAAAGAATACATATCTAATTGTTTAAGTAAATTTAATTTTTACTGTGTCACCGACGCCGACGGCGCGTTGTGTTCCACGCGCGCCTCAAAGAGATGTCAGCACCAACTGACGGGGTCCGACCGAGTCTGTCCAAAATAGCGTTACCAGGTGTCCCGATTTGTACATGATCGGAACACTAAATGACCCGATAAATCAATAAATTTATTAAAAACCATAATTAATAGCAAAAATAAATTAACATATTGATGTGTACATCACAGTGTCGAATGTGATAAAGCGCTAGTAGTGCAAAACAAAGACTTGACGCCGCTTCTAAAGTCTTCTTTAAGGCAACAAAACCGGTATCAAACATGGCAACGGAAGGGGTATTTTCCCGGGCTAAGAAACGAAACGAGAAAGCGAGGTTTGGTCTGAGAGGCGAAACCGTTTGACACTCGAGCATGTCAAAGTAGTCATTCAAATTAAAACCAACTTTAACATGACTTCCAGTGAATTTTATAACTACGTTTTCTACAGGCAGCAAAATCTTACGAAAAATAACATTATAATAAAAAAATATTAATTACTTAAACTTATAAACAGCGTCAATAATTAATACCTAAACTAAGATTTTTTTGAAGGCTGACTATTATTATAAGATTAAATTCAGATTTACTAGTAACATCCATTGCGAAACACAACAAATTAAACCTTAATTTTTAAAAACCTTGTTTTTTTATAGTCCCGATCTACAACCCTAAATCCCAATTGGTTTTAATTTCTGCCCCGATTTAAAACAAATCGGACCTGGCAACACTAGTCCGAAAGGGATATCGCGGCCCCGGCCCACAGGCAACGGAAGGAACACGGGTGGGTTTTAGTCAGTAAAAGTCTGACACACCCCTCTCGCTCCGCCCAGAGCGGGAGAAGTTATTTGATAAATTCCCACCCTTAAAAAAAAAAAAAACTGTGTCATACCGTCTTGAAGTCTTCAAACAAATTGTTGTAATGTTTGGACGACAAATTAATGTTGAATAATTTTTGAGTTTATCATGTTCAGACAGACAGACAGATGCGGCAGGGGGACTTTGATTTTATAATGTAGTGATAGAGTCCAGTAGATACCCTAATTGCGTTATACACAATCAATCAGAATCTGAATCGTTTTGAAACAAATTGCTAATCCATTGCTTCATAAGTTTGAAAAAAAAATCTGCTCAACAACGTAAATAACGCAATGAATGTTGTTGAACTGTCAAAATTAAATAAATTAGTCGTAATCGTGTACGAAAATATTTTACGTAATTAAGAGGTTTCCGCACCATGCGTTTCCTTCACCGATGTCCGTAATGTTCAAGATAAACTCAGAAAGTACCTACAAGCAAAATATAATATTTGCTATAACATCTGAACCTTAACTAATGAGTCAATGGTACCCCTCTACACCCGCCTCAAGCGCATGACCTCAGCCGTGTCAAGCTGAGCTCCTATAAAACTGGTACATAACCATTACTTTAAGTACATAATTAATTTTATAAAGTTATAATTGTCGTTTGAAAATATATGACAGCTTCAGCAAAGTTTCAAGCTCAAGATTTTCCAGGGAGTTACTTACTAAGAAGTTGCTTACTGAGTAAATTACTACCTAAACGTAACTGGGGTTTGGCTGAATAACTGCCGCAAATCATACGAGCCGTAAACTTAAATAACCCTTTGGTTAGGGCTCTGCAGCAGAACAAAGCTATGATATTTCCAATTACCTTGAAATTCTTTTTTTTGTTGTTGTTGGTTTATTGTCGTGTGCTAGCCGACATTAGCAAATAATTTCATTAAATGTTTTGTGTTGCGTTATGTAATTTTTTTGCTTAAGTACTATTGTATAGAGTCAAGTTTGTCTATCTTACCAGACAGCTGTGCTGCTGTGGAGTTTGTTGCGCCACTTCTTC
The DNA here is from genome assembly GCA_947364205.1 of Agrochola lota. Taxonomy (NCBI): domain Eukaryota; kingdom Metazoa; phylum Arthropoda; class Insecta; order Lepidoptera; family Noctuidae; genus Agrochola; species Agrochola lota. The sequence continues at coordinate 18,066,968 of OX376240.1, forward strand.
TTCCCAGCTAAAGCACTAGGAAGTGGTGAAGGGCGGGCGTTTTTGGAGGAATGTCTTATGTAATTTTGACGATCGAAAAGTGCTGATTCTTAGCCTAGTTTGAATAAATGACTTTTGCATTAACAGTTAATCCCTGCCCATTCCAAACAGTTCTTAATATCTCTCATAGAGTCGGAACCCTTTTATTTGCATTATATCGTTTTGTCACACTGCCTGCCGTTCCTTTGTTTGTTAGTTATTAACAGGAAATAAGAAATTAAAAGAAAATAATGCTGTTCATGATGAAAAATGTCATCACCTCTTAGGACATTTTAGAATGGAAAAGGCTTGATCTCAGCTTGTGGAACTATTATGAATCGCATGTATGCGGACATGAAGACATGTGACATCCACCAATCCGCACTGGGTCCGCCTGTTGAATGATTGCGACCTACTTCCTCTCACGGAGAGAAGAACTATGATCCAGTGGCAACATTATAGAGTCATTATGTTATATATGAATGGCAAGGATTCAGAAAAAGAAAAAAAAATGGTAGGATCAAAAGGTCAGTTTTAAAGGTATGTTGTGTACTCAGCTTTAAACACATATGTACAGGTTGCACTTGACACAGATAGCTTACACTTTCTGCACGATATTGATACATAATAATTATGTGTAGGTATGTGTAAATAACGCTAGTCATTGCCCGCGGCTTCGACCCGGCCTTCAGGGATTTTAAGGTAACTTTAGATGTCAAACTGCTTTAAGACCCGAGGTCTTAGCTAAAGACTTAACGGCAAGACTATATTCCCCGAGAGGTTTGTCAGTTATATTTCTGTCTCATGTAATAGGAGCGACCCTATCCCGCATAATTCCAGACTCCGGGCTGTTACAGAAAATTCCTGTTAGAAAAGGGGTATGTTTAATATCAACCAGACTGATAGCTGTAGTACACCACATTTTATCAAATATAATATATTAACATTGTCGTGTGTCTACATTTATGAGATTGCTGCTTCGCAAGAACTAACAAACATCTTTTTGAGAACTTCAGAAGCGGCATAGTGATAAAATTAGTTGCAAATCTAACAAGACGGACACAGATAACAGGCCTTATATACAAAAAGCATTTTCAGTATGGCACTGCGTATATACAATCGCTTACCAAAGTATATACTAGGAACGCCATCCATCGATGAATTTAAAAAGATTCTTGCTATTTAAATGTTATTTTGGTCATTATTATTTGCAAATGTTTCATTATTTTTTGCCACTGTGAAATTACCCAAAAAAAAATATTATTGCAAGTAATTGTATTTTAATGTTGTGATACAGTCAAAGCTTGAGATTTGCATGCCTCTTTTTTTTTTTTTTTGAGGTTGGTAAATCATCAAATGACTTCTCCCGCTCTGGGCAGAGTGAGAGGGTGTGTCAGACTTTTACTAACTAAAACCCACCCATGTTCCTTCCGTTGCCTGTGTGCCGGGGCCGCGATATCCCTTTCGGACAAACCCGCAACCCCAGCAGGCATTGGTCTTTCGACCCCGTCAGTTGGTGCTGACATCTCTTTGAGGCGCGCGTGAAACACAACGCGCCGTCGACACGGGCCTGGTCGTTATCGGACGGCGAGCTGCCCATTGCTCACCGTCCGCAAGCCCGCGCCTACGGTGGCCGGAAGTCGGCTCTCGACTCCCGACGCCCGGGGCGTCTCCTGAGATTTGCATGCCTCAAGGCGTAATATGGTTGAACTATGCTCTTTTTTTAACAACTTTATGTAATTACCCATATTAGCAAATAAATGAATTTGAATTTGAACGAATGATGAAATATATTAAATGAAAAATCTGATAGAACCTTGCCTGACCTGAGGATCGAAACCCAGGAGCTCTGCAGGACCCGATGCTCTGCAATCTCATTTTGATAAAAGTCCGACGTAATACAGATCTGCAATTTGCAAAAAACTAATGAATTTTACGAGTTACCTTGGGGCATCGCCTTGATTTAGCATAACAGTACACACACACACATTACTCATCAGACTATATTAAATCTTCTTGAATCTCTGCCACCATATGTTCATCTCGGAGCACCTGTCCAAGGCTCCCCATTGGTCGAGACTTCGTGACAGTCTCCTCACGACTATGTCCGTTTAGGTTAAGTTTGGCACATCGGCGCATCTGACCTTATCGGTAGGTACCACGTGAGGTCGACTTATAAACGGATTAAGCTTTTTTGGAGCAGTTTGAAGTTGTTTTCTTTGAGAGGTATTAGTTACATATTACTTACTGTATGCTTTTATTTTGTATCGCTTTTAGAGGCCATTGCAAAGTGTTCGACCCAAAAATGACCGTAAAAGACTCTCGGACGTAAGTCTACAACGTCGGTCACAGGACGATGTACCTCAAGTGAAGTTGGGAAGAACATCTGACACGGAGGTGGCCAAAGCCAGATCTAAGAAACCAGAGACGTATTTAGTTGACACAGGCGTCGCTTTGCGGAAATCCATTATAAAATACAATAGACGACGTATATTTAGTAACCTAATCCGCTTAACTGTTCTTAAAGATTCATAAAGAACCTTGTAAGACATCGACACGTGTTTCACCTCTCAACGAGGCATCCTCGGGATGACGATTGACTTGTTGCGAACCCGGACACGACGTGTTGCCATGTCAAGCGTCGAGAGCAGTGACAGACTGAGAGTCAGTACACAAAAAGTACGTCGTTTATTGTTTTTTTTTTTCATCCAGAGACTTTCAAACGCGCATGAGACTGAGGCACAAAGTAGCTGAGGATAGTTGCGGGAAACACCTGGTCGAGAGACAAACGGAACCGGGAAGGAAAGGATCATGATACTTAATACCAAATGTTGCCTATTATTTATGTGTGTGTGTATGTGTGCGTGTGTGTGTGACTACCTCGTTTGGTCTTGTCGTCGCAAGCGCTACTGCTGATCATGGGGTCCTGGGTTCAATAGGGATGACGACAAAAAAAAATTTTTTAGTCCGTCTTTGAGATTATAAAAAAATATTGGACACGTATTTTTTCTTTTTTTACATAATCTAAAGATTACGGCGATACATTGAGGTAAAATGTGCCATGACGTCACGAGTATGTAGATTTTATACGTACTAGTGACGTGGCGACCCCCACTGCCCAACTTAAAATGCGTTTTATCTAAGTAATTTAATATTAATATGATAAAGCAAAAAATACGTGTCTAATATTTTTTTATTTTCTGACTGACGGACTAATTAGATTTTTTTTTTTTTTACCCAGTCATCATCCCTATTCCCAGGTCGGGCAAAGTGTTATTGGGTTTTCCGCCAGGGATTTTGAGTAGCAGCCCAGAGTCTGGATTTCTGCCCGGTTGATGGCAATAGGCTGGTCCCCCTATTACAAGGGAATGGTAGAAATGCATGTCCTGTTTCTTGCACGTTTCAGGAACCAAATTCTGGGCTGACGCTAAAAAGAAGAAGGTAGAAATCTATACAATGCTGTTGTTACTAAAGGGCTGCATAGTATCCATACTATAATAGAGTAGTATTATCAATTATTATCAACGTCCCTGAACAGGCCGTATCAGGGCGAATATTTAGAGCTTTGCCTGCTCGGCCTACCTCGGTATTCGGTAGCTACCGAATCGCATGTCCATGTTATCGCAGATATCAATCTGCGCCAGTTATTTAGCAATATGTGTAGTGTACCGACTGCATAATAGTACAGTACAACTATTTTCTTTATATCCCTCGGGATCATCGCATTTCAAAATTCGTAAATGTTAATGTTAATTCGTTTGTGTTCGGAAATGCGATGATTCCCGAGAGACATTAAGAAAATAGTTGTATTGTACGATAGTAGAAGCGGAAAAATTAGTTAGGCTGATTGAATCCTTCACCATGATAGATTAAAAGTCAAGGGAGAATAAAAAAAAATAAAAAAAAAACTATAGAAAGAGAAAAAATCGACTGCTCCATGTTCGATTATCTCGACATATGGCCACCGCTGGTTTTCTCTGGAGGAGGCTATGATAAAAATAATAATAATTAATAATTTCCATAAAATCTTTTCATTTGTTTTTAGTTTCTGATACTAGTTAAAATTTTAATAAAATAATAAAAGTTATAGTAATACTAGTAATAGTTAAAATGTATAAATTAAATGTGACTGATTGTAATATTTATAACTTTTTTGAATTATACCTAATATTAATTTAAAATTCAAATTCAAATTAAAAATAGCATGCGTGAACCCCTCAAGTAGTGAGGTTCTTTTATTAACTCGACAAAATGTAGGGTACAGAAGGTTTTTTTTCGCGGTTCAGGCATGTTCCCATACTAAAAGTTATTCATAAGTTTGGGTACAATGACCCCTTAAGAAACTTTCATTTATTTCAATAGTAACTTGTATATCCAAGTAGTGACGTTTGCAAAATTAAGCTTGACAAATTGCATGATTATTCCACCTTCTGATGGTTTTTTCCCCCGCATTAGGAAATTTTGGTAGGCGTAGATACGTATGTATCCAAATCGTAGTCATAAGCCAAATGAACATAACACACGCAACATTTCCCTGCAGTCGGTACGCCTCTCGAATGTGTGTCGATGTTTGGGCGCGGCGCGTTGCGTGCAGATCCGTGTGTGCTGACCCTACCCTAGTCCACCGTGTCTGGACACTACTGCGTTGTAGACTGTAATTGTATGTGCGATATGTGAGGTTCTACGCTGCAAGTCGAGATGTAGGAAATACATATACATTTATGACCGACTTTTAGAAACGACGCTAATATTTTTGTAATAGGTACACTATCATAGTACCTAGGGGTAGATAGTGTACTTTTATTATTTTATGATAGTAAAATATAATATTAGTACTTACAGCGATAATTTATATAGGGTATAATAGTAGAGGAGCTCGTGGCTAGGTAATACCAGGGTTGGTCCGTGGATGGGTGACCATCTTTACATACCAAGACTCCTCCGTGCCTCGGAAAGCACGTTGGTCCCGGCTGTCATTCGTGGATCTTTGACAGTCGTTACGGTGTCGTCAGAAGCCTGAAAGTCTGACATCCAGTCTTACCAGGGGGTAACTTACTACCCAGTTACTGGGTTGTAAATGTCAGGTAGGCAGACGCTCTATTTAACATACTGGTATTCTGCTGCAGCCGGTTAGACTGGAAGCAGACCCCAACATAGTTGGGAAAAGGCGTGGCAGTTTGATATACTATAATAGTACAATCAATCAATCTGCCTTGCCTTTTCGTTTATTTTTCTTTCGATTTTCACAACAAAAATAAAAGTCGTTTCTCAGCAATAATTTTTGCTCAATGTTGACTGACTTTTATGTACAGAATGCGTTGGTAACGGCTATGTGATGGGTCTTTTTACACTCCTTATTTATTTATCTACAGAGGAAATATCCTCATAGCCAATGTGACATACACAACTGCATGAGATAGCCGCCGGCTACAGTGAACACCGGTCGTCCTCAGCCGGCACTCGACGCCATACTTGTATGATAATGTGTCGGTATCATGAGAACTAACTTACCAATTGACGATTAAGGTAAAATTATCCTCGCACACTGTTTTGTTCAGACAAGATCCATTGCAAGATCGGTAGTTAGCTGGTATGACTGTCAAGGGCGATAAGTCTGTGTCCATCGCTCCCATTGAAAAGAATTGTGGACATCCAGTGTTGAGTAGAAGTGCCTGTAATTGGTTTATTTTATTTTATTTTGTCAACTCAACTCAACTCAAACCATTTATTTCAAATAAATCAATTACAGGCACTTTTGAATTGTCAAGGGTTGGTCAGTCAGAAACATGAAGCTGGTTGCCCATTCCAAAGCTTAGTAGGTACCTATGAGAAGAACGGGCAAGAAACTCCACCGACACTCTTTTAAATCATGATATGGTTACAAAATATTGGTTACATCATTCGTGTTGAAGTTATACATGTAAGAACGATGCAAAACGTTAAAGGACGTTTTTAGCGTAACAGAAAAAAAAAAAAAACAATTCAAAAATTTAATTAAATTAAAAAAAGCCGTGGTAGCTAAGAGATGAACAGTCCCTACTGACGGCGCCCGTTCACGAACATGACGCATGGATTGGCTCCATTCAGCTCAACCATTTTAAAGGGAGCTAAATGATCCAACACACGCGCCACCGTCAGCGAGACATTAGAGTGAGATGACATACTCTCAGGGGTCTTTGAAAGGGAAAACAAAAAATAGTATATTAAAAATAAACAGAATTAACATAATAATAAACGTAACATATATACTACCCACTACATTTTCCAGTTAGTTTTACTCTGCAGTGAAGGCAAACATTTAAAAACTTATATTTAATCTCTTATTTACACGTCAATCAACCGTTAATAATAAATATAATATCTAAATCTTGATTTAGATATTAGAACTGCAATTAACATACATTCAGTTATGTTTGTATAAACAGACATATCCTTCGCTAATACTGTATACATTCATTCATTCGGTGACCGTGAATGTACGACTCATCCATTCATTGTATTTATCTTACTAATATACTAAAAAGTATTCATATAACATCTGGTATGTTTGTCTTTCAATACAGTATTAATATACAGGGTGTTCGGCAGAAGGTTGAACATACGAAAATGGCGGATCCGTGGGGCCGTCTACTACGTTTTTAGGCCGAATAACAAGACCCAGGCCACAATGACCATTTGCTTTTAGGACGTTTTGATACGGAGGGTTGCGAAGGACATTTGCGAAAAGTGAAATTAATCAATATACGAACCAATTTTTTTTTTACATATTAGATTCTACAATTATTCTAGAAAAAAATAAAAAAAAATGTTGCCAGTTTTGTTATTTTTAAATTAAATTATTGACGTTTGAAATTTGAGCAACCACGAATTTCGTTAAAATTAAAAAAAAAACATTTAAAAAAATCCTTGTGCCCTGAGTCTTGTTATTGCCCCTAAACACGTAGTAGACGGTCCCACGGATCCACCATTTTCGTATGTTCAACCTTCTGCCGAACACCCTGTATAGCCTGAAATCCACAATACCTAATTAATTGCTTGCCAATCGGTCTTCTACAGACTGTACTTCAGAGAGTGTGTGCAGGAGCTCCACGACCTGATCCCACTATCTCTCTTTCAGTATCGTTCTACCGGACGTTCTTCAGCACACGTAGCATGACAACCATAGAAACGGGTTTTATCGACGGAAGAATAGACAAAATGACAGATTGTGACTGTCTATTCTTCCGTCGACAAAACCCGTTTCTATTGTGGTCATGCTAAGCGTGCAGTGTACCATCCGCACTTGGTCGATTTCCCGACTAGGCACACGCAGCGCTTCCCCTCCACATTTATTATGCGCATAGCAGAAGTGTGGAACTCTCTTCCAGCGGCTGTGTTCCCTTCCACGTATATAACCCGACAGCCGTCAATGCAAGAGTGAACAGGCATCTTCTGGTCTTGCTCGTTTCATCATAGACCTCATCCATCGCTTTTCATCAAGCGAGATCGAGGTCAAGAGCTGGCTAATCACAATACTTAAAAAAAACTAAAGACATCTTCTCATAACGCTTGCTTAACTAAAGTAAGATATCAGATCATTTCTTACGTCTCTGTAAGTCAGTGATTTCCATGATTTAACAGCTTAAACATCACACATCAAATTAAAATAGTCACTTTAGTATTTCTCAGGACTTAAAGCTTAATATTTTGGCATATCAATCATCAATGTTGCGCTAAAAATCAAAATCACCGAACCAAGTCACAGGCCAGAAGTATACTCCAGAATAGTTAAATTCGCTAAGCAGATGCGCTCATAACTATCTCTTGTCCTAATATAATAAGCAAGGAGATGATAAACAAAGGGCGCACCCTGGCTCCTCGCCAATCGTGTCACGGCTCCTGCACTACTCGACTAGATACTTCGTTTATTCGGAAAACATCCGGACTGGCTTAATGGCTTTATTACCGGGAATACCGCCAGGGTTATCAGAGATTACTAGCTTTTCCAATGTCAATATTAACTGATTGATACAGCGAGAATTAATATTTACTTACACTGAAAAGCGTCCCATCTTTGTTGAAATAGGCTTGATTATAAGTTCACAAGGATGATCAGCATCTAGATTTCAAGATATATTATGTCGCAGTAAGCTGATTCAAACCGTGAGATAGTTATATCCCTAGGGATATAGCTATATACCGTAAAGTTATATGAAAGCGGTTCATAACTGACTTATTAGGAATATAACTATGTTACGAGCACGATTTAGTCATATAACTATTAAGGCACTCCGATCAAATAGGTTAGGTTAGAACTGTACCCAACTACGTCGAAATTGGTCGCAGTAACAAAATTAAGGCACTCCGACAGTTATGAACCGCTTTCATATAACTATATTACGTTGTATAGTTATATCCTTAGGGATATAATAATAGGCCTCCCCCAATTACCGCCACTTCGACCAATTCTGTGCTTCCCGCATCCAGCGGATTCCTGCGGCCTTCACAAGGTTATCGTTCCATCATGGGGGAGGCCTTCCAACGCTTCGTCTTCCAGTACGCTGTCGCCACTCTAGAACGTTTCGGCCCCATCGGCGATCTGTTCTACGAGCAATGTGCCCTGCCCATTGCCATTTAAGTTTGGCAACTCTTCGGGATAAGTCGGTTACCTTGGTTCTCCTACGGACCTCTTCAATTCTGATTCGATCACGTAAGGAAACTCCAAGTATAGCCCTCTCCATTGCCCTTTGGGTGACTTTTAGCCTTCTGATAAGGCCCATTGAGAGCGACTATATTTATAATAATATTAATAATAAATTATACTGGTGAAAGAATTTAAATTTGATCTGTGGCCTGCGATACCAAAATGCCATTGATTATAATGCTTGTTATTCTCTTTTCAGTTATGTGTTTTTGCAGTCGGGTTTTTTGAAGGACTATATTCCATGGAATTACGTCTTTTTCTGCCGTCTAATAAATTATTATCTATATTTTTATTTTGAATACAAGAGTTTAGCTTATACATATACAATCTAATACTATCTAAACTATGTGTGTACAACTAACTATTATATGTATTATGTACAAATATGGAAAGGAAAAATAATAAATAAGCGGAAGAGCTCATTGGGCATCAAAAAATTCGTCTGTATCGCTGTCAGCGGGAAAAGTGCCCAAAAGGCTGGCAGTATTGCCTCGGTGGATGGCAATGCTGATTCTTTGGCATAAGAATTGGCCAGCCCTCTGTTCACGCGAAGAGTCGACCAGCCGCTTAGCGATGTTCCGAAATACTCGGTGAGCACCCCCAAACGGCTCAAAAATATATCTACCAGTAAGGTTGTTATATTTGCGCCGTTTGAGGTTTTCTGCATCTGCAGCAGCCGCCCCGGCACAGCCCGCCGTGATAGGAAGATGGGATGGCGCAAGGGTGTCGACACAGGTTGCGTCCTCCATCAAAGGCCTACCGAACTTTCATTATGGTCATTCCGTCTGGCCTCTTCCCATCGTCGCATGCCAAGCCAGTTCTAAAACAGCTGGCACTCCGGCGGAGACAAGAGTCCGACGGATGATGTCATTAATGCTTGCGTGCCGTGCCAGCCGACCAGCGCTCTTGCTGCAGGAAAGGGCATTGTGTGCGAGGCGGTCGACTGCTTCACCGCACTGACAGCGATGTGGAGCTCCGCAAGGAGCGCCCAGACGCAGACTGGTAGCGAGCCGGAAAGTGGGGTCACCCAGCATATAATAGTGCCTATGTTGGGTGACGGTAGCGCCTGAAGCCAGAGGCTCGACTCTCATCCTCCCACAGCCAGTAGGCGGGCACGCTCAGCAGTATTGGTGGACGTATTAATGAGGTTATTCCATACCAACCTGCAGAGCGGCTCATTCCACTGTCTCTGGGAAGACGGGTTCTCGGACTGCTACGTATCCGGACCAGCCATTTTCCAAGCGCTCATTGCATCAGTCAAACACGTCACTTTAGAGTCAACCTGAGGAGCAGTTAAGATTTTTCTGGTTAACTTTTCGGTGCTGTGGAACGCCGGTAAGCTTACACTAGAAATTTTGCGGACGCCGAGACCACCGAAGAGAATAGGTAGTGTGGCTTGCGCCACGCGTGGTCGGCCAATGCCACATTTATAATTGATGCTAGAGTACTTAGAACTACCTAGAACTTGAATAATTTGATCGATTTTGTCTGAATAGTGTGGCTTCTTCCATAAAGAGGAAGAGCGGAGAAAATATATATAATTTGGCCTGAAACAGCAGTATCTGATAAGGGTGAATGCTAAATGTAAGTATATTTAAGAAAGTCTATGCGAATATTATATTTCGGTTATGTTACAAGCGCATGAATGAGACATTTCAACTTTATCTCTTGATGACGGGCGTAATGCAAATACCAATAAGCCACGTCCTAAGATGGATAAGAACGAGATCCCATGGCATATTAGGTTATCGATTACCGTCAGATCAGTCATCTATTTAGCCCATCACAGACGTAGCTATAATATATATACATATAAATTATAGCTGGCTTATTTCCATAACGTTAGCTTGGTTAAGTTAATGTTAACTATAAATAAATTATTATCTAGTTAAAATCGTGTTGATTTGGGCTTTGCATAATAATATATTTATTAACATGATAATACACGAGTATAGCAATGATAGCCTAGTGGTGTGACCGTCGGACTGTTAAGTCATAGGTCTCGAGTTCGAACCCAAAGCACGCGCCTCTGACTTTTCGGATTCATGTGCGTATTGTATAATTATCACTTGCTCCAAAACCGGTGAAGGAAACCGGCATGCCTGAGACTTGAGAGATATTTCTCGACGGCATATAAACCCAAGTCAGAGGCCCAAGGGCGGCTTTTAAACCCTGACACGGGGTTAGTCACTAACCACACCAAAAAGAAAGTGTTAACACTGTTAATCAAAAATCGTATTTACTTCGTGTTAACACAAAATAAACACACTCCTTGTAAATGAGTACAATGTACTCCAGTTGCTAAGGAGATAGTTTTTTTTGTTCGGCCCTCCAAAAATTGTGGCGTCTAAAACATTCTGTATGATAGTATGGCTTAATAATCATCTAAATCAATGGAGAGTGACCTACTGTCCCATTTATGGTAGTATGGACATGGGTATGGTGGTGTGGAAGGCAGTGTTGCCAGTGGCAGATAAGCAAATATAGCATGAGACAGCTCAAAAAGTAAAATTTTCACGAGAAAACTAACATAACCTTATTTTATGTGGAAAATTACACTAATACACTGACACTTTATTTACACAAAAGCTAAAAAAGTTCTCTGTCCCATTAGTAAAGCTTCAAATAAAAAGAAATAAAGTAAAATGTTACGAAAGTAACTTAAAAAGTTACAAAAGTAAAGTTCTGGCAACGCCTTTGATACTGTACAAAGGCGGACTTTTGACCTGTGTTAGTTAGCTAGTTTTAATAAATAAGAGAAGGATGGGTTTCCATTTGTTCACGCACATAACACATAACATTACATCACACCTCATTTATTGATTCAATAATTGTGTTTAAACAATATTATTATAATCGCATGCAGAAAAAGGTAAATTCTGATTTCTGGTCATTGTTCCCATAACTTTTTAATTTAAAAAACCGTCTGTCTACACTGCTTTGTAATGTTTTGAAGTTGGAAAGAAGAAGCAGCGAAACAAACATTAGGCTCGAAGAACATTTTTTTAAGCTCCTCCTCAATTAAAAAATATGCCTACTCCCAAGGGAAGAAGGCGTCAGTTTATGTATCAGTAGGTAGGCTGCTCATTTCAATTCAGGTGAAACCAATTATTAATGAACCAAGATGTATTTGTACTGGTACAATAGCGATGTTGACAAAAAAAAAAATTGTTCTTCAGATAGGTTATAAAAAAATATTGGACACGTAATTTTTCTTTTTTTACATAAGCAAAAGATTACAGTAATACATTAAGTTAAAATGTGGCATGACGTCACTCTCCGGTAGATTTAATACTGAATTGTGACGTAGCGAACCCCAACTAAATAATTTTTTATTCATATGATAAAGCAAAAAATACGTGTCTAATATTTTTTTATTATCAAACTGACGGACTACATAGTTTTTTTTCCTCAGTCGACATCCCTATTGCATCCATATACAGATAGACCGGAAGCTCGCTCATATAGCCATAAGGAAGAGGTCAGGGTTGGCAGACCTGCAGTGACCTACATAACCCTTAAGGTAAAGGACAGACTTTGCAGTAATTTATTACTTTGTAAGGTTTGTAGACCTATGTAAGAAATATTACCATGATGAATAGTGACGAGTTGTCGAGTTTTTTATTATTCTTGCGAATTGAATTTAGTTTCTAAAAGTTTAAACGGCTGATATTACTGATCAGATAGCTATGTATATTAACCGTCGAATTTGTTCGAAATCAAAATCATTTAGTTGAATAATGATTTTGATTAGATGAGACAGTTATCATCAGATCAGCGGAATTAATTCCTGGAAATGGGTCCGTCATTAAGAAGGAACCAAGCAGTACCTGTTTTATAACTTAAGCGGGTTCTGGTCTTAAATATTTTGACGGGTTAGGGAACAGTCAAGAAACACAGATGTGTTGCTGAGGTCTGACAAGAAGACTGATTGACTCACGATATTAAAATGGTGAAGGACGAAAATCAGTCTACAATTGCAGTGATGGGTCACAGAAATCCTATTGAAATTAAATTATTTAAATGAAATGAAATAATTTTATTTTCTGTAAATAAGTTTGTATTTACAAACACTTTTACACGTCAATTGTAAAGACTAGATATGGTCGGCGTTTCCTATGTGACTACATTGGGAAGAAAGGCCGAAACAAACTCAGAAGTCACAGTCTCTTCTAACCCTTAAACCCTACCCGGGGGTCCAGCAAACCCCAGAGGTTGAATATTTGTAAATATTTTTGAAATAACGAAACGCATTCTTACTCGAGCTAATCCTTAATTACGTCGGCGGTCATCTTATCACCAGTCCAGCATCAACGCAAATACAGTGTAGACGGATTTATAGCTATTTTTGGGTTTGTCAGACCCCGGGGTAGTAATAACGTAGTATTCTTTTTGTCGATATATTGGTGAATGCTGTTATTTTTTATACAATATTTGAAAGATTAAGTTTGATATTTTGATGTACGTATTATAATAACAGCGGTGTTTCTTAGTTTAGGGATCAATTTCGCGGTGTCGATTTGATGGATCAGCTATGCCACAAGTACAGTGTGTCTAGGAGATCAAAAAGGTGGCAAATGGCATTTTTTTTGGCCTCCTGAATATAGGTGTTAATTCGTATGTGCTGTTAATAATGTACACAAAAAACCCTACAAAAAGACCCAATTTCTTGAAAAAACTTGCCAATGATCTGATTACGACTGATCTAAGTGCACATTGTATAAGACCAACTTTGTTTAAGGAGATTTACTGTACCCATTTTTTCAGTAATAAACACATTTATTATTATTATTATTACCCCTCAAATGGAAGAAAGATTTACATGGCCCTCTTTGCCCATGAATCTTCAAGTTCTCCTAGTAGGAATCTTGCAAAAAAAGCGACCATTGCAAGAACCAAGTACTGTTCCCACTGCAAAAAAAAGATGTGCCATGTGCCCAAGGGGTAATAACCGAAAAACCAAGTTCACCTGTGGCATGTGCCAAAACCCTCTCTACGGTGAACATACTGAAGCTATGTGTCAAAATGTGTAACCAAAAACAATTGATATTTTTTTTGTATTGTAAAATATCCAGTCTGTCACAATAAATAATAATTGTAATCAAATTGTTGTTTATTTTATAAGTATGAATTAATATATATTGGGGTCCTTAAAACAGCTGGGTAGTAATAGTGTTTCGTCTGGTATGGGTAGGGTTTAAGGGTTAAAGTCCAGACATAATCTTGGTAAGATCATGTGAAGACCATGTAGATTGGTGTCTGAAATGGTCTTTAGAGGAAAGAACCACACAGATTTGAGTGGGCGTGTCCAGCCAGTGCACGCATTTGTGAGTAATCATGCAGGTCGACTCAGAACTTAAGGAGCTCAATCACCACGCGGACCTTGTTTGAAGTTTGGTGTCATCTTCTTTAGTTTAAAATATCCCGCTTTCCTCAGGATGTTCAAGAGCAGTGCTTTTAGTTTTTCACATAAGATCATAATTAGCGTTAAAACCATGTTGAATAATATATTGTGTTATATTTTCCTGTTACGTAGGTACTGGTATGTCTACCTATGTCCCACATGGAGCCGGGTGTGGTGATATGAGCAGCGTGGGCTTGGCTGTTGCGCCACCTGGCGGTCACCTAGCATTTGTGTTGCAACGACTATTCGAGTATGTGTCGCCTGGAAGCATTCGCGGCTAGTGATGTGCCTAAGAATATCGATATTTTTTTTTCGGAGAGAAAGTATTTAAAATGAATTACTTGCATTTTAAATACTTTCTCTCCGAAAAAAAAATATCGACCTAATATTAAGTACGTTTGCAAAAGGAGCCTCGACATTTTTGGTAAGCAACTACATATTAAAAAAAATATATATTATTAACAAACCCTGATTTTTTGCATGAATGGTTTACGGCTAAAATCAAGCTATCGAGTTATTTTTTACGTTGTTTCAAGCTCGAAATGTTGTTGTTCCTAGTCTGTGTATTTGCGCATCTATGGTTGGTGTCTGTAATTGAACGTGCAATACAGTAAAAATCGGGTAACGTTTAGGAACGAACCATTTTATACACGGTTAATTTTAGCTCGTTCTGGAACGAAAAGCCATAAACTCGATCATCCAACTCGAAACGATTGGGACTATTATTTTCAATAAATTACAATTTTAAAAAAAACACGAAAAATCTAATTTATTGTTTTTTTGTGAAATAATGAGAACTCGAAGTAACTGCGATCAATGCATATGTGTGTAAAACGTATCGACGAACGGCAACACTTGCGAACGGTACCCATTGAAAAATCCATTCATCGATCAGACAGCATAAACACACATACGCAATAGATAAATAGGTACACAAATAAAAATACGAAAAGGGAATTCAGACTTTATTTCTTAACCGTAAACGGTAACAAATAGAAATTTCACCAAACTAGGTACAAGGTAAGTAGGTACGCAGTTTACTAAAATTATTCTGAGAAGTGTCCGACCGGACTTCAAAAGGATGCACAACCGAATTCCGCGGTTAAGTGTATAAAAATAAGGTCTTAATTCGGTCCAATATTTACATAGAAAAGGGCACCACCATCTTATAATGAACTCTATTCAACAGGTAAAACGATTCATTTTTCTGTTTACATTGCCTGCCTTTGTAGAAGCCGCCGCGCCGCGGCCGCAAGCAAGCATTGTCGCATAAAAATTGGTTTAGGCAGTATTCTTTTTATTTATCATAAATATGATAGGCAGGTATGCTTATTAAGTACCTATTAGCTCGATTGGTCGACACTCGATTCAAGGCCTTAAATACAACTCCCAAGCGTACTCGTCGTGTCTAGTTGAAAAGGTACGAGTACTAGTGATTTCGTGATGCGAGAGTGTCGAATAAAATTTCAATTAGTTTCTCTCGTTTACGAGGAGATGTGATAGTTGTAAACACCGTGCCGTGCTTTCGATACTAACGAAAGATAACGGAGGCGAATGAACTTACACCAACCTATCGTACCAGAAATGAAATACCTACTTGCAGGTAAGTACTAACTTGCAGCCGGTTATTCGTCCAACGTCCGTTGACCCACCGCGAGCTCGCTGTCAACTGATTCGCACACGCACAGCTGTGCCGCGCTACGTCATCACCGAGAGGATCGCGTACGATCTTGCGTTTATGAATGAAATAGTGGAAGCGCTACTAAGATTTAACTCGAATGACAGAATAAAAGTGATAAATTTCTAACTTCTATATTAGATGTCTTAAAAAAACAATAACAATGCTGATAGTACCTATTAATCGTCTGGAGTCACTGTGTTTCGGCTCCAGAACGATTTAAAATTATTCGTGTAGATATATCGCTATGTAGTCACAACACTATCGACCTGCTCATGTGCAGGGCGCGGTCGCTCGCCTTGTGCATATGTGCGAGTAACACGCCAGTACCGACAGCAACATAAATAACTAAATCATGTACCGTCAACTAAATACTTTAGCTTCTACTTAACTTTACTAACACTTCTCTTCTACTTAATAAAAAAAAAAAACAGGCATTCATTCAACGACAAATAACGCGCAACCTAAATGGGTCTAGAAGCTTGAAATTTTGCACAAGAAAGGAGAAGAAAGAAAATTCTTTCCTTAAATGGGTTGAATAGGGGGTGAAAGTTTTTATAGTAGTTTTAATAGTATTTTTTTTAAGACAGATACGTGGTACTTTACGCTTCTGTTCATTGTCAAAGTTAGTTGTATTATAGCTTTTTGTCAACTCATTCCCTAAGGCTCCTAAAAAAGAAAAGTTGCCGTTGGTAAAGTATAATTACTGTATTATCAGTACGGTATACAGCGTGTATCAGAAAGGTATGATCATATTTAAGGGTGCATGGTACAATAAACTGAACAAGTTTCTCCATATGACCAACATCGTAATCGCGAAAAAAATATCAACTGTCCCATACAAAACTTCAATACCTACTCGACCCGAATGTATGGAACGGCTGATTATTGTTTTCAATGTTTATTTATCGAATTAAAATAAAAAAAATTGTTTCCACGAACTGATTTTGCCAACGCTACTCAAAGCCAACAATAATAATATATCAAAATATAAGATAATTCGGCTCCGATCGGCCACCGATAACGCCGAGATACAGCCGCTTGTTTTGCTGACCGTACGCATATATTAACCTAATTGATTTACATATATATTGGACTATTATTTTTGCACCGTACGTGTTGCTGTAATGGTCGGTTTAATTTTATCTGGAGGTAGGTGTCAAGAATTAATTCAGCAATTATTACAATTATTGGGAGGGACAAAAATCACAAGACGTTCTATTATATCCAGAAAATTACTGCTTTCCTCGTAGAAAAAAAAATGGTCGAAATATTCAAGTAAATGGTTACTAAACCACTACTGGTTGGTTACTTGAGATGATAATTGGAGATGCTATAAAATTTATGAAAAATTTAAGAAAAAGTTTTTGAAGTCAAGAAGCAGTTTGAAATCGTAGATATTTTCCTTGCAACACTGTTTCATAAATCCATGACAGACAGGCAACGTTTATTGTAGCCACTGAAGAAATAGGCATGAATTTGACAGCTAAATATTTGGAGAATTTTGAACAGTCTGACCTGTGTACACAACCGGTCTGACCAATCAACAGGGTAATTGCAGAACCCACTTTCAATGCGAATGCCTTTAATTTTGACAACATTAATTGCGTTATTTACGTTGTGGAACTGACGAATTTTTCAATCATATGAAGCAAATTCATCAAATTCCTAATCCATATTAGGAATTTCCTTAAAAACCCTACAGATGATAGAAAGTGTGTTACGTAATTGGGGTGCTGGTGAACATTCTTTTATTCTGATTGAGTTCCCCATGAATGGTATGACAATGGACCGGAAATATTAGCCGTAGAACCGATGACTGTTGGGGTAGACGTGTTTTTGAGTGGAGACCGCGAATCGCAAAACGTAAGGTAGGACGCCCTCATGCTAGGTGGAGCGACGATCTACCCAGGGTGACTAGTAGGAGCTGGATGACAGTTGCCGAGAACGGAGTTAAATGGCGTGCAATTAGAGAGGACTATGTCCAGCAGTGGACTGCTGTAGGTTGATGAGGATGCCTTTTTTTTGGGTGGGAAATTATCAAATAACTTCTCGCTCTCTGAACGGAGCGGGAGGGCGTGTCAGACTCTTACTGACTATAACCCACCCGTTTCCTTCAGTTGCCTGTACGTTGCCAGGGGCCACGGTATCCCTTTTTGACTTTCCCGCAACCCCAGCAGGAATCGGTCCTAGCGGACCCCGTCAGTTGTGCTGACATCTCTTTAAGGCGCGCGTGGAACACAACGCGCTGTCGAACCGGGCCTCGTCCTTATCGGACCACGAGCTACCTATTGATCACCGTCCGTAAGCCCACGCCTACGGTGGCCGGGAATCGGTCTGCGATTCTCAACGCCCAGGGCGTCTCCAGCGGCGGCTAGGGACGTGAGGTTTCGAAATTTGCTTCTCCCTCACGCGTTCCGCCTTCTCCTTCGCGAACATTACTGCTTCGCGGAAGGAGGTAACGGCCTCCCATGCCCTCTCGCTCCGTACCATGAGGATGTATGGTAGCCATATAACATGTTTATACGCAGAACGCAGTTGCAGGCAGGTACGATATAATCCCTTGTAATGTAAGGCTTCTTCCGTGTGACCATCAGTGCGGTTATGTTCTAATCTTGTTGTGCATGCGCCGAGGTTTAGCTCAAACGTGACATTTTTTTATAAACCTGTTGTTATTGTGACATTTGCATTAATACCTAGGAAAGTCATAGTTCTCGAGTTCGAACCCAAGGCACGCATCTTTGACTTTTCTGGTTCATGTACGTATTGTATAATTATCACTTGCTTCAAAAAACGGTGAAGGAAAACATCGTGAGGAAACCGGCATGCCTGAGAGATATTTCTCGACGGCATGTGAAGCCAATTCAGAGGCCATTCGGCGGCTTTAAAAGTCTGACACCAGGTTAGTCACTAACCACACGAAAAGAAGAAGAAGACCTGGGAAAGTACATAATATACTTAATCATAATAGAGGATGAGTTTGTGACAAGGGCGATGTCTGAAACTGTGTAAAGTAGAGCAATCAATCTGCCTAGCCTTTTCTCAACTATATTGGGGTCGGCTTCCAGTCTAACCTATATATATATATAATGACGTAGCGCCAGCCACTTCCCAACTTAAAATGCGTTTTATTTAAGTATTTTTTTATTAATGTGATAAAGCAAAAAATACGTGTCTATTATTTTTTTATTAACTGACTGACGGAATCATTTTTTTTTTCCCCAATCAACATCTCTATTGTGTTGTTGATCAAAATCGGTCAAATAATCGACCTTTCGTAAATCCCACCAGCTCACGTTCTGAAAGGTTAGAGGTCGTCCATAACTAAGAAAATGCTTCTCAAATAAAAGTGAAATAAGACTTTCTGGGGTGAACCTCACCCCACTTTCCGAGGTCAACTGACTTAAACTTCAAAATCTTTTTTGATCACAATGCTTATACCTGGAGGTAGGTTTATGAACATCTCAAAACGCCATTGGAAAACTCCTCAGTCTCGTGCACGATCTTTTTCATTTCTGAATTTAATTTTTTACGCAGGCTTCATCCCTATTCCAGAATTTTTGCGAAAAATATCAGCACTCGGAGTTGTAAAAGCCCATAAAACATGTTCACACTATAGCTATACTTCTGTTTGCAATATAAAGGGTGGAGATAGAGCCTCGACACTGACGAAACTTAAATACTTCCGGTGCACAATGTGCAGTCAGCCCCGTCGCCAACCTTGCTGATCGGATAATCTTGCGCACCACAGCATTATCTATTCACGTTTAGCCAGTCATGGCCAGCCCCAGCAGGGTTCTGAAAATGATAGCTGATAGAGAGGACTGTCCGTATTTCAGTGCTGTTAGTTACATGTGTTACCGTATTGTGTAGTTTTGAGGAAACCTTTACGAGTCTATTGTCTAAGCACACTATGCTAAAGGTACGCGGCTGATTTTACGTTCCGACGTATTCAGCTGATATGACACATCATAAGCGCTGAAATTACGCGACGGGAATTCGGTTCCGCAACGTTGTGTGAATTCAGTGGTGTCGTCATGTTGTCTAAAAAAATTAATCATTTTACAATAATAGTGATTGCAGACGCCAAATACCTACAAGAAAGAAATGAAATGAAATGAAATTGTTTATTCTGTAAATAGGATATAGGAATCATTTTTACACGTCATATTTAAAATATATTAAATTTTGCTAGATGAGTTCGGCGTTTCCTATCGGACTACTCTGAGAAGAAAGGCCGAAACAAACTCAGAGGTTACAGTCTCTTTTAAAGTCCAGACATAATCTTGGTCAAGCCATATGAGGACCATGTAGATTAATGTCTGAAATGGTCTTTTGAGAAAAGAACCACACAGATTTGAGTGGACCTGTCCAGTCAGTGCAAGCATTTGTCAGTAATCGTGGAGCTCAACTCAGAACATAAGGAGCTCAACTCGACGAACAATACCAAGGAAAGGACATTTGGGTAGGCCGCATAAACTACTCAAACTGCCAGACCATCATTAAAACTAACTGAGAAAGGAAAAAAAGGCGTAATGAAAAAAAAAAAAAAAATATCCACATAGTCCTCACATCCACAATAGGTAATTAAAATAATATTATACTTTACAAAGTAATTATGTCATTTTGTTTTAATGTTTAAATAAAACTGGTATATTTTAATGATTTTACAAAATAATGTCACGTTTTATGGTTTTATCACAAGGTTTAGCAGAGCGAGCAGCTCAATCCCAAGCTTTTTTATCTTCTAAATAATCTGAAAGCAAGAATTTTGAATTCTACAAGAAAGAATTTTGGGTGCACCCATTGAATTCTACAAGACGACAAGATGGCCAGTTTCAACGTTTGAACCGAACCGAAGTTCTGTCGCGTATCATGTGTATACAGGGTGGCAGGGACTTCGACGCGAAAACTGATGCTATGGATTCAGAACATGATTCTGAACACCACTGAGTTGAAACTTTTCATAGGTTATTAAAAAAAATCTGCTGTTTCATAGAAAAGTGCAATACCTACGCGGTTAAAATGTATGGAACAGCTGCTTTTTTTAAAAATAACAGACGATATTTTTTTACGCAGTGGGGTTCAGAATCATTTACTGAATCCATGGTAACAGTTTTCGCGTCGATGTCCCTGCCACCCTGTATAGAATACGTTGCCGCCGAACTTCCGCCCAACCGAAGTTTGGTTGTACGCCAGAACGTGACGTAATTTGGGCAAATGTGTTGCTAGTAATTGAAATAGCATTACAGGTGCAATCACGCCGAAGTACAATCGCGTATCTGTTAGCGCGATTGTGCTTGTGTGGCTTAGTGTGCTTAGGCACTTAGCTCGATAGATTTTTTTTTATTTGATTTGATAGTCCCTCTACAGTATCCGGCGTTTATTTATATAAACGCCGGATACTGCAGAGAGACTATCGAACTATCATCGAACATTGGAGAAAGAAACGATGGATGGACTGGGTGGAAGATGATATGGCTAGAAAAGGGGGTTACAACTGAGATGACGACTAATAGAGAAGTGTGGAAGAAAAAGGCATGTTGTGCCGACCACTAATAAATTGGGATAAGGGCGGGAGATTGATGATCACATCATTCTCCCGCCCTTATCCCAATTCATTCAATTGTTTCTATAGAAACAGACTGTCACACAGTGAGTGAAAGAGAAGACGACGATCTATAAAGCCGAACTTTTAAAGAAAGAAAGAAAAAGAAAGGAAAATTGTTTATTCTGCACAAACAAAACGCACATTCCAACAAAATGACAAAAAAATACACACATATACAAAGTGGCCAAAAGCCGCGTATTCATTTACTAAAAGTCTGTCATCATCATCCACAGCGCGACGTCACCAACTGCTGGGCACAGGCCTTTCTTTTCATGTGCCAATCCTCACACTCCTGTGTCAACCTCATCCGGGTTCTACCCGCGGTGGTAACAATGTCGTCCACCCATCTCGCCACCGGACGACCGACATCTCTCTCTCGTCCTTGGCCACAGCCTTACACCACCTCTCATCACTGCGCCTTTCCAGGTACCCTGCCCAAGTCCATTTGAGTTCCATAAGACGTTTTCCGATATCGACGACCTTCGTACGTCTATATGCCATGCATGGAACGCTCCATGGCTCTTTGTGCAAGTAGGTACTGGTACTGTACCAACTAATATGAGAGAAGAAAATAAAGTGTTTCATTATGTAACTGTTCGACGAGTTTGATTCAAAGCGTGATTTTACGAGCGTACATAATTGCATACTGCCACAGTAACGTATCTACATAAGTATATACTTGGTTAAATAAATTTAAACGTATGTAACACATATAAATCTATTTCTGGGCGTGGGCAATACTTGCTAAAGATCAATGTCAGTTAGAATTGAATTAATTAAGTTATTTTGTAGTTATTACCATGTAATTGTAAGTACATAATATGTATTTTGTTTTGGTTGATTTGTTTTGGATGTGAATGTTGGGTGTGGCACGAAAGTAGAATAAACGCTGTGGAAATGAATGATAGAATGAGGAATAATGTGATAAGGCAACGTTTCAAATTTAAAAAAGATGTAGTGACAAAAGTTGAAAAGAGTATTGCTTAGATTGTTTGGTCACGTTAAGATGAATGAAAAGCGATTAACAAAGGGGTTTTTACGAGGCAGATGTGTCTGGAAACGCCGAGATGACGCCCTAGAATGACACATCGTAATATTGGTGATGTTTTTTAGAAAGGTCAGGCGCGTAGTACGCGCAAACCGAAGCAAAAGGAGTATGTAAGAATCGTAGCAGACGCCGTTCTGATTTTTTAAATAAAATTCTATTCATTGACCTACATATTATAATAATCAGTAAGTACCCAAAATTATTTCGTATCTTTCAAAGATTCTGACGCCAAATACGAACAGTATTTGGCGTCAGAATCTTTGCAACTGAAATAAACAAACAAATATTTGATACAACTCTACAAGATAAACATTCAAATTCGGTTCCCACTGTGTCAGTACAGTACTAAGCTGTCACAAGTCAAACAATCTGTGCACTGTCAATATTTAATGCTAATAAGCTCGGCTTTTATCTGCACATGTGTGAACGACCTTAGGGTTGTCGCGACACAAAGTTTACTGTCATTTACCAAGCACCTTCCTAGAAGTTCACAAAATAAATGATGGTGGATAATTGGAAATGTGAACGACTAAGCAAAAGCATTCTCTGGTCTATCAGCAAATTTTAATGTCTCCCTCAGTATCTCTTACTGAATATGGACAGTCGTAGGTACTTAAACACAAACATAAACAAACTCGACTCGTGGAAAACACAAAGCCTATATGTTGGATACCACTTTAGAGAATATAACACTTATCACGAGCAATATAACACATCTCAAAGGATACCACTTATCACGCGTTACGGCTTTCTTTTCTTCTGTAACGTACCAGCCCGGTTCCTTAGCCGTTCAAAGCTTGCGCGCTCATGCATCTGAGAGAGGGCGATGTGTCAAAATGGCGGCGACGTTTTATTTAATGTGATGATTTTCGTGTGAAAACATAAATAAAGTGTGTTTTATTATTCATGGTATTAGTGAAGATAATCCTTTTACACTTCTTAATTTTTTTTATCTTTTGGGGTGATTATCACAGACAGCCTTTTTAGAGTTCTGTAGACAAATATCAAAAACGGAAATTTTGTAATTTCGTCAAGCCATTTTACTCGGAGATTTTTTGCTCTATTTCACTTTTCGTGACATTACGTTTATTTGCACTATCATCATATTAAGTTCCTTCCCTTAACACGTTTAGTGCCGGGAGCCCTCCTGGAGGGTTCACCTAGTCGCATATGTGATGCCGGGAGCCCTCACGGAGGGCTCATTTTAAATGTAGGGTTTTCTTAGCGAATACAGCATTATAAACCGTGAAAATAAAATCTGATGTTTATTTCAACAAGATTTATTAATTACTATATGCATTGGTTGTAAAATCCAAGCATTTGAATTTTTTGTAAGTTTTTGTTATATGGTTACAAATTTCACCAAAAAAATTAAAAGGTTTGAAACTACGTATAGCGACAAGACCCCCTGAAAACACAATTTTATTTTGTTTTATAGTGGTTTTTATTACGGGTTTAATCCTAATGCCGTTGACCGTCCGCAATGGTTAACTCTAGCGGAAACGTAATGCCGGCAACCTTCCCGGAGGGTTCGCTTCCAATATGTATGGCGGCATGGCGTATAAGTTCTATGAAAAGTGGGTGGAGTCGAAAGTGTTAACCCAATTCACTAGAGGTCGGCGCAACATGTTTTTTCTACATTTCTCTATTAATCGTCATCCCGGTTGTAAATCTTTTAATCTACAACTCTTTATGTAGTTACTCTCACGTGCCACCCCTGTGCTCACATGTCGTTTGACGACAACGCACTGCATCTCGGTCAAGGCCGCCAACTGATTTTTATACAACCTGTCAAGTGCGAGCTGTTCCTTAAGTGCTTGTAATGTTGCCAGCTTTTTATTTTTGCCCAGTTTTGACCTTGTGAGGCCTACCTTTGACATTACTTATAAGTAGTGAATACATGAATATTCATGTATTCGTTTTGAAATAAAATTGATCCCATTAAAATGCGACTAATTATGATTTGAACTTGAAGGATAAGCTAAAATAAGTTCTTCATATTTAATCAGTTCAGTAATTGTTTTTTTTAAATATTTATTTAATCATAGTATTTACATAATTAATATATACGCTTAAAAAACTTAAATTAATATTACACATATCAGACTCTACAGAAAGTTGCAATCTTGAATACCTGTAGGATTGTCAGTTTTTTTTGCAAAATGACAACAATACATCAATCGTCACCTCACACATGAGTGCAGCAACCACCGCACAAACACGGTCTCATGGACAGACACACTCACCAACACAAAATTCGACCACACCATCATCTCATCAAAACCAATTTCCAGGGGTAGGACTTTGGGCACGCCACAATTGTGGCGATAAGTCCCCTCTTTGAAGAGGGGCTAGAGAGGCGCCACGGCGTCCTCACCTTCCACCTGACGCAGGTCCTCACCGGACACGGTTGTTTCGGGAGGTTCCTGTTCCGCATAAGGCGGGAGGAAACGCCAGGATGGCAGCACTGTGTGGATCGCCCGGAGGACACGGTGGAGCATACGGTGGAGGTCTAACCGGCTTGGGCGGAGCACCGCCGTGTCCTCACGGAGGCGATCGGCGGCGGCGATCTCTCGCGTCCGGCCCTGGTTCAGGCCATGGTCCGGAGCGAGAGTGCATGGGAGGCGGTCACTTCCTTCTGCGAAGCAATAATGTTCGCGAAGGAGGAGGCGGAGCGCGCGAGGGAGAGGCAAGATTCGCGCCCACGCGCCCCTAGCCGCCGCAGGAGACGCCCCGGGCGTCGGGAGTCGCGAGCCGACTTCCGGCCACCGTAGGCGCGGGCTTGCGGACGGTGAGCAATGGGTAACTCGCCGTCCAATAAGGACCGGGCCCGGGTCGACGACGCGTTGTGTTCCACGCGCGCCTCAAAGAGGTTTCAACACCAACTGACGGGGTCCGAAAGGGCCAATGCCTGCCGGGGTTGCGAGTTTGTCCGAAAGGGATATCGCGGCCCCGGCACACAGGCAACGGAAGGAACACGGGTGGGTTTTAGTCAGTAAAAGTCTGACACACCCTCCCGCTCCGCCCAGACCTGGAGAAATTATTTGATAATTTCCCACCTTCAAAAAAAAAAAAGGGTTAGGTCTTGGCTTCGTCCCGTACTACCCCATAAATCCGGCACAAAGCCGAGATAAGCAAAAGTATATGAAAAATAAAAAAAATACATGTATATAACAAAAGAGGAGAACGAATCATCATCCGTCGCCGGCATTAAAAAATTCGTCCGCATCGCTGTCAACAGGAAAAGTGCCCAAAAGAGTTCAAAAGAAAATTGGTAAAATTCCTCGAAAAATCCTCACTCATTCAAAGTTACAATATTTACAGCTGTCAAACTACACAATTTCATAAATATGATGTCCTAGCTTAAAATCCAGCGTGCATTGGACTGGAACTGACTGGAACTAACTAGAACGTTCAAATTATATGAACACGTAACGATGCAAATGACTATAAAAACCCCGTCTTTTTGTGTATGAGCAGCTTAATTTGGTAATACCAGAAATATGCCGAGTAAAAATAATGTGATTGATGATCATTAGTGTTTTGACTAGTTTACACAGTTAGTTGCTATGTTTCCTTGACCAAGATTAATAATTAGTCATTTGCTATGGTGCAGTGCATAAGTTTTTAAGAGCATTCCAAATACAGTATGTTAACTAACGAAGGGCGTTCCCGTTAACCCGTAATAGTATAGCGTATTTTTTTTAAATAAAGAAACACGCTGTACACGCACTTGTCGCACTTATCTTTCCACGTTGAAAGACAAGTGCGCGTATACAGTGTATATATGTGTAATATTTTTTGTGAATATTTTACTATAAAAAAAAACTTTTTTTTAATGGTAATATTTTTTTTGCCTCTGTGGACGCTATTCTATTCCGAGTTAACGAAAACGCACTTCGTTGGTTAAAACCCTAACTAATATTATAAATGCGAAAGTGAGTTTGTTTGTTACGCTTTCACGCTAAAACGGCTGAACGGATTTGGATCAAATTTAGCACATAGGTACACCATGACCTAGAGAAGAATGTAGAATAGTTTTAATCCTGGATCGCAGATGAAGTCGCGGGCAACAGCTAGTACTGTATATTGCTGGAAAGGACATGGATAATGTCTGGCCTAGCACAGACAAAGAGATAATTATATTTAAAAATAACTGATAATATTTGAAATCGCACCACAGCTTTCGTTACTTGGGAAATCATGGGAGGAAATATTTCAATTTAAAAAAATATTATTTTGATTCAATTTCTCGGGGAGATATTAATGTTGCCAGTTTTGGAAATATGATGGTAATTGGGCTATGCTTATTGTAAGAATTGACATGATTTCAGTAGTATTTTTAGAATATCGAATATTAAAACTGTATTTAAAGCGAATTGAATAATAACTAGACAGTAGTGAACATGATATTTAACACTTGATTAATGTATCAATTATCATTTTAAATCAATAGATAAGTCCAGTCCTAAAAGTATGTAGTGGCAGCTCCTTCTTTATCTTTCATAGTCATTGTCACTACCCGTCATTGTCAAGCATTTGTCATATGTCATTTATGCTTTGCACAGACCTATAACTAACATAGCATATTAAAAGACTTTTTTTGGCTTTTGACATGGTTTGTTATGATGTCCTGTGGAAGAAGTTACGCGATCCCAATGTGCCTAAGGAGTTTGTTCCGTTCTTGGGTATTAGTACAATAGGCATATTAATTATGTAAAATGGCATGGGACTTTCTCTGACTGTACTTTAGCATGTGGGGTGAGACAGGGTGTACATTTTCTCCATTTCTTGTGTGTGTGAGGAGCAACAGCATCCTGAGTGTGAAAGCGGACAGGTATGACTGTTTGTTGTTTGAACTAACATAGTTTTAAGCACTATTTTTACTAAAGAAATGGATCATGTTGTCTGAAAATAAATAAGCAAATAAATTAATAAGTCATATTTTTGGAATCGTCTCCTAAAGCCCTTTATTTCGACGTACTAAAAACTTTCTTCACGACTTTACTTATTGGGTTCTTAAGTCTGCCGTGTTGATATTTGTGAAACGTCACATTTTCATAATTGGATTAGGAATTTCCTTCAAAATCCTTCGGATTGCGATTGAAAGTGAAATGCGTTTCACTGGGCAGTCAAACCTAACGACATGTAAATTATTAAAATGCATCCAGATGCTATGAAAGAATAAAGAATCTTACATACATAGGGCATATGTACCATACGAGTACAAATACATAACCCTTGTTGTCAGTCGGGTCTGTCTTTGACGATTTCTATTTATTTCTAACCCTGTGGTGCTGCGTGTGACAGCATCATGAATATTTTGTGGTGATTTGTTGTAATTTGCTCAAAAATATCATTGGCTGTGTTTCTGGTAATCTTTTTATATATCAGAGTGACTTCGCCTTTCTTGAACTATAAATCTTCGCATTACCGTAGCGCTATTGTAGCCCAGGTAAACTACCTGGGCTACAATAACAATACCTATGACTCACATCTCGGACCACTCAGGGCTATGAAACACTTTAAAGCTTCATAATACATTTTGTTTCATTTGTGTTCATTGCTGGGCCAAGCTTGTATGGGACCGTTATCCATCTCCTTTATTTTCATGATTTGTGTTCGTGTCATGATATTTTATCAAAAAAGGACTTTGATGCATTGTTGAGAGAAAGAAATTCGTTATGTTTATTTCTAAATAAATAAAATTTGACCAAGCACTGACAGATATGAAGTTCGAGAGGATCTCGATGTAACACAATTCGCGTAGAAAACCTAAAGGGATGTCCAGTGTGCACATGGGTCCTAAGATCAGCAATATATTCGTCAGTCCGTAGCTGGGGGCTTACTCTTTAAGTTCGTCATTGACGATACGGGCCCTTCCGCAAGTAGTTCGAAATTTTGGAGAGAACCCTACACCCGATGAATCAACTTTTTGGACGGACAAAAACACATCGGGAGTAGGACAACAGAGAAATCGTGGTGTCATTCATTCGGAGGTCGAGTCCCAAACTAATCTTTTGTCCGTAGATTATACCTAGGAATCGCTCGTAACTTCGGTTGATTCTACAGATCTTGTTTCCATATCTGATAATTATAAAAACTTTAACATTGGAAAAGAATCTCGCGATGACAAGTATTAGTTATAAAATAACCGACGGTAATATTTACGTTTGGTTTCGATTACCCATTTTATAATTATGTTATGTTATAATTACATAAGTTCCTAAGTCGTATTTGTTTGTCACAAGTCGTTAAAGTTTATAACATCCAATATTAATGTAGATGCGGATATTATTAGCATCACCCCACGTGTTTCCCGACTTTAGTTTACCATTGTAAATTATGTTGTGATGAACTACCGTAGCGTGTTAATATGGAGATTTTTATCTTCGTTTTGGGCATAATTTTGTTTACAAGTAATTAATCTATACTTAATACTTAAAGCGGTAAAAAATTAACGAGTTTATATGTAGGAGGTAATCTTCGGAACTTCGTTCACTAAGGGAAGCTACAGTCTTGCCGAGTGTCTTAAGATATATTTTATGTTAAAACATATTTAGATATACGAGTATTTTATGTTAATTATTTGGGCCCAGTAGGTGGCGACGTCAATCGCGGCATCAGTGGCGTGTTTTAGGTCTTCAGAAGAACAAGAAGTAGAAGCAGAAGCTTGTAATATACTACAGTCGCGAGTTTATGTGATAAAATAGTGAAGTGGACAAAGTGACGTACTCATCAACGTCAAGTGCATAGATAAATGGAGCAATGACCATCCGGACTAATTGAACCTTTCGCAAAACATTTGCAGTACATACAGAAGCTATTGATATCGAAGTGTTGATAAGCTGCAGTAAGAAAACTAACAATGGAAATATTGCAATAACGAGAAAAAATACTTGAAAAAGAAAAAACTTACTTGAATGGAGTGTCTCGTTGGTTTAGTGGTCTCAAGTGCTGCTACTGAGTATGAGGTCCTGGGTTCGGTGTCCGGGTCGGGCAAAGTGTTATTGGGTTTTTCCATGTGGAATTTGTCAGTAGCAGCCCGAAGTCTGGATTTGTGCCCGGTTGATGGCAATAGGCTCGCCCCCTATTACATGGGACTTAAACATAACTGGCGAAATGTGAATGTCCTATAGGTACACCTCTATCTAATGGAGTTAACTGTACAAGGTGTGACAGATGTAGGTAAATTAAAAAAGATCCGTCACGTGGTGGCAAATAAAATCTAAATATTAAAATAAAGAAGTATAAATTAAACATCGTTTAGAAATTAAACTTGAGTCTAAGAGTTACTTTCTCTTTAACCGCTGTTTACGTTACTAGTGAGTGTAGTGACTCACTGTGGAAGTTAAACATCGCCATAAATTAAGACTTGAATTAGTTCTGTCTGTAAATGGTTATTCATGTTTTCGTTTCTTCCGTTTTCCTGGTAGGGGAGTTATTTTCGTTTTTTTTTTAGTTATCCTGGTGCCCCACTGTTGAGCAAAGGCCTCCCTCAAATCCTTCCTGGCATCCTTTTCCACAGCCACTTTGATCCAATCCTTGCGGTAAGCGTCTAGGTCTTCCCGCCTCCTCTGCTCGTCCCGCAAATTTTACTGCTATCACGATAATATCAATGACCGATTGTAGTACTTTACCACACCTTTCATTGCGGATTCCAAGACAGTTGAATCATTTCTCCGGGACTCGTCGAGCTTTACTATCTCGACTTTTTTTAGTGTGTGTGATTCTGACTTACAGGAGTTGCAGTGAATGTGAATAGAGTAACGGGTTGGTTCCAATGTAGCACTACTTTATTCCAGTTAGAGTGCCAGTGTAATTAGAAGCATTTGGGATTTTGATTGGTCTCTGTGTGATACGCAATGAAACGAAACTTTGAAAGATAGTATAGACTACGAGGTGTTGCTGTTGAATGGGCAGAGTTCAGCGTGATTTTTTTCGTTATTGGTTGTTTTAGATCTTTCCAGCATTCCAGTTGTTTGACAGTCGTTACGGATAGTCGAAGTCGAAGCCCGAAAGTCTGACAACCAGTCTTACTAAGGCGTATCTTATTACCCAGTAACTGGGTGGTGGAGGCATTCGCTCCATGTAAAATACTGGTGTTCAGCTACATCCGGTTGGACTGGAAGCCGACCCCAACATAGTCGAAAATAGGCTGGTAGATGATGAATTCTTTCGAGCATTAACTACATAGTTCATAAGGAGCTTTGCTACTAACATTCGGCGCCATAAATACATTTCTAAAAAACTACCATGCAATACAAAACCTGTTTTGCTGGCAACATTACTTAGTAGCTTTTTATTACACACAAAAATCCTTGCAATGAGAAGGACAAATACCTTTCTGTCTTTCCTAGAACTATATGTGAACCTGTATGACTGACAGATAATTTCACAACTCCTGCTAAGAGTCAGACCGGTTCTAGTTAGACTTGTGAACTAAAATATTAGTAATCATCACATGGGTCAGTGGCTCTCAATCATCTCAACCTTCCAGTTTTTCGAGATTTTAGTTACAAGCTGACCGAACATTAACCTTTCAAATCAAATCAAATCAAATCAAATCATTTATTTGCAATGAATGTAGGTTACATTTAAATACAGGTGGAATAGGAAGGAGTGAGCCATGTACATTCTGCCTGGAAATAGGCACGCAAAAATTATAAAAATTGTTACAAATTAAGATGTCACAGTTAATTATTGCAATTATACATATACATTAAATAATATTGAAAAATGTCAAATTAAAATGTTACTTTAGAATAAAATTAAAAATTAATGTATTAATGTTCAAGATAATAATAATTATATTTATTTTACACGATGCTGATTAAAAAGTTTTGTCCATTAAAAAATCATTTATCGAATAATAACATTTTGCTGTTAAGAAGGCTGCTAATTTCTTTTTAAAAATTTTAATTGTATCGTTTTTCATTACATCTGGCAATTTATTGTATATTGTAGGACCCATACAAATAACACTTTTCTTCATTAAAGCTGTGTTACAGGACTCGATTTGTAATAAATTTTTGTATTGATTTCTGACAGGTCGTTTTCTAGTTTCTGTCATCGTCGGAAAAAGGTTTTTATTGGTCTTTACAAACATGGCCATTTCCAGAATATACAATGACGGAAATGTGAGCACTTTTAGGGACTTAAACTTTGGTTCGCAATAATCTTAATAATCTTTGCCATAATCGTAGCTCATAATGAGGCACACACTCAGGAAGATAAACTTTCGCACTACTAAATCGAACCACCGTGTAGTTCCATGTGAGGTAAAAGGCCAAAAAAATTAAATAATGATGAGTTAAAGAATAAGTTTTATGCAGTTTTGAAGCCGAAAGCCAGACATATTGGCCATCATTTTGAGGTGTTGTTCCGAATTGAATACATGACCATTTAAAAAGTTATAGACGTCTATACAAAAGTGCAAGGGTGGCTCGAAATAGGAGTCCGGGAGTATATATTTACTGTTTTCTGTTCGTATAGATAATTCAATTATTTTTTTCGCTGAGCCTCTAACATCTAACTTCTTCTCTTTTCTGATCTCTGTCTGAATCAGCTTAACCTTTTCTTTCGAAGAGATCTTTAATGAATACGCTTATTGGCATCCAGCATAATTCTCTTCTCTTCTAACTTATTAGAGTCATCAACACGACGAATAAGAAAATCTTCTTGGTTTCCATATTCGGCATTTGAAAGCAGTAAGGTATTGGTACCATTCCTGCGTGACACTTAGATAAGTCCCTTTCTGTAAAAAACCGTCTTTGTTTACTTGCACCTGTGCAGCTTCTGCAAAACTTTGACCACCTTTGTCAGTAGATAAGGTACCAGCATGTAGTGTTGTATGAGATTAAGTGCCACGTATTACGTAACTAGTGTAGTGCCCTCATAACCGCACGTGTGTGCCGCGCTTAATGTATTTAGACCACATTAAAATAGGGCTGTACTTGTCGGATAAGTCAGAAGTGGTCGATAACACTTCTATAGAGGTACATAAGCCTTCGATACCTATTACCTTCTTGAAAACGTGGGAGTACAAAGCGTCGCTAGCACCTTTGATATTCGTAGACGCCTACAGTTTTTTTTCCAGAATGAATTAGTACCTAGTAGATAACATAATATAATATTACGCTTGTAATAGCCGAAGGGTCAGGCAATAGTGCTGTACCTATAGTACACCCACATTCCGCCAGTTATGTTTAAGTCCCATGTAATAGGGGGCGAGACTATTGATAGAAGTAGATCTTTAATAGAAAATTTTATATTTGAGCGAGGAATGCAATTCTGCTGCTGTATTAACAGCTCCTCTACCAGTTCAATCATCAATCACATTTGCTCAACAGCTTTCTTTCCCGTGACGCCTATATTGTTTGGGAGTTGTCACAACGATTATCCTGCGGAGTAATTGTGTAACACTCATAAAATGGCGATCGATCGCAATGCCTTTCATTTTGACATCCATTGCTACATAGGTTTGATAATTCGCCTGCTCAACAACGTGAATGACGCAATGAATATGGCTGTCAAAATGAAAGGCATTGTGATCGATAGTCAATTTATGTGTCTTACGCTATTACCCCGCTGCTCTTATCATAATTTGACAGAGGTTGCAGCTTCTTAAATTTCCATGCAATCCACACAACTTTATTTCGATGAAATAATGATTTATATATAGATTATTTTCATATCAGCACATCCCTAGAAACCAGTTCGCTAGACATTAGCATACAATAGTGTGTTCACAGCGTTATTTATTTAGTTCTGTCTCGAATTAGTCACAACCTCATCTACTAACACTAATTAGTTTATAGTAATTACCGCTTGTGTTAGTTTTTTGGGGAATTCGTATTCGACATCTACTATATACTACGCTATTCTAACATTATCTTTTAATTGTCTTGGTACGGGCGATAGTTATATTAATTTAAGTTTATATTTTGATTTCATTTTGTTTTTTTCTAGGTTTAAGGTGCTTCTGTGTTTATGTCCGTCTACTTATAATTAAGACGTCTACATGTAATTCTGTAAAAAAAACATTATGTCAGAAATTAAGTTACTTATACCTAATGTATGTTAAACTTTGATTAGCATTATTCTTGAAGTTCTAACACATCACTGGTTAAGGTGAAGATTTTCTAACCTTAAGTCATCATCATCATTACAGCCGAAAGACGTCCACTGCTGGACATAGGTCTCCCCAAGCATCGCCACTTCAACTGGTTCTGGCTTCTCGCATCAAGCGGATTCCTGCGGCCTTTACCAGGTCTTCAGTCCACCTTGTAGGGAAGGACTTCCTTCCAATACGCTATGTCTTCCGGTACACAGTCGTCACTCCAGAACCTTTCGGCCCCTTCGGCTATCTGTTCTGCAAGTAATGTGCCCTGCCCACTGCCACTTAAGTTTGGCAATTCTTCGGGCTATGTCGGTTATCTTGGTTATCCTACGGATCCCTTCATTTCTGATTCGATCACATACTGAAACTCCAAGCATAGCCCTGGGAACCTTAAGAACGGAACTGAATTTCCCAATAGTACGGTAGCAAGTTCCTTCACGATGAGGAGTGGCTACTGTCCTGAAATGAGAAATTAGTAGGATTATAATAATATAACTTATATCTTTATAACAAACCTTATTTTGGTACCAATTCTATTTTGATGTATGATGTGCTGACCATAACAAGGTGAGCCATAAAACAAACAAAGCCTTTAGTAAGATCACGGCCTGCTCTTGAACAAAAGCTCGTGTCATCTGAACGTGAGCGTCCCTTTTGAATTAAGGTGCATCTGTCACGCATGTTGTGCGCAAGATCATCGCTATGTATTGTTAGATAAAGTGCTTATACCTATATAGATAAGGCTGTATTATAAAGCGGCTTATGCGAAGGGTCTTCGTGGCGCCTACGAGGGGTCTACGAGGGATCTACGAGGGTTCTACGAGGGGTATACGAGGGGACTACGCGAGGTCTACGTGGGGACTACGAATTCTAAGAGTGGTCTACGAGGAGTCTGTGAGGTGTCTACGAGCGGGGTATGAGGAGCCTACGAGTGTTCAACGAGGGCTCTACGAGGAGTCAACGATGGTGAAGTACCATGGTTCTAAAATGATTCTACGAGGGTTCCAAGATGGGTCTACGTCGAGTCTATGAGGAGTCTCAGCAGCGACTACACTGTACGCTGTACGAGTGGTCTAAGAGGGATCTTCGAGGGGCTTACGAGTGGGGTACGAGACGTCAACGCAGCGACCACACTGTTTGTGTTCATACACAGGTAAAGTCCGAATCACTGACAAACGCCCAATGCAAAATAATTGTCAACTACTTAAATCGAAAAACCTTCAATCTATCTATTATGTAACATTGCAAACACATACATTAGCATCAATGTCATAGGTCCTACGTAGATTGAGCCTTAAGCTTTATAAAAAACACGACGCAAGTCACGGCCAAGCACTAGTCTTTGAAACCAGTCGTGCACTGTGCGTACATTCATATTGACATGCGGTCACAATTTACCTGTATGTATGTGTGTGTGTCAGACATGTTGTGCAATAAAGGAGTGGGTTCGTTTCATGCGTGATGAGAGCATTTTGAGTTTGTTTGACTGATTTGTTTGGTAATGGACTTTTGATTTATTTTAGTTTGTCCTGCTACAAAGCTTGGGCTTGAATATGTTGCTATGAAATCCTATCAAGTCGTTAAACAGTATTTATAATGTCATGCTAGACTGTCGTTTATTAGCCACGTCTGTCCTCTATCCTTCCCAGTTGTCATTAAAAAATTATGTGAATCGTTACCAATAGTCAGAAGCCCGAAAGTCTGACAATCAGTCTTACCAAAGACTATCGTGTGACCTAGTAGTAGAGCAGTCGCTCCATGTAAGTGCTGGTATTCAGCTGCATCCGCTTAGACTGGAAGCCAACCCCAACAAAGTTGGGGATGGTAGATGCTTATTATAGGTAGATATCGTGAGAAACAGCAAATATTCAGCACCTGTTACGAGGTATAATTAAACCAAAATACTGACCATAGATCAACTTTCTACTACTTGTACCCTTTGATGCCCTTCGATTACGGGCGCTTCATGGGCCAAGTTCTTCTAGATTAATATAACTGTTATATGTAAGTGCGAATACATTACTAAATCGAAACAGATCTATCAAACCCACTTAACCACAGCGTAACTATAGCTCCCAAAACAAACACGACATATCTCACATCGTGACTAACACTAATAATATCTCTCAATCTTAATGAGTGTTACGACACGAATACCCGTGTCTCGGGATAACATCGCAAAGTAACTGAAACTGAGGGCTGAGCCTTGTTGTACTGCGATTGTATCGACTGATAAGTACTGATTGTAAACTTGCTCTTAATTCGGTGATCGGAGATATTGTTAAGGGTGGGCTTCATTAAGCAATTTTTTCAAGAAGTGATTTCTATGCTTTCAATCTTTTAGAAGTAGCTACGTAGATATAATACGGAAGGAGTGAAGATTTGAATTTTTCTGCGTCAATAATTACGTGGGAAAGGTTTCACAGAAAGTTGCATCATTTCGTTACATTACAAGCGCGTCGTAGCACCGCTCGCTTCGCTTGCTCGGCTAGCGCGGTTGATCACAGTTCCAACTTAACCTAACCTGATCGGATGATCGGCGTTCCCTAGTTTAGTTACTGCGACCAACTGAGAGAAAACGCAAGAATGTTAAAAAAAGACTCAAATATTTGAAAAAATGTGCATCATTAGAAGCGCATTTTTTTTTAAATTTATACAACACCATTCTGTACTACTTCTTGTCAAAGTTTGTTTTTTTGTGAATAAAACTTTTTATTATTTAAAATAATTATTTAATTTATTATTTATTTATTTAAAAAGTAATTAAGTATTTTTTTTGAAGGTCAATAAGTTTTTAGAGGATCAGTTAAATACTTCCCTAATTAAAATAGATATTACTGCCTGGTTTTTCCTTTATGAGTACCTAAACGTTTATTATATTTTTACATTTACATAAAGTGTGTGACAGTGCCTTAACTGATTATCATGTTTTGCTAACAAAATTATTGTTATACCAACGTCGTAATTATGAATGATCATAATAAGACTCGAAAATATGCACTACTGTTTATACAGTTGATTCAATGAAAATCCAACCTTAACACGAATGGAATAAAATCTAAAACTTACGTGGGAGTCTCGGGAAATGGAGTACCATATATTTTGCGGGGTAATTATGGGATATTAGATCTTATGTGTTAAAAATATGGTGTATGTAATGTGTATAATGTTGAAGTGTAATTGTGAAAGGTGTGCTATGTCGCTATTGTCACTAGAGTGACATTGGGGAAGGTCGGTTTAATGCGGGATGTAGAGTCGGCAGAAAAACCAACACTATTAAAATATCAATACTGTTTTTGATGCAAAATAATATAACCCCTCTTTTTTAAATTCAGCCATCATTTATTGAGGCATTAGAACTTTAGAAGCGTCCAGACGACTTGGTTTTCAAATACAGGTAGATGTACCAATTTCGTGAGCAGTTTTTGGAAAAATTTAGGCACACCTCTTTCAAAAGTGACAGGAGATAAGATTTTAGAGGTATGAGGAACAGGGTGTAAAGTTCTCTCCTTTGACCAGACGGGTGTTGTGTGTGGCGGGCAACTGCCCAATGGTTGAAGTCTTGGTTGTGCTTGTATACAATGTCACCCATGGCCATGTGCCCGCCCGTATTTTTCTGAATAATCATAACAAATTATCTTTAAAAGGGGGGGTGGTCCATCTTTAATATTTTTCATGTTATTTTTTTTTTTTTGTAGCGTTTGCCGTATCTCCGTGACATGTGACACAAATCCTGCATCGCTCAATAATATGTTATTGAGCGATGCAGGATTTGTGTCACGTCAGGATGTTGTCTTTGATGCGTAGTTCGCATGTGGCGATGTAGATGCCCCCACAGGATTATCATGTGGTAACAGTGCAACATCCTCTGCAGCAATATCACCTACCTAAGCTAAAGGTGTACCCAGCCGACCGTTGTGGCGGAGCTTAGGAGAGGCCTATATCAAGCAGTGGACTTCCTTCAGCTGTGATGACGAAGTCAACGCAAAACTCTATTCCGTATTTTAGATCACCCACATATATTACCGGTAGTATTGTCCACGCCGCCTTTGCAAAACATTAATGAAACATTTACTCTATAGGCCTACTTCTCTTGCTGTCAGTACCGGTTATCTTTCACCGGTAGTAAGCAGAGGTCGCGTCGTGCGCCCGCGCACTTACTGTGTCAATGACGCCCTTATCTGTCCCAAGCGAAGTTCGATACTTTACCAACTTGATACCTACAGTTAGATTGACATAAAAAATGCAAGTAAGCAGGAATTGTACAGAAGGAGATGGCGCGATCAAAAGGGCTTCTACCTTAAGGATTAGGCTCAGATTGCAAAAGATAGAGGAAAATGAGAAGAAGGAAGGCCTTTGCCCGGCAGTGGGATCCAATAAGCCCACAATAATAAAATAGGATATTTTTGCGGGAATTAGCTGGATGTGGGAAGTACAGGACCGTTCGTTGTGGCGATGCTTGGGGAAGGCCTATGTCCAGCAGTGGCCGGCTGAATGATAGGTTTTTGGGGGAGGTATATTGGGGCCTGTGGTAGTTCGTTTTATACATAGGTATCCGGTTCTATAGCAGTTGATGTAAGTTACGGAAGGACAGCTGTTCTCCAAAATAACTTGAGTATACATTCTGGCTAGCTAAAAAAAATACGCGTAGATGAAGGTACAGTTTTTAAATCAGCATCATGCTGAGATAGGAGCGTTTTGGTCTGGTACAGGAGTTTCTGCTTTTATTTTATTTATGTTTCGTTAAGTAGTTGTTTTATGATAAGTTTAATTTGTGATCTCCTGTGCGAGTCCCAATAAATACATTTTCTTTCTAGTTCGGTTTGCCAGAAGTCCTGCCGAACTATTATGTAAAAATATCACTGTAAAAACTTAGGTTCTGTCAGCTTGCGGACCGGCTGTAGTCCTTTGGAATTAGGGCTTTTTCTCTTCTTCCAAAAAAAAACACTACATATACAAACTGAAAAATAACTTTAGTTTCGGAAGTAGCTGGCAAAAAACGAAAATTCTAAACCAAAGACATCGACTTCCGAAATTATTACAAACTTATTTTTAACTTTGTAGTGTTTTTTTGGGATGTCGGTTGTTTTTTCACTTTTTTGTTGTGGTACCTACCCCACATAAGTTCGAATACCACTACCAACTATGTAAATAACAGTGACAGGAACTTATCATCATATCATCCACATAAACTAAGTGGGAAAAATACGTATTACGAGTATTGCAGCTAACTCAAAAACTATCCAAGCAAAGTTAATAAAATTTATATGGAACCACCTCGAGATAATACCCTTTCAAAGAAAAAAATAATTTTCAAAACCGGTCCACAATTGACAGAGAAATCGGTGGACATCCATAAAAAATTACTATTACCTTTTTGGAAGTCAGTTGAAAATGAAAGGATTTCGAGTTTCTATTCCCTTCAAACTTCACTTATTATAATAAAAGTAAATCGTGTAACGATCACAGATTATGCTGGATTTATAATTATTATTGATCTCAGATAGTGACGTTATTATATTATTGTATTATCTTATTATTATATTATATTATGAGACGGCTAATTATCTTGTTTTGTTTTGGTGGAGCGGCCGTGAATGTGTTTATCTTTCGGTCAAGGTTTGTTCCTTTCCTTCCGGCCTACAAGTGATCTGTGCGCAAATGTTGATAAGCTTGAGCTGATTTATATTAATGTATGGTCACATTGGTTACTTGTCTATTTCCATTTGTTATCTCAATAATCTATAAAAAGCAAACTTTTAAATCTCCAAACAAAATCCTGTATCCTTCTTCGAGTTTTCAGCAGTCAGTGAAGAGAAGAGAGAAATGCCTCTCTTATATGGTTCTCAAGAATCTATCCCCTTTTCGAACAGGTTTGTTCGAGAGTATGGATGTCCAAGAAGATGGGTAATAGCTTTACTTCAGCTAATAATGGTCACACTGCGATCACCAATCCGAATGCCAAACTTGGTGATTATGTTGGCAATTTCATTGTAGTGACTAATGAATTAATGACCCATTCAACACCCAGTGCTAGTGCTGTGCTCCTGATTAACACGTTTCCCACTTGCTGAGGTGTCCTAAGTGTCCGTTTCACTCCACCACCAGCAACCACCAGCGCCACCAACCACTACCACCATCACAAGCCACCAGCGGTGGGGCTCTAACTCGCGTAGTATCGCAGCATTATGCTGAGCGATGGCCGTTTTGTGTCTCGTGGATGTGACGCATATTTTCCCCCAAATTGTTATTTTCGTGTTTTTTTCTTTCGTTGCGTCATATTTACCGTAAATAAACGTCTTTACTTCTTTTCTTTTTTTTCTTTTACTTACACCTTTGAAGACCTAAACAATTTCATTGGTGCCCCAATAAATGTGGCCACATAGGGGGTTCACACAATATAAAAACAACGAAGAAGACTACCTCCAACACAAAAAGAAGAATAATAAGACCTTTCATGATAAAAGCACTAAAAATAAATCCACTAAAAGAGAGAAAAATCAATAAACGGTAACGACATGGTGCCACATATAATAAGCAATTAACACCTACAATAAAACCTCTACAGCCCACAGTTAACATCGTTAAAGCCATCAATACTATAAATAACACCGTTTTATCCTCACCAGAG
Organism: Agrochola lota; assembly: GCA_947364205.1. Lineage (NCBI taxonomy): Eukaryota > Metazoa > Arthropoda > Insecta > Lepidoptera > Noctuidae > Agrochola > Agrochola lota. The sequence continues at coordinate 18,107,163 of OX376240.1, forward strand.
ATAATTCTAGACTTACTTCCTCTAGACTTTCGCAATGTTGTTGTTATCTGCACTTCCTGCGCGCGCAGGGTCGCGTATTATTAGCAACAGATGCTGGTGTTTGTTTTATTAAGTGTTTCTATGTACGGTGTGCTATCAAGGGCATTAGTATAGAAAGAATATATAGAAACGAGAAAAGTATGATAATAAAACAAAATATGATAAATATTATTTAATTCTGTAAATTGGTTTTGGACATCTTTGTAAGTCCAGACATAACTTTGGTCATCATTATGATCGAATGAGGACCATACAGATTGGTGTCTGAGGCGGTCTTTTGAGTAAAGAACCATATAGATTTGAGTGGACCTGTTCAGTCACTCGAAGCTCAGGACGATTGGTAGGATTCGAAATAGCATAAATTTTGACAGCCGCTGGTTAAAAACTTTAAATAAGTAGATATAATAGTTTCCATTTCTAAAATAAAGGAATTTGTCGACGAAACTTGTAAGTTTCACGAAAGCCAAATGCCCAGTAATAAACCGCGACAAGACTAGTATTCCAAATCGGCACCACATTTGCATGTGGTCGTTACCCAAGTTTTCTATTGTCTTTCTAAATATACCATTGTAAGGACCATATCTGAGTGATGTCAGTTGTTGGTTGACAGTTCTTCAGAATGGCTGTTAAAACTGCCGTTCCTACTACAGTCTAAAGTCTGTACTGCTATTATTTGTTATTTCCATGTCAGCTGGGGCCTCTACATGAGAATGAGCGAATAAAAAGATTTCTTGATGTTCACCGGACATATCATCGCTCCTGAAGCTTTCATCACCATCATTTCACCCGAAAGACATCTAATGTCGGACAAAGGCTTCCCCTAAGCATCGCCTCAGCTTTTCAATTCAAACGTATTTTGATTGATCTTTTATAATTGTTACATCTATGCACTCTTAGCTCTTCATTCTTCAATTAATACTACTTAGTAGTTTGTGTTACTTTATAAGAATATTGATGTAAATAATTGCCGAGTCGTATGCAACTGCAGTCATCCCTACAGACCTTGTTTGTAATGTTATGTTTGCTTCCGTGTTGCATTTCCTGCTTCTAACACGCTTCTTGTTCACCGGGTTACGTGGAATAAGGTCTTAAGTCCTTTAAAGGGCAATTCTAGAGTTAAGACCCTTGAGTGGAGTGGTGGAGTCATCAAGTTCCTTTAAATCCTTTGTTCTATGTTAGGTAGGGTGAATAGATCAATCTAAAATTATCTCCTGCATGATTATTTTAGATTGATCTATTACTGCATAGATCTACCAATAAATCGTTATGATTACTTTTTATTTAGGTGCGTTAGCTACGTGCTCTTGAGGAAATCTTTACCTTACCATCTGACGAAGGTTATATCGAGTGTAATTCTAAAATATACATCATCCTCTAATCCCTATGGTTCACATCTAGGACCAATTATTTTAAATGACACCTGACACTCTTTTTTTTAACCGATTTCAAATGAATGAATGTTCGTATGATTGTTTTTTTTAATATTTTCGCCGATATGTGGACCAATTTTGAAAATTATTTTTTCATTTTATAGAGGAAGCTTGCGCAGTGGCCGCATATTATAGTTTTATTTACTGTGCTTGGGTAGTTTTTGAATTAGCTTCGATATCACATATTAAATACACTTTGTGTATATTGATGATGTTGTAACATTTCCTTTCACTGATGTTTACATAGCAAGCAGTGGCAAAGAACTAAAATACAGATCCAAAGACACCGACTTCTGAAATTAAAGTAATTTTTCACTTTGGATAGTTTTTTTTTGGAACTCGGTTGTTTTTTTATGTGCTTGTTTTTATATGGAGAATGATATTTCAAATTTAAGGAAGTATGCATTGCATTCTAAGTCTCCAACATTTTAATCTCTGAAAGGCGATACTTTTCTACTGAAGGTATAACAATATACCAATGTCCATGCAAAAGAAGTTAAATTAATAACAGTGAGAATACGGAACCGCAACTAAACACTCGATATATTTATAGCATTGCGGCAGGTCAGGACACGCGGGGTATTATAGCGCATCTATTAATAGTAGCGTGTCGTGCGTACGCGCATCGCAGAGCTGTTATTGTATTGGGCGACTATTTTTGGAATAGGTGACAATGGACGGGCTAAATATGGGCACAATGGGGGAGAAAGTTTTCGTTATTTTGTAACTGAAACCTGAAAGGTGTTATTGAAACAGTGCCTAAGGTAACTTCTGTAGTGGATCTATGGGGAATTAATGGTCCAGTTGTAAGTGGAGGGTCTTTAACCTATAATCTATGGAATAGAAAAGTCCATAAAAGGTACCGACTTAAACGGTTAGTGGGTCCTTTTGAAATTTTTTGGAGAAATGAAATGACAATCTTGAAAACATTTTATAAATATTCTCATCAGAAAGCGCATGGCAGTAATAATACATCATTGACATTCGTTCAAGACTTTTGTGTTTTTCGCCATCTTTTTTTGACACATCTTATCTAACCTAACCTGGTCAGAAGACTTCCCGAAACAACCCTTAATCGGTGCTAGCATTTTGCTGGCCGCTATCACGACAAGCTTGCTCTATCCTAACTAATTAGAGGTGGTCACATTCACATCAGGCTAAGCTGACTTAACGATGGGATTCCCTGACTCAACACCTTCACCTTCATGTGGTGTCCAAGCGGACCAAAGTGCCAAGAATATTTTATTTATTTATTACTTTAAGCACACTAATGTACAGAGGTGGACTTAATGCCACAGGCATCTTCTACCAGTCATCCTTTGGGTGATGCAGAGACAAACTGTGGTAGGTGGTAGGTGCAATAGCGAGAATTGAGGAAAAAATATTTATTTAAATATAAAGATATACATATACCTATTATAAACTATAAATATAATAAAAACACCTAATTATATATAAATATAAGCACAAATAAATACACATAAATATACTAAAACGAATAAGACAAACAATGGGAAAACATTACCATTGTGATGATACTTTGATGATAGCTTATTGCGAACTTTAACTAATCGATATTTTCGATTTTTCATGTTTTTTTTTTTTTTTTTTGTAGGTTTTGCCATATATCCGATGTTATTCGCTCGATTTGGATTCTGTTTAATGTTTCTAAAAGCTTATGAGTTATTTTATCGTATTAACTAACTTTTTTTACTAAAATGTGTCGACTATGAAAAAAAAAACGGAGGTGAAGTAATTTTTTTTTTTAAAAAGTTAGTTAATACGATAAAATAACTCATAACCAAATCGAGCCAATAACATCGGAGATATTTATTTAAAAAACACAAGTGTTAGTCCATAAAATCATAGCGGGATAATGTATTTTTTTTTAATTACCAAGAAAAAAGGAAACAAAAAAAAAGATAGACCCTCCCTTTTTAAATTAATTTGTCTTGAATATTCAGAAAAATACGGGCGGGCACATGCCCATGGGCAACATAGTATAAGATGAACTCACTTCGGGTACCAACATGATTGTCACAATAAATCTACCACAATAATATTTTTTCCTCGATTCCCACATGAATAAATCAGAGGTCATAGTGTTTACAGTGAAATGAGTTACACATGACATAAAGCGGTTCACTCTTATGCGGAGGTCACACGACCGCAATGTATGTCAATCGATTTCGAGAAAAAATGAACTGGTTTTTCCGCAACTAAGATAGGTTAAAATTTGTTATATTGTGATCATTTTAATTATTGTAATAGGTGATATTAATTGCATTAAAAAAATATATATATTGTGGTCATTTTAATTAAGGTGATATTAATTGCAATAAAAAAAATATTATATTGTGATCATTTTAATTATTGTAATAGGTGATAATAATTGCATTAAAAAAATTGTTATATTGTGATCATTTTAATTATTGTAATAGGTGATATTAATTGCATTAAAACATTTGTTATATTGTGATCATTTTAATTATTGTAATAGGAGATATTAATTGCATTAATTTGTCCAGACTACATAACAACATGACGCCTGTACGCCGAAGAGTTAGGTAGAGGTGTACCTGTAGTACAGTTACATTTCGACGGTTAAGTTTAGTGGGTTCCCTCCTGGAGGGTTCACCTAGCTGCATATGGGTTGCCGAGAGCCCTCGCGGAGGGCTCATTTTAAATGTAGGTTTTTCTTAGCAAATACAGTATTATAAACCGTGTAATTAGAATCTGATGTATATTTAACAAGATAAGTATATTCATTGGTGTTAAAATCCAAAAAAAAATTTTGTTTTCTGTTGCAAATGTTCGCAAAAAATTTAAAACAGATAAAGAGAGATAAAGATAAAGAGATCATTTATTTGTTCAAAACATGAGTATACACACACATGGTATGCAAGATGTTACAATTAAATTATTTTACAGTCATGTTTTGCCTTAACGGCGTACAAATAACTGTAATTATCTATAGTGTTCATTTTTTTTTTATATGTATATTTTTTTTTTTTCGCTGCTTATACGTTTATATTTAGTATGTATGTATTTATGTATCTATTATTTAGGATATGTATTTATCTATGTATCTATTCTAGTATATTGTATACTTATAATTGGCACCAATGACAGCCCCATTTTATGTCCAGGTAAATCACTGTCCATTCTAAGGTTGCCTGGAAGAGATCGCGGAAAGCGATAAGGCCGCCCATTGTATATTTTGTAGTGTTTGATTAAGTATTTTTTTGTTATGTATTTTTGTGGTGTACAATAAAGTATATATAAATATAAATAAATAAATAAATAAATAGGTATAAGTAGGTAGGTTATTAAATTGAACGTAATAATTATAAATTTATCCATTAATCTAATAATTAACAATTGCAAGTTAGAATTTATAAATTAAAATGTAATATAGAATAGTCAATAGTTAACAACACATCATATATAATAAAAAATTGTCAATTGAATGTCAAAGTAATTAGGAATATACAATTACAAAAATTAGATTAATTTATCCTTCATAAATTCGTCAGTGCTGTAGTATGCTTCCTTTAAAAGAAGGTTTTTTAATCTACTTCTTAATTTGTCCGTTGTGTATTCCCTCCAATATTTTGGCAACGTATTATATAGAATTGGCGCCATACAGAATATACTTTTCCGCAGTAGAGCTGTCCTGGATCTAGGAATGCAGAGTTTACTATTATCGCGTCTATTTCGAATAACTTTATCTGATAATAGGGGGAATAGATTTGGGTTCGATTTGACAAACATTATAGTCTCTAAGATGTACATGGATGGAAGGGTTAAAATTTTATATTTTTCGAAAAATGGTTTGCAGGTCTCAGTAACATGAAGTCCAAACATAGTTCTAAAGCACCTCTTTTGGGTTTTAAAAATTACATTCTTATTTGTTGAATTGCCCCAAAAGATTATTCCGTATCTCAAGTTAGAGAACACTAAGCCATGATAAGCAGTTAGCAGCGCCTCAACATTTAACATAGGGGCTAATTTGTACAGTGCATATGTGGATTTACTATTTTTTTTTGCTTAAGGCGTCCGTATGTGCTTTCCAGTCTAATTTACTGTCTATAGTTACTCCAAGAAATTTGGTTGTGTCAACTTTTTCTATGTCATTATCACAATAGTGTACATTAACATTTGGAATGGTTGATCTTTGGGTAAAAGGTTCGAAACTACTTATAGCGGCAAGACCCCCTGAAAAAACAATTTTACTTCGTTTTACAGCGTTTTGTATCACGCTTTTAAACCTAATGCCGTTGACCGTCCGGGATGGTTAACTTTAGCGCAAACGTAATGCCGGCAACCCTCCCGGTCGGTTCACTTCCAATATGCATGGCGGCATGGCGTATGAGCTCTATGAAAAGTGGGTGGAGTCGAAAGTGTTAAGTCCCATGTAATAGGGGCGAGCCTATTGCCATCAATCGGGCACAAATCCAGACTCCGAGCTGACAAATTCCAGATGATAAACCTCAATAACACTTTATCAGACCTGGTAATCGAACCGAGGACCTCATGCTTCGCAACCACCAGACGAACGACGCAGTTGAGAGACTATACTAAGTATATAAACCAGTGAAATAAACACATGGCCACAAGGGATTACCGCGTGCATCTATAGATCTACGAGTATTTACCTCAATATTCACAAAAAACTGGTTTCTTTTTTGGTTTGGATAGTCGAGTATGACGTAACGCAATGAAAATATACGACGCAAAAAATACAGTGGACAGAGCCTGGTTTAAAGAAAAATTTTAACCGAATAGAATAGAAGAAAATAGTTTGATATTCCCAATAAAAATACGTACTTTACTCAAAAACTATCCAAGCAAAGTTAATAAAATTTATATGGGACCAATCCGGGAGCTTACAAAAAAGGAATTTTCAAAATCGGTCCACAATTGACGGAGAAATCAACGGGCATACATAAAAAAACAAAACATACATACGCGTCGAACATATAACCTCCTCCTTTTTGGAAGTCGGTTAAAAATAAATTTTGGCGTCGAACATCTCTGTATTTTTAGCGATAACAACATTTTTTTTTAGAGTACAATATAATAAACATTATTTTATAACTTTAACCAGACAATTATTTAATTTAATGTGTATATTCTGAATAATCTAAATAAAACCCGTAAAATAAATGCCCATTCGCAGCTTATTCACATCGTCAACCCAAATATTTATTCAATTTTCAACTAAGGTTGAAAATTGAATAAATATTTGGGATATTTGGGTTTTTTATTTTTTTTGTTAAGACTCTGTAATTGTGAAAATATATATTGCGGTCATACTTTAGTCGTCGGGCTACAGTATAGCGCGCAGACGAAGTTGTGTGAGTGCAGCTGTAGCGTTTCAAATCGTAGTCAGTCCGCGCCTTAATTGTACCTAGTCCGGATATTTTTTTGAAAATAGCACAACGTTTGTATTCCCTGAGCAAAAAGGCAGTGGTGTTCAGTGATCCCGCATTTCGGAGGTTATGTTTATAACATCACTAGTTGCGCCCCGCGGTTTCACCCGCATAAGTCTCGATCCCGTGGGAAAGCGGAGCGGGGAAACGGAGCGGAGAAGTGGAGCGGGGAACCGGAGCGGGGAATTATTACTCGTCGCGTGAACTCGGTCTAGCTCCGCACAGTCCGCAACACAGCTCCGCTACCTCGCTCCGCACAGTCCGTAACTCCGCTCCGCTACCTCGCTCCGCATCAATGGACAGACACTGTCCGCAACTCCGCTCCACTCCGCTGCCATTCTCCTCTCCGCTGCCTCGCTCCGCTTCAATGGACAGGCAGCCTTAGTCGCTGGCTTTCTATAGGTGAAATAATTATTTAAGTCGGTTAAGTATTTTTTGAGTTTACCCATTACAAACTAACATACAAAAAATCAATTTTTTTGTCTTTATATTATACGAGTAATATTAATTAACAGGTTACCACGATGTTTTTCCTTCACCGATGTCAGTAGTCTCCAAGATACTTAAACTATTTTGATAAAACTATGTAGATTAGGATTTCCTAGGAAACAGAAAACGATGATGATATTGTTTACGATTTGTAAAAATCCCACCTACTTTAAATTAATGACTCCAAGGCCTAAACAATTAATAGTAAAATCACCATTATAACAGTTTGCATAGAAAAACAGCTGATATATGACAAGATACCGCTATTAATGATTAAGCTTCCTATTAATTACATAATAGAACCAACAAAAATATCTGTACGAGCGAATAATATAAACAAAATATTTGCAGGAGACCTTGTGCAGACAACTTTATGTTTACTAAAGGAGCTTGCGTTTTTAATTGTTTTATGAGGATGTAGGTAGCTACATACACATTGTTAACAAGGAAAAAGACAAAAAAATAATTACTGGTTGGCGCTTATTAAAGCTTTATTTTTTGCAAAAAAATCTTCTAGGTTTCTTAGACGGTACCAACCATAGGCGGCCAATGATGCGTCGCGGGAAAATCCGAAAGGGATACCGTGGCCCCTGGCAACGTACAGGCAACTGAAGGAACACGGGTGGGTTTCAGGCAGTAAGAGACTGACACGCCATCTCGCTCTGCCCAGAGCGGGAGAAGTTATTTGATAATTTACCATAAAAATAAAAAAAATGCTTTCAATGACAAACTAGCCCATTTTAATTTTGTGCAAAGAATTCTCCTAGGTCTCTTAGACCAGTGAGTGGTCGGCAAACCGCGGCTCTTTGGCTTATAGAGTGCGGCTCTGTACAAATGTTAGGTGGAGTCGGAGTTTCGGGCATTAGGAAGGTAAGTATCAAGTTTTATTCCAAATTCAAACTATTTCTTTTTTTTTTTCGAAGTATTTTTACCATAAACATCGAAAAACTAAAATGTTTTTGAAAGTTTACCAAGATTAACTTGTTAATAGTAAAATGCCTTCATCATATCAATATGAGCCGATATGATGGTGATGATGATGGCATCTTACTTCTTGGCAAGTTAATTTTAGGAATTGTTGTGGAGTGAAAGAGAATGGCAGTTTTAAGGATTAAGAAAAGTGTATTAGCCCGGGGAAGTTACGCCGAATTTTAGGCTAACTTTGCATTCATTTAAAACAGCGATTTTTTGGCAGTATGTTAAACTTTATACCGCGAAAAGTTCACACCCGCGTGTACGTTTTTTTTTAAAGAAAACATCAAATCAAATCAAATCAAAAAAAAAAAAAAAAAAAACAAATTCATTTTTTCATTCTCCCGTTCCTGTCTAAAGTGCTTGAGGCCTGCGTACACAAGCAGTTTACGGGGTTTGTTCACCGGAACAACCTTGTTAGCTCTTTTCAGTCTGGATTCAGGCCTGGACACAGTACAGCCTCCGCTCTCCTTAAAGTGACTGGGGATGTTAGAGAAGCGATGGAGGATACCAAGGTTACCGTTTTGGTATTAATTGATTTCTCCAACGCCTTTAACGCCGTCAGCCACGATATTCTCCTTTCTATCCTTTCTCATCTTATGGTTTCGTCCGAGGCTCTGAAATGGTTCTCGTCTTATCTTCGTGGACGTCAGCAGTCGGTTCGCGTTGATGAGAGCTCATCGAGTTGGCGCGTCCTGGATGCTGGTGTTCCACAAGGCGGTATTCTTTCTCCATTATTATTCTCCATCTTCATTAATTTTATAACTCACTGCCTTCGGTGTTCGTATCATCTTTATGCCGATGATCTTCAATTATATACAGCTGAGCGGGTAGAGAGTTTGTCGGACGCTATAGCAGATGTAAACCGAGATTTAGATGCTATCAAGAAGCGATCTGATAGTTTTGGGGTGTCAGTAAACCCCTCAAAGTGTCAGGCCATTATAATTGGAAGCTCGCGCATGATGGGTAGGGTGGCACTTAGCTCTCTTCCTCCTCTAATTTTTAATAATACCGTCATACCTATTAGCCCTACGGTGAAAGATCTCGGTTTGCATATTGACTCGACAATTAGCTGGCAACGCCAAGTCTCTAATGTTAGTCAAAGGGTCAACGGTACTCTGCGGTCGCTGTATCGTCTGAGAAACTTTTTGCCTGCTAAGACGAAGACTATGCTTGTGCAGACTTTGATTTTCCCTATCGTCGACTATGTTGACGTGTGCTACTTTGACTTGAATGCGGTTTTGCTGGATAAGCTCGACAGACTGCTCAACAACTGTATCCGGTTCATTTTCAACCTTAGAAAATATGACCATGTGTCTAGCTATAGGTCTGAGCTCAAATGGATGTCCATTCGTCAAAGGAGAAGTTTGCGCGCTCTGACCACGCTTTTCTCCCTTCTCAACTCTCCCACTCCTCCTTCTTATCTTGTGTCTCACTTTCAATATCTATGTTCTTCACACACTAAGAATCTGCGTTCTTCTAACAATCTTCTCCTACTCTGTCCTGCTCATACTTCTGACTTTGTTCATTCTTCCTTTCATATTCAGTCCATTCTTCTTTGGAATGCGCTTCCTCTTGATATCAGGACGGCCACCAGTCGGTATGCATTAAAGCGGAAATTGCGGAGTTATTTTCAAAATAAATAGAGTAGAGTCATCTCAACACCTCTCTCCCTTGAATTCGTATATATGTATATATATATAATATGGGTATATATTATAGTAAATATGTATGTATGTGTATGTAGTTTGTACTGTTGTACCTATTTTAGTTATAATGAATTAGAATACTTTTTTTAAATTTATCCTTGTTTCTCTCATATAGAGCACCTGCTATCTAATCTCTTCACCACCCTTGGTTGACTGGTAGAGAATGCCTAAGGCATTAAGTCCGCCTTTGTACTTTTTTGAGTGTGAAAAGTTTAAATAAATAAATAAATTTCAATTTTACATGGTAGAAAAAAATATTAACAGATATATTTGTATGAAGTGTTTGTCGATGAGATTAGGTATCACAAGTAGGTCAAAAAATTTAACATTTTTGTCCATGGAAATTTCCATAAAAATAAAATTATGTTTTTTTTTTAATTGTATTTCAAGCAAAAATATTAACAGCAGTTTTTTTTTGCATTAAATTACATAATTAAATATTTTAATACGCTATTCAACAAAATTAAACACATTGTACCACCGCTAGATATTAATAAAATTAATAATTTTCTTGTAATTAGGTCGGATAGAGCCTATAAATAAAAGTTAAACTAAATTTATTTCTGTTACATTTTTGCCTGAAATGTTATTGCAAAAAAACTTTTAATAATATCTTGCGCTAGTACAATATAATTTAATTTTGTTGAATAGCTTATTCAAATATTTAGGTAAGGTAGGTACTACTAGGTACTTTAATGCAAAAAAACCGCTGTTAACATTTTTGCTTGAAGTATAATTTAAAAAAATCGTAATTTTGTTTTTATTTAATTTTCCGTGGATAATATATTACTAATTTAATTATTTACGATTTTTTTACATAATATAACCAAAATTTTCCTGTTAACTATTTTGCCTCAATTTTTATTCACAAAAATGCGCTTTTGTTTTTTTTACCTTGATGCGGTCCTGGAAAATGTTTAATTTTTTTTATATTATTTAAAGAGCTAAGTTCAAAAACACGATTCAGGAGAAAAATTGCTGTTAGGATTTAGTGCAGGGTTCAAACCTAATTTCCCCGGCCTATATTAAGATGTTTGGACACACAGAAAGTATTGGCTCTCGTAAGAAATCTTAGTCGTCATAGTATTGATATTTTGCTCTATTGACTAATGAGTTTGCCGATCACTGTCCTAGACGATACCAATAGGGATGATGCCTGGGTAAAAAAAATTAAATTCTAATTAGTCCGTCAGTCAGATAATATAAAAATATTAGACACGAATTTTTGCTTTATCATATTAATAAAAAAAATACTTAGATAAATCGCATTTTAAGTTGGGGAGTGGGGGTCGCTACGTCACTAGTACGAGTATGTATGAAATCTACATACTCGTGACGTCATGGCACATTTAACCTGAATGTATCGCCGTAATCTTTAGATTACGTAAAAATAGAAAAAATACGTGTACAATATTTTTAATAAACTCAAAGACGGACTAAAAAAAATTTTAGTCATCATTCCTATTACAACCATAGGCGCTCATTGACGAACTAACCCATGGAAAATGGAAATATCGTCATAGATACCCTTCATTTGGGCAATTCAGTGTCCACGAGATGCTGATGCAATGTTGGAATAGAAAACATCTTCGATTCATGTTACGCTTTGAACATCTAAATATCGATCTTCAATCCGCAGAATTCTTTCGCCACATCCTGGGCTCAGACCAAAAAACAAAACCATGACATAGTGCTGTCAACAGTGACATGTGGACGGTTTCGTAAACATCTGGACACTTAGTGAGGTGTAGTTTGATTGTAAATGGTTGTAAATGTGTGTGTATTGTTCGCAGCGCTGTCCTGGTTTTTTATTTGGTCTAAGATCCCGGGAAAAACAAAATGGTTTCCTACAGGGCACAGACAGCTGATAGTCAGCAACAGAAGTGCAAAAATATGCTGTCAACTTTTGTTTAGAAGTTGCATAACAGGGCGCGTATACTAGAGAGCAAGAGGTCATGGCAGTTCATGCACTATTGATGTACCTGCTACTTTTAATGGAGGGGCTAACAAATAAATACTTGTTATATGTTTACCACTAGTAGTCTTTAAAACAAGTTGGATGTTCAGAAGTTATATCAATTCTTGCTTCATTGAATTGAGATAACTTCTGAACATCCATAAATATAAATGGCATAAATCCATAAATACAACATAACCATAAATGCTAAAATGTCAATTGGCAATATAATAATTGTTGAAATCCTTCAGTTCACCGGGTGACTTTTAGCATCCATTAAATAATAAAGCTCTAGCATACGAGCAGCCTATGGCGCATACACTTGATCACCTACGGCGACCACTGCCGGCGAAAACTTTAAACCTTTCATATTTTGTTGATTTTAATTCATGAGCGATAGCGGGAAGGTTCTGATGTTATGTTATTTAGAGCTACCATAATAAACGATCATTCGATCGAGTTTCTTGCCCGTTCTTCTCCATAGGAACCTACTATGCTTTGGAATGGGCAACTAGCTTCATCTTTCTGACTGACCAATCCCCTGATAATTCAAAAGTGCCTGTAATTGGTTTATTTGAAATAAATGCTTTGAGTTTCAGTTCAGTGAAGATTATCTTTTTGAATTTAACTCGGCTCGGGAGTACTATTTTTACGCTGAGATTAGATCTCGGCAATGTCGTATTTTCAATTTAAAACATTATTATTTTAATCTTTTTTTTTTTGCATTTTCCGTTTACGTACGTGCAGCTACTGACCTCTTCCCTTTATATTCTAGATCTGAGCAAATAATGGAACTAATCTTTAAACAGGTATTAAAAAAAAAAATGAACTGTGTGTGTTGAGCTTTATACCTACTTCAAAAATTGGTTCATATCGAAGAAATGGAATTCTGACCAAATTCAATTGTTTTCAGCGTCCGAGAAGGGTGCTGCTTATCATGATACGGGCGCTCCAGTAGAAGATGAAAAGTGACAAAAAAAAAATCCGCTGCCACTTACTTCCTACACCACACCGAAATCCTTTACATTACCAACATAAGTACACACACGAGATCTTGACCCTATTATATTTTGGCATTGAAAGTATCGTGAGTGACACATCAGGTCGCCCCCCTGTCCCCCCTCGACCCCCCTCGCCGCCGGTGATCCCTGCACCTGATGGATGACATATAGGCAGGGATGCCAAACCTTCTCAAAATGAATGGGGAACAAAACTATCAAATTAGTTCCGCGTAGATGTCGTTAATTGTTTGTTACTTTCGTCTTAAGCTGCATATGCAAAAAAAAAAAATGCAAACGGTGACGGAATCCACTGGATGCGGGACGCAATTCATGTGACGATACTAAAGGGAAGGCGTATTCAAATTCAAATTTAAAATTCAAAAGTCATTTATTCAAACTAGGCTCAGAATCAGCACTTTTCAAACGTCAAAATTACATAAGACAGTCCCCCAAAACGCCCACCCTTCACCAGTATGTCCAGCCGTGGACGTCTTTAGGCTGAATGATGATAAACCTCTGGGTCCATTGAGGCGAATCCCGTACGCGCATGCGGTTGCACGCGTCGATTGTTTTAATGGTTAGGAAGTCACGGGACTATTTGCACTAGATTTCATACCTCCATACAAGTTAGTTGACACAATCGGTGCGAAAGAATTTCGTCCCGAATCCCGCGCGGGATACTCTTCCAGCCAGAGTTTAATGATGAATGTGCCGCGCGTATAATGCCGCTGCGGCTCTGCCATAGGTTTGCCATCTCTGACTTGAAGTGTGATAAACTGTGCTCTAGGCTTTTCAGAGGATGATGAATGGTGGATGGAGGAGGCAATTATTTTGTATTGTGTGTGCTTGTTTCTTGTAATGGGTTGGTTGATTTATGTGTGCGATTGTAGACTGATTGGCTTGGGTTAGGCCGAATTAGCTTCCGCCCGCAATTTCGTTCGCGAGGAAGTCGTAAGACACCACAGTATACCTAAAGCATCGCATCGCATCGCTCGCGCTATTTCTTCGTTTTTGCTCGGCTGCTAAGGGTCGTAGGTCGGTCGATTCTTTCTCAAGAATTGGACAATTAAATGCAAGATTTCGTCAAATCCGACTGGGATTGGGAGAGATTAGCGCGTTTAAACAAACAAATAAACTCTTCAGCTTTGTTTATTATACAATTTCGCCAATTTTTCTGAATACTCATGAAAAAATATCGAAAATTAACTTTAAAATTTTATACAGATAACTATATTACGGTATGTAAGTAGCTATATCCCTAGGGATATAACTATATGACGGCTATAACCATAAATAACTGTTATCCATTTGTTATAGCTGTTGGTTCTTCTATCAATAAATAAATAAATATTACTGCGACAACCCCACAGGTTTACTAATTCTACGTTTCAAATCGGCACTGATAAATAACTATGGAAGATTGGTAGCAGTACTTCCCCAGAATTGATCCTTTCACCGAATCTCTTCAATTATTAAACAAACAGATTTTAAGACCAAAAGTAAACATTGAAGAAGTCACGTATGCGCCTGACTCAGTGACCCCTGGTAAAAACAAATGTACAGGTGCAGGGGAGCTTGGAATTACCCGACAACTACTTAGAAAGTGATGCACTCTAACTTAAGTTGTTAAAGGCTCGGTAAACATGGGTTGTTAGGTCAGTGAATAATAACATCAGTCGAAGGTAAGTTAATAGTTGAGGATCGAGTGACTGGACAGGCCCATGTCCGGCAGTGAACTGCTGCCTCTTTTTTTGGAGAGGCGTATGTCCAGCAGCAGTAGACTGCCTGCTATAGACTGGCGATAATAATGATGTATTTGAAGTTGAGAAAAATATTATTTTGTTAATGATACCTATTTGAATGTAATCTTAATTTCAGACTCAAACTACACGTTATAATGTTTGTGTGTGTGTTTCAGCGGGTATATGAGTGTTGACTAGCGCAACGCGACAACGGTAATAGTTATACCGTGAAGTTTTATTAAAAATTGTTTTGTTAGAGTTACGTCGCGCTGTCGCGTCGCGCTAGTCTGCACTGGGATTTATGTGGGTGTACTATAGGTCCACCTCTACTAATACCTTCGGGGATTACAGGCGTAATGTTATGTTATGTTGACGTTTTTGAATGCCCAAATTATTAGCAAATACTGTTATGTATTCGGTTCCCAACCATAGTTGTTTTTTGACTGGCTTTCCTTATCACTTTTCCGCAAACAACTATTACGATTCCAGTCGCGTACCGGTAAATTCTAGATGCATCTATGACTTATGTGAACGATCTATAACTCATCATCTGCCTGGCCTTTTCCCGACTATGTTGGGGTCAGCTTCCAGTCTAACCGCATGCAGCTGAATACCAGTATTTTACATGGAGCGACTGTTTATATGACCTCCACAACCCAGTTACTGGGTAACATCATACCCATCCTAGGTAAGACTATTGATTGATGATCACAGTATATTTTGTTATTGGCATCAGCAGATGACCTAGTGACGGCCGCAGCAATCCGCTGGATGCGAAAAGCACAGAACTGGTTGAAGTGGCGGTGCTTGGGGGAGGCCTATGTTCAGCAGTGGACGTCTTTCCGCCGAAATGGTGATAGGATGCTGCCTATACTATTGGCATCCTTTTCCAATGACCACGTATGCCCTACACACGTGGTGATTGGAAACAAATTTTATATCCTAAAGTAAATATTGAAGAAGTCACGTACGCGCCTGACTCAGGGAACCCTGGTAAAAACAAATGTACAGGTGCAGGGGAACTTGGAAATACTCGACAACTACTTAGAAAGTGATGCACTCTAACTTAAGTTGTTAAAGGCTCGGCAAACATGGGCTGTTAGGTCAGTAAACAATGACATCAGTCGAAGGTAAGTTAATGGTTGAGGACCGAGTGACTGGACAGGCCCATGTCCGGCAGTGAACTGCTGCCTTTTTTTTTTGACGTTAGGAAATTATCAAATAACTTCTCTAACTCTGGGCGGAGCGGGAGGGCGTGTCAGACTTTTATTGACTAAAACCCACCCGTGTTCCTTCCGTTGCCTGTGTGCCGGGGCCGCGATAGCCCTTTCGGACAAACTCGCAACCCTGGCAGGCATTGGCCCTTACGGACCCCTGAACTGCTGCCTGCTATAGGCTGGTGAATCTGGTGGTGATAATGATGTATTTAAAGTTGTGAAAAATAAAATGTTGTTAATCCTATCCTATACTACGTATTAAAAGAGCAATATTATTATATATACACAATTTTTAATCAGTGTAATCACGTTTGCGAAAACAGCTCTAACGATTTCGATGAAGTTGCAATGTAGGAAGAGCGAAAAATCGATCTAGCTGTCTCATATCTGGGAAAATTCATTTTCTCCGTATTTTCACCCGAGCAGAGCTCGGTCGCCCTAAGTTTAGAACAAGATGGCTACCTTAGAATATATGTGTGTAGGGGCGTGGGTGACTAAATACACAAAAGAACACATTTTTCATGAACAAATTCTTCATAATTACTCTTTAAATAATTATTAATAATTGTATTCCTTACATTACCAATGATCTCACTTCTTCAATGTCGCGATAACGTATGCTGGCATTGCCCGGGCATACACCATGCCACACAAAAGCTGACGATACTAACATTGTGACCTTATTTCCTTCCGCCGTGGCCTGTGACCATCAGAAATGGCACCGTGTTGAATTACCAACATACATTTTCAATTACCAAACGAAAGTTTACCGAAATTTAACCTTAATCATTCGAGTTAAGGTTGGTTATCAGTTGTTACGAGTTTGGGAATTGTGAATTAAATTCTGTCGATATATCGCTTACCGGTAAGCGATAGTGTTTACAGGATGTTTGTAAGTCAATTAATTCGGTAACTAATATAAAACGTTTTATTACGAAAATAATGATCAATAAGGAATTAATTTAATCTGATACGGGCGTACGGTCATGTGTCATGTTTGATTCTCGGCCTTGTGTGAGATATATTTATTGATCTAGTTCTGAATACCATGGGCAGAGAATGATTATTGCTTTTTTATTGAATATCCGTTTAGCATTTCGAAACGGTTTATTTTGAGTTGACATAGAGGTAAGTAACTAAAGTCATCTAAAGTAAACTTTAGATGACTCAACTCAGCAATTAAATTCTGAGAATCAAATTATGAGAATTGCTCTATTTTTTTAAAGAGTAACTAAGCGAGTAAGTAAGAGTAATTAAACTTCTCTTCTCATTCTTTTCCATTTTTTTACCGACTTCAAAAAGCAGGGGGTTCTCAATTTGACTGTATGTTGTTTTTTTTTGTATATTTGTTCCACGTCTCTGCCAATTATGAATTGATTTAGATGATTCTTTTTTTGTTTGGTCATAAAAAAATACCGACTTCAAAAAAACACTACAAAGTGAAAAAAAATGAAGTTTTTTGTAAAAAGTTTTTTATTTTACCTTTTCCTTTGCCCAGAACTTCGCCACTCCCACGGCGTCGTCGGTGGCAGCACAGACGTCATTTTGGCTGCATTTTTTTGGACACAGAGGACAGTATAAGAGGTGCTGCATGGTTTTGCACACAGCTCCACATCCACACAATACTACTATTCCGTCGAAGTATCTCCACTTTGCCTTTTCACATGCCCGGATCATAAATACATATTAAAAATAAATTTAGACATAGCATGACTTCTCCCAAGTATAGCGTTCATATGGTTGGGCAATTGGATTGGTGTGTCATAAGTACTTCTTCAATGAATCAATTAAATCCATTCAAACAAAATCCATATACGTAAGTCGTATTACTTACATTCACTTAATAAAATCATTCATTCATTCATTCACTGACAGACAACAAACCATGAAATTTTGCGCAAGAGTTCCTTTTATTACGAAAGTGAGCATTAAGGAAGAATTTCTGAAAAGTCATCCCCTAAAGGAGTTAAATAAGTAAGGAAGTAAGTTTATATGGAATTGAGTTATTCTTGCCGATAGAAAATCCTATCGGTCACGACCTGTTCCCTTTAATTCTCATTCAACCAACAACAATAAAAATTATAAATAAAAGAAAAGAAAATAAAGAAAGAAAATAAATTTATTTGACCCACGTTAAGGCACACAATATTCACACAAGAACAAAAATAAAAACAGAACAGTACAGTATAATGTATCGGCTGACTGCATGTTTTTGGACACCATTTTTATTTATCCCCAACGGGGAAGCTCTTTTACTGCATCCCACTTGATGATTAATGATGATCAGACCGAAGGTGGAAGCGAGCGCCACTCGTAATCCTCAACCACAGAGAAACTGGCTATCTTACCTCTAACTGCCGAATCACACGTTGTTATATGGCGACAGACTTAGATAAGATGGTGGTAGCTAGCCATGCTTAGAACAAGCCCTACCACCAACCAATCTAATCTAACCCGGGACCTCTGGGTCTGAGATAGGTTGTTTAAAACTAGACCGCGGTTGAATTAATGTTGAATGAAAACAAGACAGTGATTTTGACACAATAGCATGCCATTAACTATGAAACAGTGTATGTTATTATGCATACCAATTTTTATAATTAGTATAATTATATTATAGCATAAGTTAATACTTTCGGAATGGCTTGCGTTGATTGATAGATTGATAAAATGATTACAATTATTGGCCGTTTGATTGACAATGATTCACGTATCTGATTTATTAATCAATGCACAATTAATTTAATGTAAATGGTTTAATGAATGAATACCTTTTTTTTTTTTGAGGGTGGGAAGTTATTAAATAACTTCTCCCGCTCTGGGTGGAGCGGGAGGGTGTGTCAGACTTTTACCGACTAAAACCCACCCGTGTTTCTTCCGTTGCCTGTGTGCCGGGGCCGCGATATCCCTTTCGGACAAGCCCGCAACCCCAGCAGGCATTGGTCCTTACGGACCCCGCCAGTTGGTGCTGACATCTCTTTGAGGCGCGCGTGGAACACAACGCGCCGTCGACCTGGGCCTGGTCCGTATCGGACGGTAAGCTATCCATTGCTCACCGTCCACAAGACCGCGCCTACGGTGGCCGGAAGTCGGCTCGTGACTCCCGACGCCCGGGGCGTCTCCTGCGGCGACTAGGGGCGCGAGGGCGTGCAGCTTGCATCTCCCTCGCGCGCTCCGCCTCCTCCTTCGCGAGCATAACTGCTTGGCAGAAGGAGAATGAATGAATACCTAAGGGTTACTTTAATCTTAGATATTTTTAAAGAGTTTTTGTGCCTTTGAGGAGAAACGAGGTGACCATCATATCACTTATACTCTATTTGAAATAAGATTAGACATTTAAACAAATCTTTTTTACAGTCCGCTCAAGCGATTCTGACTTCTATACCGTTGGC
The DNA here is from genome assembly GCA_947364205.1 of Agrochola lota. NCBI lineage: Eukaryota > Metazoa > Arthropoda > Insecta > Lepidoptera > Noctuidae > Agrochola > Agrochola lota. The sequence continues at coordinate 18,126,546 of OX376240.1, forward strand.
ATAAGGATGGCATTAAAAGCAAAAAAGTGGTTACAATACAAACTGTTTACTGCTGCTGCCATTTGTCATGCCACCAACGCAATAGAAGTTAAAATCGCTTATACGGACGGAAGAAAAGTTTAGTTAAATGTCTTATTTCAAACGGAGTATATATAAACTTGCAAGAAATTGGAAATTTGAAATTTTGATCAGAGATCGCCAAGCTTCTCACTACGAGTTATGCCTATCCTGTTCCCAACTATGTTGGAGTCGGCTTCCAGTCTAACCGCATGAAGCTGAATACCAGTATTATACATGGAGCGACTGCCTATCTGACCTCCACAACCCAGTTACTAGGTAACAAGATACTGTTTGATAAGACTGGTTGTCAGACTTTCGGGCTTCAGACTTCCCGTGACGACTGTCAAATTATATATGCAAATGACAGCCGGGACTAACGGCTCGATATCGGGGTCTCGATGTGTAATGGATGGTCACCGGCTAGCGTAGTTTAACCTTCCATTGACCCGTACGGCTGTTATTATTCAGCCACGAGCCCCCCAAGCTTCCCACTACGACCTCTCTAAATAAATCAATTAAAGTAAATAAAACCGTCCTGTATATAAATATATGCTCACGTCTCTCCCCCGGGCCCGTACTCTGTAGGTCTAGGTCAACTTCAGACTGACTCCGTTCCTCATGCATTATGTATGACAAGTTCGTGTTTACGGAAAACAGTTCCGGTTATTCCGTGGAAGTTTTTTTGCGAATCCGAGGTGTCAAAGTTGTTGCTATGGAGGACGTGATGAGGAAGATTGTAATGGAAGTGTTGTTGTGACTTGGTTTTTGTGTTATTTTAATGCTCAAATTAAACGATGATAGAAGAATTTCTGCGATTTCAGTAGCGTCTTTCTACGACTATTTAGGTCCTGAAAATCGAAATGCCGTAAACGTCTTGAACCAGCTATCTAATTACGTAACATATTTTCGCAAAACGATTACGACCAATCTGTTTCATTTTGACAGTTTAACAACATTCATTGCGTTATTTACGTTGTTGAGCAGATTTTTTTTCGAACTTATGAAGCAATGGATTAGCAATCTGTTTCAAAACGATTCAGATTCTGATTGATCGCGTATTACGTAAATAGGGTACTGACTTCTTCAAAGACCACTCTTTCGATACGTTTAAGTAAGCAAACAATTCTCGTTGAATTCCCATTTCTAATGAGTGTATTGTTGTCTGTAAGTGACCTATGTACTAATTTGGAAGATACCTACCTATGTACTAACTCAGAGGTCGCAGTCTCTTTTAAAGTCCAGACATAATCTTGGTCAGGCCATATGAGGACCATGTCAATTAGTGACTGAAATGGTCTTTTGAGAAAAGAACCACACAGATTTGAGTGGACCTGTCATTGCAAGCATTTGTCAGTAATCGTGGAGCTCAATTCAGAACATAAGGAGGATACAGTTAATTATCCTGGTTACCCGTGCAAAGTGACATTGGGTTTTGCCATCAGAAACTCAAATGAGAAGTTACATACATCATTTGGAGCATAGACAGCATTCCTTAGGTATCCTGTAGCTACAGGTATCTGGAAGTATCTGCCCATCTTGATATAGCTAGATATTCAGCGTCAGTATTTTAATCTGCGCTAGAAAGTCGCGCTTCCTCGGTCGAAGCAAAACTGAAAATGATGCCATACATCCATACCATTCTGTCAATAAATATCCTAATTTCGGCACTATTAGCCACTGCTATCAAGACTAAAGACTCCAAATGGTTACTATCGATCGACGTCAGCCACTCTCCACGTCGGAACGTTACGCGATTATCTGATTACTGGTAACCTGAGACAGGATTACGCATTTTACTCCCACACGTAATGTTACTGCTGTGCTGACAATGGTTAAATTATTCTCTCTTACATAACGTTACTCAGATGTGTTACTGGGTAACCTACTGAGTAGTCATTGGGTCTTACCCGTTCTTCTCCATAGAAACCTGCTTTTATGGTTTCAACTTTTTGACTGACGCCGTTGGTCCCGGCTGTCATTCGTGGATCTTTGACAGTCATTACGGGTCGTCAGAAGTCCGAAAGTCTGACTATCAAGGGGTACCGTATTGCCCAGTAACTGGGTTGAGGAAGTCATATAGTCAGTCGCTCCGTGTAAAATACTGATAATCACCTGGATGACCTGGATCCGGTTAGACTGCAAGCCGACTTCAAAATAACATGAAATAAACAACTTTTTTTTTTTTTTTGAAAAAAATTATAAGTATCTGTCATAAAAACAATCACATTGTGTGATATGAATCACAATATTATCGATGATTCGGGGTCATGTCATGATTCCACGAAGATGGATGATAATGAGTCAGGAGATAACATGCATATTTTCTTTAAATATAAAACTATTTAATGCATAACAACGCACAAACTAGTGGTAATATTTGAAACACGCAATTTGGAAGATATAACTACTCCTTAGAGTTCTTAGACGGGGTACCAAAGAAAAGTTTTTCGGAACTAGACCTAAGTCGGTTAAGCTTCGAAGCTCGTATGCGTAAAAAGTCGTGGGCATAAGCCTGGAAATGATGAAGCCTCGAAATGTTGCAATATGGTCTCTATCTCTATGGATTGTGAGATTTTGTATGGCAAATCTGTCAAAAACTCACAATGGCGAAACCATTGCTACATTTGTAGAATTAGGTCCTTAGTACACGACACGGTTTCTTTGCGGTACGGCGTATAAACCGCGCCCTAGAAAAAACGTGTCTGTCAACAAGCTTCCATAGTGATCCATACAACACTGACGACCGTGCTTACACACGGCGTATAAATAGCGCGGTAGAAAAAACGTATCTGTCAACAAGCTTCCATAGTGATCCATACAACACTGACGATCGTGCCTAGACACGGCGTATAAACAGCGCCGTAGAAAAAACGTATCTGCCAACAAGTTTCTATAGTGATCCACACAACACTGACGACCGTGCTTACACACGGCGTATAAATAGCGCGGTAGAAAAAACGTATCTGTCAACAAGCTTCCATAGTGATCCATACAACGCTGACGATCGTGCTTACACACGGCGAATAAACCGTAGTTTTTCACGGCAAGAAAAACGTGTGTTCAAAGGGCCGCCCCTGCAATCAATGTTTAGCTCTTCAAAACTGCCAGATTCCATACTATTAGCAGCTTTTCGGCAACACAAAAACATGTTGCTGCTACAATGCTGTGCAACTTTTGTTTAAAGCGAATTTTATTTATTTTATTTGTATGGAATACTGATTTTCAGCCACGTCTGGTTAGACTAAAAGCCCACAAACATAGTGTAGAGAAAAGCATACCTGATGACCATCAACGTCAAAGAAAAAAAACACTACTTACTAAAAATCATCCGGTTTCTTATATAAATATTCGATTACGGTGAACATATAAGATAACGGATTTACTTACGTGAGTGTTTTTACGGTTTTTACGTATTTGCCGGTAACAGCTCCGGTTTAGATTAAAAAAAAAATCCTCGCGTCATCAATTGATAATGTAACTATTAATTAAAAGAGTAAATAGCTGGTTTTGTCTTCAGGAAAACCTTCCGATTATTTATGAAATAAAAGGATTCTAAACGCCCAGGCATGTTGAATGATGGCAAGGGATTCAGAAGACCAAAGCCTGATTGCGTACCTAAGCAATGTCTCACAATCACACTCTCCTTCATTTTGACCATTAAGCAATATTCTTTGACATAATTTGGTACGTAGTCGAGCAGATCAATTTTTTAAACTTGTGAAGCCAAATTATTATTTTAAAAAGAGTAACCGTGGAGCTTCTTGCCGGCTCTTCTTCATAGGAAACGTCAAACGAACAACTGGAACCATGCACCTAGCTTCTGACGTTTTATAAGTGCCCATGTAGTTAGCAGTTAAAATATTTTGAATTTGAATTCATTCAAAAGACCCTACTTCTGGGACTCAAGCTTCCTCTTTATGAGAGGGAGTGAGCCATAGTTCACCACGTGGGCAATTTTTGGTCCTAGGACTTGCCGTTTCTTCACGAAGGTTTCGTTCACCGTTTTATGACATTTTGCTAAGTCAGACGTTGTCTATACACTGGCGTGCATATAAAAGTATAAAATGTCTGGGTCATAGGCATGGGTCACGAATTGGCTTGTAATAAGTAATGTCAAGGGAACAGCTGTTTTGATAGATATCACGTTATCAGGCACACATCATAACTCATGTTGGAACTAGCTATCTGGCTTGTAGTGAAATGATTAATGATTGTCAGTAATTGTAAGCTAATCAAGTTGATATTGATAAAAGTCGTGGTGGCTGAGAGTTACGGCTTTAATAGCATCTGTTGATTTGATTCCGTCCGGAAACCTAGCAATTGTAATCGATGCTGTTTTTCCTGACTACGGCGAAGCAAAAAGAAGGGTTATGTTTACTTTTCATTTATTATTGACATAATATACTCATTACAATGTTTTTTTAGCTAGCTACCTTGAAAATTTATCATATTATTATTGCTTTCCTGAGCAACCGGTAGCAAGTTCATCATGCTCCCTTAGATGTCACTGCTTGCAGTAGCGTCGGGGGTCGGGTTGCCTCCTTCCCTCAAATGTGGCGAGGGGCTAATGGCTGATTTTTGCGTTATGCTCGTGAACGGATGCTGTTTGTGGTGACTGGTCGTTTTGCTAACTATGGTTTTGTTATTGTTATGAGTAATTAACTGTTTATTTATTTTTACTTCGATGGGCCTAGTTTATCATTTGTGACTTCGAGTAACAGTTTTAATAGCTATATAATGTAAACCCCACGCCCTTTATGCCTGGAGGCTTTTATTCGGGTATTAAGTTCAAGGTTGCCTGGAAGAGATCGCAGTAAGCGATAAGGCCGCCCATTGTATATTTTGTAGTGTATTACTTTTTCTTTATGTAATGTATAATCTGGTGTACAATAAAGTATATATAAATATATAAATAAATAAGTTCTGTTTAATTTTTTGGTTTTTATATTCGCTTGAGTATAGATTTCGATGTTTTTTGTTTGGTATATTGACGTGTGCTAGCTGACATATAGCAAATAATTTAATTTAATGTTTTGTGTTGCGTAATCTAAATTATTTTGCATAAGTAAAGTACGAAACATCTTAGATGTAGCATACATTTGGAAATTTTCATTCTTTCATTTCAATTTTACGAATGTATCTGGTTATATGACTTTACAAGTTATTGTGTTTGCGAATCAAAGATCGTTTTCACCTAAAGCAGCAATAAATATAGGTGATTTTGAAGGCACACTCAGTTCAGATGGTGATCGGTTATCTACGAATTTTGCCGATGCTACATCTAAGTTGTAACGTAGTACTATTGTATAGAATCAAGTTTTTCTAACTGAACAGACAGACTTGCTGCTGTGGAGTTTGTTGCGCCACCTCTTCCCAGCTAAAGCACTAGGAAGTGATAAATGGTGGGCGTTTTGGGGGACTGTCCTATATAGTTTTGACGTTCGAAAAGTGCTGATTCTCAGCCTAGTTTTCATAAATGACATTAGAATTTGAATTTGACCGGCATGTACATATGTATGTTCATCTGTCCCCTCATAACTTCTAAACTACTCATCATAATTTGACAAATGAGGTATTGTAAGAAGCGTCTTGATTGGCCGCTGGTTATAGGCAGCTGGTTAAACGCAGGTTAGGGTAAGGAAGGTTATTAAAAATCCAGAGTCACACGTAATCTGTTCGATTTATAATACTTAACACGTGTGACTCCGGATTTTTAATTTGTCTGTTTGTGATGTCTTGTTTATACCCTTTTTTGTCAAAGTTGGGTTTTAGTTTTCATAACTTAATTTTTTTAAAGGTCATAATTATACCTACATTTTCTAAGTTAATCTTATGAGCTAAAAAGTATTTTGAGACAATTTTTTTATTTAAAAGATCTAAATGAACACTTCCAAGGAGTTTCTTGTCCGTTCCACTCCATAGGAACCTACTACGCTTTGAAATGGGCAACTATAAAACGTGTAACATTAAATGCGCAAAACCTGAAAACCACTTTCTAATATAAGTCACATTTTTCAAAATATCTTCATTGGAAACGTTGCCGTGTCTATTTATTAATAGGTCAAGCCATCACATGCGCAGACCCGCTAAAACGGCCCGCTGAAGACCCCTCCCTCGAGTAGAGCGTCGTCGCAGACGCAAGAAACGATCAGAATAGCCAGTAAAACTAAAACAGCACATAAAACCTTTATAAATTTTTTAATGATTTTTGTCTCTCTGAAATAGGTCAATTGAATTAAAAATCAGTTGGGGTATCTGAGGTTTTGCGCATTTAACGTTACACGTTGTATAGCTTCATCTTTCTGACTGACCGACTTCTTGACAATTCAAAAGTGCCTATTCAATTGAAATAAATGCTTAAAATAAATTTGGGGCAAAAGGGGAAAAGTAATTTTGTTTTAATAATAAATCTAGACCCTGGTCTGCTACTGAGAAATTCCAGATAGAAAAACCTAATAACACTTTGCCCGACCTGGATCGAACACAAAACCTCATACTCAGCAGTAGCGCCTGCGACCACTGGACCAACGAGGCAGAGTATTAATAATACTTAGGTAATTAATATCAATTATTATTTGGTAACACCACAGCGACAGACACAGTTTTAACTTTTACTTTTGCAGCTATCATCGTTTCACATTATTTTCCTAGATTATTATTGTAAAAAATAAAATATAATAAAAGTACATTCTAATTTGGTAAGTACTTACTAAACGTATAAATTACATAAGACATAAGGAAGTGCTATAAAAAAAATAAAAAATAAACATTTAATTCAGTCAAAACCCATTACATAAAATAAGATTTCACAACACTGCAATATTACACTACTAATCGAGCTTATTTAAAATAAAATAAATATATAATGTGTAAAAGTGATTCCGATATCCAAAGTCAAAGTCAAACAATTTATTTCAATTAGGCACATAAAAGGCACTTATGAACGTCAATTTTACAAAAAATAGAAGTGATTCTAGTCGCCCCTTCAAAAGGTAGTTTTCGTATGGAGAAGAATGGGCAAGAAACTCCACCGTTACTCTTTTAAAATGTTTTTACAATATTTTGTATACATTAATTATATAATTATATGTGAAGACGATGCATCTAGAATAAGATTACTATACCACGATAGGTAAAAAAGAATGAAAAATAAAGCAATTACAGATAAATTAATTATGTGATAGATACATGGTGCTCACATATTTACAAACATTGTAAAATTATACGATATTCCTAACATTTTAACAAGTAATACTAATAAGTCAGTGTGTGAGTTCAAGAAATCACAGAATGTAAAATCAGGGTTATACAAAAATAACAAATACATAATTAAATTAGCAACCAGTTTGATTTTGTCTAGACTCTAAATTGTCCTATGGAGCAGGACCAGCACGTCTCCAAGCATTCTTATCTTGGATATAATCCTCTAATTTGTAATATGCTTGTTTACAGAGTGTACTTTTAATATGACTTTTAAATTTTCTTTCTTTCCTATTTACAGAATAAACAATTTCATTTCAACAGATCACAATACAATAAAATGTCAATACAATTAAAATAGGTAACACAAATTATAAAGGTTACAGAAGTAAAATAGAAATAAAAAATAAAATGTAAATAAAAAATTAAATGTAAATAAATTAAAATGTCAAATGTAATTAAAATAAACGAATGATTATTACAGGTGAGACTTTATTGCTAGCTACCTTCTTAAATCCCCTTTGTTGAAAAAAAAATTTATATTAAAAGTATTGCAAGTAACTAATAGTTATAATTATAATGTATGATTGTATCTGCAATTGTTACAGCTTTGAATTAAAGTATTTTTCAGTCATCATTTTGTATGTTTTTGAAATTACTTACATGCACACTAAACACACACACACACACACACACACGCTACGCACACTACTTTACTTACAATTTTTAGGTTATTTTTAGGTTTAAGGTACATTTTGCAGAAACTTTCACACTTGCTTTCAATGCAAGCTTTGTCTTGTCTATAAGTACATATAATTAAGACCAGGAAACTATTTTCAGCAGGAAGAAAATTTCAGAGGTAAGTAACTCGAGTAGGTAGCTAGTAACTCCAGTCGGTAGGTCCTACTCGGACAACGCACTACCCAGTCGACGTGATTAATTATTATTTTCACGATTTTATATTTTATTTTGTAATTATATTCTATAGCGCACCTCTTTAGGTTATGACTGAGGTATGTGAATATCAACAAATATTTGGCCTAGGTCGTAAGAGGGAGACGTGAACACTGATTCCCTGTTACAATGTAGGTATAATAAATAGCAAAACTGACACTTGTACAACCTTATCAAAAATGTTATCCTTTTATTTACTAGATTTGTAGTAGGTACCAAAAGCTGATAATAAATGCATCGTCGCATCTGCATATCTTTTTTCTCACGTCTAATTAACATAAAATATTAAATTGTCGGACAAGTCTGACCTTAACAATGAAATTAACATTGCAGAATATCCAAGTTTTATTGTTACCTACCAACCCATTAATAAAATGTCATACCAGTGCGTGAAGGTTAATTTCGGCTGCCACGTCACCAGCCTCGGTAGCGCAGTAGGCAGCGCGTAAGTCTCATAATCTTAAGGTCGTGAGTTCGATCCTCACCCGGGGCAATATCTTTTTGCGATTCTTATCTTTTATTTAAACCTATGGAAGGTCAGCACAAACATAAATACTATATACTTAACATAATTTATGCTTGTATTTATTACTTGGGTTAAACTGTAGTTTTTTTAATACAATGTATATATGTATGAAAAATGTGCAACTTAAAAAAAACAATATCTTAGAAATATATATACCTTTTTCCGTAAGCATTTTCAAACGGCACTTGGCAAGAAGCAAACAGAAGCATTTAAAAAACTAATAAAATCGGCCAAGTGCGTGTCGGACCATCCTCAGTGTAGGGTTTCGTATTCGGGATGAATATTTACGCATGCACAGTGTTGATTTTATAAACATAACATCAGTGTGCAGTGATAGCCTTAGTGGTGAGACCGTCAGACTGCCAAGTCATAGGTCTCAAGTTCGAACCCAAGGCACGCACCTCTGACTTTTCGGATTCATGTGCGTATTGTGTAATTATCAGTTGCTTCGAAATCGGTGAAGGAATGGCTTTGGCAGAGTAGTAGGTACTTTGATTTTATTTATAGGATATGGATTATCCCATATCTCAAATATTAAGTGTTTTTAAGTTTTATCATATTGATATTTTTTTTCATAATTTTCCACCATTAACTGAAACGTTCGAAGGGGACTTCGTTCGGTTGAAATAAAAGTTACTTAGAAATATCATAATTTTTTTAATAATGAGATCCAGCAATACCACGCTGCAGCAGCACTGAATTTGACACAATTTGTCGTGTACGGCACAAAGCACTGCATTATACAAAACCCTGCAATACGTTGCAGCGCTCAAAATACCAGTATTTTACATGCCTATCTGACCGTCACAACCCACTTACTAGGTAACACGATACCTTTTGGTAAGACTGGTTGTCATACTTTCGGGCTTCTGTCTACCCGTAACGACTGTCAAAGATTTACGAATGACAGCCGGGACCAACGGTTTGCCGCGCTTTCCGAGGCAACGGAGGTCTCGATATGTAATGGATGGTCCATCCACGAACCAGCAAAGACAACCGTAGCTTCGACCCGTGCGGCTGCTATTATCTAGCTACGAGCCCCTTTTCTATTCAAAGACATAAACAAACCTTCGCCCTTAATCACCATATTAGGTAAACAAATCGCCGTAATACCTAGTTGGCAATTATCACACATATAAAATGTTTCCGCATCGGACGACAAAGAAGGAAAATGCGCTGTAATCATCATTATCAGGCAGGAAGTGTCCAAGGCTCTGTCAATGAACCACGATCATCTGTCCTATGTAGTAATTACTGATAATGTAGGACATAATTATAAATAGATGCTTAGGTATTTGTCAATTAAAGATGTCCAAAGTTTTTTGTAAACATGTTTTCTATGTAATTTGACAGCTTATGTCATTTTCTGTGAGTCAAGCGTTATTAGCGACACTCTTGGCAAAAGTTGTCAGTATGTGACAACTTTTTATGTATACTGTACATAAATGACGAAGAAGATCTATTGTTTTGTAACACTACAGCGATAGGATACGGGTCACTGCTTAAAATGGTCCTCCTTTTGACACTTCTTCTTTTTCGTGTGGTTAGTGACTAACCTGGTGTTAGAGTTTTAAAGTCGCCCATGGGCCTCTGACATGGCTTTACATGCCGTCGAGAAATATCTTGCAGGCATGCCGGTTTCCTCACGATGTTTTCCTTCACCGTTTTTGAAGAAAATGATAATTATACAATACGCACATGAATCCGAAAAGTGCGTGCCTCAAGGGTTCGAACTGGAGACCAATGATTTGGCAGTCCGACGGTCAAATGGTCGATGAAAAGGATCTTTTTTTGATCCTTTGCCATAATCGACGCAGTCGGCCGACAAACAGCTAATGCAAGTATTCACAGATGGTCTCCTTTTCTGGTATGGGTACGAACTGTATAGATAGTGGTCGCCCAGTAGAAAAGGCCAAAATTTACAAGTTGTATGTCGTAGGTTCGAACCTAGACAGTCATTTTTTTCATCACCACTCCTCTCAAAACGGTGAATCAAACACCGTGAGGAAACCGTCCCACAACAAAAAAATCGAAGAAGTGACATCCACCAACCCCCAATGTGCCCGCGCGGTAGATTACGGCCCACTCCCTCTCACAGAGAGGAGGCCTGTGTCGCAGGGAACATTATACCTGATTATATTACTACGACAATATAAATGCTGTAGTAAAAATATTTGCCGGCCAGAAACGTGGTAATAGGAAAAAACTGACCAAGGTATACCGGACGCGCATTATCACAACTTATGTGAGTCCCTTCAGGGTTGGTGATAAAAACCACAGTGACGGTCATTAGAAGCTAATAAATTCATTGTGAAGATGAAGATGACGACGTACTAAAATAACTTTTACCTTCGTTGGAAACGGAATAAATAGTATAATTATTTAATTAAATTAACCCACAATATATTTCCTCCATCTCCTTGGAACATTCTCACGTCCCTTTATCTTGTTGACTCATTGATAGTCGCGTTCAGTTGACTTCTTCATCCGTAAGCTGGCGTTCTGCCAGGGTCCCTCTTTGTTTGAAAGGATTATAATATAATTATATCCGTTCCTTAACAACTCTTCGATTTGTTCTTTCATTCATCATTTTGCTATCTAGCTGAGCTCTATAGTGTGATGCTCATATCCTATCCTCTATTATTATACTAGCAATATTTGTATATTTATATAATTTGTAATCACATTCTTGAAACCGGCTCTAACGATTTCGATGAAAGTTGGAATAAAGTGGTTTACGGGGGTGAATAATCGATCTAGCTAGGTCTCATATCTGGGAAAATTCGTTTTCTCCGTATTTTTACCCGAGCAGAGCTCGGTCGCCAGAAGTTTAGAGCAAGATGGCTACCTTAGAATAATGACATGGCAGCATGGAATTAGTAAGTACCTAGTATCATGGCAGTATGGAATTAGTAAGTACTTATCATCGTCGCAGTATGGAATTAGTAAGTACCTACTATCATGGCAGCATGGAACTAGTATGAACTATCCTGTACTATTAAATGAGCACTCTCTATTTGCACCACAGCAGAGCTCGGTAGCCCAGGTACTTTTGTTTGAAATCGGTTATTCCGTTTTGTAATGTTCATATACCATATACTAACGCAATAAACGTATACGCATAGCCCTCTTTTTCTCCCACCATCATCATCTTTTTTCCCTTGTCCCATGTTACGTGTGGTCGGCGCAACATGTTCTCTTCTTCCACTCTCCCCTGTCAACCGTCACGCTATCATTCACTCAGTCTCTTTCATATCATTCCTCACACAATCCATTCATCTTTTCTTTGGCCTTCCTCTCCTTCTCCATCTATCAACATTTATATTCATCTCTCTTTTAGTCACATGCGTTTACTCCTCATCACATGCCCATACCAAGCCCAACGATTTCCTTAAAAAAATTCCGTCACTGAGGCCATTTTCAAATTTCTTGAAGAAATGGTAGAAATTATTAAAAACAATTAAAAAAAAACATACGTATGTTTTAATTTATGTTCAGGTAAAATATTTGCCAAAAACTGGGTAGGAGTGAACATGCACGAATAGAAGCAGTTAGAAAGGAAATTAATTATACGAGCTTTTACATTTTTGTCACGCAACGCATGAAGCTAAAAAGTACCTACACATCAAAGTTCGCATAGCAACACCAACCCGTTGGGTAAACCATGAAATGTCCAACTTCTGGCACTTCTGCTATAACATCGCTTGTATCCTTTGAACGGGTAGACAAAGGTACAAGTACAACCCCATTTCGCCAGTTGTGTCCATAAATCGGGCAAAAATTCAGACTCAATGACATTCAAAATGGCGTCTCAGACCAAATAAAAAACCAAGACAGAGCGCTGCGAACAATACAGTGAAGCATGCCAAAACTACACCGCCGCTCTGTGTATACACGCTCACGCGCAATGACACTGCAATTAAACTACACCAAACAAAGTGCACAGATGTTTACGAAACCGGCTTCTCTTCACTGTTGACAGCGCTCTGTCTGGCGTTTATCATGATCACCGGACTTGTCTAACGGATTGGTGATAGCTATTAAAATGATTAAATGCTCGGTAATAGGGATACTGACAAAAAAAAATTTTTTAGTTTGTCTTTGAGATTATAAAAAAATATTGGACACGTATTTTTTCTTCTTTTACGGAATCTAAAGATTACGGCGATACATTGAGGTAAAATGTGCCATGACGTCACGAGTATGTAGATTTTATACATATTAGTGACGTAGCGACCCTCACTCCCCAACATAAAATTCGTTTTATCTAAGTATTTTTTTATTAATATGATAAAGCAAAAAATACGTGTCTAATATTTTTTTATTATCTGACTGACGGACTTATTAGAATTTAATTTTTTTTTACCCAGGCATCATCTCTATTATGTTTGTATCCAACCCGCACTGGGCCCGCGTGGTGTATTATACAGCCCACTCGCTCGCACCGAGAGGAGGCCTGTGTCCCAGCAGTGGGAAAATTATGGGCTCATTATGCTTATAGTAAACGTTTCCATTTAATCCTTTTCTTGTTTGAACGATTAACTCAAGCATGAAACCTTGATAATGTTGAACTTAGTACGATGTTCTTAATCGTTTAGTCGTCTTTAGTGATGCAGACATACTGGGCTTGGGTAAATGGACCGTGATCATTTTAGTATATAATTGCATAGCACATGTGTGAGCACTATGTCCCTACTTTACAGTTACCATTTACTGGGTACGTCTTTCATTGACTTGAGTGTGCCCTGGCGGTTGTGAGTATGTCATGCTCACTCAAATGTCTTGCTGGTGGTGGCGTGTGTGTTGGATCGTTAAGTTCCCTTCAAAATGGTTGAGCTAAATGGTGCTGATGCATGCGTCATGTTCGTGAACGGGCGCCGTCAGTGGGGACTGGTCATCTCTTAGCTGCCACGGCTTATTTGAATTTATTTTAATTTTTGAATTGCTTTTGATTTTATTTTTATTACTGACGCTTTTAACGTGCACGTCTTTTTACATTGTTGTCACATGTTTAATTTCAACATGACTGATGTAACCAATATTTTGGAACGGATTAATGTCGAGTGCGCTTCGAATTTCTTTTAGCTGTTGGTGTAACCCGACGATATTGGTATTTTAACTATACAGAGTGGCAGGGACATCGACTCGAAAACTGATACCATGGATTCAATACATGATTCTGAAAAAAATAAAAAATAACGACGAAAAATTTGAACGCAGGGGGCGTTCAAATTTTTCGTCGTTATTTTTTTTTAAATCTTCTGTTCCATAAAAAAGGGCAATACCTACGCGGTCAAAATGTATGGAACAGCAGATTAAAAAAAAAAACCGATGTAAAATTTTGGCCTATGCAGGGTGGCAGGGACATAAACACACACAAAAAAGAAATCAGTTGTTTCATGGCTGGTATCAGTTTTCGCGTCGATGTCTCTGCCACCCTGTATAGGGACCACTTTCTCCGTGTAAAAATATCCTGTAAGACTGGATTCCTACTCAAACAGGATAATAAGGAGATGTGGAAATAACGATATCTTATTGGTCGTTCACAAAACATCTCTCCTCTCCGCTCTTCTCCGCTTTGATGGAAAACTCAAACTAAAACTCAAAGCATTTATTTCAATTAAACCATTTACAGGCACTTTTGAATTGTCAAGGAATCAGTCAGCCAGAAATATGAAGCTAGTTGCCCATTCCAAAGCGTAGTAGGTACCTATGGAGAAGAACGGGCAAGAAACTCCACGGACACTCTTTTAAATAAATTGTTACAAAATATTGGTTACATCATTCATGTTGAAATTAAACATGTGACAACAATGTAGAAAGACGTGCACGTTAGAAGCGTTCGTAATAAAAAATTAAAACAAACAACAATTCAAAAATTTAAATGAGCCGAGGCAGCTAGTTGACCAGTCCCATCTGACGGCGCCCGTTCACGAACATGACGCATGGATTAGCACCATTCAGCTCAACCATTTTGAAGGGAGCTAAATGATCCAACACACACGCCACCATCAGCGAGACATCTGAGTGAGCATGACATACAGCTGTCAGGGCACATTCAAGTCAATAAAAGACGTATTACCCGGTAAATGTTAGCTCTTTAGGTGGAGTTTGAGTCGGAATCCAGTCATACAGGAAAGGTAGGTAGGCTAGGCAGACTTTTCAGAATGGAAACATCCGTATCATTGCTATATGAAAAGAAATTGGACATCTCCGAAACCATAACCAAAACCCTCTTTCCCGCTAGTCCACCCTGACATACATATTTGTCCAAAAGAACTGGGTTACATAATACGGCTTCCTCCTAACCACACCTAACGCCTCATATTGATTTATTAGTTAACTATAGCAGTAGGTTTCTTCCGCAACGTTTGAAACAAGTGAGTTTGTCCATCCGGGAGTATATGGCGTAAAATTAAATGTTATTATAGCTCAAGGACTTTTTACTTGTGCATTTTTTTACCGAGTTCAAAAAGGAGGATAGCTTCAGGTAGTGGTACTTATTTGAATTTGTGTGGGGTATGTAGTACCACAACTAAAATGTGAAAAATAAATCTGGTTAATTATTATTGGTTGAAAATTCATTCGTGGATATTTGACAGTTGTTACAGGTCTTCAGAAGCCCGAAAGTCTGACAACCAGTCTTACCAAAGGGTATCGTGTTAACCAGTTGTTGGGTTGTGGAGGTCAGATAGGCAGTCGCTCCATGTAAAATATTATTGATATTCAGCTGCATCTGGTTAAACTGGAAGCCGACCCCAATCTTCAAATGAATTCATTTCACCTTGCAAATAAAACGATTATTTTAAATCCCTTGATCTCTAAAAACCCAATTGAAAATATTTAATTCAACTCATAGTAAGTATGATTAGCTGTCGTTATTTTTGTAACTTCCGCCAACATTACTAACAAAAACATTCAAAACTCAGGATAAAATAATTCCAACATCATAATACTCGTACATAGAAGAAGCGCCCAAAATAATGCAAATGTTCGCACAATGCGTTTAGTATGCTCCCGACGCGCCTCGGAGGTCATGTACCAAGATCTTGGCCACGACAGTGTGAGCGAGCGACCTCGACACTTACCGCGTTACTGTGCAGAATATAAGCGGTCGAAAGTTCAGAGATAGAAAGTGTTTCAACTGCGATGTCGTTTTGGTTCGGGAGAGATGACCACCGTCTGTCAGGTCGTTTAGGCGTCAGAAGATTAATCAATCATTATAAAATTACACCCGTTATTCTCGAAGGGTTTGGCAGAGATTTATACGTAACACCCACATTTCGCAAATTATGTTAAAGTCCCATGTAATAGGGCGAGACAGGTGGCTGTCGTTGTACAGGCACGGTACTCTTCAAACAGCAACGTATCATCGAACTCATTAGTGTTATTGACAAAGGCACCAGCAGAACAAGTTGCCATCAGGAGAACCATCAAATTCAAATTCAAAAGTCATTTATTCAAACTAGGCTGAGAACCAGCACTTATTGAACGTCAAAATTACATACGATAGTCCCCCAAAACGCCCACCCTTCACCTCTTCCTAGTGCTTTAGCTGGGAAGCAGAAGTGGCGCAACAAACTCCCCAGCAACACAGCTGTCTGTTTAGTTAGAAAAAAACAATTCTATATGCAAAATAATTTAAATTACGCAACACAAAACATAATGTAAATTATTAGCCATATGTCAGCTAGCACACGCCAATATACCAAACAAAAATATCGAGAACTACTCAGGCAAAAATAAAAACTAAACGTAAACAGAACCTATATAAAATCCTCCAGGCATCGTCAACCTATCACAGGCCTGAAACTTCATCGGCACCCATAGCCTTCCAAACTGTAACACTGGTCGACTTCGTATTAGAAGAATAGAATACTCTTTAACATGTAGCATATAAATTTCACGTAGAAATGTTACTTAAGGTGACACAATGAGCGGTCTTATCGGTAAAAGCGATATTTTAAAGACAACCTTTGGATGGATTAAAAAGAGGACGGAGAGATAAAACTGTAGGTAGTCTGTATACAATTAATACATACATAAAGTTACTAATATATACTCGTACAATATAATAATCATGAAACAGGAGCAAAGAAAATAGAATTATGATGTTTAAGGGGAGAGGAAGTGTTTTTGGTGTGTTACCTAGGTACTCGTATTTCTCCTTACTAACCCTTATGTCAAACTTCTAAGCAACAACTGGCTTGCTATGTACGGTGTACCTATTTACCGATTAAATAATCTGGCTGCGCTGACAACGACTCATAATCCTCCCTTAACTTAATTAGATGATGACACAATATGGAGTGACCGGCGTAATCTTGTTATATTGTTGTGGGCCAATGAAATTCTGCCATCTGGGTGACGTGGAGTGACGTGGAGATAGTGGAAGTTCATGCTTGTTACGTTTTTTAGGTGGGCGGGAGTTTTTAAAATGTTCATTACTTTGTATAGAATTAAGGTCTTCTAACTGAACAGACAGCTGCGCTGCTGGGGAGTTGGTTGCGCCACTTCTTCTTCCCAGTTAAAGCACTAGAAAAATAGATTTTTTTCTGTTTTGTGAATGTGAGAACGGTGTAGGCTTAGTGGACTGAAGATTTATTGACCATCTTCTATTTTGTTTCGTTCCTGGTACTTCCTGAAAGACCTACACTGTCCTCCCATACCTATTAATACTGTTATTTGAAAATATTGTAAAGGCCAATTATTTTGAAAAGAGTAACCGTGGAGTTTCTTGCCGGCTCTTCTCCATAGGAAACGACCAATTGGAACCGTGCACCTAGCTTCTGACGTTTCGTAAGTGCCCATGTAGGTTCATGTGTTTTTTTTTGCTTTTTTTTGCATTTTGAGGAAGTGATGAAGGGGCACGTTTTGGGGGACTGTCTTATATAATTTTGGCGTTGAAAAAGTGCTGAGTCTCAGCCTAATTTGAATAAATGACTTGATTTTGAGGTTGTTTTGTAACCCATCATAGAAAAGTCGGATGTAGTAGATAACAAGGAAGCTAATTCCGAGATGATGGCTAATGTAGACGTATGGAAGGGAAATATGTCCTGACCGACAAAATAAATTGAGCAAGAGGATGATGGAGCGATTTGTGATTGTGAGACTAAGAAAATACTACTGATAAACATGACATGATCGTTACGATGGTAAACTTATTGAAGAACGCAAAAAACGCTGCTGGTGATTGCAATATATAATTAGCAGCCTACCTAGAACATGGAGGACTCTGTGATAAAAAAAAACATGTATGTACTAATTACGTTTGCAAGTACATCTTGTTTCCTCCAGATAATATAAAAAAATACCGAAAAAGATTTAAGGCCTCCAAATGACTTCCAAAAAAAACACAAAAAAGTGAAAAATAACTTTAATTTCGGAAGTCGGTGGGAAAAACGAAAATTCAACGACACGAACTTTTTCTAAATTAAAGTTATTTTTACTTTTTTGTGTTTTTTTTAAGTCATTTGCTGGTCTAAAATCTTTTAACAAAAGGGCATCCCTTGGTTGCTTTTAACGACACCCATAGGTCTGTATAGAAGTGGCAGAATACTTATGTAGGTACTTACATAACTTAAGATATCACGCTTCTATTCCCTGAAGGGTTAGGCAGAGGTACCTTTGTACACCCACATTTCGCCAGTTATGTTTAATTCTCTCTTAACAGAGCCTACTACCATCAACCGGGCACAAAGCAAGTGCCCGGGCTGCTACTGAGAAATTCCAGATGGTACTTACTCAACAAAAAATTGAAATAAAAAGAGAACTCTTTCACTTCCCGATCGGAATGCAAAAAACACTATAATAGTAATCGTGCAACTTGCTTAAATAAAACAATAAGTTTATGTCGTAACTCCTACGCAACTACGTTCCTAAGTTTGTAGCGATGGAAGAATGATCCCTAACGGTTGAGTAGCTTTTGAGATCAATGCGTTTAGTAAAACTATTAAGAGATTTTTTATTACAAGTATGAATGTGGAAGGGGCTTGTGGCTAAATAAAAACAGCCGCACGGGTTCGGTCCGTAGATGGGTAAGTTCCTATTACATATCGAGATATCTCCGTGCCTCGGAAAGCACGTTAAGCCGTTGGTCCCGGCTGTCATTTGTACATGTTATATTTGACAGTCGTTACGGGTAGTCAGAAGCCCGAAATTCTGACAACTTATTAGGGGGTATCGTGTTACCCAGTAACTGGGTTGTGGAGGTCATATAGGCTGTCATTCCATGTAAAATACTGCTATTCAGCTGCATCCAGTTAGACTGGAAACTGACTCCAAAATAGTTGGGAAAAGTCTTGGCCGATGATAAGCATGAATGTGGATGGCTATAAGAGTAGGCTCAAGATCACCAAACGGCTATCTACAATATGCCAGGAGCGTGCCCTCAGCTTTTTCGGACAAATTATGCGTTCACCTAAGCATGATCTGGAAAGACTTATGTTACTAGGCCGGGTGGAAGGAAAACGCGCTCAAGGCAGAGCACCGGTGAGATGGTCAGACGCGATCAAGAAGCTGTTAAAGGCAGCATTTACCAAGCGGTCTACACTACCGAAGACCGCATAACTTGGAGATGCGTCGTATGTGGTCGCGATCCTCAGCATTGCGGGAACGACGAAGAAGAGATAAGAGTAGGGGAAGACCAAAGAAACGATGTGTGTGATGATGATATGGCTAGAAAGAGAGTGAATACCGATATGTCGAGTAATAGAGAAGTATGGAAGAAAAGACAAGTTGCGTCGACCACAAATATATTGGGAGGCAGGAAAATGATGAGGACGTCTCAGATATTTTTTTTGTAGCAGATGAAAGTTACGCAGTTCGATGAAATCCACCTGTTGCAGATAGGATAAGAAGAGGCATAAATACAGCTATCCTTCAGATTTAACAGTCTTTCTCATGCTAAGGGGTGTGAGCCCTTTGCAGACGCCCATGATGAAAGAAGAGCGATTTTTTTAAACATTTTATTTATCGATTTGCAAATATGTAAAACACTGGTAAGTAGGCATGCATTAAAATTTCATGACACAGTATTAAGACATGCACCCTGTAAGGGCACTGCAAATGTTTCATATCAAGTGATTAAATTACATTATATATTATTGATTCTAATTATTACAATACATTGCATTTTAATAAACATCAGTTATTTAATTATTACATTTTTATTTCAAATAAATCATTATTATTAATTCTTTCATGCATTTTAGTCATCCTAAAATGTGTGTGTGTGTTTTTAGTTTTCCTAAATAAACGAAGCAAAAAAATGTCTGTCTGTAGTTTCTGTCTACCCCCGTGAGAAGGAGTGAATTTATATACATAGGTACGTGTGTTTTTTCCTACCACAATTTAAAATTTTAGAAATTATATACGTGTGTTACTTAAGTAACGAGAAGAACTTTTGTCTAGCAGTAGGATGGTACCGGCTAGAAAATAATAGAACCGTATGAATATATCGGCGGTTAAGTGTCAGTTAACTTTAACTTTAGATTTCTACGTTTAGGTTGAGTTTACGTTTTCTAACTTTCATATCTCGTTCCTCTACTATCGATTCATAGACATGCATCAATTAACATAACATCACTCCAGAATTACCTGGAGGCGTTAGCAGACTTTACCATTTATTTTGTAGTCCCATGTAATAGGGGGGCAGGGGGTAGGCTTGCCCCCCTAGCAAGCCTATTACTAAACTTCTAGCTGCTATTGAGAATTCAAACAATTAGTACCTAATTATTTGGATAATTGAACTTGGGACCTTGACAATCGACAACCGACCACTATACCACTGCGGTACTGTGAAAGCGGTCAATTACAATGTAAAACACCATAAGGTCCATTTCAATAAACGAATGATGAAAAATGAATCTTTGATTACATTGCAAGGTTGCATTGTAAATATTAATTTGATTACATTCTAACAATGCTACTGTTCGGTATGCAGCAATGCAAAATTGGCGTGAAATGAAGTATTTTCACTTTTCCAGTGACAATTATCTAAACTAATATTTTAAAGAGAAAAGATTAGATTTTTTCTGTTTGTTTGTAATGGATAAGCTCAAAAATATTCAACCGATTTAAAAAATTCATTCACTTAGAGAAAACTACATTAACAGCGAGTAACATGGGCTATATTTTATTGACTTATACTTTATCGACCAGAATCTACTTAAATATGTATATAGTTTTTATATTTTAAGCTGTCCATTCAGTAAATATAAATTAACTTGTATAAACTTAATATTATAAATGAAAGTCGCTTTTCTTGTCTTTGTGACCGCGTTTTTTTTTTTTTTAACTTCACAACAGATTCTGATACGGTTTTCGCCATCATTTTGAGAATTTATTCCGGAACGTTTATGAATAAAACATTAATATTAAATTAACATGTAATAAATAAATTAATCTCAATATTATATCAAGTCGTAAAACTGTGTGAACCACGAACGGGTTGATAGTAAAAATTAAAAAATAAATCGTTTTTTGCCACCGACTTCCGAAATTAAAGTTATTTTTCACTTTGTAGAGTTTTTTTTTGGAAGTCAGTTGTTTTTTTTTTTGTAAAAAGTTTTTATTTTTATTTTTTTTGTTATGGTACCTACCCCACACAAATTCGAATACCACTACCTGCTATGTAAATAACAGTGACAGGAAGGTATCATCAAGCTAACTCAAAAACTATCCAAGCGAAGTTAATAAATTTATATGGAATTTTCAAAATCGGTCCACAATTGACGGAGAAATCGGTGGGCAAAAAAGAAAAAAAAAAACGCGCTACGAACATAGAACCTCCGCCTTTTTGGAAGTCGGTTAAAAAGGAGTATCTACTCTGAGTTGATTCAGAACACAACAAATAGATGTCAAAATCAACAAGAATGTTACCTTAGTGAGGAGAAAAAAAAAAGTTATGTTTTTTAAGTATACAATTTTTGCTGTGAATCTCATCAAATTGGATTACACTATTATTGAAATATTAAAAGTTTATCATCAAACTGGAAGATATCGCGAGGAATTATTCTACAATAATTTTAATCGTCTAGTTAGAGAGCTGAAGCCTGAAATCTAGCCGCTAGCAACTTTTATTGAAACAATGTTTAGTTTTCACTTTCTGTCTGAAAACGTAATAAGAACTATCTTAACTGCCGACATTCCAACAACGATACATTAACGGTGTGTCCCACATTACCTATATATGTAGTAAATATATACAATTTCCGCAAACCGAAGGTCATCAACCTGAATTCAATGTAATGATTAAACAAAGTATTAAAAACAAATGTAAATTATGTAGCAAAAACAAAACAAGAACGTTTAAATTAAACGTATCGTAAAGTTATTTAACAAAACATGTTCACTTGAGACCTTGCTCATACGCATCATTTGCGATCACAATCAAACAACGATAAAACTTCGCGATTTCCACAAAGCAGGCAAAATATAATTATCGAATATATTAAAACTCGTGCAAACGCATCAGCAATAATTGGGAACAATTATCTACAAAATTAGAATGCCAATTTTTGTGCTGTAACACACTGGCATGCGTCAATCGCGTGCGGCACTCCCAAACAGTGATAAACGTGCGTGTGTTTTAGCCTACATTAATAGATACAGCACCTAACCTCTTTCCATAATACCCCTCATTAAAACAAATGTATGTGCACTATATAGCGTCGCGTAGTCTGGCAATGTCATCTCGTATCGTTTCCGAATGCTTCGCCTCTTACCGGCACATCCCCCCGATATTATAAAAGAGTGTAGTGTGCGCCGCGCGCCCGCAGTCACTCCGCGCCTCCGAGCGAGCAACGTCGCCTGTAATGCAATAGTGTGTCTAGTGTGCCAGTTACCGACATGGAGGGAGCGACCCCTCCCAGCCACGGATTGCCTGAGGACGAGGGCATCGCCTCCGACCGCCGCCCGTCCACCGACGACCACGCCGACCTCTCCGATAGTGCCTCAGATACCGGCTCCGGTGGCGGCAAGGACTCCGGCTGCGAAGTCGCGCCTGATGCACAGGAACCTCCTTACACACCCCCGGACGATGAGCTAGCGCACAGGATCGTGTCACAAGTTGAGTTCTACTTCTCAGACGCCAACATCACGAAGGACGCCTTTCTACTGAAACATGTCCGAAGAAACAAGGAGGGGTACGTGTCACTGAAGCTGATCTCCAGCTTCAAGCGCGTGAAGCACTTGACGAAGGACTGGAGGGTGGTCGCGGAAGCACTCAAGCGGTCTACCAAGTTAGAAATTAATGAATTAGGAACTAAATTGCGCAGGATCGAGCCGCTCCCCGTGTACGATGAGACGACTCCGTCCAGGACCGTGGTGGCTGTGAGGATGCCCATCGACCGTCCGTC
Source organism: Agrochola lota (assembly GCA_947364205.1). NCBI lineage: Eukaryota > Metazoa > Arthropoda > Insecta > Lepidoptera > Noctuidae > Agrochola > Agrochola lota. Next base: position 18,149,646 of record OX376240.1, read on the forward strand.
CGTAGAGAATGTGTCGCGACTGTTCGCTGGCTGCGGCGAGATCGCGCTCGTCAGGGTGCTCCGACCTGGCAACCCAGTGCCCGCAGACGTGCGCCAGTTCCTCAACAAGAACCCTACTTTGGTTAATTGTGTGTGTGCATTAGTTGAGTTCACTGAGTCTGAGTCTGCGAGAGAAGCGCTGCGATTACAGACTCCTGAAGATGATGGAATGCGAGTGTATGAGTTGAACGGAGTTCCTAGGGAGCCTAAGAGGAAGGCACCCATCCGTCGAGCGCCACCAAGGCGTCATGAATGCGAGTACTCGTCCTGCTGTAGTGGGTCTGAGCCTGAATACGATTACAGATACGGGACGCCGTTCTATAGGAGGAATTCAAGTGGTTTCTTCGCGCCGCGGTCTCCTGAGATCCAGACGTGGGTGCCGCGGCGTCAGTCGACGTGTTCACACAGCTCGGACTCGGGCGTGTCATTCTACTGCAGCAGCAGCCGGCGGACGTCGCAGGCCAGCACGGGCAGTGCCGGCAGCGCGGACGGCTGGCTGTCGCGCCGGCTGTCCGGCTGCTCGGTGTCCGGGCCGGAGTGCGGCGGGCGTCGCCTGTCCTGCGCGCCGCGCTTCGAGCCGCGCGCGCCGCTGGTGCCGGACGGCACGCGCGGCTTCCACGCCGCGGCCCGACAGCGCCGCATCTCGGACCTCGCACTCTACTCGCGCTAGAAAGCGCCCGCCAACCGTGACACCTTTCTAATCACGTTGGATAACCGCCTTTCACGTTCTGGCCGCTGGTTTTTTAATCTATTTCGCACGAGGAAGCGTCGTGTGTGTTCCGCGATAGTTTTCCTTCCAGAACAAACTGAGTTACCTTCTTGAACAATGTGATCATGCTCATTTAGTTTTAAGCCACGGAACGCTGTGTTTAGTTTCGTAAATCACTTAAACATGTAATTTATTAGTACATTGTATTTATGAATCTCGTAATTTATTGCGAATGCGCGCGCGTCGCGGTCGAGTTTTCATTTCGAGTTATGTCAGAGTTGTGGGCACAAAATGATCACGCAAAATCGACATTCAGGCGATTGTAGACTCTGAGAGCGATACATGTTCAGACCAGACAGATGTTTATTAGGGCGATGTTGCACTGCACCGAAGCGAGTAATTCTAGCTTGTCTGACCGCTTTGCGAAGTGAGATACACAGAACATTCTCCGCTTTGTAAGGCGAGTGCAGGCATCGACCTATCAGCTGAGTGGAGCGCTATCTCCGCCTCGCCCGCGGTGCAACATCGTCTCAACTCGGAGTAACAGAGCGCGTACAGTTGTAGAATGTATTACATAATGTAATTGCACACATTCTAACTGCGAACGATTTCCTGTAAAAGTAACAGCCTCTCTTACTCCGGCTGGTAAGAGCCGCGACGCGCTATGGCTAACATTTTTTTTTCATTTTTTTTACAATTAAGTAATTTTTAACTTAAGTCAGTCGCCATTTCATGTTAACTGTCGTTTTTAGTTAAGTCTTTTTGATGTAAGTACATTGTGATGATTATGTAGATATTGGGTTGCGCAACCCACTACTTTCTTGTGCGTTTTTTTAATTTATTTTTTTATTGAGCAGAGGAACGTTACATGCTTGTAACGGCACAACTATTTCGCTTTTTATTTTAAGTGACGTTGTGACTTTTTGATGGAACCTTCGCGCTGAATCTAAACAAAATAGTTTCTAATTGCTTATTTTACGTATTAATAGATTTGGTGCGTCGCCAAAATAATTTAAAGTCACACAACCTCTGTATATTGTAATTAAAGTTGAGATGATTTATTTTAAAGATATAAATATAAGATTTTTGGAGAAACTTGCTTGTTTTACTTGACCTTCGTCGTGGAAAGTTGGCTCATGATCCGTTTGCCTTGACTGATTGATTCTCACGCTGACTGTGTTGTAACAGGTGAAGTTGACGAGACTATCAGAGTCGATCGATTCAATGTTAATAACGTTTAAAGTTATGCAAATTAAAACGATAGCTGAGATAATAACGGTTATTAATGTCAGTTATTTTGATATTTGTGTAAAAGATTTGTCGAGTTATTAAGAGAAGTGTTGATTTATTTATTTTATAATAGTTTTACCTTCCTGATGATGTTTATTGAATTAGGATTCTAATTGAATATTTGTGAGACAATTATGCTTATTTACGAGTCTGTAGTGACTACATAAACACTTCCTTTTGATTCAAGGGCCGTTAGGGTTTCGCATCAATACTTCCTTGAGTCGAAGAATAAATTATACAGTAATTAAATAAATAAGATTGGTGCCTACCTAACTGGTTTAAATAATCATGAAACCAAATTAATTAGTTGAAAGAACTTCAAATGTCTTTCTGAGTTTATCTTGCACATTATTGAAATCGGTGAAGGAAAAACATCGTGAGGATACCTGGACTTATCTATACTAATATTAATATACTAATACTAATATAGGTACTAATACAAATATACTACTTAATACTAATCATATTATAAAGAGGTCAAATCTGTTTGAATGTAATCTCCAGAACTACCAGTCGGTATTGAAAAAATCTTTTTGCATTAGATAGCCCAATTCTTGAGGAAGATTAAAGGCTAGTAATTAATATAAGTCTAAAATCGCCAACCCGTCTTGAGCAAGCGTGGTGATCAATGCTCGTGCCTTCTGTGTATGAGAAGAGGCTTTTGCCCTGCAGTGGGATAATAATAGGCTGGTGTTAAAACATCTAATGGAACTTAGTTTGGAAATAAATAATGACGAGCTCTTCCATTTGGATTTAGAAGAGCTCGTGGCTAAGTAATAACAGCCGCACGGGTCTTACCATCAGGTTAAGATACGCTTGCCGGGGTTGATCCCTGGACGGGCGACCATATTTAGATACCGAGTCTCCTCCGTGCCTCGGAAAGCACGTAAGGCCGGTGGTCGCAGCTGTCATTCGTGGATCTTTGACAGTCGTCACGGGTCCTCAGAACCCCAAAAGTCTGACAACCAGTTTTACCAAGGGGTATCGTATTACCCAGTTACTGGGTTGTGGAGGTCAGATAGGCAGTCGCTCCGTGTAAAATACTGGTATTCAGCTGCATCCGGTTAGACTGGAATCCGACCCCAATATAGTTAGGAAAAGGTTAGGTAGACTCTCTCTCTTCCATTTGAATTCAAGATTCGACTGGGGTTCAATATTTTGTCACGAAGTTATTCCGTCATTTCCCATCATCCGATTGATTGCGTTATTTGCACAATATCGTGTAGTTCATGACAATGAACTTTACCAAGGATGATAGTAGCCGGCATTCTTCAGACAATATAATTAATGGTCGTTAGTAGGGAAACCGAATGAGTCTGAGTTTTTGCTTACTATAATATTTTAGATGCAGGTAGCTAAATATAGTTCCTTAACCTTGGTGGTGTTAAGAACTGCGCATGTCGTAGGATGATTTAATAATTCAAATTTTCGCGAAAACCCTAGGGATTTTGCGAAAACACGGATAATGAGAAAATGGCGAAAACATTTCTGCGAGCAGCTGGGTGAAATAGTTTTCACGAAAATTCGAATTATCAAATCATTACCTCGGTAACAAGAAACTACATCTTACTTAAGAGCTGTATACATATAACCAAAACATCACGGTAGGTACTTATTCCCTGAAGGAATAAGCAGAGGTGTATATATAGTACACCCACATTACCCTAGTTATATTTAAGTCCCATGAAATAAAGGGTAACCATTTTTAGGAATGAAAACTTTGCTCGAGTTCAAAATTGAAACCCAGTGCTGAGCATTCGCGCTTGCAACGACTGAACCAACGAGGTAGTATCCCACCCCCATTGAAAAATTTAAAAAATAATTTGTTCAACCATAATTACGCCGACCTGCATGCCAGTTAAGATAACCCACATGCAGAGAGTCGCCTGCGCTTGTTTCCAATCTTGAGCGACTGCATAACAATTATAATTCTTACGTAAACCAATGTTGTTCTTGTTGCTTTGATCTACATACTGAGTTTACGGGAGAAATTACTTTTTGAAGACTTTGAAGTACGTAATATAACATAACATCGCACTTGTTTTCCCCGGAGTGTTAGGCAGAGTTGTAGGTATCTATAGTACACCCACATGCCATTTCATATTTTTAGTCCCATGTAATAGGGATGATGACAATTTTTTTTTAGATGGAGATTATTAAAAAATATTGGACCCGTATCTTTTCTGTTTTCACGTAATCCAAAGATTACGGCGCTACATTGAGTTAAAATGTGCCGTGACGTCACGAGTATGTAGATTTTATACTTACTTGTGTCGTAGCGACCCCCACTCCCCGACTTAAAATGCGTTTTATCTAAGTATTTTTTTATTAATATGATAAAGCAGAAAATACGTGTTTAATATTTTTTTATTATCTGACTGACGGACTAAATAGAATTTCTTTTTTTTTACCCAGGCATCATCCTTACTGGGGGCGAGCTTAATGCAGTCAACAGGGCACAAATCCAAACTCCGGGCTGCTACTGAAAAATTCGTAATGGAAAAATCGAATAACACTTTGCCCGACCTGGGAGACGCACCCAGGACTTCAAGTTCAGCAGCAGCGCTTGCGACATTACCAAAGAGGCCATACTATCACAAAATATAAAAAACCGGCCAAGTGCGTGTCGGACCATGCACATTGAAGGAATCCGTAGTTGAGATGAATTTATCCCAAGTACAAACTTAACATTGTAGTTGAAAAACATGTTCAACATACGGAATGTATGGGAGATCATGTTTTTCAAACCGCAAATTTAAGTTGGTTGATTATGACTCGTTAACCTGTGCAGCCTTCATAGCTCCGATAGTTTTTCTTTCAATTTCGTTATATATACTACTGCTGTGAATTTTTTCGCAAATCCAAGTACAACCATTTAGCTGGTAGGGGGACACACACTTGAACTCTAACAAATAATTTCAGTTAAAAGCTTAATATTTCGCAAACGGATTCCTGAATCTAAAAATGGTTTTCACAAACTCTCAATATTTTTGAACGACCTTTCTAACGATACCCCACAATATGAGGTAGACGAGAAAAAAAAAGCATCCCCGCTTTACGTGTAGGAGAGGTACCCTAAAAAAATATTTTCCTTGATTTTATTTTACCAGTTTGTCGGCATCATTAATATGTATACGTATATATATGCGAAATTACAGCTTTCTGGTACTAACCGTCTCTGAGCTAACCCGCGGACAGACAGACGGACAGACAGACAGACAGACAGACGGACAGACAGACAGACGGACATGGCGAAACTATAAGGGTTCCTTGTTTACTACGGAACCCTAAAGTGAAAGTGAAAAAGTGTTGAAGTGTTATGTTTCATTTCTTCTTTCATAAAGGTTCTTGATTGATTAACTAAATACGGTGTTATTAACGAATGATGTAATGGGTGTTTTTCAGTGTCATAATGACTTCTTACAAGAACAGCTTCAGAACACAAAAAGCTGGTAAATGAGCCAGTATTTAATCGACAATTAGATTAATAATTGGTTAAACTGGTTAATGATGATAAGTAATCAATTGAACTGTTCAGCAGTTTGTAACTTGAAATACTTGTGCTTGTGACCGCTTAGTTGGTGGTTACAAAGTGGTTTCACATATACCAACTTACGTTGACAGTAATGCTCTTTTTCTAAATGAATGAACTAATCACATGTTTTTTAACCCCGACGCAAAAAGAGGGGTGATACAAGTTTGACCGCTATGTGTGTCTGTGGCACCGTAGCTCTTAAACGGGTGAACCGATTAGAATGCGATTTAAAAAATTGAAAGCAGGTTTTCTTAGATATTTTTTGTCGAAGCGTTTCAGCCGTTTCAAGGTCATCAGTTCTTTTGTGTTAGCTGCGGTAAATTCAAACTCAAATTCAAAAGTCATTCAAATTCAAAAGTCATTTATTCAAACTAGGCTGAGAATCAGCACTTTTCGAACGTGAAAATTACATAAGACAGTCCCCCAAAACGCCCACCCTTCACCACTTCCTAGTGCGTTAGCTGGGAAGAAGAAGTGGCGCAACAAACTCCCCAGTAACACAGCTGTCTGTTCAGTTAGAAGAAAAAAAAAAGATTCTAAAATAATTTACATTATGCAACACAAAACATAATTTAAATTATTAGCCATATGTTAGCTAACACACGCCAATATACCAAACAAAATCTTGGAGAACCTTTAACGTTCTGTTTACGTTTAGTTTTTATCAGGCAGAAATAAAAACTAAACGTAAACAGAAATTAATAACTAAATAAAAGCCTCCAGGCATAAAGGGCGTGCCCGGTAGGGATCTTAGACGCATAATGGGTATTTACTTGTAAATATTTTGGGTTTTTTGTCAGATGCAGCCAGGATATCCAGCACACTAGTACACACTTAAAAAAAAAGCAGATATGTCGTGTTTAGATTAATTTTGATCAGTATTTACTGCTAAATAAAATGCAATGGTGGCAACACGATGAGCTGATGCTGCAGCCAGGATATCCAGCACTCTAGTACACTCTTGAAAAAATAATAGCTGTTTCTGACTTTTTAAATGTTCGGTTTTCTTTTCTTTTAGTTTTCTTTGGGTGATACTGTTCGTCGCTTTTTAAGCCACGTCTTCCTTGTCGGAACTCATTACTACATCTAGGTACAAAAAATGTGATAATATTCTAAAAAATAAATGATTGTTGTGCAGGACACAGCTTGTGTATGAAAACAAATGTTTATGTAAGTAATGTAAGGTTTTTTTGTATAATGTTTAAAAAAACCACGCGCAGGAGACACTACACTTTAGAAATCCCACGATCTGAAACAAATGATATAAAAAAGTAGGTTTTTAATCATTTTTTTTCTTATTAAAAGAAATCTTCAATATCAAATGAGAATATCTTCTTTTAAAAGCAGACATCGAAAAAGTTTCCGCAATTAGAACTAAGTATTTAAGTTAGAGATTATTAAAACTGACTCGTTGGTATATTGACCGCAAGCGCTATTCCTGAGAATGAGGTCCTGGGTTATTCAAAGTGTAATTGGGTTTCAACTTCTGGAATTTCTCAGTAACAGCCCGGAGGCTGGATTTCCGGGTGATGGCAATAGGCTCGCCCCCTGTTACATGGGACTTAAACATAACTGGCGAAATGTGGGTTTACTATAGGAACACCTCTCTATAGCGCTTTGGGGAATACAGGCGTAATATTATGTTATTGTTATACTTAATAAGTAACTAACTACTTGTAACTTTAATTACATTTCCAACTTAGAGAAGCGATCTATTTTTTTGTTAGCAGTTATTTTATAACCGTTATTAGTTATTAGATAATCGTTACGGACCGATGCGTTATTGAAGCTATGTGGAGCAGGTTAGGGTTCCGTCAAAGATGGTTGATGGTGCGAAATATGAAATTTGAATCGACTTAAAAGATGTCACAGCACAATTTGTTGTTATACAAATTATTACACAACTACTTAAATACTAAGTTATATGACTAACTATACAAAAACAAAAGGATACGAGGGTGTCGAAGTACAAGTCCGCATCACTGTCAAGACTGGCAGCATTGCCATGTTGAATGGCAATGCTAATTCCTTGGCCAAAGAATGAGCCAGCCCTCTGGTCACGTGCCAACTGTATTAAAAGTCTTAGTTTTACGGAATGCTTCATAGAAAACAACCCTGAAACGGCTTATAATACCTTCCATGATTTGTTTAAGCTATTTTACGACTTGTGCTTTCCTACCATTAAAATTAAAGTACCTATTACTAAGAGACCTGTATGGTTAAGTAAAGGTATTAGGTCGTGCTCTAAACGTAAACGTCAACTACTGTGGAAGTACCGGTTAAATTCAAATCCTAAGGATAAAATGTACTTTAAAGAATATTCCAAAAGACTAAGAACAATTATTAAAAAAACGCAAAAATCACAAAACAACTACTTTATAAGCTCATCTACTAATAAAAGCAAAGCGACATGGAAAGTTATAAACAACTACAAAACAGTAACACCAAAGGAGAATATTAGCCAAATAAAAGTAGCTGATAAATTAGTAACAACGCCGACAGAAATAGCTCAAGCATTTAATAATTACTTTATTGACGATATTAAGCCGACGCCAAAGGAGAATAACTCTATTGTAAACACACTGACATATAATAACTATAATTCAATATTTTTAGGACCTACAAATCCACATGACATTGACCAGATAATCAAAATGCTTAATAACACAAACAGTACAGGTTATGATAACATAAATACTAAGATAATTAAAAGGGTTTCTCATATTATCGCGCCCGTTCTTAGCCATATTATAAATCTTTGTCTTGAACAGGGAGTGTTTCCTTCAAAGCTGAAACTTACAATTATAAATCCCTTATTTAAAAAAGAAAACAAAGATGAGATGAAATATTACAGACCAATCGCTTTAATACCAGTCTTTGCCAAAATTTTTGAGAGAGTTATTTATAATAACCTCTATGGATACTTCGAACATAACCACATATTTGCTAACGAACAATTTGGTTTTAGAAAAGGTAGATCTACAGGTGATGCATTGATTAATTTTCTAAAGACAGTAATGACAGGGCTGGATAACAAACAACACTTAACAGCGATTTTCATGGACATGTCCAAGGCCTTTGATCATGTCGATCATGACATACTTATGACTAAGCTTGAGAAATATGGAGTAAGAGGCAATGCACTAAAGCTTATAAGATCATACCTCACAAATAGATTCCAAATGACACAAATAACACGGATAACAAAGAATACAAGGTTAGAACAGACTTTTATATCAGATCCGAAAATTGTTAAGTATGGAGTGCCCCAAGGAAGCATCCTTGGACCTCTTTTGTTTATAATTTATATAAATGATCTCCCAAAAGTTATAAACCAGCAGATGATATTATTTGCGGACGACAGCACGGCCATTTTTACCGACATAGACAAAAATGAATATGAGACAAATATTAATAAATCATTAGATGCTATTATAAATTGGTTAAATCAAAATAATCTTAAAGTTAATCTTGACAAAACAAATTATATGACATTTACGAATAAAAACACAAAACCAAAAATACTTTGCATAAGTTACAAAGTTGAAACAATAAAGGAAGTCGAAGTAACAAAATTCTTAGGTATGTACATTGACCGTAGTCTGAACTGGAAACACCATATTGATCACGTCTGCAAAAAATTAAACCAATATTCGTACGCCCTGTACATGCTAAGGAAAGTGGTGAATGAGAGTGCACTATTAAACGCATACCATGCGTATGTGGGCTCCACTCTAAGATATGGGCTTCTGCTCTGGGGGAACTCTTCTGACAGAGATTATGCTTTTAGAGCCCAAAAAAAATGTTTGAGAAGCATAACTGGTCTCAAACAGACAGATTCATGCCTAGAAGTGTTTCGAAGGTTAAAATTTTTAACTCTGCCTTCATTATATATTTATGAAGCGGCTGTAATGATAAAAGGCGATATTAGTAAATATGAAACACTTAGAAGTGCACGACACAAAAATGAGTTATCGGGTATTAGATGTAGAACTGTTAAATTTAAATCCAGTATATTTGGAATAGGAATAAAGATTTATAACAAATTACCAAACTATGTGAAAAGTAGTTCAGAGATCAATAGTTTTAAACAAAAGCTAAAGGATTTTTTGCTAAACAAAGCGTACTACTCTATAAACGAGTTTTTTAACGACAAAAATTTGGGTTAGTCTAATTGTTTTTTCCTTTTTATAATGACTAATGAATGCAATGTAATTATGACTTTTTTATTTTATGTAGTAAAATTTTACATGTATAATATTTTTGATGAATAATTTTTAAATTGACTAATGTATAATAACTTTAAATAATGTATAATTTTGACTAATTCGAATTAAATTTTACAATAATTTATTAAGTTCCTAAGTAAGAATTAAATTTATAAATATTGTACACCTTATAGGTATGTTACATTGTTACTACAATTATAACCATAACATCTCTATTGACATGTAACAAACAATAAATGATTTGAATTTGAATTTGAATTTGAATTTGGAGTATCGATCAGTCGCAATGAAATCGCATGGAAAATGTATAGTTGAAAGATTTTAATATTAAGGCGACGATAATCGACTTTTAATGATTTATACTGAAGATCACGTCCAAACGAGTAGTGATAATGATTTGGAAAAAATATATGTTAAATTAGAGTATTTTCTTAATATTTTAATATCTGAATATTTTTGGATTATGTTTATATTACATAGTGAAATTAATTTGTAAAGTTACGTCTAACGCGGGTAAAAAACTGAGAATCACGCAAAATCTATCAAGCGTATTTTTCTGAAACTTTCATCATTTTAAAGATAATTTAATTTTTTTTTTTTAGTATACGTATTATTAAAAAAAATTTTTTATGTATAATAAATTAATAATGCGTCTAATTTGGGACAGCGCTTCTTGATGGGCGAGTCCTATTACTGGCAGGACGCACGACGCGTTGCGTGAGCTCAGTACAGAACACACAAGCTAACTACCCAAGGTCACTGACATTTATCTACGTCTTAAGTATTGATTGAACAGAGTTTGATATTACGGATTCTTGCAAAATTAAATGAATACCTGTTTCTAAATATCAAACTATCATAGCATCAGTAACTATTATGAAACTGCATTTCAGACCATCGATTTGATTTCACCTTAGGAAATTTTACTACCTATAAGTGTTCTGTGATATTAACTAATATGGCAGTCCACCTGTGTTACTGTAATGCTGCGGCCGCATCTGCCTCTATTGTGACAAAGCAATACGTGTAAGCTTCATAATTATGTTTTACCCGCTAAAAAGTCATTAGCGGCTTCGCCATGTTTATTATGTACCGCCTCCCGGGCGATAAGTGCTTCGCAGCCCGAACTATCGCGACGATAGCCGATAATGGTTCGTATCACTGTACCAAGCTTCGTCACGATAAATGCAGTTGCGGTCGCAGCATTAACCTGTATCATCCCACTGTTGGGCAAAACTTCTCCCCATAACTTCCAGTGCTTGCGATCCAGTGCTAATGTGGACCACCGGTCGTTTGTTTTGTCCAGCTCGTCCCGCCATCTTCCATCGGTGTGAAATATAAAATACTGTTCTAAGATGTAACCATATCATATTTGATTGGAAAACAAGCTATAGTTTTGAGTTCAATTTATACCCGAGTTTATTACAGTGCAAAAATTAAAAAAATCAAAAACTCTAAAGTCAAACTAGTCTGAGAGTCAGCACTTTTCGAACGTCAAAATTACATAAGACAGTCCCCAGTGCTTAAGCTGGGATGAAGAAACGAAGGATGGACTGTGTGAAAGTTGATATGGCTAGAAAGGGGGTGACTGCCGAGATGACGACTAATAGAGGAGTATGGAAGAAAGGGACATGTGGTGCCTACCCAAATAAATTGTGTTAAGGTCAGGAGAATGACAAGAGAATGACAACAGAAGGACAAGAGAATGACAAGAGAATTACAAGAGAATGACAAGAGAATGACAAGAGAATGACAAGAGAATGACAAGAGAATGACAAGAGAATGACAACAGAATGACAAGAGAATGACAAGAGAATGACAACAGAATAACAAGAGAATGACAACAGAATGACAAGATAATGACAAGAGAATGATGATGATGATGACGATGAATGATGTAAGTACAACTTAAGCATAAGATAAATATTAGGTCCTAATTGGCAATTCGCGTGGTCATCTACTAATGGGCCCAAATCATCTAACCTAATAATCATTATGTTATTTATATTTCAATCAATCTGTCTAGCCTTTTCCCAACTATATTGGTCGGCTTCCAGTCTAACCGGATGCAGCTGGATACTAGTATTTTACATGGAGCGATTGCCTATCTGACCTCCACAACCCAGGAACTGGGTCATACGATACCCCTGACTGACAGACTGGTTGTCCGACTTTCGGGCTTTTGACGACCCGTAACGACTGTCAAAGATCCACGGATGACAGCCGGGGAAAACAGCTTAACGTGCTATCCGAGGCATGGAGGAGTCTCGGTATGTACAGACCATCCCGGGCAAGCGTAGCTTAACCTGATGGATCGACCTGTGCGGCAGTTATTACTTAGCTTCGAGCTCTTTGGTTATGTTATGTTATTTATCGAATCTATTTACCATCTTTTAAATAGACTACGGAACCTACCCAACGTACTATAGGTTACGCACAAACCACATTTTCCTCCTACTCACACACATTGACACAGTTTAAAAACAATTCGTACACCCAGCCTAATTTCAATGCCTGCGTAGGAGTCTTCTCAATGGGCTATACAGTTGCAACCATCAATCTTGTTACAAAAGTGGCATAAGCAACGCTGCAGGCGACATTGACATTAATCTTCATGCAATAATAGGTAGGTAATTAAATGAGTTTTTCGTTTAATTAGCAGAAGGCTGGTGGATGAGGTCTAACGGTGTGTTAAACAGAAGCAATGTCAACCTAATCACAATCAAGAAGGTAGAAATATAAATAACAGAAAAAATTAAAAGTATCTAAATGGTCTTTTTAGATTACCGCCATATTGTAGAACTGCAAGTTTATTCTGTAAAAATGTTACTGTGAAAACTTAGCTGAAGTGAACTTGAAAAGAGCTGCCATTCCGCCTCATGTGAAGTGAGCTTATGTGATGTGAGCTGATGTGAGCTGATGTGAAGTGAGCTGATATGAAGTGAACTGATATGAAGTGAGCTGATGTGAAGTGAAACTTCAACACAGCTTCTTCACTTCAAGCTCACTTCACATCAGCTAAGAAAAAGCTAAGCTAAGAAGATTTTTCATCAAGGTAACATTTTTACAGAATAGATCGGTTGTAGTCGTTATGAATATGAATTTTCATTAACATTTTGATGACATTTCAATAAAGACAAAAGATACACCTTGATTTTTGTTCTTATTTCAGAATGCACCTCAAACGGTGGTCTTAAAGATAAGGCTACACAGCCATACCAGCCTGTGTTCTTTCTTTTGCGTAAGATTGCCTGAATTGGAAAAATTCCCTCTTCAGTTTTCAGACCATTTCTTCTTCCACAGTGTGTCAATCATCTGCAAGCCTTTTCCCAACTAGGTTGGGGTCAGCTTCCAGTCTAACCGGATGTGTCTAACTCGAGTATTTGGAATGGAACGGCTGCCTATCTGACCACCGCAACGCAGTTACTGGGTAACACGGTTACCCCTCGGTAAGACTGTTGTGAGATTGACTACCTGTAACGACTGTCAAAGATCTACAAAAGACAGCTGGAACTAATGGCTTAACGTACTTTCCAAGGCACGGAGGGGTTACGGTATGTAATGGGTGGTGACCCATCGACGGACCGACCTCGGCTTGTTGTTTAGCCTTGAAGATCTACCTGTGTCGCTGTTATTACTTAACCACAAGCCACAACCACTTCTTCAGCGGGTCAACGGCAATCTGAATTCTACCAGAACTTAGCCTAGCCTACAGCATCTTTGACTGCCGGGATTTCCATACGATTCAAAATTGTCCGCCGTCTGCGCAGCGTCCAACGGGTCTGCTATAGGCCGGTTTTGAAACCCGGAACAAAGCAGAAAAAAACATAAAAGTTAACATAAAATTATACATTAGTTAAGTACAATAATTAAACAAACAAAATACGGATAAAAACATGACCAAGGTTAATATTTATTGAGATACGAATTGTAAACAAAACATCGTACTTTGGTGCGAATAACTGTTACTATAGGGCTGTCCATGAGGTTTTTTTCTTGGCAGTGCGTATTATTAACTGTTTACATAAAAGTTTCCACGTGTGACGTATGTTGCATGACTCTACAGTGAGTCCCACAAACAAACTTGCTGATTCCAAAATCTTTTCACCACGGCATGACAAATGATTTCTGATTCTGGGTTTCTGGTGGAGGCAGTCGCACCATGTAAAATGCTGGTATTCAGCTGCATCCGGTTAGACTGAAAGCCGAACCCAACATACCTAGTTGGGAAAAGGCTAGGCAGATCATCATCATCATCATTTCTGCCGAAAAACGTCCAGTGCTAGACATAGGCCTCCCCCAAGCACCGCCACTTCGACCGATTCTGTGCTTGCCGACTCCAGCGAAATCCTGCGGCCTTCATAAGATCATCAGTCCACCTTGTGGGAGACCTTCAAACGCTATGTCCTCCGGTACGCGGTCGCCACTCCAGAACCTTTCGGCCCCATCGGCCATCTGTTCTGCGAGCAATGTGCCCTGCCCATAGCCACTTATGTTTGGTAATTCTTCGGGCTATGTCGGTTACCTTGGTTCTCGTGCGGATCTCTTCATTTCCAGGCAGATGATGAAGACAAATGATTCTCACAGCTTCTAACACAACTACACACGACCGGATGATCAGTCTGTAAACCACTACTGCTGATGTGTACTTTTCCTATTGATTGCGTTAGGAACTGTCTGAATAGCTAAGAAATTATTTTTTCGCTAATCTTGGTAATCAAAATTTTGAGTATTTTATTGTTAGCAGATGGAATCACGCTGATGACCATACTCTTGATGTAATCTCTTAGGAGCCTAAACCTTCAGGAGTAGAGAGGGAATGCAATGTTAAGCCAATTTTTTTTTCTAACTCCTACGGCGTCCTGCATGAGGGAATTCGCCCAGAGATTTAATTTGACAATCGAACCTCTGACTGACGTACCTGAACCATTGCTGTATGGTTTACGTACTGAGTAATCGAAGCTTGTAATATGCTTATGTGAAGTCTTTTTTCAGTTTCATGTTTTTAATGTTAAATGTTAGGTACATATAACAGTAAAAAACATGAATATGATCTTTTGTTGGACGATATAAAAAAATATTATTATTATTAACCCTAATGCCCCTTTAAGCTAAAAGTTAAGAAAAATATATACCGAACCATTGAACGGTGACCGGTTGTAGCACAAGTAACCATTCATAGATGACGAAGCTCGTAGTAACTTGTACTAAAGCGTAATCAATTAGTGTTATAATGATGAGTCAGCTTCCTTGTGCGAACACCTCAGCTTGTTGGTAAACAAAGTGGAAGCGGTCTCCAAACGTGTGGACTTTAATAATATAAAGCCTGTCACAGAAATTTGGTGTATGGTCAGTTAATCAAATGGTTTCTTAGATGGTTTGCTTTTGGTAAGGCAAACATTAGGGATGCTGACAAATTTTTTTTTGTCCTTCAGGTGTTTTATTAAAAAATATTGGATCCGTATTTTTTCTTTTTTTACGTAATCAAAAGATTACGGCAATACATTGAGTTAAAATGTGGTATGACGTCACTCCTGGTAGATTTTATACCGACTTGTGAAGTAGCGAAACCCCACTCCCCAACTTTAATGCGTTTTATCTAAACCATTTTTATTAATATGATAAACCAAAAACTACTTGCCTAGTATATTTTTTTTATCTGACTGACGGACTTAATATTTTTTTTTTACCGCAGTATCCCTACTGTTTTGTTGATCAAAATCAGAGAGAAAGTTTCACCTGCATTTGAAAGCCTGACGACACAGTTGGCGCAGTGGCTGAGCGATCGACTGCTGCGCAACGTGTCGCGGGTTCGATCCCCGCACGGAAGAAATATTTGTATGATCTACAAGTAGTTGTTCCGGGTCTGGGTGTTAGTGTATGTGAGTTTGTATGTTTGTAAACGCACCCACGATACAGGAAGAAATTCTTAGTGTGGGGCAACGTTTTTAAAAAAAAAAAAAAAAAAAAAAAAAAAAAAAAAAAAAAAAAAAAAAAAAGCTCACGTTCTGAAAGGTTAGAGGTTGTCCGTAACTAAGGAAATTCTTCTCAAATAAAAGTGAAATAAGACTTTCTGGGGCGAATCCCACTTTCCAGGGATCAACTTACTTAAACTTCAAAAGCTTTTTTGATCACAATGCAAGTGCCTTATACCTGGAGGTAGCTTCATGAACATCCCAAACCACCATTGGAAAACTCTTGAGTCAGTCACCATAGGGCCAAGTTAAGATCGTGCACGAAAAACAATAGTTATTTATGCTATAAGTGCGAAAGGTAGGTGATTTCCGACGAGTGGCATTTTTATTCACGAGCGAGCGAAGTGAGCGAGTGTATAAGTCGACACGAGTCGGAAATCATCTTACGCACGTGTATCATACAACGTTTTAATATGCATTATGCGAGGAAAAAAAAAAAAAAAAAACGAGCGAGCCTTACGGTAGTCGCCTATGATGTGTAACATCTAACATATGACGGCGTGTATAAATGATAAAAACACTTCGACTTCGACTTCGACTTCGACTTCAACATCGACTTCGACTTCGACATCGACTTCGACTTCGACTTCGACTTTGACTTTGACTTTGACTTTGACTTTGACTTTGACTTTGACTTTGACTTTGACTTTGACATCGACTTTTGACTTTGAGTGTTTGATTTGACCATCGTCATAATCATCGCCATTGCCATCGCCATCGTCATCGCCATCGTCATCGTCATCGCCATCGTCATCGCCATCGTCATCTCCATCGCCATCGCCATCGTCATCGTTATCATCATCATCTGATTTGTAAAACTTTTCTCAAATAATAACATCTCTGAGACGGGCTGACGACGCCGACGGCTTCAAAAATTAAAAAAAAACAGAAAAGTAAAAAGCACTAGTGAAAAAAAGTGACTCTTTCCGCACAAATTGACTGCTTGGAAAACACTCTTTTAGAGCAAATGCATTGTAAAAGAATTTAAAGCCTTGTAGGAAAGCGGTGAACGGTCACACAATAACGGTTGTCCAAATCAGAACGTTTTTGACAATGTCAAATATTGGTAGAATGACAGATTTTCAAGATGGAACCGCTCTTAAACAGTATTTTTTATGTGTGATTACTTTCCTCTGGCTTTCCTGCAATCTGTGGGTGTAATTTTGTGAAAAGGGACGGAAGTGTGTAACATGAAGCCGGCGAATCGTGCGCTATTTGGTTTGACCAATGAGCACGCGCGGTGCTGACGATGATGATGGTGATCATGATGATGATGAATATTGCTTATATCATATATACGTCAACCAAGATGTCAGATGTTGAAGACTCGCTCGTTTTTTGTGGCAGCCCTAACGCTTACAATGGTCGTCATTATATAACATGCGCTGAGCGAGTTTTACGAGACATTACATAACGAAACAGTGCATTTACATTAAAATTATTGTTAACACACTGTATTGTACTTCTTTAATGGACTATGTGTAGATAAAATTGTCTTTTATTTCGACTATGGACAGCTGGCAGATTGCTTAATATTGAATTAACTTTAGTTGTTGTCGAAAGATAATTTAACGTTACGTTGATGGTGATCACCTTACAAAACTGCGTTCAATATTAGGGTTTTTTTTATGTTTAGCTGACAATGCAACTAACGTAACAATTGAACGAAAAATAGTTTCGCCAAGTTCAACGTTGTCGTCTTTATTTTTGTCTCTCATCGTCCGTTTGACCACTCTTTCGTATAATTCCTCTTCCCTGACTCCACAAGCGGCACCATCAGTTTTCCCCGATTACTCTCTCCAATTCTCCCTGATTCTCACATTGAAGGTCAGACTCATGTCACAGGATTTATTCATTTAAGTTGGCTACTTTCGGATTTCAGTTTGAGCCACAGGTATCCCAATTTATTTGGGGTCCGCTTAACATGGCTTTTTCTTCCATATTTCTCTATTAGTCGTCATGTCGGTAGTGACACCCCTTTCTAGCCATTATCATCTTTCATACAGTCCATCCATCAGTTCAGTTTAACCCACAGCATTATGTTTAAATTACTGCGGAAGAGTTTATGCCTCTTGTACTTTAATTTCAAATTCAATTGCGTGTCTGACTGGTTTGATAAGATCCATAAATCTCATGAGAATTATTGAATTTGATTCCCAGGCAGGTCTGTTTATTACCGTGTTAATAAATGATGGTTATTTATTAATTCCAAAGAATGAATAGATCAGATATAGATATGTTGCAGTAATATTGTTGAAGCCGTGATATAGTTATATCTCTAGGGATATCTAGGGATATACCTTTATACCGTAATATACTTTTATGAAAGCGATTCATAACTGTCCTACTGGGAATATAATTATGATACGAGCGCGATCTAGAAATATAACTATTAGGGTACTCCGAACAAATAGGTTTGGTACGTCGAAATTGGTCGCAGTAACAAAATTAGGGCATTCCGACACTTATATGAACCGCTTTCACATAATTATGTTATAAATTATATTATGGTATATAGCTATATCCCTAGGGATATAATTATGTCACGGCTTCAACCGTCTTACTGCGACAGATACACATTGCATCATAACTCAAACAAATTATTCAAATAACGGCCATTAAGAATGAAGACCTACAACAAAAAATGTAAGTTAATGCTGATTAAAGTATTTATGTATTCAGGATAATTTGTGAGACCGTTGAATCGGTGACACGATACAAAATGGTCAATCAGATGGATCGCTGTAAACAAATGACGACATTCATTAATTTATTGAAGTAAGTTACGAGGCAGTTGACAATATGTTGAATATTTATCAAGCTGCAGCAATCCTAATCAATATTATAAATGCGAAAGTGAGTTTGTTTGTTTGTTTCACTTTCACGCTAAAACGGATGAACAGATTTGAATGAAAATCTGTCGTTACACCTATTTTCTGCCGAGCAGCATAGCGGTTGGCTGACAACCAGTCTTACCAAGGGGTATCGTTGTACCCAGTAGCTGGGTTGTTGAGGTCTGATAGGTAGTCGCTCCAAGTAAAATACTGGAATACCAGTATTTTACTTCAGCTGCTACTTCTGGTTATACTGGTAGCCGACACCAACATAGTTGGGGCTAGGCAGATGATCATGAACAAAATCTATTACTATCGGTAAAATGACGAGACTTTTAAACTTCAGTTCTTGGATGACGGGCAACCAGTGAATTGCAGATATGCTGCATCCTCCGTAGTATTTAATCAGAGCTACACAATACTTTGTGTACACTTTATGTGCCTGACAACTACCTGCGTCATAGTCCTACTCGACGACACCGACTGTTCGCCACATCCCATTGCAGCACTGTGTCGCGCGCGCAATCCCCGTTGTGCCGCATGCATGGTGCTATAAACTCCTTAATAGAGACAGTCCCTGAATGTGACATCTTTAATGACACACTCAGGGTGATCATGTCAAATTGTCTCATGTTCTGTGAAAGCTATGTTGTTAGGTAGGTTAATAAGTTGTATGTTGTTATCACTTTATTTGATTTTCTTTTCTTTTCTTTTCTTAAAGTTATTTTTAAGTATGTTTGATCTCTGACCTGTTATTTGTTTTTGAATTATTTTGATTTATGTAATATGTTTAGTGTTATGCTTAGTTTTACCTGTTAATTACTGTCATTGGCTCAAGCCGTTGTAATACATAATAATAATAAATAAAATTAACAAATATGTCATGCTAAAATGCTCGCAATGAGCTTTTTAGCATGTACTACCCAATAAACTGAAAGATGAACATTTTCATCTTTTAGACAGCTACAGTTAGGCTACAGAGGGGCTCGTGGCTAAATGATGACCGCTGAACGAGTCGATCGAATATCATTGACCAGACCAGTGACCATCCATTACATATCCTCAGACCCCTCCGTGCGGCGAAAAGCACGCTACTAAGGAGGGTCAGACAGGCAGGCGCTCCATGGAAAATACTGGTATTCAGCTGCATCCAGTTAGACTGGTAGTCGACCCCGAAATAGTTGGGAAAAGGAAATCTGCCCAGCAGATTTTTATGCAGCTATAGATGAACTTGTGCGACAAATCTCTTACCTTTGTACCATCACGGACACTATCCTATACGGATAACGAAATACTGTTAATATATACGTAGCCAAGTCGTAAAAATGTTTAGTTTAAACGTAAACTATCATTACTGTTTATTTGTAAAAGTCAATTGAGGGTAACAGCTGACCATTATGGCGTATGACCATCTGCCTATTACAAGCTTGAAGTATTAACCAGCGCGCACACCAGTGACAAAGACAGAAGAAAAGAAAAATTGGTTTACTTGTCACAGAAAAAAAGGTGAAAAAAAATCTGGCAAAAATAATAGTCGGCAGCTGCACGTCGGGACTGTGACAAGAAGGCTTCTACTCAGCATGATGCTGTGCTATGGGCATCCCACAGAACAGCGCTGATTTTCAGTGGTCACCCGGAAATGATGTACATAAACCAAGGCAGGTTTAAAGATTTGCCAAACAGTTTACTCTGCCACAGACAGAAAAGTTTGTGAGAATGGTTAAGACTGTGACAGAAAATCTGAGGAGCGAGAGATCGTCGTGATATGGAGCATACGTGATACAATACACACATATACAGGAATGAGGAACATGACACAAGAAAGGAGCCAAGTATAACGGTAATAAGAAAATATGTTTACCAAAGAAAAAAATATAAAAAGATTATAAAAATATAAGAAGATTATAAGAATATAGAAGAGGCCAGAAAGGAAGTGAACTCGTGAGATGAAGGCTTGTAGGGAAATATGAAAGAAAAAGACAAATAAATTGACATAAGGCCATGGGAGGTCATGCATGAACTCAAACTAGAAGCATTTATTTATATTAAAACATTTGAATGCACGTCTCAATTGTCAAGGAAGCGGCCAGTCACAAATTTGAAGCTGGTTGCCCATTCCAAAACGTAGTAGGTACCCATGGAGAAGAAACGGCAAAAAACTGCATAGACACTCTTTTAAATTATATTGTTTCAAAAATATAAAAGTTTATTTCACTAGATATTGGACTATAAGACACTGTTCTGTTGCGAGTGTACGCGCCATCATTGTTTTCATAAAGTAATATTTAGTCTGTGTTAAGATAGTATTGACTCAGGTCTGCGCACAGCCTTAATTCACCTTCGATGACTATGCGCTGGCGACCTTTTTGCTTGAGTTGTCGATACAATAGCATCTAATATGGTGTGGATCTCTTGTGTCGCTTAGCTTTGGTCTTACATACGTAATGACTATTATTAGACGGATTTACAAGATGTTTTATGTCACATATAGATGGCTTTTATAAATGGCCAGTGACAGAAAAGTTTAAAGGAAATCGTTTGGCTTGATATGGGCATGTGATAAGGAGGAAATGCATGTGACTTAAAGAGGAATGAATATAAAAGTTGATGGATGCAGGGGGAGAGGAAGGTCAAAGATAAGATGGATGGATTGTGTGAGGATCGATGTTGAGGGAGTGAATGAAAGCGTGACGGTTGACAGGGGAGAATGGAAGATGTAAACATGTAGCGCTGATCCCAAGTAACAGAGGAAAAGGGCAAGAGAATTATGACAGACAATACAAAATCGATTTGCTTGTAAGAATGGTCTCTTTATTTACAAATATTCTAAAAATAAACGAAGTCCGGCGCTTAAGTATAAATTCTTGTAGATTTTGGAAGGTTTCGGATTACTTTAGTCATGTACTTCTTTTGAAAAGATGTTTTCCAAGGAGTTCAGTGATTATGGATATGGGTTTACTATCTATGGACTTGGGACTTTTACAAACAGCTTTAGACACCTGTCCCATCCCAGACGAGGTATGCCCCGTGTCAGTAAAAGAGATACCTACATATATTAATAGTTTATCGCTGACACTGCCAGCGTGAACTCTCTCTTCACTAGTTTGTCGCAGCGATAAGAACTATCAAATAAAATACTCGCTCAGCGACGCTCGCTTGGCGGGCAGCACACTTGTTGAGAGACTCTTATGTACAAAAGCATACCAGTAAGTGTAAGGGCAGTTATTCTACTCGTTGCACTCGCTCATAGCCGACCGACAAAACTATGCGATCACACTCGCTGCTTGTTGCTCACCAACTCGTCTCTTCCTCTGCTCGCTTTTCGCTAATCGTCGGCGGTGGGGCAAACCGGTGCCTTTCGGTGCCATGCGATGCTTTTCAAGCTTTCAGCCAAAGTTCTTTAAGAATTCATCTACTTATTCAAATTTTCTTAAAGTATTTATTTAATTGTAAATGCCTCGTTGTTCTAAGGTTCGATTCCCAAGTCGGGCAAAGTGTTATTGGGTTTTCCATCAAGAATTTCTCAGTAACAGCTCCGAGTTTGGACTTGTGCCCGGTTGATGGCAGTAGGCTCGGCCCTATTACATTCGACCTAAACATAACTGGTGAAACACCTCTGCTTAACTCCTCGGGGATTACATACGTGATGTTATGTTTATGTTCTTTAAGTAATTCACTTATTCTATATTTTTCTTTTTCTCTATTCTAATCTTTAAGTATTTAGTAACACTGCAAACCGGAACATAGCAGTGCCGCTTGCTTGGTAGATAGGAAATAGTGTATTTGTACCTAGTTCGTACGGCTTACCTAAACGATTCAATTCTATTACAATAGCTGTTAACGTTCCTCGAAAGCTTTCACTTCTATTGTATCAGCATAAGCCCATAGCGATCCACTGAGCATAGGCCTCTACAATTGGGATGATGACTAAAAATTTTTTTTTGTCCGTCTTTGAGATTATAAAAAATATTAGACACGTATCTTTTCTTTTTTTACGGAATCTAAAGATTACGGTGATACATTGAAGTAAAATATGCCATGACCCCCACTCCCCAACCTAAAATGCGTTTAATCAAAGTATTTTTTTATTAATATGATAAAGAAAAAAATACGTGTCTAATATTTTTTTATTATCTGACTGACGGACTAATTAGTTTTTTTTTTTACCCAGGCATCATCCCTATTATGTGCTGTTAGCTTCTGCCTGCGACTTTGTCCTTGTGACATTTCTCGTTTTATACCTAAAATATATGCTATGACACCCCCCGGCAATACTATAGCTTTCGATTAGTGTTTTTTTTTCGGAAGTAGTTCCAAAATTACTTACCTGAGATTACATAGCAACTCAACACCTCTAATACGACATTTATAAAACTGTGGCGGCATCTACATGGCCACATGCGAACTACGCATCAAAGACCTGATGTCACACAAATCCTGAATCGCGCAATTAGTATTAGTTTAGTAGTTATTATTAGTTATATTAGTAGTAATTAGCGAGTTTACAGCGCGAACGACATAACGGCATCAATCGTTGAGCAGTTGCCCGCCAGACACGAAACCCGTCTGGTCGGAGGATCCTCCTTTTTCTATGGTTGATGAGTGAACTTTACACCCTGTTCCTCATACCTATAAAAACAAAGTCACCTTGCCGCGTTTGTCTGTCTGAACGCAATAAACTCAAAAACACCCGAACGGATTTTGAACACGATTTTCATCAATGGACGGAGTGATTCATGAGGAATGTTTAAGTGTACAAACGTTTTGTGTAAATTGACTGAAATAAATGTGGAAGTGTAGGCATATATGCTCTGCTACCCGTGCGAAGCTGAGGTAGTTTGCCACTTATATTATAAAGTATAGATTATTCACAGGTTGTTCGCATTTATATCATACCTAAGTACTTCCTCTACTACTATACATTAATTGCATATAAAAAACCTTACATACATATCTCCTATTCATGAATGGAAACTTCCTATTAATATCAAAACACTTTTAATTACAGACATCCTAACCTTGGAATATTGAAAAAAAATCTCGCTGACTGCGATAAAAACATTGTTCAAGTATTATTTCGCTGACAAAAGATGGCGGCTATCTTCGGAGCTTCATTAGCAATATTTTAAAAGTTATATTAAACTGCCAGTTAAGGCATGTGGCGAAGGGTCAAGGTGACCAGGTCAGGGTTCCTCCGAGGTTGAAACTGAGGAAATCGGTAAGTGAAAGAGTTTAATCGAAGTGTTAAATATGCCGTGTAATTTATTAAGGTGTCAAATCTATGGGTTTTTGTCGGCCATTGATTTTATCTTGTGATGCTTGACGATTTTTATGATCAAGAGGAGGAAGGAAAAAAACCGAAGTATTTAATTAAAATAATTTACTGAGCAGTCCAGGAAAAAAAAATACTTATGGAGGACAGATGCATGATTCATTCGTGAAATGCATGCAATGAATGAATGACTGAGAGTTGCCCAGGATCAATATATAGTGGCATCTATACAAATAATATTATAAAGACGTAAAATTTGTGAGTTACAGTATTGCCGAGTGTCATAGATATACATTTTATGTTAAAACAAGCGAATAGGCTGAAGTAGCTAATAAAATCAAACAGAGTGCATTATGAGAAGATTTAGAATTGTTTTTTTTTTACTGTCAGGTCCAGGAGCATGGACATAGGTACAAGCAACGAGAGCCCAGCAATCTGTGAAGTCCCGCTGTAGATGATAATGGCTGGCACAAGGAAGAAACAAGGAAATAATGAGAATGAAGAATTAAAGCTAGCCTAATGCGTAACAAAGTATCAATCAAAATCTGAATTATTTTGAAGGATATTGCTAATCTATTTTGATATGTTCGAAAAAAAAATCTGTTCGACGTACATAAAGCAATGAATGTTGTTGAACTGTCAAAATGTAAGCCATTGCTACTGCAAGTGTGTTATGCAATTACCCCGTAGGTAACTATTGTACAAAGCCGTATATGACCAAAAACATTGAACTTTAAAAAAAGCTTTTTGAGAGTAAATCTGAATAATATAATAATATGTGTCGAATTTCTACCAGTTTATATATGTACAGTCTTCAACAATTAAGAAGCCCGGGCATGTATTTAATCGAACCTCAAATCATTCTCATTTTTCTGTACTAAATATATTATTGAACACTCTAATATTGCGCTTCTTTTTATGAACCTCAAATAATTCCTATTTTTGGGATCCTAGATATACTACATAGCCAATTAACTACAACCAATTTGGATTTTCACAGTTCTAACCTAACCTAACCCAATTGGTCTGGATTCCCTAGCTTAGTTACTGCGACCAATTGTGAGAAAATGCCAGTTAGTTAAAAAGAGGTTCACTTATTTTTAAAAGTGTGCATCATTAGAAGCCCAAAAGGTTGATGTTTGTAGTTCATTAATTTAAAAAAGGAAAACATCATTGGAAGGTCAATTAGTTTTTATATGGATCAGTTTTATACTCGTATTTCCCCATAAAAAGAGGGCCCTAAAGACAGACCCCAATAACTAGCAAAATAGCCTCAAACAGGATACAAAGAACCATTGACAATTTGAAGTTAAATTGTAAGAGAAAGTCAATTTACTTCAAATCAAACACGTAATGCAATAGATGTAGGTCATTATCTACAACTGTATGACGACGAATTCTCTGCGGCTTCCATAAGCGGATATAGTAATGTTATTAAATGGTCGACTTCCTAATATAAATTCGTTTTATTTTTTAACTCTATTATCTACATTCTTTATTGTATTAAAACTAGGGAATGCAGAACCGGTTCTGTTTTTAAAAACCGGGATTTTGGGACCTTCTGACTAAAGAACCGGGATTCCCGGTACTTTTTCAATACTTTGGATACTTTAAGTAAGTCTTTGTAAGATAGTAGAATTAACAGTGTTGAAACGGAGAAAGTCAGAGAAAGACGAAATGACAGGACAAAATAAAAAAATTAACTCAAATAAAACGTTTTATTTCTTGTTTTATAGACACTGAATCAGTTTTAATTAGTACTAGCTGTGCCCGCGGCTTCGTTCGCGTGCATGTCGGAAAACAATGTGTCCCATATAGGACGTGTAGGTACCACTCCTCTATTAAAAATAAATAATTTTCCCATCTTGCCTGGTGGGAATCGTAACCTGGGGCCCTCTACCACAGCCTTTTCGAATGCATCACTAAGTCTTCAGAGTTTATGATGTCAGTGCGACGAAGTGTTACTTTGATTATTGAGAATAAATAAAAATCTAGGCGCCTGGTCGAGGCTCATTAACTGTGCATCTGCCGTACTCAATAAATCGACTGCTCGTCTGGCGGATTGAGTGTGTGAGTGAATGAAGCGTTATCATGGTGAAGAAGGTCAAGAAGGATCACACGATCAAGAAAACAGGCTAAAATACTATGTCATTATCAATGTGATATTATTGTGTTTTTTATTGTATCCTTTGTTGGAGATCCCAAATGTATCAACAAATATTTTAAAAACATGTTTTAATTAAAAAAATGCTTCTCTTTCTAAGTGCGGATTTCACCAATGAAATTGAACGCGTTCAGATCATCTAAACGCGTTCAAGAGCTGTCAGTGTACAATATTCCATAACAATTTTGACACTGACAGCTCTTGAACGCGTTTTAGAAATGCTGAACGCGTTCAGTTTCATTGGTGAAATCCGCACTAAATGTTTTTCTTTTATGGATATCCATCCATAGCTGACATTCATATTTAATTTATTCCCGTTCGTCCCACTGATTGATCGGTGAGCGCGGCTGGTGCTAGAGTTGCCGTCAGATGGTGCCAACCCATTTTCCGAGAGGTTGGTACTGTCAGCCAAGATGACACATCATATGCGACTACTGTAAGACTTTTTAGTTTTTAATATCGAAGAAGCTTCGATGGTTTAGTGGTCACAAGAACTACTGCTGAGCATTAGATTCTGGGTTCAATTCCCAGGTCAAAGTGCTATTGGATTTTTCCATTCGGAATTTCTCAATAGCAGCCCGGAGTCAGGATGTGTACCTGGTTGATGGCATTAGGACAAGCCTATGCAAAATGTGGATATGCTAAAGGGACAGCTCTGCCGACACCTTAGGTGATACAGGCGTGATGATATGATATGTATGCCTAGTACCCAGTACCTAGTGCCTAGTACCCCGCACTAGACACGATAATAGTGTGCTATGACTAGAGTCAGCCAAGACAGCACTTATGCGCAAAAGTGTCTACTGCATGGCTCCAGTCATTTATAACAAATTGCCAAAGACATGGAACGAGCTTCCACTTTCATTATTTGAACAGAGACTCCGAAGTTTTTTAGTGGCGAAAGCTTATTACAATATTAAGGAGTTCGTAATTGAGAAAGAATTTTTAAGCTAGTGTATGCGGGGTGTCCGGGACATCGACGCGAAGCCGGTTACATGATTCTAAACCCCCCTGCATTGAAATTTTTCGTCGGTTATTTTAAAAAAACAGCTGCTCCATACATTTTGACCGCGTAGGTATTGCACTTTTCTATGAAACAGCAGTTTTTTTTTGAATAACCGACGAGAAATTTCAACGCAGTGGGGTTCAGAATCATGTACTGAATCCATGGTAGCCGGCTCCTGCCACCCTGTATATATATTTTTTTGTACTTAGTTCATTGTGTAATTTTTTGTTAGAATTGTATTGAATTATTTAGTTATAAGTTGAATGTTGTAAATCCTTTGCATGCCTATGTGGTAAAATATGGCTGAACTTTTATATTTTTATCATCATTTGCTGTTACCCATATTTTACATGGAGCGACTGCTTATCTGACCTCCACAACCTAGTTACTGGGAAACACTGACATAGATCTACAAAATCAAAATTCAAAAGTCATTTATTCAAACTGGCAAGGCTGAGAATCAGCACTTTTCGAATGTCAAAATTACATAAGACAGTCCCCCAAAACGCCCACCCTTCACCACTTCCTAGTGCGTTAGATGGGAAGAAGAAGTGGCGCAATAAACTCCCCAGCAGCACAGCTGTCTGTTCAGTTAGAAGAACAAAAATCAAAAAAAATACAACCGGGTTCAATGGTGATTTCCGACGGGGGTCTCGGTATCAATCGGACGACCACCCATCCACGAACATATCTCAGCAAGCCTTGGCTGCCTGGCTGCCTTGGCTGACCAACCAACGAAAGATACAAATAATTCGATTTATCATGGATATAAATATGGTGAGTGGAAATGCCGGGACGCCCTAGAACAACATAGTATAGTGACCTTATTGGTGACATCCTCCAGAACAGGTGCGTAGTACTCGCAACCGGTGTGCGTGTATGACCGATGTATGGACGTAAACAAAGTAAAAGCAGTATGTAAGGATCGTAACAGATGGCGTTCTGTAGTTTCTACCTACCTCCAAGGGACGGAGTGTGAGTTTATGTATCTATACATATTATAAATTAAAGTCCCTTTTCGTGTTTGTTTGTATGACCGCGTTGTTCTTCTAACCCACGCAACAGATTTTGATGAGGTTTTTACCATTGTTTAGAGCATTTATTCCGGAAGGTATATGTGTGTATATGTGATGTGTGGTATGGTATACGTAAATCCTATACTAATAAACGAGCAATATATTTATATATATATAAATATATTGCTATATATAATATAATATATTATTATTATATATATATAGTTCACGAAAACGGCTCTAACGATGCAAGTTGCAAAACCCGTACGGTTTACGGGGGCGAAAAATCGATTTAGCTAGGTCTCATATCTGGAAAATATAGTTTTCTCCGTATTTTTACTCGAGCAGAGCTCGGTCGCCCAAAGTTGACCAAGATGGCTACCATAGAATGATATTACATGGCAGCATGGAATTAGTAAGTACCTACTATCATGGCAGCATGGAATTAGTATGTTCTATCTTGTACTATTAAATGAGCATTCTCTATTTTCACCAGAGCAGAGCTCGATCACCCAGGTCCTTAATATTAAAGTTACTTATAACTAAGAAATCTTGATGTTTTATGAAGTCATAAAAACCGTACGAAGCAGGAGCGTGTCGCTAGTGTGTCTTTCCGCAAAAGCGCTAGGGATTAGGTACGACTGATATCACACTTCCTCAAGCAGATTGCCCTTACATGTATATACCAGCTTACTATGCGATTAAGAGGACAACATTGTAATACAATCAACTACGGAGCCCCAAGGTTGGCATATGTTGGCAATAGGAAAAGATCGGAAGGTCGTGCGCAGGATAACGTATGGGAAGTGAAATTAGTATGTTACGAACGCAGCTGGTTGTTATGTGTGACATCTTGAAGATATACGAGTATTTACATGATATTTTACGTGATTTCTGGCTGAGAATATGACAATATAGGTAGAGGCTATGGAACAGTTAGCTATTATATAGAGAGGGAGAAGAAATGGTCTGTATGAAGAAGTACATGTAGACCCAAGATATGTCGAGAATTTTGATCGACTGTTCTGCATAAATTGGTGAAATTCGCACTTAATGGGCAAGCGTGGTTATTATTTCTCGCCTTCATAGTGAGCTCTTTCCACTTCATTGGGACACTAGAATTATCGGTTAGTCGCTTAGTCCACCTAACAGCAGTCAACCAACGTTCAATGCTAAACTCCCTCAGTCCCTCGCAAAAATGAAATCCTGGATCCGCCCATGTAAAAACGAGCCACCTTATCGAGTCCGCGTATCTCTGGTCGACTTCCCTCACTCGTCCGTATATTTAATTCGCTAGTTTCGTTGATTAGTCAGTTTCGCTAGTTGGTCAGTTTTGCGGATTAGGCACTTGCGTCAACTCGACAGTTTCCAGAGTTTGCGCCAGTTTTCTTGATTCCATCCAGTGTTTCCTAAATAAACTGACGTGTGAGGGAAACTGATCAGTGATACGCGGACTCGATAACGTGGCTCGTGTCCTTAACTTGTCAACTGCAGTTCTGAGAACAATAATGCTATAATCACCACGTTTCATAAACTCTTTACCCCTTTTGTCTAATCAAATAGTTATTACACCTACATAATATCGATCAAGTAGCCATTTGTTCCTGAGTGTTAATTACAATTTAACTCAGTTACGTCAGGGTTCATTGAACTGCTTAAGCGGAACCACTGCTGCCACCGCGGCGGGTTTTTTTCTGAAACAACATTTAGTCACATTATTTATATTGATCTTTTACTTGTTAAGGCGAAGTGCCAATGTTTGGGAGTTTTATTTGTTTAATAGTAAGTATAGAAAGTGCCTTCCAGTCCGCTCCGCTCCGTACTAAAGTACAGTAATCGCGGAGTCAGGCGCGTCTTCGTGGATATGTACCTAAGTTACGTGTGTGTATGTTTGTGC
This sequence comes from Agrochola lota, assembly GCA_947364205.1. NCBI lineage: Eukaryota > Metazoa > Arthropoda > Insecta > Lepidoptera > Noctuidae > Agrochola > Agrochola lota. The sequence continues at coordinate 18,179,612 of OX376240.1, forward strand.
ATTAAATCAAAGTTATGATTGGATAATTGGGTCCTTAGCTATTAATTTATAATTATGGTCTTTTGAAGTTCCCTACTGAAGTTTGAGAGTTAGCAATCACTAACATTGGTTAGAATAGGTTGGTTATTGACTAATGGTTACCTATCTACTCGAAAATCAGAAGGTATAAGCCAACTAAACAAATTGACGATATAAGAGGTTAGAATTTGAATACAGTTCAGAGAAAACTTTGTGCAGTTGCAGCAGATTGCAATATTCAAAACTTTTTGCTGTAAAGTTTTTTTATTGAACTAAGCTAGAGAGAGTTACTTTTAAATACATATACCTACCATCAATTCTAGATATGATATCTATCTAAGAGGCCCATAATTATGAGTCCAATTATACCTAGATACCAATTACTGCGCTTTCAACTCGCAATTTACATAAACCAAAATAAAAACAAAATGGCCGACTGCGCGTCGCCTTAACGGATAACATGCAAGCAACGATTGGTACAATTTTTACATAACTTTACTTTCACTCTCTGAACAAAGGGACGGATAGTTGGTGGCTCTAGAGATGGTGTTGCTAGATTAAAGTTGGCTAATTATGTCAATAGACTATTTGTTTTTGGTTGTAAAAGTGGAACTTTGTTGGAATTAACAAAGTAGGTAACCGTTGTCATCATCTACCTCGCCTTTTCCCAACTATGTTGGGGTCGGCTTCCAGTCTAACCGGATGCAGCTGAATACCAGTATTTTACATGGAGCGACTGCCTATCTGACCTCCACAACCCAGTTACTGGATGATACGATACCCTTTGGCATGACTGGTTATCAGTATTTCGGGCTTCTGACTATGTTATAGATTTACGAATGACAGCCGGGACCAACGGCTGTCTCCGTACCGTACGTAATGGATGGTCCCCCAACCACAGACCGACCCGGGCGGCTGTTATTATTTAGCCACGAGCCCCTCCTGTCCCACGAGAGCAGGTAACCGTTGTAAATATCATTAAATACATTTGAATAATTAGTGGTTTGTTTCATTTATTCTAAGAATTTTATTCTGCTAGCCATACTTATTATTGATATTTGTATTTAACTCATTTGTGATGTCAATATACGTCATCTGTTTATTCATTTGATGACAAAAATTATGATAATCTTATAAATTGGCAATTGTCTTACCTAAATAAAAATTAATTCAAAGATTCTCGATCAAAATACTAATACAATACAAAACAACACACGACTAGTAATACAGGTGAAAAAGTCTCAACCAAATAAAAAACCAAGACATACTGCTGTCAACAGTGACGCGAGGCCGGTTTCGTAAACATGTGTGCACTTAGTGAGGTGTAGTTTGATTGTAAATGTGTTCGTGTGAGCGTGTATGCACAGAGCGGAGGTGTAGTTTTGGCATGCTTCACTGTATTGTTCGCAGCGGTATGTCTTGGTTTTTTATTTGGTCTCAGCAAAAAGTGATATTTTTATATCGAAACAGAAACGACAATATAACAGTACCTACTTAATACCAATTTATGTAACGAACTTTTTTATAAAATTTTGTGACAGACAAGTGCAAATAAATGAGTCTAATTAGACTTTGCAGTTGACGTTTTAAATAGTTATCTAAGACAGCTGCAATAGGTAGGTACCTACGTAACGTGAAAAATATTGTGGCTTCCGATTGTTTGTCGAATATATACTCCAATATCAGATACTTAAATAAATTGCTCTGAAATATGACCTAATATTTTCCTTGTGAGGTTTTCCCCGTTCGTCTTTTCAGGCGGATCACACACCGCGAGCATGTGACGCTGGGCACTCTGGGCAGTGTGTCATAAGCCCTAAGATCGTCGGTCAATCACTTAAGTATCTAAAGGCTAGAAATTTTACGAAATTCTTAACAAGAGTTAAAGTAGACACTATGCCGAATTGCTGTAAGAAAATTCACAGCCAAGAAAGAAAATTAAACCGGATTACAGCAATGGGGTAAGTATGGCAAAGTTTACGTAAACTGATAGAAATAGTTGAACAATACTTGAAAAACTATCGTAAGACAGTGTCTATAATTGAAGCCAGTTACTGAAACCACAAAACTATCCATACTTTAATAAATTTTCAATTGGAATTTGCCTTGGTCTTGTTGTCTGTTACGTTTTCATGTCTGAACCGCTTAACCGATTTTGATGTTTGGTAAAGAGATAGGTAGCTGGAACCCCTACATGACGGAGCCGTTTTTTAAAACAGCTAGCGGTTGTAAAACAGCAGATTCGACAATCCATCTGCGACAGGCATAGGTCATATATTAGGGGTAACGTAGAGGGGTATTTATTTTTATTTATTACTTATTGAGAATCTATTAGCCACATGCCAAGCATGAAATGCTCCATGACTGAAATTCTCACTCAGCCTGGACACAGCCTCCTGCGTAAAGGCTAATAGACCGAGTTCAAAACGTCGAGATCCGAAGATCTATACGAAGGTATTCGATATCGGAAAACGTAGGTACTCTAATGGTGTTGGGCAGGACACCTGGCAAGGCTCGGTGATGACAGGTGGAGTGAGGCTGTGACGGAATTGTGTCCGAGGAGTGGAAGTCGAGGTGTCAGTCGTCCAACATTGTTGCCATCGCGGGCAAAAGTCCGAAAGGTCCAAGGTCCGAAAGGCCTCTTCCCTTTTGCGTACCTATGCTTATATATGTGTCTGTGCGAGTCTCATCCAGATCTTCCCCGCGGTCACCTACGGTTACCTTGCGTGTTCTGCACTAGGACTCGCCCATTAAGGAGCGCTGTCCCAAATTAGACGCATTATTAATTTATTATACATAAAACATTAGCTATTTTAATAAAATACGTGAATTGAAAGATCAATAATTAAATTATCTTTAAAATGGTGAAGGTTTCAGAAAAATGCGCTTTATAGATTTTACGTGATTCTCAGTTTTTTATCCGCGTTAGACATAACTTTACAAATTAATTTCACATTGTTTAACAAACATAATTTAAAATATTCCTACATTCAGTTATTAACAAAATGCTCTAATTTATCATATATTTTTTCCAAATCATTAACACTACTCGTTTAGACGTGATCTTCAGTATAAAATGATTAAAAGTCGGTTATCGTCGCCTTAAGTTTGTTTGTATAGGTTCAAAATCCACGGGGGCAGTCACGAGTAAAGCGCTAGTATATTTAACGTAGAACAATAAAATAAAATAAATAACTTCTAATTTCGTGGTGTAACCGGAAGAATGGCGCTTTCCTATGCAATGTTTATTTGCATTAGCTATGACTCAAACTGCATTTCAATTTGATGGTTTTACGGCAATGGTTGGTCTTGTCTGTACTAATATACCTAATTGTATTATTATAGGTATGGATATGAGTTGGTTGTATCGTCGGAACTACTGAACCGATTCCAAAAATTCTTTCACAAATGGGAAGCTACAGTATTGCCGAGTGTCATAGCATATAATATTAATAAATTATGTTAGAAAAAGAAATTTCACGCGAACAGAGTCGTTGGCAAAAGCTAATCATAAATAAAGCAATTGTGGCCCTATTTTTTTAAACCTTTTTTCCACTGCTGGGCAACGGTTTTCCCCCATACCTACTTGTTACTAGAAAATTAAATCACAGACCACCAGTCAAAAATAAATCGTCAAAAATTATATAAATATCTGGAGACAAGAACAATAAAATTAATTTTGTAAAGCAATAAAAAATACTTATTTTTAAATTGTGAACTTTTGCCATTATATAAACATTTCTGACAGTGTCATCTATCGGCGAATAGTAGTACTAATTGAAAAGCGCCCTCTTACGTGTTACTTCAACTACCGTTAAGTACGCCAATCATTATTTATTTCATGGTATTAATAGCTCTCCATAATGTTTATTTGTTTGAAATTGAATGAAATCAAATCAACAATCGATTGAAAAATAAAATAAAAACAGATTTGCTTGTATGAGACGTAGACAATACTTTTTTATTCGTTTCTGTATAATGGCAACATTGTGATTAATCTTTAGTTTATGGCAAATCGCCGCTTGTGACAGTTCGCGAGTGAAAAGTTGAAAATTATGAAGTAAAATATTTTCTAAAATTATTGTGTTTAAATGACAGCAGGAAAAGAAACAATGGGGTAAGTTGTATTCTATATTATTTCCAACATTTATTTCAATACAGTTCTTCAGCAACCATGTCTGCGAATTTGAGAAAATTCGGTTTCACGGACACCTTATTATTTTTAGGGAGGGGATGCATTTTGCCAATGCGAAGGGATATTTTAGGTTTTCCTTCGAAGGACTCCCGCTATAACTTTCGAATTATTTTTGTCGGTAAACAAAATTTACTATTCGTAAATATTCCTAAGCGAGGAATACGATTGCGAGTAACATGAATTATCGCCTGTGTCGTACTCCATTTACGCTTTAACGGGTAATTGCACATCGATTGCATACGATAGAGTGCTTTTACCTCGACGTTAAGGTCGTGCGGTCTTAGCCTATTTATATATCGAACATATTTCATAGTTGAATGATCTCTAGGCTGCATGCTTGCCTGGTACATGCGCTCGTGAATCTCGCCGAACTCGTAAAATAATTGATTTACGTGAAAATAGTACTCTCGCTAAGTATTTAATACTACTTTATTTACATAGGTTGAGGAAAACAAAAAATATGCATTACATATTTTTGCAAACTAACAATTATTTTGTAAATTCTCAACTTATTTGTCCATCATGCTTCAGTAAAAAAATACGATTTTTGTGGATATTCTAGAAATCAATGATTAGTGTGCCTCTGTACCAGATAAATTATTTTATCTACCTAAAAAAGATAAACCCATTGATATTGATATCATTGATAAATTCTCTCGGCTACTTTAAAATATAATCTTCATGCAATAAAGAAATAGATATCTAATAACATAAAAAAGAAACCACATTATGCATGTCTTTGTAGTACTTACAAATCACAAACATGTGTACAATTGTGTTGTAATCAATTTGTACGCTAACAATGTATTGTTTATGCTGTGTGAAATTCACACACATTACATAGAATGCGATTCTCTTTTATTTCATGTTTATGTGCGGGCTAACGCTTGTCACTCATTTTGAAGTGGTAACAACAATTTTACGATGTGACATGTCATAAATAATCTTGTGAGAGATAAGATCAGATATAATTTGATTGACAGGTTTATTTCGCAAGAAGTTTTTCATTCAATACGGTGGGAAATAAATTCAGATAAGGGCAAGGGAATTGAGATGATGATAGTCTATAAAATTCTTGATTTATCAGAATTGAATCTCTTTGTATCTATAATACTTTAACGACTTTATATTCCTGAAAAAAACCTGCTAAATCATACATTAAAATAAAAAATATTGTAAAAATAAAAACCAGAGAGTGTAACATGAACATTAAAAGATGGCTATCAAGAACTACATGCAGCGGGACAAGAACATTAACTAACCAGTTTTGTTGGACTTGTACACAACAAGCAGTTTTGTAACTACATATTTTCATCAAGATAAACTTGCTTGTTTATCCTTATTAACTTATACCTACTCATTACTTTTTATTTTCATTACATTCTTATAGAAACATAATATATGCCTGTAATCCCCGAAGGATTATTCAAAGGAGTACCTATAGTACACCCACATTTTCCCAGTTATGTTTAAGTGTCATGTAATAGGGGATGAGCCTATTGCCATCAACCGGGCATAAATCCTGACTGGGCAGTTACTGAGAAATTCCTGATGGAAAAACCCAATAACACTTATCCGTACCTGGGAACTCATGATCAAGTAGCACTTGCAACCACTACAGTCTAGTTTTTCTGCATCTACATTATTTTCCTCTTCTACATCTTTCCAAATACTGAAATTTTTTGAAAGATATCACTTGGCTTAGCTTAAGCTTATGTGGTGGATAATTTTGTTCAAATTGTTTACCTTTTTAGAATTTATCTGGTAGATACTACCTATCTGAACATTGTGAACAGACCACAGAGGTTTTGAAATGAAATTTATTTCTAAGGATATACTTATATAATATATATAATATACTTATATATTTCTAAGTACATTACAGATGATCAAGTTTTTTACAGTTTCTAAAAAATATCGGTAAACATAGCATGCCAAGTTATTGATTACATTAAATAAAAACATAGTTACTTATATCATTATTATCTCAAGAATGTCAAGCATTTATCAAATTATAATAGGAAAATGTCAGTGTGAATCTTTTCAAAAGTTTACAAACTCATTCACAGAATAATTTTGCTTGTCTAAAACCTAGTTGCGTGTTTAATATTGCTCCACAATCTCTTTTTCATACACATAAGTATTGTGTAGGTGTGTAGTTATTTCTGACCACCCATGAGCAGATGGGGCACTCTAACTCCAAAGAAAACATTGTGGCCCCAGGGCAAAATGGCAAACACACCGTGTACTATGGTACTACCTTATAAAACTTATTAATAATGTAAACAAACACTTTGTAATCAAACACTGTTATCTCTAGCGTTTATTGAACTGACCTTTGTAACTAATACAAGCCACAAGTAGTATGCAGAAGGCTCACTTTACTTTACTTTTACGCGGTAATTCCCACAGAAAACATACGTCAATTATTGTGTCATTGTAGATAAAAAATACGATGAAAAAAAAGAAAGAAACAGTAAAAAAAGAGAAAAACAAAGAAAGAGGAGGGACAGAGTATTATATCTTGTTACTATTTATGTCTGCATGTTAACGAGTGCCGCGTCCACATGCAGTTTAGTGCATGCGTAAAAGTTCGGTTAAACGGAGCCTAGGTCTAATTTGCACGTACCTCACGATAATTGGGGTTAGAGCGAGATGAAATTGTAAACCTAGTTATTTCTAATTACTTGACTAGTAGTCACCTAGTGGAGGTCGTGGGAAATGCGGGAATCCGATGTATACGGACAGACGAGCACGACCGGTCGTTGTACTGATGTTACGCGGACGCATCTAGCAATCGAACGCTGATATGATGATGATGAAGATGCAACCCACATTGCTAGCCATTTAGACAGAAATGCCCGATGCTTGATAGCTGTAGGCTCGCCCCCCTATTACATGGGGCTTAGAAATAACTGGCGAAATGTGAGTGTACTACTGAACTGTCAACTGCCTATCCTTTCGAGAAAAACAGGCGTTATGTTTTAGCGAGAAATAGTGGTTCAACCATCTAACTTGCCAGCCTGAATAATATCTCAAACATCAATTGAATCCACTCCTGCAATAACTTTGCCTCTCCGTTCCTAACTTCGTGGGTACAACGTGACTTGTCACCGCGCATTGATTCAGTGGGACTTCTGTAACTATTCTGTATCCCTACGTCATGAGATGTATGCAAGCTATGTTAATTACCTGAGTACATGTACTTATGTTGTTTATCTTTTTAATTGTTCTATAATCTATGAATATGACTCATGTGGGAATGTGTTCCACATTTTTGTGATCATATAATTTGCGTAATCTTGTTCATCCTGTGATCCAAGGCTGTATATTTTATTTCAAATTAGCATTTACTATGCATTTTGAATGTCCTTATATTTACTGTGTATTTAGCCGTTTCGTTACGCTGAAAACGTCAGTGACAGGGCGATCACCGCAAGTGGAGTTGGGCAAGACATTTGGGTAGGCGTGTTCATGATCTATTTGACTTAATGGTGACCAAGGTTAGGACAACGAAACGAAAAGTGCATTATTTTATCTGATGACCTGAACGAAATACGTATCTACGGAATCGTGGAGAATGGTAAAAAAGAAAGGAACCATATACCCAGCAGGGGATGATTTCTCAGAAGGGGTCTGCTAGGATCGATGCCTGCCGGGGTCGCGGGAAAGTTCGAAAGGGATACCGTGGCCCCTGGCAACGTACAGGCAACTGAAGGAACGCGGGTGGGTTTTAGTCAGTAAGAGTCTGACACGCCCTCCCACTCTGCCCAAATCGGGAGACGTTATTTGATAATTTCCCACCCTAAAAAAAAGGTGATGATTTCTGGCTTAAATGAGGATGATATGGCAAAATAAATTATGAGCCATGAGAGCCCCAAAAGCTCGTGGCTAAGTAACAACAGCCGCACTGGTCGATCCACCAGGTTAAGCTACGCTTGCCGGGGTTGGTCAGTGGATGGGTGACCATCTTTACATACCGAGAATCCTCCGTGCCTCGGAAAGCACGTTAAGCCGTTGGTCCCGGCTGTCATTCGTGGATCTTTGACAGTCGTTGCGAGTCGTCAGAAGCCCGAAAGTCTGACACCAGTCTTAGTCAGGTAGGCAGTCGCTCCATGTAAAATACTGGTATTCAGCTGCATCCGGTTAGACTGGAAGCCGACCCCAACATAGTTGGGAAAAGGCTAGGCAGATTGATTGAGAGCCCCAAAAGCCTGGCAAAAATCTGAGACATTTTTTAGTCGATACTGCCATAGTAGTCTTGTCTGCCTCATCTACAGAGTATTCGTAAGAGCGTCTGAGTCTGCGTCGTGTGCGATCTTGGATATTAGGTTAAAGAACCTACTTAAAATTAATCATCATCTACCTCTTCCCAAATATGTTGGGGTCGGCTTCCAGACAACCGGATGCAGCTGAATACCAGTATTTTATATGGAGCGACTGCCTATCTGACCTACACAATACATTTACGGGGTACCTATACTTAAAGTCAATATAGACGAACATATACATACATACCTACATAAACTCATGCCCTCTTCCCATGGAGGTAGGCAGAAACTGTAGACCACCACTTGCTACGATCCTTACATACTCCTTTTGCTTCGGTTACGTTATACATCAGGGGGCCTACTCCCTAAGCGAAATTCGTTCGTTCGGCCGTAGTTACGGGCGCTTCGCTCTCCGTCTCACTTTCGGACATATCGTAAGTTAGACAGAGACCTCTCTTAAGAACATCACTAATTAGGTCATTATGTCCTCCTAGGTGAACCGGTGACCTTTTCAAGGTCGCAGGAATCCGCGGGATGCGCAAACCTTAGAACCGGTCGAAGTGCTTGGTCCCAGGCCTATGTCAAGCAGTGGACGTATTTCGGCTGAAATGATGATGTCCTCCTAGGGCGTCACCTTTCGGCGATTCCACTGATATCCATAAATTCAAAAATGGTTCTTACATAGTTAAACTAACAGCAATTGAAAAGATCGAACAGTCGTACTGAATTAACACGACGAAACGCCTGTGAGAGAAAGCATAGCAGCCTACCTTCCCCAATCACGTTGCTATTTACACAACTTACTCTGGATATTACCGATCAATTTTCCACCCTGCTCTTCCAATGTATATATTGATTTTCCTTCGTAGAATCTATAAGGTTCAGACATGCCTGACCTGCTCAGAGTCACTTACTAATTAACTAGATAGGCGGCGCAGGCGTTTTTGGGAATGTTACGTTACGACAAAGCATGTTTATTTTGACGCTGCCAAAACGATAATTAAATTGATTTTGATGAAGCATTTTGATCAAACACTTTTTGGAATTAGTGATGCTTTGTTGTTAAAATAAATGTTTAAATGCTGCATAAGCTATAAAAAAATCATGATACAATTTGATTTTCCATTCTCAAAAAATCTCTAAAAGTAATTTTCTCCTTGTTTACGCTTTTGTTCATAATAAAAAGCAAAAATCAACAAAACCTTTCTATTTCGTCTGGGTTCCCTTCAAGTGCATGATAAACAATGATCTGTGTGAGTATGAAAAACACTGTAAAAGGATATTGAACCTTTTCTCAAGAAATTGTTCTCAAATAAACGCTTAGACGAATAAATAACAAAAATAAAATCTGGCAACTTGACACTTGACGAAAATTCTAAAGAATTTTCAAATCTCTTTACAAAGAAGAATATGGATGAATGATTCTCAAACTTCAAGTGAAGGTGCTTACAGACGTACTGAGTTTCATAATACTGCAGATTATATTCACGAGCTAGTCTAGACCTTTCGAACGGACAAAGTGTCATTGTAAGTTTGGGGCCATCATTCTTAGTTTAGCGGTCCCCTTGCGGACGGTACCGCTGTGTCACATGGAGGAACAATCTGAACAAATGCTTTATGAATTACATGACCTTTGAAAGGTATTAACGTTGTTGCAAAGGTCACAGGAGTTCAGAATTGGATTTCGGAGTTTTGTTTTCTTTGAATTTTTTACGCTGTTTAAGTTTGTTCAGATGTCACATTGGAAAAAGTGATTTTTCACGAGTAAGCCAGGCGAGAACCAAGCTATATCTTCTATACATTTAACGTTATTTGGCACAAATTGAAATTATCAACGCCTCAAATATGGTTATGTTCAAATGGCGAGAGATTTAATTGTATTTGACCTTAGGGAAAGGCCTAATTCATTTCTGAATGGATGTATGGATCAAGCGAAAATGAAACTTATCGGTTATGCAAAGCAGAGTTGCCACTATGATAGTTCTGAATCTGCGTTCAATACAATGCCGCCCATGGGTATGTGACCGTCCCTATTTGTCTTATTCATGTTTTTTTTTCTAAAATAAACTTATAAAAGCGGGGAGGGGGTCGAACATATATATATATATATATATATTATTCCTGTGTTTTGGGCTTACACTTGTTTTTTTTTTTTTTATTGTCTAGACCATCTTTTTTATTCATCGTCGACAAATTTTAATATTTTTTTTAAATTAATCAGATAAAATAACTTGTAAGCTTTTAGAAATAATAAACAGAATCCAAATCGAGCCAATAACATAGGAGATATGAAAATATTAAACACAGACTCCCCCTTTTAAAGTTAATTTTCGAGAATTTTTCATGAATATTCAGAAAAATACGGGCGGTCACATGCCATGGGCGACATTGTTTATTGTCCTACCTTTATTCTTCACTGACTTGTTCTGTCTCCAGAGAGAATGAAAGCCCCAATAGCAATTACGGCGGAAAATTGGAAGATATATGGCTAGCTTAATAGCTTCACAAAAGAAATGTCAGCCAAAACTTTCGCGACTACCTCAAACTTATGTGATTAGGCACATAAAGACGTCAAACTGTCCAAAACTTTACATTCTTGCTGGTTATCTTATCAATCCGTCATTTGTGTCATATCTCTGTTCGTATATTATCGATTTATCAGCACACACACTGCTACGGCATTACAAACCTTATTTTCTATTACTTCACAATGTAAATTTCTTTGCGTTGTATCTTTTGAAGCAGTTATAGCATTTTCAAGGTGTGTTCATGATTAGTGGTCGTAGTGTCATTTTGTGATTCCGTGGTTGGAAAGTGGTTACAATGGATTTTGAAATTGAATATTTTGATGTAGACAAGTAAGTTCTGACTTTATTTGTGCTTTTATACGTGGTAGAGGGAATAAATTCATGTTTTATTTAGCTCTTTGCAATATTATGTATTGTGAGGAGCGTTTATCCTAAAAGTTGGCAACGTCGCAAATAGCTGTCATATATTTACCTTTTTTGATTAATTTGGCAATATTACTGTATGGAAGTGGAAATGTGGCTAACTAGCGAACTAAAATATTTATTATGAAATGCGATAAATAATATCGTATCACCGAATATTTAGTATTAGATGTAAAAAAACTATTTGGAAACTTTCCAAATGCTTTTTTTACACCTAAAACGGTTACAACATCAAATTCAGTGTTATAATTGCAATTCATTATTAATATTCTAGTTCGCTAGTTAGCCACATTTCTTATTTCTATTCAGTAATATTGCCAAATTAATCAAAACTGCGAAATATTTGACATCTATTTGCGACGTTGCCCACTTTTAGAATTAACGTTCTTAAATAAGGTTTTATATCACATCACATACATACATAAACCCATGTCTGTCCCAGTGGGGTAGGCAGAAACGAACCTGCTACGATCCTTATTACTGCTTCCGCGTCGTTTACGGCTTTAGATCAATCATTATCATTGTCGTATAAAGCTGACTTTCGCTGAGTTAGATTCACTACACAAATGTCCATTGTGGATTATTTTCATCAATAAAATCAGACACGCTTCAAAAATTTCGTTCAATTTTTGGTCTTGCCAGATTTTATTCATATGCAAAACATTTTGTATAGTGTACTCGTTTTGTAAACAATTCGACCTCAACACCTGCACGACGGAATATGACATTGATCCTAATTTTGAGGACCGAACACGTTTTGGCAAATACCAAAATTAACTTATTTAAACTCTTGTTTCTCTTGGTTTAACTACACGAAATGTTGAATTAATGTTTGTTATTTAGTCAGTCTCAAACTGGAAATCCAACTTTGAATTCCAACCTTGGCCTAATTATGTTGGGATTGGATTTCAGACTAACTAGATGCAGCTTAGTATTTAACTTGGAGTGACTACATTCGATTTCTCCGAGTTCTGTGACCCAATTAATGAGGATCACACCTGTATTCCCAGAAAGAGTAGTCAGATGTGCAACTGTAATTTAACACCCACAGTTCGCCAGTTATGTTATAAGTTCTGTGTAATAGGGGCAAACAGGCAAGTCAATTGCCATTTGGATCCTGATATCCATACGTGACAAGGGCCACATTGTCAAGATCTTGATTTACGTTAGTAGCAACTGTCATAGATGTTGGTTCGTTTGACAATGTAAACTGACAGCTCAACGTCCTCTCAAAGGCACGAAACTGTCGCGACAAGAAAAGAATATACAGCCATTCGACGTTCGATGTCGCCGTCGTTTCAAAAATTGATCGGTTCTGTTCTGGTTGGGTATGCTTGGACCACGTCTGGTTGGCCACACCTTCAGAGCATTCTTAAATGAACCCGATTATAAATACTGAAGACCATTTATTTGCGCAAAGCTGTTCAGATTGTTGATATTAACTCAACTTCCACTCGAGTATTCGTACGGTGCTTGAGGGCTCCTCAACTGATGTTTACACTATAAATACATAATATTTATTATTTTCTCCAAGTTCCGAATCCTTGAATATTTGTTTGCTCGACTCGGGGAGCGGTTATTTATAATTTTAAACAAACTTTGGTGTTGTGAGATGGTTCATTTCAGCGGTAGGTGAGGCTAACCCATATTAGTTTTGCCAAAGACCGCCACTGAGCTTGGAAAATATAATTATGAACGTGCTATCATAACAACTAAGCTGATTAGAAATCACAGTAAGATGTTATTTGATACAGTATACAAGCTCTATCAGTTTAGGTAAATCTTCTGTAATTCGAATGAGCATAATATCGTCATTCGCTAGCCCTTATTCGATTTCTTTTTTCATACTTCTTTTTTAGGCGTCATCTCGATATTCACGTCCGTTCTAGCCATATCATCTTTCACACGGTCCATCCATCGTTTATTTGGTCTTCCCCTACTCGTATAGCCATTCATGTTCAAAGAGAAAGATAGAAAAAGTTGTTAGTGAGAGTGATTTGTACCTAGAGCATAATCTTATCTAATTTCTAAGCTATACAAGCAAAGATGCGTTGACGGGCGTTGACTAATCGTGCTTCGATGATTCAAATGACGAGTGCACTCTAGCTAGGTATAGGCGTTTGTCATCAGAATAAGGCTGCGACCTGTGCCATAGCAGGAGTGTCACAAAAGCGATAACGAGCTGGTCTTTTCTTTTCGCTGCACTAGTGTCCGCAGCTGTGGTCTTAAGTTACGTTTTCCTAGAAGAACGAAGGCCACCACATAGCGTTTGCAATTTACCGACGAATGTAGTTACTTAAACGTTATTTATGAAATTAAGGTGGTGTTTTCCTAGAGTGTCTTTTTTGACACCGCAAAGTCAAACTGCGCTGCCATCATTTTCATGACAGCTGTCATTGCGGCTGTTATGTGGCGGCCACTGCTCTTCTAGAAAACCGTAGTTTTATGTTGCTGCGTTTGTAAACCTGCTGCTGTCGTCCGCCATTCTCCGACTCAAAACGTAGACCTTAAAGTCTCTTTTTACTATCTTCTAAAAGCCATGTTTTTTATTGACAGTGAGCAGCCGATATTCACGTGCAAGGCCCACGTGTTCCACATAGACCCGAAGACCAAGCGGTCATGGATGTCTGCCAGTTCCGCCGCCGTATCGGTTTCCTTCTTCTACGACTCCTCGAGGAACCTGTACCGCATCATCAGCGTTGAAGGAACTAAGGTATGTGTGAGACGATTCGTAATTCCTATACAGCAAATCTTTAAAATACAACACAGTGTTTTCTAAGAAATTACTGCCGTGGGAGCCAGAAGAGCGTCATTTAAGCTGCTGAAAGACTCAAGTCTTTGATTACGCTGCTCCACTTCCCTCTGAAGGAGAAATTTGGGTGGAAAACAGACTTTCAAAATTTTTGAATGATTAATGAATAGTCATACAGATACAAGCACATCGACAATCCTCCGAATAATCGTTACGTCTTTTTCGATACGGTTAAATTCGTCGAGTTTCTAAATAATGCTTCAGTAGACGACATCTTGAAAACAAATGTAGCAAAATGATGAGTTTTGGGCCATTGAGTTCGAGTAGTAATTGCCCTCAGTATTCTGCGACACGACACGACAGAGTAAATATTCCTCGTTTTGGAAGCACCCGCATTCCGGGTGTACGGATTTAACCGAAATCCTGAACAACTGTTTACAACTACTAGCCTTGCCGTATCAACGGGGTTATACCTAATGAAGGTTCCAGAGTAGTTTTCGGGGTGTTCTCTAAATAGTATAGGTAAAATGAAATCGCCCGGCCCTGTCGGTATTTTGCTAAGGATAATTTCTTGATGGATTTTGATGAGGTTTATACCATTATTTAGATAATAAGTATGAAACCTGTTTATACAGTTTCGCATGCCAACCCAAGACGGATCAATAGTTGGATGTGGTATTGCGATGCAACTTTGTGCGAATTGTGGGACAAGTCTTGCATGTCAATGAGCTAATTAGCAAACTAATTGCGATGATGAGAACGATTCGATCGATTACTATAAATTGTAAACTGCGAATACCGCATTCGGAATGACTTCGTTAGACAAGGTTTAGACGGCAATACGACAATAATACCGTTCCCAGTCGACATACGAAAATTTAATCAAATATATCCATCGATCACTAATAAAGAATATATATCCAATAGTTTAAGTCTCTATAGCTCGTTAAAGACTGGCAAAACTAATACTCGTCACTACTATCCAGGTTGTTTGAAAAAATCTCTTTATTTTCATATTAGGATTTATTTGATAGTTCCAAAATAAATCCATTGTTCGTCTCGAAAAGATGAAAGCGAACAAATATTGACAACGTCGCGTTTCGTATGACAAACATACCGAATTCCCGACTGCTGTACAAATCAAACGACTAGTATTACGAGCCGTATTGAAATATGACGGATCGTATGCTGCGGTTTCAATATCGATTTATATATGGACAATCAATTAGTCCTGCTCTCGATTTCCGCGTATATGTTTGCTAATGGCATATACCTATTTAATTGAACCTCAAATAATTCTCATTTTGCTTTCCTCAGAGTGTGATGAAACACTCTCATATATCGTGTCAATTGTACTAAAGATGTTCTTCAAGAAACAGGATTTTCCTAGTTTGAAGGGCAGGGTTCTTACTCTTCTGTAATAGCAATACCCATACCTTATTGAAACAATTCTAATGCTACCTAGGCGCAAGTTTTTTTGTAAATAAACTATATTTTGCCTGTAGAATATTTGGAAAGTCACGATTATTTATGTAAAATACCCATATATGAATGAAATATAAAAATTGAAAAAAACATTTAATTCAAACTATATTTGAACATTTAAAAAAAATATGACAGCGTTGCATTTTCTTAGCTTTAAATATAAATGATTGGCTTGAATGAAAATAATTTACTCGTACTTATCAATTAAACTTAGATACACACATCGAGACTAGTGTTATGTTATCTTCGAAACTATGTATGTTTGGATTATATCATATAATCTGAGAGTTATGGGACATAAAACTCAAACTCTTTATTGCATTCATGTGTATATTAAGGTGTTACATTTATGTAAGTAAGTTCCAACATGAAACATCAAAAGGAACACGTTGTATAATGATTGCGCTTCTTTTTGTGAACCTCAAAATTTCTATTTTGGGGTCCTAAAAATAGTAAATAGCTTAGTAACTGCGACCAACTTGATGTAGCGCTCGCCGTGGTTGGTCACAGTTCTAATCTAACCTAATTCATTTGGTCAAAGTGCCCTAGCTTAGTTACTCATCATCATCATTTTAGCCGAGAGCCATTGCTGGATATAGACCTCCGCCAAGCACCGCCACTTCGACCGGTTCTATGCTTCCCGCATCGAGCGGATTCCTGCGACCTTAACAAGATCATCACCACCTTGTGGGAGGCCTACCAACGCTACGTCTTCCGGTACGCGGTCGCCACTCCCGAACTTTTCGGCACCATCGACCATCTGTTCTACCACATTGTGGGCGAGCATGTTTCAGTGCCTTAGATCATCACTGGCAACACGCACTGGTCGAATACTTTCGTCTTGAGCCATGCGGTATGTGGGACGAAAAGATATTGCTAGCAATAAGTTTTTAGAGCATTAGTTAAATATTTCCCTTTTACTGATTGCGAAGCGTTGGTTTCGCAATCATAAAATAATATAATATATGATGTAGCTTCTCTTAATTTGTGACCACACGGTCGCGTCGCTCAAAGGCCAGTTTCGCTATACGGAATAGACAACAAAATTAAATTGTGTTCTCGGAAACGTCGGCGTTCTGCCAGTTGGTATCAACAAAGGTTTAATTGGGGCAGGTTTTGGTTCGTTTATTCGTCAAATGGAATTGACTATGCAGGGAACATCGTTAAAGGGGTCTTTGTATGACGTTACCTATTACTTTTCGGTCGTCTGGTTTCGGGTATGTCTTTGATGATATTGTATCGACTGACAGCATATCCTAAAGGTACACCTAGATGGAATGTCTCAATAAAATAAACTGTCTGATCTGACTGCCTCGTTAGGCTAGTGGGCGCAAGCGCTACTGCTGAGCATGAGGTCCTGGGACCGAGGCAAAATGTTATTGAGTTTTTTCATCAGGAATTTCTCAGTAGCGGCCCGTATTCCGGATTTGTGCGCGGTTGATGGCAATAGGCTCGCCCACAGGGGATGTAAACATAAATTGGGAAATATGGGTGTTCTATAGGGTCATTTCTACCTAACCCTTCGGGGTTTACAGCCGTGATGTTATGTTATGATCTGGCATTGGGGAACCAGGGTGAGCAGATTTTAGGTCTAGTAAAAGAAAATTCTCAGTTGCATTTCGGTGTTTGGAATTATGCCTGGATAACCGTGATGGCCTTTTGTATTGGTTCTCACCCCTTGTTCACCCAATCATGTGTCTAAGCATAGCTTTTGTAGACGGTTTTCTTGGTATCTTCCTTGTTCTTTCTTTATTTTACGCCGCAATTAAAGAGTACTAGGAATAAAGAAAGAATGTAATATATTTATTTATTTATATATACTTTATTGTACACCACAAAAATACATAACAAAAAAATACTTAATCAAACACTACAAAATATACAATGGGCGGCCTTATCGCTTTCCGCGATCTCTTCCAGGCAACCTTAGAATGGACAGTGTTTTTAGCACAGACTAAAGGGCTAACAACAGCAGTTCAAAAAAGAAAAAGAGTAATGTGTAAGAAATTTGCAGGAAAGTGTGCCTCACGACTCCGCCACATAGGCCCAGTTCAGCAAAAATGCTAGACAACTAGTGCCTTTTTTTTTTTTTTTTCAGTATGGGATATCATCAAATGACTTCTCTCGCTCTGGGCAGAGCGAGAGGGTGTGTCAGACTTTTACTGACTAAAACCCACCCGTGTTCCTTCCGTTGCCTGTGTGCCGGGGCCGCGATATCCCTTTCGGACAAACCCGCAACCCCAGCAGGCATTTGTCTTTCGACCCCGTCGGTTGGTGCTGACATCTCTTTGAGGCGCGCGTGGAACACAACGCGCCGTCGACACGGGCCTGGTCCTTATCGGACGGCGAGCTGCCCATTGCTCACCGTCCGCAAGCCCGCGCCTACGGTGGCCGGAAGTCGGCTCTCGACTCCCGACGCCCGGGGCGCCCCCTGCGGCGACTAGGGCCGCGAGGGCGTGCAGCTTGCATCTCCCTCGCGTGCTCCGCCTCCTCCTTCGCAAACATAACTGCTTCGCAGAAGGAGGTGACGGCCTCCCATGAACTCTCGCTCCGAACCATGGCCTGAACCAGGGCCGGACGCGAGAGATCGCCGTCGCCGATCGCCTCCGTGAGGACACGGCGGTGCTCCGCCCAAGCCGGGCAGACCTCCACCGTATGCTCCACCGTGTCCTCCGGGCGATTCACACAGTGGTGACACCCGGGCGTTTCCTCCCGCCTTACGCGGAACAGGAACCTCCCGAAACAACCGTGTCCGGTAAGGACCTGCGTCAGGCGGAAGGTGAGGACGCCATGGCGCCTCTCAAGCCACTCCTCAAAGAGGGGACTTATCGCCGCAATTGTGGCGTGCTCAGCGCTGGGTTGCGACAATCGCACACTCCATGCCGCCATGAGATCCCGCCGGAGCTCTGTCCGCTGTGCCGTGATTTCTCGCGGCAGCAGAGTTACACCCCGGCGTTTAACCTCCTCGCGCAACTCCCACATGTGCGCGAGGACTTTCGCCTCCAGATTCCATGGCGGAGACAACTAGTGCCTGACGCTGGTTTTTAACTGTATCTAACCTACTTAACTATTGAACTGAAGTATTGATTATAAAATGCAATAATTAATATCGTAACACCGAATATTTCGTTTTAGATATAAAAAAAGTATTTGGAAACTTTATAAATTCTTTTTTACCACATAAAACGGTTACAACATCAAATTCAATGTTGTAATTGCAATTCATTATTAATATTAGTCGCTAGTTCGGTGGTTTCTTTTTGCTTCTTTCATTGCATATTTCCAGACAGTAATATTGCCAAATTAATCAAAACAGCGAAATATTTGACATCTATTTGCGACGTTGCCCACTTTCAGAATAAACGCTCTTAAGTCTCTCTCTCCTTTCAACTACTAGGATATCAAAGAAATACGTAGGTAACTACATAGCATTTTGGGACGAGAATAAAATGCCTGTTGTACGCATTATCTTAAAACTTTACATATTACCAATTCAAAAGCTTGTGACAGTTACTTAGTACGTGAGCGCAAAACGTCGAAACGTACCAAGTTTTCTAATCGAACTTCCCCTTACTTTTATAAATTCCAAGTTCCGTTTGAAGCAGTTTGAAGCTACAAATATCTATTCTGTTGTTAAGAGAAGTAATATCTCATGTAGGATATGTCTGAATGTTATGAATTCAATACAAGTTTTGAATAGGATTTTCAAAGTTTTCAAATGGCATCTGTTTGATTTGAAATGCATCTTGCAGCTGGGTCTTGGACTTGGAAACATTCATAGATTAATAGCATAACATACCATAACATGTTGCCTGTAATCTCGGAAGGGCTAGGCAGAGGTGTAACCTTTAGTACACCCAGTTCGCCAGTTATGTTTAAGTGCCATGTAATAGGGGGCGAGCCTATTGCTATGAACCGGGCACAAATCAACACTGCGGGCTGCTACTGAGAAATTCCTATAGGAAAAACCCAATAACACTTTGACCTGGGCCTCGCTGGTCACAAGCGCCACTGCTAAGCATACGGTCAATAGATAACTATGTATAATTCAATTTCTCCCGAGATCAGAGCTTACCCGGTTCCTCAAGGACTTACGGTCAGATCATCGTTCGTTGTTGGTAGGCAATTCAACATCTGACTAGTCTTTTCACAAATATGTTGGGGTCCATTTCCTGTCTAAACGGATACAGCTATATCATTATTTACATGGAATGACTGCCTATCTGACCCCTACAACCTAATCACGTGGTAACACGATACCCTTTGGAAAGACTGGTTGTCAGATTTTCGGGCTTCTGACTACGTTGCAATTAAGTTGCAATTTTGACAAGCTTTTATTTCGTTTTATTGCACACGGTTTCACTCACTCCGATCCCATCAAGTTGAAACTTTACTATTGTGTAACACGATCCTCCATTAACGGGGACAAACAGTAATATCATACGAGTATTGATTGTCATTGTGAGAATCGCCTAGCATGTTAGGCAACATACCGGGATCGGGTGTCCCCGATCCCGGTATGTTGCAATGCTGTCAACAGGAGGACTCACCGGTATATATGCCACACAGTAAAGATGCCATGACAAATAATAATTATTAGTTTAACGGTCGTTCTTTACTACAGACTGGAGGAACCTAGCAGTGTTGCCGTGTTCCGGTTTGAAGGGTCAGTGTAGTTACAGGCACATGACACTTTTGAGTTTTGTCTCTAGTTTCGACACTAGCGATGAAATAAAGCGTAGTTTTGTTTTGTAGGGTAATAAATAGCGTAGTTTTGTTTTGAAGGGTAAAAGCCATTGAAAAAAGCCATTGTTAGGGGTCCGTACCTCGAAAGAAAAAAAAACCGAACCCTTATAGGATCAATCGTGTGTCTGTCTGTCTGTCTGGCTGGCTATCAGTCTTTCACAGCCAATTTGCTCTGAATTTACTGGAGCAATTTTGTTGAAATTTGGTACACATTATGAATTTCTGTGACCTAAACACGGACGATTAACGTAAATGAATGAATTTTGAATACGTTCACACTGGCTGTGGTCAGTTTTCGGGGACATATTGGAAAATAAAATAAAAACAGTTTTGCAAACTGTATCTTGTGACATATCGAAAGGGTTTGTTGTGAGAATCTCGTTTTTTTTTTTTTAATCATTCTAATACTAATACTTTTAAAGATATTTAAGAAGATAGATTTAAATTAACCATTCTCCCCTACCTTATCTCCGAAACTACTGAGTGCGGAATAAAAAATAAAAATAAATACTCATATGTTACAGGAAAATCTATAAGAAGTCTATGGTTTTAAAATAACATTGTAAATCTCTCAATATTGTGCGTAAAAACTTACATTTGGAGATGTCCATAGTGGCGTTGATCATTTACGATTAGGTGGACCGCTTGCATTCTTGTTATCCATCCATGATTCGTTGGCTTGGAACAAGACTTGAAAACTGGTTTAAAAATCAAGAAACTTACTTAATCCTTGTTGCAGGCGGTGATAAACAGCACGATAACAGCAAACATGACGTTCACGAAGACATCGCAGAAGTTCGGCCAGTGGAGCGACGTCAGAGCTAATACTGTATACGGACTCGGATTTGCTTCGGAACCAGAGCTTGGCAAGGTAAGCGGCTGGTGATATGGCTCATCGAATTTTTCACAAAGGGAGGTATGAGTGGCAGACACAACGCCCCCAAATGCGGCCGGGTACTTTTTTAGTTATGATTAATTTTGTGTTCACACGTTTTACTACTAGTGAAAGACAAAAATGAACAAAAAGTGAAGTGTCTGATATCTGCTTAATATGATCTTTAGTTGGATTTAGCATTCCTAAAGTGGTAGTGCTTAGTTGAATAGATACGGTAAGGCGGTATTTCAGGACACTTGAGGCGGCGTCTACAACGCCACTTGCGAACTACGCATCAAAAACCTTTTTTTTTTTTTTTGAAGTTGGGCTATTATCAAATAACTTCTCCCGCTCCCTGCCGGAGCGGGAGGGCGTGTCAGACTTTAACTGACCTAAAACCCACCCGTGTTCCTTCGACCCGGGCCTGGTCCTTATCGGACGGCGAGCTATGGCCGGAAGTCGGCTCGCGACTCCCGACGCCCGGGGCGTCTCCTGCGGCGACTAGGGGTGCGAGGGCGCGAATCTTGCCTCTCTCTCTCGCGCGCTCCGCCTCCGCCTTCGCGAGCATTACTGCTTCGCAAAAGGAAGTGACGGCCTCCCATGCACTCTCGCTCCGAACCATGGCCTGAACCAAGGCCGGACGCGAGAGATCGCCGCCGCCGATCACGTCCGTGAGGACACGGCAGTGCTCCGCCCAAGCCGGGCAGACCTCCACCTTATGCTCCACCGTGTCCTCCGGGCGATCCACACAGTGGTAACATGGGTCCTCACAGTGGGCGTTTCCTCCCGCCTTATGCGGAACGCATCAAAGACCTGACGTCACATAAATCATGCATCGTGCAAGGAGAGTTTACCGCGCGATCAGCATATACGGGGTATCCGGGAAATCGACACGAAGCCGGTTTCCATGGATTCAGTACATGATGCAAAACAAAAACAAAAAAAAACCGACGGTTATAAAAAAAAAAAACAGCTGCTCCATACATTACATGTAGGGAATGCAGAACCGGTGCTGTTTTAAAGAACCGGGATTTTTGGGACCTTCTGGCTTAAGAACCGGGATTCCCGGTACTATCGATACTTTTGATACTTTAATAAGTCTTTGTAAGAGAGTTGAAAGTGTTGAAACGGAGAAAGTAAAAAAAGACGAAATGACAGGGCAAAGTAAAAACATTTTAATCAAATCAAATAAAACGTTTTATTTCTTGTTTTATAGACACTAAATCAGTCTTATTTAGTATAATTTTCCTGGTAATTACGCATATTATGCCAGCAACATTTTTTAACAATAAACGATTTTTATACCTAATCCTACATAATATATAACAGAAACATTTATTAAACATCTTCACTTTACCAAACAAATTAACATGACTCTCATTGCAATTCTGCATAACCAAATTATAATTTAAAACTTACGTAACATCTACAAAAAAAGGAACTATGGAGTTTTAGCGTAGCATTAATCAGTCTCAATATTTATGGATTAGATAATCTTAACAAACATTTTTTTAATTTTAATCTTATATAATAATTCAACAATAGTTTGGAACAACTTGAATCGACAAATTCTTTAAATCAACTTGACTCTAATTATACATTTAAGAAAAAATAAAATAAAAATATAACTTTAAACTTAAATATTTTTGCAAAACTTAAACGTAGGTATTCATCCTTACAATACTATAAATAAAAATACCCAACTAATACTTGCTCAGACCAATATTCGCGATCACAATCTAACTAAGCGGGACGCGCGTCTACAAGATGGCCGCCACCTGCCCCTCCCGCACCTCCGCACCCTCGCGCATCATGCTCTTGTATTACAGGTAGCAGCGGTGGTAGCTAGGTAGTATAGTAACAGTGCAGCGGTCGGATTTTAGGCAATAAAATTAGAAAAATTCTAAACGCGAATCTTTTACTGAAAGTACCGAAAGAACCGGGATTTGGTTTTGGGAATTCCGGTTCCTAAAACAACGCAAATTTCCGGGATTTCCCGGTACTTTCGGTTCCGGGATTTCCCGGGACTATTCACTAATTACATGGTAGCCGGCTTCGCGTCGATGTCCCTGCCACCCTGTATACATATAACTTTTCGACATCAATCTTCGTGCAGTTATATATAAGCTGCAGGATTTGTATGACGTCAGGTCTTTGATGCGTAGTTCGCATGTGGCGTTGTAGATGCCGCCACACATTAAAGAGTTGCATCAGTAAAGTCTGTCAAATTGACTACCAACTTAAATTGTCAGTACCTCTAAATTCAAATTACAATATCTTTCATTTTGGCAATTCGACTACGTTCATTGTGTTATATTTACGTTGTCGAGCAGACGAATTTTGCAAACACATGGAGCAATGGATTAGGAATTTCTCTTAAAATCCTTCGGATTGTGAAAGAAAGTGTTCCGCAATTTGGGTGCTTTTCACCCTTGGTAGTTAATTCCGTTGCTAATTTTGTGCTTTTGGCAACCTGTATTGAAAGAAAAAAAAAAGTTATGTAATTTGTCACAGCAACACGTGCTTACAAAAATATAATTAACTGGAGTCGAACAATTAAACACAATAGGTTTAAAGAGCGCAAAACATAAATAGTCGGCAGCTGCTGGCACGTCATGACTGTTACAAGAAGGCTTCCACTCAGCATGATGCTGTGCTATGGGGACCCACAGCACAGCGCTGTGGTCACACGATAAAGACGAACGGAAACTAAGTCAGGTTTAATAAATTATACATAAATAGATAACGTAAGGTGCGTAGTACTCGCAACCGGCGTGCGTGTACGATCAGATGTATGAACATAAACTAAGCAAAAGCAATATGTAATTGTAAAGCTCGTAGCAGGTGACGTTCTGTAGTTTGTGCTTCCCCCATGGGTAACGGCGCACTGTGGATCGAAAAAAGGCTCCGGAAGACATTGGAGCTTAAATTTTTAAGTGTCGGTTTTTTGCTTGAAATATCTTCTAATAGCCAATATTATGCAATATATCACAGGATACAATCTGGTAGGCAAATTGGCAACTTATATTTTTTTGCAAAAAATATGTATGAAGCTAATATTTATATCCCCAGAACGGAGAGAATGGCCGTTATACTCTTGCACACGGTGATGTAACTATTTATTTATGATTTTTGACACATTTCTTGTAACGAGATATAATGCGATATTTTTTGAAAAAACCCGTACATAATCTGAAAAAATTTAGTATTACAAAAAATCAAAAATAAATAGTTACATCACCGTGTGCAAGGATATATCGGCTATTCTGTTCGTTCCGGAGATATAAGCATTAGCTTCACACATATTTTTTGCAAAAAAAATATAAGTTGGCAATTTGCCTACCAGATTGTATCCTATGATATATTTATGGCTATTAGAAGCCATTTCATGCAAAAAATCGACACTTTAAAATTTAAGCTCCAATGTCTTCGAGAGCCTTTTTTCGATCCACGATGCGGCGTGAGTTTATGGATGTACGTATTTTATTTAACACCCAACTTCTCTTGCAGTTCATAGAAAAATTCCAAGAAGTAAAAGAGGCAATCCAAGCGCAGCAATGCGGGGCTACCGGTGGCAAGTCAGTGACAAACGGTAACAGTGGCGCCGCCACGCCGGTGGCCAGTGCCACCGCCAGCCCGCTCCTGGCGGGGCGGGCCGCAGGGGGGGACGAGCCGCCGCCCGCTGTGTCGCCGGCACAGGCTTTGGTAAGTTCCAGTAAAAAGTATGATACCTTTACATCCCGAGACACCTCCGTGCCTCAGAAAGCACGTTAAGCCGTCGGTCCCGGCTGACAATCGTGGATCTTTGACAGGTCTACGGGTCGTCAGAAGTTGAAAGTCTGACAACCAGTCTTACCAAGGGGTATATTATTGTATTACCGCGTAGCTGGATTGTGGAGGTCAAGTCACTCCATATAAAATACTGGTAATTCAGCTGCATGCAGACTGGAAGCCGCTCCAACATAGTTGGGAAAGGGCTAGGCAATATGGCTAACTAGTGAACTAAAATATTGATAATGAAATGGAATAATTAATATCGTAACACAGAATATTTAGTTGTAGATGTAAAAAAAGGATCTGGAAACTTTCCAAATGCATTTTTTACTCCTACAACGGTTACAACATCAAATTTAGTGTTATAATTGCAATTCATTTTTAATATTCTAGTTGACTAGTTAGCCACATTTCGTATTTCCTTACAGTAATATTGCCAAATTAATCAAAACAGCGAAATATTTGACATCTAGTTGCGACGTTGCGAACTTTCAGAATAAACGCTCTAAATGTATCGTTGCAAAACTTGCGATTTGCGCTTTTTGAATGTGTCGGTATAAAACATCAGCCCTTTAAAATGTAGTTAATATTTCGGTTTTAGGGTTCCGTAGCGAGATGGCAACAACGAAACCCTTATAATTTTGTGATGGCCGTTTGCCCGTCCTTCCGGCAGCTATTTTACTTGGGAATCTCTGCACTATATGGATGAATATTTAAAAGTATTCTGTGCGCCGTTAAACCATGGTGTAGTGAGATTATTAAAATAATAATTTGAGGTAGTACTCCCCATACATGTAACCGAGAGATTGGGTATAGTTGGATCCCATATTTAAAAAGATTATGATGTTCTTATCCAATATCTCAAAAGTTTTTGAGATATTATATTATAAATAGTTTGTTCACATAAATGTATTTGTTACAGCCCAAACCCGAGCCCGAGGATATGGCGGTACATCAGAGAGCCCATTCAGTGTCCTCCACACTACAGGTACGATAAAACTACCCTCTATTCCACGGGTGTGCTCTATAGTCTATTCACAGAGTTCCGGGTCAGGACCTTCCGGGTTCCGGGCCTTTCAGGTTCCGTATAGCTACTTCTACCATATAACTAAAGTTATATATTACTATGTGTGGATAGGTCTATATAAAGTATAGTTTTACCCAATCCCAAAGATACTGTTTTGAACCAGTAAAGTCTCAGTTCACATAAGGAGAAGTTCTCTCCCGTCTAGGATCGAGAATCTCTATGCGAGTCTCGTCAAAATCGTACTCATGTTTTACACAATATAAAAAGAAATCGAGTAAGATTGTGAGATTGTGACATACGAGACTCGTCCGACAATTTTCTCGAACTTGTGAATCGAAATACGATTTGTCGTTTACTTAGAAGCTTCCAATTTTCTGTGGTGAATAGAGAAAATCTCTCGAATCTTTTCAAAATGAGCCATTAGTGCCCGTTCAGACGTACCGCAACCACACCACATCTCTGCGACAAAATGTGTGTGCTGCAGCATCTTGCAGTTGCGTTGTGGTAACGTTGTGGTTAGTGTTTGCACACAGACCGATCGTTGTGCACACGGTTGATTTTATATCCCAAATGTGGTCCTTGTGAATAAACTATACATTTTCTTACAAATTAGCGCCCGTCCACGTGTTGTCGTTGTGGTGTGGCTGTCGTTTAGAAGTATGAGGAACAGGGTGTAAAGTTCACTCATCCCCAACTGAAAGGGGAGGATCCTCCGACCAAACGGGTGTCGTGTCTGGCGGGCAACTGCCCAACGATTGATGTCGGGTAGTCTTATATATGTCGTTCGAGTGGTAAACTCTAATTGCGCGATGCAGGATTTGTCTGACGTCAGGTCTTTGATGCGTAGTTCGCATGTGGCGATGTAGATGCCGCCGGTGGTATGATTATGGCTGCTACTAACAAGAATAGGTACGGAATTATTTTCCTCATAAATTTTTAACCCGATCACATAAATCACTTTGGTGTCATCGGCTACGTAATTAAATGACGCATCGATTTCGATAATTATTATCTCGTGTTATAGAGTAACAAAAATATCATTTCGAGGCAAGCTATACGATTTTTGTTGAACTAGAATCAAAACATAACAGCACGCCTGTGTTCCCCGAAGGGTAAGGCAGTGGTGTACCTATAGTACACCCACATTTCGCCAGTTGGGGCGAGCCTATTGCCATCAACCGGGCACAAATCCACAATCTGGGTTGCTACTGAGGAATATCAAGGTAGAATCAAAATGTCGCTAATATGTCTATGCAACACACTGCACATCTCTGTGTTGTGAAATACTGAACTATCAACTGAGTCATGCTTCGACTCAGGAAGTGACAATTGCTTTAAATTGTCAATGTTATATCCTTGACTGCTACAATAGCAATGGAAGCTAAATGCAGTTTGTTGTCCTTGATACTCATTGCGGATGAGTGTTGCCAAAGAAATTGTATTAGAATGAAAAATATATACTTATGTCGAAAAAATGTAACTGAGTTGACTAATCGGGATGCCAGCGCCGCCTAGCGGCGCTCGACACAGTCTACAGCATAACGCTTTGACCGGCCGGAGCTAAGCAGGGTTCATCGGTGGCGGTCAAGCAGTGAACACGTTTAGAATCTGTTGCGCATTCCGAATAGTTGGGTCGTGTATCTACAGTGTGTAAATTGCTAGTGTGATTAATTTGATAGTAAATTATAATTTGATCTGAACTGTAAACGGTTTTTCTATTGCGTAATAACCAACATTACCCACAGTAGTTGAAATATGGCTGATAATAACGGAAGAGACACGTACCCTCCTCCGTCATATACATAACATAACGACTATGTTGCCCGGAGGGTGAGACAGAGTTATAACTTTATTACACCCACAATTCGCCAGATGCGTTTAAGTCTCATATAATAGGGGGCGAGCCTATTGCCATTAAACGGGCACAAATCCAGACTCCGGGCTACTACTGAGAAATTCCAGATGGAAAAACTAACTTAAATTCTAGATTATTTAACATAAAAACAAGTGGTTGTATAAGTGTAGCTTGTATTGTTTAAAAGAATTTATGGATAAAAAATGTTGATATACATTGTGTAACATTTTCAAATACCCTCAAATTTAGCATAAACATGTTTGTGCTATTATAATTATATTTTAACACCATTGTATACCATATTTTATGCAAATAAATTATTTATTTATTTATATTAATAACAGTTTACCCGACCCGGGAATCGAACCCACCCCTCATGCTCAGTAGTAGCCCTTGGGTCCAATAGACGAATGAGTGGAAAAAAATACGTTTTTGAAATCATTTTACATTTGCAAGCTAGGTTAGGGAGTACAACTGGCTTCAATCATGGCATCGATAAAATGCTTTTCTATGAATCAGCTAATTCAGTTTATCGTAGCTCACTGCTGGACATAGGCCGCTCCCAAAAAAATTTATGAACATACCGCTAATATTGTTGCGACTGCTGGGTAACACGGCTCCTCTCTGTGAGTGTAGTGGGCCGTAATCCACCACGCGGCCACAAAGCGATCGCAAAATAGGAAGACAGGACGTCGAGCAACCGACGTCCTGTCTTCCTATTTTGCGATCTAGGACCAGATAGTAGGTTTCCTCATGATGTTTTTCTCCACTGTGGATGTAGTCTTGTGTATCTCTTCAGGTTTTATTAAAAAAACGTTAGTTATTTTTTATTTTTTTGTTAGGCATTATTGTCCCACTGCTGGGCAAACGCCTCCCTACTCTTTTTCCACCTCTCTCTCTGTCCAGAGCTGCCAAGGACCAATCTTTATTAAAGGAGTCCAGCTCATCCCGCCATCTTCGTCTGGGCCTGCCGCCATGTTATTACAGCCATACAAAATTATTGCCACTCTAATGCATGTTTGTTCCTCTAGGGGGGCTACGCAACAGTAGGTCGCGCGCCGCGTGGGCCGCTAGCGTCGGCCGGCGCGCCAGCCGTCATCGACCCTCCCCCCCCGGACACCTCCGAGCAACAGCTACGCTACGAGAACGACAGGCTCAAGCTCGCGCTCGCACAGAGGTAAGTTACCACACAGTTGCGACACAGTTGTCCGACAGTCGACGGTTGTTCGAACTTTTTTTGGTTAGTTGCTTTACAGATGCGCGACAGTGGCTCGAAGATAGCTTGATAGTTGCTCAACAGTTGCGTAACAGCTGTGAAAGTTGCGGGCCTGTTATAATAGAAGTATTTACGTTCGGAGATACTTGCCATACAGCGCTGCTATGTTCCAGTTTGAAGAGTATAGGTGCCAACGCAGGTGTAATTACAGTCACACGAGATATTTCAGCTTTGTCTCTATGACGACGTACCTGCTAAGTCTGATATTGCAGATGTCCATAGCCAGTGACCACTTACCATCAGGTGGAACGTTGTTTATTTTACCATTCTTTAATTTATAAAAGTTGCGCAACAGTAGCGCGACAGATAGTGATAGTAGGCCCTGTTTAGAATGGAAAGTGGGTACGCGACGGTGGGGCGAGCGCCGCGCGGCGCGCTGGCCGGGGGCGGCCCGCCCGCCATCATCGACCCGCCGCCGCCCGAGTCCATCGAACAACAACTACGCTATGAGAATGACAGGCTCAAGCTCGCTCTCGCACAAAGGTAAGTTGTGCAACAGTTGCGCGATAGTTGCCCGACTTTTTGTTGCAGAGTCCGTTGCTTAGCCACTTTGGTGATGACGTTCTAGCAGATTTTGTTTTTGGGTTTTTTGTTTTCTGCGTTTTTTGTTGAGCAGCTTATTTTGAGCACTGCGCAAAGCTACGTTTCGTAGGAATCTGCTTGCTTTTCACACATTTCTCAAGTAAAAGGTAAGTTTTTTTTTTTGTTTTAAATTTTGTATTTTATGCTTATGCCGCGCGCTTTTACACCCAGGGACATTTTTTTGTACGATTTGTCAAAAAAAAAAAAACTTGACTGAGAAGAAAACAAATAATGAACAATATTTACAACAATACAAGTTTTATTCAATCGCAAGAGTTTTGTACAACACTTAAAACTACAAAACAGAACAATATACAGTCAGACCTTAACTATAACGAAACGTAACTCCTTCCTGCGTCACTAATAAATAATTATTATAATTCGGTAGCCACTCATTACAACACACTTCTAATTAATTATATTCTTAATGAGTATGCTACGAATATCACACGTTATTTTTGTCCGTGTAAATTGACATGCGTAAAAGACGTGTAATTTTTGTTAAAGCCGTGTAACTTATTGTTAAAGTAGCGTAACATTTTGTTAAAGTCTCGAAACTATTTCTTAAAGTCGCGCAATTTTGTGTTAAAGCTGAGTAAGTTTTTGTTAAAGTAGCGTAACATTTTATGTTAAAGTAGCGTAAATGTGTGTTAAAGCTGAGTAACTTTATGTTACAAAACTTTTTCTAAAGTTACGTAAAAATTACATGTCTAATACGCAATAATTTATACATTGAGCATATTTTCGTAATCCAATTCTTAAACAAATACGTCCGTAATACATTGTCTGGTTAGTTTAAACTTTCGAAATCACCCTCTTTCAACGTATTTTAGTATTTTTAGTCAGTTTTAATTCAGATAATTTATAAAAACTTAACGGAATAATCTAACTTATTGATAGAGCTATATTTAAGCATTTAAAAACCTTAGTTTTGATATTGCAAAGCTATTTGGATTACAATAAAATTGTTTGTCAGTCCGTCATTGCATTAGAACCATATTAAGGGTACTCAAGGGTCGTATTAGCTTTGAAAAAGAGGATGTATCATGTCCTTAATGAGCTATAGGGAAATCCTTGAAATTGTGTAAGAATGTATGTTACTGAAATTCATGCTTGCGTTTGCTAATATGTGAGGCAATTATTTTGCAAATAATGGGAATTAGTTTTAACAAAAAAAAAAAAAAAATCTTAACCATCCAACTGTTTCGACAATTTTTTTGAAATATTTCGATATGTTTGGTCCACGGTCAACCATATAGTTGAATACCTCGGCGATGAAAACGTCTACGTACAATTTTCTAGCTTCTCGTGACAGTTGTCCCTCCTGCACGCGTAGATACGGGTTTTTGTCGACGGAAGAATATACAAAATGACAGATTGTGATTGTTTATCTGTCATTTTGTCAATTTTTCCCTCGACAAAACCCGTTTCTATTGTGGTCATGCTAAGGGTGCTGGAAAAGGTTGTTCAGAGATCAAACCACCCTCAAAATACTGCCTTTGAAACAAATTAACATCAAGTTTAAAAAATCAACATCCATACATTCTTACACATTTACCTGCAAAAAACTCGCCAATATTCATTTAATGTTCATACCCCCCAGCGATCGGCACGAATCCTTCATCGAAATGTCCAAAGTCGTGCTGATAGTGTAAGGGCTCGTGTGCCGGCTTCGCTTCATACTCGTGCGCCGGTTTCTCGTACTCCTCATGATGTTTCGGCGTACCAATCTTGTGCACCACGGCGTTGAAACCGTTCTTGTCGTCTGCTTCGTATTCCACTACGCGTTTTGTTCCGTCAGTCTCGACGAGGGTGTAGGTGCCTGCAATGAATGGGGTTTTAGTTAATAGATCATGGGAAAAAGCTATTTAGCATACAAAAGACTAGGTGTCGCTGGCGATTTCGTCTGCCTGTATTTTGTATTACATAATATATAATTTTATAATACAAATATCCTGCTATGTCCTACTCTAGGCCCCAGGCTACCTATCTGTCAAATTTCATAACGATCGGTTCACTGTATCTCCTGAATTCTAAAAATAGACTACACTTTGTGACGTCCTTTTTAGTCTCGCTGCAATTGTAATAATGGCAGCTTGAAAATTAAAGACGCCAGGAAATTGAATATCGTTTGAGACTCCGACCTTAAGAGCACACTACAATTCAACAAATGCAATTTCTACATAATCATCATAAAGAGTAAATATTCTGTTTTATTTTGGAACACCGCGACGCCACAAATGTGGTTGCGCGTAACTTCATAAAATCATAAACAGAGTTGCCTATTTTTGCCGCAACTCATAAGATGCGTAGAATTTCCTGTCTTCCTGATCGAATAATAAAATAAAATTTCAAATAACTTGCACTGCCGCTCCTATTTCCTTCAAACTTCCGGCAGGGGGTGCTGTATAAGGTGTAAGGGACGTTGACGCAGAAACTGTCACCATGAATTCAGTACATGATTCTAGACCCTAGAGCGTTCTGTTGTTGTTGTTGTTATATTTCGTCCTTATTAGAAAAAAAAAATCTGCTGTTCCATCAATTGTAACCGTGTAGGTATTGCACTTGTTTACGAAATGACAGTTTTTTCGTGAATCGTGTGTTGATTTCATGATAACAATTTTGTGCGTCGATGTCGATGTCCGTGCGTCAGGTTCGTGAACGGGCGCCATCAGTTGGGACTGGTAATCTTTTAGCTGCAACGGCTGATTCTGATTTGTTTTTAAAATATTTTTATTACGGACGCTTTTAACGTTCTGCATCGTTCTGACATGTATAATTTCAACATTAATGATGTAACCAATATTTGGTAACCAAATTTTGAAAAAGAGTGTCCGTGGAGTTTCTTCTCCAGATGAACCTACTACGCTTTGGAATGAACAACCAGCTTCATCTTTTTGACTGGCCGACCCCTTGACAATTCAAAAGTGCCTGTAATTGGTTTATTTGAAATAAATGCTTTGAGTTTCCTTTACACCTTGTATACTTAGATGTATGGAAGAAACAGCGAGTCTTGTCATCATTTTATAAAACTACCATCGATTCTTATAATCTTATATAGCCATAGTTTATTTACATATGCACAGATATGTATGTATTAACAAGCTCAAACCATAAAATAATCGTTAAGTCGTTCATGTATGAGCCATTGATCGCCATAGTGAAACAATACTCAATTAGTGGCATACACGAGTACGAGATTCCCGACCAGCATAGTAAGTCGTGATTCATTTAATTTATTGCTCATCTTTATTGAGTTAGAGGCGGTTATGGCTTCTACTTATGGTAATCGTGTTAGCATAATGATCATCTACTATTAAACTTGGTTCTTTTATATAACGAACGACGGATGACTTTTCAGAAATTGCCATACTAAGTAAATTGAAAATGATGAGACATCAATTAAACCTTGTGTAAATTCATCCATTCACTTTGTGTAACTTAATTTTTTAATTCTTTTTACCTATTGTGGTATAGTAATTTTATTCTAGGTGCACCGTCTTCATATATAATGAATGTACCTATACAAAATATTGTAAAACATTTTAAAAGAGGTGGAGTTTCTTGTCCATTCTTCTCCATACGAAAATTACCTTTTGGAAGGGGCGACTAGAATCAATTCTATTTTATTTTTCAATTTTGACGTTCAAAAGTGCCTTATAAGGGCCTATTTGAAATAAATGATTTGACTTTGACTTTAAAGTTTGGTGCTTACCTTTAACCTTGTCACCGTCCCTAGTTTCCCAATGCTCCTTCTGGTCACCAGTGTGGGGGTCCTTGACTGAGTAGTCGAACGAGTATTTAGGATGCGCCTGGAAAGTACAGCAATAAGGCCATTGAGAAGGGAATGCGTACAAAACTTTTAATGGTCACAATGAACGATGTATGAACGTGGATTAATAAAAAATATTATG
Source organism: Agrochola lota (assembly GCA_947364205.1). Taxonomy (NCBI): domain Eukaryota; kingdom Metazoa; phylum Arthropoda; class Insecta; order Lepidoptera; family Noctuidae; genus Agrochola; species Agrochola lota. The sequence goes on from OX376240.1 coordinate 18,213,332, forward strand.
TAAGGTTCGTAGCACTTGGGGTTCTGTAGTTTCTGCCTTCCGACTTTCGGGACTGAGACCTCCTCTCAGTAAGAGGGCGTTGACTCTAAACCATCCCCCCCTGTCCCCCCCGTCCCGGGCCCAGTGCGGGTTAGTGGACGTCCCTTGTCATTGAATCTTTTGTAGAACTTACCAGTTTCATCACGAAGGAAAACTCCTTCATAGTTTTTGGACTATGGATGATGAAACAAGTTGTATTAACAGCTAAACATAAGCTCTATAGATTTCTGCATGATGTGTGTCATATAAGTAACATGGCTATCCATCCATCCATGATGGCTATAAAAGTAGAGGAGCACCATAGAAACGATGGATGGACTGTGTAAAAGATGATGGCTAGAAATGGGTCATCCCCTTTCTAGCCGAAAAAAGAAAACTCATTGCTTCGACCCCAAATCAATTTGGGCAAGGGCAAGAGAATATTGATGACTTACATGGTAATCCAAGTCGTACTCCTCTCCATGGTGATCGTCCAGGCTCTGGTGGTGTTGGTGCAACTGAACCGGCGCCTTGTGGTAGTTCTCGTAGCCGCCATACTCTTCACTGAACTGCGCCACCACTACCGCGACCACGAGAAGCAGGGATAGGGCTCTCTAGAAGCAAAAGAGAATTTTGGAGTTAGATATTGTTTATGATCATGATCTGGAATTTTCTAGAGGTTTGTTGATTATAAGTCAATTACGTTCTGCACAGTCCGATCCTTTGAGTGTTCATGCAAGCGTTTTGACATGTATAGCATGTCATCATCCATTGCGTTTATCCCAATATATTAAGGGTCGAGACAACATGTCTTGTTCTCCTATACTCTATTAGTCTTCATCTCAGTAGACCTCCTTTCTAGCTTGTCTAGACAAAAAATTGGGTTCTTTTGATATAAAGTTTGTCAAGACAATAACGTATTGCAATAACATGGCCTGCCAAACTGATTGGTTTCGGTTGCGGTCGGGTCGATTCCGATCCCCGCACGGAACAAATATTTGTATGGCCTTTAGATTGGGTTGCATTTGTGATAGTTACTTATCTCTAAACTAGCTTGCCCGTCTGAACCCATACCTTTGGGATGAAAATTTTCAACTCATGAAAACGTGAAAACGTTTGGTCTTCTGATGTCTACAAATGTGTTATCTACTTTGATACCGATATAATTTAATTACATTTTTGACTAATTATTTCATTCACACACATATAATATTCCGCCATGAATTTGCAGAGAGCAGTGGTAACGGTCCCGAATTACGAGTTATAGGGCGTGGGTTCGAACCCACACAGGTGCTTTGTGTAAATAATTCCATCACCACTGCTCTCAAAACGGTGAAGTAAAACATCGTGACAAAACCAGCATGTCCTAGAACCGGAAAGAGATGTGACATTACCAACCCGCACTGGGCCTGTGTGGTACTTGACAGCCCACTCCCTCTCACAGAGAGAAACATTATAGGCTGATTCTGCTGTATTTGTGTTTTTCTGTCGTTCATTCAATCTACGTTAATTTCGTTTCCAAGTGAGGTGAAATTTTGCAAGTCACTACAACATAGTATATCAGATTCAGACGTCTAGTGCCCGTACATGAAATGGCATGTCAGTCGGGTGCGCGCGCAGTGAAAAGTTTGTGAAAGTGTTGTTATCACGACGGAGCAGATAGTGCTGTTGACAGGTGGCTATTATAGAATGAATTGGAAATAAGACGAAAATCTTTACAACAAGGGCTTTGTTCGGCTTAGACAACTTAATTTAAAACTGAACGGTAATAAATCAGTCTGAGGAGCTCGTGGCTAAGTAATAACAGCCGCATGGGTCGATCCAACAGGTTAAGCTTCGCTTGCCGAGGTTGGTCTGTGGATGGGTGACTATCTTTATTTACCGACACTCCGCCGTACCTCGAAAAGCACGTTAAGCCGTTGGTCTCGGCTGTCATTTGTGGATCTTTAACAGTCGTTACGGGTCGTCAGAAGCCCGAAAGTATGACAACTAGTCTTACCAAGGGATATCGTATTACCCAGTTACTGGGTTGTGGAGGTCAGATAACCAGCCGCTACATGTAAAATACTGGTATTCAGCTGCATCTGGTTAGACTGCAAGCCGACCCCAACATAGTTGGGAAAAGGCTAGGCAGATTGATTGGTTCAATTAGTCGGGCTAGTCTTTTCCCAATACCAGTATTTTACAGGAAGACTTCCTATCTGGCCTACACAACCCAGTTACTGGGTAACACGATACTACAGTTTCTGCTTAAAACTGGTTGATAGTTGGCGAAGAAAACTTGTTGAATAGTCTAGTAAATTTTGATGTCGAGAAAATGTGTAAAATTTATCCAGCTTCGTGTAAATACGGTTTCTTTAAGAGCCACGAAGGCTGTTGGTTGCTGTTGGTTTCATTATCCATGGTTATGACATCCAGAAGCTTCGTAAAAAATTTAGGAAATAGTTAAATAAAAATACAATGTAGGTGTTTCTTCATTCTCTTAAATACGTAGGTATCAACCCGCCTTTAATAAAAAACCTGAGTATCTTTTCCTACATTACTAGGAACTTGAATTTATCTGAAACCTCAAATTGATTAGTTATTGTTCAGTTCGACGATCAGCTGCTTCTCAACAAAATCAATCATAACTTATTCCCGTTACGTGATTCTCCTCAAATTTTCCATAATTTTATTAAGCTAAAATAATAACTCAATAATCTTCTGCCTTGTTGTCTAAACGTGAATAGAATAGAATAGAATAGCATTTATTTGCAAATATGGGTTATACATAAGTAGGTAGTAGTAGGTTTTCATCAGAGTTCTGCCATATTTCACCATTCGGCATGCAAACATTTTCATTACCTATATAAAATTGTTAAAATTTAAACTCTTGTTGGAACATTAAATTAGTTATGTCAATCTCATTAAATAAAATTATTAAAATTCAAATATTCATTAAAAAAAAAAATAAAAAAAAAATCGTGAAACGAATTTTCCCTGATTTAGCCGTAATTTAATCAGGTAAACAGTAGGTACTTACTTTTACATAAAAATGGTTCGTTCAAGGATGTATGATGATGGCGTTTGAAAAAGCTTAAAGCAAAGTTTGATTTTCTAGGCAGTATGAAGACGAAATGATAACAGCCGCACGGGTCAATGGAAGGTGAAGCTACGCTTGCCGCGGTCGGTTCGTGGATGGGTGACCATCCATTCATATGGAGACCCCTCCGTGCCTCAGAAAGCACGTTAAATCGTTGATCACGGCTGTCATTCGTAGATCTTTGACAGTCGGTATGTGTAGTTACTGGGTTGTGGAGGTCACATAGGTAGTCGCTTCAAGCTGCATCCGGTCAGACTGGAAGCCGACCCCAACATAGTTGGGAAAAGGCTTTGTAGATTGATAAAGATTTTGTTTTCTTAGTAGGCTAAAAATGACTACGCAGTAGTCAATCTTCCCTATAAAACAGTAGCGCGCATGCGCAACCTAACTTCAGAGCGGCAAAACTATTTGACGCGAACTGTAGGCCGCGAGCGCATGCTGCGACGCAGCTACACAGACACATTTGCGTCCTAGCTAGTACAAACAATAGAGGTCTGGTAAAAAACACGTGACGACCTGCACGCGTCGCGCAGAAATCTATAGATAAAAGTTAAACTAAATTTAATTCTGTTACATTTTTGCCCGAACCGCTATTGCAAACAACTTTCATTAATATTTTGCGCTAGTACAATATGTTTAATTTTGTTGAATAGCTCATTTAAATATTTAATTAAGTAATTTAATGCAAAAAAACTGCTGTTAATATTTTTGCTTGAAGTATAATTTAAAAACAAACGTAATTTTATTTTTATGGAAATTTCCGTGGACGAAAATGTTTAATTTTTTGACCTATTTGTGATACCTAATCTCTTCGACAAACACTCCATACAAACATATCTGTTAATATTTTTTTCTACCACGTAAAATTGAGATTAGATTTTGTCTTAAAAAAAACGTACACGCGGGGGTGAACTTTTCGCGGTATACAGTTTAATATACTCCCTTGACCATACCCTACACGTTAAATGAAAAAAATCGGTTTTAAATTAATGCAAAGTTAGCCTAAAATTTGGCGTAACTTCCCCGGGCTAGTATTAAACAGTACATACGCGTGAACACGCTGCGCGCTTTGCGTACGTGAGATGATCTCATTAATATGTCGGCGCTTCACAATGGATATGCTACAACAATAAACTTCGGAGTTTACAACTACTGTGTTACCAATCAATGGACTATTCCAGACTGAAATTTGTTTCGACTGTTTTTTGGAATGAAATTAGTTTTAACTGTAACAGTCTCGCTTCGAGACGAGGGAAGAAGTCGACATTTCACAACAATACTTTTAATAATCTTAAAATCCCTTCATTCGCTGACAGACAACGTATAACCGAAACCGCTGGAACCGTCTAGAAGCATAAAATGTCGTGCTGACCTGCAAAATGTAAAAATTTCGCGGGCTGCCTTAGCGCATGCCCCTTAATAGAGTTAGAATGTGTATTATGATTAAGTACTCAGTGTAGCTGATGTCGTGAGGAAAGTTTTGAGTAAGAATGTGGATGGTTATAAGAGTAGGGGAAGACCAAAGAAATGATGGATGAACTGTGTGAAAGATGATATGGCTAGATGAAAAGGGGTGACTATCGAGATGACGATTAATGCAGAAGTATGGGGGAAGAAGACAGATGTTGCGCTGACCACAAATAAATTGGTATAAGGGGTATTGGGGTATTTATTAAAAGAGTTACAGTATATGTTACGATTACCCAATGTAGCAGATGTCCAACATGACCTTTAAATATATCCCGAAAGTATCAAAGCGAAAGCTTTTACGATGTTTACGTATTGGTTAATCCATCAACCACAAACGGTTGAACAGATATTCGTAAAAGGGTTATATGACTGTATCTGTACGTCACCGTTCATGTCCCGAAATAAAATATGGGTAGGCTTTGCCGAGATTTAGATGTACAAAGCTGGGGAAGGCTAAATCTTGAATAAATATTTACGAGAAAGTCGCACAGAAGGCCTGATGCTGTTAGATGAAGACTACATTAAAATATTACTAGCTTTAGTAGAAATTGAACAGATTTAAGACGAGAACTTAAAATATTTTGTTTAAAATCAGGCTCCAGATAAAATATAAAATACAGCTATTGCTAAATGAACTTTTGGTATTCCCATTCTTTCTAACTAGTTTTTGTTCGCGATTTCTTCGTACTACCGGGATATAAAGTACCCTGTCTTAACCCAGGTCATGATCTATCTGTGTGCAAAATTTCATCCAAATCCATCAAGCCGCAAGGCGAAAAGATAACAGACAGACAGGGTTACTTTCAGGTTTGTAATATTAAAAATAAGTATAGTATGGATTCCTTACATTAACGCTTAGACAACAATAAGTCGTGCGCTCATTTTTCTCCACCATTTTGAATTGATAACGCCGCTCAGGGTTTCTATGCAACTTTCTATCATAAGAATTATCTGAAGAACATTTTCAATCAGTACGATCCCTATCCGTCTTTAATAGAACTGCAGGGGCTTATTAAAATGTCGACCTACTTGCTTACTTAGTAAGCGTAACAGAACTGACACTTGTCTAATTTCAACTTAGTTTAACTATTATTGATCGTTTATTTGCTTACGGTTAACGACGTTGTTTCTAGTTTATGGATTCTCTTGTTAAATATTAATGATTCGTTGATTGTTATTAAGAAACTGTTAACTAGTTTTGCCGCATGTCGAAGGGGTCAAATGTACCACAAGGTCCCAGAAAACGTCCGGTGACATCGGGGCAGACCTAGGAGAATATGGCGGGACGAGCTTGACGCGTACTAACAGGATTGGTCCACACTAGGGTGTCTACTCCTGAATCACTCCGTAGTAATGTCTCCGTAGTTAGTTGGACAGGCCTTTTTCGGACGGGTGAAAACACGTCGGGACTAGGGACAACTGTCAAATCTTGGTCTCATTAATTCTTAGGTCGGGCCCCAAACTAATGTAATGTTCGTAGTTGATACGGGGGAAAGTGAATATGAATCACCCAATGAGTAAGACACGCCCGTAACTTTGGCCGTTGCTACGGATTTCGTGCATTGTGTGTGGTTCTCCTGCTCCGTATCACTTACGGACATAACATTAGTTCGGGGCTCGAACTGTGACAGTTGTCCTTACTTCGCGGTCAGCCGTCAGCCAGTCGTACTCCCGATGTGTTTTTACCCGTCCGAAAAATTGTTTTGACACAATATCAAATACTTCCGGACGGCCCCGTGTATTGGTTGACGTACTTAGAGAGTAGACCCCTAGCTCAAGACAAAGAGGTCTGGAAAGGAGAAAGGGAGGCGTTAGCCCTGCTTTTTGGATGTCGATTTTTTTTGGTAGTGATTTCGTTTTCTATCTTTAGACGTTGTAATCGCTAAGTAACAATCAAAAAGCAATGTCAATTACAATGTTAACAAAGTTAAACCGCTGACCCAATTTTGTCTTTTAAAGTTAACGATTTTTTTATCGCATAATTCGCAATTTTCCGCGAGGTCAAATAGCTTTCCTTTATTATAATATTATTGTTCTCGGAATACATTGCACAAAGGTACTGTTAGGAACTCGATATGAGAGCCAATAATCCCCTCTGAGACATGAGATGGCGGTATTGAGGCAGATTATGTGCGTTCATGGTCTTAGAATAGGTATCTCGGAAATGTCTGGCTGGATATTGAGATTGTCCATCGACTTAATAAAAATCTTAAATTCATTCATTAATTCACTGATAGACAACGCACAGCTGGGTCTAGAAGCATTCAATTTTGCACAAGAGTTCCTTATATAAAGAAAGTGTTTTTGTTGTAGCAATAAGAAAGGTTTTTGTAAATTCACCCCCTAAAGGAGATGAAAGTTTGTATGGAAGTTCATCATTTTTGCCGATAGAAAATCCTAGGGACACGGTTTGTGAATCAATCAAAATGAAATGTAAAACTGTATGTAAATTAATGGTAAAAATGTAAAAGTTAGGTGTAAATAATTAAACCGCCAAAGTACGAGTTGGACTCGCACACTAAGGGTTCCGTACCACCGTACATTATTTAGCAAATAAATGAAAATACTAAACCAAGAATATTATTATTTTTCATCTTAATGAATTTCGCAAAGATAAATTTGTATTTCATAATGATAATATGAATAGCAAATTAATTTTTGCAGCTTCAGAAAATCACCCATATTTAAATAAATACCTTATGAATCGGCGTTTTCTGTATTTGTTGATTATATATAGTATAAGGTATATGATATACAGAAGTTTCAAATTCCTAACTTGTTTAGTTGTTGAGATAGAGCTCGTACAAAAATTGTCTAAAACTGACAACTTTTACGGCCCCAACTTCATAATTTTTGAAAAAAAAAATGAAAAATTGTCTCTTGACAATGACGCCCCACATGCCAGGGTTTGTTTTTTTTAAGCAATAGTGTTCCGTTTAGCACGCTTCGGGTACTGAACCCTTAAAAGGCTATTTGTATAGCAATTAAGCAATTCGTCTAAATATTTAAAGCCAATCTGAGTTAGGCTTATGTTACGATGTGGCTCACCTCAATCATGTATTACTGAATTTTCATTTACGAAACCAATTAACATCACGCCTGTACGCCCCGAGAAGGGTAAGGCAGAGGTGTACCTATAGTACACCCACATTCCGCCAGTTATGTTTAAGTCCCATGTAATAGGGGGCGAGCCTATTGTCATCAACCGGACACAAATCCAGACTCCGGGCTGCTACTGAGAAATTCCTGTTGAAAAAACCGAATAACACTTTGTTCGGCTTTTACGATGTTTGTAAATATGTTAGAACCATGTATCTATCACATAAGTAATTAATTTATCCGTCGTTGCTTCATTTTTAATTATTTTTACCTGTTGTGGTATAATAATTTTTTTTAGGTGCATCGTCTTCACATTTAATTATATAACTAATGTACCTACATATACACAATATTGTAAAACATTTTAAAAGAGTAACGGTGGAGGTTCTTGCCCATTCTTCTCCATATGAAAACTACCTTTTGGAAGGGGCGACTAGAATCATTTCAATTTTTTGTAAATTTTGACGTTCAAATGTGCCTTGCAAGGCTAAAATATAGATAAAATAAAATAAATGATTTGACTTTGACTTTGACTCGACCTGGGAATCGAACCCAGAACTTCATGCTCATTAGTAGTGCTTGAGACCACTAGACCAATTAATAATTGTTAGTAGATTTTTAACATCCGGAAGTTTCTTATCTCTACCTATTCAACGTGTTACAACGAATAACTGTACGATTAAACAAAATGAACTTGCCGATTCACCGCTACCCCATAAGCCTTTTAAACTCAAATCCAACCGACATTACATATTTACGTCCGAGAAAGCTCTCTGAACAACAACGTAACGCAAATTAAATAACATAATCAAACACGACTTAGTTACACAATACGTCATCGAAAGCGTTCGTTATTTGTGTGTTACAACGTTATTCGCGAGTCATTGCCGCTAATTAGCGCGCTTAATATCGCGCTTTCGCTTAGCGCGTGGTTATTACGGTCAGTTCACATCGGTGGTTTGTGATTCTTCGACGCTGAGAATAGGTTTACCCTTTCAAATGATGTAGAAGGTTTACATCGGTAGAATGGGGTTAAGTTTATAATTTCTCGTAGAAAAATTCGTTGAACTAGTTTATAAAGGTTGTGGAACAGCAGTGATAGCCTAGTGTTGTGACCCTCGGACTACCAAGTCATAGGTCTCGAGTTCGAACCCAAGGCACGCACCTCTGACTGTTCGGAATCATGTGCGTATTGTATAATTATCACTTGATTCGAAAAAGGGTGAAGGAAAACATCGTGAGGAAACCGGCATGCCTGAGAGATATTTCTCGACGGCATGTGAATTCAGAGGCCCATGGGCGGCATAAAAACTTTGAAACCAGGTTAGTCACTAACCACACGAAAAACAAAAGGAGAAGACTGGAGAAAAGAATACTCGTTAGAACACCATGTAGTCATTTATTAGCGGAATACTGTGCAGTTGGGAAATCAAGGAAACTTTGCCCAACAGTGGGAGGTTACAGGCTGATTTATAGTAAAATTCATTGAATTCTTGTGGGAGATTTCGAATTTTACAGTAACAGGAGTCGTGAACGTCTGAACAGTTTTTGGCAAGACTCGCCCCTTAAACATAACTGGCAAAATGAGAGTATATTTAACACCTCTGCCTAACCTTTATGGGGGAATGCCAGCGTGACGTTATGTACAGCAACATTGATCTTTCCAAGCATTGCCATATTCCGTCAGTTTCGCGGAACTATTATGGCGTTACGTATACTCAAAGGTAATCCGGTCAACGCGGTTCGACATCTATGTAGTGTAACGTTCACTTTGAGTATATGAGAATTTATCTCTATTGAAACAATGCAGCAGCTATGAGGGTTGGCCTTTTAAGAGTAGTATAAACAGAAGGTTTGAGGTGTGAGAGAGTCGGTCAGTTAGTCTAAAATTGAATTGATACGCAAAGCGTAGATTCCTATGGCGAAGAACGGGGAAAAAAACTCCCGTCATCAATTGTGTCGGGCGCCATTATTCAACGACTGAATAAAAAGGGCGGCTTTTAAAACAAATGGCATTGCATGCCAAAAGTTTTCCTTGAACTTGACAAAATTCGGGAGGCTTGCCTTCTCCCATTACCTTTCCGTTCATCCATTCCAGGGTCATTCCAAAACCCCTATTTATTTGACAGTTTATCAAGTGGCGTCGACTGTTTTTGTTACGAAGTTACTGGAATCACCGAAAAGGTCTGATAAGAGTGACACTGGCTGACTGTCACTCTAGCAGAGATGTCACATCGATGGTTGCGTGATGGCTGTCGTACCACGTCCGTGATGAACTGCCATATTCCGGCACAATCCTAATGAAGTTGAAGCTGCTGAACCACTAATACGATGATGATTTCTGGAACAGGCTATCCTGCGCCGTCGTATTTATTGACGTTCCATTTATCTCTAACTCCGGAACTAGTAACTATATACGGATATCCAATAAATTCATTAGAACTCGGTCATATTATGACTTGCAAATCTGTTCCTTCTTCGTTCGATCGTGGCTGGTCATGCGATATTTTTTGTCCACCTGTCACAATTACTGATTGCCACGCTATTTGCGGATGTAACAGTACTTCCTATACCTAATAGTAACGTGCGTTTTGTCACATGTGTCGGTCTCGACGTAGCAAGAAATATGGACGCGCAAACTGTCAAACTGTGTGTTCAGTACATGAGATGAATTCATGGTAAGCCCAGATATGCAAGGGCTTTATTTTATCGCGGCGATGTTTTTTCGCGCATTGGAATTTCAGTATGTTTTCATGACGCGCTGAAATACGTTCTATCGGATTCTCAATTCTCGGCTTAATACCGAGAATTGAAAAACCAGTGCACGAAAAAGAAATACCACGATTTAATACTGAATTCAACCCCCCAGAGCAGATATTAATAGTCGACTACAAAAATTAAAAAAACAACTGTTTCATAAAAGAGTGCAATATCTAAATGTATGGAACAGCACATTTAAAAAAATGAATGACGTAAAATGTTAACGCTGGTCGGTCTAGAATCATGAGCTTTACTCATGGTAATAAGCTTGCGCATTGATGTCGTTTACACCCTATATTTCGAAAGCATATGAAATCCACCATTTTTGCACTGGGCCCGCGCGACTACGGCCCACTCGCTCTCACAGAGAGGAGGCCCCAGCAGCAGCAGTGGGAATATTGAGCTATTTGAGCTGAGCTATTTTATGCTGTACTTACTTTGAACTATGTAGCTAGTAGCTTCTATAAGAATAGTGTATCCCATGGTAAACAATATTAGCAAGGCAGCCTAAAGCGTGTTTGACAGCCATTTAAATATCGCTACTTGTAGAAAGCTTTTCGACTTAACAGTAGATTTCAAAACTTTTATTTTATTTTAAAGGGATGAAAAGGTGACATTTAACGCCTACTGGAATTTTGTACTTTTCGTCGGATCTTAAGAAGTTGATGTTATTTCATGGTTATTTGAAAAGGTCAGGAAATATTTTCACAATTTTTTGAGAAAGGGTGTAACTTGAGACAGTGAAAGCAGCAGTCGTTTATATACTTTTTCAATTTCTTTTTCAGTAATTAGCCATACTAATGTTATGACCAAATTCCATATTAGAGTATTATGTGCCGATCGCTCACGTATTATTGGCATCCGTTAGTAAGTTCTGATGACGCCTCGTGGTTATTAAAAAGTTAGATTAAATCTCACAGGAAATTAACAGTTTTGATGGACTATTAATAATCCTTATTCCAATGTCGCAAGAGTAATTACGCGATATTGTCTTTGGTCCGTGGCCATTGCCATTTTTTGTTTTGTTTATTGGTTGAATACGAAGCTTTTGGCTACTTTTGTATGTGTGTGTTTTATGTCTTTTTATCTTTAGATGTGCGTTTTGTTTGTGCAGAATAAATAATTTTTCTTTCTTTCTATTTGTGATGTTCTTCAGAAAGGTCAGTCGCGTAGACTCGCAACCGACGTGCGTGTATGACCAGCACGCCGAGCATGACTACAATAGAAACGGGTTTTGTCGACGGAAGAATAGACAAAATGACAGATTGTGATTGTGAATCCGCCATTTTGTCTATTCTTCCGTCGACAAAACCCGTTTCTATGGTGGTCATGTTTATGCAGATGTATGAACGTAAAGGAAGTAAAAGGAGTATGTAAGGATCGAAACACGTTTTTTTTTTTTTTTTTTTTTTTTTTTTTTTTTTTTTTTTTTTTTTTTTTTTTTGAGGGTGGGAAATCATCAAATGACTTCTCCCGCTCTGGGCAGAGCGAGAGGGTGTGTCAGACTTTTACTGACTAAAACCCACCCGTGTTCCTTCCGTTGCCTGTGTGCCGGGGCCGCGTTATCCCTTTCGGACAAACCCGCAACCCCAGCAGGCATTGGTCTTTCGACCCCGTCGGTTGGTGCTGACATCTCTTTGAGGCGCGCGTGGAACACAACGCGCCGTCGACACGGGCCTGGTCCTTATCGGACGGCGAGCTGCCCATTGCTCACCGTCCGCAAGCCCGCGCCTACGGTGGCCGGAAGTCGGCTCTGGACTCCCGACGCCCGGGGCGTCTCCTGCGGCGACTAGGGCCGCGAGGGCGTGCAGCTTGCATCTCCCTCGCGCGCTCCGCCTCCTCCTTCGCGAGCATAACTGCTTCGCAGAAGGAGGTGACGGCCTCCCATGCACTCTCGCTCCGAACCATGGCCTGAACCAGGGCCGGACGCGAGAGATCGCCGCCGCCGATCGCCTCCGTGAGGACACGGCGGTGCTCCGCCCAAGCCGGGCAGACCTCCACCGTATGCTCCACCGTGTCCTCCGGGCGATCCACACAGTGGTGACACCCGGGCGTTTCCTCCCGCCTTACGCGAAACAGGAACCTCCCGAAACAACCGTGTCCGGTGAGGACCTGCGTCAGGCGGAAGGTGAGGACGCCATGGCGCCTCTCAAGCCACTCCTCAAAGAGGGGACTTATCGCCGCAATTGTGGCGTGCCCAGCGCTGGGTTGCGACAATCGCACACTCCATGCCGCCATGAGATCCCGCCGGAGCTCTGTCCGCTGTGCCGTGATTTCTCGCGGCAGCGGAGTTACACCCCGGCGTTTCGCCTCCTCGCGCAACTCCCACATGTGCGCGAGGACTTTCGCCTCCAGATCCCATGGCGGTAGTCCGGCAAGGAGGCTCGCCGCCTCACGGGAGACCGTGCGGTATCCCCGGACCAGCCTGATGGCCATGACCCTTTGGGACGCGTTCAACCGCCGGGCCGGTCGCAGCCTCAATGAACGCGCCCACACCGGTGCCCCGTAAAGGGCCATGGACCGCACGACCCCCGCGTAAAGCCTCCGGCAGGAGGCGTTTGGACCCCCCAGGTTGGGCAGGAGCCGCTTCAAAGCAGCCCCAGCCCTATCCAGTTTGGGAGCCAAACGTCGGAAGTGCTCCACGAAGTTCCACCGGCTGTCGAGGACGAGTCCCAGGTACTTCATCGTCGACTCGACACCGATGTGAACCCCTCCCGCCGTAATCTGGGAACCCGACAGTGGCGCGTTCCGAGGACCATAGAAACACATGGCCTCGGACTTGTGCAAGGCCACCTCGAGTCCCAGTTGCCGGATCCTTTCGACGATTGTCGCAACCCAACGTGTCGCTAGTTCGGCCGCCGCCTCATGCGACCTCCCCTGCACCAGGACCAGCGTGTCGTCAGCGTAGCAAACCACGCTGACGCCGCTAGGGAGGTCGGCGCGCAGCACCCAGTCGTAGCCGATGTCCCACAGATGCGGCCCCAGGACCGATCCCTGTGGGACACCGCACGACATCTCTCGCCGGTTCCACTCTCCGTGGTAAGGATCGAAACACCTGGATCTGTAATTTGAGTAGTTTCCTAGTATCATGGTAAGTAGGCATGAGCTTATGTGTATAATAACCTCAAGAGTAAACTGAAACCACCATCATCTTACACGTTTCGTATTTGATAGAAAACGCCATTAAACGATTGTTGTTGAAATTTTGCATCTTAAATTCATTGAGTAATCTGTCTATTTAATGAATGGAAGCCCGTACAACTGTCTCTACAATAATCATTATTTAATAGGTGATGATTTCTGAAGCACGAATGCGCGAATCAGACTGATACACCCGACCACGTGTCGTCGCGTGCAGTCGCATATATCGGTACCGCTCACACGCAATATTTTCACTTATACATTGTAAGATGTCGACGCTACTGGTGTGATCTGTATCCTTTTACTTTTCTTCACAGATTCTACATCTTAGATGTGTTGATATTGGGGTAAGAGAACTATGGGTTGTCTTGAGCCTACGTCATAGACTGATGTCGTGTCTTACGCTTTGTTTAGGGGCATTGATTGAGCAAAATGTTTGATCAAAGAATCACTAAGAAAAATCTGTTTATCTATCAGAAAAATCCCACAACAGTTTCCAAACCGCATTGTTTTTTAAACAACTTCTTGAGCACCTACATAGATTTAGTTTCAAGAATCCGATGACATCTATCAACCCGCACTGGGCCCGCGTGGTGGATTACGGCCCACTCTCTCACAGAGAGGAGGCCTGTGGTAACAATATAGGCTGATTATGTTAGCCTAACCTTACATATACGTACAGTATCCAAACGTGGTGTTAATTACTCGGCCCTTTAGATACAGGAAGATATTTTTCTTCTCGAAATTGACTAAGGAAGGATTTTTTTTTTAAATTCACCCCCTAAGGGGGAATTTGTAGGAAAGTTCGTACATTTTTCCGATGGGAGTACTATCGGGCACACCTCTATTCAAAATTGAAGTTCCTCTTATAAATGGATAGTATACTAACCGACATTACAAATAAGGAAGGTATCAGTATGATTGAAACGACATTAATGAGCCTACCTACTGAACAGTATGAAAATATGCGCAAATTATCGCTTACAGAATTAATGTAAAAATGACGGAAGGCGTTCAGGAAGGACTGACGGTGGTCGGTATCAAGTTATGCGATTTATTCTGACGGTGCTGACACTTGTTGGTAATTCCGAGCTACCAGGACTTAATGCGTTGAGGATAGACAACCGGATATTGGAAAAACTCAGAAACAATTTCCGTAACCAACAGTGCAGTACTGGAATGCCAAAGTAGGGCGTTAGAAAGAGAGAAAAAAGGAAAGAAATATTAGAGAATTGAACAGTGGTATCTAGGGATCGTAGCAGGTGCCGTTCTGAAGGTTCTGTCTACCACCCTGGGAAGAAGTCGTGAGCTTATGTATGTATGTGAACAACTCAATTGTCAGATCCCTCGATCAATCAGATTCTGTAAAAGCGTAGTTCTTAGCAGAAAAAAACGACCTGCGTAACCTTTTCCCAACTATGTTGGGATCGGCTTCCAGTCTAACCGGATGCGGCGGAATACCTGTATTTTACATGGAGCGACTGCCTGACTGACCTCCACAACCCAGTAACTGGGTAACACAATACCCCTTGGTAAGACTGGTTGTCAGACTTTTGGGCTTCTGACGACCCGTAACAACTGTCAAAGATCCACGAATAACAGCCGGGACCAACTGCTTAACATGGTTTCCGAGGCACGGAGGACTCTCGGTATTTAAAGATGGTCACCCACCCACGGACCAACCCTGGCAAACTTAGCTTAACCTGATGGATCGACCCGTGCGGCTGTTGTTACTTAGCCACGAGCCCCTCTAGTACGTAGTTCTTAGCAGAAAGAGCGAGAAATATGTTTTGAACCGACTTCAAATATAAGAGAATTCAGTACAATATTAATGCTCGGCTAGCTCCCGGGATTATAATGACTTACTTTACAAAAGGTAAAGGACCAGTGTCGCCTTTTCGGAGACAGCGCGCCACGCGCCCCAACCGTCAAGGCCCGCCGGTACCGAAAAGGCGACACTATGCGTGTCAATTTGCCAGCGGGGCTTGACGGTTGTGGGCGCTGGCACCGATTCGGCCGCGAGCTATTTACCGGTTAAGTTAGGTTTTCTCTGTTTCCGTCGAATCTCGAATGAATGTGATTAGTGCACGTTTGTTTTAAAGTCTACTTGACCGAATTTGATTCAAAGTATTAATAATTTTCTTGTAGGGACACTCGAGATGGGGATTACATTATTCCCCAAGATTTGTCTACGAGTCCAAGCAAATGTAGACATAACATAGGCAAGTTTAGGCAAGGTTAGGCAGAGGATACCTATAGTATTACCTGTATTTCTCCAGTTATATTTAATGCCAATGTTACGTAATAGGGGGCGAGCCTATTGCCAGCAACTGGGCACAAATCCAGACACCACCCAATAACACTTTGCTCGAGCTGGGAATCGAACCCAGGAGCTCAGCAGCAGCCCTTACGGCTCTAGACTAACAAGGCAGTTTATAACAAATGTATATTATGAAGAGTAATAGCAAAAATGTAGAGTAACTCCCAGTACCTACCTACCTACACAAGCGTCAAATGTCGATTATTTCATGAAGAAACTAAAATATATTTTTATTCGAGTAAATAACGATTTACCAAGCTCGGAAATGAAAGAAAACTACCTTGCGGAAATTGAGAGTTAATCAAAGAAAAATAGGTTAAAAGCTTGGCTAACAAATGGACAATATTTTCTTAGTTAACATTGTTTTATTATAGGATAAAGAAGAAAATGCTTGAAGATTACAGAAAATCTTGTCTCGGGTAGGTACCTATTATATTAATCACTAGCACGCTTAGCATGACCACAATAGAAACGGGTTTTGTCGACGGAAGAATAGACAAAATGACAGATAAACAATCACAATCTGTCATTTTGTCTATTCTTCCGTCGACAAAACCCGTAGAAAACTCGTTTCTATGGTTGTCATACTACGCGTGCAGGTAGCATCTAAAGTTGAAAGACACCACAATTTACTAAAATAACTGCCACATTTCCCGCCCGTGCTATTAATTCATTTTCGTTTAGCGTCTTTTTGCTCGGCTCCTAAGAGTCGTAGCGTGATATTAAGTAGCCTGTACCTTCTTCATGAATTGGACTGTCAAATGTATAAAGATTTTTTCAAATCCGACTGTTAGTTCCCGAGATAAGCGCGTTGAAACGAACTCTTCAGCGTTATTACGATTAAGTACAAATTGTCTTTTATTAGGGATGTTAAATCGGACACGAGAAAGAAATAAGGAATACTAGAGAATTGACCAGCAGTATGTAAGGACAGATGGCGTTCTGCAGTTTTTGTCTATTTTTCCATCTGAAATTTCTCAGTAGCAGCCCGGTGTCTGGATTTGTGCCCGGTTGATGGCAATAGGCCCCTATTACATGAGACTTAAACATAACTGGCGAAATGAGGGTGTACTATAGGTGCACCTCTGCCTAACCCTTCGGGAAATATATGCCTCATGATGTTATGTTGTGGTACCAAATCATAAGAAAAAAAAAAACAAGTACTTAATTCACTATTCACACTCCATCAACAATTTTCGCGTGAAAACCAGTAATTTTGTCAGAAAACGAGGCACATCCTTCACTGGAGCGTTACCAGGTACTGTAATACAGTTATTAGTTTCAACTTAACTATAATTATTTGTTTTTGCTCTGATCACGGAAACAGGGAAACGCTTGCGTAACATCTTCGTAATATTAGATTGAGTTTATCAGTTATGTTTAATGATATGCAATTTAACTGTAGCAGTCATAATTTAGTTAGATCTTGCGTAATATTATTTATGTAGATCACATAAATAATATTTTGATTAGGTAAAATTAAATTTAATTGTTTTTCGTAACTGTATGGTATAGATTTTGCGATGTATTATTATAAACATTGCTTTTAAAGTTAAGTAGTAATTAACGACTGCTTAATCGTACATTTATGACGTTTCGATTTAAAGAGTTTTTTGACGTTGAAACATATTCATAATTATCTGTATATTTGCGTGCCGTATCGACGTAAACGTCTCTTACCTTTAATTAACGTTAATAAATAAATCGTGTTGAGTTTAAGTGCATAGTTTGTACTTTTGTTTGCGAAAATACAGAAAAACAACAAATACAAAACCACGTGACCACAAAATACTTCAAAATTACTAGAAATTTACATTCCGCTAAAGTCGTGAACGAAAGCTTTATGAAAGTTACGCGGGGTTCACTGCAAGTTGATATTGCATGAATAGGCATTATGATTTATCTTTGCATATACACACTCGATCGACTTTAAATGACTAGCTGTACTCGCCACACCTCAAAGGAACAGCAAGAAAGGTACCATATATTCTTCACCAGGTACTAAGCTACATTTCCGAAAAATTTCATCAAAATCCCTTCAGCAGTTTAGTCACAAAGACTGTATCAAACAAACCGACAGACTCACGTTCACACCGTCAAAAATCCGCCATCTTGAAAAACAAATGAACACCACACACACTTTTGCAAACAATTTAAAAATAGAATCACCACCACCATTGAACGTTACTCACAAGTTTGTAATCCATTTTAACGTGTATACTGTGTGACTCGAGGTGTCTCGTACAAATGTAGCCGGCTCTGTGTTGTCGGCAACTTATAGCACGCATTGTTGATAACCATCCCCAGTTAGTGGTCGGTGAAGATGGTAAGAGGGGATGTGTGTTACACGGTGTGATGTATTGAGCCTATGATTGAAGTTACATGTCCTGCTGATGACGATGTGTGAAGGTTTTTTTAGTTCCCTGAAGCTTGAAAAACCCTTGCGTCAAAATAACAGTGGGTGTTTGAAATTACAGTGTCAAAAAAGCTCTCTATTGGTGATGTCATTTTGCGGCTGGTATTTGTCAGCACAGCTTTCTTCGAAAACGTAGGGGTTTATACTTCGGTGCCGCCGTATACCGGCCGCAAGAGTCGAATGACATCATTACGTAGGCATCTTCCATACCTATATTATAAATGCGAAAGTAACTCTGTCTGTCTGTTACTTTTTCACGCCTAAACAGCTAAACAGATTTGGATATTTGGCATACGGATACACCATGTCTTAGAATACTTTATATTCCGCTAGTACGTTACCGTAGAATAATTTCCAACCTCCTTTTGGACGGAGACGCCGCGCCGGCAAAAGCCAGTCTTACATATACAATGTGTTCCTTTTGATGTTCCATAACTCTAAGATATAAGTGCTATAAGTAAAAATAATACAAAATGTCCTAGAACAAGTGTTGCACGTGCCAAAAATACAGATTCGAAGATAACGTAACTAGACTCTAAGTTTTATTGATATTTTTTTTTAAAACGTCACATTAAGAATTTCTTCTTGTATCGTGGGTGCGTTTACAAACATATAAACTCACATACACTAACACCCAGACCCGGAACAACTACTTGCAGATCATACAAATATTTGTTCCGTGCGGGGATCGAACCCGCGACACGTTGCGCAGCAGTCGATCGCTCAGCCACTGCGCCAACCGTGTCGTCAATATTATTAATTCAGTACTGAAGGGTAATATTTACAAGTGGGTCCATAACAACTTATAACTAACTAATTGATAAGTACAAGTAAATCATTTTTATTCAAACCAATCATTCATATTTAAAGCTAATTAAATGCGAGGTTGTCATATTTTTATTTTACGGACAAAATAGTCTTTATTATATGTTTTTAAAAAAAATATATTTAGCATTACATAAATAAACTTTGTCGAATTATTTGTGGAAAAAAAAATCATGATTCTTTGACATGGTCTACCCTAGACTGTCCTAGAGTTATGGTATCTATATCAAAAGGAACACGTTTTATAAATTCCGCCAGAGACTACGGGAGTCTAGATTTCGGCTTTAAAATATACGGAAACCGAAACTTAATCGAAATCGTATAGTCCCCGGGACTGAGCTAAACGATAAGTGATTTGTAGGTGTCAGCTCTTTTACTAAAAGCCATTGCCATTCCAGGCATTATCCTACATTGTCTTTACATAATCTGATTTTTTATGAAATCTCTGATCTTGAAAGAGACCTTGACCTTTTAGTTTTTTTCGGTGTTTCTTTTGAACGATATTTAGATTGGAAATGCCGTTCTCATTTTTACTGTTTGAAGAGATGTAACGCTTCTCTCTGATTCTGAAAATGTTTCTGACAACTTTATTAAAATATTTCTATCGCTAGGCAACTTATATGGTTCGGTACTAATATGATATCTTCTACGTATATATATATAAAAGGAAAAAGTGACTGACTGTCAGACATAATACGCAGTGCCGAAACTACTGGAACTAGGATCGTGAAAATTTGCACACAGCTTCCTTTTATAATGTAGGGGAGCACTAGGAAGGGGTTTTTGAAAATTATACCTTTAAGAGGGGCGAAAAGGGGATTTCGTTGGTAGGAAAAATCTTATGCCTTAAGTTAATAAATAAACTTGGCACAAAAAGTTAGTACTTTTTGTGCCAAGTTTCAAGAATTCATGCAAGCCTAGTGGCTTGCATGAATTCAACATAGTATTTCCATCATTAGACGTTGTGCACAATTTCTGAGCAATAACCTAACAAAAAGTACTAGGCGTGCATGAATTTACAATAGTATTCAATCATTATGTTATGCTACTAATTGGATTTAGATGAGGCAGACACATAGTTTATAACCTGGATAAACACAGAGGATACTTTTTATCCCGGTAGCTCGTTTCCATGGGATAGTTTCCGACTTCCACGCGAGTTAAACTGCGGGAAAAAGCTAGTGATAAGATAATCATTTATTCACTCAAACACATACAACACAAATTGTCAGCATGCAAGTGATGTTAAAAGTAGAAATAAAAACAGATCAACACATTTGTTGTTATGCTATCGACAGCTTGCCATTGCACCTAATGATAGCATTATCTTGAATTTCTCCAAATAGAAATAGCATAGATAGATAAAAGATAGAGAACTCTTAATTATGTACACCATAAAAAATACAGATATTTTAGAAATTTTACAAGGAGTGTCACAATGGTCGGTCTTATCGCTAAAAGCGATCTTTTAAAGACAAGCTGGATGGATTAAGGTGGATTTTACTTTTTTACGTTTTTTGCAATTTCCAGGTCAGTGTCAGGTCTTGATCGAAATATGATTCACGACTATAACAGAAGAATCATTAATACATCTCTCTAAGTTAAATTTGTTCCATAAGAACAAATCGCTTATGGAAAAGTTTTTATGGAATAAATTTAACTTAGGCAGATGTATGAATGAATCTAATGATTATAATGTAGTCGCGAATCGTATTTTGAACAAGATACAACCTGACACTGACTTGCAAATAGCATGAAACGTAATAAAATTGAATTTCGCGGGCTACCTGCTCATCCGCCTTAAGGGAGAAGGAGACAATACTGCAGGTAGTTTGTGGTGTACCACGACGATGACAACGTTACTTAGTAGGTACTTACAATTTCTTTCTATAAAAGTGGTATTGGTTCTTCTACATTAATAAAAAATACCAAAAGTTACCTACACTCTTTGCTCTAGCCTCAAACACAACTGCAATTGGTTTTCTGTTAAAAGTTCTAGATTAAAAGCAGTTGATTGGAACTGTGTGCTAAAACGTAACTCATGTTAGGTGTGGCGGTCAAAGTAACAGAGTACTGGTTAGAACTTGAATGTTTATTAGAGTCCAGCCGTTGAGAAAATGCGTTTTTGACACCTCTCAGTTTCATCCTAACGAACATTTGTTTTGCGAATTTGATCCTAATAGTTGCTAGAAATTGACCAACTGACAGGAGTCAGGAACGCATTTTCTTGACGGTCAGACTGTATCTGAGTCTTACTTAGTGGTAGACGTTAATTATAATAATGAGCAATGTAGTGTGGTTACCTAGAAGAGCGGTGGCCGTCACATAACTGCCGCAGTGACGGCTGTCATGAAAATGATGGCAGCTGAGTTTGACTTTACTGTGTCAAAAACGCTTTCTAGGAAAACAGACCAACTTTCTTTCATAAATAACGTTTCAGTGACATCATTCGCCGTAAATTGCAGACGCTCTGTGGCAGCAGCCGCTTCTAGGAAACCGTGGCCCAACTCTGATCTTAAACCATCGGAGCACCGAAATACGTTCAAAAAAGTTTTGTAAAGGATGCGTTAAGCACCCTTTACAAAACTTTTCGGAAATTCCTGATCAAACTTTCTGATTTAGTAACGAAATTTTTATATAATTTACTGTAAATATGTTAAGCAACTTACCAAAAGTTGAAGCGTTAATGTAAGTATATCAAAAACTCGTGCTGCGGCTAAAACTTAACTTATCCCAGAAAATATATATTTGACGTTACTTTTTGTCTTGGTGGTAGGCAGAAACTACAGATCGCCTAGTGACTAGTGCTTCGATTCTCCTACAGATACTGCTTTCGCTTTGTTCACGTTTATGTAATTATTTTTGGGAACAAATATTCTGTAATAATATCACCGTGAAAAATTAAGTGAATTGAGCTGTCAACAGTGTCAATCCTTTGCATCTGTGAGAATGATAGCTCACTTCATCAAATTTTCAGACCGTCGACAGAACTATTTGAAGGACATCACGAATAAGACCAAGTACCTGATCGACCTCGGGTGAAACAAGAGGATGCTCATTTAATAGTATAGGATAGTTCATACTAATTCCATGCTGCCATGATAGTACGTATTTACTAATTCCATGCCATGTCATTATTCTAAGGTAGCCATCTTGTTCTAAACCTTGGGCGACCGAGCTCTGCTCGGGTGAAAATACGGAGAAAACGAATTTTCCCAGATATGAGACCTAGCCAGATCGATTTTTCGCCCCGAAAACCCCTATAATGTAACTTTCATCGAAATCGTGAGAGCTGTTTGTCAGAATGTGACTATAAATAAATATACAAATATCATATATGTTCTAAAGCGAGGACTCCCAAGAAGGACATTCAGTGACACGTAGATATCAACGATTCCATTTACGCATTTAATCCTTAAATCGCATTTGATAATCACCCTGTCCACTGCAATACGAAAATGCAATTCCTTTCATAATATCCAGCTTATTATACGGAAAGCTCTTAAGATTCAAAATAAACATGACCAGCTTTTGTCCAGTAATACTCTGCTTAATTCAGGAGAACTGGCTTTCCGTTAAGCTGAATAAATTGTGAATTCATAAATGCTGTTTATTCGTGGAATCAACTTAGCAGAATTATTTTTTTTGCTTTATGATATCTGGTTGCAAATATGCTTGTTTGTAACGATTGTGTTACGATCGTGTTCTTTGTCTGATTTATGAAGATTGTAACTCAAACTCAACCCAAATCATTTATTTTAATTAAACCTATTACGGGCACTTCTTTGAATTGTCAAGAGGTCGGTCGGTCATGAAAGATGAAGCTGGTTGCCCATTTCAAAGCGTAGTAGGGTCCTGTGTAGAAAAATGGGCAAGAAACTCCATGGGCACTCTTTTAAATCAAAATATTAAACAAAAGATTTGTTTTGCACTGAATAAATGGATCATGATAATGAACTGTTCGCAGGACCTAAGTGTCTTGACACTAGTTGTCTGGCATTTATGCTGAACTGGGCATATTTGGCGTAGCCGTGAGACACACACTATTATTTTAAGTTGTCTTTATTTTTTTCTGTTTTTTTTTGTTTTTGTGTGAATATTGTGTGCCTTAACCTGAGTCAAATAAATTTATTTTCGTTTTTAGGGTTCCGTAGCCAAATGGCAAAAAACGGAACCCTTATAGATTCGTTATGTCTGTCTGTCGTGTCTGTCTGTCCGTCCGTCCGTCCGTCCGTCCGTATGCCACAGCCACTTTTTTCCGAAACTATAAGAACTGTACTGTTGAAACTTGGTAAGTAGATCTGAATAGTTTGCGCGAGAGACACTTCCAAAGTGGTAAAATGTTTGTCTCCCCCCTGTAACTTCTAAAATAAGAGAATGATAAAACTAAAAAAAATATATGATGTACATTACCATGTAAACCGAAAATTGGTTTGAACGAGATCTAGGAAGTAGTTTTTTTTTAATACGTCATATTTTCTAAATATTGTACGGTGGTACGGAACCCTTCGTGTGCGAGTCCAACTCGCACTTGGCCGGTTTTTTCTTTCTTTCTTGAGTGGCATATAGAAGTCGATATTGAAGATGTGGCCTTTTTTTGAGGCTCACATATTGATATACTACCATCAATTTACACTGATCAGCTCACATCAGCTCACACCGCAATTTAAATTTTAGACGTCTGAAGTGATTTGAAATCCAGTTTTTATTAATGAATTTTTATTATGATATACAAATACACTTATGATATACATACAGTCATCGAAAATTGTAGCTTTTTGGATAGCTGTAAGAGAAGGGGCCAAAGAAACGATGGATGGACTGTGTGAAAGATGATAATATGGCTAGAAAGAAGATGGGAATAATATAGAAGATAGTTCAGCAGACCCCAAATAAATTCATATAAGGGCAAGAGAATGATCATAAAAACATTGTAGACGTTCAAAATTTGAGTTTCTTCTTCGGTTTTCATACTGTAGACGTTTATCATTGGAGCTTTTTCTTCGGTTTTCATACTGTGGATGTTGAAAATTGAAGCTTTTTACTGTGGACGTTCGGTCATAAACTCACCTTGTTTAGATTACCTGTCGCCTATCTCGCCACGGTCTCTTTGGGTTTGCCAAACGACATTTCGTACCTCGCAGAAACCCGGGCATCTTCAAATGTATCATTTACATATTTATTGAAGTATTATATCCGACACTACTAAGTTTTATTACTTCTGCATTTGCATTTCCCAAATTTATGTTAATGTTTTCGGCATCTGCATAAAAATGTTATTATTTCAGGTTAGCTAATAAAATGCGGACATAGGTTCATAAATATGATTTTTTATGATGAGTTGAGGTTTTTGGAGATTTATGATAAATAGTTTCTGTAGGTTTTCGTAAGGCGTAAGTTTATGTACATACGTAAATGACAAATACTTTTTTTAGTTTGATAGTCTTTAGACACTTCTTCCAAATATCTCAGAGTTTTCCTGATTGTTGCACATAAGACTGTTATTAGGATTTTCTATCGAAAATTTCTGAGTAGCAGCCCGGGTTCTGGATTTGTGCCCAGCTCAGACCAAATAAAAAACCAAGACATAGCGCTGCGATCAATACAGTGAAGCATGCCAAAACTACACCTCCGCTCTGTGCATACACGCTCACACGCACACATGTGCAACCATTTACAATCAAACTACACCTGTTTAAGTGCACACATATTTACGAAACCGGCTTCATGTCAGTGTTGACAGCACTATGTCTTTTCTATTTGGTCTGAGGTGCCCAGTTGATGGCAACAGGCTCGCGCCCTATGAGACTAAAACATATATGGCGAAATGTGGGTGTACTATAGGTACACCTCTGCCTAACCCTTCGGGGAAACAAAGCGTCATGTTATATTTATGAGACTGATAAAAAGCTTATCTTCAATATTTTACTGATGGCTTCATGAGTCCCTTACTGTTTTCCATAGGAACAGGTTGGACAGGCCTTATCAATTTGTCCACCGTCTTCTTTTTACGCTCTCAAAACGGCGAAGGAAAACATCATGAGGAAACCGGCATGTCCTATAACCAAATATTCGAAGACATGTGACATCTACCAACCCGTACCGGCGTGGTGGATTACTCACTCCCTCTCACCGAGAATAGGCCTGTGCCCCAACAGTGGGAATGTTAAAGGCTGGTTATGCTTCCGTTTTACACCGTCCAACATACTGAAAGAGTTATTAGAGCTTATGCCAACACAGAAACCATACGGAAATAAAAATATATACGGATAAGTATTGCTTCATCGATCCCTCTTAACCCACATTATTTTAATAACGATCTCATTACACACGTTTATAGATGTTGACGTACGGCCTCGTATTTATGTAATAACAACATGACTTGTCTTTCTGTACCTACGAAACAGCGGATTTCTACGAAGAGCATCGTAATTGTCCTGGTTGGGTTGCGTGAATTTGGGAAAGGCTGTAGAATTATTCAGTAGGCAGACATCTCGGAACATCTAAGCTCGATTGTTAGTACCTAGGATTACCTTGGTACTTACAACCGAGCTTAGTAGCGACTTAGACATGAGTCTATCTGTTATATTGAATTCAAATAGAAAGAAAGAAAATAAATTTATTTGACTCAGGTTAAGGCACACAATATTCACACAAAAACAGAAAAAATAAAGATAACTCAAAATAATATTGTGTGCCTCACGGCTGCGCCAAATGACGCAGTTCAGCATAAATGCCAGACAACTAACAACTACCAATAACTACTAACTTTCAATTCATTTATTAATTTTGTCAACATAGGGTAAAAATTATACATCTGTTTTACAAATAAATGTCGGGCCATACTACGTCCCGCCAGAAGGCATACAAAATAGTTTAATCAAATGTAACATTAACAAAATGAAAATAAAAATATAAAATCAAGGTAATTGTCACAACAATTTTTTGTCAAACACTAATAGTTAATAAGACGGCACATAAACAAATAGGTATTTAGTCACAATCTCGAATATATAATAATAAATAAAATAAAAAATATCATTAAGTACCGTTTTAGCAATTTTATTTCTCCTATAAAAACTTTGTCACACTGTAGTACGTCTTTTTTAACTAACTTTCAAAAAGGAGGATGTTCTATGTTCATTCATGTGAAATAAAATAGTAAATTAAGTGACGTAAATTGAGTTAGTTTCAATAATATATATTTTTCCCACTTAACCTATTTGGATGATGTTATAAGTTGCTGCCACTGTTATTTACATAGCAGGTAGTGGTATTCAAATATGTGTGGGGTAGGACCACAACATACTCAGCTCCAGTCGTAAGTTTTCACTTCTTTGGTCTGGTCATAATTTCTTAAGCACACAGCCTCTTTTGTTTTTCCAAGAAAATCACCAAAAGGGTTTCTGACCTCCGCAACCAATCTTTACTATTTGCACAGCGTTGTTAGTAACATCGCACAGAGTTGACGAAAGAAATATGCACTGATATACCATTAGGCTTTTGAACTAAGCGAACTTGTCAATCCGAACAATATAACACTTGTTATTCGTATGTAATTTGGACCAGCGGTTTAACTTCGTCTCCGAGACACGGAGGTATACCAAGATGTCACTTTGATGACTTTTCGTATCACCCATCCACGAATCGACTACCTGCTACCTATCGGCCGAGCCACGTTTTAATGCTTAACCTTATTTAATTGAGTCAGGCGTGACTTTGCGGAAATCCATTATAAAATAGTCGACGTATATTTAGTAACCTAATCGGCTTAACTGTTCTTAAGGAGTCATAAAAAACCCTGTAAGAAATCAACACGTATTTCACGTCTCAACGAGGCATCCTCAGGATGGCTACCGACTTGTTGCGAACCCGGACCCGACGTGTTCTCGACTGCTCTCGACGCTTGACGTGTCCACACTGTATTGTAATTAATCCTTAACCTTGTTAAAATATCATCATCATACTTCTCTTTTTTATCATAATGTGTTTAATAACTATTTAAATCATGAATTGAATCATAAATTTAACTACTATTTAGCTATTTGTTTTTTTTTTTTTTTGTTATAAGTTAATTCAATCTATGTATATTGCATAAAATCCATAAACTACTGATTGGGAACTACAATACAGATACTACAGATACTGGCTCCTGTAACACAGGTGTTTTACTTGGCGTAGGAGTCAGGGCTTCACTTTATTTGTATTTTTTTGATGCCGATTTATTTGGTGTCGGCACAACATAAATGTTCAGTACATCTCACCAGCCATCATCCACTAATCACAAATTTTCTAGCCAAATCATCATATCACCACCCACAATATTAACGTTACAAATGATACAGTTTCAATGTATTGCGTGCCTCACACCACGGTGTAGATCACTTGTAATAACGTAATTATCGGCGACTATCATTGCAAGTGTGTAGTTAGTATTTTTCGTACGATAATTAGGTAGTCAGTTTTATATGAGGCGTTGTTGACGTCTTCGCACACGATATGATCGTATAATTTCCTTGCTGGGATTTCCATCATAGGGGAAGCAACCGTCTTCCAGTGGCGGAAGGTCTGTCACGATTAATTCTGTTCTAACCGTTTCAATTAATATAGTGTCAGTGAATTGTCACTGACTTTTGGACCGGGTGTAAACTTTGCACCCTCGTCACTAATGTCTTCTTCAAATTGTAGTTTTCCAGGCTCCTCTTTTGGCCCTCTGCTAGGACGCGTGTCCTCTGCTGAACCGGTGTCATCCAGCTTCTATAAATATTATTAATTAACAGTCGCTTTTCGTGTCTGTCTGTGTTAGTCTCCTAAACAAAGCCAAGCCAATTTTGATCCGGTTTTCACCATAATTTAGAGAATTTATTCCGGAAGGTTTATATGCATAATACTTTTGCTTCGATACATTTTTGGTAAAATTGGCTTATAACCCTGTCTGTGGTCTAGTGATTAGACCACCTGTCTCAGACCCTGAGGTCCCAGGTTAGATTTTCAGTGTGGGTAAAATTTTCTGCTCGGTCTGGTTCTAAGTTCGTCTGGCTAGCTACCACCATCTTATCTAAGTCTGTCGCCATAGTATCTAACAATGTTAACAGCATTGTTGTGTTTTGGCAGTTAGAGGTAAGATGGCCAGTTCCTCTGTGTTTGAGGATTCCAGTTGAAGCTCACTTCCACCTTCGGCCTGATTATCACTTCCTAACAGGTGATATGCAAGCCAAGAGCTTCCCCGTTGTGATAAATAAAAAAAATATGGCTTAACTCCAAAGCTACATCTAACAAAGTTAACAGCATTGTTGTGTTTTGGCAGTTAGAGGTAAGATAGCCAGTTCCTCTGTGGTTGAGGATTCCAGTTAAGGTCGCTTCCACCTTCGGCCTGATTATCACTTCCTAACAGGTGATATGCAGGCCAAGAGCTTCCCCATTGTGATAAATAAAAAAAATATGGCTTAACTTCAAAGCTACATTTAACAATGTTAACAGCATTGTTGTGTTTTGGCAGTTAGAGTTAAGATAGGGAGTTCGTTCAGCCAGCAAAATATGGCTTAATTCCAAAGCTACCACCTTAGCCATGCCCTATTCTACCGCCAATCAGCGTAGCTGACTTTCTAGTTTGAACAGTATGGGTTTCGGTGCAATTACAAGCTCACGAGACACATCGGCGTTGTCTTCAGGTTAATAACGCACTAGCGACGCAACATCTATCGAAATATCGTGAGAAATGATCTTTATTCGACCACACATCAAACTGCCTAGTCTTTCCGCAACTATGTTGGAGTCGGCTTTCAGTCTCACCGGATGCAGCTGGATACCAGTATTTTACATGGAGCGACTGCCTATCTGACCTCCACAACCCAGGTACTGGGTAACACGATACCCCTTTGAGCTTCTACGGATAGTCATCCGTAACAACTGTCAAAGATCTACGAATGACAGCCAGGAGGGGTCTCGATATGTAATGGATGGCCATTGGTCACCCATGCACCAACTGACCGCGGCAAGCGTAACTTAACCTTTGATCAACCCATGGGGCTGTTATTAATTAGCCAAGAGCTCCTCATATCGATCACAAGGTGATTGTTCCAGTGTCAATATCTCGTCATGGCCGACAGCTCACATGACTTGTGGAGCTACTTATCATTCTCGTGTTACACGTTCATCCGTTAGCGTAGGAACACTAATACGTGTCTCGGTCAGAATTAATGATACATTGTGTAGTCTATTGGATACGTTAACTATCGTTTTACGTGAGTAATGACATAATATGAGATGTTTTTGTTTCGTCTCTATGATGGCCACCATCGATGCTTCTGATGTTGCAGACCCGTAGGCAGCAGTGGTTGGTTACTATCAGGTGACCCGCCTGCTTTTTAGCCACCTATTTAAAATCATGACAAAAATAATCTTCCATCTACTCAATATGTTTATTGCACCATATGAACTTAGGTAGTAGGTTTTTATAAAGAAATGAGCGTTGTGGACCCTGACGGGTATGGCAAAGTAGGAGAGAGTAAGAGGGCTATAATTGAATAATTATTAGGTTATAATATGTAATATTTCAGTATTTTTTTATAAAACATGTCAACAACAACATCTAATTCAATATTCCTACCAAACCTTTTTGTAAATCACCGATTTGTAATGGCTACAACACACAGGATAAAACATTGAGACTTGTTTATTTATTATATGTAAGTTTAATATTAATGTATTGTTCACATACGGTTGCGTAGTTTAGAACGGATACAGACAAGCATTATTATAACATCGCTGTTTTCAGAAGAAAAAAATCTCATTTTTTCTTTTCTTTACACACAATTCATTTAATTAATTGACTCAGATGTGACTTTGCGGAAATCCTTAATCCGCTTAACTGTTCTTAAAGAATAATAAAGAACCCGAAAAAATCGACAAGTGTTTCACCTCTCAACGAGGCATTGACTTGTTGCGAACTCGGACACGATATGTTGCCAAGTCAAGCGCCGAACGCAGTGTGTCAAAGTCCTGAGGATGCCTCGTTGAGAGGTGAAACAGGTGTCGATTTCTTATAGGGTTCTTTATGACTCTTTATGAACATTTAAGCGGATTAAGTTACTAAATATAAGTCATCTATTGTATTTCACAATTCATTTCACAAAAAACATTGAAAAAAATCAATAAAATACGTTTATTCATATTTCATTCTCTATGTAAGGTTTTCGATGTTTTCATCTTCAATGCGTTGCTATGTATCTTCTGGACTATACGAATTTTGGAATAGTTGGTGGCTATTTATTTATATATACCCCATATGTGAATGGGTAGCCATGTTTTGCCGTTTGTTCCAAAGTTCGTATGAGCATATCTTACTCGTAGAACGCACACATTAAATTAAACTAAGTACCTATCTAGTAACCATTATTTCGCGGACATTTTTGTGGGTTACACGTTTACCTAGTTTTTAAGTTATTCTGTCACACTTTTGTAATGTGTAACTGTTTTATGTCCCAATGAAGTAAAATTAATAAATAATACATATACAAACCACATCCATTAACATTCTGGAATCGATATAGGCCTCAAAAATATTTGTTTCAGTGCTGAATGAAATAGGGGTAATCATGTATGTCGAGTGCCAACCCCTGCAATGAGCCAATCAAATGACAGTTTGCAAGCGTGTGATTGAAAAATTTCAAATTGGAATGCAACTAGTTTCATGGATATTATTTAGGGCTCGTTTAACTTCCCATAACGTTTCATGTTTTTTTACCGACTTCAAAAAGGAGGAGGTTAACATACAAAAAATATTGTGTCGAATTGACGACGGAATATTTTTTGTATGTTTGTTACGCGATTACTCCGCCAATTATGATTTTTTTTTTTTATTTTTTTTTATTTGGTAGGTTATACTTTAGTGGTCCAATTTTATTAATTTTGATTGGGTAGTTTTTGAGTTAGCTTCAATATTACGTATTTTTCCCACTTTTATGTCTATGATGTTATAATAAGTTCCTGTCACTGTTATGTACATAGCAGGTACGCAGGTAGTGGTATTCGAATTTATGTTGGGTAGGCCTACCTACCCGACATAAATTCGAATACCACTACCTGCGTACCTGCTACTACAACTAAAAAGTGCAAAATAAAAACTTTTTACAAAAACAAAAATTGGCAAAAAACGAAAATTCAAAACCAAAGACACCGAAATAAAAGTAATTTTTCACTTAGTTGTGTTTTTTTTTTGACTCTGTTTTTAGGGTTCCGTAGCCAAATGGCTGTTGAAACTTGGTAAGTAGATGTATTCTGTGAACCGCATTAAGGTTTTCACACAAAAATAGAAAAAGCAATACATTTTGGGGGTTCCCCATACTTAGAACTGAAACTCAAAAATTTTTTTTTTCTTCAACCCCATTCGTATCTACGGATAGGTCTTCAACAATGATATTGAGGTTTCTAATATAATTTTTTTGAAACTGAATAGTTTGCGCGAGAGACACTTCCAAAGTGGTAAAATGTGTGTAACTTCTAAAATAAGAGAATGATAAAACTAAAAAAAAAATATTATGTACATTACCATGTAAACTTCCACCGAAAATTGGTTTGAAGGTACGGAACCCTTCGTGTGCGAGTCCAACTCGCACTTGGCCAGTTTTTTCTTCTAGTTGGTTTTACCAGAAAACACAAAAACATTGGGATACAAGAGACATTCATTTCATCCAATAATCTCCCCTTTTGAAGCAGTAACAATTTAAACTAAATGTTTGTATTTTGTCTTTTACTCATGACATGACATATCGCGACAATCTTCACGCTGCTTGGCCACGTAGATTATTTTGGTTTCCCGGGATAAAAACACTTGTTCTTTTACCTCATCTATCCCCTCAACCTTGAATCATTAAACGGAGCTCATCAATCCTGTATCTAGTTACGAGGAAATGCCTGTTTTCTCCCTTGTTAATGATACTAGTCCAATTATTTTTTAACCCCCGTCGCAAAAAGAGGGGTTTTATAATTTTGACCACTATGTGTGTCTCTGTTTGTGGCACAGTAGTACTTAAACGGCTGAACCGATTTTAATGCGGTTTTTTTATTCCAAAGTTTTATCAAAATCGGTTCAGCCGTTTGAAGAATTACAGCTCTTTTAAAGAAGAAAGAAAGAAAAGAAAGAAAAATTGTTTATTCTGCACAAACAAAACGCACATATAAAGACTATAAAATAATAATACACGTACCGAAGTAGCCAAAAGCCTCGTGTTCAAACAATAAATAAAAATATAAAAAATAAAAACAATGTTAATGTTGTTGTGTTCTTTTCTAGTTGATGAATGGATGTGAGCGTCTCCCACAGGTATGATCGATTTGAAATTTGGTATTCTGTTACTTCAATGATATTAGAAGAACATAGTAACCTTGAACTGATGCTGCAGCATCACCTGGAATTTTCCAGCATACCCAAGTCCCTTACCAACTTACAGCACAGGTATCGTGTTTGGGCTAATTGGAATGGTCTCAATGAATATGTTATAGATAGAAGATGAACAGGGTTTGGTGATGGAGTAGGAAAGATAAATGAGGAAATCTTTGTGTCGAGGTTTTTTTTAAATTTAATATTACTTCACTTGTTTACGGTATTTTGCTTATCTCTCTATCGCCTCTATGTTTTGTTTGTTGGTGTATTTTTTTTTTCTTTTCTTGAATTAACTTATGGAATGAACGCCAACGACCACGTGACCGCTATTCCTCTTAACCCCTGACATACAACAAACAAGTCAGGGGTTGTAAACACAATGAACAGCATCTCATAACATTATTATTCAGTGGTATTTACGAAATCCGAGCGTCTTCCTTCTACGTCCACCCTTTTATGCAGTACCTGTCATAACGGAATGTTTATCTGTCTATGTTGCTCGTGAACAATGGCTATTTGTTGTCCTTTTAGCAATACGATTATCTTGCAGTTCGGGGTAGAAGATGAATTGGGATTTCTGAAGGATTTAGTTTCAAAAACTATTGTTGAAATACTTTTTTGGTAGGTAACTATATAGATTCTTGAAATATTGTTCTAAGAAATGAAATAAAGAAAAGAAAGAAAAAGTAAAGTTTATTTGGACACAGTTCGTAAAACACAAAATACAAAATAAAATTTTAAATAATGTTAATGTTGTAAATCGTTTATTCTGTAAATAGGATATCGGAATCACTTTTACACGTCTTATAAAAAAATATCTAAGCTAGATGACTTCGGCGTTTCCTATCTGACTACTCTGAGAAGAAAGGCCGACACAAACTCTTTGTCAGACCATATGAAGATCATGTAGATTAGTGTCTAAAATGGTCTTTTGAGGAAAGAACCACATAGATTTGAGTGAACCTGTCCAGTCAGTGCAAGCATTCTTCAGTAATCGTGGAACTCAACTCAGAACAGGAGCTCAACGACTCGACGAAGAGAGGACATTTGGGTAGGCCGCATAAACTACTCAAACTGCCAGATCATCATTGAGAAAGGAAAATCCACATAGTATTCTGATCTGTCAAATCCAGTCATCATCAGCCTTTTCCCAACTGTGTTGCGGTCTTGTCCAGTCTAACCGGCTGCAGCTGAATACCAGTATTTTACATGGAGCGACTGCCTATCTGACCTCTACAACCCAGTTACTGGGTAACATGTTCAATATTGACTTTAAGATGCTGTCTGCGACCTACGATTCGTTTGCCAAGCGAAGTGGTTGACTGAAAGCTCTCTTTGACTATTTACCCTTCATGACTCACGTTTATGGTGATAGATAGGGGTCTCCTGCAGTAGAGTATGTCGATCGACCACTATACAATCAGGTCTCTGAAATCCAAACTCCACACTATAAATCCTAACTAAAATATTAAAATCCAAAAAAAAAATGAGTTTGTTTCGCTTTCAGGCTGTTACGTCTGAACGGATTTGGATGAAATTGGATTAGGACATATGATACTTTTTATCCCGATATTCCTACGGGATTGAGACTTAGGCGAGTGAAACGGTGAGGCGCGGCTAATAAAATATTTAATATTATAAATGCAAAAGTGTGTTTTTTTGTTTGTTACGCTTTAACGCTAAAACGGGTGAACGGATTTGGGTGAAATTAGGCACTTGGGTAGACCATACCCTGGGTTAACAGGGTGTAAAGTTCACTCATCCCCCATAGAAAAGGGAGGATCTTCCGACCAGACGGGTGTCGTGTCTGGCGGGCAACTGCCCAGAGGTTGAAGTCGGGAAGCTTGTATATGTGTCCATCGCGAGGTAAAGTCTAATTGCGCGATGCAGGATTTGTGTGACGTCAGGTCTTTGATGCGTAGTTCGCATGTAGCGATGTAGATGCCGTTACAGGACTAAATATACTTTTAATCCCGGTAGTACGTCCGCGTGGGAAATTCGACATCCACGCGGCGAAGCCGCTGGCTAAAGCTGGTATTATTATAAATGCGAAACTATTGTGTTTGTCTCTGACGGTCTGTCTGTCTGTTGTGTCTGTCTGATAACGTTTTCACGTCTTTACGACTGAACGGGTTAGGAGGACATAGAACACAATTTATCCCGGTAATATTTCCCGTGAGATCATTTCCGACATACACGCGTACGAAGCCGAGAGCAAAAGCTATGAAATATAAGAAAGAAGCAAATACCATAAAGTAATTACCATACTTCCAGTTTCTTTATTCGCCTCTAATTATTACTTAATTACTTAATTCAGTCAATTCTCTTTCACGGCGGAAGTGCACAAGATCATATTTCATCGTCGACTAATTCCGTAAAGAGGAACAAGATTGATGATAATAACTTCATTTTATTAACGTGCCGGAAACGTTGACCGAGCGATTTCAGTGCGTATACGATTATCGATCAACTTGCGTGGAAATATACGATGGGTCGGTTGGTGCGGATTCGGAAATTGACAGTTGTAATGATATGTAGTAGTTGTTTGGTATCGTGAGACCTTACTAGACAAGAATTGAACATTTTCGGAAAGCACGTTAAGACGTTGATCCCTCTGTCATTCGAACATCTTTCTCAAAAGTCTACCAGTCTCACCCAGGGGTACCGTGTTACCCAGTAACTGGTTTGTGGTGGTGAGATAGGCAGTCGCTCTACGTAAAATACTATTCAGCTGCGACCGATTAGACTGGAAGCCGACCCCAACATAGTTGGGAAAAGGCTAGGCAGATGGATTGCAAGATTCGAGCGTTTGATAGCGTTGAAGCTGCACTTCTATTATAAAGAGTAACCGTCATTTCACTTAAGCAAAACTTACCTGCCTTGCCTGCTTTGCGATGTCCGAATAGATTAGGGTCAATACTGCAACAAGTGGGTATCAAAGTCATGATGTCTCGCCAATCCACGTCTTATCCGTCGCGCTATTGTCGTTGTTTTTGTTCCTAAGGCACCCCACTGGTGCATGCTTCCCTCTTTATTGAACAGTGCCACCCTTTACATGGAAAAAGAAACATTCAGGACACCACTACTTATTTCATTTATAAATTCATGTTTCCATACTAATATTATAAATGCAAAAGTTACTCTGTGTCTGTTCGTTACCTCATCACGCTTTAACGGCTGACTGGATTTCGTTGAAATTTGGCACGCAGGTAGACCATGACCTGGTTTAGGACATAGGATACTTTTATCTCGGTAACAAGTACCTTCGACTACCACCGCGGGCGAAGCCCCGGGCTAGAAATTAATATTTTGCTGTGTTCTGCGTGCACGT
This sequence comes from Agrochola lota, assembly GCA_947364205.1. NCBI lineage: Eukaryota > Metazoa > Arthropoda > Insecta > Lepidoptera > Noctuidae > Agrochola > Agrochola lota. The sequence continues at coordinate 18,249,178 of OX376240.1, forward strand.
TCCGACTCACATATCCCGTATGTTTAAACCTCATTCTGGCCACTTCCTAGTTTTATATTGCGTACATAATTCCACACTACGTTCTACACATTTTAGCTAGGTAATTATATTACTATCTATTCCTACACAGCGGCCGATTTGTAATGTAAACATACTCCACTAACTTGATATAATTTATAGTCGAATAATTGGACCGAATGTTTTTCCTTTCCATGTTCCGCTTTGTAGTATTTTTTCTTTTGTTTGCTTAGTTTTTCACTCTCAGCGGTCGTTTTGCTTATATCAGCTTTTACTTCATCCAGCAAATAGTTATTTTCTGCAAGCGTATTCAATATAATATTGACAAATCTTTTGTTTGGTTGGTGGTTTATTTATTTAAATCCCCATCATCCCCATTTGTGCATAGAATTGTTCAGGCTTTCAACAATCGGGGGTAAGATACAGTTGATAGTACATAAACTTATATAACATGACGCGTGTATTCCCCAAAGGGCTAGGCAGAGGTGTACCTATAGAACACCCACGTTTCGCCATTTATGTTTAAGTCCCATGTAATAGAGGGCGAGCCTATTGCCATCAACCAGGCACAAATTAAGACTCCGGGCTGCTACTGAGAAATTCCAGACGGAAAATCCTAGTAACACTATTCCCATCGCAGGAATCGAACCCAAGGCCTCCTGATTAGCAGTAGCGCTTGCGACCACTGGACCAATAAGGCAGTCAAACATAGAAACTTCGTCATCATTCAGTCGAAAGACGTCCCCTGCTGGACATAGGCCTCCCCCAAGCACCGCCACTTCGACCGGTTCTGTGCTTCCCGCATCCAGCAGATTCCTGCGGCCTTCACAAGATCATCGGTCCATCTTTTCGGAGGCCTTCCAACGCTATGTCTTACGGTACACGGTCGCCACTCCAGAACCTTTCGGCCCAGTTTCTTGCTAATACCGGAGCAAACCCTACCTATATATTTATGTATGTTGTTTCTTGTGTAAAAGAGCGAAGATTTGCACCAACACGATAGGCATAGGCATTCTGGTGTAGGATAATTACTGTAGTTACTCATTGGCCATCAAGTCATCAATCTGTTCATACGATAATGGTAGTTTCACTGTCAGTGCAATAATTCTAGGTTGCGTATCCATTTAGAGATCCAATCGTTAACAGTAGCTTACGAAGTAATTAGGTACTATTCATACTTACAAGTTTTCTACAGGTTTAAATATTATCATTGAATTTTAAGACGACCTGTATTATTTTTTATCTGCCCAGCTTTTTCCCTACTATGATGTGGTCGGCTTCCAGTCTAATCAGATGCAACTGAATACCAGTATTTTACATGGAGCAACTGCCTATCTGATCTCCACCCCGATGCCCCTTGTTAAGACTGGTTATCAAACTTTCGGGTTTCTAACTACTCGTAACAACTGTTATAGATCTCTAATGACAGCCACTACTATTAACTAACTAATATTTTTCAACCAAATAAATCGAATTAAAGAAACCACCAACTTATCTAAATGCAAGTTCTGTAACTATAGCTTCACATAAACGTTGGCCTCGTTCCAATGTTCAGGACAAATGATTAATTTAGCATCGCTTAGCGAGCCTCTTGTAATTAATCCGGCAAGCTTGCTGTAAGCGCACTTTTTTCTTTGCCGCAAATCTGCTGATTCAGTTCATACACGGAGCTTTTAAGGCGATGGTAGTTCGGCTTTTAGTCTGGGTAATATACGATCAATTTTACTGCTAAGTTAGCTTAAGTTTTTGCCAAAAAAATTGATATAGGATGGGCTTTTCCAGAAGAAAATTTCTAGTACTCGGACACTGCCCAAAGTTACTACATGTGACTTAAATGTAACTGGGTAAACGTGGAAGTAGTAAATATCTCTACTTTCCCGTTTGGGTTTTACAGGCCTCATATTATTGTTTCGTTCGCCTTCAGAGCCTTTTTCCCGACTGCCAGGAAGGGGTTATTCTGATTTCAAACTGAATGACTGCCCCACTCTCGCTACTTTCAGTTATGCACGAAAAATTGTGCAGTTATGAAAAATAAATGTGTAATTTGCAAATATTACAGAAATGAGAAAATTCACGAGTGCAGGAGACACTTGTGAATTTTCACATTTGTGTATCAGTGTTACAACAGAGTTCTTTCAATCTGTAGAACATACATAATATAATCACCCTCTAATGTTCCCACTGCTGGGACTCAAGCCTCCTCTCGGTGAGAGGGCGTGGGCTGGAATCTACCGCGCGGGCCCAGTGCGGGTTGGTAGATGTCACATGTCTTCGAATTTTTGGTTCTAGGACATGCCGGTTTCCTCACGATGTTTTCCTTCATCGTTTTGCGAGCCGTGGTGATGAAATAATTTACACAAAGTAAAGCGCCTGTCTGGGTTCTAACCTACGACCTACAACTCGTTAGTCGCGGCTGTTACCAGTGGGCCATCATTGCTCTATCTCTGTATATCTGTAGAACATTCAGAGTTAATAGATAATCAAGTGACCTGCTACAAGTATGCGTTCTGAACGCGAGTAATTTCATACTACCCCTCCATAATAATATATGTTTACAGTTACTATTACTCTCACTGTTCCACATAGTAATCGATGACAGCGTTTTTACATAACGCACGCGATTCGTACCGATTCTTACCGATGCAGCCCGATGCGCGGAGAAATCATACGATCTTCACGCTCGTTAATGATGTGGGCGGAAAATTAGATCTAGTAGACCGGTGCGCCACTGTACAGGGAGCGCAGGAGTTCAAGGAAGGTTCTAGACAAGGGATAGACTGGTATTTTCAAAGCAGGGATATCGACGCGAAAACTGTTACCATGGATTCAGTACATGATTCTGAACCCCATGCGTTAAAATTATTTGGCGGTTATTTAAAAAATATCTGCTGTATCATAGAAAAGTGCAATACCTACGCGGTCAGAATGTATGGAAAAGCAGTTTTTTTTTTAAATAACCGACGAAATGTTTCAACTCAGGGGTGTTCAGATTCATGTACTGAATTCATGGTAACAGTTTTCGCGTCGATGCCAACCTGTATATCAGGTTTCTGAATCGAAAATTACCTAAGATGATTCCTTCAACGTAGTCCGCAAAATTGGAAGTTTCTTACGTTTTTGCAAATTCGAATTTCTAGGGCTTTCACATTAAGTATTGCTAAACTAGAGTTTGACAAGTTCTCAACTTCAAATTCTCAATTTAGAAACCGAGTGTGACTCATTATCAAAAGTTGGCAGGTTCACAGTGTTTTCAAATTAATATAATATTATGCTATTTGTTTGACTTGGATGACCTTTGTTAAGAGGGCCCTTCCCCGTCCGTCTATCGTCAACGCGAGCATGGTCGAAAAGCTTGTTTCATCGAGCGCAAGTGAGAACTGCTAACAAACAAGCGAGAACGCGATAACACTGTAGGAAAAATAGTGTGTAAAAAGTTGTATCAGGAAATACGTTTTTGTGAGTAGGTAAACCTCACAAGTTTGTGAAAAAAATGTTTGATATTTAGAATTTCCATTACATGTACGAGGTTACTATGCAGATGTTTTCTTTACTTTTACCAATTATGAGTATATTATGACCGGCCAAAGTTCGGGAAAAATTTGTGCAAAAAAGTAGATTTTGGGAGGCTTATACTGAATTTGTTTCTCAATTTTTTTTTTTCCTTTCATTGAAACCTAGATATAGTGCACAAGATACATATAAGTTCAAAAATTTGAAAGAAATATGTGTTACAACGCCATAATCACGTACGAGCGTTTGTATGAAAAGTATGACGGGTTGGCCGCTCTTAAGACTACTTTAGGTAATTAACGTTGACAGAATTTCTGCGAGATTTATACCCTCATCAGTAATGGCAGTATACCTAGTTATATTTGACCACTGGAAAGTTATACCTTTTGATAGTTTTCCACTTAAATCAAGGTTACAGGAAAGTGGTTTTGTGGAAAAGAAAGGGCGATTACTGGCCGACTCTACCTTCGAAATGGGATTGCTTTTAATCAAATTGATTGCCAAAACAACACTACTTCTTCTAGTCATTCTATTGATCAATTTGTGTAAGTGCTGCCCTTATGAAACGTGGTTGCTTTCGATTTAATTGTTTTGGCCATAAGTCCTCTTTTGCTGATGTGCTTTTTCAATGTTAGTACAGATTTTGTGCTTTCTCAGTCAATTGTGACCAGAATTTGTTACGAGGGACTTGATATGCATCCGCTCACCCCCCAGGGTGTCTTTAGAGACTTCACTACAGCTAAATAGACCACGCATTTTTTGGCATCACAAAAATGACAACAATTTTTCTCTGCCCACATGTCCATTGATGTTTTCGTACTAAATCTGGAGAACAATCCAGATTTGTACTTCTGCCTCGTCCCTCTACAGTGACAAATCTCCACGCTACGCTTGCACGTTGAGCAATAAATAAATAGGCTCAATTATATTATAATACAGTTATGTACATCGAGTGCAGTCTGTGTACATGATGTAATATTAGTTGCAGGAAGCGTGGCGAGCAACTGTGGAATTTATTGTCTAATAAATTTGGAATTTTATTGATTACGATAGATTTGCTCTGAAAAGCTTCGCGTATTTTTATTATGATGTGAGGTACTGCGCAATTATGAAGATATTTTTAATAATAATGTATATAATAAAATACTTTTACGCTTGGTTTTAATTTTTGGAGTGGAAATTGATTAAATAATAATTTCTCGGAATCAATCAATATGGAATTCAGAAGATGGCTTTGTTCAAGAATTGATGTTTTCAGCTGAAATACTGATGCATTATCATCAGTATTTCGTTGTTGTGTTGTTGTGTTGAAAACACCTTAATATTTGTTTTTTGTAAAATTATTCAGTCTTTAAAGATCAAAATAAAACACAAAAATAAACGTCATTTATTAAATCATTCGCAGAACTAATGAAACATAACATGTTATGCATTTTTACCGTGTAAAGAATAGTGATGTAACCGTAAAGACGCTTAGTCGAGATGGCCATGCATGCATAATCGATACCGCTTCACCGCACTATTGCGCAATACGTGTGCTTTATGATCGAAAGTGGTGCGAGATTGACGGTGCGTGTGAAAATACCGATACCACGATGATACGCCACTATTCGATACCAAAGATATTTGGAATACATTGCCTGTTATGTTATTACGATTAGTTTGTGTTTTGAAAAGCAGCAATGGAATATGAACAGTTTTCAGCTGTCGATGTGTATACATCATGTGTTTTTTAATAGACAGATTGATAAAACAATATGCATAAGTATGTATATCACTTGCAAATGATATTGTTTCCATTGCTTTTGCATGACAATAAATTGGTTATATTTCTTGCCGGTTAGTGACTTATTCTTTATTCCCCGGGAAGCTAGAATATCACACAAGTAAAAAACTGGCTTACTATCCTGGCTTGGCACATGCTAGAGCTGTAAACACAATGCAGACACTAACATTGCAGTGACATAGGGCGTGGAGAAAAATGATCCGATTGGATACTAGCTTCGTCAGCCACAGTGGCACACGAATCTAGTACCTACTCAAAAGTAGAACCTCATTCTATTAAACTAGCATACTATCTTTCTCACTATTTTACTATCTTAAAAATGAGGATAGTTGTGATACACGACGCCATAGTGACTAGCTTGCTAGCTTACTAGTATTTTTATGCTATCCTATCCTGAACAGTAGCCTCGTGTAACTCGTGTAACCTAGGCGTAAGCATTGTCTCGTTCAACGAAGTGTTTTATTCTGTGTAAACTTCAGTTTAATCTAGAAGTGCATACTTGGGATAAGTTCGTCGGAAGCTCTCGAGCAAATAAAGCCCCGGGAACTTTGTAATGCAACTTTGGTTGAGTGCCAAAATATACAACAAGATAAAAAACAGAAGCAAGAGGAAAATAGTTTGTGTTGTTTTTATTTTTGAGCTTTTTCAACAGATTTATTTGAGTACGCATTGTTTTTTTTTTTCCATACTTCTCTATTAGTCGTCATCTCGATAGGCATCCTCCTTTTTAGCTATCATCTTTCACACAGCCCATCCATCGCTTCTTAACAACTTGTCAAAAATGTAGGTAAATAAGGCGGTTTTCTGACAGATTCAGAATAAAATTCGGATGCGAACGTTCTTAAAAATAAAGTAACGGGAATAGGGATGATGCCGGGGTAAAAACTAAGAATTTCAGATAATAAAAAAATATGAGGCACGTATTTTTTGCTTTATCATATTAATAAAAACATACTTAGATAAATCGCATTTAAGTTGGGGAGTGGGGATAAGTATAAAATCTACATACTCGTGACGTCATGGCACATTTTAACTCAATGTATCGCCGAAATCTTATAATTACAGAAAAAAAGAAAAAATACGTGTAAATTATTAAAAAAATATTTTTTTATTTACGTAACGGACGAAAAAGATTTTTTTTTTGTCATCATCCCTATTACTCCTCTAGTTTTGAACCTCATGAATGTTCAAAATATCATGAACATCATATCATAATATCAAGTGTCATGAGTTTTGGCGACAGGTTTCAGAAACGCAAGCTATGTCAGGAATCAGGCAACTCTTTATTATTATTTATCTGTCAACTTATGTCATATTGCTTTCCCCAATCACATGAGGCAATAGCGTGCAATATTCCGTCGAAAGTGGCATGAGACTGCGTTTTTAAAACTAATCTCTATATTTAACGTCCGTCAGACGTTTTATACGCCTGACCTGATTGCTAAATAATTGATGATTCTTCATTTAAAAGAGTACCTACGCTTAGATTATCCTTTCGTCATGTTGAGAGGATGAATGAAAGGAGACTAAGAAAAAGTATTTACTAAGCAGATGTGAGTGGAAACCCCTGTAGGGGACGCCCTAGAAGGACATATACAATGTAGCCCATGAGCATGTGCCCGCCCGTATTTGTCTGAATATTCATGTTTTTTTTTCGAAAATTAACTTTAAAATAAAATCTATCTTTATATTTTTCATGTTATTTTTTTTTTTTTTTTTTAGTAGCCTTTGCCATATCTCCTGTTATTGGCTCGATTTGGATTCTGTTTATCATTTGTAAATAGCTTATGAGTTATTTTATCGGATTAACTATAAATAAAAAAGCAAATTTTATTAAAATGTAATTTGCCAAATATGAAAAAAAACAGAGGTGAAGACATTTTTTTCTAAAAAAAAACAGTATTTATTTAAAAAAACACAAGTGTAGGTCCATAGAATCATAGCGGGACATTGAAAAAAATAAATATAATAAGCAAAAAAAAAATAGACCTTTTTATGTTTATTTTCGATAATTTGTCATTAATATTCAGAAAAATACGGGCGGGCACATGCCCATGGGCGACATTGTATAGTACCTTATTGATGATGTCCTCCAGGAAGGTCAGGGGCGTAGTACTCGCAACCGGCGTGCGTGTATGACCAGATGTATGGACGTAAACGAGGGAAAATGAGTATGTAAGGATTGTAACAGGTCACGATCTGTAGTTTCAGCCTACTGCCACGTAAGTATTGCATTAAAGTACTTCATTATTGTTTACGAGTAGTTTAGTATTGATTGGTGCTTAAGATTCACAGTTTCACGTATGTTGACATATTTCTGAAGGAACTGTTGATTCGTTTTCGCACGAGCTGATTTATATTGAGCGAAACGCTTCTAGAGCTGTGTTGAGATTGTGAACGATTGTCAATTGTTTTTTTTTTTAAGGGCCCGTTGCCAAATGGCAAAGACGGAACCCTTATACTGAACAGACAGCTGTGCTGCTGGACCGTTTCTTGCACCACTACTTCCCAGCTAAAGCACTAGAAAGTGGTGGTGGAAGGCGACTGTCTTATGTAATGTTGACGATCAAAAAGTGGCGATTCTCAGCCTAGTTTGAAATGAGTTTTGATTTATAATTTCGTCAAAACCGTCTGACCGGATGTGACACAGCCATTTTACTTAAGACTATTTATTGGACTTTTATCGATGAAAATTTGAAGGTTTTTTCTGTGGGCCGCTGAACAATGTTGAAGTAGAAAATTATTACGAGCTACGACTGATGTTTATGCCGAAATGAAAAGATTTGACAGTTATTTAAGTATGCTTGGTAAATGAGGCTAGGACTAGAGTATTTTGCAGTTAGGGTTTCAGGTCCTAAATACCTCAAGTTTTCTGTCACTGTCAATTGTTCCAGAAGGCCAGGTCCTTGCAATGGCCTAGCCATTGTGATTTTTTGACAGATTTTGTATGGTGAAACTGTCAAAAGAGACCACTGCAACGTTTATAAATTAGTAGACTAAGGAGTGATTTCACCAATGATACTGAACGCGATCAGCATTTTTAAAACGCGTTCACGAGCTGTCAGTGTCAAAATTGTTATGGAATATTGTACACTGACAGCTCTTGAACGCGTTTAGACGTACTGAACGCGTTCAATTTAAAAAAAATCCGCACTTAGGCCTCAGGTTTCTTTTCTTCTTTGAATAGTATGATCAAATATCGCACAATGTTGCGCAGAAGATGGGCTCGTGGTTAAATGTTAACTGCCTTACGGGTCGATCCAACGTTTTAAGCTACGCTTGCCGAGGACGGTCCGTGATTATCATTCTGTGATTATATCAACTCACACACTGACTTCGACACGACCATTTTTAACATAACGAAACCCCTCCGTCCCGGCTGTCATTCGTAGATCTTTGACAGTCGTTACGGATAGTCAGAAGCCCGAAAGTTAGACAACCAGTCTTACCATGGGGTATCGTGTTACCCAGTAACTGGGTTGTGGAGGTCAGACAGACAGTCGCTTCATGTAAAATACTGTTATTCAGCTGCATCCAGTTAGACTGGAAGCCGACCGTAACACAGCTGGGAAAAGGCTGGGCGATTGATTTATGGTTCGCAGTCGAACTTAAATGTATTCCTGTAAACCGTTCATTAAATGATAACTGCGGCCGAAAATGTCAACGAATATCCGATAATTAATAAGTCCATTAATTAATATCCGGCTGACATAGAACTCTATTAGAATCATGAAAATTTTACTTTTAAATAAACCAGATTATGAAATTCATGCCAGTTCTGTTTCGTTAATTAATTAAAACATCATTCAGATATGTTCAAATTGTTGTTGTTTCTTATTTTTTTGTAGAATTCTTTTGCTTAATACTTTCAGTTCAACCTTTTGAACTTTACGATTCAACGTTTGAGCTAGGTATGTTAAATAGTCTGAGAGAATCCCCCCATTTTATGACAGTAATTATGTCAATAAGAAGTTTAAAAGCCGCCCATGGTCCTCTGACTTGGTTTCACATGCCTTCGAGAAATATCTCTCAGACATTCTCGGTTTCCTCAGGATGTTTTCTTTCACGGTTTTTGAAGCAAGTGATACTTTTACAATACGCACATGAATCCGAAAAGTCAGAGGTGCGTGCCTTTTTTTTTTAACGCGCCGGCGCCGTCGACCCGGGCCTGGTCCTTATCGGACGGCGAGCTACCCATTGCTCACCGTCCGCAAGTCCGCGCCTACGGTGGCCGGAAGTCAGCTCGTGACTCCCGACGCCCGTGGCGTCTCCTGCGGCGACTAGGGGTGCGAGGGCGTGCAGCTTGCATCTCCCTCGCGCGCTCCGCCTCCCCCTCCGCGAGGTTAACTACATCGCAGAAGGAGGTGACGGCCTCCCATGCACTCCCGCTCCAAACCATGGCCTGAACCAGGGCCGGACGCGAGAGATCGCCGCCGACTGTTGTCTTTGTGAGGACACGGCGGTGCTCCGCCTAAGCCGGGCAGACCTTCACCGTGTCCTCCGGGCGATCCACACAGTGGTGACCCGGGCGTTTCCTCCCGTCTTATGCGGAACAGAAACCTCCCGAAACAACCCTGTCGGTGAGGACCTGCGTCAGGCGGAAGGTGAGGACGCCATGGCGCCTCTCAAGCCACTCCTCAAAGAGGGGACTTATCGCCGCAATTGTGGCGTGCCCAAGTGGTGCGTGCCCTGGGTTCGAATTCGAGACCTATGACTTGGCAGTCCGACAGTCACACCACTAAGCTATCACTGCTATGGCCAAATAAAACGTTCCAAAATAGTCTACTCACACACTACAATTGGAACACACAAGATTTTGTCTAGTACCTAGCACGCAATATATCTCACGGAACTCCCACTAACGAGAAAAACATTTGAGCGCCCACAACAAAGATTAACGACCTATCTCGCGGAAAAGAATTGGACGACACGTATTTTTTTTTGCACTAATGGAGCATGTTCCCACCACTATTGAATTACAGATTCTCGTAATAAATGTCACCCATAAATTCCTCAAATGGAATACAATTGTTTAAGATAAGATAATTTATTTGCGTCCAACGTGGTACACATAGGTGTCATCTCATACAGTGGCGTAGCTAGGCGAAGGGCTAGACAGGGCAGTGTCCCGGGATCCCCAAGCTCAGGGGGCCCTCGGACCTTGACCAGCGAATTTCGTATTGAACTAGCTTAAAATTCTCTCACATTCGCAAGTCCATAAAATAGGTTGCAACACGTCTTTAATCATGGCAACTCATTTGAAAGATTACCGCAATTTTCGAGTTCGGTTCTTGCGGAATCACACAACACAAAGGCTGTTTGCCCAACGAAAACATTACCGAAATCAACAAAATGAAAATGTAAACAAAGGTGTCTAAATCTTTGACAGCGTTGTCACCACACATTTCAAAGACTTCAAAACATTCCGGCGCGAATTAGTGTCAGATGTTTGATAAGTTTTTCGCATTTAATTCGACCCGGATCACGCAGACCGTTTGAGGTGTAAAAAAGGCATTTGGAAAGTTTCCAAATACTTTTTTACATCTAAAACGAAATATTCGGTGTTACGATATTAAATATTGCATTTCATAGTCAATATTTTAGTTCACTAGTTAGCCATATTTCTTATTTCCATATTAATCAAAACAGCGAAATATTTGACAGCTATTTGCGACGTTGCCCACGTTCTGTTTATACGCTCTCAAGTTTGTAAAAGCCGTCTTCAACTGTCTCACAATTGATGTAGACAAATCCCCAAAAAACCAAATAAAAGTACTTTAATTAACATTCCCCTTCTCTCGCCCACAGCTCCGCAAACGCCAAAAAATGGGAAGTCGAGCTCGCGACCCTGAAGAGCAACAACCTGCGACTGACGGCCGCCCTCCAGGAGAGCACTGCCAACGTAGACGAGTGGAAACGACAGCTGCACCAGTACCGCGAGGAGGTGGCCCGCGCCAGGCACTACGCTGGTAAAGGTAGGGTAGATGTAGACTTGTGATCTACCAACAGATCTACCAAAAAAACCTGATAACCGCAGCGAAAAGCGTGGCGGGGGGTCAATCACGTTAGTAGTAACATTAGAACTTCAGAAACCGTCCTTCGGTTCTACCTGAAAGTTGCTGTCAATGTCAAAAAATCATCAAGCGCACCACCCTGCGATAGTTTGTTAGTCATAACATAACATCACGCCTGCAGTCTCCGAAGAGTTGGGCAGAGGTGTACCTATAATACACCCACATTTCACCAGTTATGTTTAAGTCCCATTTAATAGGGGGCGAGCCTATTGCCATCAACCGGGCACAAAACTAGACTTCGAGCTGCTAGTGAGAAATTCCTGATGGAAAAACCCAATAACACTGCCTGACCCTGGAATCGAACCCAGGACCTCATGCTCACCAGCAGCGCTTGCAACCACTAGACCAACGAGGTAATCAATTTGTTAGTCATGTCATCGAAATTAGCCAAAGAAGTTTAAATCTATGAGTTTATGCTGCCCTTATTCCAATTTCCTCACACATGGTTCTCAAACATGGTGTTTGACTGATAGTCAGAGGTCCACGCTCGAGGTTTGCCAGAGGGCTATGGAACAGAGTATTCTGGGTATCAAACTAACAGACGGCGTTAGGAATACGACCATCCGTTCCAACACAAAGATAACTGCTCTTACTTGGAAAGCTGACACGCTAAAATTGAATTATCTTGGACATATCTGCCGCATGTCAGGCGACCAATGGGCCAGACTGACGACCCAATGGGTCCCTCTTAATGGCAAGCGACATCGTGGCAGGCCCAGATGGAGATGGCGGTATGAGCTGGACTCAACAAGGTGGTCCTTAGCGGCTTTAATCAGAGAGAAGTGGAAAGAGAGTAGGGAGGCCTTTGACCTGCTGTGGGAAGTCACAGGCTTTTAATAATATTCATTTTAGCTCCCTTCAAAATGGTTGAGCTTAATGGTGCTGATCCATGCGTCATGTCCGTGAACGGGCGCCGTCAGTTGGGGTCTCTGGTCAACTCTTAGCTGCCCTGGCTGATTTTAATTTTCGAATTGTTCTTTGTTTTATCTTTTTATTACGGATGCTTCTAACGTGCACGTCTTTCTACATTGTTCTCACATGTAATTTCAACATGAATGATGTAACCAATATTTTGTAACATTTTTTTATTTATTTAAAAGAGTGTCCGTGAAGTTTCTTGCTCGTTCTTCTCCCTAGGTACCCACTAAACTTTGAAATGGGCAACTAGCTTCATATTTCTCACTGACCGATTCCTTGACAGTTCAAAATTGAAATAAATCCTTTCAGTTTGAATCCCAATTTAGTCGGCGTGGCTTGTCCTCTTGACGATGTAATGACCGTCAATAGAGATATAAGCTGCACCGACCCCAATGAGGTGACTACTGATCCACCATCTTTCAAGGATTTTGTTTCACACAAACCATCCATAGTTACTCTGGTCTTCCTCTACTCTTATAATAACTTCTGGTTACCCTAGACTATAATTTCTAGATAAACCTTCATGTTTCAATCTCATTTCAGGAGCTGAAGCCAATGAGGTAGAACAGCTCCGTCAGCGCGTCGCCCAACTTGAAGCAGAGCTTGCACAGAAGAATGAGGAACTGGCGCAGATCACCAAGTCGAAGAAGAGTGAGCAGGTGGGTCATAGTTACAACCTTTATTACACGGGCTCGGCCGTCTGACGTCACTGGCTGGTCATGACATGGAGTAGTGAGCGAATGGAGTGTTATACTCTAAAGGCTACTCCGAAATTTGAATTGAAATCGCTTTAAGAATTGTGTGTGGTCACTTGTTTTGAGTGAGGTTTGAAGTGTTCGAAGGTACGGTTCTAGTAAAATGTTTTCTAACAGGTTAATATAATGTTTTCTATGTTTATACTATTCGTTTACTACTCGCATGTTTCGGTGTATCGTAATGTTTATAAAAGGGAATAGTTTCGTATTTTGTAGTTAGTGATTTAAAAAAAGCATTCATGCAAAATCAACCATTGCTGTAATTTGTCACGCCATTTACTCTTTTTACTTACTTACTATTTTCTTTTCTATCTTTTTAAGGGTTCTAACTTATTAATAATTCCGTAACAATTTTTTATTAATTCATTTATTTTATTGCTTGTTTTAAATAATAATGTCAATAATTTATAATCGTTATGTATTTTTTTTACTATGTTAACTTTATACTAACAAATAAACTAGAATTAATTTTTTTTTTTCTTTCTTTTATTTCTTTTTCCATCCTTACTACTGGTTTATCTGTTTACATTCTCTTATACTAAAAGCGTTTATTCTGAAAGTTGGAAACGTCGCAAATAGATGTCAAATATTTCGCGGTTTTGATTAATTTGGCAATATTACTGTATGGAAATATGAAATGTGGCTAAATAGTGAACTAGAATATTAATAATGAATTGCAGTTATAGCACTGAATTTGATGTTGTAACCGTTTTAGATGCAAAAAAGGCATTTGGAAAATTTCCAAATACTTTTTTTACATCTAAAATTAATTATTGCATTTCATAATCAATATTTTAATTCGCTAGTTAGCCACATTTCATATTTCCATACAGTAATATTGCCAAATGAATCAAAACAGGTAAACAATTGACAGCTACTTGCGACATTGCCAACTTTTAGGATAAACGCTCTTAAATGTTGTTTCAAAGCATTTATTTCAGTTTTGTGCTTGGCTTTCGTAAAGCCCTACTTATTTTTTTTTAATTCGAATTATAAAAAAGGAGTTTCTCAATTCGTACAGCGATTTTTTTTTCTCTTCCAACTTTTTAGTAACTTTGTCAGTTATGATGATTTATGAGAATGACATAATCGTTTATGAAATTACTCATTGATTCTCTAATATTTGTATACTGTTGTACAGTGAGCATCATGTCTGAAATTAAAAACTATGATTACACAAGACTACTTTTATAAAAAAGTTTCTGCTTCATCTAGTTAAAAATTATTAACAATCAAAAGCTAGAATTTAGGGTAGGGCTAAAGGATTTTTTTATATCTAATGTGGGTTCACGATGGTAAAATTGCATGCGTTGTTTGACTGTTATGAACATTGACATAAGGTTCAAATTGAAGTGTGCTCCTGAAACAAAATGAGTATTCTTAAGTTTCTGCTTGACTTCATTTGTTTTTGCTCTCCTTTCTTGTGACGTGGCCTTTTATTGTCAGTTCCGCTGAAAAACAGAACATGTTAAACGACACCTATTTATCAAACGACTTTTACCCTTAATCTGCAGGATGCAGAGGCTAAACTCGCTCAAAGCCAGCTGGAGTTGGCCCTGGCTGCTCAAGATGGTCAGCGACAGGTCATACAGGCGCTCAATGATCAATTGGCAAGGCAGCTTGATGAGCTGGTGAGTTGACACACGTTTTTATAAAGTTTTAGCATAATAACTGACTCCTGAGCTGATGAAGGTAAATAAATTATTATGAAAGAGATTCTTGGCTCTGAAGTTGGAATGTTAAAGGAAGGATAAGTGTTAGGCAAGTCACGTGATCATGGCTAAAACTGCTGATTCTGTGTACGCCTACTCTCTGTCTGCGGGGCGAGGACACGCGTACCTAAGACGTTTGTGACAAGACATGATACATTATAATTATGTCTTACTTTGTCTGCTAGCACGGGTAAACCATGTGACATAAATCTAGAGGCGCTTGTTGCTGATAATTTCTCGAAATGTGAAATAAGATCTTGAAGTATAAGTTGGGACTCATTACATATGATTGTGTTATTTGCTACTAAAGGCGCACCCATTTTGTCATAGATAAATGTCACATTTTGACCGATGACTAAGAAAAATGTATTACGTTCGTTCGGCGGTGGGGACAAAATTTGAAAATTCAAAGAAAATATATTCAAAAAGATAGAAAGTTATTAGAACGTGGGAATTTGGTCAAAATTAAAATCTAAGATGACGGCCGCGAATATTTTCGAATTTTTCGTCATGGGTGTCATTTTCATAGTTTTCGAGGATGCTGAAGCCGACAGTGAGGTAAAAAAAAAAAAAATTTTTGTTGCTGCCATCTTGAATTTACATTTTGACCTCTCAAGCGTTTACTATGAAGTTGCAATAAGAAAGACATGTCGTGCCTCTAGATTATGTCACATGGTTGACCCGTTGAAACCGTGTTTTAAATGCACGGTTTTATCATCCAAAATGTGATAAAATGTGTGACTCAAACCATGTCACAGTAGGCCGTTATCGCCCCGCTGGGTATCGCTATGCTGGTAGACTTATGCAAAAAGCTGTTTTTTTCCATCATTTCCAAACTGAACATGAATCCTTCTTTCCACAGAGCACGATCCACCGCGAGATCAACTCCGCCCTGCAGACATGAGACGCGGCCCCCGCGCCCGCGCAGTACGCGCAGTACGCGGCGCCGGCGAGCGCGCAGCACGCGCAGCTCGCGCAGCACGCGCAGGTCGCGCAGCAGGCGCGCCGCCTGCCGCTGCTGCTGCGCGGGCCGGAGCCCGCCTACGTCACGGTCAAGGCCAAGAAATGAAGAGTGCTCTCGGTATTTCGCAAGGTGCACGAGTTTTTTTAAACTTAATGGGGGGAGTCGGTTGTGTTATGTCTGAGTTAGGGGTCAATGTGTGGGGTATAGATACTTGATTGAAGGGATGTATTTGTAATGCTCGTTTATTCAAAAATGTAATGTTATTATTTTTATGTAATTTGTTCTTAACTGTTTATGGGAACATCGACACGCAAACTGATACCATGCACATAATTCTACACCCCCTAGGTTAGAAAATTGTCGTCGATTACATTTCACGTCAAATAACTTTGTCGCTCTGAAGTAGGCTACTAATGACTGCGCAGTAGTCAATCTTACATAGAAAACAGTATTGCGCATGCGCAACCTAACTTTCGAGCGGTCAAAATATTTGACGCGAACTGAACCTACACTGTTTAAATGTACGGAATAACGGATAATTTTATTAATAACCGACGAAAAATTTCAATGCTGCTGTTCTAGAATCATGTAATGAATTCATGGTAAAAGTTTGCATGTCGATGTCCCTTACGTCGTGTATGGTAGTGTCCACGATGGTGTTGCCATTCTCATGTATGTTTGTGTGTGAGAGCGATGATTCCTTTCTTTTCCTGCAAAATGACGATAATCAAGTATCTATATTGTTTAAATTCTTATGTACTGGATACGTAGTTTCAAACAAATAATGTTCAACAAGAATCACATTTTAATTTTAATTAAATAAAGTTTTTTTCTGTGTCATTTTTGTAAAAATTATTTGTTTGATCTGCGTGTTTAGTATAGAAAGTTAGAAACTACTCATCGACACAATTATAAAATTATTTCTTAGGGTGGATTAATCAGCTTATTTAGTTGGGTTTCAAATATTATGATGTAATAAAATAATGTATCCGTTATGTGTCCGTTTGTATAATATAATGAATTTTCTCGTTAATCTACGTCGAAATAGACGTAAAAGTAAAATTAACTGACATTATTCTGATATCTACTGTTCCAAGTATGTCAATACTTTTTACGTGATTTGTAAATGTTTGAAAGATCGTAAGTATTTGATCACGAAGTAGTCAGTACTGAAAATACACTGTATAAATATTTTGCTATGATACTAGCCAATCAGGAAGGAGCTTTATGACGCTACGACATCGATTGCCCAATGGCAGATGTTTCTTACTTCCATACTATGCAAAATGACGACTCTAGTTCAATGAAAATTAAAGTGTATATTAACTTCTTCGTGAAAGTAACAAGACGATCTTAAACTTAATATATTCTCGACTGGGAATGCAATAAAATTGCAAATAATAGTCTGAACAACCGACACACTCCCTTCGATGTTAATAAATTCATCCACAACTTATTTTTAACTCGGGCACATCACTATTATTGGTTCCACCGATATGTATCCAAAACAAACGTTATTTAATGTGACCATAATCTTGTCATTTGTTAAAACAATGTCAGCACAGAACTTAAATTAACAAGTTTTTGAACGTGTCTAGGACCATGATATGATAGTTACAATAGGAAGAGAACAAGTAGGTCACTTCAATGAAAACCAATGAGGTTACATTTCAACACGATTCAGGGTTTCCTTCGGTTCCTTCATCACAGCAGCATTGTGCAGAATGAAATGTACAGTCGACTGACGGAGAATATTATCCACCCTTCCAACCAATTTACTTGAATAGGTGGATACTTATCTCGGTACACCGGGGGTTTAGATAGTGGCATCGACGAAGACGCGCTATACTGTTCTTCCTAATTGTTTACATTACAGCTTACGAACAGTAATCGCGTATAGGAAGAAGAGTGGTGTGTCTTCGTGGATGTGCATCTATACTACAACGACTGCAAAATAAAATCAATTCTAAGCCTTTATTTTAAGGTTTATAATCGATCGCTCCACAAAACTCGGTGGGGCCTCTGACTTGTTTTGAACTGTAGAATCAATATTCACATACTCTTATCGAGTTTTATTTATCAACGCATACACAAAGCGGGCGGATGCTTAATGCTAGCTAGAGTCGAACTCAAACGCATTTATTTCAATTAAACCATATACAGGCACTTTTGAAATGTCAAAGGAGAGACATTCAGTCAGAAAGATGAAGCTAAAGTCGACGTCACGAGAAGCTATAACTTTTGTAAATAAATAACTTCTACTAAGTTACGTAGCGATAATTTAATCAACAATAAATAATCCCAAATTAAATCAACTCAAAGTAACATACGTGTAATACGAAACTAACGAGCAATTTCACTTGGTCGGGTTATATTTTGGCGATAAAAAGCGTTGTCGTCTAATGTTTTGTGGTAATGAACGCGTCTGAATTCCAGTACCACAAAACATTAGACGACAGCGGTTTATGTCGCGACGTAACTTAGTAGAAGTTCTTTGTTTACAAAATTTATAGCTTCTCGTGACGGGGACTTTAGTTACCCATTTCAAAGCGTAGTAGGTTACTAAGGAAAAGACCGGGCAAGAAAGTCCATGGACACTCTTTTAATTTATATTGTTACAAAATATTAGTTACATCATTAATGATCTAGCGGTTCTCTTTCTAAGCCATGTATTGATAGTTAATTGACTGACGCGTGACTTTACGGAAATTCATTGTAAAATACAATAGACGACGTATATTTAGTAACCTAATCCGCTTAAAATTCAGCGCCGAACGCAGTGTCAGCGCTTGACGTGGCAACATGTCGTGTCCGGGTTCGCAACGAGTCAATCGTCATCCTGAGAATGCCTCGTTGAGCGTTGAAGCACGTGTCGATTTCTTACAGGGTTCTTTAAGAACAGTCAAGTGGATTAAGTTACTATATATAACGTCGTCTATTATATTTTAAGCCATGTATTATCCGATCTCAATAAACTATGGTATTAATATCTCTATTTCATGTTTCATGGACGAGTTTATTACATTTTGTTTAAAGCGGCGATGTTGCTCAGATCTCATTCCATTATCGCTCATAGCGTTTGTAAATTATATCGATAGTGTCTTAAGTCTATTATATCGAAACGATTACATCGATATTAGAGCTATGTTCGTACTTTTATCCGAATTGACGTTTATGTCCAAATTGTACACCATTGCGGGAGTTTTAAATCTAATAAATTGTAATTATGCATTGTCACATAACACAAATCGGTATCATAGGAAAATCGATCATCAAGTCATCAAAAACAGTAATTTTCTCGAACAATTTCCCATGACAAAAGCAGATCATTTTCGTTTCAAACAAAATATAAACTCCATTGCGAAGTTTGGGCGCTGAATAAAGCGGTCTGTTTGAAACGAGCGCTTGAAGCGAAAAGCTAACGATGTATGAAATTGAATGACGTCATCCCATGTCTTTGTAGAAAGTTGTTTCACGGTTTGGAGAAGGTACCTCTAAAGATAAAACGTCGCGTACGAGGTCGCGAGTTCAAATGTTCTTTGTAAAGATATTTCATTATTATACGTTCGAGTTCTTCCAAAGCGAAAATAATTTTCAGAATTCCGGATCCACAATGACGACAGTGCGTATTCGGAACGGAAACATTTTTCATAAATTCGAAAATATTTCTCACGATTTTTTTACAAATCATCTTTTAAAAATTATGAAATAAATCCGCTCTTAAATAAAAACTATATTACGTGAACACTACCTAGTACCTATCTAAATACTAGATAGACGCCATATCGACCGCAAAACAAAAAACTATGGAAACGATAAACTTCGGTGCAGACCGGTCCTTACAGAAATAACTTTTTTAACTATATTAATTTGCATCTACGCTGTTGAATTACACATTGCATCGATGTGTTAAAAATAAAGAAAATGAATATACATGAAGTGCAAACCTCGTTTGCGATCGTCAAACGTTTCGCCCTTACACAGTGAACGAAATACAATGTGGAGACGACAATACATGACAACATTGGCAATTAATGCATCAGAGCATTTGGGAATTATCAATCAATCCGCCTAGCCTTTTCCCAACTATTATGTTGGGGTCGGCTTCCTGTCTAACCGGATGCAGCTGAATACCAGTATTTTTTTTTTCAAACAAACTTGGTTTTGCCAATTTTGGACTAGCTATAATGACTAAACTATTGGATATATTTAATTGAATTTTCGTATGCAGACTGGGCAAATGATTTTATTTATTGTCGTATTGTCATCTCCACCTTGTAAGTTGTGACTCCATTTGTTAAATACTCTGTCTTGTATAAACGTTATGATCATTCTCTCATCTCTTAGATTAATATATGACATTTATCAACCACGTTTATGTCCATCATAAATGTGTGTTGATAGTTTTTGAGTCAATTCGAGTCAGTGATGTCGACCCACCCTTATCTAAATGTAAATACGTTCGAAAATCGTGTAACCCCACGATATAATGCCAAAAATAACTAATTTTATTATTAAAATTAATGTATATTTTAAAAGTAGATTTTTAATATTATATTATTGTGTAAGAAAACTGGTTGCACGGTGAAATACCGAATTAAAAATATATAAAAAAATGTAACTCTTGATTTCGATATTCGCCTGATATATTATGATATAGTCGACAGGCCGTGCCATGTCTTAGTGTATGTGTGTATATTGAAATATTCCCTAATTAATATATTAAAATATAAAACAATCGGCTAATAATACGCCTCGTCAGTCCCTTTCTCCTGTACACTTCAGGCCGATGCGCGTAGGCATCCGGGAAGGGATTTTAAAACAATGAATATTAAAGCTTCGATTTAAAAGTTTTTTGAAGGCGTTAAATTTAAAATATTGCGTAGTATGTAAGTGTATGTATTTTACAGATGAGTGTGAAGTTTACCGACGATGTTGATGATGTTCCGTTTTGATCTGTGAGCCATTGTGTTTGGTGTACTGTGCATTTCTTTTTACCGTCTCGAATACATTCTCCAATATTGTAATATGTTAGGGTTGATATTTTTGTTGTGTTTTGACTGAGGATCACACATGGATCAGTATTAACCTATAAGATTTGAAATAGGCTTGCCTGAGCTTCCATACGTCTAAACGACTGATAATATTCAAAATATTATTTTATATTATGTAATTGCTGAATGTTCTTCCAACTAGCCAAACACAACAATACCATTTTTAATTGAATAGGTAAATATTTTGTCTTCCGAGGTTTGCTTGCATTTAAGTTGGCAATATTTTTTTGAAATCGCAACTTTTTACAGGAGAAATTTTTCAGGCAGATGTCTTGGCGTAAATAATTTCTTAGTCATTCGAATATCGTATACAAGGATTTTAGCATGTGTGTAACTCGAATATCGTGTGATCTTCAGTCAAGACATATCTTCAACATAATATTCCTATGGTACATTAGAATTACGAACATTTCTTTAACTTTCCTACTGTGTAGGTGTATTCTATTAATATAATATTAAATGATAATTATTAAATCGTAACGTTAAATTCCAATCTCGATGATTTTTAATTAATATATTAAATATATTCATCCTTAGGTGTAAGATGTTTAGTGAATCGCGCAAAATTATTTTGTTATAATTTAAAAAATACCAGAAAGGCAGGCAAATTATTATTATTCAAATAGAAAATGCCAATCTTAATAGTTCCTTAGAATCATAATTTCTACAAAAATCTTAATAAAATAATTATTAGTAAATGTGACTAACAAAATAAGTTTGTGCGAAAAAATTATGTATGAAAAAATAATAGATAAAAATCGTCACCAATATCCGTCTAACTCCCAAACGTTGACGTAGAAGTTAATTTCGACTTTATTTCCATTTGTCTACGTTTGAAATTCGTTTAAAAACCCTGTAATTCATAGATCCCTTAGCAAATTAGTGATTACACTTTGACAGATAATATCGTCGGCGATTTTTTTATTATTATATATATTTTTTGTTAAATATGTATTAAAAGAAAAGTTTTAGTTAATTTTTAATTTGTGTTCATCGATTGTATTATTATTTTTTAAATTAATAATAGTCGAAGTTTTACAAACATTGCAAACGATCATTATCTGTCAAAAAAACTTGAAAAAAAAATTGAAAACAAAATGATATCATTAAAAAGGCTGAGGACACAATTTTTAAGATATACAATGTCTTCTAAACAGGGTAACTTTCATTTACTGTTGCGTGGATTTTTAAATAGTGATCGTTGTTATTCGATTTTTACTCTTTGTCTTACCACATACACTTTCCGTAGCTCTTTACAATTTGTTCTCGAAAACGTGCGGCGAATATACACGTCAAACGTCATGCGATGTGTGACGTCACAATGTATCAGTAGTTTTATCGAACAATATTATATACTCTCTTAAACTTCAACAATTACCTTTTTTTCTGTAACTACATGAACAATTTTAATTTTGTAGTTAAATAAATACATAGATACATACATACATATGAACGTACGTGGTGGCGTTCTGTAGTTTCTACCTGCCCCCTTGGGAAGAAAGCGTTAGATTATGTATGTATGTATGAATACATAGCTATAGTAGTAAATAATGATTATAGACACAGTATTTATTTGTACATGTAAAAAAAACTGTTTGTCAAATAGATACAATTTTGTAGAAAACCGAAGGATCTGTTGGATTATAAGAAATGTAATATAAAATTAGATAATGTTTAAGTGTTATTCCCGTTTAATTTCTAAACCGAAGATGTTAAGTGTGACTACATATAAATAACATTTATAGTATAGATAGTTATATGTATTATATCATAGTCGTTACAATAGATGAGATTATAATTTTAAATGTATCTTGGCTGGGAGATGACATTTTTGTTTTTCAGTGGCCAGTAATTTCGGCCCGATGTGTACTGCCCACCGATTGCCACGTGGTGTGCTAATTTTGCCAGAACGTGTAGAATGTGTAATATCAACTTTGACTTTTAATCGCAGAGTAAAAATAAATGACGTTATGTCGTTTAACGCCATCTAGCGGTCAGAAGGTGAAAGTTTTGTGTTTGTCTCGAGCCGTAAGTATTGGCCGCTTGATATTGTTGTATTGTAATCGCATTATAGTTTTAATTGTAATTTATTCAATATGAATTGTTATAGTCTGCGTTGCATTTGTTATATTACACACTTTGATATAGGGAGATGGTATATGGACGAAGTTACGAAGTCGGTAAGGAGAAATTGACAAAGTTTTATTTAGTTCGATATTTTGATGGAGATTGAATGAATTGAGATTAAAACGGACAAATATACATTATTTATTTTCAAATATAGTTGTCTCGAATTTATTTATGATCTTGCGAATAGTGTAGCTATTTATTTAAAAAATATATTTTATTTTCAATTATATCGCGAACAAATTTTCTTTCGTGGCATATTGGCTGATCTGTATATTTATGGATCCCTATGGAAGATTTATTTCGTCTAATTTACAAATAAAAAACTTTAGAACAAAAGAGGGCGTTATAAGATTAGTTTGACCTGACGTCTAGAGACGTTTTATTACTTGATCTCAAAAAATATGGGACTCATGACCCGTTGAATGTATTAATATTTAGATGGGGTGTTGCAATGTCCTTTGTTTATTTTTAGGATGTCAAAGTAAATATTTTAAAAAGGATGAATAATCAAAATTATTGTTAAACAAATGTCAACTTTAAAGGCATATTTTATGATTCATTTCTAAATGACAAAAGTTTAGGCAGCCATAAGGTTAAAAGCGAAGAAAATTTAATTGTATATACTCGACCTTTTGGTTTAGTTTCAAGTGCAGCGCAGACTAAGTATGTGTACTACGTTATATCTTCCATTAGAGCAGTAGTCGCTGTGAGCTGAGTATGCATATTAAACAATAAATAAATACAATATGGATTTCAATATAGAGTTTTATTTAAATAATCCTTAATCCAGGCAAATACCAATGTGACTCTTTCAGTTCTTATGTGCCTCACGAGTTTATCTTGGACATTACTGACATCGGTGAAGGAATACATCGTGATGAAACCTGGACTTATATGTATAGTTAACTAGATGACCCGATGTACTTCGTAACACGTGAGACAATATTTTTTTCTCATATTCTATGGGTTTTTCCTAAACCACCTCAGTATTGAGGCGAACTAAATGAAAAATAAAATTCATATTGGTGGAGCCATTTTCGAATTTTTGCGAGACATACGCATGGCAATAAAGTTTTATATAAATACTAGCTTACGCCCGCGTGGATGTCGGAAAATATCCCACGAGAACGTACTACCTGGGACTAAACGGAAGTGAAGCAATGATCGTATACCTAATAGCCGAGGAAAAGGTCATTGACACAGCCCAAGCGCCGTCCATCAAACAATTACTTTGGTAGCTACACGTAATTTAGAATCTATGATATCTTTTAAAGTATTAATATAAATGATGTGATGTCAAGGCATGTTTTAATCTAAATTAAATGCACAATTTAAATAAGTAACATATTTTATTGGATAAGGATTACTATAATACCGGTCAAAATATCTTCGGAAAAGACTAAAAAAATCTGAAAGATAAAAAGGGTTACTGTCGGTCATCCTAAGAAGATATGCATTATGCTGTGGCGGACTTTTTTGTTGAACTTTTTAAGATGTACAATCCTGTAGAACATTAATTTTATGTATCTCTTGCGGTTTACGCGGGGCACGCCAGTAAATCTCAAGTAGGCATGTTTCTTTTTCCGACATCTTCAACCATCATATTTCAGCTTTTATACACAAAACCTCAATGAATCACTCCGTCCATTGGTGAAAACCGTTTGAAAATCCGTTCGGTAGTTTTTGAGTGTATCGCGTTCAGACAGATAGGCGCGGCGGGGGGACTTTGTTTTGTAATATATAAGGATATGAATAGATATAAGTCTGAAATCGTCAACCCGTCTTGAGCAACTGTGGTGATGAATGCTCGTACCTTCTCTGTTTGAGAAGAGCAGAGGCCTTTGCCCTGCAGTGGCAATAATAGGCTGGTATTATTATCTATACATAATATACCTATTAAAGTCGCTTTTTGTGTCTGTGACCGCGTTGTTTTGCTAAACTGCAACGGATTTTGATACTGTTTTCACCAGCATTTAAAGAATACATTTTATTCCGGACGGTTTTTGTGTTAAATGCATTAGTATTAAAGTAACATAATTATAATAAAATGTATAGTTATAGGAAGTGTAGAAAAATGGATGGGGTGGTCTTCTATAACACAAAAATACTTTTTCGTACCACTTGCTCAAAAAAGTGACATTCTATGCCACAAAAAGCGAACATAACAATAGTCATTTTTAATCTGTTAAAAACAGGGAAAGAAAATTGTACTGAATTTCATTCATCCTCTAGGGGGAGAATGTGATTTAAATTTGGAATACTTAACGAAATTTATACTGAACTACATCTGTATTTACACCATTGAGTTTGTATATAAAGCATTATACATCTTTTTGAAAAAGGAATACGCATTTATTATGCAGTTATGATTAAAATAAAAAATTAATAAAATTACGAAAACCGACGAGGCCGTATGAGCCTTTGCTTTTCCGACAAAAAAATATTAGTCTAGGAATTTGCCGCGTCTTTGTTTTCTTCAAATACATAAACGTTAAGTTTAGTTTAATTTATTTTTATTAATAAGTTAATGTTCTAAAAATACGTTACGATGTTAAATCAAAGCGACAGTGACAGTGAATTGTCGGATTCCATCAGTGCAAATGCTGCCGCAATTATAAATAATTTGCTTCCAACAAAATCCAAGGAAAATTATTTAAAAACTTATGAAGAATTTTCAACGTGGAGAAGTGCGAAAGGCCTATCAATTTCAGAATCAGTACTTCTTGTCTATTTTGATTATTTATCCAAGACAAAGAATCCGAATACACTTTGGTGCATATACTCAAAACTGAAAGCTACAATAAGCATCAAACACAGCATTGAAATAAATAGATTCACGAAATTACTGGCTTTTTTAAAAAGAAAATCAGAAGGGCATTGCGCAAAGAAGTCTAAAATTATTACGACTCAAAATGTGGAAAAATTTCTTAATGAAGCTCCTGACGAAATTTTTCTGGCCACAAAAGTAAGTATACATGATTTAACTATGAATATTTCGTATCTTAGTAATGGTAATTATTCTATATATTTACCTGTTTTTTATCTTTGTTATAGGTGGCCTTAATTTTTGGACTCAATGGTGCTTGCCGCGGATGTGAACTTGTAAACTTAAAGGTGGAGGACGTTGAAAATCATTCCAATGAGTTGCTGCTGATTCATGTAAAGGAAACTAAGACAAAGAAAAATTGGTAATTCATTGTACAAGGACAATATACTAAAATCATTCATAAATACCAAGCATTACGTCCCACCAACATGGAAAACAATAGATTTTTTATAAACTATCGGAATGGGAAATGTACTCGACAAGCCATGGGCAAAAATAAAATTAGCAATATGCCAAAGGAAATTGCTAAATATTTAAAACTTAAAGATGTTGATCTCTACACCGGTCACTGCTTTAGAAGAACTTCGGCGACTTTCTTGGCGGATTCAGGGGCGGACATTACTTCAATAAAAAGACACGGTGGTTGGAGCTCTGATGGAGTAGCTGAGGGTTATATCGAAAGCTCAATGGCGAATAAAACCATATTAAGCAGTCAAATTAACAAAAATATAAAACTTAATCCATCAGAGCCACAACCATCAACTTCCGGCATCTTATCTTCGTCCGTAACTCACGATGCACCACCACCACTATCTCCGACGTATACTATCTACAATGAAACGCAAGTTCCTCAGACGCAAGAACAGAGAAATACTCAAATCAACTCATCAACAATAAATGTACCAAACAAAAATGTAACTCTCTCTATCAATAATTGGACCAATGTTTCGAATGTTAACTTTTACTTTTAATTGTCATTATTTTTAATAAATGCTTATCTCATATTATTATTGTGTTAATTTTTTCGCAAATGGTAAGAAAAGTAGAGTATTTTCCTCGGTGATAAAGCTGTCTTAGTCTTGGGTGAACTTAAATCCCTCGCTACACTCAGGACGCGTCTTTTAACACCCTCGCTTCGCTCGGGAGTAAACCTCGAGTCCTTCATTACGCTCGCGATTTAAATCGTCACCCGCAACAGAAGACACTGCTTTATCCCCTTGGTTAATAATCTACTATTCCAAACTATAGGGATTTTTTTATGGTCAATCGGTAAATCCGACTCGACTGAGCGGCGGCGTTTGGGAAGCTGCGTACTATCTTCTCGTCTCATATACTACAGTGTCTCATGACGAAAGTTTTTGACCATTGCGTGTTTCGAATGATGACCTATGGCACTGAAAAGTAGCTTACAATGGGCCTTATTAGAAGGCTGAAAGTCACCCAACGGGCAATGGAGAGGCTTGGAGTTTCCCTACGTGATTGAATCAGAAATGAAGAGGTCCTTAGGAGAACCAAGATAACCGACATAGCCTTAAAAAATGCCAAACTTAAGTGACAGTGGGCAGGGCACATTGCTCGCAGAACAGATGGAAGATGGGGCCGAAAGGTTCTGAAGTGAAGACCGTGTACCGGAAGACGTAGCGTTGGAAGGCCTTCCCTACAAGGTGAACCGATGACCTGGTAAAGGCCGCTGGATGCGAGAAGGATAGAACCGGTCGAAGTGGCGGTGCTTGGGGGAGGCCTATGTCCAGCAGTGGACGTCTTTCGGTTGAAATGATGTTGATGACGTATTTTTTATATGTCGCTAATGAACTTGACAACTTACAGATGTAACAAAATCTTTGAACGTCATCTCCAGAAGGTCACGGCAGCAAAGAAAGTAAGAAGAAGGAACGGTTGTGTTGCGTAGATTGTGAAAATCCTAATAACTACCTATCTGTATGGTCTAGTTTTACAAGTCTCGGTGTGGAAATTGATAGCAAAATCGCTATAGTTACGGGCATTTCATGAAAGGAGTACGTTGATCTACTCTACGTAATACAAATCGGGAAGCCCACCGCACAGACTGGCATTAATTTCAGTTCAGAAACGCACATTTGATTAACTTTTAATTTACAAAATCATCCAAATAGTTCTTCACAGTTCTAACTGTATCTTGTCTTGCTAAATGTCAAAAGTATTTCAATCATCCGAATCAAAGTCAACCCATGAAACCTTTCAATTTCACAAATACGGTACGGGAAAAAGCGCTCGCAAAAAACCATACAAAAAATCCACATCAAAGTTTCAGCGAAGTGTGAAAAATTTCCACCGCACTAAACCGACTGGCTTGCATTTTTTATCATCGTTTTATTCCATCTGCCTCGCCGAACAAATCTTAATCCCATATGCAAACAGAGAGAATGTGACAAAAAATTTGGAAAAACAGCTGAACACGCGAAAATTTTGAAATGTGGTAAGGGACCACAGATAACGCATGAATTTCGGGTATTCGGCATCGATTTCCCAGGGCGCATGACAGGATTCCCGCCATTTCGCCAGTACCGTGCCAGGGCTCACGCGACACGCACGCGAGCCGCGATCGCGTCACCCAAAATAATAAAATCTAGTGAATCTAACAGAAATTTGACAGTGGCTGAACTTAATTTTGCGTGTAAACTCGAAATTGGTTGTTCTTCGAAGGTGTCCGGTCGGGAAAGGATCGCAGACACATTGTTTTCGGTGAGTTTTCCACTTATTACAAATCGATATATTCGGGAATATAAATTATCTACAATGAACCTATTATTTTCCAGACTTTCCTTTAATATTGTGCCGACTACCAATCCATTCAGCTAAATAAGTTTATTTTTTTTTCGTTTTTGTTTCTTTATTTCTCAAAGTAGGGTATTTAGTATTATTTTGCATAACGATTGTGTACGTATTTTTGGTTTCTAATTGATTAGAAAAAAAAGTATTTTCATATTTTTGTCAATATTTTCGTACTACCTACATATATTTTTAAATGCCCAATAATCATTCGTTTAGCTATGTTACTGCTCTGGGCAATTAGTCCTATCTTACTATGATCGGAAACAAAAGAGTCTGCCATAATTTTTCGTTGTTCTTCTCAAGAGTTACGAAAGACTTTCTGTATTTCTTTTCTCTCATATTTGGGTCACGATGGAAAAATTACATGAACACGTTCATACATAATGTATTTAGACTTTACTCCAGTGAGATGTTTTAACTCGTTTTGTTTCTTCTTTGTAAATGTAAAGCACCTACTTACGGTTCCTACGACGGGGAGAATTTTGAATGACTGAATTTGGAAAGGATTCTTGAGTTTTCTCAAACACTAGTCTTCAGCTCCTCAAAATGTTGAAAAATTGACAATATTTGAAAGAAGAAACGGACTGTCATCTATATACAATACTATTATTGCAAAGAGGTAATATTTGTGAGTTTTTATGTAGGGGTAATCTTTGGAACTAGGTACTGGTCCGATTCCGAAAATTCTTTCACAAATGGGAAGCTACATTATTGCCGAGTGTCATAGCATATATTTAATGTTCAAACAAGAAATTACACGAGGACGAAGTTGCGAGCAGAAGCTAGTGTAATCCATAGTAAAAACCTAAATTAATTACGTCAAATCAGTTCGTAAAATGCTCATGCTAAAATGAATCTATTTACGACCGCGCCAAAATCGGATGCTAGAGAAAAGACTTGAATGCAAATTATCATCTTAGTGATGCATCATCAGTTCTGTCCTTTCGGAGCTATAGGTAAGAATTGTTTGGAGTGCCGACAGAAATGAAAATTTAAAACTTAAACCTACAGCGCGCGAGCATGTCGGTGACGTGAATCAAGAAGTTTATACCCTACCAAAAATCACTCAAGGCGCCTAAAGATGTTTTCACTTCAAAAAAGAATTTATATATGTAAGTACTTATGTGTGAAAGATGATGGCTAGAAAGAGGGTGACACAAAGATGACGTCTAATATAGAAGTATGGAAGAAAATGACATGTTGTGCCGACCACTAATATATTGGAATAAGGACAGGAGATTGATGAATGATGATAATTTACTTCAGAGAGAGAGAGAGCTTCGCAAACTTAACCCCAAAAAGGTGAAAAATTATAAAAACGTCATCTTCATCTAATGAAATTATGTCATAAAACTACACACAAGTTTGTAGCTGAACTTTTTCACAAAAGGAAAACCACTCATTATCTCGTTCAGTGTTTTCCCCAAATGAGTCTGCAACGAGACTGGAAATCGCAAACAGTGATGTTTGTCGTGACTTGTTAATCTGACACTGATTAAAAGAACTGCCGTAGAATAGGATAGAATATTTTTACACCGTATAAATTACATATATAAACGTAGAAATTTTACAAGGGGTGACACAATGGGCGGCCTTATCGCTAAAAGCGATCTTTTAAAGACAACCAACCTTTGGATGGAATAAGAGAGAAGGAAGGAGAGACAATACTGCAGGTAGTGTGTGGTGTACCATTTACATATTATACAATACATACATACTAGCATAAAAATTATTATGTACTTACTTATATTACCTGACTTGCCACAAGTTTTGTAACGAAGAAGCAAAGGAATCTGGACCAATCCAATCAGTTTGAAACAATAAGTTGGTACCTATGATGTGCATATTATTGTTTTTCGAGTTTAATCGTAACAATAACGATATAAAGTCTCTCGAAGACAGGCGCGACGCAACTCTGGAGGAACAATTTCTATGGAAACTTCACAGAAATTGTTCTACCATACCGGTGTCACGTCTCGCATATCTGCGAGAGCCTTTTTTTTTTTTTTTTTTTTGAGGGTGGGAAATCATCAAATGACTTCTCCCGCTCTGGGCAGAGCGAGAGGGTGTGTCAGACTTTTACTGACTAAAACCCACCCGTGTTCCTTCCGTTGCCTGTGTGCCGGGGCCGCGTTATCCCTTTCGGACAAACCCGCAACCCCAGCAGGCATTGGTCTTTCGACCCCGTCGGTTGGTGCTGACATCTCTTTGAGGCGCGCGTGGAACACAACGCGCCGTCGACACGGGCCTGGTCCTTATCGGACGGCGAGCTGC
Organism: Agrochola lota; assembly: GCA_947364205.1. Classification (NCBI taxonomy): domain Eukaryota; kingdom Metazoa; phylum Arthropoda; class Insecta; order Lepidoptera; family Noctuidae; genus Agrochola; species Agrochola lota. The sequence continues at coordinate 18,280,011 of OX376240.1, forward strand.
CCATTGCTCACCGTCCGCAAGCCCGCGCCTACGGTGGCCGGAAGTCGGCTCTGGACTCCCGACGCCCGGGGCGTCTCCTGCGGCGAGCGAGAGCCTTAAAGTGAAATAATTCAACAAAAAATGAAGGCCTAAAGCTTGATTATGATTCTACAATTCTCGCAAGAGAACAGAAATGTCTGCAAAATGCCTAATATCGCAGAATACCTAGCCTAGTAACTTTTTTGTCTACCCTCTATATTTTGTCAACGTTGCGATGTTTCAGACAGGAAGATAAACTCACACATCGTTGCGTTTACAGTTTATTACTTTCACTGAAGATTTAGGTAATGAAATGAAATGAAATGAAATGAAATGAAATGAAATGAAATTGTTTATTCTGTAAATAGGATATAGGAATCACTTTTACACGTCATATTAAAAATATATTAAATTTTGCTAGATGAGTTCGGCGTTTCCTATCCGACTACTCTGAGAAGAAAGGCCGAAACAAACTCAGAGGTCACAGTCTCTTTTAAAGTCCAGACATAATCTTGGTCAAGCCATATGAGGACCATGTAGATTCATGTCTGAAATGGTCTTTTGAGAAAAGAACCACACAGATTTGAGTGGACCTGTCCAGTCAGTGCAAGCATTTGTCAGTAATCGTGGAGCTCAACTCAGAACAAAAGGAGCTCAACTCGACGAACAATACCAAAGAAAGGACATTTGGGCAGGCCTCATAAACTACTCAAACTGCCAGACCATCATTAAAACTAACTGAGAGAGGATAAAAAAGGAGTAATGAGAAAAAAAAATTAAATTAAAAAAATATCCACATAGTCCTCACATTCACAATAGGTAATTAAAATAATATTATACTTTACAAAGTAATCATGTCATTTTGTTTTAATGTTTAAATAAAACTGGTATATTTTAATGATTTTACTAAATAATTCTAATGTCAAGTTTTATGGTTTTATCACAAGGTTTAGCAGAGCGAGCAGCTCAATCCCAAGCTTTTTTATCTTCTAAATAATCTGAAATTTTATAGTACCCTTTTTTACAAAGTTTGGTTTTAATACAAATTTTAAATCGTTTAATGGGTAAGTTTCGAATGTCAATGGGAAGTTTGTTGTAAAAGCGTATACATTGACCCATGAACGAGTTGCCTACTCTGTGGAGACGAGTGCGATGTACAGCAAGGTTGTGTTTATTCCTGGTATTTAAACTATGAATATCAGAAATTTTCTTAAAATTTGATATATTTTTGTGTACATACATTAGGTTTTCAAAAATATATTGTGAGGCTAGAGTTAGAATATTTACTTCTTTGAATTTTCCTCGAAGGGAATCTCTCGGACCTAGGTTGTAAATGGCTCGAACAGCCCTTTTCTGTAGAACAAAGATAGTATTAATGTCCGCACAGGTTCCCCAGAGAAGAATCCCATATGACATAAGACTATGAAAATAACTAAAATAAACAATTCTGGCTGTATCTACGTCAGTTATCTGTCTAATTTTTTTAACAGCATAGGCGGCCGAACTAAGCTTTCCTGACAATTTTTCTATGTGTGGGCCCCATTGTAATTTACTATCAATAGTGATTCCAAGAAAAACTGTCGACTCAACAGGGTCCAGTTCTATTCCATTAACTTGAACATTGGTAGTTAGCTGCCTGACATTTGGCGTTGAAAATTTTATGAGTTTAGTCTTGTTTTCGTTCAGAAGAAGATTATTTACATTAAACCAATGCACAACTTTAGAGAGTGCATCGTTAATTTGTTCAAAGTTAACTAACTGACGTTTGATTTTAAAAATAAGGGAAGTGTCATCTGCGAATAATACGATCTTGTGATTATCCCTTATGTGGTAAGGTAAGTCATTTATATAAATTAAAAATAAGAAAGGACCTAGAATTGAACCCTGCGGAACGCCCATGGTGACTGCAGATCCTGCAGATCTCTTGCCATTAACATCGACCCTCTGAATTCTGTTGTTCAGATAAGAAGTCAGAAGGTCGAGAGCTTTGTTCCTCATACCATAGTGGTACAGGGCTAATAAATTAACACAGGGCTGCGGTAAGGTGGTATTGCATGTTGTCAATGAATGTTCTGGTGTAAGTACATTAGATAGTGTTTGACACTGCTCACAGTTGTTTGTTTGTGAGTTGACCAGCTCATTCATTGCCAACACATATTCCCTCATTAGATGTTCAGAGGTATTATATTTGTTAGTCATTGAACTAAGTTTCTCCTGTAAGTGATCAAGTTCATATTGCAAGTACTCGGTGTCAATGTTGTACCTCCTAGTACTTTGTTCCAAATTAAAAGAATACATATCTAATTGTTTAAGTAAATTTAGCCTTTCTCTATTAAGTTTAACATTTTTAATAAAGAACTTTTGTCTTTTAACCATCTTTTGTGTTTTGGTAATATATTTATTAATTTTGATGTATTTTTTAAGTTTGTTCTTACTGGTGACTACCCTCACTGAATTAAATGACTTTGAATCATCATGTAAGTGCTTGCTGGCAACGCTCGCAGGACGATTTATGTAGGTATAGCTTACCTATAATAACATAACATCACGCTTTGTTTCCTGGAAGGGTTTGGCAGAAGTGTCCCTATAGTATACCCACATTTCGCCACTTAATGTTTAAGTCCCATGCAATAGAAGGCGATCCTCTTGTCATCAACCGGCACAAATCCAGTCTCTGGGCTGCTATGAGAAATTCCAGATAGAAAAACTTAATAAGACTGCTCGACCTGGGAGTTGCCCGGAATAGGGAAGATGCCTGGGTAAAAAAAACGAAATTGTAATTAGTCCGTCAGTCAGATAATAAAAAAATATTAGACACGTATTTTTTGCTATATCATATTAATAAAAAATATTAAGATAAAATGCATTTTAAGTCGGAGAGTGGGGGTCGCTACGTCACAAGTAAGTATAAAATCTACATAGTCGTGACGTCATGGCACATTTTAACTTAATGTATCGCCGTAATCTTTAGATTACGTAAGAAAGAAAAAATACGTGTCCAATATTTTTTTATAATCTCAAAGACGGACTAAAAATATTTTAGTCATCATCCCTATCCGTCACACTAAGGGTTCAGTACCAAAAAAAATGCCGAAAAAGAACCACGTTTCTTGTATGTTTCCTTTAATTTTTTACTTAATTTTATAATTAAGGCAGCCTAAAGTAACAGCCGCACGGATCGATCCATCAGGTTAGGCTACGCTTGCTTGGGTTGGTCTGTAGATGGGTGACCATCTTAACATACCGAGACTCCTCCGTGCCTCGAAAAGTACGTTAAGCCGTTGGTCCCGGCCGTCATTCGTGTATCTTTGACAGTCGTTACGGGTAGTCAGACCCCCGAAAGTCTGACAACCAGTCTTCCAAGGGGTATCGTATCATCCAGTTACTGGGTTATGGAGGTCAGATAGGCAGTCGCCCCATGTAAAATGATGTAAAATGGTATTCAGCTGCATCCGGTTAGACTGGAAGCCGACCCCAACAAAGTTGGGAAAAGGCTAGGCAGATTGATTGATTTGTTGTTGTATCAGTCTCTGTTTTTCTTTTGTTACTACCTATTACGGTTCAAAAGATACAGCCCTGTGACAGACGGACGGACAGACAGCGGAGCCTTAGTAATAACGTTCCGTTTGGCACCCTTTGGCTTTCGGAACCAAAACCCAAAAAATATATCTGCCAGTGCTTTAATTAAGGCCTATTCAAATACAAGCGATATCGTTGTCGCGCTCGATAGCGATACTGGTCCAAAGTGACTAACCAGAAGGTGGACCAGCAATATAATTACACATTTTCGTAAACGATTACGACTAATCTGTTTCATTTTGACAGTTCAACAACATTCATTGCGTTATTTACGTTGTTGTGCATATTTTTTTTTCGAACTGATGAAGCAATTGATTAGCAATTTGTTTCAAAACTATTCAGATTCTGATTGATCGTGTATTACGCAATTAGGGTACTGTATCGCTACCGAGTATGACAGCGATATCGCTTATATAGGCCTTTATTCAACAAAAACTCGCAAAGACTCATAACAAATAAAAGTTTCCCAAGTAACGAAGATTTAAGGTGAAGTGCAGGAAATGTAGCTGGTCACTCTAATTAATGAGAATTTAAGAGAGAAGAGAGGAAACGCCTGCTATTCGTTTTTTTAGGGGTTCAGAAAGGTCGTTTATCCTTCCAAGTTGTAATAAATGTCTATATATAGACGAGTTGAAGAATTATGAGATTTTTGTAGCAATAATATTAAAAGAGTTCGCGAGCAATAAGGTTCTACTTATCCAATGATTTCCCGGGGGGTTCAAGATGGCGTTCGTTTTTCGTCAAGTCGGAATTCGTGAAATTGTTTCACGTATTCTGCGTTGATGAAAAGCTTTCACAAAGTGAATTTACAGAAGAAGGAAATACTTCTAAGGGACTATTTAAATCCCTAGCATAAGTCGATGAATATAGATGATTCACTCCACATTTTAGATATCAAGCTACAAGTATATACGCGGTGGGCTCGACTTGACGAATTCAGTGGGCGTAACGTAGTCAGCACGCATGACCACAATAGAAACGGGTTTTGTCGACGGAAGAATAGACAAAATGACAGATTGTGATTGTTTATCTTACCCCGTAGAAAACTCGTTTCTATGGTTGTCATGCTACGCGTGGAGCACTGTGCGACCTGAATTGCACTTTATTGTGTCGTAGCAAGAATCGCTTTTAATTTCTTGGGTCTGTGGTTGTGGTCTTTTAAGAAATAAAGAAAAAGAAAGAAAAAGTATTTATTCTGCACAAACAAAACGCACATATAAAGACAAAAAGAGATAAAATACACATATAGGTACAAAAGTAGCTAAAGGCCTCGTATTCAACCAATAAAAAATAAAAAAAAACATTGTTGTTCATTGGTTGATGTCAAGGCCATGGACCAAAGACAATATTGCGTAATTACTCTTGCGACATTGGCAAATGACAACAAAAACAAAATGCTGATTGTAGAGTTAACGATTTTTGTAGGTAACGAATAATAAAAAAAAAAATGCTGCGTGTCGCATCTGTGCAAGAACAGTTGGTCGATTCTGTAAAAATATTAACGTGAAGCTTAGATGAAGTGAGCGTGAAGTGAGCTGTCACTGCCACAGAATCGACCGACAGGATGCTAGGGAATAACACTATTGACAGCTCACTTCACGCTCACTTTACCTAAGTTTCACGGTGATATTTTTACAGAATCGAACGGCTGGTCACTGCTCAGCGAAATACTGTGAATTCGGACTAATCTAACGTCAACAGTGCTAGTAAGGTCTTGGGTTCGATTACCAGATCGGGAAACATGTTATTGGGATTTTCTATCTGGAATTTCTCAGTAGCAGCCCAGCCCGGAGTCTGCATTTGTGCGATTAATGGCAATAGGCTTATACCCCTATTATACGGGACTTAAAATATAACTGGCGAAATGTAGGTGACTATAGGTACCTACCTAAACCTCTGCCCAACCGTTTTGAAAACAAGGCATGTTGCTGTTATACAGTTTTCCTGAATCGGTATCTAAATGAAAACAAATGGTGACGTTATGGAATTTCCCTTAGACGCCATGGGTGGCCCATGTTTAACAGTGGACGTTTACGATCCGAGAAATGTAATAAAACATGTCCGACTGCGAGTAGCTATTGAATTAAATAAAACGGCATAAAGGCTCGTGCAGACCAGCGCGACGCGACTCGAACAATACCATTTGTAAGAAAATTTCACTGTATAACAATAACCGGTGTCGGGGCGCGCTGTCGCGTCGCGTTGTCGCGTCGCGCTAGTCTGCACGAAGTTTAAGTCGTCGTGATGGATTCACAAACAAATAGGCAACCTCACGCCTTTTTCGCATGGGATAGGCAGAATTTACAGAACCTTACCTGCTGCGATAATATACAGGGGCGGATCCAGGATTGTTGTTTGGGGGTAGTTGACCCCGCGGGGGGTAGGTTTTTAGCGAAGTAAACACTAAAAAGCACACAATGTTTTAATTTGCTTAACACATAACAAGCCTCCACAGATTACTTTCCACAAATTCGTCAATGATTTCCTTTGGTTGTAGACTACCAGAGATATCTCGGTGAATATACATGGCGGCCACACACGTCAGGTAAACAAAACATCTATAGAAATTTAAAACTTGAAAACATAATACTTATTAAGTTAAGGATAATTAATGACAATTACTTATCTAGTACCTTAGGTAGAATAATGCTTGCTAAAATTTGTCATGGAAGAACTCGCATGCTTTTGTGGGGGGCTTCAGCCCTTTAGCCCCCCCCCCCTGGATCCGCTACTGGATCTATACGAGGAGGAAGTAGCAGGTGGCGTTTTGTAACAGAGTAGGGTGTCGTCTACGGCATCAGTAATTCAGTAGTTGCAATTACCATTGACCCTTCAAAATTCACGATTATGCAAGTCTTATCATACTCAAAATATTTACAAATCACCTCAACAATATTGATAGCAAGTAGGTACCTAACGAAGAAAGGCGGTCCTAGGTAGGGATGTCAATAACATAAGGTAGAAGCCATGATATCTAGTAATCCTTTCACATTTTCAAGGACTTTTCCATTCTCTAACGGACTCAAATAAATAAAAACAAATTTATAAAACTGTGACACCAGGTTAGTCGCAAACCCCACGAAAATGAAAGAAAGACGAACTCAAATAAAGCCAGTAGACATTGATGAGCGCTTACACTGCTTAGGTACCTACTCATGCATAAGATAGCTTTGAAGTCTGAACTATTATCCCAGCTATGCACAATGTTTGAGCACAAGTTGACTTTGATGTAGCACATCTTTGGGATATCGCTTTCATGGTAAGTAATTCTACAACAATTTCATGGATAAAACTCGGGCAGAAACCACAAAACGTTTTGTAATCATAGATAATAATTTCATGACGCGACATCCGTTTATTATTCATGGGACCTATTTTCACAAATTATTCCGGTCATTCCGTCTTCATGATTATTAAAAGCAAATAGACACTGCGCTCGGCGGTTGACGTGGCAACACGTCGTGTCCGGGTTCGCAACAAGTCAATCATCATCCTAAGGATGCGTCGTTGAGAGGTAAAATACGTGCCGATTTCTTAGGCATTACTTATGACTCCTTAAGAACAGTTAAGCAGATTAGGTTACTAAATATACGTCGTCTATTGTATTTTTTAAAGCAAATACTTTATGCATTAATGGATACATCTAAAAACGATCACTGTAGTAATTTCAAACAGACCGCATAAGATTCATGGTACCTAATAGCGTACATATATGTACTGAAGTGTTGGACGTGTGCCATTGCAAACCATTAGCATTTTATTTATCTTCACTTCCTCAAGTCAGGGTCATGGGAAGATTGGCAAAGGAATTCTCCGATATAGCCTTGAATTTTTCAAGCAATACCTATGTATTGCAAATGAAAATGATTAAATGCTTAGCTTTGGATATAGCTTCACACGGACGAATCTATCATGATAATCTATCCTTATTGGTGATTTTGTTCAGAAAGGTTAGGTGCGTAGTATTTAGTCGCAACCGCCGTGCACCTAGGGTGAAGAAAGGTCAGGTGCGTAGTACTTAGTCGCAACCGCCGTGCACTTAGGGTTACTATATGGAAAATTTAAAAGTCCTGACAAAAAGCCTGATTTCCTAAGTAAAATCCTGAGATATTGTCGTATTTTGTTTTACAATAATGTGAAAAAAGAAAAAAACCAGTCATACCAAGCACTTCACCGCCCGACTCGTCCTTTTATATTTTGTTCTATTAATTTAATAAAAATTTATTCTTCAAACCAAAGTGGGTAAATTAGATTATGTTTTTAAAGATGTTGATGTTAATTACGCTGATTTGTGTTGCGATATTACCCACAGAAGATCATATTCTTATTTATGTTGATTGTAACTCTCCAATTAAAAAATCTGAACGGTACTGTATTTTATTAAAAAAATCGTAAAATCCTGAGATTTCCTAAATCCGACCGGAATCCTGTCAGGAGCCTAAAAATCCTGAGATCTCAGGACAAATCCTGAGATAAGATTCAGAGTCTGATCGAGATGCATGGTGCACGACGTAGGATTACCATAAACCCTACGTGGACCATGCATCTCAATCAGAATCTGAATCGTTTTGAACCAATTGCTATGATGATGAGTCCGTATTCTATACGGGGAGGTGTAACTGGACAGGAATGCCTACGGTGGACCAATGACCTGAAAGAAGTAGACTAGATATCACTAGCAAGTGGCTACTTGTGATAGATTTAAGTTAATCCATAATCTGCCTGCCTTTTCGCAACTTCGTTTGAGTCGGTTTCCAGTCTAACCGCATGTAGCTAAATACCAGTATTTTACATAGAGAGACTGCCTATTTGACCTCCACAACTCAATTACTTGGTAACACGATACCCCTTGGTTGTCAGACTTACTGTTTAACCTTGATCGACCCATGCTGCCGTGATTACTTGGCCCCCAGATTACCTTCGTAACTTCTTACATTTTATATATCGCGAAAAACTCTGTAATACCACAGTAGACCGATGTAGTTAAAATCATTGTCCTCGAAATTCGTGGTCCAATTTCAGCCCGACGAATTGCATTCACGTGAATTGTTTATAGAAAATCTTTGAAGAGCGTTTCAGTATATCGTCGACACTTAATCAAAATTCCGGAATAGATCGCCTGCAAAAAATTATCGATATTGAGTGCCAAAGTATGCGCGTTGGCATGTGAATCTTCTATCAAAACTATGTATAAAAAGCTTCAGTAAGCGTGTATTATAAAGTTTTTCTCTCGCCACAGTCACCACAAAAACATAGGAATCATTTTTTTACTACCGAATCAGATAAAAGAAAAGTTAGCCCGAAATACAGGCAAATCCCTCGTATAATTTTATTGACAGAATATTTTTGGGAGATAGACAAGTCAGCAACTATGGAAAAGTTTGTACCTAAGTATGGAGTGATCAGACATGAATATCTTAGAACTTCTTCTATAGGATCACAAACAACGAGTTTGTATGGTGTGCGGGAAAAACATGTCTGTGATTGGACGTTCGTCACGTTGCGTTATATCGCTGGTTTCTGATTGGCGAATGTCGTGGTGTTGTACGCATTGCTGTTCACCGATATTTGCGCATATAATCTGTTACAAAAGTATCTGATGAAAATGTAAACAAATGGATCAGAAAACGTACCTGTGGAAGCCTTCAGTTTCTAGTCACACTTGAGTGCATTGATTTGATTGTTTGAATACTTTGAACCGAAATCCTAATTCCTAATTTTATATCACCTTAAAGATTTTTTCCATTCGACAATTGGGGTTACTTTTATAACCTCAATGTTCATGGATAATTTTTCAATGACAAATTTAATAATACTAACATTATGTGAATAGTGAGATATAAACTGGAAACCTAAATACAGATGAACGTGTTACTAATTCCCTTTCGTATGTGATTGCGTAAGAATTTAACCTGATAGCGGTTTGTTACTTTCATCAGATACTTTTGGAACACATCATACATCAGTTCACGCTATGCGTCGAATACTGAAGAGTCACGCTGCGGCAAAAACTATCGTCTCCGAACAAATATTACAATTTCTGATTGATTGTATGACTCAGCACTGTCAGCATTTTGTTTATTATCTATTCCACGAACGAAGCTATTTGCTGTCGGTATTATCTATTTGCAAATTAAATTCCTTTTGGCCGGAGTTCCTTCGTAGATTGGATCTATCTATCGTCTTGGTTGGCAGTATAATTGTGCGGGAAATTAAAAAAGTAATAGTTAGTACTATGATCTATTACTTCAGTTGAAGCTATTTATTCTGCAAATTAATAAGTTTGATAACCGTTCAGCATAGACACAGAATAAGTATTAACAGTATTGTGTCTCGGCAGTAATCTTGGAATAATTGCCTACGGCCGCTCAGTAGATAAGCCTTCCGCGTCCGTGCGCAACTGTGCACTCGATACTGTTGCGTACTGATATACACTGAGAATTCGAACAGCGTCGTTTTGGTCGTTTTCTATGGAGGTAAAATACTGTACATTTATACTGTGGCACGGATATTGTACATTTATACTGTGGCACGGATATTCATAATCGTTCGATTCGTTGTCAATTCGATTGTTAAGGGTCGTTTAGGGGGAAGATAAGAAATGTTTTAAGTAGGTACATAACATACATAACATCACGCCTGTTATCCCCGAAGGGCTAGGCTAGAATGTTTAAGTGGTAAATAAATGATGAAAGAAAACCAGCAGTATTTTTTTATAATAATAATTATTACTTACGTTTTTCTCATTTCGAATAAATTATGTATAACGAAACAAACATAACTTTTCGGGAAACTAGCACGTACCGAGGTAATGTTGAATGGAGAAATCTCTATTTCTACATTTTAACGATATGAGTCAATTGCAACTGATTTTAGTTAACTATGCTTTGTGCAATCGTGAAATTCTGGCAATACTTTTGTGTCATAAGAGGAGAAATTCCGTTGTCACAATCTGTTTCATATGGTTTCAATTACAACTGACATCACTGATAAATATTTACTTTGTAAAGTATTATATTACTTTAATTATTGTGAATATGAGAGCTATGTGGGTTATCTTTTTTTCTCAGTCATTTTTAATTATGGTCTGGCAGTTTCAGTACTTTATGCGGCCTACCCAAATGTCCTTTCTTCGGTATTGTTTGTTGAGTCGGTTGAGCTACACGATTACTGACAAATGCTTGCACTGACTGGACAGGTCAACTCAAATCTGTGTGGTTCTTTCCTCAAAAGTCCATTTCAGACACTAATCTACATGATCCTCAGTCTTCACATTACCTGATCAAGATTATGTCTGGAATTAAAAAGAGACTGTAACCTTAAGAGTTTGTTTCGGCCTTTCTTCTCAGAGTAGTCAGATAGGAAACGCCGACTTTATCTAGTTTTAAAACATAATTTTATTTTGACAGGCTAATGTTTTTTTAACCAATTTACAGAAATTTAATTTTAATTTAATTTATTTCAGACATAATTTTAGTCCATAGTTTTACACACATACATTTAAATTATAAACTACATATTTTAAATTCTAAACAGATAAAAACCCATATATTTTTATATATAATTTATTACAACTACTTATTTCATGAAAAATATTGTATTGACTATTTCAAATTATTTACAGAATTTCATCTTGACATGATAAACTTGTTTAGGTTTGATTGAATGTGTTAATAAGAATAAGAATAAGAAAGAATAATAAGAATCATTTATTTGCAGAAAATACAGGTGTTACCAGTTGTAAAAGTTGGTGGTTAATGTACAGTCTATACTTTGCCTGTCTAGGGCATGCAAATTAATTTTACAAATATAGGTATCTAATAGGTACCTACTTATTTAAGTTAAAGGTACAGAAAATTACCTATGTAGGTACTTATAAAGTTTTTTTTTTAATTAAGATTTTTTTATATTTCACAATAAATACACACACACACAATACACACTTATCAAAACTTAACAATATATACGTTAATAATATATACGGGTATTAAGTAACACTTTACTATTATAGCTTAAACTGTTTGCATGCCTTAGTTAAGGTAGTTAGTATAAGGATAATTTTAAACTTAACATCTGTAATCTGTACCTACTTTCTGTGCAAATAAAGAACTTTTCTTTTATATATGCTTTGTGCAATCGTCTAATCGTGAACGCAAAGAATTTTGTGCAACTGGTTGCTCTATCATTATGTTCACCATTCACAATTCCTTACGTTCAACTGAGCACAAAAATAGCCATTTGTGCTTCACTTTCTGAAAAACATTTTCTTTGTACAAAAAAGCCCTTTTTTTCTCCAATTTATCTCTAATTTATTCAGTTTCAACTTTCTGTCCCTCGTGCTCTGTGAAAGCCGAGGACTCTCAGTAATTAGGTAGGTACCTGCCTTCTTCCACGATTACCGTCTAATTGTCACAATTTACCTACCTACATATTTTTAGCTGCGCGGCCACAAACGAAATTCGTGGAGCTATCTCCACGAATTTCGTTTGTGGCCGCGCAGCTGAAAATATTTTAGTGACTACAAAAGGAGTTGTTATATATACGTATATAGTCTATATGAAGGTTTTGCTATACAAAAGCTGTAATATTTAATAGGGTTCTTTGAGGGTTTAAAAGTAATTGCGAATGTGTTTTGTTTTTATGTAGAGCTATTTTTAGACGACTTAAAAAACGTAGGAGGTTCTATGTTCGTATGAATGTATTTATCTATATATGTATATAAAAATCAATTGCCGTGCATTAGTGCGACGTGCGTTGTAGTGCGTCTGGGATGTTTGCTGCAGCTCGCACGGATGGCTTTCACGCCATCATTCGTAAGAAAGCGGCTTCCTTACTACAACGCTTGCGTAACTCTCGTAACAGTATCCTGAAAATGATTGCTGGCAGACCGGACTGCCCTATCCAAAGGCACTGGGTGAAAACAGCAATAGGTTTGTGCTAAATTATACTAATTAATTCAAGTACTAACAACACTAACATAGCATATAAGCACAATCTGTCACTAACCACTAACAACTTATGGACTAATTTAGGTCAGAATTAAAGTTTTTTTTTTATTAGTCTCGCAAAAACTCGAAAATGGCTCGACCGATTTCAATATATTTTTTTTTTGTTTTGTTCGCCTAAAACCTGGGGTGGTTTAGGAAAAACACAAAGGAACTGGTGAAAAACCGAAATCGAAATTTTGACAGAATAACGTGTGACGGGTCAGCTACTCGTAGTTTTATATAATTATTCAATTATTAATGATTAATTTGTAAACCTACATTATGGCAAATAAATTAATTTGAATTCATCGATTTCTCCGTGATTACTGGGCCGACTTAATTGATTATTTTTTCATTTGATAGACGAAGCTCCAGGTAGCTTTTGAGTAAGCTTCAATAGCACGTATTTAATTCCGCTTTGTTATACTGATGATGAAAACTTTCTTTCAATATTGTTTACATAGCCAGCAGTGGTATACGAATTGAGAATTGTGGGGTAGGTACAACAACTACAAAATGAAGAAGGAAAGGCAAATTTCGCGCCCTCACGCCCCTAGCTGCCTTTGGCGTCGGGTATCGCAGGCCGATTCCCGGCCACCGTAGGCGCGAGCTTGCGGACGGTGAGCAATGGGTAGTTCGCCGTCCGATAAAGACCAGGCCCGGGTCGACGGTGTGTTGTGTTACACGCACGCCTCAAAGATATGTCAGCACAACTGACGGGGTCCGCTAGGACCGATGCCTACCGAGGTCGCGGGTCCAAGTCGGAAAGGGATACCGTGGCCCCTGGCAACGAAAAGGCAACTGAAGGAACACGGGTGGGTTTTTGTCAGTAAGAGTCTGACACGCCCTCCCACTCCGCCCAGAGCGAGAGAAGTTATTTGATAATTACCCACCCAAAAAAAGAGGCGTGATGATTATGCCATATAATTCTGCAGTTTTATCTGTAATTTGCGTAGTGGTTCACATATTTTCGACAGTGAAAAACAGCCAGACTGGTATCTTTTTTTGCAACATTCAACCTGCGTCATGCGTGGCACGAAGATTTAAGGCGACGATAACCGACTTAATGATTTTTTACTGAAGATCACTTTTATACGAGTAGTGTTAATGATTTTGAAAACATATATGTTATATTAGAGCATTTTCTTAATAACATAATAAAATAAAAAAAATCGATTGTTTATATTATAAAGTGAAATAAATTTGTAAAGTTATGTCTAACACGGATAAAAAATGGAGAATCATAAAAAAAACATCAACCGTATTTTTCTGAATCATTCACCATTTTAAAGATAACTTATTTATTGATCTTTTAGTATACGTGTTTTATTAAAATACCTTTTGTTTTATGCATAATAAAATAGTAATCTAATTTGGGACAGCGGTCCTTGATGGGCGAGTCCTATTACTGGCTGGACGTAGATGCGTTGCGTGAGCTCAGCACAGAACACTTAAGCTAACCACTCAAGGTCACTGGCATATATCTGCGTCTTAAATATCAGAATTCTCCTTCTCTCGTGAAGTCAGGATCGTGGGGTTGACCGCCCAGGACATGACAGACATGCCTTCATTATAATACAATTACATACATACGAACATAATATATCATAAACATCAAAGCTTCCAAGGGTTTATATTGTTCAATTATTTATTTGATGTCAATGTAACGCCGGTTCTAACAGCACAGGGAATAATACGTCATCCCCCGAAACACCGTCCCGAGGGCAATTTCCCCACATTTACATGCAAATGGAATGTTATTAAAAATATGGGCTCGTTTTATCCCTTCGGGGCAGAAAGTTTATTTCGGGATCGCTTACTGAAATAACTTATTTTATTCGAGCCTTTATTTTATTTAATGACAAGCCGAGCCTCCGATGGGACCGCCGATCGGCAAAATTGACGAACTTTCATTCCCTATTAAACACCTTTAGAGGATGAATTTGCAAAAATCCTGCCTTAGTGCTCCTACTTCGGTATATAAGGAACTCTTGAGCAAAATTTCATACTTTTAGACCCAGCGGTTTAGGCTGTGCGTTGTCTGTCAGTGAGGGAATGAAGTCATATATTCATATAGTCATAAATTCTTGAGGAGTGGAGACATATGGCCAGCGTGTCGGTCAGCAACGTAACCGACCACTTCGTAATGTTTTTTTTAGGAAACACTGGATAAGAAAGGCTAAAAACTGAGAAAAATTTAGTGCACAGGGATTCTACAACGGGTTCATTTTGATATTCCATAACTCTAGGGCATTAATCATGTCAAAGAATCAACTGGCATATGAATTAAATAGAACAAAAAGTTTTTTTTTTTTTTTTTTCGTACAAAATAATTCGACTACGTCACGATTTATAAAACACTCTTATGAAAAATATATTTAAAAAAAAACCATTTAGATCAGACTATTTATGTCCATGAAATTAAATATGCCAACGTCGCAATTTCTTAGCTTTAAAAATTATTTAAACGTACATATCAATGTAACTTAGATACACATATCGAGAGTCTAGTGGTAAGTTATCTTCGAGCCTTCATTTTTGGACCACATATTCTAGGACTTTTTGTATTATTTTTACTCGTCAGGTAATGCCTGACACATGCTGAGTTGGACTCCCATTTGGTGCAACCTTGAGACGCCCACCGCACTTTGTATGTGTCACTATTTTAAAGTGTCTTAGCCAATAGTCATCACAATGTCTTTATTTTCTTCTATATTTTATTTTTTGTATATTGCCACCTTATTTATTTATTTATTGAGCAAGGCACACCAACGACATATTTACAAGAATAAACAATAGGTAATCACAAGTCTTCAGTGCTGTGTAAATACATCACATAAAGGCATGCACAACATTCTTATTAAAGGATGAACCACTATTAAATTAGAAATTAATTTTTAAATCATTACAATATTTATAAAATTGAATACCCTACATAATAAAATTACCAAACAGATTAGATTAAGTATAAAAAAATAATAAATAATACTTTGCCTCACATCGCATGAGAGCAATATAACCACAGAAAATCACAACAAAATATTCCCACATAAGGTAACAAAACGATTTAAATTGAATAAAATAAAGTTAAGTATTTATAAAAATCTTATTGTGTGTTTGTATCGAAGAGACCATTATAAGAAAGACAGGCTATTATAGCGGAATAAAAGCGTAGCTTTGAGTAACTTATTAAAATGTCCCAAGAATGATTCGAGATTCTTATTCAAATAAAAGATTTTATTTATTCAACTCGACCTGTCTTTGCCAACCATTTGGAGGACTATATATTTCATTCTTTCGAAGCTTCGTCTTGTTTCTCTATCGTCTGTTATTCTCTCTCTGCTGACAAAAAAAGGGTAAAAACATATCATAGCGCCTCTTTTTCTTGAAGGGCTGACTACGGCCTACTTCCTTCACCACTTTATTTCTTTTTCAATTTAAACCCTGCATACATATCCAGGGTATAAAAAAAAATCCATCACATAGTCCGTAATCTTCTTAATCTGCACATCAAACAAAGTAACGTTGAGCACAAATTATTGCTAGGAAACGACTTTTATTAATGGTGTGAAAAATCGCTGTTTACGGCAATGCAAAATGTAACGCACGCAAATAAAGGATTGTGCAGACCAGCGCGACTTGTAGCGCGACGCGACACCGGTTATTGTTATACTGTGAAGTTTTCTTAGAAATTGTATTGTTCGTGTCGCGTCGCGCGACAAGTCGCGCTGGTCTGCACAAGCCTTAAAGCAGAGCATTGTAGGTACTTATGGGTGCATGCAATGGTACAGGAATTGTGGGAGTAATCATGAAACAGTCGAATTCGTGAAATGAGTAAAATAAGTTAGAACTTTGACCTTTGATATCTGTGTAACCAGAAGGTTTCTAAGTATGGTCTAATACAAAAAAATATCACAAAACGCGGGAAAAACAAGTGACTCTCGGCTTTGCCATATTGCCAGTTATGTTTCAGTCACATGTAATAGGGGAATATCCATACATGGATTAAAGAAAACCAAGGAAAACGTTCTTGAAAACCTCTCAATGGCAACTGTTTTTCCAATAGCTTCTAAATACGGTACCAAACAAATTTGATAAACCCTGCATACGCCCGTGAACGAAATCGAATCTTCCTACCAACAGACAATGTAAGTATTACCTAACATAATATTAAGCCTGTAATCCCCGAAGGGTTAGGCAGAGGTGTACCTATTAGTACAACCACATTTCGCCAGTTATATTAAACATAACTGGCAAAATAACTAACTCATCACTCATGTGGAGGCGATCCTATTGCCATCAACCGGGCACAAATACAGAGCATTACATAAACAGATACAATGTACTTAACTTCGTATCAACACCGAACAACAGCGTAACAATAGGATTATATTATCTGTTATACATATTTCGTCCATGTTCGGGGGTATTACCGTATTACGTCAGCGGACATGTTTAAACCACCAGGGAATAGAGGAATCACGGGAATAGTATCTATACATGTTATAAAACAAAGTCGCTTTTCGCGATTTTCTGTATGTCCGCGTTGTTCTTCTAAAATACGCAACGGATTTTGATGAGGTTTTCAAGATAATTTAGAGAATGTATTCCGGAAGGTTTATGAGTAAGTATATATTAAAGTTATGGAAAATTAAATAATAATTAAATAAAGAAATCTCGATGTTTTGTCAAGATGTAAAAACCATAAGAAGCAGCGGCGGGTCGCTAGTTATAGGTAATATAAGAAAGAAAGAAAAGATAAGAAAGAATAAGTTTTTATTCTGCACAAACCAAACGCACACTACTAAAAAAATAACAAAACACAGATACTACTTTACAAATTATCCAAAAGCCTCGTGTTCATTATTCCACAGAAAAGGTTGACAATTTTTTTCTATTGCTTGCTGTCAGGGCCAGAGGCCAAAGACAATAGTGCCATGGGGCCATATAGTGTTCGAAAATAGATATGTACCCACGTCGATATAAAATGCTTGTTCAGATTCTTGCTTATAGTGTTTGTGGGTATTATGTATGTAGGAATTTGATGACATGGCAGTTGATGCAGAACATAATACAGCGGTAAAAGTCTATCGGAAAGATTTGTGAGGCGTTAAGGTACACAATATCAACTCGAAAAGGGATGGTCACCATATCACCGCGGTTCGTGAGCTTGTCCCGAGGCTAGGCGATTACGTTACGATTCCGATTAGTGTGCGTTGCAGTAGGGAGTTTCATACAAAGATACTGAATGACTCGAGATGATACGGTGACGATCCTTTTCCGAGTGGATATGTGCTATTTCCTTTAGTCAAATAAACAAGACGAAATCGACGTAAAATGAGAAGATGAATTTCTCACAATCAAGCCTGCATAGATGACAACTACGATGCAGAAATGAGGGCAGTGAAAAATCACAGAAACTTAGGGTCTCCTGATTTTTAACTGCCCTCACTCGTCGCTATTTGCATTTTAAGAAGACGGCAGGAACTCGTGACTAAATAATAACAGCCGCTTCTTCTTTTCGTGTGGTTAGTGACTAACCTGGTGTCAGAGTTTGAAAGCCGCCCATGGGCCTCTGACTTGGCTTCACATGCCGTCGAGAAATATGTCTCAGGCATGCCGGTTTTGGACCGGGAGCTCCTCCTGGAAGCCCCGATCGTGCAGGCCTGGGTGTCATCACCGGACAGGCCTGCCGACATCAATGACTAGGTGGAGTGGTTCCGGGAGGCCATGTCCGTAATATGTAATTGGTAATGCCCCGGGTCCAGCCCGGAAGTGCTCGGCGCCAGGTGTACTGGTGGCCGCGTGAGCTGACCGCTTTACGCGCGGTGTGCGTTGATGCGCGCCACCGGTACTCCAGGCACCGCAGGCTCCGTATCCGCCCTCCGGATACAGAAGCCATTGAGGCGGAACTGTATGACGGGTACAGAGTGGCGAAGACCGCCCTCCGAGCGGAGATCGAGCGGGCCAGAGTAGTGGCCCGCGAGGAGTCGCTGGAGACTCCGAACAGAGATCCGTGGGGACGCCCATACAAAGGGGTGAGAGATCAACTCCGCCCATGGGCTCCCCCGCTGACGCAGAGTCTCCGGCCCCAGCTCGTGGAGGACGTGGTTAGCGCTCTGTTCCCTTTGCAAGGGGAAAATACTCCCCCGCCCATAGCTCCACCTCCTGCGGTGCCCGATGCGGACCACACCATTGACTACGACGACGAATCTCCAGAGGTGACCGAGGTAGATTTGAGAGTGGCGGTACGTAGGCTGAGTGCCAAAAATACCGCCCCAGGACCCGACGGCTTACCTGGAAAAGCCTGGGTTCTGGTCTTAGAGGCTCTCGGGCCTCGACTTAGGGGGCTCCAAGGCAATATTAATTCTCATAGAAAAAAAGATGGCGGGTGGGAACAGCTGTTTTTTATTTGACATCTTCATCCCTTAGTTTTACAATTTTCGGATCGTCAATAATTTCATCGATTCTATGCAGGTCTAGCAGGGGGAGGACAGTTCCCACTTCGTTGGAAGACGGGGAAACTGGTCCTCATTAAGAAGCCGGGGCGCCCGGCGGACTCTCCCGTCCGCTTACCGGCCCATCGTGCTGCTCGACGAGGTGGGCAAGCTCTTTGAACGAGTAATTGCAGACCACCTTGTCAGGCGGCTGGTGCGAGTGTTAAGCCGTGGGTCCTGGCTGTCATTAGTAGATCTTTGACAGTTGTTGTGGATAGTCAGAAGCACAAAAATCTAACAACCAAGAGGTATCTTATTACCCAGTTACTAGGTATTCGCTCCATGTACAATAATGATATTCAGTTGCATCTTAGGATGATATTCGAGTTAATTCGAGTTAGCCTGGAAGCCGACCCCAACAATCAATCTGCCTAAACTTTTCCCAACTAAGTTGAGGTCTCTGGAAGCCGACAGCTACCAAAGTTGGAAAAGGCTAGGCGGATTGATTACATTTTAAGATGACGTTTACATCGATGCTCTATATTGTAGACCCTCTTAGATTTTAAGAAATTCATATTCATCTTCTTGCAATGGGCGAAAATTTAAGTCAAAGAAAGAACAGGGGTTTATGGTAACTAGCCAGATAATAATAGAAAACACGCCATACAGATAAGGTTATGATAAGATTAACATAACGAGCTCATTGTTTATCTTCTCAAGGCAGTTTGTATCTAATTAGTAAATAACGCACGTCCTCTTGCTTGAGTTACATCACAATACAAAACTGCACGGTAAAATTCATGTCATGGACCTGCGTGATGTAGACACAAGCATTAGGGCCATCTGATATTGGAAAAGAAATTGGGTATATTCAGATTGATGGTAATTTTTACCAAACGCAGCGGCATTTTTATATTGGCAACATAGTGATAAGACGCCATTTTGATCGGCCACCGCCCCTCCCTCCCGTCCTTCTCGCTGTCCCTATATTAAAATGCGTTTGTTAAAAATTATCATCACACGGAATATATTGGTTACGGCTAAACAGGTGTGGAAATAAACTTAACATTAGCGGGCTAAACTTGAGTTTATTTTTGAGGAGAAGCTAATGTTCGACATAATGTGCATTTGCGTTGATTTTATCTTTAGCCGGCTAAATCGAACATTAGCCTAAACGTAACGGCTGATGAATATTCGCAAAAAATCATAATCTCAAAACATTATAATCGCAAATCATCACATCGCAAAACATTACATACGTTCTCTTGTGCCTAAACGGAACCTGGCATGGCGTTGTGTTGTCAGTTCTAAACTAACCTAACCTACCTTTCAGCCATTTTCATTTGCTACTTCATGTTTAGCCGAGGGACTACACTTAAGTTTAGCCGGCGAAAGATTAAAGAAATTAACATTAGCCTTTCCTCGAAAGTTAGCTGGCTAATCTTCATTTTATTTTCTCATCCATCCTCAGCCGTGACATATCCATGATCATAATTGCCCCCATAAATAAACTTTACCTAGACAAGTAAGTACCTAACATACGACGAATCTATGTTCCCTGAAGCGATCAGCAGATTTTAAACCTATCATGTAGACCGAGGCTTCTAGGGTTTAACAAAACTTAACCTATCCATCTATTATACAGGGTGGCATACATCGACGCGAAAACTGATACCATGGATTCAGTACATGATCCTGATCCCCGTTATTAAAAAAAGGTAGGTAGGTATTTAATTATGTAGGTAGGTATGTAAGTAAGTAGGTAGTTATGTAGGTATGTAGGGTAGGTCGGTAGGTAGTGTAGGTAGGTAGGTAATTAGGTAAGGTCGGTGGGTAGGGTAGGTAGACAGGTAGGTGCGCCATAGATAAGTACTTAGTGCTACCCGTGCGAAGCCGGGGCGGGCAGCTAGTATTACATAGAGAATGCAGCTCAAATGAAGATCTTAAGGCATAATTAAATAGAGTGCTAATTAGTGAACCAACACTAACTAGACGTAAATGATAAAAGAATTAAACTAGTGTAACTATTCCACAGTAGATACACAAGCGCAGTCGCTCAACGTGTCTAGTTATATCAATCAGCCAGCCCAATAAGCCATGTACTAGCTCCAGAGACATAAATTGGCTTGTTATGGCATCGTTCAATAATGACG
Source organism: Agrochola lota (assembly GCA_947364205.1). Classification (NCBI taxonomy): domain Eukaryota; kingdom Metazoa; phylum Arthropoda; class Insecta; order Lepidoptera; family Noctuidae; genus Agrochola; species Agrochola lota. Next base: position 18,301,185 of record OX376240.1, read on the forward strand.
TAACCTATGTACATACACCTGCACTAATGTGTACCTCTCTCGCTTATCAAATATCTTAGAAAAAGGGGGTAGGTGCCGTACTTATCGTAATGGCAGTTTTACGTTTTTTGTACCCCAGTCTGTGGCGCATACTGTTTGTATTTGAGACCTAGATACAGAGATTGATCTAGATTTAAATAACATCATCATCATCCTTTGTAGTGTTAGGCAGAGGTAACCGGTACACCCACATTTCACCAGTTATGTTTAAGTCCCATGTAATAGGGGGCGAGCCTATCGCCATCAACCGGACACACATCCAGACTCCGGGCTGTTACTGAGAAATTCCTTATGGAAAACCCAATTACACTTTGCTCGACCCGGGAATCGAACCCAGGACGTCAGTAGCGCTGCGACCACTCGACCAACGAGGCAGGGTTAATAATGCTATAAAACCTAGCTCATCAGGTGCGCTTGACATGCATTAAACAATGGAATGAATAGAGACACTATTTCAAGGACTCCTAAATTTCCCTCATTTAAATAGAATTATACAAGGTGTTTTTTTTATATCCCATAAATCTAGGGTATAAATGAGACCGTATCAAAGAATCAACTGGCATGTTTTCTTATTTCTTTTTTTAATTTTTCATGGAAAATAATTCGACAAAGTCACGATTATTTTTGTAAAAAACCCTTAGGTTTATTCAGACTATTTTTGTTCATAAAAAGAAAATATTACAACGCCGCGTTTTCTTTTCAAATATGAATGATTGGTATGAATGAAATTGATTTACTCGTACTTATTAATAAAACTTGGATACACACATCGAGAGTGGTAAGTTATTTAATGAAAAAAAAAAAAAATGCTAGTTGAGTCTTTGACATGGTGTCATTGATACCCTAGAGTTATGGGATATCAAAATGTAGAAAGGTCCAATATCTTCCTTTCCCTGCATGAACTGAACTCAAATATTAACAAAAAACTAGAGTATAGTAATCCGAACCGCTATAAAATCCTGGAGAGGCCGTCGACGAATCGTTCAATCGTATTTGAGTCCTCAGATATTGACGCAAAAGGTTTCGACGAACAACTCGACGGGAAAACGATTGAGAGTGAATTTTCTTTGTTACCATTTGGGATTTTTGACGTCATTTCGGGAGATCCGAATTTTCGTTACTGGTGGATTTGGGTGAAGTTAAATTTTGGTGAAGAGTCTGCTTGGTAGATTGAATCTTCTTGCTGTTTGTATTGTAAGCTGCATGGTTAACCAAAGGCACGTTGTTGTTTTCTAAATGGGAGTAATTCTCAAGAAAGATGTACCTTTGTACTCTAAAAATGTATGTCGTTTCGCACAAATACGCGCTTACACGATCGTTTACCTGAATAATAAATAACGTACAAACGTGACTTGATTGATCGCGCAATTATGTCATATTCATATATACGAGTAGGTGCGCGCGATTATCGCTTTTAGTTAGGGTGTGGCCTAAGAATTTAACCGTGTGCTATGTGCAAACCCATAGATATAAGTTCTATGTGCAAACCAAATAATAAAGAAAAAAGATTAGATTTTTTATGTTTGTTTGTATGTTCATGTGGCTGACCCGATTTGGATGAAATTTGGCACAAGAGAAGACCATGACCTGGGTAAGGAGATATGATACTTTTTATACCGATGTTCCCACAGGATCGAGACTTATGCGGGTGAAACCGCGGGGTGTAGCTAGTAAATAATAAAGAAATAAATAATTTATAATATTGTTTGAAGTTAATGACGCAATGTCTTTAGGGAAATCTTTCTGCATTTATACACTAAGTATAATCTGTATAATCAAAAATGGAAAATAAGGCCTGCAAAGAAGTGATATTTTTTTTATAAAAACAATCATTGAGCTGTTACTAATTTGCATGCATTTGCGTGTTTTGCAGCAAATGTAATTTCAAAATTGCTGTAACCTTGTACCTAAAGTTGCTTTATTGGCGCTTTTAATACTGTAAATATTTTCCGTTTTTGCGTGTATCAGAAAGGTGTGGTAAAATTTAATGGTGTGGTATAGACCATCAAACTGAACTACTTTCTCCATGGGACCAAAATCGTATTCGACAAAAAAAATCTGCAGCCCCATACATTTGATTGATTGATTGTTAGATTGTATATTATATTTATGGAGGTGTATAGAGTGCCGCTAGCGGCATTATAGTGGCGCTGCCTCGGCGCGGCTAAAGTTCCGTAAGCATTGCATTGTCCTTGTCTCTGTCACTTGTTATTTTGTTTGATTGTTGAGGTTAGTTCGCCACCCTTTGTATTGATTGATCGTATTTGTTTTAGATAATTATATCAAAAGTCACTACAATGACTGAATTTACGAAAAAAGAAAGTAGGAAATGAAAATGGCTGAAAGGTAGGTTAGGTTAGAACTGTGACCACATAACGCACGAACAGAGCGAGCGTAGCGAGCGGTGCCGCAGTAGCGGCCGGCGAGTGCCAGGGTCCGTTTAGGCACAATGTTGTGGGAATGTGGTGTTTTACAGCGAACTAACCTCAACAAACAAAATAACAAGTGACAGTGACAATGACAATGCAATGCTTACGGCACTTTAGCCGGGTCGAGGCAGCACTACTGTTATGCCGCTAGCGGCATTGATGCTAGCGGAACTTTATCCGATAGAGTTTCGCTAGCGGCACTCCTATGTTTATTTGTGAAGTGTAAATAAATCATTACTACAAACAATGGACAATGTATTACCAACGTACTTACGACTAATGTTCATGGCATCCTACACTATTAAAAAGTTTTTAGAAAAGCCTTCGTTCCGATCTAACCTTACCTATAAGTTTCTTATTAAATAGACGCTCGCTCCGCTTGTAAAGCCGACTTTAATGGCGGGAGCAAATTATTGGAAAAGGTCAGGAAGCCTCTGGCCTGCACTGGGGAAATAAAATGTAATAAGAAGTTGCTATCGCTACAACGTTACTACGGTCTACGGTGTTCTACCACAGAATACAGATAGTTCACTCCTCATTTTAGGTATGATGTTACAAGTACGTGGCGAGCTCGACTTGTTGGGCCAATTTTATAAAATTAATTATTAATATTTCTTATTTCCATACAGTAATGTGGGATTGTAAGGCAAAATAAACGAATTGAATACTTGATGCTTGTAAAACTGTTATTTTAACACAGGTAAAAAGATCAGCGTTCCGCCGTATGTCTTGTCCGTCATCAATCTCGTTTTCGCCATTTTCCGTCTTCTCCCTCGCACACACACGCTTCTCTCTCTTGCATCCGCTGCGTTCCGTTTTACCATTTTATGCTGCGTTCTTTTTATCCCACAGTAATATGCCAAATTAATCAAAATAGGTAAATATTTGACAGCTATTTGCGACGTTGTCAAGTTTTAGAATAAACGCTCTTAGAGGATGCAATTTGAACTTAATAATTTTGTATGCAGAAGTAGGTTTCGTTAGGTATTATTTTTGGTATAAATATTTAAGAGCCATTTACCTATTGATATGACTAAATTTCAGTAAGTACAGAGGTAATGTAGAAGAATTTCGAAAATCAATTGGGTAAGTAATTTTCTTAAATACACGATGTTCTTCTATAATTATGTTGAAAATACACCACGAATAAAATTGATTCTCCTTTTTGTTTCTCAGTTGTTTTCGGTGGCAAAAATGGGACGAAAAAAATTTAAATGGTATGAATGGATGGATTGGAATCTACTTCATGCTAAGGGACTAAACGACCATTACACATGTTCACTATGTGATAAACAGTAACTCCCGTTACAATTTATCTCACAATTCCAATCTCCGAGAAAAAATCCAATTTCCCGAGTCAAATTTACGGCCCTCTCTACTAATTACTTGTAATGAAGTTAATCTCACTACAGGGTGCAGAAATCGAATCGATTCGACTAATTGAAATCGATTGTAATACCGATATGTTTGTCCGAGTGGAGTCATTGCGGTAATTGCTGTGTCAATAAAAAGGGAGGTAATTGGAGGGCAGTATCAGCCCCCATCGGATATCAGCGGGGTGTCAATCTAACAATATTGTTTTACCTTCAATAGTTAGGTAGGTGTCTATAGTTTGTACATTGTCACTGATCTGGATACAGTAGGTACAGTCAGCCTAAAAAATAATTAATTTAATAGGGATGATGACAATTTTTTTTTGTCCGTCATGGAGATTATTAAAAAATTGGACCCGTATTTTTTCTTTTTTTACGTAATCTAAAGATTACGGCGATACATTGAATTAAAATGTGCCATGACGTCACGAGTATGTAGATTTTATACTTACTTGTGACGTAGCGAAAATACTAAAACGAATTTTAATTTGGGGAGTGGGGGTAGCGACCCCCACTCCCCAACTTAAAATGTGTTTTTTTATTAATAAGATAAAGCAAAAAATACGTGTCTAATATGTTTTTATTATCTGACTGACGGACTAATTAGAATTTCTTTTTTTTTACCCAGTCATAATCCCTCTTGTCTACAATATTTGTTCTATAATTTTGTATCGCTACACATCGATACAGTATACATCATCATCATTGGCAGCCGTGTTCCACCCACTGCTGAGTATAGTCCTCCTTCCTTTTGTGCCATACTTCCCTGGTCTGTGCGATTCTCATCCAGGTCTTCCCCACGATCTTCTACAGATCGTCCATCTACCTGGCCGTTGGTCTGCCAACGATGCCATGTTAAATAAAATAGCAATTATTAACTACATACTACTAATCAAACTTGACATAATTAATCTAGTTTATAACAGTATAGGTATATAAGAATACATGTATAATTATGTATGTAATTATGTATACAAGGAGTTTTTTTTTGATACCCCATAACTCTTGGGTATGAATGAGACCATATCCAAGAATCAACTTTTTTTTTGTTTTTTTTTCAAAATAATTCGACTAAGTCACGATTATTTATGTAAAAAGCCCTTAGACCATTTTTTTTATTTTATTTAATTCAGACTTTTTTTGTTCATAAAAAGAAAATATGAGAACGTTACATTTTCTTAGCTTTAAATATGAGTGAGTGGTTTAAATAAAAATCATTTACTCGTACTTATCAATGAAAGTTAGATACACACATCAACAATCCAGTGGTATTATGTGTTATGTCCCAGTTGACTCTTTGATATGGTCTCATTCATATCCTAGAGTTAGGATATAAAAAAACACCTTATATATAAGTTAATTTGTTTTAGTTGAAGTCGCCTCTGCGGCGCAGGCCTCTCCTTAACCTTTCCATACATCTCTTTCCCGCGCCTCTCGCATCCATAAGGGTCCACATCTGCAGCAGGGTGGAAGTCTTTTTGTCACAATCATGACGTGCCAGCAGCTGCCGACTACTTCTGTTTTGTGTTCGTTATTGTATTTAAATCTATTGTGTTTTATTTTCTTGTTCTACTCGAGTTTATTATCTTTTTTTATGCACGTGTTTCTGTGACAAATAAACTTATTTTTCTTTCTTTCTTATCTCTGGTTAAAGATATTTCTCCATCTTTCACTTAGTCTCCATTTTTTCCTTTTCCTGTAGGTCCCCATTCTGTTAAACGTTTTGTCCACTTGTTATATCACAGTATTTATGGTACAAAAATTGTCGACATTAAAATGAATTCTTTTTGAGACTGACCTAACCTCGAATTATATCTAACTGGTACTCAGCAGGTACCTATTTCTTTAGCAGGGTGGTAAAATTGGGTCCTGAAAGTAGACCGTATTATTACACGACGTGACTTTCTTTACTTTTCTGTTTTTTTGCTCTCTAACAGGGTCAAATTAAACTAACCAGCGAAACTCCGCATACATTATGGGTATCGAAATCTAAATGATCGTGGTTTTGTTACTTGAAGTATGAGTTGAGAAAATCTGTATATTTTTGTTTTATCCTATTTGGATGACGATACCATCACGTTTCTGAAGTTTACTCAAAGAAAATTAATATTTTTTATATTATATAAAAATATTAATTTCCTTTTTTTTAAACTCATCAAATTAATTTCTTTTTTGTTTGATCATGGCTATTAAATATAGTATCAATTGTACGTGATATCACACGAAACGTGTTTTTTTCGGCGATTTTTGTAAAATATAACACGGTGGGATGGAACCCTTCGTGTCCGACTCGCACTTGGCCGGGTTTTTATTTACTGTGGTGATTTCGTTTGTCTTTACTTACTTAGTAATAAACAAAAACCGGCCAAATGCGTGTCGGATCACGCACAATGAAGGGTTCAGTAGCTGGGATGAATTTATCCTAAGAACTTTGTAGGCACAATATTGAGTGATTTACAATATTAAGACTACTTATAGACTTCTTATAGCTTTTCTTGTAATTTTTAGGTATGGAATTGTTCTGTTTTTTTTTTCAAAATTTTAGGCTCAGCACTTTCGGAGATAAGGGCGGGGAAAAGTTAATTTAAAAACGTGTGTGTGTGAACCCCATATTCAAAATTATTATTTATCGTTTCACGTTCGTGTTTGGGTCACAGAAGTTCATTTGTGTAACAAATTTCAACTTAATTGGTCCAGTAGATTGGGAGCAAATTACCTATGACAGACACGAGTGATCCTATAAGGGTTCCATTTTTAATTTGGACGTACGGAACCAAAAAAAACATCTTACCTTTACAAAGTCGTGTCCCATAAAGGCTTGTGCAGACCAGCGCGATTTGTCGCGCGGCGCGACACGAACAATACAATTTCTAAGAAAACTTCACAGTATAACAATAACCGGTGTCGCGTCCCGCGACAAGTCGCGCTGATATGCACAAGCCTTAAAAGAACAGCCATTAATTAAACATAACTAACAATATCAATATCACGACCGAAGGCGCAGATCCAGCGCTTGATAAGAAGTTTAAGTGCTGTTTCTTATGTAAAGCAGAACTTGGTCGTAAGCCAGCAAGACCTGACGACCATGAGGCTCAAAAGTTGATCATTAGGAGCAGTCTTATAGACCGTTAACAGACTTGTAGAACTATTTAGTGCTGTTCTTATTCAATAAGAAGTCTTTGCAAATAAACACAGATTTTTTAAGGACGCAAATAATATTTTGAATAACATACAACCACAGACCAAATAAAAAACCATGATAGAGCGCTATCTACAGTAAAGTGAAGCCGGTTTCGTAAACATGTGTGCACTTTGTGTGGTATAGTTCGATTGTAGTGTCATTGTAAATGTGCGCGAGTGAGCGTGTATACACAGAGCGGAGGTGTAGTTTTGGCATGCTTCACTGTATTGATCGCAGCGCTCTTTTTTCTACTTACTCAGTAACCTGCTTTAGGCCAAGGATGCACGTCATAATTTAGCGTAATAAAATAACATGACTAACTAATTTAAATATAGTGAACTAATAACTGTTTAGCTATCAACAGCTGAGAGAAATAATCGCATTCCACTCTAGTACTGTTACTTACTTGTGGTGGCATCCACAACGCCACCGAACTACGTATCACACTGACGTCACACAAAATCCTGCATCGCGCAAGTAAAGTTTACCGCGCGACGAGTATATATACAACATTCCGACATCAATCGTCGGGCAGTTGCTCATCAGTCACAATACACGTATGGTGGGAGGATCCTCTCTTTTCTATAGAGGATGAGTGAACTTTACACCCTGATTCTCATACCTTCGCGGCCTATCTAAAGCCTTCTCTACACGTTGCGCCAACATAAGCCAATGTACACCACAGTATATGGCGGCATCTACATCGCCACATGCGAACTACGCATCAAAAACCTGACTTCACACAAATCCTGCATCGCGCAATTAGAGTTTACCGCGCGATGGACATATACACAAGCTCCCGACTTCAACCTCTGGGCAGTTGCCTACCAGGCACGACGCCCGTCTGGTCGGAGGATCCTCCCTTTTCTATGGTGGATGAGTGAACTTTACACCCTGTTCCTCATACCTCTAAAACTACTTAAACTAATACACAGATCATTGAACTACCGTCATTTGCGTTAACTTAATGTTGTAATACAATGTCGCCCATGGGCATGTGACCGTCCGTATTTTTCCGAATATTCATGACAAATTATCGAAAATAAACTTAAAAAGGGGGGTCTATCTTTAATTACTTTTGCAATTTTTTCATTTTTGTTTCTTTTTTTTTTTTTCAGTCTCGCTATGATTTTACGGATTTACACTTGTTTTTAAAAAAAAAAAACTCTTTTTTGAAAAAAAAAATCTTCTCCTCCGTTTTTTTTTCATAGTCGACCAATTTTAATTTAAAAAAAATAGATAATCCGATAAAATAACTCATAAGCTATTAGAAATAATAAACATAATCCAAATCGAGCCAATAACATAGAAGATATGGCAAACGCTAATAAAAACATAAAAAAATGAATAACATGAAAAATATTAAAGATAGACCCCCCCTTTTAAAGTCAATTTTCGATAATTTTTCATGAATATTCAGAAAAATACGGGCGGTCACATGCCCATGGGCGACATTGTATAGACATTCTGTGGCTTATATTGGCGCATGTTGGGCCAACGTGTGGTTAGCGCATCCCCATAAATGGAACTTGTTTTTGATTTATGATTTGACATTGCCCTAATTCTTTCTTACATTGAATACCTAAGTTGAGTTTTACTTTAAGAACAACCACATAAAACTGGCATACAGTTCGCATCCTTGGGTACATACATACTAGTTAATAAACGGTATAACAACTAATGTTTACGAAGTGGTATCTACTCTAAAAGGGGCTAGATACCACACTGAGCACACTCAATCTTTAAGATTTATACCTCGAACATTTGCTTCGAGATGGTAACACAAAGTAATACTTCCTACCAAAGACAATGTATAAGATTACAGCGTCTTTTTAGCAAAGATGAGAGTGGGGTGGGTCTGTCACGTAGTCTGACGTCAGCGGGATTGAAGAGACAATCTGACGATGTAACGTGACTGATAGGAAGTTCCACTTTGTAACGTTATGACGCTGACAAGTAACGGAGACGAACTGTGGTGAATACTAATGTGGGGATTGATGTTTGTGAAAGGATCTTTGTTGTTTAATGGAGGTAAATTTGCGGGTTCGACGAATTATCTGAGGATTATGTATGATGTTTACCGCAGTAGGCTTTGTTGTAAGTAGGTAATCTTTTTGTGGGAATTGCTTGCGACGCCATAAATAACGTAGGTAGTCAGTACTACCACAGTTTAAATAAATACTTAACAGTATTATTATCTTCATAACAACGCGCTTCGAAATCTCAGTGTATATCAGAAAGCAACAGTACCTATCGAGTGCGCGGCAGTTACGCACTGATGCGGAGGTGGGCGCCGAGCGGCCGCAGGTAATTGTTTCAAGGTCACTGCCGAGACACAATACTGTTACTTATTAATACTGTGGTACTACACTGTACTCGGAGTTTTATCTCATTTCAAATGTTTATTATATTTACTGAAAACATAAAAGTTCGTGCGGAAAGTCGCAAAATATACTAACTATAAATATTTAGGTGCGTGCCATTATTACGTAACAAAACATTTACAGAAAACATAATCTAAGACACTAGAATATAACATCATGTCTTTATTCCACCAAGCGGTATGCAGAAGTATATATAGTTCTCAGACACTCGCATTTCGTCAGTTATAAAGTGAGTGTTCCCGCTAACCCGCAATAGTTTAGCGTCAATACATGCAAAAAAAAATAATAACTTGAAAAAATATTGAAAAAATTGTCTTTCCACCTTGAAAGATAAGTGCGCGTGTACAGAGTGTTTCCTTTACGTATATTTTTTTTTTTTTGAATATTATAATCTAAAAAAAAACTTTTTTTTAAATGGCAGGTAATTTTTTTTTTGCCTGTACTGACGTTATACTATTGCCGGTTAGCGGGAACGCCCTTCGTTAGTTAACATACTGTATTTTAGTCCCAAGAATAGACGGTGAAAGTGAAACCACTGCCATCAAATGGACAATAATCCAAGCTGCTACTGAATTTCTTGAAGGAAAATTCCAATGTAGGTACCGTTCAACCGCGCATGCATCAGTGTTAACGATTTGACATTGACAGCGCCTTGATGTCTTCGCAGTAAGGGCGATTTTCGTAGTACAAGTGTACCATCTACGATTTTGCAAAGAATTGGAAATCTACAATAAGAAACACCAAGAATATCACATTTAAAAAGTGTCATTATTACCATCTACGCATAAAACCTAACAGTTCAAATCTTTTCAACCCTGCAAAGTACACGGAGATAAGTTTATCGGAAGCGATACGTGTCTGCCTTCCATTGGCACGCCGCACAAGAAGTGGGTCATCGCGGCGCCGCCGGGCGCTGGCGACCTTTCAGACTGTGTGCACTGTGTGCAGGCTTCTTTAGACGATACTTTGCTGAAATGTTCAGAACTTGAGGTCTTGAGATGTTTTTGTTGAGTTGTTGCGTAATAGGCTTGGTCTCTGCTCGTTAGGAAAAGTTATCCTCATAGCATTCATGTATTCACATTTTGAATAAGAAAAATCGTCTTCGTCGGCTGCAATATTTGTAAATATGTGAGCACTATGTATCTGTCAATATAACTAATTTATCTGTCATTTGCTTCATTTTTAATACTTTTTATCTATTTAAACAATAGCCAATAAGACCAATAGCCAGGTGGGTGGACGACCTACAGAAGATCGCTGGGAAGACCTGGATGAGAGTCGCAAAGACCAAGGAAACATGGCACAAAAGAGAGGAGGACTATCGTCAGCAGTGGGTGGAACACGGCGGCCAATGATGATGATGAAGATTGACTTGGGTTCACCAAGCTTCATAAAAGAGTTGGAGCAGTCCATTAAATAATTCTGCCAATAGAAAATACTGATTCATTCTTTAAAAGTTTAATATTAGTTATAAAGCTGCAGTACCTGAAAAATGATAATTATTTATGTAAATTGGTACAAAAAAAAAACACAAAAAATTAATTGTCTTTAGATGAGGTCGGTGTTTCCTATCGGACTACTCTGAGAAGAAATACTGTAACAAACTCAGAGCTTCCATCCACCAAAGATTGCCCCTTTGGTGGATGGAAGATCTGAGTTTGTCTTTCTTCTTGTTTCAGTCTATGCGTTGCTAAACTTCAAAGTTTAAATATGGCGCCCTAAACTTTAGCACAGCAAAGCTACGTAGGTTAGCTGATGGAAATTGAAAAAAAAAAAAAAGTAGATTTATTTGTCACAGAAACATGTGCACATAAAAATATAAGTAAGTTAATTAGAATTAAAAAAAACAAAGGAGATCCAATAACCACACAACAGAAATAGTCAGCAGCTGCACGTCGTGCGTCGTGACTGTGACAGAAGGCTTTAAAATCAGCGGTGTGCTATGGCAGACCCACAGCACAACGCTGATTTTCAGTGATCACCCGAAAACGACGTACGGAAACCAAGTCAGACAGGTTTACAGATTTGTACAGATTAAACAAATATAGGTAATAAACTAAATTGAACATACAATTTGAACAAAAAGCTTAAATGAAAGTTTGTATGTTTGTTACTCAATCACGCAAAAACGGCTGAACGGATTTGGATAGAATTTGTCACATAGATAGTTTATAGCCTGTACTGTGTAGCACATAGGATATTTTTATCACGATATTACCACGGGATCGAGATTTGTGCGGGTGAAAACTCAGGGCGTTGCTAATCTTCAATATAAATTGGAGAGACTAGTTTCAAGACGACACCAGAAATTCCACTATTGCTGAGACGGAAAGAATATTTGGAAAGGCATTTCAGCCTTTCCAAATATCTACCAAAGTTCTCTAAAATCCTATTAAAAGCAATAACATCACTGAACAATTCTCTAAAGCTCCGGCACTCGTCTATTATTCTTCCATCGGGTTTCACAACAAGTCATAACACGGTACTTGTGCTCTCCCGTATTTCGGCCACGTATTTCCGTCTCAGTTTACAAACTCGCTGTGTTTGGGCGTACGCCACGTGCCGGTTGCGTTAGGTTGGCATGTTTTGTTGACTTTTACTATGGTGTGTGGTGTTATTTATATCATTTATATTTATCTAAATTCCTTAGATAAATTTAAATAATGTGCACATGTCTCAAAGGAGAGTCGGATAAGGTACAAACTCAAACTCAAAGCTTTATTTCAATTAAAATTTTGAATTGTCAAGTGTCTGTTATAATAATAAATTATAAGAACAGTACAGTCAGGGAACTTGTCTGTTGAGCAGATGGACACACTACATTTTACCGTGTCATAGTCGTGTCGTATTTCATACGATTGATATAGAATAACAGAAAAATATAATAGACGACGTATATTTAGTAACCTAATCCGCTTAACTGTTGTTAAAGAGTCACAAAGAACCCTGTAAGAAATCGACACGTTCTCAGGATGACGATCGACTTGTTGCGAACCCGGACCCGACGCGTGACATGTCAACACGTCGGGTTTACAGGGTTCTTTATGACTCTTTAAGAACAGTTAAACGGATTAGGTTACTAAATATACGTCGTCTATTGTATTTTATAATGGATTTCCGCAAAGTCACGAATGAGTCAATGGGGAAGAAAACTGACAACTTTTGCCGACGGTGTCGCTGGTAACGCTTGGCTCATTAGCTGTCAAACTACATACAAAACTTGATTCCAAAAAGTGAACGGCATCTGTCAAAAAAATGCCGCGCTGTATAATAATGTTATAATAAAAGGAGGGTTCAGAATCAGAATTGAATCAGAATTGTACTGAATCCATGGTAACCGGCTTCGCGTCGATATCCCTGACACCCCGTATAGTTCGTTAAGTTATTAAAAAACACACGCTAGTTCCAGTTGTAATTATTTTAAACCCAAAAAACATTGAGAGATCAAAATGACAGTGCGATGTTATGGGCAATGCGTTAGCAGCGCCATCTGTTCATAGCTTTGCGATTTCTTCCCCATTAACTATAGAATGACAGTTGTGATTCGAATGCACAGAAATGTTTGAGTTGATAGAAGAGTTGCTGTTAAACTTGTTATACGTTTCCCTGACTGTAGGTATTTACAGACACGTTTCTACAGTCACTTTCATTTCATTCGTGGTTTGAGTCATACGTTGGGATCACGAAAATTCTATTCCTTTGAAGTGCAGTATTTTTTTTACTCGAAATTTCGTAGTAATATTGAGTTACGGCAGTGTACTATGTGGCTAGAGTGGTTACAGGGTTGAAAGAGCCTTTTTAATGTCATTATAACATCTAAGGGATTCGCGGATGTATCGAAAACTAGCTTTGTACACGTTGATATTTTTCAAAAGCTTTTACAGTGCCCAGCCGTTAAGGCACATTCATTTTGAAAGCAACCATTTGAAAAATCTAACAAAAACTCTTTCTTTGTTTCAGCGTCCGAAAAACAACGAATCAACAGAGCAAAAAAGTCCATAAACTAGTGTAAAGTGAATTAAAATAATGTGCGACCCAGCAGTACGACCCTCGGTCCACGAAGCGCGTTCGGTAACTTTTGGCTGTTTCTGTGACAGCTGTCAATGAGATTCCAAGATGGCGGAGAAGGTCAGCTGATCGGAAACTCGCCCGCGCCAGCCTCGCAGCAAGAGGCGAATTAAGCGCATCATGGTGAGATAGATTAAATTAATTGAAGCTAATAATTTCCTATGGCGCCGATATTCAGTGACGTCATCCATTGAGGAAGTTTCTAAGATACGTCCTTGACCCAATTTTTTCAGGAAAAAAGTTCAAGTGGCCGTCCGAAGATGTCGGGTGAATGTTGTCAAAGTTATAAGTACTTAGCTAATGGACTGATCTTTAAATACGTGTGTTTCTTGGTAAAAGATTAAGAAGTAATCTGGTACAAGCCGAGTTAATAATATTAGCTTTAAGTAGGCCCAAACTTCAGAGCCCTTTTAGTCGAAAAGTCAGTTATTTTAACATAACATTTCGCCTGTGTTCTTCGAAGGTTTGGGCAGAGGTCTATCTATAGCACACCCACATTTCGGCAGTTATGTTTAAACGGGTCCCATGTAAAAACGGGCGAGCCTATTGCTGTCAACCGAGCACAAATCCAGACTCCGGGCTACTACCGAGAAGTTCCAGATGGAAAATCCCAATAACATATTGCTCGATCCGTGAATCGAACCATCATGCTCTGCAGTACACCAACGACGCAGTCACTTATTTTAAATCCCCCTAAATTATGATGTCTCTAAGGAAATCGCATCGAGATGAACTTTTAATAGTAAAAATAATCTTCAGAAGCGAAACTCTGCAGTGTATTTCCACTAGAGCAACCATGCAAGGAGTATTGTATCCCCGAGGATTTCTTCTATTTGAGCCGCCAAATAATATTGTAGCTGCCTTGTTTCCACTCATAATAGAATATTAACGAACGGCTTTTGAGAACGGCCATCTCGTAAGTCAGACTTGGAGTGTTATCCAGCTAGAGATATTGGTTATATTCAGGAAAAATGGTGGTGTTTTTCTCTCTTTGACTGCCTCGGTTGGTTGTTGGTCCAACCGGTGGTTAGTGGTTGCACTAGTACTATTGCTGAGTATGATCCTAGAGTCAATTACCGGGTCGGACAAAGTGTTATTGAGTTTTTCCATCTGGAATTTCTCAATAGCCGTCCGGAATCAGGATTTGTGCCCGGTTGATGGCAATAGGCTCGCTTCCGTTACATGGGACTTAAACATAGCTGGTGAAATGTGGGTTCACTATATGTACACCCCTGCCTTACCAAAGATAGTAAAGTCTTAAATCTAATAAGGTTTGATCTTGCCTGGCCATCGTCCTTGATCTCATTGATTTGAGCATTAAAAAAAAAAATGAGGAAAAAACAGTAACTTATAAAGTGGCTTGTATTAAACTGCAACAACTTTAAAGTCAATCCCCAATGTTGCTGTCTTGACAGACTTTCCTTCACGGAAACTTACTTAACTATTTATTACATTCCTTTGACTGGAAGTTTTGTATTGCAAAAAGCGCTCGAAGATTCTCCGGAACAATTACATTTCGATTCTTGATTTCTTAGCTTAAATGCATACAAAGGACAAACATACTCAAATTCACGCCTTTTTTCTATGATTATAGAAAACTACTAGAACGCCGAAGGGTGCCAAACGGAACCCTATTACTAAGCCTCCGCTATCCGTCTGTCTGTCAGCGGGCTGTATCTCATGAACCGTAATAGGTGGACAGTTGACATTATCACAGATTGTGTATATCTGTTGCAACTATAGCTGGTAAAATATTCTAATTTAAAACAGTGTCCGTGGAGTTTCTTGCCCGTTCTTCTCCATAGGAACCTACTACGCTTTGGAATGGGCAACTAGCCTCATATTTCTGACTGACCGACCCCTTGACTATTCAAAAGTACCTGTAATTGGTTTATTTGAAATAAATGGTTTGAGTTTGAGCTATAACAAAAAATAATAAAAATTAAATTAAGTTAATAGTTAAAGGGGGCCGTACAAGAAACGTGATTTTTTCGGCGTTTCTTACTCGATCTTTATACGTTACGGAACCCTTAGTCCAGGTTCCTACATTTTGCTATATAATTGTGCATAGAGGATGTTACTAATATCGGTTTGATAAATCTTCCATCATCATTATTCTCATGCCGTCATCTCAGTAGTAACCCCTTTTCTAGCCAAATTCCTAACCCTCCTATGTCTTCCACAGCAGGTGTTTGGCGAATGGGCACAGGTAGAAGTGGTGGAGCTGGTGAACGATGGCTCAGGGCTCGCGTTCGGGATCGTGGGGGGGCGCTCTTCCGGAGTGGTGGTCAAGAGCGTGTTGCCAGGCGGCGTGGCGGACAGGGTGAGTTTTACTTCTTCTCTAAATACTCAATTATTTTCTGTATTAAACCAGTAGGTAGGTTTAAGGTTATGAGCGTAATGGATTTTGTTGGATTCAGTAAAGTTTAGTAGGAGCAGATCGAAACGTTTGTACATATATAGGACAGTTTGTTGGGTTAGGGCTTCGGTTTACCGCGGCGCGCTGATGATGGGCAGAGTATTGCTACTTGTCGAGTGTAATTTATTTTAGTAAACCTATTTTGATTGCTTTTTAGGGTTCCGTACCTCAAAAGGAAAAAACGGAACCCTTATAGGAGCACTCGTGTGTCTGTTTGTCTATCCGTCTGTCACAGCCAATTTGCTACGAATGTAATCGACCGATTTAGTTGAAATTTGGTACACCTGTATTTATGTCGTGTGACTTGTTACGAGCATCTCAATTTTTTTTTAAATAATTTTAAACTAAATACTTTTAAAGATATTAAAGAAAATTGATGAAAATTGACCGTTGCCCCCCTTATCTCCGAAAATATTGAGCCAAAAAATTTGAAAAAAATGCAGAGAATGGTTCTTTACTCATAGATTACAGAAAAACCTATAAGAAGTCTATGGTCTTAAAATAACATAACTAATCTCTCAATATTGGTGTTGTATGTAATGTTAATTTTGTTCTTGGGATTAATTCATCTCAACTACGGAACCCTTCATTGTGCGTGGTCCAACATGCACTTGGCCAGTTTTTATGTAGATATCAGTCCACCAAGGTTTTAATACGGCCGTATACGATCCTTGTAATAATTTACCGTATTCTTGGTTTCTCACAAACAAAGTTTCAGTTCCCACAAAACACCAAAGCAACTGTTTGTTCTACTTTGAGGTAGTTATTTCATTAGGTATGAGACGTTAACCAAACTAAGTTTTAAAAGCCTTCACTGAATTTATCACGTAACTTATATATAACTTGCATAGTGAAATAAGGTTTTTCATTACTTTAATCCTGAACGACGGGTGTAAGCAATAACACGTAGGTCACGTCTTGTGACGATATGATGTACAAGATGTTCGACTTTGAATACAGACGTTATTGCTTCGTACATAAGACTCATCAGACAGGTTCGTGACAAAGACGTTATTCCCAATCCCAATTTATTTTGAAGTCGGTGCAGCGTGGTGCATCTTATATACGTTTCTATCAATCGTCATGTCAGTGTTCACCACCTTTGACTGTCTTGTGGTCGCAAGAGCAGCTGCTGAGCATGGTTTCCTTGGTTCAATTTAAAGGTTGAGCAAAGTAGTTCATTAGGAATTTCTCAGTAGCAGCCCGGAGTCTGGATTTATGCCCGGTTGATGGCAATAGGCTCGCCCCCTATTACATGGGACTTAAATATAACTGGCGCAAGTGAGTGTGCTTTAGGTACACCTCAGTCTAACTCTTCGTGGATTAAAATCGTGATGTTATGTTTGTGGACAATTCAGCCCCTAAGTTAGCTTTTGACAAATGTGGATATATTTTTCAGTAGTAAAAGTCCTGTGTTCGGAGAGCTGATAAAAATGCAACGCGGCTCATTCAGATGCATGCCAAGCTGGGACGTTGACGCGATTACCATATTAATCTGGAATACTTCACCGAGCGTGAAATTTTCTGCAAGCCTTACGTTTTACGAGAACGAGAAAATGTAGGAAGCACTGGCATGGAATCAGCTGCTTGGAATGTGACATAAAGGAAAATATCTAAAGTCGTCACTGGCGTGAAATCGGATGTTCAGAATGGCACATTAAGAAATACGATTTAAAAGTTTAAAAAAGGACCTATCTATTCTGGACTCCAATAGCAAGACTCACAACAAATGAGACGTTTGAGATGAGTACCTAACAATTCAAACTCAAACTCAAACCATTTATTTTAATTAAACTATGTACAGGCACTTTTGAATTTTCAAGGGGTCGGTCAGTCAGGAAGATGAAGCTAGTTGCCCATTCCAACGCGTAGTAGGTTCCTATGGAGAAGAACGGGCAAGGAACTCCACGGACACTCTTTTAAATCAAAATATGGTTACAAAATATTAGTTACATCATTCATGTTGAAGTTATACATGAACGATGCAGAAAGTTGAAAGCGTCCGTAATAAAAAATACAAGAAAAAAAAAAAAAAATGGAAACGCACAATAACACTTGGCCCGACCCGGGAATCGAACCCAGGACCGCATGCTCAGCAGTTTCGCTCGTAACCACTAGAGCAACGAAGCTGTTAATGTCCACAGATAAGAAATATTAGCAGTGATAGCCTAGTGGTGTGACCGTCGGACTGCCAAGTCATAGGTCTCGAGTTCGATCCTAAGGCACGCACCTCTGTTGTTCGGATTCATGTGCGTATTGTATAATTGTCACTTGCTTCATAAACGGTGAAGGAAAACGTCGTGAGGAAACCGGCATGCCTGAGAGACATTTCTCGACGGCATGTGAAGCCAAGTTCTATGGGCGCCTTTAAAACTCTGACACCAGGTTAGTCACTAACCACACGAAAATAAGAAGAAGTGGGTGGAATTTCGAAGCAAGTTGCATCATGAATTACCTCTATTTACGGCGGATTATATTGGTTTTATCTACTAAAACTGTCAACAATTCACCTTGCTTAATAAAGCTTGCTAGTAAACATTGTACAACGCTAATAGAGCCGCAAACGACTCGACTTAGGTTTTCAAAAGCTGGTCTAATCAATGTTCCCAACTGTCAAAACTTACATAATTGGTTGTCTTCTTAATCTTCCTGGCCTTGTTCCATATTCCATGGGCGGCGCAACACGTTTTAATCTTTCATTTCCCCCTATCAACCGGCATGGCGGCCACGGTTTTTTTTTTGTATCCATAACAAGGAAGCTCTTGGCCTGCATCTCACCCGATGGTAAGTGATGATCAGGCCGAAAGTGGAAGCGAGTTTCACCCGGAATCCTGAACCACAGATGAACTGGCTATTTACTTCTAAATGCCGAAACACAAGAATGCTGATAACATTGTTGTTATGACGACAGACTTAGACAAGATGGTGGTAGGTAGCCAGGAGGAATTAGAACAAGCCCTACCACTAACCAAACGGAGCAGAAAATTTTACCTATGGGTTCTGGGGTGGTCGAACCACTAGACCCCAGGTTGGTATTACATATACGTATATTGTGATCAACTTATCACAACATGAGAAAAAGTAGCAGATTTTTTTATTATGCTTTAGAGTACCTATTACATTTTGCATTTTATCATTAAGTACCACGATTATGACCCCCATTTCCCGGTGACTTCAACCCTCAAATAATTACCATTTTGCATTCATACTATTGAACACTCTAAACTCTAACCCAATGAAGGGTTCTGTAGTTGAAATGTATTTATCCCAAGAACAAACTTATCATTGTAGTTGAAAAACCAGGTCTCCCATACATCGATATATATCCGTCCCGGTCAATTCTCCAATTGCGAAATTTAATGTAAGTTTGCAAAAGCATTTTATTGTTATGTGGTAAAATTACAAATTAACGATTTTTGACAGAACATGAAAAAAAAAAACATGCTTCTAGGTCAACGGGAAATAGCCTTTAAGTTTTGATTTGTTTGCGAGTATCACATCGCATAAATGGCCGCATTTTATTATTGCGTTGACCTAGAGGGCATGATTTTTTTAGAGCTCCAAAGGTCTGTAGACCTACGTATTTGATATAAATTCGTTACGGAACCCTAAAAAGTCTGCGTCATTAGCAGCGCAAAAAGTTTGTAGAGGTTCATTAATTGAAAAAAGTGTACATCATTAGAAGCCCATTAAGTTTTTAGGGCCAGTTCAATATTGCCTCTTCCCGTTCCTAACATGGCGTTTGTAGAACAAGAACAAAAGTTTCACGCTCCGTAGTATTTCAGATTAAAATGGTAATGGCGCCAACGCCAGAGCGTCCGTTGCATTGTAAAGCACGCTTGTCCCGAAAAAAAATCTCAATTTTGAAGCCAAATCCTACACCAAATTGGTGTTTGAGTTTCATATTAGCTTATTTAATTCCTTTTTTATTCGAGCTGCAATTCGTGGTAACTTTTTATTTGCTTTTCAAATTATCGTGTTTTTACAGTGGGTTGTTATGTTACCACTGTATGCGTATATCATCCTACTGCTGGGCAGAGAGCTCTCCCCATGACTTCCAGTGCTAATGTGGACCACTGGTCGATTATTTTGTCCACCTCGTCTCGCCATCTTTGACAGGGTCTACTGCGACGCCTTCTAACTGTCTCAAGGCGGGGTTGTTATGCGTTTTATTATTTTTCCATCTTTCAAGTGTTCTGCTGGCTTATTGCCAAGCTCTAGTTTAAGGAAACTTAAGCCGTCTATCTTATGGTTTCTTGTATTTTAAGAAGCTTGGAGTAAGTTCAAAGAAGTATGGCTCACTTATGTAGCAATGTTCAGAAAGAGGGACAAGGAATACTACACTTTTGATATATAGCTGTTAAACTTAATTTACTTTGTCGATAATGTGACTTTTGTTATTGATTTTCAAGTAAATTTGATTTCCATTGCATTTTTTTTTTGCCTGTGTGGACCCTACGTTATTGCGGGTTAACGGGAATGCCCTCTGTTGGTTAACATACTGTATACTGTAAATTAGCAGACGTGTGTGCAGTTTTCTACCGACTGTACTTTGACTGACGAATTGAATAAAACTGACGAATCGCCGAAACCTGGCAAACAGTAGAGACTGTCGAGTTAACGAAACTGTCTATTCGATAAAACTGACGAATCAGTGAAACTGACTAATCAACGAAACTGGCGAATTACATAAACTGACGACTGAGGGAAACGACAGTAGGTACAAAATAGAATTTCATACGTGCGATACAAAAATGGAGTGACTGAACTTTCAAGTAATCAGGTTTGTATGTTGAATGTGCTGTTAATTTTAACGGTTTGAGTTCGAACGTTGCGTGAATTCGCTCACAATTTACGAGTTCTCAGTCGGATTGGATATTCGTTTCAACTCAATTTCGGGCGTGGAAATATGAATTCCATTCAATATATTTCTTATCATTGATATACAGTTTTTCCTATGAATGAGAATGGGTCTTGTCCGTGCAATAACGCTTTATGTCTTGGTCTGGATTTACACTTCTTTGTCGATCCTTACTTCTCGATTCAATATTTTGTTGAAGGCATTTGATATATGTACGTACTCCTTTCCTATTCGTGAAAGTAGTTTTACAAATCAAAGCAAATATTATAGAAAGCAAGTCATCTCCTTGCTTGCTTTCTTTCTAACATACCTACTTACATACTGCATAAACTCCTGCCTTCTGCCTATGGGGTAGGCAGAGCCTACAGAAAGCCACCTGCTACGATCCATACATACTCATTTTACTTCGTTGACGTTCATACATCTGGTCATACACGCACGTCGGTTGCAAGTACTACGCACCTGACCTTTCTGAAGAGCATCACCAATAAGGTCATTATAATGTCCATCTAGGGCGTCCCCAGAGTTTCCACTCACATCTGCCGTGTAAAAAATGTTTGTTAGTCGCCTACCATTTATCGTGACATGACTAAACCATCTAATTCTAAGTATACTCTTTCTTTCTAACTTATTAAAATACCTTAAATGGTTATTATACCACTGGTTTCGTGTCAAAATTACTGTTTCAAACTCAAGTATTTATTTCTATTAAACCACTTACAGGCAGTTTTGAATTGTCGAAAGAGTCGGTCAGTCAGAAATATGAAGCTAGTTGCCCATTCCAAAGCGTAGTAGGTACCTATGGAGATGAACGGGCAAGAAATTCCATGGACACTCTTTTAAATTATATTGTTACAAAAAACATTATCCTGTGTTAATACCTACAATAATCAAGTATTACCACGACGACGATTAGATGAACACATAGTGATAACAAAGTTACCATTCAAGTTTCATCTCGGATCTTGGACAACAATTTGTTAATTGACTACAAACTAGTTGGTGATGTTTCCGAGATGCGACAAGACGTTTGAATACTGTTGTTAATAGCACAAACTGGGCTCTGAGATTACCACGAAGAGGGAAGTTCGTACTTCGATTTTGGGGATGTGTGGAATTGAATCACTATACGTGGTTGAAATACGAGGTATTATTAGCGCCAGCGTCAACTGTGCGACTTGTCGCTGCAAAAAGTCGCAGGGTATTCGTTTGCATCTGCGACTAGACGCAGAGCTGTCGCTTGCGTATGCAACAAATCGTTACAACAGCAAGCTAAGCATGACCACAATAGAAACGGGTTTTATCGACGGAAGAATAGACAAAATGACAGATAAACAATCACAATCTGTCATTTTGTCTATTCTTCCGTCAACAAAATCCGTAGAAAACCCGTTTCTATGGTTGTCATGCTACGCATGCACACTTCGTGCAGGAAGCAATCATTTTCTTTGAGAATTCGAGAGAGGTTATTTTGTTCAACTTGTGAGTGAATATGGAGTTGAATAGTTGCACTTGACTTGGTGCTTATCATGCTCATACTGTCGCTGACCTGTCGCATACGACCATGAGTCTAGTCACTGCGACAAGTAGCGAGAGCGGGCCACTCCCCTACTGACCCCCGACTTTGCAACTCGACGCCGAGTGTGCGGAGCTTTGAATAAAATATATTTAAAAAAATTGCCGCCTGTCGTTGCGTCTAGATCGTAGTCGCATGTCGCATAGCGTACGTCATGACTATAGTAAGTAATTCAAACTTGTCTGAAGATGAGAAGTTTCAGGGTTGTGGGGCAAATTGATTGACCTCAGCAAAGTATGGGCATGATAGGCTGAAATTTATCGGGTCTCAAGTACCTACATAAACTATTATTACTTTTCTTTGTCCATCGGTCTGTCAGGACCCTTTTTCTCAGAAACGCGTGGGGGTATCAAGCTGAAATTGGTCGCTTGGAGCTGTAAAAAAATCAAGCTCCTAAGTCAACTTGATTAAAAATATTTTGACACTCGCAAATAAATCAAAACCTAAAGGGTAGCCTATTTCCCGTTGACCTAGATTCATAAAATTTGACAGGATCCAAGGTCTCATAGCACAATTAAAGGAACACGTCATATTTAACGGCAGAAATAACTTTCGAGAATTACTATGAAATACAAACTTTTTTTTGCGGCCAGTAAAATGAGTACCGTGCATGCCTCAATATTCATCCCGACTACGAATCTTTCACTGTGCGTGTCTATTGATTGCAAAGTAAGTAATTAAATACTTAATATACTACTATAGTACACCCACATTTTGCCAGTTATGTTTAAGTCCCATGTACCTAATAGGGGGCGAGCCTATTGCCATCAACCGGACACAAATCCAGACTCCGGGCTGCTACTGAGAAATTCCAGATGGAAAAATCCAATAACAGTTTGCCCGACCAGGGAATCGAACCCAGGACCTCATGTTCAGCAGAAGCGCTTGAGACTACAAGACCATCGAGGCAGTTCTTCTACCAAACTCCATAAATAAAAGCAATGGACACATAAAACTCTTGTTAATTAGGATGAGAGCTGATTGCTCTTAAGGGTCCAGATGGAAAATCTGCTATTTTCCTCCTCAGTTAACATCGACATAAAAAAAAAACCACTTTTTATCACTGTTTGTAAAAGCCAAAGCGTTAAGAGCACTTAATGTTCTGTTTAATGCTCTTTAAAAACATCGCTTTATCTCCTTCTCTCATATAAACTTGTGCTAAGTGATCTATATCTGTCTCGTTCTAAAAGTACTTTTTTAAATCGTTTTAATGTAAGTGTAAATCCGATTGATGGGTTTCCAAACGGGCTGGAATACATTTCGTCTCTCTTAATGTGTGGAAATGTCGTTAGGAACGAGATCTGGGTCAAAGACTCTCACAGGGAATTGCAGCTGCGAATTTATACTGATCTGCCGGTGATAAGGACTTGGAGAAGGATGATCTTGGTTTAAAATAGGTAGTCTTCGGTGTGGTAATCCACAGTAAATAGGTGGGCTAGCATTGTGATTCCTTTTGGGTTATTTACTGTAATTTAGACTCTAAAATCATTGTTATCAAGGTACCAATTATTGTCCAAATCAATTATTGTTGATACATTCCATCACCCAGAACCGGTCGAAGTAGCGGTGCTTGGGGCAGGTCTATGCCCAGCAGTGGACGTCTTTCGGCTGAAATGATGAATGATAATACCATCACACCTCCATTTCCTCTAGGGGTAGGTAGAGGATGTACTAGAATGCCTATCCATAATTCGTCATATATTTGTTCTGACCAATCAAAAATGCTAAGGATTATAACGAATGCACCATGGTACATCACTAACAATAGCTTACACCGAGACTTAAAAATGCCAAAGGTTAAAGAAGAAATCACACAAAGATTCAGTACCTACAAGAATCGGATTACAACCCATTCTAATAAACTAGCATCAAACCTTATGAAAACCAAGACATTCAGGTGGCCTTAAAAGATTGGCTCCACAAGACTTGATATGAAGAACGACCCACTATACAGGGCGTCCCACGGATATGCCACATGGAGGGAAAGTACCTTGAATATTGTAGATGGAACATTTTACTGCAAGAAGACATTATTTGAATTGAAAAAACAATTTAAACTGCATTCATAGATATTTAAATAATTACATGGTTGAACCGGAAATCGAACCCGTTACACGAGAAAAATAATCACCTGTAGCTTTATCATACCGATCGAAAGGCTTCATCATAAGGATTCTTTTTTGCTAAATAACATAGTGTCAAAAATAAAAGGAAGACCATGAATTTTAACATTTTTAATATAAAATTGATCAATTTATCAAATGCTCAAAATGAGTCCCTTCCTGTTGAATACAAACTCGCACTCTTTTGATTATTTCGCTCCCTGTCGATTTTTTGATCTTGTTGTGGTGGATATTTAGAATAATACGTCCAAGTTCTGCTTGTAGCTCGTGGACACTTTCATACTGATTCTTGTAAACTAAATTTTTTACATAACCCCATAAATAAAAATCTAACGGGGTTAGATCTGGGGATCTCGGCGGCCATCTTTTTCTGAACAATATTTCACATCAAATTTAATGTTAAAATTCATGGTCAATAAATGAACAGATTGCATCAGAAAACGGGAAAAAAAATGTATGCAAGTCCCAAGAAAAAAAAGGGGCGAACTTTTTTTCCTTAACCGAGTAACAATCCAGACTTCGGAATGTTACTGAAAAATTCCAGATAGTCAAGTTCGGTCAGTTCTTGTATTAGGTGTCCTAAACGGCTACTAAGTGGTTTTATGGAAAGACAATGAACACAATATCAGGGATAACGGCAATATATTCCACTAAGAGCACTGATTTCAACAGCACTTGTCCGAACCGCATCTGCGCAAATCCGCTATCCGCACTGAAACAAAATTTTGATAAGTGCGGTTCTGTGGAACAGTTTGTCAATAATATTTTCAGTTCCCCAACGGCACCTACGTAAAATATTTTTTTAGTGATGGGATGTATTTTTTGTCCAAGGCATTATCAAACAAAACACGAAGTGAACTCTTGTTTCGGAACATTCCACCTTGTTCAGCTGGAGCAAGGAGTAATGTTCCCTAAAATCGACAGTGATAATAATTATAGGTACTTACACTGTGTTCATTGTATCAATAGTAAATTCATTTGTGCAAAAGAAACAATGAAGGTAGGATAAACAGCGCAAGGTTCTATCGGCGTCGTTTATACTCATCCTGTTTGCTCGCGTGTGCTTTGTGGACATGTTAATGAAAACTGGGAGGGTTTCAGTTGATTAGATTTCTAAAGTGAGTTGTGTATGCGAACCAATTGTGTATTGGATGGGAAATGAGGTATCGTATCGTCGTTTCAAGACCTGGGCTTTTTGCACTTATAATATTTATCTGTTAACTATAGCAAAATGTGATGTCGTGATGGCCTAGTAGCTAAGGCCTCGCCTCTCATGCACGAGGCTGCGGGAATCCGGGCATGTACCAATTTGACTTTTTCAATTCATATGTACTTTCTGAGTTTATCTTGGACATAACTGACATCGGTGAAGGAAAACACCGTCAGAAAACCTGGACTTACAGTTAATATAAGTCTGAAATCGCCAACCCGTCTTAAGCAAGCGTGGTGATGAACTCTCGTGCCTTCTCTGTATGAGAAGAGGCCTTTGCCCTGCAGTGCGACAGTAACAGGCTGGTTTTATTATTTATTTATTATTATAGAAAAATTTAATCTATTTTATTGTTCAGGTCATTTAGTAAGCAGGTTCACAAGTTAACAGCAAGTTGAGACGATGAGTACATTAAAATATTACTGATAGCTTATGGGTTCACTTACAATATCTATTTGCCAGTTCCTTTTCTTTTTCGTGTGGTTAGTGAGTGTAGATACCTGCTGTCGAGTTTTTATACCCCATATGGGCCTCTGACTTGGCTTCACATGCCGTCGAGAAATATATCAAGCTCTCCGTCAAACAATGTATTTCAATTAGGCACACAACACTTTTGAACGTCAATTTTACAACAAAAAAAATATTGATTCTAGTCGCCCTTTCCAAAAGGTAGTTTTCGTATGGAGAAGAATGGGCAAGGAATTCCACCGTTACTCTTTTAAAATGTTTTTACAATATTTTGTATACATTAATTATATAATTATATTTACAATGCATTTGCTCGAAAAGAGCGTTTTCCAAGCATTCAATTTGTGCGGAAAGTGTCACTTTTTTTCACTAGTGCTTTTTACTTTTCTGTTTTTTTTAATTTTTGAGGCCGTCGTCAGCCCGTCTCGTCTCAGAGATTTTATTATTTCAGAATGATGATGATGACGATGGCGATGATTATGACAATGGTCAAAAAGTCGAAGTCAAAGTCAAAGTCGAAGTCGAAGTCGAAGTGTCGAAGTGTCGAAGTGTCGAAGTGTCGAAGTGTCGAAGTCGAAGTCGAAGTCGAAGTCGAAGTCAAAATCAAAAGTCCAAGTCATGAATTTTGTTTTTATCATTTATATACGTCGTGGTATGTTAGATTTTACACATCACAGGCGACTACCGTAAGGCTCGCTCGTTTTTTTTTTTATTTCTTCGCACAATGCATAGTAAAACGTTGTATGATACACGTGCGTAAGATGATTTCCGCCTCGTGTCGACTAAAGGCTTTTGCAGACCAGCGCGACTTGTCGCGCGACGCGACACCGGTTATTGTTATACTGTGAAGTTTTCTTAGAAATTGTATTGTTCGTGTCGCGTCGCGCGACAAGTCGCGCTGGTCTGCACAAGCCTTTATACACTCGCTCGCCACCTACCTTCCGCTCGTATAGTATAAATAACTATTATGTATGTGTATCGAGTTCTCACATAAAATAAAATAAATACGATTACAAACTTACTTTTTTGCGGTTAGAGAATTGACCGTGACGTATATCGATGTATGGGAGAACCTGTTGCTCAACTACTTAGTTAAGTTTGTTATTTGGATAAATTCATCCTAACCACGGAACCCTTCATTGTGCGTGCTCCGACATGCTGGTTTTTTTTAGTTACTCGCTTCCCTGTGGGACAGGTGCCTAAACATGGTTGTAATGTCGTAAGTATACATCACACAGTTC
This sequence comes from Agrochola lota, assembly GCA_947364205.1. Classification (NCBI taxonomy): domain Eukaryota; kingdom Metazoa; phylum Arthropoda; class Insecta; order Lepidoptera; family Noctuidae; genus Agrochola; species Agrochola lota. Next base: position 18,328,557 of record OX376240.1, read on the forward strand.
GCACAAACTCGCAAAACGAAATACTCTCATGGTATACTAGTTAGCTTACTAGTTAATTTGGGAATATTACTGTATGGAAATATGAAATATGGTTATCTAGTGAACTAGAATATTTATAATGAATTGCAATTATAACACAGAATTTGATGTTGTAGCAGTTTTAGTTGTAAAAAATGCGTTTGGAAAGTTACCAAATACGTTTTTTACATTTAAAACTAAATATTCGGTGTTACGACATTAATAATTGCATTTCATAATCAATATTTTAGTTCACTAGTTAGCCATCCTACTATGCTACTTCCTACTATAATATTATAAATGTGAAAGTTTTTATGTTTGTTACTCAATCACCCAAAATCGGCTGGATGGATTTCGATGAAATTTAGCACGTGTTGCCACGTCAAGCGTCGAGCGCACGTCGGGTTCGCAACAAGTCAATCGTCATCCTGAGGAGGACTCTTTAAGAACAGTTAAGCGGATTAGGTTACTAAATATACGTCGTCTATTGTATAATATAATACAGTATGTATGTCATCATATACCTTTACATACAACTAATTACATAGACAACGTAGAACCAAATAACATAATGTATTTAACACAGAGAGGTACGTGTAATGTAGTTAATTAGACGTAAGTGACGATCTAACCGAGTTACGATTTATTACAGCGGTACTTATGTTTGTGAGGCGCAAACTGATGTTGTTTACATATATGTAACAACGACACACTCTTCAAATACTGCTGTCACTAAGCTGATTAATAATTATATTGGTTTACTAACCAACATTGTTGGGTTTTCTACAGGGTTATTGGTTATATGTTGGCAATCCGTAAAGGGGATGTAGGAGAGGTCATTTGCAACCAAATGACCCCTGATGCCAGTGTCAAACCATTTTCGAGTAATTTGATATTTTAAAATGAATGAAATAAAAATATTAAATGTCAAATGACTAGAAAAATGTTGACATTTGCATAGGAGTCAAAAGGGGTCATTTGGTAGTAAATGACCTCTCCAATGCACCAAACGGCCCGCGGGCGCGCCCCAACCATCAAGCCCCGCTGGTACCGAAAAGGCGACACTATGCGTGTCAATTTCGGTATCAGCGGGGCTTGATGGTTGTGGCGCGCCCGCGGGCCGTTTACCGGTTATTTATATCCCCTTAGATTGCCGACATATAACTCAAAACCCTGTATTTATCATTCTATACTAATAATAAAGCTGAAGTTTGTTTAATCTCTGGAACTACCAGTCGAATTTGAAAAAATCTTTTTGCAGTTGATAGCCCAATTCTTGAGGAAGGCTACTTAACATCAAGCTAGTGAGCTAAGGACCCGAGCAAAAAGCAAAAAAGTCAGAAAGAACTCTAACCGAAAACGAAGTAATAGCACGGGTAGGCGATGCGAATGCGACCGGTCGGGGAACAAGAAATTTCACGCGGACAAAGTCGCGGGTTCAACGATTAAAACTAATGATTAATATGCTAATTACTACTACTACTTAAAAAACTATAATACAAGTGAAATAATAGGTGTACTTACCTGCCTACTTACCCAGTTAAGAAGGTTCGGCTGATAGTATTTCTACAATCGACATTCGACGGTGATTTTTCATTGGCTCCAAGGGTTCCAATAATTGAGTAGGCCCTACAACCTACAAAAATACATGGATATCACAGATAATAATTTATTTTTTACACAGATATTTATTTTTATTTTTTAATTCACACATAATAATTAAATCACAGATAATATTTTTTATTGGTTTATTCAACTTTGCGACACACACAAAATTAAATACACAGAATTCTGATCTAATTAAATAATAAATCGTTAAATAATGAGTTTGATAATACACACTCCCTATCTAATCTAAATTCAAATAAAGATATTTTTTTTTGTTTTTAATGGCCAGGCATATAGTCGGAGGTAGGTAACATGTAGGTTGTATGTAGTACGTACACGTACGTACTTACACGTGAGGTAAGTACTGATACTTACCTCACGTGTGAAACGCAAAGAGGTTGCAATTAAGATTTTCAGGGCCGCCCTTCTGTAGCGAGGTTAATGTATAATTTAGTAGGATTTCCTTCAACACAGCTACGTTGGGAGTTTCTTTAATGGGTCCGTTATATTTTCTCAACTCAAACTAAAAGCATTTAATTGATTGAAACCATTTACAGGCACTTTTGAATTATCAAAGGAGTCGTTCATTCAAAAGATGAAGCTAGTTACAAATTACCATTACAAAACGTAGTAGGCTCCTATGGAGAAAAATGGGCAAGAAACGCCACGGACACTCTTTTAAATTATATTGTTAAAAATATCAGTTACATTATTAATTTTAAATGTTTAATAATAATATATGTGAGAAGTATGTAAAAAGACGAACAGTAAAGCTAGAAGAAACAACAAAAAAAATCAGGAGGTGTCGTGGTACACCCCCCTAATTGCGTAATACACGACCAATTAGAATCTGAATCGTTGAAACAGATTGTTAATCCATTGACTCATACGTTCGAAAAAAAAACTGCCTAATAACGTAAATAACGCAATGAATGTTGTTGAACTGTCAAAATGAAACTGATTAGTCGTAATCGTTAACGAAAATCTGTTACGTAATTAGATAGCTGGTTGGAACGAACTTCCTTTCGCTGTATATTGAGTAATAATACAGAACGCAGAAGAAATTTTAGCTTCTAAAAATGTATACTAGATGGCTCTGTATTAAAAAACAAAAACTTTTGCTAATTGAAACTTGAGACGTTGAAACTTTGTCCGACATAACGCTTTTTCGTTACGTTACGATTTCTACCAGTCAACTCCTACCGCAAGCCGTGTTAAAGAACTTTGTTCCAAAAACAATAAAATAATTAAAATAAGCCGTCGCAGCTAAGAGATGACCAGTCCCAACTGACGGCGCCCGTTCACGAATAGTTTCATCGGATAGGTTTCTGTTAACAATGACCAACACTTGAAGGGGTTACTCCATTCGACGTCAGTTGAGTGGGGACTGCTGCGAATAGAACTCTAAAAGTCAGCTGTGCCCCGGATAAGTTTGTATTGGAGACTGTGCTCTGTATTTAATCGTCTCTAAACATTCGGGCCGGTTTATCAATCAGTACGGGTCTGGCCATGTTTTCTTATTTTGACGTCGAGGTTTATTATGTCCTACATTTTAGGAAATAGAGGGATCGTTTTTGAGGGACCCACTTTTATTTTATACTGTATCTTGCCACAGTTTGTATATCCCCTTGAAACATAATATACATATCATTGGATATATTATATGCTAGAGGAATACAGCAGTTTAACACGGGGTCTTATCCACAAAAACCGCACTGTTTCTCTGACACCCGGGATTTCTGACCTTCGCTCAATGACAGTGGCATTTAATGTAGCGGCCTTCTTCACCTACATTTTAAATACCTCTACTGTAGCTTGATCACACCCAAAGAATTGATTGAACGCAAGGCCTGTTATTGCCTGACCATTTATCCATCTTTCTTTTTGTCACAGGATGGCCGCCTCCGCAGTGGGGACATGCTCCTCCGAATCGGCGCAGTATCTGTGGTGGGGATGTGCGCACGGCAGGCGGCGGCAGTACTACGGCAGTGCGGGGCGTGCGTGCGACTGCTGGTGGCCAGGCCTGCGGCCTCCAGCGGGATGCCCATTCCGGACACGCGGCAGTCCATGCAGGTAATATTGTAACACATTACGCTACTTGATCCACTAAGGAGGGATGTAATTTAGTCTCTCCAGTGACGTGTCCTAACAACAGATGCACATGGGGTGTTCTGAAGCTGGTCTCATAAGAGGACTCGACGTCCTCCTCCATGTTGTGATGAAAACCACCGGGGTGGTCTTATAGTGAAGTATAAATCAAACTCTCCCTGGTTTTTTCCCCGAAAACCGGGTGGGTGTTGGATTTTTTACCCTGAAAAACAAAAACACAAACTATGCCAAAGGAGATGCGATAAGTTTAACTTTGGAACTTTAGTGCCTTTGTCGCTTGCGTGGTTACCTTTAACGTCATTACGCTATGATTGCATCTGGTTAAGCTTCATTACAGATACTTGACCGCTATAAACAGCCAGCGACATAATTAACCCGTCAATAAGTAACGCAACTTGCTCACAAAGCTGCCCACATTCCTTCACGTAACTCACAGTTCGCAGGCGCGGGCGCCGCGCCCTCCTCGCTAATTGGCGAGCAAGGCACAAAAGCTAAGAAACTGCCGCCTCCAATTAAAGTAACTGGGTCGAAGTTAAGTGACGTTTAAAATAGACCAGGTGTGAGTTAGAGAGGTCTCGTTTTGAATCAAAGAGTTGGTGTTTAGAAGTATCAAGCTGGCTGAAAACATCGTGAGGAAAACGGCCTGAGAGATATTTCTCGGTCCCATGTGAAGCCAAGTCAGAGGCCCATGGGCGGCTTTAAAACTCTGACACCAGGTTAGTCAATAACCACACGAAAAGAAGAAGAAGATTCTGGCTTTAAAATTCTTAATTTATTTTAACTTGTATAAGTACTACTATTGATTTATACAACGGTTAACATCTCTCTAAGGATGTCGTGTTACTCAACTGGGTTTATTTGTATTCAGCTGCATCCGGTTAGACTGGAAACTTACCACAACATAGTTGGGAAAAGGCAAAAGATGATTACGATGGGTAACTTAAGGTTCGAAAACCATTGAGAGGTTTAGGTTCATTATTTATGTAGATTTCAAGGTTATAGATGCAAAGTGTAAGAGAGGATACATCTTAAGAAGTACCTACTAACTTACTGGATGCTTGGGCTCATTTTTATGTGATTAGTCAGCCCTACTATCAAGTAAGGTTGAGGTCATGCTGCCTCAAATCTACAGTTAAGGTACTTAACAATCAGTAAACCAAGCACGAACGGGCGCAGTAAACGTTACGTAAATTCGAGGGACTTGAAAATACTCGTTTTGCACATAATATTTACTTAGCTTGAAGATATTATTCATATCTGTGTAGTAATATCGGGTGCTTGTCGCACCTACATATCTACCTATCTACCTACCTACCTACCTAGCATATACAACGTCCCGATATCAATCGTCGGGCAGTAGCCCACCAGATACAACACCCGTCTGGTCGGAGGTAATAAAACGTAAAAACTAAAATACCAGGATACGTAGTAGTATTTTCGATTAAAAAATCATTCGAATTTACGTTACGATAAAGTCGTATCATTATAATTCGTACAAAAATGCTGTTTGATAACATATTGTTTGAAAATTAAACGTGCTTCATATCAAGAATATAATTGCAAAACCCCAAGCGCGATGAAAACGGAAAGATGTATTATTCTTTTATCTTTCAACTCGGAATTGAAACGTTGTGGGCGTCGCCCGCCATTCCTCATAAAAGATTTAATAACATGTCGGAATTATTAAATCATGATAGATGTGTTTTTAAATATTATTTAAATAAACAAGATTTGTGTACAGAGAGGGGAAACAGCTGGGTGTTACGTCAATAGGTCTTTATTACTATAGCGATACATTTTTCTTGGATAGCCATTTTAAATGTGATTCTTCTTCTTTTCGTGTGTTTGGTGACTAAACCTGGTGTTAGAGTTTTAAAGCCACTCATGAGCCTCTGACTTGGTTTTACATGCCGTCGAGGAATATAACAGTACACAGAAGAACTACAGAGCCCCACCGGCTACAACGGCCAACCCTAACATACTCTTTTTGTTTCGTCTGGTCATACACGCACGCCGCCGCGCCGGTTCATTGAATTAGTCCCTATGATATTCCTGTCCTATCTAAATAATCGGTTAATTTCTTGAATAGTTAAAAAAATAAAAACCCCCAAAAATAAAACCCTAAATAACTTTTGTCCTCATTACGTACCTATTTCTTATCTCAGAAGGTTCTAATTTCTTGTAAAATACTGATTTACAATCCCATTTCGTAGGATTGAAAGCGTCTTCCAAGAAAACGCCTGGGATAATGATGTAGGTATCTGTATGCCAAATCCCTTTTATTATGCCATTCCTTGGAATTCAGTCTTCTTATTCCGGTAAAATCTTTTCAAAATTGCCAGGCTTTTCAAAGGTAAAATTGGACGTTTGTCTTTATTTTCTTCTCCATAGGAAATTATCAATTGGAACCGTGCACCTAGCTTCTGACGTTTTATAAGTGCCCATGTAGGTTTATGTGAAATAAAATAATTTTGATTTTATCTATACCTATTGTAAGCCGCTTTTCGTGTTTGTCTGTGTGACCGTTTAGATCATTTATTTTAAACTTCGAAACGGATTTTGATGTTTGATGCGGTTTTCACCATCATTTATATAATTTATTCCGGAAGGTTTAGGTGTATGAAACGTCAATATTAAGTAAACTAAAATATAATTAAGAAAATCTCAAAATTTTGTCAAGTCGTTAAAACCGTGCGACGCAGAGGCAGGTCGCTAGTTTATAAAAAACGAAGGGTTCAGTTCCACCGCACAATATTTAGCAAAAAAAACGCCGAAAAAACCGATACTTGTTTTTTTTATTTCTTTTTTATTTAAAAAAATATATATATTGTTATAGCGGCAATAGAACACACACAATCTGTTAACATTTTCATCTCTTTATCTTTTACGGTTCATGAGATACAGCCCGCTGACAGACAGACGGATGGACTGACAGCGGAGGCTTAGCTTATAAGGTTCCATTTGGCATCCTTCGGGTACGGAACCCTAATAAAGCGTGACATTGCCTTGATTCGAGTAAATGTATGAAATATATCTTTTTGATAGGAAGGCGCCACCTTTGTTATTTCATACCTCGAGATCGAGGAGGTCGTTGATAAAACGTACCGTTTTCATAGCCAACCCGGGTGAGTGGATCATATTTCATTGGCTGCAGTTTCCCGCTTTCGGGATGATTTTCTTTCCGAACTGATTTCGGGGAAAGATGTTTTTATGTGTTTTTATTGGTGACTATGTTTTTGTGTCAAAGATATATTGTTGGTTATACTTCAATGTCGTGAACTCGTGATACACGAATGTACTTGTAAGTGGGTCTGTGGTTTCTGCCTAACCCATGGGAATTAGGTGTGTGTTATGTACTTATGTGGAACATAAATGGCGATGGTTTGAGCTGATTTTGTTGGAAAATACTCGCCATACTCTCAGACCATAAAAAATCAAGACAGCGCTGTCAGCAGTAACGAGAGACCTGTTTCGCAGACATGTGTGCACTTAGTGTATGCTCAGAGCGGAGGTGTATTTTGGCATGCTTCACTGTATTGTTCGCAGCGCCATGTCTTGGTTTTTTATTTGGTCTGAAGACATACTATTAATTCCCTATCATTGCAATTCTTGTAAGCCAGAATCTACAGTGGTGACCAATCAGAAAAAGGGTCAAGGCACTGTAACTCTGCGAGTGAATAAATACAACCGTCTTGAAACCCGACAATAATACTAATAGAAAGTTTAATACATAAGCCCAACTACGACAAAAACGCCACTTAAAAAGGTATAAACAAGAAATCGAATTTCTTTTTCGGTTTTCGTATAGCCGGAGTCACACGTCATTACTAACTCATGTAATACAGGCTTAAATCGTACAGATAACGTGTCACTCCGGATATACTAAAACCGAAAAAAATCGGACGAGTAGTTCAGGAGCTACGGTGGAACATACGTAAATACAAACCCACATAGACTGCTAAAAACATAAACCTTCCGTTTGGCTTCGCCGCCTAGTCGGGTACGAAATAGATAAGTAGGAAATAACCATATTTTTAACGAAGAAGAAGCTAAGAAAGCTCGCACAACACAAGGAAACGTAAAAGCAAAGTAAATTTTAAGTAAAAGCCACTCGTATTAAGTCACATCCTACCAAGCCTCACGACTTGCATAAACTAAAATGTACGTAGCATTTCCACAAGCATGCATCCTTGCCTCCACTTGGACTCCACAGTCTGGCATAATTATATTTTATAATATCTAGTGGGACTTTCGAGAGCAACTTAAAAGAAATTGGAGCAACTTAAAACAAGTGTGTATACTTATATTTTTATTCTCTACGTCATCCACTCAATTACTTAACAAGTTACAGTTAAAATATTAACACAAGAAAAATATCGATCAGCCCCATTTATACGAGCCCGTTCTACACTATCGACCAACACTTATCACCACCCAAAAACGTAAAACCATCCATCTTGTTATTACCATTTTCAGTCTATAATGAAGATCGGCACCTTAAGAACAGCAGCTCTTAAGGTGGATGCTCATAATTGAGAAGATGTAGCTATTAGCACGGCATCCGTCTCAGACCGGAGCGACGCCACTTCCGGGCGGATGTGACGTAATTGCGTCAGACAGGTTTCATAGGCCTTCACTTGGATGTTCTGCTTTTGAATTATGACGAGATGAAAGGAGCAGAGGGTGGTTTAAGTGTTATTTTTATGTCGTTACTCGTTGCGAAGTTTTTATGATATTGACAGTTATATAAGAGGAAAATTTTGTAATTTCACATCATTATTTTGTACTGATTAGAATTATGAAGCAGGATTTTGTGCATCGAAGCAATTCTGACAATTTTAGAGGTCATCTTGGCACATACGAAGACGATGCCAGATCAAAAGATCTGAGCGAGCATCACCTTAGCACAGAAAATAAAAGTTAGAACCAATTTATTGCTATCATCAGTCAGTTCTACTTAATAAAGGCATCTTAATAACTGCTATAATAATGGTCATAAGAATCATTTTCACTAAAACCTATCTCACTTAAACTCAAACGCCTCTGATGGCAACTTTATTTTGCAGGAGTAAAACTGCCATGTCAGAAAGTCCACTGCAATATCTTTCCGTTGAGAAATTAAGGCTCCTTACGGCTTAACTTACTTGGTCTCTTATTTATGTGCGACAACGGTAAATACTTAATTATGCCCTTGTGTTTCATAACTAACCAATTTTGTTTATCTCCACAGCCACTAGGAGCAACTCCAGCACCAGTGGTCCCGTCCCGGCTCCTCACAGACCCGATCGAGTTGGAGCGTCGTCTGTCAGAGGCAGGACATGACGGTTTCGGAGCGTTATGTGAGGACACGTCTCCGCCATCCCCGCCGCCTACCATCATTGAGGAGAGGCTGCATCATAGGGTAAATGGGGATTAACATTAGGAGATTACTCTATTCTATTCTGTAAAAATCTGGGTCAGTGACTGCTCGGCCCGACTCATGACACTCTCGTTTCATTCGCGTTTACGGTGATTTGTACGGTCAGGCCGAAAATCTATTTTTAAAAATAAATTATTTATTTATTGATAGGAGTACCAACAGCTATAACAAATGGATAACAGTTGTGGAAACATACAGCCAATTACAGGTTCTCACGGGTGAAAACAGAGTAAGTAGTAGAAATCTTAGGATCACTCACAAGCACGATAAAAAAGATAAAGTAGGTATATATATATATGGGCTGGTGCCCGTCATTATCAGAATCGGCCATGTCTTCAATAAGTGGTAATGTGGGTAGGAATCAACAAAGAATCACTTGAGTCACAATCAAAGTTGTTTAATCGCACAAAATATGTTCCTTACAGAATTTCACTAAAATCTATTCACTAATAATTAGGAAATCACTAAATCAATCGGTTTTAATTATTGTTTAAACAAAAAAGGGATAAGATTACGCGGAACAAAAGCGATTCGTCGGATACGTGGTGCGCTTGTGTTGACGTCGGTAAAAACTGACGTTCACGCTGACCATCGCTTCGACGCTCCGCCAGACTGACAGTTGTCAAATCTCGTTCCGACGTATCTCAACAGATGGCGCTAGCAATGCGCCGTCACGGCCGGACTGACTTTCGACCGTCCTCGGGCGGATCAGATTGCAGTCCTGTAACAATCACACAATCAATCGAACGAGTGTCAGTAAATCTACCCGCTCGCCCAACCTGACAAACTATGACTGCTAAACATAACATTACTCTCATACTGACTGTAAATGTCTCAGAATAAAAGAAAGCGTGTGTCCCTTCGACCATTTATAGACCGGACGGCACCTTTCTCTAAACAGTTAACACGCAATGCACTCAAAACTCGATCAGCATGTCCTATCAACCAACCCTCAGGTCTGGCCCGGACGATACCGTCGTGTTGCGATCAACTTTCCACACAATATTAACCTGGACTGGACGGGTGTGTCCTTTCGACCAGCCACTCGTGCATGGCCCGGACGACACTGTCCCTTCGACCAGTGAACACTTAAGGTTGGACCGGATGAATGTGTCCCCTCGACCAGCCGCTATCAGCTGCATGGCCCGGACGACATTATCCCTTCGACCACCTTCACGTTATTCGATAACTGCTCCCAACGTCCCAACATAGTCAACATAGCAAATAATGATTAGAGATTACACATACCTATAAGTTATGGACTGTCTTGCTCTGCGTGAAATTGGACTTCATGCTCAATGATTTCATGATCTGAGATGTTACTAAGGGTATCAGACTCTGCTGTAAGTGTGTCTGATCCTGCGGAAAGGGTATCGGAGCTTGCTGTTAATGTTTCAGAACTACTTAGTCTGTCGAGGTGACCGTTATTGAGTTCAACGTTTTCCGGCGCCGTCATGGCCTCCTCCTCAATCATCAAACTAGTAGATATTTCAACTAACCCGTCATGGCCCCGAGGTACTGCACGCAAGTTCTCATGCGCGTATTTAAAAGTACGATGTGAACCAATTATGCTTTTTAACTCGTAACGGTCATTGTCTAATACTGCGGTTATTACATAAGGACCCCTAAACTTCCTATCTAATTTGGTTTGGTTTCGTTCGCTACTTTTGATAAATACGAAATCGCCTTTAGAAAACGGCTTGATGGTGGCTCGACCTTGGTTAAATCGTATAGTATCGGATGCGGCTGCCCTTTGTATGTTATTAGACGCATCTTGCCTAGCTGAGTCAAGGTCGATTCGTTGTTCTTGTTCTGGATCTGGACTGGAAGACCTAATTTTCGACATACCTAGCGATTGGGAACGGATACCGAACATGAGTTCTGTTGGCGTAAATTTGGTGACTGTAGACTTAGTACTATTAAGCGCTAACTGAACATTTCCTAACTCGTCACGCCACGCTTTATTGGGATCGTTCTCGATAATCGTTAGCAAACTTTTCAAGGTGCGCATCACGCGTTCTACTTGTCCGTTTGCCCTGCTGGACCCCGTTGCTATAAAATGCAGCTTAATATTATATTCTGAACAAAAGTGCTTAAAATCCTGGCTAATGTAACACCTGCCCTGATCGGCTATAATGCGCTTAGGTGCTCCAAAAAGGCAAACGGCATTTTTAAGGGCTTGGACTGCACTGGCTGCGTCCAATGAAGAGGTATGCTCTAATAACACGTATTTAGTGAACGCGTCAATAATTACCGAACAATATTCCTTACGGTCACTCTTTCCACTTAGTTTCCCGGTGAAGTCTATATGAATCGTGTGCCACGGTACCGCAACTTTTGGAATGGAATGTAGCTGCATAGGCTGAGCACCTGAGGGACCTTTTGATGCCTTGCAGACAATGCAAGAGTCAATAAATTTCCTAACGCACTTGGACATCTGAGGGAACCAGTACTGTTCATACAGTTTGTCCAGTGTTTTATCATTACCCAGATGTTGTAATTCATTATGAACGTGATTGATCAAGGTCCATACTAAGGAACGAGGGACAACTGGCAGCCATGAAATGATCTTGTTTCTTACAACCTTCCTATAAAGAATGCCATCCCTAACGTCATATGTCTGACCAACCGTTTCAGGAAAATCGTTATTATTATGCTTGTTGATCAAGTCTTGGATCTCTGCATCACGTTTTTGTTCTACAGAAAGCCAACCCTGATGCAATTCTACAAAATGTATTGTCTTGGCTGTGGGTTTTGAAGAAACTTGCAATGTGGAAGCTAAGCTATTGGGGTCTGGCAAGGGATTTCTAGAGAGGTAATCCGCGTGTTCCATACCACGACCTTCGCGATATACGATGTCGAAATCGTAGGCTTGTAAAAACGCCCACCAGCGATGAACACGTGGGGTTAGATCAGTTTTAGATTTCGATGCTTTCAGTGAGTTGCAGTCCGTGAAAACCTTGAAACGTCGGCCGTATAAATAATGCCGAAAGTGTTCTACCGCTCGTACGACTGCCAGTGTTTCTAGTTCGTACGAATGGTAGCGGGACTCTACTTCAGATGTACGTTGGCTAAAGTATTCTATAACATGAGGCAGGTCTTTCTTTTTTTGCATTAGGATTGCCCCATAGCCTTCGGAGCTGGCGTCGCAATGCAACTCAACGGGTAAGTCCGGGTTAAAAATCATCAGAACTGGTTCGGAGGTAAGTATCTCTATAACGGTATTACGGATCTTTTCATGTTTCTCTTCCCATTTTACAGGACCTTTCAGTTTTGTTAAGGGATACAACGGGCCAACAATGTTTGTAAATCCAGGGATGAATTTTCGGAAATATGACGCAAGACCTAAAAATTGACGTACTTGCGTCGCAGTTTTAGGCTGAGGAGAGTCTATTAGAGCCTGTATCTTGCGCGAGTTTGGTCCCACCTCTCCGCACTGGAGAGAATAACCCAAGAAATCAATTTTCTTTTTCATAAACTTACATTTTTTAAGGTTTAATGAGAAACCAGCGGTAGAGAGAGCATTTAAGGTTTCATTTAGACGTTTAAGACCCTCGGTTATGTCATCAGAATAGCACAATACGTCGTCCATGTAAATCAAAGGCTTATCCTTCAGCTGATGGACAGCCCTTGTGATGCAGCGTTGATAAACTGAAGGGGCATTGCGTAACCCGAAGGGCATCGCGAGATATTCGTACTGCCCCTCGGGTGTGACAAACGCTGTCTTTTCTACTGAGTCATGGTGTATAACAATTTGATGAAATCCTGATGCCATATCTAAGGATGTGAAATAATGGGCACCACTGAGCTGATCTATTTGTTCCTCAATACGAGGGAGGGGGTAGTGTTCAGGTCGTGTATTTGAGTTAAGCTCCCGATAATCGACACACATTCTCTCGGTGTTATCTTTTTTCTTCACCAAGAGAATTGGACTGGCGAATGGTGATGAGCTTTCCCGAATTACACCCGCATCGAGGAGCTCTTGAACCTTTTCCCTAACAATTTGCTTTTCAATTGGTGCTAACCTATATGGGCGTCTTTGTACAGTTTTATGTGGGTCTACTAAAACAATTTCCAACTCTCCACTGTTCACGCGCCTATGGGGAACACCTTCTACGAAGCAGCTAGCATATTGGTTCAATAGTTTAAAAAGGGCGTCTCTATCATCACCTGTCAAATCCGTATCTATCTGGGTAAAGTCTGGCTGGGTAGCAATCAACTCACAAACATTAGCTTGTTCCTTCAAGTGAAATGTTAAGTTATCATTATTAATTTTGACGCTCACACCTTTTTCTAAAATGTCCCTACCTATTATAACAGGGTCTATAAGACAAGAGTCTGGTACTACATGAAATGTCAAGATTTGTAAAATTTCTCCAAGATTTACCTCACTCACAATTTGTGACGTACATTTTATTTCATCGCCGCCAATGCCTGTAAGATACACGAGATTATTGTGCACAGTACCTGGGAACTTACTAGAAAAGCTTTCTTTTATCAAAGAGCAAGACGATCCGCTATCAAATAAAAAGGAGACTGGCTCACCAGATGACGTCCTCAAGGTACCCATCGACAACCGTTTCTCGCAGAGATTGACCTCTTTCCTTGCAGCAGCTCCACCACCTTTCCCCTTTTCTTGACAATTCGTTGCTATGTGTCCTGGATTACCGCAACTATAGCAGGTTACAGTCGAAGTCTTCTCGGGAGCACGTGCGGCAGTTGAGGGATCTTGCTGTTTAGTCTTCACAGAAGAATCTTCTCGTCGCTTTCTACAGTCGGCTTGCCGATGTCCAGGGATTCCACACCAATGACATTTACCGGGAAATCTTGCGTCCGCAATTCTAGGTCGCTTGAAATCAGGTTCTTGGATTTCAGTAACCTCCGATCTTCGCTTTAGTGAAATGCCACTCAAGATTCTAAATAGCTGAGCTTTGGTAGTGACAGCATGTGCATTTAACTCGCGGCGTATCAAACCATCCTTCTGACATAAGACCGATATGACAAATCCGGTTATAACATCTTCTGGCATTCGGGTCTTAGGTATAGATTCGATCATATTCCACAAGCGTAGGCCAGTTTCTGATGCGGTTTCCTTTGCTCCAATTTGAAACCTTAATACTTCATCAAAGTAGTCTTGAAATAATTTCGGTCTACAAAATCTGGCCAATAAACTTTGTTTTACAGCCTCCCATGTAAGCTCATTCAAATTTAACTTGGTCAAGCAAGAGGCTGCGCGGCCTTTTAGTGCATCAGTAAGAGCGAGAAGCAAGTCCACACCTTTTAGATGTCTACTCATGACTATAAGTTCTGTAATCTTGCACCAACCTTCTATATCCGCGTCGGCATCTTCTGGATTAAACTGTACGAGCTGCACTGCACTGGACTGGGCGCTAGCACTTGCCACTGGCGGTTGCGACGTTGCTAATATACGAGTAAGAAGGGTTTCCATATTACTCAACAACCGCAAGGCGCTATTTTCGTCAGGCGGTCGTTTTTCCTCGGTCGGTAGCACATGGGATCCCACTTCTGATATGGGCTGGTGCCCGTCATTATCAGAATCGGCCATGTCTTCAATAAGTGGTAATGTGGGTAGGAATCAACAAAGAATCACTTGAGTCACAATCAAAGTTGTTTAATCGCACAAAATATGTTCCTTACAGAATTTCACTAAAATCTATTCACTAATAATTAGGAAATCACTAAATCAATCGGTTTTAATTATTGTTTAAACAAAAAAGGGATAAGATTACGCGGAACAAAAGCGATTCGTCGGATACGTGGTGCGCTTGTGTTGACGTCGGTAAAAACTGACGTTCACGCTGACCATCGCTTCGACGCTCCGCCAGACTGACAGTTGTCAAATCTCGTTCCGACGTATCTCAACAGATGGCGCTAGCAATGCGCCGTCATATATATATATATATATATATGTATAAGGTACAATAATAACTATGCACTTTAAAAAAAATAAGTGTTCAGCCGAGCGCGTGCAGAATAGGTATTGATGGTAAATGGGTCAAATGAGAACTCTTTACTAATACATATTTTATTTTATTACGAATTTAATTTTGTTTTCCGAAGATTTTGGTTATTATTTACTTACAAAGCAAGAAAACATAATGATTTACAACGCCTATTTCAATTATGATATCTATATAAGTAGCCTAAGTTCATTAGTTTTTTTAAATTGTTGAATAAAAAAGAACAAGCGTTCCTTTGCTACAAAAATGGCACAACTCAGATCTGATGACAATAGAAAAGTTTTTATCTTACTCTTGCACATCAAATTTACAGTAGTCTAAAACATAAAAAACAATGAAGGCTATTTCTTAAAAATAAAAATATCGTGCCTATACCACATTTTTAGGTGTTTTTACGACGTAGTATCTGGTATTATTATTCGGGTTGACTTGACTCGGGCCAAGCTTTCAATGACTCAAAAATCTCACTGTGAAAACTTAGGTGAAGTGAGCTTTCAATAATCCCTAGCATCAGTTAGAACGGATCGGCTGGGGCTGAGAGCTGTCCTCTTGAACGTAGTTAAGATGTGCTGATCGCGTTCAATTTTATTTCTGAATCGTTGTGAATTTTTGTCAGATTTATATGTATGGCAAATCTGTCAACGTTTCTAAATTAGTAGACTTATAGCTTCATGTTGGCTTGATAGACGTGGTGTGACGGCGGTTCTGATGATGCATTGGCAATAGTTTTTTTTTTTGTTTATAGTTTTTCGCGACGTATTTTATTTTCCAACATTTGATACTAATCTGATGATACAGGATATGTTCTTCTTTTCGAATCGATGATACAACATTCTTCTCTATATTACTTTGGCTCAGTAGTTGGCCACGCTGATCGGCAAAAAGTCCCAATTGTTACATATACATACAGGATATAAAACAGACACTTATGTATTGCTAAGATAACGTTTAAGTTCGTTTCCTAGCTAAAAACCAGTTCAGAAATAAACATCACTAGTTTTCCTCCTAAATCGGTTATATGAGCTCTTCGATTGAGTTATTTATTTCTCATTGTGTACATTTTCATCTAGCACAGTCTCTTGCCAAAAACACTCGCTATATTCTTCGATGAATATCTCTAGGCTATTAGAACAAGTGCTTTCAACGAACTGTAGTTTTATTACATTTCCGAAGCAACGTAATAGTCACAGAAATGTCTCTCTAATATGTAAAACTTTTATAATTGCATTCAAGACGCAATTAAATTGCTCGTTGCTCGTGACAAAGAGTGGCAACTCTAACTCCATCAGAATAAAAAGGTTTGTCTGCAAAGTGGAAGAAATAAAAAGTTTCTACTTCCCATGGATTCCTTTGTATAATCTTCACTTAAAGATGTCATCTTACGGCCAAGTTCAAATAATAAGATGGGTTATTTGATGCGGTTTCTTTAAAAAGTTGATGCAGTTTTGAACTTTAAAGTGCACTTCGGTAGGTCCAGTTTCTTTATACTTTTTTAAAACCGGTAGTGTGGATTCTTTTGTTTTAAAATCTTTGGAACTGTGCCCAACAGTTTTAGCTAGCTTTATGTAAATTGTCACCTAATCCAGTGCTTAGGTAAACGGTTCCATTGAAATTTTTCTATATTTCTTCCGAATCCATCTTATATTCACTTTAGCTTTAAACTCCTGTCATCCAACTGAGTGACTCACACAATATCATAAATGACAAGATTTTAAGGCTTAAGTGTTAGGTGTCAGACATACTCCCACGGCTTTCTCAGACAAAGGACCTTCAGTAAACATGTCATTTCTGATGTGACACAAGACGACAGTGAACGGCAATCAGGGGTCAGATTTCAGAATCAGAATTTCTCATTTGCAAAGACTGTAAGGTGACAAATAAAGTTTCCATAATCTATATGCGTTACTAGCAGAAAAAGAAGCACTGAATTGAATCCACTATTGTCAATTTATGCATCTCTTTCTTGTGGCTGCTTAACCTGCTTTCCCTGTGTTGGTTTAATATTTAGAGGTGTGAGGAACCGAGTGTATAGTTCACTCATCCACATTAGAAAAGGGAGGATCCTCCGACCAGACGGGCGTCGTGTCTGGCGGGCAACTGCCCAATAGTTGAAGTCGGGTATATGCTTATCGCGCGGTAAACTATAATTGCGCGATGCAGGATTTGTGTGACGTCATGTCTTTGATGCGTAGTTCGCATGTGGCGATGTAGATGCCGCCAAAAATAAATTAAAGTATCCAGCAAGGGCAATCATTTTATGAAAAAAGCGATTACATGCTAAGGGCATGGCAGGGCATCCCTATGGGATACCTACGGAGCTCGGCTTATAGTGCCGACGAATAAAGAAAAGAAACGGATAGGCTGAATTATGTTAGGATTATTTCAGAACATTTGCAACATATACACTATGAACATGTACACTATGAACATGTACACTATGAACATGTACACTATGAACATGTACACTATGAACATGTACACTATGAACATATACACTATGAACATATACAAAGCAAAGGGTGTAGGTATGTAAGGATCATAGCAAGTGGCGTATGTAGTTTCTGCTTACCCCATAGAAAGAAGTCGTGAGTTTATGAATGTATGTATTTGCAACTCCTAAAATGATGTTGAGTCGATGTCGAAACGTAGTTTTGTATCTTCTTTCATTGGTTTCAACTATGTTCATCACTACGATAATCTATAATCTATAAGTATATATAAAAATGAATCCCTATTTTTCTGGTCACGCCAAAACTTGAGAACGGCTGCACCAAATTGGATAATTTTTTTTTTTGTTGTGTTCGGTATTCTCAGGATGAGGTTCTAGGTAGGTAGGTAGGTATGTATGTAGGTTAGGTAGGTAGGTAGGTATGTATGTAGGTTAGGTAGGTAGGTATGTATATAGTTAGGGTAGGTAGGTAGGGTAGCTGGGTATAGGGTAGGTAGGGTCGGTAGGTAGGGCAGGTAGCCGTAGATAAGTACTTAGTGCTACCCGTGCGAAGCCGGGGCGGGCAGCTAGTATTTTTTATATAATCTTTGTGATTGATTTGATTTACACTGTACCCATTGTATCTTTTTTTTAAACAAATATTTATTTATTTATTCCCTTAGCCGGTGGCATCAATAGTGGCAGTTGTACCACGGGGAGCTCTGGCGCCGTCTCCTCGACCACCAGCCTTCGTGCCGCCACCATCACAGCCGCAGCCTCCACCTGTTAGGTAACAAGAATAGTAACTGAGAGATGTTGTTTTGTTTTATTTTCATCTTGATCTGTGAGACAGATGATATGGCTAAAAAGGGGGTGACTATCGAGATGATGACTAATAGAGAAGTATGGAAGAAAAATACATGTTGCGTCGACCACAAATATGTACGAGGGGAGGACAAAAAGTTCGCGGAATGAAAGGGAACGGGGGTGAATTTAAACATGAAATAATTTTTTCTTTTCAATATATTCTCCATTAATAATAATGCACTTTTCAGACCTTTAAAATAATTTGTTTATACCTTCGAAAAAAATATATTTGTCAAGGCCTTCAAAATAAGCAGAAATTGCCGTAATCATCCGTAAATTTCTTTCCTCGAAGCTCTTTATTCATGTTTGGGAACAAATAATAATCACAAGGGGGCCAAATCTGGACTATAGGGAGGGTGGTTTAAAGTTTCGAAGCCGCACTTGTGTAAGGCAGCCATCGCAACATGACTCTTGTGAACGGGTGCGTTGTTGTGCAAAAGGAGCACACACCGAGACCATCTTCCCCTTCTCTTTTCTTTAATTGCTTTTTTAAATTTTTCTAATGGTGTAGCGTAGTATTTCCCCGTGATATTGACACCTCTATCTCTATAATCGATCAATAAAATCCCCTCGGAATCCTAAAAAACTGTAGCCATAATCTTTCCGGCCGATTGTGACACCTTAAACTTTTTAGGCGGTGCTGCGCCTTTTTTGTGCCACTGCTTTGACTCCTGCTTCGACTCAGGTTCATAGTGATGAACCCAAGTTTCATCTTCAGTCACAATTCGGTTCAGAAATTCATCCCTGTTTTCACTACGCAGCTCCAAAAACTCGCGCGAACAATCGACGCGCTGCTGTTTTTGAAGCGGTGTGAGCATTTTCGGTACCCATCTTGCACTGACCTTAGACATGCCAAGATGGTCACGGAGAATATTCAAAATGGTCGTAGATGATACTCCAGTCATCTCTGCGATTTGTTTCTTCTTTAGGCGTGCATCTTCTAGAACAAGTTTTTCAACAATGTCTGAGGACGTTGCTTCAATTGGCTGACCTGAGCGCTGAGCGTCTTCAATTGAGTCTCTGCCTTGCTTGAAGAGACTATGCCACTTGTAAATCATTGTTTTTCCAGGGCAAGAGTCTCCATAAACTGATGACATTTCTTCCATAATGTTTTGAGGCGTTTTTCCTTGCTTAGTGAGGAACTTAATCACGGCACGATACTCAATTTTCTCCATAGTTGATATTTTCTTCCCGATTGACTTGTTTATCCAGCGAACCGATTGGGGTGAAACTTAGTATTTATAATTGTATTGAGTTAACAAGTAGCGACAGGTAGAAATAACTACCCCCTCCCCTCTCTAACCCCTCCATTCCGCGAACTTTTTGACCCGCCCTCGTATATTAGGCAGGAGAATGAAACTTATCAGTGGTGAGAGGTGAAAATTTAATTTATCAGTGGTGAGATGTGAAAATGTATCAGTGGTGAGAAGTGAAAATTTATCAGTGGTGAGAGGTGAAAATTTATCAGTGGTGAGAGGTGAAAATTTATCAGTGGTGAGAGGTGAAAATTTATTAGTGGTGAGAGATGAAAATTTATCAGTGGTGAGAGGTGAATATTTCGTTAATGGAACGCACTGCCTAAAAAAGTGTGCATTTATTCATTGGCACTTAAATTTCCATAGTATATAAAAAGATAAATCTAATGTTAAGGTAATAATCTTAGTGTTTTATAGCCCCTTCACCACGGACGTTCATTGTAGGTATACAGGGTGTCAAGGACATCGACGCGACTACTGTTACCATGCCCAGCGTTGAAATTATACGTCGGTTATAAAAAAAAATAGCTGTTCCAAACATTTTGACCGCGTAGGTATTGCACTTTTTTTATGAAACAGCAGAATTTTTTTTTTAATAACCGACGAAAAATTTCAACACAAGGCGGTTCCGAATCATGTACTGAATCCATGGTATCAGGCTTCGCGTCGATGTCCCTGCCACCCTGTATTCATTATGAATAGATATCTTGTTGATACATTTTCTTTGAGACTTAATTCTTTAAGCGTGAGAATGAAATCGGGCACCATAAAATTTTGGCAGTTACAGCTTAACTTCCAACTTGGCAAGGCTCCGACCTACGTACAAACACAATTTTTTCCAAAAGCAACTTGAACCAATCCATACTCCCGTATATTCAATATACTGTTTTATTTGTGACAATAACAAAGTCCGGACGGTGGAAAAATAAGTATCTAAAACTAGATTTCCAAATAAAAATACTTTGGACAGTCGCACTTTGAGCTTTCTCAGAGTATCTACTAGGCTCCCAACATACAGGTTAGTATCATAGTCTGTTCCAAAAGTATCTAATAAATGTGTAAACAAACCCTGTTCAGGTTAAATTCTTACGCAATCATTCACTAAAGGTAATTAATTAGTAACCCATTCATCTGTATTTAGAAGGTTTCAACTTTATATCGTGCCACTTTTTCGAATTATGTAATTTAAACATCATCGGCGGAAAATTGAGGTTATACTCGTACAATTAACTTCAATTGCTAAATGAAAAACTTCTGGTGATTTAAAATTAGAATGTCGGGTTTCATTAATCAAATCAGAGCACTCAATTTGTAAGTGGCACTACAGATTGGGATCTACAGGTACTTTTTCTGATCCATTTGTTTAATTTTTCATCAAATATTTTAGAACAGAGTATATATCCATTCCGTAAATATCTTCTCCATCCACCAGGTTGCCACTAGACATGGCAGTGCGCGGCACGGGTGAGCCCGAAACCCTCAGTTACGAAGTGGAGCTCAGCAAGGACTCCGCGCTGGGGCTCGGCATCACCGTGGCGGGATATGTTTGTGAACAAGGTAAGGTTTTATATTAAGTGCTTAATGATAACACCAAACTGGGAGAGATCCATCAGAACCACATTCACGATCAGACTGATTAGATGCAACGAGTTGCTTTTAACAATTGTTCCGGCTATCGTAAGTGATCGAACTTGAGGCCGATAAAGCCACACACGTTATGGATTTTGATTGACAGTCATTACTACCCGTAATGACTGTCAATCAAAATCCATAACGTCAGAAGCCCGAAAGTCTGACAACCAGTCTTGCCAAGAAATATCATGTTACCCAGTAACTGGGTATTGGAGGTCAGATAGGCAGTCGTTTCATGTAAAATACTGTTTTCGGTTGCATCCGTTTAACCCCAACATAGTTGCGAAAAGGCTAGGCATATAATGATGGTATGGATTTTGGTCAGATCAGAAGAAAGCAAAACTGACAATGTAACCTTTAATTTAGTCACTGGAAAGCTCTCTTCTTCTTTCGTTGAACACTGAACGGTTCTGAAAGTAGGAAAATGGATAACAAACTTTATAGATGTCGTGTTTAAATTCTAATAGACTTGTTCATTTCATGTAGTGTTCGACCATTCCATGAAATGGTTAATAGACATAACGATTCGATGGACGTTGCGAAGTTAGAAGTGTCACTGTTGTGCCCGGGCGGTGCTTAAAGTCCTATATAATACACCGTGGCATTTAGTCATCTATGGCCCACTTGCACGTTTATGGGTTAGCTAAAGCTAAAAAAAAATGATGTTCTCCGATTTTGGATACATGAAGTGGAATTAGGACTTGCAATCAATAAGCAGAAAACCAAGCTTATGATAGATTGTGCGGGAAAGCTATCGGGTGCCTATAACTTCCAAGGCATCGATACTGTGGACAGTTTCGTTTATCTGGGCTCTAATATTAATAGCGAAGGCAGCTGCTTCCCGGAAATAAAACGGCGGATAGCCATGGCTAAAGATGCTATGACACGCCTCCAGAACATCTGGAAAAACCGTGGTATAAGCTATAAAACCAAAGCCCGTTTGGTCAGAGCACTAGTATTCCCGATTTTCCTCTATGGTGTTGAGACGTGGACAATCCGAGCAAGAGAAAGACAGAGGATAGACGCATTCGAAATGTGGTGCTGGAGGCGGATGCTCCGAATTCTCTGGACAGCCAAACGCACAAATGTGTCCATGCTTTCCCAACTCGACATCAAGACCCGATTGTCTACAGTTTGCCTACAGCGTATTTTGACCTATTTCGGCCATATAATGGGAAGGAGATAGCAGCCTTGAAAAGCTGGTCATTGTTGGCAATACCGAAGAAAAGAGAGCACGAGGCCGGTCACCAACACGATGGTCCGACCAAGTAAAAGAAGCTATGTCCGCAAGCAAATTTCAGCAGGTGGTGATGGCAACTTTGGACCGGAACCGATAGAGGCAGATTGTCCGTTTAAAGGGGTCCAGTGACCACGATCCTCAGTAATGAGGGACCGATTGAAGAAGAAGTGGTCTGCTTTTGTAAGACGACTAAATGTCACGGTGTATTATATAAGTGTTTATTAAACCTAGGCTTATTAAGTATCCCTGACTGACAATACATGTCGGTAGCTTATACCAACTTCTAAGAAAGAGTTCACCTTAAAAACTAAATAATGTTACTCGCGTCAATCCTTGGAGCTTTGCTTTTATTCAGGTACTAGCTTCCGCCAGCGGCTTCGCCCGCGTAAATATCTTTATAAATTAAAGCCTATGTTACTCAGTCATAATAAAGCATTCTACTGGTGAAAGAATTTTTTAAATCGGTCCAGTAGATTTTGAGTTTATTCATTACAAACAAAAATACGATATTTTACTGTTTTAGTGATGATTGCTAAATCATTTCTATGTATTGTCACACATATTCTACTTAATAAAAATCGATAGACATCGTACAACCTAAACCGCTGAGTCTAGCAGCACAAAATTTTCCACAAACGCGTTATTTTTTATTTTAGAAAGAACGGCCGAAGCCAATTACACTATTTAAACATATAATTTGTCAGTCATGCATATTTCTCACAAAAATTCAAACATTCTGACAGTATCATCTTCCGTTCATTCGAAAACATATCAAGATCTGTGTTTGAGTTCAGGAGAACGTAAATAGCGGTTAATGTCCGAGAAATAGGTGAGTTCGAGTGTGCAACAGTACGACAAGTTGGAATAGCCAGTAAGCGGTGTTTCTTACGACGACAGTAATTGTCTGGGACAAATAAATTGCAGATTTCATTATGCACTACAGGAACATCGATAATTCTTATGTAACGAAAGTGAAAATTTATCCTCTAAAAGGGTATTAGGGGAAGAAACTTGAAAATATTGTTTGTATTGAGTTGGTTATATTTGCCGATTGGAATGCCGCACCGTTTGTCACATAATAATCCTGTGTAACCTATGCCTCTCATAAAATACCGCATGAACTCTACGGGTTCAGGGCTATCACAGCTATGGCGCACATCAATCAGACAACGACGTCAAACATTGTCGCGATCATGGATCGCTGGTGTTTGCACACGGCCGACGTCTCTCCGCCTCGTTAAGTTGCTGTATTGGTCCGGATGTCATACTATATCGATCATCTATGGTGTTTTTTGTGGACATGCGAGAAGTAAATATCATACTGAAAATCTAATATGGCAACATGTCCCTCACTGCAAGTCCACGTACAAGCAGAATTTGGTTCTAATCCGTGAGGGCAGAAGTTTTAATAAACTGTCTAGTGAACGTGATTTTGATATAAGTATTAAATATCAGTGAATCTCGGCTTAGTTAAGCATTTGTTAATCAAAAGCTTCTTCACGGAAAAGTAATTTGCATATAAATGATGTTAGTTTATATTAATTGTTCTATTTACATATTTTCTAATTTTCGATATAGGATTTTTGTACCGACCTTTTTTCGTTTTTATTTTAGTGTTTCTCAGCGGAAACTTGTAAATTACCTTCAATTTCATATTTTTTAAGAACACTGCAATATACTCGTAAATGTAAGGTGAAAGTTTCAAACAGAATAAAATAAAATTAAAATAATACGCTTTCGAATGGGCAACAAGCTTCATCTTTCTGAATGACCGACTTCTTTGAAAAATCAAAAGTGCCTTTAAATGGTTTAATTGATATTAATGCTTTGGGTTTGAGTTTGAAACTTTGAATTCAGATAGGGGTGCTGCACACATGTTCGGGTCATACGGAGGTCGGGCCGCAAAATCGTATTATATATTTTGCGGCCCAATTGTGCCGATTCATGCCAACCCGAACAAGTTGTAGAACGCACGGGTGTAATCAGTAATCGTAATTAATTACGTAACTTGGGTACTCTATAATTATTGTAGTACCTACGCTGCAAACAAGTTGCGTGATCAAACTAAATTAAAGCCAGACCGACAGTCAGTAAGTTACTGAATAAAGAATATTAACTTTCTATCGATTTTCCTGAACGGAGCAATAGTTTTAGACTTGTATTTTCCTCCAGACAATATTACATTTCAAAATAAACTGTAATTGGATTAGATGGAATTTTAAAGTTCGTTGGAGAGCCCACTGAAATAGAGGCTGGCATTAAGAGAAAATTCCCCAAAAGATATACTTACGTATAAAATTATACATTGGATCAAATTCAAATCCCTTGACACTTTGTCAGTGTTCAGAATTTCAAAACAGTCCCAAATGAAAGGATCTCGAATGTTGAATAATGAAAGATGACACTACTTCTGATAAAGTTATTAACAAATATAGTTGGCAGCAACTAGACAAAGAAGAAGGACCTTTCCTCGGTTGATTATCAACAACCGCAGCTATGTGCTATGCTAACGTATGCTAATTTGATCCTACGGAACCACACAGTTAAGAGGTGGTAGGCTAGTTGGTGATAAGCGAGTCATCTTCCAAGACCAAAACTTGTTTTGACAGATACTTTTTATCTCATAAATGTAGGAGTCACCGCTTCGTTCGTATCTAAATCTATAAAAATCAATGCCACTTTTCGTTGTAATTTTATAACTCAAGAACGGGCTCACCTATCCAAACCAAATGTTTAGGCTTTGTTCGGACTATTTAGTAGATGGTTTATGTGAAGTTTGCACAAAATCGGTAGAGTGGTTCTTCATTTATCACATTTTTTGTAACAAACTGTACTGTATCTTGCACGGCGATCACGAATACGTCGTGCTGTTTTGGCTGAAATGATGCGTGCTGCTTTTAATTACAACAGTCAGATTGATTATAGTATGTACTGATACATTGGAATGATGGACGCAATATGTCCACATTGTGATGCGGCTAATTTTCCAGGTGAAACGCCCGGCATCTGTTGTGCTAATGGCAAAGTGAGATTGCCAGCATTAGAAACTCCACCCGAACCATTGTATTCATTAATTTTTGGGACATCTCAAAAGTCTAAGCACTTTTTGAGTCATATTCAACAAAACAATTCGCCATTTCAAATGACTTGTTTTGGTGCTACTAAAATTATTAGAGATAATTTTATGCCGACGTTTAAGGTAAATACTTCAACAGGATTGTCCCATGTTTATATCGATATGAATCATAAAGTATTCGATAGTTTTAAAAAATATGATAAAACATCTACCTAAAATTATGATATAGATTATGATACAACATTTACCTAAAATTGCATACATATTACAGATTCAGGGCCAGATTTATCATCAAGCTGGTTCGTTATTGCCATACCCCGACGCTGATCATAAATTTTTGCAAATTTATTTTATTGGTAATGAAAATCGTGAATTGGATCAACGTTGTGCAATTGTTTTGAATACAAGACGAGAAATTATTCGTGAGCTACAAAGGTTTTTCCATCAGCATTCATGCTCAAAATGGAAAAACAAAAAATATTGTTTATCCAAACGTTTTGGATTAAGTTTTAAAATAGCTAGCAATTAATAAAATATTTTTTTGTTTGAATAAATGAATTTGATGTTCCATTTTTTTTATTTTATATGTCACTTTATACGTAGCGAAGCACGTACGGGGCCGCTAGTTATTGAATATACTTATGGGTAAAGGTAGGTCACTTCTGTCTAACCCTTTGAGCTAAACAAGCCTGATGTTATATGTAATATAACTAAACAGGAGTTGTCAGAACACAAAGACACATTCACTGTTCACATTTAGTAGTCCCTCAGTTCCAAACGCATTTGACCTCCAAAATAATAGCTCCTGTCAGCTCTAAGACCTTTGTCATAAATCCTCTCACTTTGCACGACCCTGAATATTTAATAAACAATACACGGACAGACGTTAGAAATAGCTGCCCATCTATAGAACACAGCCTGTGAATAGTAGGGGCTGGCATTTTGACTGCCCTACATATACAGGCAATATTGCAGATTTTTTTTTAGACGTAAACATTTCTTTTGGAGGTAAAAAATTTGTTTGTGTAGGACAAATGGTTCTGGTTTTCTGTGGAGGCAATTTTTGGTGTACTGATAACAGGTTATGGTGTATATTTGTCTGTGTAACGCCCTGTGGCCTATTGTACAGGGCGTCGCATTTAAAGAGAAAAGGGCGAATTAAAGTGGGTCGCTATGTCTGTGAGTTAAACGTGAACGAACCAGAGTGGTTCCATTAGAGAGAGGAGAGGAATTATTTCATGTAAACGAAGCAGCAATAGAAATAAAATAATTGAACTAGAAAAAACATGTTACTATAAATATGACGACAGTTTGATAACAAATAAGCAATATGGGTGGACGTAAAAGCACTTAAAATTAATAACTTTTAACAAAATTAAAGCGACCAAAATAATGATGACGTTTGTGCTCATACTCATGCTTGATACTTCTCCCGAGTACCTATCTATTCAATTACTACCTTCTGAAAAGTTCATAGTCGCAGTAAGTTGTGTTCATTACGTTTTTTTCCTATCCGTTAGAAATTTCTCAATAGTGGCCCAGAGTCTGGGTTTGTGCCCGGTTGATGGCAATAGGTTCGCCTCCTATTACAAGGAACTTCAACGTAACTGGCGAAATGTGGGTGTACTATAGGTACATGTCTGCCTTATCCTTCGGGAATTACACGCGTGATCTTATGTTACTATTAATTACTACTAACACTTTGCTAGCGAACTAATCTGCCATATAGGTATTCACCGATACGTGGGAATTTCGAAAAAACTTTATTGCTTTTCTTGTCTTACCAAATAATGGTCGTCCTCCAAACCGAATTTCGTCCATGGCGACCAATCTCAGTGGAGACCTTCGGCGCGGGAGATATTATAGAGCACAAGTGTGTGCGCATACACAGGCGCACTCTCTCTTCCCTCGCTCTCATAATCTGACACCGACACGCACCGATCCTACACTGTAAAGAGTACCTCTGGGCAAAATTTAACCGCCTATGTGGTCTAATAGATTGGTTCGATTTCCAGTGAGGGCTAATTTTTCTGCTCGGTTTGCTTGGTGCTACTGCTTGTTTTAAATCCGCCTGGCTAGCTACCACCATCTTATCTAAGTCTGTTTTGTTGTGTTTCGGCAGTTAGAGGTAAGATAACCAGTTCCTCTGTGGTTGAGGATTCCGGGTGAAGCTCGCTTTCACCTACGGCCTGATCATAACTTACCATCAAGTGAGATGCAGGTTAAGAGCTTCCCACTTGTTGTTAAAAAAAACAGGTTTCTAAGTGCAAGAGTTTGAGCTGGGCGTTTATGAGTCAGTCGGTAAGTGAGTTAGGTCTTAATTGATTGATATTTACTAGCTTTTGCCAGCGGCTTCGCCCTCGGAAATTATCCCACGTGAACCTACTACCGGGATAAAAAGTATCCTATGTCCTATTCCAGGTCATGGTCTACCCGTGTGCAATTCTTTTCATTTAAATCCGTTTAGCCGTTTTAGCGTAAAAGTGTAACAAACTTACTGATCTGATGTTTTGCTAATCCTTACTGTGCGTTTGCACTGGCGAAACATCACAACAAAACATTTTGAAATCTCTAGTTCGTGTCAAACATTGTATGTAACATTGACAAAAAATAGAGATTTCAACATGTTTTGTTGTGCATGTTTCGCGCGTGCAAACGCACAGTATCAATTTACGCACTGAATGACTACCATCTAGCTAGACATTATAAATTAATCGCTTTTCGTATTAGCCTGTGTGGCCGCGTTGTTCTTCTAAACTCTGCAACGTATTTTGATGCGGTTTTCACCAGCATTTAGAGAATTCATTCAGGAAGATTTATGTGTATATATATATTACATATATTAAAGAAATCACGATGTTTTGCCAAATAGTAAAAACCGTGCGAAGCCGGGTCGCTAATCTTGAATAAAACACTAAAACCCATAATCTTTCCAAAGACCTCAACACCAGCAAGTCTTCCAAACTTCAGCGAATCCGCTAACAAACTTAGAAAAATAACGTCTTTTCTACCAAAAGTAACTTTTCACGACTTTCTAATTACTTCCACCTGCAGATGATTTATGGAGGTAAATAATTCTCAAGTATCTATTCCATCTTTAAGACACTTTCACGGGTTGCTTTGACGAATTGGATCAAAGGAATTACAACCATCTTTTTGGTCCATTTGGTTCTTTTATACGGGTTGAATAGAATTTAAATACCGTAACGACTTTGATTCTAAAAGGGCGTTTTTCAGTACACGTTTTATATATGAACCGGAGCCGAAGTCGGAGGTTTTAGATTTGATTGATCGGAAACGGAACCGGAGTCGGAACCGGAACCGGAGTCGAAGTAGAAGTAAGATGTATTAAGGAAGGGCTTAATGAAACATTAGAAATATAATTCAGTCGTCTCTTTAATCACTCAAATATTAGCGACTAGCTTACGCCCGCGACTTCGTCCGCGTAGAAGTCGAAAATGGTACTAACAGATTTTTTTATTGGTTTTTTACGTTTTAATTTTGTTATAACATATAAATTATTATGTTAAAATGTTTGAATACTTATAAAATATAACAATGTTTATTATAGTGTAGGGATTTAAAGGTTAAATAAACATTAAAATAAAATAAAATTTTGTTAAGTAAATATATTTTATGTACACGAAGCTCTTCCTTCGATCTGGTGAAAGTTACATCTTTTTAGAAAGAAATCGAAATACTACACCTACAGCAGCATTTATTTGTAAACTATATTTTTTGTTTTTCCTTCGGGTGCTAGAATCACCAGACTATTCTGTGCGCTTACTCTGGAGCATGCCACATACAACTAGCCGTGGACAAAGCAGTTTTCCCTCAAGTCTACTCCCGTCACTTTAAGAGTTTGACCTTGAGCTTTGTTTATGGTCATTGCGAAGCAGATTTTGATGGAAAACTGCACTCTCTTGAATTCGAAGGGGTAATTTGATGGTGTTAAGGGAATCCTAGGAATAAATACAAACCTCTGTAAAGCTTAGAAACCTTCAAATGCGGTACTAATATAGCACGGTGACTTTCGAGACATTCCAATTTTAAAGAGTATTTGCATTGCCCCAAGCTTTTATGTAAGTTCAACCTTTTTTGAATAAAATCGGATTGAGTTTTCAAACATGTGTCAAAATAAAATGTAATTTAAATCAAAAGCACTAAGGAGTATTGATATCAACTTCGAAGCAAATCACCCACAAAATAACTTTCTACCCCCTTTTATCCCCGTTAGGGGATGAATTTCAATAAAATACGAAACATGTCTTCTATCAATTCTGTTAAAGAATGTTTATGCAAAATTTGAAGTAGATTGGACCAAGGAATCACGTTGTCCCATACAAACTTTGCCCCCCTTTTTCACCCCCTTAGAATCCTCCGAATTCTCAGAATCCTTAGAATTTCGGAAAATCCTGTCTTATCGGATGCCTACGCCATACAAAGAACGCACTCTCCAAGTTTTAGGTCTCTACGATCAGCGGTTTGGGCTGTGCGTTGATACGTCAGTCAGTCATTCAGGACAAAGCATTCTATATGTATAGAGAATAATATAATCTTAATAATTATACCAAAGTAATTCCTACATAGGGAGGTGATAATTTAATATTATTAATACAATTGAATAAACTTAATTTAAATCAAATCCAGTGACTCTAAAACTGGAAAATTGTACTTTCGAACTTCGGTATAATTCTGGTTTAAAATTATCGAAACCGAAGGCGGAGTCGGAGGTGTAAAATTAATCGGAAGTTCCGACCTTTCGGAATCGGAACCGACTCTTCATAACATCCCTGATATGTAAGTACATACAGCGTGTATCAGAAAAGTGTGGTTATATTTAAGGGTGTGTACAGACCATCTAACTGAACAAGTTACTCTCTGGGACCAACATTATAATCGAGAAGAACTAATCAGTGGTTCCATACATTTGGGTTGACTAGGTACCTATTGAAGTTTTGTATGGGACATTTGATAATTTTTCGTGTTGAACATGTTAGTTCCATGGAGAAAGTTGTTCATTTGGATGGTCTGTACCACACCCTTTTTGACCTTGAAAAAGGTTGTGCTAAAAAGAAAACTTGCTTAAAAATTGTGGAAATGCAATGTAGCAGTGTTTATGTGTATGAGTTATGTTATTAAGCTTATTTAGAGCATTCGTTTTAAGAAACTTACATTCTGTAAGAATCTCTAGAGTATTCTTCCACAAACAATGTTTTACTGAATGGTCGTAAATTCTGCATATTATATATCAAGGAAATGGCCCAAAACTTTCGCTCCAAGTGGCTATTGTTCAAAAACTTCTGGTTTAAGAAAGAAAGGAAAATTGGTGTTTTGTCACAAAAACACGTGTATACAAAAAGATAAGATAACTCGAATATTAAAGAAACATACAGAAAAAAACAGAATAGATAATCACAAGCACAGGACAGAAATAGTCGGCAGCTGCGCCTCGTGACTGTGACAAGAAGGGTTCCACTCAGCTCAGCAAGATGCTGTGCTATGGAGGACCCATAGCTCAGCATGATGCTGTGCTATGGAGGACCCATAGCTCAGCATGATGCTGTGCAATGTGTGACCCACAGTTCAGCATGAGGTTGTGCTATGGTGGTCCCACAGCATAGCGCTGGTTAGTAGTCACCCGAAAAATACGTACGGAAATCAAGTTATGTTTAAAAATGTGTACAGATTAAACAAATAGATAATTTAAAGTAATGAATAAATGCATGTTTCAATAGATGTTCAATGGTATTTTAGGTCTATACTCCTCGTAAACTCTAATCTCCTAGTATTTCTTATTTAGAATGAGGCTCAAGTATAATCAAGTCTTTGAGTTACACAATAAAAATGATGTAGTATAACGTTTTGTGTTAAAAATAACCACAATCAAAACATTACTAATGACAAAAAGTTCGTCTTAAATTAAAAATGGAGAACTTTTCATGATTGTTCATTTAGCGCAGCTCTGTGAGCTGGAAAATCAATTTCATTCGAATTTCACTGAATGAGATTTTTCTTTGAACTTGGTTGATTACAGTTAAAGGTCAATTTTAGTTTCGTCTTCAATTTCATACTTTATTGGAAGAGTCTGGATTTTTCTCATCCTTAACATTTTCATAACTTCTCAGTTTTAATTATTTTTCTGATATTTGGGCTGTTGATTGCCTAGAATTTTTATGCCAACTTTGTGATAAAATTGCTCCAAAAACTTTATTTTGCGTATAGTTCTTTACTTGAGGTAAAACTCAAGACATTTCACTAAACTCACTCCCAATCCAACACAGAGACTGGTTACGCAAACATAATAGCCCACGAGAAAGTAATAACAGTACTTGTGTTGCCGGGTGTACACAAGTGCTGATAAACAATAAGAGCGTGGGTACACCCCCGGGCACAGGTCACGCGTCGCCGAAGTTTCCTAATATAGGAGGGGCCGGGTGAAATTAACCCTTATCGCGCTGATGTATTGAAGGGCTCGAGATAAGACGAGGGTATATGAAGGGTGTAGCGAATAAGGGTTAGACGAAAAACAATGTGCCCTGAGAACAAGCGGTGTTTAGGTTGAAAGGGTTAGCCGCAAGATTTGATTAGGTTCAACCAATTTGGGGTGTTGTTGGAATATGAATAAGGTACTGCCTGACAACCAGTCTTACTAAGGGGTATCGCATTAGCCAGTTACTGGGTTGTGGAGGTCAGATAGGCAGTCGCTCCACGTAAAATACAGATATTTAGCTGCATCTGGTTAGACTGGAAGCCGACCCCAACATAGTTGGGAAAAGCCATGGCTAGGCATATGATGATATTTATACTTTCTGATTTAATCTTGGACATTATTGATATCGGTGAAGGCGAACACCGTGAGGAAACCTGGACTTATAGTCATTATAAGTCTGAGATCGCCAACCCGTCTTGAGCAAGCGTGGTGATCAATGCTCGTGCCTTCTCTGTATGAGAAGAGGCCTTTGCCCTGCAGTGGGACAGTAACAGGCTTATACTATTATTATTTATTCTATGTCAAGGTCAGATCTTGTTCTTTTTTGTGTTTGTGTTCTTTCTTTGCGTCATGTTTACCGAAAATAAACATATTTGCTTTTCTTTCTTATCTTTACCAGTTAATGTTTTTTTTTTTATTTGGACTTTTGATGTGATCGATGTGGAGATGGGGAGGCCCATGTCCAGCAGTGAACGGCTTTCGGCTGAAATGATGGTGATGATAAAGCGATTATGGTCATGTAATTTGGATGAATTGAAAATAAATTCCGTTTGCGAGACAAAAAAAAAAACCGGCGAGGAAGTTTCTTTACTCTACCCCGTATTCTACCGATTCTACCACTGCTTGGTAAAGGCCTTTGTCATGTCCTTGCAGATTTTCATTTCTCACGATGTTTCCTACCAGCCATTTTTTAAGTCAAGCTTCAAAATTATATTGAAAACCAAAATATTTTTAAGTGTCGTTTAAACATGATTGAAAGTTGTTAAGTGCCCTTCAAAATTTAAACCAATTTATCCTAAATTTTATTCTAAAAGCCCAATAGTATATAGTTCAACTTCAAATAAACCTATTTCAATTAAGAAATGTTTCACCGTTCGAAAATATGGATAGTGTAAAGGGAACGTTATGAAAAGCTCTTAATTTAATATCGTGCGGGTAGTTCAACGTTGTCGGGGTATTAAAATCTAATCAACAAATTATTAACAGGCTTGGTTTGGAAATTAAGTTCCTCGAGGAATTGATAGTATCTATTAATACGTGGTGTGATACATAGTGGAAGGTTTTATGTCGATTAAATGAAAATGATTTTCACATGAACAAAATCAGGAACAAATGCGACCGAAAAGACACATCAAAGATCTAAAATAAAAAGATATTATAAGTAAAAAGAACCAACATTCGACCTTCAAAAACGGCACTAAAGAGGTAGGAAGAACAGGGTGTAAAGTTTACTCATCCTCTAGAAAAGGGAGGATCCTCCGACCATACGGGTGTTGTGTCTGGTGGATAACTGCCCGACGATTGATGTCGGGAAGTTATATATATGCTGATCGCGCAGTAAACTCACCTTGCGCGATGCAGGATTTCGCGTGACATCAGTGAGATGAGTAGTTTGCATGTGGCGATGTAGATGCCGCCACAGCACAATGTCACAATATTAGATGACATGTGGAAGTAGAACGGCATGTGGTAAAAAAAATCGGGAGCGAAAAACATACGAGACGAAGAAAACTTGGCTAATTAACCAAGTTTTGATTTGCCACTTGTGCTTGTGCTTGTTTTCTTTGGAGCGTGGCAGCCTATCTACCTCTTTTTTAGGGTTCCGTATCTCAAAAGGAAAAAATGGAACCCTTATGGACAACAAAGTGATCCTATACTTCGTTGTCCATCCGTCAGTCTGTCAAGACCCTTTTTCTCAGGAACGCGTGGAGGTATCAAGTTGAAAATAATATCAAATACGTATGTCTATGGTCTTTTGGAGGTCTAAAAAATCAAGCATCTAAGTAAAATAAATAAAAAAATATGGCCATTTATGCGACATATTTAGATACTCGTAAATAAATCAAAACCTACAGCGTACTTCTCGTTGAACTACAATCATGAAATTTGGCAGGAAGCAAGATCTCACAACACATGAAAAGGAAAAAGTCCGAAATTAGTTCATTTGTAGTTTTATAGTTTTTAAATTTATATTTGCAGTTAGCGAATAGGGATGATGCCTGGGTAAAAAAAATGAAATTCTGATTAGTCCGTCAGTCAGATAATAAAAAAATATTAGACACGTATTTTTTGCTTTATCATATTAATAAAAAATTACTTACTACTACTACTTACTACTACTACTACTTATTACTTTTTTTTATTGTATTTTTTTTTTTTTGTGAATTTAAAACATATGTATATATAATAATCTATAGTATAATAACATAACCTAACCTAACCCCATAACTACGGAAAAACTGGCCAAGAGCGTATCGGACTACGCACAACGAAGGGATTGTGCGTGGTCCGAAACGCTCTTGGCCAGTTTTTTTACTTATAATCATTGTCAAAGATGGTGAAACAATTGAGTGGAGTCAAACGAGGACTATGCTTAGTTGAGGACTTGAGGCCTATGTCCAGCTGTGGATGTCCGGTCGGCTGATTTATGATGATGATGATGATGAATCGAGGGCATTAAACACCTTCATACAGATTACATACAATGGCTTAGTGTGACAAGGCATGGCTCATAAGACAATTCAACATTCTTTGGCATGTGGCTGGTTAGTTGTTCACATAAATACAGTTAGTAAGTAGTTTTCATGTCAAAATACAATCTGGCAAGCCAAGAACTTGTGGCGGCATCTATATCGCCACATGCAAGCTAGATGTACCCTGCATCGCGCAAGCAGGGTTTACCGCGCAAGTAGCATTTAGACAAGCAACGTCCCGACATCAATCGTCGGGCAATAGCCGACCAGACACAACAGCCGTCTGATCGGAGGATCCTCCCTTTTCTATGAAGGATAAGTGACCTTTACACCCTGTTCCTTATACCCTCTATAACCTCAAAAGCTACATTGAAATAATAAGCCGTTCCATACATTTTGCTTCGAGTAGGTACGCATTGAAGTTTTGTATGGGACTGTTGATAATTTTTTCGCGATTACGATCTTGGTCCCATGGAGAAAGTTGTACAGTTTGATCGTCTGTATCACCTTAAATATATGGCCACAACATTCTGATACATGCTGTATAACTTGCTGCATAAAGACATTTTTACAATAGCTGCTAAAAAAAATGGTCAATTCAAATCCTCATGGTATATTCTAGCGATGAGATTCAATTACAATCAAACCAACCAAATGCGATTACATTATCATCAAGCTTATCTCAACCCGATAATACGTTCCCCTAAACACATTAACACAACATATTTATCCTTTCAACATAAACTGAGCTGCTATCTAGCCGTCGTCGATAGATAGCCAAAGATGGCCGCCAGTGCCCCTATCTCAATAGTCTAACTTAGCTCTTAGTGACGTCACTAAGCTTTCTCCGATAGTGCTAGTAAATCCTAATGTTTGGCTGAACTTGATCGTATTTTTACTTGAAGTTAGGATTCTAGATGTCTGTGTATATTACAACGACTGAAGAGATAATTCTTTGTTTGAATGTTGAGGAAGGGTCAGGATCAATTGCCACTAATTTCTATTGTAGTAATCTTATACATCACTTCAATTGCATTTGGTAGATGATCAATTTGCGCATCAATCTGAATCAATCACGTAAAAATTTACAGTTGCAATTGATCGTTTCAGGGACCCTATACAAATCGACCTAAGTTTAAATTCTTAATTATATAGTGTTTTACAGGATTATAATAATAGTCTAATGTAAGTCTTTACAAATTATTAAAAAGAATCCATTCATTTAAAATAAATAAGTTATATTACACACAAACTTTATGTAAAAAGCCAATATGTAAAATTATTACAAAAAAATCAATTAATTTGAAATAAATAGATAACACCACAAATAAAAAATAATAAAGTATCATTCAAAACTCAATTAATTTAAAATATGTTCAAACTCAAAAAACTCAAACTCAAAGCATTTATTTCAAATAAACCAATTACAGGTACTTTTGAATTGTCAAGGGACAGCTAGTTGCCCATTCCAACGCGTAGTAGGTTCCTATGGAGAAGAACGGGCAAGAAACTCCACGGACACTCTTTTCAATCAGAATATTTTTACAAAATATTGGTTACATCATCCATGTTGTAATTATACATGTGAGAACAATGTAAAAAGATCGAGTTCCTATTATATCTCTTTGATAATAGATAAAGTTGGCTTAAGTTCGTAAGCTAATAATACCTTCCTTCTTTAAAAAAAAATGTCTTATTGTATGTACAAGACATGTGCCAAATAAACATTATGACCTTAAATTTTTTTTACACATAAAAAATCAACCTGGCTGGCCTTTCCCAAATATGTTGGGGTCGTTGGGGTACTTCCAATCTAACCGGATGCAGCTAAATACCGTATTTTACATGGGGCGACTGTCTATCTGACCTCCACAACCTAGTAACTGGGTAATACGTTACCCCTTGGTAAGACTGGTTGTCAGAATTTTTGGGGCCCTGACTACCCGTAACGACTGTCATTCACGAATGACAGCCGGGACCAACGGCTTATCGTGCTTTCCGAGGCACGGAGGAATCTCGGTTTATTAAGATGGTCACCCATCCACAGACCAACCCCGGCAAGCGTAGCTTATCCAGATGGATCGCACCGTGCGGCTGTTATTACTTAAAAACGAGCTCCTCTCTTTTATTTAAAGCATGTTTTAGTTATAACAATTTCATGATGTTAGTTTTCATTTAAAGCAAAAGAAATTGATTGGACTTTGCTATAAAAAAGGTCAATTAAATCGAATAATAAATTCGGTCCTACAAGTAATTCCAGTTCTCCTGACGCAACAACAGCTATGCTTTCCGTTATTTTTCTTTGTTAAATTAATTAAAGCAAATCAATTTGTTTGTAGGTATTAAATAACATCATGCTTGTTTTCCCCGGAAGGTTATGCCAAGATGTACCTTTATAAGGTACACCCACATTTCGCCAGTTATGTTTAAGTCCCATGTAATATGGGGTGAGCCTATTAAATTAATTGCGTTTATTTGTCAACAGAGGAGCTGAGCGGTATATTCGTGAAGAGTATCAGTGAGGGTAGCTCAGCTGACCTGTGCGGGAAGATACAAGTTAACGACAGGATTGTTGAGGTAAGATTATTTTTTTAAACACAGAATACTAATATTAGAAATGCCAATATCAAGAAAGCAAAACGCAATCACTCAGAATTCGTACAAAATTATACTTCGATTTTATTTTAAAATAGGCATCCGACGATAATACGTTACATATACTTTTTTTTTTTTTTGTTAAAACTTTTTTAAATGAATGTCTTATTGGCGCCCAACAGATAAATGGCGCCCAACAAGGGACACTACAAATGAAAAGTGTCCTCATATGTTAAAGAAAAACATTGTAGCAGAAAATACACTGCTGCATTTTCTGCACACATTTATAACAGTCAACACAGAAAAATTGGATGCTATCATGTTCCTTGATAAAGTAGAGAGCATCTTTCAGGAACTATGCATGTAAACAATGAATATGTGGGTAGATTGACAAAGTGAGTTGAATAAAAACTTCATTATCATTATTATTTTACCTCATACATACACTGATCTTATTGATGTTCTTCAGAAAGGTCAGGTGCATAGTACTCTCATCTGGCGTGCGTGTATGACCAGATGTATGAACGTAAACGAAGAAAAAAGAATATGTGAGAATGTTAGCAGGTGGAGTTCTGTTTCTACCTCAATAGGAAAAAGGTGTGAGTTTGTGTGTGTAACATTAATCTTGAAACTGCTGGACGCAACTTTTTCCCCATTACCATATTTGGCAGAAGGATCGAATGATCTTTTTATTTGCATATAAGGAGGGTCAAACTTTCCTAATCTTCATCAGGATCTAAATCCGTCCGGAATACACTACCCTCCCAAGTTAATAAAGTGAATTAAGTGAAACAGTTCCGTCAAGCTAGTATTTCAATATAAGTGAGTTACATGTTTACAAGCTCCTCCATTTCAATCCATATCAAATGACAAAGTTCTACCCTCGTTATGTAGTTAACAAAACTATGTTTATGACGCCAGAGAGAAGGCAATAAAATGATATACGCTGTAGTTAAATTAGATATAGCTCTATTAAACAGTGAGCAATTTTTATTGGATTTTCGTAATAACTTTGACCTGAATTTTATTTACCGATGTAGGTATGTTGCATCATCACATCCAAACTGTATATAGGATAGATTCTAGTAAAATATGGTGGTTATTCGTATTTTTTTCCGACGAAACGAAGCAAAAGGAGTATGAAAGGATCGTAGCAGAAGGCGTTCTGTAGTTTCTGCTTACCCCCATGGGAACAACGCTTAAGTTTATGTATGTATGTATGAAAAGGAGCAGAACGGTCATAAAACGACGCACATTGCTTTTTTTATCAATCACCGTTCACATCATATAGACGAAGTTACCCCGATCTTTCGGTCTTTGTTACCCTATGAAGAGATTTCTAAATCTTCAACACCCGGTATTTGAAATGGACCCGGTGGTAAAATGTTTAGATAATGAAATGCCGACCTTAGAACCTTTTGCACCGAAAGTGCTTAAGTATTGTCTTTAGTGTAAGCTCTTCAAGGGGGGTACTCTAAAGCAGTCCGTGTTTTTCTTACGATTTAAGCTATTTGCAGGTTAGTAAAAAACTTCGCCTTAAATAGATTATAATAAAGGTATAATTAAAAAATATGTTAAATTGTAAAAACCCGAGTTGCAAGTGATTCCTCTTATAAAAAAAATCCTGCAACTCGTATCTCTCTATACACTTGCAGACATTTAATAAAAACTACAACTTCCCACAGCAGCTGTGACACAGCTAACCGTTCCTCTGCTCGGAAACTATTAGCTCAGCTGATTTGTCACGCGCCACGATATCAGGACTATTGATGTTTTCATTCCATTTGCCGTGACCATGTTGTTGGGAAACATACACGTGCTTGTGTGCATGGCAACTGGATTGAAAATGTACATATTTTATTGTACTTCTAGACTGAATTGGTGATTACTATCGCGTAAGTTAAATAAATAACTATCGCGAGAGTAAAAAAAACCGGCCAAGTGCGAGTCGTTCGAAGGGTTTCGTACCGTATTTAGATCGGGCAAAAAACTCCGAAAAAGAACACGTTTCTTGTATGGGTATTTAATTATTAACTTTATTATTTTTTTATTATTTGCTGTTATAGCGCCAAATAGTTAGACACGATCTGTGAAAATTTTAACTGTCTACCTATTACGGCTCATGAGATACAGCCCGCTGACAACCAGACCAGGGTTTCATTTGGCATCCTTTGTGTACGGAATCCAAAAAAAGGTATATATTCCCTTGGTACCAAAACTCGAGCAAAGAGCTCTGCACTACAAAAAGTGCTTCCTGCGTACTTGAGTGTCATTTCTTTCCTGGATACTCTAATCACTCAGAAATGGGAGCGCAAGTATGAATTTTGAAGTACACATGTTCGAAGAATCATAGCTAAAATTTCTGAAGCTTACGTTTCAACACCGACCTTATCTAGTTTAAAATAAACGTTTCGTATCGTTAAAAAATATTTATTATTTATTATACCAAAAATCGTCGTGATGTCGTGATGGCCCAGTGGTTAAGGCCTCGCCTGTCATGCACGTGGTTGTGGGTTCAAATCCGGGTAAGTACCAATGTGACTTTTTCAATTCATATGTACTTTCTGAGTTATTATTATTATTTATCTTGGACAATACTGACATCGGTGAAGGAAAACATCGTGAGGAAACCTGGACTTATATAGTTAATATAAGTCTGAAATCACCAATCCGTCTTGAGCAAGCGTGGTGATCAATGCTCGTGCCTTCTCTGTATGAGAAGAGGCCTTTGCCCTGCAGTGGGACAGTAACAGGTTGGTATTATTATTATACCAGAAATATTTTTTTGGCGGTATGTTGGATCTTGGAAAAAGAAAAAGTTTTATTTGACTTTTTATGACAAATAAAAAATACGAAAAAGGATATTATCCATAAATATTTAATATAATATAATATTTCATAAATAATTTTTTCGCGCGTCACCGTGACAAACATTATGCGTTAATTCAAATTCATGAAAAACAAAAACATTTGTGACTGACGTACAATAAACTGATCTAATAAAAGTTGTTTTTAGGGTTCCGTACCTCAATAGGAAAATACGGTATCCTTATAGGATCACTTCGTTGTCCGTCCATCAGTCTGTCAAGACCCTCTTTCTCAGGAACGCGAATATCAAATAAGTAGTCCATGGTCCCTTGGAGCTCTAAAAAAATCAAGCTTCTAAGTCAACGCGATAAATATATACGGCCATTTATGCGACATATTTTGACACTCGCAAATAATTCGAAACCTACAGGGTACTTCCCGTTGACCTAGAATCATGAAATTTGGCAAGAAGTAAGATCTCACAGCACATGTAAAGGAAAAAGTCCGAAAATTGTGAATTTGTAGTTTTATCACACAATTTATTTTTTGTGCTTTTCAAACTGTCATTTGCAGTTGGAGAATTGACCGTGACGTATAACGATGTATGGGAGAACATGTTTTTCAACAACAATGCTAAGTTTTTTTTTGGGATAAATTCATTCTAACTACAGAACCCTGCATTGTGCGTGGTCCGACACGCACTTGGCAGGTCTTTTAGTTTGAAACGTTAGAAACTTTACGTGTAAAAGTGAACTACTTACTATATTAACTAACACAAACAAGCAACAACAAGCAACTTTCCCGTCTCCGATCACCCGCGGACGAGGGAGCATCGTGGAACCATTAGTGCGACTAATTTGTCACGCGGCGCGACATGCACTGCTGAAGTTTCACGTTGATACTCTTGAAGTCTTGACTCACGGCGGACGACGCGACGCGATGTGGCGTGGCGCGAGTTAGTACAGCATGTCCCCCATGTACAGCAATCGGGGGTTGTTTGATTTGTTTAAGTAAAGTGGTTGTGTTATTTTTCAGTGTTAAGAGGGATACTTTATTTATTTTATTGACCTTAAAATGTTTTACAGTATTTAATACAAATAACTACTCGTATATAATCATAATACTAATTTAATCATTTGTTAACATAGGAACAATAAAATAGTTGTTATAAAAAAAAAATTGCAAGCGCGCTATGTTATACCCTAAGGCGTACAAATATTCATGCATGTCATAGATAATTGTTAACATAATTAAACAATATTAATTGATTTATCAAAAAAAAAAAAATACACTAGGTACTAAATACAATGACTAACTAACTATTTAAATAAATACAAAAAACAAACGGACATTTAGGGCCGAGTCACACCGGAATGGCAGCGGCCGGCAGCGGCTGCTAGCGGACCCCGGCGTCGTCGCTGCTGGCGGCCTCGCGTGACCTCCAGATCCCACGTGCCTAGCCTCTTCTTGACTAGTTTAGTTCCTACATTATATACGCGTCGCCGCTGGCAGCCGCGGGCAGAACCACCGACAAGACGCGCGTGGCTCGCGTCACCCAGGGCCGAGTCACATATCCCAGTGTGACTCGGCCCTGAGGCGTCGAAGTGTTCGTCCGCATCGCTGTCATCCGGAAAGTGTTAATATGAGTTTCTTTCCATTCTGCTATTCACCTGACATATTATTCGATATATCTATTAAAAACAACGTTTTTAGAAACACAAGTTAAGTAGGTACCTAGAAGCTATCTGTAGGAAGGGAGTAACAACAACCTACATAAATAACAATTTATACCTTATTAAATAATAAAAAATTATAATAACTAAGACTATTAACGAACTAAATTATGGCGTCGAAAATTGCCTCCGCATCGACGACTGGTAATGTACCCAAGAGAAGTCGACGCCTCGTTGTAAGGCAATGCTTAGACAACTTCTTCTACATAACTGGTGTTCTTAACACGTTAAGTGCCGGGTGCCCTGCTGGAGGGTTCATCTAGTCATATATGGGATGCCGGGAGCCGTCGCGGAGGGCTCATTTTAAGTGTAGGTATTTCTTAGCGAATACAGCATTATAAACCGTGAAAATAAAATCTGATATATGTTTTAACAATATTTATTAGTATAAGCGTTGGTATTAAAATCCAAGCATTTTAATTTTTTGTTCACGGTTATAAATATTCACAAAAAAAAAAAAAACCTTGGAAACTATGTATGGCGACAAGACCCTCTGAAAACACTATTCTACTTCGTTTTACTTTTATAACACGGTTTTAAACCTAATGCTGTTGACCGACCGCGATGGTTAACTTTAACGCAAACGTAATGCCGGCAACCCTCTTGGCGGGTTCACTTCCAATATTTATGGTGGCATGGTGTATGAGTTCTATGAAAAATGGATGGAGTCAAAAGTGTTAAAGCTGTTTTGAATTAATCATTATTCTACACTATTTTGAATAATGAAACAAACTAGCAAATCTCTACTTTGATAAGCAAGCCAAGACAGATAGACAAGGATTTTAAAAACTGCTTCTGAACAACTTCTTGCTGGTAATCCAATTTTTTGTTTTATTTGACGGCAGTTAAAATTAAACTTTGTGCTAGAAAATTATAAAAGTCACGGACTTTATAACGGAACTCTTGACAATTTAAAGTTGCGTCGTGAAACTCCGACAACTAGGCTTCTATAATTAGTTCCGTACAGCGCCGTAACTTTCAGCAATCGTCAGGTCTTCCAGTATCAAGACTTCAAGAGTAGGTCCCCTGAAACTTACAAAATCTCATTTGGTTTATTAAATAATTTCCCGAAATTGCTCAACATTTGAAAGTTGGTATGAATTCCAAAAGTTTGATTACCCTCGAAATTACAAGATTAAATTTTCTGGGCTTTCCCTAAACACGCTAAAGAAAAATTAGGTTTTCTGTGGGATTATAAAAATATAATCCCACAGGAATTCCAATATTTCTTCATACTCGTAATGTAGTCTACGTTAAAATTTCAAAGTATTTTTAATTGATATTGTAGAATGCTGTTGATTCCGTATTTAAGCTAATTATAGCACTACACTGGCTTATCAACACACCAAACTTCTCGTTCTGTCACCAAATCAAGCTCTCTCTAATGCAGGCACAGTTCCACTTTCAACTCTTTCCTACCATTCGTGGTGAAGTGACAGTTGACATAGTGATAGCTACCTCATTACTGATGTGCATGAGGTAGTGTGTACTATGGAGGCAGAAACTACCGAACGCCACCTGCACGCGTAGCATAACAGTCATAGAAACGGGTTTTCTACGGGTTTTGTCGACGGAAGAATAGACAATAATGACAGATTATGATTGTTTATCTGTCATTTTATCTATTCTTCTGTCGACAAAACTCGTTTCTATTGTGGGCTAACCTAGGTACAGCTACGATTATTACATACTCTTTTTCTTTGTTTACTTAACTATTGAATAGCTACACTACAGACATGAAACTCGTTTTTCTTTAGCGTAACCTTGAAGTAAGCTTACATCAATATTTATTTGTGAGCAGTGATAGCCTAGTGGTGTGACCGATGGACTGCGAAGTCATAGGTCTCGAGTTCGAACCCAAGGCACGCACCTCTGACTTTTCGGATTCATGTGCGTATTGTATAATTATCACTTGCCTAAAAGCGGTGAAGGAAAACATCGTGAGGAAACCGGCATGCCTGAGAAATATTTCTCAACAGCATGTGAAGCCAAGTCAGAGGCCCATGGGCGGCTTTAAAACTCTGACACCAGGTTAGTCACTAACCATACGAAAAGAAGAAGAATATTTATTTTTCTCTTTCCCGTAACATTTCCTGGCATTTCAAAATATCTTTGAAAGATTCGAACTATTTCTAAAGGATGTCCCTGAAACAGCTTTATAACACACCACCTGCCATTTCATTCATGAAAACTCCTAATTGAATTTTCCTTCCGTTTTCCTTACGACACATACATGTTTCCTGTCCGGACACGTGCGTGACAACACATGCCTTCCTGTACAGACTGCGGTAGGAAGTTATTAGGGACGGAATTAACACGTGCACGCGATGTTATTGCTTGGGAGAAGGGGGCTCGTGGCTAAGTAAAAGCCCCTCGGGTCGATAGATCAAATTTAAGTAACGCTTCCAAGGTCAATCCGTGTATGCGTTGACCATCCATTTCTGTTTTTCGTACCTAACGTAAAAGGCTTAACGTGTTTTCCGTAACTTGGAAAACATGTTAACCCTTTTGTCCTGGCTGTCATTCATAGATATATGTCTGCCGTTACGGGTAGACAGAAGCCCGAAAGTGTGACAATCAAAACCTGTAAACCCATTAACTTGGGTTGCGTTAACGAATGGGCATGCGCTCCATGTAAAATACTGTGGTATTAAGCAATTCCTATAAGGTGACAAATATTTTAGCTGAATCATATTCAATTCAATTCATATCAGAATCATGTTGGGTGTAAATATTGCCGCATGAAAAAAATTAAGACCGTATTTTACCGAATATTTTTCCTTTACAGTTTTTATTAATTAAATTAAATTTTAATTTTTTATTTCTACAGTGTAAATGTTATTTCAATAAAATATAAAACTGTCAAACAGATGAATTGCGTATAAGAATTCAACGCAGATAATATTATGGATTGTCAGTTTGTGTGATTCATAA
Source organism: Agrochola lota (assembly GCA_947364205.1). Lineage (NCBI taxonomy): Eukaryota > Metazoa > Arthropoda > Insecta > Lepidoptera > Noctuidae > Agrochola > Agrochola lota. Next base: position 18,373,447 of record OX376240.1, read on the forward strand.
TATTATGATTCTGCCAAAGCGGCCGTTTCAAGCCCCCTGGTATTCAGCTGCATCCGCTTAGACTGGAAGCCGACCCCGACATTGTTGGCAAAAGGCTATATTAATGATGATGATGCGATATCATTGGCTGACTAGTAACCGCACGCACGTCCATGATAGCAGTTTGACGGTGGCTTTATTTCGAAGCTTTAGGCCCCGGTCTCACTAGGTCATGACGACAGATTATCGTGTTGTTTAAAGCGTCGTGGCTTGTGTATTTAAATGGAGGTGTTCACATATAGGACGACACGATTAACTGTAAATTAACTGTAAACCCAACGATAAATAAAATTAATCGTCACGACATAGTGGGAACGTGCCCTTAGTCGGTTTTAACCAATATCAATAAAAGGAGGAGGTTATGTATTCGGCGAGTTTTTTGTATTTACACTAGTTTATGTGATTCTTGATTCATTTGGTGCAGGAAACTCGCGAACAGGTCTAATTATAAATTTTATTAACTTTGCTTAGGTAGTTTTTGTGTTAGCTTCAATAATACGTAGGTATTTTTTATTTTTTTAATGTTATTATAATACAGAGGTGTTACTTAATTCTAAACTCGCCAAACTTGTACGTTTGATGGCGAGAGGCACTCTTTTACATAACAATGCACCACCTTACGCACATACCTAGTACTTATACGTATATATTAACAATGTTTTTAATTCTATTTGCTATCCTGCATAATGTTTTTTAATTTTGTCTGAACGTATTTTTTCCACTTTGTGTATGTTGGCGATGTTTTATAGTCCGAATTTATTTGGGGTGTTTATTTAGGTACTACAAACTAAAAGTGAAAAATCAATCAATCTGCCTAGCCTTTTCCCAACTATGTTGGCGTCGGCTTCCAGTCTAACCGGATGCAGCTGAATACCAGTATTTTACATGGAGCGACTGCCTATCTGACTTCCACAACCCAGTAACTGGGTAATACGATACCCCTTGGTAAGACTGGTGTCAGACTTTCGGCCTTCTGACGACTCGTAACGACTGTCAAAGATCCACAAATGACAGCTGGGACCAACGGCTTAACGTGCTTTCCGAGGCACGGAGGAGTCTCGGTATGTAAAGATGGAAAAGTGAAAAATAAAAAACTTATTTATAAAAATAAACAATCGACTTCCGAAATTAAGTTATATTTTCACTTTCTAGTGTTTTTTGGTAAAACAGTTTTCGTAGTACAAGTGACGTGCGGTTGGCCGTAATTGACCTTCTTACTGCGGAGTTGTGTGTGATGGATGGAAGATAGACTTGGGGGAAGATTGATGGAGTTAGGAAAGTGGTGCGACTGCAAAAACCGAAATACTGTCTTTGAAAGGTCAATCAAGAGGGCCAAGAGAAGCAATTAACAGTTTTCCTAAAATTAAAGAAGCAGTAACTCATTTCAAAGTGAATGTTTTTATCCCGCAGTCTTTTATATAAATGTGCCTTGTTGGTCTTGTGGTCGCAAGTGCTACTACTGAGCATAAGGTCCTGGGTTCGATTCTCAGGTCGGGAAAAGTGTTATTGGATTTTTTCATCAGGAATTTCTCAGTAGCAGCCTGCTGTCCGGTTGATGGATTGCCATCATTTAAAGGGCGGCAGGCTTATTGAGGCTCGCCCCCTATTACATGAGACTTTAATATAGCTGGCGAAATGTGGGTGTACTATAGATACACCTCTGCCTAACCCTTCGAGGATTACAGGTTTGATGCTATGTTAGGTTAAAAAGAACAAAATTACTTTGGCAGTCTATAAGCGATTAAGCAAAAATTAAGAATATTTTGAACATTTACAGAACTGGTGCATAGTAACTACCTATGTTGTATTGATTTAAATCATGTTATGATTATTAACTAGTTCTACTTTTACTATATTCTACTTTTAAAAATAAAAAAATATCTTCGGAAACAAACAAACCCGCACCTAAAACTACCAATCGATATAAATCTTATCCTTCCTCTTGAAACAATCGCTCTCACTATAACTCGATCAGTGGCTTTCTGACCTCCAGTCGTCTGGATGTCAAATCAGATTAACTCCCTCAGCTTTATATCTGCAATCATAAAATAGATAGGCACAGAAGGTTGGCTCCATAGGACGAGCGAAAATAGGCGCACGTACATACGTATACGTACGAACGATACGTACGTGTTCGTACGGTGATCTCACTCCTTTGCTACGAGCTTCACGCTCAAGCGACACGCGTCTCGCGTCAGCGACTGAGCAATTTTTTTAAAGAAGTTGTTCAAAGCGTGCCACGAGTCACCGCGTCACGATTTGTGGAGCGAATGACGCGAAGTGACTCAAATGTACTAGCTAATAGTGCGGCGACCACGACTTCAAATGACTGAGCAGGTGCGACCGGGGAACGCGGTCTGACAAGTAACCGTCGCCACTGAGGAGTCGTGGCATGGCATGTCGTCGCATGCGTGTGGTGCTTGATGCAAATCGCGTAACATAGCGATATGTTATCGCCGCATGTCGTGAACGGGGCAATCACAACCGAATGCCGGTCGCGAGTGCGCTTGTACTCACTGTACGTGAAGCGTGTGTATTTGTGCGTGCGTTTTCGATCGTTGTATCGAGTCGACCTTCTGTACTATTTTGTCGCTCTACTTTATATCTGCAATCTTTGCTTCACCTCTTCATCCCCTTGTGTTGACCGAATGTTTTCCTCTCAGAGATTGGAATCATCGATAGCTAGTTGTATCAGTGTGTTTGCGATATAGTCAATTCTAATAATTATGCTTCTTTTTGTGCAAACTACTAAACAAATTAGGTACACCTCTGCCTAATTCTTTTCGGGGAGCAGACGTGATATTATTATGTTATTATTATTTGTGCATTCTCGACGCTTGGTTTGGCATCCAACATGTATCGTTATCGATTCTCACGTACAGGATATTTTTTCGAATAAATTCTTCATACGGGAACTTACCTATAAGTAGGTTTGTATATAGATAGCACTTACCGTCTGCCCCTATTTACTTAGCGAATTAAATTCCAGTACTGGGAAAAAGCCTCTCAAGTTTTATTAATTAGAGAAAACAAGTTTGAATATTACTTTGATCCCTGAGAAGGCCACACTTACTACTTACCTAAGGCTCAGAACATGAAGACACCTTAGCTACCAAAATATGAGAAGAATAATCAGTGCTGGAATGAAAAAAAACATACAAACATACCAACAGCTGCAATATTAGTAGACGCCCCAATAACACAAAACAGAAGGTTGTATGTTAATACAACACTCAACAACAATAGGTGAAAACAACAGTAGAATATATTTGAAAGCAAGCTATTGTTGGAGAATCCAAACATTTTAATATTTAGTAGCGACCCAACACCGACTCGCAACGTTGCTGATGAAACAAAGATTAAACCTTGCGGAATAAATATTGTTTATGAAAATGAAAGCGGGAATGAAATATATCTAGTAATGTTAAAATAATTATTATTCAGTCATTCAAGGTTACTATAGTACTTGATGATCTATTATATTTATAATAGATCATCAAGTACTATAGTTACCTTTTGTTATGCAAGATACATTGTTTTAGGAATTTTGGTAAATGATGAAATTGTTGTAGCCAATTTCAACACCATTATTTGGTTTGATTACTCAATTTTTTTTTTTTTTAAAAATCTCTTTAAAAATCTGCGAGCTCTGCGTAAATCATTTAAATTTAAGCAATTTGGAACCTAGCAAAAACTCCTAAAACACTAAGTAAACGATCGCTGGTTTTTTTAAATGTCAAGATTGATGTTATATTCCGGCCTGTAAATCCATGAATTCGTAACGAAGCTCTACGACCTCTCCACAACGTAGGAGAGGTTGATACAGCTGAGTTTCTACTTACGCTCTGTTTGCTCTCAAGTATACCGGATTAATGCTGTGTTTTAAAGAGCTTTATATTATTATTTCTTAATAGTAAAGTTTGTATTGATGAAAAGCTTGTCTGCCTATGACAAATTTATTTGAAAATTATCAAACTACTTTTTCGCGTTTCATCAAATCAGTACGGTTTTTCGCTGAAATGAAATTCGCTGCCACATTTAAAAATTAACTTGTGAGCATCAATTTACGTTTGTTTTTTAATATTGTGTAAATTCTGCTCCAATATTAAAAGCAAAACAGGCATTCCTCCCACAACGCCGCTCCAATTTCAAAATAATTCAAATTCAGTCCCAGATATTACAAAAACAAAATTACAAGGTATACCGGATATCTTTTTCATCTCCTTTTTACGTCCTATCCCTTTAAGGAGGAATAAAGCAAAGCGTCGTCAAACGAGTCTTTATTACGATTCCCTAAAATTGTGTCCTTGACCCATTTGGATGACATCACGTACGGGTTCCCTTCGCGAATATTAATATGAGGATAATCATTGGATGTGCTTGTCTTCTCTGAGGTCCTTGTTTTAATCTCCAGGGTCTGATTAGGATGACAATGGGATATGTGGAAGAAGACCTCATTATTGGAAGGGTTAGAATTGGTATTGCAATTGCTAAAGTGCATAAACACATTTTTCGATTTTACAATGCTCATCATTGGTTACTAACTGCACAGTTTGATTTCTTTTAGCTTATCAAGTTGGATCTTTATTTAAACAATGTTGAGATGACAATAAATGAAAGCGATGATAGTAAAAAAAGTGATTTTTCCAATAAACGAATTAGTAGTCATGGGCCTACCATGAGTTTTGCCGATCAGCTGGCAGTCAGCTATAGCGACTAAACGATTGGATATATTGAATTCGTATAGGCAGACTGGGAACGTCATTAGTAAAAGTAGATTAATTTATTGTCGTATAATCATCGTCAATAAATTTCACAAAACATTTAAAAACGTGAAAAGTTGATCAGCTCTTCCAATTTTTTTTCTAGCCGGTCGCCTTATCCATTCAACCGTGGTTAGGGATTGCAGCAGTGTTTTTAGTCCCGTGGAATTCTTAGGAATTGGAGTTATACCCACTGGATCTCAAATTTCGGGGTAATCCCTAGTCGTATGGTGCGAAATCATCGAGTAACTCGCTATTATACCAATCAGTAGATCATGAAATTCTGAGTCGAACGCGATATCTAACTCATTTTTGACAAAATGTCCCTTACTTTACTTCATATTTCGGCTATAAATATAGCTAAACTTTTCTTCGTCTGATATTTGAGAGTTTATTATGATTTCTTTGTTAAAATCCCATAAAAAACAACAAAAAAAACATCGGCATTGGCGTGGCATCCAAAATTAGATAATCCATTAGAATTTCCCAGTTTTGGCTGCAATTTTAAAGAAATTGAATTTCCGTAATTCGGGATGTGCTAAAATTGGCTTCGTGCCCAGTACATGTCGATATGCTTGCTCTTATTACGTTGACACTCTATACAGTCTGCCGTTTGCCAAACGTGCGGGATTTCACTTTATCCAACAATGTTGTCTTGGCTTACGGTGAATATTTGTTTTCTATCTTATTTGTTCCGAATGTTACAGTGTGAGCTTTATTTTCTCTTGCTTTCTATACTTATATATTACAATAATATGAGGATGATAAAGAGGTAAAATTTGTTGTTTTTTAAGTTGGGGGTAATTTCCAGAACATTCAGTCGGATTTGAAAAATTCTTATTGCATTGGATAATTCCCCAATTCTTGAGGAAGGTTATAGGCTATGAAACATCACGCTACGACATCGGAGCCGAGCAAAAAGGAAAAAAGAAATCAGAATAAACGATAAGCAAAAACGAAGTAATAGTGCGGGAGCGGGCGAAAGGAATGCGACGCAGTGGGTCGGGGTCCGAAATTTCCCGGACGAAGTGGCGGACAGAAGCTTGTTTCTCATACAAAACTATCTCAAAACATAATCGCAAATTTAATTCCATTCATAGTTTTTCAGTCCTGTTCCATCTTGACTTCCTCCATCTTGAATCCAGCATGTAGACCAATACAGCATATTCTAACTAACCCATGTCGTTGATCTTCCAAACTCATCATTATCATTAGCAGCCTTGTTCCACTCACTACTGAATAAATAAATATAGACCTCCTCTCATTTGTGTCATGCCTTACAGAGTCACTTTTCCCAAATTCTATTACTATTGTAGAACACGATTTACTGAAATCACAGCATCCTTTTTATCAAGCATTACTTCTCCTATATAATCCCATATCATCTTATTCATTTCATGGTATAATATATAAGAAAGAAACATGTCCTTAACCCATTTCCACGTACACTGTCATCACATACTAACCGTGAGCTCTCCCATGGGGCTGGCGACTACAGAGCTAATCGAGACATTTTATACCCTCGTTCCGTTTTAATATCCTTCCATTTATAGTACTGTTTTAGAAATTATATTGTACCATTTCTGTTTATTTTCCATTGCGTATATAATTTCACCTTTGTATTCCCCAGAGTAGTAGACAGAGGAGATTGCTTCTCCCATTTTGACAGTTATATTTAAGTGCCCTGTTATTATCTTTTCGTTTCGGCGGTACATATATATTAGACTGTTTGGGCCCAGGAGTGTAGGAGGCAATGTTTATTGTGGCGTCAGAGGCGTAGTTCATATCGTCAAAGGTGTAGGTGACTGGACACTTGGGACACTCTAGTAGACTATGGGACATAGTCTGTTCATATGTTCAATATAATTACGCACAGTCTAGCTGACTAAACTTTCACCACGATGGTACATCCAAAACTGCCATGTCATGGGGGTCAAGACACTGGGCTGCTATTGAAAATCAAACCGGAGTACGAAACCAGGACCATGTTCTGTCACTTCTCGATAATTTCTTTGATTTACTTTGTCGTCTTTAACATTTTAATGAGGAGTGGGGTATTCTGTCTTCGATTCTACTTAAAATATTACTGTTACCATCATTATCAAAGCCTCAATTGATTTACCACTAAAGAGTTTATTGCTTTTGTTATAATATATTGATAATTACCGTCATAATTATAGTTCAGCAGGGTAAGTAATTCTTACTTATCTATATACAATTTTCTCTCTTGCACCATCTTCAGCCTTATTTAACCGCCAGTCCATTTGAATATAATTTTCTTTAAGTAATACAATTTTCTTGGTTCCACCGCAGCGTCTTCACATCTCTTATGATTTACTCTAGAAAACTGTCCCATTCTTTAATGTCTCCTTTCTGTCCAAGTGCAGGAGCACTCCGAGAAATGAGATGGCTGAGAAAATAGTAAAATTCATAAGTTTATTCTGTAGAAATGGAAATGCCTAGATTTCGTATTAAGACAAAAGCTTTTTCTTAAAAAAAAATCACCACATGTTCTTATAAAACGCAACGTTGTCTTATAACATCATTCCTCTATCGTATCTATCGGTACATTCTAATAACTAGAATAATCATCTATGAATGATAATTCTAATTATTAGCAATTAATTTTCGCATTCAATCTCTTTCCACATCTTCATCGATCTTTTCATCTCTTGGAAAAAGACTTCCCAATTATACAAACTTATTCACTTTCCAACACTCTTATCATTTATATTCACATCACGAGCCGACATATCCTCTTCTCTTTCAAACACCGTCATGTTCGTCTATAACTACGAGACACGAGACGCAATAGACTTTATGTTAATAAGTATAAGCAATTTTCTTTTTTACTTGACACTGTTGCGTGCTCGATACGTTATAGTGATGTCTCCAGATTTTTCATAGATGTCTGTCGATATAATAAATGCTAATAGAGTGAGCTGTCAATAGTGTTAAGCCCTGGCAGCTGGCGAAATCACACTTCAAGCTCTTTTCACCTTAGTTTTTACGGTTTGATTTTACTGAATAGACAAACATTAATATTTATCACGCGTGTTTGATCCATTGTATGTAGTATCGACGCCGACGACACCGTGGAAGTTGCGAAGTTTTGGGTCAACTTTAATAAACTGTCGTGCCATCGACACGAAGGAGAAAAAGAATATCTTTCTATAATAATATTTGAGCTTGCAAAAAGGCTCGTCTAGGGCTGTACTACGGCCATGTCTGCCTTTTTGCAGCCTAGTACTATTTCGTTTCGTGCCGCAGGTTTTAGAACTATGAGAGCTGATAAAAGACTACATTTATTTATTGATATGAAAGACTTACTCACTAAAACATTCACAAACAAAAATCACATAAAGTTTTGGGTGCAATGAATTCGTGACTTACAGTAGTGCACAGCACTAGCAGAGACCTGAAAGATGAAATAACATGTAAGATACCGTTAGTTGAATTACATAATTTACAAAATAAACTGAAAATGACCTATGTTCACAAATTCGACGGGAAATAAGACGTTTATAGCCACATGAGACATTTCACAAATATTCTACTCTAAGGTTGGAAATGCATCGGCAATTCCTATGGCTTAGCATGACCACAATAGAAACGGGATTATCGACGGAAGAATAGACAAAATAACAGATTAACAATCACAATCTATCATTTTATCTATTCTTCCGTCGACAAAACCCATAGAAAACCTGTTTATATGACTGTCACGCTACACGTGCAGGAGGGTAAAACTTGCAAATGGAAAGGATAACGGCACCCTTTGTATTTTCATAGCAGTTGAAAATGAATAATCCTAATTGCCTGAGACCTGCACAATACCTCCCTAATCAATAGCTCCAATAATCCGCAGAGGTTGGAAGCAGTGTCTCTTAATTAGCGACGATAATTGAAGCAGAGTAATTAGTGCAGGTTTAATGTTCACTAATCAATTTAATGAGGTCACTTAGTTGAGGCGTAATACGAGTACGCTAGATCTTGCTCGGAACGGATTGTTAGAGTGGCTGGTAATTGAAACCTATGTAACCAAATGGATTGCAAGAAGCTGTAAATTAAGTTGCAAGAATATTTATAGCAGACGTGATCCTTATGGACTGGTGTTAAATGATTTACCAAAGCTAACCAAATATAATAAAAGCTGTCTAGCAATGTGTGTACATACTTATAATAAAACACCAAATAATTTAAAACTATTAAATGTAAGATTATTTAAAAACAAATCATACAAATGGCTAAATTAATGTAGCTTTTATAGTTTGAAAGAATTTATGGACAAAAAATATTGACATTATATTCTAACATCAATGTTCTTAATTATAATTACCCTGTGACATAACATTTTTGCATGCTATGTTTTATCATAGCTAAACATGTTTGTGCCACTCTGACCTATGCTAAACACCATTGTATACCATGTTTTACGCAAATAAATTATTTTATTATTATTTATTAAAATTCAGGGTAGAATTCATTACGAAACTTGCATCCTTACACTGTTTGTCCACCGCGTGATCGAGATGTCAACGAGAAACGAGATAACGCGGCCATAGTAAATGTACTGTCGCTACTTTGGCGTCATTTCATTCATAACAAAAAAGAGATGACGGCGCCGAAGTAGCGATACAAACAGTTACTAAGGCCGCGTGTCCACCGCACGAACGTCATTCGAGCGCCGGGATTCCGGGCGCCGAATTTTTCGATAAATAAGGTAATGTTTTGTTTCACAGGTTGATGGCGTTTCTCTGCACGGAGTGACCAATCATCGCGCGGTGGCGTTGCTTAGGGATGCGAAGGGCCCCTTAGTACGACTGAAAGCACTGAGGTAAGATGTGACACCCCTGGAACTATTTAAGCAACTGGTGACAAAAGTAGCCCATATAATATTGAAGAGTTTTACTGACTTTGATGGCATAATATTTCTAGGATTATGATGAAAGATTTGTGTTCTTAAATCCTTTCTAATTTCAGTAATAAAACTTCTAGGTATCTTCGTGGGGCGGGGTTTGAGAAACTCCAGAAAGCGTTGGCTGCTCAGGATGGGCGAAGATCGCCGATTGCACCACCAAGCCCCTCTGTCACCTCGCTTGCCAAGTATAGCTTTAGTGTGGTGAGTAAAAGATTGTTAGGGGCCCCACCGCTGGACAAGAGCCTCTTTAGAGGAAGCAGTAGTATTGCTGTCATTAACTATCGGTGTTTGATCGAGTTCGACGACAATTTTCAAGCAAATCGTTGTTGCGTTTATGTGACGTAATATTTGACACCACACTAAATTGAGTAGTTTTTGTGAAACCCGGCTTCTTGACGAACATAAACACAATTTATATTAATGCCATCTTGTATCTGTCCTCGATAGTACGACGAATCAACAGTAATCGAAGCGGAACCCGAATCAGAGATCCTGCCTCACTTGCCGTCACCGATGTCTCCGTCCGAGGAGGCGGAGATCGTGATAGGAAGAGACGACGAGGTGTCGGAGCGAGAAGCAAGACGGATCCAGGACAAGTGGCGGGACATATTACAGCAGGAGAACGACTGGCCGGGCCATCAGTACCAGTATGATATTGTGGTAAGAGTAGGTAGCGTGAAAGAGTGAGACGACGAGGTGTCGGCGCGAGAGGCAAGACTCGTCCAGGACAAGTGGCGGTACATACTGAGGCAGGAGAACTTATGGCCGGGCTATCAGTACTAGTATGATATTGTGGTGAGTATAGGTAGCGTGATAGAGTGAGACGACGAAGTGTCAGAACGCGAGGCAACATTCATCCAGTATAAGTGACAGGACATACTGCAGTAGGAGAACGACTGGCCGGGCCATCAGTACCAGTATGATTTTGTAGTAATCGTAGGTAGCGTGATAGAGGGAGACGACGAGGTGTTGGAGCGAGAGGCAAAACGCATCCAGAACAAATGGCGGGACATACTGCGGTAGGAGAATGACTGCCTTGGGCAAACAGTATCAGTATGATATTGTGGTAGGTATCATTATATGGTATGTTCCTTTACGTGTGAGTTATTGATTCAAATGCACTGATGTTTTTCTGTTTCATTCAGTTTTTAATTATGAAATCAAGTTCATAATTTTTATATTGTTTTTGCTAAATAAGCTTTATTATGTCAATATATCTAAAATTTTATTAAAAGTCTATTTTAACTTCTGACGATCCGTTCCTTAAAACTTGGCTCAAGTGAATCCTTACGTTAACAATCCTTCAAATATCAATGCCTTCTTTCCTCAGGTCAGCACAATAATAAAGGAGAAGGACAGCGGTCTCGGCATCTCGCTCGAAGGCACAGTACGAGTGGTGGGAGGCAAGGAGGTGCAAGCAAGACACTACATCAGGGCGATAGCTCCCAATGGACCCATCGCCAGGCTCGGGATGTATAGGGTCGGGGATGAACTGCTTGAGGTATGTTTTTCCTTTATTCAAGAAATATCATGTTGTACGTCATCATTGGAGGGCCTCAAAACTTAAGACAAGCGTTGAAGCTTTGTTGAAATTGGACTTTCAAGCTTCGGCTAAACCTGCGCGACCACAACGCGGGACGCGAAGCGGGAGCGTCAAGAACGCGAAACTAAACGCGCTGTATCCGCGCAGGTCTCCTGAGGCGAACCGAGGATGCACGAAGTGCCTCTCTACTCTCTCGCTCTCACCCAACTCCGATCAACTTCGTTCAACGCAGTCGCTTTAGTTGCGCAGGTTTGGCCAAAGCTTTATTCATAGCTACAATGAAGTGCTATTATCCCAATGTTATGATTTTTGCGCTTTTTACCTGATTTATTGATCACAGTCTGCTGATACAACACCTTTAGAGGCATATTCTTTGACGAAAATTGCATAAAATGAAATGTCACAATCGTGTTGATTGGTTTTCAGATTTCCAAAGCCCAGAATTTGTAAGCTGATGACCACGATTGTCCTACGCATAATTGTACTACTTTGAAACCTCCTTAATGGCTTATTTAAATACTTATTTCCTAATTTCAGGTGAACGGCTGGCGAGTACTAGGCGCCCATCATGTGGAGGTGGTAACCAGACTACGAGCAGTGACGTCACCAGTCTTATTGGTAGTGGTCAGGAAGAGAGAACATTATGTCAACAATGAACGACTGCCTGATGCTGGGTTTGCTAGGGTAAGAGAACAGACTCTTAACCTGCGTCCTAACCGAAAGTAACGCGATCGTTTTCCTTAGTAATGACGATTCACGCGAGTATGTTATAATTCATATAAACGAGTGCGACGACCGCTTTCGGTTAGAACCCGGAACACATGATGATCAATGCTAATAATGTAAACTGAAACTACATAGACCTGAATTTAAAAAAAAAGATACGTACCTATTCCTTAATATTTTCTTATCTTTACTTTTACAGAACAGCAACGCCATCTCTGTTTATAAACTTACACTAGTAAAAGATTATTAAAACCCACTATAGATGGCATTTTGTACATAAACATTTGATTTTTTTTTCATCATCTTTGATTAAATAAATTTATTTATTTATGTCATCTTCCGCCATTTCTGTCAACTAATACTGCGCTTGTTTATTTACAGAGTAACATCCTAGGCGGTAGTTTACAAGACCTGCTGCTTCCTCCACAACGACTGATCAAGGCGAAGTCAGAGAGTTCCGTCGCGTCACTCTGCAGTGCCACCACAGTTATGTCGGCTCCACATGATCACGATGGTAAGGTTTACGCAGAAAACCTTACTGAGAATAGTAATACACTTATACAGTCCCCTAATAAATGCATGGCATGACAATTATCTTACTGCCTTTTCATCATCATCATTTCAGCCAAAAGATGTTCACTGCTGAACATAGGCTTCCTTCAAGCACCGCCACTTACTGCCCTTATCTCAACTTAATCGAATCGGAAAACTTCATCAGTATATTATTTGCCAGTAGCTATCATCTCAATATTTACTCTCTATTAGCGGTATCATCTTTCAAACTATTCATCATTTTCAAACATTGTGGTCGTCCTCTATTTATATTATAAATAATTTAGTAGTATTATAATAATCAACCACGGTGAGATAGAAATAATATTGCCAGATGCTCCATGGTTGTTCTTGCTCTAGATTCCTTCTTTACTACATTCATGGAAAGAATGTGCACTTGTTATTATTTGGAAACCATGCGACACTGTTTGTTTATTGGCTTAGAATAATTATTATTTTAACCTATTGTGGTATCGCAATTTAATTCTAGGTGCATAGTCTCACATACACCTAATAAGGAGCAAGCCACTCCTATTCAAAATTCAAATCCACATAAGAAACTAGAAAGTTCTGCAATAACTTTAACTCCAAAACATGAAAATACTTTAGTTACGAAACAGTTTACTACAATACAAAATAGTCCATCGCACACCGTTAAACCAGGTATGGAGGTAGTTGACAATAACCAACAACAAAAACAAATATGTATATTCTGAGTTCTAATAAGACAAACAAGATCTTATCAATAGCAGAAACAACATCCCCGAACTATAATATATGTCACTACCTCAAACCATATTGTGGGATAAGGCATCTCGTCAGCGACATCGATAAAAAATTAACTACTTTTACGACTGATGATTACTACATAATTCTCATCGGCGAAGAAGACTTCAGCACAACAACCGTGTCGACGGCGCGTTGTGTTCCACGCGCGCCTCAAAGAGATGTCAGCACCAACCGACGGGGTCGAAAGACCAATGCCTGCTGGGGTTGCGGGTTTGTCTGAAAGGGATATCGCGGCCCCGGCACACAGGCAACGGAAGGAACACGGGTGGGTTTTAGTCAGTAAAAGTCTGACAGTCTGACCCTCTCGCTCTGCCCAGAGCGGGAGAAGTCATTTGATGATTTCCCAACCTCAAAAAAAAAAAAAAAAAAAAAAAAAAGCACAACAAACACATATCATGATCTAATTCTTAACTTGCGTGAAACACTTGTAGCTATGAATAACACAAATATTATAATATGTTTACCTACGTATAAATATACAGCTATTACTCTAATATGTACAGCTTAAGAGTAGAATTGTTCAATAACCTGTTATACAATGACATTCAGATACACAACTATGCATTTCTATAAGACTCTAATTACGATCTACCCATTGATTATGCAATGTTTTCTAAGTTAAATGGTGTGATTAATAATACTGGTATGAACAATATTTTTTGCAATGTAAAATATGATATTGACATGACCTTTCATAATTGTTTTTCCTATTCTAATAATATAGACAATGTCTCTCATAAAATAGATGCTCCTGAAGCTGGGAACAATCAATTTTTTTTCTTGTATAACCATATTCATGTTATTCATCAAAACACAAACGGTTTAATAAGTAAATCGGACTTAAATTAAGCTTACATATAAATGATCTTGCTAGCCTTGGTAAACATGTGGATATACTTTGTGTTACAGAATACAATATGACAGAAGAGGACCATTGCAATGTTTGTATTCCAAATTATACTCTTGCCACCTTCTATGCAAGAAAGTCCCGGAGAGGTGGCTCATGCATCTTAGTAAATAATAAACATCCGTATAAAATTCTCGACTTAAAAGAATATTGCAGTTCTTGTATCTTAGAATCTTGTGCAATTGAATTAATCGAGCATCAAATAATTATAGTCTGTATTTATAGATCTCCTAAGAATAATATTGACTCTAACTTCATTTTTCTATAACTTTGATGGAATCTTAAGGAAAATATGTCCCAATTCCAAAAAAAAGGTGCTGATTTGCGGAGACTTTAACATCGATATTTTAAAAAACACGAAAATGTCAATGCAATTTCAAAATCTCTTACATCGCTTTAATATGAAATTAGGTGTGCGTAACCCAACCCGGCTAGATAGCGGTACATGCATCGACGATATTATACATAATGTAAGAGGAAGTGTATGTGAGGTAATGGAGCTAGCCGTCTCTGACCATACAGTTCAAATTATAAAATTTCCCGTCAAAAAGACCTGCACGATCACACACTGAAATTGTCAATTGTAAGTCTGAATTGCCAGAATTTGTCAAAAAATTTAAAGAGGCTCTCCAGAGTCTTAGTTTTAATAGTGTTCATAGCTGCAAAGATCCAAACAATGCATTTAAAGAATTTCATAACTTATTCAAATTATTTTACGATCCGTGTTTCCCTTTAAAGAAAATAAAAAATTTAACTACTAAACCGCAGAAATGGATCACAAACGGCATTAAACTGTGCTCTAAACGTAAACGTGAGATGCTATGGATCTTCAGGCGGCATCCAAATGTAGTCAATTCCTATTCCAAACGCTTAAAATAAATCAAATTGACCCAAAAATCGCAAAATATCCATTTTATCAATACGTAGGTATACGCTGTAAATCAAACGAAAGCAACCTGGAGGATTATATATCCAAGGAACAGTCCTTATAAACTCATTATTGACAATAAACACGTAACAAATCCAACTGACATTGTAGAACTATTTAATCATCATTTTATTGACCAAATACAGCCACACACAAACAATTCTGACCATAAAATAACAGTAACAAATTCAAATTCATTTATTCATTATTCTTATCACCAACAGCACCAATTGACATTTATAAAATAATTACGACTCTGAAAAATACGAATAGCTCTGGCTTTGACGACATTGAGACTAAGATAATAAAAAGCGTAGCTGTTGAAATTTCACCGGTTTTTAGCTTTATTACTAACCTATGTATAGAACATGGTGTTTTTCCCGAGGACTTCAAACTGTCCGTAATAAAACCACTACATAAAAAGGATGACCCTCAAAATATACAAAACTATAGATCCATTGCTCTTCTTTAAATATTTTCCAAAATAATTGAAAAGGTTATTTATACATACAGTGTACATACAGTCGCGGTCTGAAAATGCTTACCACCTTAAGGTTTATAATTGCATGCACACATCTATGTCACAAGGTCGATGTTAAAGGATTTGATTAGATATAGAACATAGATTATTTGTATTGACACGTCGTCTATGTAGGATAAGTATAGAAAACCTTTTTTGTAAAAAAAAATATAAACGATAAAATATTAACTGGAGCTGGACTCCTTAAATAAAGATTGGCTCTTGGCAGCTCTGCACAGAGAGAAGTAAAAATAGAGTAGGGAGGCATTTGCCAAAAAAAACTGGAAATTATAGACATCAAATAAACCAAGCGAGGTCGAACTTATTATGGGTCGTACAGATTGGCGTAACAGTCACGCGACGCGATTCTGTGATATTATATCCGCAGAAAAATTTCTATGAAAACGCGTGCTACATTACACACAGGAGCAACCTGTCGCGGCGCGACACAGAAAATACTCTCGTGTCGCGTCGCTAGCGCGATGCGTTATCGCGGTGATACCGACGCGACGCCATATAAAATGTTCCTTTGTTGCGCACTGTTGTGTGTGTGTTGTGTGAAAAGTGTTGCGTGGCAATAATATCGCAGAAACGCCACGCTACACGACACGTGAAAAGTGGCGCCAGTCTTTATGAGCCTTACGAAAAACTCAAAAATAGGAAGAAATAATCCTATAGAAATTCAAAACATCTTAATTTTTATAAGAAAATATATTATTTAAATTCTAACAACAGTTTATTATTTTAATAACTAGTAGCTATAGCATCCATCAGCAGATATGACGGCACATAGTCTAGTTGGTGTGAAGCCGTGCTCTTCGTAATGCCTTATCATATCAGTAATTTGCGCGGTGGATAGTATCAGCCTTTCGTCCTGAACTGCTTCTATGATCAGTTAGACCAAAATCTCACGGTGTATCGAGATATAGTTCTCTCGATAAAGCACTAATATTCAAGCCATCTTCATGGAGAAGTAATATTTCAGCCCTTTGTTGGAGGGTTAAACTTGTCATTTTATTTCGATCTTAAAATCAATATTTGTTATTTTTTACACACATAGACGTATAAAACACTTAATATTTTTGATAAATGTCATTGTACAAATGCATTTATGTCAATGAGTCAACTTCTAAATGAAGAAATACTCGTAGTTTCATCATCAAAAAGTCAATACTACTCTTTTTGTTAGAATAGATGCTTCACAACTAGTAACAAGTACCTAGATATAGCATTTTAGACTTTGCTGCACACAGTGTGTTAGAGAACCTAATTTGAAAACTGATAAACATTTTTAGACCGCGACTGTACATGTTTCTTGAAAAAAATGGCATTTTAACTAAAGATCAGTATGGTTTTAGAAAGTGTAAAAACATAAACATGGCCATTTATGAATTGATCAATGAAATAGTTACCAATATGTACCAAAAAATACATGTAACAGCCTTATTTATGGATATGACTAAGGCTTTCGATTATGTTGACCATGGTATCCTTCTAAATAAGCTATATAAATATGGCATTAGGGGCAAAGTTTTACACTTAATAAAGTTATACCTTACTGGCAGAAAACAGGTAACTAGTATTTCAGCAGTCGATGTTCAAAGTAAAACTGAAATTAATTACCAATCGAGAGAGTGACAAATTTACCATGGTGTGCCTCAGGGAAGTGAGCTTGGCCCTTTATTATTTGTATGCTATATGAATGACCTTCCGAAAACCATACCACATCCTATGACCCTATTTGCTGATGACTGTACTATAGTATTTTCTGGTAAAAATAGTGACTCATATGAAAATGACATAAACAGTTTTATCAAAATTAATCTGTAAGTTGTTATTATTTAGCCATTGAATTATTAGACTTAATCTAATAATTCTAAAAACTCAAATCATGACATCAAAGACAAAGAACTAATCCTAAAATTCTTGACATTAATTATGACCAAAATAAGATTATTAAAACGGAACGAACCAAATTTCTAGGTATTTGGCTAAACGAAAACATGACATGGAAAACACACACGGAGACTATGATACAAAAAAAAATATCAGTTTTGCTATGAAATGAAATGAAATCTTTTTATTACCAGATATTAAATCCACATTCCTTTTTTTTTTTTTTTTTTTGGATGGGAAATCATCAAATGACTTCTCCCGCTCTGGGCAGAGCGAGAGGGTGTGTCAGACTTTTACTGACTAAAACCCACCCGTGTTCCTTCCGTTGCCTGTGTACCGGGGCCGCGTTATCCCTTTCGGACAAACCCGCAACCCCAGCAGGCATTGGTCTTTCGACCCCGTCGGTTGGTGCTGACATCTCTTTGAGGCGCGCGTGGAACACAACGCGCCGTCGACACGGGCCTGGTCCTTATCGGACGGCGAGCTGCCCATTGCTCACCGTCCGCAAGCCCGCGCCTACGGTGGCCGGAAGTCGGCTCTCGACTCCCGACGCCCGGGGCGTCTCCTGCGGCGACTAGGGCCGCGAGGGCGTGCAGCTTGCATCTCCCTCGCGCGCTCCGCCTCCTCCTTCGCGAGCATAACTACTTCGCAGAAGGAGGTGACGGCCTCCCATGCACTCTCGCTCCGAACCATGGCCTGAACCAGGGCCGGACGCGAGAGATCGCCGCCGCCGATCGCCTCCGTGAGGACACGGCGGTGCTCCGCCCAAGCCGGGCAGACCTCCACCGTATGCTCCACCGTGTCCTCCGGGCGATCCACACAGTGGTGACACCCGGGCGTTTCCTCCCGCCTTACGCGGAACAGGAACCTCCCGAAACAACCGTGTCCGGTGAGGACCTGCGTCAGGCGGAAGGTGAGGACGCCATGGCGCCTCTCAAGCCACTCCTCAAAGAGGGGACTTATCGCCGCAATTGTGGCGTGCCCAGCGCTGGGTTGCGACAATCGCACACTCCATGCCGCCATGAGATCCCGCCGGAGCTCTGTCCGCTGTGCCGTGATTTCTCGCGGCAGCGGAGTTACACCCCGGCGTTTCGCCTCCTCGCGCAACTCCCACATGTGCGCGAGGACTTTCGCCTCCAGATCCCATGGCGGTAGTCCGGCAAGGAGGCTCGCCGCCTCACGGGAGACCGTGCGGTATCCCCGGACCAGCCTGATGGCCATGACCCTTTGGGACGCGTTCAACCGCCGGGCCGGTCGCAGCCTCAATGAACGCGCCCACACCGGTGCCCCGTAAAGGGCCATGGACCGCACGACCCCCGCGTAAAGCCTCCGGCAGGAGGCGTTTGGACCCCCCAGGTTGGGCAGGAGCCGCTTCAAAGCAGCCCCAGCCCTATCCAGTTTGGGAGCCAAACGTCGGAAGTGCTCCACGAAGTTCCACCGGCTGTCGAGGACGAGTCCCAGGTACTTCATCGTCGACTCGACACCGATGTGAACCCCTCCCGCCGTAATCTGGGAACCCGACAGTGGCGCGTTCCGAGGACCATAGAAACACATGGCCTCGGACTTGTGCAAGGCCACCTCGAGTCCCAGTTGCCGGATCCTTTCGACGATTGTCGCAACCCAACGTGTCGCTAGTTCGGCCGCCGCCTCATGCGACCTCCCCTGCACCAGGACCAGCGTGTCGTCAGCGTAGCAAACCACGCTGACGCCGCTAGGGAGGTCGGCGCGCAGCACCCAGTCGTAGCCGATGTCCCACAGATGCGGCCCCAGGACCGATCCCTGTGGGACACCGCACGACATCTCTCGCCGGTTCCACTCTCCGTGGTGACCAGGGTAGATGACGGCCCTGTCCGTCAAATAGGCCTCGACCACTCGACAGAGGTAGGTCGGCATCCGGTGATACCGGAGTGCCTCCCTAATGCAACTCCAGGGCAGGGTATTGAAGGCATTGGCGATGTCAAGAGACACCGCCAAGACTACCCCACCCCGGGCAACAGCATCCCCCGTCGTGAGGGCTCGAACGCGCATGATGGCATCCACCGTAGAGCGCCCCTTGCGGAAACCATACTGGCTCTCCGCCAAATCCGGCCCCACTCGCACCAGCTGCCCGACAAAAATCCACATTCCTAACTACAAGTTTAAATAATGACACACATAGATAGCATAATAAATATACAATAACATAAATATAAAATACACCATAACATAACATACAACATATATGCCTATGGCATTAAGTCCGCCTCTGTACATTTGTGTGCTTAAAGTGTTAAATAAATAAATAACATTCACATTACACACGCACATTGGTTTATGTAATCGGTGTGTGGTAGGACTGCCACCTTTTATGTAAGGGGCTTTGGTTCCATTCTCTTACCGCGGCCACCAAACAATTGGTCGAGCGATGTATGGCGGTGCGTGCGGTGGCCTCGCGGCTCCTCAGCAGCGCTTGCCAGCAGGGCGCGCGGCCCGCGCAGAACATGGCGTTTGCGCTGCACCACAGAGGCAGTCGAAACATCGCTCGTCACGCGTCGTTGTACTGCACTCGCATGTCATTCAGTGCCGCCTTGGTGTAGTTTGTCCACAACTCGACTGTGTAGACACTTGTGCAGTAACTGGTAAACAGTTGTGCCTTCACCACGTCGCTACAGCGGCTAAACCGCCTAGCTAGCATGTTTCCGCGCACTGATATGGCTCTTAGCTGCCTTTCTATATCGGTGTGATCGGAAAGGTCGGATGTTATTACGTGACCTAAGTATTTGACCACGTCGACTTACACAATGCAGTGCGGTGCTATGCTTTACACAATTTTAATAATGTTGCAAATCGTAATACTGTCCTTACAGTCTGTCTCCACAACTCTTCGTTACGGCATAATATTTTGGGGCAACTCTACCAATAGAGAAATGGCATTTAAGGCCGAAAAACAATGTCTTCGAGCTATGTTTGTTAAAAACCACCGAAAGTTGCAAACCATTTTTCGTTAGTTTATAAATACTTACGCTTCAATCCCTCTATATTTATGAAATTTCAATATTTGTTAAGGAGAATCTGTCTAAATTTGAAAAACTTAATACTAGACGTCACCAAAGTACACTAAAATAAAAAAAAAAACACAATACTGCACTTTTCTCAAAGAGTTGTCTCGGCATGGGTCCAAAGATTTACAATAAACTACCAAAAACTTTAAAAAGCATGACCAACATAAATCATTTTAAATCGCAACTTAAGAAAATCTTAATTGAAAAGGCTTACTACTCTATAAATGAGTTTTCAGATGATAGAAGCATAAAATAAAAAATATCCGATCCACTTGTTATTCTGTCTTGTTTACGACGTTACTTGTTTGAAACAGTTTTATTTAGTTTGTAGTTTTTTACGCCTAATTTGTACGCCTTGCAAGGCAAAACATAGTGATACAACGCAAATTTTATACCATGTACCATATTACCTATGTTCAACAAATAAAATACTTTGACTTTGACTTTATAATTAATGAATACACAATATTGTTAAACATTTTAAAACGTGGAGTTTATTTGCCCATTCTTCTCAATACGAAAATTACGGGGCGACTAGAATCAATTCTATGTTTTTGACGTTTAAAAGTGCCTTGTATGTGTCTAAATGAAACAAATTACTTGACTTTGAATACTTGTTTGATTTTCCAGAATTCTGCACAGAAGACTTAGAACGCGTTCGATCGCGGTCTTTAGAGCCTTTGAGTGGTCTGGCGATGTGGAGCGATCACGTGGATTATATCCAGCTTGTGAAGGAAGATAGGGGTCTGGGATTCTCTATACTGGACTATTTGGTGAGTGTTATCTACTGTGTTCTTCAAGGTAGTATTCTTGGTCCGAATCTGTTTCCGATTCTATAAATTATTCAAATATTTCTAGATTTATTATCGTCATGAATTTTTATTTAGTTTTTTGTTTTTGTTTAAATTGATTAATTCTTGAAACTTGTCGAGTGTTAGTTTATAATTATAGTCCTGAATTTTTTTTATCGCGACTGACAAATTAACGTCGGTTGTATGTTGTTATTTTTGTCTAAGGAATTTATGTAGTAATGTTTTGCTTTTCCGGTTTGAGTTTGGGCTCTATTGATCGATCTGTTTGACCACATTACAGCTTAGATATTTTTTTTACTGACAGTGGGCTTTCTATTGCGGTTCTGTAATATAAGTTGCATGTCACTGCCCGCCGCAGGACCCGTCGGAGGCCGGCAGCTCCGTGATCGTGGTGCGGTCTGTGGTGGCGGGCGGCGCGGCGGCGCGGGACGCGCGTCTGCAGCCGGGGGACCGCCTCGTGAGCGTCAACGGGCTGCACGTGGCGCGCAGTCCGCTCGCTGTCGCCGTCACTGCCATCAAGAGTGCGCCCAAAGGTACGTCTGCAGCCGGGGGACCGCCTCGTGAGCGTCAACGGGCTGCACGTGGCGCGCAGTCCGCTCGCTGTCGCCGTCACTGCCATCAAGAGTGCGCCCAAAGGTACGTCTGCAGCCGGGGGACCGCCTCGTGAGCGTCAACGGGCTGCACGTGGCGCGCAGTCCGCTCGCTGTCGCCGTCACTGCCATCAAGAGTGCGCCCAAAGGTACGTCTGCAGCCGGGGGACCGCCTCGTGAGCGTCAACGGGCTGCACGTGGCGCGCAGTCCGCTCGCTGTCGCCGTCACTGCCATCAAGAGTGCGCCCAAAGGTACGTCTGCAGCCGGGGGACCGCCTCGTGAGCGTCAACGGGCTGCACGTGGCGCGCAGTCCGCTCGCTGTCGCCGTCACTGCCATCAAGAGTGCGCCCAAAGGTACGTCTGCAGCCGGGGGACCGCCTCGTGAGCGTCAACGGGCTGCACGTGGCGCGCAGTCCGCTCGCTGTCGCCGTCACTGCCATCAAGAGTGCGCCCAAAGGTACGTCTGCAGCCGGGGGACCGCCTCGTGAGCGTCAACGGGCTGCACGTGGCGCGCAGTCCGCTCGCTGTCGCCGTCACTGCCATCAAGAGTGCGCCCAAAGGTACGTCTGCAGCCGGGGGACCGCCTCGTGAGCGTCAACGGGCTGCACGTGGCGCGCAGTCCGCTCGCTGTCGCCGTCACTGCCATCAAGAGTGCGCCCAAAGGTACGTCTGCAGCCGGGGGACCGCCTCGTGAGCGTCAACGGGCTGCACGTGGCGCGCAGTCCGCTCGCTGTCGCCGTCACTGCCATCAAGAGTGCGCCCAAAGGTACGTCTGCAGCCGGGGGACCGCCTCGTGAGCGTCAACGGGCTGCACGTGGCGCGCAGTCCGCTCGCTGTCGCCGTCACTGCCATCAAGAGTGCGCCCAAAGGTACGTCTGCAGCCGGGGGACCGCCTCGTGAGCGTCAACGGGCTGCACGTGGCGCGCAGTCCGCTCGCTGTCGCCGTCACTGCCATCAAGAGTGCGCCCAAAGGTACGTCTGCAGCCGGGGGACCGCCTCGTGAGCGTCAACGGGCTGCACGTGGCGCGCAGTCCGCTCGCTGTCGCCGTCACTGCCATCAAGAGTGCGCCCAAAGGTACGTCTGCAGCCGGGGGACCGCCTCGTGAGCGTCAACGGGCTGCACGTGGCGCGCAGTCCGCTCGCTGTCGCCGTCACTGCCATCAAGAGTGCGCCCAAAGGTACGTCTGCAGCCGGGGGACCGCCTCGTGAGCGTCAACGGGCTGCACGTGGCGCGCAGTCCGCTCGCTGTCGCCGTCACTGCCATCAAGAGTGCGCCCAAAGGTACGTCTGCAGCCGGGGGACCGCCTCGTGAGCGTCAACGGGCTGCACGTGGCGCGCAGTCCGCTCGCTGTCGCCGTCACTGCCATCAAGAGTGCGCCCAAAGGTACGTCTGCAGCCGGGGGACCGCCTCGTGAGCGTCAACGGGCTGCACGTGGCGCGCAGTCCGCTCGCTGTCGCCGTCACTGCCATCAAGAGTGCGCCCAAAGGTACGTCTGCAGCCGGGGGACCGCCTCGTGAGCGTCAACGGGCTGCACGTGGCGCGCAGTCCGCTCGCTGTCGCCGTCACTGCCATCAAGAGTGCGCCCAAAGGTACGTCTGCAGCCGGGGGACCGCCTCGTGAGCGTCAACGGGCTGCACGTGGCGCGCAGTCCGCTCGCTGTCGCCGTCACTGCCATCAAGAGTGCGCCCAAAGGTACGTCTGCAGCCGGGGGACCGCCTCGTGAGCGTCAACGGGCTGCACGTGGCGCGCAGTCCGCTCGCTGTCGCCGTCACTGCCATCAAGAGTGCGCCCAAAGGTACGTCTGCAGCCGGGGGACCGCCTCGTGAGCGTCAACGGGCTGCACGTGGCGCGCAGTCCGCTCGCTGTCGCCGTCACTGCCATCAAGAGTGCGCCCAAAGGTACGTCTGCAGCCGGGGGACCGCCTCGTGAGCGTCAACGGGCTGCACGTGGCGCGCAGTCCGCTCGCTGTCGCCGTCACTGCCATCAAGAGTGCGCCCAAAGGTACGTCTGCAGCCGGGGGACCGCCTCGTGAGCGTCAACGGGCTGCACGTGGCGCGCAGTCCGCTCGCTGTCGCCGTCACTGCCATCAAGAGTGCGCCCAAAGGTACGTCTGCAGCCGGGGGACCGCCTCGTGAGCGTCAACGGGCTGCACGTGGCGCGCAGTCCGCTCGCTGTCGCCGTCACTGCCATCAAGAGTGCGCCCAAAGGTACGTCTGCAGCCGGGGGACCGCCTCGTGAGCGTCAACGGGCTGCACGTGGCGCGCAGTCCGCTCGCTGTCGCCGTCACTGCCATCAAGAGTGCGCCCAAAGGTACGTCTGCAGCCGGGGGACCGCCTCGTGAGCGTCAACGGGCTGCACGTGGCGCGCAGTCCGCTCGCTGTCGCCGTCACTGCCATCAAGAGTGCGCCCAAAGGTACGTCTGCAGCCGGGGGACCGCCTCGTGAGCGTCAACGGGCTGCACGTGGCGCGCAGTCCGCTCGCTGTCGCCGTCACTGCCATCAAGAGTGCGCCCAAAGGTACGTCTGCAGCCGGGGGACCGCCTCGTGAGCGTCAACGGGCTGCACGTGGCGCGCAGTCCGCTCGCTGTCGCCGTCACTGCCATCAAGAGTGCGCCCAAAGGTACGTCTGCAGCCGGGGGACCGCCTCGTGAGCGTCAACGGGCTGCACGTGGCGCGCAGTCCGCTCGCTGTCGCCGTCACTGCCATCAAGAGTGCGCCCAAAGGTACGTCTGCAGCCGGGGGACCGCCTCGTGAGCGTCAACGGGCTGCACGTGGCGCGCAGTCCGCTCGCTGTCGCCGTCACTGCCATCAAGAGTGCGCCCAAAGGTACGTCTGCAGCCGGGGGACCGCCTCGTGAGCGTCAACGGGCTGCACGTGGCGCGCAGTCCGCTCGCTGTCGCCGTCACTGCCATCAAGAGTGCGCCCAAAGGTACGTCTGCAGCCGGGGGACCGCCTCGTGAGCGTCAACGGGCTGCACGTGGCGCGCAGTCCGCTCGCTGTCGCCGTCACTGCCATCAAGAGTGCGCCCAAAGGTACGTCTGCAGCCGGGGGACCGCCTCGTGAGCGTCAACGGGCTGCACGTGGCGCGCAGTCCGCTCGCTGTCGCCGTCACTGCCATCAAGAGTGCGCCCAAAGGTACGTCTGCAGCCGGGGGACCGCCTCGTGAGCGTCAACGGGCTGCACGTGGCGCGCAGTCCGCTCGCTGTCGCCGTCACTGCCATCAAGAGTGCGCCCAAAGGTACGTCTGCAGCCGGGGGACCGCCTCGTGAGCGTCAACGGGCTGCACGTGGCGCGCAGTCCGCTCGCTGTCGCCGTCACTGCCATCAAGAGTGCGCCCAAAGGTACGAGAACATGCCATAGTTTCGAAGGTAGTACTCAAAACAGCGCGTAATCTATTAATATAAATCTAAAATTCACTGACAAACAATACATAGCCTAAACCGCTGGGTCTTACAAGCTTAATACAATTTTGCACGAGAGTCCTTTGCCTATATAGTGAAAGTGAGCGCAGAAGAAGCTTTTTTTAAATTTATTCCTTTGTAGCGGCATCTACATCGCTACATGCGAACTAACGCATCAAAGACCTGAGGTCACACGATAAACATATCTACAAGCTTCCCGACTTCAACCTCTGGGCAGGTGCCCGCCAGACACGACACCCGTCTGGTCAGAGGATCCTCCCTTCTATGGTGGATGAGTGAACTTTACACCCTGTTCCTCATACCCCTAAACCTTAAAGGGGTTAAAATAAGAGATGAAAGTTTGTATTGAAGTTCGGAAATTTTGCCGATGAAGAATCCCATTGAACACACGACGTGTATCATGATATTTTTTTTATAGGAAACTAGAAGGCAGGACGAAAAATATCTAGACTTGATTGGACCAAAAAAAATTATGTACTTATAAGTACATATTTTTTTTTCAATTTTTTTAATCTAAGAAAACCCAAGACCAAATTGATTTTGGATAGACATAATATTCAAAGATGTGAAGAATTTGGTTCTGCAGAAAATATTAAAATGTTTCGTTCACGCAATAACACATATTATTGGCGTGGTAGACAAATACTGCAATGTTATCACATTGTGTGCAATATACTTATGTAGCAAGTTCAATGATAACTAGAGCTAATTATTTAGACAATTATTTGTTTTCTGAATTGAAATTTTACAAGGAGCTATTAATGTAAGGAGATACTTGCATATAAATATTTTCATATTTTTTCTCTTTTTTACAAAAAAAAAACATTTTTATTCAATGTCCTTTTGTCTGCCCTCTATTAAAAAAAAAACAATTATGGTTTTGGTTCATCAATTCATGTCAATATTTTTGCAACGCATGGGAATCGAACTCACTTCGTCTTCCTTAGCAGCCCGTGCTCTTGGAAAACCGATCCTAAACTGTGACTATTTAAAATTTAAATGCTAAATCAGAACAGCTACTGCAAAAAATAAAATTACAATGTGCAGAAGGCAGCATCCAATTTCTTAAATTATAATTAATTCTCTTCCTTCGTAACTCCTTTACCATCACCACACGTCGACGTGTGTCTTTTATCTATCAGTAAATACTACGTTGATAACGTAAAGTTGTGTGTAAACAATATACAGATGGATCTTCATCTGTTTATTACATGTGCAGTTTATTGTGTCTCAACTGATTCACGAAACTGTTAGATTTTTTGTGTTGGTGAAGTTTTAACCTAATTGCGTATCACACGATCATTCACAATTTATTATTTATTTATTTATAACAGCTTAAACTATCATTACAGGGTTACCCTAATACGACAGCTAAGAACCTAAACTAGCAACTAGCTAACTATTTGTGTCAGTTTGACAGTTCAGCAACATTCATTGCTTTATTTACGTGGTTGAGCGGGCAAATTTTTCGAACTTATGAAGCAATGGATTAGCAACATACTTCAAAATGATTCAGACTGTGATTGATCGCATGTTACGCAATTCTAGTGCTGGTGCTATTGATTAAAATAAATGAGTTCCTAAATACTCATTTTAGTTACTGAAAAGAGTGGTAGCTGTGGAAGGTGTCTCAATCAATGTGCCAAGCCTTTTCCCAATTATGCTGGGGTCGACTTCCAGTCTTACCGGATGCAGCTGAATACCAGTATTTTACATGCAGTGGCTGCCTATTTGACCTCCAGAACCCAGTTACTGGTTAACACGATACCCCGGTAAGATTGGCTGTCTAACTTTCGGGCTTCTGACTATCTGTAACGACTGTCAAAGATCTACGAATGACAGTCGGGACGAACGGCATAACGTACTTTCCGAGGCACGCGGGTCTCGATATGTAATGGATGGTCATCCATCCACGAACAGTCCGCGGCAAGCGTACCTTAACCTTCGATCGACCCGTGCGGCTGTTGTTATTTAGCCAAGAGCCTATTGTTCTATAAAATAATAATTATATGTTGCAGTTATTCTACCTTTCAAGGTTTTTTAAGAAATACCAATATCCGAATAGTCTCTTTTTAGGTACTTGCCTACTTGTCCATAAAGTTCAATGTACCTCTTCAAAAGTATTTGGTGAAAGTTGACAAAACGTCGTTCACTTTTTCGTAAAACGTTTACCATTATTCTGGCTCTTGTACAGTTAATAGTAGCGCAGGAGCCAGGGAATTCTTTAATATTGTACACACGGCTACATATCAAGCTATACATTTCTAGTTTAGGCTGATCTCGCATTGTATAGGATTTCCGTACATTGACAGGTCAGCTTAAACTGGAAATGTACAGCTTAATATTTGTAGCCGTGTGTACACATAACTTGTGTCAATAAATCAATATTTTTGTATAAAATAATTTTATTATTAAACATTATTAATATATTTTTTGTTGTTACAGGGATAGTAACAATTGGAATAGCGAAGC
This sequence comes from Agrochola lota, assembly GCA_947364205.1. Lineage (NCBI taxonomy): Eukaryota > Metazoa > Arthropoda > Insecta > Lepidoptera > Noctuidae > Agrochola > Agrochola lota. The sequence continues at coordinate 18,401,369 of OX376240.1, forward strand.
CGCTACCCTGTAGCACTGTCGTCGGCGGCGAGAAGGCAAACGGACATAGCATACAGAGCAGTCAGGTAAGACAAAGTTTTAAATGATGTTATAAAAATAGACATCAAATTAATATTATTTCTTATACACAACAGACTATGCTGGCGATTTATGAAAGTATCTTGATTTTATGAGAGCTACTTGTATGTCAAAGTAACGTGTTAAAATCTGGCATAGCAGTAAATATTTAGATGAGTAAAAATATAAAAATGAAAGAAGAATTCTTACTAAGTTTCTGAAGTCTTAGTTGTTTTATTAATCCTAAGGACAAACTGTGGCAGTACAGTGTATGTTGTGTACAGGAATTTTGAAGTTTGCAAGTGTGTGGGTTTTTTCATAGTAAAATCATTTATTTAAAACTTGTGACTTTTTTATTTTTTATAATCATATTTTTACATAATTATACAAGAAGTCACGAGGTTTTATTAAAGATTCATGGTAACGGTTTGAATCTAAATATTTTTTTATGAAAAAAAGAAATATTTTTCTTTACTTATTTATACGCGAAGTGTCGTGATATTGTACACTGAGGGGAAAATAAAAGTAAGTTCCGGTTTCTCTTACTAAAGCTTGTCTTTGCTTAGAGCAGTATTAATTACCTATAACGTAGCATGCATTTTTATTACGATACTATTCTTACTTCCAAATTCTTCTTGTACAATAAAGGGAATGACATTACCGCTCTAAGGATTGTTCTAGCAATGAAGGAAATTAGTTTCTATTGAAATGTGTCTATGTATGTATATTTCCCTTTAGTGTACAATATTGGTTGCATGCTTTATTGCTAATAAGTACACGAATATTGTAATTTTTCATATATTTTTTGTGGTTTTCTTTTAAACGTCAAATGCGCGTATGGTGTCTCATTTATTTCATTTGTACTAAAATTTCTTTAAGTATTTCATATTTTCTGATGATCGCGTTTATTGCATAATAGTAAACAAAATACTGTCACTATTATTACACCGCAAGTAAAAATAAATACTTTACCTTTACAGAAACTGGAGTACTTCACAAAAATCCTGCGTCTAATAATGTCCTTACACCGAGACATAATGGAGCTTCAGCTGCAATGTTCCCACGACATTATGGACCCGCAGCCATTCCGAGTACCTCCCAAGATAAAAGCGGAGATCACCATGAAATGACAAAGAGATCGGCTGAAGTATACAGTCAGTGTCGAAGTCCCAGATGGGAACTGTCAGGACGAGGGCGAATTGGACTGTGACGAACTGGATATTTAATTGTTCGTCGTAAGGCTGTTTTAGGCAATCGGTTTGCGGTTAAGTTTAGATTGAGAAAACGGTCAATGCCACTTTGCAAAGAGCACACCGCGTCAGTATGCGGTTAAAATAATATTGGCCGTAGATTGTCTAATTTGGCCGCGCCCTAATGAACTTTTGTGATGGATCATAGGTTATTTGATAATTGCTGTTGTGAAAAAAAAACGGGTGTCAATCCATCGAAAAATATGAAAAAAAAAACTGTGTTAAATGTGAATTGTTTATTTGCTATTGTTGTATACTGAACTATTGATAACTATTTCCGCATTTAGCCCCAAAAATATTTTAAGCAGTAGCTTGAAATATGTCTTCCTTTACAATTTCAAACCAAAGTGCTGGTTAAGAACTGATTGATAGTGATAAGCTCAATTTGTGGGAATTTTGATAAAAATTTAACTTAAAAGGTCGAAATGGTAGTAAGTTCGGGTGAGAAAAATATTATGAAAAGGAGTGGTTAAAATAGATAAGGTAAAAAGTTTTGTATACTAAAAACTAAAATATATGCATTAAGCTAACTTAGCAGCCAAGCACGCTGATGCAATCAAACTTTTTTACTTTTATGTAAAAAACATTTTACATAAAACTAAAAAATTACAAGTAGTAAAATAAAATTGTTTTGTTAAATGAAACTAAAGAAACGTCCCCTTTTTAAACACTTATGAGCTTGGAAATTGGTCAATGTTGCTTTTAAAACTTCTTAAATCTAATTATATACTACTAATTGTCCCAATTTATTAGTACTATGCACCTATAAATCTTTATCCCTATTGGGTTTTAAAAATCTTAATGTTAAAAATCTTCACCTATTTCTCTTCTACTGTCGCTTGGTAAGAAACTAGCTATAATATTATAGAATACGGGCAATGTTGCGAAAGAATTAGTGTTAGGTAAAAAACAAATCAGATCTGTGGTCAAATAATAATATTTATAAATGTGTTTAGAAATATTATCCATGCAAAAAGGTTTTTTTTTATACGTAGATAGAGTAATAGCAACAAAAATAGTACTTTTTGCGAAATGTCTAAATGTTTAGTCAATTCAATAGAATCTGTGAAAAAAATAACCAAAAAACTTACGTGCTCAATTCCAAAAAAAAGATGATTCCAATTCTAGTACCTAAATGTTATAATAAAATAATTGTGATCTTAGATATCGATGTCTATTTATATCATGGTTGTGTAGTTGCGAAAATAGTATATAAATAAATGTAGATAAATGTGTTAGCCGTCAATTTCGGATATGTGATAGTTTTTCTAGTCAAATTCTTATTTACATTGTGAAACAGTTTCATACTGTTGCTTATCACAAAGCTACAAAACTAAGATATAAGTACTCCAAAATACACTTTTGTAATAGACAACCTCAAGTCAACCTTTTCTTCGTGACATTGTTTCATAACAGGATGATCCACGAAGAGAAACGTGATAAGCAACATTAGCTTATGTGTTGTAGAAATCATCGTTTTTTTCCAATGAATCTTCAAAACAAATTATTACAAGAAAAGTCCATTAAGCATATGACGAGTAGACGAAGAAGCAAAAACAATAAAGAAAATACCTAAATAATACTAAGTGAAAATGTCAAATGGTATTCGCTTCGCTTGAATAGAAAACGTAGGACAACATAAAATATTTTGCAAATCTTTGAAACTATGATAATCAGCAGCCCAATGACAATCCAAAGGATTTTGAAAAAAAATGCCTAATCCATTACTTCATCAATCCATTGCGTTTCAAAATTTCGTCTTGTCGACAACGTAAATAACGCAATGAATATTGTCGGATTGTCAAAATGAAAGGCATTGCAATAGTTAGTATGTATCGCAATTACCCCGCAGGCTAAGATTTGTTAAGTACCTCGTAAAAGAAGTGAGGATAGCTTTAAATAAAACATAATAGCACTTACGCTTGTGTACTAAACAATTATAAAAACTGCAGTCAATTTGAAAGGAATTAAAACATAGCTACGATTGAAATGAAAAAAAAAATGTCTACAGGTAATTCATAACATATCATAGGTTAAGCATCGCGTATTGTTTTTGTAAATATATTTAAATAAAAATAACATAATTTATAAAAATATATTTATTATTTTATAAAATTATTTGAAAATATAAAGACTGTTAGAACTTGTGTTACAAATTCGGACATTCCATTTGCGGATATTAGTCGTTTTTTCTATGTCTGATTTGATGTTACTGTCTACTACATTATTATATGTTATTGCTTGTGATCCACCTACGTTATGATTTTATTTCATTACCAGTTTTGAAATATAACTAATGAAGAGTTATTGCTTTTATACATTAATTCAAGACTGAATTGACTTTGATGAATACCGCAGATGGCCTATTTTTTGTGTCAAAAATATGAGGTGGAAACGACAATGATTTAAACTAGGTAGGTACATATGTATATCTAATACCGTCCCCAGCCTGCATAATTATGAAAATTTAATCAAATATGTCCAACAGTTTAGTATCTATAGCTAGTCAAAGATTCCAAACTAATATTTAATTGGTTTTAAAAAAAAAGTTTCTTATTTTCGACGCTGGGATTTATTTGATAGTTCCAAAATACTCGTATGCATTAGGTATTGCAGTGTTTTCATTAATTGTCGTATTGTTGTCTCCACATTGTTTAATAAAAAAAAAACATGTTTTGATTATCTCATCATAATCATGGCCTATGTATTCGCTCTTCAGATAAACGTCTTTTTGGTCTTTAAGGCTACGGACAAATCTGAGCGCAAATCTGCGGCAAAATTTCGCGCCGCACTCAGAAATTCAGCTGCGTTTTTCCGCTCCAATTTATACCTTCTCAGCCCAACTAAATGAGACTTTTCAAGAGGCAGTTTACCTCATGTAGGTAATATCTGGGTAATTAATTGCTAAGCAAATTGACTACTAACTTAAAATTTCCGTATTTGCAAATCACACCTGTCATTCTTTGACCGTTAGATGAAATAGCTTTATCATGGCAAGTTGACGTAAGGTGTCAGTTTGCTTAATTAATTCCCCTGGCTGTTTAATCTAGAGTCCACGCCACCACTGAAGTCCATTTGACGTTACGCTAGTGTCTATTTCATTGCATTGCATTGCATTAAAAAAACGTAGTTCAACAATTTTCCGCGGGCCTTCTTTCGCGACGCGCGCTCTGGTTGGAGCATCAAACCTGTTTTCAACAGATAAATCCAGAAATTCTACGCTTTTTAAACATTTTTTAAATTGTCTGCCATAATAACTCTTCAGTAGGTTTTTACAGTATAGTCGACCTTGACTGCATTACCACCTTAAGATTGAATGTCGCTTGCACGTCATAAAGCAACAAATCTATTTGTCTATGAGACAGTTAGATATTTTCAACCTTTTTGAAGTTTAAATTTCCTGAGAATTGTTGTCGTAGGGAGGCACCCTATGACAACAATTCCCAGGAAATTTCCGTTGGCCTAAAGGTCGCAATCACTACAGCTGAGCATGAGGCCCGGACTCCACCAAAGCGGAAACGAGATGAGATGTGTTTTAAACAACTAATAGAATTTAGTTATTCACACATCTCGTCTCCGCTCAGCATCAGTGGATACCACTAAGCGGAGACGTATCATATTTGTATGTGAGCTGTGTGTCGCCAAGATTGAGCTGGGTGGCGGCGGTACAAAGCGGAGATGTGAGCTGTGCGTAGCAAGCTGGCGAAGGCGCGCAGCGGAGAAGAGAAGAGATGTGAGCGGTCAACATCCAACGCTCGGTGTACAGCTTCAGCGGATACACCCTAGCTGAAAAACATCTCTTCTCGTCTCCGCTTTGGACATCTCCGCACATCTCCGCTTTGGTGGATTCCTGGCTTAAATTACAAGGTCGGGCAAAGTGTTATTGGGTTTTCCATCTAGAATTACTAAGTCGCAGCCCGGAGTCTGTATTTGTCTCCGGTTGATAGCAATAGGCTCGACCCTGTTACATGGGATTTAAACAAAACGGGCAAAATGTGGGTGTACTATTGATACACCTCTGCCTAACCCTTAGAGGCGTGCAGGCGTGATGTTATGTTATTGTAGTCAAAAGTGGTAAAGCACACAATATCGGCTGTAATCAAGGTCTAAGATAAAAAATGTTCGTATAGTATACTACTCGTGTGTCCATCGCTTACGTCCGTGTTAAATGTTCTACGCTTCGTTGTGTGTTGCTAAATATACGAGTACGTTGCACATGAAAACAGTGTTTCATTTCTATTTTTAATGTGAAATTCTCCCTAAGGTGTAACAGGATAGTTATTCAGATATTCTCTAATTTTTTCAAACAAAAAGCAGAAAACATTATTTTGTTCAAAGTCATGTTTTGATGTTTTGGATGCATCGAAAGTTATAATAATTAGAAAGAAAAGAAAGAAAGAAAATACGTTTATTTGCGGTAAAACATGACGCAAAGAAAACACACAGACTCAAAACGAACAAACTTGGGGAAAATATGCGTCACATCTACGCAAAACGGCTATCTCTCGACAGAGCCACAGCACTGGTTTCTACACCGATAGGCGGCGTTGGCGTAATTTATTCTTACAAATCTTTTTCTGCCTAAAATAGCCTTTACAGCATATACAAAACATGAAAACTATTTACAAAAAATCTCAGAGGCTACTAATCTATAAAGGTACATCCGCAAATTAAGACCATCCTGTCTTTTAAACAATTTAATACTCTAGACGTCTTGCTTTATTTACAATTACTGTTACTATTACGAGTATTTACTTTAAAGTAGACTTTTAACACTGTTTGTTTGATGAGCACTCACAACTACATCAGAAAGCAAAGAAAAAATAAACAACAATAATGACTTCACCATATGTTCGTCACGTCCCAGATTGAGCTGAACGCTGGCTCACTCAAAACGCTCATAAAATCTTAAGTAGTTTACACTTCGTTGTTTTATTGCCAACTGTCGAATAACAACTACATGTTTCACAGGAATGCATTAACTCGCTGGCATCTGATGACCACACCGGTATGGACTCCTTTCACGAATGTCTACAAGAATACGGCGAAGGCCTAGAGGTAGTACAAATATGCCTCGAGCCTGAAGAAGCTTCTATTAAAGACGATGAACTATCAGCACTAGGAGATCTCAGTTTTGAAGATTGTAAGAAAATCAGAAAAGATTTAATCATTAATGTTAAAACTGAAATTAAAATTAATGGAGTGACTGAGTTAAAGTTTTCTAAATCTGATGAGTCTTTAGATGAGCATGATGATGATATGACAATAACCGAAGATGATATCCTAGTCGCTCCTAGAGAACTCCAAGACCCTAGAAGCAAATCCGCTGACAGAAAAGAAGATGGTGAACGGTGTTTGTCTAAACAACAAAGTAAAGACATTTCTACTTCAGATGAAATGGTTTTTGCAGTCACACCGACTGGATTAGAAAGAATAAGTTTTGATAAGTATTGGAAAGAAAGTGATGTGAAAATTGATAAAGAATTAGTTAAAGTAAAAAGTGATGAGAGTTGGAAGGAATGCCTCAATTCCCCACACGAGGACACAGGCAGTTACTACGATGCAACCACAAGAATTTCCGTCCAAGAAGAGAATAATTCCCTACTGTATATAGACCACGAGGTTGACGGTTACGAAACATGTCTGGACGAAGATTCGTCATCACAGAAGTGTACAGTAAAAAACGCTCGTAAATTGAACGGAGATACTGAGATCAAAGAGCTTAGTAAACACGATGAAAAAATAGCATTTAAAAACAAAGACAACGATGTAAGTGCCAAAACAGTGAAGGAACAGAACACTGCCAATGCGACAGGTGGTGACTACGCCTCGTACAGTCACCCGTACGTCCACGAACATATAATAAAGCAGATGAAATCATTGAGGATAGAACCTCTTAACGTAACCGTACACAAAAAGAAGAAGAAAGAAAAAAGTCCAACAAAGCCGCCCAAAAAAGAAAAGATACAATGCGTCGAATACTACAACGACCAAGCTGAATGCTTAAAAGAAATACGACAGCAAAAGTTACAAGAAGAAGAGAAAAAGCACAAAACGGAACACAAGCACAAAGAAAAGAAACACACTGAAGAACACAAGCACAAAAGAGAAAACAAGCACACAGAACATAAAAGAAATACGGAAACAAGTCTTGTGGTAATGGATAGGAATATACATATAACACAGGATCCTAGTGAAGAATCTACTGACCTCGAAACGAACTATGTACCAGGTTGTCATAAGTGCTTTCTGGAGAACTATGCTTATGCAATAACTCAGGCATACATGGCGGAAGCGAATGCGTGTAAATATTGTGATGTGATTCGGGAGATGTTGGAAGTGCCTAAAAGTGCGAGTAGACGGGGTTCGGCGCCAGCATTGGTGAACTTGGAAAGTAGTTCGGAAACTGATGAAGAAGATCTTCTAATGGTGCCAATGGTGAAGGATAGGAGGAAGTCCGCGGGGATTCTGAAGTTCCCCTCGTCTTCGAGGAGACCTAGGTTAGTGATGTTTTCTTTATAATTTTGTTTTACAACTTTATAAGTTAATGTAACTGTTTTACGATTTACCCTAGGAAGTTTGACCTACGCCTAAAGAGTCATCTACGATTTTGTTTCAATCCATTACCTTTGTCTAACTGAATTTGGGTTTAGATAAGCAGGTTTTACTGGTTGATGATTACAAACATTGTTATCAATGACAAATGTCACGTTTTCTTTGCAAACCAGTTTTATGTTCCCATGTTTAACCGTCAGAATATATACTTGAAGGACCAAATCACTGATCTTCTACGCTATCTCTCCCACAATTAAACAATAATGATGAAACACAAACATACGGTGCACCGCAAAAGATTTCCTGCCCACTCGTGCCTAATGCGATGAAGCCCCACGGAAAGGACGGGCTTACGTCTATCTGTTTACACCTTTATTACTGACGACCATTAAAAAATAAACCTTACTTCATCAACAACATAGTCTTATTTCGTTCGCCATCAGCCTCTGTTCTAAGAACACTGGGCAGATGAAATTGAACTCTATGTTGGGATTTAAATAATAATCTCAACTTCTTGATTACAATTTAGTATATTGTTTAACTAGACGGCACTTTACATTTGTAATGGTGGACATAATGATCGCGACATTAAAGATCGATATGTCTTCCTAATGGTGTTTCTGGCCGCATTCTGCCCGCGCCGCTGCGCCGGCCGGCTCGCCGCCCGCGTCGCCCCCGCGCGTCCCTCTCGCTCCGGGTGCGTTCGTGGTAAGCGCATTTAGGCGCGTTCATCCTCCGCGCCGTTGAAATCTTCTTTCAACTCTTCTTGATTAGCCACAGGTAGGGGGCACATTTTATTGACCGCCCGTTTGATGGTACCGGTAGTAGTATAGATTTCCGCTACTCTGCAGATCCCATCGGCTCCGGGGTATAATTTGGTGACACGACCCATACGCCAGTGGAGCGGCATCAAGTTATCCTCTTTCAGTATAATTAGGTCTCCGACATTAATTGGTGCGGATCCCTTTCTCCATTTTGCTCGGTTTTGTAGCTCGGCCATAAACTCTCGTCGCCACCTCTCCCAGAACTGCTGTCGTATTTGTTCGATAAGCTGGTATCTGTTGGGTTTAGTCATTTTCACAGGTAGTGAAGGTACTGACACTAGCGAGCGTCCGATTAGGAAGTGCCCAGGAGTTAAAGGATTGGTATCAGTGGGTTCTGAGGACAGGGGGGAAAGAGGTCGGGAGTTTAGAATTGCTTCTATTTGAGTGAAGAGGGTCGCTAACTCTTCAAACGTGAGTGAGGCATTGCCAGCTACGCGTTTTAAATGAAATTTCGCAGATTTAACCCCGGCTTCCCAAATTCCACCAAAATGTGGAGAATATGCGGGAATAAAATTGAATTTAATAGCCTCGTTAGCTGCATAATCTGAGACCGCCTGGACGCTGGACTGTATAACCCTACCCAACTCATTGTTAGCGCCAACAAAGTTTTTTCCATTGTCGCAATATATGGCATAGGGTTTGCCGCGACGCGACACGAACCTGCGCAGACATGATATGAAGGCCTCAGTGGTAAGATCGCTTACAACCTCCAAATGTAGGGCTTTAGTAACTAAACATAAGAATACACATAAGTAGGCCTTGGTGATACGATTACCTCGTCCCTTTTTGGAAGAAATCATAAAGGGTCCGGCATAGTCAATCCCACAAGAATTAAAAGGAAAGTCTGGGTTGACTCTTACACTCGGCAAGTCGCCCATTAAAGGTTGTGCAGTTTGACCTTTCATTCGAGTACAGACAACACACTGTCTAACTATAGTGCGAGCTAAGATCCTACCGCCTATTGGCCAAAATCTCTCGCGGACTGACGACAGAAGCAACTGTGGACCTGCATGCATTAAATGTAAATGTTCGTATTTTATCATAAGTTTTGTGAAGTGGTGTTTAGCGTCCAGTAAAATTGGGTGTTTTTTATCGTACTGACAATTAGATTGACTTAACCTGCCACCCACTCTTATTAAACCATTGGTATCTAATATTGGATTTAAGGATAACAATTTACTTTTGTGATGCAGTTCTATTCCGTTTTGCTTGTGTTTTATATCCTTTGCAAACGACTCTGATTGACTAACTTTAAGCAACAGTATTAAAGAGTTATCTAGTTCGTTAGCTTGCAAAGGTCCCTTTAGTTTCAACTGTTTGTTTTTACAATTATTAATGAAACGTAAAGCATGTGCATAAACTCTTTTGAGTCTGGTATAACTTGAATATTTTTCAAATGGTACTAACAATTTATTTTCAGACATGTCATCAACAGAGACTAATGCCTTAACTTCAGGTAAGTTTTTAAGTATAGTGTGAGGTTGAGTAGGCCAATAAGATTCATCCTGTTTCAGGAACGAAGGACCTTCCCACCAAAAAGATAAAGATTGTAGATGCTGTGGGTCAATGCCCCTAGAGGCTAAATCTGCTGGGTTTAACTCTGATGGAACATGTTTCCAAAGAAATCCTTTGGTAGTTTCATTAATCTTGTTGACTCGGTTACGTACAAATGTTTGTAAGACTCTATTCTGAGTTTTCAGCCATCCGAGTACTACTGTGGAATCGGTCCACATATATATTTTTGTAACATTGCATGGTGCAGACTGTAATACTTTCTCACTAACTTGAGCTCCTAACAGAGCAGCACATAGCTCTAAACGTGGGATTGTGAGCTCCTTAATTGGAGAAACTCTAGTTTTTGCACATAGTAACCTTACTGTAGTATTATGTTTACTAATTTGGGAACGTAAATAAATACACGCTCCATATGCCTGCTGACTTGCATCTACAAAGCAATGTATCTCAGCTGACTGGGTTTCTAAATTGTCACCTAAAACATAACGAGGTATTATAATATCAGATAAATGATGCAGGTTTTGGATGAAATTAAACCATCTTTTAGCATAAGGCTCGGGTACGGGATCATCCCAGTCTAATTTTGCAATCCACAAATGTTGTAATAAAATTTTTGCTTTAATGATACAACAACTAACTAGCCCTAAGGGGTCAAATACTTTACATGTGGTAGAAATTATCGTTCGCTTGGTAATTTTAGAAGTGCATTCAATTCCGTTTGGAAAGCGCAACTCATCAGCCTTTGGTGACCATTTCAGACCTAAGACATTGGCTTCATCATGAAAATTAAGACCATTTAATGATTCTGATTTGACACCCAGAATATGAGAGTTTGTGCGAAATTTTCGTAGTGGGAAACAAGCAGAATTTAATGTTTTGGTGACATTTAAATATATATGTTTTAATTCCTCTTCAGTAGAGGCACCTGTGTTGAGGTCATCAACATAAAAATCGTTCTTAATGACATTGGCAATAATCTTATCTTGACATTTATCAGCCAGCTCCACCAGACACCTAGTGGCTAAAAATGGAGCCGACGCCATCCCATATGTCAAAGTATTGAGCTGTAAAATTCTTAAAGGTTGATCGACTTGATCCCTCCACAACACAAGCTGTAGGTTCCGCTGTGATTTATTTATGGTTACTTGTCGATACATTTTTTCAACGTCTGCAGTTAAAACAAATTTATGTATTCTGAAACGAATAAGAATGGAGAATAAGTCGCTCTGTACAGTAGGACCAACAGTCTGGATATCATTCAAAGATTTTCCTGAACTTGTTTTAACCGAAGCGTCAAAGACTACTCTTAGCTTGGTGGTATCGTGTTGTTCCCGAATAACACAGTGATGGGGTAAGTAACAACCAAACTTAGGCCTTTCAATTTCGCTTAAATGTCCTAACCTATTATATTCATGTATAAATTCACTATACTGTTTTTTAACTTCAACATTTTTATTTAATTTATTTTCTAGGCTCAAGAAACGTTTAATTGCAATAGGAAACGATTTTCCAAGTGCCTGCTCCGGGGCCTCCGTCAGCGGCATCATTACAGAAAATCGTCCATTTGGTAAACGAGTAGTGTTTTTTGTAAAATGAGACTCGCAAAATTGCTCATCAATCGAATGAATATTAGAAACTGTGGGTAATTCCTCTACTTCCCAAAATTTTTTGATAGAGTTATGGATATCTTGGAGCGACACTATTTTATCATTTTTAACTAGATTGCAATGTATTTTATTATTAAAATAAGATTCACCAATTGGGCCGGCAACTAGCCATCCCAACTGGCTATCCTGCAATACAGGCTTGTTCAGTCCTAAGACTATTCTATTATTATTCACAATATCAAAAAAGTGGTCTGCACCAAGCAAGATATCTACCTCGGCAGGTTCATAAAACAAGGGATCTGCCAGCACTAACCCATTGGGCAATCCCAAACGCTCAGCATTTACTTGAACGCCGGGTAATGTTCCTGTAATTTTTGGAATTACTAGACAGTTAACAATTTTATTAAATGAATTTATTCTAGATTTTAACACAATTTTGCAACATTCTGTAATCTTACATGCTGCATTATTTATACCACTAACATTAAAAGAAGTTGTTTGTTTTGCTTGTAGCCCTAACCTTTCTTTCAGATTTTTTGTTATAAATGAAGACTGGCTTCCAGTGTCCAACAACGCACGCGCAAGGTGAGTGCTATTGTTATTTGTATTAATTATTTCAACTTGTGCAGTGCATAATAAAACTTGCCCTGGCGAGCGAGCTGACAAACTAACAGGAAGATTACTAGTTGATGGTTGAGTTGCTTCTGAACTTTCTGTGACTACATTAGTACTTGTACTGTTGTTATGCAACATTGAATTATGCTTTTCCTTACAGGTCCGGCAAGAACTATTCAATGGACATTTTGACTGGTTGTGACCACTACGAAGACAGTTGGTGCACAATTTATGCTTAGCCACTTCAGACAGCTTATCATTTAAACTCAAAGCCTTAAATTTATGACACTGGTGTACATAATGTGATTTGTTACAGATAAGACATGTCTTAGTTTTAAAACCATCCAATGTGGTTGTCAATGACTTAACTGATTTATTTTCCTTACTTTGAATTGAATTTTTGCTATCATAATATCGACTACCATTAGCCGTCTCTAAGACATTTGCTCGATTATCTAAGAATTTTACAAATTCTTCAAGAGAAGGCAGGTGTGTTAAATGACCTTTGTGTTCTTCCCATTTGCTTTTAGTTCTGGGATCTAACTTAGCTGAGACCAAGAATATAACTAAAGGATCCCAGCCAGTTGTGGGAATATCTAATATATTTAAAGCATATAAATTCTTTTGAATTTGGTCCATAAGATATCTTAAAGCTTTGAAAGATTCTTTTTGGATTGGATTGATAGCAACTAATGCCTGCAAGTGATTATTTATAAGAATATTTTTGTTATTGAATCTGTCACATAAAGACTTCCATGCTATTTGATAGTTTGATGCAGTAAAGTCAATGGACCTCACTATATTACAAGCGCTACCTACTAATGAATTTCTTAAATAATGATACTTATTTATTAATGGTATAGACTCATTGTTATTAATTAACGAGTCAAAGGTGTCTCTGTACTCTAGCCATTTGGAATAGTTCCCATCAAATGTGGGCAAATTTATGGTTGGTAATTTAACCGAGTTGTTCATTTTGCTGCAACAGGATTGTACAGATTCACAAGTTTCTTTACTATTTGATGAACATACACTTATTAATTCTTGTGTGAAAGAAATCATGGCATAGAATTCCCCTTCTGTAGAATCTCGCTCTGACATTTGTTCATTTATATTATGAGCAATATCCTCTATTTCGGATTGAATCATGTCGAACTTTGACATTAATTCTTGTAGCTGTGTGAGTCGCAAAGACAGCTCCCTCACTTCTAACTGACTAAGACTAGAGGCTTTTTCAATTTGGTATTTACTAATAAAATGTTTAAATACTGTTAATCTGCTACGTATGCCACCACGTCTGCGAATCAATGTTTTATAATTGTCGTTATCCTCCACATTAGGAGAGGTAATCGTATCGTTCGGCATGTTGAGTGAAATTTGAAGAATCACTAAATGACACACGTATGAAAGCGTACAATGAGTCGGGGCAAACCTTGCAGATAGTAAGTAACTACTATCTTAAATAGGTACTAAATAAATTGTGCAATCCCACCGGTTATACAATCCAGCAGACAAAACAGCTCAAACCACACCGCTGCCGCCGAGCTCGCCACCCGCTGCCGCCGAGCTCGCCAACAGCACTTGGCAGCAACAGCAACGCGCGTTGAACGCTGCGACGCACGAGGCACGAAGTACTTGAGCGAGCGGACTGTAGTACACCCGGAACCGGAAGCGCTGGAATGTCGTTAAATATCACCACTAGGGTTATATGCGCCTACGAATATGTTATTATACGTAGGTACTTAGGATACCTAGGATTTAGAAATGACTAGAGACTTAGCTCTAAAGTATTATGAACCATAGAAAATTAGGTATAATGTTTTGTGAAAACAAATGATAGAATATTATTATCGATAACGAATCGAATAAAAGAATTGCGTGCCACGTGCAATTGAACTTAAAATGTTTCTTTTGAGCGATTAGCCACCCACCAGTAGGTGTAGTAGGTACCGAAGACTGACCTGTCAGGCAGCAATTTCTGACTGGTATCTAGAGGTATATGGCAGCGAGTTGCGACAGAATAGACGCAAACACCCAAGCACGTGCAACTTAAAATATTAAATTTGCGATTAGGCCAAGCACACTATTGGTACAGTATAGTACCGAATAGTGAGTGCAGTAAATAGGTATAGGTACCTATGAGGTATGTGGCGATAAGTTGCGCCAGTATAGACGCAAGTACCTAGTCGGTTATATGCTAAAGAAAACAGCTTAGCGAGCTAGGCAACCATACACCAAACAGAAACAGGGAAAGGAGAATATATAAGGAACGGGCTCACTTCCATATAACACTACGCCGCCGGCGCCGCCGCCGCAGATTGTTCGTAGCTCAGAGTAGGTGGAGATCCACGCTGACACGACGTATGAAGGCAGAGGACGACTCGGAGACGTAGCACGGAGCTCACCAGGAACCTTCGACTCGAAGACACGCCAAGGTTATTTTTCACCGACGAACAGCTACCGCCGCCATTTTACGGGCCTCAAACGCGCCACCTTTCCACGTGTTTTTTCTTGGAAAAATGGTTCTTATTTAATTTTGTTCACGGTCGCCATATGTTGGGATTTAAATAATAATCTCAACTTCTTGATTACAATTTAGTATATTGTTTAACTAGACGGCACTTTACATTTGTAATGGTGGACATAATGATCGCGACATTAAAGATCGATATGTCTTCCTAATGGTGTTTCTGGCCGCATTCTGCCCGCGCCGCTGCGCCGGCCGGCTCGCCGCCCGCGTCGCCCCCGCGCGTCCCTCTCGCTCCGGGTGCGTTCGTGGTAAGCGCATTTAGGCGCGTTCACTCTACTTGTGGTGTGTTTAAGTAGATTTTCGGTTGTGTTAGGTTCAGAAGGTTGATCTTATAAACGTGCTTACTCTAATATCGTCGTCAAGTTCAAGTTGTCAAAGTCATTGTTAAATTCACGTGATCTCGAATATGGAATTAGAAGTCATATTAAATTGATACCCATAGAGAGGGTAAATAAATAGTTTACGACTGCCACATTAGTCCAGTGGTCTCAAGCGCCACTGCTGAGCATGAGGTACACGTTTCGATTCCCAGGACAGACAGTGTCTCTGGTTTTCTCCATCTGGAATTTCTCAGTAGCAGCCCGGAGTCTGGATTTGTGCCCGGTTGATGGCAATACGCTCGCCCTCTATTACATGGGACATAAACTTAACTGGCATAATGTGGGTGTACTATAGGTACATATCTGCCAACTCTTCAGGGAATGCAGGCGTGGTGTTATGTTATGTAAATTAAATAGTTTATATCGACGCGTCGTGTGTAAATTCCAGTGTTATTCCTAAGCCGCTGAGTATAGTATTTGAGTTTCCTATGTTAATTACCTACTGGAAGATATTGGCTATGATGGTGAATAGCTTATTGGACAAGCAGTTAATTGTCAAGGGGAATACCCCATCTTTTGTACAACCAAGAATGATGTGGAGGTTTTTCTCTTTAGCTTACTGACCCTAAATGGTCGAAGACTATTGTATATCTACATAAAGCTGCGGTTACTCTGCCACACGGGACCCGGCTATTACCGTAAATAAAACGTCGATAAATTAAAAAGAAACCAACAATCGATAAACGATATCAAAATTCAAGCCTAAAGATGTCCACTGTTGAACATAGGCCTCCCCAAGCATCACCACTTCGACCGGCTCTGTGTTTCTCGCATCCAGTAGATTCCCGCGGTTTTCACCAGGTCCACCTTTTGGGAGGCCTACCAACGTTACGTCTTCCGGTATGCGGACGCTACTCCAGAATCTTTTGGCCCCATCGGCCATCTGTTCTGCGAGCAATATGCCCCCACTGCTACTTAATTTTGGCAATTCTTCCGGTTAAAACGGTTACCTTGGTTCTTATACGGATCTCTTTATTTCTTATTCGGTCACGTAGGGAAAATCCATAGCCCTTTCCATATTGAATACCTATATAAACATCTAATATTTAAAAATATATAAAATCTAATATTTTATTTATATAACAACTTACATTTACCATTACAGGATAACCCAATGCGATAAATGCGCTTATCCTAACTTAATATATTATACTAAAATCTATAACTAATTATCATCTTATCTACATCACAATGTATAAAGAAATATCGACAATAGACAACGTAGCTATTTGTATCCACCTGAATTCTAAAAACGTATGATCCACCACATCAAAACAAACATAATCTAATAATTAAACTGACCTTTAGACTCCTAACATAAGTAGCCTTTTCACTCCACTTTCAAAACTACCCGTATGAGCCTGAATAATTCACATATTCCTACTATTTTACCTAATTTTGTTAAGTGGGTCCCACTCTTGGGATACGCTGGTATTAATGTAATGAACACTTGATCTCAGGGGAGCGATGTATTCAATAATATATCGTTTAATTTAGAGCTGCCTCGTCGATATGCACGTGGTGACATGCAAGGAAGTTTTAGTTGAATAGTAAGGCATGTTTTTTGCAGAATATTTTTGTTAGGAAGTTAAAGATAATGTTAATATTATGATGAATGATTCTTCAGTAAATTGGCCATACGTCATGTTTGTGAACGTGGGCCGCCAGTGGGGACTGGTCATTTCTTACCTGCCACAGCTTATATAAATTTTTGAATTGTTTTTTTTTTAAATCAAGTTTATTACGGACGCTTTTAACGTGCACTTACATCTACATCATTTCCACATTTATAATTTCAATGAGAAGTATCCAACAATATTTTTTTGCAATATTTTGATTTTAAAGAGTGTCTGTTTCTTCTCAGTCCTTCTCCATAGGAACCTACGCTTTGTAATAAGCAACTATCTTATTTTTTCTCAATTAGCGACTCCTTTGACAATTCAAAAGTGCCTGTAAATGGTTCGATTGAAATAAATGCTTTGAGCTTGAGTGAGAACAAACGCTTAAACAAAACTCCCCCGTGGTTACTTTAAAAAGTCAAGAAAATGCTTCGTTGCACAAGGCTGTTCTCCGGTATAAAGCTGGGAAGTGGGAAGCTGCAGTATTGCCGAGTGTCATAGGAAAAAGTCGTGTGAAAAGAAGTGTCAAAAAGATATTAAAGAACCGTAAAACTTACAGAATTTACGGTTTCTCTCTTGTCTCTCTTTTAAATTATTGCCTTTTGTCTCATTAGTCAAGGCTTTGCATGTATACGGCATGCATGCATATGCATTGCGGAACATCCAAGACCAAATGTTTAGGTAACCTGAGAAGCATCATGTGTCCTACAGAGTTTAAAGGATACAGAAAATGGTCTCTGTTCATTTCAACTTTAACTGGTCCTCTAAAACCCTTGTTGACCTTCTAATGATGTACCCTTTCTCAAATTAATAAACCCCTTATAAAAAAAATTGTGAACGTTTTTTTAAATAAAAGAGCGTTTTTTTTAATTTCTGGTGTTTTCTCACAGTTAGTCGCAGTAACTAAACTAGGGCACCCCGACTCAATGGGTTAGGTTAAGACGCCGATATATGCCAGTGGCCTTGAGTGGTTAGCTTGCGTGTACTGTACTGAGCTCATGCAACGCGTCGTATGGGCTCGCCCATCAAGGAGCGCTGTCCCAAATTAAACGCATTATTAATATATTATACATCAAATAAAAGGATTTTTTTAAATAAAAAAACTTATACTTTTTATTATATTTTTTTTAATAAAAATACTTTTTATGATGATGATTATTATGACGATTTATAATTAAAATTTATCTTTAAATTGGTGAACATTTTCAGAAAAATACGCTTAATAGTTTTTGCGTGATTCTCAGTTTTTTTATCCGTATTAGGGATAACTTTACAAATTCATTACACTATGTAATATAAAGACATATTCTAAAATATTCACAGATTAAGTTATTAAAAAAATCCTCTAATTTAACTTATATTTTTTCCAAATCATTATCATTACTCATTTAGACGTGATCTTCAATACAAAATCATTAAAAGTCGGTTATCGTCGCCTTAAGTTAGAACTGTGACCAACCGCGTGTGAGTCGAGCGAGTGTAACGAGCAGTGCCGCGACAGCGGCCGGCGAGCGCTACATCTAAATTGGTCGAAGTTACTTGGCTATTTAGTATTTTTAGGAAAGCACAATGGAAATTATTTGAGGTTCGATCCTTTTAAAAGTACGCTATACAACACGTAAGAAAAACCCCTGTCCGATCCGTGAAGGTGTTGTTAGCTTGAGAGTCTATTGTGGTAATATTCAGGAAAAAAAAAAAAAATCGTAACATTTTTTTTCAGTGGGGAATTTTACCGGGTCAGTATATGGGACACGGGCGGCCGTCGTCTGGTGTCGGAGTTTTAAATTCGCCCATAGGCCTCTGACTTGGGTTCACATGCCGTCGAGAAATATCTCTCAGGCATGCTGGTTTCTGGGGTCGCGGGTAAGTCCGAAAGGGATACCGTGGCCTCTGGCAACGTACAGGCAACTGAAGGAACACGGGTGGGTTTTAGTCATTAAGAGTCTGACACGCCCTCCCGCTCCGCCCAGAGTGGGAGAAGTTATTTGATAATATCCCACCCTCAAAAAAAAAAAAGGCATGCCGGTTTCCACACGATGTTTTCCTTCACCGTTTTTGTAACAAGTGATAATTATACAATACGCACATGAATCCGAAAAGTCAGAGGTGCGTGCCTTGGGTTCGAACTCGAGACGTATGACTTGGCAGTCCGACGGTCACACCCCGGTCTGTCGGTGCCCCCTGTTGAAAATTTGCAAATTTTTAATGGATTTGGGGTAATTTTGGTTCTAAAAATGTGATTTTTAAATAGCAATAACTTTTAAATTTTCGATAATAATAAGATCATTTTATTAATTTTAGATGATGGTATTGCATTACCTGTGTGCCCCATTCTGATCGGCCTGGGTGTTTTTTTTTATATATTGTATACTAGGGACCGACTAGGTCTTGACTTTGGATTTTTGCAAAAGAGGTACAAAACGTTGGTAAGACTAGTTGTCAGACTTTCGGGCTTCTGACTACCCGTAACGACTGTCAAAGATCCAAGAATGACAGTCGGGACCAATGGCTTTAAACGTGCTTTGCGAAGCACGGAGGAATATCGATATGTAAAGATGGTCACCCATCCACAGACCAACCCCGGCAAGCGTAGCTTAACCTAATCGACCGACCCGTGCGGCTGTTATTACTTAACCACGAGCAGAAATACACACATACAAAAACAAATTATTTATTAATTATTCAATATGTAGGCGAATCCAGTGCCTCCAGATAGGAGACTCTCAGTATGTTCAGCAATGACCCTCAGGTAGCCGCTACGACTGTCTGTCATATGGCATAATAGCCATGCATTTGTGATTCGGCGAACATCGCTAATGCACTGCACACGAGGCAGCCCCCATCAACACCCTGAAGGCAAATTTAAATTATTACTGTATAATGTAATATTGTTTAATTCCACAAATAATACCAATTAATTGATTAATTTCTTTTTTTTTCTTATCAATTTATTTAATTTTTAATATAAAAAAGTATAATTGTTTATGATTTAAAAAAAACTTACTGTATATTTAAAAAATCTCAATTGAAAATGATAAGTAACGGATTTTCAATTTTTGTAAATACATTCCAGCAAAATTTTCTATCCAATCTGCCTAGCGTTTTCCCAACTATGTTGGGGTCGGCTTCTAGTCTAACCGGATGCAGCTGAATACCAATATTTTACATGGATCGACTGTCTATCGGAACTCCGTAACCAGTTACTGGGTAACTCTATACCCTTGGTAAGACTGGTTGTCAGAATTTTGGGCTTATGACTAACCGTAACGACTGTCAAAGATCTACGAATGACAAACGGGCAACAGCTTAACGTGTTTTCCGAGGTACGGAGCGGTCTTGATATGTAATGGATGGTCACCCATCCACGAACCGACCGCGGCAAGTGTAGCTTAGCCTTTGATCGATTCGTGCGGTTGTTATTATTTACCCATCGCAATTTTCTACTTACCTACACGAAATCGCGTGACCAGACTATCCTTGGAGACAATAAATAACAAAATGGCAAAGTACTAGCTTAAATAATAAAACTGTTGTGTAGAAAATTAATGAAAAATAAAATCCAGGCCCACAGCAGCTTATGTAGGATTACAGAAAACACTAGTGATGCAACACGGGGCTGGTTTGTGTGTCAATGTCGATAGTTTTGAAGGCTGACGTTCGCGTAATTATTTCCAATTTTGAAATTGATATCAGCTAAAATCTTTGGAGATATCAATCAATCCGTCTAGCTTTTTCCCAACTATATTAGGATCGGGTTTCTGTCTAACCGAATACAGCTGAATACCAGTACTTTACATGGAGCGACTGCCTAATCAAATCTTTGGAGATATATTATTTTAATAACCGGTTTGCATAGTGTAATAATTCACGCACACTTTGTTATGAATGTGATTAAAAAGTAATAAGACATAACTATTACTTTGTTACATTATAAAAGATTCATATGATTGAATCCCACTCAGAAAATAAACTCACACACTGAAAAAAAACTAGATGAATGAAAGACCTCGAATCAAAAAGAAACATTTATTCCTGAATTTCTTTGAGAAAACTGATCGTGACTCAACCTATCGTTAATCAATTATACAAATGGCTTCAAATTCCGGTGAGCATATAAATATCCGACGGCAAATTGATGTTTCAACCTGAACATAATCAGACATTACCAATAAATCTTGACATGTCTTGGTGGCGCCACTTTCTAAGCCAAACGTCATTGATATGTGAAATTCAGTATGGCAAAATTTTGTTCTTTATATCGCCGTCGGTCAAGTTAAATTGGTCGGTTTGCACTGTTTACTTTAGCTACTTTTACACACCAACGCATAAAACTTAAAGATTTACGCAGTAAAGCATTAAAATGAATTATTTGTAACGTTTTTATGTTTTCTTCAACAGTGCTTTGAACTCTTGAAGTAACTGCAAAATGCCAATAACGTCGAAAGGAGTCAGATAATTTATCAACAATATTATTAAACAAAGTTTTCATTATTTCTGTCGGTTTCGAACAAATATTGCGATCATCAATCAGTCTCTTGATTATGTCGATATCCCTTGTTCTTTGTAGCGTGCAGTCATATATTATTTGGTATTGGACGTTTAATGGATTTTTCTTTTTATCGGTCAAAATAATAAAATAAAAAAACATTAACATTTGAAAATAATCCAGTTTGTAAGTACCTACCCAATCACTAATGAGTTTAAATTATAAACATGGGTCGAGCAGGTAAAGATGAAGTTTTGTATGGGAGAGCTGAATTTTTTTTCGTGTTTGCGAGGTTGGTCCCAAAGAGACTTTTTTTCCAGTTTGTTGGTCTGTCCACACCCTTAATTATTTAGAGGAACAGGGTGTAAAGTTCACTCCTCCTCTATAGAAAAGGGAGGATCCTCCGACTAGACGGGTGTTGTGTCTGGTGGGCAACTGGACGATGGTATTTTTTTTTTTTTACTGGGTCATCTCTCAGGTGACCACTAAGGTCGTAGCTGCTTAACCGGGCTTTCCTGTAGCTGCCTTAAGCTTCTACATTTAAAGCCTCCAGCCAGGGGCAAAACTATGCTAATTAAAACTAGGCGAACGCTCGCTAAGGGCACCCCCTGCGGGGTACGAACCTCGGCTTAGGGCGTTCGCTGGAGGGAGGACAGCAAGATGGGACAGGCTGGATCAATGATATTATTAATCGGGGAATTTAAAGCTACAGGCTCAGCATCGACGCGGGCTGGCGCATCGTCGAGCAAGGGTCGGGGGGGTGCCCGATGGTTGATGTCGGATATTCTTATATATGTCGTTCGCGCGGTAAACTCTAATTGTGCGATGCAGGATTGATGCGTAGTTCGTATGTGGCGATGTAGATGCCGCCACAAATATGACCACACATTTCTCATACACGCTGTATAGCTTTTTTTTTTAGGACCAGCCACTAGTCATTCTTTTCGTAAACATAAATTCTCTTTTACTACATATTAGTGACCCCCAAACCGCATCATCGTCATTTTCATCGACAAATCACTCCTCGACAAGTCGCATCACTATTGGAAAATTGTTAATACCCGTAATTGAGTTATGTCCAAGCGACCTCAATGCTCCATTGTGGATTGTCAAGCCGCTGCTGGCAAACGTTACATATCGTCAGTTGACATATTCGGCGAAAGGCCATCTTTTCGCCGAAAGTTTAGCGTGTCGGCGACAGTTTCGGCCAAGCCGGAGTCGGGAACATCGGATTGTTTGACATGTAGTGTTGGCTGACGAACGATAGTGGTTACTGTATCGGTAAGTCGATTGTGAATTAACTGTTACATAATTTAATAAAGAAAATAAAGATAACTATACTCCATTTGAAATAAGATAAGATATTTAAACAAACCTTTTGTACAGTCCGTTCAACCGAATCTGACTTCTATGCCGTAGGCATAAGCATGGCATTAAAAGCAAAAAAGTGGTTGCAATACCAACTGTTTACTGCAGCTGCCATTTGTCATGCCACCAACGCAATAGAAGTCAAAATCGTTGAACGGACTGTCGGACTGACTAAAAAAGGTTTAGTTCAATTTCTAATCTTATTTCAAATGGAGTATAAGTTTATGTGGTTCCAACTGAATTATATTAAATAACGCTACATATAACGCTACATACTCGTATATAAACTCATACCTGCTTCCCATGTGGGTACGCAGAACCTACATAACGTATTGTAATATTTCTAAATAAATCTATCTCTGAAATAAATTCTATCTGATTGAATTACCAAGAAAAAGGTACAGCTGGATTTATAATTAAGTATCGACTGAGATTCGATCCAGCGATGTTATCATTATTTTCACTATTTTCCTTTCGGAGATTTTCATTGCATATTAAGATAATTTTGTCTTCACAAACGTGAAAAACTTCTAAACATTTTTTTATCTTAACAGTCCCACTGCTCAGCAAAGTTCTCCCCCATAGTTTTCTATTGTTCCTTTTGCGTTGCCTTCTCCGACCTATCTCCCGTAAACACCTCTAGGTCGTCACGCCAGCATTTCCCAGGCCTCCCTTGGCGACCGCACCCGTCGTCTTCTGGTACCCACTGCGTGAGAACTCTGGCCCACCTGGCCCGATCATCCGACAAACATGGCCCGCCCAATAGGGATCACTTCAGTCTGGCCGACTTGTTGCCCGCATTGGCGATACCTGTTTTGGAGCGTATCGTGGTTCTAAACATTAGAATCTTTCTGTTTTTCCATACGTTTTCATATTTTTTCGACTGGTCACAGTTTCTCTGCCTAACCCCTCCGAGAATTCTGGCGTGATGTTATGTTGTGTTTGTTCTACATTCTCTTTACATTTTTTCATAACCCACTGGTCACTTACAATAAATAGCCGAGCATTTGTTACTAAATTCCAACTCATTAGAACATAATTACCAAAATCTTGAAGATTCTTTTAAAATGTCATGTTATTCTAATGAGCTTCTAAACGGAATAGTCGATGGTGTCATGGAATTAAAAAAATAAAATAGACGATGTATATTTAGTAACCTAATCCGCTTAACTGTTCTTAAAGAGTCATATAGAACCCTGCAGAGCAGAGCTCTGCTTTCGACGCTTGACGTATCAACACGTCGAGTCCGGGTTCGTAACAAGTCAATCGTCATCCTGAGGATGCCTCGTTGAGAGGTGAAACAAGTGTTATAGCTTGCGGCAGAATGTGAATGCTACTCTGGCAACCCACGGTGGTTACTCGGCCGGGCGGGCGCTCTCAGATGGGCGTCTGAGGGCGCCCGCGCAAGCTCCAGTAGGTTATCATTGGGATCGTCAGTTAGTCTGTGTAAACTACCCACCAGCGAGCGAATGGGTGCGCGCTTTAACTAGAAAGTTCTGTCAGATTGCAACTTGTGTGATCTATGTGATTATAGTGTAATTCCTAAGCACCTGCGTTTCTCTTACACCCGTTCCCCGGCTATAGTGTCAATATCTTACAGGGTTCTTTATGACTCCTTAAGAAAAGTTAAGCGGATGCGTCGTCTATTGTATTTTATAATGAATTTCCGCATTCACGCCTGAGTCAAACTATGTTATGGAATTTGTTAATTCATCATTTTCTTGACCTTGTCTGATGCTACTTTGGGTCGGCACAACACATTTCCTTCTTCTATTCTCCCAAATCAACAAAAACAAGAAGAAGAAATAATTATTTATGCAAATATTACAGACAGGATACCCGCGAAACTTCACGTTGTTGCATAACTTTTTAATTTGTCGATATTTTTAATTCGTATTCTTAAGGCGCATCTCTTTAGGTCTTATCCGAATATCAAAAAATATTTGGCCTAGGTCTTGTGGGGGAGGCGTGAAAATTGATTCACTGTTACAATGTATGCCTAGTAAGTTGATTAGGCTTGTAGTTTTCAAGAACAGATAGAACATTGTTGTGGTTACTTAGTTTAAAGAACAACTATCAAATCTTTATCATCAACTCTTTCTGTCATACTGTTCTATGGTCAATAAAAAAACCTCTGCCTGGGTAAATAAAAATAAAAATTATAAGTCGCAGTAACCATTTTATTTTACTCCTATTTCAATTCAATTTGCCGAGACATTTACGACATTTACTTCAAAGCTCGATTACAGTAATTAATAGAAGTTATACTCATCCCCGTATTAGCACAGAATAATACAGATGGTGCTCTCCGCAAAATCATTTAAATAAAAAGCGACTCTTGTAACGACACAATAAAGTGCAATTCAGGTCGCACAGAACTGCGAGCGGTGAGCAATGGGTAGCTCGCCGTCCGATAAGGACCAAGCCAGGGCCGACGGCGCGTTGTGTTCCACGCGCGCTTCAAAGTGATGTCAGCACAACAGACGGGGTCCGCTAGGACCGATGCCTGCAGGGGTCGCGGGAAAGTCCGAAAGGGATACCGTGGCCCCTGGCAATGTACAGACAACTGAAGGAACATGGGTGGGTTTTAGTCAGTAAGAAGCTGACACGCCCCCCGCTCCGGCCAGAGCGGGAGAAGTTATTTGACCATTCCCAACCCAAAAAAAAAAAAGTCGCATAGAGCTAATTATCTACAGTCACCCAGTCACAGAAGTTGCCTCTCTTTCTATCGCGTAACTCTTTGATCTTCTGACTACGTTACGCTCACCGAATCGGCCCAACAACTGGAGCCCGTACTTGTAGCTTCATACCTAAAATGTGGAACGAACCATCTGTATTTATCAGTGGTATTAGTCTAAAACTGCATCGTCCGCTGCATGCCGTTAACACAATTATGTGCTACGTTGAGCAGAAGAACTACTGAACAGTGCTACATTAGCGATGCCTCATCAAAGTCTGGACGAAATTCTAAATTAGACAACGACCTGTGATGAAAGTGGTTGATAAATTTAATGTCATCCGAATATTAACGGACAAGACCTAGCCTCAGTTATTTGTTCGCGGAACTAAGGACCATAGGCCAAATACTTTCTGCGGACCTAAGGACTACAAGCACAGATGAATACAGATGGTTCACTCCGTATTTTAGGTATACTACAAGTAGGTACGCGGCAGGCTCGACTTGTCGAATTCAGTGTTCGGAATATATAAGATTTACCTACGCGATAGAAAGAGAGGAAACTTCTAGGTGAATATAACTGTAGGTAATTAGCGCTGCGCGACCTGAATTGTACATTATTGCGTCGTAGCAAGAGTCGCTTTCTAGGGTTCCGTAGCCAAATGGCAAAAAACGGAACCCATATGGATTCGTCATGTCTGTCTGTCAGTCTGTCCGTCCGTATGTCACAGCCATTTTTTTCCGAAACTATAAGAACTATACTGTTAAAACTTGGTAAGTAGATGTATTCTGTGAACCGCATTAAGATTTTCACACAAAAATAGAAAAAAAAAACAATAAATTTTGGGGGTTCCCCAAACTTAGAACTGAAACGCAAAAAAAAAATTGTTATTGTGGGGGTATTTATGGATAGGTCTTCAAAAATGATATTGAGGTTCCTAATAAAAAAAATTCTAAACTGAATAGTTTGCGTGAGAGATACTTCCAAAGTGGTAAAATGTGTGTCCCCCCCTGTAACTTCTAAAATAAGTGAATGATAAAATTAAAAAAATATATGATGTACATTGTCATGTAAACTTCCACCGAAAATTGGTTTGAACGAGATCTAGTAAGTAGTTTTTTTTTTAATACGTCATAAATCGTAAACCGCAATTTACCTTTCATTCAATCAACTCAAATATAAAAATAAAAACCAACATTTAATTTCAAAGTTACAGCGAACTACAAGAACTTTTATATTATGTTACTTGCTGCTACGGAACCCTTCATGGGCGAGTCGACTCGCACTTGGCCGCTTTTTTATTTAAATGATTTTGCGGAGTGAACCATCTGTACTAATCTGTGCTACAAGTCAAATCCTGTCTGTGGAACCTAGGACCACGGTCAAACCCTAATAGAAATGCAATGTTTATTTTGGTGGTCATTGGTGGTCCGCTTAAAATTGGCCACTCAAACCAAGCTATAAGCAGTTGTAAGGTTTTTCCAGTATTTTCACACGTGCTAAATTATGCATTCATCATCATCCGCATCACTGGCGGCTTTGTTCCATCCACTGCTGAGTATAAGACTCCTCCCTTTTGTACCATGCATTGTTGTGGGATCTAACAACTATCTAATTTTGATTACTTAGGCGACTTTAGGCAGCTTACGGACACCAAAGATAATTTTTTACTAAGAACTACAGTAGCACAGGTATACTACGCATCTACACAAACTGAAAATAATGAGCCCACCTCACGTGTCGCTACAATTTATTCCAATGATAAAGAAAGTCGCATGTCTCACAAATGAAGCTAAATCGTTTCGCCACGCGATCAGCACAATGTTATTGTTTCGAAATAATTGTTTTAATTACTTAATTGTAATTGTTATGTACATCTTTGTGACAGTAATGATGGATTTCTTGTACACACATTTTCTTAAAGTAAAAAAACAGCGGTTTTATGGAGTATTGAATAAACTCAGTGAATGTAGTACCACAACTTCATCATCAGCCTATAGCAGTTCACTGCTAGACATATGCCTTTTCTATTGCACGCCAATCAACTCGATTCCAGGCAACTCTCATCCAGCAGCTACCAGCCACCCTGTGAAGATCGTCGCTCTACCTAGCCTAAGGGCATCCTACCGTACGTTTGCTGATTCGCGGTCTCTACGCAAATTATCAAAATCAAAGTCATTTATTCAAACTAAGACGAGAATCAGCACTTTATAAACTACAAAATTTTATTAGACAGTCCCCCAAGACGCCCGCTCTTCAACACTATCTTGTGCTTTAGCTTGGAAGAAGAAGTGGCGTAACAAACTCCCCAGCAGCACATCTATGTGTTCATTTTGAATTCTTAACAAGTGTTCGTTACTCTTTCTTCAATAATAGATTATAGAAATGGATGTTTTGAAACAATTGGTTGAATTGAAACTTCATAGTCCAATTACATCATAGTCTCCAAATACTACTGGAGACTAGTGATGTTAAATTCCCAAGAATATTATCCTAGCGAGAATTTGCTGTTAAGCTTTTTAGAGCAAGATCATTCTCGAGAATATTTGCAAGAAAATTCTCCTAAATTTCGTATGGTATTAATATTAAATAAGCATTTCTAAATTAAAAATAACTATGATCTACAAATAATCGGCTTCAATAAAACAGGTAAATAATAACAAACAAAATAACTATCACCATTTCTTTGGAACAGACTTTGATTTCGTTTTTTAACACTTTTTCGGTCGTTGCTTGGTATGAGCAGTTATGTACATTTATTGCTTCCTGCCGAACATAATTAACTACCTACTACTATTAAATTATTTAATTTTAAGTTCTTCATGTTCCGAGATAATTTTCCGTCGAAAAGAATATTACAGAATATTAATATAATATTCTCGTAATATTCTCTTTCCCCATCACTTTTGCAGACTAGCTGGTTACTCAAAAGTTCAACGAACTATTAATTTTATTATATCAAGAAACCGTTTTCCCGCATTGTCAGTGTGCTATCGAGTGTACTATGAGTAGAGTTTGGATATGTTATGAATATAACTATATTACATGATCAGATATGATATGTGGCGCGCCCTCGCGTCGTTGTGTGATTGATTCGTATGCATCTTGTACTGTTGTGGACATAACTCGTTCAACTTATAAGCTTTGCAATTTATTTCATGACAGAAATAGATTCCCTTCAAATATGAACATTTTGAATACGTGTCGTTTTTTTTATGTATCGTGGTTTTTAAATTTCACATAACATAAAAAGTCGTCTAAATTAACCTTTCTTTTGGCGTTATTTTGCTAAAGAACCCCCAAACTGTACAATTTATTGCTGACAGGTCTATTCAGGTTGAGTCTCTTTTCATCTCGGCATAGGCTGTTTTATTCTTGTATAATTCGTGGCAGTTTGCGAAAAGATTATCTTCCCCAATTTTTTTTAATGTTATCATCTCTGCTGATACAACGATAATTAAATGTTTTTGTTCTCATTTATGTTGTATTAGTCTTCAATATAATATTTTTTTTATTCTGTTTTTGTTCATCACCAACATCATCCATAATCACCAAAACTTTCCTGGTTACATATTATGTCTATTTTGAATCACCACTGGTCGCTTCTGTCCTGTGACACTAGCTTTAGGTCTACCACACTTATTTACAATACGGGTTTTGATCAGATTCTATTTTATTTTCTCTCAACTTTGGTCCTTTATAAATTACCCTACAATATCAATTGTCTGTTAAATGCATTACCTGTTCATTTGTTTGTTTACTGTCCCTACGACTTCCGCCCTCGCCTGTACTGTCCACTAGTACTGGCGGCCAGTCGACAGGTATCCATTTAATCCATTCCGTTTTAATTTGTTTGAATGGACAAACGTTTAATACATCGCATCGCTGACGACGGGCTATTGATGTTTCATTTAATGGCTTCCAGTCATAATAGGAGCAGTATTGTCTTTTGCGTGTTTGGTTAGCCTCTGTACCCATATATTTTCATTGTTGTTGATGAATAAATGTTATCAAACTCAAAGCATTTATTTCAAGTAAACCAATTACAGGCACTTTTGAACTGCCAAGGGGTCGGTCAGTCAGAAAGATGAAGCTAGTTGCCCATTCCAAAGCTTAGTATAGTCCTATGGAGAAGAATGGGTAACTCCATGGATATTCTATTAATATTATAACTAAGAGTGAGTAGGACGTCAACTTTCATGCACGAGGCTCAAATCCTGGCAACCAATGTACATTTTTCAATTCATATGTAATTTCTGAGTTTATCTTGGACATTACTGACATCGGTGAAGGAAAACATCGTGAGGAAATCTGAACTTATAGTTAATTTAAGTCTAAAATAATCAACCCGTCTTGAGCAAGCGTGGTGATCAATGCTCGTGCCTTCTCTGTATGAGAGGAGGGTTTTACCTTGCAGTGGGACAATAATAGGCTGTTTTTTTTATGTCTTTGTCATATCTCGGAACAATGTGGTCCCGGTCCTTTGGAAGGCGTACGAGGCAATTCGACAAGACAGGTCTAGAGGCTCCTTAGATAATGTTAAATGGAATGAGGCACCAATGGACGATTATTCCTGTATGCACTATGTAAGTGCACCCCACGGACAACCCCCTGTTGGTGCAGGACTATTGCAGAACATGGAATCAAAACATATTGGGCTATGGG
The DNA here is from genome assembly GCA_947364205.1 of Agrochola lota. Classification (NCBI taxonomy): domain Eukaryota; kingdom Metazoa; phylum Arthropoda; class Insecta; order Lepidoptera; family Noctuidae; genus Agrochola; species Agrochola lota. Next base: position 18,431,518 of record OX376240.1, read on the forward strand.
TTGGGTGGCTATAGTGGATTGGTTACCTAGAATTATGGCAGGTCTATGTCCCCTGCCTGATCAATGTTATAGTTTACACGGATAAAATGGCAAGGGGTGACATGTACACTCAATAAGGGGCCCCTGAAAACGGTCGCTAGCACATAGTGACGTAGCAACAAGGGAGCAACACTTCGTGAGGTGTTTGAGGAGTGAATAGGTATTCCAAGGCTATCAGGACCTACTGGAATACTTCCTTCCTCCGACCACGTTTCGCAAATCTTCACTCAAGCCGGCGAATGAAGGCAAGAATGAGGTGGGAGATCTGTTCCTCGTCTGTGTTTTCTCCAGCCTGTCAATAAAGCCAAGCCAGAGATGAAGAACAAGACTTCTCAAGGGAGATAGGGTCCGTGTGGTCGCTACTGCCCAACAGCTCGCCACATGCTGCCCTTCGGGTTCCTGTATATCTCTTGGTCTGGCTCCTCATCCTAGACCTGTTCCGGCAAAGTAAACTACCGGCACAGACCTAGTAAACTCTACCGGCACAGATCTAGATTTCGGAGCACGCAAGCCCCACCACGACGTCAATGGGATACGGCGGTGGGGTTATTATTATTATTTAATCTAGACTCCAGGTTGCTATTGAGACAGAAATTCACGATATCAATCAAAACATTTTGAACAACCTTCTAGATATTAATTTAAACAACTTAATTATAGTTAATGAACCTATGAGTCTTAGCGTTAAGCATTGAACAGAACTTAATTAACACCTTGAATAGGTATTTGTAGGTACTCAAAAGATTCCATTTCAATGTAACGTATTGATCCTGACTTTGATACAATCCACTTTTCGGATTAAGCCTCACAATTGATTCTCTGATACATTACCTATACGGCTTTCTTTACAAATCCAGCTACATTTGATTTGAAAAGAGTATTTTGAAAAACGTTTGAAATTCAGCTAGCATGTTGCACGTACGTTTTTTTTCGATAAATTGGAGCAATTTACACGAACACACCTCTATTCGACTCGAAGGACCAGAAATCAATGTTTGACATTTAACTTCACCTTAGCGTTTACTAGCTTTTTTAGGGTTACGTACTCAAAGGATGCCAACGGGACCCTATTACCAAGGCTCCGATGTCCGTCCGCCGCCGTAGGGCTGTATCTTTTGAACCGTAATAGGTAGATATTTGTTTTCACAGCGTGTGTACTATGGGTGCTTTAACAACAAAAAATTAAAATAAAGTTAAAAATTAAAGGGGTCCACATACAAACGTGTTAAAGAAATATGTAGTGTCTCCGACTTGCACTTGTCTACTTCTTTTTGATAAATTGGAACAATTTAGACGCACACACTCTATTCGGTTCGAAGTACCCGAATTCAATGTTTGGCAGTCTTGACCTTACCGTTTACTACCTTTTATCTTAATTTGAACTTTTAATTCATTAAGGGGGCTCGTGGCAAAGTAATAACAGCCACAAATAATATTATTCGTCAGTATCCAGGCCATAATGTCACGTATCACGCCGCTTGGCGTCGCTGTAGCGTGCACTTCTCAATTGTTACATATCGCACTTATCCAATTGAAGGAGTTATCCATTACGTCGTCCACTTACTAGTTTCCTTGTAGAGGTCGATATGCTTCTATACATATCATACTGCGTTTGATATGTACCTAGAAAGGAGCATGATTTTCAGTTTGGATGTTTTTATTCTGGATTTCAAAATATTTACAATTTGTTGATGTAGCTTCGAAAAAAGCTTTCCGATGTAGTAAAATTGATATTTTTCGCTAGTGAGGTTGTGAAAGTCAGATAACCTTTCGCCAGGTGATAACGATAAAAAGTGATAGCGTGATAATCAACTCATAGTGAGGCTCAGTGACTTGAGTCAAGAAGGAGTTAAGATTATTACGAGACTGCCACCGACGCGACGGTGAAGCAAAAAATATTGACTATGTAAGATTGTGTTGGTCTCGACAGTTGTTGATCATCATGAATTCAAAACGATCCCTCAATATCCTTCATACCATGCTAACTGTTTTTATTCCAACAGCTTCGCCCCACCGACGATGACGGTGACGGTATCATCGGAGCGACGCGCAGATGCGCTGGCGACGCAGCGGTGGGGTTCCCCGCGACAGGTCACACTCAAGCGCACCCCCGGAGCACCGCTAGGAGTCAGCATTGTTGGAGGCAAGGTGAGTTGTACAAAGATTAGATCACACGAAACATGAAAGCATGGACTTACTGACTTGATCATACAATAACAAGAATTCAACCACAATAAAGTGCGTACCCAAGTACATCTACAAAGCCAAAGCCTTTTCTAACAGAAGATGAACCTATAAACTGTTGCGTAAGTTTACTGATCCCTTCATACCGTTAGAACTACGTACATTAAACAGAAGAAGATTCTACAGCTACTACAAAGACTGGACCCTTAGTTTAAATTATGCAAATGTACAGGTTGACATAATCTCCAACCGCGACGGTGACGATGGTGAAGAGAAGGCCATATTCGGTATCTTCATCAAGAATGTAGTGCCCGGTAGTCCTGCGGGGAACTGTGGAGAGTTACAAGTAAGAATCATGTATTAATAATACACCACATTTAAAGTTTAGTAGGAGTGAATTGGGATATGTCGGCTCAAGTTGGTAACGATGAAAAATATAGGAATTTAAATGATGTGTCTAGGGGATTGCCCTGACGATGAATTCGCACAAAGCAACCGTGGTGAGTGATCCTTGTCCATTCTCTGTTTGAAAATATACCTTTGTCCTGGTTAAATTACAAACAGTTACAATACGATCTCTAGCCAGTTGAAAGTTTATAAAAACTTCAGATAAGACAGTTTGAAACCACACCTTTGACAGTAACGCTTATGAACAAAAAACTACATCTACGTCCGCTTTTCATTTGGTTTCCCCCTCCTTAGGAGGGTGCTTTATCAGCACTTGTATACTCACTAATTCAAAATTCAAATTATTTTATTTCATTTATTTATGAAACGTCAGAAGTTAGGTTAGGTTTTAATTGTCCGTTTGAACAGCGTAGGCCTGTCAACAAGTACTAGGTGCTTCACAAAATAGAAAATGGTCAACAAATCGAAGCATCTATGAGTCCATAAGGCCTACTGTAACGTTTTCATATTCACAAAATAGAACATAATCTTTATTATAAAAAGATAAGAAAATCATAATTCAAATAAAAAACCTATTTAAACTTAATAACATGTACCTACTAAACACTAGTAGGATACTATCGTGACCAAATTATTCCTCACAGACAGGCGACCGTATCCTCGAGGTGGATGGAGTATGCGTGAGGTCGGCTCAGCATGAGCGAGCGGTGCAACTCATCAAGGCAGCTGGCGACGCTGTCACACTTACAGTACAGAGTCTACTTGCATGGGTATGTATATGTACAATAAGCTCCTTGTATCGTACGATGTTTTTATAGGGCGCCATATTTTTCTCAATCCATCCAAGTTCAAAAGTTCTTAATTATAGAGTTGAAAAATCTGAAACTAGACTGCAACTAAAAAGTTCAAAACACTTTACGACGTCTAAAATCCGCCATTTTGATTTTATGAAAATAAAACCTAACCTATAACCTAGCCATCACACAACCTAGACTAGACGAGTCGATGGCCACCCCATGTGAAATCCATCCAGCCGTTGGGATGCTTTGAGGATGTAAAGAATCCCATATGTAAAGATACGCGTGAAAAGCATAACCATGTCATTGCTGTCGCGCAGTCGGGTAATAAGCGAATAGTTGGTGGATAAAAATGTAATAAAGACCATATTTTTGGGCCCATCTCTCTGCTTCAATAAAATGTTTTAGCGCAGACATTGTTCTAATAGGCTTTCGCGAGTAATTTAATAAGCCACATACGAAGCCAACTAAATGAATGCGAATGATTTATTTGCAGACGCTTACGACAAAGCTTTGTTTTGAGGGGTCCGTAGACAAATGGCTAAAGGGAATCCTTATAATTTCGTCCAGTCCGTCTGGTTGTACGTACAGCATTGATATAACGAAGATGTTCGTTACAGAACACAGACTCTTCCGACGTGGAAGCGTCTACGCCCCCCGCGTCACCCACACCTTCAGCCAGGAAGTCTCCTGCACTGCCACAGAAGGACAATAAAACACCGCAACATGAGATCAAGGTAAATATTCCAGAAGTATTCATTCCATGTTCATGTTCCAATGTGCTGTGGGTTAAAATGCGATAATAATGTTGGAATAAGCATTGCCTTAAATCATCATCATCATCTTCCTGCCCTTGTCCAAGTTTACTTGGGGTCGCCGCAACACGTTTTCTTTCCATTTCCATTCTTCGTTGTCAACGCTATCATTCCTTGCATTGCCCTAAATAATACCGATTTTTCATTTAAGTGGTTCATTCTACTGCCCGGTTCCGCTTTTGTCAGTAGATTGCTTTATTCATTCTTTGTTAATTCATGATTTGGTCCTTTCTTAAGATCATCATTCACTCGCCTTATTCCAATTTATTTGGGGTCGGTACCACAATATTATATCTAATCTAATCTATATTTTTATCTTCCATACTTCTCTATTAGTCGTCATCTCAGTAGTCACCCTCTTTCTAGCCATAATATCATCTTTAGCACAGTCCATCCAACGATGGATGGACTTTAGTCTTCCCCTACTCTTATAGCCATCCACATTCATACTCAAAACTTCCTTTCTTAACAAAAATGGAACATGGGGAGATTCATGATTAGACTTTTGAAGTTTATTCTCAACGAGTGACACATCAGGCGTGTGATCAAAAATATGATGTAAAAAGTTATAGATATGCAGTATTGCAGATGAAGAGAAAGCTAACCTTGAAGTACGGTTTCGTAACAATAAAGACAGCCGTGAAAATGAATTTTTGTTTTGTTTCAAAGATACATGTACACGCACATACAGCATAGATGTAATTTATTGTCGGCTATACAACAACTTTTAGTACCCCTTAAATAATGGCAGTCAGACAAATGTCAGAACTTTCAAATATTTAAAATTAATAGTTGAAAGCGATGATCTGCCAGAAATTCTTATAAACTAGTTTTTGTTGTAGTTATTTATTGAATATCATTTGTATCTATCAGCCTTACATGATGGCAAAAGAATATTAGGAAATTGCCTTGTGTCTAAAGTTGTCAAAAAAGGTATTTCTTACTTGTGAGTTATTCACATTGAAAAATTAGGAGTTGTCCATAAAACAAAATCATATGTAGAAATACTAGACATGCCGTTTTTTTGGAAGCCACATACTTAAAAGTACGTAAAAGAATAGCGTGCTTTTAACCGTAGATGCTAAAACGGGGTAGCTTCTGACACTTACCTCATAATCTTCTGTACAGATAACAGTAACATCAGAAGCTAATGAAGAGAAGGAAGCTGAAGGCGACCCAGAGAAACCAGTGGACAGTACACCTTCAGATGAAACTGCTAAACAGGTGTACTCAGATGACTCCGATAGTAGTGATGAGGAAGACGAGAGAGAGTTGCAGGGCAGGACGTATTCTGATAAAGGAGTCGAGGTGAGTGAGAGCGTAACAGCCTTTTAAGAGTGTCAGTCCTTTGGTGTGACAGGACACCTGACGTAGTACAGCTCCATAACCAACCGTCGCTGAATGGGGATGTTTTATTCAGCATGAGCTGTAATGGAAGAGGATAGGTCGTGATGGCATGAAAGCAGTAGTACTAAGGCGTTACTCCACGGACGAGAGAATCGTGGCGATAGTCACGCTGCGCTGTGCTTTCTGCGTGCTGTAATTATACGAGTACATTTTGATGAAGCCGTTATTGCAAATACCCTGTATGTGCATTATTGTAAATGGGCTTTCTGAAGTAATAAGTCATGAGGGTAAAAAGATTTTGAGTTTGTCCCCAAAACCCTGTATATTTTAACTTGTTTTTTACTGTCTGAAGCTATACGAAATGTGACACTCGCGAATAATTACAGAAAATTAATGAACTCCTGTCATCTATTCGAATTTCATTTGAATTAATTGGCATTTTTGAGGTTGTTACAAGCTTTTTATTTCAAGTTTTTGTACAGAGTATTTCTAAACAGATATATTGTGCCTCCATGTTTGACGACTGCCTATTGTAACCTCTTAACCAACGGAATAAAAGTTGGTCCTTGCCATCGTGGGTTATAACCCACGCAAACAAGGACTAATTTTTCATACTGGGGTAAAAAAACTGGTCCTTTTATTCATGGGTTATAAATGTGTTGTTCTGATAGTTTTAAGAATTTCACAGTATCTCATAAATTCTTTTTCATCCTCTAGATTGACCGAGCTTCAGCAGGAGCCGTGAAACGTAGCAAAGAAGAGAAGGAGGCAGATCCCGAAGAAGAAGACGACTTCGGCTACACCACAAGTGAGTGGAAAGATACATTGTTCACTCTCGTCAACTTTTCGTTCTATATCGTTCATGTTTACTTCTACGCGTGCCTTATTGAGCACAATAGGTGAAGCTTTTGTACTCCTAGAAGGATTTTTTTACGGAAAATGTTGATGAACTATTTTCTTTATTAGATTTATTGTCATTCCGACGCAAATTAAACGTCTTCGAAATTTTACGCTTTAATAGAAAACTATCAATCTAAAAAAGTATTTTATACGAATTCGATTGGAAAAATGATCCTAAACAAAGACATTGATAGATCCCCGTATTTTTTTTCAGTATGTAAACGTGCACAACATTTTTAGAAGCAAATGAGTGGAAAGATATATTGTATGTGATTATTAAAGTTTTCTTTCTAGCTCAGTAAATCACACGTACGGTCAGTAATCTGCATAACCTGACCCCTCTTACAAAGAAGAAGAGGGGTTTTATATTTTTATTTCATTCATTTTAAAATATAAAATATCAAATTACTTGAAAATGTTTAACATTGACATAGGGGTCATGAGGAGTCATTTGGTTGCAAATGACCTCTCTTACATCCCGATAACGGATTGCCGACATATAACAAATAGCCCTGTATGTAGTACGTAACAATTTGACTTCCGTCTTTATTTTGTAGCTGTAAGGTCCTGTTTCGTACTTCAAGTAGTAGGGAGTACTGACGTGTGGTTGACCAAGATGGACTGGAATAATTATGTAAAAATATTAAGACCACAAAAATTTTGATTAAAATGTGTACAGAAACGGACGAAATGGACTCATTTTATGAAAAATACCTGTATAGACAGTATTTGTTTTGATTTGGACGAATCGAATAAATGTATTCGTCGTGAATTCTTAATGAATTTCGTCTCAGTCTTCGCAAATCAATTTACTGCAGGAAACACTAATTATAAACAGACATTATTTCCAAAACTATACAATTTACTACCCAAAGTATCCATAAAACACCAGTCCAGCAACCGCAAACCACCCAGGAAACCATTTTAACCAGTAGTTAATTATTACATAAACAGCATAATATTGTAACAGAGACGGAAGCTTGTGGTCTTACCAACATCCGTAATTCAAGGTTACTGACAGGTTAAATATAGGAACCCTTTAATAGTTACCTGATGCTAGGTATTTACAAAGATTTTAGCTTGGAAGCAGTATAACTATTTCTGCCACCAGGCATAATTGCTTTGTTCTGGTTGGACCGGTGAAATCGCCGAAACCTACGACAAATTTACGTGCGTCCTATTGTGGATATAATTTACTAAATAAAACTATTTACACTTGAAAACCTTTATAAGTATAAGTAGTGTCATTTAGGGAATGTGCAAAGGCAGCCCGCTAAATTAAAATTTTCTTAAGTTTTTTTGCAATTTACAGGTCTGTGAAAGATACAATCTTTCACAGGCAATCTAAATAGACTCCGCCACATGATGGACGCTACACTAGCCATCACTAGTGTCCATCAGATCAATAATTGTATGTTTATCAAACTTCGCGATTCACTATGTTAATTTGAACTTAGAGAGTTGTATTGATGCTTTTAATAATTATAATTCTATAAATACATATTTTTTACGGTTGCGAATCATATTACCAACACACAACTTGATGCTGTCCTGGAAATTACTTAAGAAAATGGAAATTTCGCGAGTCACCCTGGCGCTTTCGCCTTAACTCATCCATACCCAAGGACCAATTGTACATATAGGTACGATAAAGATTTGCACGATCGCCTTTGTAAAGCCTCCAACGGCTTAGGACCTATTTACAGCTCGCTACGTTTTCGGGAAATATTGGCTGTAAGCCTTATTACAGTATTTCAGTTGATCGCAGTAGTTTCAGCATGCCTGGAGCTTAAAACTTGTTTTTAGTTGGAAGACATGAAATAAGTTACCTACAGTAATAAGATTCGACAGTAAATTATGATAAATGATATTTATCTATGTAAATTGATTAAAATAAAACACATGTTTTAATAACATATTTTTTAAAACTAGATGAGTTCGGTATTTCCTATCTAACTACTCTGAGAAGAAAGACCAAAACAAGTTCAGAGTCACAGTCTCTTTTAAAGTCCAGACATAATCTTAGTCACGCCATATGAGGTCCCATGCAGATTGAGGAAAGAACCATATAGAGATTTGAGTGGATTTGTCTAGTCAGTGCACGCATTTGTCAGTAATCGTGTTGCTCAACTGAGAAATTAAGGAGCTCTATAGATTTACCAGACTTGAGAATGCTTTTAGAAATTTCAGTGACCAATGGACAACGTAGGAATGAATCTTACTTTTACCAACAACTACATTTTACCCTACTGGAAATTGTGATATAAATGCTGTTAGATTTTTTTTAAATCGGTCCCAAAAATATAAACGAGAAAAGATAACTTAGTTATTTTTTGGGTAAACCGAACGAAAATACTTCTCTAGGCGTTGTTGGAAGAATTTAATAAAACTTCAGGGTTTTGTGGTGCCAAAGTTTATAACTTTAGTTTAGGTATACTGTGTTCTAGCGGCTAGGGAAATTTACTTTTACGCCCTATTTTCGTTTCGTAAATTTAGATAAAAAATATTTCTTCACTTTGGTTATTTTGGTACTAGGTGCGGTCTTCAGTGTTCTACGGTAAAAAAATATGCAGACTCAAAAGGTGCTCCCTCACCGGGAGCATTCGCCTGTAATGTAACGTTCAGAGTCGAGCATTACATCAGTGTTGGAAGAGAACCGAGCATTACAGTGCGCAATGTGTGTAATTTTTAACCTAAAAAAAAAGTTACATTACAGGCGAATGCTCGTCAGTCAGGGAGGCTGTATTGTCAAGTAATTCTCAAAATCGAATGTGTAACGTTATATTACAGGCGAATGCTCCCGGTAAGGGAAAACCCTAAAGTTTTAAATTTAGTCGTATTATTATTAAGTAATTGTAGTAATATTACAGGTCTTAAGAAATTTCTTTAATTGACATCAAAGTTATAGTTCAACATAAGTCGTAGAAATCAATTCAATCAACTAAGCCTATAACATCACTGCTGGACATAGGCTTGCCTCAGGTTGCGCCAGAACACCCTGTCCTCCGCCTTCCGCATCCAGTCTGTCCCTGCCACCTTTTTAAGGACGTCGGTCCATCTAGCTGAAGGTTGTAGAAATGTTTAGTGTTTAATCCAGTAGGTATTTTGACTCGAAGTACCAATTTTAACCTTAACATTTTAACTTGGATTTCTTACTTGAAATGCTACTATGTATCAATCTACCTAGCCTTTTCCCAACTATGTTAGGGTCGGCTTACAGTCTAACCAGATGCCGCTGAATACTAGTACTTTACACGAAGCGACTGCCTATCTGACCTCCATAACCCAGTTACTGGTAACACGATACCCCTTGGTAAGACTAGTTGTCAGACTTTCGGGCTACCCGTAATGACTATCCAAGAATGAGAGCCGGCTGCTGCACCAATGAATTAACATGTTTTTCGATGTATGGAGGGGTCTCGGTATGTTAAGATTATAAGAAATTCATAAGGTATTTTCTTATTGTCAACTAGTCTATTATAATTGTGAAAAAAATGCCGGGTCACATGCAACGGGAAAAATAATTTATGACATACAAGTTCAAGAGACTAAAAAGGTCGCTTAGTAATATAACTGCTAATAAACTCTTAGAAAACACATTCTTACACGTAGATGTTCTGTAATGTGAATTTATTTCCATTTATTTAAATAATGTATCTTTTCACTGCTTGTTTTAATTGTTTTGTAAAATTGTGTCAGTTTTGTAAATATACGTGTCTATTTTTTTACAGAATGTTATTATTTTGCTTGCACTACCCGATCTTACTTATGTAGTACATATGCATAGTATATACCTTCGATAAATTGTGTCACTGTATCCTATAATTAGCTTTTGCCCACTGCGTACTTACTAGCTTTTGGCTTACTTACTAGTTTTTTTCGGCTTCGTTCGCGTTGAGGTCAGAAATTATCCTACTGCAACGTACTATCGAGATAAAAATATCCTATGTCCTAATTCAGGACATGGTCTACCCGTGTGCCAAATTTCATTCAAATCTGTCGTGAAAAGTTAACAGACACACAGAGAGAGTTACTTTCTCATTTTTAGGGTTCCGTAGTAAACAAGGAACCCTTATAGTTTCGCCATGGCCGTGTTTGTCTGTCTGTCTGTCCGAGGGTTAGCTTAGAGATTTTTAGTACTAGAAAGCTGCAATTTGGCATGGGTATACATATTAATCACGCCGGCAAAGTGGTAGGATAAAAAGACGAGGTTTTTTTTTTTTTTGTGTACATGCCATATACGTAATGTGGGGATATTTTTTTTCTCGCCTGTGGTATGGGGTGCCGTTGGAAAGGTCGTTCAAAAATAATGTGGGTGTGTGAAAGCCATTTTTTTATATAGGGATCCGTTTGCGAAAATATTAAGCTTTAAAGTGCTCATTTCTGTTAAAGTATAGTGTCCCCCCCTGCCAGGTAAATGGTTGTACTTGGATTTATGAAAAAAATCACAGCAATAGTATATATAACGAAGTTAAAATGAAAACTATCAGAGCTAAGTAAGCTTTACAGGTTAACGGGTAATAATCGACCAACTTAAATTTGCAGTTTGATAAACATGTTCTCACATACATTCCGTGTGGCAGAACATGTTTTTCAACTAAAATGTTAAGTTTGTTCTTGGGGTGAATTCATCCCAACTACCGAACCCTTCATTGTGCGTGGTCCGACACGCACTCGGCCGGTTTTTTTATATTAGTATGGAATTATTTTAGCTCCTAGAATAATCCTTCAGAACTTTTTATGAAACACTCATATACTAACAAACCACATTTCTGACTATTTTAAAGTCTAACTCCACAAAGGAATATTTTTGAGGTCAATGATGAAAATCTATGTACAAGGTTTTGTTGAATGAGAGTCCCCTACATGTTGTCATAATTAATCCACATGTTATGTTAGAGCATATTTTTTATCAGTCAGCATTACCGATAGTGTTATCAGATACTGCAGGTTAACTTTGTGATCAATAACACACAACATAACAACATGCATGTATACCCTGAAAGGTTCGGCAGAGAGGTACCTATAGTACACCCACATTTTGCCAGTTATGTTTAAGTACCATGTAATAGGGGGTGAGTCTTTTGCCATCAATCGGGCACTAAACCTGACTCCAAGCTGCTACTAAGAAATTCCAGATGAAAAACCCAATAAAACTTTGCCCGACCCGGGAAACCAATCCAGGACTTTATGCTCATCAGTAGCGATTGCGTCCACTACAATACTATGAATACTATGCCCAGAATTAGTCAAGACTTGGAAAAAGGCTGGAATAACCTCCGTGACTGAAAAGTTACTGATCGCATTTGTTTGCGTCTTTTAACAGACGGTAAAACATTGATTATTCAAGGGGGAAAGGCAACCAACTTTTAGGTAAGGTAAGTTTTGACAAGATACACCTGTTATTTGTCTGATTTTAGTAATGACTAGATTCTGCCCACGAATTCGCGAATTCGCGTGGTAGTCAATTATACTATAAAACTACTCTCATACATGCACTTAGCAATAGTGTAGCTTTCTGGCGTTGAAAAAATTTTCGAAATCGGATCACTACTTCCAGAGATTACCTCCTGCATCCAAACTTACGTGTAACTTTACCTCCATATAATATTTTTTGTGTAGTATTGCAGTTTTCTAAAATATCTGATGTAAGTGTTTGTTACTAATTTGAAGAAATCCGGATTATACATTCTCCAACCAACTTCTTTAATTTACTACACCCACGAAAGTCAATCGCAAACACGTAATCAAGGCCGGATCACTCCCAATCTCGCGAAAAGATTCGTTATTCAATGGAAATATGTAAAAATACATAATTAATCAAACACGTAACATACCGCGTACACCTGTTCACCGTATTGTTTATTGAGAGCTGACCTTCGTCCATCAAAAATAGATGCTTATACACATAGCATTAAATATGCGGACAGAAGGACCAGACTTACCGAGGTTCATTTTTGGATCTTTGGCCAGGAAATTTTCACCTCCGAAAGAGTGTCCGTGGAGTTTCTTGCCCGTTATTCTTCTTAGGAACGTGCCCATTCTTCTCCTTAGGAACCTAACGTCCGACCGAGTTCTCGGTCTCATTCCTGGCATTCTAGGCTACAAATCTAACCGAGAACTCGGTTTCGGTTCTTAGCAAAAAATCGCCGAGATTCTGGGCCATATCCGAGATTGTTAGCCGGTAACACAATGTAAATAATGTGGGATCAAATTCTCGTGTGACGCTGACGATATGTCCTTCTACTACATCTTCAGCTTGCTCATCAAACATGGCCGCAACAGATGCATCCAACTTTTGGGCAGCTCATGATTCGAAGGGGGGTTTGAAGATGAGCGAATTACCAATGACGAAAACAGTATAAAAACTGTGATCGAAATAGCGCTTGATAGCTTTCTTAGAGAGGCAAGCTGCAAAGAAATGTAAATATATTCTTCACCTTATAAAATACTTAGGCCTCAAAAAAAAGTGTAGCAAGTGAACAGCGGTTTAGCGGAACTGGGCAGTCATACGACGAGAGGTGAAACTCTTTGAAGAGCGAAAACACTGAATCGTTTAGTTTTTTGTGCTATAATATCATTTTCATAATTTTTTTAAATATTAAAACTATTATAGTTTATTGACTCAGGCGTGATTTTTCGGAAATCCATTATAAAATATAATAGACGACATATATTTAGTAACCTAATCCGCTTAACTGTTCTTAAAGAGGCATAAAGAACGAGACATCCTCAGGATGATGATTGACTTATTGCGAACCCGGACACGACGTGTTGCCACGCCAAGGTTTCACCCGCATAAGTCTTTATCCCGTGGGCCTATCGGGATAAAAGTATCCTATGTCCTAATACATGGTCATGGTCTACCCATTTGCCAAATTTCATTCAAATCCGTTCAGCCGTTTTAGCGTGAAAGCGTAACAAACAAACAAGCTCACTTTTGCATTTATACTATTAGTGATGCAAAATTAGCGCACTTTCGTTTATTTTCATGATTTATCTATTCTCGTTCTCGGCTCTCGGTCTCGGCTGAGATTTTATTTTATTCTTGGTCTTGGCCGAGAACGATACACCTGTCTCTGTCGACCCATATAGGAACCTACTACGCTTTGGAATGGACAGCTAGCTTCATGTTTCTAACACACCGATTCCTTGACAATTCAAAAGTGCCAATATTTTTATATTTTTGTTTAACCACAACTGGGAAGCTCTTAACTCGCATCTCACCTGATAGTAAGTGATGATAAGGCCGAAGGTGGAAGCGAGCTTTACCCGGAATCCTCAACTACAGAGGAACTGGCTATCTTACATCTAAGTACCGAAACACAACCATGTTGTTAACATTATTGTTGCAGTGACAGACTTAGATAAGATGGTGGTAACTAGCCAGGCGGACTTAGAACAAGCCCTACCACCGAGCAGAAAATATTGCCCCCACTGGGGATGGAATCCGGGACCTCTGGGTCTGAGACAGGTGGTCTAACCACTAGACCACGGAGATGGTTAAAATGTATATCCCCCTTCAATATAATGTGGTATTTCTGTAAACATTTTCATGTACACACACATATATATATGTGTGTCTCAGCCTGAATGTCTGCTTGAATTATTCAGGCATCGATTCCATTCGATGTAAGAATGAAAGTTACATTAGATCAAAAGTCGGAAGGATTAGGAAGACCCGGCTCGTGTTTACACAAAAAGTTGTTTTTCATGCTGAGGAAAGATATTCAGTTTATTTTATTGGCAATGTTAAGACAAGACGTAACATTTGATGAGGGGAAATTTGGCAGTAGATAGATGTTGAAGGACTTTTGCATTTATAATATTAGTACGGCAGTATCCGCAGAAGAACCAAGGTAACCGACATAGCCCGAAGAATTGCCAAACTTAAGTGGTAATGGGCAGGGCACATTGCTCGCAGAACGAGCGACCGATGGGGCTGAAACGTCCTGGAGTGGCGACCACGTACCGGAAGATGTAGCGTTGGAAGTCCTCCCACAAGGTGGACCGATGAACTTGTGAAGGCCGCAGGAATCCACTGGAAGCAGGAAGCACAGAACCGGTTGAAGTGGCGGTGCTTGGGGGAGGTCTATGTCCAGCAGTGGACGCCTTTCAGCTGAAGTGATGATGACGGCATCATGACAATAGTATGGATGTCAATAAAATCGGAAATTTTGGAATAGGTATAAATGTTAGGTTCGATACAGGTTAACCTAATGAAACAAAACATTGCCAAATAGCACGAAACACTCCAATCGCGTGACAAGTGGTGGCACACGAGTAGTTCCTGACCTTCTTTCGCTTTCGAATACTAATAACTTCTCAGTAATTGATATCATACCGATTTATGAATAGAAATCTAATAATAAACTCAATAATAACAATTCTTCTAACATTAGAATGAACGTGAATGTTTTTAGAGCTTCAATCTAAAACATCCGGTTTGTTATCGAAATTACTGAGATAGTTCTGTTGCGCCGCTTCTTTGCTGCGATTTCAGGGTTTTCTTTTGTTGATATTCAGCAATGGGACATTCAATAATTGGATTTGGATTATTTTGTATCAATGATAATTTGATTAACATTTTAAAGTCTATAGTCAGTAGTTAAATGGTTCCTTGAGATCAAGCGTTGTAACGGTATAATAGAGGCATCAGCAGAAGAGAACATAATTCAAAGTCAACGTCAAATCATTTATTTCAATTAAGGCCGTGCACGAAATCGACTGATTTTGATGAATTTTGTTCATTAGTTGTTAGAAAGGGAAAAAAAATTTGAACAAAACATCTTGTGATTTAAAAAGTCGAGTTCTTTGTATTGCATGTGGCTGAAAGGGATTTTTCAAATAAGTTAAATATTCATTTCCATGAATATTTAACTTATTAGAAAAATCCCTTTTATCACAAATATTCGCAACAAGTTTTCCGAAAAATACCGCGAGACGGACGTTTGAACACTTTTTTACAAGAAACTTCTTTTGATTTTGAATATTTAAAAATATCATTAACATTGTTATATCGTCTACTTGCAAGTGGCTGAACAACTTTTTTCAACTTCGATACAAAATATAGCACAAAAATTATGTTGAAAAAAACATATTTTATATTTTACCTTATCAGTAATGTAATTGTTCCTACTATTTAGCAAACCATATCAAGAAATTAAAAAATCACACATTTATCTTCAGCTATCCTTGAAATAAAATCAAAATTTTATTTTATGTTTATACAATATCTTCATTAAGTAAATCAAAGGCGAAATAAACCATATTTTAGAGAACGCAAAAGTGATGCAGCTATTAACTGCTGTGACTGACACGAATCGTTTAGCACAACAAAAACTGTACTTTTATACTTACACAGATATAATGTTTCAATTATTTCAAGCTTTCTTACAATTAGATAAGTTATTGACAAGAAAGGGTTTTTTTCGTGCATGAGCCATAAATTAAAGTTAGTTTAGTTAGTTCGTTTATTTTTGGCAAGGATACAAGTCACTTCTTCTTTCTTTCCTTTTGTTGAATGTGGGGAGTTCTATAAAAGACTATTTTTGATCCGTGCGCCGCACCCTGCATAGTCAGTCATTTCGCTGACTGGCTAAACAATTTATCAAGCTAAAGTAGAAGAATTCTATATGCTGAACTTATGCTTATGCTTTTGAGTTCCCTACGATAATGACTCTGAGCATATTATATAGCATTTATGATTACGTCATAACTACAATTTGAAATACAAAACAGCATTCCATCATAATTATTACATCACTATTTTACATTTTCGTTTATTTACAAAAAAAAAATACAATTTTTAGTACCGGAACTGCTCTATAAAAACAAACATATTTTACGACTCATATGAGATTGAAATTAATTCGTCAGAGTACATCATACACGGCCGTCTGTCTGAAGACTGATCTTATGATGTATCGTCGGAATGAAGATATGTTTTGTTTTATAGTATCGTAAAAATGTAACTACGTGTGTACTGGAATGCTTTCTATTTTTGTTTGGTTGTGTATGGATGGTTGGAGCAGCGAGCATGTGCACGAGCATTTTGGGCTAAACGATTGCTTCTTCAAAGTAAATTGAATTAGTTCTCGAATAGAGCAAATGATTACTAAATTGATATTATATTGGGTACTTGAAAAGATACGTTTTTTTAAATACTCCTCAAAATGATAACCTTACTGGACAAGCAACTTAGTTGCTGCAGTATCTAGCTTCCTACAGTGGTAACAACACGTTTTGCGAGCTGAATGAAATTGCAACGGTCCTAGGATAACCCCATTTTTGGTCCTTCAATACGCATTTAGTAAGCTCATAAAAAAATATGATTATTTTATTACTTTGCAGGATCATAATTGCGTAAGACACGATCAATCTTATTCTGAATCATTTTGAAGGATACTAATCCATTGCTTCATTTGTTCGAAAAATTTGTCTGCTCAACAACGCAATGAATGTTGTTGAACTGTCAAAATGAAACAGATTATGATTGATGGTGTGTTACGCAATTAGGGTGCAGAACAAAATAATGAATTATTTTTATGACACGTGCAAGTTGCAGAGCCTTTCGTACCGTGTGTATTATACCGCGGTACGCTGGACGGGCACCTGGCTGCATTCAAGTGGAACTTGCGCGAATTTGTGTGCCGCGTTATTTTGTATGGTGTACGTTTGAATATTTTAGAATTAGATTAGTTGGCCTTGTGCTAGCATACGATAGACTTGAAACTACACAAGCAAAATAAATGTTCTTGAAAAATTATTTGAAATGAAAAATTATCGTCGTCAAATACAAAAAATTGAGGTAATAATATTCCATATAACAAAGAGGAATAAGGTAAATCTTGCTTGGCTTACCGAGCCATCTAAGTTTTTGTATTAACTATCTAACATTTTTGGCCTTTTTAGGGTTCCGTAGTAATAAACAAGGAACCCTTATAGTTTCGCCATGTCCGTCTGTCTGTCTGTCCATCTGTCTGTCCGCGGGTTAGCTCAGAGACGGTTAGTACTAGAAAGCTGTAATTTGGCATATATATACATATTAATCATGCCGATAAAGTTATAAAATAAAATTATTAAAAAAAATTTTTTTAGGGTACCTCCCCTAGACGTAAAGTGGGGTTGTTTTTTTTTTTTTCTTGTCTTCCCCATGTTGTGGGGTATCATTAGAAAGGTCGTTCAAAAATATTGTAAGTTTGTGAAAACCATTTTTAGATTCAGGTATTTGTTTGCGAAATATTAAGCTTTTAACTGAAATTTTTTGTTAGAGTCAAGTGTCGCCCACCCCCTTCTACCTAAATGATTGTACTTGGACTTGTGAAAAAATTCACAGCAAGAGTATATATAACGAAATTAAAAGGAAAACTATCAGAGCTAAGTAGGCTTTACAGGTTAACGAGTAATGACCGACCAACTTAAATTTGCGGTTTGAAAAACATGATCTCCCATACATTCCGTATGGGAGAACATGTTTTTCAACTACAATGTTAAGTTTGTTCTTGGGATAAATTCATCCCAGCCACGGAACCCTTCATTGTGCGTGGTCCGACACGCACTTGGCCGGTTTTTTTATTTCTTATAGGCAATCCACCAGGAATTAATATATTACTATCTTGATTGGTCCTTGCTTCCAAAACTTTTACTAATAATATGTCGATCGCTAATACCGTTAGCATCTGTTTCACTTACACGAGTGTTTACATGTTCGGGCCAACTGTGGTGTATTTAATCGAACTATAACTATTAAACTTTGGCAACTAAACTCTATACATTACTAAATGCCCCATGAATCACGAGGAAACCATGCCAATTGAAATGCGATCGCTTTTTGTTCCCTATTTACTTTTCACCCAACTACGGGAAACCAATGTATACGTACATGTTTAAGATTCTCACAGGAATAAAAATAGTTCGTTCTGTAAGATGAAAAATGGATTGGTTGTAATTAATTGTGTCAGTTATTGATTCAACTCTACGTCCTATTTAAATAACATAACATAATATCACGCCTGTAGACCCCAAAGGATTAGGCAGAGGTGTGACCCTATAGTAAAAACCCACATTTCTCCAGTTTTTTTAATCCTATGTAATAATAACACTTTGCCTGAACTGCGTTGTACTTTGCCTGAATTATGTTTTGTGTTGCGTAATGTAAATTATTTTGAATACTATTATATAATCTTTTTTTATTTGTTCTTCTAACTGAACAGACAGCTGTGCTGCTGGGGAGTTTGTTGCGCCACTTCTTCTTCCCAGCTAATGCACTAGGAAGTGGTGAAGGGTGGGCGTTTTGGGAGACTGTCTTATGTAATTGACGTTCGAAAAGTGCTGATTCTCAGTCTAGTTTGAATAAATGATTTTTGAATTTTGAATTTTTGCGAATCGAACCCGGCAGTAGCGCTTGCTTAGACTAACGAGGCAGACTGATCTATGTAAATATTCTTACCTAAACCGGGTAGATATCCCATGGTCAATAGATTAACAAAAAGGAAGTACCTACGAGTATATGTAGATTATACTATGTAGGCGTTATCACTGTGTGTATTAAATAACTTTTCTATTGCTGGTCAAAAACGATCTGTAGTTGGTCAAAGCAACTTAAAGACCGTTTTTAACTCAATCGGGACCAATCCAGGCGATCCCATATTATTTTGCAATGAATTCACTCGTAAACAATGAATTCCATACTGAAATTCGACCGTTCATGAATATTTCTCAGATCATTACCTGAATAATGTTATATCATATTACCAACTTATATTTGCAGCTATGAAACACCATTCTATAATTTGCCATTGCAATGTCAACTTTATGCCTTCGTAAAATAATTGTATAGTATTCCACATTCGGCAAAACAACCGAATTAAAAAAAGCTTTTGCTAACGAGCAAAAACTTCCGACCGGTGACGAATTTTCACGAGTTGTCAACTTTTCCATATTTGAAAAGTACTTGAGGGCCACTTGCCAAGTCATAACTCACTCTATTCATATTAAAATATGGTTTGATGTCGAATGCATGTTTTTATTCATGCTTGTATTTTCTCCAGCTGAATTCGAGAACGGAGTTTTTGAAATGGAACTTTATGATGTGGTGGTAAGGTTGAATGTCGTTTGTGTATCGTTGAATGAGGAACCACGTGTTTGGTTTCCCTTCAGTGGCACGTCAGCTATGCTCGAGGTCAGACGTCTCGTTTGACGATTTTCGCGCGTTTTTCCTTTTCACGCCGTATTTTCTTTTCAATTTATTTTCGCGAGTTTGTATTATGTTACAATAGTGTATTCATTACGCATTAAAAAACAAGTGTTTGTGTTTAAATTAAAGTTGTTAAATAATTTACAATGTAAACAAAGTGTAAAAATATGTAAATTAAATATTATGTTTTATGGATTTTCAGTAAACGGTACAGTAACGTAATTATTACGTCATCATCAGTAAAATTTTAAGTGCCAAAAATAATGAGTAATTTGAAAGAAGTTTTCCTTCCTTATCAAAATTACTAACCAAATATGCCAAATATGTTACAGTACGAAAGTGAGGGAGTTTCATAACTTAGACAAATAACAAAGGTATTATACATGTAAAAAATTCTAAAGCATGAAACAGCTTCCGTTACTAAAATATGATATTTAAAAAAAGTCGACAGGCGTCTTAGGGCACCCAGTTGCAACGACGTTCCTTTCCCTGTATATAATATGTATATTAAAAACAGGCACAATGAAATAAAGTCACAATGTTTGAGAATTAGTTATTCTCAAACATTGTGACTGTGAATGAAAGAAAATAAAAAAAAGTGTCCCGACGACGGTCAAAATGTTACACTTTTTTCGGTTAGCTCACATTTTCCAAAAGCAAGTGCAAGTGTGCATTGCGATAAGAAACTTCGTTCCAAAAATTATGAAGGCTTAAAAACACATCCCATAAAAAATTAAGAGTACCGGTCGGTAAGATGTAACGGGGAACAGTCAAATTATTTCACGATTGGCGTTCAATACTTAACTTTCCTATGATGACGACATGACAGAAAGCTTCTAAGCTTAAGTAAAAACTCACAGTACACACATTGGCAATTCACAAATACACGTGCACTTTCTAACACACGAATACATACAGACACTATCTTACAACACCAACACAACTGATACAAATTGCACTTTTTTTTAATGTACCTTTTTATATAAAATTGTAAACGGAACGAAGGAATCTATTCTATAGGAATCTAATCCTAGTGTGAGGTCTAGGAATTCAATCCACTTGAATGTAAACTTAGCTAAATCCATTTATTCTTATTCGATATGACAGCTGATAACACTGGCCACAGTTAAAAATAAGCCCTCGAAACGAAAATAAGGAAATATTTCCAGAATACGTTTTGTTTTTAGGTATCATTTAAATTAAGAATACTTATTCATTTTTCAAATGTGGTTTTCCTTTCCTCATGATGTCATAAGCTATTTAATGTATGTATAATTTTACAATAGCTCATGACGTGGTTAAGAGATTAGCCGGTCAATGGAGTCGGTAATGAGTTTGACTGCTCAGTATACAAACTCAAAGCATTTATTTTAATTAAGCCATTTACAAAATTATTTCATCACCACTGCTCTCAAAACTGAAGAAATGTTATTGGAATTCTATATGTACTGCAGAACAAAACTCGTATAAACCCAGCAGTAGATTAATAACACTGGTTCACTGGTATCTGTTCACGATAGACCTAGAATGCTGGATGTAATTGAATATACAGGGTCAAATAAAATTATCTAGCGAAACTCTGGAGACGTGATAGATATGTAAACGCGATAAAACGAAAGAAAAAATATTTTTTCAGCTCGTAATTCAAGTAACAACATTACTAGCGGTTGTTGTCTCGCAAAATAGAAACATCAAATATTTTTATTTATCGTACGCTTAGACCCTGTACATTTGAATGGTCCTTCCAGCCGAGGTTCATAACAAATACGGTCCAAATAATATATCATTATTTGCTCAAATACATGTCTGCATACTTAATAGCTTCAGCATACAAAGCCAGTAATTTCATGCTAGTTGACCAAAATAATTCAAATTGCCTTGAACGACGACGTTTTAAATGATATCTATACTGATTGATTTGGTGCCACCCTGGTATGACCCGTGTACACAATGGGGAATACTTCAAACATGTAAGAGCCATTTAGGGTCTCTCTAGTGCAAACATAGAGCGATCGAGAGGGTAGTTTTATAAGGAAACCACAAAAGCTGCTCTAAACGGTGTAGTGTTCAATTAGAGAGCTACCATATAGGTTTTTAAATTACACAAGAACGCATGGGATATTACATCATTTACGTGACTAGGGTTCGTTTTATAAAAAGATGTACAAGTTACTAAGAATGTGTAAAATAAAAATTGTATACAATGTGCAAGTAACTGAATTATTGTACATTATGAAAGTACATAGTATGTTCAGAACCGTTTAGGGAATAGATTTCTGACATTTTTTAGCCCACAAATAATTAAAACTACGTAAGTTAATAGTCACACTACCACTGAACGTCAAAACAAACCAAAATGGACGAAGTACCTACTACGCTGTACCCTATACGTGTACGACTGTGTGCATGCTTAGATTTGTAATGTAACCACAATTTTCTCCTATAATTATTATAACTAATTTAATAAATATACTATGTTACATCATAATAAAAATGTGTTTGTATTATGAATATAACATCAAATTCTAATTGAAGTGTTTGGTGGTGTGCGTTAATTCCGGAACATGTTGTATGTACCACATTTATCAATTATACTGAAAAAGGATAGGAAAATATTAAAGGATAGGATAATAAGCAGATCTCCTGTCTGCTAATTATAACAAATGAGTTCGATTCAAATCTTAATTAAAACTTAAAAATTTGTAACAATATTCCCTTGCTGCCATCCCTTATAATCCCACCCTTGAATATAAAATGGATGAAATTAACACAGTTTTACAACAGGATTTTTTTTTAAAGTTAAGACTGATTTGCAGGTTGGTAGCACGTTCGTTGCCCCGATATCAGTGAAGTGCGAAATCAGATTTCTTTTGTATTTTTAATTTTTTATTGGTCAAGGATGTTTTATCTTAAGATTGTGGCTCTTTGACCATTTAAAATTAAATGACAATGACAATGTCAATTCGACGACTACACCGGTAGAAATATTTGACAAACATAATATAGAACCCAACACTAAAATATAAATATTATATACAAGTATTAAAAAAATGAGGGAAGAGCTCATGGGCATCCAAAAATTTGTCAGCATCGCTGTCAGTAGGAAAAGTGCCCAAAAGGCTGGCAGCGTTGCCACGTTGGTTGGCAATGCTTATTAACATAATTTTATATCTCCGAAGATTATTTATATTTTATTGCTTTTTAGACACTGCTGCCTATCCTCATAAAGTTATTTTTCTTTGGTCACCTTTTACAAAAATTTAAGATAAAGTAGAAGAGAAACGAGGAAGTCTTCTGAGGTAGGATTTACTTGGAACATAGATACTCCTCCTCATGCCCATATTATAAACCAATTTACTCGGGGTCGGTTCAACACGTCTTTTGCTTACATACATCTAGGAGTACGAGTATTTCTATTAGTCGTCATGTCTGAATTCACTTCCATTGTAGCCAAATCATTTTTTACACAATCCATCTATCTTGAAAAATAGTATTGGCATTTTTGTTTTGCCGGTTTGTCGCAAGCGCAAATGCTGAGCGTCAAGTCCTGGGTAAGACTCCCAAGTCAGGCAAAGTATTATTGGGGTAATATATATGAAAAAAAAAAAAAAATACTCTTTGAAAATGAAAAAATGGTCAAAATTTCTCAGTAGCAGCTCGGAGTCTGGAATTGTGCCCGGTAGATGGCTATAATAGGCTCGCCCCCTATAACTTGACTTGGAACTAAACATAACTGGCGAAGTGTGGACACCTCTGCCTAACCCTTCGGGGATTTAGCGTGTGATGTTAATATTTAATAACATCATCATTTTTGGCTTGTAAAATAAGTCCTATAAATCCTTTTTTATATCAATTATGTATTGTGTGTAATAAAAGTCCCTTTTTCTCCAAAATTTTTGGTCCTTTGTCTGTTGAATACCTAACTATCTTTAGTAACAGCTAAGATAACAGATTTCATTAAGATTTGTTTTTAGAGAATGTGGCTTCATTTAGATGAGTAGGCGGTATCGCGAATTCTTGATTGTATGTCTAGAAAATAACAGAGAAATAAATAATGTTATTCAGAATAAAAGCATTGAATACAAAAGAAGAAAATCATATACCCTTATAATGGTTCATGATAAAGAGGGGCTCGTGGCTAAGTAGTAACGGCCGTACGGGTCGATCGAAGGTTAAGCTACGCTCGATGCGTGGATGGGTAACCATCAATTACATATTGAGATCCCTCTTTGCCTTGGAAAACACGTTAAGCCGTTGGTCCCGGCTATCATTCGTAGATATTAGATAGTCTTTACGGTTAGTCAGTAGGCTAAAAGTCTGACAACCAGTGTTACCAAGGGGTGTCGTGATACCCAGTTACTGGGTTATGGAGGTCAGATAGGCAGTCGCTCCATGTAAAATACTAGTTTTCACCTGCGTATGCAGGTGGGTTTAGACTGGAAGCCGACCTCAACATAGTGTGATTACAGTGTATAGCTATGTCCCGTTAATCGTAGTAGTAAATTGATCCATTCGTCCTTATTCGGTAGTGGACGTTTGTAACCAATAAGGACCGCAGAATGCAATAAATTCTACCAAGTTCACTGTTTTGACAACATGATCAATCAAAAGGGGTCATGAAACGTGCTGCTCGTAGATAGTCATCATTCAATTATAATAATAATACGAACCTATTATTGTCCCACTGCAGGGCAAAGGCTTCTTCTCATATTGAGAAGGCACGAGGTTTGATCACCACGCTTGCTCAAAACGGGTTGGCGATTTCAGACTTATATTAACTATAAGTCCAGGTTTCCCCACGATGTTTTCCTTCACCGATGTCAGTAACGTAACTAACGCAAGATGAATATAGAGTGTATATTCTATTAACGAAACATAATTATTCAGCGTGCCCTTCGATACTTATTTTTATTGGTCCTTCGAGCCGGATTTTGAATGTAGTTGTCACACGCGTACCACTCAAATTAAAAGTCTCTGTAACTTTTGGAGTATGAAAAGTAATTCAACTTCGACTTAATTACCTTCTTTGACTGTAAAGTTTTCTTGAAATTACCTACTTGAAATTATAAAGAAATCGATGTTGTTTGCATACATAACACTCTGCAGTGTTCGATATGATATTGATCCTATTGAACTAAGTGCTCTGGGAATCCCTGAGGGGAGGCTATCATTTATTAAAAGAGTTTCGTTGGTTAGGCGCTTTCAATTTACTTGGTAGCAAACTACCAAGTAAATTGAAAGCATGTTAAGCTGATTATGATTAGTCTGAAAAGACCAAAATTATTTGGTTAAGCAGCTGTTGTTTAACCTTCTCAGGTAATTTTACAAATATTTTAGTGGCAGTAAAATTACACTATCAGAGTGGTTTATTCGTCTATCTGTTCAGCCTTTACCAATTAATTGATTGTCAAAGCTTCATCCAAACATTGTAAAGATAGGAACGATAACGATTCACTACCGAAAAAGAATCGGTCATCCCATTTTTATTTTTTATTTTTTATTGAGGGTGGGAATCATCAAATGACTTCTCCCGCTCTGGGCAGAGCGAGAGGGTGTGTCAGACTTTTACTGACTAAAACCCACCCATGTTCCTTCCGTTGCCTGTGTGCCGGGGCCGCGATATCCCTTTCGGACAAACCCGCAACCCCAGCAGGATCATCCCCTTAATCCTCAAGGGGTGAATAAAAAGAAATTAAGAAATAAAGTAAGGAAAAAGTAAAGAACAGATATATTCTTTTAGAAATAAAATTCGACTTCTACTGTTTACCAAGCGTGATAACAATTGATAACAATCGATCTTTATTGCAACTATGTATTAATTTTATGTAGCGCTTCCACGAATGATTAATAATAATGATATTTAAATGATTATTAGGCGCAACATGGGCTCTCAGGCTCTTTACGAATCTAATGACTAGCTCATCACTTTTATCACGGCATGATCTGTTATTAAATGCACTCCCGAAGATATAATATAATATACAATAGATAGGGACAGTACCCGACTGTTAATAGTCACATACAACTTTAGAAAATGCTCGGCTTTGTAGAGCATCTGTCACTCATACCGGTATACTTGTATACCATATGAAAATTATTCATTTTTCATTTATTCAAATTACGCTGAGTGTCAGCTCTTGTTGTACTTGTTGACCCACAACAAACTCCCCAACAGCACAACATGCATCATCATGTTACATTTCCTTCTGAAGCTCGATATATCATATTACCGCTTGGACATGGTTAGACATGCAAATAAAACACAAAAAAGAACTCGCCTATCTGCCACTAGGGTATCTATAAAACATGTCGAAAAGACAGCAGTGTTTCGTCGCCGCCGCTGACAATTGACCCCAATTAATTTAATGCCACTAATCGTTTGTGAGAATGGATCTATTGCCGTATATTACATCTCGTTATTACGGGTAGACATGCTTTCAGTTAGTGCTTATTTATGTGTTTATATAAAATATGTATGGAAACGTGAACTATGGATAGGTATTTACCTAGTTCATTTAAATCCCAATCATAACGCTAATACAATTATTTCCATCTGCTTATAACATACTAGTTTCTGCTCGTGACTTCTTCCGCGTGAAATTTCGGCCCGACTCACCGCGTCGCATCCCATCGCCCACCCGCGCTATTACTTCGTTTTCGCTAAGCGTTCTTTCTGACATTTTTTTCTTTTTGCACGGCTCCTAAGGGTTCTAGCGTGATATTACATAGCCTTTAATCTTCCTCAAAATTTGGGCTATCCAACGCAACAAGAATTTTTCAAATCTGACTGGTAGTTGCGAAGATTACCTCCTACATACAAACTGACAAACATACAAAGAAACAAACAAATTTTACTTCTTTTGGTACTTAGATTAGATTAATATAATACCAGCCTATTATTTTTCTCATACAAAGAAGGCACGAGCAGTGACCACTACCACCACCCACCGACTTCATAGAGTTACTTAATATTCCGTCCACGATTATTCTTCTTCTATTTCTTCCTTAAATTCCTGTTTTACAGGACTGTTAACATAAACTGACTAGTTCCTTTATTTCTTCTTTATGTAATTCTAACTCCAGAATGTCTCAAATTTCTTTAATTTATTTTGAGTAACCAATCACACTGTTACCAGGACATGAATCGACATGATTGCTACATGTTGATTAGGGTGTTTCTATTGGGGATTAAAACTTATTCATTTTGAGGCGTGACGTTTTTGATATTTTTGCTTTAAGACTCCAGTGCTATGTCATAATCCTAACTATAATTATATAAATGCGAAAGTGATTTTGTTTGTTACGCTCTCACGCTAAACCGGCTGAACGGATTTGGATGACATTTAGCACATAATATAGGTAGACCATGACCTAGAGAAGGACATAGGTTACTTTCATCCTAAATCGAAGACGAAGTCACGGGAAAAAGCTAGTAAAAAATAAAGAGCAAAATAGCGAGTCTAATAGGAAAGTTAGTTAGGCAACGCCATTCAACCTGTCCAAAATGCATGAAACTAACAGAGTTAACAGAGGCATCCATTTTAAACTAGGTTGTAAACTCATAACACAATCGTCATACATGGTGTGTGCCACTAATAACACCTATTCGGATACAAGTAGGCATCTACTAAACTTTTGCTCACGATTTGATTTGAATCAATTTAACAATGTTAATAACAGTAACGGACGTATTCTCGATCTGTTTTTTTGCAATACACATACTGTGGCTTGTAATCCTAATACTCCTCTCTTACCTATAGACAGTCACCATCCTGCATTTTATATACAAATACCATTTAAAAAACCCTCACGAATGCCTAAACACTCAAATGTAAAACCACTAAATTATCACAAATCTAATTACAATGCAATAAATACAGACATTGAAAGCGCTGAATGGAACATGTTACTCAATGATTTACCACCTGATGAAGCGGTCTCTACTTTCTACGAAAAATTATACGAAATTATTAAATTACATACTCCCACTCACAAAACCAAAAACTTTAAATTCCCACACTGGTTCACTAAATCTCTTTTGCATTTATTTAAAATGAAATCTCGAACGTGGATTAAGTGGAAGAAATATGGAAACATTAGCGACTACGAACTATTTTCTATTTACAGAGCAAAATTCAAAAAACAGGCCGACATATGTTATAAAAAATACATGAATTTTATAGAGGACAGCGTGGAAAAAAACGTTAAAGCATTTTGGACGTACGTTTCTAATCGGAACTCCAGTAATAGTATCCCAGCTACAGTTCACTATCTCCAACAGTCTTCCAATGACCCTACTACTACTTGCGACTTGTTCTCAATGTTTTTCCAATCTGTTTATGAACCGTCTACTTTCGATCATAAGTCATGGGTACCACCTCCCGCTAATCCTGATAACGATATTAATCTTTGTAATTTGCACTTTCCGGTATACAAAATTCAAAAAGAACTTAAATCATTGGATGCTTCTAAGGGTCCCGGGCCAGATGGTATTCCCTCGATCTTTTTAAAAAATACTTGTGACACATTGTGCTTTCCGTTGTTTATATTATATAATAAATGCCTTGCCTATGGCGTATTCCCTGATGTGTGGAAACGAGCAAATATTGTTCCAATCCATAAAAGCGGCTCCAAGAGTGATGTATCTACATATCGTCCAATCTCGTTGTTGTCGGGGCTTTCAAAACTTTTTGAAAGATTAGTGCATAGTGAGATATATCCAATCATTCAGCGTGTACTATTAAAAGAACAACATGGGTTCGTCAGAGGAAGGTCCTGTATAAGTAACCTCCTTATTTTTACAACACATCTGTTTGAAGGCTTAGACAAGAGGCAGCAAATTGATGCTGTTTATACAGACTTTCAAAAGGCGTTCGATAAGGTAGATCATAGGCTATTACTCGACAAAATCGCATTCAACGGTATTAGAGGAGATTTACTGCGTTGGTTCGTGTCGTATGTCACTAATAGGACTCAGAAGGTTGTCATTAATGGGTTTGAGTCTCATACAATAAAGGTCACTTCAGGAGTCCCCCAAGGCTCAATTTTAGGGCCCCTTCTGTTTATCCTATTCATCAACGACATCAAAGATTGCTTTAAAAGTTCAAAGTTCCTACTATACGCGGACGATTTAAAAATTTACAAAAATATTACCCTTCAAACCGACTGTTTAGACCTTCAGAAGGATCTTGACTGTTTCTCGAAATACTGCTCTGTTAATAAGCTTCACCTTAGTATCTCTAAATGTTACAGCATTACGTTTACTAAAAAAAAACATGTGCTGAATTTCAATTACATTCTTGGAAACACTGCCCTAAACAAGGTTTCATCCCTCCGTGACCTAGGCGTAAATCTTGACTCAAAGCTCCATCTTGACACCCATGTGGACAACATAGTCAACAAGGCTTATAAAATGTTTGGTTTCGTTATGAGGGCGTCTAGAGAATTTCATCGGCCTTCTACCTACTTACATCTATACAAATCTATAATAAGGCCACAACTTGAATACGCAGTACCCATTTGGAACCCTTATTACAAAAAGTACATTGAGATCATTGAGTTGGTTCAACGTAAGTACCTCCGTTCCATGCATTACAGATGCTGTAAAACCAAAATGTCCTATAAATTATTACTTGAAAAATATAACCTCATGACCCTACAATCCCGTCGCACCCTACTTGAAATGATGACTCTGTTTAGTATATGCCGCAATAAATTTGATTGTACTGATCTTGTGAACAGTCTGTGCTACCTGATCCCTCGTACTGTAATCGGTCGAGAAGTTCGTTCGAGACGCCTATTTGCTACTTCATTTTGTCGAACGAACTCAGGCGCTCGCTCGCCGTTACATCGCTTGGTTGACACCTATAATAAACAGTTTGGCTCTACTGATATTATGTTTCTCAGCAAAGCTGTATTTAAGAGTGAGATTACAACTATTTTAAGAGATAGCCCTAGTATATAGTATATAGTTAATAAGTGCTTTTTTAACTAGCTCTGCTAACAGCTAGCTATTCTGTATTGTAATCTGTGGATAACGTATTGAGTAGTGTATTTGTTACTTTTATTGCAAGTTTTATATTGTATGCCTACTGTGTAATATACTGCTGTTTGTTATTCCTATCAAATAAATAAATAAATAAATAAATAAATAAATAACAGGGGTCATTTCCGAGGTTTTCCACTTACAAATACGTCATGATGCGATCTCCTTCGATTTTAACGGTGATGTGTCATTCGTTTCTATCTGATCGCGCTGTCGATGGAAGAAAAACAGAGCGTCGTTTATTTTCTTGGCCTAGATAATACTTGTGAAGTATTCTGAGAATTACAGCTAGGAGTATCGATTGCTTTTGTTTTCAAACGGCAAGAAAAGATATAACATAACACGCCTTGCCCGAAGAGATAGGCAGAAGTGTTCCTATAGTACACCCACATTTCGCCAGTTACGTTTAAGTCCTTGAAAAGGGGGCGAGCCTATTGCCATCAACCGGGCACAAGTCAAGATATTCTAGATGGAAAAACCCAATAGCACTTTCCCCAACCTAGGAATCGAACCCTGGTCCTTATCTCTCAGCTCAGCAGTAGCGCTTATGTGTTGTTGAAAGTGGTACAGTTATTTCGACTTACTCGCAGTCGGTCCTTACCTGTACTTATTTCTCACAACCGTGTTTAAAGCAATTCTCAAATAGCTAATCTCAGGACTGCAATTAACCGTTTATAAAGCTTTTCTCTCTAAAATTAGAAAAAAAACCGATTCGAGAAACCGAAAAATATCGACTGCGCGGCAGTTACACGTGGACGCGGAAGGTTTATCTACCGAGCAGTCGTGGATAATTATTTCAAGGTCACTGCCGAGACATAGTACTGTTACTTATTTATACTGTGATACATGTATATAACATAAATATGCATGACGTCGTGAAATGGAGTGAAGGAGATAATAGAGGGGGGTTTAAAATAACGCGTGCTATGAAAAAATAAAGATGAGGTGTTATGTCGTATTATCTCGACAGCCTTTTCAGCGAAGACATTAGGTAGAATGTACCCTATCTTATGTGACTTGTGTGCAAACACATTTTGTTTGGCTGCTTAAAAAATGAAAGACAAAGGAGATGATAGATTGATAGATAAATTGTTTATTTGGTGCGTTATAGAGCACAACATACAAAAACACTGTGGCAAAGGCATGGGGTTCCGCTTGGAGCCCATCGGGTACGGAAACCTAAAAAGCCATATTTTGAAGACACGGTTTGCTATGAAATACTTTAACTGAAATAACGAACGTTCAAAGAGCAGTGGGGTTTTAAATAAAAAAAATTATTGAAAATTCTACCCTAAAGTGGTTAAATAAATGCGGATGAAAGTTTGTATGGAAATTCGTCATTTTGGCTGCTGGGGGCAATGGCTAGTAATATATAAAACTAGTGTCACTGAACCTAATTTATTTCAAATTCAAATTCAAAATCATTTATTTGCAAATATGGGTAAACAGTGTGCAGATGTTTTACATTCATGTAATAATTATATATCACAGTCTTAGTATCACCATATTTTACCTTTCCGTATGCAAAGTACGTAAAAAGAAAAACACAGAATTAATAAAAACTAAACAGAATAAATAAAATTAAGAATGAGATCACTTAAACTCGTTTAAAAATAAAGAACTTAATTTAAAAAAAATGAAATCCTATAGTTTATCCTGCAAATATGCATTATACTTAAATTAAAATTAAAAATTATTTATATATTCATAAATCAAAACTGGGTGAAAAGCATGTCGCCTAAAAGGACCAAATATCTCCTTGGTTGACAATCTGATTTCCTTACCAAACTTCCGATCCGTGGGAATTTGCATGTTGTCACATAATTTATGCAAGAACTTGAGTAACATTTGATAACTTATCAGTGAGTTTTAAAGGGCACGGCTTGGAATAAATCGTTATTAAATTCGAACTCGTAGTCTTCGATTCAATTTAATTAAACTACCTACACCATTATTGATCTAGTTACTGCTGAGTTTGGAGTTTTGTGTTTGATTCCCAAGTCAAAGTGTTATTGGGTTTTTCCAACTGTGGGTGTGGGCGAAATGTGGGTGTACTATAGGTGCACCTCTACCTTACCCCTTGGGGAATACAAGCGTAATGTTATCTTATGTTACATCATTATTGATCTGGGAACTTATTTAATGAGTCTGAATAAATAGGAAGAAAAAATACAGACTATGGAACAGTCACTGAGCAGAGATTGTAAGTATTCATTCACCTTACCTAGGAATTTACTTGGTAAGGTGGCATCTTAACTCGGTCCACCGACTGTACTACATAATGTAGGAAACCAGAAAGAATATTTAAACTCAACTTATAAAAGACCACCTTTCCTAGTAATTGAGAAGAAATCCTATACCGAGATACTGAGCAACATAATATCTTTTTTATATGTATAGCTTTGTAATTTATCGTTACAAGATAGTCTTACAGTTTTATGTCAGTATTAAATACTGCAATAAACGTGGCATCGTCGTTTCAAAGCATCACGTACAAAAGCGATTCGTTGGTTCTAACCTTTATTACAACTGTAATGTATTGTGCTGTTATGTCTTCCTTTAGCTACAGAAAAGATTTAATAGCTTTACCTCTTAATTGTGGCCATTAGTTGCCAAGGTACATTCAGTACCGTCCATCAGTTCCTGTAACGTGCAAACAACAGGATACGCTGGACACGATATTAGGTGTCTCGTTGTTTGTGGAACAGCACCAGATTTATACTCCAGGGCGGAGTCACCTGTGAATCTCCACCTGAGCAGGTTTTCTTTGCTCCAGCCAACTCAATTTAGATCGCCATCAATAGGCTAAGAAGAGTTTCCAAGGTCTTCATCTTTTACAGTGATTTACATGCATTGTTATTTAAAAATGTTTCTCATGACATTGTCTTCGACATCTTTCATGCTTTGGTGCGTTAGTGTTAAACAAAACATTCGTGGTACCCTGTGTATCATACTGAGGGATCTTGATATGTAATGGATGGTCACCCATCCACGGACCGACCCCAGCAAGCTTAGCTTAACCTTCCATCGACCCGTGCGGCTGTTATTATCGACCCTCTACGATACCATTGAGAAAATTTTACATGATTGCGTACGTCTTTACGTTAGATCATTATTCAAGATTGACGTCAGAACGTCAGAACACAAATGCACGCGGTCAAGAACTTTGTATAACAATACTGATAACGTCATAACTTTAAAAACGGAAATTCGTAAGTATAAATATAGCTTACTCCGTACATTTACATAGCGTGAAACCCACGCGATGTATCAAGAGAATATTGTTGCGTGCTATTGATCGATTGCAGCGGTCATAAGTCTAAGGATGGCGAATCTTTAGAACGTCATTTAACAATTAAATAGGTGACTATTTCGAAAAGACAGAATTATCAGAAGAAATAATATTCGGAGGTAAGGACCAGACGGAATTCCTGGTCAAGTGGTTCTTAATAAAACACCGCATATATTGAAGAGCGTTTTTTACAAATTGAATACAGCATCAGATATTAACAGGATTCGTAAGATGAAGTTCTCTGGTCTTTTGGTCCATGTAAAAACCGATCGATCGGTAGATAGAAGAATATACAAAAAAATTGCAGTGGTGTGACCATCGAGCTGCCAAGTCAGAGGTCTCGAGTTCGAACCCAAGCCACGCACCTCTGACTTTTCGGATTCATGTGCGTATTGTATAATATTGCCACTTGGTTCAAAACAGTAAAGAGTTAGAGGCCCATGGGTGGCACGTTAGTCACTAATCACACGAAAAAGAAAGAAGAAATAAGACTATAAACTGATAATTTTATTTTTAACTAGAAACTTTGAAAGTGACGAAGTGTGATACAATAGGCAATTTCATCGCCAGCATCGGCCAGGTGACGGTCAGGTGCGTTGTACTCTCAACTGGCGTGCATGTATGACCAGATATATGAACGTAAACTAAGCAAAAGGAGTATGTAAGGATCGTAGCAGGTGGCGTTCAGTAGTTCCTTCCCATGGGAACAAATCGAGAGTTTATGGATGTATTAATGAGAATGTGTAGAAGACGACCTAAATCCATAAATTTTCCAGTCTACCCTGTAACAACCAATGCTGTGAGCGTAAATTTAGGCGATGCACTTAGAGTTGATGCGATGCAACACGCTAATTTTGGCACGTTCCACCGCGGCTACACACTGAATGGTTTCAGATTATAACTGACGTTTGGTATTGTTACGTGCTCTTTGGAATTTTGACTCGAGAAGGGGCTCGAGGCTAAATAATAACAGCCGCAGGTATCGATCGAAGGTTAAGCTGCGCTTGTCGCGATCGGTTCGTGGATGGGTGATCATCCATTACATACCGAGACCGCTCCGTGCCTTGAAAAGCACGTTAACCCGTTGGCCTCAGGTTTTATTCATAGATATTTGATAGTCGTTAGGGGTAGTCATAAGCCCAAATCTTTGAGAACCTGTTTTATCAAGGTAACTGGGTTGTGGAGGTCAGATAGGCTGTCGCTTCATGTAAAATACAGATATTCAGCTGCTAGACTGGAAGCCGACCCCAACATAGTTCTGAAAACACAGGCAGATCATGTTTGTATTGTTAGGTGTGCTTTGGAATTGTGACGTAGACGTTTCTAAAATAGTTGAGTTTGTGTTGTAAAGTCATTGTACTGGAAAAGAGTGTTCTAACTTTGACTGTTCTTTTTGTACTTTACTGGCTCAGATTTAGGTTCATGATCACCGTTATCATTATTCATAACTTCAATGTTTGCAGTGTTATTAACTACTTCCGTCTAGATTTGTTTGATCTTCAATCATAATTCTAATATAATTATGTATAATATCTACGTTTTATAGCATTTTCTATGGCTATTAGAACCAGTCTGCTTTTGATAGCTCATTGTAATTAGAGCAAGGCGACAGCTTTTTAATATACCGTGTTTATTAATCCCGGGATAAAAATGAGATCACGATACTAAAATTAAAAACCGCAAGTTTACAGCTATTTGGATGACCTGTAAAAATTTTCGTAAAATTTTCCAATTAACCCAATAATATTTTAATGTTAGTTTCTTTACGAGGCGGTAGAGCAACAGTATTATTTGTTTTATTATCTACGGCCATGGATGGACGTGTTAACTGTCCTTTTATTATTTGTTTATGAGCTGTCATTGCGATGTGCCTTATTACTCCACTTCGTGCTCTAGTTTTAATTACTTTGTTATGACATACTATTAGAGGGAAGGATAAAATAATGTTGAAATAGTCATTCTTTTCACCTTTCGTATCGTCCCACAGTCCAATGCAATTCCACCGTCCCCATAAATCAACTATTTGAAATCATTTAAAGCAATATCGTTTTCTACAAAACAAGAATTTTCTCTATATCTACTGAAGATATATTATGTTATTACGTCATCAATAATTCATCAAGGAAAAGCAACAGATAGATTGCTGATGATATTAGAATATAAATTACTAATTAATAATTGTACATAGAATCCAAGCGTTTTCGTTGTATCCCTTCTCTCAAACTTTTCAAGGATTTGCTAGCTAATGCCACCAAGATCCAACACAAACTTGACTAACCAAAATATTCTCTAATTTACTTTCATAACGGTAGGCTCCTGAAAGTCCTAGCACATATCTTCATTAACTAAGCATAATATAATGGTCGGACGTGCTAGTAACTAATTCTCCTTGATGGCACGAGAAGGCTACGTGCGGAACCACAAAATAGATAGGTGCAGAAGGTCAGGTTCATACAACGAACGAAAATAGGCGCACATACGCATAGACGTGTATGGTGAGTTCTAAAATAATCTGATGAAAATGTTAGCAAATGGATCAAAACCTGTGGATGCCAATTGAGTTGATTGTTTGATACTTGAACCCAAAATTCTAATTTTAAATCATCTAAAAGATGTTTTTGATTTGATACTTGAGGTTAATTTTATAACCTCAATTTTTGTCGATTACTTTGGAATTCAAACAATAATTTGTTGCAAAAAGTGGTAGGTATGATATAAAGTTGAAACATTCTTAATACAGATGAATGTGTTACTAATTCCCTGTAGTGAATGATTGTGCAAACATTTATACCTGAACAGATTTTGTTCACACTTTCGTCAGATACTTTTGGAGAGACTATAATATATGTATATATATATATATAGGTATGGCAATTTCCATTGCGGTTGCTTGCCCTCTCCTTCATAGACACGTGTCTAAGTGTGCGTGCATTTTCGCTTGGTATATGGACCTGTCCTTCTGTACCTATCTATTCTGTGTCTGTACTTAAAAGAGGCGCTCATACAATTAGAGGTAGATCTCATGGTCACTGTATGACAGTGACCATGAGAATGTATATCTATATGTTATTTGACTGTCAGTGATTCTATCATTATTGTGAGCTGATTAGTGCGCTTATCTTGTTTGTCCGATGATTACTATTCTGATCCCTTTTATGTTTGAAATTTATTCATCATCATCAGCTTTGGTAAGATCGTTAATATATCTTACTTAAAATAATGGTATTTTATATTGTACCATTCCATTCGGAGGATTAAAATTTTGCTTCATAATCTTCCTATAAAACTACATGGTTATGTCCACACCCTTATTTTTAAAATCAAACGTCAGTTAGTTAACTTTGAACAAATTAACGATGCACTCTCTAAAGTTGTGCATTGGTTTAATGTAAATAATCTTCTTCTGAACGAAAAGAAGACTAAACTCATAAAATTTTCAACGCCAAATGTCAGGCAGCTAACTACCAATGTTCAAGTTAATGGAATAGAACTGGACCCTGTTGAGTCGACAGTTTTTCTTGGAATCACTATTGATAGTAAATTACAATGGGGCCCACACATAGAAAAATTATCAGGAAAGCTTAGTTCGGCCGCCTATGCTGTTAAAAAAATTAGACAGATAACTGACGTAGATACAGCCAGAATTGTTTATTTTAGTTATTTTCATAGTCTTATGTCATATGGGATTCTTCTCTGGGGAACCTGTGCGGACATTAATACTATCTTTGTTCTACAGAAAAGGGCTGTTCGAGCCATTTACAACCTAGGTCCGAGAGATTCCCTTCGAGGAAAATTCAAAGAAGTAAATATTCTAACTCTAGCCTCACAATATATTTTTGAAAACCTAATGTATGTACACAAAAATATATCAAATTTTAAGAAAATGTCTGATATTCATAGTTTAAATACCAGGAATAAACACAACCTTGCTGTACATCGCACTCGTCTCCACAGAGTAGGCAACTCGTTCATGGGTCAATGTATACGCTTTTACAACAAACTTCCCATTGACATTCGAAACTTACCCATTAAACGATTTAAAATTTGTATTAAAACCAAACTTTGTAAAAAAGGGTACTATAAAATTTCAGATTATTTAGAAGATAAAAAAGCTTGGGATTGAGCTGCTCGCTCTGCTAAACCTTGTGATAAAACCATAAAACTTGACATTAGAATTATTTAGTAAAATCATTAAAATATACCAGTTTTATTTAAACATTAAAACAAAATGACATGATTACTTTGTAAAGTATAATATTATTTTAATTACCTATTGTGAATGTGAGGACTATGTGGATATTTTTTTAATTTAATTTTTTTTTTCTCATTACTCCTTTTTTATCCTCTCTCAGTTAGTTTTAATGATGGTCTGGCAGTTTGAGTAGTTTATGCGGCCTACCCAAATGTCCTTTCTTTGGTATTGTTCGTCGAGTTGAGCTCCTTTTGTTCTGAGTTGAGCTCCACGATTACTGACAAATGCTTGCACTGACTGGACAGGTCCACTCAAATCTGTGTGGTTCTTTTCTCAAAAGACCATTTCAGACATGAATCTACATGGTCCTCATATGGCTTGACCAAGATTATGTCTGGACTTTAAAAGAGACTGTGACCTCTGAGTTTGTTTCGGCCTTTCTTCTCAGAGTAGTCGGATAGGAAACGCCGAACTCATCTAGCAAAATTTAATATATCTTTAATATGACGTGTAAAAGTGATTCCTATATCCTATTTACAGAATAAACAATTTCATTTCATTTCATTTCATTTCACACCAATTTTATTGATTCCCCTGTCTTCGACAATTGCTAGCTTTAAATCCTTGACCGTTTTGAGAGCAGTGGCGGTGAAATGATTTACACAAAGTAAAGTGCCTGCTTGGGTTCGAACCTACGACCTGCAACCCGTAAGTCGCCCACTGGGCCACTGCTGCAAGCCTACACACAACCCACAAGCCACGTGTCCGAGCATAATTTCAAAAAGAGAATTATAACTTCCAATGATTACGTAATGACAGAATTTCTAATGGTGTTGTCCATTTAACACATACATGGTATGTTCAAGTAATTATCACTTGCGTCTCACGCCAATAAGCGAGAGTTCGTTCTCACACGATGGCGTGGTAGGTAAGAAAATAAAAGCGATACAACATTAGTATGCTAGGCCTATGATAATTAAGAGAGGGGCTCGTGCAATGGGATCACAGATTTCTATGATACTCTTTTGATAGTGTCTCTCATAATTTTCTTGCCCTTGTCCCATGTTACGTGTGGTCGGCGCAACTTGGTTTTCTCTTTCCACTCTCCCCTGTCAACCGTCACGATATCATTCACTTCCTTCTCTTTCATACCTTCCTCACACAATCCATTCATCTTTTCTTTGGCCTTCCTCTTCCACTCCATCCATCAACATTTTTTTTTCATTCATTAATTACTCATTTAGTCACATGCGTTTCCTCTCCCCTCATCACATGCCCATAGCAGGCCAAACGAACTCTTTTCAACTTTTCTGTCAATGGCGCCACTTATAAACTTCCCCTTATTTACTCATTTCTTACTTTATCCATTTTCGTCACTCCACACATCCATCTCAACATTCTCATCTCCGCTACATGCAATCCTTTTTCATCCGCCTTTTTTCAGCGTCTCTTTTGTATCTTCAATCTCTTAGTCAGAAACATACCAATTATTTATTATTTTAGCCTATAGTATCGAGTGGCTACTATCTTGATTTTGTTAACTACCTACGTGTTTTCTGTGACTTTTTACTTTTAAGGTAGGTATCCATCGTTCAGCCGTTATTTTGTAAACGTGAAGTAGTTATGATTTAAACATGTTTCTAAAAATGGCGGATTATAATTACCAAAACGTGATTTGGTAAGCTACCAATAACGATTGGTAACTTATAGCAACATGGAAATATGAGACCGTACTCGTACGTTCTCATACTCTCGAGATCTATATAATTGTTCTGGAAACAAAGTTATAAGGAATAATTGTAAAAGCTCAACTAACAATTGCGTTGAGCTATTATTTCTATTAAAAGCTCAACCAACTGGTTTCAGATTCTGTTACATTAAACTACGAACTTCATCGACGGCACAAATTTTCCTCTGTGGCTTGAATAATTTCTACTCATTTTCGATCGAAACTAAACTCAGTACATTCAAGTAAGTACTTTATTTAACGAAATAATTTTACGTACCTAGTTTGTCCTTACTTTAATTATATTTTTTTTCAATTAAGTATAACGAACATCTAACTTTTTCTTAATACCTCTGGTAGCTTAAAACAAATCTGAAAAACCCAATCATATCAGAGCCTCGAAAGCATAAAAACTTCATTTTAAAACATCAAACTCAAGAAAATAAAATATTTCGCAATAACACCAAAAAGTGCACCACACGCAAATAGTCCATTATACAAAAAAAAACTTTAATTTTACATAGCAGTGCAAACAACCTCAATTAAGTGCAACACCTCAAAAGCCTCACCAGTGAAGTGCAATAACTCAGTGATGTGTAATTCAGTGACCTCTCCGTAACAACAGTGACTTTGTTGTTTCTTCTTCGAGACGCGCATTAACAGCCACGTTGTTGCTGACGACGTGCGGGGAGTGCACGCGGCGTGCCGGGCGCGCGCGTTGCACGCTCGCGCGCGACCTCGAGCCATGCACTGAGAGGGTCATGGAGACTATCTCCGAAGATGCTGAGGCTGAATTGGAACTTGGTAATTTTTCTGTTGATGATTGATGTTGATAATACCTGCAACTATTAGGTTATACCTACCTATAACTACTTATTCGTCTATTGAATTAGTCTTTTGTGTTGGCTCAAAATCAATATTAAATCATTTATTTCAATTCAATAAAGGCACTTTAGAAAGTGAAACTTTCAAGAATATAGAATTGATTCTAGTCACCCCTTTCGTAGGGTAGGTTCGTATGGAGAAGAATGGGCAAAAAACTACGTAGTTACTCTTTTAAAATGTTTTAAAATATTTTGTATACAATAATAGTCATATATAATTATATGTTAAGATAGATAGAAAATTACTATACAGGTACACAGAATTAAAAATGAAGCAATAACAGATAATTATTTGATAGATACATGATGCTCACATATTTACAAATATTTTAACCGTAGACATAACGTTACCAGGCAACCATGTTGATTGTAGGGCCGTTTGTCCACCGCACGTCAACGAGAACGACATGGCGACGCCGAAGTAGACATTTACTATGGCCGCGTAATCT
Organism: Agrochola lota; assembly: GCA_947364205.1. NCBI lineage: Eukaryota > Metazoa > Arthropoda > Insecta > Lepidoptera > Noctuidae > Agrochola > Agrochola lota. The sequence goes on from OX376240.1 coordinate 18,471,794, forward strand.
CGTTTCTCCGTCTCGTTCACGATGCGGTGGATAAACAGTGTAAGAGTGATGCTCGTTTTCGCTAACACTAGACGACACTTAAACTAATGGTTTCCAGTCTAACCGGATGCAGCTGAATACCAGTATTTTTCATGGAGTGACTGCCTATCTGACCTTAACCCATTAACTAGGTAATACGATACCCCTTAGTAAGACTGGTTGTCAGACTTTTGGGCTTCTGACGATTCGTAACGACTGTCAAAGATCCACGAATGACAGCCGAGACCAACGGCTTCCACGGAGGATTCTCGGTATGTATAGATGGTCATCCATCCACGGATTAATCCCGGCAAGCGTAGCTTTACCTGATGGATCGACCCGAGCGGCTGTTATTACTTAGCCACGAGCTCCTCATTAGCTTTTATATTTTATTTTTATTTTTATTAGCGTATTCTGTCCCGCTGCTTGACCAAGGCCTCCCCCAAGTCCTTCCAGGAACTCTTTTCTGTGTCACCTCATACCAGACTACGATACGCGTCCAGCAGGGCTATTGCGTATCAGATAGCCAATAGCCCTGCTGGTCATTTCGCCACCTCTTTCTGGGCATTGTGTTTATATTATTATCAATATTATGTTTATTGTCTACGTGATCTAATCAGAAATGAAGAGATCCGTAAGGGAACGAAGCTAAAATCAAATAAAATAAAATCCATTTATTTCAGGTCCTTGACCTGTATTAAATACAGACAACAATACACAATTTTGTCAATTTTATAGGTGTCACTATTTGTGCAATGAAATAAGTGACAAATAGTTGAATGATTAATAAATAAATAAAGCTAATTAAATGACGTTAAGATATGAGTAACAGATAAATGTCAGATCAAATCAATTAATGTCAAAAGCACAAAGCAAAATAAAAATTAATTAAATAGGAAAATTAATTAAATGAAGTTATGTCGGAAGGAAAAATATAAACTCAAGTGGCAGTGGGCAAGGCACATTGCTAGCAGAACAGATGGCCGATGAGGTCGACAAGTTCTGGAGTGGCGACCGCGTACTGGTAGACTTAACGTTGGAAGGCCTTCCACAAGGTGGACCGCAGGTCTGGCGAAGGCCGGAGAAATCCGCTGGATGCGAGAACCGGGCGAAGTGGCACTACTTGAGGGAGCCCTATGTCGTATGCAGTGGACGTCTTTCGGAATGATGAAGGTGATGAATATTATGTTTGACAGTGGATCAAGGCTTCTTCTAAAACAGGAAAGAAACGCAAATTTGATATGGAGGGTCTAAAAGATCACCATCTTTTTCACACCTTTTCTTTGTTTTCTTTTGAAACGAAAATTATATTTCTCGTAGTAAGTGTCCTAGCCCGAAAACTTTAGGAGAGTCGGTAATTGCTAAATCTAACGTGGGTAGGTAAGTACTAACAACCAATTGGAAATTAAATAATTAATTAATTGTGTTTTGCGCTCGATTATTTAGTACAACGCAGGACTAAAAAGCGGCCAAGTGCGAGTTGGACTCCCACACGGATTCCGTACCACCGTACGATATAATATGTTTGTAAAGAACTTTAGAAAAAGAAAACGTTCCCTGTATGGCAAAAAAAAAATAAAGATAAAAATTAAAGGTATAAGCGGACCTCGCATTGTATTTAAACCTTATACAATGCGAGATCAGCATAAACTGGAAATGTATAGCTTGATGTGTAGCCATGTGTACATACTCTGTGAAAATTTAAAGTGTCTACCTATTACGGTTTAAAAGCTACAGCCCTGTGACAGACGGACGGACGGACAGCCTTAGTAATAGGGTCCCTTTGGGTACGGAACCCTAAAACCGTATCAATTTAGTCTATGTAAACACCATCCACGCCTAGTTTTCTTTTATTTATTCAATACAGAGTTACCTATAAATAGTTGATCGATTGCCCTTGACTATGTACCATCGCGTTAAAATTTTGTTTGAATATTGACCAGCTCTGTGCCGGTATTTGGTTCTAATATTTCGGGGCACACGCGAACTACCTATGCCTTTTATTCTCACACTAGGTTCTGCCCGCGACTTCATCCGCGTGAAAGGACATCACTCAACTTTCGAACATTTTGGCCGGTCAGAAGAAAAAAACACGGTTTTCTTATGGAAAATAACACTTAACATTTTTTACTATTACAATGAGAGTATACAATTAACCCTTCCGCTGCTATTTAAGTTAGAAAATACTAAAAATTGTGGCGCGTCTGGCGTTTTACTGTCTTTTTCTCTTGTTGCTGGAGTATGACGGAATCAAACTGCTTCTGGGGGGCTTAAGAACGAATTTTCCACCGGCCTAGCTGCCTGCTATTTTATAATAAAAAATATTTACCTCAATCCTTTTCTCGTTATTTTTTTAATACTTTTCATACCTTATAATAAATACCTAACGCTCAATGCCCATGTCCATTTCTACAATGGGCAATAAATGTTTGCGCCTCAAAATATTGTTGGCAAAAATATGATTTTTGGTACCTACTTTCAAACTCAAATAGCAGTCAGTAGACTTTCAGTAGACTTTCGTTGTAATGTAAAAAAATGTTCAAGATGTTATTTCCCATAAGAAAATTGCATTTTCTTTTTCTGGCTTTACCAGAAATTTCGGAAGTCGGTGTTTGGTTTTGAATTTTCGTTTTTTGCTACCGACTTCCGAAATTAAAGTTATTTTTGACTTTGTAGTGTTTTTATTTCGGAAGTCGGTTGTTTTTTTTTGTAAAAAGTTTTTATTTTTCACTTTTTAGTTGTAATACCTACCCCACACAAATTCGAATACCACTACCTGCTATGTAAATAACAGTCACAGGAAGTTATGATCATATCATCCACATATATCTACTAGGTGGGAAAAATACGTACTCTTGAAGCTTACTCAAAAACTATCCAAGCAAAGTTAATAAAATGTATATGGGATCAATCCGGGAGCATTACACACAACCCTTTCAAACGAAAAAAGATTTTTCAAAATCGTTCCACAATTGACGGAGAAATCGGCGGACATACAGTCACGAGCAGCAATATGTATACAGTTAGCAACTTTAAAAAGTTATTTGTGTCCTACTGTGGTGATTGTAATTTTATGTTGTTACGAACATAGTATTTTGGAACCTACACTAATATGAAATTAGTCTTATCTCCAAAGTTGCAGTCGTTATTCCATGCGAAACTGATGGATCGACCCGAGCGGCTGTTATTACTTAGCCACGAGCTCCTCATTAGCTTTTATATTTTATTTTTATTTTTATTAGCGTATTCTGTCCCGCTGCTTGACCAAGGCCTCCCCCAAGTCCTTCCAGGAACTCTTTTCTGTGTCACCTCATACCAGACTACGATACGCGTCCAGCAGGGCTATTGCGTATCAGATAGCCAATAGCCCTGCTGGTCATTTCGCCACCTCTTTCTGGGCATTGTGTTTATATTATTATCAATATTATGTTTATTGTCTACGTGATCTAATCAGAAATGAAGAGATCCGTAAGGGAACGAAGCTAAAATCAAATAAAATAAAATCCATTTATTTCAGGTCCTTGACCTGTATTAAATACAGACAACAATACACAATTTTGTCAATTTTATAGGTGTCACTATTTGTGCAATGAAATAAGTGACAAATAGTTGAATGATAATATGTTAAATTAATTTTATGTTGTTACGAACATAGTATTTTGGAACCTACACTAATATGAAATTAGTCTTATCTCCAAAGTTGCAGTCGTTATTCCATGCGAAAACCGCTTTTGAATTTTGCTAAGTGGATACATATTGGTGCTCGTAACAGTACATAAAAAAAAAACACACATAGGCGTCGAACATATAACCTCCTCCGTTTTGGAATTCGGTTAAAAAGACATTTTGATTTGACCCCAAAGGGTAAATTGGCATAATGGCAGGAGAATGAGGATGACCTCAGATTAATGTTTTTATTTAACATTCTTCTACCGACTAATTTAAGTAGTTGGTTCAGTACAAAACGTTCCTGAAACCAGACAAATACGTGTGCAATTTAAGTTTACCTTGATTTTTTTTTTCCTTAGTTTTGCTTTAAAACAATCGCAGTCCCTACTCCCTGCGAAACCTTATACAGTTCAATTGGGTACGCACTTGGCAGTCTTTTTTTCGAAAGGGTTACCCAATAACCAGAGTCACGTTGCAAAGGGTTAAAAGTTTATACAAGTAGCAAATCACGTGTATCGAGAGGGTTGAAAGTTAAAATGAGGGATTGAGTTAACAGAATTTCCTGTTACGCAATTTTATTTGAAGTTTTAGAATCACGTGGATTTTTACTGTTTTCTATTTGGTATTTTTCCGACTCCAAATGAGAACTTGATGTTTTCATAGTTCGAATTCTTGCTCTCATGTTTCTATTAAATATTGTAATTCTGTTCATATAATCATCATCATCATGGGCAGCCTTGTCCACCCACTGCTGAGTATAGGCCTCCTCCCTTTTGTGCCATGCTTCCCTGGTCTGTGCGAGTGTCTTCCAGCACGCGCAGCATGAGCACCGTTTTGTCGACGGAAGAGTAGACAACAGTGACGTTCCGTGTAGACAGTACGACGGCACCAAAGTATAAAGACTCAACTGCAATTTTTACGAAATTCACTGCTACATAAATCGACTCAGAATTCTTTAGTTTTTTTTTTCTGTTTGATTGTAAATTTTTACTGATATTATTAATTCACATAAATAAAGACAACTACAACGATTTTTCTCAAAGCGTCGAAGTACCATATTTTGGAACGAAAAAAATATTACAGTAATATTGGCCTTAACCATTTCCTTGGTAATGCCCTATTAACTAAATGATGTAAAATAGAAGATGATAGCTTTGTTCTTCTATTAATTATCACAGTTCTGCGTTCAAAACGCTCTCCTGTAAAATCATGATTTTGTAGATAACCGTTTATAGTTTGTGGCCGTCGAGTAGAAAGTTTTCTACTGTCTTTAGCATGGCGATTACAAAATCAAATTGTGTTCACTAGCTTAGACAACTGTCAGTTGTCAGTGTGATTTTGACACAACTGTCAAAATCAATCTGACAACTGACAGTTGTATCCCAACGGATAGAAAACTTTCTTCTGCAATAGTCTACATAGAAAAGGACCTAGACAAAGATCGATAAAAACGAAAGACAAAATTATAGATTGTAGAAAGATTTCTACGTTGCGTTGTCAAAAATAGAGAAGCGAAATGTCACTTTTAATAAAAAGCGCTGTGTCTATTCTTCGTAGAAATAGAAAGCGTCATGCTACGCGTGATTTCTGTAAGTCGTCCACCCACCTGGTCTGCCAAAACTCCTTCTACCGTTTCTCGGCAACCGATCTGCGAGGGCTCTGCTCCACCTGTTCAGATGTTTTGTTAATTTATTTATATTATGATTTACATTTTTTACGGCTTTAGCTTTAAAAACTATTTCAAGTTATATACAACTTGAAATATTTTTATTATAATAATAATTAAATTCAAATATCCGAGAATTTTGCATGCCGTAAGGGAAAATCCATTTGAAAAATCCATTTTGTTTTGCTTTGCCTATACTGTTTCATTGCTGGGTTTAGGCTTATCTATTGCTATACAGAGTGTATCAGAAATGTATGGTCTTAGGATGTAGTACGGACCATTATTTTTTCGCGATTATTAAGTACGATGTTGGTCGCAAGTAGAAAGTTGTTCAAATTGATGGTCTGTACCACACCCTTATATATGACCACGCATTTGTGATTAGAGTCAAGTTCATTCTCCATCTTACAATTCTTTTAATCCGCATAGCAGGGAACGGGGTGATCAAACTGTTTACTCATTTAATTTGCGCAGGCCAGGTGTTCTCGATTGCGTGAGCTATTTATAGCCCAACGCCAGATAGCTCGCGAATTTTGGATGAAAATATGTTGTACAACACATTACATTACACTTACAATATATCCGCACTTATATTATTGGAAAAGTGAGTCTTTCTTTCTTCGGATAATTTAACAAATCGATCATAGAAAACAACTTACATACATTTTGGCACTTTCAATATTTTGACGTTTTTTTAAGCCTTAGGGCCAAAGGACCTATTTTTTGTCTATACTTAGATAAAGTGTTTTTAGTTCATTCTACACATACACATACATACATAAACTCATGTCTATATCCAATGGGTACCCCCATTGGATAAAGATATGAGTTTAGGCAGAAACTACAGAACGCCCGCCACCTTCTTACTCCTTTTACTTCCTTTACCTTCAAACTTCTGGTCACACACACACGCTGGTTGCGAGTACTATGCACGTGACCTTTCCGAAGAACATCACCAATAAAAACCTTATTGGTGATAGTCCTTTTAGGGCTGCCTTGTAAGTACCTTTCGTTAGTCACCTTTCATTTATCCTCTCAACATAACCAAACCATCTAAGCATACCTACTCTTTTAATTTTTTCTCACTAAATCTTCTTTTAGTTAATTCTGTTTGTACAATACCTCTGCCCATCCCTTCAAAGAATACAAACTTGTATACCCAACAAAATAAATATACCCAACAGTAGTGTAATTTCGGAGAAAAGGACCAATATTGAGCGCCGTAACTCTGACAACAAACTGAGGCTACAAGACAACGGGCCTATTACTCGTGTAATTAATCTTATTCTTTGTTCCTACCCTTGCCGAGGAGATATTATGGCGGATTCTTTCCTCCAATTTTATATTGTAGGAGGTCTATTTACTAACGGTTAGTTTTTAAACCTTACAATCAATCTACCGAGCCTTTTCCTAAATTATGTTGAAGTCGGTCTCCAATGTAACGGGTTGAATACCAGTATTTTACATGAAGCGACTGCCTATCTGACCTCAAGAACCCAGTTACTGAGTAACACGATACGCCTTGGTAAGACTGGTTGTCAGATTTTTGGGATTAAGAGTACCCGTAACGACTGTCTAAGATCTACGAATGACAGCCGGGACCAACTGCTTAGCGTGCTTTCCTTTTCCCACGGAAGAGTGTCGATATGTAATAATACACATTAATATAGGTCTTTAGGACCTTATCAAATACACATCATAATGAATACCACGATTAATACCCCCGAACATACCTAGTACACACATAGGTTTAATACACATTACTGTTATGGATGGTCACCCATCCATGAACTGACCGTGGCAAGCGTAACTTAACCATATACCAATCAGTGCGGCTGTTATTATTTAGCCTTACGTATGTCTATTTTGGGTAGACACTATCTTGAACGTAAATTTAAGTTTCTGTGTCTATTTTTGATAAAAATCGGTGAAAACAATATAATTAGAAATTGATTTTTACGAAAATAATCAGTCTGTTTTAGTAGGCGATTTTAGTTGGATATTACAAATATTATTGTTGTTGTGACTTAGGTTATAAGCTTTTATATTTTTTTATAATGATGACGTCTATTCTTGCCTTTTTTGACAAATAAATAGATGTCAGCAACTTGATAGTTTTAACAAACGAATACATCCCACACATCTTGAATAACATTTTGGTCCTTCTACGCATATTTTACACTACACAATTTATCGTCTAAGCTAAGAAAGGTACTATGAAAAAGCTGGAAAATTTGGTCTCATAAGCATGCGATAAGATAGTTTTAATACGACTTTAGCTGTCTTGTTTTTATTGCAATTAGAGAACAGCAATATCTTTGGATTAAGTCCGACGCTGCCACCCCATCTTGATTCGTAATCAAAACACAACCAGCATAAGTTACGGACTGCCTCGCTGGTTTAGTGGTTGCAAGCGCTACTGCTGAGCATGAGGTCCTGGGTTCGATTCCCGGGACAGTAAAAGTGTTATTGGGTTTTTCCATATGGAATTTCTCAGTAGCAGTTCTGAATCTGGTTTTGTGCCCGGTTGGTGGCAATAGGGTCGCCGCGTATTTCATGGGACTTAAACATAACTGGCGAAAGGTGGGTGTACTATAGGTGCCAAATTTTTTGGGGAATGTAGGCGTCATGTTATTTTATGTTAAGTCAGGTTACTGACCTTTGAAAAAAAAACCTGTTTGTTAAAAGATTCTTCATTCGGAGAATTTCCATTTCAAGATAACAGCATTACAATATGTAAAGTAAACCAATTATCAATTCAGCTCATGATTCCTCTCCATTCATAGGAATACGGAATATTGTAGACGCCACCATTTTCTGCTCGAGAAGATAAATGATCTCAATGTTGTCTTTGTATGCGTATGATAATATTGGTTTATTTGTGTAAAATTGAGCTTTTATAAGATTTTTGATTTATCTCTTATCATAGTTTTATTTTTAAATATCAAGTTTTAGACTAACTACTAGAATTCTTATGCACAGGTCTAGGGGCTTGTGGCTAAATAAAAACAGCCGCTCAGGTCGATCGAGGGTTAAGCTACACTTGCTGCGTTCGGTTTGTGGATGGGTGACCATCCATTGCTTATCGAGACCCCTCCGTGCCTCAGAAAGCACGAGAAGCCGTAGGTCAAGGCTGTCATTCGTAAATCTTTGACGGTCGTTACGGGTATTCAGAACCCCGAAAGTCTGACAACCAGTCTTACCACGGGTATCGTGTTAGCCAGGAAATGGGTTGTGGAGGTTAAATAAACAGTGGCTCCATGTAAAATACTGGTATTCAGCTGAATTCGGTTAGACAGGAAGTCGACCCCAACGTAGTTGGGAAAAGGCTAGCAGATTGATTGGCTTAGGTTGTGGGTTGTCTATCAGTAAACGAATTAATGTTTTAAGATTTTTTTAAGTAGATGATTGTACCCTTAGGTACGAAAAGGCACTACAATGAACGGACAAAGGGGTAAAAATATTGCGATAATCACTGAGCTCTTCACGAATGGTGATCGCAGTGATTCTAAAATTTTATGGTTCAGGCGAAATCTGTGGACAACACTCTTGAAATATTGTCCCTGAGACCTCGTTTTCGGCCTGGAGCGACGCGACTTGCGACGTGACTTGCGTCAAACGACGCGCGCCCCTGTATTCGTCCGTCGCTATGCAAAGCGTGTCGCGGTGACTGGAAGCATGCTCTAAACCACTTCTTCATTTGTTTTCTCCGCAGTCGGTGTCGCAAGATGCATGTCGCTTGAGCATGTAGCTCGTGGCCACGGGGTTAATCAAAATTCATAACCTCAAATGAGACTATTCTGTAGCTATAGGTACTTACAATAGGAACAGTTAAAAAATATGTATTTTCCATACAAATAAATCAAGTGCCACTTTCATCCTCCAATTATAAACTCCTCCATACAATTCTATTGGATTTGCGTAGAAAAGAAACAAAACAATAAGGTTTTATCCGTTGTTCTTTGTTGTTTTTGTGTTCGATTGTTTTTAATACGGTTTCATCTTTGTTAAAGTTGTTTTTGTGTGCAAAAGGAAGTGATGTGTTAGATGTTTGACAGTCGGAAGTTAGGGGAATCAATTGTAGGGGATGATGATAATTTATTGGTTTTCTGAGGCTGTTAGACCTTATAACATGACATGCCATGATTTGTTTTGTTTTGTGGTGCACACGAAAATAACATACCTAACGTTTTTCTTTTATTTATTGAATCGCCAACAGAGGCTTCACAATTATATGCATGTTAACATAAACAGGGACAAATACAAGTGTCATCATTTGCCTAGCCTTTTCCCAACTGTGTTGGGGTCGGCTTCCGGTCTAACCGGATGCAGCTGCTGCCTATCTGACCTCCACAACCCAGTTACTGGTTAACACAATACCCCTTGGTAAGCCAAGGAGTATCGTGTTAACCAGTAACTGGGTAACAGTTGTTTCGGGTTTCTGTCGACCCGTATCAACTGTCAAAGATCTACAAATGACAGCCGGGACCAACGGGTTTACGTGCTTTACGAGGCACGGAGGGGTCTTTGAATGCTGAGATGGTCACCCATCCACGGATCAACCGCGGCAAGCATAGCTTAACCTGATCGACCGACCCATGCGGCTGTTACTACTAAGCCACAAATACAAGTGTGCGCTTCCAATTATCATCATTCACTTATTATCTAGGTAGGTACAACCAGTTTGATAAGGACGAAAACATAAAATACAATACACGAAAATCATACAACGGAAAACAAAATGAAAAGAAAAACAGTTAGGGTACAACATAATACAAAATAATAATAAAATATACAATTCTTCTCTCTTCCTTGGTAATTTAGGTAAATAGGCAAAGCGTTTTTGTGTGTAATAACATCAATCTGCTTAAGCTTGGCGATTATATGTATAAATTCTTCTTTAGACGTCTTCTATTTTATTCACCAGACGTTGGTTATTAAGAAATTCTTCTGTCCTTGAAAGAAAGAAATAGTAGGTAATCTGCTGGAAGGCAATCAAGATATTTTTGTTTGTCAGAAATTCCTATGACATTCTACAAACCAACCTAATTTGCCATAGACATACATACCAGGCATTTATAGCCAAGTACCAGGGTTGCATGAAAAACAGAAGGTAATAAACAAATTTCGCAACATTCCCCACAGTACTGTTTACGTCACCAATATGAGCTACAAGGTCGACGACCTTTAGTAGTTTTGCCATTAAGGCACTTTGCTTGGCAATACGACCAGGGGGGCGCATTTAGGGTAAAAGGACCAGTAAGTTATTGGTCAAAGCGAAATGCTTTATTGGCACTATATGGTGAACTAATACTTTTTGTGATTGGAGGTTCGGTTCTTGAATTATATGGGATAAATATTTTTGTGATGGCTATATTGTTCTATGTCTTTATACCTAAGTATTTACTACATATTTAAAGATTGCCTTGTTGGCATAGTAATGAGGAGCGAGACTGTTGAGAACTGGGTTCCGACTTTCAGAGTTCGTTCCACTGGTTGGTTTTTTTTTTTAAAGGGTTTTCCCTTTTCAATATTATTATAGTAGCAGTTCGAGTCCGGATTTCTGCCCGGAAATAGGGTCGCCTCCTATTACATGGAACCTAAATATAATTGAAGCAATGTGGGTGTATTATAGGCACATCTCTGCCTAACCCTTCGATATGTACTTGCGTGATTTGATGTTATTTAGTTAGAACCAAAGCTGGAAATAATAATGACAAAAGCTTAGCCAACGAACAAACATAGAAAATAAATAATGGTAGAGTGAGACCAGTAATTGACTAGTCAATAGTTTAAATTATTCAATGAAATAAATAATAATATAAATACTGCAATTGATCGACAGACATAGCGCGTGTTCAATTTGTTTACGATACAGAACGCTTCTTTGATTTATGAGTCCCTGGTACTATGAAGACCGTTTAATGTCAATTTTATTTCTGCTTACTGATTTGGTTTGAATGTAAGAAATAGGTATTTACCGTACTTTTAGGTGTTTCTCACTTAAAGTTTAATAGCTAAACAACTAACTATTTTATACAAATATTTAAATAATATATAAGCTTACAGGCTTAAAAGAATAATATGTACATGTATATAAAAAGAGGGAAAAGAATCATAATAGGCTATCAAAAAATTCGTCGGCATCGCTGTCAACAGGAAAACTGCCCGAAAAATAGGCTATTTATTTTTTTAAGACTAATTAAAACATTATTGCAAAAAAAAAAAACACTATTTATACTAGGTAGGTACTAAATTAAATGACTAATTAACTAACTATGCCATGTTAAATGGCAATGCTAATGGTCACGGTCATGGTCACGTTAAGTGTCGACAAGTCGGTGAGAAAATTCGAAAAAAGAAATATTTAATATGTATTGTCAAGACGTAAAAACAGTGCGAAGCAGAGGCGGTCGATAGTAGATAAATAATTTAGAGACTAAAGATACAGATCTAAAGCATTTAAAACATAGCCATAACGAGCCAGTTTTCATTTAAATTCAATATCTCTCAATAACAGTAAAGTCGAGCTCCATTCACCTCAGTAAGTGGTCAGTGATAATTAACTGAATGTCGCGTTGACAGCCACTTGGCACTGTCCGGGCTTCGAGTGTTCGCTGTCAACTGACGACACTGATTAATTTGTTATTAAATAATAACAAACTAATTAATGAGTGAGTGAGTGAAATTAATGAATGAGTGACTTTATACAAATGTGTAAAGTTATTAATTATTTCGTGTTTGGTGAAGATTTATGTGGGCAGGTTGAATAATTGAACTAATTCATCATAAAAACCGAGCTTATATTAATATTTAAAAATATTTCTTGGTCATCATTATGATTTTGATGTCAACTTTCTTTGCGAACTCAACGTACATAACTTTCAAGATGAGTTTTATTAAGGACACTTTTAACGTGCACGTCTTTCTACATTGTTCTCACATGTACGTATAATTTCAACATGAATGATGTAACCAATATTTTGTAACAATATTCTGATTGAAAAGGTGTCCGTGGAGTTTCTTGCCCGTTCTTCTCCATAGGAACCTACTACGCTTTGGAATGGGCAACTAGCTTCATCTTTCTGACTGTCTGACCCCTTGACAATTCAAAAGTACCTGTAATTGGTTTATTTGAAATAAATGCTTTGAGTTTGAGTTTGAAACCAGTAAAGTTATGGGTAATCCGGTTCATCGAACAAAAAGTGACATATGAACGCAACGATCGAGTATTCGCGCAACGATCGCTTACTGAATGCGGCCTTAAGGATTAGGAAGTCACGCGACTATTTGCATCAGTTAAGACACCCATATAACGTTGACACCTTCGGCGCGAGCTGATTTGCATCCCGCGCGGGATTCGCCTCAGTTTTTCCAGAGTTTAATGCTTGTAATAATATCTTTCGAGCCAGAAATCATAAAATTAGTGCAACTTTAAAAATTATTTTCAATAATAATATTTCATACCATGCATGCAACACAATTAATTGTTATACGCATAGGTATGGTCGTGTTGAATACAATTGTATATAGTGAAAGGTGAGCCCAGTGATGCGTTGAGTTCAGAGCTGTACAGGCGCCGACAAGACTGGCTGTCGAATAGTTTGTTTTAATAACAATGCTTTTTGGCATGTTTTATTTTGCAGTGATAAGTGTTTTTTTTCAAATTATTTATTAATAGCATAACATAACATCACGCTTGTATTTTCTCGAAAGGTAAGGCGGAGGTGTAGCTATTGTACTTACACCCATTCTATTTTACCTGGTATCTTTAAGTCCCATTTTGTCCTATCTAGGACGTCATACTCAGCAGTAGCGTGAGCGCGAGTTCAGAGTTTATTCAACCATGAACCTAAAAAAAAACTTAGAATTACGAACTTTATTTTACCGAATTTACCAAGACAATTTAGAAATATCAACTTGCTGTAGCGATTAGAGTAGAAAACAATCTCCTGATAAGCATATCGATTTCAGGAAACATTCCTGGTAATATTCGGCTAAGTACGTAGTCTTTAATGGTTATAATTTACCAGATGGCACGTCAAAGATAAGTGTTGAATACATCCACGATTACTGACACAGGATGAAATGATTGCCTTCATCCCGACAAGGTGTAGCTTCATCCTAACCTGAATGACAGGATCTACTACCTACTCACCTGATCTTGAGATGAACAGATCAAGATAATTAGTTTTATTTCAATGCTTTGTTCATAACAATAATTGCATATGAAAGTTTTTTTAATAACTAAACTCTAGGCATTATTTCTGTATCGTAGGAGCATTTAGAAATATCCATAAATAATTCTTTATTTCACCAAAAAACCTTTTACAATATCCTTATGACTAAAAACATAAAATGCGTAATATAAAGGGCAATATTGAAATATTCTGACATAAACACTCCAACTTGGCATTAGAAACAATCAAATCCAAACCCGGGAAAACTATAAGCAATTTACTTATACAAATATCTGTTCTGTATGAGGAATTAAAAACACAATCGACAGCAATTGCACCGCATTTTTTTCCAAAAAACAGAAAATTTGTTGAGTTTCAAATGGTGCAGAGATATAGCCGTTTTTCGGAAGTTCGTAGAAGATTCAGACATAAGTAAATATGTATCTGCACGCGTAGCATAACAACCATAGAAGAGAGTTTTGTCCACGGAAGAATAGACAAAATGACAGATTGTGATTGTTTGTCTGTCATTTTGTCTATTATTCCGTCGACAAAATCCGTTTCTATTGTGCTCATGCTAAGCGTGCAGGAAATAAGCCATAGGAAATCAAGCACAAAAGTGTTTTGCGAATTAAATAAGGGTGGCTGGTAGAGTATGCCTTGTAGCATTCCGTCCACTGCTTTACTGTGACGAGTATAAATTACTATGGACAGCTTGGCAATATTCTGGTTTCATGATTCATCCATTAATATCTGTCGTTAAGATGACGGCAAATATACGTGAAGTGACAGCACAAATATGTGACATCGAAGGAACACCAAAAATATCTGACGAGACATGCGACGCCAAAATATAGGTTGCTACATCGGTTTCAAAAAGAATGTGATACCACGTTGTGATAAAAAATATCTGACATCACTTTAAAAACCTGACATTATAATGTTTCGATTTATCTTCTATATCGTAATAATACAATGCCGCCAATGGGCATGTGACCGCCCATATTTTTCTGAATATCATGAATTTTTGTGCCAAGACATGGCGAACTTTATAAAAATAAATCACTAAAATTTGGAAAAGGAAAACGTGAACTGAAACAGTATATTTCTGGTTTCTTCCTGAAATATTATAAAAAGCAGCGCCTATCTGTCTGTCTGTCAGTGCACTTATAGCATTCATGTAGACGATGCACTTACTCAACTTAAATAAATTTGTTAGCAAAACTACGCAGAAGTGATGGATACCCAGCGGAGTTTCGTTGTGACACAACAAAAAATTTATAAAGATTTGATGTTTATTTTTGGGGTTATTGACCGCTGGTAATGTAAATTCTTGATGTATGAGTTTAAAGCGTCAGGTTTTTTTTGTTTGATCGTGATTAGTTATCAATACTCACCAAGCCTGCGGAGTTTTGCCAGCTAATAGCAGTATAAAGGATCAACCTTTATACTGAGATAAATAATAAACCCCTATATCTGGCTAAGAGCAACAAACCCAAATCAGATGTCGTGAAAAAACTTTCAAGGGAAACCGAAAAAGGATTTTTTATTCCGGAAAAACAAGAATTCTTGTTCGTATGAAAAGTCGCGGTTTACAGCTATGGAATAATTAACGAAACTCGCCACGTGCTGACATCATTTGTAAGACTTTGGGCGCCTTTCAGAAGTAAAAGGTCAAAGATGAAAGTGTCGTAATTAATTCTACATTATTATGTTTCTTTCAGTTACGGTAACTAATCTGTGGTTTTTCTTAATGTTTTTCTGAATGTTAATAATTTGTGGCGTTAAAAAGACTTTCAATGAAAAAAAAAACCTGTCTTACCAAGGTAAGACAGGTTTTTTTTTTAAACCCAATAACTGGGTTATGGAGGTCGGATATGCAGTTGCTCCAAGTAAAATACTAGTATTCAGATGTATGTGGTAAGACCCCAACGTAGTTGGGGGAAACGGTTAGGTTATTTAATATCACGCTACGATATTCAGAAGCGGAGCAAAAAGAAGAAAAATCAGAAAGAACGCTTAGCGAAAACGAATTAACGGCACAGCTTTATGGTATATTTTATCAAAATAAAAAAACTTCACGCTGTCGAAGTCGCGGGCAGAAGCGAGTAAAGTATAAAGACTGAGACACACTATCTAACTAATCGATCAGGGTGTACGTCAGACAGCAGTCAATAGCAGAAAACTAGTTAATGATGGATGGAGGAGTGTATTGCTTCTTGCACACGAGTTTATTAGTTGCTTTAAGGCTTGTGCAGACCAGCGCGACTTGTCGCGCGACGCGACACGAACAATACAATTTCTAAGAAAACTTCACAGTATAACAATAACCGGTGTCGCGTCGCGCGACAAGTCGCGCTGGTCTGCACAAGCCTTTACAGTTTAACGATAAGAATAACATGGTGGATTTGTGCCCGGTTGATGGCAATAGGCTCGCCCCCGCATGTTACATGACTTAGAAATTTTGGGGGCATTAGGACTGAGGGTGTAAAGTTCACTCATCCTCTATAGAAAAGGGAGGATCCTCAGACCAGATGGGTGTCGTGTCTGGCGGGCAACTGCCCAATGATTGATGTTGGGGAAGGTATATATATGGTGTTAGCGCGGTAAACTCTAATTGCGCGATGTAAGATTTGTGTGACGTCAGAATTTTGATGCGTAGTTCGCATGTAGCGATGTAGATGTGACAAAATAACTGGCGAAATATTGGTGTACTATTGGATGCACCTCCGCCTAATCCTTCTATACATACATGATTTTATGTGTAAAAATATGATAGGTTTACGATATGGTTAGAGATTTCGTACTTTATGTACACTAATATTATTAAAGCGAAAGTTATCCTGTCTGTCTGCCTGTTATCTTTTCACGCCAGGCCAAAGACACACAGGTATTTGACGTTTACGCGGGCGAAGTCACGGGCAAAAGTTAGTATTGTATGTTAATTTCTGGATTAAAACCAAGCTGGAATGCTCAATTTGTGACAAAAAAATATTTGATGTAGTATAATTATATAGATCTGATAAAGAGACATGTCTAACAACAAATTTTGTGTCTCTTATAGTTAAAATCCTTTTTTGTCCAGTAGTCGCAAGCGCTACTGCTGAGAATGAGCTCCTGGGTTCGATTCCCGGGTCGGATAAAGTGTTATTGGGTTTTTCATCTGGAATTTCTCGCTTGGATTTGGAGTTGACAAACCAAGACATAGCGTTGTCAACAGCGACGCGAGGACGGTTTCGTAAACATATGTGCACTTAGTGAGGTGTAGTTTGATTGTAATTGGTTGTAAATGATTGCCTGCGAGCGTGTATGCACATAGCGGAGGTGTAGTTTTGTCATGCTTCACTGTATTATTCGCATCGCTATGTCTTTAATTTTTTATTTGGTCTGAGGTGCCCGGTTGACGGCAATAGGCTCGCCCCCTATCACATGGGATTTAAACATAACCAGCTTAATATGGATGTGCTATAGGTACCCCTGCCTAACCCTTTGGGGAATACAGGCTTGATATTATGTTAAGAGTCTCTACGTCCACCAGGAACTGCGTTGCTACTAAACATTCGACTAAATCTAGGACTAAAACTTTAACAATCGTAAATCGACACTTTTCCAAGTCCACTCTTTCTCAATTCACAAACAAAATACATTAGTCAGCCTTTGCCAACAAAAACTTAAAACTAATTCTTTTTAAGCTCCAAAAAGAGTCTGTAAGTAGTACAAACAAACGTAAACATTATTTAGTGGTGGGCCACGCCACGATGGGCTACGATGGGCCACTCGTAACGTTTGATAAAACCATTAAAAGTTTATAATGAGGGTACCGGTGGAGCCGCGGTAACTGATACTGTGGGTGGTGCAGGGGTGGCACGTGCTGGAAACGTGGTCAGGATAAAGTTGTAAGGCTTTGTTTATGTTGTTAGGTTTTGCGTGTGATTCTTGGGTACTGTTTGATCTACCTTGATTTTTATATTCGCAATACCGGGCAAGTACCAACGTGACATTTTCATATCTACTTTCTGAGTTTATCTTGGACATTACTGAAATCGGCGAAGGGAAACTAGTATCGTGGGGAGACTTCGAGTTATACATGTATAGTTAATATAAGTCTGAAATCGCCAACCCGTCTTTAGCAAGCGTGGTGATCAATGATCGTGCCTTCTCGGTATGAGAAGAGGCTTTTACCCTACAGTAGGACAATAATAGGCTTGTACTTTAATAATTAATACAGGTGTGATTGTGCCATTTCCTTTTTGAAGCAACAATGATAGCAGTAGATAGCTAAATTATAAGACTTGTTCCATCATTTCTTAATAAGTTACTTTTACTGCTGCAGAGAACTATATAAAAATTCTATTCGATTTTTCAACCAATCTGTCGAATAATTCTGCTCCGGAGGTGGTGAAACAGACTCTTAATGTTCTTAGACTATATAAGTTCCAAATTACTTAAAACTTCCTCAAGGTAAACAAATAAAAAGTAACTTTATAGAATACAGAATAATTCTTATATTTCCTTCAGAAACGAGCTATGAAATGTTAGGAAGATGTGAGGAAGTTAATTTCACCACCACAGTGTGTGAATGTTCTATTTGTTCTAAAAGTTTTGTTTGTTGGCAACCCTGTTCTGGCTTGAATGTTCGAGTGTACTTTCATCTTTTGTTGTCGCGTTTATTAAATTAAACAGAATTAGTGTTGCCAGCTGTTCCAGGACTACTGGACTTTTGTTTGTTAAGGTTCTCCTACAACTTGTTATTATTTCACGTCATTAAAGTTGCAATATTCTTTTATTTTTGTGCTGAATGAAAATATAAGTGGCATTGTTTTTTTTTGTCGGTGGTTGAGGATTTTTTTTAGTTTTTTTAATTGTTGCACATCTATTGTCTCCTATAGCAATTTCTTGCTTACCTTGGTATTCCTTTTTTACAAGCTTTTCTTTGTCAAGCCGCCTGATAGGATTCGTGCTCACTTTCTTTACATAAGGAACTCTTGTTCACTCACGAATTCATGCTTCTATAGACCCAGCGGCTAAGGCTGAGAGACCGTTGTCTGTCAAGATTTATTTCCTTTTTTTTTCAACTACCAGCCTAGAAAGCGATAGGTACTTTAACGTCGAATGGACGTCACTATATATATATTTGTGTTTTTTTGTGTGTGAGTGAGTGTGAGTACACAACAATGATAGATAGGGCTGCTATACTCTTTTATTGTGTCCTGTATAATGATTTTAAGTTCAATAAAATCCTATATAATAACGCGCACAGTATTCGGTAGCTAGTTTTCGACTATTTTTTCATCAAACAAAAACCATATTTCCTTTTAACTATTTACTTAACAGCCTGTACAATTTATGGTTGCTTATCGCATAAAACCTTACAGTATTCTATTCTTTAAAATCTGGAAAAACCATTACCTATATACTTTATTTAAATCACTGTCACTACACATTATAAACCAAAGTGCCCGCGCTGCGTCTGTTTGTCTGAACGTAATAAACTCAAAAACTACCGAATGGATTTTTATACGGTTTTCACCAATGCTGCAATGGACGGATTGATTCATAAGGAAGGTTTAAGTGTATCATTAATTATGGAAATTGGCTGAAATATGACAATGATTGTTGTAGACGTCGGAAGAAATCATACCGACTGATGTAGGCAGGTTTTACATGCTCTGCTATCAGTGCGAAGCCAGGGCGGGTTGCTAGTTTAAAATATGAAAGATCTTTCTTCAAGTTTCTGGACGTATGCCAGTCGTATATTGCTTTGATATCATCTGTAACGGTCGAGTCTGCGTTTACCAACAATGAGCCAAGTCTGTCTTAAAGATAGATGGATCATGGATGAGTAATAGCTTTTTGAACATTGAGACTAGACGAGAAGACTTTGGCAGTTAGAAGTTAGAACTCTGAAAGATGATCAACTTGTCTAATGTAATAACAAAATAGTTAACAAGGTTTAATTGAAATATTACATTGTTATTTATTTACTTATTATAGAACTCCAACAAAGGACACACATAATAGACAATATAATTATTTTACGTGTGTTCCTTCAAGTACAGAAGACTAATAGCTTGCACATAATATAACAAGGTGTAAACAGGATAAAAAAAAAGTGAAAATGAATGAATAATTAACGTGTCAAGATTGGGCGTTCTTATTACTTTCAATAATATAATAAAAATTGTTTCACATTGTTTAACTATTGGAGGGAAGAAACATAGTTACATTCTCGTACGCAGTTCTTTTGCGATGACTAAATTATTTTTGTATTTTGAAATGGGGAGGGTTACAACGCTTTGACAATTCAGGACTGTATGTATCGTCTACAGAGTCTTGGGAGGGCTTTGTCTTGAATATTGTTGTTAAGATCGCGGGTAGAACCTGCATGAGGATGGCACAGGAGCGTGGGGATTGACACAGGAAAACAGGGGTTAATGCTCAACAGTGGGTGAAGTATGTGGATGATAATGATGATTTGAAATACTGAAAACCTTTTTAGGCCGCACTAGCTTATGTTATATCACGAATAAAAATGCAATTGTACCCTACATTAAATCGGGTATGCGAAAAAAAATTTATGGAACACTAGATTTATTTTTACGATAGGTATCTGGTTTGATAAAAGTGTTAATAAAAGTGGTCGATAATGGCGAGTACAAAAAGTTTTCAATTATTTCAAGTTCACATTGTATTTATGTCCCACGTTACCGAAACGCATAGCCTTCTTAGGGTCAGTCGAGACTCCAAACTGCTCCTGAAAAATACATATTGAAAAACCCAAAAAATATTCGCCCAACATAAGGATTGAAACTAGGATCACGTGATCAGCAGTCATGCTTGCGAATCTTGTGACCACTAAGAATCCCGAGGCACTCAAAATCAGTTCATTACCAGAAGTCCTTATTAGTTAGCGACATTTTATCAAGATAGAGAACGCTGTTATGTTTCTGAACATTATTCCTAAATCTCATTTCACGAAACCGCCAGATGAGAAAACCTTAAAAATGTCTATGGCATTGTCACCCTACCAAAAACATTTTTATAAAAATCTCGATAAAACACTCAAATCACTTTAGCTCTCGCGTGTACCATTTTACATGTTCATAATATAATCTCGATGAACGTCGCGCGTCGGGACCGCACACTATTCACTTGTAACAACGTTATGGTGCTCTGACAGCGATTGTACTTGCATTTTCATATTTATTAAATATATTCTATCTTGAAAATCTGATCTTAAAGGTCTTGAGATTGCTTTAAAAAAACCACCCACGGGTATTTTGGAAAACGACATCGTTTCAAAATATAACTCGGTATCCTTCTAAAACAGGTTCTATTTTTATTAATTGCAATCCTTTAAAAAAATAATCTGATATTGTTTACCTGTATTATTTTATTTCCGCCACAAAAACTCTACTATCTGATTTGAAAATTTTTCAAGACAACACCTCAATTCAAATAAATCGCCTTTTATCATTCGATCGACATACCGTGGACAGTCGACAATATCGCGGCTACTCGAAGTGGGTCAAACTGATCCGTTAGCTTAGACTGCCCCCGAGACTCGTAGACTTAGCGACGCCAAAGCTGTTGTTAACATAAATATGGCAATTTGTATGATCAACGATCATTTGGGCAAGGATGCAGGTGCATGTTAATGAACATAGTCATATCTATAGAGATACTATGATGAAATATCAACCAGTGTTGTTGTGTGCCAGTCAAATATTATAGGAGACATTTCAGCTTTGTCTCTTTGGTGGCAACGCGTCTGCGATGCCTCTGATATTGCAAGGAGCCACTGATCGCTGACCAGGGCTGTAGACTTGTTTGCCATCAAAATCCAATAAATGACTTAAAACCCAGGCGAATAAAACAAACATTTACACAAATATATAAAATGATTCAACTAGGAATAAGAAAGTCGTCAATATATGCACATCTATAGCGACTTGATAATAAGTGCTATGTAAATTCAGCTACAAATTCTGCAGAAAACGAACAAATGACAAAAGCATTAGATACCCTCAGTAAAAAGGACGGATTACATTATACCCGTAGGATCCTAAAAACACACTTGGGAACTGTGGAACTTATGCGCAAATGTAATAAAAAAGTTTTACCGTGAACCTAATATAGGCATGGATCGGTTTAGTATTGGAAAGTTGCTGTTTGCGGAATTTTTTCTAATTCAAAAAAAAAAAAAACGAGCGAACCTGACTGTAGTCGCATAATGATATGTAAGTGTAACATAGTAACATCTCTAACATTTCACCTTGGGACAAGTACAACACAAAGGTAATAAGCAACATGGTCGTTTCTGACAGCCAACTCTAGCACCGTGCGCCATTTGTCAAATCTAACAGCGCGCGCTTCCCCGGCTTCCTGTTACTCAGTTCCGTCCCTTTTCACGAAATCATTCCCACAGATTTTTAGGGTATATTATATTCTGTGCACAGATTGCAGAAAAGCGAGAGGAAAGATGTTACACATCAAAAATCTAGAATTGACTTAGCTAAACCGTCTTGATTGTAGGTTATACTAGTCTAGTCGTTGGTAATATGCGCTTATAATTTCTAACTTGATGATATTATCGTGGACGTCCACGGCATCACGATAACACAGGGAAGTAAAATGTATGGATATCATCACATTACAAATTCTTAAAGCGCACAATAACTTATTGTTTAGCACTTTATATACTGATTATTTAAATAAATATTCATCGTCAACATTGAAAGAGAAAAGTTATTATAGAAACAATAAAACTGTCCAACTTTTCTAGTTCTGCTGCCTCACCTTAAATCACTTTCCTACCCATTTCAGGCAAACGGTGCAGTTTGTTGCTCCTTCAAAGACGAAGTAAGCTCAGCATGAGTCACTATCTCTCAAAGAGTGGAAGCCGGAAATCTTTCCTTTGCATTTCGTTCACAGCCGCATTCGGTCCAGCTAGTCGATAAATATTTACAAAGCAGTGATTGAAATATTACCTCGACGATGCTTTGTTTGAGAATTTTGTTGAATTGGGTGAACTTGCATAAGATTGAACCTATAGTTACTAGAGTAACTGTGTGACGTGTGTATAAGGTTATTTTCTGTTATCATATTCGGGTGGTCTTCAAGGTTTTACGAATGCAATACTTTACTAAACCCATGTTAACTCCACTGCTGTAAGAATAGTTCAAAAGTCTTCAGACAAACATGATAGATTAGATTCAATATCAGTTTACTTATTTTTTACAAAGCATAAGTTGCTTTATATACAGAAGAAGGGTTAGTATTAATAACGCTTTGTGACCATTTATTGGATATTCTGTTTTTTTTTTTAATAAAAAACAATACGCAAATTATTTGCGGTAAAACAAGACGCAAAGAAAAAACACAAAAATAACAAGACCACGACCATTCTATCCCAATTGTTGGACCATCGTGTCTAAAATCGAATAACGAAGTAGTAGTACATTGTCACCATATTTCAAACCAAGGGTCGCTGTTTACCTCCAGTCTACTAAGACATTCAAATTGGATCCTTATGTCCTTTCGACGTGTTGAAAATTCCGGACGAAATGCTGACTATATATATAATATATGGCATATTCAATTCTTGCATATTCTTCGATGTTTTAGTTAACAGTAAGCAGGTATTTCTCTCCACCATCGGTATGAGAGGAATCAACAAACAATTAACATACTCCCACAATTAGTTTCCCGTGGGTAGTTTGATGTTTATGCTTCCGTGGGCATTGACCTACTCTCCCCAATACACCGTTACAATTTGTTCATTTTGTTGTTCTTTGCTACACGTTTCAATGTGTATACAGAATGATAGAAATAAATGTAGTCACTAATTGATTTGGGTATAAACATGTCTATTGAACATAAAGGTATACCGACTTCGAACATTTGAGATATTGTAAAGTTATGTAGTGTTATCTGGATTATTACCAGTATTTAACACATTCCTCTTGCTACAGTCAACGAGCATGCTTCTAATTAATAAATCTACGTAATTTTATCCTCTGCTCTGTCATTACAAAACTTATTTTTTCTCAAAATCTTTCAGCTATCTTCAATATTCTCATAATTGACTCCTCGCATAAAATATTTGCTTCAGTCGCAAGATGTTGGGGACATCTTCAACCATTTTACTACCCATTAAAGCTATCGTTCCTTGCTTTCTTCGCTTTAAAGCGCTTTATGTACCACTAAAACAGATAACGAGATGCAGATCGAGTTTTTTACAAAAAGGAACCGTTACTTTTAGACTGAATTAACTGCCTTGGGCTTTTTGGTTACTTAATGGAGTTTCAATCTATTGAAGCTTTTCTTGAAGATAGATTGATAGATAGATATTGACTTTAACTCAAGTATATTGATGAGTTTGGGAATCTTATATGAAAGCAACTGAACTAGAGGGCCATCTAAGTCACCAAGCAGATTACAGATTATATTATTTTAATTATTCGTTTTTGAAAACCCAGTCGTGTCTCTGACTCTGTAAAACCTTATGTTGAAAATCGTGATTGGCTGACCATACTCCAGACCGAATTCTGCCCATGACGACTAATCTCAGCGGAGACCAGCCTTCGGCGTGGGAGATATTATAATGCACAAATGTGTGTGCAGACACAGGTGCACTTTCTCTTACCTATTTCTCATAGTCCGATGGGACGGCAATCAGACACGACCAGAAAGAGATCAGGTGCTGAACTGGACGCGGATTAGGCTTACCGTGCTTTCTGAGGCACTGGGGTATCACACCCCCAACTTCCAAACTCTGGGCTGTTACTAAGAAATTCCCAATGGAAAAACCCAATAATACTTCTTCGAACCAAGGACCATTCCGAGTGCCTCGTTGGTGTAGTGGAAACGCTGCCCATAATATAACAGTAACCAACATCATTATTTTGCAAATTATTGTGTTAAGACTCGATCCAGCTGACGAAATAACACGGTTAATATTTTTGGTATCTGTATGTGTCAAAATACCTACACAGTACAATTCCTTTTGTCCTGTCTTTATAAATATATTATAGCAAATACTAACGTCTTAAAAAGACGCATACATTATATTTTAATCGGTTTCCCCTATTACCATTCACGCTTTGTCACTGACCTCCCTTTTTAACATATTCCAACTAAGAAGACTCCACCATATTGTCCACATCTTGCCACCCTCAATACGTACAAATGAGGTTATTTAAAATCTTCATCAACGTGTCTATGGGGCTGCACCACGGTGTAAGAGCTTCATTAAAAAGCAATTATTTTACACGACGACCACCGGCCTGTCGCGTCACTGTGATTGCGGTGTTAACTATTTATTTAACTAATAGAGGTATTTAACTTATATTGTGGATCATAAGTAGAATTTTAATGTCTCAACTTCCTGTAAAAAACTCTTAAAATGCATTGCCATTGGGCGCATTATTTGGTCTTTATTCCTATTTTGTCTGGTGAGTCAATTTCGCCGAGGCAGGTCTAGGAAACTCTAGCGTGACGATCTGGACTCCTTCTTGCCAGATTGGCTCGAGAAGACAAAACATAATGAGAACTGGTTATTGAGGAGACCTTTGCCCAGCAGTGGGCCAATTTATAGAAAAAAAAAAAAAAACTTGTTTCTACTTCCTATGTTTGGCTTTTGACTGCCTTGTTGGTCAAGCGATCACAAACGTGTCTACTGGTCTCATTCCCAAGTCGGGCAAAGTCTTATTAGATTTTTCTAACAGCGGTTTCAAAGTAGCTGCCCGCTGTCTGAATTTATGCCCGGTTGATGGCTATAGTCTCCCCACCTATTAATGGAAGTTGGGACTAAACGTTACTGGTGAAATGAGGATGTAATTTTACACCTCTGATGCCCTTTCGGAGTACACAGAAGTGATTAAGTTGTGTAATTAGAAATAAAATAAAACGAGTGTTTATTAAATTAAAATTCAGCAAAAAAATATTCTATCTATCGTGCATAAATTGTCATTTTCTGCGAACTTATAATACCATGAAGAGAAAGAAGTCTTATAAATTCCTTTAAATTCCTTCCTTCATTCCTTTTAATTAGACGACACGGTTGGCGCAGTGGCTGAGCGATCGACTGCTGCGTAACGTGTCGCGGGTTCGATCCCCGCACGGAACAAATATTTGTATGATCTGCAAGTAGTTGTTCCGGGTCTGGGTGTTAGTGTATGTGATTTTCTATGTTTGTAAGCGCACCCACGATACAAGAAGAAATTCTTAGTGTGGGGCAACGTTTTAAAAAAAAAAAAAAAAAAAAAAAAAAAAAAAAAAAAAAAAAAAAAAAAAAAAAAAAAAAACATTTTTCTTCTGAGATTCCTTCGAAGTCTTTGCAACGCCAGACGTCTCACTTATTTCCTTCAACATTCTGAGAAAATCTAAGCTTAGTAATCTACTAATCAAGCTTAGTAGTTGACATTTAGCATGAGAGTAGGAAATAGCCTCTCTATAGTGCAGTTATAGTGTTATACTGTGTTCGCGATTTAGTTTCCAAACATGTAAACAAATATTTGTTACTGAAAAAAAAAAACTACCGACTCATAAAATTCAGTTTGCGGTACAACTTAATTTTTTTTATGGATTTTTCAATAATACTAGCCCTTGTGAAATTAACTTAATTTGGCAATGCTGCCAACCTTTTGGATATTTTGGTGTCCTAAGATTCCTTCTTTACAAATGTACAATAATTACATAATTATTATTTTAAGACTATTTAGTTTATAAATGTTGTATACATACATATTTCGCTGTAAATAAAATGTTACTTAATTTACACAGGAAAAAAGTTGATATTCGATTAAATGGAAATAAAATCAAATGGGATAAGGGATTTGCACAGATCGTAGTTCTAACGTGTTCAACTCTCTGTGCATGTTGTATCGCGATCTTCGGCTGCACCATTCGAGTCAACACTTGACCTAGAAGCTATGTGTATGGGAATGCAACGTTTTACATGGGAAAGAAATGCTGTTAGAGATTTTAAATGATTCTGGACTTTTATTGAGAAAAATGAGTAGTTCTTCATCATCATTCTCAACGCGTAACATGTCTTATGTTATGAAAAATTAGCAGGTAGTTAAAGCAATTTTATTGTTTTTTCTAATTTCTTGTTTCGAATTCACGTAAACTTGTAAATGATTTTTACATTACCAAATTAATAATTCTAAGTAGGTATTGAGCAAATTAGAATTGATAGAAAACGCAAAAATGCTTGCCGCAACTACTGTATTGCGAAATACTATAAGGATGGTTTCACAGCTGTCCGGGAGAAGAAAAAAAAATTCAAAAAGTCATTTATTCAAACTAGGCTGAGAATCAGCACTTTTCGAACGTCAAAATTACATAAGACAGTCCCCCAAAACGCCCACCCTTCACCACTTCCTAGTGCATTAGCTGGGAAGAAGAAGTGTCGCAACAAACTCCCCAGCAGCACAGCTGTCTGTTCAGTTAGAAGAACAAAAAATAAGATTCTATTCCCGAGATTTCTAGACCCGTACAAGCTCCCGGAACGGAAACACGTAAGGCGCTAGAACGTTGTTTCACAGCGACGCGGATTGGTCCGTACGCGACCCGCTCCGGGTAGAGCCCGTACAACGTATCGTACTACTCCCTCGTCTCAGAGCACTGCAGACGCTACCCGTACGGGTCTCCCGGGCACGGACGGCCCGTATACAGGTCTCCCGGACAGCTGTGAAACCAGCCTTAAACTTACTTAGAGCGTATTTTAGAAACATTACCCTCACGTGCAGTCGGGCAAAATCCTTTTAAAATGAAATATATTATGATGAACTTTTTGCGTTATTGCATTTTTCCATCTGGAATTCAGTCGATGGCAATAGGCTCCCCCTATTACATAGGACTTAAACATAACCTGCGAAATGTGGGTGTACTATAGGTACACCTCTGCTTAAGCCATCGGGGAAAACAGGCGTGATGTTAGGTTTATGTTGTGTGAACTTTTTGAACGAACAATTTCGTAGACATTAGAACGTTCGAAGGGCTCGTAGCAGCCAAGCTACGGCGTAGCTCCATCGGTCATTGGCGTAGCAATTCAACTGGTTTCGTATCACACTTGAAACCAGTAAAATAAAATGATAATAATGTTAATAGTGGTCAGTTAATTAAAAGGAATAATTATGTTATTAATTTATAAAATTTCGTCTTTCCGAGGGGTATCGTGTTACCCATTAACTGGATTGTAGAGGTCAAAAAGGCAGTCTCTCCATGTAAAATACTGGTATTCAGCTGCATCCGGTTAGACTGAAAGCTGACCCCTACATAGTTGGGAAAAGGCTAGGCTGATGATTAGTTATTACTTGTTAATTATTATTAATGTATACTGGTTAGTTAATAATATCCCAATTTCTAACCTTTGGTCTGTTACGAGTATCTTACGCTTTTACAAAAATAATAAGGCTAGTTCTCACTGTGAATGTGCTCAGTGTGTCGCTGTTTTGTTAGCCGGCGGTGTCCGGGACTTCGGGTCAAGTGTGCACCTGCCCTTACTTTGTTCTTTACAATGTAGAAATATAGTAGAAGTACAAGGGTAAAGTATGTTCAATGATCCAAAGCACTCACTCACCCTTCATTTCACACAGTGAGAGGTCACACATTCATACTCTAGATATCATAATAAAATATAATAATATATGTAAAAAAACACTACTGTTAATTAATTATCTTGTAAAAATTAATGTTAATGACAATGATAAATGTAAAATTATCCGAGGGGATTGACGCTGATAGCCGAAATACAGGTTTTGCCTAGTTCGGCTACAGGTGCTTAACTCATTTGTATTCAAAACTAGCCTAGGTTTAATTAATAAAACAATCTAGCAAAAAAAAACCTGGTTTATTTATATATTAATGTATTTATTTTTTCATTTATAATTTACTTATTTTTCTTTGAAAATGGCCAATACTGTCATAAAAAGGTATTGTTCTTAGCATTAAATAAGCCGAAACGCCGGGACCGTCAACCACGACGTCCTAGAAAGACATATAGTGACTTTATTGGTAATGTTCTTCAGAAAGGACAGGTGTACAGTACTTGCAACCGGCGTGCGTGTATGACCAGATGTATGGATGTAAACGAAGTAAAAGGAGTATGTAAGGATCGTAGCAGGTGGCGTTGTGTAGTTTCTGCCCACCCCCCATGGTTAGAAAGCGTGAGTTTATGTATGTATGTGTGTAAATAAACAATTTCAATGTAATCTTTCTGTATTATAAGATTGAGCATTCAAAGTCGCTGTTATATGTCATCTTGTTTCTGTCATTTAAAAGTTTATTCTAGAGGTAGAAACACTAAATAACACCACACCTGTAATCCCTGAAGGGTAAGGCAGAGGTTTTATAGTAGATACACCCACATTTCCCCAGTAATGTTTGAGTATCATGTTATAGGGGGCGAATCTATTGCCATCGACCGGGCACGCATCCAAATGAGAAATTCCAGATGCAAAAACCCATTAAAACTTTGCTGAACCCGGGAATCGAATCGAACATGCTCAGTAGTAGCGCTTGCGACCGGTAGATCAGCATAGATGATAAAATTAATCTGTTTCTAGTATTTGTAGTTTACTGAAACACATCATCATCATTTGAGCCAAAAGACGTCCCCTGCTGAACATATGCCTCCCCAAGCACCGCCACTTCAACAGATTCTGTGCTTCCCGCATCCAGCGGATTCCTGCGGCCTTCACCAGGTCATCGGTCCATCTTGTGGGAGGCCTTCCAACGCGTCGTCTTCCGGTACGCGGTCGCCACTCTAGAACCTTTCGGCCCCATCGGCCATGTGTTCTAAGAGCAATGTGTCCTGCCCATTGCTACTTACGTTTGGTAATTCTTCGGGTTATGTCGATTACCTTGGTTCTCCTACGGATCTCTTCATTTCTGATTCACATTTACAAGGTCACAACGAACCTGCACTTCTGTTCCTCGCCTGTCGTTACTCTGCCTCTATCTTCGTCGCCACAATTTAATAGCGTTTGCACTGCTAACAGCCCTTCACTTCCCACCACTCACTTTGACGTAATGTCTTATAGTGTATCAGATTTTAATTACTTCATACAGGCAGCTTTCTTCAGAAATCTTTGGAAGATTTCTGAAGTTTTTTTAGTCAAAAAAGCAGTAGCGCTGGCGACCACACGATACACGTTTATTTATTTATTATTAGGCTCTTCAACAATAAGTACACTATTATTTTACAAAAATTTTACGTTGCAAACTTAAGTCTAAGCGCTTCATAACTTAAAGAAAAAAACAGCATGCACTACATTATGCGCAGGTAATCTTCTTTTTTTCGTGTGTTTAGTGACTAACCTGGTGTCAGAGCTTTAAAACCGCCCGTGGGCCTCTGACTTGGCTTCGCATGCCGTCGAGAAATATCTCTTAAGCATGCCTCACGATGTTTTCCTTCACCGTTCTCTAAGCAAGTGACAATTATACGTACAATACGCACATGAATCCGAAAAGTCGGAGGCCTTGGGTTCGAACTCGAGACCTAAGACTTGGCAGTCCGACGGTCACACCACTAGGCTATCACTGCTGCGTAGATAATAACACAATTAAATAATAACGGACAAACCGATAATTTTGCCGACAGTTATTTATTTAATATTTATCTAAATAGTAGGTAAATTGTAAAAATACGAACGAAAATAAACCGTTGTTAAATCCAGTAGTTATTTTGGACATAATGCGACCTGTATTGTGGGACACAAGCGAGACTTAGAACTAAACTGAGAGACGCGACCTGTAGGTGATACCAAGGAGATTTTTATATCGTTCGCTTTGTGCCGCCTATCGTAAGTGTAAGTAAGTATTAGGCGTCAAAACAAAAGATCATAAAGGTACCATTCGATACCCGACCGCAGGCGGCAACTGCAGGCGACATGTCGCTGCAGTCATGATTCCGAACCCGACCGCAGCCCGTATTACAGTCAGTAGATAGACGATAGAAAATCGTGTTATCGCTCGAGCGTTGGCGGCACTACTGGTCTGCGGTCGGGTTACACGTGTCGCCTGTCGCTCGCCCGTAGCTACCAACGACATGTTGCTAGCTACGGAATGTATTTCATAGAAATTCAAAGAAACCAGTCGTTTCGCGGCGACACGTCGCCTGCAGTTGCATCCTACGGTCGGGTACGCAATGGTACTTTTACGTATTTCATATTATCATCTTTCACGCTGTTGGTCATTGCAGTTTATTGTTATTTCCAAACGGAATAGTGCTGATGTTACCCATTATTGAGACGCGTTTACAACACCCAATCTTGAAGGGTAAATTTATTGCCATCCACGATCAACGCTTAAAAACTCTTCCACGTTTAATGACGAAACCGGAATCGATAAAAAATATATAATTTGTGACCTTGAAAACAACATGCTTCCCACTAGATAGTGATTAATAACATTCTTCTATATCTCCAAAACATAATATTCAGTAATATTTTCTATCACCGACACCCTTTAACCTTAAAAAGAAATACATAAGAAGTCTCTCCATCCATTACGCAGAACCCGCGCCTCCCCTCACACAAATTGAGTTTATGCGTCGATAACGTCCCGATATATCGTTTGAGGAAAGACTATGTGGAAATGGCACAGAGTAATGAGTGAGCAGAAGCTTCACGTGGTTTAAAGGAGCTGCTCAACAGCAGCCCACGGCAGGGCCCAGAAACGTTATTTAAAACAACGTTTTTAAAACGTTTCTAATAGTTCTTTGCACAACCAGTACAACATTTTGTTGGGAACGAAAACGAAATGAAAACGTTTTCAAAAACCGGTTATTCCGCAGGACGCAGCCGTGCACGGGGCAGGCGCCGACTAGCATGAACTTGTTTAATTTAAATTGTACCTTATCTTCATTTCCTACATCATTGATTCCGATGCGCTTGCCGCTTACAACAACCCTAACCAATAGTTAGGGTTTTTGTTGCGAGTTTCCTATCGATCAACCCAAAAATGGTTAAAAACGGTTAAAAACGTTTTATTAACCGAGAACGATTTAAATTTTGTTCTTCTGCAAAAACGTTTTAATAACTTTCCGTTCAAACGTAACCGAAACAAATCATTTCTTAGATTTTTAAGATGAAACCGTTTTGAAAAATATACCGTTAACCGAGCCCTGACGCACGAATGTGCAAACAAATATTTTGATTTAAAATTTATTTATTTATTTTATTCATAAACAATTTACATTGTGTTGAATCCAGGCACATAAGTACATGCAATTTACATAAAAATACAAAAAACGAAATACAACTACATGAATTATTAATTAACATTCAAATAAAGTGTCAAAATATAATGTCAAATAGTTTCAAGTATAATGTCTAACAGTTTTAAATATAATAACAAAAGATATATTAAATGTCGGTAAATTATTCTAAATTATATAATGTCAAATAATTATAAATAGAAAAAAAATAAAAATATTATTCATTTATTATTGTATGATGACATTAATTCCGATATATTATACAGACATTTTTCTAATAAAAAGGCCTTTAATTTTGCTTTAAACAAGTGTGTGTTATAAATTAAGTTCTTTAGCTCAGAAGGCAACTTATTGAATATCTCTACAGCTTGATACTTCGAGCAATGTTCTACTATGTTAAATTTAGGTGCTATTAGTTGTTTAAAATGTTTTCTTCACATTCTCTCTCTAATCTTACGTTCCTCTTGTGATTCGAACTCGTGTAGATACTTGGCAAAATGACTTAAGAGGACCAGTATGTATTGACTAGGAACTGTTAATATTGCAATTTTTTAAAATAATCTCTGCATGAGATACGTTGTGAAATTCTGACTATTGCCCTTATAGCTCGTTTCTGTAAGATGAACACTCTCTGCCAGTTATAACTGTAACTATTTCCCCAGAGCAGGATGCTATACCTTATCCAAGACTCGACCAGCGCATAATATACAGCCTTTAACTGTTCTGTATTCAATTCATCCCTAGGGCTTCTAAGTGCGTAACATGCTGACGATATGGATGATTCAATAACAGCAAGCTCCGGTTTCCAATTTAAAAGCGAATCTATGTTAATCCCTAGGAACTTAACCTTGTCCACTAATTCAATATTGTCTCTATTTATTTGTATATCTAAGTTGTTGTTATTACGAGTCGTCGTCTTAAATAACATGAGGTTAGTTTTACTTGTATTTAGTATAAAGTTATTGGCAGTAAACCATTTGCAAACTTTTCCTATAATTATGTTGGTCTTTAATGTCAATTCTTATGTCTTTTGCTCCAATAATTAGATTTGTGTCATCTGCGAAAACAACAAGTTCCTCATTCGGCTGGTTTTATTCATGAAGTTGAGTAAGTCATTTGTAAAAATAATATAGAGTATAGGTTCTAAAATTGACCCTTGGGGCACTCCACGTTTTACATATGTCATTTTTGACTTGTATATCATTTCGTGATTGTTCTCATTTATACTTTTAATTTCTACATACATTCGTCTATTATGTAAGTACGAATTTATAAGTTGTAATGTCTTGCCTCTTATACCATAATGTTCGAGTTTAGTAAGTAGTAGTTCATGATCTATCGTGTCAAAAGCGGAACTGAGGTCAACAAATAGTCCAACTACTTTAATTTTTTCATTTAATCGACTAACTATGTCATTTATAGAAAAAGAATGACCATGGAGTTTTCTACCCGTTCTTCTCCATAGAAACCTACTACATTTTGAAATAAACAACTAGATTCTTCTTTCTGACTAACGGACCCCTTGACAATTCAAATGTAGTTACAATTGGTATAATTTGAAATAAATGCTTTGAGTATGAGTTTTGGGTTTGATAGAGCTGGCCCTCTGATGTCCTCAGAAAAGTTGTCAGTAGACAAAGACCACTGAAGTTGCATCATAAATTTTGAGGAAGAATCCATGAAAGTAGAATAAATATAAAAACTTTACCTTCTGCATTTCTCCCTCCATATCTTGGACAACACAGCTGCGATGTTACTAAGTCTGATTTACTGCCCGTCATCGCGAGGGCTGTGCGAATTATGTTCATTCTGTACTCGTTAACTGCTCACCGATTATGGTGATGTGATGACCCTGTGGCTTCGAGTGTTCTTCGTTTGTTTTTGTGGTGGTTGTATAAGAATCAAAGTTTTAAGAATAGCCTATGTTTCTTGTTGAGTGTGTGGTCGGAAAGTTTTCTGAAACTTTCGTCGGCGTCTGTCTTTAAACTTGAGAACAATAAGTGACGAGACTAGTTTAGTACCTACATTATGGTCATCTCAATTACCTCATTTCCTTTGAATTTGTATCCTTATTTATATATATATATATAATATAGGTATATATTATAGTAAATATGTATGTACGTGTATCATAAGTTTATAAACTATATATGTGCTTGTGTACATATTTTATCTATAATTTATTGTTGAAATTTTAATATTTTTTATTATTATTATCTCCTCTAAATCGGAGCACCTGCCATCTAATCTCTTCACCA
Source organism: Agrochola lota (assembly GCA_947364205.1). Lineage (NCBI taxonomy): Eukaryota > Metazoa > Arthropoda > Insecta > Lepidoptera > Noctuidae > Agrochola > Agrochola lota. The sequence continues at coordinate 18,505,814 of OX376240.1, forward strand.
CCCTTGGTTGACTGGTAGAGAATGCCTAAGGCATTAAGTCCGCCTTTGTACCTTATTTGTGCGAGATGTTTAAATAAATAATAAATTAAGTTGTGCGTTTGCCGCTTTCATACCGGACCTGTCAGCGAGCTGTTTACACGACAGAATTTTCTAATAGTAAAACCAAATAAAACTGCACGACCCGACAGTCGCACCCAGGACCCCACGCTGCAGTCGTTATTGCGACCACGAGACCAACGGGGTAGTGCAATAAGCACAAATTAAAATATCATGACGTATACATTCCCTTACGGGGGTAATCAAAGGAGTGTTGCTAATGACATCCATATTTCGCTAGTTATTCATTCCCATGTAATAGTGAGTTCATTGACATAAACTTGTCACTAATAAATTACGACTCGGGGGTGCTATATATTGTGACTCGGGAGTGCTATATTGTGTCATAAGAATGCCGATTGTACTTCGAACCACTGTTCATAATTATAATATTCTAAAATTATAACCTAAATTTGTACCAACCATGTTCTCATAACTCGACAACATGTTAGGACCAGCTGAATTTTTTGCATTTTCAGCCTTCATCCTGTAGCAAAAGTTGTTCATAATGATGAAATTACCCTTTTTTAACCGACTTCCAAAAAGGAGGATGATAAATGTTTTATTTTTATTTTTATGTACCTATATTCACCGATATTTTCGTCAATTGTGACCAATTTTGAAAAATATTTTTCTTTCATACTTGTTATAGCTTGGGTAGTTTTTGAATTAACTTCGATATTTAACTTTGTGTATCCTGATGATGTTATAATACTTTCTGTCACTGTTGTTTACATAGTAAGTGTTTTTTACACTAAAAAAAAATCGGATATTTTTTTTTGTTAAAAGTCGGCAGCTAAAATCTATAAAATACAGATCCAAAGACAGATTTTCAGTTATTTCATTTCCTCAAACACAAAATCAAAGTCAAATATATTTTTTCAATTTAGTAGGCATTTAACAATTGATTTTAGGCGCGCCTTCCAATAGGTTTGTATGGAAAGAATGAGCAAGAAATTCCTAAGGTACTCATGTTTCACAATATTTTGTAGACATTAATTAACAATTGACAATAATTTACGTGAATACTGAAATGCTAAATTTGCTTTTAAATCTCAAACTCAACATAACACTGTTAATACTTACCCAAGAGAGCTACGTTTAAACTTTTCCACTCAAAGGAGCCCACAGATCCGGCCAATTTGACAGTCGTGCTATAGGCGACACTCCATTTGAACCGGAGTCGACTTACAACGTCAATAGCTTCCCGGCAGTTAAGTGTTCCCACGATTTAACACGTCAGTGAGTTCAAATTGAGGGTGATATTATCTCTTGGAAATAAGGGCTTTTGGAGTGAAGAGGCTTTTTATGGCGCAGTTTTTGAATTATGGGGTTATAAGATGGTCAGTGTATAAAACTGTTAAAAAACTTGGCCTGTTCAAGTTTATATGAAATGTCATTACTTTATTAAATAAACTAGCTGGACATAGCTAGTTTATTTGCTGCTTCGTTTACGTGAATGTGGATTCTATTGACATTTTTTGGAGTCTAAATCTCGATGTAAACTGTTAAGGAATACGGATATCCTAATTAATATTTTAAATGTGAAAGTGAGTTTGTTTGTTACGCTTTCACACTGAAAGGGCTGAATGCTAAGGCTACTTTTTATCCTGGACCACAGACAAAGTCGCGGGCAATAGCTAGTAATACAATATTGCTAATCCCCCATAGCAAATAGCGTGATAATGTATAACCTATTCGATGAACAGACATTTAAGGAATATTTAGACAAAATTTTAACAGAATATAATTTGTAGTTTTTGCGTCAATCCTGAACATTCATCCAGACAAACAAAACGGTCAAAATTTCTGAAAACTTTATTTTCGACAGCCGAATCGTTCCCACGGCCACACCTCGTAGCAATTACTTCTTTTTGTTAAATATTCAATGTACAGTTTTGACTTCGTTACCATTTTATTATAAGTACGTATCTATACATAGATAAATCAATAATTCGGCCTGTGTTGTCCAACTTATTAGATTTTGTGATTAGAAGACTAAGTAAACAAATCAGGTTGTTTCATCAAGAAACCATTTCAAAGCAGGAAAACCTTTGCCTAGCGGTAGTACAATCTAGGCTAGCACAGCTCCACTGCTCCATCATAATATTAACCAAAATACATGGAAAACGTTCCCGAAATCCTTGGAATAAGAATTAAAATCAAGGATCAGCCCTAACCTAGAACATTTTCTATCTGAACAGTATCAATAGAGTACAGTAGTAAACGAATTACATTGTTTTCCCAAAGCTTCCTGCAGTCATAGATAGCCCCGGGCTACACGCCGTCTAATACAATTTCTATCGATGTTCGGCACAGTTTGTTCTCGGTTGTATTATCGCCTTAGGTTTGTTTGTGAATCATTCGTGTTCGTCCCCAGTTCTTTGTAAAAGTGTTTAGTCTACAGACTACAGGGGATCTTTGTACTTTGGCACGACTTATCGGATTGAAATACCTTTGATTATATTTCTGCGATCAAGAATTATTTATTTTAAACAGGTGGGTAAGATGGACAAAGTATAGATTACCTAATCTGAGGAATAAGTTTACGTAATCATTAGGTAAACTTGTTGTAGCTAGAGCAACCAATTAACATACTGATGTTTAGGTAACGTTAAGCTAATGTTTGGAAAACGTTTGGTTTTAGATGACAGCTCACTGTGGATCGGAAAACGGCTCTTGAAGAAATAGGAGCTTTTTAAAGTGTTGGTTTTTTGCTTAAAATGGCTTCTAATAGCCAATATTATGCATAAATATATCATAGGCAGATGATGACAATATTATCTCCGAAAATTGATTCCAAAACCCAATGATATGCTTACAATATACCACTCCAATATTGCACCATTTCTTAACAACTTCTCTTCTTTCCAGACAAAATTCGTAAGAAGTACGCGGGTCTGGGCGACTCAGTGGTGTCTGTGCGGCTGGAGCGGTCGCCGCGCGGGGGCCTGGGCCTCAGCTTGGCCGGCCACAGAGATCGCAGTCGCATGGCCGTGTTCGTCTGCGGCCTGCATCCTGCTGGCGCCGCCGCCAAGGCCGTCCCTGCTGTTAAAGTTGGTGATGAGATTCTGGAGGTAAGTTGGGCAGTTTAAATTATTCCTATGGGAGGTAACTCTATCTGCAAAACGCAACTTCAAAGTGGTTCCTTGCAACTATGGTACTATGGAGCTGAAAACCAGATTCAACTTTCGTAGAGATTGTAGTTGCTAATATTTGATGAGGGTGCTAACTAAAGTTGAACTAAGTGGTATACTAATAGCTATGTATTATCCCAGGCACCGAGACATCCTAAAATGAAGAAGAAAATGGCCCGAATTCATTTTCAAGTAGTTTCGTCATGTTAGAGTTAAATAAATTTCTTAAATATATGACATCTTCGTGTAACGTAGGTACCTAGGTATGGGCATTTGATGTGGAGGAATGAGGAAAATGTCGTGAGAAAAGTTTTGAGTATGAATGTGGATGGCTATAAGAGTAGAATAATACCACAGAAATGATGGTTGGACTATCTGAAAGATGATATGGTTAGAAAGGGTGAATACTGAGATAGAGGCTCACAGTCAGCGTGATAGAGATGTAAGGAAGATGAAGACAGGCTGTAGCGACCACAAATTAATTAGATTATGGGCAGAATGACCCTTGAAAGCAATAAAGGCACAAAACTACGAAACATTACATACTCGTTTTGTCAAACCGATTTATCACAACTATCTAAACTTAGAACACACAGAACAAAAGCAGAACGAATATAAAAATGCAAAATAGTACGGGCGATGTTAGTTTGAACAAATTGTTTGATACAGGCTTCAAATCATGCCAATTATAGTTTACCCTTAGTGCATTAGAGATCTGAGCGTCAGCTGCTCCAGTAATGAGGGAGTTCAAAGCTTGTCAAATTTGTAAAAAAACTTCGTAAAAAGTGATTTCATACCGCACCAAAACCTTATGAGACGATTTTTGAAATCTAAACAAAAAAAAAAAAGTCAGCTGCATGGAAGTGAGGTGAATATTTGTCACTCGACATGATGACATTGAATAATAAACAACTACTAGCAATGAAAATTTATTCAGTATAAAATTGACCGCTTACATCGAGCAGTACCTCCCTCCCCTACTAACAGCAACATTGTGCTCAGGGCACGATCTGGAACTGAATATATACGTACATATACAATATAATACATTCCCTGAACTGAATCACTGGGTTGTATGCAATGTTTATTTTGTTTGGTCAGGAATTCGTGTTAGTGTGTTCCTGGCTTAAGGTGGGGCCGCCCACCGAAGGAATATTACGAGAGCTTACCTGAGCTCCTGAGCATAATACTATCGATGTAAATCAAGTTACTCAATACTATTCAAGTTATTTATAATTATTGCGGCCATTTTAATTGTTATTGCATTATACGATTTTAATTGGCAAAAAATTCGCTAAAAACTTATTGACCTTCTACTGATGTACGCTTTTTAAAATTAATGACCCTCTAAAAACTTATTGGGCTTCTAATCATGTAGGAAAACTTTTTAAAATAAATGAGCCTCTTTTAGGGTTCCGTACTTTCAAACGAAAAAACGGGACCCTGATCTGGGAGAACTACGGAATTATGGCCTTTTCTCAGTTTGTGGCAGTAACTAAGCTAGGATACCTCGATCAAACGGGTTAGGTTAGAACTGTGACCAACCAAGCGCTACATCCCATTGGTCGCAGTTACTTGGATATTTAGAATTTTTAGGACCAAAAATAAGAATTATTTGAGGTTGACAAAAAGAGGCGCAATCATTATATTAGAGTTTTCAATAAAGTTTTTAGTAAAGCAAAATGGGAATTATTTGAGGTTCGATTAAATGTACATGCATTTTTAATCCCGTCAAATCGACCTTATCGTATTGTATCATTTCGAAGCCTTTTCGATGAAAACTATAATTTATAACCAGCCTACAGTGTTTCCACTGCTAGGACACACGCTCTCCTCTCGGTGAGAGAGACTGAGCCGGAATCCACCACGCGGGCCCAGTGTGGGTTAGTGGATGTCACATGTCTTCGAATTTTTGGTTCTGTATTTTTTCTCTTTTTGCTAGGACCGTAGTGTAATGTTAAATAGAAAGATAGACAATACGATACGGTGAACATGACGCAAAGAAAGAACAAAAAGCAAAAAAAAAAAGTCTTATTGTACCTAATTTGTTTAATTCATCATTTATCTAGTTTTATAAAATTTTATGGTAGTATGTGTTTACTATAATAGATATTGACCGATAACTTGTATGTGTGGCACAAACTTTAATGGGCTTATAGTAAATAAATAAAAATAAATAAATGAGTTGGGGGAAAATATGCGTCACATCCACGCAAAACGGCCATCGCTCAGCCTAATGCTGTGACCCTATGCGAGATAGAGCCACAGCGCTGGTTTTCAAATGGCCTATAACTTTCCTCAAAAAATTGGGCTATAAAATGCAAAAAAAATAACAAATCCGACTGCTAGTTCCAGAGATTCGCGTTCAAACAAACTCTTCAGCTTTATTATATATATTAGTATAGTTATGTAGATAGGTAGATGTAAAATTTTAAGTATTCGCCACACGTTGTTAAGCTGAGTCAGATCAATAGAACTTGTATAATTTGACACTCAGATTCACGGTACGTTTGTGGAATAACTGAGATTGGCGTGAAGCTTTCATAATAAAATTTACCATCGGAGCAAGTTTTTGGAACTATTTTACATAAATTCTTACCTTACGGAAACGGAAGTATAAGAAAATGTAGATACTGAGGGGAAAAAATGTGTAAAAGTTTGTTTAGGTACCTAAATTGTGATAGTTACAGTTTTTTTTTTCAACACGTAACCTATTATTGTGTCCTGTCTTTCTGCCGCACAGTCGGGTAAAAATCAAATTTTCGGAGTTGTTAATGTTCATTATCCGTTGTTGTTGCATCCGTCGCTGGTCGAAAGTCTACGACGTCGGAGACAGGGCGAAGCACCTCAAGTGGAGTTGGGCAGGACATCTAGTCAGACGCGGAGATGGCCGATGGAGTAAAGCTGTGACCGAATGGTGGCCAAGGTTAGGCGAAAGAAACCAGAGTCGTCCAAAAGCGCGTTGGGTCGATGATATCGTCAAAGTCGTGGGAAACACTTGGATGAGGGACGCACGGAACCGGGAAGTATGGTGGAGAAAGGGGGAGGCCTATACCAGCAGTAGGTGATTCCGGGCTGAAATGATGATTATTAATGTTCATTAAGTACGAGGCCAAGTAGACACATATTACTAAAAATACCTGATAATAGTGATATTGGTCGTGACTCACTAAGACCCACATCACGAATTAATTGTCACCTCGTTGAACATGCATATTGATGACGTGAGAACCTGAGTTGTTGTAACCTATGACACGATACCTACTTGTGAATGGCATGTAGTACTAACTGATGTAATAGGTATGTAGATTGTAGTGGATTAATCGATTGTTAGAACAACCCACACTGTCCATAGTAAGTGACTCTAGCTTATCATCTTCCTGCGCAACATCCAATTTATTTGGGGTCGGAACAAAATGTATTTTTCTTCCATCTTTCTATATATTTAGTGGTGCTCACCCCCTTTCTAGCCATAAGTAAGTCTTCCCCTATGCTTATAGCCATCCACAATCAATCTGCCTAGCCTTTTCCCAACTATATTGGGGTCGGATTCCAGTCTAACTGGATGCAGCTGAATACCAGTATTTTACATGGAACGACTGCCTATCTGACCTCCACAACCCAGTAACTGGGTAATACGATACCCCTTGGTAAGGCTGGTTGTCAGACTTTAGTGCTTCTGACGACCCGCAACGACTGTCAAAGATCCACGAATGACAGCCGGGACCAACGGCTTAACGTGCTTTCCGAGGCACGGAGGAGTCTCGGTATTTAAAGATGGTCACCCATCCACAGACCAACCCCGGCAAGCGTAGCTTAACCTGATGGATCGACCCGTGCGGCGGGTATTACTTAGCCACGAGCTTCTCTATCCATCCACATTCATACTCAAAACTTGTCTCACGATATTTTCCTCATTCTTCCGCATACCGTGCCATGACAATCGATTTCCACACAACTTTTCAGTCACAGGTGCCACTTTCAGATTTTCTGATAGGTACTAACTTCATATTCTATCCATTCATGTAACATTACTCTAACTCTGTCTGTCACCTAAACCACTGAAGCGATAGTTATGAGATTGACAGATAGGTCACCTGGGACCTGGAGCAACACATAGGCTATTTTGCAAACTGGATGTTTTGTTTGTATTAAAAAACTATGAAATACAAAATACATGAAGATGAAGTCGCGGGAAACAGCTAGTAATTTATAAAGTTGTGGTTTGAGAAGGCTCTATAATGATATCATCAATATATGTTTTTGTGGTGATAACACAGCTTTCATCAAGTTCTTGCCAAAGATTTAAGGCAACGGATTGGTATGCTCATATTTTGCCAGATAAGTTTCAGTCCCACGTAATATAGACCAGAGTGAGTCTATTGTCACAAAACAGGCATGAATCAAGACTCTGAACTGCTTCTGAAAATTTCCTAATGAAAAAACCAATGACATTGTTCAATCCGGTAACCGAACCTAAGACCACACACTCAGCCGTCGTTCCTGTGGCACAACTATGCAGAAATGCACGCCTGAAAAGGTTACCAAAATTTAAACAGACACTTTTCTTTTCCCTAATGTCAAAGAGATTTAAGATAGTGGTGCTGAGGAACGGAGTGTAAAGTTCGCTCATCCTCCATAGAAAAAGGATTCGAAGATTCTCCGAACATTCGGGTATTGTCTCTGGTGGGCTACTGCCAGACGATTGATGTCGGGACGTTGTATATATTCTAATCACGAGGTAACTGCTTGCGCGATGCAGGATTTTGCGTGCCGTCAATGTGATGTGTCGTTCGCATGGGTGATGTAGATGCCGCCACAATACTATAGAGAGGCTATCAGAAGAAATGTCATAGAAAATCTGTGATACTATGTCACACTGACGTCATCTAGCATAATATTGCAAAATTATACAATAACCATGTTTGACATGATACACTTTTACCGAACCCAACCTTTGATTAAACAACCGTCAGATAGTTTGACATAGCTAAAAAAATTGTTTAATTTATCTAAATACATACGAGTACATACTCTGAAAATTATAAAATACCAACGAAATTAAACTTTAGTTATGTTCAGTAATTTTATCAATACGAGGTTTCCAATACCTTGGCAATATTTTCTTCGAATATTTTTTTTTTGCACACTGTTTGACCTGCCATATGGGGCGATGACACGAGAAATAGAACTAAACTGAGCGAGGTGCGACCTGTAGGTAGTGCCAAGTAGATTTTGATGTTGTTCGCTTTGGGGAAAAATCTATCGTTAATATATTATTTAAATATTGTCGTCTAAAGTTTAGGTATAATTACTCATACTCTTCAAAAACTGAAGAAAACAAATGAGCGTGTCGAGGTGTCATCCGCCATGTTTTACATACTGCGTTGGATCTCGGCCAACTACTCGCACTAACGATTTATCTTATCGATATACTAGCTTCTGCCTGCGACTGCGTCCGCGTGAAAGTTCTTGTTTAAAAATAAAATATATCATATAGCATCGCATCGCCCACCCGCGCTATTACTTCATTTTCGCTTAGCTTTCTTTCTGATTTTGCTTCTTTTTGCTCGGCTCCTAAGAGTCGTAGCGTTATGTTAGTACTCTATAACCTTCCTTGAGAATTGGGCCATCAAATGCTACAAGATTTTTTTAAACCCGGCTGGCAGATCCAGAGATTAGCGCGTTTAAACAAACAAACAAACAAACTTTTTAGCTTTATTATATTATAATAATATATAGTATATATGCATAAAGGAAGACCTCAAGTCTTCTGATGATTGGTTGTGTATCGGTTGATCGCTGAAGTGTTATTTAATCGTGGATTTGTGAAGGATTAATCGGTTGATTGCCTACACTTGGCAAACAAATCTTTTTAGATGATCGGAACTTTGTAGAAAAAGTATTGCAAATTAGTAAAAGACCAGTTTTTTTGTAACAAGTTTCGAAATTGCACCATCATTTCCAAAAAATTCAATGATTCTGTTTCAAATAATTCATTTAAGTCATTTAATTTTGGCCACCGAATCTTCATAAGCATAACGGCGCTGGACAGGAAGTGGTCATCGTGGATGTTAATAGTGCAGCAGCAGCTTTAATATCAGCAGGATTATGCCGGAATATAGTAGTTTGTCGTGGACGTGGTACGACAGCGGCTCCCATGACGTCATCTGATATCAGGAGATAGCCTCCACGCAACTTTTTTGGTGATTTCAGTAATTTCGCGCCATTTACATGAAACTTTGGACTGGCTTACGCGAAGACCTCATTCATACATTTTGCATTTTGATAACGTGATTCGTCCACAAGGACCTAGACGATTTTGTCAGTATTGTGTCTGGAGTATTGAGAGATGAGCAATCAATCTGCCTAGCCTTTTCCCAACTATGTATGTTTGAGTCGACTGCCTATCTGACCTCCCAACCCAGTTACTGGGTAACTCGATACCACTTGGTAAGACTGGTTGTCAGAGTTTTGAACTTTTAACTATCAAATATCTACGAATGACAGCAGGGACCAACGGCTTAAAGTGCTTTCTGAGGCAGGGAGGGTTCTTAATATGTAATTATGGGGTAGCTTAACCCGTGCGGCTGTTATTATTTAGCCACGAACACCCTATTGAGAGATGAGCGAATGAATCAAATTATATTAGTCCATAATATTCTTTTTAATGGTTTTTCAGCTGAATCTACATCGTTTCACATCAGATTGCTCAGATTGATTGCTTGATTGATTGCTTCGCGGAGAAGGGAACTAAGATAAATAATATTGGATAATAAATATATTAATAATTGTAGTAATTGGAATGATAATATACCTTATAATAATTTATTAATGTTCAAATTTTAATATATTACCACTGGGACATTATACTATTTATGACATTATCAATTACAATTTATAATGACATTTATATTTATTATCTGACATTTTTATTAAACTTTATAGATCTGCTGAACTAATATAGATTATAGGTATAATTTGACATCTATTAATTAATTTGTTCCTTAAATACTTATTGTGGCATGAGACATTATTTGTTATCTGTTGTTACTGTCTATAATTTTATTTTATTTTCTGTTTTTATTGGACCTTATAACTAAAGGAATGTAATTGTATAGGTTAAAATTAAAGATTTGCACACCATAAGTAATGGTAGAATGTAAAGGGGCCATTATAGTTTTAAGATCATACATTTGTAAACCTACATTCTGGCAAATAAATGAATTTGAATTTGAATTTTTGCTCACCGCCATTCCTCTCATAATATTTATACACCGATGCGAGACTATTGCCCCGCATTCCAGCTCGTGTCCAGATGCGATGCTATCTGTTATAATGCCCACAATAGAAACAGTTATAGCCCCGAGATATCGACAGCTGATAGATATAGTGGATATCTTTGTGGAGAAAACAATATGACAATGAATGAAAACACTGACAATACTCTAATGCTTTTAAGAGTATTTTTGAACTATCTAATAAAACCTTCTAGCACTTAATGAGCCTTTTAGCGTGAAAGCGTAACAAACAAACAAACAAATGAACATACAAACTCACTTTCGCATTTATAATATTACTTGCTGCGCTCCACGGTTTCACGTAAGTTCCGCTTAAGTCTCGATCCCGTGAGAATATCGGGATAAAAAGTATCCTATGTGTTAATCCAGGTTAGACACTATCTGCGTGCTAAATTTCATCCAAATCCGTTTTGTAGTTTTTGCGTGAAAGAGTAACAAACATCCATCCATCCTCACAATCTTTCGCGTTTATAATATTAGCAGGAAGTAGGATAGTAGGATAGGATCATTTAGGAGAAAGTCCAGGTTTCCACACAATGTTTTTCCTTTAACGATGTCAGTAATTTCTAAGTTAAAGTCAGAAAGTCACTAGTCCTAGTGACTTACCAGCCGTAATCAGTTCTAAGCCCTACCCTTACATCCTTTTGATGTGTAACAGGTAAAATTGCCTCAGGAATCTTTGTGAGAGATCTGATGGAATATCCAATTTAACGATTCGTAAGAAAAATGATCCGTTATTCGATCCAAGGAAATTAGGAACCATTCGTTGCCTTCTGCACATATGAATGAAGGATTTTTCTATGGCCTATCTATTTGAACAATTTATTTATTTACCAACAGTGCCCCGCGGTTTCACTCGCTTTTATCTCCAACCCAGGGGAATATCGGGATAAAATTCCTATGTGTTAATCCAGGTTGTAAACTATCTGTGTGCCAAATTTCATCCAAATCCGTGCAGCCGTTCATGCGTGATGATTGAGTAACAAACATCCAAACATACAAAATTTCACATTTATGATATTAAATATTAAATTAAATTAAATAATCATTAATAATAATATATTAATCTCTTCGCATAATATGTCTCGATTCCGTGGTAATATCGGGATAAAAATTACCAAATGTCCTAATCCAGGTCATGGTTTACCCATGTGCTAAATGTCATCCAAATCTGTTCAGCCGTTTTAGAGTGAAAGCGTAACAAACTCACTTTCGCATTTATAATATTATTCAGGATTTATGTAAAATTTGGGATCTCCAACACAAGATAATCATATACACAATACATGTCAGGTATAAAATAGAAAAAATATGCCAAAGTAAAACAATGCCCGAAAAGTCACTAAAGAATATTAGTGAATTATTCATCAAGCTGAGTCAACAATTAGGAGCAGAATCGTGATGAAGTATACCGAGTACACGTCTGTTGATATATTTACATAAATTAACGGCTCGCGTGGTGTTTCGTGTGGTACTGGCAGAGAGCCAGCGTGGGACGAGGGCTGAGAGTAGCGGAGACAGTAGCGGGGCGGGTAAACTTGTTCTAGTACACTAGTAATCTCAGGTTGAAGAACAGAGTGTGTTATTGATCGCCTTCACAACAAAGATTAATACTTAGTTTTGATTGTGACTATACCAGCTTACAACTAATATGTCATTGGTATACAGGGTGGATTTTTACCTTAACCGTTGTAGATACAGGAAAAGTTTCTTAGAAGACCTTCTTTAACTTTTTGAGTAAATTCTCACCGCGTTCACAGATTTTGTAAAAATATACTCAAACACTTCCAATGCAATATCCGGCGTTACTGAATTGCGTAGTACCTAAACACTTATGAATACTTACAAACATAGGACTTCTCAACTTTGTTGTTGAAACCTTGTAGTAAACCAATATTCGAATTGTCATTTAGCTACTGGTCAAATCTACTAAGTTCTGTTTTAATCTGTTATTCAACAATCCTTCCATAGAGTGCAAAAATAATTTGCGCTAGAATAACATTGGCGTTGATGGTAAACATTTCGGAAACTATCATAGAAATTGTATTGAAAAAAAAACCGGCCAAGTGCGTGTCGGACCACGCACAATGAAGGGTTCCGTAGTTGGGATGGATTAATTTTTCCCCTAAACACCATTATAACATGTTTTCTCATACATCGATATACATCACGGTCAATTCCCCAACTGCAGATGTATGTTTGTAATCGCATTTTTTTTTTTGTGTGAGAAATCTCCAATTTAACTATTTTCGGACTTTTCCTTTACATGTGCTGTGAGACCTTGCCTGCCAAATTTCATGATTCTAGGTCAACGGGAAGTACCCTGTAGGTTTTGATTTATTTGCGAGTATCGAAATACGAGTATATCGCATAAATGGCCGCATTTTTTTATTGCGTTGGCTTAAAATAATGATTTTTTTAGAGCTCCAAGGGACCATCGACCTATGTATTTTACATTTATTTCAACTTGATATCTCCCCACGTTCCTGAGAAAATTGTCTTGACAGACTGACAGACGGATAACAAAGTGGTTCTATAGGGGTTTCGTTTTTTCCTATTGAGGCACGGAACCCTAAAAACAAGATGGCTGCGCTTGTTTCGATTTTAGCCATGCGTCAAAAGATTCTTGACCTACAGCATATTTCTAACTACAACAATATTTTTCTTGCCAGTAATCATAAACTCAATAAAAATGTTACCTAATTAAGTACTAAATTTACTTAAATCGTCTCCGCCTCCGCTCCGCTCATCACCAAACACTCTCCCAAACCCGCAACAAGATGGAAACTATTCCGGAGTTTCGCCTGTTGCAATTGAAACATTACCTCAACAGTAACACGCGAACTGAAAGTGAACTCAGTTTCAGTTGTTCTAACTACGCTGATGTTCGATTGTTTCTTTAGTTAGAGTTTGTTCGGAAGGTCAAATGAGGTCAGTGGCAATGAGATTGGCGAGGTCAGATAGGTTACCACCTCAAGAATAAACACACTGTTTCGGGAGGTTCATGTGCCCCATAAGGCGAAAGGAAACGCCCGGGTGTCACCACTGTGTGGATCACCCGGAGGACACGGAGCATACGGTGGTACGGAGGCAATCGGCGGCGACGATCTCTCGCGTCCGGCCCTGGCTCAGGCCATGGTTCGGAGCGAGAGTGCATGGGAGGCCGTCACCTCCTTCTGCGAAGCAGTTATGCTCGCGAAGGAGGAGGCGGAGCGCGCGAGGGAGATGCAAGCTGTACGCCCTTGCGCCCCTAGTCGCCGCAGGAGACGCCCCGGGCGTCGGGAGTCACGAGCTGACTTCCGGCCACCGTAGGCGCGGGCTTGCGGACGGTGAGCAATGGGTAGCTCACCGTCCGATGAGGACCAGGCCTGGGTCGACGGCACGTTGTGTTCCACGCGCGCCTCAAAGATATGTCAGCACAAACTGACGGGGTCCGTAAGGATCAATGCCTGCTGGGGTTGCGGGAAAGTCCGAAAGGGATACCGCGGCCCGGGCACACGGGCAACGGAAGGAACATGGGTGAGTTTTAGTCAGTAAAAGTCTGACACGCCCTTTCGCTCCGCCCAGAGCGGGAGAAGTCATTTGATGATTTCCCATCCTCAATTTTTTTTTAGAATAAACACACAAATGAGCACTGATAACAAAGCCAAAAATCTTTCAGGCTATTTTCTAACGTAGCTTCTTGTTAATAGCCTAGTGGTGTGACCGTCAGACTGCCAAGTCATAGGTCTAGAGTTCGAACCCAAGGCACACATCTCTGACATTTCGGATACATGTGCATTGTATAATTATCACTTGCTTAAAAAACGGTGAAGGAATACATCGTGAGGAAACCGGCATGCTTGAGAGTTATTTCTCGACGTCATGTGAAGCCTAGTCAGAGGCCCATGGGCGGCTTTAAAACTCTGACACCAGGTTAGTCACTAACCACACGAAAAAGAAGAAGAAGATTTTCTAACTGTCACGTTTGTCTAGTGGTCGTAAGATCTACTGCTGAGCACGGTTCTGGGTTCTGTTCCCAGGTCGGACTAAGTGAATTTCGGGATTTTTCCACCAGGAATTTCTCAGTAGCTCGAAGTCTAAATTTGTGCCCTGTTGATGTTAGAAAAGAGAAAGAAAATACATTAATTAAACACACACAATATAAACACACAGCAGATAAAAAAAAAAGTGTAAAGTGCGATGCAAGCAGAAATTTAAGGGCTGCGCCAAAAAGGCCCAATTCAGCAAAAATACGCTGGTTTTCAACTGGACCTGAAAGTATGATGTGACGGATGTTCAGTTTTATAATTAGGTTCGCCCCTATAGTTAATCGGGACTTAAACAAAATTGGCAGTATTGTGGGTATACACAGGTATTCCTCTGCCTAACTTTTCACGGAATACAGGTGTGATATTATATTACATGTTAGTTGAATATACATTAAAACTTGTCATTTAAATGTGAAATTAATATCTGTTGCTTGAACCGATTTAAGCGTTCGGCCTTATATAGAACAGAACTAACTATTTTATCAAGCCACTCATTTTTTATAACGTAGATATTTTTAACTATCATTAAATGACTGAAACATGACTCTGTACCTAATTACACATAGTTAACCTATAATGTTCCCACTGCTGGGACTCAGGCCTCCTCTTTTCGAGACGGAGTGGGCTGTAATCTACTACGCGGGCCCAGTGCGGGTTGGTAGATGTCACCATGTTTTCGAATTTTTGGTTCGAGGACATGCCGGTTTCCTCACGATGTTTTGAGAGTAGTGGTAATGAAATTATTTAGACAAAGTAAAGCGCCTGCCTAGGTGCAGGTAGCAGGGTAGGTCGTGGGTTCAAAACCACGACCTACAAGACAGGGCCGTCAGCACTCGGTCGCCACAGCCCTTAATTACACGCTTTCTTTCAATATAGGTAGATCTAGGTGGATCGTGGACCCTGGGATCCTTTTAAAAACCACAATACCTAAAGGGTTCTGTTGTAAACTTCGTCTGTTCAATCTCACAGTTGAAAAGAGTGAACATGCGTGAAATATGAACTGTTATCGTAAAGGGCTATCGGGCAGAACATAAAAAAAGTTTTGCAAAGAAAATTTAAAATTATAGATGGCTACCAGGAAAAACCTAAGAGAAGATGGTTTGATTGGATAAAAGATGATTACTTGGTTAGTGAGGGGGGGATGAACATTGAGATGACAACTGATAGACATCTCTATCAGCTGTCATCTCAATGTTCACCCCCCCCCCCCCACCCTTTAAGTTAAGATGGTCGTTACGAATTTGATAGAAATCGGAAGAATCTAAGCAATTTAAAGTAAATTTTGTGTTTTGATCTTCCAATTTATGAATGAATATGCAAAACTAGTGAAGTATAAGCAAATTAGCAACTGGATGAACATTTATTAGATAATTCTGACAATAACGCGAAGCGCCTTACTGTTTGGTAATAGCAATGTTACGTTTCAAATGTTATTGCTATGTAGTTTTGAACAGGCGCTATGTTTATTAGATAGTTTGCAAATAAAGATGCAATAGCATACATATTACATTAATAACCATACTTTCAAAGCCAGACTATTATTACATAATTATGTAAGACATGGTAAAACTCAGATAATTTCCCCATTTGTTTCCACCTACGAACATTAGACTGTAGGTACCTAATCATTTATTCATTCCTATGTAAATAATACTAAATCTTGGTACCTAAGTACCTTCTTAATTCTAAATTAATCCATAGATTTCTCAACAAAAAATCTACGATCTCCATAAAATAGAAATGTCAATGTAGTATTTATTTTAAAAGATGTTAATACGAAAATGTTGTTTGCAATGTAAACTTCCTGTCATGTAAAATGTATGAGTATGTAAATGTAATGTGTAAGGATCACATTTATTCATCATGTGACCGTTTGACGGGTTGTCAGTGCCATACGTTAGTGGTCACGTGGGGTACCGTGATGGAAGGTGTTGGTATAGATATGCTAGTTTTAATAATACATCTATAGGTGTATAGGACTTTGTTGCCATCGGTATGTGCCAAAGAATAAAATATAAACACAGAAGGGCTAACATCCCTTCGAAGACCCGGTGTCATTTGTTTGTGTAGAAAGGATGATTGTGGCTATCAATAAACATGAGGGTTGCCATATAAGATAATCTATTTAAAAGAGTCAGATTTCTTTATTGGCTAATAACTGTGAGTGCGAGCAGCTTCTTTTTCAAACAAACCAACTTCCGATGGATCTGTTTTGGATGTTTATTCTTGAACTGTTTACTCTTTCGTAGTTTCAACATCTTCTAAGGACCCAACATACTCTTCATAATGTATATTTATGCCTGTTTTCACCAACATCACGAAAGACCTAAATGGACGCCTAAATATTATTGCCCTGTTGGATTTTCAACGAGCAACAGCCAACTCTCGGCCGGCTTAGCGTATCGATAGCAAAGATGCGCTTTTATTTAGGAATTCATTTAGGTGTCATATCATAGTGTTCGTGACAACGGGCCTTAATGTTTCTCTTGCTGAGCCTTCTCTAAAAGTCAGTCATATTATATCTGCCTAGCCTTTTCGCAGCTTATAGGATCTATATTAGGATCGGCTTCCAGTCTAACCGGATGCAGCTGAATACCAATATTTTACATGGAGCGACTGCGTATATCCGACCATCACAAACCAATTACTGGACAACACGATACCCCTTGGTAAGACTGGTTGTCCCACTTTTGGGCTTCTGACTAACCGTAACGACTGTCAAAGATCTACGAATGACAGCCGGGACATCTGATCGACCCGTGCGGCTGTTATCATTTAGCCACGAGCCAAAAAGTCAGTCAGATCTTACGAGAATCCTACGATATAGCTGTGACGTCACAAAACCATCCTGATCAGCCTCTTGTTTCAGGTCAACGGCATCGTGCTACACGGAAGGTGTCATCTCAACGCGTCTGCCATCATCAAGGGACTGGTTGGACCTATCTTCAAGATTATATTGCTGAGGTAAGGAATTTATCACCATAATGAAACTTCGAAGGTGGCAAAGGTGTATCCAGGATTTAAGACGCAGATATGTGCTAGTGACCTTGAGTGGTTAGCTTGCGTGTTCTGGCGTCGTACGTCCAGCCACTAATAGGACTCGCCCACTCGCAGGAGCGCTCTGTCCCAAATTTGACGCATTATTAATTTATTATATATAATATGAAAGGTATTTTAATAAAACAAGTATACTAAAAGAACACTAATTAAATTATCTTTAAAATGGCAAAAATTTCAGAAAAATACGCTTGACAGATTTTGCGTGATTCTCAGTTTTTTATTTGCGTTAGACATAACTTTACAAATTAATTTCACTATGTAATATAAACATAATCTAAAATATTCCTTTAATAAGTTATTAAGAAAATGCTCTTATTTAACATATATTTTTCCAAATCATTAACACTACTCTTAAATCATTAACAGACGTGTTATTCAGTATAAAATCTTTAATAAACCGTAAACTGTAGCCATGAATTCAGTACATGGTTCTTCAGACACACAAGCGTGGAAACTTGTCGGATGTTTAAAAAATATCTGCTTTTGTAAAAAATATGTATTAATAGAATTATAATCATTAGAATCATTAATAATAAAAAGAAAAAAATATATTAAGAATTATAACCATAAGAAATAAGAAAAAATCTCATAAGGAAAAGTTTTTGGAACAAATCTGACTTAGAGAGATGTACCTATTAATGATTGATATTTTGATCAAGATACAACTTGACACTGACCTGCAAATTGCAAAAAAACGTAAGAAAATTAGAACTTCGCGGGTACAACTATGGATCCACCGTAAGTAGATATTTTTAGGTTTCATTGCCTTGACAATACCTAGAAGCCATTACGGGCACCGATATAGAATGATATCGTTAAAAATGACTCAAAGGGAGCTATTAACCGTTGTAGTATGTAAAGAAATATTATAGTCTACATGTCAATGCTTTCAGAATAGATACGTTGAACTACGTTTTTACCACACAAACATAACATCACGGCTGTTATCCCTGATGCGTTAGGCAGAGATGTATCTATAGTACACTCACATTTCGCAGTGTAATAGGGGACGAGCCTATTGACATGAATTGGGCCAACCCAGACTCCGGGCTGCTATTGAGAATTTTCTGATGCATAAATCCAATCACGCTTTCCCCGACCTGGCAATCGAACCCAAGACGTCATGCTCAGCAGTACTTTCGAAAGACCTTTACCGCATTAGCAGAAAACATATAGCAGTGATAGCCTAGTGGTGTGACCGTCGGACTGCCAAGTCATAGGTCTCGAGTTCGAACCCAAGGCACGCACCTCTGACTATACGTACGATTGAGACGTATAATTATCACTTGCTTCAAAAACGGTGAAGGAAAACAACGTGAGGAAACCGGCATGCCTGAGAGATATTTCTTGACGGCATGTGAAGCCAAGTCAGATGCCCGTGGGCGGCTTTAAAACTCTGTACACCAGGTTAAATAAAAGAGGAAGAGCAGAAAACAGATAAAAGTACCATAACATCTTATCTCCGAAGTGTTAGGCAGAGGTCCCCATAGTCCCAAGTAACAGAAAGCGAGCCTATTGCCATTAATCGGGAACAAAACCAGACTCCGGTGCTTCTGAGAATTTTTTGGATTTTAGATGGAATAACACAATAACACTGCCCGATCCGTGAATCGACCCCAGGATCTCAGCCATGCTCAGCAGTAGCGCTTGTGACCACTGGACCAAGGAGACAGTAGGCAGAATAGTAGGCTATTATTATTACAGCTTTCAAGTCTGTACCATCCCACTGCTGGGCAAAGGGCTCTTCTCATACAAAGAAGGCACGAGCATTGATCACCTCGCTTGCTCAAGACCGGTTGACGATTTCAGACTTATATTAACTATAAGTCCAGGTTTCCTCACGATGTTTTCCTTCACCGATGTCAGTTATGTCCAAGATAAACTCGGAAAGTACAAATGAATTGAAAAAGTCTCTTTGGTACTTGCTGGGATATGAACCCTAAACCTGGTGCTTGAGACCTTAACCACTGAGCCATCGTAACAACTAGAAAGTTGTATTTACATATTTGAAAATCGAGAAGTAATCTTGGTAAACACGAGTCTGTCTGCCCATTAGAATAGAGTGGAAGCAACCCAAAATTCTCATGAATACATAAACAATATATAAAGTAGCAGCAGACAGTGAAATCGGAAAAAGAGCTGTCAGAATAGACTGAAGAATTGTATGTTTCATATTTATTTAGCATCTCAAAATAAACTGACACTTATGTGGAAGCTTTCAATGATTTATGTTAGGACATGCTGCGGGCCGCGGTTTCACCCGCTTATGTGTCGATCCTGTAAGAATATCCCGATAAAAGATATCCTATGTCCTTTTCCAGGTCATGGTCTACCCGTGTGCCAAATTTCATCCACACCATTCAGCCATTTTTAGTCGTTTTAGTCTTGATTACTACGTAGAACGATCGATTCGTGATCAGTAGAGCAATGGTGACGTGTGTCCAACACAAAAGAAATAATATACCAAGGGAGTAAAGACCACCATTAAACTGACAAAGGATGGCCCTCACCGGCCGTTACATAGATATTCTCTGACTGGAAGTGACAGCCAAATCAAAAAGGAAGAGACAAATCTTGAATAATTAATTAATGACTTTCTAATTTTGCATATTATGGTCTGAACTTGCAATAGAATAGAATAGAATAGAAAGTGTTTATTTCAGACCGGAGTCCATAGGGTTAGTAACAATTTTACTTAAGTTCTAGTGTTAGTAGGTTACAGACATGAAAATATACAATTAAAATTCAGCATGGAGCCGCACCCACCTCCGCAACATCGGGGAGTCCCACCGATCTGCGAATACGCTGAGAATACTGTTGGTGCTGCCGCGAACACGAGTCATCAGGGATGCACATCTATTTCTAATAATGGCTGCAAAACCATCAATATTATTATCTGCAAACATCCCTGACGCACTACTACGCCACAGCAGCCGCAGCAGCACTCTCAGTGCATTATTGTATTGAACGCGTAGGTCGCTGTATGTCCGCTGAGTAAAGTTGACCCACAGGCCGCACGTGTAGAAGGACTGACAGTAAGCTTTGCAAACCTGCGAGCAAGCATGTTACAACGGACAGCCAGCGACCTACGTTCCCTTTCAATGTCACAATTATCCTTAAGATCTTCAGTGACCCAATGACCCAGATACTTAAATTTGTCCACCCTTTGCAGCAGTTCAGCAATACATACCTATCACTTTTTAATTGTTCATGGCTTCCCTATACGTAAAGTGGTCTTTAGCCGTATAATGTTAAGTTGTAACTGCTTTTTTGTTTGGCAAAAAATTGCAGTTTGCTAACTCAAAAATATTCTTTTTAAAATAACATACGTTTCCAAATAATATCCTCATACAATTTTTCGATCTCCGCCCACATAAGCAGCTGTCAGCCCATAATACAGTACTGCGTCTCTGCCTGGGGAAGTGCCGGACAAAGACACTTGATTTACGTTGGGAGAGCTCAGAGGACACTTCTGATAGTCACGTTTAGGAAACCATTCCGTCTCCAACTGACAAGCTCTATAGAGAAATCCAAGTCCTCCGCGTGAGACAACTTTTCATTTTAACTGCAATCGTCCGCACTCACACGACCCTAGAAAAGCTTACTTTAGTAAACTACTATCTAAGCGGGTGTTCAGAATTCTAACTCCGTCTGCGAAGTCCCTTTTGGCCAGACGGAGTTCAGTTTACTCTCACCTACATACATTTAACAAGGTCCCCCAATCGAATCGCTGGACATCAAAGACTTGTAATCCGCTCGACTTAAAAGTGTACTAAAGAAATGGCTTTTAAAACTAACATACACCGAAACAGAATCGTTTCTCTAACGTTTATCGACAAACCAAAGTGCCACCAAACAACATCCCTCTCTCACACTTTCACCCTCACAGACACTCACACAATATTACTATTTAGTTTAATCATTACTAAACTGCCCTGTAAACTGACATAGGTATTTCTTTGACTTCACTCCTTCACTCTGATCCCCTGCTTAGTTTGAGGGTGAAACAATGTGATATTCAAATTTAATTGTATCTATGTAAGATCACTGTATGTCATCAAATTATCCTTTGCCAATATTTTTTTTTGTATTTGTTTTTTTTTTTTTTTAACTTTGCCCCACACTACGAATTTCTTCCTGTATCGTGTGTGCGTTTACAAACATAGAAACTCACATACACTAACACCCAGACCCGGAACAACTACTTGCAGATCATACAAATATTTGTTCCGTGCGGGGATCGAACCCGCGACATTACACCACCATTTGACTGTACCATAGGAAATATCCATTCTGCACTGTTAGAAACCCACACTGAATGTTGTGATTTTTATTCCATTTCCTGAATGTGAATTTTCATTCTGTGGGCCTATACGAACGCGTGAAGTTATACCTGACGTAAATTCGAATGATTTCAAATGAAAATACTTGTTTCATACATATTTATTTTTACGACTTTATTTATATCTATGGGTGATAATAATTATGAGTGTCGCAGAAATTTAAACCAAAATGCTTTAAAATAGTTGTATTTTCGATTCGGCTGCACAAATACAGAAAAAACACTGTATTTGGACAGCCGTTATTGTGTGACTGTTCATCGTTTTCTTAGGAAACCAAAGTTTTAGCACGTAACAATAAACGTAATGTAAATTCGAATGTTTTTTCTTATAAAAAATGCAACTATCCTATATTTATTTAAAAACAATATACAATCAAACACAAAAATATTTACATTATGTACAAAAAAACAAAAAAAAAAAAAGGGCCAGATCATTGGGTATCAAAAAATTCGCCCGTATCACTGTCAGTGGGAAAAGTGCTCAAAAGGCTGGCAGCGTTGCCACGTTGGATGGCAATGCTAATTCTTTGGCCTACATCTCACACCAAAGGCCTACCCAACTTCTATGGCATAATGGTCGTTCCATCTGGCCTGTTCCCATCGTCCCAGTTTCGAATAGCATTTTGGTCAAAAAAATTGCGACACGCAACATGCTTGCCTGCAGGTTTGCGCGGTGCACTGACGAGGTAAATCTGACGCACTTCAGAGCCTACTTCCAGTCGTTTTACTCGTGCAGCTTATGGGTTAGGTATACGCAGAAGGCTTACAACGCTCTGAGCGTGCAGTATAATAATCCGCTGACGATATTGTTGGGGCTGCCTCGGTTTTGCAGAGCATCGGGCATGTTTGCGGAAGCGCGAATAGACAACTTTCATGCCATCATGCGCAAACGGTGTGCATCGATGTTGTGGCGATTCAGAGGTTGCAGGGGGGGCAGACAAGGTTGTTGGACAATTTATCAGGCACTGGCCTGGCAGACATGTGCGTGCAAATGTTCATGTAGACAATTAATGTAATTTACTAACGTAGGCTAAGTTCATACTTGGGCACGCCACAATTGCGGCGATAAGTCCCCTCTTTGAGGAGTGGCTTGAGAGGCGCCATGGCGTCCTCACCTTCCGCCTGACGCAGGTCCTCACCGGACACGGTTGTTTCGGGAGGTTCCTGTTCCGCGTAAGGCGGGAGGAAACGCCCGGGTGTCACCACTGTGTGGATCGCCCGGAGGACACGGTGGAGCATACGGTGGAGGTCTGCCCGGCTTGGGCGGAGCACCGCCGTGTCCTCACGGAGGCGATCGGCGGCGGCGATCTCTCGCGTCCGGCCCTGGTTCAGGCCATGGTTCGGAGCGAGAGTGCATGGGAGGCCGTCACCTCCTTCTGCGAAGCAGTTATGCTCGCGAAGGAGGAGGCGGAGCGCGCGAGGGAGATGCAAGCTGCACGCCCTCGCGGCCCTAGTCGCCGCAGGAGACGCCCCGGGCGACGGGAGTCCAGAGCCGACTTCCGGCCACCGTAGGCGCGGGCTTGCGGACGGTGAGCAATGGGCAGCTCGCCGTCCGATAAGGACCAGGCCCGTGTCGACGGCGCGTTGTGATCCACGCGCGCCTCAAAGAGATGGCAGCACCAACCGACGGGGTCGAAAGACCAATGCCTGCTGGGGTTGCGGGTTTGTCCGAAAGGGATAACGCGGCCCCGGCACACAGGCAACGGAAGGAACACGGGTGGGTTTTAGTCAGTAAAAGTCTGACACACCCTCTCGCTCTGAGCGGGAGAAGTCATTTGATGATTTCCCATCCAAAAAAAAAAGGCTAAGTTCATACTAACACTATATGGATCCTTTGGTCAGTTTTTTTATTTTATTTGAATTTCATAATTGTTATTATCACCCGTAGAAATTAGTCTTGAAAATAAATATGTGTGAAACAAGTATTATAAATTTTTTAATCGTTCGAAATTACGTCATTATTATTACTTTCTAGATTTTTTATTTTTTTATTCGAATTTGTTAACTACTATAATCCACCCGTAGATATTAGTCTTAAAAATAAATATGTTTGAACCAAGTATTATAATTTTTTTAATCGTTCGAAATTACGTCATTATTATTACTTTCTAGATTTTTTATTTTTTTATTCGAATTTGTTAACTACTATAATCCACCCGTAGATATTGGTCTTAAAAATAAATATGTTTGAAGCAAGTATTATACATTTTTTAATCGTTCGAAATTACGTCATTATTATTACTTTCTAGAATTTTTATTTTTTTATTCGAATTTGTTAACTACTATAATCCACCCGCAGATATTAGTCTTAAAAATAAATATGGGTGAAACAAGTATTATAATTTTTAAATCGTTCGAAATTACGTCATTATTATTATTTCCTGGGAAACCAAAACTTACGGCCTCTATATCTTCCACTTTCCTTCTAATAACGTATCCAAGTCGCTTCTAGAACTACAACATGTGTGTCCACAAAGCGATTCATATTTATTATCCTGCCGGCCCAATTCGAGCAATCTCGAGCCTTTAACTGTTGCCACTTGATGACTCTATTTATCTTCATCCCTCTTCTACATTAGAGGGTCAGTAGACGTGGGTTTTTATGAGTGTTGGGGTCAAATCATAGTTGTTTTGTGGTTATCAGGTCGCGTTGTTAATGTTTTGGGGTGGTAAATAGGCTTGCCAAGGGGTATCGTGTTACTCAGTAACTGGGTTGGTGACGTCAGATAGGCAGTCGCTCCATGTAAAATGGTGGTATCCTGCTTCATCCAGTAATATAGACTAATCCCAATAATGACTGGTGGTATTCAGGCTGATAGCTCACCTGGTGAAAAGCACATATTGCGCGTTTCTGACCCGGTCTTCAATTGCGTAACACACTTTCAATCACACTTCTTCTTCTTTTTGAAGGAAATTCTTAATCCTTTACGCTTTGATTTCTAAAATAACCGACAGCTTCGGGGACCTAGTAGTCGCGAGCGCTACTACTGAGCATAAGATCCTGAGTTCGATTCCCAAGTTGGGCAAAGTGTTTTTGGGTTGTTCTATCCGGAATTTCTCAGTAGCAGCCCGGAGTCTGGATTTGTGCCCGGTTGATGGCAATAGGTTCGCGCCCTATTACATAGGACTTAAACATAACTGGCGAAATGTGGGTGTACTATAGGTACCTACACCTCTGCCTAATCCTCCGAGGATAACAGGCATGAGTTTATGTTATCAAAGTCAAAGTCAAATCATTTGTTTCAATTAAGCACATGAAAGGCACTTTTGAACGTCAATTCGGTCGTTAAACCGTCAAACGGTCGATATGTTACAAATATCCGAATAATATCCGTTCCACCGTTTGGTTCCCATTAAAGAATAAACATTCCACAATCTTCCTACGAATTGTTTTGATTCGATCCATCAAACTGAGGAAGTTACCCATTCTCCTATTATCCCATTGATTTTACAACACCCACGGGAATCAATACTTTGCTAGCAGAAACCATATGATGGTTATTATAAAAATAAATCATAGGAAAGTAAAAATAACTGCCTGTCTAGCCCTTTCCCAACTATTAAGGGTCGGCTTCCAGTCTAACCGGATGCGGCTGAGTACTAGTATTTTACATTTAGCGACTGTTTATCTGACCTCCACGACCTAGTTACTGGGTAACACGATATCCCTTGTTATCAGACTTTTGGGGTTCCACGAATGACAACCGGGACCTACGGCTTAACGCGCTTTCCGGGGCACGGAGGGGTTTCTATATTTAATTGATGGTCACCCATCCACGAACCGACGGCGGCAAGTGTAGCTTAACCTTCGGTCGAACTGTGCGCCTGTTATCATTTAGCCATAAATCCTAAAGTTAAAATAACTATCGAAGTTACAAATAATTATATGAGTAGTCAAGGTAACTCACACCGTGTTAAAACGTCAGCGAATAACTCATAATATTGAGTGCAACCACCTTTGACTTAAGGTCGTTGGCCCAAACCAGGTAAAAAATACTTTGTAGCAGATCATTCAGAAATAATGATGGCGTCTGTTTGGCCGGATTCCTATAACTTACCGACCGTCATTATAACGACTCGTTACTGTTTCTAAATCAAAGGTAGCTTCGCAGAAGGGGATAGTTACACAAAACTATAGTAACAGAGGTGGACTTGTAGTAACACCCGCATTTTGCCAGGAGATAGTTGTGCTGATCACATAAAAAAGGATAGTCTCGTGGGACTATTTCCTTTGGAAGACTTACAGCTAAACAAAACAGACTAAGAACTTGAAAATGTGACTGACAGCCAATTATAAGTCTTCACATAGTAATAATAAAAGAAATCTGTGAACAACACAGTACTGCCAACAAAAACAATAAACCGCCAAAGCCAAAACTATAAATATGAATCTAATACAACATAGGTGGTAAAACTAGTCTACTCAGGCTAACATAATTTGAGCAATATCAAGCATCAGGTGAAAAAGTTAAGGCTCAAGCACTTTCCGAGCACTATTCCGTTAGTCATCATCATCGTTGGCAGCCTTGTTCCACCCACTGCTGAGTAAAGGTCTCCTCCCTTCTGTGCCGTGCTTCCCTGGTCTGTGCGAGTATCAACCAGGTCTTCCCCGCGATCTTCTGTGAGTCGTCCAGTCATCTGACTACTGGTCTGCTAACACCCCTTCTACCGTCTCTCGACAACCATTCCGTTAGTACCTCACTTAATTTACTGCTGCAGCAATCCCTTGTTACATTAAAATGTAATTCATTTTTCTGAAGCCCCGTGACCTTTTTTTAAATAGAATCAAAATATAATATTTTATTTAACATAAACTTACATGGACACTTATGAAACGTCAGAAGTTAGGTGCACGGTCCAAATTTGTCGTTTCCTATGAAGAAGAGCCGGCAAGAAACTCTTCATCAACTCCACACACAAACTCCACAAAGGTTAAGTGAATATATACTAATCAACCTCTATATTGATCTCCACGCGGGTCCAGTCCTGGTTGGTGTATGTCACATGTTTTCGGTTCTAAGACATGCCAGTTTCCTTACGACGTTTTCCTTCATCGTTTGGTGAAAATATCAAAACAACTTATGTGTCTGTTTTAATTTCAGGCGAAAGGCGGCGTTAGAAGACGTAGCAGTCAAACCACTAACTCCTGCGCAGTTCCCCGTCGCCTTAGAAGAAGAGGTAAGTTTATCTGCAATATCCAAGAATACAAAATTAAAAATTAATTTCCATTTTACGAGTGTCTTGTTCAGGTAATTTGCAAACAAGTATCTTGCAAGCAAGTATTTTTTATGCAGGTCGGACTCACGTGTTGCTATTCAACGTAATATATAGTCTCCTTGCATGCAAGCAGAAACGATGCAAGCCGCTGCGCGATGATAAAGACAATTTGGTTTTATTATACTAGCGAACCGCCCCGGCTTCGCACGGGTGCCATCTAATAGGTGAAGACGGTATTCTGTACACGACACGTTGTGCACAAGTTCTGAGCACTATCCTAACAAAAGTACTAGGCTTATATGAATTCAAGATAGTTTTTCATTGGTATTTTTAATTCCGTTATTGCATTTTTATACGTATTATTGACATTTTTAACCATTTTTATACAAAAATATAAAATAAAATAAAATAAATTGTGGCCCATTGGCATCAGGAACAAGATCCTAGCTGCCGTTGGTCAGGGCTCCAGAAAGAGGAACCTCCGCAGTAAGCGTGCCGTGTCTAGGAGTACTGCTTTCTGAATCGAACCCTTGACCTAGACGCACAATGACAGCCTCCTGAGGTGTTGGTCGAGGCTCTCCGCTATTAGGCTATTAACCGTTACAATTATCAGTACAATGATTGCAGATTCCACATCCCACATGTCGACAACCTCGTGAGCTAATTCAAGATACTTAGCACACGTATTTTTCTCAGCTTTCAGCTCATTGGTATTATTATTAGGTACTTCTTTTTGTATATATTTAGTTAATATGCCTATGCCTATTTGGAATTATGTACTATGTCCTTCTAGGTCATGGTCTACCCATGTGCTAAATTTCATCCAAATCCATTCAGGCATTTTAGCGCGAAACAGTAACACACAAACAAACAAAGTATAATATTAAGTTAGAGGATTATTAGTATAGAAGAAGTATAGATAACCGATTTGAGCATAATATTCCTAATAAAACAAAGTCGCTTTTCGTATCTGTTAGACCGCATATTTCTTCTAAACTACATAATAGTTTTTGAGGAAGGTTTATGTGAATCTGATCATTGTCTCCGTACAGAATGATGCTGTCACCTGTCTATCACACACTGTCTGCAATTTGTAGTTATTTATATATGTACTTACAAATAATGGAAGCCGGTAAACATCAGATTGTTTCATTGTTAGTAAAAACATGATTTTCCTGTCTTTGTCAGCTGAGCACAGAATGTGTAACTACTTGCACGCATTGCACAAAGATTCTACATAATATTTTCTCTCGTACTTGATGGAATAATCATCACGCCTGTGTTCTCCGAAAGGATAAGCAGAGATGGGTACGATGATACCTTCATCCTTATTCCATAGTATCAGTGAATAGTGTCAATGAGAGTGCAATAGTGGCGAGATAATTATTGGCATCAACCGGGTACAAATCCGGATCAGACTTCCGGTTGCTAAGAACAGGGCCGTCGTTACCCGGGGGTGCAAGGGGTGCGAAACACGGGGGCTTAGGGTCTTAGGGGGCGCCGTTAGTTGGGAGTTGGGAGTCGTCTCTTAGCTGCTATGGCTTATTTTAATTATTGAATTGGATTTTTGTATTTTATATTTGTATTATGGACGCTTTTAACGTGCACGTATTTCTACATTGTTCTCACATGTATAATTTCAACATGAATGATGTAATCAATATTTTGTAACAATTTTTTTATTTAAATAAGTACCTACTACGCTTTGGAATCGGCAACTAACTACATATTTCTGACTGATCGACTCCTTGACAATTCAAAAATGCCTGTAAATGGTTTAACTAAAATACATTCTTTGAGTTTGAGTTATTAGAAGATTAAATTGTTTTAGAGCTCCAAGGGATAGTAGACCTACGTATTTGATATTAATTTCAACTTGATAGCTCCACTCGTTCCTGAGAAATAGGGTATTGACAAACTGACAGACAGACGGACAATGAACCAAACCTTATATGAGTTCCGTTTTTTTCCATTGAGGTACGGACCCTAAACCAGGAACACAACAATTTCGTTTTTTTTTTGTTGGTAAGGGGGTGCAAGCTGATTTTCGCACACCGGCGCCCAATATGGTTAAGACAGCCCTGGCTGAGTATTTAACATAATATACCAGCACGCCTGTATGTCCCGAAGGGTTACGCAGAGGTGTACCTACCTACATATTATAGTACACTCACATTTCGTCAGTTATGTAGTCTCATGTGAGGCGCGAGCCTATTACCTGTGACTGGAGATTCCTGATGAAAAGACCCAATAACACTCGCCCGTACTAGGAATCGAACCCAGGACCTCCCTTAGCAATCATGGTTCAGACAACTAGAAAGACCAACGACATCTTCTAATAAAAGACGAAAATAACATGGCTACTTTTATTTAGCTCCTTATATATACGTATTAATTTTATGGTTCTACGTCTAACTTGGCAAAAACACATAAAATCCATAAGAAGCTTGGTGACAATATGGCGCCGACAATACATGGTATTATTTACCTTACAATGTTCTAGAGATAACAAGATAAGACCATAGTTTTATAACCATTGTCTTTATATGAAAACGTAATTATGATGCCCACACTGCTACTAAACCTGGACTCCAAGACACTCCTATCCGGTTTCTGAAGTATTTTTAATTCTGCTGTTTCATAGGAAAGTGCAATAACTACGCGGTCAAAATGTATGAAACAGCTGTTTTTTTTTTTAAATAACCGTTGAATAATTTTAACGCAGGTGGGTTCAGAATCACGTACTGAATCCATGATAACAGTTTTCGCGTCGATGTCCCTGCCACCCTGTGTATAATGTCCAGTTACAAAACAAGGTTTGTAACTGGCCATTATATGTATGTTCAGACCCAGGTTTAAACTATCGAGCTATTATTGAATTTCGAACTTTCCTCCGACTATAAGAACTTTATCAGTTCTTAATGCAAAACTGACAACTTAGTAGATACCGGTAGAAAGTTGTCAGTTTTATATTCTTCTTGTTCATATAATAAAAACGGGCTCGAGGGTTTAACTTTAACCACGTCAAAAAACCCTTGTTTTGTAATAAGAGACAAATTTCCAGTTTCCGACATCCTCAAATGATTTAGGACAACATTTTTAGGGTTCCGTACCCGAAGGGTGTCAAACAGAACCCTATTACACAGCCTCCGCTGTCCATCCATTCGTCCGTCTGCTAGTGGGCTGTATCTCATGAACCGTAATAGGTAGACAGTTGAAATCTTCACAGATTGTGTATTTCTATTGCCGCTATAATAATAAATAATAAAAATAAAATAAAGTAAAAAATTACAAAACACTATTTTTTTTCGGAGTTTTTTCCTAAATATTTATTTTTATACTTATTACTTTATTGTACACCAGAAAATACATAGCAAAAAACAAATTTAATACTACAAAACACACTATGGGCGGCCTTATCGCTTTCTGCGATGCAACCTTGGAATGGACAGTGATTGCGTGGACATAATATTTTTTTGGTTTTGTATTTTAGTTTTTTGCCACCGACTCCCGAAATTAAAGTAATTTTTCACGTTGTAGTGTTTTTTTTTTGGAAGTCAGTTTTTTTTTTTTTTTTTGTAAAAGTTTTTATTTTTCACTTTTTAGTTGCGGTACCTATCCCACACAAATTCTAATACCACTACCTGCTATGTAAATAACAGTGACAGGAAGTTATCATCATATCATCCACATATGCTAAGCGGGAAAAATACGTATTATTGAAGCTTACTCAAAAACTATCCGAGGCAAGTTAATAAAATTTATATGGAACCAATTTGGGAGCATACCCTTTCATACAAAAAATAATTATCAAAATCGGTCCACCGTTAACGGAGAAATCGGCGGACATACATTAAAAAAAAAAATATGCATACGCCACGAACATAGATCCTCCTCCTTTTTGGAAGTCGGTTAAAAATGGACATGGAAATACTGTATTGTGGTACGGAATCACACCCTAAGCCGGTTTTCTTAAGTTATGAAATTACTTAGTCTATAAAAGTTCCACTGCTAGGTTTAGGCATCATCATACAAGACGAATTAATCATTGATCACAAAGTTTGCTTACTTTCAGGCGCGGTCCGAGGGGGGGGTCCTGGGGGTCATGACCCCCCCAAAATCGTTCAGGCTGTCGACAGCTTGAATGATTTACGTGTCTTACTAACTAAAAATTGTAGGTACTTGAGCCACAGAAACACCGACGGCCATATACAAAAAAAAAATTGAAAAAACGCCTGTTAAGCAAACTCGGGTATTTGGGCACCACTATGCTCGGGTTAAGGCCAAATTTCAAAATCTAAACTGCTGTAAAACGAGTTTAATCTTTTCTTCTCGGCAAAGTAAATTCTCTTCCTGTATAATGGTCAAAATAAAACAGAACCTATTCAAGACGGGGTGCTAAAATTTTGAGGCTGGCTTGTCATGATTCTTGAGCTTTTCTTCAAAAGTCGACAATGAATGTCATTCTTAGTTCTTTTAGAATGATTAAAAGAAAATCTAACGTATCCGAGACTGCATAATTGTTGAGCTCGCTCCGCTCACTCTTGTATTCTACATTTATATAATTGATTGGCCTTTCCTGCATAAGTCGAAAATGTTACTCCTATTTCTGTTTGAAATGTTAATCAAATCCTAAGAAACAGAACCTATTTAAAGTGGGTGCTAAAATTTTGAGGCTCGCTTGGCTCGCTGGTCTTGATTGAGCTTTTCTTCATAAGTCG
Organism: Agrochola lota; assembly: GCA_947364205.1. NCBI lineage: Eukaryota > Metazoa > Arthropoda > Insecta > Lepidoptera > Noctuidae > Agrochola > Agrochola lota. The sequence goes on from OX376240.1 coordinate 18,537,719, forward strand.
ACAAAGCAAGTAATTCTTAGGGCTTTTGGAATTATCAAAAGAAAATCTAACGTATCCGAGAGTGTGCAAAATTTGTGAGCTTGCTTTACTCGCTCTTCATTTTCGTAGGTGTTTGGCCTTTCCTGCATAAGTCGACAATGTACCTACCTCTTATTTCTGTTTGAAAATGTAAATCACATCCTAACCTATCCGAGACGAGGTATTAAGATTATCGAGTCAGCTTCGCTCGCTCTTCACACCCTACATAATCTTCTGTCCTAATACTTATTATTTATCAAAAAGCTAGCGACCAATTTGGCAGCATCTCATAATTTAATCGAACCTCAAATAAATCATATTGTGGGGCCCTTAAAATATTACATAGCCAACTATTTGCGACCAACTTGGATGTAAAAATGCGGTAGTGGGGCGCGTCATTTCAGAGTAGACAAGCAATAGCGCTCGCCGGACACTGCTGCGATACCGCTCGTTTCGCTTGCTCGGCTCACTCGGCTCGTACGCGGTTTGTCACTATTTTAACCCCACCGTTTGGTCGGGGTACTCAAGCTTAGTTACTGCGTCCAACTGTGAGAAAAGATCAGAACGATAAAAACATGCTCAAATACATTTTTTTAAAGTGAGCATCATTAAACAGGTCAAAAAGTTTTTAGAGTAATAATATATTAATGGTTGCCGAGGAATTTCCCTAATATTCCTCGGCACCCATGGTGACCCCCCCCCCAAAATCTTAGGCTGCGACCGCGCGCGCGCCTGCTTACTTTAACAATGTTTAGGCCAGATTTCCTTAAAATTCTTCCCTTATATGTAGAAAGTGAGGAGCTCGTGGCTAAGTATTAACAGCCGCACGGGTCGATCCATCAGGTTAAGCTTCGCTTCTCGGGGTCGGTCTGTGAATGGGTGACCATCTTTACATACCAAGATTTCTCCGTACCTCGAAAAGCACGTTAAGCCGTTGGTCCCGGCAGTCATTCATGGATCTTTGACAGTCGTTACGGGTCATCAGAAACCCGAAAGTCTGACAACCAGTCTTACCAAGGGGTATCGTACTACCTGGGTTGTGAAGGTCAGATAGCAGTCGCTCCATGTAAAATACTGGTATTCAGCTGCATCCGGTTAGACTGGAAGCCGACCCCAACATAATTGGGAAAAGGCTAGGCAGATTGACATGTAGAAAGTTTACATTGATTCTTGAAATGTTTAAGTAGATGACGACAGAAAGCTTGTCTCTGTTTTTCTTCTATGTTTATTATTTCTTATGAATATTCAAGTGTGGCCGGTATAATTTGGCAGGTGATGTAATCAACAACTTTGTCATACTATTATTTAAGTATATGGTCCTTTGTTCCGTCATACAGACCACAATGAAAAACAAAAATAACAGTTTTATAAACAACAAACATGAATAATGATTCATTATAATTAAGTTCAAAGTTAGAAAGGTAGAAGAAGGTTTGGCAGACCCATAGCCAGGTGGGTAGACGACATACAGAAAACGCGAGGTAGACCTGGATGAGACTCACAAGGACCAGATCAATTAGAATCTGTTTCATTTGACAGTTCAACAACATTCATTGCGTTATTTACGTTGTTGAGCAGGTATTTTTTTTCGAACTTAAGAAGCAATAGTTAAATAAATGATTGATCATGTGTTATCCAATTAGGGTGCTGGGAAGCATGACAGAAGGGAGAAGGCCTAAACTCAGCAGTGGGTGGAACAAGGCTGCCAGTGATGACGATGAAGTGCAATTAGACTTCTGCCTATTTTCTTTATATTAAATTTATTTAAATTATATATGTATATATCTTTTACGACACTCACTATAAGATAGCTGATAGCCTATTTATATTCAAGAAATAACACAGAGTAGCAGATAAACAGCTGATTCAATAATATCCTATGTTTTTCTCTCTGAGTACCCACGTGTAGCAAAAACGTGTCTCCGCAAAACGTTGCAATTCCACATAATATACAACACTACATAAACACTAGAAGTTATTTAAAAAATACCTCTCGTTCCGAACAAATAACATTCGGAATCAAAAAATTCTCAATTATTTATGAAGAACATTAACATATATTATTGAATAAAACCAGTTTAATATATGAGAAATAATTCTCAAACTTTATATTATTATGTGTTATGAAGCTGACCTTGTCGATATATTCCGTCTCTTTCGTACTCACGGATTACATGCCCCGGAGATTTTCGAAGCGTTTTCCTAAGTGCCTCCCGCGGACAAATTTAAACTCTAATATATTGCGTATAAAATTTATTATCGATTGCCTGTTACATTTTTCAGTGTTTATCTTTTGTACCGATTCGAGAATGACGCAAGTTGAACTCGGAAACAAAGGCAATGTAAACTTTATATCATGAAAGATATGATTGATTTTCAACTAAATTGTTTAGTAGAGTTACGGTATTTGCAAGTGGGTGTATACTAAATGTATTATCTGGCATTTTAGCAGTGTCATATTGAAAACACTGTTAGTATTTAGTACGATTTCGGGACGAAGTAACGCGTTCCGTTTTTAGTAACTAAACTAAAAAATAAACTAAACTAAAAACCTGTAAAGGTACTTCAAGTGTGCCAGTTAATTAGTGATAAAGTGAAGTGGTATGTTTATTTAAATCAAGTGATAACGAGGAAACACAAAAGCGTTTTATTTAAATAGTGTTGTTTAACAGGTAAACTACAGTGCGGACCAGAGGATTTTGTGTTCATATGTAATCAATATAAATAAATACAAAGATAGGTTTATTTTTGTCTGTTATTGTTTCAAGTTTATCCTGCCAGAGTATTATTAGTTTACCGGCGTTTTTAAAAGTGACGTTTAATATCAAAGTAAAAATAAATATTTCATACTCAATATGAGCTGAGTGTCTTTTTAATAGCATCTACTTACTTTCTCATTATTTTGTAGTTCACTTTATAAATAGGTTTTTTTGAACATAGAGTTACATCGACACCGGTTTTCGCTCATTCTAACCAATAAATAAATGTTACAATGCATCTATCGAGTAATATCACATTTTATATTTTAAAAAAACATCTCGATAAGTCATCTATAAGAATAATTTATTCTGATTGTAGCCAGTTATATCTAGACTTGTAAATCCAGTTTAACCTAAAAACAAGAACTGGAAATCATCAGACGATTGTCGAAAATGCTAATTAGTCTAAAGATAGTCAAGACCACGCTCAGGTTACATGGTCTTTAGGTACCTACGTATTAATAAAGTAACATAACATCATGTCTGTAATCCCCAAAGATTTAGGCAGAGATGTACCCATAGTACAGCCACATTCCACCAGTTATGTCTAAGTCCCATGTAATAGAGGGCGAGCCTATTGCCAGCACAAATCGCGACTCGGGGCTGCTACTGAGAAATCATTATTAATAATATTTATACTTATTTATTTCTTCACAATACAATACTTGAGGATTGTCAATAATTTCGTATAAAAATAATCACAAAAAAATCTGCTGCGCCATACAGATGTTTATTTCGAAGTAGCATTCAATTGTTTTAACTGGCATTGAAGTAGATAACAATGATTAGCCTTAACCAAGAGGCAGCTTTTAACATAGAGAATAGCAGCCTATTATTATTCCACTGCAGGGTAAAGGTCTTCTCATACACAGAAGGCATGAGCATTAATTACCACACTTGCTCAAGACGGGTTAGTGATTTCAGATTAATATTAACTAAAAGGTCCTGGTTTCCTCACGATGTTTTCCTTTACCGGTGTCAGTAATTTCTAATATAAACTCAGAAAGTATTGTAGTCATATGAATTGAATAGTGATAGCCTAGTGGTGTGACCGTCAGACTGCCAAGTCACGGGGCTCGAGTTCGAACGAAAAGAAGAGGATGAATTGAAAAAGTCAAACTCAAACTCAAAGCATTTATTTCAATTAAACCATTTACAGGCACTTTTGAATTGTCAAGGAATCGGTCAGTCAGAAATATGAAGCTAGTTGTCCATTCCAAAGCGTAGTAGGTACCTATGGAGAAGAACGGGCAAGAAACTCCACGGACACTCTTTTAAATAAATTGTTACAAAATATTGATTACATCATTCATGTTGGAATTAAACATGTGAGAACAATGTAGAAAGACGTGCACGTTAGAAGCTTCCGTAATAAAAAGATAAAACAAGGAACAATTCAAAAATTTTAATCAGCCAAGGCAGCTAAGAGTTGACTAGTCCCAACTGATCGCGCCCGTTCACGAACATGACCATTTTGAAGGGAGCTAAATGATCCAACACACGCGCCACCATCAGCGAGATATTTGAGTGAGCATGACATACTCACAGCTGCTAGGGCACATTCAAGTCAATAATAATAGTCACTTCCACGTACTTGCCAGTTTTAATTGCAATAGTACAAAAGCAGGGCAAAGGTAAAAAGACCATTAAGTCGAAATCTACGAGGTTTTCTGTCACCAGTGATGTCTTAGATAAACTTCAATTAACTCAGCCTATCTCAGTCCACTGTTGGATATAAGCCTTTTATATCTTACGCTACAACAGCCAGGTCTCCGCAAGTTGGACATATAATGACCTTATCGGTGATATTATTCAGAAAGGTCAGGTGTGTAGTCCTCACTACCGATGTGCGTTTATGACCAGATTTAAGAACGTTTATACAGAAAGTGGCTAACGTCGCAAATAGCTATCAAATATTTCGCTGTTTGAATTAAATTGGCTATATAAATGTTTGGAAATAAGAATTATGGCTAACTAGTGAACTAAATTATTGATTTAGAAATGCAATTATTAATATCTTAACACCGAATATTTAGTTTTAATTGTAAACAAAATATTTGGAAATTTTCCAAATGCATGTTTTGGACCTAAAACGGTTACAACATCAAATTCAGTGTTATAATTGTAATTAATTACTAATACTCTAGGTCACTAGTTTGCCATATTTAGAAAGAATGAAAGAAAGAAAGAAAAATGCGTTTTTTTTTTTTTTTATAATTTCCATACTGTAGTATTGCCAAAAAACGAAGCTTTAAGGACCACAAAACACCTGTAGTTTTTCCATCACCTCTAAAAACCCCCGTGACGAGATGAGGTCAACCTATTCTTAGGTATGAATCACTTCGCCGCATGATTAGTTACTATGGTCAATTTCGTGCACATCTGTGTTAGTTTACTTTAGAACCGTTTAACATAATAATTATATTTATATCTAACGGTTTTGACAGATAAGTTCCAAAATGGTACCGCTAGTTTCAAGACATTTGAGCATTACTAGCTAGTTTTTTTTTTTTAACGCAACGGAAACATTTTGCTTATGAACTCCACACTAGGTCGAGTCTGTGTCATGGAGTCCTTGGGTGGTATTACCATATGAAAATGCGCATTACGTTAATACTAATGGATTGTTATGTTTACAATTGAGAAGCACATGAAAAAGTCATATTATTTTATAGTAATTTGAGAGTTTTGAGGGTTCACTTTGATTTATAATCCTGGTCTTATTTGCTGGAGGGGCAAAAGGACCAGATTTTAAAATTGTAATTTTTTTCGAGTACCTAGTGTGCCATTTTAAATCTGCTTTTAAGGGATCCGTAGCTAAATGGCAAAAACGGAACCCTTATAATTTTGAAGTCTAATCTAAGACTTCTCTGGTGCAAGGTGGACAAAAAAAACATCGTGAACTTAGACTAAAAATAATGTTCTGGAATTGCCAATATGTACGGAGCTCTTTCTAACTAATCAATGCTGGTTCATTATCTACATGAGAAGGGGTTTTTACCCTGCTATCATTATCCACAGCCCAACTCTAGCCACTGCTGAGCATAGGTCTCTCTTTTCTTGTGCCAATACCCACGGTCCTGTGCCAGCCTCAGGATCTATGCGCGATGGTAACAATTAGAGATGCCGCGAATACTCGCTATTATTCGGTATTCGGCGAATAGTTGTCCAAATAAAAATAAACTTTTAATGAACAGAAAAACTATAGACATAAAAATAATAAAACTTTTAATAATCTTTAAAAACAAAACACACTTAGTATTATTATCATTCATATAAAAAAGTGCCAAAAATCAGTCATGTTGAAGTTAATTAGTTAGGGTTTTTAATTAATAATTTAATATTTAAAGTCCAAAACGGGCAGATTGTGGTCAATAGAGTTGCTTTTTTTTTATAAATCAAACCTACCTTAGAAAATTTATAAACTATATTATTATTTGAGAATAAATAAACTTTTTTTTATATTGCTTTTTTTTGTGAAGTGGCCGAGTATTCGACTATTCGCCATTGGGAAACGGTTCTATTCGCTGTAACAATTATTCTCGGCTTCTGTAGTACCAATGTCGTCCGCCCATCTTGCCGCCGGACGACCGATACTTCATCTTTCCGTCCTTTGACGCCACTCGGTCACTGCCTTACTCCATCTGTCATCTCTGCACTTTGCCAGATGTTTTGCCCAACAGCCCAACTCCATTTGGGTTCCATAATTCGTAGTAGGTACCTAATTAAGATTTATTCATTAATTGGTATCAGTCATTTACAGGATAAATTCGGTAAAATATTTCAATGTTATGAACCGAAGTCGGTCCAATAATAAAGCCATTTCCTCGAATGTATTATATTTTCTGTCAGAACCTAGGCAGTATCAGGACATATCGTTAGTAATTATATCAGCATAGTATTGATTACTAGCCTACATATTATTTTACATCGCAAGAGCATTAACTATATTGAACATACTAATTATATTGTAAACATTAATATTTACATCATACATAGACACCCGTGGCGCCTGATCCATAAAACAGTGGGCGTGGCACCTTAAAAGAGTTCTTTCGATGGAGAACAATCATATTTATTTTCTGCCCCCAAGGACCATTTTTTGGGTTTTAATTCTATGAAATTTAAAAACGTCATCTGCTGGACATAGACTTCCTCCAAGCATAGCCACTTCGATCGGTTCAGCGCTTATCGCATCCAGCGGATTCCTGCGGCCTTCACCGGGTCATCGGTCAACCTTGTGGGGGGCCTTCCAACTCCAGAACCTTTCGTCGGCCGTCTGTTCTGCGAGCAATTTGCCCTGCCCACTGCCACTTAAGTTTGGCAATTCTACGGGCTATGTCGGTTACCTTGGATCTCCTACGGATCTCTCCATACTCACAGAATCACAATAACAACGTCAATTAGTCACGAAACAAAGTATTATATGATCACTATAAAATCTACAGAGTCTTATAAAAAGTTTCATTGCAGCTGCACTTTTTTTATGATGTTCATGATAGTCAGTTCTAGCCAAAACCTGTATAGTGGCGATAAGAAATAGACCTTGACATTATGTGACGTCATCAGAGACTGATGGGAATACCCAGATCAATAATCGCATATTAAAATAAAAATTGCAATTTTGTTGGCCCAAACTTGGCCACTTCCACATCGTTATTGGTGGCAGTGCAGAGGGCACTTTGACTGCATGTTTTGGGGCACAAAGAGCAGGATAGGAGCTGAAACTTAATTTGCACCACGTCCTGCTACCGTTCTTGATTTCTTATTGATTTTCAATAGTGTATTAATTTTGTTCTTACCATTTTGAATTTTGAAGGGGTTCGTGGCTAATGACGGAAACAAAGGATAAGCTATGCTTGCCGCGATTGGTTCATGGATCACTGGATTGGCCATCCAGTACATATTAAGACCCGTGCCGCAGAACGCATGTTAAGCCGTTGGTCGTGGCCGTCATTCTTATATCTTTGATAGTTGTTGTGGGAAGCCCAAAAGTCTGACATCCAGTCTTACCAAGGCCTATCGTGTTACCCAGTGGGTGGTGGAGGTCAGATAGGCAGTAGCTCCATGTAAAATACCGGTATTTAGCGGCATCCGGTTAGAGTGGAAACCGACCCAAACATAGTGATTCCATTTTGAATCAGATATTCATCATGAAAAGTTTGAGGAAGTTATGGAACCCTGGTTTTGTATTGTTTGGTAATCACGCTGATAATCCACCTGATCAAAAGGAATTCACGATGGTGAAAACCTTCACATAAAAAGGAAAAACACTGAACAAAAAAAAATGAGTAATAGGAAATGCCCAATGTGGTGGTAACTTGAAATTAAGCTTGACAACAGTAACAATTCTTATGTTGTGTTGTATTCATTCTCATCTTTCAAACTTAGGTACAACATTTATTTCAATTAAATCAGGCGATTTTGAACTGTCAAGAAGTCGGTCAGTCAGAAAGTTGAATCTAGTTGCTTATTCCAAATAGTATGTGCCTTTGGAGAAGAAGGGCAAGGAACTCCATGGACAATCTTTTCTTCTCACCTAGTATTCCCTTCGCCTTTCCCCTGCAGTGGAAAAATTACAAGCTAGTATTATTTTTCTTCGTTATGCCAATAGCACGTGGCCCAAAACTTCTCCACATCCACAACATCGTGGGTGGCAGCGCAGAGGTTGCTATAGCTGCTTTTTACAGAGGGCAGGATAGGAACTGGTATATAGTTTGCGCCATAGCTCCACCATCCACACCCTGCTGCGGTACTGTCGAGATAGCCCCCACTTTTGTGTGGTTATAGTTGTATTACTAACATAAAACAACAATGCATGCCACACGTTAAAGTCCTTGAATTAATGATCTCTTCGGATTATGTGGGCTTTAGCCAGTATTTGTTCTTACTTATCGGAGTGGACCAGCCTTATGGGTCGATACACACGGCGACAATGCGTAGGCGACGTAATCGCATCCTCTGTGGCCAGCCTTAGATAACAGCGTTTTATTCAGTGGTTTATAATCCAGGCTGCTTGGGAATTGGGTGGATTGATAAACGCTGTGGTTAAGTTTTTATCTTTATGGTTGTATGTTCTAGAACAATATCGGTTATTTTTTTGGGCAGTCCGTGTATGAGTGACCATATATTACACTCCAAGACCCCTCCGTGTTACCGATCGAAGGTAAATCTATGATTGCCGCGACAGGTTCGTGGATGGGTGACCATCCATTATATATTAAAACCCATTCCTCCAAACGCACGTTAACCCGTTGATCCGGGCTGTAATTCATATCTTTACAGTCGTTCCGGGTAGTCAGAACTTAGAAGCCCAAAATTCTAACATCCAGGGGCAAGGGGTATCGTGTTACCCAGTAACTGGGTGGTGGAGTTCAGATAGGCAGTCGCTCCATGTAAGATACTGGTATTCTGCTGCATCCGGTTAGATCGGAAGCCGATCCCAACATAGTTGGGAAAAGGCTCGGCTTTGAATTGTTTTGAATGAAAGAGAGGTCTTATTTCTATCTTTTCTACCTCCCATCATGTAAGATATAAGACTATCCTAAAAAAATACATGAGCTCTGTAGAATAAACTTTCTTTCTGTTAGAGAAAATTTTAAATTTACCTTTCGATTTACTTTTAATCATTTAGAGAGGCAAAATTCCAATTAATATTAATAACCCTCTATGAGAGCAAAACATTCAAATTTCTTTAAAAAAACTTTCTAATACTTTAAAAATGTATCTGAGGCATATTTTATGTTGGGGGATTACATCGCTGATAAAAATGCTTAGCTCAATGCTGGTCCTGCTCCACAATCAACAACTAATTGATTAACATTTGAAAATACTGTTGGAGCTGCTGAAGATTGTAAGACTATCTTTGCATTGTATAAATTCAATCTCCTTTGTATTGTTTAATTGCATAGCACAGGTGTGAGTGCTATGTAGCTAGCATGCATTTACCGGGTAATACGTCTTTAATTGACTTAAATGTGCCCTGGCGGCTGAGAGTATGTCATGCTCACTCAAATGTGTCGCTGATGGTCGCGCGGGTGTTGGATCATTTAGTTCTCTCCAAAATGGTTCAGCTGAATGGTGCTGATCCATTCGTTATGTTTGTGAACAGACGCGATCAGTTGGGACTGGTCATCTCTTAGCTGCCACGGCTTATTTTGATCATTTTATTTTTGAATTGATTTTATTTTCCGTACTCGTGGACGCTTTTAACGTGTGTACGTCTTTTTTTACTTCGATAGCCCCTCAAACACACTTTCCACATATCCTTTACTATTAAACGAGCAATATTTATATATATATATATATATTTGTAATAACGTTCTCGAAAACGGTTTTAACGATTTCGATGAAAGTTGCAAATAAGGGTTTACGGGGCGAAAAATCGATCTAGCTAGGTCTCATATCTGGGAAAATTCGTTTTCTCCATATTTTGACCCGAGTAGAGGTCGGTCGCCCAAAGTTTAGGACAAGATGGCTACCTTAGAATGTCATTACCATGTCATTACATGGCAGCATGGAATTAGTAAGTACCAACTATCATGGTAGCATGGAATTAGTACTCGTATGCACTATACATGGAATTAGTATGAACTATCCTATACTATTAAACGAGCATTCTCTATTTTTTCACCCGAGCAGAGCTCGGTCAACCAGGTACTATAATTATAAATTCAACATGAATTATGTAACTAATATTTCGTAACAATATAATTTAAAAGAGTATCCATGGAGTTTTTTGCCCGTTCTTCTCCATAGGTTCCTACTACGCTTTGGAATGGTCGACTAGCTTCATATTTCCGTCTGACCGACTCCAAAAGATTAATGCAAGATATCTTAATAGCCAATTTTATCTGTTACCACGGTGTTTGGCCGTTATGCTATAAATCTTTCATCATAAATCTCTTAGAAACGTTACTCGGAACAAACATCTGTTGGCCTCACATTTTGTATAGATGCGGCAAACTGAAGAATACATTAAAACAGTTTATTTAGGCCCGTCGTCTACAACACTGAAAGACAAATCAAATGTTATCAAATTGAAAAACATAAGATATGACATGGGTTAGAAATAAGGAAAAGGTCGCATAAAAATAAAACTATCTATTTAATTATTTATTTATTCAGCCACAAAGTCTTATAAAATAATATCCACTTTAAGCTAGGTAGACAGATTTACACATGGATAATTGAGCCGGGTTCAGCTGAATAAATCTGAAGCTACATTAACAATATTTCCTTATTGATTTAACAGCACAATACAGACACAATATAAACTGTATAGTACCTCTAAAAGCAAAATAATACAGAACATACAAGCCTTCAACAAAGTGAGAAAAAACAATAAAACAACTAGTGTCAAAAAGTGCGATTATACCAACTACAGCAAAAACTTGGACTCTACCGTCTACAACAAGTGCAACTTTAGCATCTACCAAAAAAGTGCAACATTACCGGCTGTCACAAGAAAGAGCGAATTTTCGACTGCAACAAAATAGTGCGACTCTTTCGACTGCAACATAAAAGTGCACCTTTTCCGACTGTCACAAAAAAAGTGTGTGTACCGTCGGCCACAGAGTGATGTTGTAACAAAGTGATGACTGTGATGACTGAGGTGCGCTCTCGGCGCCCCCTGTCGGAACAATACTGCATACCCTCCACGTTTCTCAGGACAATATGGCGCCGGACACTGTCATTCAAGAAGAGAAAGGTGAGTTTAACCGGTGTTTTAATTAATAAAAATAAAATAAATCGTGTAAGAGTTGACTTTACAATGTGGTCAATAAATTGTCATAAGTCATAAATCATTTATTTCGTAACATAAAGGCTTGTACAGACTAACGCGACGCGACACGAACAATACAATTTCTAAGAAAACTTCACAGTATAACAATAACCGGTGTCGCGTCGCGTGACCAGTCGCGCTGGTCAGCACAAGCCTTTGCACATTGTGTTGAATTATTACAGAGATGTTAAATAAAATAATAAAAATGAAGCACAACAACCACAAAAGGTTAAATATAAAAGGTGTTAAAATGTCAGTTTTTTTTTAACAAAACTACAACTAATTTTGGGTGTGGTGCGGCATTGACATTCTATTCACTGGATGTCATTGTGAACTGTTCTAATAGTCACTTTATTTTTTTCATGACAGACAAAATAAATAAGGAATAGTGTAAAAACTAATAGAATTTTGTTAGTTTTGCAAACCTACCCCAGACTTGAAAGGCTTTGCTTAGAATTTAGCATGGTTTAAATTTACCTTACTTGATAGCCGTTGCTAAAAACTGTCAGATAAGTCCAATCACCAGTTTAGGTGGTCGGGTCGCATTATTCATTTTGAAAAAATGGTATTTGTCCTTTTATTCAGGGGAACAAAACAGTCAGAATCGCTCTGACTCGCGTATAGTCAGTGCCAAAAATGTCAAATGAAAATGTAAACAAATGGATCAGAAAACGCACCTGTGCAGGCCAATTTGTAGTGCCACTTACAAATTGAGTGCTCTGATTTGATTATTTGAATACTTTAACCCTAGAATCAAATTTTAAATCAGCTTAAAGCTGTTTTGCATTTGAAAAAATTTGAGGTTTATTTTATAACCTTCGTTTCGTTGATGATTTTTCAATTACAATTTAATAATGATATTCAAACAATTTGTTGTAAAAAGTGGTGAGATTTAAAGTAGACCTTCTAAATAGGTAGACAAGAATGTGTTACTAATTCCCTTGTGAGTAATTACGTAAGAATTTAACCTGACCAGGCTTTGTTTGCACTTTCATGAAAGACTTTTGGATCTGACCATTTACAAAGTTAGAGTCGAGAGAAGAGTCTCGCACTCTAGCAAGAGCATCATTCTTCTCTATAAAATATTGCCATTTTTCTATATCCCTCTCACACATGCACAAATATAGCATGATAAAAGCCTCCTATTACCGCGGTATCACTAAGCAAGACATTCCGCCCGTATTTACCTACAATGGTAGTGACGTAGGTACTCATCTCTTGTGCATACATGGTGCTTGGGACACGCGTGCGAAGCGTGCAGTAGATATCTCCTACTGTTAACAATTATGGAGCAAATAACCATCAGTCACAGAGAGTATGACATTGCCAGGAGATGCAACGATTTATAATTTGTCTCACAAGTATGTACCGCCATACTAAAGTGATATCGGTAAAAATGAGTTAACTAAAATCTTAAATTCACAGAGGTTTAGACTGGGCGTTGACCGAAACCGCTGGGTCGAGAAGCATGAAATTTCGCAAAAGAGTTCTTATAATATAACGAAAGTGAGCACTACGGAAGGTTTTTTTTTGAAAATTGATCCCCAAAGGGATTAAATCCCTATTTCTATTTAACCCCTTTGATATAAAAGTTTGTAATTTTTGCCGATGGGTAATCCGATCTACACGGTTCCAGTATTCCATAAAATTACAAAAAAAAAGTCCAGACTTAAGAATAACTGCTCTACAAAACACTGTGGGTACCTCTATAACACACACATGTTCAGTCAATAAATTCCATAATAAAGTCAAAAGTCATTTTTATTCAAGCTGAGAATGAGCACTTTTTGAACGTCAACATTACATAATGTCTTATGTAATTTGAAGAAAAAAAACAAGAAGGTGAAAGTGAAGGTGGTGAGGTGGTGGTGAAGGGCGGGCGTTTTGGGGGACGACAGTCCCCCAAAACGCCCGCCCTTCACCACTTCCTAGTGCATTCGCTGGGAAGAAGAAGTGGCGCAACAAATTCCCCAGCAGCACAGTTGTCTGTTCAGTTAGAAAAAGTTGATTCTATACAATAAATAGTACGCAAAGTAAATAACACTAAAAAACTAAGAAACACAAAATATTCAATTAAATTATTTGGCATAATATGTCAGTTAGCACACGCCAATATACCGACAAAAAACATTGAAAACTATATAATTTTAATAGTCTAGGCTCAAAATTTAGAGCTAAATCCATGTTTCAAAATAATAAATATTGTCGTAGCGATTAGGTACCATTGCCACTGTTTGCTTAAAATTCAAAATCATTACCTAAAGTATTCAAAATACTAAACAAATTATTTAGGTACTTACTTACATATTAATATTCCAGACATCTCGAAAAAGACTTAGTTGAAGTTTTTCTTTTTTTTATCGTCTGCGAGTCATAAAAAACTAGTTTGAGACGACTGCAAATAATAAAGCTATAGATTTAAATATTTATTTATTACTGACCAGTTTTTAGAATATATTTGAATTAGGTACCTATTTAGCAATGACTTGATAATTTATGTATCAATTAATCTGCGTCGCTTTTAGATCTCAGAATGTTTTTCTTATTAAAATTGCATGTAATTTAATAATAGCATATCAATTCTATACTCTTGTTTGTCGGTTTTGATCCAAGCTTTTAGTTTTATAATACCAGCAAATTATTATTTTATTTGTATTGGTGTGCCAACTCATATGCATATAGAGTGGCGATTTAGACTCCTGCATCCGTCAAGGGGGTGATTCTACCAATCGTCATACTAAACAACTTTCACCATGAAACTATTATACGATTCGTGAAAAAAAAAATCCTCTGCAACAGTAGATAGATTATTTCGTTTCATATAGAAAAGTTTTTTTAATCTTTAATAATGTGTTTCATAGCGAAAGTTATATAGTAGAATCACCGCCTTGACGGATGCAGATCACTAAATCGCCAGCCTGTATATAAAAAAAAATAGACAAAATTATTTTTCTTTGTACTAAATATCTGCATAGAGCAGTCCTCTCCGTGAATATCTGCAAAGTCATCCAATTAAGTATTACTACTATTAACAGTGTAATTTGAAAACATTGTATAAACCAATTATTTGTAAAAGAGTAACCGTGGAGTTTCTTGCCGGCTCTTCTTTATAGGAAACGACCAATTAGAACCGTGCACCTATATAGCGTCTGACGTTTCATGAATGCCCATGTAGGTGAAATAAGATATTTTGATTTTGATTACATACATTCTTTCGGATTCCTGACAATTCAAAAGTGCCTGTAATTGGTTTATTTGAATGAAATGAATACTTAGAGTTTGCGTTTGATTACTAAAAATGGCGAATTATGAAAATACGCTTGAAATATGAAATTAAAAATAAAAAAAAAGGTAACAAACTGAAACCGATTCTGTTAAAGCTGTTATCAACATAATGTAACAGATGTTCAAGATTAAACTAATATCATTATCTGTTGTGATAGTGATTTTTTCCGCTCTTTGATAATATATTTTATCTATTTACTCTTGCAGGCACCTACATAACTGTAGGTACAAACCTAAATCAATCCTATTTATGAGTTATCTATTCCTTGTTGCACCGGCCATGTTTTCTCTCTGCATCGCCCAAAGGTTGTCTGGTAGAAAATGCCTCAGGCATTAAGACGCCATATATGCCAGTGACCTTGAGTTAGCTTGCGTGTTCTGTGCTGAGCTCACGCTACGCGTCGTACGTCCGGCCAGTGATAGGACTGGCCCATCAAGGAGCTCTGTCCCAAATTAGACGAATTATTAATTTATAATACATAAAACTAAAGGTATTTTTATAAAACACGTATATTAAAATTTAAATAATTAAATTATCTTTTATATGGGGAAGGTTTCAGAAAAATACGCTTGATAGATTTTGGTGATTCTCAGTTTTTTATACGCATTAGATATAACTTTACAAATTAATTTCACTATGCAATATAAACATAATCTAAAATATTCCTATATAAAGTTATTAAGAAAATGCTCTAATTTAACATATATTTTTTCCAAATTTTTTGACGTGATCTTCACTATAATATCATTAAAAGTTGGTTATCGTCGCCTTAAGTCCGCCTTTGTATAGTATTTTTTTACTTGTGCATAAAGTTTTAATAAATAAATAATAAAACTTATGAATTATTAATATTTCCTTTATTTCATTAAATGCGAATATGAGTTTGTTTGTGTCACGATTTAGATGAAATTTGGTATGAGGATACTTTGAGCCATGGGAAAGGACACAGGCTATTTTTTATCGACATAAAACTCGGGCGAAGCCGAGGGCGACAACTAGTAATAAATAAATCACCGACGATTTCTGATTTTTGTAGAGACGGTCAAGTCTCTACAAAAATCAAACTAACTATTACACCACAGATTCTCAAATGAAAATCAACGACGTGTTAATTAAACCTATGTTTACAGTCCGACCGTTGAGACAATGCGTTCTTGACACCTGTCAATTTCATACTAGCGAATAAATGTGTTTTGCGAATTTGACCCTTATTACTACTAGAAATTATCCAACTGACCGTATCAGGAACGCATTCTCTCGACTGTCGGACTGTAGTGATCTGGATTGGCTGTTGATAATCCAGCCAACCAATCACAGCAGTTGACATGCGTTTGACAATTTCAAAAATTTAATTTAAAATACTCAGACAAAAAATATTAAAGAAAACAGTTCGTAAGAAAATATTATAGGTAATCATTAAAATTTACATGTGCTTATTTTTTCATTATCAGTTATCATATCATCACACCCTGTTTTCACGATGAGTTCCTCAGAGATGTACCTATAGTACACCCACATTTCGCCAGTTATATTTAAGGCCCATGTAATAGGGGACAAGCCTATTTCCATCAACTGGACACAAATCCGGGCTGCTACTGAGAAATTTACAGATAAAAAAACTCATATCAATAACACTTTGACCGACCTGGGAATTGAGTCCAGAACCTCATGCGCAGCAATAGTTATTGCGACCAACGAGGCAGTCAGTTGAAATACACTTTTCACATCTATTTATACACTAGAAATAAACTTTTCACATCTATTTATACACTAGGAATAAAATTATTATTTTCGAATGAAATCATGATAGTAAAATACAAAGTACAGAAACGCGTCAATATCACAAAGTTTATCTGAATGAAAACTGCTCGGAAATCCTTTGATGTTAGTACTAAATCTATATAGTCCGTGTTTCCTTCCACGCATAACCCATCAACCTTCAAAGCAAGAATGAACAGGCATCTCCTGGGCACGCTCGTTCTGTCGTAGACCTCATCCATCAATTTCCATCAGAAGAAGAGGACCAAGCAGTCAATAGAAAAAAAAACTAGCATTTCAAACATTGACAAGTCTGAGTGGTGCTCAAAGGTGCTTAAAAAAGACAACTTGATAAATCAGATAATATTCTGTAATAAAAATAACACTGCCGTAAAAGATAAAATAAAGATAAGATAATAATGATGTATCATCTATCTGACACTGTCTTATAAAGATTTATAGCGTATCTTTTCTCAATATCTTTGATAAAACAATCTCAATATTTTAACCTTCAATTTTTTCATGATGAAACAATTCATAACTATTTGATGCTGCCCTACATGATGTACTACAAACACAGCCGTTTCACACAAAAACAAAGCATTACAGAGCCGGGAATACAACCCGGAACTAAACGCACCACCACAATGTAAGACAAGTCAGAAGGTATACTTTAACAATCCATTTGCTATAGCTATAGGAACTTCCACAGAAATTGCCGAATAAAGCGTCGTGCAGACTGGCGCGCCGCGACAGCGCGTCGCGAGTCTAACAAAACAATTTCTAAGAAAACTTCACTGTAGTACAATTACCGGTGTCGCGTCACGCGACAAGGTGCGCTAGTCTGTACGAGCCTTTAAACAAAAAATATGTTTGGAGTAAACGTACAAGTCATCAAGTATGTATTTCTATTTCTTTGAGATCAACGTGTCACTAGCTGTGGAAAGTATTTCATAGAAATACATAGAAACCAGTAGTGTGGCGGCGACACGTCGCCTGCTGCTGCTGCCTCCCAGTTGGCTACGGAATTGTACCTTATTTAATTACAAATAAAAGTGGCGCAGTGTACGACCCATGGACTACCATTGAAATTCTAGTGCTGTGACATTTTGGCTACTTATTGGTGATTTCGGTTTGTAACATGTTGGTTTTGAGTAGAGTCGTGGACGATGGCCTTAAGTGAATTGAAAACCGGACTGTCGAACAGTCGATATGAGAATGAAATATTTTTTTAAAAGACGATAACCGACTTTTAATGATTTTATACTGAAGATCACGTCTAAACGAGTTATGTTAATAATTTGGAAAACATATATGTTAAATTAGAGCATTTTGTTAATGTCATTATGTAGAAATATTTTAGATTATTTTCATATTACATAATGAAATTAATTTATAAACTTATGTCTAACGATAAAAAAAAAACTAACAATCACACAAAATCTATCAAGCATATTTTTCTGAAACCTTCACCATTTTAAAGAAAATTTAATTATTGATCTTTTAGTACACATATTTTATTAAAATACCTTTTGTTTTATGTATAATACATTAATAATGTAATGTCTAATTTGGGACAGCGCTCCCTGATGAGCGAGTCCTATTACTGGCTGGACGTATGATGCGTTGCTTGATCACAGTACAGAACTCACAAACTAACCACTCAAGGTCACTGGCATATATCTGCGTCTTAAGTAAATTCTAAACACATGGCGATCACCACATTAATAACAACAACCAAATGTACCAATTTACAATTGGTTAAATTAAATAGACCAGTATATGTATACTTAGCAGGTGTTTATTTTTCAAGCCATTCACCACTATTTGCTTTATTGTTAAATAATTAAACAAAACAGTTCCAAAAACAATATATTCAAAACTATTTTGTTGTTTAATTTCATTATTTTTGCCTGTATCACGGCCTATACATCTGTGACTTCGTTATCAGTATCACGCACTGCATAAAGTGGGTCTTCTGACCTCTCACTGTGAACATGACTCACAGCACACAGTGTTACATAAACGTGTTAATAAAAACATTATTTATGCGTAATTTATGTTCGAGATTCGTTCATTAGTTTGTGATATGTTTCACTATTGGAAGACAGCTGTTTTGAAGTTCTCTGTGGCTGTTTTCTGGATAAGAGGCCAGAGATTTGAACAATCGAAGCACAGTGGACTGCGGGGTGCTTCTGATCAGACCATGTCCATGATCTTAAGTACCAGTTCACTGGCATCTTTGAGGACCTTCAGAATGCCATTGATGCCGCAATCAACGTGGCGAAATACTGGATCAATCGCGAAAATATTATCAGCCGTCCCATACGAGTAGGTATTGAAGTTTTGTTTAGGAAAGTTGTTTTTTTTTTTGCGATTACGATGTTGGTCCCATTGATAAAGTTGTTCAGTTTGATCGTCTGTACCACACCCTTCAATATGACCACTGTTTTCTGATACATGCTGTATTAAGAAGTCAAAATTAATGTACTGTCAACACGGAGAGAAAAACAAATAGAAGTCGACCTGTTTGTGAAGGAGCTGTTCCAGGGAAGTACTGCCATCGTACTTTCTACTGCCATGTTGGTATCGGGTACCGGGGTCATTACAGGCTCTTGGATGGCAACGTATATGCAAGGCTTCCAGAAACATCTCAATACCAGTATTGCGCATTGCCCTTAAGCGGCGGTTACCAAAAATCGAGACGAATGACGTTTGATTGGAGAGGCCTATGTACAGATTGGACTGCTGTAGGCTGAATGAGATGATGATGACGATGATAGGTGGCAGTGAACACTTTCGATCAGGTGGTTAACAAAACACCTTGTATGAGTTCGCCAATGCAATGTCAACTCTAAAGACATAGATGAAAGTTCAAATGTGCTTTGATTTTTACATACATAATATACATCTCATAATCTGTTATATAACCGAAAATTCTTTTAGCTTGGTGTTGATATTTCCTTGAATGAGCTCTTTCGTTAAGTGTTCAAACATAGTGTATATATATGTAGCTATATATTTCCAGTATAAGTTGATCTGGCATTGTATAGGATTTCTGTAGAATGCGACGTTAGCTTATACTGGAAATTTATAGCTTGATGTGTAGCCGTGTGTAATAACTACTTGAATATTTAACAGCGATACATAATCACGTTAACAGTTTGATAAATTATTTATTGATCATTCACGGGCCAATAGGTGTGAATTGTGAATAATATCAAGTTTGTTTTAACAATTTAACCTAGCAGTTGACATTGTGTTAGTAGGTACTTATGTTTATTTTTAATTTCATAATATGCAGGAAAACGTAATGGGAAACATCGCTGGTTAATAATAATATGCTTTTGCATACCTACCAAGTTATGTAGCAGCGACAATTGGAAACGAACCTAGAAAAAATCTGTTAAGTTACTAAAAAAATTAAATAGAGATGAGAACATAAGAAAGAAAAAGAAACACAAACCTACATGGGCACTTATGAAACGTCAGAAGCTAGGTGCACGGTTCCAATTGGTCGGTTTCCTATGGAGAAGAGCCGGCAAGAAACTCCACGGTTACTCTTTTAAAAATTATTGGGTTTTACAATATTTTCAAATAACAGTTATGGGTGAACAGCTACACTGTTCACCCATAACTGTTATTTGAAAATATTGTAAAACCCAATAATTTGTAGTAAGTCTTTGAACAAGTACCAGATACTCAAAAAATAGAAGATGGTCAACAAATCTACAGTCCATTAATTCTACAGCGTTCTCATATTCACAAAATAGAAAAGAATCTTTAAAAAAGATAAATAAATTAATAAAACTAAAAACCTATTTTAAACGAAATGACATGATTTACAACTGTAACAAATCTTAATAATTATCATGTCCACTAAAGCCACTAATAAAGAGTTGAAATTAAATTGTAGGTAACTAATGTCAAATAATGGGTTGATTACGTCAAGGAAGAATCTAAAAAATAAAACATGTTAATTTGGGAGCAGGTAATAGATTCTTACATAATATGCCGTTAATGATGTACCAGGGAATCCACATGTGCAGAAGGAATTATTGCCAAACTTTCTTGTCTTCAACGTAATCTTTAATTTTATAATAAGCTTTCTTGATAAGGACAAGACAAACTCAAACTGGTTGCTAATTTAAGTAGTATAAATTACTAGCTTTTGCCCGCGGCTTCGCCCGCGTGGATTTTGGAAAATATCCCACGGGTACTTACGTATTAGAAAAGTCGTTGATTCCTACCGCTGCGCCCGCGTTGTCGGCAACCATAATTATTTTGTCACGCGTAATTTTGAATCTGTGATATCTTTGAAAGTATTCATTTTGATGATATGATGTCAAGGCATATTTTAATCGAAATTAAATGCCCAATTTAAATAACATATTTATTGGATAAGGATAAATAAAATACCGGTCAAAATAGCTTCGGAAATAACAATTAAATTTTTATCAAATTCTGAAAGATAAAAATGGTTACTGTAGGTCATCCTTAGAAGATAGACATATGCTATCGCGGACTTTATGTTTGAAATTTTTATGATATACAATTCTGTAAAACATAAATTTGATGTATCTCTTACGGCTTACGCGGCGCACGCCAGTAAAGCTCTTAGTTGGCATGATTTTTTCCTACATCTTCGACAATAATCGTCATATTTCAGCCAATTTATATAAAACCTTAATGTATTATACACAAAAACCTTCTGCATGAAACACTCTATCTATTTAAAAAAACCGCATCAAAATCCGTTGCGTAGTTTTAAAGATCTTAGCATACATAGGAACAGACAGCGCGAAACGACTTTGTTTTATACTATGTATAGATTATATTTTATTATATGACATTGATTTTACATTCTGTGATTACTTCCTCACACACTGACTTATTAATTGTAACTTTTTTTTGGAAAATCGTCTACTTTTAGAATGTTTGTAAATATGTGAGAACCATGTATCTATCACATAAGTAATTAATTTATCTGTTGTTGCTTTCTTTTTAAAATTATTTTTACTTATTGTGGTATAGTAATTTTTATTTTTAGATGCATCGTCATCACATATAATTATATAACTAATGTACCTACATATACAAAATATTGTTAAACATTTTAAAAGAGTAACGGTGGAGTTTCTTACTAAATTCAGCATTCATCATCATGCTGCATTCTTCTCCATACGAAAACTACCTTTTGGAAGGGGCGACTAGAATCAATTAAATTTTTTGTAATTTTTGACGTTCAAAAGTGTGTGCAAGGGCCTATTTGAAATAAATGATTTGACTTTGACTCTGACACGATTGATGTGGGTTTTGAACTTTCCATCGCTAAATTCTGTAACCGACTTCGGCAACTTGTTAAAAGCGGATACTGTTTGTTAGTTTAGTGGTCGCAAATGCAACTGTTAAACATGGGGGCCTGGGATCCATTTAAACATGGGGTCCTGGGATCCATTCTCAGGTCGGGCTAAGTGATATTGGTCTAGGACTTTCTCAGTAGCAACTTGTAGTCTGGATTTGTGCCCAGTTGATGTCGACAAAGTCAGTTATGTTATCATAACTGACTTTGTATACAAGTGCGTAGATCCCATGTGTGTGTCAAGCGGAAAGTAAATCGACGTACGAGTCTGTAAACATATTTAGAAAGAGTTGTAAACAAAACACTTGTATCAATCTGCCTAGCCTTTTCCCAACTATGTTGGGGTCGGCTTCCAGTCTAACCGGATGCAGCTGAATACCAGTATTTTACATGGAGCGACTGCCTATCTGACCTCCACAACCCAGTAACTGAGTAAAAATGGTTGTCAGACTTTCGGGCTTCTGACGACTCGTAACAACTGTCAAAGATTGCGAATTACAGCTGAGACCAACGGCTTAACGTGCTTTCCGAGGCACGGAGTAGTCTTGGTATGAAAAGATGGTCACCCATCCACGGACTAACCCCGCCAAGCGTAGCTTAACGTGACGGATCGACACGTGATGCTGCTATTACTTAGCCAAGAGCTCCTCAAAACAAAACACTCGTATGTGTGTGTAAACAAATAATCTAATTATTTGTTCTTATTACCCGACTGCGCATCAGCAAAGACAGGGTAATGTTTTTACTAGGTACCTACACAGTGATGAGAGCTAACTTTTTTTCATGAAATGCTAGTCTTTAGAAATATGTAATATTTCTAAAGACAGTACGTACTAAATTAAAAGGGCTATATATTTTAGTTACTGTCTTTAAATGAAATAATTATGTACCTATCTAGGTTTAAAAACAATTGTTCAAACATTGGCGGCACGCTCCGTTCACACTGTGCCAACATTCTTATTGCCCAAAATATTCATCTCTGCCCAAAGTCAGGTTGTATTAATCCATCTTACAAACAAGTGCAGCTGATAATATATTGTAATTAAATATATTTGATTACTAATACGAGCAGTGGTATCGACCCCGAATTACGAGTTATCAGGTCGTCGGTTCGAACCCAAGCAGACGCTTTACTTTGTGTAATTTATTTTATCACCACTGCTCCCAAAACGGTGTAGGAAAACATCGTGAGGAAACCGGCATGTCCTAGAACCGAAAATTTTAAGACATGTGATATTCACTAACCCGCACTGGGTCCGCGTGGTGGATTACGGCCCACTCCCTCTCACAGAAAGGAGGCCTGTGTCCCGAAAGTGGGAACAATGTAGGTTAATTATGAATACGAAATGTTTATTTAATTTAAAAACCTAACTTTAAAAAAGGGAGGGGAAGAAATAGCGCATCAAAATATTCGTCCGCATCACTTTCAACACGATAAGTGCCCAAAAGGCTGGCAGCGTTGCCACAGCAATGCTGATCCTTTGCCAGCCCTTTGGTTAATTGAAGAGTCGTCCAACCGCTGGGCGATGTCTCGCAATTTGATTACTAGTTTTTATTTTAAAGCTAGGTTTATTACCACTTCCCTCACTTTACATATTTGAAATCTGTAAGGGATTGTTTAAAAAAGCCTATGAATTCATCTCTCGACCAACAAGGGATCCACGCAGACTTGTATTAAAGTATAATCCTAAGTCAGCCAAGTATGCAAATAGCTGCCTTGTGATGTGTGTACGTATATACTATTATTAAATAATCTTATCTCATTTAAAAACAAACTATACAAATGGCTGAATGGACATAATATTTATGACGTTAATGATTTCTTTAAATTGAAAATATAAAATGTATATGTACAGGTATTAATGAAAATGTTTGTGATGTATAATATGAATGACTATTATTGTATTTCCAATTAATCTGCGACATTCTATACTTTACCTTTAACTCGTTATAAATTATTTTGCATGCAATTGATACAATATTCTGTATAGCTAAACATTTGGACATTATATCAACACCAGACTGTAACAACTTTATACCATGTTTAAGGCAAATAAAGACTTATCTTATCTTATCTTTATTTTATAAGTATAAAAATTATGTATTCATGTTAAAACTCTTTATTACTATCCGCCACTTTTGTCCCTAAAAGTTCTTTAGAAAACCATCGTCAGAAGCATCTGTCTGGCATGAATCCCGAAATGGATTTTATTGGCGCAGCCGAGTGGCACTCACTGCTGTTGTTAACACATTATTTTCACTTTTTTATTTGTATTTTCTTTCACGAACTGTGTCCAAATAAACGTTATTCTTTTTTTTCTTTCTAAATGGATGTTATTGCTTGTTTCAGTCGTCGGAGGATCGGTTTGCTGGCTACAAGGGAGTCAGGGATATCACCATCAAGAAGGTGAGAACAGTTTTATTTACATTGAAATTGCATGCTTACAATAATACGCTTCTCTAAATGTGGAGATATCTTTCCGGTTTCTGAAACGAATTTTAAAAATAAGTTAGTAACTCACCTACTCAAATCTCTTGGCATGAGTGAGGATGTCTGCTCACAAAGGAAAAATGGTGCTTTAGATTTTTCATCTTCATGACTCAGTAGCCATACGCACTTAAGTCAAAATATTTTAAGATTGACTTAAGTGCCTATGGCTTCCGAGTCTAGAACTATTCTTCTATAAACATTGGCACAATTACCAAAAGGCCAGTCTTACCGAAGGGTATCGGGTGACCCAGTTACTGGGTTGTAGATTACAGAAGTCAGACAGGAAGTCGCTTCGTGTAAAATACTGGTATTCAGCTGCATCCGGTTAGACTGGAAGCTGACCCCTAACACAGTTTGGAAAGTATAGGCAGATTAATGATAACTGCCACAAGTAAGGAATTTCTGGAGCAAGTGCAGTAGTCCCATCAACATACACATGTTTTAACATACAGTACCTAGATAGTAGGTAGTTACTAATTCCATGCTGCCATGATAGTAGGTACTTACTAATTCCATGCTGTCATGGCATTATTCTAAGGTAGCCATTGTTCTTAACCTTGGGCAACCGAGCTCTGCTCGGGTGAAAATACGGAAAAAACGAATTTTCCCAGAAATGAGACCTAGCTAGATCAATTTTTCGCCCCCGTAATCCGCTATATTGCAACTTTCACCGAAATCGTTATAGCCGATTTCGAGAACGTGATAACAAATACAAATATTGCTCATTTAATAGTATAGGATACATACTATACATAAACTCACGCATTCTTCCCATGGGGCTAAGCAGAAACTACGCACTTGCTTCGTTTACGTTTATATCTACATCTGGCCATACTCGTACACGCACGCCGGTTGTTCTCATATACCAATCTGAAATGTTCCAGGGTCCATCCGGCCTCGGCATCATGATCATCGAGGGCCGTCACACGGAGGCGGGCCGAGGTATCTTCGTGTCAGATCTTCAGGAAGGCAGTGCGGCAGAACAGGTCAGTAGTTACTCTTGACGTCTGTGTTGTTTGATCTACACCATATGGGTAAGGTGATAAGGTCCAATGTAGCGATACAGTCATGTCTGACAAAGCTCCTAAAATCTCCTACATCGATACACTATATCCTGTATCAATAATGATGTTAAATGTTATTGTTAATAGCTTTTATCATGATACCAATTCGGCAAACAAATCCAAACCTACCCAAATAAATTAAATTGCTAAATTATCCTTCCGTGCTTACATTACAAGGCATTCAGAATGCAGGAAGTATCCTAATTAATGTAGCTGCCTATTTGTTTCTACAATGAGGAGAAGCCGATACGATAATAATTTAAACTTCCCCGTTGCCCCTGCGCCTGATCTCTCTTCGTTCGTGTCGTATTGCCGTCCCATCAGACTATGAGAGTGAGGGAAAAGAGAGTGCTCTTGTGTCTGCGCATACACTTGTGCACTATAATATCTCCCACGCCGAAGGCTGGTGCTTGTCCGTTGGGATTGGTCGCCTCGGCCAAAATTCGGCATGGAGGACTATATACCGGCTGAAATTTTTAACAGTCTCGAGAATAATATGGTGTGTTGTGTAAGTGGAACAGAAGCCATACCCGGGAATATTTGCTTAGTAGCATTGACCACGCGGGCGGGCGGGGATGCGCGAGCGGCTTGTGCGCCTGCGAAAGGATATCAAAGAGGCCGACGGCAAGTGCGATTTTTTTCGAGACGGTAAAATAATCATGCGGTATATATAATTAAAACTTCGTATACATAATAACCTTGTGAAGAATGCAGGAATTCGCTGGATGTGGGGCCGCGAAGCACAGAACCGATAGAAGTGACGATTTCAAAATTTTCTATCCTACCTTGTCATATTGCTTCTTCCCAAATTTTGTTAAGACCTCTCTGGAGTTTGGGGGAGACCTCTGACCAGTAGTGGACGTCTTTCGGCTGAATTAGTTTTTTTTTTTTTATTTGTGAGAATGTAGTTTTACATAGTATGGTTTTAGTATTTTTGTTAGTTCTATACATTCTACCGCAAAGTATATGTTGTACAAATATTCAGTTGTCGTTCTTAACTAAGTACAATATTAATTTTAAGATTTGTGATTTACAATAAGTCCAATGAATTTGTATTTTTATAATTAGGTAATCGTTACAATAAAATGTCAAAATGAAGTCCATGTCATCTTGGATTTTTACAATATTCCATATTTTCGTTAATGTCATAAAAGCAATTATCCAATAGCCAGCTTGTCAGCTTTTTCTTGAACATGGGGATAGGAAGTTCCTTAAGTGAATTAGGTAACTTGTTATACACTTGAATGGCATTTACATATACATTCCTCCAAAAAAATTGTAATCTACATTGAGGTAAAATGGTGAAATGCTACTGAAATGATGATCTGGACCTACCTAATTAGATTTAAAATGCATGTTTCCTAAACCACATTATAACAATAGTTGACGGAAGACCTATACCTATTGCAATAACAAATACACTAATAAGCCTACAGGTAAATGGTTAAAATTTTAAATAAACCGTGACTAAGAACGCATTGATATTCCACATTACAATGACATTGTTTAATTGTTTTATTTCTAACTGATGAGGTTGTTCTGTAACTTTTCCGGAACCGTTAAAATCACTTTGAAAGGACTTTACCCTTTTGTCATATGAATTAGGAATTGGTTATTCTGAAAAATGTCACCGGTAAGGCTGCCTGTCCACTGGAGAGGAGCGGAGTAGCGGTGTGCCAATATTAACCAATGGGATTGCATAAAACCTCCGCTCCGCTTCAGCGGACAGGGATTTGCGAACTAGTTTTGATACAAAAACCGGGAAGCGGAGCGGAGAAATGAAGCGGAGAAGCGGAGAGGGGAAGTGGAGCGGGGCAACGCAGCGGACAAGTGGAGCGGGGAACCGGAGCGGGGAAGCGGAGAGGCGATGTGGAAAAATACGTGAACTCGGTGTAGCTCCGCACAGTCCGCAACACCGCTCCGCTACCTCACTCCGCACAGTCCGTAACTCCGCTCCGCTAGCTCGCTCCGCATCAATGGACAAACACTGTCCGAAACTCCGCTCTACTCCGCTACTATTCTCCTCTCCGCTGCCTCGCTGCGCTTCAATGGACAGGCAGCCTTAAACTTAGTTGAAGTAAGCTTGACGTGAGCCGTCAACAGTTTCAATCCCTCAATTAAATGACTTAATCTCACTTCAAGGGCACTTCACCAGTTTTCACGTTGAGATTTTTACTGACAAAAACTGTGTCTCGTCTTATATTCTGTCCCTTGCGCCCGCGTAGATTTGGGCCTTTTTTTAAATAGTAGTACATCATCGACTACCGTTCCACAGCGACTCATGGCTTAACTACGCACGAGTACTTAGCTTCGCCACAGATCAGTACAGATGGTTCAACCTGCAAAAAAAAAAAAAGAAAAAGCGACTCTCGCTACGACACAATAAAGTGCAATTCAGGTCGCACAGCGCTAATTAACGTTTTTTTTTTTTTTTTGAGGATGGCAAATCATCAAATGACTTCTCCCGCTCTGGGCAGAGCGAGAGGGTGTGTCAGACTTTTACTGACTAAAACCCACCCGTGTTCCTTCCGTTGCCTGTGTGCCGGGGCCGCGTTATCCCTTTCGGACAAACCCGCAACCCCAGCAGGCATTGGTCTTTCGACCCCGTCGGTTGGTGCTGACATCTCTTTGAGGCGCGCGTGGAACACAACGCGCCGTCGACACGGGCCTGGTCCTTATCGGACGGCGAGCTGCCCATTGCTCACCGTCCGCAAGCCCGCGCCTACGGTGGCCGGAAGTCGGCTCTCGACTCCCGACGCCCGGGGCGTCTCCTGCGGCGACTAGGGCCGCGAGGGCGTGCAGCTTGCATCTCCCTCGCGCGCTCCGCCTCCTCCTTCGCGAGCATAACTGCTTCGCAGAAGGAGGTGACGGCCTCCCATGCACTCTCGCTCCGAACCATGGCCTGAACCAGGGCCGGACGCGAGAGATCGCCGCCGCCGATCGCCTCCGTGAGGACACGGCGGTGCTCCGCCCAAGCCGGGCAGACCTCCACCGTATGCTCCACCGTGTCCTCCGGGCGATCCACACAGTGGTGACACCCGGGCGTTTCCTCCCGCCTTACGCGGAACAGGAACCTCCCGAAACAACCGTGTCCGGTGAGGACCTGCGTCAGGCGGAAGGTGAGGACGCCATGGCGCCTCTCAAGCCACTCCTCAAAGAGGGGACTTATCGCCGCAATTGTGGCGTGCCCAGCGCTGGGTTGCGACAATCGCACACTCCATGCCGCCATGAGATCCCGCCGGAGCTCTGTCCGCTGTGCCGTGATTTCTCGCGGCAGCGGAGTTACACCCCGGCGTTTCGCCCCCTCGCGCAACTCCCACATGTGCGCGAGGACTTTCGCCTCCAGATCCTATGGCAGCGCTAATTACCTACAGTTATGTTCACCTAGAAGTTGCCTCTCTTTCTATCGCATAACTCTTATATCTCTGACCACGTTATGCCCGTGCATATCATAAGTAGCAGTGGACGGTCAACTTTATCAATTTGGACAACAGATACGATTTCTTATTATTGCAAAAATTCATTATCTTTATTGAAATTCATAAATGTTTCTTGATCGAATTAATTTTTATTGCGAAAAATCGATCTAGCTAGGTCTCATTTCTGGGACAATTTGTTTTCTCTATTTTCACCCAGGCGGAGCTCAGTCGACCACGTACTTATCATTAAAATGTGTTTTTTTCTGTTTTCAGGGAGGACTGCAGATTGGTGATATGTTGTTAGCAGTAAATAGAGACTCCTTACTAAACTGCAGTTATGATGCAGTAAGTATTAAATGTTTTACTGTAAAACTTATGGCCGCACTAGATTGAATTTAAAAGAGTTATTCACCAAACCACGACAGAAATGTTGTCTGTTGACCAAACTAGTGTGTAATTAACAATTTTCATTAAGGCGAAAGCGTCATGATAGCCCGCGAAATTAAAATTTTCTTACGTTTTTTGCAATTTGCAGGTCAGTTTCAGGTTGTATCATCTAAATATAATTCGCGGCCGTATCAAATATTTATTTATAGAATTATAATCATAAAATATTCAATACAACTCTCTTAGTTCATGTAAACCTATTGAATGATTATTTCATGAAATCATTAAATTTGAGGATTATGCTAACTTAAGGAGTTGTATTGCTGATTCTAATGATTATAATTCTGTAAAGCTATATTTGTTACGGTCGCGAATTATATTTTAATCAACATACGTGACACTGACCAGAAAATTACAAAAACGAAAGACAATTTGTATTTCGCGGGCTTCTTTAGCGCATCCCCCTTAATATAAAAACTGAAGATAGGTTTATGAATTATAAGGTCAAAGAGAGAATTGCCATATCCAAAACTCTCGACAAACAGAATATCATTGCTACATGTTATAGACTGCTTTCACACTTAGGGGACTTTAGCAGCGCGAAAAAATTCATATAGCTTAAAGATAGAAGCTACTTTCGCTCCTATTGATCCTAAGTTGGCTTTTACAGCACGTATCAGAGCTAAAATCTGTCTTAGTCAATAAAAATGTGCATGATAACCAGAATCCATTACTTTTCATTAGCTAATCAGTCTACTTTGTGTTTCCAGGCGGCAGCGAAGCTCAAGCAGACAGAAGGCGTGGTGGTCCTCACAGTGTGTACTCCAAACCTGAAGGAACCAGGAGACGAGTCCACCGCCACCACACCCGGGACTCCAGGTGCTGGTCAGTTATCTATTAATAACAATTTTAAGGCCGATATTTATGAAAGCTATAGTATTTCTATCTCACGAAGCGACACGCGCTTTACTTGTGGTTACCAAGTGTACAGTCACGACCACTAATATGTATACACTTAGCAACTTTTAAAAGTTATTTTCTCCTACTGTGTTGATTGTAATTTTATGTTGTTACGAACGTAGTATTTTGGAACCTTTACTATTATGAAATAGGTCTTATCTCAAAGTTGCAGTCAATATTCTACGAGAAAATCATACATATTAGCGCTCGTGACTGTACACCTGTGAATTCGGTGTAAGCGCAGGTATCGGTAGCGTCCGCGACAATGGCGAAGTCGGAAGTGTGTGTGTGTACCAACTACTCGTCTTGAAATTAGTCTCTTATGTTTGACGAGGAAGTAAAGTTTATGTTTGGGATTGGGAGAAACCTGTGCTTCCTATCTGAACAAAACTGACTACCGCAGGCGCCGGGCGCTTTCTTAAAAGCGGATAACGAATCGGCTGTCCAAATACAGAGCGTTTTTTGACACCTTGATTAAATATTGACAGCCGTTTTAATAATTATGACGGAACCGCTTTCCTAAGAAACCGTAGCTTTTAACCCATAATGGCGCTGGTGGTAGTCACTTATAGACAAAGATGAAAAATATCTCACTTATGCCTGGACGTGATGTCATCAAAGGGCCGCCCATAAATATGAACATTGGTCGTATCTACCGAGTTCTCTAGAGAAACTTCCTAACAGGAAACTCAACTAATAGATATTTTCATAAATTGATTTCTTCTTATTCCCAGGTGGTCCGTCAGCTCCCGGCGGCGCATCTCGTCCAGCCAGCAGAAATGCCAACGAACCCCTCGCAGCCAGCAGACCGCAGACGCCACGACCTACACCCTCACCTGTCAAAGGTATGTAGGCCTTATCTCAATCGAGCAAGGTTTGTTTTCCCTCGCCGCCAACAGGCTGTAGACCGATTTCTCAGTAGCGGTTTGTACTGCTAGGGAGTTTGTTACGCCACTTCTTCCCAGCTAAAGCACGAGACGTGTTGAACGGCAGGCGTTTATCATGTCATTTTGACATTAAAAAAGTGCTGATTTCCAGTGATGATTAATGATTTCGTTATGTCATGTAATATTCTTTACTTATTTCCAGTGGAACCACCTCCGGACCCTGCAACTGCGCCAGTGGCTCCTAACGTGGACACCGTCATAGAGATCAACTCCGCCAACGAAGTGCTGGGAGTACTGCTGCTGGGAGGCAGCGATACGTTGATCAATGTGAGTACTACGCCCTAATCTACCAGCACTCTATATAATTGCGTCACAATTTCAATCACAATCCGAAGGTTTTGAAGGAATAAAAATCTTATTCATCGCTTCATAGGTTTTTTTTATTTTTTTGTTTTTCCAAAAAATTCTTCAGTTCAACAATGCAATAAACGTGACTGAAATATCAAAAGGAGACATTGCAATTGATTACCTTTAATGTATATCGCAGCCATCTGGTTAAATTAGCCAGCTAATTGGACGCCTGAGCGCAACGTTTAACCAGATGGCTTAATGTCGTGTAGTCATTTAGTTAAACTGGCTGAAATGGGTTAGGTTAGGTTAGAACTCTGACCAACCGCGCGCGAGCCGAGCGAGCGCTATTTCCAATTTGCTCGCAAAATGTTTTTCACCATTTGAATTACTTGACTGAGTCTTGGTCAGTCATCTTTAAAGGGCTGACTTTCAATACGCCAAGTTGTTAAACGTTGAATAATTCTAGTTTAGTTACAACTATCCAATAATCCATCCAATTGGGTGGCGTTTCATGAACAGCCTAGACGTCCAATTAGCTGGCTAATTTAACCAGATACCTGCGACATGTATATGTTACGCATTTCCCCGCGAGTTTTTACCGAGTTTTTACAGTCCAACAAGCACCTGCTGAACCAAAAACTATTCTCAAGCTGATTTATTTGGACCGTTATCATGACTTTAGACCGTCCTCCCATACCTATTAACACGTTATTTAAAGATATTGTAAAAAGCAATTATTTTTAAAAGAGTAACAGTGGAGTTTCTTGCCGGCTTTTCTCCATAGGAAATGACCAATTGGAACCGAGCATCTAGCTTTTGACGTTTCTTAAGTGCCCAGAGTGCCAAAGTGGCTCGTGCTGTAGAAAAAATGGTGTCTTCTTCTAAATTGTACTAAGTACTTTTAAATCCCGTTCTGTCAATCGGATTGAATACCCTTGCAACAATAGTATTCGAGGTTTACCATAACTTAAGCCAAGCTGTAATTTCTTAACGCGCTTCATATTTTTGTTCCAGGGAGCGGCAGCAATAATCCTAGATGTGTACAACAATGGCGCGATCGCGAAGGACGGTCGACTGAAGCCCGGAGACCAGATCCTCGAGTGCAACGGCATCGCCATCACTAAGGAGATGGCGCACGAAAGAGTCTGCCTTACCATCAAGCAGAAAACTGCCAAGGTACGTACATCTAATATTATTGTATCATCTCACATTTCTATCACAGGATGAGAAAATATTGAGGGTATTGAAATGAGGTTGCTTATTACTTGGGAAGTAACGGAGGCCATCTTAACGGAGGTGGATCCGAAGGTGGAAAAAAAAGATTATTAAAACATTTTACTAAAGAAAAATAACCTATTGGTAATCAAAATTTTGAAGGGGCAGACTATTTCAAAATAAACTGTTTTGCAGCTTTGTCCTCTTCTAAGTGATGTCTTTGTCGTTCATAAATTAAACCAGTCCCTGTAAACAGTTGCTCATCCGCGGCGGCAGCGATAGCGGTGACATGGAAGCAAAAACTTGAAATTTCGACTTACATCTCGTTTAGTTATAGCCGATTTTCTTTATTGGACCTTTAAAACTTGCGGAGGCAGAGGTTTCTTCATGAGGAAGTTCCAAATTTGCGGAGACGGAGGCGGAGGCGGGTTTGTAATGGAACCTCCATTACAAACATACTCAATACTCTATTCTAGGTGGTTATTTCATATAATGAAGATGCGCATAGAATAGAATAGAGTTACTCGTTGTTACAGGTATAATGTTTTCCTTCACCATACGTCAATATCTGCCTTATCTTTTGATAACTATTTTGAGGCAGGCTTTTAGTCTACCCAAATGCAAAGAAACGTTTTCCATAGAGTAACTGCGCCTCTGCTACTGTACTGTAGTTCTCTTTTTTATATGAACGTGTTTCTGTTCTTTTCTATCTTTCTCTGTGACATGTTTTGAATTTGAAACCTGATTACTAGATTGGGACCTGTACTTCTTTTTCTGCCCTGGTCCCATGTTACTTGGGGTCGTTGAATTTGAATAAAGTTTTTCATGTCCATTCTCCCCCCGCCAATTCAAATCATGTAAATTAGAATGCCTCGAATTTGCGTATCTTCCAAACAGCGACGTAACTTTACACCCATCTTTTCCAGCTAAAACTGACAGTGCACCGACCAGAGCCGCTAAAGTACGAAGAGATAGAGATCGACCTGAGCCGCAAGGCGGGCAAGGCCCTCGGACTCACCTGCGTCGCGCCCGTCGCCGCGCCCGGCGTCTATATAGGACAACTTGTGAGTATTATTATCACAACATCACACCTTATCGCCCCAAAGGGTTAGGCAGAGGTGTACCTAATAGTACACCCACATTTCGCCAGTTATGTTGAAGTACAATATAATAAGGGGCGAGCCTGT
The DNA here is from genome assembly GCA_947364205.1 of Agrochola lota. Classification (NCBI taxonomy): domain Eukaryota; kingdom Metazoa; phylum Arthropoda; class Insecta; order Lepidoptera; family Noctuidae; genus Agrochola; species Agrochola lota. The sequence goes on from OX376240.1 coordinate 18,571,648, forward strand.
AGCCATCAACCGGGCACAAATATAAACTCCGGGCTACTGAGAAATTCCTGATGGAAAAACACAGTAACACTTTGCCCGACCTGGGCATTGAACCCAGGACCTCATGCTCAGCAGTAGCGCTTGCGACCATTAGGCCAACGAGGCAGTCACAGTATTCTTTTTTTTTTAATTCTTGAGGGTTACTAAAACCTCTAAAAGCAGGTCAACATTAGTCAAACGGTGGATCAGTCACGCGATTTCAAACCATGAGCTATGCAACTACATAACCGATGCCTTGATTTGCAATTTACGTCAACTATCTTCCAAATAATAATCGTAGGTGAAAGACAGACCTTTAGGTTCAGTTAAGGGACATGGACACTATTGGCAAACTGATTAGTGAGCACATGTTAGCAGATAGAAGGATGATGCTGGCAGTCTTTTTGGTGTAATTCCTGGTCGACACCCAGTGGTGAAATATGGGTGGCTGTTTAATTTATTACTAATAGCGTGTTAGAAGGCGCAACGTCAGACCGCTTAAAAGGATGATGTTAGAAAAATCCATTGGATGCGAGAAGCACGGGATTGGTTGTGGCGAAGTTTGGGGAAGCCTATAATGACCAGCACTGTACGTCTTTCGGCTGAATCATGAGAAGCCAATTAAATGAATTTCTTATGCTGTTTTAGTTAGCGAAAATCCTAGGTTGCATCCTTGGATTTTAAAAGGATAGAATGTTTGAGATTATCTTAAGCGTATGCTTAAGATTAAGTACATCCAAAAGGGTGCTTTTTGACTTAATTATGTATATTCTCATTGCAGCTTCCGGGCACTCCTGCGGATATGGACGGTCGCATCCAGAGAGGCGACTTCCTGATGGCAGTGGATGGCAAGGACGTGTCGTCAGCAGACCTCCTGGGTTGCGCCACCGCCCTTAAACTATGCGCCAACAAAGCGACCATTAAGGTCAAGCGGTTCAAGACAGTTAGGTAAATGTAGCATAGAAGAAGTTTTGGTGTCACCGTTTTTCGGATAGAAAGACCAAAATTCTAAGGACTATAAATGTGATGAATAGTTTACTGACTATGAAAGTGTTGTTTTCTTAATCGCTTAAGTAATTGAAGATAATACGGAAGATAAAGGACTTGTAAATATAGATCTGGTAAAAAGGGAATATTTGAAGATCATGGTAGGAAAGCCATAAAATTGAGGATTTAATCATGGAGCGAGGATGCGTTAGACCGAGCCAAGGAGAAGATACATCGAAAGCTTTATAGAAAAGGATGAGAATCAAATGCATTTTATAATAATAATTTTTATTTCAAGACCAAGGACGGACGGTCCTTTGTCAAAACTTGTGTGTCACATGTTATTCATATTTTTAGAGACAGACAACTTATTTATGTCGTTGATAGCGTTACTACTTCTCACTATAACGTCACTTTCGATGATTATATTTGCTTAAGAAAGAGATTACTCGAAATAATTATAATAGCAACTTACTCGAATATAACATACCTACGTAGACACTGACAGGTATAATACTTTAACTTGGTGAACTGTGACACCAAAACTAGTTTGTCTAGTATAGGTTCGATAGTCTGCAGACCAAAAAACTATTATTAAATTATTTATTGAAAAACTTCCATCCAAAAATATGTTTTTTTTGTCAATGGTGCGAAGGACCAAAAAAAACTGGTCCTTCGGGTTAGATTTGCTGGTACACTATGCCTTACGGAGAATGTTTTTGATCTGCAAATATATCGGTTAATAACTTAGAATAAAATCTAGGCCAAATATAATAATACTTACCTAGGTATTCTGTAGTTAACATCGGGTGTTGACAAGTGATTAGACAATAAATTACACTCATTCGATACATTCGTTGCGATAAACCGATTGCAAAAATAAATAAAGCCTCGTTTTAATAAATGATTTTTATTTGGGAGTTTTCACTTTACCCAGTGCAATTTGATAGTCTCTTGAGTAGTTTAGATGATGATAATATTTCAACAGCAATAAAGGCTTGTGCAGACCAGCGCGACTTGTCGCGCGACGCGACTTGTCGCGCGACGCGACACCGGTTATTGTTATACTGTGAAGTTTTATTAGAAATTGTATTGTTCGTGTCGCGTCGCGCGACAAGTCGGGCTGGTCTGCACAAGCCTTAAAGAAGCATAGTCACTGTAAAAAAAAAAGTAAAGTCATTAGTAAGTCATTGTATAACTTACTAAACACTTTACTTTTTTTTTATAAGAGTTACATTGCAATGACTTACGTAATGATTTACGTAAAAAAAGTATCGTGAATTTTGCTCCCTATTTCCATAGTGGCGTTGAAAGTAGAATCTTATTGCTCTCTACGCCATATTGGAAATAATTTATAATACAGGCGTTTACCAATAATTTGTCGTTATGGCATTACAATACATAAAATTATTTGTACACGGAATACGTCAAAAATATTTTTTCGAAGAATATAAATGTAATTTTAAGTTGTATAATTGTTTAGTGCATCAATAAAGTTTAGATCAAAAATTGTTTTAAAATTTAGTTTTGTTTAGTCTAAGATGTTTTGAGATTTAGTTTATTTGCTAAGGCCGACAAAACCCTTGGTTTGTAACTTAGAAAATGCCTCAGTATTTTAGATTTGCAGTTTTTAAGTACACCTTAATTCAGTACAAGATAGTAGATTATAGGAGTATTAAATAGGAGGAAAAGATAGCGTTCGTATTATTTTTGCGAACATTTTAAAGCTTAATAAGCATAATCATTCTGTAATATTCCCACTGCTGGCACACAGGCCTTCTCTGCTCTCTTCGAGAGAGAAGAGACTGTTATTTACCACACAGGCCCAGTGCTGGTTGGTAGATGTCACATGTCTTCAAATTTGCGGTTCCAATACAGGCAAACAAACGTTTTATTTCTAATATTGAATGAGAATAAATTATTTTGTCATTTTACATAATGTTGTTACTGAATTAGTACATTTATAATGTTGAGTTGCCTATAGAAAATAAAGATAGCGATATTTCCATATTACAAAATGAATAAAAAATAACAATACTTATAAATCGAATACTTTTTATCTTTTATTTTATTTTCATAAACACTATAAGTGCCACGTATCGCAATAATTACGGAACACACCTAACTATACACATTATTAATAATTAATAATAATAAAAGTACACATAAGCTCGTTTTCACTAACACTAGACGACACCTAAATAATTGCCTATTGTTTATGAAAACGGGAATAAAATCTAGTCGTATGCATTAGATGTCGTCTAAGTTGCCTTTTAGCGTAGGCTTCTCCACTATCATCGCTAGAAGCTAGTGTCCTACATAGTACTTTAAGTACCGAAATAGCACTATTAGGTGACGCACTTAGCACCAAGAAAATAAAGCTCTTGTCACACTCTGCGAACGCAAAGCGAGACGCTATAGGCATACGAAAGAAATAATAATAATACATTTTGGTCGACATTAGTGGGACAGTGTATGGGACAGCTGATTATTTTTTTGCGATTAAAATGTTGGTCCCATGGAGAAAATTGTTCAGTTTGATGGTCTGTACCACACCCTTAAATATGACCACAGCTTTCTGATACATGTTGTATTTGTTAAAAATGTTGGCAGAGCTGTTTGTTGCGCTCTTTGTTTGCCAAGGGCTTTAGTACACGTCATACAGAAGGCAGGACAATTTCCATCAGTTGTTTGACTGAATTTGAAGGATAAAAGCCAATATACTGTCAATTAAGTAGAAGGTACCGAAAGATCACAGGAAACAGGAATAATAATTCATAATGAAACAAGACATTTTTCCTCGTTGGTTTTGTGTTTGCAAGGTCATAAGGTCCCGGGAAAAGTGTTATTGGGTTTTCCATCTGGAATTTCTCAGTAGCAGCCCGGAATCTGGATTTGTGCCCGTTTCATGGCAATAGGCTCGCCCCCTATTACATGAAACTTTGGAAAATGTGTGCGTACGCTAGGTACACCTCTGCTTAACCTTTCGGGGAATACAGCCGTGATGTTATGTTATGTAGATTTGAGTTTAGACCATTTCGCACAGCGGTGGTACCAACATATTTTAACATTACGTGACCAGCCTCATGTATGACGTGGTTTTCTTAAAATAAAATAATTAACTTTAACGATCTACTCGTATGTACACAATTACTCTTCATTGAAATGTAACTTTAAAGGAATTTTCCCTCGGATTGTATAATTATTTAAAGTCCTAAAAGTTAGTTCCATTTCGATGTAAGGGTAAAATAAGATTTTTGGAACACCGTCCCACATCTATGAAACAAAATGGTTAAAAAACAATAATGAAGAAACAAACTAAACTTTATTTTAATTTTAAAAACTTTAGGTATCAAACAAATTATTTATAAAATAAAAAAAATGGTGACGGTGGTCAAAACTATAGTTATGTAAAAAAATACTATTACGTAACTATTCAAACTTCGCTGATAACTAATTTATAAACAAAATTTTATGAAAAAGCAAAACTTGCTACTTTTTATATAAATTAAAATTTAAAATAATGCATTTAAATAATGAATGGATTGCGTAGCATAATTCTAAAACATTGTAAAGTGTATAAAGTCTTTTCCCCTTTAATAACTACATATTTAGAAAAAAAGTACTGTTAGCCTAAAAATAGTCGTTACGGTTCTAGTACGCCAGGACCAAATACCATTATAAAAAAGTGTGTATGTGTCAGCTTCGACACACGACTGGAGTTTACTCCATAATACGATTGTCTTTGAATATGCAATAGGCAAAGAGAGTAAATAAACGCATCTCTTAAAAAATATATTTTGGGCTTAGTTGGCAAAGTTTGCAGCATCTTACAGTATTTTACGGTACCTTTTTGAAGTGCATTTACTGTTGAGTAACTACTAAAATTAATATCTTGTGTACAAAATAAGCAATAGATGTCGAACATACTAATTTGGTCCTTCGATACTAGAGCCATTTAGGTTTTTGTAGTACGGCCTCACTAGTAGCTAAATCTTGTATAAATAGCATAACTTACATTTTTTTAAGGTTTTCAAAAGTAACACAAAACTGTGCCACGACAAAATGTTACATTTTAGACGGTAAAATATAACCAAAATAAAAGTTATGTTTTTTTACTATATTAAGTCTTTTTTTTTTTTAAACAAAACTGTGTCAACCAAATTCAGTAATTCATTATTTAAAATTATTGAAAACTAATAGAATTTGGGAAAAACGATTTAAAAAGAAATGTTTTACATGCGAATAAAATAGGAATCTCCTTTTTGTGAAAATATTATAAGTTCAACTTAAGGTGCTTCCGGGCGTTCCAATTTTAACCTCATTCACAAGGTATTTTTAAATCTAGCCTCCTTTTATTTATTTTTTGTGGTAACTCCAAAATAAGTACCAGAGCAGACGTTCTATTCTGTAAACATCTGACCCACCATCTGATTCCATCTGATGCTAGGATTGACACTACTGAGAGCTCACTTCACTTAACGTTTTCATGGTGAGATTTTTACAGATTAGGTCAGTAGGTGTGAAATTGGGACGTTTTTTAGGCAATCCTACCTTGTTAATGCTATTGATATATACCAATCTAAATAGTATTCCCTTAGATGTAAGTAGAAATTTGTGATCTTCATTATTATAAATAATATAAACTCCTTACAATTATTGTAAATGATCTAACTTTAGAGTAATGTAACTAACTCTTTTCAGTACTTATTTAGTTAAGTATAACCCTTTTTCCCTGTCGTCTAAGATTCGCCTTGATAAAGTAATTTTAAAATCTATTGTAATGAAGTTTAGGTGTATATTAGAATAGTTTCAGTTTTACTAGACGCGTTCTACTGTAGGGTCTTAAGATTTTAATAAAGTTTTATTGTTGGAGTTTACCTAATAATATAATATAAACGGAAATTGTATGAGATAGTGATACTGTAATAAAACGTGCGCTTTTTTACACAATTGTTTTATTTTCTTTATTTATTATTTCAACATCTACCTTTTCCCAACTATATTAGGGTCGGCTTCCAATCTTACCAGATGCAGCTGAATACCAGTATTTTACATGGAGCGACTGCACCCTGCTAACTGACCTTCACAACCCAGTAACTGGGGAATATGATACCCCTTGGTAAAACTGGTTGTCACACTTTCGGGCTTCTGACGACCCTTAACGATTGTCAAAGATCCACGAATGACAGCCAGGACCAACGGCTTAAATCGTGCTTTCCGAGACAAGTCGGTGTGTAGAAATGGTCACCCATCTACGAACCGACCGCGGCAAGCGTAGGTTAACCTGATCAATTGACCCGTGCGGTTGTTAATATTTATCCACTTAGCATTATTCTATCTTACTATAAAACTAGCCTAGATCCACCTGTGAAAGGAAAAAGGACAAGCAAATTAAAAGGATTCCAGGTATCTTCATATTCACTTTATTTGGGAACTTTAAAACTTAACAGTAAGTATGTACAGGGTTAAGTATTAAGTTATTATTAACAATGAATATTATGCAGATCTAAGTTGATAATTTGTTCGAAAATCTATGTCTTAGAGGCGAAACCCATCAAATTAAGTACTTTTAATTATGCAAGTTCCATATATTTTTATTGGTCCAATGAAAAACCTCAGGTTTTTAAGATTTGGTTATAACGCAGTTAATACTGGAAGACTGCCAGCCTATATTAAATATGATCCATCTTTTCTGGCAAAGCTAAATATAGTCTGGAATTTAGTTTTGCACCGACGAAACCAAACTTAAGCATACGCTAAGGTAGCCCGCGTAATTCAAATTATCTTACGTTTTCACAATTTGCAGGTCAGTGTCAGGTTATATTATGTACTCGTATATTGAAAGAAATAAGATTCGCGATCATATCAAATATGTATTCACAAAATTATAATCATTAGAATCATCAATACAATACTCTAAGTTAGAATATTGACCTCAAATACCATGATTTCATAAAGAAGTCATTCATTGGGGTAATTTGAACTTAGAAGTTGGAGTTGTATTGATGATTTTAATAGTTGTATAAGTCTAGAACTAAACCAATGTTTCCCAACAGTAAGTGATTCGCCTTAATAATGTGATGCAATGACTAGACAGTAAAATTAAGTACTAATATTAAATAATAGGTAGGATCATAAGATTAACTTAAATCTAACAATAATTAATTTAAATCACAAATTGTTATGAGCAATAAATATTATTATGTTATTTTGGTAATTTGCTTAGAATTGTAGTAAAAGAAAGTTTGAAACGCGCCACTGGTAAAAGATATATGTAGAACGAGTAAAGGATATTGAAATAAAGAACAATCCAAAAAATGGTCCTTTAAGAGGAAACGCGGTCACGAGGTCGCTGGCTTTCATTCCATCTATCTAATTACGTAACATATTTTCGTAAACGATTACGACTAATCTGTTTCATTTTGAAAGTTCAACAACATTCATTGCGTTATTTACGTTGTTGAGCAGATTTTTTTTTCCAACTTATGAAGCAATGGATTAGCAATTTGTTTCAAAACGATTCAGATTGTGATTGATCGTGTATTAAGCAATTAGGATACATAGTAACGTAATCCTCCATTTTCTCCCTGCAGGGTATTGCGTAACACACATAAAATGACAATTGATCGCAATGGGTTTTATTTTGAAAGATCACCCACGTTCATGGCGCTATTTACGTTTTTCGGCTGACGAACATTTCAAATCTATGAAGCACTGGATTAACTATATCAGTTAAAAGTCTCGGAATGTGTTTGAAAATGTGTTACCAAATTAGGGTGCTGGTTAATGATAATAGACGAAATATATTTTTTACGATACATTGTAGATATGCACTGCTACGCCGTATGTTTTGTTTTTTGGCGTATTTATAATACCGATAGTTTCTTTTTCTCTAAAATTAATTTAATTTCTTTCGGGAGAATTGTTTTCGCTCTTTCCAGAAGATTTGAAGTCTTAGAAAATATTGAAAGGATAATAATTTCAAGATTAAGGTAAATTGTGATTATATAGACCTTGAGCAAAATACTACAACTATAATTGTTGTCCTTAGAGTTAATTTACAGTCAATAAACTCAAGAAGTCAATATACTTTACTAGATGACATAAAATCGAAATAAGGCCGTCATTACACTTGTAAGTTTTACTCACTTAAGTCGCTTACGTAATTAACTTACAATTTTGCAAATGTAAACTCTCTTGTAAGTAGCATATCGTAGCTCCCGTAAAATTTTCAAGTGTAATGGCGGCCTAAGCTAAGTTTTTATTTAATTAACCTAAACCTCTTCTATTTTAACATTTAGGTACACAACCTTTCAAGAACCTGCTTCAAGGTCAAAATTGTCTCTTCATCCGTTTTTGAAGAAAATGGCAACAGACATACACACAAAATTCAATAATTCATCTAAAAATAGTAACATGAAAATCTTACAAAGGCACAGTGTTGAAACTAATTTACAATTTTTCATTAGAACTCTTCTTAATAACTAATGGCTTTAATCTACTGCGAAGCTTTACCAGTCGCTTGCTTACTTTACCAGAAGAATTGGTCATTGGGTTCCTCAAATCAGGCATCGACTTGCTTTCGTGGACCGGTAACGGTTCCGTTGATTTGGAACCAGTTCCGTAGTACCGTGGCATACTGAAATCTTCTTGGTACATCTTTGCTGACTGCTGTTTTATACTCTGTAAGCTCGTATCTCCTTTGTATTCTGCCAACGATGGAACCTCAGCAAAGAATCTTGGTAGATTATTACTCTTTATTATCGGAGTGTCAGGCATTTGACTCAGTTTCAATTCTTCCGTGGCTAACATTACTCCAACCATTGATTTGCTCTTGACTAACGGCGGCTTTTCTGGTGCAAAATGTTCCGGAATATTCAAGAACGATGCACTTCGGTGGGGTACTCTTGATAATACCTTATTCAATTTGTTCGGATCTATGTTCTTCAAACTATCGACCCTGCTTAGCATTGGTCTCGATAATTTTCCGCTGCTGTCAACTCTATCCAAAGTCTTAGAGCTATTACTTCTCGGGAACTCATTATCTGCTCTTATCCTTAGAATTCCTTTCACACTCTCGACTCTTGGTAAAGAGAAGGCAGATGGTAAAGCCATAGAAGAAATTGGGTCATACTGGTAAATAGGACTGAGCGTTGTGATCTTAGTTTCATCTTTAATAGTAATCGTACTGGGTTTAATAACGTCTTGTTTCTTAACTGCTACGTTCATTGTCAGACCTTCCTCGGTATCCTGGCTTTGTCGATCACTGTCCTCTTCTTCGTCAATCTTGAACATGTCGTGGTTAGCAAGAAGTTCATCTTTGAACATAATTTCGAAGTCAGTGACTGGCGAATTGATCTCGTCTTCAAAATAAACCTTGGTTCTGTTGGGCCTATCCGATAGGTAATCGGGTTCGGATTTGGTCTCCAGCTCGTCGAGTGAGTCTATGCTCGCCGTTTTAGCTTTTAATTCGTGGTCATCTCTAAATATTAGAGATTTAGAGAATACCTGAAAGTGAGAAGAGAAAATGTTAGTGTTGATTACTTAAAATTCACTTTAGTTTAGTAGCTAGTAAATTTTTACTAAACTTGAACTTAATTCACAGATGACGGACATCACGTAGCAAGTGTCAGGTGTCAGTGTCACGAGTGTCAGCTGGTGTCAGTATTGTGAATGTCAGGTGTCGTCAGTGCTAGGTGTCGTGAATGTCAAGTGTCGGTATCGTGAGAGTCATGTGTCTGTGATGTGTTTTGGTGTCGCAAGTGTTAGCTATCAGTGTCGCTAGAGTCAAGAAAGAAAGAAAGAAAGAAAGATAATTTATTTGTCAAACATGCGTATACATAAACTGACAAGGCAGACATGCAAGGTATTGAGTTAATATTTTGTTGTGAGCGTCCATGTTTTGCCAATAGCGGCGTACAAATGGTATAAGTTGTAAGTTATTAGTTAAAATTTCATTTAATTGGATTAACATTCATAATCATTTCATTAATAATTTATGTCAAGATTTAAAGTATATTATGGTCAAAAATAAATTAAATTATGTCCAGTATATATACATAATTATCAAATAGTATCATTATAATCATTTCATGTTACGTCATTTTAAATTCATTAGAAAATACGTAAGAAATAAACAATAAAAATTGATGTCACGATTTTAAAGTCCAAAATAAATTAAATTAACTATGTCCACTATAATTAACTGTGTTCACATTATAAAATTGTATTTTTAACCATCTACATTAGAGGTCGGAATAGAAAAGTCCTTTTCATCCAAAAAATGTAAAATAGTGTAATATGCTTTATTAATTAAAAAAATTCTCAGCTTATTTTTGAAAAGTGACAAGGGCAGTTCTCTCCAACTTTTAGGCAATTTATTAAATATCATCGGAGCCATACAGAAAATACTTTTGCGCATGAGTGATGTTCTCGCAGCATGAGAGCATATCCTACTGTTGTCACGCCTGTTACGTGGTACAACTTCATTTAATTGTTTAAATCGGTATGGATTCGTTTTTACAAATACAGCTACCTCTAAAATGTAAAGACATGGCAACGTAAGTATTTTATATTTTTTAAAGTACGGCACGCAACTATCGGTAGGTTTAATTTTAAACATTGAACGGACGCATCTCTTTTGAGCCTTGAACACCGTTTCTCTTTCTGTTGAATTGCCCCAAAAGACGACACCATAGCGTAGATGGGATTCCGTTATGCCATAGTAGGCTGTAAGTAATGCCTCCACACCTATTATAGAAGATAATGTGTGCAGTGCATAAGCAGATGCAAGTGCAAGTGTTGCAAGTGTAGGTGTAGGTGTCGCAAGTGCCAGGTGTTGTGAGTGTCAAGTGTCGGTGTCGTAAGGGTCAGGTGTCAGTGTCGCGAGAGCCAAGTGTCGGTGTCGATGGTGCAAGTGTCACGTGTCGTGAGTGTCAGATGTCGGTGTCGTTAGTGGCAGGTCACTTGAGTTATCTGTAATCTTACACCAGATTCTCACCTCATAAAGCTTGTCAGCATGCAAGGGCACCTCGTTGACCTCTCTGCCGGCGATGGCTCGCGGTGGCAGGTGGTTGTTGTTGACCGGTTGCTCGGTAACTACGCTCTCAAGGCTGGCTCCATTGTTGACGTAGCCATTCGTGTGGGCTGCATCTTCTTCTAGTCTGGAAGGAGACATAAGGGAAATATAAGTAGACAGATTTCAGTGATGTTGATGAAATCGAAATAAAAGGTTGTTATAGCCGCGAATACTGCAAGGTTGTTGAGATGGGTGGCCGTTTTTATCACAACCATCCTCTGCGCAACGGAACTTAAGTGAAAAAATTCCCTAACCATTTTCCCGAGTTTCGAAATTGTGAGTCTATATTAAACGTTTTGTACGTAACTACAAAAAGTAGTGTCAGTTGACAGTTGTATCTACAAATCTACCATCAGCAACAGTGTGTGTAAGCAGTTTGGAATGAGCGGCACATTTTCTCCAACAACTTCATACGTGAGGCTACAGATAATATCTATAAAATGTATCATCTTCAGTAACTCACAAGTCACGACCATGACAAATACATAATTTACAACTGAAGTAGATGTTAGCATAACAACTGACTATCAAGATCGTTGCGTGTTTAAACGTGTGCGCACGGATTGGCGCGGTCTGTGACTACGGGGACAAACAGAAGAAATCTGTATGTAAGGAAATATTTGTTAATGAAAAATGTATCTTTATTTGTAAATGTGCGCTTTTATAAATTTTAACGTGACCATAATATCGTGGTCGTCCACGTCCATAACATGTATGGAAACACGTGCACGTTATAACGTTGTCGTGGACGGAAAGTACATGCGCAAAAATTATTTTTTATTTTTCAATAACTCTAACTAGGCTAAGTTACATATATTTGGATTGACATCCCAAAAACTAGTAGTTCTAACTGTATTATACATTTTTAAAGATCTCCAATTTTGAGAAAAATCGTTTCTTATTTTAGTGTGAATTTACTCCAAAACGAACAAACCTTTCTAATTATCTAGGATAATAAAATGAACACACCCCAAATTTTTTTAAACTTGTCAAAATTGATACTTGCTACTGTCATTACTGTCAATGGATTGACAGTAGTGACAGTACCATGTGTCAATTTATGTCATATTTGACATATTCAAATAATTAACTTGCCAAAATTGACACATGTACTGTCAATTGATTAAGTAATGACAGTACCTGTCAATTTATGTCATAATTGACAGATGAATAGAACATTTGTCAATTAAGACATTTTCAAAGTGTGTGAGAGGTTTTATTTGAGTTACCATCAACAAATAAAATATGGAACTGAATGCAACGAACACATTTCTTGCTATCGAGAATTTCGTGTAATCGCTTTTACACAAATTTCCTCGAAGATCATTTTCGTGAAGTATTTTCAAATCACTTGTATCGTCGACCTCGTTATTTCTTGACCACCCAAAGGTTGAATATCACTCGCACATCACAAAACGACAGGATTTATTTGTCCATGAGACAAATAGAAAATGGAAAGGCAATAACGAGGTCGATTTTACTTTATCTATAACTAGCTTTTGACCCCGGCTTCGCCTGCGTGCATGTCCTACGGGAACGTACTACCGGATAAAAATTTAATGTTTTAATTCCGGAAAACACTGTTTTCATACTTATAACATTAAAGCCTCTTGCGGACTGGCGCGACGCGACATCGGTAATTGCTCTACCGTGAGGTTTCTTAGAAATTGTTTTGTTAGAATCGCGTCGCGTCAGTCTGCACGAGGCTTAAAGCTCCCAGTCGGCATGAATTTTTCCGACATCTTCAAAAATCATCGTCATGTTTCAGCCAACTTACACAAAATCTTAGTGAATTATACACCTAAATCTTCCTCATAAGCCGTGCCGTCCATTGGAGAAAAATGTATGAAAGTCCGTTCGGTAGTTTTTGAGTTTATCGCTTTCAGACAGACAGACGTGGTGGGGCCGGGGGACTTTGTTTTATAATATGTGGTGATAGTGATATGATTCAATGAAACGCAGACAGTATTATCTAAAGGGTAATAATTTTTACAACTGTTATTGAAACATTAGGGAGGTTATTACTGGTTATTCTGATCAGTTGAAAAAAATTACGGATAGTCATTTTATCTTTCGGCGGCTGGTAAATTAGTGTGTCAGTAAAATATGAACAGTAATAAAAAGAAAATTGGTTGGTTATATCATCCTACAATATCAGTGCAGAAAATAAATGAAAAGGCAGTAAACATTTTGGAATGGGCGGTTAGATAAATAATTCGGCAGTTCATAGGTTAGGTTGAAACTGTGACCGACTACGCGTGAGCCGAATTGTTCCCAGTAACTATGCCAGGGCACCCCAACCAAATGGGTTAGGTTAGGTTAAAACTGTGAACAACCCCGCGCGAGCCGGGAGATCAAAGCGTCCGTACGGCGAGCGCTACTTCCAAGTTAGATTTCTTACAGACTAATTCCGTCTTTTAACTACCCTCACGTTGCTGCCTGTTCAATCATTTTACTGCTCAATTTATTTATTTAATTTCGCATTGAAATATGTGTTATGAGTTTATGACTCATTTTTATTTACTTTACTGCTCAGTTCTTACTGCCGAACTTGGTAATAAACAAGCATTTTGTAATGTTCAATTGACCAAAACTACAATAAACAACTGCCGCTTTAAATCAGTGCCTTATCTTCACAATCTTTCAAAATATACCTAATTCATCGCCATTAGACTGTTTACTCAATTTTGTACTAAACTTATTCACAAGGAAGTGAAATGTACTTAATACTAATATTCATAATCCTTATTGTAATAATATTGCATATCTGCATGTAGGTACCCACTCTTATCACTAGTGTGACAGCTATACGACTGTTGACGTTGGTTTTACATGGTTTTCCTCTTCAAACAAGCACTTATACTGATTTATAATACAATGCTATAGTTTACAATGCTATTTACATATCTTTTACTTAAGAACATGCATGTTTTACATGTCAATCAAGCATGACGCTCGACACTTTCCGAGTAGGTAGAAATCCAGCAGGTATTGCGTAACACACTTCAAATAGCAATCGATCGCAATGTTTTCATTTTGACAGTTCAGCCACGTTCCGTTAAGCAGACGAATTTTCAAACCTATGAAGCAATGATTGAAAGTTCCTTCAAAACCATAGTTTGATTGAAAGTGTGTTTTATAAACACAATTAGAGCGCAGATCTTATCAATTTACACAGCCAGAGATGGTGCAAACCTATGACTGGATATAATATGGGTGTCTGTTAAACAGATAACAAGCCGGGTTGAGTTTTCAGCCGTATTTGTCATCTACAGCTACACTTTTTTTTATTTTTTTTATGAGTTTGTATGTAAGGAGTATTCTTGGGAATGACTGAATCGATTCCTAACGGGAAATCTTTCGCTAACGGAAAGCTACAGTATTGCTGAGTGTCATAGAATATTTTATGTTAAAACAAAAAAAAAAACAAGCGGATAATTGGTACCTACAGTACACCCACATTTCGCCAGTTATGTTTAAGTCCCAAGTCCCAAGCGAGCCTATTGCCATCAGACAGGTACAAATCGGGATGCTAGCTGTACTGAAAATTTCCAGATAGGAAAACCCAAACTCAAATACAAAACATTTATATCAATTAATCATAATAGGCACTTTTTAACTATCAAAGAGTATACCAGGTAGACAGAAAATTTAAGCTGGTTGCCCATTTCAAAACGTAGAGAGATAGAGAGAAGAACGAACAAGAAACTCAAAGGACACTCAACTTTTAAATAACAGTTTGCCTGAAACCCTATTAGTTTGGTAATAATAAGCTGGGATAGGCTAGTTGTGTAACCGTCAGACTGCCAAGTCATAGGTCTCGAATTCGAACCCAAGGCACGCAACTCTGACTTTTCAGATTCACGTGCGTATTGTAAATTATCACTTGCATCAAAAACGGTGAAAGAAAACATCGTGAGGAAACCGGCATGCCTGAGAGATATTTCTCGACGGCATGTGAAGCCAAGTCAGATGCCCATGGGTGGCTTTAAAACTCTGACAATAGGTTAGTCACAAACCGCACGAGAAGAAGAAGAAAAAGTTTGACTTAATCTTGGGGAATTGTAAGCCAATATTACCAGGAATATACATTCTAAATGACTCAGGTGCCAACCTATTTTACCCCCCTTCACGGACAGCAGGTGGCGGCTCTGAAAACGAAGTTGTCAGGACATTTGGATAGACGTGTGGATGGCACTGAAGTGGAGCCCTAACTGAATGGTTGGCCAGAGACGGTAGAAGGAGTGTTGGCAGATCGCCGGCCAGGTGAGTGGACAACCTACAGAAGATCATGTGGAAGACCTGGATGAGACTCGCACAGACCAGGAAAGCATGGCACAGAAGGGACGGCAATTCTCAGCAATGACGATGATACCCATCAAACCTGAACTGAATTCTTGGCAGCAGAAATAGTACCTACTAGTGTGAGTGGTTGTTGGTACTTCCTCGGACGATTATTTCAAAAGTACATGTTACAAAGTAATTATGATCATGACTGCGACTTCTCTTTACTCCATCCACTAGCCTTTTCCCAATATGTCGGGTCTGCTTCCATTCCAACCGATGCAGCTGCATACCAGTATTTTATATGGAGCGACTGCCTATCTGACCTCACGATACTTCTGGGTAAGACTGGTTGTCAGACTTTTTGGGCTTCTACTACCCGTAACAATCGTGACTGTAATTTCTCTTACTAAGCATAATTAATTATTTCTATTACAGGATTTTAATATGATGTTCGGTTATTAGCAAAACCACATCTGATGTAAGTAGATGCATGGAAGATGTCGTGTTTGTATCAATTATATTTTAATGGATCCAACGTGACTGCAAGTTAGATTGTATGATGTGATAGACATAATACCTACATTTAACGTTAGTAACAACTAAGAGGCACACATGATGTAGGTATATACGATGTGTAACTAAATTAATAAAATAGATGTGTGAAAACATGAAAAAGATAAAAAAAAATGTAGTCCGCGTGTCTGCGCCAAACTCAAACTCAAAGCATTTATTTCAATTAAAACATTTACAGACACTTTTGAATTGTCAAATAGTCGGTCAGTTCGTCAGAAGGTTGAAGCTAGTTGCCCATTCCAAAACGTAGATCTTTATGGCGAAGAACGGGCAAGAAACTCCAAGGACACTCTTTTAGATATAGAAAATTACAAAATCCTGGGTAAATTATTCTTGTTGCTTCTTTATGTGAGAACAATGTACAAAAAATAATCAAAACAATTCAAAATATAAGATTAAAAATAAGCCCTGGCAGATAAGAGATAACCAGTCACACTGACGGCGCCCGTTCACGATGACGCGTGGATCAGCACCATCCAGCCCAACCATTTTGTAGGGAACCGAATGATCCAACACACTCGCCACCATCAGCGAGACATTGAAGTGAGCATGATCCGACTTGACATCAGTTACTGGTCTTGCCTTTAGTGTCTGTGGTACTCAATGGCATTGTTGTGACAATTAAAGAGACACAGACGCCGATATGCGACACCTACAACATATAAACACTACGGCTATGTATTGCTACAAGAATAAAGTGAATATTAGGATGAAAAGTGTTTTGTAGTAGTCAGTTAACGGCAAATGGAGAATTTCATTAACTATTCTTAATGCTCAGCAGACAAGCGCGATGTGAGTCACAGATGCTAGACTCACGTCGCACCTGTCTACTGGACCCTTAACACAAACCGATGAGCAACCTAACCTAAGCTGGCAAATACCAACTCGCTTTTGTAACTCCAGTCAATGAGTTAATTCATGCAAGTAATGATGACGCAGAAAATTAACATTATTATTATCCTCAAATAAATTATTAGAGATACACGAGATACACGTGTTTTCACTAGTATTATTTATTAGTCAACTAAGATTTATTGTTAATTCATATTAACTAACACATGACTGCCTCGTTGTAATTGCAAGCGCTACTGATGATCATGCTCACCAGTTACATGAAAAACATAAGTGGTGAAATGTGGGTGTACTGTATACGTAGATACACCTTTGCCTAATCCTTCAGGGAACACAGGCGTGATTTTATGTTTATATTTCATATTAAATTATAATCGACTACCTGCGCCCCGCGGTTCACCCGCATAAGTCTCCATCCCGTGGGAATATCGGGATAAAAAGTATCCTAATCCAGGTGAGAAGGAGCTCGTGGCTAAGTAATAACAGCAGCATGGATCGATCCATCAGGTTAAGCTACGCTTGCCGGGGTTGGTCCGTGGATGGGTGACCATCTTTACATACCGATACTCCTACGTGCCTCGGAAAGCACGTTAAGCCGTTGGTCCCGGTTGTCATTCGTGGATCTTTGTCAGTCATTAAGAGTCGTCAGAAGCTCGAAAGTCAGACACCTGTCTTACCAAGGGGTATCTTATTACCCAGTTACTGGGTTGTAGTCAGATAGGTAGTCGCTCCATGTAAAATACTGGTATTCAGCTGCATCCGGTTAGTCTGGAAGCCTACCCCAACATAGTTGGGGAAAGGCTAGGCAGATTGATTGATGTCCTAATCCAGGTCATGATCTACCCATGTGCCAACTTTCAACCAAATCAGTTCAGCCGTTTTAGCGTGAAATCGTAACAAACAAACTCACTTTCGCATTTGTAATATTAGTTGTGTATTATGTCTCTATAGTATTAGATTGTTATGGGTACTGGGTTCTAAGACAACATAAAATTCTAAGCTAAGCTAACAGATATTACATACAGAGAAGACATAATTAGACTTTGTACTGACTGAATCTAAATTCTAAAGCATAGATAAATCTGCTGTTACCGATCTATAAGGCAAAAAAACCACTTCACACTAGGTGGAAAAATTACAGGGACTCAAGATATCAGTCTAAATAAATATTTATCTTTTACAAATAAATACTGAGTAAACAACGTAAATTCCTCGCTATATAAATAGTTTGTTCTAGCTTCTGTGTAAGTCCGTGTGTTTGTTTTGTTATCAGACGAGAGACAAATGATTTATTGTTCGAAACTGAAACATTCTTTTCATCATAAGAGCGTTTTTTCAAAGATCTTAGTTGCTGTAAGAAAACATACTGTTTCCGAATCTCAAAAACCAATGCATGAGATTGTGAGACGCATGACGTCATAAAATTTTCAGTGTTTAAGTACTTATCAATGATGAGAGATGATATTCGTATTTTTTTTTAATATTGTTAAGAATAACTTGATATTTTGTTAGACATTTGTCTAAAAATGGCAAAAATTTTCCGGTACTTATTGTGTATAAAACCTAAAGAAACCAACTGAAACCAGTAGTTTGACGTTGTTGTTGAGAAGCATAAATCCATATTGGGTCTCAAATTCATCATCATCATCATTTCAGTCGAAAGACGTCCCCTGCTGAACATAGGCCACCACCAAGCACCGTCACTTCGACCGGTTCTGTGTTTCCCGCATCCAGCGGATTCCTGCGGCTTTTACAAGGTCATCGGTCCACCTTGTGGAAGGCCTTCTATCGCTACGTCTTCCGGTACGCGGTCGCCACTCCAGAACCTTTCGGCGCCATCGGCCACCTGTTCTGCGAGCAATGTGCCCTGCCCAATGCCATTTAAGTTTGGCGATTCTCAAAGGTGTCAAACACAAATAAGGAAATATTCCGTTATGGAGCGATATGAGCTCAGCTGGTGTAATTATTCTGTCCAGAAGGTTTATCAAATGGGATACTACACACCAAACACTGGCTGACTTGCAACGTTCTGAAGCTGCTAAGCTAACCCACACTTGGTGTGTAAACACCCTAACGTACACGTTAGGGTGTATTACTTATATTTAAAAGGTAGGTAAATGCTTGAAACTTACTTGTAGGTCGCGATCTTCTTGTCGAAACAGAATCTCTCCTCGCAGCAGTTCCAGTACATTGTCTCCAGACAGCTGTGAACAAGAGGACAATACTATTATTTCTGGCTATAAGGTAGGTTAGGACAGGTACCAGTTCTTACACGTTTTATAAAAGTCCTAAGTTCTGAAAGGCTGAGACTCGTAAAAATATGTTGGGGTAAGTTCGGCGCTGAGATAAGACCGTACGAATAAAATTACCGGGTAATTAGGCAATCTTTTTTAATGCTGACAATATTGTGTTCTGAGCCATTTTATTGTAGGTATCTATATATCTATCGATTTAGCCCGTACTATCCCACTGCTGGGCAAAGGCCTCCATTATATTCTGACGGGGAAAAAAAAATAACCTTCTGAATAAAAATGTTATAAATAAGGTCTTGTTCACGCGCCGACCTTAAATCCCACCATACTTAAATTCAAGTAGCCATTCTATTAAGTAGGTACTTATCTGTTTAGCTGCTAATAATGCAAATGGTAAACGAAAACATGAGATAAATAAATATAAATATTATCATGATTCTCCTGCCTTTAGGCTTGTGCAGACCAGCGCGACTTGTCGCGCGACGCGACTTGTCGCGCGACGCGACGCCGGTTATTTTTATACCGTACAGTTTTCTTGGAAATTGCATTATGTGAGTCGCGTCGCGCGACAAGTCGCGCTGGTCTGCACAAGCCTTTTATCTGGGTCAGTGACAGCTAGTAATGTCAATTAATGCGATTTCGCATAAATTTCATTAGCATGTGAATTCATGAGTCGCAGCATGCTAATTGCTATTGCTATGCTAATTGCTAATAATGAAGTATGTGTATTAACAATCTCGCATTCATTCAATATACAACCCTAAGTAGGCGCAAATCAAAGAAAATAAGATAACAATTGCTCAACCCATTCTTCGCAAGTTCGCAGTACTGCTAATAAATTTCACTCGCGAACGAGGTCACGGTTACGTGAAACCGATAGATTTAGTATTCCCGACTTCCCGCGGGTACGACGGAGAGCGCACGCTACCGCTGCGTGCGTCGACACTGACGTATGATAGTATACAAAAGTACGAAGCGATAAATTCACTTAGCACTTCACAGAATTTCGCAACTACATTTCATTTGCTAAATGCTAAATGAGCATTCGCATGCTAACAATGAATGCGAATGCTAATTAATCCATCACTAGTGACAGCTCGGCCCGAGTCATCTCAACCCAAATAATAATACCAGATACTACGTCGTCAAAACGCCAAAAAACGGGTACCGTTATCTTAAAATATTGAAGATTTTTTTAAATTTATTGATAGTATTAATTTATTTATTTTTATGAATAAATGTAATAAATATTAATATTTTAAATGAAATTGAGTGCTATGAACTTGTTCTGCAATAAATACTGTTTTTACTTATTTAAATACTTGAAATCAGAATCGCAGTAATCGCCATCTTGTATTTTTATGTTCTAGAGTTGTGGTCGGCACAACATTTTTTTCTTTTTCGATACCTCTCTATTAGTCGTCATCTCTGTAGTCACCGTTCTTGCCATATCATCTTTAAACGCTAGCAAATAATAGTGATCAACGCTAGATCCTCCTCTATTATAAGAAGAAGTGAGGCAATAAAATGCAAAAGTCATTTATTCAAACTAGGCTGAGAATCAGCACTTTTCGAACGTCAAAATTACTTAAGACAGTCACCCAAAAACGCCCACCACTTCCTAGTGCTTAGCTGGGAAGAAAAAGTGGCGCAACAAACTCCCCAGCAGCACAGTTGTCTGTTCAGTTAGTTTAATAACAGGCTGATCTATTATTTATTAAGTATCAAAAGTTACAATATTAATATATATTACATCACGCTTGTTTTCCCCGAAGGGTTAAGCAGAGGTGTACCTATAGTACAACCACCATGTCGCCACACCAGTACAATAAGTATGTTTTATTTGCCTTCTACAGCGCCATTGCGTAACTTTTACTTAGAAACTCCTACTTATCACAATTACTATAACAGTATGTTACGCATAATTTGTTTTAAGATGTAGGTAATACCGGTAATCTTTTCTGACTATAACACGTCATGAAATGACATTAATAAGTACCATCATTCTCTTGCCCTTGTCCTGAACATGTCTTTATCTCCACCCTCTTTCTAGCCATATCTAAGAACAACATTGTAACTATTTTTGTAATGTATTCTAACTATACCATAAATTCATTAATTGAAAAAAAAAGGTATCTTTCAGTCCGGGAGCCGTGTTCGCTACGACCATTAGCATATTTGAATGTCAAAAAAATCATTGTACCTAATTCGAAATAAATCGGTTGTGTTTTAAAAAACATTGTATTTGAAATAAAAAATATCTTCTTGCCATCATAATTGATTTAGTAACAATGTAAAAATAGATAAGCACCATGTTGTTGACTTAATATAAACACATAGCAAAAAAAAAACTCACACGACTATAAACACCCATACAATGTTGTTGTTGATAATCAATTATTCTAACATTGTAACTTGACCAAAAACAGGTTTCTGTTTGATGTAAACATGGTTATGTTTTTTTTATAGAACGAAAAAAAATAAAAAATAATAATACTATAGTGTTTTATTTAAAAACAGTAGGACAATATTCAAACCAAAAAAAATTTGTAATGTTCTCTCCTGTAAACCTAGCAAAAATGTATACAATGTTGTTCTTATCAAGTGTCCATATTATCATCTTTCACACAGTCCATCCATCGCTTTTTCGATCTTCCCCTACTCGTATAGCCATCTACATTCGCATTCAAAACTTTCCACACGACATTTTCCTCATTCCTCTGCATCACACGCTTGAACCATGACAATCGATTTCCACACATTGATCTATCTGATACATTATCACTGTGATTCATTACCAAAACTTCATCGAATTTGACTCACCTGTTTACGAATTAAGGTTACACAAACTGACACTCACAATTGATATTTAACTAAATTGTAGAAAACATAAAAAGTTTATATGGTCATTATGTTTAAAGACGCGACTTTTCCGTGTTGCCGTGACAAGAGAACTGAGTCTCAAACAAAAAAAAACATAACAGACAAATATACGTAGTTGACAGTTCTTGGTAGTTAGTTATAATAGAAGTACAGTTGTTTTTGATAAAGAAATATTATTGTTTTAAACTCATAACTCATCATTTGCCAAGGCTTTTCCCAAATATTGTTTGAGGTCACCTTCCAGTTTAATTGCATCCAGGTATTTTACATAGAGCGACTGCCTATCTGACCTCCATAAATCAGTTACTGGGTAACACGATACCTCTTGGCTTGGTAAGACTGATTGACAGACTTTTGGGCTATCCGTAATGACTGTCAAAGATCTACTAATGACAGCTGGGACCAACGGGTCTCGATGTGTAATGGATCCATCCACGAGCCGACCGCGGGAAGCGTAGCTAAATCTATGCTTGACATGCGGCTATTATCATTGAGCCATGAGCCCCTAACCTCATAACTACTTTTACATAATTCACCTGTAACGGTCCCACTGCTGGGATATAGGCCTGCTCTCTGTGAAAGGGCCGGAATCCACCACACCGGCGTTGTGCGGGTTTATAAATGTCACATGTCTTCGTATTTTTAGTCCAAGCCATACCAGTTCCCACACGATGTTTTCTTTCACCGTTTTAAGAGCAGTGGTGATAAAATAAATATCACAAAGTGTCTTGTCTGTGGTGGCCTAGGATCAAACCCAGGCAGGCACTATAACTACTTATAGCCGCCGTTAATATGTAATTGGGAGGCCGAGGCACCAGTCCCACCGCCGGGATTAACGCGAATCGAGTAGAGCTAGCAACTAAAAGCGAGAGGTGAGCAACGATCAGCGAGTGTGCGATGACTACCAGCAGCTCACGCTTGATAAAGGGTAAGTCTCTCAGCGAGTGTTCTGTCCGCCAAGCGAGTGACGTTGACTCTCTTTGGTAGCTCTTGTTGCTGCAACAAAAGAGTATGTACTCGCCGGCGGCGGCGGTGTTCGCAGTCAGCGATCTACTAACTCTACTAACTATGCATATATAATACGAGTATATATATCTATTACTACACGGCATCTACTCGTACAATCTGTTGTACGTTTCGAGAGCGAGAAAATCTCGTTTCCTCGTCGGTGGTGGGATAGGTAGGTACCATAGAATATAGATAGATACATACGTTTATTAGAATTTCATTTCAACATATATCGTATCATAATATTCTAAAGCCTATATACACAGTTGTGACGATAGAAGGTAAACCGCAAAATATATCCTTTTCTGATATACTCTGTAGGTAGTTAGTAGAGGAATTTTTAAATAACATTATGATTGATTGTTGCGATGGACATATTAATTTATTTGTGTGTTTGTATGTGGAGTGTAATGTTCGGAACTACTGATGCGATTTCAATTCTTTCACTTATGGGAAGCTACAGTACCTATTACAGGATATATCCTATACTATTAAATGAGCAATATTTATATATATATTTGTAATCACGTACTCGAAAACGGCTCTAATGATTTCGATGAAAGTTGCAATATAGGGGTTTATGGGGACGAAAAATCGATCAAGCTAGGTCTCATATCTGGGAAAATTGGTTTTCCCTATTGTCACCCGAGCAGAGCTCGGTCGACCAGGTACTTTTACGTTAAAACAAGAAATTTCTCGCGGATGTAGTCGCGAACAAAAGACAGATTAATAAAACAGGCACAAATGATGTACTTGTTTCTCACGGCTTCAAAACCATGAGGATTTACAAGACGTGGTGGCAGATGGAGCAAAGCCTAACATTGTATGGTTGCTAAGAGTCGGAAAGAGGAGGATTGACAGACCATTAGCCAGACGGGTGGTTATTGAGATAAAAAATTTAATGACCATAGGTAAGACTTGGACGAGACTCGCACCAGGGAAGCATGGCATAAAAGAGGCCAATACACAGCAGGGGATGAAACAATGCTGCCAAGGATGATGATGATGATGCCTTAATTATTAATACCTAGTTCAAGTTTGACGATAATTGATCTTTTCTGATTGGTGTAGGGATCTCAGCCACAAACGGTAATTTATTAGAGATATTGATTTCTTTAGAAACGGTACAGGCGATCGGAGAATCGCAGCCAGGTTTATATACTCTGACTTTGAAGGTGGATGTGTTATAAATTGCAGGGAAGACGTGCGCCGGGGGTTAGGCTGCCCAGTATAGAGGCATGAGGGACAAGACATAAAGTTAACTTCATGCTCTATAGAAAACGGAGGATCCTCCGACCGGACAGGTGTCGTGTCTGGTGAGCAACTACCCGGCGACTGATGTTGGGACCTTATATATATTCTGATCGCGTGGTAAACCCTGCTGGCGCGATGCAGGATTTCGCGTGACGTCAGTGTGATGCGTAGTTCACATGTGGCCGCTACTACAAGTTTAACAGTTTAGCTGTGCACATATTGATGGTTATGGAGAAAAGTTTTAGTAGTCCCAGATAATAGTTGTTAGGTAATCTCACCTTTAACTTCTCAGGAGAATGTATATAAGGTCTTGCATAACACTGATACACGTCATTCGGTGACTATTCATACACTTGATAACACGTTTGGTTCATAGAACATCAAGATCCTAATCGAGATGTTTAAGTAAACAACAGTTTGGATCTATGAAACAATCGCAATCACTTTAACGAGAATATTAATTAAAGTTACGGCATTGACACGGCACTAGCATGCTATTATTAAAGTAATTCATTCGCGGGGTCTTAAGCACCTGTCCGACCGCTGACGAGCAAGCGAAAAGCTTTCAACGATTTTCTCGCTCCAGAAACGTACAAAAGCTCCCGTGTAAGTAAAAGAGATACCTATATATGTTATATAGTTGATCACTGACTTCACACTGCCGATACCGCCGGCGAGTACACGTTTGTCGCAGCGGCAAGAGTTATCAAATACATAGAGTAATCGCTCGTCACCGTCGTTGCCGCTGTTCTTTGCTCGCCAATTCGTTTTTAGTTGCTAGTTCTACTCGCTTCTCGTTAATCATCGCCGCGTCGGTGGGACAGATGCTTACCGCTTATGAAGATGGTAGAATAAAACGGACAATAAGAAATCACAATTTATCAAACGATTGTAAATATTATGTTTCACAGATATCTTCAACTGTTCCGTTACAGAAACAATTTCACATAAAATCACTCCCTCACTCGTCACACACAGATCCTTGGTCCACTAGAAACGCTTTCCGAAACGCACGGTAGCAAAAATCACTCTAATACTTCAAAACGTCAAGTACATATTACAGAACAATTCCCTGGTATGTTATATCAAGCACTAAGAAAATACACGTCGGTTGAAGCATTATCTTGACACTGACTGACACTATCAGAGTGAAGGTACTTCGTGTAGCGTGATCATCTGTGGTTTGAAATGTGGTAGTGCACCTAGTGGTCGTAATGAATGATTTTACTGTTCCTAGTGGTCGCAATGAATGATTTTACTGTTCCTAGTGGTCGCAATGAATGATTTTACTGTTCCTAGTGGTCGTAATGAAGGATTTTACTGTTCCTAGTGGTCGTAATGAATGATTTTACTGTTCCTAGTGGTCGTAATGAACGATTTTACTGTTCCTAGTGGTCGTAATGAATGATTTTACTGTTCCTAGTGGTCGTAATGAATGATTTTACTGTTCCTATTGGTTGCAATGAAGGATTTTACTGTTCCTAGTGGTCGTAATGATTGATTTTACTGTTCCTAGTGGTCGTAATGAACGATTTTACTGTTCCTAGTTGCCTCGATGGTCTAGTGCTATTACTGAGCAAGAGGTTCTGGCTTCGTTTCTCAGGTCGGGCAAAGTGTTATTGGGTTTTTCCATCTGGAATTTCTCAGTAGCTACCCGGAGTCTGAATTTATGCCTGGGGCGAACCCCTAATAAACATATCTGGTGAAATGTGGATATACTATTTGGTACACCTCTACATAGCCCTTTGGAGATTGCATGCGTGATGTTATGTATATCAAGTAAATAATGTGAAGTGTTGTTTAAGTTAGCACAGAAGTTGGCATGAATGGCAAGAAGCGGGTGTAGTGGCCCAGTGGTTGCAGCTCCAACTTACAAATTAGAGTTCGCAGTTTCGTAGGCGGGCAGGCATGCACTTTGTGTAATATCCTATATTATTAAATGAGCAATAAGTATAGCTGTATAGTCTAGCTGCATCCCGCGGTTTCACCCGCATAAGTGTCAATCTCGTAGGAATATCGGGATAAAAAGTATCCTATGTGTTAATTCAGGTTATAAACTATCTGTATGCCAAATTTAATTTAAACCCGTTCAGTAGTTTTTGCGTGAAAGAGTAACAATCATCCATACATCCATCCATCCATACAAACTTATATGATATAGAAATATAATAGTGGGATAGGATTTATCGCCTCCAACGATTTCGATGAAAGTTGCAATATAGGGATTTACGGGGAAAAAAAGAACTAACTAGGACTCATATCTGGGAAAATTCATATTCTCCGTATTTTCACCCGAGCAGAGCTCGGTCGCCCAAACCTTAGAACAAGATGGCTACCTAAGGATAAAGACATGGCAGCATGGAATTAGCAATTACCTACTATCATGGCAGCATGGAATTGGTATGTACTATACATGGAATTACTAACTATCTTATATTATTAAATGAGCATTCTCTATTTTCACCCGAGCAGAGCTCGGTCGACCAGTTACTACGTATATACGTCGTTCATCGTTTTGAGACCAGTGTTGTTTTAATAATATTATTAAAACAACACTGGTCTCAAAACGATGTAGGAAAACATAGTGAGGAATATTTTAGAAGTAAAATTCGAAGACTTTATGTCATCCACGAACCCGCACTAGGCCTGTGTGGTGGATTACGGCCCACTCCCAGTCACAGAGAGGTCTGTGTCCTAGCAGTATGGGCTGATTATGATAGTTATAAAATATAGGTGTTGTGTCGCGGAAAAGGAATGAGAGAGCTCTATAATGCCAACCTTTGCGTGAGCCAGAAATTATATTGAAGCCTTGAGAATTACATCTGGTGATTGTTTTCACCTATTTATAGACGAATGAATTAATGAAGTACCTAATGATAGATGATGGATCAATTATACTTGACTGCTTAATTGCCGTTATTATACTTAATAAACCACGTTTACTGTGTGGCGTTGTTCGCGCGTATTCATGTGTTTAAACTTCTATAAATTATAGATAATAATAGTGATAATATAGCATTACAGTGGTGAAAAAATTTCTCAAAATCAGTAATTTTTGAGCTTAAACATTACGAAGAAAAATGCAAATCTTTTAAAATGTTTGCAGATTTACAAGGATAAGAAAATTTCCTCACATTATCTTAGACTGTCCATCAATTAGTAGCTTAATATAAGACTCAATCAATCTCCTAGTCGCCACCAATTTTAGTGGGCAGATAATTACTCCTTTTTACAAAACAAGCCTAAAACACTGACAGCTTCTAAAGAGCAAAGCCAAGAAAAGGAACAAGCATTGAAAATTTATACCAAAGCAGTTACAAGTGTAAGTATTGGATATTATAGTAAGAATTTATTGCAACAAGAAGTGTTGGTCGTCCGGCGGCGGCGGCGAGATGGGAAGACGACATTGTTACCATCGCGGGTAGAACCTGGGTGAGGCTGGCACAGGAGTGTGGGGATTGGCACAAGAAAAGAGAGGCCTGTGCCCAGCCGTGGGTAAGTCCGGCTTAGATGATCTAAGATGGTGATCTATATATACAATCGACCAACAGAATGTGCTAGAACATCCTGTAATCATAAAGTAAGATATCGGCGGAACGCCCTGGCGTTTTCTCGTTAAAGACCCAAGAGGATATAGAATCGATAAGGATCCTCATTGAGGAGGAGCAGTGGGATCCCAGTGGTAATGCCACTCGAGAATTACAAGTTGAATGAACACAGGCGGGCGCTTTACTTTGTGTAAATAATTTCATCACCACTGCTCTCAAAACGGTGAAGCAAATCATCGTGAGGAAACCGGCATGTCCTAGAACCAAAAATTCGAAGACATGTAACATCTACCAACCCGCACTGGGCCAGCGAGGTAGAGTTAGCCCACTCCCTCTCGAAGAGAAGAGGCCTGAGTTCTAGCAGTGGGAACATTATACGCTGAGGATATGCTAACGTGAAGAACTAAAAAGCAAAAGCTACTTACTACTGGCATGACTTGCACAGTTTGAGCAGCATCTTGAGTTGTTCACATAGTGTCCGCAGGTGCTGCTGGCGACGCTGGGCATGGATGCACGTGCTATAATGTCACTCTTGATGAACACTGCATTCCTGAAACAAGAGAGGAATATGGTTAGAGAAGAATGTATATGGCAAATTATTTATTATCTATGACGGGTGATAGCAATATTTTTGGCGCTTGCCCGTGTTTTGACTTGTTTCTTTCAATACATTTCACAAAACAATTTATTGCACAAACGTAAACATAAAACGTCGTTGTAAACGTTTGACGTCATTCGAGCTCCAAACGACCCTTGTCGCACTCTATCCACATTGCTGTGGTGCAAGGCTTTTCATACAGAGAAGGAACAATGATGACCATCACGTTAGCTCATCGCAAGAACGTGATTTCTCGATATAAATGACCAGTCAGACTCTTCAATATACTTTTTTTTTTTTTTTTGTAACATTCTATCTCAAAGACCTTTTGACCAGTCCCGACAAATAGAATAACTTAACTCAAAAGTCCATGAAGTTAGAGCTCTTAGAAAGAGGCAGGGGCGCGTGTACCGTTTACGATACACGGACACTAAGGACCCACGCGGCGTGTACTGTGTTCGGTACACTGGATATCGTGTTAATGGTTTAATTGAAATAAATGGTTTGAGTTTGAGTTTCAACCACCTTCATTGATTTATAAATTCTTTTTTTCTCAAGCTTAGAATAGAAAAAAATATTATTGTATTAACAAAATAAAGGAATACCTACAATGAAGCTACTCAAAATAATTCGTAACACTCTATAAAGAAGTGTTATTGGCTTCTGTTACGAACCTTTAGAATTATTGCCTGTTAGCAATAATTTGCCTTAGATCAAAATGCACGAGATCAATTTGTACGGTAACATAATTATCGGCACTCTGGTCGGGTTTGGGCCCGACCATGTAGTGGTACATAGTACGGTCTACATGTGGTAAAGTACTTTTAATGTTGTGTTTGGACACAACATTTAAAGGACTCGTACGCAAAATACCCGCTTTGAAGTGGAGTTGCGGACACCAGCCCGTATTTCCTGTTAGATAGCTATGACCAAGTTAGCCTGGAGGTATAGGAACAGCGGCTGATGCCGTGATAAAAAAAATTGTCAGTCAGCATAGGAATTTAGTGGAGAAGCGTCTCCACTGCCATGCTGTCTGGCAATTTTTTTTACGTACCCTGGACAGTCAGTGGACTGTTCCGGGTACGTCGTACTGTCAGCCCCAAAAATATGTATACAAGGACAAGGTACCGTGAGATATAATGAATACTTTGTTTTGTAGCTTTACAAGGATGGATACACAATTATGAAACAAAAGTTGTTGACAATAAAATGGTTCGTAGTCCATACATCGTTTTGGGGTTACTGTACATAGGTACATTTCAGTTTCACCAGTCGTGGAGGGCTTTAATGTTCCCCAACTGTGATCTTTGTAAAGCCCTCCAAAGCTATGCTAATTAATGTTACCTTCAGTAGGTACACCATTATAGTTTAGCCCACTGTTACAAGCTATTCCCTTAAGGTGTTCAACCTTGTTGATCACAGAAGTGTGTCAGTGAGGTCTCATTAGAATACAATAGTATCGCTATGGCGCGGTATTCAGAACGATCTGGTCGCCTCGTTACAGAATATTATCTGTCAGTTGGCACTAGATACATAATGTGAATGTAATGTGTTAGTTGCTGGAGCATTAGGACACTGTTGCAGTGGGAGTACAAAAACGGTTAATATCATGATTGACCCAAACTCAAAGTAAAAGCGTTTATCTACATCTATATTTATGAAGTATGCAGGGTGGCAGTCTGAACACCCCTGAGTTGAATTTTTCGTCGGTTATTTTTAAAAAAATCTGTTGTTCCATACATTTTGACCGCGTAGGTAATGCACTTTTCTATGAAACAGCTGTTTGTTTTTTAAATAACCGACGAAAAATTTCAACGCAGGGGCCTTCAGATTCATGTACTGAATTCATGGTATCAGTTTTCGCGTCGATGTCCCTGCCACCCTGTACATTAGATTATAAAGAGAAAATATTAGATTTTTTGTATGGTCGCTTGTTTGTTTGTTATGCTTTCACACAATACTTTTTATCCCAATATTATCACGAAAAATTATTTCACCAATAGAATACTATAACATCACTAAGTAAAATAGGCTATAATTTATAAAGATATCACGCGGGCGAAGTCGCTGGACAGCATGACATACTCTCAGTCGCCAGCTCACATTCCCGGTTCCTATACCCAAAAAACGGATGGAAATTGTGGTAACCTATGATCGAGTCATACTCATTATCATTTTTGAAATATGTAGCTAAGTACTGGAAAAAGTTTCTGAAGGTAGTTTTGCTATTTTATCGATGAGCTTAGGTACCTACATTTCGATTTTGACGCATAGCTATAGAAACAATTTGTGCTGGTTGATTAGTAGTTGTTTATGAGATAATAGGGATGTTTAGTGGGGAAAAAAAAGAAGTATTTAGTCCGTCAGTCAGATACTAAAAAAATATTAGACACGTATTTTTTGCTTTATCATATTAATAAAAAGTGGCTTAGATAAAACGCATTAAAGTTGGCAGTGAGGCCTCGCTACGTCACAAGTCAGTATAAAATCTACCGGCCAGTGACGTCATGCCACATTTTAACAAATTGCCTACTCAATGTATTGCCGAAATCTTTTGACTAACTAAAAAAAGAAAAAATACGTGCTCAATATTTTTTTATAATCTACCTGAAGGAATAATAAAATAATAATAATAAAAAATTGTCAACATCACATAGTATACACAACATAGGTAATTTGTCTATTGTTATTTAGTAGTAATTGTGCATATTGTGTGCCAAACCTGGGTCAAATAAACTTATTTTATTTATTTTCTTGTTGTGATATCTTACGCTGTTTTACGAATTGAATAGAAATCAAATCGGTGCCGAGAAAAAAAAGGATAATCACCAGTATAAATTATAGGTTAGTTTATGGTTGTGGTAATACTTTATGTTCGTCTATTTTTAAACACCTCAAATTCACTATCATCGTCAATCTAATCACATGCCATAACTACAAACACTCGACATCAAATGATCACAATGTAAGTTCTCACTTCCGTGTATAATATAATACATGTATAGGCTATACATACAAATAATGATGTAAAGATATAGCTACATGTCCATTTAAGAGGCCATTAAGAGGCTCATGTGATTTGATAATGACCACCTAATGGAACCATGTCCAAAGATCGGTGTCGTCAAGCGTCAGGTCGTTGTGCTCCCTAAAATAGGAGTCAGTTACACAAGGACTGATGCATAGCTGCCATTTTGGGACAGTCCCACAAATAGCTTTGCCATTCGATTTACTTAGACAAAAAACATTTTAATAACGGTTTACTTAAAACGAGTTTGTTGCGCCACTTCTTCTTCCCAGCTAAAGGACTAGGAAGTGGTGAAAGGTGGGCCGTTTTGGGGGGCTGTATTATGTAATTCTGATGTTTAAAATGTGCTGATTCTCAGCCTAGTTTGAATAAATTACTTTTGATTAAGAAACGATGGAAATCTATGCTTCTTTAGCTTAAAAATAAATTCCTGTTATTGCTATAACATAAGGGCTAACAATTTTACAAAAGCTAAAATGTGGGTGTTCTAATGGTGTGTGTATGGTGGTGTGGAACGCTTCGGGGATTATTGAGATGGAGACTTGCTGTACAATAACAGCCATGACAAAACACTTATCGATAATAACTTCCAGTGTTTTACAAATCTACTTAGTACTTACCTATTTATCACAAAATCAGAATGCATTTTCTCAAGAACCTACAATATAATATGTTTTATAACATCTTCCATGCACTCTAGAACATATCATAAAGGCTCCCACAGACAAGCGCAACGCGACGCCCGTTCCACTCTGGTGGAACAGTTTCTATGAAAACTTCAAAGAAATGATTCTTGTTCTACTGAAGTCGCGTCGCGCCTGTCTGCGGAGCCTTTGCACTTCCATATTTATAGCCATAATATCTTGTAGTTTATCTCATTACAATATGTATTGTGTACTAACCTCAAGCCGTGACACACATTTGCAAGATAATCAGTTCACACACAGTAAGCAATGATCTAGTGAAGAAAAAAAAGTGTTAACCGCTCTAGTTTGGTAGGAATTTCCCCAAGTTCCAGACGTCGAGATTCTTTCTCAATCTGCCGAACCTTTTCCCAACTATGTTGGGGTCGGCTTCCAGTCTAACCAGGTGTGGCTGAATACCAGTATTTTACTCCACAACCCAGTTACTGGGTAACACGATAAACCTTGGGAAGACTGGTTGTCTTTTAGTTGTCGTTGGTTGAAGGAATGAATTTAAGTAATTAGATTGAAGTACCTGAATGAAAATTTACAACTTTTGGTACAGCATTACACTACTGTCTTTCGCTTAAAACAAACATCCGCTGTTTAAAAGACACATTGGTTACTATTTAGAGGTATGAAGACCAGGGCGTTAAGGTTTCTCATCCTCGATAGACAAGGGATGGATCCTCCGATCAGATGAGTGTCGTATCTGGCGGGCAACTGCCCAACGATTGATGTCGGGGAAGTTATATAGGTACGTCGCGCGGTAAACTCTGATTACACGATGCAGGATTTATGTGACGTCAGGTCTTTGATGCGTAGTTCTCATGTGGCGATGTAGATGCCGCCACAACTATTTAACCTAATGTAAACAATAGCAATTTTTTGCGTCATATGCCATTTCCAAAACAGAATATTAATGGAAACACTGCGCCAACTGTCAACTCAAAAGTAAAAACTACATTTTAGCTTGATCAATAAGATTTACTACTGACAGAAACGTTAGCAACTACAAATCCCGCTGACACCTATATCAGCATAACGCTAAAATATTCAGACTTACGTACAGTTTGATAGCTTGTACCTGACACTTAAGACTGATGTTGTTGACGAAGAGATAGCGAGCTAAAAATATTAGCGGTATCTGAACGTCAGAGATTAAGGCACCTGTCCCTCCACCGGCGAGGAACCGACTAAATGTCAGCGATTTTCTCGCCCAAGAAACGTATAAATGATTGTAGGTTCAGTGTAAGTAAAAGAGATACAGACTTCTATATAATATATACAAGGTGATCCCAATGACGTCATAAAAAAATTGATTCCGCATGTATATGGGTATCCGAAAATACTTCATGTACTTATGTTCTTGTTTCGCTTTCAAAAAAATCTCTCTTTATTTTTACACGGCATTTTCACCGATACCTTTTTAAGAATATTCTTCCAGAAATTAAATAATCATCTAAAAATTTAGGCCGAAAAAGAGACTGACTGTTCACACCGTGCCGGCGAGTATTTGTTTGTCGCAGCGACAAAAGCTGTCAAAGAGAGTACTCATTCGGGCACTTGGCAAGCAGAAAGAACACTCGCTGAGAGACTTACGCTGGATACATACGCACACCAGCGAAAAATCGCTCGTCGTGGCCGCCGTCGCGCACTCGCTACTCGTTTCTCGCCAACTCGTTTTTAGTTTCTTAACTCTACTCGCTTCACGTTATCGCCGGACGGTGGGTCAGGTACTTTATACAAGATAGTAGTGATAGATTGCACTAGATGGAAAGATAGATTTGCTTTATTGTACACTTATAAGAGAAACACATCAATAAGACGTGTACAGATGACGGTCTTATCGGTAATCTTACAGCCAACCATTTGAGTAAGGAAGTAGAAGAATAAAGACGAGATAAAAGATATCTTGGATGATAATTTTACTGCTTCGTTGGTCTTGTGACCGCTAGTGGTGAACATGAGGTCCAGGTTCGTATTCGAGGGTCGGTCAAAGTGTTATTTGGTCTTTCCATCTGGAATTTTTCAGTAGCAGCCCGGAGTCTGGATTTGTGCTTGGTTGGTGGCAATAGGCTCGCCCCCTATTACACGGGACTTAAACATAACTGGCGAAATGTGGGTGTACTATAGGAACACCTCTGCCCTTCAGTCAAACATCCGCCGTCGTCCTACGAGCAGAGAGTTTCAATGCCGAAAATAAAACTGGCTAAGTAGAATGTCACTGTCACCGAGTTCTTTTGTAAGGAAGCACTTAGTTGCAGCCGCAACCCGAAATATGAAATTGAGCTTCAGAAATATCACGGCTTGCTCACAGATAAGAAATTATAGAGGTATGAGGAACAGGGTGGAAAGTTTTTCGTCCTCCATAAAAAAGGGAGGATGACTAAACGGGTGTTGTGTCTGGTGGGGTACTGCCCGACGGTTGATGTCGGGACTTTGTATATATGCTAGTCGCGCGTCGAACGCTGCTTGAGCGATGTCGGATTCATGTGACGTTGTAGGTACCGCCACCAAAGTGAACTTTATTCCTGCCACCACCTTCAAAGATGAAACTTTAATCGACTGTAAAAATAATTGAATTGACAGTATTATTACTAAATCCACAATAATAACCTATTTATAAATTAACCCACCTAAAGAGACTCATTGACAACGATGCAGTCAAATCTTCATTGTTTTGTAGATACTTTATCATTGAAGATAAGGTGGAAATAGTTGAATAGTTTGCGAACAACATATAATTAATAGATAATCTTATTACCTTGATAGATATTGTAGATAAGATACATACAGTAAGCAAAGATGGTTTTTATGATATTAGAAGTAAATTGGCAAACAGATAGACGAATGGAAATAATACAATAATATGGTTGATATCATAAAAGTTATATCAGAGGGGCAATTCCCTTACTTTTAAAAATGTTCGATTGCGACTTGAATGTGAACATTTTTTTAAGTACGAGAATTGGCCTTCTAATACGCGATGATGCTGATGAAACAATTGCCCGTACAAAGGCATTTAGAGGTATAATGATCACGTCGGGGTCACCAGTTTAGAGGCATGAGGATCACGTCGTCGTCACCAATTTAGAGGTATGAGGAACAGGGTGTAAAGTTCATTCATCCTCTATAGAAAAGGGAGGGTCCTCCGACCAGACAGGTGTCATGGCTGTTGGGCAACTGGTCAACCATATCGAGCGGTCGTATATATACTCGTCAGGCGGTGAACTCTGTTTGCGCGATGCAGGATTTGTGTGGCGTCAGGTCTTTGATGCCAAGTTCGCATATGGCGTTGTAGATGCCGCCACAGGCAAAACGAATACCTCAACAAATATGAAGCTATTAAAAAAATACACAAAAAGCAAGATTATACATAGGTATAATAAAATTATGGCGAGTGACATCTGCGTTTCCTTTTATATTGAATAAAAAAAACTGGTTAAGTGCGTGTCGGACCACGCACAATGGAGGGTTCCGTAGTTGAGATGAATTAAGAGTCCGTGTACAGAATTCACTCGACAGACCTTAGGTAAATTCATTGTTAAGAAATGAGTCTGGAATGTTTCTGTATATTCGTTTACAATATTTATAACAATCAAAAAAATGGTACAATTTTGTGTTAGATGC
Source organism: Agrochola lota (assembly GCA_947364205.1). Classification (NCBI taxonomy): domain Eukaryota; kingdom Metazoa; phylum Arthropoda; class Insecta; order Lepidoptera; family Noctuidae; genus Agrochola; species Agrochola lota. The sequence goes on from OX376240.1 coordinate 18,607,333, forward strand.
ATTTAGACATTCAATAACATTGAGGTAAGCGTTTTGTATAAATATGAGTAGTGGTGCTGATTCTCTTGTACACCAAACTAAACTATCACTAAAATTCCTTACTTTTGGCTATGAGAATCTTAAAGCTATTCTGCAAAAAAAAACTAAATTTAAAAACAATTTTGACAAAATTAAAATCGAACTTGACAATCGCGACACCACGTCGTACTTGTTTTTCCCTACCCCGTGAACTTTTTTTAGAGCTCACGTGTTTTATATGGAATTTTTCACGTTTTGCATGGAAAAAATGAAAAATTGTTACATACATGTTGAGGTTTAGGGGTTTATGGCTTTTATAAAGGGGGTCGAAATTTCCATTATTTTCGAGAAATTACCAAAAGAAAAGAAAAATTGTTCACTTTTTGTATGGAAAATATGAAAACTATAAGCAAAAGACAAAAAAAATATACAGTACTGTTTTTGCATCTGAAGTTGGGGTCTTGGTGTGAATTTTACTTCATGACAACAAATTATTCCACACCTTTTTAATCGTGATTAAAAATAGTCAGATTTAGTTAGACAATCAAAATTTTTGGTGAAAAACGTCAAATTCAGAATATAAAAATTGTCATTTTCAATACATTAATAACTTAGTGCCATCTTAGTGCTGTCAAACTGAATATTGTTTAGTTGCCACTTTAGTCTATTTCAGAATGGAAAATCGTTGTTTGACAGGAATAAAGTAAATTTTGGTGATTTTTATTCTAGTTTAGAGGCATTTGTGACAATAGAATTGGAATTGGATCCATATATGGATCTGGGACATTTGCGTGAAAGACATTTCCAAGAAAAACACTTGCGCGAAAAAGTTGCAGAAATGAAATCAATTTCAAAAGGCCCAACCCTTTGAAATTGATGGCGTGATGTTATGAAGAAATCTGAAAACTTTCGCAGCCGCCATCTTTGATTTATATTTTGACCTCACTATCGGCTTAAGCATCCTCGGAAACTATGAAAACGACACCCATGACGAAAAAATTTAAAATGTTCGCAGCCGCCATATTGGATCTTTATTTCGACTTAAAGTAGTCTTCAGTAGCGTTAAAGAACTTCGTTCCAAAAAATACTTCACATAATGCCACTACAGCATATCGGCGCGGGCATGTCGGTGACGCGAACCCATAAGTTTTTCCCCTTCCCCTACTAAAAATCATTCAACGCGCTAAAAGAAGTTTTTCTAAAAGAAGTTCACTTTGCCATTTATTTACGAAATGAAGTAATTGTTTATGTACAATTACTTCTTGCTTTTCTACTTTTTATAAATAAATGGTTATCATAAGATTAATATGTAATTTTTTAAATTTTATTAATGTGTTTCTAAGTATTATATATATATATATAAAATACTTATTTGTCTTGAAGTTTTTAGAAAATTACGTTATTTAAATATTTTTTTCTGCTATATTTTATATGCAAGGTGAAAAAAATGGTTCAGCCACATGCAAGTAGACCATATTAAGATTTTTTAATTTTCAAAATCAAAAGTAGTTTCTCGTAACCGAACGATCAAACGTCAGCCTCACGTCATTTTTCGGTAAACTTGTTGCGAATATTAGTGATTTTCCATGAATCCTTAATTTATTTGAAAAATCCCTTTCAGGCAAGGTAATCTATGAGTAAAGAACCATTTTTGCATTTTTTTGCATGCACGTCTGCATTTTTGGCTTTTTTTGCATGCACGTCTGCATTTTTTTTTTCAAAATTTTTAGTTCAATAGTTTCGGTGATTATTCGGACTTAAATATCTTTAAAAGTATTAAGTTTAAAATTATAAAAAAAAAAAAAAATTGAGATCCTTGCAACAAGTCCTTTCATTAGATATGTGACACGGTTCAGTTTGCAAAACATTTTATTTTTATTTTCTTATTTGACCCCCAAAAGTAACCCCAAAATTCAAAATTCATTTATTTACGTTACACGTCCGTGTTTGGGTCACATATATACATATGTGTACCAAATTTCAACAAAATCGGTCCATTAGATTCGGAGCAAATTGGCTGTGACAGACGGACAGACGACACACGAGTGATCCTATAAGGGTTCCGTTTTTTCCTTTTGAGGTACGGAACCCTAAAAATAACAAAACTGACCAAAATGTTATTCTTTTTCTATTTTGTTAGCTTTTGAATAAATTTTATGCACAAGGTGGAACTAAAACTTGTGAAAACTAACGCCAAAATAGACAAGATTTCAAACGAAAACAATAAGTACTCAGACTTTTCCTCCTTGCTACTCGGGCAGTAATAATTCTTTGTGAGACAGTTTGTCTGGGAAGTATCAAGTACAAAGCATAACCAAGCAACAATACATGGAAAGGTATGATGAGTGCAAGACCTACAAGTACAAACAATGAGCACTGAAGATGATGCAATACTACAATAATATTTATAAATCAAAGAATAATCCAGTCGCAGTGCAAAGGGACAGTCACACAAAAACATACGAATGTCATGACTCAGTGGTATTTTAAAGATCGCGAGTAAGAAGCCCTGAGTCCTGCCAAGAATGACATCAGTAAGTCAACCACAATTTTAAACAGGTAATATGTAATTGATCCTCTGAAAACTTATTGGCCTTCTAGTGATGTACGCTTTTTTTAAATTAATGAACCTCTCAAAACATTTTAGGTTTCTAATGATGTTCACTTTTTTGACATAAATGAGCCTCTTTACCATTCTGGCCTTATACCACAATTAAATAAGAATTTTAATAAGTACCTTACGTTAGAACTGTGACCAACCACGCGCGAGCCGCATTGGACACTGTAACAAAGCTAGGGCAACCCGACCAAACGGGTTAGGTTAGAACAGTGACCAACGTACCTACACCCAAGTTGGTCGCAGTTTCTTGGCTATTTAGTATTTTTAGAACCCGTTTGCCTAAACACACGCCATTTTCACAAGCTTTTATGCTGAGGAACGATACAAATATTTCTGATGACCAAATGTTTTCACCATGGCTAGAGCCATTTTTGTATACATTATATCGTGAGAGAAGACATTCCTTGCACATAGTAGGCAAATTTTTTTCTGTCTACATATCCTTTAGACAAATATGTATCTAACTAATCACGGGTAACTTAACAATGAATCATCGGTTTTTAAAGGTCCACTCGGATCAGTCGTTGCAGATTGAGCCTCGTTGGTCTAGTGGCCGCAAGCTCTACTGCTGAACATGAGCTCCTAGGGGTTCGATACCCGGATCGGGTAAAGTATTTATGGATTTTTCCATCTGAAATTTCTCAGAAGCAGTCCGGAGTCTGAATTTCTTCCCGGTTGATGACAATAGGCTCGCTCCTATTACATGGGACTTCAACACAACTATAGAAATGTGGGTGTACTATAGGTAAAGCTCTGCCTAACCCTTCGGGAAATACAGCCGTGATGTTATGATATATGTTACATTTGTTATTATTGATCACTTTTAATCATACCTGCGGAACAGATAACTTGCCTGTTCCAAAATCTTCACCATTGCCTTTAATATTATGAAATCTACTGTTTACGAGATTTCGGTACAGTCGTAATTTTTTATAGTAGTTCGGTCGGTGACCCGAGGTAAGTATTCATGCTACCTAGCAGTTAACTTGGTGAGGTGGATACTAATGGCAGGTCACCGACTATATCTTCAGAGTAGTTTAGAGCAATCACAAGAATCTACCTACGTTTACTTAGTGAAGCACATAGCTCTTGTAACAGCCTCGCCAGATAAGCGGGGAAAGCGACGCGACGTCTGTGCAGAATAAATGTACCAGTTAGCTCACAGCTAAGTGTAGCCGCTACTTTCCCGACGTACTGGATATAAATAGAAATACGTTGGACATAAACAAGGTGACATGCCATGACAGTGCGTTTTGTTGAGAATTAAGATTTTTTAAGTTGGTATGCATTGAACCGAAGCTCAAATAATTCCGATTTTGCGCTCCTAAACATTATTGAACACATGCGCCTCTTTTTGTGAACCTCAAATTATTCCTATTTTGGGGTCCTTAAAAACCAAATAGCCAAGTAACTGCGACCAACTTGGATATCGTGCTCGACGGCCACTGCCACAGAACCGCTCGCTTCGCTCGGTCGGCTCGCGCGCGTTTGGTCACAGTTATAACTAGCTTACTTCCGTTTGGTCGGGAGCTTAGTTACTGCGACCAACTGTGAGAAAAAGTCAGAAAGTCAAAAAGAGTCTCAATTATTGAATTTTCTAAATTTTTTGCAGCGCAAAAAGTTTTTTGATGTTCATTAATTTTAAAAAAAGTGTCTATGATTAGAAGGTCTATAAGTTTTTAAAGGATCAGTTAAATACACATTTCCATTTTAAGTTTAACTCAATCTGGCCATAGTGGTTCGAATCTTTGTCACACACCGTAGTCCTCTTCGAACGTGACCAAAAATTATGACATGCAGGTGCATCCATGAGGGTTAGGGGGGTGGGGATATTCAGGAATTCTGGGCTTTCATTTGGGAATGGAGTATTATAGTCCGCGCGCGACTGTTAATTACCGCCTGAGGCATGTGAGCGGTGAGACCGGGGTAGACAAAGGCCAACAACAACAAGGCCTGTTTTTTTATATTTCTATGGGCCAACAACTAACTCAGTCTGCAAATTTTGTCAATGGCGCCCTCCCCCGTCTCACAGTTCACAGGCGGTGACTAGCAGTCGCGCATGGGCTATAGTCTCTTAGCAAAAATGTAGCAACGCAACGGTAGAAAACTTATCAGGTTTCTTTCTGAAAGTTTTCTGTTTCTGTTCGAAAAGTGCTGATTCTCAGCCTAGTTTGAATAAATGACTTTTAATCTTTTTTTTTTTTTTTTTTTTTTTTTTATTTTTTTTTTTTAAATTGATTGAAATAAATAGGTATGACTAAAGAAAGTGCCATCGATGTTGACGAAATTACAAGGAGTTATGATTTTTACACAACTGTTGGTCATAAAATATAGGTTCCAGGTACAAGTTAATTATGCACTTAAACAGAAATTTTATTACCTTTAACAAAAGAAAAATATCTTGTCGAAATACCAGCAATAATTCGCCTCAAATTGGTTCATTTCATCAATCAACGGTAATCAAATTAAAATTATTGTAACGGACGCCGAGCATGTGCAACCTATTCGTGAGCAAGACAAATTTGTGTGCCGGTGTGATAATGAACAATTTTCATATGTAAAAGGTGGTTAGTCAGAATATGAAAACCGAGACCCTATCTGTGCACCATAGCACAAGTAGCGGCGGGAGCTCGGTGGACCTTTCACCATTGTGAGTGAGTTTTTAGTTTCTAATTAGATTTAAGAGGTTTTAATTGTGTTCTAATTAGTTTCTACTTAGTAAAATTTGTATAAGGAATCTTATGTGAATCTTATAAGACCAACAACGTAGCATTTCTCGTGATTTTAATGTGTAAAGAAAAATGTTAGCATATTTACGTAAATTTGAAATGAGGTTTTTTGTGTGTAAAGATATCCTCAGGATCTTAGTGCCAAATAAGAGGACTAGGCTCAAAACTACCTGCTGCGTTCCAATTCTGTAAATCGGTCCACGGGTTTTAAAGATAATAACAATTTTGTATAGTGAAAATGTTCAAAAGAGATATTTTAAGCGTTAATGTTCTAGAAACTTTTTAGTATATAAAGATACATTGTATATTGTTATGTGTTATGACAGAGGGATATAAGAGCTATGTTTTGTATAAGTTTGAGGGAAGTCCGACTTAGGGAACTATTAAAAACAGAGCTACAAAGAGCAGGACCATAGCGAAAATTGTAACTAGAATGGTCTCAAAAATCAGAGGCCTCGTTAAGGTAACGTAGGCTTAAGCAATTTTGTATAAAAGGCGGGCCATTGGGCCATAGGGACACAGTCGGTTCCCAGCTCTCGAGAAGAAAACAACTTCGAAATAAATAAGAAGAATAGAAGAAATCTTTTATTGAAAAATACAGTCCACTTCAGTCTGGTCCATCGAGCGGCGGATATCAAGAACGAAGAAACCCGCCACAGGATCCTGGTCCACCAAGCTGCGAGGAAAAATCAACGAAGAACCCGCAGCAAGAGCGAAAAACGGAACCGTCAGTCAAGCCGACGTCACCGAACCGACGTCAGTCAAGCCGACGTCACCGAACCGACGTCACCAAGCCGACGTCACCAAGCCGGCGTCACCAAACCGACGTCACCAAGCCGGACGTCACAAACAGGACGTCACATACCGGACGTCACATACCGGACGCCACAAACCGGACGTCACAAACCGGACGTCACAAACCGGAGGTCACAAACCGGACGTCACAAACCTGACGTCACCGAACGGACGTCACAAACCGGACGTCACCGAACGGACGTCACAAACCGGACGTCACCGAACGGACGTCACAAACCGGACGTCACCGAACGGACGTCACAAAGCCGAAGAGTTGCCGACTGAAGCCGTGCCGGACCGTGCCGACCCGAACAGGAGAGGATCGACTGAGCCGAGCCGGAAAGCCGCTGACCCGAACTGAAGAGTTGCCGACTGAAGCCGTGCCGGAACGTGCCGACCCGAACAGGAGAGGATCGACCGAGCCGAGCCGGAAAGCCGCTGACCCGAACTGAAGAGTTGCCGACTGAAGCCGTGCCGGACCGTGCCGACCCGAACGAAGAGGATCGACCGAGCCGAGCCGGAAAGCCGCTGACCCGAAGCCGACCCGAAGAGTTGCCGACTGAAGCCGTGCCGGACCGTGCCGACCCGAACGAAGAGGATCGACCGAGCCGAGCCGGAAAGCCGCTGACCCGAAGCCGACCCGAAGAGTTGCCGACTGAAACCGTGCCGGACCGTGCCGACCCGAACGAAGAGGATCGACCGAGCCGAGCCGGAAAGCCGCTGACCCGAAGCCGACCCGAAGAGTTGCCGACTGAAGCCGTGCCGAACCGTGCCGACCCGAACGAAGAGGATCGACCGAGCCGAGCCGGAAAGCCGCTGACCCGAAGCCGACCCGAAGAGTTGCCGACTGAAGCCGTGCCGGACCGTGCCGACCCGAACAGGAGAGGATCGACTGAGCCGAGCCGGAAAGCCGCTGACCCGAACTGAAGAGTTGCCGACTGAAGCCGTGCCGGACCGTGCCGACCCGAACGAAGAGGATCGACCGAGCCGAGCCGGAAAGCCGCTGACCCGAACTGAAGAGTTGCCGACTGAAGCCGTGCCGGACCGTGCCGACCCGAACGAAGAGGATCGACCGAGCCGAGCCGGAAAGCCGCTGACCCGAAGCCGACCCGAAGAGTTGCCGACTGAAGCCGTGCCGGACCGTGCCGACCCGAACGAAGAGGATCGACCGAGCCGAGCCGGAAAGCCGCTGACCCGAAGCCGACCCGAAGAGTTGCCGACTGAAACCGTGCCGGACCGTGCCGACCCGAACGAAGAGGATCGACCGAGCCGAGCCGGAAAGCCGCTGACCCGAAGCCGACCCGAAGAGTTGCCGACTGAAGCCGTGCCGAACCGTGCCGACCCGAACGAAGAGGATCGACCGAGCCGAGCCGGAAAGCCGCTGACCCGAAGCCGACCCGAAGAGTTGCCGACTGAAGTCGTGCCGGAACGTGCCGACCCGAACAGGAGAGGATCGACCGAGCCGAGCCGGAAAGCCGCTGACCCAAAGCCGAACCGAACGTGCCGACCCGAACCAAACCGAAAACTGAAAAAAGTCGGGATCTTTCAAGATCCGAAGACACCTGAAAAACCAGAAGATTCCTGAAGAAGAGTCTCAAAAGACTTAGAAGATGGTGGTCACAAGGAGCCAAGGGGGCGCAGCGGAGATAGAAGAACAGCGACGCATCCAGTTGCAGCAAGAGGCGCGACGCAGGGAAACGGAGCTGATAGAGCGAGAACGTCTAAGAAGAGTCTCACTGGACCCGCCGGCGTCACCTTTCTCCAAGCCAGCAGACACCAGCACAGCAGGACCTTCCGGGATTCAAGGAACAACAGCTGCGGTTCAACGAAGACTGGGGTCACCAAGCAGATCGGTTAGGTCACAACGATCGACGACAAGTGTAACCACGCGGCTACGGATAGCGGAACTGGAAGCAGCAGAGAAACTGGCTACCATAAGAAGAAGGGAGTTGGAGCTGGAAGCGGACCTAGTCAAGAAGCGATTAGCCGTGGAGGTATCAGCTATCAACGACGATGAGAGCGTGCACGAAGAAGGACCCAGCCCTCCCCGTGAAGAGCCACATCAGAAGGTGGACGAGTGGCTGAGAACAAACCCCGTCAGCACACGGGGGGAGGAGGCACGGGGTGAAGAAGGAACCCGCGAAGAACAGAAGCAGCTGCGATTCGAGGTTCAACGTGCAAGATCACCGACTCCGACAAGGAACAGAAGCAGCATCGAGCACCTGGCAGCCACATTAGAGAAGATGGCAAGGCCCAGGCCTCGACACATGGACCTGCCGACCTTCTCCGGAGCAGCTAACGAGTGGTTGCCGTTCAAGGCAGCAGTACGAGATACGACCAGCATGTACCAGATATCAGCAGCAGAGAACATCCAGCGACTGAGGAGCTGTCTCAAGGGAGAAGCAAGAGACGCCGTGGCCGCCCTTCTGCATACGGCCACCGATCCAGACATCATAATGAAGACCCTCGAGCAGTGCTTAGGGAGACCGGAAGTGATCATCGACAAGGCGCTGGAAGACCTCAAGAAGCTGCCGAAACCGGGTACATCAGCTGCCGAACTGAACAGCTTCGCGATCAAGCTGCAGAACATCATCTGCGTGCTGAAGAAGATCGACCGAAGAGGATACCTATTCAACCCCCTGATGACAAGAGAAGTGTTGGAAAAGCTGAGCCCGCATCTCCGATCCCGATGGTGCGACTACGCCTACGATCATGAAGGAACAGCGGACCCGGAGATTGTCGTCATGTCTCGTTTCCTGATACGCGAAGCGGACAGAGCGTTGCGGTACACATACGCTCCAGCTACATGCGCTGCAAGCCAGAAAAAGGAAACTCGGCCAACTATAATGTTGAAAAGGAAAGCCAGCGTGTTCAACACTACTACAGGAGCGGAAGAACAAAAGGATAAGTGTCCTAAATGTGAACAAGCTCACATCCTGACACAGTGTCCCAAGTACAAGGCACTGGCGATAGAAGAACGCTGGAGGTTCTTAAAAGAAAAGGGGATATGCTTCAAGTGCGCCCAGAAGCAACACAGGCGCATGAGCTGCAAAGCCAAATCATGCGGTGTGGACCAGTGCAGCCGACCACATCATGCGACCCTCCATCAAGCGAAGAAAGAAGACCCAAGGTCAGCATACCCACCAAAGGAAGAAGCGGTCATGTCAGTGGCACCACGCCTAGCTGCCGGATCAAGAGCAGTCCTGCTGAAGATGTGCCCTATCGTCGTATCCGGACCACGGGGAGAGGCAAGGACATACGCCCTCCTGGATGAAGGAGCTACCATCACCCTCGTCGACAAGGACCTGGCAGAGATCATCGGCGCAGAAGGACCGTCACAACCACTTCATCTGAACGGGGTCAACATGTCGCAGCAAGAGATGGAGAGTCAGCTGGTGAACATACGGATCAGAGGCCTGAAGAATGACAACAGCTACAAGGTCAGAGCGAGGACAATGAAGAATCTTCGGCTGCACCAGCAGTCTATTCCGGACACACTGTTGGACTACGAGCACCTACGGGACCTGGCATCAGAAGAGGTGTGCTACGAGAAGGCGCGCCCCGGGCTTCTAGTGGGAACAGACCACTGGGAGTGCATCGTGTCCCGCGAGCTCCGAGTCGGCGGCCCTGATCAACCAGCTGCATCAAAAACACAGCTAGGATGGGTGGTGCACGGAACCGCGCCACGCAACACCATCTATCAAGAAGGAAACGTGCTGCATGTCTACGAGTCCGACCGTGCGACGGGAACGTGCAGCCAGGAACTTCATGACTTAGTCGAAGGCCATTTCAAGATCGACTCACTCGGCATACAGGGGAAGCCGAGAATCAAGGAGGCAGATCTACGGGCCATCGAGATAGTTGGAACGACCACAAAGAAGACTGACACCGGGTACGAAGTGGGACTGCCATGGCGACGGGACAACGTCACCATGCCGCCGAGCTACGGGCAAGCATTTCGTCGGCTGAAGAAGATTGAGCAGAAGATGGACGCAGATGCAGAGTTCGCGGTCGAGTACTCCAAGCAGATCACCAACCTGCTGGACAAGAGGTACGCGACGCTGTGCGACGGATCCGAAGAGAAGAGCGCCATCTGCTGGTATCTGCCACACTTTGCCGTGCAGAACCCAAATAAACCCGGCAAGCACAGGCTGGTGTTCGACGCGGCAGCGAAGAGCAACGGCGTGTGTCTGAACGACGAACTGCTGGAAGGACCCGACCTACTACTGTCGCTGCCAGGAATCCTCTTCCGATTCCGAGAGAAGACGGTAGCGATCACAGCGGACGTGCAGGAGATGTTCCTGAGGATCAAGATAAGGCCGGAAGATCAACCAGCGCAGCAGTTACTGTGGAGAGGCAACGAACGAGAAGAGCCTCCGAAGAAATACAAGATGACCAGCATGATCTTCGGCGCCGCAAGTTCCCCCTACATGGCCCACCATGTTCGGAATTACAACGCGGATGTGTACGGGCAGGGGTGTCCACGCGCGCTGGAAGCAATCAAGAGGAGCCATTACATGGATGACCTGGTGGCCAGCTACGAAAATGCCGAGGAAGCTTGGAAGGCGGTCGAGGAGACGAGAGCGGTACACGCACATGCTGGATTCACGCTACGAGGATGGAGCTCCAGCGATAAGACGGTGTTACGCGACGTGCCTCCGGAACTACACGCCAACAGAGAACGCGTGACGAACGACCTACGGCAGCGGTACTGGGTTATACACTTACGACCCACGGTACGCGCCGTAGAGAAGAACTGCGCCTTGTGTCGAAGACGCCGAGCGACGCCGCAGCCACCAGCTACAGGGGACCTGCCACACGCCCGCCTCGACCCGTTCCACCGCCCGTTTACCAATTGCGGGGTGGACTACTTCGGGCCAATGATGGTCAAAGTGGGGCGCCGCCGAGAGAAGAGGTGGGGCGCACTTTTCACGTGCCTCACCTCCCGCGCCGTGCACATTGAGCTCGTCACATCGCTCTCCACCGACTCAGCAATCATGGCGCTGAGGCGTATGGCTGCGCGCAGAGGCTGGCCAAGACTAATGTACTCCGACAACGCGACTAACTTCCGTGGGGCGGATCAAGAGCTTCGCAACGCCTACACCGAGTGGATGCCTGCCCTGCAAGACGAGGGGCTGCTGCATCGAATGGAGTGGCGCTTCATACCTCCGGGCGCGCCCAACCAAGGCGGCGCGTGGGAGCGAATGGTTCGCTCCGTGAAGACAGCTCTCAGCGTCACTCTCCGAGAAAAGGCACCTGCAGAAGAAGTACTGAGAACTCTATTAACAGAAGCCGAGTTCTCCATCAACGCAAGACCGCTGACCCACGTCAGCGTGAACCCCAGCGATCCTGAAGCCCTGACCCCCAACCACTTCCTGTTGGGGTCATCAGATGGGCTGCCAACGACGGGGCCCTGTGACGAGGCCGACAGAAGAACCTGGCGAGCTAGTCAAGCGCTCGCTGACCACTTCTGGCGACGCTGGCTACGCGAGTACCTTCCCACTCTGGTACCTCGCGGCGAGCCACAGAACGACGTGCGACCGATGCAAGCCGGCGACGTGGTCCTCGTGGTCGACAACACGCTGCCCAGGAACACCTGGCCGATGGGAGTCGTCGAGCGCACACACTGCGGACCAGACGGCGGCATCAGGGTCGTCGAGGTGCGAACCAGAACCGGGACCTTCCGGCGCCCCGTGAGCAAGCTCGTCGTCGTGATGAAGATTGAAGAGGCTACGCGAGCTGCGCCGGGGGGAGAAATGTAACGGACGCCGAGCATGTGCAACCTATTCGTGAGCAAGACAAATTTGTGTGCCGGTGTGATAATGAACAATTTTCATATGTAAAAGGTGGTTAGTCAGAATATGAAAACCGAGACCCTATCTGTGCACCATAGCACAAGTAGCGGCGGGAGCTCGGTGGACCTTTCACCATTGTGAGTGAGTTTTTAGTTTCTAATTAGATTTAAGAGGTTTTAATTGTGTTCTAATTAGTTTCTACTTAGTAAAATTTGTATAAGGAATCTTATGTGAATCTTATAAGACCAACAACGTAGCATTTCTCGTGATTTTAATGTGTAAAGAAAAATGTTAGCATATTTACGTAAATTTGAAATGAGGTTTTTTGTGTGTAAAGATATCCTCAGGATCTTAGTGCCAAATAAGAGGACTAGGCTCAAAACTACCTGCTGCGTTCCAATTCTGTAAATCGGTCCACGGGTTTTAAAGATAATAACAATTTTGTATAGTGAAAATGTTCAAAAGAGATATTTTAAGCGTTAATGTTCTAGAAACTTTTTAGTATATAAAGATACATTGTATATTGTTATGTGTTATGACAGAGGGATATAAGAGCTATGTTTTGTATAAGTTTGAGGGAAGTCCGACTTAGGGAACTATTAAAAACAGAGCTACAAAGAGCAGGACCATAGCGAAAATTGTAACTAGAATGGTCTCAAAAATCAGAGGCCTCGTTAAGGTAACGTAGGCTTAAGCAATTTTGTATAAAAGGCGGGCCATTGGGCCATAGGGACACAGTCGGTTCCCAGCTCTCGAGAAGAAAACAACTTCGAAATAAATAAGAAGAATAGAAGAAATCTTTTATTGAAAAATACAGTCCACTTCAATTATATACATTTCTTCCACTTAATTTTTTGCCTGCTCCGGAGTAATTCGCGTAATAATCACCCTACAAAACAATTTAGGTATCATTAACATTTGTGCGACTGTCGTAAAATACTGTGTTTATGGCGACGGCCTGTAGTGAATTTTGTCGATTTATTTATGACAATGCGAGAAATCGGAGGAAAGATGTGATATGGCAACGGTGCGGTTGTAAAGAAAATGTAGTGACAATTTTTTTTATACAGTATTCTTTTATGCTTTGGTCATGTTGAGAGGATTCATGAAAGGCGACTAACATAAGGTTTACAAGGCAGATATGACTGGCAACTCCGCGAGGGGACGCTCTAGGATGTATCGTCCGTATGTCACTGCAGGGATCCAGCAGAATATCAGTGTCATGTATATTTGCCTGACACATGCTGAGTTGGACTCCCATTTGGTGCAACCTTGAGCCGCACACCGCACTTTATATGTTTCATTATTTTAAAGTGAATTAGCCAATACTCATCACAATGTCTTGTTTTCTTCTTTATTTTCTTTTTTTGTAAATTGGCACCAAATAGCTATCGTCATGTATTTAGTAATTATTTAATCGTGTTTTTGTATTTTGTGCTGTCTTTTGTGTGCACCAAATAAACGATATAATTATATATATAGTGACTTTATTGGTGATGTTCTTCAGAAAGGTCAGGTCGTAGTACTCTCAACCGGTGTGCGTGTATGACCAGATGTATGGACGTAAACGAAGTAAAAGGAGTATGTAAGGATCATAGCAGATGGCGTTGTGTAGTTTCTGCCCACCCCCCATGGGAATAAGGCGTGAGCTTATGTATAGTACGTATATGAGAAATTGTATGCGTCAGAGTAGAAAAGTTGAAAAAAAAAAATTTTTTCGTTTAGGACTGCTGCACCCAGACAATTCGGTTTTGCGATTGAAAAATTAAGAAAATGTTTACTATGAGTTTTAAACATTATACTTCAAAGCATACGCCTGTTTACCCCGAAGGTGGTATCCCCAGAGGTGTACGTATAGTACACCCACATTTCACCAGTTATATTTATTTCCCATTTAATATGCGAGCCTATTGCCGTCAACCGGGCACAAATCCAGACTCAGGGCTGCTATTGAGAAATTCTTGATGCAAAAACCCAATAACACCTTGCCAGACCTTAATGTTATCGACTAAAATGAGTTTTTTTATTGTATTTTGTTTGAAATTTTAATACTATATTTTAAAATTTTATAAGTATTTTGACAATGGAATTGTATTTTGACATTTGAAATGTATTTTGGTATTTTAATTGTATTTTGAAATTTGATCTTATTTTGACTAATAAGTATTTATTGATTGCATTTTGACTGAATTGATTTTAATTATATTGAACTGTTAATTTTCATCTGTTAATAAATTGTTTAAAAGTTTAATTTTATTTTTATTTTTATTATGATTTGCCATGATTTGACATGCAAAATTAAAATAAATGAATACGATGGTAGTCATTTATTTTAATTTTGCATGTCAAATCTTGGGCAGAATGTATGGCTCAACTTTAATTCTCCACAACCTTATTTGTATACCTACATTCTAGCAAATCAATTATTTGATTGTATTTGATTTGACCCGGGAATCGAACCTAGGATATTGTAAAGTTTAAGCTGCATAAGAATAACGATACAAGTTATAAGAAAAAGTGACAGTTGCTGTGCTATTTTAGCAGAGAAATCCTGCACTTCCTGACACTTGACACTTCCCCAACATATCTTACGGGCTATAAATAAAAGTCTAAAGCTTACAGCCAGCCTAACACGCCACTTCCTCTCGGCCAAATGTCACCGACCGACCTTGAACACTGTTTACTTACAGTCCTTATACCTAGATACAGTCAAACGCACGTACAAAGCCCCAATCCCTCTTTAAAAACGCCTGTATTTCTTAGCAATACGGCAGTTTTCGAAGTACAAGTGTGACTTTGACGTGCGGTTGACCATACATACATGCGTCATCCACCACAATGTAGGGGCTCTGAGGAAATCCTGACTCATTGTGAAGGTAACGAAGTATCGATTATTCGGATCGGATTAATCGAGAGATAGTGGGATGAAATTTTGTAGTATCTGGTGTTCGATATTACAATGGTACCTATGAGTGTAATATCTAACACTGCTGAATAATGTTCCCATTGCTGGGACAAAGGCCTCGTCTCGGTGAGAGGGAGTGGGTCGTAATCCACCGCGCGGGCCCAGTGCGGGTTGGTAGATGTCATATGTCTTCGAATTTTTGGTTCTAGAACATGGCGGTTTCCTCACGATGTTTTCCTTCACCGTTTCGAGAGCAGCGGTGATGAAATAATTTACACAAAGTAAAGCGCCGGTCTGGGTTCGTATCTACGACGATGCGTGTTTGACCAGATGTAAAGGAGGATCCAGTATGTAAAGATGGCCATTCACACGAGAACTCCATTTCCATTACTCCGCGTGTTTTCTCCTGACGTATCATTGGGAGCGTTTGTCCGCTGGTAATGTATAGGTTAAAGGCTATGAGACTTCACATTGAATTGAATATAGCGCCCTCTGAGGACGCTAATAAAAAAACTTTTTTTTTTATGGTGCTATCTTGGTCCACGAAGGGTGCTATGTAGGGTATCAAATGAAAGGGCTTAATTAGCACATTTCAAAAATATATACGAGTATATAATATGTATATATTTATGAAATCATAACCCCAAAATAATTTAAACAAAAATAAAAGCTATAAAACTAAAACCCAACTACGACAAAAAGTCATCTAAAAAGGTATAAACAAGACATCACAGTAAACAAATAAAAATCTGGAGTCACACGTCTAAAGCGTCGTGCGGACCGGCGCGTGGCGCAACTCTAACAAAACAATTTCTAAGAAAACTGGTGTCGACAAGTCGCGCTAGTCAGCATGAGAGAACTGATGATGTATTGTTATAGAAATAATATAATGATTGAATATTAGTATTCTAGTTTTCCTTTACGTAGATAATTTGATATTAGTCATCTTAGCGAACCCGTTACTTATGATAATTAACTTAAACCGCAATACAAGGATAGTTTCATAGAAAAAACCTCAATTTATTCCAACAGAGAAACTATAGGTAAGCATTTTGATCACGATTCCAAAATGGCGACTAATCTCCCAATCGTAGGAAAAACCTGACAATGGGGATAACAGATGCTTGTTATAATGAATGTATCTTTCTGATAATGTATACATGCACTTATCTTCTTATAGCTGGTATTTTTGGTGACTCATGAAAATAATAATACACGACATATCAATATCACGCCACGACTGCCACGTTGGTCTAGTGATCGCAAGCGCTACTGCTGAGCATAAGGTCCTGGGTTCGATTTCCGGATCGGGAAAAGTGTTATTGGGGTCTTCCATCAGGAGTTTTGCAGTAGCAGCCCGGAGTCTGGATTAGTGCCCGGTTGATGGCAATAGGCTCGCCCCCTATTACATGGGACTTTAGAGCGTTTATCCTAAAACTTGGCAACGTCGCAAATAGCTGTCAAAAAAGTACATGTTTTGATGAATTTTGCAATATTACTGTATGTAAATAAGAAATGTGGCTAACTAGCGAACTAGAATATTAATAGTTAATTGCAATTATAACATTGAATTTGAAGTTTTATTCGTTTTAGGTGTAAAAAAGGCGTTTGGAAACTTTCCAAATACTTTTTTTACATCTAAAACTAAATATTTGGTGTTACGACATTAATTATTGCATTTCATAATCAAGATTCTAGTTCGCTAGTTAGCCACATTTCTTATTTACATACAGTAATATTGCAAAATTCATCAAAACATGTACATTTTTGACAGCTATTTGCGACGTTGCCCACTTTCAGGGTAAACGCTCCTAAACATATATGGCGAAATATGGGTTTACTATAGCCACTATAGGTATATCTCTGCCTATCCCTTGGGAGATTACAGGCGTAATCTTATTTTAACTACATCACGCCTATTGCTATCGCTGAAGGAGTAGGCAGAGCTGTATAGAAGACCAACGTTTTGGCGGTTATGTTTAAGATAGTTAATTGACTCAGGCGTGACTTTGCGGAAATCCGTTATAAAATGCAATAGACGACATTTAGTAACCTAATCCGCTTAACTGTTCTTAAAGAGTCATAAAGAACCCTGTAAGAAGTCGACACGTGTTTCACCTCTCAACGAGGCATCCTCAGGATGCGACACTGCGTTCGGCGCTTGGCGTGGCCTGGCAACACGTCGTGTCCGAGTTCGCAACAAGTCAATCGTCATCCTGAGGATGCCTCGTCGAGAGGTGAAACACGTCTCGATTTACCTTATGTTGAACCTTTGAGTGATACAGAGACAGCAGGCATTACATTGACTTAGTGTTTAAATAGTCAAGTGTTTAAATAACATTAATTTATAATACTCTTGTATAAAATTTGTACTACTGGTAGTCACAGCATGAGTAAATTAACTTTTAAATAACTGAGTGGAGTTTGACTCAGTTTGGAGTAAAGGCTTCTCTCCACAGCGCTCCTCAGCTAAGCTACGCACCTTCGCTTTGTATGAAAATGTAGAGGGGTCGGCCACTGGGACCCACGCACGACCGCACTACGCACAGATGCGTGGCAAACCTCTCCGTGCATATCCTACATAGCAGTGGACGGTTGAGTTAATCACATGCCGTATCACACACTCATTGGACTGGCATTCTGGTACAAAAACTTGGTTCGTAATGAGCTGTTTCGTTGGCCAGTTTTTAAGGCTCGTGCAGGTCGCGCGACGACACCGGTAATTGTTCTGCCGTGAAGTTATCTTAGAAATTGTTTTATTACAGTTGCGTCGCGCCAGTCTGCACGAGCCATTATGCTGCTAGTGCTTTCTTAAGCTAACTAATACATTTATGGACTTTTATTGCAAATTAATGGGCTTCTGAATTTGTATCAGAAAATTGAAAACTTAACATAGGTACTTTGGAGCTAAAAGAACCTTAGACAGATTTATAAAGGAACTAGTGTCTGCTCGCGACTTAGTTCGCGAATATTAAATAAAAAAATATCCTTTGACAGTCGGCAATACTGTAGCTTCCCATCAGTGAAAGAGTTTTCGGAATCAGTCCAGTAGTTCCGAATGATAACGCCCTACATACAAAGTGACAAATAGTAGTAGGTACCTCTTCATGTATGTATATTAGTATGGTTAATTAAATAACATATTTTGATTGACAAGGCTCATTAAACTCATTAGTCATTACCCTTCCAAGCAGATGATGTAAGAACAAAGACCAGCTGTGTCTACTAAACAAAATATATGGAATAGCTGGTTTATTTTAGACCAGTTCCATGAGAATGTATATTAATAATAAATCTGAAGAGTTTGTTTCTTTCTTAGTTTGTTTGAATGTGCTAATCTCGGGAACTACTGCTCGGATTTCAATGCAGGGGGATCTGATTCATGTACTGAATCCATGGTATCAATTTTCTCGTCGATGGGGATGCCACTCTGTATAATTATATATATTTGTAACCACGTTCTCGAAAATGACTCTAACGATTTTGATAAAACTTGCAATATTGGAATTTACGGGGGTGAAAAATCAAATCTAGTTAGGTCTCATATCAGGAAAAATTCATTTTCTCCATATTTTCACCCGAGCATAGCTCGCTCGGTCACCCGAAGTTTAGAACAAGAAAATAATAACATCTCAATAATGACAAAGCAGCATGGAGTTAGTAAGTACCCTACAATCATGGCAGCATGGAATTAGTAAGTACCTACTAACATGGCAGCATGGAATTAGTAAGTACCTACTATCATGGCAGCATGGAATTAGTATGTACTATACATGGAATTAGTATGAACTATCGTAGACTATTAAATCAGCATTCTCTATTTTACCAGGTACTAGTTATTATAAGTACGTAATAATCCAACAATATTTCCGTGTGTCCGCCGACCATGGGTGCGTATTATCTGGTATTATGGTCTACTCTGAATGTCATGGTAATTTCGTCATTATGCTAATTCCCGCCTATTATTAAGTTTCACTGAACGTTATCAAAATATACCACGCCCGTTCTATGTAACATTATGAATTCAAAATTGAGCCTTAATGTTTGTTCGGTACGTTTTCATGGTCACGGTTCATTAATGAACAGTACACTTTTTTGTTTTTTTTTTGGGTAGGATGTTATCAAATAACTTCTCCCGCTCTGAGCGGAGCGCGAGGGCGAGTCAGACTTTTACTGACTACAACCCACCCGTGTTCCTTCAGTTGCCTGTGTGCCGGGGCCACGATATCCCTTTCGGACAAACTCGCAACCCTGGCAGGGACTGAACAGTACCCTGATTGCGTATACACGATCAATCAGAATCTGAATCGTTTTGAAACAGATTGCTAATCCATTGCTTCATAAGTTCAAAAAAAAATCTGCTTAACAACGTAGATAGCGCAATGAATGTTGTAGAACTGTCAAAATGAAACAGATTAGTCGTAATCGGTTACGAAACTGTGCTATGTTACTAGATAGCTGATTTAGTTAAGGTAAAGAGAAATCTGTTGGAACTGCCACGTTATTCTAATGGTTGCAAGCGCTACTGCTGAGTATGAGACCCTTTTTTTTTTTTGGAGCTTGGGGAATTATCAAATAACTTCTACCGCTCTGGTCGGAGCGGGAGGGTGTGTCAGACTTTTACTGACTAAAACCCACCCGTGTTCCTTCCGTTGCCTGTGTGCCGGGGCCGCGATATCCCTATTGGACAAACCCGCAACCCCAGCAGGGAGTATGAGACCCTGAGTTCGATTCCGGGGTCGGGCAAAGTGTTATCGCGTCTCTCCATCCGAAATTCTGGATTTGTGCCCGGTTGATGGCAATTGGCTCACCCCCTATTACATGTTGGTGTCCTATAGGTACATACTACCTTTCGTACTATTGTACACCTATGTTATGTCTGGTCTGGTACACAAAAAATAGAGAATCTCGTAAAATGGGAGGTCTCACACTACTTGGTAGCAGGACCCAGATGTGTAAATAGTTCAGTTTTCATAAAATACGAGTATATCTACATTTAGTAATCGAGTATACATTCTATCTTTTAGCCAAATTATTTGCAAATCGGTTGGGTATATTTAATTATTATTGTCATTAAAACCTCCAACGTCCATTAATCTTTTTTGTTGGATTTAAGGCACCTGTCCCACCGCCCGTCGGCGATCAAGGAGCTAGCAACTAAAAACGAGTTGGCGAGCAACGAGCAGCGAGTACGTGACGGCGACGCGCGATTCCTCACTGTGATTCTCTCAGAGAGAGTTCTACACGCAAAGTGAGCTTCGCTAAGCCAGTACTCACTTTGATAGCACTTTTGGCTGCAACAAACGAGTACTCGCCAATGGCGGCGCGCGGCGCGGGCGCCGGCTGTTTGGGCAATTAGTGATCAACTATTAATATAAGTTTATTATTATCTTTTTAAGCTAAACGGGATCACAAAAGAACGAAAACGGGGATCTACAATTTTTTTTTCATTTTCGTTGATCGATTGATGTTTCTTGAGCTAGAAAAACGTTGATAGCTGTCGCTTACTTGTCGAGCGGCGGTGGGACAGGTGCCTTAGGTATCAGGGATACTGATAATTTCTAAAGTACACATTTGTTTGATGAAATAAGTAAATATTAGGAATCTACTTAAGACGATATTATTAATTCGTTTTGAAGTATTTACTTAGTCATAAACGGATGTAAAGATTTTGAAATGATCATCATCAATTTATTTAAGGATTAAGAGTTATTAAAATAATATGATTGATAATGATTAATCAATGGTTAGCATTAATAAACCTATTAATAACAATAATAATATCCAATCCATATCTTATTATGACGATGATATTATTATATAAATGGAAATACCTAGTGTGTTTATAAAAAAATTGCTAATTTGACCTCCGTTTTGATTTAGTTTTTAGGGTTCCGTACCTGAAAACCGGAACCGTAATAGGATCACTCGTGTTTACCTTCACCGTTTTGAGTGTTTCAAAGTAATCTAAATTTAGAAAAGAGAGAACTGACATTATTTTTAAAAGAACAGTCTAGAGTTAGATGCACGTCTTTCTACATTGTTCTCACATGTTTAATTTCAACATGAATGATGTAAGCAATATTTTGTAACAATTTATTTAAAAGAGTGTCCGTGGAGTTTTTTGCCCGTTCTTCTCCATAGGTACTACCTACTACGCTTTGGAATGGGCAACTAGCTTCATATTTCTGACTAACCGATTCCTTGACAATTCAAAAGTGCCTGTAAATGGTCTAATTGAAATAAATGCTTTGAGTTTGAGTTTAGACTTTTATTACTACAATCAATAAATATTATCATTCACTATCATCATTATTTATTTTTAGGGTTCCGTACCTGAAGGGTACCAAACGGAACCCTATTAATAAACCTCCGCTGTCTGTCCGTCTATCGGTCAGCGGGCTGTATCTCATGGACCGTAATAGGTAGACAGTTGAAATTTTCACAGATTGTGAATTTCGGTTGCCGCTATAACAAATAATAAAAATGTAATAAAGTTAGTATTAAAGGGAGCCATACAAGAAACGTCTTTTTTCGGTGTTTTTACTCGATCTTAATACGGTACGGAACCCTTCGTGTGCGAGTATGACTCGCACTTGGCCATTTATTTAAGGATTTCCTAGAGTCTACACTTTTTAGACTAGTCTGTCTACACGGAACAACTAGATTTACCGGTTTCACAAGTACCAAATAAAAAAAGTATTTAGGATTTGACTGCGGTAGTATTTTGGAATAAGTAGTAATTCTGGTAAAACAGACTCCTATAGTTCACTAAATTGAATTGTATCCAAGTACCAAATCCGTATCCATATTTATAGATAATATTATTTATGTGAATCAATCTGCCTAGCCTTTCCCAACTATATTGGGGTCGGCTTCCAGTCTAACCGGATGCAGCTGAATACCAGTATTTTACATGGAGCGACTGCCTATCTGACCTCCACAATCCAGTAACCGGGTAATAAGATACCCCTTGGTAAGACTGGTTGTCAGACTTTCCGGCTTCTGACGACCCGTAACGACTGTCAAAGATCCACGAATGACAATCGGGACCAACGGCTTAACGTGCTTTACGAGGCACGGAGGAGTCTCGGTATATAAAGATGATCACCCATCAAAATTCAAAATTCAAAAGTCATTTATTGAAACTAGACTGAGAATCAGCACTTTTCGAACGTCAATTACATAAGACAGTCCCCCAAAACGCCGGCAAGCGTAGCTTAACCTAACGGATTGACCCGTGCGGCTGTTATTGCTTAGCCACGAATGTGAATCAAAAATACCGACTGGTTTAATTTAACATGAAGTTATATTTCTTACCTGTAACGGCAAATATAAGTTTATAAATACGTAAATAAATAAATAATCTTTTTTTTTTTGCAAAAATTATAATCTATGCATGATTTAGATTTCAAAAGTTACGTAACATAGTAACGTACTACTACCTAATACTTACTTAAGGCAGGAAAACTCATTTCAACAATGCTTTTTTTTTGTGGATATTAACTTAAGTATTATATTCCTACGTCTGTACAGGTACTTAATTACTTTTTGTAGATAAGCGAAATCAACGCCACTTTATTTTTTTGTTATTATAAAGAATAATCCCTTTGTTTACAAAATATCCGATTAAATCATAATTTTGAATGCATCACTATGCAACTAAAAAGAACTCAATGTCATGCCATTCATAAGAACTTTAACAATAGGAGTACAATAATAACTTCTTTAGTCACATTTAAAAATTTAAAACGGTTCAGCGGTTTCTGATAAAAGTTGGACAAAAGGTACCAACATTAATACAAAAAGTACAAATGGGCCATGACGTGGCCGCGTAGTGGCATGTGGTGCAATGTCAAAGGGAACAACAATGTGTTCAGGTTTGAACTAAACAATTAAATCAATTAATACATAATTAAAATACCGTAGGTATATGAGTAGCTATAGGTGAGGGGTTAAATGATAACAGCCGCTCGGGTCGATCAAAGATTAAGCTACGCTTGCCGCTGTCGGTTCGTGGATGGGTGATCACAAATCGAGAGCCCTCCGTGCCTTGGAGGAGGATTATTGTGATCGAGTGGATACCAGTTTGACATCTAAGTATTAAGGCTTGTGCAGACCAGCGCGACTTGTCGCGCGACGCGACACCGGTTATTGTTATACTGTGAAGCTTTCTTAGAAATTGTATTGTTCGTGTCGCGTCGCGCGACAAGTCGCGCTGGTCTGCACAAGCCTTTAATTGGCTTAGCGCATGCATTGTTTTGTTACAGTTCATTGTTAATTTGATTATTCGCGTCACAAAGTTCGCCCCAGATTTTATTCCTTGTTGGCCATGTTTGTTTTTTTTCCTTTTTGTGCCCATTTTTAGACGATGATTTTTATATGTAAGAAGAATCATTCAATGTTAGTGTAATCATTCTCAATACTTTAAGTTATTAGTCACGAGAATTACAAAGTAATTCCTCACATTCATACTATTGACTAATTAATGAGGTATTGACACAACATTCTGCTAATTATTAAACAAACGATATTTTGTTCAAGTAAATAATAACTTTAGTAAATATAGGCTATTGAGTGTTTGAGACTGCATTATGAGCGTTTATCCTAAAAGTTGGCAAAGTCGCAAATAGCTGTAAATTTTTTACCTGTTTTGATTAATTTGGCAATAGTACTGTATGGAAATATGAAATGTGGCTACTAGTGAACTAAAATATTGATTATGAAATGCAATAATTATTATCCTAACACCTAATATTTAGTTTTAGATGTAAAAAAAGTATTTGAAAACTTTACAAATGCCTTTTTTACACCTAAAACGGTTAAAACATCAAATTGTGTTATAAGTTAACTGCAATTCATTTTTAATATTCTAGTTCACAAGTTAGCCACATTTCATATTTTCATACAGTAATATTGCCAAATTAATCAAAACAGCGAAATATTTTATAACTATTTGCGACGTTGTCCACTTTCAGAATAAGCGCTCTTAATAACAAGCTTCCTGTCTTTCTGACAATGATTTGTTTTTGAGAGAAAAAGGAGTTTTCTTTTTAGTTAGTACAAAAATAATCTGAAATCGAACTTATGACATGGTATATATGTATCTACTATTTTAATGTAGACACTTGATACCAATTACGGGGAAATGGCAATGTAAGAAAAGTACAAAAGTGAACAACTTGATTCTTTGTACGTACTTACATCCAACGTTGTATTTTGAACGTACCTACTAAATTGAACCAAGTATAAAATAATAAGATAACACATAAAGGGTCCCCGAACCGTTCAATTACAATGGACATTTCTTACGTGATTGGTACACATAAATTTCACATTGATGCGCAAATTGATCGTCTACCAAATGCAATTGAAACGATTGCAATTGATTATTTATTATTCAAAACCATACCTCCAAATGAATTTCCTTAAACTTTCCACACACACTATAAACAAAATCTTTCTTCCTTTTCTTCCAATCTATCACTTCAACACTTTTGGTCACTTTGATCACAAATACGTGTGAACACTCGTTCAGTTTGATCGCAGCGCGTACGGGAGTCTGTTTTGGTCACAGAGCGGGTACATTGGCCCGGCGCGGTAGTGAAACTGCGGCGGTGAGCGTACTACCGCTGCGACGTGATTCATTAACGAATAGCGGGTGGTGCGGGGCATGAGCGGTAGCGAGTGAATGTGACTTGAATTATTACGTGTATAAGTTCATTATTATGGCATTTTTTTTTTATAGACCAATAATAAGTCGATGGTTAGCAAAATTAAATAGTGTTAGACTACGGCAAAGCCAAAGGAGGGTTGTAATTTTAACAAGCTATGTAATATGTAAGTACATATTATCGTCGGTCGGCATCCAATACCACGAATGTGACATTTTTGACGAAAATCTAATTTTTATTTTATTTCATTCTACATGTTCAGATACGTGACCCTGCATTAAAGATCAGATTTTCGTCAAAAATGTCACATTCGCGGTATTGGATGCTGAGCGACGATATTATGTTCATTTGTTCCGGCATGACTCCGAAACTACTCGTCTTATTTTGACAAACGAAGTATTGTTGTACGCGTTATGTTGTTCCGTGGGTTATAGGCGGTGTGACTTTGGTTATACGAAATCCGATGTTATTTTTAATTTGTCTCTAGATGATGTCTCGTTTTGGTTATCAACTTTATTTTTGTATTTTAAAGTACAGAAAATAAAAATTAATGTTTTACTTCAGTATTTTTAAATCCAATTGAATGATCGTGTTTATTTGTGTTTCACTAAGTAAACTAGATTTGTCATCAATGTTAAACTGTCAAGCCTGCAGATCAACATGTTTTTTTTTTTAATTTTACGAAGTTCATCGTCACCTACATACAAGATAAATATGAATGTAAAGAATATCAATCCGCGTCAGAAATTTTAATTTTAAATTTTAAGTTTTTTGAAAGTTTATAATTTAAACAGACATATTTTGGGTCGTTCGTTCCATCGTAGACTTCATCCATTACTTTTCACCAGGCGAGATTAAGGTCAAGAGCAGGCCAATTTCACAAAAAAAGGCACACGTACAGTTGCGTACGTATAGATCTAAAATTGGCTCAAACAAATGCCAGTCGCGAATGCGCTTGCACTCGCTGTATTTGTGGCGTTCGCTGTTCTATGGAGCTGACCTTCTGTACCTATCTATAATACGGCTGATGTATTATGGCCGGTCCGAACTTTGCGCAGGAAGCTGCACCATAACATTTTCAGGAACTAAATAGTGACATGAGGCAGGTGTGAGTGAGAGGACATGCACAAAATTTCGTAGAGTCTATGTTCAGACCAGCTATGATTAATCGGCCGTATTGTACGTGTGGCGTGTCTATGTGCGGGTGCATTTTCGCTGGTTGTATTGAGCCGAACTTTGGTATCTATCTGTTTTCTGACATTAAGTATGGCTACGCGCGTGACAATGTATTGACCTCAGAGATAGTTATGATTCAGTTCATATGGGCTGAGATGTCGCTTGAAATATCCATAATTTATTGATCACGTGATCAAGTCGTAAGATGAAGTGTGTCGGAAATAACTGTTCTTATGTGAGCATTGTTCTTCAAATGCATTATAAGTAAAAGGAGTTGGGTAGTTAGAATGTTTAATGCTTTAACATTACTTCACGCCTGTATTAACCGAAGGGTTAGGCAGCTATACTATCGTTCGTCAGTTATGTTTAAGTCCCATGTAACCTATTACACTACTTTCCCTGACCTGGGACTTGTACCCAGGGCCTAATGCTCAGTACTAGCGCTTGCGACCACTCGACCAACGAGGCAACATATTTTATGGCTTAGAAACAAGTTGGTTTCTCTAGATATAGAGATTGTCATGCAAGATATTTTTTTTAATCGGTCGAAACAAAATTTATTGGGTTGCGTGACTTTCAAGATAAAATTAAACAAATTAGTAATGATTAAAAAATTACAATGTTTAGTGTAGGTTTGTTTTTTTTTGTACTATGTAACAGAATTTTTTAATTTTAAATATTTTCATCCCATAAATATCTGTGCTTAATTTTTGATTAGAAGAAAGAAAGAAAATCAAATTTGACCCAGGTAAAGGCACACAATATCCACACAAGAACAAAAATCAAAACACAGAAAGCTTAAAACAGTATTATGTCCCTCACGGCTGCGCCAAATAGGCCCAGTTCATTATAAATGCCAGACAACTAGTGCCTGCCGCTGGTTTTCAACTGAACCTTATGTTACGAGTACTCATACTATAAAACTGATTTACATCCGTAAGAGATAGAGATCCGTCTTACGGATGTAAATCAGTTTTATAGTATGTATAAATAAATAAATAAAAAGTTATGTGTAGCAAATATAATTAAGTATAAAAATAATTAATTAAGGATTCAATACATACATTTAACAAGTCCAATAATTACTCTTCTTATATACACGAAAAAAAAGTGTTCTTTAGACAATAGATACTACGTTAAATTCAATGTCAAGTCACCGTGTAACATTGGCGTAAGTAATTCGTCACAGAAGCAATAAAATTGATCTCGACCATGCAAATGTGTTTCGCACCTTCGGGCTAACGTAATCTGCCAATTGGTCATTTACATGATTTTCTAACAATGTCAGTGGCATAGCGAATGTCAAATTGTTTTGGTGCTAATATTATTTCAAGAGTTTTGGTTCGTTCTAATTTGGCCTAAATTTGAAATGTAACGGTTTTGTTGTGGTATCAAGAGTAAGGTAAGTATCGTCATAGTTTAACGTTTACTGATGATTGTTTAGCATAATAATGACGTGTAAAATCAATTGGTAATTGGGTAGCTACATATTTGTTTTAATTCTGTAGTTTTAGCAAAAACCAGTCACGTCATATTTAATTAAATTAAATTTTATTTAAAATAATACTTTTATTGTAGCTAAATTATAATAAAACGTCTTTAAAAAAAATCTAAGTACATACTACTTTATTAGGCCAAATTTTGCCTAACACCGTCAAGCGATTTTGAACCTTTTGCAGTGAACTATTGCCTTCTCTTTGACCTGCACTCTAATTGCTCAGCATATACCTACGGTTATGGTGCGGACCGAGGAAATAACGATCATTTGACTTGATCCCCGCTGCCGCTTATGCCTTGCATTCCCAACGTAATTTTTTAATAGTGACGTAACGATCAACATTGGATACCGGTTTCTAATGACGGAGGTACCAATTCACTATAATTTAAGCATAAGCCGTCGTCGTCTTATAGGCCAAAAGAGTAAATGTAACGTAGATTTGTCCTGCGAAAGCTCTTCTAATGACGTCATTTTTTTAATGATTTCGTTATAAGTCTTACAGTGACTGTCTCGTTGGTCTAGTGGTCGCAAGCGCTACTGCTAAGCATGAGGTCCTGGGTTCTATTCCCAGGTCGGACAAAGACGAAAGTGTTATTGGGTTTTTCAAATTTTCCATCTGGAATTTCTCAGTAGTAGCCCGGAGTTTGGATTCGTGTCCGGTTGATGGCAATAGGCTCGCCCCCTATTACATGGGACTGAAAACATAACTGGTGAAATGTGAGTGTAGGTACACCTCAGCGACCTATTCACCATATTACATAACATAACATAGCATCATGCCTTGTTCCCCAGGTATGATGTTATGTTATGTAATATATGGTGAATAGTTCGATGATCCCATAGCATGGAAAGTAGTTTATAGTAATACCTAAATACCTGTAGCGTAGAAATATAAATTTATATTTATTTATTTTATTTATTTTACTTATCTTATTTATTGTATTTATTTATTTATAAGGTAGCTTCACAACAGTAACTGACAGTAAGTATAATGTTAAAAGTTAAGTTAAAATGTAATATGTGTATAGTATGTAATATATATTTTTATTTCCAGATAATATAATTACATACACAGGTAACATGAATAGGTATTGACGATGTTGATAAAGTAACCAGTTAGGGTTATTGGTTATATAACGCATCAGATATAATGATCGTACATTATAATATTAATTACTATCTTCCGCCAGTGTTTTCGCCCGCGTAATACATACCTACATATATAATATAGATGTATACATCTTTATAAAATTATTATAGCCTATGTTACACAGTGGTAATATAACATTCTACTGGTGAAAGAATTTTTAAAATTGGTTCAGTAGTTCTTCAGTTTATACATAACAAACAAACATACAAATATTTTTTTATTTTATTAATAAATTATTAGTGTAGATAAATGAGAAAGTTTGGATGTTTTTTACTCAATCACGCAAAAATGGCTGAACGGATTTAGATGAAATTTGGCACACAGGTAGTATAAAACCTGGATAGGAACACATAAGACTTTTAACCTAGGGTTTATTCCCGGGAAAACTGTAATTCTCGTTTCCGAGAAATTCAGATCGAGAAAATTCGAGAACTCGAGAAATCATTTGTCTAAGGATGCCGCCCCCGACGAAGACGTTTGTCGGTGAGTAATGGGTAGCCCGCCGTCCGATAAGGAACAGGCCCGGGTCGACGGCGCGTTATGTTCCACGCGTGCCTCAAAGAGATGTCAGTACAACGGAAGGGGTCCGCTAGAGCCGATGCTTGCCGGGGTCGCGGGAAAGTCCGAAAGCGATATCTTGGCCCCTGGCAACGTACAGGCAACTGAAAGAACACGGGTGGGTTTTAGTCAGTAAGAGTCTGACACGCCCTCTCGCTCCGCCTAGAGCGGGAGAAGTTAATTGATAATTTCCCACCCAAAAAAAAAGGAAAAGGACTGGACAATGTAAGCATTGTGTTTAGGCATTTAGCTCACGTGTACAAAATGTATATAAAATCCGAGGATTCCATACCAATTGGCACATCAGAAGCGTCTACCAATTCATCCACTTTTAAAGTATCAGTGCCAAAAATTATATTATTCGAAATTTTAAGTGATAACTAGGCCAAGCATAGGTGAAATTAACACGCAATAACCAAAAATAGTGCTGTGATTATTGACATAGAACTCGAGTTGAGTTCCTTTTTTTTCGTATTTAATCAGAGTTAATAATGTTCCCACTGCTGGGACACAGGACTCCTCTTTTCGAGAGGGAGTGTGCTGTTATCTACACGCGGACCCAGTGCGGGTTGGTAGATGTCACATGTCTTCGAATTTTGGAGGCCAGACAAGAACATGCCGGTTTCCTCACGATGTTTTCTTTCACTGTTTTGAGAGCAGCGGTGATGAAATTATTAACACAAAGTAAACCGCCTGCCTGGGTTCGAACACACGAACTACAACTCGTAAGTCAGGGCCGCTACCACTGGGCCACCATAGCTCTCTAGAAAGTAAAGAGAGTAGTGTAAGTTTATAAAAAAATAAAAACATTAATACTCGATAAATACTGTAATTTGTTGGTTCAAGAGATTTTGTTGATTATTGTCCAATTTAAATAAACATGATGTGTATTAACGACGTTTTTCTTTTAATACAACAAACATAAATGAAAATTTCTCGGTTTCCAGGGTAGTCCCGAGAAATCGAGTTCAAGAATTCTCGAGACCCTAGAAATGAAAAACCTCGAGAAACCATAAACTCTACTTTATCCCGATATTCCTACGGTATCGAGAGTTATGCGGGTAACCGCGGGCCGCAGTTAGTATTATCACATTTTTTTCATATTCATTGTCAAAGGAATATCCCGTAATTGTCGTAAAAATAATTAAAGTTAATAACTCTAAAGTCGGAACCGGGAAAAACCAATATCATTCATCAGATGATGTCATAGAAAGGTTGACTTTTCCCTGTGTTTGACGAGGAGATAATTCTGTCATTTCGCATATAATATTGATAATTCAGCTGAATTTACTTAAAATTGAAGATTATATGATGACTTCATCACTCCTTTCTCTGAAAAGCCGATGATGATTATAAAACGAATGGAAAATAATGAAACAGATTTAAAATATTCTTACCTATTAAAACTGCGGAAGTATGTCTGTCTGTCTGACTGTTACCTTTCCACGCCTAAACCGCTGAACCGAATGTTGTTAAATTTGATCGATATGTAGCAGATTTGATTGATATGTCCTGGAGAAGGACATCGGCTTTCCATCCGGGATATTCATATTAAAAAAAATACAAATAAATAACAACCGACTTCGAAAAAATCCATTACAAACTGAAAAATAACTTTAATTTCGGAAGTCGGTTTATTATTTTCGTTTTTTGCCACCGACTTCCTAAAATAGAGTAATTAAAAAAATACGATTTCCGAAAAAAAAAACACTACCTAGTCGTAGTGTTTTATTTTTTTGGAAATCGATTTTTTTATTCTAAAAAGTCTTTAGAAAAATAAAATCACACAAATTCAAATACCTGCCTGCTATGTAAATTACAGTGATAGGAAGATATTATAAAATCTTCCACAGATTAAGTCCGAAAAATACGTATTATTGAAGCTAACACAAAAACTACCAACAGAAAAATATATTTTATAAAAAATTGTACCTACATTAAAAAAAAAAAAACATACCGACGAACACTGAAACTTCTCCTTTTTGGAAGGCTGTAAAAAAATATGAATAACAAAATACAGGCACGACACGCACAGCTGAATTAATCTGTTTATCCTTTTCCTAACTGTGTTATGGTCGGCTTCGAGTCTAACCGGATGCAGCTGAGCACCAATATTTTACATGGAGTTTATCTGTTATGGCTTAAAAGGCTCCCGCAGACAGACGCGACGCGACAGCTCGACGCGACTCTAGCATCAATTTCTATGAATTCTTCATGAAAATTGTTCTACTACTAAAGTGGTGTCGCATCTGTCTGCGGGAGCCTTTAACGTGTGTTCCGAGGTACGAATGGATTTCGATAGGTACGTAATTTATGGTCACCCATCCACGGACCGACCTTGGCAAGAGTAGCTGAACCTTCGATCGACTCGTGCGGCTGTTATTATTTTGCCAGAGGCCCCTCATTATCATTTCAAACAATACTTCTTCATTACCAAGAATGAGAGTAAAATAAGTAGTCTCTAATTAGGTGTAACAAACAGAAAGAATTCGTAAAATTAATGTTTTCTTTACAATCTTAGACCTCGTGCCGGTCTGATAACTAGCCACAGTATAAATAAGTAACAGTAAATAAGTAACGGCCGATACCTCATTCGATATATTATTGTATGTCAATACGCAAAAGTATCGAGTGCGCAGCAGTTACGCACGGACGCGGAAGGTTTATCTACCGAGCGGCCGTAGGTAATTATTTCAAGGTCACTGCCGAGATATAATACTGTTATTTTATTATACAGTTACTATGCTATTCATATACACCAGTCATTCAACAGTCTACAAGGAAATTAGAACTTTAACTAGTTAATTATAAGGTTTCAAGTTTATTGACTGAAAACTAACAATATATTTTCGTGTCATTATTTTGAACCATAAACCCATTCCAATAAAGTTCAAAGTAAAGTTTGTTTTCCTTGTAACTTAACATCTGTCGATCAATTTGAGCCGATATGACTGATTGCAGATGATAATTGTATTGACATCAATAAGGCTTGATATGGACGTACGACTTGGTCGCAAATTGATTCGAATTGCCGCAAATAATCGCAGTAATTGTAGAATTAAGTTTAATTTTAGTCTGTCATAATTATATTGAGGAAAAAAAAGGCTGTATGGATTGGATACTTCGTCGCTAATTATAGCAATTTTGTTTAAACATACCTACATAACTTTGTGTTCGATTATAGTAGTGACGGAGTTGGCTTGTCTACCTAAACTAAATATTATAATTATAGAGGAATAGAGAGAAGATTAGATTTTGTATGTTTGTTTGTTACGCTTTCACGGCTAAACGGCTCAACCAATTTTGATGAAATTTGGTATGTGCATACTTTGAACCCTGGCAAGGATCATAGGCTTTAGCTTTTATTGACATTGCGCGCTGGCGAAGTGGCGGGCGGAAGCTAGTTTTTAATAAAAGTATTTTACTAATAAAATGGATCAATGTTGTCTGAATAAGTAAATGACTAATAATGAAATTGTCACCTTGACAACAAAATGACGCTGTTTGCCGGAAAACTCAATGTTTAGGCATGACATTTGTATCCAGAATTTCCGTTTTTGACCAAAATGTTTAACATTTACGTAATAAAAATAATGATTCAAAAGTGAAAATTCATAAAATTGCCATCACTTATATTAATAGCAGATGGACTGTCATGTCACTCACACATAATATTGCGCATTCCGTTCTGTTTATTGTGACGATTTCTTGCAAATTCTTTCGAGCATAGCATAGCACTTAGAGAGCTATAATACAATAGCACCTGGGTGGCACGCTGCCATAAAATCATGACTACCAAACTAATAATAATGAACTTTCTTCTTCTTCATCAAAAAATCAAAAGTCTTTTATTCAAACAAGGTTGAAAATCAGCACTGAACGTCAAAATTACCTAAGACAGTCCTCCAAAACGCCACCACTTCCTACTGCTGAAGTGGCGCAAAAAACTCCCTAGCAACATAGCTATCTGTTAAGTTTGAAGAATTTGAATAAATACAATATCATCATTGTCGCTATATCTGACCAAGCCTAACATCGATTGATACATCGCTCACATGAGCGTTTCGCAAATAATTTCTATCAGCTATCGCAACGCGATGGCCTCTGATACACTTAATTGGCGATCGTTTTGAAATGTAACCCACTCTAGTGTGTAGGGAATACCATACGCTTACGGTTAGTATGTTAAAAGCTAAGCCGGGATGCAAGAATTGATAGTTATGTTGTTATAGTTCTTTTATATTTTGTGAATGTGAGAACGGTGGAGGCTTAATAGGCTGTAGATTTCTTGACCATTTTAGGAGTACACTGTCCTCCCATACCTATTAACACTGTAATTTTTGACAACATTGTGATTACCGGGCAAAGTGTTATTGGGTTTTCTATCTAGTATTTCCGAGTAGCAGCCCGGAGTTTGGATTTGTGCCTGGTTGATGGCGATAGGCTCGCCCCCTATGACATGGGACTTGAATATAACTGGCGATATGAGTCGTTGTGAATTGTTATGTTAGGTGTATTCTGGTCAAACGTCAACCACGTCAGATTTCATAGCATGTTAGTTAATTCCAGAAATCAAGTTTTGAGGCATAGAAATTAGATTAAAATCAACAGTTGCTACCAGAATATAATTCTAATTCACACTTGATGACAAGGACCAAACGAAAAAAACAAATGACGAATACAAACAAAAGAATACTCCATACGATATTTTCTTTGCAGTAACATTGTATTTGAGTGCGACCAACGTCAGTAGGTACCATAAGTTCGTGTCAGTAACTAGGCTATTATTTATATTCTTCTGCTTTGTCTCTGGTACGACAGTATTTCAGATTCCGTTGGCACAAAACTCCGCTACTTCCAAGACATCGTCGGTGGCTACTCAGAGATCACTTTGAGTGCATGTTTGGGGCACAGAGGTCATGATAGGAGTTTGAGCATAGCTTGCGACACAGCTCCACATCCACACCCTGCGTCCCGGGGTTGCCCCTCTTTAGAAGGTTGGAGTTACACTGCCTAGCCTGGAGCCTGGTTGGATACTAAAATCCAATAGCACGCATTTCATTTAGGGTTTGCCAAATATTCGTGAACGCGGATATAAGATACAGATCAAGTTACGCAAGTAACGCAACCTAGAAGGGTTATGAGAAGAGAAAGGATGTCTACCAGTCGCACACGATCTCATTGTGTTCCCTATCCGAAGGGATTGCCTCACGGTGTCGGTATGCAAGTAACGTAGCGATTAACGTGGCCCAATCGCTGTCAGTAGTAATGTATGCAGGTGACGTTGGGGTAATTTATATACTCAATATTTATTGTATTCCACAATGTGAACTAAGGGATTCCCCAAAGAAGACTTTTAACACATTGTCCCATTGTCATACCCATAGAATTCAACTACCATTTCTGAGTGTTTCTTCCCAGAGATTGTCATGGGAAAACCCGACGTGAACAAAAACGGTCACGCGTTCTACCTAAAGAGGGACCATGCCACGGTGTTCCTGCTTCCAATGATATTCCCAGAGATTGTCAGATGGGCAAACCCAACGTGAACAAAAAACCTATTGACTTGTAAAAGGTCACACGTTCTACCTGAGAAGGGACCACCCTACTGTGTTCCTGCTTCCGAGGCGATTGGTTTACTACACATCCACATACAGAACGCCACCTGCTACCATCCTTACACACTCTTTTTGCTTTGTTTAATATTGCACCGTGATAACGACTATGGTGCCATAGTAATAAGCTTTCATTATCTTATCTATCCATGTTCCATGTTCGTTGAATATACTGAATTGCTAATAATGTGCTCAAACGATCAGAGAGCCATTGGCATCATAGCATTATATGAACGGCCGCATTTTAGAGTGTGTTTCATGAAGTAGTTCCTGTGCCGTAATGTTGTAGGACCATTAAGAAAACGCTACGCCACTACGGCGCTACCTAATAGGTTGTTTTTTTTTTATTTAACCGTGGAGCCAACATTACAGCAAAGGAACTATATGATGAAACGCACTTTAATCTCAGTCTCAATCTGTTAAAAATACAGCGGTAAACCTATTTTACATCAATGCGGTACAAGGATCTTTTGGCGCTTGAATGACATTGACAGGCCCCTGTCATCGTTGTTGGTAAACATTTTGTGGTAATGTATTGAAAAAACAAGATGGTGGAGCGGCATTTATAGTTTCGATTTTGGACACGCGCCGAGTGATCCTCGTGCCTAAATTTTTGACGTGATTTTGACATTGATTGTCGCTGAGATGAGATTGGGACTATGGTTTGAACGTTTTTAACCGACTTCAAAAACAGGAGGGGATTTTCAATTTGGTTGTTGTTTTTAATGTTTGTGATTTCAGAACTCCGTCATTGATGACGAGATGATATGTACCTACTTACTTCCAGATTATAAATTTTCTCAAGTTCTGATGAGTGGTTTTTCAGTTAGTTTCAATAATACGTATTTATTTCCAATTAGTGTCCATGTTGATGATATACATACGAATCTATGTGGCGTAGGTACCACAGCTAAAAAGTGGAAAAAAAAGCTTTCTTTGCTTTTGTATTTTTGTTTTTTGTCACTTCCGAAATTAAAGTTATGTTTCACTTTTAAGTGTTTTTTAGGGTTCGAAAAAACCGGAACCCTTCAAGGAGCACTCGTGTGTCTGTCTGTCCGTCTATCACAGCCAATTTGCTCTGAATCTAAATCAAATCAAATCAAAACATTTATTTTTTGCCAACATGGGTAGGAATAGATGATTTACATGTTTTGATAATGTTCTCCATGCTCTGTCGTCACTTGGGCATGCCAAATTTTACACATGAATTACAATCTACTATCAAAATACCATGCTGATTAACAATAAATATTACAAAATTATTAAATAATGGACCCATTACGTTGAAATTTGGTACACATATGTATTTTTGTGACCTAAAAGCGGACATGTAACGTAAATAAATGACTTTTGAATATAACGGTCACTTTTGGGGGGCAAATAATAAATTAATAAAGAAGTTTTGTTACCGTGTGACATATCAAATGAAGGGGCTTGTTTCGAAGATCTCAAATATTTTTTCTTTATAATTTTAAAATAAATACTTTTAAAGATAATTATGAAAGCACTTGGCCGGTTTTTTTAAGTCGTTTTATTTTTTGGAAAAACGTGTTTATTATAAACGGGAATTGGCCTTCTATTATTAATGGGACAATACATCCAGGGCTGAAAAATAAACATAATATTGCATTGATATTTACATCAATGTAATATTGATATCGGACGATAGATGTTGTTTACTGGATGATTGAGAAAGAAAGTGAAAGTGGGCGAGAGTGTATGTGTTGAAAGTGTTAATGGGTTTTTCTATCTTGAATTCTCAGTAGCAGCCCGGAGTGTGGGTTTGTGCCGGGTTGATATCAATAGGGTCGCCCCCTATTATAACTGGCGAAATGTGGATTTACTATAGGCCCAACGCTTCGGGGAAGGGTTCACGTTGTGATTGAGAAATCCAAAACAAGCCAATCTTCCAGGCTTTATCTACCCACAAGAAGAAAGAGGGTGGTCTATTATTTGACTATAGCCACATAACCGCATCACTAGCACTTGGCAATCATTGTACTCATTCTTCTGATCTTATCCTAATTTATTTGGGGTCAGTGCAATATGTATTTTTTTTCGATACTTCCCTATTAGTCTTTATCTCGGTAGTCACCCGCTTTCTCGCCACATCATCTTTCACACAGTCCATCCATCGTTTCTTTGGTCTTCCCCTACTCTTATAGCCATACATACTCAAAACTTTCCTCACGACATTTTCCTCATTCCTCCGCATCACATGCCCATACCATGACAACCGATT
Organism: Agrochola lota; assembly: GCA_947364205.1. Lineage (NCBI taxonomy): Eukaryota > Metazoa > Arthropoda > Insecta > Lepidoptera > Noctuidae > Agrochola > Agrochola lota. Next base: position 18,644,108 of record OX376240.1, read on the forward strand.
TCCGCACAACTTTTCAGTCACTGGTGACACTTTCAGACTTCCTCGTATGTACTCATTTCTTATTATATTACTAATAATGACTACTAGGTAAAATAGGATTTAGTTTTCTTATTGCTCTTATTTAAATTCCCCACTGCCAAGTCTTATGTCTCAGACTTTTCGGATTCATGTACGTATTGTATAATTACTTGCTTCAAAAACAGTGAAGGAAAACATCGTGGGGTAACCGGCATGCCTCAGAGAATTTCTCGACGGCATTTGAAGCCAAGTCAGAGGCCATGAGTAGCATAAAAACTCTAAAAACGACACCAGGTTAGTCACTAAAAAGAAGAAAGACAAAAAGTTCACGTAAAATAAAATCGGTTCAACATTTTTGAGTTCACACCACACATGCATTGCATACAGACATGGAGTTATCCTTACTCGCTTAAGACCCTGCCCCAATTGTGACAACCTAGAACATTATATTAAAGCCTGCCTTCGATAATTAATACATATTTATCCATAACCACCTTCTCACCTAACGTCTCTCTAAGCATGATCTTATTGGATCTCGTTAAGATCTACTATCTTACATCCTGCACATAGTAAAGACTTTAAAATGAGTTAATTAAGGTTCAATATTGCTTTTTCTAGTCTCGAGTTAACGTGGTATCTGATTAAAGAATACCAAGTAAAGAATTGCGACCAATTACATCTTTATGTCTGTGTATTACGATTGATATCGTTTTGACTAGTAGTATTTCTAAGTTAGTTTTTAACTTAATGTCCTGCTGTTCGTTACACATAATTGGTACAGATTGCGTGTAAGGCGAATAAAATAAATTACTAAATAGTAAAGTATAGAGTTGTATGTACTGTGAGATATATAACGGTCGTATTTAGATTAGAACGTCTGAACAAGTTAATATAATTGTATTTCTTGAGTTAATGGTAGAACATGGTGTATTTATTTATCGTTAGCTTGTGGTTTATTAAAATGTTTGTTATAGGAACCGAGAATTAAGATAAATAGAATCTGAGACGTTGGTCTAGTGATCGCAATCGCAACTGCTGAGAATGACGTCCTGGGTTCCATTTACGGATCGGGCAAAATGTTATTGAGTTTTCCATCTGGAATTACTCAGTAGTAGCCCGGAGTCTGGATTTGTGCCCGTCACAGAACAGATAAAAGAGGATGCCCATTTGATGGCAAGAGGTTCATCCCCTATTACATGGTACTTAAACATAACTGCCGAAATTTGGGTAAACTAAAGGTACACCTCTGCCGAACCCTTCGAGGAAACTAGGCGTGATGTTATTAAAAGTTTTTCTAGATTTCCTCATTCTTCCACCACACAAGACTAGCTAAGATGGTAATGAAAATGTGAAACATGTTTCAGTTGCAGAAGATACAAGAAGAGAACTATTTTGTGTCAGATCAGGACCGGTTATAGGTACTTATTCTTATTTTTGTTGCAATGGTACTTCCGTGTAGCTTTTACTGTTTGGGCCCAGCAGGTGGCCACGGTTATTGCGGCGTCAGAGGCGTTGTTCAGATCATCAAGGGTGCTGGTGACCGGACATTTGGCCACTAGCAGATGGGACATAGTCTATTCAGAAGCACCGCACTCGCACTGTTCGATGAATCGGTAATGCCCCAGATAATGTTTGTAGCGGCCTACTTGGGTACGCAATCGATTCAGGGCTATACTTACAATTGGCATTGATATTACAGTTAAATTACTTGGACCAATTCTTGTGGCCAACTATAGCTATTGTGTAGTCAACAAACTATTTGGGCCAATATTATAACAGAACTCTTTCAAAGATGACCAATTGAGAGCAACTGCATAGAATGTATAGAATCAAGTTGGCACACATAACATACAAAAACCCAATTCAATGAGATATTGGTTCCGGTTTCCAAGCGAATATCAATTACAGAGGAACGAGACTGGTAGTAAGCCTGTATATGGTATACTCAATTACATATCATATACATTTCCAGGGGTGACCTCACATTGTGTAGGTTTTCCGTACAATAAGATAACAGAATCAGCATATATCCGTGCCTCGGAAAGTACGATAAACCGTTGGTCCCGGCTGTCATTCTTACATTTTTGACAGTCGTCAGTTAGAAGCCCAAAAATTTACAACCAGTTTGTTGGGAAACTTGTATAGCTAAGCTATATTTTAAAATAAAAAATGGCGATCGGATGCAAAACGTGTGTTTCATTTAATGAATTTCTAGTACAGTGTCAGTTGACATTGACAGGAATTATCGCAGATAACACTAAATATTGTGTTGCCAACATATTGCCGGGAAAACTAAAAGATTAAGTAAGTACTTATTATTAAAGTATACAAAAAAAAAACCCTTATCATGAACAAATGAAATTGACAATTGACATTAAGATCGTAATATTAATAAAAAAGAAATAAAACTGACAATATAACAGATAGAACATCATTTCTTCCAAAAAAAAACAGAACTAAATTTTTTATCATATTAATTAATACCACTTCATTCTAGCGGTAGTAAATAAACTTTCATTACAGCTCTTCTATGTGTATGGCCGTTTGCAGTTTTGACTTCAACTACTCTTACTTTACCATCTTTACCCGGGTAAGTATTTAGGACTGGCTAGGGGCCAGTATAGTGGTGACAGGTTGTCATCCCTTAGGATCACTAATGCTCCTACTTTTACATTAGGTTGAGTGTCTTGCTACTTAGGGCGAGATTGTAGCAAATTTAAATAATGTTTACTCCAAACCTTCCAGAGAACTACATTTTTATCTCATTAATTTTTTTTCCAAAATTACCTCGGGGTATTGTCACATGATTAAATAAGGAGTTTTCAGTTTTTTATTCATGTAGTATTGTGTTACTCAGTGATCGGGTTGTTAAGATCAGATAGGCAGTCGCTCCATTTTACTGGTATTCAGCTGCATCCGGTTAGACTCGAAGGCAATATATCGGCACCTGATAAGAAAAACATTGTATCTATTTTTGCTAGGTTTACAGGAGAGTGAATAATCTTTTTATTTGGTTTGAATATCGGCCTACTGCTTTTAAATAAAACACTATAAGTATTAAAGTAGACGTTTTATACATATTTTTTGCGTTCTATAAAAAAAACATAACATGTTTACGTACATCAAACAGAAACCTGTTTGTGGTCAAGTTACAATGTTAGATTAATTGATTATTTTAAAACAACAACATTGTATGTATAAGTACGTAGTTATGGTCGTGTGAGTATTTTTTTCTTTTTCTCTCTGTGTTTATTTTAAGTCAATAACATGATATTTATTTTTCTATTATTACTAAATCGATTATGATGGCAAAGAGCTTTTTGTTATTTGAAATACAATGTTTTTAAGGCCCTACCTTGAAAATAAATAGTAGCTTGATGGGCGTGGCTTATTCCCCTCTTATGTGGTCAACCGCTACGTCGCCGCCACAAACTTAAGACCAGTCGGTCGATTCTGTAAAAATATTAACGTGAAGCTTAGGTGAAGTGAGCTGTCACTGCCACAGACTCGACGGGCCGGATGCTAGGGATTAACACTATTGACAGCTCACTTCACCTAAGTTTCACGGTGATATTTTTACAGAATCGAACGGCAGTGGCCAAAAATCGAACTAACGAAATCACTGACCGGAATCAAGGACCGAAACGTTACTTATTTACCATGGACTTTGGCTTTATTGGCGGACCTCAACCGATTTATTTCGAATTACAACCATTTATTTGCCATACAAAAAAAGCTCTAATGATCGTTGGAATACGGCTCGCGGATTGAAAGATACCTTTTTTTCCAATTAATGCATTTATGGTACCTACAGTTAGAATACATTGCAAAATTAGTTACAATGTTGTTCTCATCAGGTGTCGATATGTAGTTGGAAAACGGCAGTCAGATGATGATGGTAAGTGATGATGCGGTCAACGATGGTGCACGCTTGCGCAGGAGTACCTTTTCATTCGACACTTGAAATCTTCCAGGTTATAGCTACCAGGGAACACTCCGTCAGTGAGTTCCAATCCTTTGCCATTCATCACCCGCGTTTATCCCAATATATTAGTGGTCGGCGCAACATATCTTTTTCTTCCATACTTCTCTATTAGTCGTCATCTCGGTCACCCCCTTTGAACCCTTATCTTAGGTTCTTTTCAAATTCTTACTCAAAATTTTCATCACGACGTTTTCTTCATTCCCCCTTAGCCATACTAAGGTGTCTTTTAAATTCACTGACACAACGTACAGCCGAAATCGCTAGGTCTAAAATCATGAAATTTTGCACAAGAATCCCATATATTATTCCAAAAGTAAGAACTAAGAAAGGATATTTGAAAATTCATCCCCTAAAAGAGTTAAATATAAATAAATAATTAAATAAAAAATAGTAAAAACTAAATATTAGAATCCCTTAAATTATTATCATTGGTTTCCTAAAACAGCGGTGGCCGCCACATAGCGTCTGCAATTTACTGGCGAATGAAGTCACTAAAATGTAAAAAAAAGAAGTAATTTAGTGTTTTCCTAAACAGCGTTTCTGACACCGTAAACCCCGCTGCCATCATTTTCATGACAGCCGTCACTGCGGCCGTAACTTAAGTGGTGGCCTTTACCCAAGTCAAATACCACGTTTTCTTCGCAGAAAATCGATTGACAATCATCTTGTAATCAGTAACGTAACCAATTTGTATGCGAATCATCTATCAATGTAATGGACGCGTTACTTATTCACGACACGTTCCTATTGCTTCAAATTGTTTCTCAGCTGAATTCTATTACATTGTAGTCATGTTGCTATATTGCGTGCGAGTGTTCCTTTTGTGTTTCGTCAATAATAAGATATTGTAGGTGACATATCATCACGCCTGCATTCCCCTAAGGGTTCAGCAGAGACGTACCTATAGTACCATAAGTCCCATGTAATACGGGGCGAGCCTATTTCCAACAACCGGGCAGACTCCTGGCTCTGGGAAAAAACCCAATGTCACTTTGCTCGACCCGGGCCCAATAACCTCATTCTCACCAGTAACGCATGCTCACCAGGAGCGCTTGCAACCACTAGATGGTGATGATGATGTCAGACAATCCAGACCAACGAGGCAGCTTTCTTGGTGTAGGTTATTAGGACCTCCTTGATTGAATGAAGCTAAGTGGAGTCCGCGCCACCACTCTAGTCCAATAGACGCGACACTAGTGTCCACGACATTACATCGCATTGTATAAAAAAAAATCGATTTAATGACATAGACACTAGCGCCGCGTTTATTGGACCTGAGTGGTGGCGCGGACTCTAACACCCTTAGGTTGTCACTTGCACGTCATAAAACGTTAGATCAAAAAGTAATTTCAACCACAATGAAGTTTTAATTTACTGGGAGTTTTTGTCAACATTGGTAGCTATTCATTGATATGATATTTTGTTCTGTCACATATGATCACACTGTTCTTATGCTCTTCTCTTCAGTTTTCAGTAGTTATTTAGAGGCACGGTAAATAATCAGCGCACTGGTCGATCGAAGGTTAAGCCACGCTTGCCACGGTCGGTTCGTTGATGGGTGACCATCCAAGTTCGTGGATGGGTGGGCTCGGAAAGCACGTTAAGCCGTTGGTCCCGGCTGTCATTCTTAGGTCTTTGACAGTCGTTACGGGTAGTCCAAAAGTCTGACAACTAGCCTTACCAAGGTATCGTATTACCCAGTAACTGGATTGTGGAGATAATCGCTCCATGTAAAATACTGGTATTCAGCTGCATCTGGTTGTACTGGAAGCCGACCCCAAAATAGTTGGGAAAAGGCTAGGTAGATTGATTGATTTAGAGGCACCCCTTCAGCAATTGACATTTATAATGATGATGGTTTAATATAATATTTTATTAGTGACCAATGTCAGAATTATTGTAGTAAAACTGAACAATTGAATAAAATAATGAACAATTTTATTATTAATGATGATTCATTCAATACACGACATTATTAATTAACAATACAGTTTATATTACATTTGAGTATTTTGTTTTTCATTAACAAACACTTATATCGAATTAGTCCAGGAGACAGGCATTTAAAAAATTACAGAATCGCCAGTAACATTTACAAAACACATTAATAAATGATCGTTTGTAATAACAGGAAAAACGGTTGCGTTGTATTTGTAGGTACTAATATCACGGAGAAACCAGAGACAGTAGGTTGACTTTCTCAAAGTGGGAGTAGCGAATGGTATATAAAGATGCGGGGAGGAAAATTCATGAACGTGTTCACACTAAATCACAAAGAAAGCATGAGACACTCACTAAAGAAGTAGCAAACCAGTCCTGGGCAGCCTCCCTTCGACTGCTATTCTATGAGAAGACGGAGCACAAGAAACAGCGTTCACTAGTGTTATTGCAGAGCGTTATCCATAGCGATTAGAGTTCGAAGTTAGTGGTTTTTATAGAAATTATTGGCGACCACGTGATACCAGCAACGAGCGGAGCGAGGAATCTGAACAAAACAAACAAAGGCACAGCCGTGCCCTCTTTTCTCGAAACCATTCGCGACATTTTCGACTTCGGAATTTTAACGTCCTAAAGTACAATAGACGACGTATATTTAGTAACCTAATCCGCGTAACTGATGAGCGAGTGACGAGAGCAGTGTAAACGCTTGACGTGTCCACACGTCGGGTCCGGATTTGCAACAAGTCAATAGCCATCCTTAGGATGCCTCGTTGAGAGGTGAAACACGTGTCGATTTCTTACAGGGTTCTTTATGACTCCTTAAGAACGCGGATTAGGTTACTGAATATACGTCGTCTATTGTATTTTATCATGGATTTCCGCATAGTCACGCCTAAATGACTAAACTAACGTCCTAAAGTGTTTAAAATGTGAATGCGCTAATTGCCAAATGTTCTAAGTACGTAAGTCTACAGGATATTAAAAAAACCCATCACAAAACCGCTATTTATGCATTCGCTACATGAAACAAAGTAATATACTATTTACAGTAGCGGGCAATGTAACACGCAAAACTTTGTGCTTATAGGTGCCAGCAACGTTATAAGTCGTGCGGATATTTAAAGTTAAGATATAATATGTAAAACGTTCATAAACATCAAAAAAGTTTGAATTTGGACCTTCAATATCTCCGTAACCAGAAGGTTCCCAGGTATAGTCCAGAACAAAATAAAAGATCACAATGACGGGTAGAGCAGTGACACTTGACTATGTTAAATCTTTTTTTACACCCGTTATAGGTTTTCTATAGAAATTATATGGACAAGTTACATAAAAAATTAAAAGATTAAATTCTAAAAGATTCGCCATTAGGTGGGTACTGACTAGTACTAAGGCTTACTGACCAGAGTGCGCTAAACGAACACTAGCTATGTCAATCGTTGAGGCGTTTCTATAACCACCACGCTGCCAAGCTCCAAGCTAAAAATGCACTTAACAAGTACCTTAGTCATGTCAATTAAAATATACATTACGTTAACTAAGGAAAGGGCGTTCCCGTTAACCCGCAATAGGATAGCGGTCATAGCAGTGTCCGTTTCACGTTGAAAGACAATTGAGCACAGAGTGTTTCTTTTACGTATCAATTTAATATATTTTGTGAACATTTAATTATTAAACAAAAAAAATACTTTTTGGTTTCATCGTTTTTTTTTAGCATGTATGTATAGATTCTATACTATTGCGGGTTAGCCATGCCCTTCGTTAGTTAACATACTGTTTAGTGAATTAACAAAAATAATACAAAAATATCATAAATTTTGTACGTTCCATTGATTATCTTCTTCATATTGAGTATCCGCATGAAGTAAGATGGTTTGACAGCTTGAGATCGCCACCTTGTCTTCTAGTTTCTCTTGACATAAAACAATTTAGCTCTCTTCAATATCACGGGCACAACAGACCTTCTTTATTCTTTTATGTCGTGGCTGCAATACAGACGGAAGGAAAAAGCAAATTAATTTGAAACAGTATGATTAGGTGTTTATTTGATGGCGTTTCCGTTTATAAGCTATCAAGGTTCGTTCGATACTTGAGCTGCAATAATCACTTGTTTATAGACATTTTAACGGCTTTGACACATTTAAAAGGATAATAGTTGAACGAATAAGGTGCTAACTAGTTAAAGGTCGTTTGAGAACCATCTAACTGAACAGACAGCTGTAATAGTAATAGTAATTTTATTTTATCTAAACTTCAGTACACGTTACATTAATGAGGTCTCGACTCTTGAACTAGGACACCTGTGTGATAGGGGTCAAGGTGTCTCCAGTAACATGGCTCAGCATGAGATAACTTAGACTAGATACAATTTAAACTTCATTTTTACAACATTTAAAAGAATATTGCAATAAAAAAACTTAAAGAACAAAAAAAAAGTAAGTAATTATTAATCATTTTATAACATACTCTGTTTTAGAATAGAATAGCTGTGCTGCTGGGGAGTTTGTTGCGCCACTTGTTCTTCTCAGCTAAAGCACAAGCAAGTGCTGAAGGGCCGGCCTTTTGCGGGACTGTTTTACGTCATTTTGACGTTCGAAAAAGTGCTGATTCTCACCCTAGTTTGAATAAATGACTTTTGATATTGATTTAAAGTTTCCATCTATACCAATACCTATCTAATTAGTTTGTCACCACAAACCACGTTCTTTGGATCATTAAGTCTTAATTATTATGCTTGAGAAGGTTCAGCAGTGGGGTGTAACGTACATGCTAATTTAAGATCCTGGGAAATTCTTAAAATAACCTTATTGAAAAATCTGCCTAGCCTTTTCCCAACTATCTTGGGGTCGACTTCCAGTCTAACCGGGTGCAGCTTTGTGTTTTACATGGAGCGACTGCCTGTCTGACCTCCACAACCCAGTTGCTGGGTAACACTATCCCTTGGCAAGACCGGTTGTCAGATTTTTAGGCTTCTGACTACCATAAGGATTGTCAAAGATCTACGAATGACAGCTGGGACGAACTGCTTAGCGTGCTTTTCAAGGCACGGGCGTCTTGGTATGTAATAGATAATCACCCATCCACGGACCGACCTCAGCAAGCTTTGCTTAACCTTGAAGATCGTCTCGTGCGCGCCTGATATTATTAAGCCTCGATAAATAACTATACTGAATAATAGCTTTAATTATCATTGTCGTATTCTTATTTAAATTTATTCGTATTCGACGCAGTTCACGTTTGTATTCATGCATCTCCATTAGCCGTCATCTAAGCGTTGACTTTCTTCCTAGCCCTATTGTCTTTCACACATGCCATCAATATTTTCATTGATTGTTTCCTAGCATCCTACATTCGTATAAACTCTTGTTCTTCTTACATTGTCGTCATTCCTTCGCATCACATGTCTCTTCAGATAAGTCTCTACTAAAATGCAATTAGAGGTATTATATACAACGAGTTCATTTTGATATCCTATAATTCTAGGGTATTAATTTATTATATTCACTTAATTCGGATTTTCAAATACATCCATATTTACAGTTGTTAGTAATAAAGAAATGCTTATTAGAAACTAATGTTAGTAATGACAAGACAAGACACCTTAAAAACTAAATACAAAACATATTAATTAGAACATGTCAAAGAATCAACCAGCATTTAAATTATTTATTTTTATTTTTTAAGATAATTTACCACCAGACTCTCGATGTGTGTATATATCTAAGTTTCATTGATAAGTACGAGTAAATAATTTTCATTAAAACAATGAAAGCTAAATACCTTGTATAGCTTGTTCTGATTATTTCCTTAATTTATGAGTGAGCTACACGATTAGGTACTGACAAATGCTTGCACTAACTGGACAGCTCCACTCAAATCTGTGTGGTTCTTTCCTCAAAAGACTATCTAAGACATCAATCTGCATGGTCCTCATATGGCCTGACCAAGATTCACATATAATTATATAATTAATGTATACAAAATATTGTAAAAACATTTTAAAAGAGTAACGGTGGAGTTTCTTGCCCATTCTTCTCCATACGAAAACTACCTTTTGGAAGGGGCGACTAGAATCAATTCTATTTTTTGTAAACTTGACGTTCATAATTGCCTTTTATGTGCCTAATTGAAATAAATTGTTTGACTTTGACTTTGACTTTGATTATGTCTGGAATTTAAAAGAGACTGTGTGTGAACTCTGAGTTTCTTGCGGTTTTTCTTCTCAGAGTAGACAGTTAGGAGACACTGAGCTCATCGAGTTTTTAAACATAAGCTATTTTTGACGTGTAAAAGTGTTTTTTTTTCTATTGCTAGAATTAATGTAAATTATAATTTTTATGAGATTGCTCGTCAGATTTACTTTTAAGTAAGATTTTTTTTATTCTTTTCATCACACTTTTAATGGCATTTATTGGCAGGGAGGTTAGTAATCATTTAACTCGTTCAACGGCAACTAAGTGGAATTAGTTCAATTCGTCAGAATAAAGGCTTGTGCAGACCAGCTCGACTTGTCACGCGACGCGACACCCGTTATTGTTATACTGTGAAGTTTTCTTAGAAATTGTATTGTTCGTGTCGCGCTGGTCTGCACAAGCCTTAATCACTAGTGACTCTTTGCGCAAATGCATTCGTAAAGCTAAATACCTATATTAATAACAACTTTATCAATCGTGGGAACTCCTTTCCCTTAAACTGTCTTTTATATACTAGGTAAGTGCAACGAGAACTCTATAGCCACAATAACATTAAATGAGGTATTCAAATATATATACGTAATGTAGTTCGCAGGCTGAGGTAAACTTAGTTTTGCTAAAAGCACTGGCTGCAGATAGTTACCGCGCTGATCAATTATAATTATTTTAAAACTGTTATCATAATATATCAAGCTGCCTAGCCTTTTCCCAACTATGGGGTCGGCTTCTAGTCTAACCGGCGACGTTACGACCCGTAACAACTGTCAAAGTTCCACGAATGACAGCCGGGACCAACGGCTTGACGTGCTTTTCGAGGCACGGAGGAGTCTCGGTATGTAAAGATGGTCACCCATCCACGAACCAACCGCGGCAAGCATAGCTTAACCCGATAGATCGACCTGTGCGGCTGTTATTACTTAGCCACGAGCTCCTCCTGTTATCATAATATATATTATGTTAATAGCTTGTTTGAAAATAAAATTATTATAAATGGCAGTTAAATTCAATAAGTATTATAAATAAATAAAGAATCTGGACCCAAAAATTCACTTCTGTCTTATATTATACTGCTGCTACAGCAGAGATCTTAATTACTGCTGTAACCTAAATCCATTGAATTGGGTACAAAGCAAGCGCTCGATTCCGGCAACTGTACGACGGTACGCATGTAAAGCGAGCTGGTGAAAGCAAACCGTTTAACAAAATGTTCCGCATTCACTTGTTCTCTAACTACTTGTAATGGCTACTACAAACTGCCTATCTTCACGCTTCTTCTTATTAAAGCGGGCCAGCAGAACTGATAAATGATATTTATTTCTGTAAGTGGGATTGTAAAAACACTTTTACACGTCAATAATAAATAATCTTTTTAAAACTAGTGATGAGTTCGGTGTTTCCTGTCTGACTCAGAAGAAAGACCGAAACAAACTCAGAGGTGTGTCTTTTAAAGTTCAGACATAATTTTGGTCAGATCATGTGTGGACCAAATGTCTGAAATGGTCTTTTCAGGAAAGAACCACACAGATTTTAATGACTGATTGACATCCGTAAGACGTCCTCGTAACATAAGGTCCAGTTAAAAACCAGTGTCAGGCACTAGTTAACAGGCAGTTCTTAGTCAGGATCAGGACCTATTTGGCGCAGCTTTGAGGTAACAATATTTTTTCCGTTTTTTCTGTTTTTTGTTTTTGTGTGAATATCGTTTTTTTTTTTCTATTTTTATCCTGGCCCTTTGAGGAAAGAACTACACAGATTTGAGTGAACCTATCCAGTCAGTGCATGCATTTGTCATTAGCATTACTCAACTCAAAAATATGCATGTTTCAGTTGTGACTTTGTTGACATCATTATTATAATATTATTGTTATCGGCTTAAAGATTACACTTTTAACTATACGATCAAAGAAGGGTTAGGTATGTCATTAGATTGGATCTTAATTGTCTATTTCCGGTCAGATTTAGATCCAATCATACAAAGAATTTGAATGATTATCGGAAACGATAAGATTCATATAATCAGTTATCTTATTCCATGATCATTAATTAAATTCATTTACATCACTAACTTACCTTTATAAAAACCAACCTTGAAAAATGCATTTGTTTTTTTATAGTAATAGGGTAATTATTTCAAAAGTAGTTGTAGCTACACAAAAAATTATATTTTTTTTGTGGGAATACACTACGACTTTGTTATTATCACATTATTATTTAAACATAATTCCTCCTTTAGATTATAATTTAATCCCTTCTGTCGATTTGAATAAATTTTCCGCTCGAGCTTGTCAAATTTAATAATTCAACAGGAAAAAAATAAAACAAAATACCTATTTTGAAACAATAGAAAATAATTAAAATTATACGATTGAATTGAAACATTTACCAGTTTAAGTTAATGATACATATTTAAAAATCTAATTTTAATACAAATAGTGAACACAGATGTCATCGATAAACATAAAGTCAATATTTACCTCAATCAGCAGGTGTACTTCCTTTAAAAATTATATCACAATTTAACGACTTATCACTGATTATCACGTCAAACTGATTGTTGTCACCACTTTTATTAATAATACTTTCCACTGTCACAAAAATATTTGATGATTAGAAAAAATTACTTCCGAACTCTCGGTCTATGTTCTAAATCACTGTTCCGAAAAAAATACTGGGTACAAAAAAGAACTGTTATTTTGTAATAGTGATTTTTACGAATCAATTAAATTAGTATTTTATTTTCACGTAAAAAATCTCGATGTTTATTTTGTTTCGCAATTGGTCACAATTTTCACGTGCGTTTTGCTCGCGTATTTAACAATGACTGACAGTAAGAGGCAAAGTTTCGTGGGAATTAGTGATTCAGTCATCATTTCCTTAACATTATTACACTGTGTTACTCCTCCTTATAAGGTATACCTAGTACTAATGGGTAAAGTATGACGGGTTAAAGTTTCCCTAGTGATAGCAAATACGTTGAGTAATAGGAGTTACTCCCGACCGTCCAGTGGGAAAAAAATATTCAAGTTATATCATTCAATAGTGAGTTAAGGGTTCGTGGCTATTAATAACAGCCGCACGGGTTTGGAGGATTGTAGGTTAATCTACACTTGCCGCGGTCGTTTCGTGGTCGTGGTTGTCAGTGTAGATCTTTGACGGTCGTTACGGGTAGTCAGGGAATCCAAAATAGTTGGAAAAAGGCATGCAGATTGATTTGATTGAGTTAGCGGTAAAAAAACTAGATACCCACAGATATTTTTTTAAACATATATTTTGAACCCCGTATTTTTCCATTGAAATGTTTCATAGCATCCGAGTACGTTTTCCGTGTTCAGAATCCGACAGTTTACATAACATAACATCACGCCCTGTTTTCCCGTAGGGTTAGGCAGAGGAGTTCTTATACCTAGTACACCCACATTACACTAGTTATGTTTAAGAGCGCTTATTCTAAAAGTTGGCAACGTCACAAATAGCTTTCAAATATTTTTCTGTTTTGATTAACTTGACAATAAAATATTGATTATAAAATGCCAAAAAATTAATACATAAAATGATAATATTAGTGGTTCGAAATTCACACTTGCATGATTTATTATCAATACGGTGTCCCGATTCCTTGATTGTCTGTAATGGCCTGCCATCTTTGAGTGAGTTTTCCACTACTTTTTGGCGACATCTTTTTTAAAAGACAAATCAATTTAATGTTAAGTTTAAGTTCGGCCGGTATGTTTATATTCTTACACACATCTTATAGCTCCTATACACTATGCCGGTGGCATGGCCGCCGGCACTGCCGCCGGCCCAGCCGGGCAAGCCGCGGTGCGCCCGGCCAGGCCCGCCTGGCCGAGCGCACCGAGGCTTGCCCGGCTGGGCCGCAAAGAAAAATGAAGGCGCAAAAGCCGGGGGTACGTGCCGCGCGGCAAAACCCGGCGGCCATGCCGTGTGTACGAGCCATTAGGCTTCAGCAACTCCCAAACACTTTTGATCGGGTGTCAGGACCAGTCTAAAAACCTAGATGATTTCCTCGATGTTTTTTTTAAGTGGTTTCTTGATGATGCTTCTATATTTGAGATCGACCTCCATTAAGCGTCTCCTGGTAGTATCTTGAGATATACTAAGACCCTTTTCTGTCAATATTTAATGGCCATAACAAATAGATAACAGTGGCTTCTTTTTTAAGGTCGTAAGTTGATTTTTTTCCGGCGGTACTCCTCCTTCTTAATTTGTTGCAATCTGGTCGGTTATTAGTTGGTTTATTCATATCGCTTTATCTACTACTTCATGAATTTCAAAAGACTTATGAAGAAAAATATTACCTACAGGGCCCTATACCACAAAACTTTACAACTTTACAAAATTGTTAAATTGTAGAAAGAGTTGCGTAACACAGAAATTACAAATATGTTTGAGTTACAATTTACAATCTACAGTTCTTTCACATTATTAAAAGCGTAATATAAAAAAAAAAAACACTGAAACGCCCCACATGACACATCGCATTGTGTGCAAAAGAAAATTATTTTCGAAGAAAATATGCCGAACTGCACATTGACGTATTGGAAACAGCGTAGTGATAAAATGACTTGAATTAACTATAGTTTATTTTTATATTTTATACTTTACCGAGTATTTAGATACATTAAATAATTTTCTTAGTTAAGTCAAACTATCTGACGGTTGGTAATAAAAGCCTCCAGGCCACCGACAGAATGACTGCCGGTTGACAGATTAATTGCAACCTTGGAATTCTGCACACTCCAGAAGCGTGAAGAATGGATGTGAATAGTGAGATAAATTAGTAGTATTGGAAGTGATTCATCATTGTCAATAAAGAATCGATCACTTGTTTTGTATTGAAAACTAAACTATGGCTAGTAGGACTACCATGAAGCTTAATTAAAAAAGTACGAGAAAACTTTTTTCATGGCCCTACTTTTTTTTAACAATATTTAATGTTACACAGATATAGTTGGTAGTTTCCCTACGTTATCGAATCAGATATGAAAAGATCCGCAGGAGCACTGAGGTAACCCACACATAGCTCGAAGAATAGCCAAACTTAAGTGACAGTGAGCACGGCACATTGCTCGCAGAACAGATGACCGATGGGGCCGATGGAGCCGAAAGGTTCTGGAGTTGCGACCGCGTTCTGGAGAACATAGCGTTGGAAGGCCTCCCACAAGGTGGACCGATGATCTTGTGAAGGTCGCAGGAATCCTCTGGATGCGAGAAGCACAGAACCGGTCAAAGTGGCAGTGATTTGGGGAGGCCTATGTAATTGGGCTGAAATGGTGATGCTGATGATGTTTCTGTTTTGTAACAATATCTTTGATTGCAGTCCCATCGTTTAAACTTAACTTTCCTTATTAGGGTTCCGTACCTCATAAGAAAAAACGAAACCCTTATGGGATCACTCGTGTGTCTGTTTGTCCGTCTGTCTGTCTGTCTGTCCGTCCGTCACAGCCAATTTGCTCTGAATCTAATAGACCGATTAACTTGAATTTGGTACATATTTGTATTTCTGCGACCCAAACACGGACGTGTAACGTGAATAAATGAATTTTGAATAAGGGGGCCATTTTTTGGCATTTTTTTGCAAACTATGCCGTGTGACATATCAAATGAAAGGAATTGTTGCGAGGACCTCAATTTTTTTAATCATTTAAGAATAAATACTTTTAAAAATATTTGGAAATTAGATGAAAATTGACCATTCACTAACTCCAATTTTGAAAAAATACAGAGAATGGTTCTTTACTCATAAATTACAGGATAACCTATAAGAAGTCTATGGTCTTAAAATAACATGGGGAATCTCTCAATATTATGCGTACGAACTTACATTTGCAGTTGGAATATACATTCCAACGAATATACATTCCAAAAACATGTTCTCCCTTACAAGAGAACATGTTTTTCAACTACAATGATAAGTTTGTTCTTGGGATAAATTCATCCCAACTACGGAATACATTATTGTGCGTGGTCCGACAGCACGTGGCCGGTTTTCATTTTTGTTTTATCCCTCGTACTTGAGTCCTTCATTTGAGGACATAATTGTCACCTTACCCAACATGATTTTTTCTGCTATCTATCCGTGAGTGATCAGCTAGTTTTTCACCGAGTCACGCTCCATCCGCGCGTAGCGTGAAGGTTGCTACCAGTCTTTTGTTTTTGTCACACCATTATTGGGAATTATCACATCATATTAAAGTAGATACATAATTACTTTTATTTTTCTTAAATTTCAGGTTTACGTCAAGAGGTTTTTTACTCGATTCGTGCCGTGCCGTGGTGTTCCCCAGGGATCCGTTCTTGGTCCAATCTTTTTTATTATATTCCTGAATGATTTAGTTGAGTACATCAAAAAATGTATTAATGACGCACAACTAATTATCTTTGCTGACGATACAAATGCAATAGTTTCGGCAGACAATACACTAGAATTAGAATGTAAGATCAATGCTCTTTTGAAAGCTTTCGAAATCTGGTTTAGCACAAATAATCTGAAACTTAATGTAAGTAAAACAAAATGTGTCTTATTTAAGCCCACTGTACGGAATGACATTAAGTTGGACATTGTTTCTTGTGAAAACAGTGTGGAAATAGTTGATAGTGTCAAGTTCCTGGGTGTACACATTGATACATTATTAAATTGGAAGGTTGAGACATTAGCTTTGACTAAATCAGTTAGCTCGGCATGTTACGCTATCCGAACTCTGAGAGAAGTTTTAACGTTGCCTCAACTTAGAAGTGTGTACTTTGCTTTGGTAGAATCCAAGCTCAGATACAGCATCGAATTTTGGGGCAACAGTTACAAGTACAATGTTCAAATGGCATTTGTCATTCAAAAAAGAGCTCTTAGGACAATGCTCCGCATGAAACAGACGGAATCATGTAGAGAGCATTTCATAAGACTAAATATTTTAACAGTGCCATGCCTCTATATATTGGTTTTACTGACTAGCTTTGTTAAAAACTTGAACAAAATTGAGAACGCTGAGCAGAGAATTACTAGAGCTAGTACACGTAGGAAAGATGTGCCCAACAACATTCAACCGAAATTGCAAGTGCATCACAGCCCACGATATCAATCAGTAATTTTATATAATAAGTTGCCCATAGAATTGAAAAGTATTTACAGTGTCAACTTATTTAAAAATAAATTGAGGGCCCATTTATTGAGGAAAGGCTATTATGGTATCAATGAATTCATGGAAGACATTTGACATTGTAATATTATTGTAAAGTTGTATTTGATTTAATTTAATTTGACATTTATTATTTATAATCTTATTGTATTTGAATTCTCAATTGACTATTAGTGTTTTTATTTATTGACATTTCTAAATATTTTAATCTGATTTAATTATAATGTTTTATGTTATGTAATTTTAATCTGATTTCACTGTAATTCTTTATATTTTGTTATTATTGTAATTTTAATGTAATTTAATTGCCATGTACTGTTTTATATTTTCAACGTATTAATTGTTATTTTTAATTTAATTTCATTGCAATTTGTTATTTTTATATTATTTTCAACACAATGTTTCCATATTGTTATGAAATAAATGACTTATGACTTATGACCAGTGATCGGAGTAGGTAGATTGAACTGGGGTCATTGATCCGAAACGTATATATTACTATGGACATTCCTCCGGAATTGGTGGATTATTAAAAAAAAACCGGAACTTATGTAGGAATTGTATTCTGCCAGAGTGGAAGGAGTCATTTGATGATTTGCCATCCTCAAAAAAAAGGTAGGAATTGTAATAAAATGAGCATAAAATTGCTCATTTTATTACAATTCCTCTTCTTTATTATTCTTCCTATTTTTTTTTTTTCGTCACGATTTGACAAAACCCAACGACTACCACTAATAATAATACCACTAGTAATAATATCACTACCAACATTAACAATATTTAATTGAATCCGGAAATACCGGAATTACTTTCCGGAAAAATGGCTTATCCATGTTATTCTTTCTGTGTGCATTTATGATACAAGTACTAAAAATCAATCTACCTACTCCGATCACTGCTTATGACTTATGATTGCGCGACAGCATAGACAGGGCTATGATTTTAATGCGTATCTATATATATTTGTTTGCGAGATTCTTTATACGGTGATTCCGTTACTACCTAGGTATATTTAAAAAAGCGCTATCATGGGCCTAGCAAAGGTCTTCCATAGGTGTTATTGTACAAAGAGGTGAAGCATCCTCTGTGATGTGGCTCTACAGTCGCACTAAGTGGCTCTTTGGAGTATCTTCCACCAGAATTCAGCCTCTTCGACAGCGTTATCTTTGGCCTCGCAAGGGTCTTCCATAGTGCAGGTGTTATTGCACAAAGAGCACGACAAGAGGTGAAGCATCGTCTGTGATGTGGCTCCATAGCCGCGCTAAGTGGCTCATTGGAGTATCCCCACCTGACTAAGGTGAATCCGCCATAAATCCGTTACGGGCAGTCACTAGCCTGACAGTCTGACAACCAGCACCCTAACTGCGTAACACACGATCAATCATAATCTGACTCGTTTTGAAGGTTATTGCTAATCCATTGCTTCATATTTTCGAAAATGTTGTGTGCTCAACGACGTAAATAACGCAATGAATATTGTAAAACACTTTCAAAATTAAACAGATTGTGTGTTACATAATTAGGGTGCAAGTTCATAAAGGTGTATCGTGTTACCCAGTAATTGGGTTGTGGAGGTCAGATAGGGTCCCCCCCTGAATATACTGGTATTCAACTGCATTCGGACTATTCCGGACAGACTGGAAGCCGACCACAACATTTCAGTAGTTGGGAAAAGGCTTGGCAAATGATAATGTAACGATCTGTAAACATATTCATCTCTATACAAACCACTTAATAATAATGATGGAAGCATTTTAAAACTGCTAAAAAACTTGTCTTTGTTATAAACATAATATTAAAACCTTCGTGAACATTAATCCATATTGACAGTTGTCGCCTTCACCGACACTCACATGACAGGAACGATTACTGTCATGCCACAGAGTAAAGAAACAATGGAGTGATAAAAAAGTGATCGATTCGTGCGTGTGTGGGTAGCTAGCAATGCTATCGAAATTAGTATCTGCAATCCTTGCTGCAGCAACTACTGCAGGAGTCTTCAAAATTAATCACCTTCATGTTTCTTGCTCAATGAAGTATTTATTGGTAATGGTTGGCCTAAACTACTATCAGTCAATACACCCAAATTATGCTGGGTCAATATCGTAAAAGCTGACAAAGTAGATCTTCCATCAAAGGTCCAAGGAGGTTCTATTTATGCTAGAATAACACTTTTATTTATTTGACAAAAAACGACCAAGGCCAATAACATTAGTTAAAGAAAAATATTCTAGTATAAAGTGTACAACTACACGACAAACATACACATCACTTTTCACCATAACATCCATTTTAAACATAACATTCGTCCGTAAACACATCACTTTTCACAGACAATCAGTACAATACGAAAACAATTGTTAGACAAAATTTTAGAACCTCAAGTTTACCAACACCATAAGAATCACTTCATTTATTTACTACTCTGTTTGATAACACACTTAAGTAACACATTCAAGGTAGAAGGTCGTAACTTGCTAACACAATTGCTGATATCTACCATCAACTTGAATAGGTCAAGCTATATTTAATTAATATAATGATGAGAACTAGATGTAAGACTAAGTTTGTATTGACGAGTAAGGCCGGAAATGGGCTATGCCATTGGTGTTTCTACACTGTTACATTACGAGTATTACAAGCTGTATGCCCGATGGCATTTCCCATCTGCAAAAATTACTTTAAACAAATTCCATACAAAGTTTAATTCCCTATTTACCCTCCCCTAAATGCAACTCCTATGGGAATGAATTCCGAGGGATGTTTATTGTTACACTCCTGCTAGTACATAGAACCTACTTAATTTATATACCATTGTATAGATAATTTAATGTCTCATGGCATTAAATTGTTTATTATTAATTACATGAGTGGCTGAGCGATTGACTGCTGCGCAACGTGTCGCGGGTTCGATCCCCGCACGGAACAAATATTTGTATGATCTGCAAGTAGTTGTTCCGGGTCTGGGTGTTAGTGTATGTGAGTTTCCATGTTTGTAAACGCACCCACGATACAAGAAGAAGTTCTTAGTGCGGGGCAACGCTTTAAAAAAAAAAGAAAAAAAAAAAAAAATGGTGATTAAATTCTGTACTTTCCATTCGTCAAAAATTTATTGAATGCAGCAGAAACGAAAAACATCAAAATAGTTTTTATAAAAATCCCGTCGATCAAGTATGAAACCTGAAAACATTGTAGCTTGCGAAAATATTAATTAGTCATTTTTTTTTATAGATTCGATTCTATATAGGTGGAACCCTAGTGAAAATGGCTCTTTAGGGGTATGAGGAACAGGGTGTAAAGTTCACTCATCCCCCATAGAAAAGGGAGGATCCTCCGACCAGACAGGTGTCGTGTCTGGCGGGCAACTGCCCAGAGGTTGAAGTCGGGAAGCTTGTATATATGTTTATCGCGCGGTAAACTCTAATTGCGCGATGCAGGAATAAAAGAGCTGTAGCGATGTAGATGCCGCTACAGCTCTTTTATTCAAAGTAGTTTAATTATAATAATTAATAAAAAAAATATGAATATAATCTAATATATAAAATTCTCGTGTCACTGTGTTTGTAACAAAACTCCTCCGGAACGGCTTGACCGATTCTTATGAAATTTTGATAGAAAAAATCAAAGAAAGGCAAGTAAACATAAAATTCTAAGAAATATAGATACTCGTATTATATAGATACATTACGTACCTATTATTATTCAGTAATACATACTTAGGTATCTGAATAAGAAAATAAAATAATAATGAGCATAATTGTTATTTTTTTATTAATTTAATTATATAGAATGAGCGATAAGAGGCGTGCAGTTTAGGATTTTCCATTTTTTTTAAATATTATATAAAAAAAATTAAAGCAAGAAGTAAGTAAAATTATTTGCATAAACTGCAGGTAAATAAAAATAAGATGTAACTATAAAATGGGTGATCCTTGTACAATCTCATTTGGCATGCAAACATTAATAGTGTATGTAAAATTTATGATAAAATTAATTTAAAAAAAAGAGAACTTGGCACATACAAAATTGATTTATTTAAAAAATATAATGAATTAAAATAATATGTTGTTTGGCACTTATTTGGATTACACACAAAATAAAATAAAATAAATGAAAATATGTTTGTTTGGCACATATGTAGTTGATTACACAATATAAACACAAAAAAAAACATGGTCAAAAAACATTATCATCTATGGTTAATAAATTGCAAATTCATCAAACTCTGCCCTAGTCGTTTTTGATCACGTGTGGCACTTCGGAAAAGGCGCAGTGGTTTTTGTCAACCCACTGAACAAATCGCTCGGCTCTTGTTTGTGCTATTTTCATCATCATTATGCACTGGTTCTCCGCCCTTCGTGGATCCAGATGAGCATCATCGACGATACGGCCGTAAATATGTTTTAATTTGTATGAATCAACTGGATGAGGATGGGGTGCATGATAAGGGTCTCTCATTACCTGGGAAAATGATTTCTCGTGAGTAGTCTGCTCAGACGCAAAAACTAAATCTACGTTTTCAATCTTTTCGGCTTCCAACAAATTATAAAATGCGATTTTACTATCCGTAGATTTAATGTCTGGAGATAACTGGAAATCAATCGCCTGGAAGTAATGTTTGAGTAGTGGAAAATGAAATTTGTAACCTCTGTGAGCGATCAAGCATACGGGAGACTGCAGGCAGTTGATGAAAGAGCTGATGGTGTTGAACACTTTCAGGTTGAAGTGCTTCCTTACTTCCTGTTCGAGCAGGTGTTCGTTGAGGCCACTCAGCTCCACGCTCTCGTCGCTCATCTCCTTGTAAGGCCTGAAGCACATCAGTAGCTTGTATTGCACCCGCAGCTCTTCATTTCTACTGCTATTGAGGAGGTGACTCCGTTTTATCGCTATCATACACAATTCTGTAATTGCCGGGACGCTTTCTTTAGTTATTAAGCCGGTTGTTTCCGTATCAAGGAACACGTATGTTTCAATCTTTTTCCATTCCATTGCTACAGTTTCCATGTATTTTTAGTAAGGCTAGTTTTTTCGTAGAACGAATAGCGAAATTTTAAAGTGTGGCGATTGTCTGAAGCCGCGATGTTGGCGGGCACCCGTGACAAGGTAGACCGAAGGCCTGGTGAAGGTTGCGGGAAGCGTCGGTCCTTGTGACGATGCTTGGTGGCAACGTATGTCCTGTGGTGGGCAACTAAGCTGAACGATGATGATAAAGATTAGATATAACAGTCAGTGTTGTAGGTTCCACTCACACTTGTGCTCACAGTGCTGACAACCGTACATGCGTATCACTGGTGATTACTGGTAGCTCAACAGTGAAATATTAAAGCTATCTATTAGGTACGGATGTATTCAAGGCCACACAAGAGTGCAATCATGCAGTGATAGCACTATCAGGTGGTATCAGTGCTATGAAAGTGAACTCTATATTGCCTCGACTGCTTAGTTATTGATCTAATCTATGCTACGTCAGTATTTTTTCCTGAAGTTTGCATTTATGTACAATATCTTTTTACTTACAACGAGCCAAAATGCGCCGAACGAGCCAAAAAGCGAAACGGAATTGGATGATTGACGGATTTAATAGGAGCGGGAACAAAAAAATCGAGGATTATCGACCGATTTGTTTGGAACCGGCCGCATCATCTGCACTGGGTACAATAAAAATAAAAAATATCATGATGACACAAACCTAATAAGATGCACCAGTATCAACCATTATTAACCAAATCAAACCGGCGGGGTACAGGAGTGACAGAAACATCGAGTATGAATGTTATAAGAGTAGAAGATGGATGATTTACTAAGCGAAGAATGTAAAGTCTTGGGACGTTGGAAAGGTACATAGTTTACTAAAGTTACCAGTGCAGAAAAACGTTATTATTGTAAAAATAATGCCTTTACTCACAGGGTATTACATAGGAGTAATGCGATCAGCAGTAGCAGCACGTGGAGTTCTTGTTTGTTGACGAAATTTATATGGTACCCTATTAGATTTTGTGCATGATTGACGCCGGTTTGCGTCAGTTAAAGAACTGTAAGTGAGTTGTTAGGAGACATAAATGTCATACTTTTTGGTGATCCGATGCAGCTGCCTCCAGTGAGAGGAAGACAAGTATTCCAACAACCAGACCACATGAAACCAGCTACTCATTTACAGCGACTGTTCAAATTAGTACAACTGACTTTTTCTTCTTCTTTTCATGTGGTTAGTGACTAACTTGGTGTCAGAGTTTTAAAGCCGCCCATAGGCCCGTTTGTCAACAAAACCGGCTTCACTTCTCCGTTTGTCAACGGTGAAGTGAAGCCGGTTTCGTAAACATGTGTGCACTTTACGTGGTGTAGTTTGATGGTAGTATCATTAAAATTTAAAAAAACTTATTTTATCTTCGTAATATTTTTTCTGATTAATTATCTGATTTATTAGGTCAAACAAATACATAATTTATATCTATTTGCTTTTCCATAGACTTCCTTTTTTCCTGGCTCCAATCACAGGGGCCGTATAAGGCTAACACATAATTAGTGACTTGGCTTGCATTTCTTGAGTGCCAGACACATCGCTATGAGGTTTTTAACGATACTTATTATAGAAGCTAATGGTATTGATATAAATAATCTGTAGTCTGTTGCTGGACCTACCTAGAGTCCAACCGATTTAGTTTTTCGGTTTTCGGCAATTTTTATTTCAAAATATTAGGCAATTTTCGATTTCGGCCGAAAAAACAGTAGGTATTATTTTCATCAGTCGCCGAAAATAATTGAGAGCCGGTGAGTGAATACTTTCAATTCATTTATTCGCGTTTCGCAATTCATATTATGTACTATGTAGGTATACATCGCAGATGGATTGTCGAATCCGCTGTTTTGCAAAACCGCTACCTAGTTATTTTATAAAACAGGTCCGTTATGTAATACAGCTACTAGCTTCATATTTCTGACTGACCGACCCCTTGACAATTCAAAAGTACCTGTAATTGGTTTATTTGAATTAAATGCTTTGAGTTGAGTTGAGCTGGTTTGCCAATGATGTTTAACAAAACTGCTACCCTACCCACGTTTAGACGTAATGCAGAATTGCTTATCTGCAGTCACTATAAGCGCTTCGTGTGGCTTCTAATGCTGAATTGGTCGCAGTAACTAATTTACAGTAAACCAATTATGGACTTTAAGCATAGCGTTATTTACTTCGTCAAGCTCCTGTGCATGTCTGTTTATCTTAAAAATCAGTGATGTGTCATCAGCAAATAACACCATTTGTGGTCGGTTTTTCAGTAAATGAGGTAAATCATTTATATATACTAAAAAGAGGAAGGGACCCAAAATCGAGCCCTGTGGTACACCCATTTTGACTTTTAAACCCAATGAATTTACACCATTTATTTGAACTTGCTGCAGTCTATCATATTCAAATATGATTTTACTAAACTAAGCGCAAGTTTACCCAGTCCGTAATGCTCAAGTTTCAAGAGCAGTGTTTCGTGATTCACGCAATCATATGCCTTGGATAGGTCACAGAAGATGCCTATTGCATCTTGTGCCTCTTCCCATGCGTTAAAGATGTGTTTTAATAAGGTGACACCGGCGTCGGTTGTGCAACGTCCTTTGGTGAAACCATACTGTTGATCGTGTTGGATATTATTACGATTAAAATGATGGAGCATTTGATTTAACATTACTTTTTCAAACACCTTGCTGAAAACCGGCAAGACCGATACGGGCCTATAATTATTAGTGTCTTTGCTGTCCCCAGATTTGAATAGTAGAATAACTTTACTGTACTTCATTAGATCCGGGAATACCCCTTGATCTACACACAAATTAAATATTAAAGCTAAATAGGGTGCAATTGTCTCAATAATTGATTGACAAACTTTAGTAGACATACCCCACAGATCTTCGGTAATTTTTATCTTGAGTTGCTTAAAATCGCTCTTAATAGATCAATAGCAAGTAAGGGGGAGGAATTTAAAGTTTCTGTAGTTTTAATTGGAATATTGGTAAAGAAAGTTGCAAATTCCTGAGCAACATCGATGTTGTTGCTAGTGAGACCGCGGGAAGTGTCAAGTGTGTAATCAGAATTATGTCTTTTGTTCTTGTTCGTTTCATTGTTAATAATCTTCTAAACTGTCTTTATTTTATTGTCTGCCGATTTAACCTTGTTGCTAATGAAAGAAGCTTTAGCTGCTTTGCAGATATTTTTAAAAGTTTTAGAGTAAGTAGCAACGTACTTATTGAAAGTTTCCGTGTTAATATACGGCTTAAGGCCATACAGTTCAAATAATCTTTCCCTACTCTTCCTGATCCCTTTAGTTGCCCAGTCACTAAATAAAAACTTAGGGCAAATAGTGTTAGTTTTTTTCTTAAAAGAATTATTGAACTCTGTTTGCACTAATGAAAAGAATTGTTCATACAGAATATTGCCATTGGACAAATTTAGGCCCTGAGCACTTAACTTGCTTATTAAAGTGTTGTTAAACTTATTTAAATTACCCGATGTTATTGGTCTAATTTGAATCTGCACTTTTTGTATTGGTGTGCTGGACTCAAAACTAACGGTTTGACCGCTGTGATCAAAAGGGAGATAATTTACAATGACTTTATCTAAATAGTCGCAGCAACAAAAGACATTATCAATACATGTAGCAGTAGTCGAAGTTATTCGCGTTGGTTCTAAAAACACATTTGACAGATTGAAAGATTTGAAGAGGCTTAATAATCTACTGCTATTTGAACTATTTTCTAAAATATTAATATTAAAGTCACCACAAATAATTACTGATTTATTACCAGTTGCAAGTTTAGCTAAAACATCTTCCATTACTGACTCAAATATAGAGTAGTTTTGATAATTTGGAGGTCTGTAAACGCACACTATAAAATGCTTATCTAGCTCAACACAGGACAGTTCAATGCTATGTCCCACCGATAATTCAACTATGTCATTACGAGTCTTAGATTTTATACAATTTTTGATTAAGATTAGTGAACCTCCACGTAGCATGGATTTTCGGTTAAAACAACTGCCCGCACTATAATTCTCAAAATTAATTAGCATTTCATAATCTTTCAACCAGTGTTCAGTTATACAAATAATATCAAACATTGTTTTTTCTAAAAACAATTCAATTTCTAATTGTTTGGAAGAAAAACCTTGAATATTTTGATGAAACAATTTCAAGGATTTCTGCTTAGCCCCGTTTTTACAATTAACTAATTGAGGGCCAGAAGATAGCTTTTTGATGGTGAGACAAACAACATTGTTACTAGTACCTTCTGTTGTCTTACTGACTAGTTTAAATTATTATTGCTAACCACCTTAATATTAGTATTGATTGTACCTTTGTGGGGCTAAATACATAAGACTTCGACATACTACTTATGTCTGAGTTTATATTAAAAGCTAATAGCCATGCTATTTGACGTCTAAAACTAATAGGCAGATACGCAGTATCCCTAGTCGATTTTAATTTCTCAACAAAAGTGTTGATGTCAAAAAATATAAGTTTGTCACTATAGTGATTAACTAATAAATGCATGTGGTTATTCAGCATATGTATACTATGATTTTGCCTACTTGACAAGTGCTGAAAGTATGGAAAAGCACACAATATTATTTTCTGACAATTAATTTTCAAGATTTCAGTGACACTGACAGTGATGTCAGTCAAACTCAAAGATGATCCCTCAGCATCCGCCAACGAGGTCAATAGTTACTTCGTCAATATAGGTAAAAAACTGGCTTCACAAATCACACCAAACTACAACATTCCTTTGTCCGAAAACTCCAACCCGCAACCCAATTCCCTAGTCATCTTAGAAGTCACCCACGAAGAAATATAACGTATTATTATGTCTCTTAAAGGGGATTCCGCAGTCGGATGGGACGGAATATCCTCAAAAATCATAAAAATGTGCAAACACATTTTGATACCGCCTATCACGCACATATGTAACCTCGCGATAAATACAGGCACCTTCCCACGTGCACTTAAGAAGGCCCTCGTTCACCCTATCCATAAGGACGGGAATAGAGACGTCGTATCATACAGGCCGATATCTGTACTCACAACACTTTCAAAAATTTTGGAACGCATCATAAACAATAATTTAGTTAATTTTTTTCGCAAATATAACATAATAGCTACAAATCAATACGGTTCCCGATCGGGCATTTCCACGGAGGACGCCGTAGCAAACTTTACTGATCAAGTCACAAAAAAAATGGACTCCAGGATGAAAAGTTTTGCCATCTTCCTGGACCTTTCCAAAGCCTTCGATACCGTCTCTATTCCCATCCTTCTACGCAAAATGGAAGCCGCCGGCATACGGGGAAATGCACTAGACATTTTTCAAGATTTCCTTACAGATCGTAGACAGTGCGTTAAGATCGATTCGGTCACCAGCGGCGAGGAAATTATAAGTTATGGAGTCCCGCAGGGTAGCATTATTTCCCCTTCACTCTTCCTGTTATACGTAAACGATCTATGCAACTTAAAACTACAAAACTGTGACACGTTTATGTATGCAGATGATACTGTACTACTCGCCTATGGTACCGATTGGGAAGCGGCCAAACTCAATGCTGAAGCCTCACTTAGAACAGTAATGGCCTGGCTTTCGGTTAACTTGCTGACCCTCAACATATCTAAGACCAAAGCAATCGCCTTTAGAATCACCGCTAAATCTGCACCCCGGGCTGCGGAATCTTCTTTAACTGCACACGTATGTCAGGATTCATCCTCCCCTTGCACATGTCTCCCTCTTACGTTGGTATCCAATACCAAATACCTGGGTGTTCACATAGATGAGAGACTGGACTGGCACACTCATTTAGGAATATTAAAAACCCGACTAAGACGACTCATTTATATTTTCAAAAACCTACGCGATATAGCCGATATGGACACGATGAGACTAGTATACCTTGCCCTGTGCCAGTCTATTCTCTCTTATTGTATCCCTGTATGGGGTGGCACTGATAAAACCGCGGTGTTGGGCCTCGAAAGAGCGCAAAGGGCTTTATTAAAAGTCATGACCCACAAACCTCGTCGATACCCAACACTGACACTATATAAAGACTGCAATTGTCTCTCTGTAAGGAAACTCTTCATCCTACGCATAATACTCAAAAAACATGCCTCTCTTCCACATATTAAAAATAGAACAGTCCGTAGCGGGAAACCCATTTGTAATTATAATCAAATTAATACAAGCTTCGCGACACGCCAATACTCTTTTTTAGCATCCAAATTATACAACAGCTTGAACAAATCAATAAAAATACACACATTAAATCAATTTAACCTAAAAAAAAAAGTTACCTATTACTTGCTAAATTTGACATACGACGAAACTGAAAAATTACTCACCCGCATTACATAACACGTTACCTCCTATTACAGCTCACATAACACCGCCACATACACTCACACAAATATACACCCCCTCACAAACGCACAAACTCACACATACACGAACACTCACACACACCTTGGCAACACCTCTTTTTCATACACCTCTCATTTATATTCATTTCGTTACCTAGTAGATAACCCTTTTACATTTACTTTTGTTACATCTTTGTTGCATATTTTTTATTGTTTACCTAACTGCTTAGCATTGTAACGGCTGACAAGACCCCAAGAAGGAATCACTGGCTCTGAAGATACAGGTTATGCCTAGTTTCGGAGTCAGGGTTACAACACTTTATTTGCCAAACTTAAGCCCTAGCTACAGTACTCAATGTAATTTGCAATGTCCAATCTCCTTTTTTTTGTTTTTTTTAAGTCACTGCGATGTATACCTTAGATTAAGGAAGACCATCTGTAATAAGGGTTGTGAATAAACATTTATTATTATTATTATTATTATTATGTCATGAATTTTTACATTAGTATTATTGCCTACAAATACAGAAATAATGGCTTTGGGATCATATTTATTCCCTGTTATAGATGATATTATCTCTTCGTAGGATTTCCCTGGCATACAATAATTAACAGCCGATTGACTCAGGTTGTTACTCAATAATTTACTTAACCCTCTCCCTAAACTATCTGAAAACATAATAGAACAATAACAATCTTTACTAGAACAAGGGAGAGAACAAGTATCTGTCTGTGCTACTTGAGATGAACCTTGTACAACACGTGGTGCACCTTGATCAGGGATACAGTCTTGAGCCTCTCCAGACTGGGACGGGTCCTCCGTTGCCTCAGGATGAAGAGCCTCAAGGTTGGATTCCCTTTGACAAGAACATTGACTGGTGCTAAGAGTCATTGGGACCACTCTGACAGTCTCATCATTACACATTTCTACTAACTTGTTTGCAGCAAGGATGTGTTCCTTTATTTGTTTTTGAGAGCTCACGTACTTAATATAAAGAGAATGTAGTGACTCTTCAAGAACCTCAATCCCAGACAGTAATCGTTGGGTGTCAATTTGATAAATGTTCTTACTGTCTTCTAATTTAATTTGATAGTTGTTTAATTTATTTATTAGAAAAACACGTTCTTTCCTTAGTTTAATATTATTGGAACTGTATTTATGTTGTTTCCTGAATTTATTGCATTTATTTATGATTTTATTTAGTTTTGCATACTTTTTTATTTTATTTTGACTTACTTTATAACAACTATTATTATGTTTCAATATAAAATGTTCGGTTAGGTCTATTGTTATTAAGGAATGAGGGTTGCAATTAGTATGAAATAATTAATAATATATAATAATTACCATGGTGTAACGTATAGGTACCATTAACGTGAACGTTTTATGATTACATTAACATTGTCGGAATTGACGAGCATTGAAAATTCTCAAACGTCATTTTGACTAATTCATATTTTGAATTTAACAGCATACATACATTGTGACAAAACATCGAGAGATTCGATTCTAAGCCTAGATTTTGAGACCTAATTACCGTGTAATGCCGAGAATCATGGTAAAATGATAAATTACATTTGAAAGCCCTAAAATTATCCTTTTAATTAAACCATACATCTTTGAGTCACTGCATGTTTCATACCGATACTAGGTTCCTTAGTCACTTGGTCACTGTCCTTTGTAATTTTGGTAATGCTAGAACATCACGGATGCGAGCCGCGTCCGTGTTTGCTCAATTTGTAGGGATCAAGACTCGGACGGGACACGGACGCTTCAGGGTGTAGCATGAACTGCTTCATAAAATGTATTTGAAATTTTGGATCCGTACCTCGCATGACACGGCTCGCGTCCGGCACAAATCATCCTCAACCGTAAACGGTTAAATTATTGATGAAAAGATTGCCCTTCGAAGCATCATAACGGCGTTGGGTTTTTGGTTTTTATAAAGTCAAAATGGCGGATTAACTAACGCACCCACAAACACGACCTTGGCTGCGACTAACGCGCCCTTACCTACCACTACGGCTCCGACCCACGCGCCAACACCCACGACACGGGTTATGCCTCCCACGAGCCTCTGGCAACAGAGCATCGTGCGGAACAGCAATACGAACCCGGACAAAAACCAAGACCAGCACAGACAGACAGGGACGGGGAAAGATGACGGACCTGGCGGCTCTAATACTCTTCCGGTTGCCAGTGGTGAAGTACGCCTGCTGACAAAGCGCGAAAAAATCCTGGCCCGGAAGAAGAGAATCGGCGACCGAAAGCGCAATATCCGCGATGGCACTAGCCAGCGCGAAGCGCGATCGGACGCCGAAGGGAAGGTGCGCAACCGGCCTCGAGTCCGCGAAGGGGAAACCCGGCGCGAAAAAGGGTCGGAAGCACGCGACCGACCGCAAGAGTGCGAAGGGGAAACCCAGCGCGCAAAGCGGCCGGACGCGGAACCGCACGAGCGGGGGCATGCTTGCGTAGGGGCAACTCAGCGCGAGACGCCCCCACACGTGACGGAGTCCACCGGGACCGACATCCAACCCCATGACACAGACGGATCACACGACCGACCTCCTCCTAGGCACAAAAGGGGCAGGCGAGGTGGAAAACCACACCCGGCGTTGCCGGCAAAAAATACCCAGCCAGGCACCTCCAAGCCGCAGCCTGGACCGAGCGGTTCAGGGCCGGCAGAGAGGGAGCGCCCTGACGACACGGCCTCGCCGAGTATGCTTCAGGGGGACGCCAAACGGGTGAGGATCCACTCCGCTCAAGGGGAGCAGAGGACCTATGCGCGGGCCACAAAGGATATTCCTGCGCGGCTGGCCGTAGCAATCTGCCTCCCTCCTCCCTCTAGAGACCTAACCAAGGAAGAGGCCGAATACATAAAGACAGACTTAGTAAATCGGGTTATGGAAACCGACTCGCCAACGCCACTCCCTGGTTTCCGCGGATACCCACGCGTAGCGGAAGGTACCGTGCAGTTGTGGTGCGAGGACGACTATGCCCTGACCTGGTTGACTCAGAACGCACCCCTGATCAGACTCCCAACGACCGACCAACACTCACGGTACTGCGACAGACTGACGTGCCCACGCGTGTCCGAGTCTCGCTTTTTGTCCCTCAGTACACAAGTGACATAGCCAGACTCCAGAGTATTCTGATTCGTCAGAATACTTGGTATGCCATTGCAAAGTGGTCACTCTACAGGGCGACTACCGTCGGTGGCGACAACTACGGGACTTATTTGACCCTGGGTGTGCCACCGGAGGAAGCCGTAAAGGTCCGGGCCCGGGAGCGGCGTATATCATACCTACTTGGGTCGATATACGTTCGCTTCTGGCCCACGACCCAACCCTCCGACGTCCAGACCGACAGCACAGACGGTAAGACTGTACAACCGATGACTCTGACACAGACGACCGACTCCGACATTGACCAACTAGACGAGGTAATGGCACGAGCGGCAATGGCTGACGACGAGGACGTTGTACAGCCCGATTCACCTGGCTGGAGCGAATGTCTGCTCGCCTCGTCGCCGGGCGAACGTCACAACGACACATACAGAGAGGAGGTAGTGGAGAAGCTGTCCGATGGATCCATCTCCGACTAGCTCCTCTCCACCGCCTCGATCACCCCTAAACATCATCCGGACCAACCTCCAGCATAGCCAGACTGCCACGGCTAGCCTACGCAGAGCGCTGGAGGTGCAGCCCCGAACTATCGCACTGATCCAAGAGCCGTGGATCAGAAACAACAGAATATGCGGCCTCAGTAACATCGGAGGTAAGCTAATCCCTAACACACACAGCTCAGACAAGCCAAGAACCTGCGTCTACATACCCAAAGAAATTCCTATCACACCACTCACTCAATTCTGTTCCAGAGACCTGACAGCTGCCAGGCTCCAAACCGAAGGTAGTGTTCCAGATGTTGTACTGGCCTCGGCATACATGCCAGGCGAGGACACGGACTGCCCGCCAAAAGAGCTGGCCGACCTGGTACAGCACTGCGATCGCGCCAAACTAGACCTGATCATTGGCACCGACTCGAACGCCCACCACCCGCTGTGGGGCAGCGAGACACCAAACCCCAGAGGAGAGGTACTATCCGCCTATTTATTCTCTACTAATCTTAACATCGTAAACCGCGGCTCCGAACCCACTTGGGTCACAATCCGAGGACAAACGATTATAGATTTAACACTTGCTACAGAAAACGCGACAAACCTTATCACAAACTGGCACGTATCGGATGAGCCTTCCTGCTCGGACCACAAAAGGATCCGCTTTACACTAACTACCCACACTAGGAAACCCGAACCAAGGCGTAACCCGAGGCGCACCAATGTTCCCGGGTTCAAACGCCTCCTGGCTTCCCTATTAACTAGGCACCTAACACAAGTAACCATAAGAGACCAAGCACAATTAGAATACACCGTAACAAAAATATCAGAATACCTTACTGAAGCATACCACGCATGCTGTAAACTAAGTGCATGTTCAACGGCATTAACATGGCACTCAACAGTCACAACATAGACCCGACCTTGAGTGGCTGGATTACGAACATGCTCAAACTGAGAGCTGTACAAGTCACAGTAAATGACACTACAAGGGCCATCGTTGCGAAGGGCTGCCCGCAAGGAGGAGTCCTCTCGCCGCTCCTATGGAACCTTGTAGTAGACAGCCTCATCAAAACACTTAATGACAAAGGCTACTTCACAGTAGGCTACGCCGATGACATAACCATTGTAATAAACGGCACCCACGAAAACACTCTATGCAACCTAATGCGTCAAGCCCTAAAAATAGTAGAGGAATGGTGCAACAGGCACCAACTCTCAGTGAACCCTACAAAAACTGAACTGATTCTCTTCACAAAAAAGATAAAACTGACAACACTACAGCTACCACGATTCTTCGGAACAACCCTAAGCCTATCAACTGAAACTAAATATCTGGGCATATTTTTAGACAAACAGCTGAACTGGGCGAAACACACCAACTATATTATCACAAAAGCCAGCATATCCCTGTGGCAGTGCAAGCGACTGCTTGGCAGGAACTGGGGAATTAGCCCCAGGGTTACTCACTGGCTATACACCACAGTCATCCAACCAGTCATCACATACGGCTCACTGGTCTGGTGGCCCAGGACAGACCTAAGCACAGCCCAAAAGAATCTCGAAAAACTGCAGCGGTTTGCTTGTGTTGCAATCACTGGCAGTATGAGAACTGCACCGACTGCCGCCCTACAGGCAATGCTTGGACTGCCTCCTCTGCACCTCATTGTGCGGGAGGAGGCGGCCCTAGCCGCCTTTAGGCTTCATGTATCCGGCACACTAAGCAAAGAGTCTAGAGGTAAACACACACGCATAAAGGAAGACGCGATCAAACGACGACCAATGATGGCATCACCCTGTGATAAAGCCCCGAAAACATACCACTTTCATAGGCACTACAACATTATACTTACAGAAGAACAGTGTGACTACTCAGGCTCGAAAGAGATGAGAGTATACACCGACGGATCGAAGACCGACTCCGGAACTGGAGTTGGAGTCTTCTCACACGACTTTAACATAAAGATATCCAGCCCGCTGGGAATGTACAACACCGTCTACCAGGCGGAGTGTGTAGGTATTATTCAAGCGGTCCACGCCCTAAGAGCCAGGAGAGTTACGGACACACACATACGCATACTTTCCGACAGCGCCTCAGTTCTTCAATCCTTACGGAAAAAACATATTACCACAAAGCTAACACTAGAATGTCACAATGCACTAGAACAAATAACGGTATCTAGCCGCAACACGGTGACACTGCAATGGATAAAAGGACACAGTGGATCGCTGGGTAACGACGCAGCTGACGAATTTGCTAGACGAGGATCCAGCACCGCAGTCTGTGGACCCGAGCCTATCGTACCCATCCCCTTCACCCAGATACGAAGGTGGCTACAGGAGTTCACCCACACTCAAGCGGAGCACTGGTGGACCTCAACACCGGGCTGCAGGCAGTCCAAGGAAGCCATGCCATCTTTGGATACCGGGCTAACCCGGCGTTTACTACGCCTGGATAGGAATGGCCTGCGCCTGGTGACGGGGACCATCACGGGCCACTGCTCGCTGAACAGACACTTCCACACAATGGGCATAACGGACAGTCCTCTGTGCAGGGCGTGCATGGAGGCTGAGGAAACCGCCGCGCACGTGCTTTTTGAATGCACGGGCGTCACCCAGATTAGAACAGAGACCCTCGGGACACCCAGATCTTACACAGATGTTCTGAACAGACCAGGAGACTTAATCAACTTCTGGAGGGAGTTGGGCTGGTTGGAATAACCACCAACGGCCGCTATGGCCCACGCACAATGGTCCACTGAAGGACTAAGTGCGGAAACCAAACTCCATAACATAGAACATAGAACGTAGTTGCAATCGGCTTTTTATTTGTTTTTTGTTTATAGCTGCGAGCATAGTTCCCACTGTGGTAAGAATATTAGCCAACCAGCAAGGTCGATATCAGGGCTCCCCGTTCCTCGAAAAGGACGTTAAGCCGTTAGTCTCGGCTGTCATTTGTAGATCTTTGACAGTTTTTACACATAGTCAAAAGCCCGAAAGACTGACAACGAGTCCTACCAACGGGTATCGTGTTACCCAGTAACTGGGTTGTGGATGTTATAGGCAGTTACTCCATGTATCCAGTTCTATCTGGTTAGACTTCAAGCCTACCCCGACATCGTTGGGAAAAGGCTAGACAGATGACTCACTTAGTCAATATTTTTTGAATTATCTCGATTCCTATAAACTACTGACCGTTATGAACTCGCTGACAGCGTCTGTTACTTTTGTTTACAGTAAATAAACATTTCTGCGTTTTGTTAATAAAATAATAGTAGTGTGTTGTGGATTCCGAAGAGTTATGACCAGTTGTGAATAGTAGTTTAGAAATAGTAATACAAAATTGTTTGGAGCGGCTTTCTTTCAGTAAGATTGGGTTTCAAACATAGCTTCAACATAAAATGAATACACAGGGGGGCGCGGTGGCTCCAAAAAAATCGTATAACGGCACAGGATAACCTTTACCAGAAGTGGTCATCATATTGGTGGCTCAGCAGCTTCAATATCACCAGGATTGTGTCGGAATATAGTAGTTCGTCGTGGACGTGGTACGACAGCAGGTCACAGAAGACAGCCACCACGTAACCGTCGATGCGACGCTCTATCAGAGTGTCAAAAATCAGCCAGTATCTCTCTTAAATCCGACCTCTTCGATGGTTCCAATCACTTTTCCGAAGATATAGGCATAAGTGTACCTATAGTACACCCATCAATGTAATAGAAGGCGAGCCTATTGCCATCAACCGAGCACAAATCCAGGCTCCGGGGCTGCTGTGAAATTAAAAAAAACTGAAAAATATTTTGCCCGACCCAGGAATTGAACCCAGGAGCACTTGCTCAGCAGTAGCGCTTGCGGCCACTAGACCAACGAAGCAGTAATTATCATCAGAAATAAAATTGTATTAAAATTCGATCAAAAATAAACCCCCATTATTATTTAAGTTATCGTTTGTTTAATTTTCTTAAAAACTGAGAATAACGTAGGTAGGCCAACAATGATTAGGCGTACGCCGTTCCAGGTGGAGTCAGCTGCATGTCTAGGGCAGAGACCGAACTGAACACACGAAACCCTAGTCAAGTCGCATTTGTGGTCTCCTGTGCTGTTTTCACGTCTTAGTCCTGTCCGTCTTGACGCGAACCGCCGCCTTATCAGTTAGATTTGTCATATTGGAGCACGTTGTATAATAATAAAAACAAAAACAACTTTTATCTACTCATTAATTTACAAAAAACTGAAATCAATTAAATAACATTAATTAATTAATTAAGGAAACCTCGATTGGTATTGTTATAGGCCTCCTCCAGTAATTTCCAGCTTTTTCTGCAAGCCATGATGTGCCAATTAATTCCTCTATCTCGTCGTGAGTTCTGCTGGTCTGTCTCCTCTTTTCTTTCCGTTTGGGCCTTTCTAAGAGTCCACCCGACGTGGTATAGGTATGCAGAACTCAGCGGACCTATGCGGCATACGTCATTGGCTCCTTGTAGTTTTATCGTAACAGGCAAGGGGCTAGTGACTTTAGAAGAAAGTTGGGAACCTCTGGTAGAGTGTCGGATGACACTATTAAATAGTTGGGGTAGGTGTGGACCAAGGTGAAGCCTAAATCCAGCAATTACATAACTTGGCAAAGAAAAAATTGGTCACGGCTACAGCTAATGTTGTCATTCGGGACAATAGTTTTACGACTAAATAAAATGAAAAGTTGAAAGCCAAATTGCCAACCCTGAATACTTGGGCTATCACCACAATATGCTTAAATATTCTAAATATCATTCTAATGCAAAATATACCTTCCTGGATAAGTATAAGAGAGTGTAAGAGCTTTGAGACCGTGTGAATATTGCAAAATTATGCAATGCTTATAAATGAATAGATCCTAGAAATTGACTAGGAAGGGAATAATCGTGACATCCTGGACGCCTTCGTAGATACTACTCACTAAACGTGCTCTGTTTGAGTACTTTCGCATCTTGTTAAATTGTAAATGGCGCCATCTATTGCTAAGTTTAGAAGATAAATATCGGTTATTTTTCGTTCTATTGCACACACTGCGTTATATTAATCAACTACTGAATATGAGATTCTGCTTAGTGGTTGGCCATATTAAATGGGTAGCACCACTTTAAAATACTAGCCTGTTACTGTCCCACTGCAGGGCAAAGGCCTATTTTCCTTCTGGAAATACCACGCTTGACGGGTTAAGACGGGTTGGAGATATCAGAATTATACTAACTAGAACCTATAAGTCTAGTAAATGCGTAATACTCTTTCTTTCACAATCCGAAGGATCATGAAGGAAATTCCTACCTTACCTCGCAGGTTTCCTGGCTATGTTTTTCCTACACCGATATCAGTAGGTAATATCCAAGATAAACTCTTTTAAAATATGGAAAAATGAAATGTGGCGAACTTAAATATTGATTATGAAAAATCAATCATTAATAGCATAACACCGAATATTTAGTTATACTTACATGTAAAAAAAGTATTTGGAAACTTTCCAAATGCCTTTTTTACACCTAAAACGGTTACAACATCAAATTCAGTGTTATAATTGCAATTCATTATTAATATTCTAGTTCACTAGTTAGCCATATTTCATGTTTACATACAGGAATATTGCCAAATTAATCAAAACAGCGAAATATTTGACATCTATTTGCGACGTTGCCCACTTTCAGAATAAACGCTCATAACATAAAATATACTGTAACACTGCAATACATTTCATTAGTTAAAGAATTACCTTACATACAAACTCAAAATACCTCTTTACACTACGAGTTAAGAAAAAGAAAAAACCGACCAATTGCGTGTCGGACCACGCACACCGAAGGGTTCCGTAGTTGGGTTGAATTTATCCCAGAAACAAAGTTCACAAAGTATCAGAAAAAACTATGACTGTGCTTCACCCAAAGCAACCTGCGAGTAGGTAGGAAGGAGGACGTTTTGGTTGTGAACCGAGAATTTTTTTAAATTTTCATCGGCCATGCCTATATTCGTCAGAGAATTTTAACACTGCGGTGTAGAATATTGCAGTTTTAGGTCAGCGAATAGTGAAACTAATGAATTTTTTTTAATGATTTCTAAAAGAGTGTGCTATTTAAAGACATCGTTTTATTTGTTTTGTTATCTTTACTTATACATCTATCACGTAGAATAATTTCAGATTTTTCTCTATGCAAACTTCGGAGATACGGGTAACGGTATTTTTTTTACATTTTCAAAGGGCGACTAGAATCAATTCAATTTTTGTAATTTTTGACGTTCAAAAGTGCCTTGCAAGGCCTATTTGAAATAAATGATTTGACTTTGAAAGTCGAAAACTATACGGACTCAAAAAAAATTTTTTTTTTTGGGAATGTGCATATAGCGCTCTTTCATATGATACCCCCCATGCTCTACCCCCACTTCGAATTTTTAAGACCCACGTTTAGCTCATGTTGAAAAAAAAAATCTTTCTTATTTTCAAAATAGTTGGGCTAATATCATCTAAAACTATCCCAAATTTCAAGTTGATAGCATTAGTAGTTTTTGAGATATCCAGCTGTGACGGACAAACTGAGTCGCACCATAAGGGTTCCTTTTTACCATTTTGGTACGGAACCATAAAAATGGCTCTGCAGACACTAATCCAATTTGTGAAGTAGTTTTAGTATAAATATTTTTGTCTAGGTAGGTATATTAATGAAAAACGAAAGGATCATATTGGTATAAATAAAATGCAAACGTTCCTTACGCTAAATTAAATTTATATTTATCTTTTATAGGTACATCATAAATATATACATATTAAATTAACTTGACAGTTGATCAAACGTCTTTGTCCAATCACAAAATGACAAATGTTTGATCCAACAGTCAATACTTTGATCAATCAAATATTGTTTCAATAACTCCATCGTTATTTGAAACAATCAAACATCAATTTCGTGATCTTTTTACCAATCACACTCAGTCTTGCGTCCTCTATGAAGACGGAATATTTTTGGTAAAAATGTACATAAAATAGAATAAGTAACTTAATCGTTGTAAAAGTAACATTTTGGTCCGAGGGCTGATATTTTTATAAGAATTAATAAAACTTTAACACAGAACAAAATTTTATTTCTAGTTTAAAGGTCCACACATATCAGGGCGGTGCCCGGTACTGAAGCTCCGTCGCCGGCTCGGACACGGACTTGTGTGAACGAGTTCATATAAAATGTACACACCGATATATTTTTTTGAGCCTCTTACGGAGCTCGGTCCGTCCACGTCCCAGGCACGACGTGTGAATAAACCTTTAAAGACCAAAAACGACTTTCATATTAATATAACTTATACCAGTTATTTACAGTTATCCACCGTTATTTTAGAGTAACGATCGTTTTTTGCAACGATCAGCTCGTTTAACACAAGTTACTTCGTTACAAAAGCATCTTTTTTTCAAGACATATTTAAATCCTTCTTCTATAAAACATTCCACAACATTCCTTTCATCACATCACGAAAACTTTCAGACTAGTAAACTGTAAATGCAGACCTGCCAGTTAAACTGGAAGACTTGATACATTGAATAACGATAATATGGTTATCACGAGCTGGCCGCGACAGCTCTCGGTACGTTCACGATTGTTTCATCGGCTGTTCTGGTAACAGCTGTACCGGTATCGTTACTTCTGGTATCGGTTCTTGCACTGTTGGAGGAGGTCTGCGCTAGCGCTGTGGTTATCGGTGCTGTGATTGGCTGGACTTGGTAGTTTGGGTAGTGGACACCCACGACCTCATCGTAGCTGGGCGGAGCCATGCATTCTGAAATTGAGATAAAAGAAAACGTTAGTGATGTGAAAATACATTTATGTTGTAGGGATATCACTTTATTCATTCAATCTGTTATGGATATTTGTACTACAAAAATAGTATAGTTTAGGTTATATCGGTCCGTCAAAATGAAAATGCGAACCCATCTGAAAATACGGAAGTGAGTTTATTGTCTAAAAATATCTATTATTGGATATATCCGATTCGTAGATAGCTGTTACATGATGTAAACTAAACAAACAACAAACTTAATCTGCGTTCGCAAGTTATTTACCAAACATGTAAACAAACACGAGTTTTTCACTGAGACAAACAGAAACTTTATTCACGTGTAAATAAGGTTGATTTTAGACCGACTAGTACTGTTGAAAAAGTCATAAAAAATATATATACGTATAAGTTGTAGCGCAAACTGACCCTTATGTGTAGTTGTTTTTCCTAAAACTCGTGTTTATTCACATGTTTAGCAAATGAATTGCGAACGCAGCATAGAAATAAACTTTGTATTTTTAATTATCTTTTGTCGCTTCCGCCAGCGGTTTCGCCTATATTACTCAGTTATACCTATTATAGCATTGTACTGGTATAAGAATTTATAAAATCCATCCAGTAGTTTTAGAGTTTATTAATTAAAAACAAAAATACAAATGCTTTTTCTCTGCTTTTTATTAATATAAACGTAGCTTCTGCCCACGACTTCGTCCCTGTGAAATTCTTGTTTGATAATATCCTATGACACTCGGCAATACTGTAGCTTCTCATTAGTGAAAAAATTTTTGGTGAGTTTATGCTCAGTAGTTCCGAAGATTACCCCGTAAATACAGACTTACAAATTTTACCTTTTTATAATATAATAAATAATATATATAATATAGATTACTTGAGTGCATCAACACACGCTGTATCTTCACGTGATGCAGGTACCATCAAAGAAATTCATATCTAACCAGTTTCAAAACAAAATCCCGTGAACACGATGACCACATCCGTTACCAGCGCGGTTCTATGGCAGCCGAGCGCCGCAAGCAAGAATAGTCCTTACGGTGGTTAGATATGAACTTCTTCGATGGTACTTATCTACTTGTTCATGATCTAAGTATGGATATTATTAATATCCTGTTGATGTAGCACCTGGTCTTGATGATAATTTTGTATTATAAGGAAATTATCGGTGTATATTACCTCACTGTCTTGTAGAGGAATATTTTCTTGATAAAATCTTATTATTTATACACTATATGTATATATGGGAACTCTTAATAACTTTATCAGCTTTGACAACAACTCCCACTGAATTGAAACTTCACTAAGGTTGAAACTATAACATACACTGAAATTGTCATATTACTTTAGTGTGGGAAAGAGATAAAGCTCTACAGGACGTATAGTTCCATCTCTTTCCCCCACTGAAGTAAGATTAAAATAATACTGCTTTAGAGGTGGTGGTAGGCCCCCTTGTCGTGTTTTGATGTGCAAGTGGCATTCAACCTTATGGTTCTGGACATTATCCTCTTAAATAAGTTCGCATATTAAAAAAATATTTTAAAAGTTCCTTCCTTCAACTGCACTGAATATGGGAAAGTGGAAGACGTTCTTCACATCATGGTAGAGTGTGCCCGGAACGAAGATCTCAGAACTTTATTTATTAACACTCTCTGGTGTTGATGTTAGAGAGGTGGGAAGATGCATTAATATTCTAGCATTCCCCTTGTCAGAAAAAGTGAGGCTATTGTATAAAACTATGTGGATTGGTACTCGTAGAAGATACACTGACGAGCAATATAAAAAAGCCACTAACTTATCATGAAATATTTCCGAAACCACGCAAGATAGCTTCTTGAAGTAAAAAGCAACATTCAAGTGTATTTAATAGCGCATACCTGTAAAACTGTCTTACAAGATTTTTTTACTTCATGTACTTGTGTGGTTTAGGAGATATTTAAATTTTTTGGCACTATGCAAGTGGCTTTTTTATATTGATTATATATGAACTGTATTATAATGTTATAAAATGGTGCTTATGAAAGCCTTACGGAGCGACTTAGTCTTGTTGACCGAGCTCCTAAAATAAAGATTGATGTGATACAGCAATTGCGAGGTCGATTATACTATCATAATGTATGGTTAAATGTACAATCGACCAGCAAGAAGATTGCCACAAATACAGTATGTATATATCACAAAGATGTGTTCATATTTGTGGTTAAAACTATCAAATTGAACAACTTTCTCAATGGGACCAACATCGTTTTCGCGAGAAAATAGTACACCCCGTGTAGGTAATGCAATTTTGTATGGGACAGCAGATTTTTTTTGCGATTATTTTTGTTGGTCCCATGGCGGAAGTCAGTTCAGTCATCAGTTTGATGATCTGTACCTCACCCTCAAATATGAGCACACTTTTCTGATACATGCTGAATAGAGGCCCTAGCTCAGTGGTGTACATTATTTCAGTTCATATTCTGATCTAAAAATATTAATGAATTATATATTATTACAGGTAAAAGCAAGTGCTTTTCGAATATTCTTTATTACGCAATTGTACATAATAAGCGTTAGGCTCGTATTCTATAAATATTTCGTGTTATTGTTGCGGTCTAATTATTTAAGATTTAAACTACCCATACCTAGTATGACAGCTTATCCTCGTATTGTTCAGTGAATATGAGCGTATTTTGGTATCTCTTTCGAAGCGTATATTTTTAACTCAATGTTTGGTTAGTAGAGAATGCCTATAGCCAAAATTTACGAAATTAGTGACAAACATTTTTTATAGGGCGCCTTTTTGTGATCTGTCGCCCCCTCTACGAGTCTAGACCATCCTAAATAGTGGCCATATTATTTTATGTCACTAATTTCGTAATGTAATTTTGGCTTAGCATATTTTCGTTAAACCTTTTCGTTCCTCGGGTGTACATGAGAGACTAATGAAGATGTACTCACCATATTTTGGCGGGGGTGGCAAATTGGAAGGGCTGACGTATATAGACGGCTCCTGCTGCGCCAGTGACGGACGAGCTCGAGACCCCACATACATTCGCCTCTGCTGCGGACTGCGCGTTTTTTGCCCTGGAATAGATAAAAATTAACAAATAAGACACAATATTACTTGGCATATCAAATCTGTAGTATTTTGGAGGAGCAATGGGCAAAAACCACCACATGGGGGGCCCAAGTGATATCAGGAACAACTATGCGGCAAGCTCAGAAAGAGATGGAAGGATGAACTGGTTTCCTTTTGAAATAATCTTATACAAATAATAATCATTTACGTTAACGTATTGAACTTGCTAGGGAGCCTGCGTCGGGATGAAGTAATTAATGATATTACATCACCTGCTCGATAATGTCAAAGTAATATGTAATGCAAACCTAACCTAAGTTATTATAGCCTTAGCTTAAGATCTAGTCGGTTAATAATATTGTACTGAATTTAATTGTAAACTGCTGGTCAATAAAGTGCTTTGAACAAAATATAATTATGAAAACTTTTCCAAAAAAATATAATTATGGAATTGTTTATTCTTCTTTCTGTATTCTCCTCGGGAATAAAGGTGTCTTCGTCTTAATCCCTCGCTGCACTGGGGATTATTCGCTCAGGAGAACTAGAACCCTTTGCTCTACGTTCGGGATTTATTTAAATATAGCGCCCGTGACATAAGACACTGCTTTACCCCCTTAGTGAGTAATCTACTGTTCCGTAGGTACGTAATAAGACTTTCAATTCGGTTTGATGTAATTGTCATGTAAAGTAGGTAATGGGAAATCTGAGCACATTTAATTAAATCGTAATTGTTGCCGAATAATTAGTTCAATATTTACCTACATTTAGTTATAGGCCTTTATTTTCCCATATTATACGATTTTTCCTCGAAAATAAATCATGTCTAAAATAATACAGCAATTAAATTACAGAAATTAAATTAAAAAGACAGGCAGTCGCTCCATGTAAAATACTGGTATACATGCTTCCGGTTAGACTGGAAGCCGACCCCAACAGAATTGGGAAAAGGCTGGGCAGACTAATTGTGAAAGCAAATACAGTTATAGGCGCTCGGTAATCCGGCACCCATATTTTTTCGCCAATTATCGGAAACACCGGACAACAAAATTTCAGCTAAAAAAAAAAAAATATTTTTACACAGATTTGCAAAGTAAAAAGTCTACGTTTATTGTATTAGTTTACGTAATACTACCTACTCGTACAAAAGGACCAGACTGCAGAAGGACAACAAACAATGCGGGTGCTCTGTAATCCTGCACTTTTGTATTAAACCTGCCGGATTGCAGAGTAGGACACCTAAGTAAGGAAACGCCGGATTATTGGACATGTCGGATTAGTGAGCGCTTACTGTAGTTGGTTAACAGTATTTTATACCAA
The DNA here is from genome assembly GCA_947364205.1 of Agrochola lota. NCBI lineage: Eukaryota > Metazoa > Arthropoda > Insecta > Lepidoptera > Noctuidae > Agrochola > Agrochola lota. Next base: position 18,688,582 of record OX376240.1, read on the forward strand.
TTCCTAAGTGTTGGTAGGTACATAGAATTCGCGCCTCATTTTTTGTTTGTCGCAGAACATCGCCTGATATTTTAGATCCCCGATAATAAAAAATGATATGATATCTAGTGAAAGAGATTACTTACTGATTAGTGCAGTACATACAAATACATCAGCTTTAGCTGAAAATACAGTATCTGATCCAAAATATATTTTATATGATAAGAACTCATTCTATGAATCAGATGTGACGTTAACAAGGCTCACTTTTAATTCCTTATTTGATAATGCGTAGGCGCAAGTGCTCATGCACTACCTATTGGCTATTGACACTACGTATTACATTTAAATTCAATTAATACTCGTAGGTTGGAATTAGAACTGTGTTGATACATGCTTTACAGACAAATAACATTAAAAGAGTTTTTTTTAAAGTTCGCCTTTTATAAAAAAGAAAAAATTATTAATTTTTAAACTGAGTTGAGTCAGTCAGTCATGATTTTAAATAAATTATATTTTAAACTTAAACCAATTTTATAATTGACACACCTTCTGAGCGTTTATTCTGAAAGTAGGCAACGTCATAAATAGATGTCAAATATCCTAGTTCGTTAGTTAGCCACATTTCTTATTTCCATAGAGTAATATTGTCAAATTAATCAACACAGGTAATTTTTTGACAGCTATTTGCGACGTTGCCAACTGTTAGGATGAACGCTCTTAAAAACACAAATATCCTCAATTTGAATCATTCTGAAACTCTACTCACTCAAAAACAGCTCTTAACCTACTCCAATGAACAAAAAAAAACTACAATGATGACAGTGTAAAATTGCCTTGAAACCCATAAATGAATATGATGCCAAAACAACCATGATCTCACATAAAATCAATGAGGAAAATCACTATATAATACGATGCGTACCTATAATAAGGACCCTGATACACGTGACCATGAAGATTATAATCAAGAATATGGTTGTAGTACTCAGAGCAGACCACACGATATCGGCAAAAGAACTGTTATAATTCTGAACAGGTAACCAGTCTTTACTGTTCTCGTCTCCTATAGATTCGACGGCATTAAAATTGAGAGATTCCATTTTTGAAAACTGAAAATTTCTGTTCCAAATCACAATTCAGTAAGTAGGTACTTGATGTAGTACTGTGACAGTTGTACGAGATTTTAAATTAACTCGTTTATCGAATTCAATCAAATTAATCCAATTTGAGAGTACATTCACAACTTTAGATGCATTTGCAGTCTATTATCACTCTATTGATCAGTATCACTATATTGTTCGAAAAACACTTAAAACAGAACAATATTATTCACGTTTCACTGCAAATATCACACGCGACCGGTACATAAATTCGAATGACAGCGAAATTAACATAATCGATATGATATAAAATTTTATCAAAATCGATTTTATCTCGGATTAACATTGAAATATTTATGCCCCCTATGTTTTTATTAGCGGAGACTTAAGTGTTAGATGTTATTACCGAGGCAGTCTTGAAGTAACTAACGTGCAAGTGATGACGGTATCTTATTGATTACTGATTCGATTTTAATTGCCGATGCAATTTACTCGATATTTGACGCATTGTATCTTAGTTTACGTAATACGTAGTTAGTAAACAGGTAAATCTGTGGGAGATGTTTGTTACGGGGGATTTTCACAAAGGTATTATCAAAGAGATGGGCGGCCGACATTGTTGCCATCGCGGGCAAAACTTGGATGAGGAAAAGAGAGGTCTATGCTCAGCAGTGGGTGAAGTCGGACTATGGATGATGAAGATGATTGTCAAAGTAGTTTCTGGTCAGTAAAGTAGGTGTGTTTATCTATTACAAATTATGTTTAGGATATATATCGTATTTTTAATCATTATTAACGAATTAAGAACCTTAAAATAACGTTCAAATCGATCAAAAAAACTTCTAGTCACCATGAGACACACACCAAGAAACGGACGAAACTAAGAAAACAACGTAATCCATTATTGATAAAAATTGCAATAAACCGACCAAAATATACCTACTACCGATATAGTACGGACGAATGACCTCCACAAGGAACAAACAAAGTGACTGTAGATTAAAAAGACGAGAAATTAACAAGACTTGTTAGATTAATGTTGCACTAGCTAGATACATAGATAAGAAGAAAATGTATCAATAATTAACCGTTAAGTAAACCCCGAGTAACCGGTACACTTGCAACTAAGAATATAACAGTTGATATCAATCCTTCTTAAGCTGCGACTAATCTCTTGATATCTAATATAAAATGTATAATTGATAAAATAAATTGTATTAAAACTGCCACCATGGGAAGTGATACGGTAGAGAAGAAAATGAAGATAAAAACAATAACGAAATACCAGCAACCGATTGTAAAAAGAAAACGTTTGGATAAGGAATTGACACGGGAACTAAGGAAAAATAAGTTATCGAGAGAAGGCATGATCCTAGAACTGTGGTTTTGTTTTAAATTGATTGCAACCTGATTAATATTTATAATAAAATCAATAGAATATAATCTTTTTGACGAAAACACAATTACAATCTTGCTGAATCTGAATGAAAAACAACGTATTAATGGCATGAAATAATGCAGAAAATTCCATCTCCATTCAAGAAATAAAAAAGTAATTTCAGACTAGACCAGTCAGTAATATAATTGAAGTACAAGCAGCGTATCTTCTTCATAACAAAGAGATAATTAAACGAAATAATATGTTTTATATTGAAAGATATGTATTTAAAATTTACAGCCGTTAAAGCCCTTATTGATAATGTTTATGAATATTATAATTTATTTCACTGACGTAGATGATTGATTAACAATTGACATCTAATGTCCTTAGTGACAGCATTTCGAGTGTGTACATGTGTACATATTATCGCTTATTGGCGCACATCGACGTAACTATTGTCATCTAGAGAGGTACTTGAATTAAATCTTGTGTACCTCTAGATACTACTGCCGATCGAATTGTTGAAACTAAAGATATTTACTTAAATATTAATAATACACACAACAATGGTAGTACCGTAAATTTCATATCACCACAAGGTAGTATGACTATGGAAGTCGTTATGAACCAGTTTTCAATTAAATTAATCACGTGTTTTTGACAGGCATTTGCCGATACGTTAAAAAATTTTGTTTGAAACTACGCACTAATAAATATTTATTACTAGAAAAAAACAAGACATGTAGGATTAGGATGGTAATGCTATCAATAAAACACAATCTAATCTTCTATAGGTACTCGCCCTTTTATAGAAGCTTAGTGAAGAAAGGTTATTTCAATACGACTTAGTATTAAAGTAAATAAATTACTCATAGCAATGATCCTTAGACAGAAGAACATGAAGAGCCAGGTCAGCAACATTCCGATCAGGATGATCATATACCAGAAAGCCATCTGAGTCACACTGGCTGGGTCATGTGCTTCCTTTTGCTCGTTGCTATAGTCTTCAGACGAATCGCCTGTTTCGAAGAAATTCACATTCGGATAATACGGTGCCATGCTTGATCAAAGGTTGGCTTCTTCTTCAGTTGAAACGAGTATTGTCGCAAATATTGGATCAACCGTTATTTTCTGTTTGGTTGGCACTACGTCACGGACTTGATCTAACTTTTCTAAGATATTTGGTTACTTTACTTGGCCAATTTTCATGGATCGAGCTCTAGATTTGTGATAAAAAAATGTCTTTATTTTACTGTGATAACAGCTTTTAGACAATAAAAAACTCGAGAATTTTCTAAATTGCTTGTAAAACAAACGATTAGAGTTCCCAAAGATCACTTATACACTCACAACTAATTTGAATCAACAAATTATTGGAATGATTTAACACTAAACACCATTATTCTCATAGATTCACAATAATTAATATTTTTCGACACATTTTAACACAGTATTCATGACTTTTCGTAAGCTGAACATCTTACTAGTGTTACAATTGTATCGAGCTATCTATTGATAAGCGATATCATCTCCGATATGTCAGCACTATCGCAAAGGTTAAGCAATTTTTTCAAGAGTCTGAGTTTAAGTTTAAATTCTATATTAAAGTTGTCAGTATATCTAGGTCCAAATAACTAGAAAATGACGAATTCAGAAGCATACATTCAAATGATTGTTTTTTTTAAATCAAATCTAGTCTTGAAAGAATTGTTTTTGTGACTGGGTGATGGTGAATTGAGATAATTGATGAATATTTTATAAATTAATGGAGTACTGTGCTATACTGAGATGAAAATTTACAAAGATGTGTGAAAGAAAAGAAATGCTGCGCCAATCTAAATAAATTGAGATAAGGGAAGCGACCAATGATGATCTATATTATAAGTAAAAGTCGTAGAAAGCTATAATATCTTTTGAGTGAACTCAATGAATATTCATAAGGTAAATAAAAAGGAAACTTGACACAACACACGGAAAATTCTTTATGTATTTAGACAAATATAATAAAATAAAAGCTTACTCAATTGACCCATCTTCACGCACATTATGACGAAGGCCATGATCATTATAGTGAATAACACCGCTATGTACACGATTTGGTATATCGACACACTGCTGCTTTCATGCATGGCTTCTTCCATACTCGGCGCCATTTTTCGTTTTTCTATTATTTTTCGTTTTAAAATAAAGATGTTCTTTATTTATACTTATAGAATTTTTTTTGTTATTTTTTTTTTATCTCGACAGTTTGTTTTTCTTTCGTATTGATTTGTGTAGTCGTTCTTTGATCGTTTTTATTATCTGTAGTACTTAATTTACTCTTAACTCAAGGGTTAATAGTAATTATCCCTATTCACTATTCGACTTCAGGAATTAGATGAATTTCAATTGAATAATCAATAGAAATTCAGTAATCCTTTTTTTCTTATTTGTGTCACTATCAACAGCTTTTTGATGTTTAATTACGATCTTGTTAATGAAAACAAAACGAATTATTTCAGATGCTGTTTCACAATCACACAATTATTTTATTATTATTTCCGCCATTTTATTGGAGATGCTTTCTGATTTATCTATCTGTATTATTTCACAAATCGCACAACTATTCTTTGAATCACTGAAAGAAACTGTATTCCATACATTTTCTGCTTCAGGCACGTCCTTTCAAATGACTGATGATCAGCTATAGATATGTATCCGTATCATTACATTTTTTACCTACAAGAAATTTGAACCTTACATCATTGTATTAGAGACCATGAAAATGTTTTGTAAAGACGATTTTGTTTTTCCTGCTTATCTATAGAGTTATCATCGGTTTAAAAATACGTGTCGATGTTTTTAGATAAATGAGCCTTGATAATGTCCAAAGTCTGTAGGTATGTAGGGGATTTAATATTTACACTGTGGTATAAAAGTAAAAAAATGAGCTCATTAAAATAGCCTGGTAGTAGCCACATAGAATTTATACGACAATTAATCAATTACTCATGACATAGTAATGCCGTCAATAGGTAGGATCCTACCCATGAATGTAGTTGATGCATATAGAGTAAAACAAAGACATTCAACGTGGATAATCGACATAAGGGAATAAAGGTAATAATGGACATCAAGCAAGGGAAGAACACAAAATCATCACTTGAAACAGTAGCCGAAAGAGTGTTTCGGAGGGATATAGATAATATTAAAAGGAAGATAAAATAAAACAATGGAAGATCACCTTCCTGATGGCCAGAGTGAAAGGAGTTTAGCCCGTATAAAGGCTACAGATACTTCTAGATTAAAAGAAAGATCAATGACTTACTGAACAATCCCACAAATTTTAAAATCACTATTAGAATGGCGATTCCAAGTACCACATAAAAATAAGTATAATCTACAGCCATTTTATATCACAACCACAAATAAAGTGTATGCGATATTATTCGTACACATATAATACATATACTGACTAATTATATATATTAACGATAAAAAGAATGACAATAAAATCGGTAATCTTATCAGTAAAGATATCCTTGACTTTTCTATAATCTTTGTTTTAGATCTTTAACCTAAAGCAACGTAGATCCTAGAATTCAGGGCCAAGAACGGGTACTTACCTACTAAACTTTAAAAATATATATTTGAGTTGTTTCAGGCTTTGGATTGAAACGCATGTGATGACGTGACTAAGAGATTAATAAATAAAACGGCTGGCAAGGGATGATATATATAAGATATATAATTATCATATAATTTGCGCTTAGTACCTAACAAAACAAATAAATACCTAACATGACACTAGGAGAGCCAAAAGAAGACGAAGAAGTGTAACGCAACATAATTATAAGCTTTATATCAACTTAATAATCTTCTATTCAAATTTTTAATTAATTCACTGACAGACAACGCACAGTCTTAGAGCATGAATTTAGTACAAGAGTTCCTTAAATGTATATCAAAATGAGGACTTACGACTAGTGATATTAAAAAAAATTCACAACCTAAAGGGGTTAAATAAGTGGTTCAATAGCTAGTGACTGGTTTTAAATGCATCTAACGTTCGATCAAATATTTAACCAAAAAGCCAATCTTAAATTGTAGCCGAAGCAACTGACTGCCGTAGATAAGACCAATCATAGGAAAACATGAGACAAAAAACTTTTTTAAGGTTCGGTTTCAAACAAAAAAAGAACTTTCCAAATCCGTCTATAAATGACGGAATTACGCCCGAACATACATAAAAAATAATAATATAAACAATCGAATTGATAACCTCCTCCTTTTGGAAGTCGGTTAAAAAAATATACTCACTCTTTAATCTGATCACAATCACAGTAATAACTAGAACGTAAAAGATGAGCATCCAAAAGAACGCCCAGAAATATTCATTGTTAAAGATATTCATGGTATATCTCTTAAAATAATTGTCGCAACCCTTACACAAGCTGAGGTACTTTCAATAAATCAACAGGATAGTCAGTAATTACATATATATACTAAAGATAAATAATAATTTGATGATGAAATTGATACTGAATTTCTATTAAATAACTATGACTTCATTAATTTTTTTGGTTTCCTGGAATTTTCTCGTGCAAAATATATGACTGTAAATGACGTTTTTCTGTCGTTGCAGAAGAAACCTTATCATTTCCTACTGTAATACTGATTGCACTCACAAATTAAGTAGAAAAGATCAGGGCAGTCGTGTGCATAAATATAAATAGTATATGGCCAATTGATATAACATAAAAATAGACAAAGGAGTGACGAAATATTGGCTGCTCAATCTTACAAAAGTAAAGTTAGTGACAAATTTTCTGAAGTTAAAAACCGTGAAACTTGAAAATAATACTTGTTTGATTTCTTGATTGTGTTCTTGCTAGAAAATATGATCACAATAACAGTATGAATGATAAAAAAACTTACGTAATGTACAGCACAACCCGAAATATAATAATAAAGTGAGGATAAAAATTACACAAAAAAATGTCCAACCGAAGCTTAACTTTCTAGAAGAAAAAGATAATTAGCTAATTTGCCACAGACTAACTACATACATAATAACAATACATCACACACTATACCAACTTGAAAAGGTGACGAATCAATGAAGATAGTGGGAACTGGTAATATTCCGCGACTTTCTATAAAGGTATTAATTATCTTATCAATAAATGCCGATCAATTATGAACAACTACCTCTCAAAGCGATGGCAGACGGAATGAGGGGAGCTGATGTCGTTACTGAATAAGTGATAGGAATGGGGACTGAAAGCAATTCTGAGTAGGACAATGGGTGTTCTGAAAGTTACAATTTAAGTGTAGTTAATACCGTGAATATTTAAAACAATACTTGTTCGATTGTGCTTCCACTAAAATCCTTTTACAGGAGTGTAACGAGTTGCACAAAGCTGCAAAGTGAATCACCTTCAAGTGCATTAGTATATGTCAAGTAGAAAAAGTCGATGGTCCACCTGTTGGTAAGTGCTCACTGTCACCTATTCTACAATACCAAAGGCATCGCAGATGCGTTGTCAATCAAAGAAAAAGCTGAAATAATAACAGCTCCTTCACATCGGAACACAGCAACTGTGAGTGGTGGCAGCAATAGGTGTGGTAGTGTTAGTAATTTCCCTGACGAGCTACTTCACAAAGAGAATAAAGTTATGCTATCGCAGCTACCATTCGATCGACAAATCTAATGAAGCATCTCATCAAATTACCATCTCGTTACAGCATCATTGATTGGTGGCAGAAATAGGTAAAGTAGTCATACTAACCGATATACTACTACAAACCACCTTAAAATAGATAAAGTGCTTATGAATAAAAGACATCAAGAAAATAATAAAGAATGATAACTGTGTCAATGATTATCTTACGTGTTGATTAATCACGTAAGTTCATCACTGATGAATGCCACATCCAGAACAGAAAATAATGTGAGGCTAATAATCATTATCAAAAACAGCATACACCCGTGGCTAATCATTTTTATAACAAAAACTGACAATGAGATATATTCCACTTAATTCCGGTAAACTTACTCTCAAGACTATATAGGGTGGCAGGGACATCGACGCGAAGCCTGTTACCATGGATTCAGTATGTGATTCTGAACCCCCTGCGTTGACATTTTTCGTCGGTTATTTGAAGAAAAAAAAACAACTGTTAAATACATTTTGACCGCGTAGGTATTGCACTTTTCTATAAAACATCAGGTTTTTAAAAAACCGACGTAACATTTCAATGCTGGGTCGTTCAGAATCATGTACTGAATCCATGGTAACAGTTTTCGCGTCAATGTCTCGGACACCCTGTATATTATAATATGACCGAATGCTGTATGGACTGGTGACATTGCCAAACTGGAAAAACGAATTGGGGAAGAAGACAGTGAAATAATGGACAGTATTAGATCATTATTATATAAATACATTAATATAGGAGGATATAATATGAGGAAAGGGTATATAGTACCTAACATTAATTCCCAACATAATTCAGGTTTATTTGCTTAATTGATAATTAAATCACAAACTATTCAAGAAAATAAAGGTGTGGTGTCAAAGTTACTCTCATAACTGAGGAAACATCCTGGAGACAAAGCTGATGAAGCATATCATGTGCCTGTAACGACGCAAACTAGGATTTATACAGAACAGAAATAAGTATGGTGGTTCTCTCCCTGACGAGCTACTGGCCAAAGAGCCCTTCCACTACAAAGCACCTTATTCTGGATAAGGTGTTTATGACTTGAAGCAATCAAGCAAAAGTATGAATGATTATAACTTAAAGATCCAATGAAAAACTTACGTGAACAATATCTAAAGATCCAGAAAAAAGCTATCAAGACTTTAATTATAAGGACGATCAAAATCACCATCGATTTCCCACTAACCATTTTTATAACCAACACAAATACTGATAGAGATTTATTTTAATAATATTGACAGTCTATCGATTATTATGAACAACTAACTCACAAAACGATTGGAAACAGAATAAACTAGGAAAATAAAAACGGGAAAGAAGGCTATAAGATAAAACGGCGGATCGTATGAGTTATTTTAGACTCCGTGACTCGCAGCGACAAGACGTGTGTTCTAGAGATTTGATTATTTTAAATAGGCAAATTAAATATCTATATGAGTTTGAATTCTATAAGCTCAACAATAAGCTTTAGTTTGTGAGTGAAAGTGCGTACTCTGGTTATTACCTCTCAGTACAGAGCTGTTCGACATAGCGGAGCGCTTGAGCACCCCTCACACCCGCGGGTAAAAGAGAACGCCGTGATTTTTTAACTCGCTCGCCCGTTGCAAATTATCGTGAATAATAAGAATGTAGACTATGCGATCACCGAAGAGCGGAAATCAAATGAGCGACAGTGGGGGTGGTTCAACACCGGATTTACGGACCTTGGAAGAAAATGTAACGCAAAGAAAAAGAAAGTACTCTGAATACGAATACGATGTCAAGTCAGATTTTGTAGAATTAAAACATGAAATAATGTCCTTTTTCCATGATTTTGCAAGTCGCAAAAAGAAAATTTCCCACAATTTTATCAACATATATCAGAAATAAATGACGAAATTAAAAGTGTTAAAACTGTTTTGGACAATTTAGCATCGGAACAAAGTAACTTAAAAAAGGAACTAGACGACGTGGAATCACTAAATTCTTTGTTACAAGAGAAAATACGAAATCTAGAAGAAAACCTTGCGTCGTTAAAAACTAACATAAACACCCCGCCATTGCAACCAAAATCGCTTCCGCCTAGTAGTGAAGACACACTACTAGAATTACGCGAGCGCCAGCGGCAGCGCTGCGATAAAAATATCATAATGGTGGATATACTCGAAATAAATGATGCCAATACAAAAACAAGGATAGATTATGACAAAAATGAAATGAAGAAAAACCATGAAGATTATTACAAACATCCTGCTGGTATGTCCCATCCGCCATGCCCCATGTGTCATGTCAGATTGGGAAAATACGTTGCTAACAATAACCGTCGACTAAACATATGTTTTGAACGCCAGGAAACTTCCACATACATATTGCGGAATCGAAATAATGTCATAGATAAACAAATACTTATATATGCGGACCAGACGAGACCCACTCAACTACGATAACACAAATGCGTGAAGAATTACTAAGCCTTTTACAAAGTGATGAAACTAATAACGCAATTAGAAATAGAAACTCTGTGCCTCAAATAGTGAAAATAAATTAAAAAACTACGAGCACAGTGGACCTAGCCCCGTCATTCTAACTTTCTAAAATTACTAATTGATTGTGACATAACGAGAATTTATTTTTACCCTACAGCAACGTAGAACCTAGAATTCAGGGTTGGCCCTGAATTCTAGGTTCTACGTTACTGTTGCACGGGTAAAAATATAAATTTGAGTTGTTTTAAGGATTTGGGATGAAAGGCATGATTAATCAAAAAAATGTGAATGGATGAAGGGGAGAACCAGACCTAAGAAAAGGTGAAGATATGTTAGATATGATGAATGAACGAAAATGTGAATGAATAATTGAAGGCTGGCAAGGGAAAATAATATATAAGATATATATCATATTTGCGCTTAGCTTATAGACGGAACAGAAACAGGTATGGTGGTACTCTCCCTGACAAACTACTTACTAAAGAGCCCTTCCACTACAAAGCACCTTATTCCGGATAAGGTGTTCATGACTTGAAGCAATCAAGCAAAATAATTAATGATTATAACTTTAAAGTACCAATGATTAACTTACGTGAACAAAATCTACGAATCCAGAATAAGGCTAACAATAACTTGATTATAAGGGCGATCACAATGAAAATCGTTCTGACATTAACCATTTTTATAACCAACACAAATACTGATAGAGATTTATTTTAATAATATTGACAGTCTATCGATTATTATGAACAACTAACTCACAAAACGATTGGAAACAGAATAAACTAGGAAAATAAAAACGGGAAGGCTATAAGATAAAACGGCGGATCGTATGAGTAATATTATAACATTCAGGAGCAAATAAGGAAAAGTTAAATAGTAGAATACCACATAACTTAGTATGTACCTATGTAGTAACATAAAGGGGTTTATGATCCCCGCGGTTTCACCCGCTTATGTCTTGATACCGTGGGAATATCGAGACAAAAAGTATTCCCTTCTTCAGGTAATGGTCTACCTACGTGCCAAATTTCATCCAAATCCGTTAAGCCGTTTAAAAGAAAGAAATAAACAAACTCATTTTCGCATTTATAATATTATTATATACGTATAATTATACATTATATTTAAGATCATCGAGGTCATAAACTATGAAAATAAAATCTATTTTCGAAGTTATAATGAATAACCAATAACGAGTAAATAATTAAATGAACAAGCGACCGGCCCCAGTACATGGGTGCTCTTATTCTATTCTACAATATTCCTCAAGACATTCTCTCAATGAAACTCATCAACACGCATTTTGCGATAGGCTGTTGTCACCGATACGAAAAAACAATGTGTTTACACAATAATGCACAAAAAGTGGCCATTTGCATATATTTTACTTCACCAAAGGAATTGATAACCGATAAAAATATTATAGACTTGGTTTCAGTCAACGCCATCTACTGACACTTCAATGTAACCTGGTTCCCTAGTGACTAGTATTAATAACATTGTTCAAACTACAACTTACATATTCTTAAAACCGTAATTATCAATCATAAATCAACCCCTAAGCCAACCACCACTGTAACATAGATGATAAGATCCTCGTGCCAAGAATAATACGTCATGATTTTTAACAAAAACATTAGGAAGTGCCTCAGCTGCTGGCGCCGTGTCCCGAATTGGCTGTCAGCGCCGGTTGCTGAATTGGCTGCCGGCGCTGACTTGGAAAAAAGAATCGGTAAATGGGGTTGGCAATTTGGCATATGGCCATAATATGATAGTGTTAACGTAGATGAACTATTCATAATGCAAAAGAAGTGTATAAGAATTCTAGCCCAAATTGATAACACGGAGAGCTGCAAACCATATTTTTTATCATATCAGATTCTAACTCTGCCGTCAATATACATACTTGACATTTGTGTATTTGTTTTTAAAAATATCGACAAGTTCACTAAAGTAGAAGATACGCACAACGTCAACACTCGCCATAAAAAGAGGTTATGCGCTCCAGCCTCAAGAATTAAAATCTTAAGTGATAGCCCATATTATATGGCAATAAAAATATATAATAAGTTGCCCAACATGTTTAAAACTGAAAAATCAGAAACAATATTCCAAAAAAGGCTAAAACTATACCTAATCCAAAAGTGTTTCTACCCAGTAAAAGAATATTTAGAATCTAGCTTAAAATAAAGATTTTCTCTCATCTACAAAAATGCCGATCTGCCCTATACAAACAATAAGATTTAGTTTATCATAAATATCATAAAATTTGCACTACCTGAAAAGGATGACATTCATAATGCTGATTATTTGTATTAAATTCATTATTATTGACATTTAATTTTGACATAACTATAATTTCTCAATTTAATTGTACTAATATAAAAGAAAATAATTAAGTACTAATAATGTTTAATGCATGCTAATTAAGGATGATAAGGGCAGGCGAATGATAATTGCAATGCTTGTAAAAGGCTGCTAAGTCATAAGTACTAACATAAGATAACACCAACATTGTACACTTAGTTCGCAATAAACGTTTTTGACTTTGACTTATATCATTTCCATATTCCAGTAATCAAGTACTGCCCGGAACAGAACTAATTAGATTAGGTTAAATATTTTTAAATGTGACCTCCTACGCCAAAAACGACTAGAATTTAAAGAAAAAAATACTTTAGTTACAGTTAGTTAGTTGGGGTTCTTAATACTGGAAGGGTTTCCATAAGCGCCGACAGTGATGACTTGTATTGCCGGTTCCCAACGGCGTTATTTTTGAGTGCCGGCGCCGGCAGCGTAGGCACTCCCAAAATATTAATTTTATTGAAAAACACAAAGCACAAGACAAACACTGAGAGTCGAATGTATCAGAAAGTAATTAAATTCAACGTCATTTGATAATAAATATCCGGATGTTATCGAATTGTCTTAATCTAATCAGGATACTATATTTTTGCGTAGTTCAGAGGTGAGTCAACAAAGGTTTTTCACCTTTAATTAGACCAGCATCATCTAATTTTAACCGCTTTTACTTGTTAATAATTGTGAAATGATTCTAATCCAACAGCGTTTTTGATACTGTATCAGCTTTTTGTGACTGCACTACTTACTGAATAAAAGAAGTGCGGGTACAGAAAAAAAAAACTGTTAAAATTAAAGGGTGCACGGCTTGCTTAACTTAGCGGGAGCACTACACTGTCACTAGACTAGAAAGAACATGCTCCCCTGTGTTTGGAAGATTAATCAAAAAAATACGTTCATAATAGTTATTTTAGCTGAGAAAAAACACAAACAAGTATCTTGATTTAGCACAAGAGGTTGTCGACGTGTGGGACGTTGACTCTGTTTTCATTGTACCGATAAGCGTTTCGGTTAATGGCCTAATAGCGAAGAGCCTCGATCAGGAGGCTCTCATAAAGCGGCTGGGTCAAGGGCTTGATTCAGAAAGCAGTACTTCTGGACACGGCACGCAAAGGTTCCTCTCTCTAGAGCCCTGATCACCGGCAGCTTAGACCCAGTTCCTCATGCCGATTGGCCACTATTTTTATATTTTTAACATTTTTTATAAAAATATAAATAATTAGTAATAAAAATGAAATAAAAGAATAAATATTTTTTCTAATAACGCAATACTTTTTTTAAAACTTATTTCCATGATATTTCAATAATTTAAATAATAAAAATTATATTATAATATATTATATTTATAAGTAATCGATGATGTAACTTACTTGATTTAATAATATAAAGCGCAAACACAAGCGAACCCAAAATAAGAACGACCCCAACTACAGTGGTAGTGTCAGACATGTTTTATTTTTTAAACGCGCAAACTGTCACTCCTAACAACCAATAAAAACTATGCGGAATTATTTTTTCCTGCATATATAAAGCTTATAATCGATAAACGGTGAGTTTATCAGTGCACTATCTTATCCACCCGAGGCTTGCAAGTGACGTTACTGAGAGATGGGCTACCATTCATAACCTAGTGCTATCAGGTCTGAATCCCAAATCAAGCTGCAACCCTACCCTGCACCCTTAAACTGTCCAACCATAAAAATATTATTAACATTTGTGGTGATTTTGGCTTCTTAATATTATCTTACACTTTCCCAAAGCCTGATGAGGCTTTGGGAAAGTATAAGATAATATTCTATAATATAAAAATATATGTTCTATAAAGGTTTCATTTTCATTCATTTCTACCCGTTTATTTAGCTTTTACCTGAAAGTTGCATGCTAGATCGCGTGCATGAGCCAAAAAATTGTATACTATTCAACTTTCTTTACATGACCCATGTAAATCCAAAAAAACGTATAAGGAAAGTACCAACTCAACAAACTTACTATCTCTTCAGATAAGTATTTAGTTTTAATTCATTAATAAAATGTTTATCAGTTGAGATTGATACCTTGATTGCCTTACCTTGCTAGATGGCGTTGTAATAAAATAGCTTTTAATCGAGAAAAGCGCCATCTACTGAAGAAATTACAATTCACATGAGATAAGATAATTTAGAACGATAAACAAATATAGCATGGAATGTTATAACGAAAAGGAAAAATGTCCTAAAAAGTTGAGCCTAGATTCATTTTTTACACACCTACATCGAGCTAACACAATTCGCAAATCTTGAAAAACATTATCATCGTTATCTATCAAGGATTAAGGTTCAGATGCATGTATGTAAATTTTTACTCACAATTAATTTTCTACACAATTATTTTTCTACACGCTTTCGTAAGACAATTTTTTTTTTGGTAAATATGATTTTTTTATCTTAAATAAAATATAAATTAAATCAGCAATCTACCTATACTTATACTTCCTTCTTGCCTTTTTTGATTACCAGTAATCAACAAAAAAGCAAACGCATACAGACCCTATGCCAAATAAAAAACAGAACTTACGTCTCAATCATTGTCAAAGCAACTGGAAAAAGACTCCAGAACATGGTCTGAAATATATAATAGTCACTGGGCATGTTTTATTTAAAAAAATGCGCCAAAATATTTCTAAAACACTGGTAACGTCACTGTTATTGTACTCGATATTGAATGCATATTCGATAAGACCAAAAAATAAGCCCTTATCAGTTTATTATTTTATCACAGAAAATAATTAACTCTGAATAATACGCTACGCTTAAAAGGCTCTTAACATTTATTGAGGAAAACGCCATCTAGTGTTAATAGCCAGAACTAAATAATGCCTAGCATTGCGTCTCTCACGTCACGTCGTCCTGAGGCAGTGCATTGGCAGGTTTGAAAAAAATAAAGGCGTAAATACGTTTTTTAGTGTTCAAAAATGTATAAATAATACGCAGTAAGACCAAGACTGTTAAGTCTGAAAACTGCGTGTCATTATTTTGAATTAACACAGATAAAAACAAAATATGCACTTACTCAACTTACTGATAGATTTACATACAGCAACAAATAGAAGGAGAAATATCGAAATAACCAGGAGCACTAACCGGAATATATCAAAAGCATGCATTTTGCAAAGGAGAATAATTCACTATTTAATAAACTATGAACCACGTAGGTATGCACTGAGGAAACAACGTACCGAGAACTAAACGATAATGTTAATAATTAATGTGATAAATATCCAAATCTTATCATTTGCCTTGTGTTTACTATCTACATAATAATATATTATAACGATCGATAGGATCGATTCAGAATTTCGGACAATCAGTGCTAGAAAATCATGACAAAGGTTTGAAAAAAAACTTACGCCAATGTCCGTACGCTGAGGCGAATCCAAAGAGTAGCATTATGGCAAACCATGATGTTAATATAAACAGTTCGAAATACTTTTTTTTTTAAGTAGTATCAAAATTCACATTCAAAGTAAAAGAAGGTGAATGAATCTAGAATTAATTTAGTAGCAAATGAGACATAATAATATAATTTGCGATAGTACGATGCGAAATCTTATCACTGAAATTTTAAGCGATTATAGAAATTAAATTCAAAGATTCTGCTGTTTTTACTAGGTAGAAATAGAACGCACATAATAAGTCCTACTTATTAGTTTATCAGCCGGTATTTTTCCTACTTTAGAGTTAGCTAAGGTTCCTTTTCATACAAAGAAACAACTATAACTACATGCTCTTTTTCGGTAAAAGCATAGGCGTCTAAAAGTCTAGAAAATATGCGATTAAAAACATTGGCTTTGTTATAAAATATTAAATTTAAAATAAAAACTTACTCCATTTTCTATAAGCAGCTATTCCAATTAAGAGAACGATGAATAACACCCAAAACATTAGAACAAATAGTTGATACCATATCGTAGAATTACTGGGGTACATCTTTAAATTAAATCCACAGCCACTGCAAATGGCACCGTGATAACAATGTGACTAATTGTAACATAATATATCACTATAAAATGTTGATAAAATAAATCATAATTTATATTATCAATGAAGCGAAATCTTATCACTTAAAACTTTTGATGATTAGAAACAAAAGATTGGAGTTTCCCATTGTTGATGATTTTCAAAAGAATAATTATAAAAATAATATATTGAAAACTTACCAGTCAAAATACTAGAACACATTAACATAAGACTGAAAATAGCAACCCAAAATAAAAACCCAAACCAAATATACTCCATTATTAAATTCCCTATCACTGGCGAACAACCGATATATTTGGAAGTTAGGGTCGTTATAACTTTGCGATTTTAATATGACACAAATCTTATCACTAGAGTTTTACCGATTATTTGAAATTCGCGCCGCCCCGGGTGTTTCCTACAGTTTAATGATGCTAAGTTTTACGACAAAGGTTCTGATTGGTTGTTGATAATTTGGTAAATTCATTGACACAATTTTATTATTTAAACCGATTGGCGGTTTAAATAATAAAATTGTGTCAATGAATGAAAACGTATCATTCAAAACTTAAGTAATATAAACTCACCACTTTCATCCGATATAATTAAAATTAAGATATACTCAGGGTACTTACACTTGCTCACAACCCCACAAACTGTTATCTGAAGAACGTACACGATCACAAGTAAAAAAATATACCATAGAACAAGCATTTTAAAAGAAAAATCTGCCGGAGACTCAAACGTAGGATCAGGCATAGTGTCAGATATACTGTGGTCGAGATCAGGGGAAACAAGAGAAATAAACTCCTAAGTGGAACGGTTACAGAGTCAATTACAAGGGCATTACTAAACACTACAGGAAATACTGAGCAGTTGCTAGGCCAGTATGTGCCGCGACCACGTCTTAACAATCACTGTCGCTCCATGCTGTCAATGGTTCATATCAACCCCTAGACTCCGCAGAACGCCAAACAAAGGTGCTTGTGTCTCATTGTTAAGTGCATATTGATCTTAACAGATCCAAGAAGTATAATATACCTATATATGTGTATACGAGTATATACGCTATCACTAACTCAAGAACATAGGTAATTATATTTTATTTTTCTCGTTAGATTAGTACCTAACTAAGATTTTATTTTGTAGTGACGTGACGTGAGGCAGAGTAGTTCTACTCCTTTCAATATGACAAGCCAGCTCAGCTACAATAAATTAGTAGAAATTGTGCATTCGTAGATTTAGACATTTTGGAAAAAAAAACAATGATCTTGATGGTAATCGATGCGATAATTGGTAGAGTAAAATAAAAAAAATTGTCACAGTAAACAGAAAAATGAGGTTTAAACTTACTTATGGACTTGTAAACACCTAATGCAATACAAAGGATGATAAACACAACCCAAACTATAAACATAGTATGCCTGTAATGCATATTGAATGAGAAAACAATTGAATTCGACTGACACTAGCAAACAACGTGATTCTTCGAATATATATCGTCCATTATAAAGCATTATGTAGCTATAATTTGTGATAAGGTACCTATCGTACATTTATCTATAGGTACTAATTTAGGCGATGACACGTGAAATTTAAGGCTCTATTATAGTTATACCCACAATGACGTATCGCATGGACGGAAAGTACTTCATGATTAAATGAGTTTAATAAAGTCTAGCTAGTTACCGAATTAAATAAAATCAAAATAAAACAACGTTTTTTCAGTAAACGTTTCAGTAAACAACGCTAATGCGGGAAAACATTTGATTGAATTAAACAAAGATAAATAGTTGACGTAAAATACAAAATACTTACGCCAGTTTCTATACGAAGAAGAAATTAGTATAATGAGCAAAAACGTAAGCCAAAACAATATCACAATCATGGTCTTAAAAAGTAATCGTGTAGACGCAGAATCGACAATCCCTATCACAGTACAACAGAATGATACTGATCGTTAGTATATTTAAGCTCAAGCACAGAAATGTAAAGATAAAATTATAATTAATGATAACGGTATAGAATACGTATATAGAATGTTATCTATACATTAATTTGTGCGCGATTATGATATTCAATACCACACAGTCCTTTTTTGTTGACGATATTTAAGAAGTTATTATTGATGCAAGATTTACTCCTTTAAGGACGATGCTCAAAACGAACAATCCAACCATAGAATAGATAAAGAAGGATTTAAGAATCGCTTTCGTTTGACAGACAAACTATTTTCATAAAAAGAACTTGTTTTATCTACAGGGTTAACAGAACGAAGATAAAGAGAAAAAGCCTTTTTGCGAAAAATCCTTTTAAGGTAGGCACTAAAAACTTACACAAATAATTTCTGTACACGGACAGCAGCATCATAAGTATGATTAACGTTACCAGTATTAAAAACAAAAGCATTTCAAATATTGGAATCAGAACAATAGGATTAAAAAATAATATAAACAATCCTCTTCTGTACTATTACGGACACTGACGCATAACGGACGGACGGACGGATTTTAATCATTATATTTGTGATTATATTCGATATCTTATCAGGTTATTATCTATGCGATTCATTTTTGTAGTGGCCAATCCAGTTCATGGGAAACTCTAAAGGCATCATAACCTGGCAGTCTCATTGGTTCAGTATGCGGTCCTATGTAGATTCGATTCCCAGGTTCGGCACGGACTGTCCGGGATTTTTCAATAGGACAGCTAGCTCGCGGTAGCAGCTTATAGTACGGATTTTCGTCCAGTTAATGGCAATAAGCTCGCGTCCTATTATATGGAATTACCTTTATTATTATTTGTACAGAATTTAATCATTATTGATACGAAATTCCAAATATTAAAAAAATGCTTTGACAAACATAAGATACGGGAAAGACCGTTTTTTTTTTTTACGAATTTTAACATTTTTATATTTGAACTCCAGTACAAAATAACGAATGAGATAATACGCGCTATGTAGCTTTACGATTACTTTAGTAAAAACACAACATAGATGGCGTTGATTTAAGTTTTGAATTAAAACAGCGCTATCTTACGGCGCCGGTTGAAACTGTAAAAATTGAACATAATATCTATTTATCTCTTCAAAACGGTTTTCCTAATAAAGTTTTGCTTTTGGGAAACATTTAATTATAAAAAAAGATGAAAAAAATACTTTTACGAGAGGTTTTCTTAAAATCCTTTTTTAGAATAGCTCCTTTTATCAAGATAAAGAATATTTGATGAAAATGGTACAAAAAACTTACCTAAATGATGTCTATACACAGAAGCCACCATCATCAATAAAATTACTATTAACATTATTAGAAACAAATACATTCTTAGTAATGATGTAGCCCAAAAATATTAAAAATTTAATAAACAGCTTCTTTCTACGCACTGACAACTTTACTGAATAACAGTAAACGGATTAAATTAAATTATCTTGATAATTAGCGAAATCTTATCTATTAATTAATTTATATCTAGGCGATTTATTCTACACAGTGGCCAATTAGACAGCCTTATTGTAATATTAATTTCCACTTGATCAAAAAGAGGTATGTGCCTTTCTGAGTTCAAGTCTTAGATCGGGTAACGTTATTAGGTTTATTTATAAACTTTGCTTAAAGATATGTGACGTTCAAACGTCAAAAATGTATTGTTAAACAGTCGCTAATCATTACTTAACTTTAAGCAACATTTATAAATAAACCCCAATAATTTTAGTACGTAACTAGAAAAAATTATTATCTTTTGTAATACTCGTACATAGCTTAAAGGAAATTCGAATTTTATCATTTATCTTCACACTCCAATAACATACCAAAAATATGTCGTTTCTTAATAATGTAGCGAGTGATAACTGATACGTGTCATTTAATTAAATGAAAACACAACAAAGATGGCGTTGATTTAAGTTTTGAATTAAGGAAACGCCATCTAGCGGCACTGGTTGAAACTTGAAAGAATGAACACTGTATTTTTTCGTGGATAAAATATTGGTACTCGTAGTATTCGTATTCGTTTCGGTACTAAGAAACTAAAAAGTTTTCCCTTACTTACTTAGAACGATTTAACCTATTTATTAAGTTTTGCAGATTAAATAACAATTTATTTTTTACGCTAATACGCCTTCGTATCTTGCACTAAACTAGCGTCCACAGGTAGCGAGAAGAAGAAGAATTTTTAATTATTAACTTACCACAAAATTTCACCAGAACTGCGTAAATAACCCAAAACAATGCTATATTAATGACCATAAAAACCAAAGCCGCAGTTAAATCCACCGACATTTTGCCAATTTTGATATGAACCAACTTTTATAACAATATTGTACCTACTAAATGATTTAGTTGCTTCACTGTCAGTACGTTGAGGTACCATATACGATACGAATACGATAAACTATCTGGAGATAACGGCGTTAATTACCGGTTTGTGTTTTGCCTTTTTATATAAGACTAGCTTTTGTCTGCGACTTTGTCAGCATGAAATTTCAGACCCCGCATCGCATCGCCCGCCCGCACCCACGACCTTGCCGCTATCAGCGGAAGCTTAGCGCGGGGCGGGCGGCGCGGCGGCGAGTGTTATTTCGTAAGTCGGTGTGTTTGGTTTTGAATTTTTGTTTTTGCCACCGACTTCCGAAATTGAAGTTATTTTTCACTTTTTAATTGTGGTACCTACCCCACACAAATTCGAATACCACTACCTGTTCTGTAAATAACAGTGACAGGAAGTTATCATCTTCACATCCACATAAACTAAGCGGGAAAAATACGTATTATTGAAGCTTACTCAAAAACTATCCATGCAAAGTTAATAAAATGTATATGAGACCAACTTGGGAGCATACCCTTTCATAGAAAAAAGAATTTTCAATATCGGTCCACAATTGACGGAGAAATCGGCGGAAATACATAAAAAAAAAACATACATACGCAACGAACATATAAACTGCTCCTTTTTGGAAGTCGGTTAAAAATGCATGAAGCATGCCACGAGACGCCGCCGCCGCCCGGCGCTGCTCGCATCATCCATTTTTTAGTTCCGACACCGCGCCGCTTGCCGCGCCGCCGCCAAAAGTCGTAAGCAAGCTTTTACTTCATTTTCGATTAGCGTTATTTCTTTTTGCTCAGCTCATAGAGGTCGTAGCGTGATGTTAGATAGCTATAACCTTCCTCAAGTTCTTTTTTCAAATCCGACTGATAGTTGCAGACTTTAGTGCAATAATTTTTAATTCTTTTTACATATTGTGGTAAAGTAATTTTATTCGAGGTGCCATCGTCTTCACATATAATTACTAATGTATCTATACAAAATATTGTAAAACATTTCAAAAGAGTAACGGTGGAGTTTCTTGCCCATTATTCTCCATACGAAAACTACCTTTTGGAAGGGGTTACTTGAATCAATTCAATATTTTTTATAAATATTGACGTTCAAAAGTGCCTTATTTGAAATAAATGATTTTACTTTGACTTTGACTTTCAAACAAACAACCTAAATCTTCAGCTTTATTATTAGTATTAGTATAGATTATAGGTAGGTATATTGAGAATTTACTTAAATGACAAATTACGCCTGTTCTTATGGGATTAGGCAGACACAACAGTGGACAGATTTTTTCAGTGTTCCTATTAATGTTTCACTAACTGATACAAATATCAACTTTACGCTTGTAGATATAAATTACGTAAAGATAGCAAGGAGGTGCTACACAAACCGGACCTAACTTAACTCTACTGATATTTATTCTTAAATTATAATAATACAAAGTTTTGCATTTATTTTATTCAGTACTGGGCCGTAACGTTTACAACCGGTATCAAAAGACTCTTCAGCTTTTGAAATTCTGCTTATCCAAAACACCCTGTATAATGTCAAACGTATCGACAGCTTCTATTAGTATTCCCCTGTACGGTTTCGGTACTCTGGAAAAGCTATGATATTGATTGTGATACCAAAACTATTAGCAGTGTTTAGATACCGGCAAGATTACCTTTGTAAATCAAACCAAATTTAAGTACATTTAAATATTTACCGCCACTGCTAGACCATACCTAATGAAAATGAATAAAAACGTAAACATGTTATTGTAATTTTTAATAGGACTTTCCTTTAATTTGAACAATACAATTTGCGATTGACCCTTTTTTTTTTACCTGGTATTTTTTTTTTTAATGTGGACGAAGGTGGGTGGAGGACCAAAGAAAAGAAAATATGGATGGATTGTGCATGGGCGTATTCAGGGGCGGGCAGGGGTGGGCACGCCACAATTGTGGCGATAGGTCCCCTCTTTGAGGAGTGGCTAGAGAGGCGCCACGGTGTCCTCACCTTCCGCCTGATGCAGGTCCTCACCGGACACGGCTGTTTCGGGAGGTTCCTGTTCCGTATAAGGCGGGAGGAAACGCCCGGGTGTCACCACTGTGTGGATCGCCCGGAGGACACGGTGGAGCATACGGTGGAGCATACGGTGGAGGTCTGCCCTGCTTGGGTAGAGATCTCCCGCGAACCAGGGCCGGACGGGCCTGGTTCAGATCATGGTCCGGAGCGAGAGTGCATGGGAGGCCGTCACTTCCTTCTGCGAAGCAGTAATGCTCGCGAAGGAGGAGGCGGAGCGCGCGTGGCAGAGGCAAGATTCGCGCCCTCGCGCCCCTAGTCGCGTCGGGAGTCGCGAGCCAACTTCCGGCCACCGCAGGCGCGGGCTTGCGGACGGTGAGCAATGGGTAGCTCGCCGTCCGATTAGGACCAGGCCCGGGTCGACGGCGCGTTGTGTTCCACGCGCGCCTCAAAGAGATGTCAGCACCAACTGACGGGGTCCGTAAGGACCAACGCCTGCCAGGGTTGCGAGTTTGTCCGAAAGGGATATCGCGGCCCCGGCATACGGGCAATGGAAGGAACACGGGTGGGTTTTAGTTAGTAAAAGTCTGACACACCCTCCCGCTCCTGCCAGAGCGGGAGAAGTTATTTGATAATGTACCACCACCAAAAAAAAAAAAAAGGGGCGGGCAGGGGAGGGCCGCTGCCCCCCCCCCCCACTCCCCTAGATTTTGTATGCCTAGGTAGCTCTTGTCGATAAAAATTATGTTAGTCACATTAGACGTACTCTTTACAATTACAATATAAAAACCGCGCCGCGCGGCAGGTCATGTTGTTGTATCTTTCTAAATACGCGAACGCAGCAAGCAAGTACACAATTTATTTATTTTACTACCTATAGCATAAATGTCCTGTAGGGTAAAACATGTGCCGGCTTTAGAAATTTCTGTTTCCCTAACTGGGTAATAATACTCATATAATATAGAGGTTTGTTTGGTTTTGTTTTGGTTTTTGTGTAGGGGGTAATCTCCGCAACTACCAGTCGGATTTGAAAAAATATTTTTGCATTAGATGGCCCTATTCTTGAGGAAGGTTATAAGCTCGGCGCTCGTCACTCGTCGAGAAGCTTAGAGACTTAGTGACTTTGTGAGTGGCTAGTGACTTATAAAAAAAGACAGAATGATAACGTCACGGCTGACTGGGGAGCATGCATTTAAATACATTGTAATATTTTGCATATCAAATGTCTGACTATAAGATAAGATAAGATATAATTTATTTCTCAGTACATGGTACACTAAGATCTTAATTTTAATAAAAAGCTTCACATATACGAGTACTACCGTTGCCGATTTGTACGCTATGTACTTATTAAGAACATAATTACTGGCTTAAGACCAACACCGTACCAATACCTCATCATCTTGCTAGCCTTTTCCCAACTATGTTGGGGTCGGCTTCCGGCCTAACCGGATGCTGCTGAATACCAGTACTTTACATGGAGCGACTGCCTATCTGACCTCCACAACCTAATTACTAATTCATACATTTTGATGATGTAATTCGATCACAGGGACGAAGGGAAGACGATTTTGTCAATAATGTGTCTGGAGTATTGAGAGATGAGCAATCACTCTACCTAGCCTTTTCCCAACTATGTATGTTTGAGTCCACTGCCTATCTGACCTCTCCAACCCAGTTACGGAGTAACTCGATACCCCTCTTTGTAATAGTGGTTGTTAGACTTTCGGGCTTCTGACGACCCGTAACGACTGTCAAATATATACTAATGACAGCCGGGACTATCGGTATAAAGTACTTTTTTTCTTTTGTGAATAAAGGTTATAGACAATTAAATAAGTGCCTCGTTAGTTTAGGGGTCGCAAGCGCTACTGCTGAGCATGAAGGTTTGATACCCAGGTCGGGCTAAGTTTATTGGGATTTGGAGGTATGAGGAACAGGGTGTAAAGTTTACTCATCCTCATTAGAAAAGGGAGGATCCTCCGACCAGACGGGTGTCGTGTCTGGCGGGCAACTGCCCAGAGGTTGAAGTCGGGAGCTTGTATATATGTCCATCGCGCGGTAAACTCTAATTGCACGATGCAGGATTTGTGTGACGTCAGGTCTTTGATGCGTAGTTCGCATGTGGCGATGTAGATGCGGCCATGGGTTTTTTCCATCAAGAATTTCTCAGTAGTAGAATTTCTGGCCGTTTGATGGCAATAGGCTCGCCCCCTATTACATGGAACTTAAACAGAACTGGCGAAATGTGCGTGTACATTTTTCTTTAGGTATCTACATCTCTGCCGAACCCTTCGAGTATTACAGGCATGACGTTTTGTTTATGTAAATGAATTCTTCTCGGTGGCTGACTGTTCTAGCCCAGAGTATGAAATCTTCACTGAAGAATATCATCAACAGCATTTACAATCGTTG
Organism: Agrochola lota; assembly: GCA_947364205.1. Lineage (NCBI taxonomy): Eukaryota > Metazoa > Arthropoda > Insecta > Lepidoptera > Noctuidae > Agrochola > Agrochola lota. Next base: position 18,714,317 of record OX376240.1, read on the forward strand.
TTAGCAAAATCTTAGATTATGGTGGTATTGTCTACCATTGTTTAAGATGAATGATTTATCAATGCTGTATGTAAGAACATCATCTTTAGATGATAAAGATGATATTCTTATTATCTTTAGTTATTGTCTTTGATGTGCATTATCAGCAGTCAGTGCCTTCAGTCATATGTTCACCTTTCTTGTCAGACTCATAATGTTATTGATTTTACAGCAGACCAGCTTTTGCTTGCGGCCCGCGTGACACATAACATAATAATATCACGCTTTGTTCCCGTGAAGGATTGGCCACATTTTGCCAGTTACTTTTTTAAGACCAGGGGGCAAGCCTATTGCCATCAATCAGGCACAAATCCAGACTCCGGGCTGGCACTGAGAAGTTCCAGACAGAAAAACCCAATAACACTTTTCCGACCTAGGGATCGAAGCCAGGACCATATGCTTAGCAGTAGCCCTTCGGACCACTAGACCAACGAGGCATTAGCCCGAGAAATGATCCTACGGAAACGAACCACCGGGATAAACTTTTTATCCCGGTGGTTCGTTCCATCCTATGTCCTAACCCAGGTCATGATCTACTTACATGCGTGCTAAATTTTAATCGAAATTTATCTCGATACCCCTCCCCTACAGGCTCGAGACTTATGCCGGTGAAACCGCGGGACGCAGTTAGTCTTCTATAGATAGAATTAACAAAATTGGGGTATTTTTATTGCTACTCGTTTACGGAATTTGACGTGCATACAATATATGTATAGGTATTAAATACATGAAGAATGCTATATATAATACAATATTGTGTGGATAAACAAAAGTAAATAGATTACATTAATGTGTATCTTATCTATGTACCTACCTATGAATCTATATATATATAAATCAATTGCCATGCATTAGTCTCGCAAAAACTCGAAAATGCCTCGACCTTTTTGAACATTTTTTTTTTCTTAGTTTGCCTCAATACTGGGGTGGTTTAGGAAACAAGAAAATTTGGAAAATCCCAAAGGAACAGCCGAAACATCGAAATTGAAATTTCGACAGGACAACGTCTGACGGGTCAGCTAGTATTTAATAATAAGAATGAAGTTTCGGTAAAGGTTCGGCTTTGTATAGCGTTGTCTCCCACACACGTGTGACAGTATCTTATTTAAACTTGATGTGTCCTCATCATAATTACACGCGATAGATACTATTATTACTATATGCCTAGTATTAATATTAATAGTCCTCCAAACCGTATTTCGGCAATGGCGTCCAATCCCAACGGAGACTATCGTTCGGCGCGGGCGATAATTATATTATAGTACACAAGTATACTCTCTTCACTCACTCTCACAGTTCGATGGGACGGCACACATTCTGACACGACTGGACCTAGTGCTTATCGTGCTTTCCGAGGCACGGGGATATCACACGGTCGTACCGCCAACTTCCAAACTCCGAGCCGTTATTAAGAAATTCTTAATGGCAAAACCGATCTGGGAATCGAATCCAGGACCCCACGCGCTTGCGGACCAACGGAGCAGTATAATATACTATATCCCTAATCCATACGTACGAAAAGTATCTGCTGGGCGTGTTTCTAGAGGTAAACTCAATAAGGCTAGTATCAATAGGTCATCATCGTTGCCTAGCCTTTTCCCAACTATATTGGGGTTGGCTTCTAGTCTAACCGGATGCAGCTGAATACCAGTATTTTACCACAACTCAAGTTACTGGGTAATACGATACCCCTTGGAATATCAATAGGTAATGCTGATTTACCAAGCATTTTTAACTTAACACGCAAAAAATAGACGGCAAAATAATTATAATGACGATGGTAAATTCAAACATCGTTCGATCATGACGATTTTCCGCTTAATCATACTTTTACAAGGCGATAAGTCTAATATTAGTTGAAGAAAACCTTCATAAAGTAATCTCTCCCTTACTAAATTGGATACTTACAGACTACGACTAAACTAAATTAGAAAATCTCAACATTATCTATGGAAAATTCAAGGCAGGCAACACACAAAAAAATATATTAAAAAAAACTTACTTCTCTTAACACAATTCCCGAAACAGAACCACAGCCAAAACAAATAGATGAACATAAGAAGTAATATAACAACAAAAATACTGCCTAATAAATCCATCGTGTTTACTCTGTGTATCGATCAACACTGTTCAAAAAACAACGACTCTAATCTTATCACTCACATCGCGTAGGGACTTAACATCAGTTATTATGATTTGCTTAAAAAGTAGTTGATAATAAAATAATGTCTTGCTATGGTATTTACTTTCATTATTTTTGTGAACGGTTGCGCGGGACGGATGTCGGGAATAAACTGACAAGTCGTAATAGGGACTGACTAACTATGCGGTTTTCCACAGTGACTGTGTCGGAAAATACAAATAATAGGCTCGAAAATGTGTTGTGTTCGTCATAAGGGGAACGATCAATTTGCAACTTATTTTCCTATTACGCTTCATGAACAAATAAAATTCAATGTTGCAAGAAAAAAACAAAATCATCTGGTACAAGATACTGAAATTACTAAAACGTTGACAGATAACACTCGAATGAGATACATTGACAGCAGTTTACACATAGCTAATAATAATTTTATAAGGAAAACAAGGATTAGAAAATGACGTCAATACTTATCGGCCGATTAGCTTTTGCTAGCGGTTTGCATTGGGTTTAGAAATGTGTCGAATCGCTAGAATCAATATGAGGATATTTGGGTATTCTAGTGGGTCTTTTGAACCCGCCCCAACATTTTGAGAACTTAGGATGCAAGAGCAAGCCCAGCGATATTGAGACTTGGGGGCACCCCGGCTCGAACATTGTAGGTTCGAAGGGGATGGTGGGGTCGAGTAAGCGAGCGAAGCAAGCAACGCGAGGCTCAGTCGACTACGCCTTACTTCAAATATTTTATAGGTACTTAATTTGACCTTGACCTCAATAATCTGTACTTCATTTGACCTTTGAGACGTCATGAACAAAAATCAAAATTTTCAAACAAACTTTCACATTTAAAATATTGATTAAAAGATGAGATTGAATACTCACAGAACCAGGCGATGAAATTTATACAATGCATTAAAATTATAACTAATATTAATCCAACTAACGGCAAAGCTGCTATTAAGAGGATTATCAAAAAATCTAGCATTGCTAAAGTGTATATAAATTACCAAGTACGTATAAAAGCTACTTTATCACTATTAACGATTGGAGTCAAGTTTCAAAATGGTGAACTTATCATTAAAATACTATCAGCATTTTACATGAGTTATCTATAAAAATTACATGTTACGTGTAACAAGAAACAAAAAAAAACTAACAATTACCGATTTTTACAAGATACTGAAAAAGAAGCAATGACGATGATAGATAAAAAAGAACGACGTACATTGACAGTTAATAGTCAACGTTTAGATTTTATTTGTAAATAAAAGAAGAAATGGACATTGGACAATGACGTCAAATTGATTCTTATCAACCAATAATATAAAAATACTCACGAAGCCAGATGAAGAAAGTAATACAGTACATAAACATTACAAAAAGTAGTAATAATGCAACTGCCGGCAATGACATTAAAATCATTATTACAGCAATTTCTTCCATGACCAAAAACAATTGACTAGGTATAATGCTACTTTGCTACTATTAACGATTGGACTCGGATTTTGTAATGATAAAATGGTCGTTGAAAATATTTTAATACTTATCAGTAATTATGGATTTTGTAATGATAAAATGGTCGTTGAAAATAGTTTAATACTTATCAGTAATTATGATATCTAAAGTACTTACACCATTTCTTCGAATGAATTATCATATAGGTATTTTCCTTCTTTTTTATTGAATTTATTTGTGTCAGGTTTTTATTTATCTATAGATTTATCTGACTAGCTAGACGATCAAGGAACTCTGTCATATAGTACTACTTTATAATTTTTTGGGTTTTGCTTCCTTACAAACAACTCTATTTGAGATTATACTTGCATATAACCGGCCGATTAGGTCTGATTATAGTAATATTCTTTTTTATAATTAACTAGCGACTCGGCCCTGCTTCGTACGGTTCTTAGATTTTGAAGACAATACCTACATTACCGTGTTTTTATCGTGCGTCTACTCATCAACTTTTGTGTTGACCAATTTATTCCGTGTCGACAATCGACACGTTAATACACATTGGAACGCAACACTCCTAGAATTTGACTCCCTACGATAAGAACTGTGGTTGCACTTTAATGATATGTAAGAAATATAAAACTTATCTACATCACGACTTGCATGGTGGAAAACGATTTGTTTAAGACAGTAAGTTTTATATTATCCATCACTGTTACTGCTATAGACTGATATTGTTACTGCTTTGTTTACAGGCCAGATGTGAATGGAAACACCCTAGAAGGACATAAATAGTGACCTTATTGTTACTGACCTTAAGGTCAGGTGCGTAGTACTCGCAACCGGCGTGCGTGTATGAACCAGCGGGGTAATTGCGGTAACACACATAAAATTACAATTGATCGCAATGGGTTCCATTTTGACAATTCACCCACGTTCATTGCGCTATTTATATTGTTGAGCAGACGAATTTTTAAACCTATGAAGCAATGGATTAGTAATATCCTTCAAAACTCTCGGATCGTGATTGAAAGTGAGTTCATATTCGTACGCCGGTTGCGTACTACGCAAGTGACCTTAAGGTCAGTAACAATAAGGTCACTATATATGTCCTTCTAGGGTGTTTCCACTCACATCTGCCTTGTAAACACAGCATTAAGGAGCAGATTGTAAACGAAGCAAAAGGAGGATGTGAGGATCGTAGCAGGTGACATTCTGTAGTTTCTACCTTCTCACCCCCATGGCAGGAAGGCGTGAGTATACAAAAAAAACCAGCTGTTTTATAGAAAAGTGCAATACCTACGTGGTCAAAATATACAGAACAGCTGTTTTTTTTTAAATAACCGACGAAAAGTTTTAACGCAGAGGTGTTCAGAATCGTCTACTGAATCCATGGTATCAGCTTTCACGTCGATGTCCCTGCCAGCCTGTATGGGTATGCATGTTACTGCCACTTGCAAAGGTACATACTGCATATTATGTTGTGTAGAAATAAGTCTTATTTCAAGCTTGATTAGGTATTTAATATTTGACAGAAAACAGGTGAAATGACCTGCGAAGTGTCAAGCGATTTTGAACCATGTCTCATACAACTATCACTGCCCTATGAACGTAGTACCAATGTTGAAGATCTAGCCGTAGGTAATTTTCTAATGTCTTTTATAACACAGAAAGTGTTTTGTTATAGCAGGTTTATCTCTGTCTTTTCCTAACTTTGGAGTTGGTCTCCAGTCTAATGTCATTCTTGTGATCAATATCAAACGGAACACCTGCCACCTGACCTTCGCAACCCAAATATTAAAGGATACTTATAAGGTAAAACACATTCGTATGGCGGCTGTGACCGATGGCTTATGTGCTTTCTGAAGTAACAACAATTGACGGCTACAGTGCGATCAACTTCGTCACAATAGGATTATTTTTGTTCGAATTAAGGAATGAATTGGACACAAATTACATTAAAACGTATTTTACAGTGTAAGGAGAGCAAAGCCTATTCCTTGCCTATATTTACCGATGTTCTTTAACAGACATGACTTTATCTATACCAATGTCAAAATCAATTTGGTATTTTATTTATTTATTTGTTATAGTAAAAGAAATACACTTAACATTTGAACAATATTGTAGCCCACAACGCTGTTCAAACGTTTTATCTATTCAAACGTGAATACTCACAAACAGACATGAGATACTTTTGTGTATTTATGATATAAACTAAGGATGTAAACCTACGAATCTACCCACTACAATAAAGTTATACTGTATCGAGCTAACAAAGAAGGCAGGAAAGAAATTATCCAATTGACCTGCATGTCACCGTAGCTACCGAACGTTATACCCATCACAGTAGCGCCAATTGCCACGAAAAACTGTCTAAAATCTGTCAAATACAACACATACATACATTTAAAATTTCGTTCCATATTTCGCCGCAGTGCTTGGTGTACTGGTCATTCAGTGCTTGGTGTGCTGGTCATTAAATGCTCTGTGTATGGCTTCATACAGTTATTATGTCGGAGATGAATGACTTGGTTGCAAATGTAATTGATTGTGTGTCTCATTCAATAAAGATCTGACGTTTATTTGATAAAATTAAGTATGCATGTAACATACTTTAAAGCATGGTGACGACTTGTTGATTTATGTATCTATCGCAGTAAGATGGTTGAAGCCGTGATATAGTTATATCCTAAGGGATATAGCTATATACCGTAATATAGTTATATAAAAGCGGTTCCTAATGGTAATGGTCTGAGAGTCCTAATTTTGTAACTGCGACAAATTTTGTCATAGCGCTCGCCAGCCGCTGCAGCGGCACTGCTCGCTTCGCTCGCGCGGCTCGAGCTTTGTTTGTCACAGTTCTGACCTAACCTAACTTATTTGGTCGGAGTGCCCTAATAATTACGTATATATTACTAGTACGACAGTTATGAACCGCTTTCATATGACTTTATTACGGTATATACTCGTAACTATATCACGGCTATAACCATCTTACTGCGACATATCTGTACATAAAAATAATGAAGTAGTAACGAAGTCTAAACTGTGCATTAAATATTTAACAAAGTAACACACCACACACCAGCCACACTCACATACCACACCACACCACACCACACCTCGCCAACACAAACACACACTCAACACCCTACGAACACGCAGACCCACATTTCACCAATTATATTAGGGGGCGAGCCTTTTACTATCAACTGGGTACAAATCCAGACTCCTGGCTGCTGCTGAGAAATTCCAGATGGAAACCTAGGAATCTATCGCAGGGCATCAAGGTCAGCAGTACCGCTTGCGACTATACCAACGAGACAATCAGTTCTTTTTCTCACGTATTACTGAAAGAACGACTAACTTAAACAAACGCAATAAAATTAGTACCTTCTACCAACGTAAAATATACTCGTAAATAGGGATTTTCTATTGCTCACAAGACGAGACCATCGTTCAACTAATATGACGTATTAGGTTACCTCGTAGAGTAGTACCTACTCTAAGTAGGTAACCTTATAACTATTAGTAACTATCAAAGGAAATTAACGTCATCCTCCAGCAGGACCGCAGGACAGAACATCCTTGAGTGTGATGACTTATCGACTTACCTACGTGTGGGATGCCCTAGACAGACTGATATCATATTATGTGAATAATGATCAGGTATATCTACGTAATATGGAGCGTGGTAATTGTGTGGCCGACCATTGTAGTGGCCGAACTGTAAGTTGTATGATTTGAAACGAAAAACGAGTTGGCGAGCAACGAGCAGCAAGTGCAAGAGCAAGACGGTGAGGAGCGGTTACTCGCTGGTATGCGTAAGTACAGCCCGATTCTAACTTAATGGCAGCTCGGAACATGAGACGAGTCGCTGCGCAGTAACGAATTCATGTGTCAGCGGGGGTGAGGGGTGCGGTACTGCGCAGTGAGTGGCTAACTTCCGAGCCGCCATTACGTTTGAATCGAACGATACCAAGCGTGAATCTCTCATTGAGTTTTCTGCCCGCCAAGCGCTCACTCTTTGATAGCTCTTGTCGCTACGATTGTGCGACTTTCAGCGAAAGTCAGCGATCCACTATTAATATAAATGTATCTCTTTTACTCACACGGGACCTACACTCATGTGTACGTTCCATAAGCGAGAAAATCGTTGCTAGCTAGTCGCTTCCTCATCGGCGGACCTGTGTCTCAGGTTCTATTGTTTCTTTATTATTCGAAGTCACGACCTATATAATGAATTACTTTTTTGTTTTATCATGTCTAGATATCGATACCATCACGTCTGTGGAGTTTCGCTCGCTAATTTAATTTGACCCTGTATTATAATTAATATGTTATATAATTAAAAACAAATATCAGCTAGCAGACTGTTAATCTCATGTTGTCAAACTGCTGACGGAATGTATAACTACAGCCAATCATAGAGGTATAAGGAACAGGGTGTAAAGTTTACTCATCCTTTATTGAAAAGGGAGGATCCTCCAAACAGACGGGTTTCGTGTCTGGCGGGCAACCGCCTAACGATTCGTGTCATGCAAGTTATCTATATGCTAATGGCGTCAGGTTTTTGTGTGACGTTCAGGTCTTTGATGCTTAGTTCTCATGTGGCTATGTAGATCATCACTACACTTACATAAAGTCGAATCGCTGTATTATTTTAAAAGTAAGTATCTGAAAATGCTAAAATGATGCAATTATAATAGAACAACACTTAACATAATTATTATATCTACAGAGGATTTTCACGTCAATTGTAATCTGAAGGATCACTTAAACATGTCTATTATTAGCATAAAAGTAGGCAATACTCACTGCAGTACATCATCCAATATCTTAGGCACACGAATGAAAGCACTAGAAACGCGAATATACTAGGAAAGGCTATCACTAATATTGTAGAATTCATTTTTAAGGATTTTATTAGCACACGTTACATTACATTATCATAAGTCTATTTAAAATTTTCAAAAATATTTTTTAATTTTTCGTCGGCCATTTAAATTTCACCAAAAACAATGGGGAGACGTTTTAAATCTTTGTACAATTCTTTAACCCTTTAATTAAAAAAAAATCTCCCTACTATTCTCTCATTTTATTTTTAACTTTCGAGAAATATCTAGATTAATTATAAATTTGCTTAGCAATAAATGGGACTCAGTGCTAATCGTTAGTAGGTGGTAACAATCACGGTTAGCCGTCTATTGTAGTTTATCGGTAAAAGAGCAAATATTAAAACCTTTTGTATACAAAAAGATAGTGATAATCTTATCGCTGTCTATCGGGAAATGGGAGAGGTGTGAAGTGGCTTTGTGACGTCAGTCAGGTGATAGGTTGGACAAGGACGGGATCGGTCTACGAGAAGGATTTTCAGACGGTATTGGCCTGATGACCAATCGTATAAGAGTAGGTAACTTAACTTGACTCTGGTTTCCGAATTGATACTTAATTCAAACCAGGATTATTGGAAATGGAAACTGTAGGCTGGCATTGTCTAGTCTGGAATGGTTCCAGGTTCAATACGTTACTTCATTGTAGGAATAAAGGATTACGTAGTTAATTGAGACGACCCTTATTGCTGACAAATCTGTCAATATAAACAAAGACATAAAAGAAAACTACAAAACGTCTATTTAATTGGATTGCAATTGTCGACGGGAGACAAATCTTATTTACGATACCTAACGCCACCTACGCAAAACAGTCTGAATCATTTAGTGCGCCCGCTATCAATCGAGAACTCTGATAAAGCAGTCTGACATATGGAAATACTGCTACTCGCCACTAGATGGCGCTAATATTCACAATACTGAGAATAAACAAACATTAGATGCTAAATGGATTTTAACCCCACTGGGCCGACGTTATTTTAGCAGGGACGGAAAAAAAAACGTTTTTCGACTTTTAAATTAACATAACAATTGTATTCCCCAACAGGGTAAGCAAAGGTATACATACACCAAATAAAGGTTTGGGGGTCGATTTTGGGGGTTTTTGGACTTTTATTTATCATGATGTCGTCAGTATTGTTGTTAACTAAATTACTCAATTAAATACAAATGACATTTCTAAAGATGTGCCTGTAAGACTAACCAATGTAACCAATGTTGTGTGTCTTATGTGAGTAGTACAACGTAACGAGAGCAATTATCTCATCTTTACAGTAATCCAATTGAGACCCACACATAGAAAAAATACGTCGACTGTTTGCCTCAGCTGTCTCATTGCTCTATTTGGTCGTAAATACAAATAGTAAACGTGTTGTCGATAGGTTTCATAATTTACCTACTGTTTGCAAAGCTAACTAACTGAACTCCATCTATTTTATTTTGTATAGGAACACAACGACACTGGTACTGGAACATATTATGGCCTGACCAAGATTATGTCTCGACAGATGAGGCTGTAACCTCTAAGTTTGGTATTGGTCTTTCTTCTCAGAAGAGTATTCAAAGAACTCATAAAGTCTGTTATAAAACATATGTTATTTTTGACGTGTAAAAAATAGTGTATTTCTGAACCAATTCACAAAAATAAATATCATTTGTCGTTTACTGCTTGACGGCAGAAATAGGCTGGATAGATAGCTATATTACGAGGAGTAGTAGGACGAGCTTTTTTGCAAAAAGCTCATATAAAATATATTCTGTCAAATAGGTAATCTGTATTTGATGGACGTCACTCCAATGAAACTGTTAATTCACACACAAACCTACATGAAACTATAACTTACAGTGATACGAATATGATAGATACTGTTTGTTCAGAAATACAAAACTAGACCCTACCAAGGTTGAGGAGTGGCTTGAGCCACCTGACGCAGGTCCTCACCGGACACGGTTGTTTCGGGAGGTTCCTGTTCCGCGTAAGGCGGGAGGAAACGCCCGGGTGTCACCACTGTGTGGATCGCCCGGAGGACACGGTGGAGCATACGGTGGAGGTCTGCCCGGCTTGGGCGGAGCTCCGCCGTGTCTTCACGGAGGCGATCGGCGGTGGCGATCTCTCGCGTCCGGCCCTGGTTCAGGCCATGGTTCGGAGCGAGAGTGCATGGGAGGCCGTCACCTCCTTCTGCGAAGCAGTTATGTTCGCGAAGGAGGAGGCGGAGCGCGCGAGGGAGATGCAGGCTGCACGCCCTCGCGCCCCTAGTCGCCGCAGGAGACGCCCCGGGCGTCGGGAGTCACGAGCTGACTTCCGGCCACCGTAGGCGCGGGCTCGCGGACGGTGAGCAATGGGTAGCTCGCCGTCCGATAAGGACCAGGCCCGGGTCGACGGCGTGTTGTGTTCCACGCGCGCGTCAAAGAGATGTCAGCACCAACTGACGTGGTCCGTAAGGACCAATGCAGGCGCTGGGGTTGCGGGTTTGTCCGAAAGGCATATCGTGGCCTCGGCACACAGGCAACGGAAGGAACACGGGTGGGTTTTAGTCAGTAAAAGTCTGATACGCCCTCTCGCTCCGCCCAGAGCGGAAGTCATTTGATGATTTCCAATCCTCAAAAAAAAAAAAAAGACCCTACCAAGGTGAAAATAAAGTTTAAATTTTAGTACTCACGTAAATAATATTCAAACATAAAGGCGACGACACCGAGCACTACTACACTCAAAATAATTGAAAGAATGTCGTACATTTTTTTTTTTTTAATAATGTTTTTTAAACTAATAGTAATTTAATTTAATGAGACAAAAACACTGTTCACACAATACAATCAGTGGTCGAGTGTAGACGTTAAAATAATTAGATATTTTATGTAAACCATCGATCGATTAGATTACTTTTGAGACCCAGTTTTGGTAATCTATAATCTCATAAAAAAATAATATGTTTTGTTTATTTACAATCTTAGTACGTGGCCCAGTGCACTGGAGACATTAACAGATAAAAGTATTTAAAGTTTGAATCATTCTTATTAGTAACAAATAAACAAATTTTACATCATGGTACTAAGAAATTATTTATCTGTTTTATATAAGTCGCAGCAAGATGGTTGAAACCGTAATATTGTATTCAGGTTATAGTTTTATACAGCAATATAGTCATGAGAAAGCGGTTCATAAATGTCTTAATAGGAATATAACTATGATTCGAGCACGATATTAATATAACTATCTTACTAACACGATACCCGTTGGTAAGACTGGTTGTCAGACTTTCGGGTATCTGAGTACCCGTAACCGACTGGCCAAGATCTACAAATGAGGACGGATCTTTCCGAGACACGGATCCCGGATCACGGATTACATACCAAGATCGTTTCCCGGTACGTAACGGATGGTCACCCATTGTCTGACCGATTTCGGCAAGCGTTACTTAACCTTGAAGATCATCCCGTGCGGCTGCGATTATTTAGCCACGAGTGAGTCTATTTATCTACTAAACAAGCTGTAACAGCTGCTCCACCTTTTAGTTTTCCGAAATGAAAAGAACTTAATTTTATTCTCCCGAAATCTAGCTATCGTCCTGCAAATCATGATAATTTTCCATCTTTGGTGCGTTTCGAGGAATAAAATTATAATATTTTTTATTTGATTTTGTTAGCGCACCTGAATGGTGCGTTTTGAGGAATAATTTTGGTGCGCTTCATTTGGTACGTTTCGAAGTTGGTGTGCTTCGAGGAATACCCCATCTTTTCAATAGTTTAGCCATGAAATGCAGCAAAAATACAGAGAGACTTACTTTCGCATATTTACAAAATCAAATTAATAGTGTGTGGAGTTGTGGAGAGAAACCTTGTAAAACGACACTGAATCAAAATAATGACGAATGAATATTACGAAACTTAATTACTTATGTTTCCGTTCTGTTGTAATCGCTAGTTATATTTTAATGGTTTGGTTTGATTGCTGGCATTTGATATAGCAAGGTAACTGGTCACGTATGCAGTGACAGGCTACATAATGTACTGAGTCTATTAATACTCTGGGTCTGCCCGCGAACGTCAAAAAGATGACTGATTTAAATAAATACATAACATTACGCCAGTAATAGTCGAAGAGTTAGGCAGAGGTGTACCTATAGTACACCCACATTTTGCCAGATGAATAGGGGGCGAGCCTATTGCCAACAACCGGGCACAAATCCAGACTCCGGACTGCTAACATTTGATTTATAGTTTTTGAATTATTTATTTCAAAAGGGAGTTTTGGTTTATGCGGTCCTCTGTGACAAAAAGTTATTTTTTCAGGATCGAAAGACCAAAAACTTTTGTTGAACAATGCGCCTGAGGCTAGTTCAAGAATGAACAAGCTCATATCTATGTTTTATGTAACCTGTGTTTGCCATAAAAACGTATTTTTTTAAGGTTTAAAGAACTCAAAAAGCCTTGTTTTTGGCTTTGTCGTACAAAAATAAATAAGTACGTAGTTAATAACGTAGCACGAGTTGTTCAATATCTTTTTCACACAGTCGTGATATCGTGTGTGTTTTTAATGGAAACCATGCACAACACATAATATTATGTTAATGTTGTGGACATATTTGTAGTACAATGGAGGGAGTTAGTACTAGTATGGATGGAAAGTGATAACTAAGTATTCTGTGCGTGCAAACAAGTTGTTAGAAACATAATGGTGATACAAATACTTATGGAATGTCAATGTGTTCGTGATGAAGCTAAACGTTTCTAATTATATTTGTATCTCAAGTTTTATTAATAAGTTATGATCAACGGATGCTTTTGCAACGGAAGCTCTTTTTTTCGTAACTTGTTTAAAAATATCTTAGTCTAAGATTTACTCAAATGCTAGTAGGTATCGAATTGATGTTATTGCCACTTAAACAAAAGACAACTTTATACAAATTAAAATTAAATGTTGATTTCAGAATGATTCGCACTATTGAAAAAGTTATAAAAAAAGTTGTAACTCAAACTAAACTTTATTTTACGAAATTAAAATAATTTTCCCATAACAAATATTATGTTTACATATTTGGAAACGAAACGCAGTAAATTTTGCAGCAAATTCTCAAATTCAAAAAGTGAGTCTAAAAATCGCGAAGCATCTCCAACTCCAAGGGTATGAAAGTTGCCTGCACTCAGTGAGCAAGCGTGATGTGAACCATGCTCGTCCCTTCTCTGAAAGACTAGAGAAGAGGACTGCAGTGCGACATAACATTCAGATATGACAATATAATTATGAATTTAGTTATAAATATTTACTCTCAAAAGCTAGGTAAGATAATTAATTAATTACTGGTAAACATTTAACTATAATTCATGATAATGTGCTCTTTACAGTAGGATTACTGTTATTTGCTACGTAATCTAGTTGCCAAAGCAAACAAAGCTTAGGGTTTTCCCTGGACTGGTAATTATTTGATAGACATTTTAGATTTTTCTAGAGTTTTATGAAAATTTTGAGAAAAGCTTCATTCTGCGGGATTTCCTTTCTAGATTAAGATGGATTGACGATATAAAAAATGTCGTTATTAACACCTGAATGATGGATATAGAAACCAGAATTGTTTGCCTAGCAGATTTCGAAAACTGAAGACGATGATTTGGGAATACATACAGATTTTCTCTCTTAGCTTTTTTATGAAAATGTTTGTAGCTTCAATAACGTATATGTCACCGTCTAATTATAAACTTCGTCAGTTTATAATCTAACTGTATTATTTCCGTTACATTATAAACTGTCGAAAAATTGTGAACTGCAACAAACCATTAAAAATTTATCTCATTATTTTTCGCACCTAGCGCTAATACTAAATTCTAAACTTCCCTAACTGTGAACAACTTGGAAGTAGCGCTCGCCGGCCGCTACCACGACATTGCTTGCTTGGCTCGCGCGCGGTTAGTCAAAGTTCTAACCTAACCCATTTCACCCTGTTCACAAATTTTCGACAGTTTATTATCTAACGGAAATAATGTCAATAGATTATAAACTAACGATTCAAACAATCGGTAACGGTGACATACATATACATATATTTTAGAATAGCCCATTATTAGAACTCATTTCATGAGCTGGCAAATGATCATGGTAAATGATCTTGCCACACACGTTGCTTTGCAAATATAAATGAACCGTAACAAAAAACTCACCGTTTCGGTACTTCGTCAGATAATAAAGAAGCAACAGCGTCAACAAGTAAACTAAGTAGCAGAAAATAGGCGCCATCACTACACAGATCAACCCTACCATGTCGTGTAGCATTTTAACTAATTAGAAACCACAACACAGAAGTTAAACAAATCACAGAGAAGGCGAAAAATCACTGTATAGACACTATAAGACCGCGTAAATACGCGGTCAGCTTTGAAAAAAATGAATATTCAAAATGGCGGATATATTTTAGTGGCGGTATTGACAGTTTGACACTTAGAAGAGAAAAAAATCGCAGTTGGTTACGATATCTAATATTTTAACGCGATTTCTTTAACATTGCCAGAATACCGGTTTTTTTTTTTTCAGAAATTTCATTATTCGAAACTTATTTCGCAACCTCGGGATACGCGAATGTCTGAAACACTGAAGATTTGCGTATCTTTGTGTGTTTTAGCAAAAGCACACAAAATGTTATGTTACACAAGATAGTCGTTGAAGGTTATGAAGGTCTTTTAATCTTTTATCATTTCCATGTTCGTCAAGTTTAAGGTTATTTTTCAGCATAATTTTTTACGAGATTCAGATGCTTCCTAAGAATTCCATTCTTTCAGGAAGCATCTGAATCTCTGAAGGGCCAGGTGTTTATTGTGACATAAACATGACACTGTACATTACTAGATTAGTGATTCTACTCCACATAGGGTTACCATTTACAAATTTAAAATCTCCTGACAAAAAGCCGGACATTTGCAAAAAACGTCCGGACATTTTACTTTTTAATCTTTCTTTTTGACTACTAAAACAATTCCCATCGCCAAGTCCGAAAAAATACAAAGGCCGAGAAAGTTCAGACGGGGGGCCAAAACCCCATCTATGCACATACAGACATATCCAAACAAATCCGGATGATAATAATACACTTAAAAGAAAAAACCACGTGTATAAACACTTTTCCCATGCATTTAACGTTTATGATACCAATTATTCACGATTATACTATAAATATTGGTCCTGCGAGCTGAAGTTTACTTTTTAACACAAAAATGTAAACCTTTCCTTTTACCTCTAAATATTATCAAAAAACAAAGTAACGACACTATGGAGGAAGTTATATAAATGTATGTAACTATTATAGTACATTCTATTGCTATCTTAATACATGGACATGGACATGAGTTTTATAACAATTGAGGTTATTAACGAAGAGGAAGGAAAGAAAGGAAGTCATAAAATTCAGCAGTTATCTAAGGTGAATTAAAATGTATGGTTGCTATTTCCGAATTAAATATGAATAAATTACAATTTTATTATAATAGTGTACCTGGTTTTATAATTTCTCCCTAACTGCAATGTCTGACATGAACATTTGTGTCAATTAGATTGACAGAGGCGTCAGTTACTGTACAGTCTCGATGAGATTTTTTTGAACTAAACCTCTAAACATTTCCCGTAACAAACATCACGAATACTACACACTATTTCTAACCTTAACCGCACCGTTCGTCTTGCGACTGTTGGGCGTGGGGTCCTGGGTTCGATTCCGAGGTCAGGCAAAGCGTTATTTCCATTAGAAATTTCAGTAGTAGCCCGGAGTTTGGAAGTTGATGGTATGAAACCCCCGTGACTCGGATAGCACGTAAAGGGATTGGTCCTGCGCCTGATCTCTCGCGGTCCTGGCGGATGTCGGCCTATGAGAGTTAAGGAACAGAGAGAGCACCTGTGTCTGCGCATACACTTGTGCACTATATTAAAATATCTCCTGCATGCTTGGCTTATCTCCGTTGAAATTGGTCACCGTGGCCGTAATTCGGTCGGGAGGATTATTTCCATTAATCTGAGAGTTCAATGTCCAAGAGTTCAGAGTCCACAAACAACGTAATGGAACTTGTTCCTGCTTCTAATTTTAGTTCACCTTCACGGTTCAGTTGCCATGTCATCATAATACTATAAAAATATGAGTAGGTATGATGCTAATCACTAGATCATAAAAAACCTATGAATGCTACTCCGAAGCTCATAAAAAACGTAATGGATCCTCTGATTGGTGCACCCGTCCACTAATCTAACCCACTAATCGATTGAGTTAATAGGTTGTCGCACTGCTATGATTGTTTTGTTAGCGTCTTTGAGACCATGTTTTTATTGCAAGGTCTGGGTTGCATCAGACATATTTTTTTTTATTTTTTTTGACTAACGCTCATTAGTGGTTAAAATACCACCCCATTTTTGTTCCACTGCAGGGCAAAGGCCTCTCCTCATACTGAGAAGGCACGGGTCTTCTCATACTGTTCTCAGGATTACTCACGATGTTTATCGATGTCAGTAATGTCCAAGATAAACTCAGAAACATATGAATTGTAAAAGTCACATTGGTACTTGCCCGGATTTGAACTCACAACCTGGTGTATGGGAGGCGAGGCCTTAACCGTTGAGCCATCACGATATTCATTAGTAAGATTACAGCAAGATAGTACTAAGTTTACTGGTTTAGCTTTCTATAAAGTAACAGGAACAAAAATTATTATGGTGCAAAGAAAACAGTTAGAGACAACTAGGAACAAAAACAGATAGTAAGCGAACCGAGTGATCAGATTAAGCGTGGTGGACGATGCTCGTTTTGTCACTGCACAAGAAGATGGTTATTTTATAAACTATAGAGGAAAATCAAAGAAACGATGCATGGACTGTGTGAACGATAATATGGCTAGAAAGGGAATGACTACCGAGATGACACTAATTAGAAAAGTATGGAAGAAAATGACAAATGTTGCGCCGACCACAAATAAATTGTGATAAGGGCAGGAGAATAATGATGGTCATTTTATACTGAAATTGGTGTTAATATTATAAACGTTAGTATTGCACGATCAGGTGGCCAACGGATCGATAAACTAGATAAGTAAAACAAACACAGTTCGCTTTCCCATAGAGATACCAAAGAATGTGGACAGTAATAAAAGCATTTCATCATCTCATACTACTCATAACTCAAATGAAAATCTCACATTTTATCGACGTTGCTTTACGTTACCCAGTTTCCTGGTCCTTTGCTCCGTATGTAGAAGAAAATGTTAAGAATGTTTGGTCAAACAATTTCTGCTAGATAGTTTATAACGTAGACTCTAAAATTTTAATATGATCCCAGTGATTCCTGTCAATAACAGTAACATTCAAATAGGTCAGAAAACTGTATTTTCTCAGCTCTTGGCTCAACTACCGTATGTAGCAATGCCATTTGCATATTGCGACAGAGAAGTTTATGGTGGCGATAAGATATCCCGTATCAATTCAGGACAGCAGACTATCATACGCTATTGTGTGAAAACGCACAAGTAATTAAAAAAACAATGGCAAAAATTAATATTATAATGCGCCTAAATAATAATTATCTTTGTGTCTAAAATAGATGGAAAAGAAAATATTTGCAGTTTTCTAAGCAATTGAAAAGTATGATACAATTCATTTAAAATTTTTGGTCCTTTCGTCCGCATATATTTGGAATAAAAAGGTCCAAGGAGTAAATTGTATAATTATGATAACAATGTACAAATTACCCATTAACTGGGTTGTGGAAGTCAGATAGGCAGTCGCTGCATGTAAAATGCCGATATTCAGCTAAGGCTAGGCAGATGATGATGAATAAATAATGTACAATTAGTGCATACTGGACTGAATTCATATAACGTCAAAATAAATAAAAATACTTACATTTCCAAGTTATTTTTGTAGCAGGTATACAGCAAGCATATCAGAATAATGCACGATATCGTAAACGGTAAAGCAACTAGTTTAAACCAAACACTCCTGACCACGTTCGTTTGAGCGAAAGTATCAATGTCGGTTGAATTTGTTTCCATTTTTTTAATAAAAAGTAACTTCTAAAACACTTTCAAAATTATAAACAATTTTTTGTTTTTTATAAATTTGATAAAGGAAAGTAAGATGCACTGAAACAATATACCTGATTATTATTAAATTAGATTTTTAAAAAAAACTTTGCCATTATTTGACGCTTAGAATATATTTTGTTATTTTTGCTTACGTATGTGTTAAACAAGGAAGGTAAGGTTATTACGGTTGCCATTATTTTGCACAACAAACTGCTGTGTTATCAAGTTATTATCAGCTATTATCTGCGAAAGTTTGATTTGAACTAACTATTGTTGACGGGTTCACTCGCTTACTAGTGACATTGCCATTCTAACCTAACCTAACCTAAAGCAGTTATTTAAGGCGTTCATAAGTCATCAGTATGTAAACTTTTCAAGTAGTAATTAAATAATAAGTAATAAATATACAAAGATTTTTAAATTTCCATTTACGTTATGAAGTTCCTTATTTCAAATTAATCCTCGGACCGAAGGACCAGTGGAATGTCTCTTGTGATTCGTAAGCAGAAATAAATTTATTAAAGGAAATACAAACACTACAGTTTTTCATATGTTTATGAGGCATTAGCTAACATGAAAACCGTGTTACTAATCGTTGTGATAATGTGAGCAAATAGTAGTTATCTCTGTATCACTGTTAGCGGGTTTTTGTTAAGTAATTAGGAGGTTTGCCCTTTTGATGCACGTATATACTTATTTTTTTCATCCTTCTAAAAAATGTTGTCCTAGGTATTTTTAACCGACTTCAAAAGAAAGGGGGAAGTTACCTATGTATATGATAAGATTTTTTTTTAATTGCGCATATTTGGCTCTTTCTTTATTTATTCTGACTACAACACCACGTCGTTCATTAATGAAAAGACACTGGATACATTATTTGTTTTTATTAAGCTTTTATTTTATTTCAATAAAATAATGGCTCTAAATTGTTTTACAATGATTAAAGTTGTACACTATGATTAGAAACAATAAAAACTGAAATAGGAACATTTTCGATTTATAACGCAGATAAAAATAAACCCAGTTATTGAAGAAAACAAAAACAAGGTATAGATTTAAATATAAATCCACTCAAGGAACATTACGCTCAGATACTACTTATATCAAAAGGCCCGGTCTCAAGAGGGGCTTATTGAAATTACTGATAAATAACCAGCGTGACTCTATCACATGATTCTACTTCACTTTTATCTCAGAGATCATTATCTTCTTCTTTAAATAGCGAAAGGAGTCTGTTGGTCCTTTAATTTCAAAAAGTCATTGTCACCCTATTATGCCAATAAACAAACATCAGGTTTTTACAGCATTTTTAACTTTTATACACCTTTTATTACGAAAAATATAATTAACCATATTATTTTATTTTTTACGAATGTCATAACCTAGTTCAACTGAACCAGTTGTTCACGTAAGTCAGAGAAATAAAATGGGGTGGAAAACAAACGGAGAACTGAAAAATCCCAAGCAAATCCAAAGAACCATGAGTTATAATGCGCTTACGAGTTTCTCCTTCCTTCATGTCAACGTTATCTTTTAATCTCGAAGTTTTCTAAAATAACATAATGTAGGTGGTGTATGTATTCTTTCATTTTCTTTTATCTTGACTTTCGATCGGTGTACCGATCGCTTTCTGAATACAAAGTAGAAGGCCGCCTGATTTATATCAATGATCATGAACTGTAACGTTAGATTCCTCGGTAATTGGAGAATTATTTTTTAGGTTTGCATGTCCAATTGTACTGGAAAATACTTACTGTGTCTGCTGCATTTTGCAAACTTGAGCTATATTTTCTACCACCGTTTAAACTGATTTAGGCTGCAATGGTAGAAACAAGCTGATTGCACAGAGAATTTAGAGCCCTCATTCACTCATCATCTACCTCCCCTTTTCTCAACTATGTTGGGGTCAGCTTCCAATCTTACCGGATGCAGCTGATTATTTGTATTTTACATGCAGCGATCTATCTATCTGACCTCCAAAATCCAGTTACTGGGTAATACGATACCCCTTGGTTAAGACTGGTTGGCGGACTTTCGGGCTTCTAACTACTCGTAACGACTGTCAAAAATCTACAAATAACAACCGGGACCAACGGTTTAGGCTGCGTTACCACCAAAGATGAGCGTGGATGTGTGTGAAACTAACCAATAACATCGCTTCACTGTCAGAGTTTGAGCTAAGCTAGCGTTGCTATTGGTTAGTTTCACACACATCCCTCGCTACGCATTCTCGCTGATCTCTGGTGGAACGCAGCCTTAACGTGCTATCCGAGGCACGGAGTGGCCTCGATATGTAATGGATGGTCACCCATCTAGAGACCGACCTCGTCTAGCGTAGCTTAACCATCGATGGCCCCGTGCGGCTGTTATTATTTAGAAACGAGTCCTCATTCACTGTGACGGTCTAAGACACTTTAGACGAGGGTTTAAAGAAATATTATTGCAATAATAAACTTCTAGTAAAAATATCTAATACCTAATAACATATATAACTGCAAGATCACGAGAGAGAGAATGTTTGCATTGCATAAGTATCTGGCAGTAAGTCACGAACTCATGACCAAATGGATTTGCTTGTAGAAATTTTCAATATGAAATTGATTCGAGTTTCCTGTACATTTATTTTTGCAATGTTTAAGTATATGAAACTTGAGTAACTTTCATATTGAAAAATATTGGATCTAACTACACAGACAAACCCATGTTTAAAGCTAGTATGTTGCATTTAGCGGTATCTTTTGAAATGCTAGTCTCGAATCACGGCACTAACAAACGTCCTCTAAATTATATAGTTTTATAAGTATAGCTAGAACATAAGTATCGCCACACAATGATAATATGTCAAGTGCTTAGTTAATGACATAACTACAAATTGGATACACAAATGGGAAGCTGATAAAGATCTTACATCTAAGGTCGTCATACCCCGGTGGTTAAGGCCTCGCTTCTTATGCACGAGGTTGTGGGTTCAAATCCGAACAAGTAAGTACCACTTTTTCAATTCAAATGTACTTTCTGAGTTTATCTTGGACATTACTGACATCGGTGAAGGAAAAACATCGTGAGAAAACCTAGACTTACATACATAGTTAATATAAGTCTGCAATCGCCAACCCGTCTTGAGCAAGCGTGGTGATCAATGCTCGTGCCTTCTCGGTATGAGAAGAGGCTTTTGTCCTGCAGTGGGCAGTAACAGGCTGGTATTATTATCTAAAGAGGTCGGTACTGTAATAAGAACCGTTTGTTTTGTAAGGTATTGTATGGACAAGGACAAAAGTGAACGTAGGGTCTGACCTAAATTAAATTCTAATATTACTAGTAGAGGTGTAGAGGTTTTACTTGAATGGCTTTGCCAACCAACCTCCACGAATACTCCATAAGTTAATGTCATATTAGGTAATACGGGCTAGTGTCCTGTGCGTATTTTGCGTACGGGTGGGAAAATCGATTATTAGCTCCAGCCCTGGTCCTCAAGGAAGGCCAGCAACGCCTTGTTGTTATTGACAATTATGCGGAGGGTACCTGGGTTACTGTACTACTTTGCCCTGATGTTAAATTATGAGATAGACACTATTTCGTATTATGAATAGAAAAAAGTTTAGACAGTAAGCTCGGATGGCTGACAGCTCCCGTCTTGATGTAAGAAGATATTCTTTATAGGAATAACATAACGTAAGATAACTTAACATGACGTCTATACTTCTAGAAACGTTAGGCAGAGCCGTACTTAATACTACACCCACATTTCGCCAGTTATGTTTAAGTCCCATGAAAAAGGGGGCGAGCCTATTGCCGTCAATCGGGCACAAATGCAGACTCCAGGCTGCTACTGAGAAATTCCTGATGGAGAAACACTATAATACTTTGCCCAACCTGGGAATCTAATCCAGGACCGCATGCTCATCAGAAGCGTTTAGGACCACTAAACCAACAAGGCAATTGGAATAATTATCCTATTATATTATAATACGCTTCTTATTTATAAAGATCCCGGGGAGTCAAAAGTCGCCAACAGTAGGTACTGCACTAAGCTTACTATACCTAAGGTGTCCAGTTTCAAATCTTGTTTTTCAGTCCTCAAGGTTAAAGTTATTATCATGGATCAAAGGAGCAGCCCATCAAACTACGAGTATTATCTCAGAGATTTTGACATCTCCGCTGCACCTGTCAGTTTTAAGCTGTACAGCTTTAGCCTATATATAAATCCCCTTTTCATCGAATCCTACATCAATCTTTGAGGTTAATCTTCATTTGATTGACATTTGTTTTTCAGCTGCTGATTATGTTTGCTTAGATGGCATTTCTCATTCTTCTTCTTTTCGTATGGTTAGTAACTAAACTGATGTCAGAGTGTTAAAGCCGCCCATGGGCCTCTGACTTGGCTTCACATGCCGTTGAGAAATATCTCTCAGGCATGCCGGTTTTCTCACGACGTTTTCCGTCACAGTTTTTGAAGCAACTGATAATTATACAATACGTACATGAATCCGAAAAGTCAGAGGTGCGTGCCGTGGGTTCGACACCTATGACTTGGCAATCCGACGGTCACACCACTAGGCAATCACAGCTATTCTGATTCAGAGCCTTATGAGTTATCATCTATACTAATATAGTAAAGAGAAAATTTGTGAGTTTGTATATAGGCGTAATCTTCAGAACTACTGATTCTGAAAATTCGTGATTTAAATACAATATTGCTGTCAAAGGATATAATTTTTTGAAGTGTTAAAACAGAAACACGAGGACGAAGTCGTGAGCAAAAGCTAGTTCTACATAAATCTCCAAAATCTTGACATTTGTGTAACAGTGACATGACGTGAATTATGAAATACTTTATAAGCAAAAGAAGATTAATTCTCATCGTCTATCACTACAACCACTCGACAAGATAATTCACTAAGGACCAAAACAACACTTCGATAAAAAATCGAGTATATTTTATCTTTATTGATCTTGTCGATATAAATAGTTATACTATCATTGCTCAACTGCATGTTAGAGTCACGGGACACATGACTAATAGTTATCATGTAGTTATCATTTGGGCTACATGCGTAAATCATCTGAAATCTGTCAACAGGATAACAACAACTTCGAGAGGCTTGCCACTCTTTGCGTCTACTAAAAATATCTTAAGTATTTATAGGCTCTGCCTTTTTTTGTTTGCATAAGGGGGGTTACACTATCAAAATATCTAGGACCATATACGGTGTGTATCAGATATGTGTGGTCATATTTAAGCGTGTGGTACAGACCATAACACTGAATAGCTTTCCCCATAGGACCAACATCGTTATCATGAACACATAATCAGCTGTCATATACATTTGGGTCGAGTAGATATTGAAATTTTGTATGGGTGATTATTTTTAACATTCTAAAATATGACCACACATTTCTGATGCATGCTGTATAGAATCGTACCTTATAGCCTGTATAAAATAAATTAAATAATCCATTACTACTCCATTACCCCCTATTATATGAGAGGAGCTCGTGGCTAAGTAATAAAAGCCGCATGGGTCGATTCACCAGGTTAAGCTATGCTTGCCAGGGTTGGTCTGTGGATGGGTGACCACTGACCACTGGCCATCTTTACATACTGAGACTCCTCCGGAAATCACGAAAAGCCGTTGGTCCCGGCTGTCATTCGTGGATCTTAGACAGTCGTTATGGATCGACAGAAGCCCAAAAGTCTGACAACCAGTCTTACCAAGGGGTATCGTTTTACCCAGTAACTGGGTTTTGAAGGTCAGATACGCTGTTGCTCCATGTAAAATACTAGTATTCAGCTGCATCCGGTTAGACTGAAAACCGACCCCAACATAGGCGGGAAAAGGCTAGGCAGATTGATTTCATGGGACTTAAACATTACTGGCGAATGTACATCTCTGCTTAGGCCTCCGGTGAAAACAGGCGTGATGTTTTGTTTATACACTATACCGAAGCTTACTCATAATATGCTTATATTACATTGTCATATTTCTATGACTCATAAATCTATGATCATGATCATACATAAATATAATATTATAATACCCCCTTCTAATTTGTCGTCCATATTGATGCCATGATCTTAACGTTGATGTAAATTGCTATTGTTTATTATAACATTAAATTATCAATGCTAGACCTATAATGTTTTATGTGTGAAGGTAACTATAAAATTGTCGATATCCTTAATAAAACTGAGGTGATCATAACAGTAAGGAAAATTGAGTCATTAGAACTTAAAAAACCTAAAATCTAGTGCATATCATGTAATGTAATGTGCCCTAGCCTAGTAACTGCGACCAACTCACAGACTTCACAGACATCTGAGACATCTCGTAGACGCCTATTTTGAGGCGCATGCACCCAAAAATCTAAATTTTCGTCATCTTTATATCGGTCAACTTGACCGAAGATGGAAATGGAATATTAAGATCAGAACAAATGCTTCACATTATTATTATTATTGAATATATGCTAGATAATTGCTAATCTCCAACTATTGTTCTGTTATCAGACGTTGACCTACATGTGGGATAGGACAATATAATTTATGCGTTTGTTATCTTTGGCTGTACATAAGGTATAGACTATTGTACTAACATTTAAAGGTACAATTCCGAAGTCGACCGCTGACCGCAGATCGCAGCGGCAAAGACGCTCAGTCGCAATGACAAGCCGCAGCGACACTACTGATTTCTATGTAAACGCTTCCGTAGATCATAACATTGCAGCAATATCGTCATCTAAGCGGTCTAGGTATCGGTATGCTGCAGTTTGACTGTGCCAATGTTCTGTTATGTATTTATTTAATTATATACTGGATTAAAACTGAATCTACTTAAAAACATTACTTCCATTCGACTATTGTTTAGTGTTATTTTTAAAAGCATAACCCGAGGAGCCCGTTATGCATAGGAAGGACAAATTGAGACCGTGCAGGCGATGTAGGTTTATATGAAAAATAAATTATTCAATGTTTACTATCATAGTAGATAATGCTAAGGTTATTTGAGTTGTATCATGAAAAAACATATAACCATGATGAAACTTTTAAAGAATTTGTTAAGAAATATTCTAAAACTTTTAAAAGAGCCTGTTCCTCAGCAAAAGCCTTACACATTAAAAATAAAATAATATCTTCTGGAAATAAAATAAAAACAACCTGGAATATTATTAATTCAGAAACGGGAAGAACGACGGTACGGAATCGTGACTTCCATCTAAAAATCAATGATGTAGATATTGAAGCAGACGTGGAGGTGGCAACTGAGTTTGAATTTTTTTTCACTAATATTCCCATTTTAACAACCAAAACTCTGTCATCGTCGTCCTCCACTTCTGCTTACTCAATACTAAAAGAATGTGTACCAGAATCTGACAAACTTTTTGAATTTTCAATTGCTTCTGCTAAAGACATTATAGAATCTTTTAAAAATCTTGATGTAAAAAAAACTGCTGACCTTTGGGGATTATCAGTACATACCATATCTTCAATAATTGATGTTATTGCACCCTTTTTAGCAATTATTTTTAACTCTTGTGTTGCGTCTGGTGTATTTCCTGATCAGATGAAACTTAGTAAAGTTATTCCACTGTTCAAGTCTGGCAGCACAACTGATCCTACGAATTTTCGGCCTATTTCGATATTACCTACATTAAGCAAAATTTTTGAGAAATTAATTTTGAAACAAATGTTAGAACATTTCAATGCACATAATTTATTACATCTAAAACAGTTTGGTTTTACAAAGGGTCGTTCAACTACAGATGCGGGCGTGGAATTACTGAAGAGCATATTCGAGGCCTGGGAGGAGTCGCAGGATGCTCTTGGCATTTTCTGCGACTTGTCCAAGGCCTTCGATTGCGTACATCATGATACACTCATCAAGAAACTGTACCACTATGGTATGAGGAACAAAGCTCTCGACCTTCTGACTTCTTATCTGAACAACAGAATTCAGAGGGTCGATGTTAATGGCAAGAGATCTGCAGGATCTGCAGTCACCATGGGCGTTCCGCAGGGTTCAATTCTAGGTCCTTTCTTATTCTTAATTTATATAAATGACTTACCTTACCACATAAGGGATAATCACAAGATCGTATTATTCGCAGATGACACTTCCCTTATTTTTAAAATCAAACGTCAGTTAGTTAACTTTGAACAAATTAACGATGCACTCTCTAAAGTTGTGCATTGATTTAATGTAAATAATCTTCTTCTGAACGAAAACAAGACTAAACTCATAAAATTTTCAACGCCAAATGTCAGGCAGCTAACTACCAATGTTCAAGTTAATGGAATAGAACTGGACCCTGTTGAGTCGACAGTTTTTCTTGGAATCACTATTGATAGTAAATTACAATGGGGCCCACACATAGAAAAATTATCAGGAAAGCTTAGTTCGGCCGCCTATGCTGTTAAAAAAATTAGACAGATAACTGACGTAGATACAGCCAGAATTGTTTATTTTAGTTATTTTCATAGTCTTATGTCATATGGGATTCTTCTCTGGGGAACCTGTGCGGACATTAATACTATCTTTGTTCTACAGAAAAGGGCTGTTCGAGCCATTTACAACCTAGGTCCGAGAGATTCCCTTCGAGGAAAATTCAAAGAAGTAAATATTCTAACTCTAGCCTCACAATATATTTTTGAAAACCTAATGTATGTACACAAAAATATATCAAATTTTAAGAAAATGTCTGATATTCATAGTTTAAATACCAGGAATAAACACAACCTTGCTGTACATCGCACTCGTCTCCACAGAGTAGGCAACTCGTTCATGGGTCAATGTATACGCTTTTACAACAAACTTCCCATTGACATTCGAAACTTACCCATTAAACGATTTAAAATTTGTATTAAAACCAAACTTTGTAAAAAAGGGTACTATAAAATTTCAGATTATTTAGAAGATAAAAAAGCTTGGGATTGAGCTGCTCGCTCTGCTAAACCTTGTGATAAAACCATAAAACTTGACATTAGAATTATTTAGTAAAATCATTAAAATATACCAGTTTTATTTAAACATTAAAACAAAATGACATGATTACTTTGTAAAGTATAATATTATTTAAATTACCTATTGTGAATGTGAGGACTATGTGGATATTTTTTTTAATTTAATTTTTTTTTTCTCATTACTCCTTTTTTATCCTCTCTCAGTTAGTTTTAATGATGGTCTGGCAGTTTGAGTAGTTTATGCGGCCTACCCAAATGTCCTTTCTTTGGTATTGTTCGTCGAGTTGAGCTCCTTTTGTTCTGAGTTGAGCTCCACGATTACTGACAAATGCTTGCACTGACTGGACAGGTCCACTCAAATCTGTGTGGTTCTTTTCTCAAAAGACCATTTCAGACATGAATCTACATGGTCCTCATATGGCTTGACCAAGATTATGTCTGGACTTTAAAAGAGACTGTGACCTCTGAGTTTGTTTCGGCCTTTCTTCTCAGAGTAGTCGGATAGGAAACGCCGAACTCATCTAGCAAAATTTAATATATTTTTAATATGACGTGTAAAAGTGATTCCTATATCCTATTTACAGAATAAACAATTTCATTTCATTTCATTTCATTTCATTTCATTTCATTTCATTTCATTTCATTTCATTTCATTTCATTTCATTTCATTTCATTTGCTGTTAGTCCCTCAATTTAAAGTTTTAAACCTAAGCGAAGAGGTTTATGTGACCTCTAAGGTATGCCGGGATAAAATTGAAGATTCTCGAATAACTCACTTAACCAGTTAATATATCAACGAGATATATTTAGACTTTTTTCTATATTAAGATTGAACGACTAAAAGGCTTAGTCGCTGACATTGAAACTACATAAAACATGAAAAACACGTTTGAATTTGTTGTGAGAAAATTTTAGAATATTATAACAAATAATTATGTGCAATTTATAATTACCTATGTTATAAGTTATAACATTACAGTCATGATTATGACATCATTTTGTTATTTTCTATAAATATATGTACGATTTATGTACCTAGTAAAGACTATCACAATCGTTACTAGGTAGGAAATGGTTCAAGTTTTACTTATCAGGAGACTGATAACATTGTTCGGAAACCTTATTACTGAAAAGATTATGGTCGTCGACGGTAAACGATATGAAACTTCTGCCATAGAATACACGGTGTAATAAGACCCATTACATAGCCGTTAACTATACATTCTGTACATCGAAGCATCCAACCAAATAAAGTTGAGTAAAAATAATTGCTGGGAATGACTTGTATTTTTGGCGTGAGAAATCGCTTTTTACGTAAACGATGTAATGCTCGCAAAACATTGTCCTTATGTGTGCTTTAATAATATCTTACGTGACGATTTTATCGTGGACGTCGACGTCACGTCACGTCATCACGATAACACAAGGGAAATATATGAAGACGCTTTTAAATTTTCGTCCACGATAACTTTATATTGTGCACATATTTCTATACATTTTATGGACATGAACTTGGACGACCACGATTAGATCGTCACATTAGAATTTATAAAAGTGTAATATCGGTTATTGCGACGGTACAGGAATTGTGGGGGTATTTAAAGTTAAGTTAAAACTTGGTTTCGTGAACTTCCAATATCTGCGTAACCAGAAAGTTCCCAGGTACAGGTTCCCAGTAATAGTAGTAGTTCAAAAAGTGATCACAATGACGAGGAGTACTGACTAGTGACTCTTGGTTTCATAAGCCGTGTGTGTGTGAGTGTGAGTGTGTGTGTGAAAGTACTTTTTAAAATCTCTGACAACAAGTTACCTATTACGAACCAAACTTAGTGATTAATTAAACAAATGTCTAGGTACTAACTACTTCCCCGCGGCTGTGACCTGGGCCAACGGAACTAGGCAATAATAAAAGCTAAATAATTACATTTCTTGGTTATTTCGATGATAAAGCAAGGTTGTTGACATATAGCCTCATAAAAACTAGAATGCATGCTTTAGAATAACTTCAAGTTAATATTGTGTTTATTTACTTAGTTTGTTTTTCATGGTTTGGTCATGTTGAGAGGATGAATGAAAGGCGACTAACAATAGGTATTTACATGACAGATGTGAGTGGAAACGCCGCGAAGGGACGCCCTGGAAGGACATAGTGACTTTATTGGTGATGTTCTTCAGAAAGGTCAGGCGCGTAGTATTCGCAACCGATGTGCGTGTATGACGAGGGACGTAAATGAAGCAAAAGGAGTATGGAACGAAGCAGGTGGCGTTCTATAGTTTTGCCTATCTCCCAAGGGAATAAAGCGTGAGTTTCTTTACGTATATCAATAACGTAACATTGCTTTTGTTTTAAAACCAAAGTCACCCGTATGATCTACAATATGGTTCACTAACTTACTTATTATGTAGAAAAACATACTCGTATTAGTATATTACTTACTTCCATTGTTTAATTTTTTTGCATTAATTTATGGCGCAAAAGGAATATCTACAGCACGAGTGTATGTATCACTTGATGAAAATAATGGATTTTGGGTAATTTGGGACTGTAATTTTCTCCTAGGTGTATGATTGCGGGTTATCATTAATAAAAGTGGTCCTTTTGGAAGAACTTGTCCTTTGGATCTGAACAAAATAATCATCGCAGTTTTACGTACGGCACGTAATTTGATTTGATATTATATTAATATTGCAAAACACATAACATCACGCCTGTATTTTACCGATGGGTTAGGTAGAGGTGTACCTATAGTACATTCACATTTCGCCAGTTATGTTTAAGCTCCGTGTAATAGGGGGCGAGCCTATTGCCATCAATCGGGCACAAATCCAGACTCCGGGCTGCTACTGAGAAATTCTAGATGGAAAACGCAATATATAACACTTTGCCTGACCTCATACTCCGACCACGAGACCAACGAGGCAATTGTGCATATTTTTGTTTTTTACAAAAGTTCCGGATTACAGAGCGCGCGCATGGATCGTTGTCGTTCTGCAGTCCGGTCCGATTCTACAAGTAGGTATTATTACGTAAACTAATAAGTATGTTTTCCTTTGCAAATCTGTGTTAAAATGATTTCTTACTACCTAGCTGATATTTTATATAGAAATCCAATAATCCACCGTTTCCGATAATCGGCGATTGGCGCAAAAAATGGGTGCCGGATTACCGAGCGTCTACTGTACAGTAGTTTGTTAGTTCATTTAGTTTAAGAAGTTTTTTATCCACTGTTTCTATTTTTATTGTAATAACAAAATAAATCAGTGAGCGCAATCATTTCAAAAGGTATATAATAATTACATTTATGCACTTAAAAAACCTCTCTAAGATTCTAAACAAGTTTGCCAGACAGATTGATGATAAGAATGATGCCAGTGCAGGTACCGATTGAAAAGAGAAAGGCTAAGATAAATGTTATGATTATATTATTGCAAAGCATAAATTGACAGCGGCTAGACCAAGGACTTTCTCATGAGCAGACAAGGCTTGAAATATTCTTGGCGAAGATGACGATCAGACTCTACGAATGGTTTTCAAAACTCTCAATACAACATACAAGTTCACAAATCTGTTTGAAATTCATTGATCACTTTTGAGATGCGCAATATTTATGAAACCTTGGTCACTGTTTTAAGCACACAGTGAAGATAAAAACGACATTAAGGTGACAAAATACAAATTTATCTGTTAGACAGATTGCACCGGAAATCGTTCATGTACAAAGATGAGATCTACAGATCAGATTACGATAAGAATACTTATTATGTTAGTGATCGCTGTAGGTATATATTATCATTGGTGATTTATAAGTAAGTGGGGCAGACCCTAAGCAGTTGGCCCTTCTACCAAACATGCTGAATAAGAGAGGCCCTCGCATGTCATGTAATCTTCTGATTCATGGAAAAGTGCAAAACCTATGCGGTCAACATTTATGGAACAGATTGGAAAACCGATGAATAATTTCAACACAGTGGGGTTCAGAATCATGTACTGAATAACGCACCCTGTATAGCGTAAATAGGAAATTATTGAATCGTAAAATATAACTATCGCAATTATTCACGAAGGCCGCGCTAACGTTTATACTCGGGGTCAACAGTTTAGAGGCATGAGGAACGCTGTAAATACCACTCTATTGAAAAAGGGAGGATCCTCCGACCAGACGCGGGTCGTGTTCGGAGGGCCTGCTGCCCAACGATTGATATCGGGAGGTCGTATATATACTCATCGCGCGGTAAAGGCTGCTTGCGCGATGCAGTATTTGTGTGACGTCGTGTCTTTGATGCCTAGTTCGCAGGTGGCGTTATAGAAGCCGCCACAGTAGCATATATCAGTATGAATAAAGTTTTAAAACTGAGAAATATTGTGTGCGAAACGAGTATTTTCGATTTTAAAATCGTACGAATTTACGTTACGCTTACTCCGTGCGTTCGTGCTAGGCCAAGTGGTTCTGTATACCTTTTGCCGATATGAAAGAAAAATAATTCTTTAATCGTCACAACCGTACAGGAAACACTATACGAGTGGTTTGGAGGATTGCGGAGATAGACACAGATAGACACAGATAGAATAGTAAATAAAAGATTATTTTTAGAATCTTCCTGTGTCCTCATGCAATGTCAAATGTTTGGCGGGACTTTCCGTTTCTCGTGTTGTGTAATTAGCTGAGTCTTGGGTAAATATTAACGTTCTCTTAATTCTAATCTTCGTGGTTAAAATGACGTTATTTTTATGAGGTTTTACAGCTATTATATAAAGAGTGTTATTGTAATTCGCTATGGTGTTTTATTCCGCTTTTGGATCAGTGAAAAGTACGTCATTGATACTTTTCCTTGACGCTAAAGTTCACTTCAGTCGTCACTGTCACGGTCTTCTATTCCTGAGTCGGTATGACCTACATTAATGAAAATAGTTCATGCTATTGTAATAGCATTAGCCAGACAGAAAAATTTATTGATTTGGCTTGTCCACTCTGAAATGACGCGCACCACTACAGCATTACCCATAGAAATCCGCATTATCGTGTGCGTAAATGTGGTAGTGGGGCGCGTCATTTCAGAGTGGACAAGCTATGCTCTTAGACCATAGACTAAAATAGACACTTACATTGACAAGAGCGTTTAGCTGTTAAAACGAAGCGAAGAAGGGTTTAAAGTAACTGTACCTTAGGTAACATTTTGTATGGGCACGCCACAATTGCGGCGATAAGTCCCCTCTTTGAGGAGTGGCTTGAGAGGCGCCATGGCGTCCTCACCTTCCGCCTGACGCAGGTCCTCACCGGACACGGTTGTTTCGGGAGGTTCCTGTTCCGCGTAAGGCGGGAGGAAACGCCCGGGTGTCACCACTGTGTGGATCGCCCGGAGGACACGGTGGAGCATACGGTGGAGGTCTGCCCGGCTTGGGCGGAGCACCGCCGTGTCCTCACGGAGGCGATCGGCGGCGGCGATCTCTCGCGTCCGGCCCTGGTTCAGGCCATGGTTCGGAGCGAGAGTGCATGGGAGGCCATCACCTCCTTCTGCGAAGCAGTTATGTTCGCGAAGGAGGAGGCGGAGCGCGCGAGGGAGATGCAAGCTGCACGCCCTCGCGGCCCTAGTCGCCGCAGGAGACGCCCCGGGCGTCGGGAGTCGAGAGCCGACTTCCGGCCACCGTAGGCGCGGGCTTGCGGACGGTGAGCAATGGGCAGCTCGCCGTCCGATAAGGACCAGGCCCGTGTCGACGGCGCGTTGTATTCCACGCGTGCCTCAAAGAGATGTCAGCACCAACCGACGGGGTCGAAAGACCAATGCCTGCTGGGGTTGCGGGTTTGTTCGAAAGGGATATCGCGGCCCCGGCACACAGGCAACGGAAGGAACATGGGTGGGTTTTAGTCAGTAAAAGTCTGACACACCCTCTCGCTCTGCCCAGAGCGGGAGAAGTCATTTGATGATTTCCCATCCTCAAAAAAAAAAAAAAAGGTAACATTTTGTATATGGTTATCTAATTGTGGACCTGAGCCAAACCAACCATCCTCAATACTCTTCTGATATCACCCCAGGAGTGTGACTGGTTTTCAGGGAGATGGATAGATTTGTGTCTTGAATGTTTAAGATTTTGTGTGAAGATAATTCTTTAGCTATGTATGACTATTTAGCTATGTACAAATAATGTTTCTTTTTCACTTGATATTATTAGTTAAGTATTATTTCGTTTGTAAATTTTGTTATTTTCTCGTGTTTATATAAACGTATTTTTTTAAATACTATTTTTCTCGATCATTTAGTTATATTTTGTAAATTGTTCTGTACAATGCCTTGGGATTATTTAATCTGTAATGTTGTGCATTTACATTTAAATAAATAAATGCAACACATCATTTTCAGGCCACAAATCACAAAGATCTCTCTTAATTTCAACAAAATGCACGCTTGCGCAGTCCTTGCCTCACGCTGAGCTCACTTATCTTACAATTTGCGCAAACGTTGCACGATCTGCGGCAAATATTGTTCGAACTCACGTCAGCTATGTTTAGCTAGTATAAGAAATACGTACTTCGTGCATTAGAGCGAGAAATAGTCATGACGACACGACTCTGGGCGAAAAAGTAGGGACGTTGCTAGAGTGTGCGGATAGAAGGACCAATTTTTGTAGGAGTGTTGAGTGACTCAGGACCAAAAAATAGAGGCTACATAATTATACAGAGTTAACGTCAAATAATGTATGTCTTTTTATTGTATTGGTGACGGCAACGACAACAGTAGGTAAATAATGGTCTAAATAGATGTTCTTATAACACTGATGAATTATTCAATTACTACAAGTACCTAAAAACTAATTTGAATGATATAATGATGAGAATGCATAGAAAACGCACTTATTTGGTCCCTACGATTTCAACCACGTAGTTGTTAAAGTACCAAAGAACCAAAATTTAAATAAAGAAGCTATTCATCTAATGAAACCAGTTACTGTCGACCGTACCTACCTACCATGCTCACGTGGGATAAGAATGCTAATGTCTGATAATTATGTCCAAATTCGAACGGAATTTAGTTAAATTGGCGAATATTATAAATTGCTTTGTAAGAAATTCCTGGAACGTTTCAAATGAGAGCAAATCTTTAGTAATTAGACGGAAGAATTAAAAACCTGTAGACGTTTGTTAACACTTATGTAAGAGTAAAGAGCATGCATCCTTTTTGATATAACCAGGTGTTTTATGAAACTAAACATAACATAACATCACGAATAAGTTATATACGAAGGGTTAGGCAGAGATGTCTCTATAGTACACCCACATTTCGTCAGTTACGTTTAAGTCCCATGTAAAAGGGAGCGAGCCTATGGCCATCAACCGGGCATAAATCCGGACTTCGGGCTGCTACTGAGAAATTCCAGATGGAAAATCGAATAACACTTTGCCCGAACTCAGCAGTAGAGCTTGCGAGCACTAGACCGGCAAGACAGAACACTATTATTCTTTATTAAATATATATCTATAGGATATATTACAATTTACACCTCAGAATGCTCAAGAATGCTCTAGAGGGCGTATCCTAAAAGCACGTTGCCAACTTTAAGGATAAGCAAAGAGCTGATATATTATTAGAATATAGAATAATAGCAATTCATTATTAATATTCTAGTTCACTAGTTAGCCACATGTCATATTTCCATACAGTCACATAGCCAAATTAATCAAAACAGCGCTTCCACCTTCGGCCTGATCATCACTTACAATCAGGTGAGATGCAGGCCAAGAGTATCAACGTTGTGGTAAAAAAAAAAACTTTTGCTTAATAAGCAAATATACATGCAGTATCTTGTAGGGCTATTGAAGTCATTATCATTCTACTGCTATTATCCCAATATATTGATATATTGATTATTTATATTGTGTATGTGAGTTTCTATGTTTGTAAACGCACCCACGATACAAGAAGAAATTCTTAGTGTGGGGCAACGTTTTTAAAAAAAAAAAAAAAATATGTGGTCGCGCAACATATCTGTTTATTCCATACTTCTCTATTAGTTGTCATATCGGTAGTCATCCAAATAAAACATCAAAATATTTAAATTGGAAAAGAAACGTGTGTTTTTGAAATAATATCATATTTTAACATAGTACGGCAATTGTTTATTTATTTATTTTATTATTTATGTACACACAGTAAAATACATACAGATACGACATAATGTCGTATGTCGTCGTGTGTGTGTTGTGTGTAATGTGTTGTGTTCCTAGTTTAGTATTAATTTTCATGCTTTACCCTCGGTTTCCATGGAATTCAATATCGCCTTCGTCGAACTATGCGTCGGTACTTAGTATTAGCAGGTACATTGTAACCTACATTATGTCACGATTGTAAGTAATTGTAAGGTAACTCAATATCTAGGTGATGGTTGCACGACCTGTAACCACAGAGCCACAGCTTACCCGTTTGTCGGTATGGCTTTAAAAAAATTATGTAGGCATAGAATCCTCGGATGAGTTAGCACCATCGAGTAACAGCTTTTGACCAAATTGTCACAAATATTTTGACTTCTTTACCTTCTGTGTTTTAGTGTAAGTTCATGTCCTGGTGCAAAATAAGACCTAATCAGTCAGTCAACACGGTCGAAATTAGGGAACAGTGTTAAGAGTAGTATATGACCTTAAAGAACTGTACACCTGTAGACATAAATGCCACTTATCACGTGAATTATGTATGACTTTTTTCTCATAATTTTCAAAACGAGAGAAACGAGACTAATAAAATTTACATAGCGATAACTTCATCGGGTGTTGTCGGGACAGGATTTGAAAGATAATAAAAATTAAAAAAAATGCAACTAGGCTATAGAAGCCTAATAGAAATATCTTAACATGCATGACATCACTGTTTTAGAATTGGAAATGGATATTAGAACGAGAGCCATAAAAGTACTTACAGATTAGATTTTGAATAAACTCGATAGTAAGATTTCTCTGTTTTTTAGCTATACATTTTGCCAACATAAATAGATTGTCTTTATAATTAACCATAGATGATCCTTTCTATTTAAACCTACCTAACCTATAGTTAAACAGTTCACAAAATAATTTCAAATAAAAAGGACCAAAAATATTGGTCTTTTGAGATCTTTCAAAAAACAAACCATGTAAAATACATTTCGTTACGCCAATAATTTCAGTTGTATTGTTGTGTTGTATACATTATAAGTATTTCAGCACTATTTACTTCAACAATAATATTTAAAGTTAACCTAAATTGTAGAGCAGTGACCTCCCGCCTGCTCATGCTTGCTTGAGCCCATACAAATGTACTACAGTCCGGCCGTTGAGAGGATGCGTTCTTAACACCTATCAGTTTCATACTAACGAATATGTGTTTTGCGAATTTGATTCGTATTACTACTAGAAATTGTCCAACTGACAGGTGTCAGGAACGCATTCTTTCGACGGCCGGACTGTAAGTACTTAGACTACTTAGTATGAAGGCCTCAACTGTCAGCTCGCAATGGTACGGTACGCCGCACGTAATGGTAACAAAGCCAGTATAAGCTGGCCTCTTATTCTATTGAAACTCCGTACTAAGCCAGGCCAGCTCAAGGTCAAATTGTTACCACTGACTTACCGCCTACAGTTACTGTACCATAACAATAGGAATGAGACTGGAATATCAAGTGTCACTCTCGATTTCTTTAAGGTTTCTGTAGGCCCAGTATGAACACGCGAAGTAAATATAACGTACCTAAATTCGAACGATTTTTGAATTGGATATACCTGTCGGGTCGCACATAATATTGATTTAGTTTGAAGACTTTATTCACATCTATGGGCGACAGTAATTATAAAGGGTTGGTGGCTTAATAATAATAGCCGCACGGGTCGTTCGATGGTTAAGTAACGCTTGGCAAGGTCGGTCCATGGATGGGTGACCATTCATAACATATCGACACCCCTCCGTGCCTGGTAAAGCACGTTAGCCGTTGGTCCCGGTTGTCATTCTTCGATCTTTGCCAGTCATTGCGGGTAGGCAGAAACCCGAAAGTCTGACCACCAAGGGGTAGCGTGTTACCAAGTAACTGGCTTGTGGAGGTCAGATAGGCAGTCACTTCATGTAAAAGGTATTCAGCTGTACCCAGTTAGACTGGAAGCCGACCCCAACACAGCTGGGAAAAGGCTAGGCAGCTTGATTTTTGGGTAATACTAATTGTGCCTGTTTAAACAAAAATGTTATACAAATAGCTGTATTCAATTTAAAAATCGTTAGAATTTACGTAACGTCTATACCGCGCGTTCGTGCGAGGCCCTCTGTTTACGTTGTCTTGGTCACGTATTACTGCCCATCTCAGCGGTCATTTTTTTTTTTTTTTTTTATATAGGGCATCTCGTAGCTGACCTCTGAGGTCATGACTACTTAACCGGTCAATCCTGTGGTTGCCTTAAGCTTCTACACTTAAAGCCTCCAGCCAGGGGCAAAACTATGCTAATTAAAACTAGGCGAACGCTCGCTAAGGGCACCCCCTGTGGGGTACGAACCTCGGCTTAGGGCGTTCGCTGGGGGGAGGACAGCAAGAGGGACAGGCTGGATCAAGAGTATTTCATTATTATTAGTCGGGGAATTTAAAGCTACAGGCTCAGCATCGACGCGGGCTGGCGCATCTTCGAGCAAGGGTCGGGGGGGAACCCAGCGGTCAATAAATGTGTGCGTTTTATTACTATGCTTTCATGGTACAGTTAGCAGAGCTGTGTCTTATAGTTTTAGCTGATTAGAAAAATAAGCGTAGAGAGTAGTAATTAAATTTAAAATTACGATTTGCACTGGTCGTTATGAGATATTTTATGTGTTTGTTTGCTTTACATCGCTGGGTTGTGACAGACAGTCGCTCCATGTAAAATACTGGTTGGTATTCAGCTCCATCCGGTTAGATTGGAAGCCGTCCCCAACATATTTGGGAAAAGGCTCGGCAGATTCGTTTGCTTTACATTTTTTATTACTAATACTTTTATAGATTTTTGGTAGAGATTCTATTACTATTCGATCTTTAACATCTAAAAATGTGAGCCAATAGAAAAATGGTCACGATTGTGAGTGGAAAAGTTTCGGAGAAATGCGTGGACAAACATACATACATACAAATATACATAACTACAAACATACATACACCTATTAAAAGAAATACATTGTTTGGAAGCCCTAATAGATTAAAATATAAATATGTGAATATATTGCAGTTCCAATATAAATAATATTACGTATACATACATCGAATTGATAACCTCCTTTTTCTTTGAAGTCACATTTGAGTCGTGTTCTCTCAAACACTGCACCTACAAGTGACTATGTACCTACCTACCATGTTTCAATGACTAGTCAACAGTCAACATTTTGAATAGAAACTTTTTGTGCGTCTGAACTCATCAAACATTGACTAGAAATACAAAAAATACGGTTTTGAATGTCACGAACTATAAAACAGCGTCTTCTAAAATGTTTAAGATTAATTTTTATTCAATTTTGAGCTCGGCTTAACTATAATATTTAGAATACGTTCTTTAACTGATCCACCACGACTGCCCCAGAAAGAGGGTAATGTTTTTCGAGAGTATGTATGTATATTCCTTTGGCACGCTCTAGATCCTATACGGCTTGATGAATTTTAACATATGAGGTGTCGTTAGATTCGTCTTAGTTGTAGGAGTGACATAGGCTATATAATATTTATATATTGCACCTACAAAAACAATAAGGGAGAGGAAGGCTTTTTTTGTAAATACACATAATTTGATACACATTCAAACAAAACAAAAACATGCAAACAAACACAACTATAAATAGCATAATTTATGTGAATGTTGTCACCTGTCGGCATCCTTGGGTACACCTACCCAAAGGTTCGATACTCTGCCCACGAGAGACCTACGCCAGTGTATCAGGAACAGAAGCTGTTTGGTATACAGACAGGTAACTTGCAAATCCATAGATACATTTATATAAAATATTAAAGTCGCTTTTCGTGTCTGTCTGTGGCCGCATTGTTCTTTTATACTAAGCAATGGATATTATGATTTTCAATAGACTTTTCGAAGAATTTACTTTGGAAGATTTATGTGCATAATAAATTAGTATTAAACCTACAGATAATAAAAGGTTCGCAAGTACTTTCATAAACAACTCGTGAGTCACCACTGATTTGCACGGATGGAATGGCCACAGGCCAACACATCGATGTTTTTGTGCTCAATCAGAATTCATATTAATGGGTTATATTAATACCTAAACCTTACAGAACAAATGCTCTTTATGATGGTAAAAACCACATTGCCAAATCCTTTGTGTAGTTTAGAAGATCTAAGTGGTCACATTATCAGACAGGAAAACAGACTTTGTTTTATAGAACATATGTATAGAATATAGATAGGCATACGAATAAAGATGTTTTTGGTATTCTGAGTAGCATTTTTTTTTAATCGATCTTTTATATATGTCGCAAGCTTAAAAAGTTATTACGAATAAAATAAAAATGTATATAACAGTGTAGTGGAAAGACAAATCCGTGACTCGGACCGGCTCTAGATCTTTGACAGTTTTTACGAGTAGTCAAACCGCAAAAATCTGACAACCAGTCTTACCAAGGGATGTTACCCAGTAACTGGGTAGTGGAAGTCAGATAGGCAGTCGCTCCATATAAAAATACTGGTATTCAGCTGCATCCGGTTAGACTGGAAGCCGACCCCAACATAGATGGGAAAACCCTAGGCAGATTGATTAATGGAAAGATAAATATTTTTGCATGTATACATATAGCTTGTTCGACTGTTAATAGTATACTCTGTGGACCTACGCCCCTCCTAGTTAGTATAAGTGTATTTAACCTAATTGGATGATTTGAACAGACATCAATGTTATTTAGCATCCTGTTAAACTAATTAGCATTTATTTATTTCTAGCTTACGGTTTACAGGCTTCACTGGTGTAAAATAAATCTTTTTTCTGAAGCCTTCAGGCGTAGGTTCTCAAGCCGATACGTTTTTTTCAAGCCTTAATTTGACCACCGATGTACACGTTACAAGCTTGTGTGTTGTCTTTGTAATCACACATCTTGGTGAATTTTGTTTTTAAATATTCGCCTAATTTCTTCAGCAAAGAAATTATGCAATTTAACTTTAGCTGAACACAAGTTTATAGCTGAAACTTATGGAGAGTTTATTCTAAAAAGAAACACCAAAAACTGGAACTATTATGTATGAGAGAATTCGAATCTATTTCCATCGCCGCGCGCCGTTCAAACTGGTATGACCAGTGTTTGTTGAATGTTTACACTTAGGTAAGTTCATATCGTAACACACCCATTTACTATTATTGCAAAAGAGTTACACCTGCACGCGTAGCGTAACAACCATAGAAACGAGTTTTGTCGACTGAAGAATAGACAAAATGACAGATGCTGATTGTTTATCTGTCATTTTGTCTATTCTTCCGTCGACAAAACCAGTTTCTATTTGGTCATGCAAAGCGAGCTGGTTTCTAAATTAAAATCACTCTATTTTAGCTGTACTTAAGTATATCGAAGAAACAAAACGTCATTTTTCTTACGTTTTTGTGAAGACATTTACAAACTCTAGGACATAATCATTACCATATTGGTTATCTTCTTCAAAAAGGTAAGTGTAGGTAACTTGCATGCGGCGTGCGGGGATGTATAAACGTAATAAAAGCAAAAGGAGTATGTAAGTATCGAAACAGGTGGCGTTCTGTAGTTCCTACCTACCCCCATGTTAAGAAGGCGAGAGTATACGTGTGTATGTGTTAAAACTTTTGCACGGGCGAATCTGCGGTCACAGCTCAGTATAATATATTTGTATTATGTACAAGTTTGCCTTGTAAACGTAAATATTTGTTTGTCTTGTCATCTGTGATGACTTCCAATAGACATGGCAATGGGGTCAGGGTCACACGAACCTTAGAAGTAGAATAATATATTGGTATTTTAAACTGTGAAGA
Organism: Agrochola lota; assembly: GCA_947364205.1. Taxonomy (NCBI): domain Eukaryota; kingdom Metazoa; phylum Arthropoda; class Insecta; order Lepidoptera; family Noctuidae; genus Agrochola; species Agrochola lota. The sequence continues at coordinate 18,755,817 of OX376240.1, forward strand.
ATGTTGGTGAAGGTAATAATTATGAATATGGAAGATTTTAACTGTTTAATGTCATATCGGTCTGCTACTGAACTTGGTCTGTCTTTTAGACAGGTATAACATCACGCTTAAATTCCTCGAAGGTTGAGGCAGAGGTGTACCTATAGTACACACATATTTCGGCAGTTATGTTTAAGTCCCTTAATGTAACAGGGTCAAAGTCAAACAATTTATTTCAATTAGGCACATAAAAGGCACTTATGAACGTCAATTTTACAAAAAAAATAATTGATTCTAGTCGCCCCTTCCAAAAGGTAGTTGTCGTATGGAGAATAATGAGCAAGAAACTCCACCGTTACTCTTTTAAAATGTTTTACAATATTTTGTATATCTTAGTTATATAATTATACGTGAAGACCATGCATCTAGAATAAGATTACTATACCACGATAGGTAAAAAAGAATGAAAAATGAAGCAATGACAGATAAATTAATTATGTGAAAGATGTATGGGTACTCACATATTTACAAACATTGTAAAATTATACGATATTCCTAACATTTTAACAAGTAATACTAATAAGTCAGTGTGTGAGTTCAAGAAATCACAGAATATAAAATCAGTGTTATAAAAAAATAACAAATTATATAATTAAATTAGCAACCAGGTTTATTTTGTCTAGACTCTAAATTGTCCTATGGAGCAGGACCAGCATGTTTCCAAGCATTCTTATCTTGGATATAATCCTCTAATTTGTAATATGCTTGTTTACAGAGTGTACTTTTAATGTGAGTTTAAAATGTTCTTTCATTTAATTGTAATATGGGGCAACCCTGTTGCCATAAACCGGGCACAACTACAGACTCCGGGCTGCTACTGCAAATTTTCAGATGGAAAACCCAATAACACTTTGTCCGACCCGGGAATCGAACCCAGGACCTCATGGTCAGCAGTAGCACTTGCGACCACTAGAGCAAACGAGTCTAAATATTAGTGTTAATCCACGCTTGGTAAATGAAATTGGTAATGTGCCTTCTAATCGGTGACAGAGGATTCTTCGCAAGTTTTATTTTGAGTGTCGCATTATGGCATGGACAGTCATAAGATGATCTGAGTCTGACATTAGATATAGGTAAGTGACTTTTAAAGTCATACATAAGTTATGCACACACATTGAATAATCCATCATCTTGGGATTCATAACTGTCTGTCTGGCTTGTGACCATTGAATTCGAATTTTAATGTATTATATTTTAACTAGCGAGCCGCTCCAGCTTCGAATGGTTTTTACGACTTGACAAAACGTCGACATTTCTTAGTTTTATGTAACTTTAATATTAACGTACACCTTCCGGAATAAATTCTCTAAACGATGGTGGAAACCTCATCAAAATCTCTTGCGTGGTTTAAAAGAACAACGCGGACATACAGACAAACATGAAAAGCGACTTTAATTTATAATTTGTATACATGATTGTGATTAATACATTTTTCTGATTTTTTATGTGCTATCGAATGTATTTGTGATTTTAATAATGGGATTTGGTGCCTGAATACATTTTTTTATAACCACCTTACTATTTTGATCATTAATCAAGACTAGGTAAAATTAAGTCCATATTTTGCAATCTATAGATGAATATATACGAATGAATAAATAAATATATGTACTATGTATTCACAAAGTGAAACTAGAGTTTATCTCTCAATGTTCAATGACCCCAAACCCAAAGATTTTGTCCAGACGGTCATCGGCACAGATGGACTGACAGGCAGACATGACAATGTAGTGAATCATGCGGAAATTGTTATTTTCCAGTACACAAAGATATGAATTTGACAAGTAAGACACATACCTTTGATATAGGTAGAAAAATATGTATTAGTCAGACAAAAATAGTAAATGACGGAGTGCGGATAACAGGACAATTTTTTTCGAAAAGACCAAATTTTGTTTTTACCAGACTTTGCATAAGCCGTTTAAGAGTGTTTATTCTGAAAGTGGGCATGTCGCAAATACATGTAAAATATTTTGCTGTTTTTGGCAATATTAGTGTATAGAAATATGAAATGTGACTAACTAGCGAACTAGAATATTAATAATGAATTGCAAATATTCTATCAGTTCTTTGCGAGGTTGCCAACTTTTAGGATAAGCCCTCTTAAGCATTCTGAGGAGCAAATTGTAATATATCCTACATATATATATGCATATTTAATAGTGTCCTGTCCCGTCGGTCTAGTGGTCGCAAGCGCTACTGCTGAGCATGAGATCCAAGGTTCGATTCCCGGGTCGGGCGAAGTGTTATTTGATTTTTCATCTGGAATTTCTCAGTAGCAGCCCGGAGTTTGGATTTGTGCCCGGTTGATGGAAATAGGCTCACCCCCTATTACATGGGACTTAAACATAATTGATGGAGAAATGTCGATGTTCTACAAGTACACCTCTGTCTAACCCTTTGGGTGCTTCACGACAGACAGCCTTATAAACATTACCTAAGTTCATAAAATGGAACATTTGCCTACACAATAAAATAACTATTATTATAAGCTTTCTATTATGTATCTAGGACTATCTGACAATAACCTCTCTAGAACTACTTCACTGTTATAATGTTATCAGATTTAATACTCAATCATAAATGTTTTATTTGTTTTACTACTACACTTAAAGACATAAGCTTATTGGTGACTCGCACGAATTAGCTCGCCCGAAACGGGCGAATCGACACTCTTAATTAATATTTTTTTTTCTAATATTATTTTGTTAATTCATTTGTCGTGATGGACCAGTGGTTAAAGCTTAGCCTCTCATGCACGAGGTTGTGGGTTCAAATCCGGGCAAGTACCAATGTGACATTTTCAATTCAAATATCTTGGACATTACTGACATCGGTGGAGGAAAACATCGTGAGGAAACCTGACTTATAGTTAATATAACTCTGAAATCGCCAACCCGTCTTGAGCAAGCGTGGTGATCAATGCTCGTGCCTTCTTTGTATGAGAACAGGCCTTTGCCCTGTGGACAGTAACAGGCTGGTATTATTATATTATTATTTATTGAATTCATTTGTAGCCGAATCGATTTCTAGATTCGCCTACAAATAAATAAACTTCGCCACAAGAAAAACTAATATTAATTAAGGGTGTGGATTCGCCCGTTTCGGGTAATTTCGTGCGAGTCACCAATAAATAAGTCAAACTCACGCCCTGCTTCCCGTGGGGGTCGGCAGAAACTATAGAACGCCACCTGCTACGATCCTTACATACTTCTATCGCTTCGTTTACGTTCATACATTTGGGGGCCTATTCCCTAAGGGAAATCCGTAGTTTTGGGCGCTTTGTTCTCCGTCTCACTTAACGAGAAACAGATCGATGCGCCCGTAACTACGGCCGGACCTACGGATTTCGCTTAGGGAGTAGGCCCCCGTGGTCATACCAGTACGTCGGTTGAGTACTACACACCTGACCTTTCTGAAAAACATCACATATAAGTTCACTCACTATTATGTCTTTCTGATATATATATTATTTGTAATATACAAACGGCATATTACGGTTGCAAAGTTGTTAAAAACTGGTCTATCTGGAGAAACTATTATATAAAACAGGTTTTAAAATACTATAACTATGTTACTATCAAACGTAGGTAATGAATTTCTATTTATAAACTGGTATGTCTGTCTACACCTACTTAAAGGCATAGATTAGATTAGTCTATGAATATACTATCCTATTAGTTGTGGAAGGAAATGTGTTACATTTGTATAGATAATATTGAAGTAACATAAGTCTTGAGTTTAGCAGATCTCGTTTGTATAGACTAATACTATGAAGAGAAAATATTTAATTTTTGTATGTTTGTTTGTAATGAATAAACTCAAGAACTACTGGACCGATTTTAAAGATTCTTTCACCAATAAAATTCTATATTATTACTAAGTAACATAGGCTGTAATTTATAAAGATATCATGCAAATTATTATCAAATAAAATCCTACCGCGATTCACATCCGTCTTTTTATTTCATTCAATAGGTAAAATTATTTTCAGGGACATAATATTCTTGATTTAAAGCCATATTTAACATTTCTCTGCCTCGTTGGTCTAGTGGGTATAAGAACTGCTGAGCATGAGGTCCTGGGTTCAATTTCGGGGTCAGGTAAAGTGTTATTGGATTTTTCATCTGGAATTTGTCAGTATCAGCCCGGATTCTGGATGTGTGACCGGTTGATGGCGATAGGCTCGCCCCCTATTACATGATGGGACTTAAACATAACTGGCGAAATGTGGTTGTACTACAGGTACACCTTTGCCTAATCCTTTGGGGATTAGATTACTTTCGTGATGTTGTTAGTTTAAGTTATTTTTAGGAACGATATAAAATCGATCTTTTAGACTCTAAAACATCGATTTTATAGTTAATTAATAATGTTACATATAGCTCTAAAATGTAGAGCCATATGTAACATTATTTCAGTTGTAAAAGGACCAAATTTTAATCACCATCTATTTAATTGACTGTTAAATTGCACAGAATATCCGACAAACTGCACTACACGTATTTTTATTTAGCAACAAACAGCATAGCAACATTTTACGCGACGTTTTACAACATATTTCTACAAATCTGTCATCTATGCAGACGAGACGAGAGCTATTCAACATTACGCAATAAAAATCGAGGCTTCGCCGAGCCACTGAACTTATTCATGGAGGCTCTATTCCGTTAATACCAAGGACGGCAGTTATACCATTAAGCTATGAAGCTAAATTATACGGTTTGAGGGCTCGGCCTTGTCTAAAATAATTATGAAGCTACTCAAAAGAAAAATGCCGGAATCTTTTTATGATAAAACTCTACAAAAAGGTCATGGAGAGTTATACTCACGAACGAACGGAAAATTAATAACTAAAACATTGATTAATGAACGAGGAGTTTTGTACCATTGAAGCATTTATTAGTGCGTTATTTAGTTTATACCAACTTTAATGGAAGTAAGTATTATATTAATATATAGTCTGGGTTTGTGCCCGGTTGATGGCAAGACACTCGCCCCTTATTACATGGGACTTAAACATAACTGGCGAAATGTGTTTGTAGAATAGATACACCTCTGCCAACCCAGCGGGGAATCCAGGCGTGATGTTTTGTCATATTAATTTAGCAATTAACTAGTAAAACATAGACGAGTTATGGAGAGGTCAAGAGGTCGACACAATAATTATAATTGTATAGACACTAGTAGTGTCTATAAACGGGTTTTTCGAATGAGCTGGTTGTATTGAATGCAGTCGATACATAGCTATAGCACTCAGGAATGTGGTTATAGCAAAAAGAGAGAGAGGCCAGGCGGTGGGCAGATGCAGGCTAAGTACAACATGGTTCATCAAAACATTATACAAGCTGACCAAATGTCAGCCAGTAAAAATATCACATTGCGGTACTAAAGTATATTTTCATGCAGAAAATGAACGAGTAATTAGACCATAAAGACCAGATTATATTACAAACTTTCTTTCAACTATAAAGTTAACGTAAATCTTCGAAAATGGCGCATTTGTATGCAAAGTATTAAACCCGGAACCTAGTGATCAAGAGTCGGGTCCTTTAACCCCAATTCTTTATTAAAAATATTGGAAATGTCAGTCTTCCAATTATTGTTCAGCACAAACTGCAATAAAGGAAATTGTAACGCACTAGCTTTTGGCCGCGGCTTCTTTCGCGTGGAGGTTGGAATTTATTCCACGGGAACGTATTATTTGAATAAGAAATATCCTACGTCCTAAGCCTAACCTAACTCAGGTCATGGTGTAAATGTGTGCCTAATTTCATCGAAATACATAAAAAGGTTACAGACACACAGCCAGACAGAGTTATTTTCGCATTTATAACATTAGTAAGTATGTCTGTTAAATGTAGATGCAGCTTAAAATTTTTGGTCCTTTGGCACGGGATATACGAACGACAACATTTTGTAAAGTTTCGCTTCTAATTGTTTACTTTTATAATCTGTAATCAATTGATAACATAGATTTAGTAGGTATTGAGGTTAGTTAACCGGAACGTGAAATAAAACATGTATATCGATTATCTTCGAATTGCATTTGATATGAAGTAATAATTTAATTTTTTATTGATTTATGATTATAATTAAGGTGAACTCCACGATATAGTTTATGAATTAACATAGATTGCGGTTACGTCACTTTTTGACACAACTTTTAAACTGCTTTCAAAATATAAAAAAAAAGTTTCAAGTATTCAACGCTAATTAATTATTCATATTTTTTTTACCCGTCACAATGTTTAGAAACACGTTGAAGGAATTTATTTCCGGTATGTTCATTTTGTAAATTAATATTTAAACTCACCGAAACTTTTGTAAAGCGTCCATGATATCCTTAAGACGATGATCAGAACTAGTATGAACATAGGCAGTAGACCAATCAGTCTTTTGTCAGCCACGTATGATGGAAACTCCTCCCCTTTAGGTTCCGCTTGCTGGTTCTCCATTTTAAATAAAAAGTCTTCTTCACTTAATTCACACAAAAATTAACAAAATTTTGTTAAATGTATCACACTTATTTTCTAAAAAAGTTTTGTCTATTTTATTTATTCAATTCAACATTCAATTTAAAAATCGAACACATTTTCCACAAGACAGTTCCAATTTATTTTTAAATTCCGCTCACTGAAATCACTTTTCAAACAAAAAAATTACTTCCAACCGAAACGTTTTTCAAAAACTGTTTGTTTTTTTGTTAGGTAAGTATGTATTTTAATAAAATAAACCGTGTTGTAGAATGTTAAGTTAGCGCGCACGTTTGCTTCGCGTCGTTCCTACAGTAAACAGAAACAGAAAAGCCGCCGAGCCCAGAGTCTACTACACACACACTATCTGCAGTTCATTGATAAAACAGCCGTGACTCTGCCGCAAGAAAACGCCTATTATTAAATACTTGGTTAATATTTTAATAATAGATTATTTTTGTTTTGTTTGCAATTATTATTATCTCAAGATCTAATAATTGCCGTCATTATCGATTGGTGCAAGGAAAAAGATAATGTTCATAACTTCTAATGCTGTATTATTAAATGTTATTATTGTTATCTAGTGTTATTAACTTATTAATAACGAATGATCTTTAAGCCGATTATATGTTAGTTTGTACCTATAGTGGTATTGTTGGCACTACTTTACTTACGTTTATGAAATTAGGTTAATGACTCTCATCATAATAATATTTTCATAGGTGTAACCTATAAAATATAAAGATTTACCTACATATTATATCTTTATTTTTTTTAGGAATGTACAGTCACATCCAAAATATTGTGGCGGCATCTAAATGGCCACATACGAACCACGCATCACAGAAAGGTCACGCGAAATCCTGCAACGTGCAAGCAGGGTTTACCGCGCGATCAGCATATATATAACTTTCCGACATCACTCATTGGGCAGTTGCCCACCAGACACGACACCCGTCTGGTCGGAGGATCCTCCCTTTTCTATAGAGGATGAGTGAAGTTTACATCCTGTGCCTCATGCCTCTATAATATGTTCGTTACGTTAAGGGCTATTTTTGTCTGCTGATTTCACGATAGAATCTGCTTTACAGACTCAATATTATCATGATCATTGCATATTGCATCGAAGAATTACATTCCGATTTCCAACATCCCCTCTACGACTACCCGACTATACTCCGGGTAGACTAAAAGTCGCAGGAACTTCTTAAGGTCGTCCCAAAGAGTGAAGTAAACTGTGGGAAGAGAGGTATCCACCACCTGAATTACCAACGGCGACACCTGCTTCCCAGTCGTGCAGTGGCAATTTTTCAAACAACAACTGCAGTGGCCTATTTGGAAAGCTCTGATTCGATTGCGTACCCAAGTACACCGCTGCACACATAATTTGGCGAAGTGGAGCATAATCGATTCACCCAACTTTCAACGTGAATGCCGTACTCCAGAACAGACTATGAGCCATCTGCTAGAGGATCCCAATTGTCCGTTCAGCTGCACCCTTGACTATCTGACCAACGTCTACAACGCCGCAATAAATGTGCCCCCCTACTGGGCCCAAACAGTATAGATGTACCATTGAAACGAAAAGAAGTAGAAAAATTACATGCAGCCATCTTCTTTACATGTCAGAACGAATTAAAAATGGGACACTGCCAATTAAATTTGATAAAATTTAGGTTGATGTCAACTCGATAGTGGTCAATGGTGGTTTTTGTTTTGGTGGATTTTGATCTTTGTTATCAAGTAATGAAAAAAAGTCTGCTCAGTGATGTACCTTCAAAAGGTATTACGTGTCCTGACTTGATAAAGAACAGAATTTGAAAACTGACGAAGATAATTAATTATAAAAGACGTGACTGTACCTGAGCTCATCATTCCATATAAGTAGGTTCGGTACTGAAATAAACGCTCAAAAGAAATACACATGTTTATTCATTTCAACTGGCACTAAATTAAATTACAATATCCATCCCATTTACTATAAAAATTTTGAGTGGTTCCAGTTACTTACTTTCTTCTACACAATGGAATTGCTGCGAGCGATAAGATAAGAAACGTGGAAATGGAATGTCGTGGAAACGTATCATAATCACCATCCACTACTGGCAGTACTTAATTATATAGACAATCGCCCCAAATACCATCCTTTCTTGTCATTCTCCATGCCTCGGAAAGCAAGCAGTTGCTCCTGCGCCTGATTTCTCCTCGGTCATGTCGGATTGCCGTCCCATTGGACTATGAGAGTGAGGGAAAAGAGAGTGCACCTGCGTGCGCACACACTTATGCACTAATATATCCTGCGTATTTCTTCGTAACGCAAATCTTCGTTGAGATTGGCCGCCGTAACCGAAATTCGGTCGGGAGGATATGTCTGTGATATCCTTTCTGACTCAATAATCGTTTCGCCATCACCATCATTCAGGTGGACAGAAGGCTCCCGCTAAACATCGCCACAACGACCGATCCTAGGCTTCCCACAGTCATTAGATCTCTTGTCTCCACCTCAGCCAAAACGTGCCTTAAGGTTGGAAGAGCCAAACAACTAGGTGTATCGGTGATACCCATCGTAAAATCTTAAAATCACGTCCGTGACTTGATTTTAAGGTGAATGTTTTATTATTTCTATCTTTCTCACCATTATTTATTTCAAAAATCTCGCTGTATCCAACCTTCTTTCAAAAACTACTGAAAGACGACTTTATTAATGTATTCCGTGTATATGAAAGCAATTTAAAGTGATTATAGGCCGTACTTAGAACAAAAAGATACAAGAATGGTGAGAAAATAAACCGGTTGTGTCTACGTCTTAGTTTGGTCTTTCTATCCGGATTAGGTTTTAATAATTTGAGGCCCTTTTTAACAATAGAACATAAATTTCATATTAAAAACTAGCTGCCTAATTAATTCTAGCCATTAATTATGTACTGTGATCATGTAGATTCATTAACAAAGTAGAAACCTATGTAGACTGCTCTGGGGAAATGCCACATTTTTTAATACCATAATAATGTGGCGGCATCTACACCGCCACATGCGAACTACGAATCAAAGGCCTGACGTCACACATAATCCCGACGTCACACAAATCGGGCATCGTGCAATTAGAGTTTACCGCACGAACATATAAGACTATCCGACGTCAATGGTTGGGCAGTTGCCCGCCAGACACGACACCCGTCTGGTCGGAGAATCTTCCCTTTTGTATAGAGGATGAATGAACTTTACACCCTGTTCCACGTACCTCTAAATTGGTGACCACGAACATGAACGTCAGTGCAGCCTTCGTGCAACTACTTCAGCGTGACGGCATCATGATCATCACTCCCGCAAGCTTTAGTGAGGCGAGTCACACAGCCAGCCAGCACCCACGGCTTCAACGGGTATCCTGACCACCAGCATGCAGCAAACGCGCATTCCTGGTCATCATCCTCAGCCTCACCAGCAGCCTTGGCACAGCACCTGCACTTTCGGCAGGTCTCACAAGCAGAGCTCATTCTACCCTCTCCTGCTCGACGCCAGCAGTCAGCCACAACTCGGCGCTGTACCACATCCAACCCACTGGATCATGACGTAGCGCCACCCCGATTCACTGGGGAATCACCGCAATCACCGCAGACAGTTCCGACTCACCGGGAACTATGCGGTACCCGGTTTCGACTCATTGGAACCTCAGCTGACACTGCGAAGCATCGCAAGATACAAGACTCAGCCCACTATCGACCTCCGGTCTCCGGAGGGGAGTGATGTGGATGTGGATCTACACCGCAACATGTGAACTACGCATCAAAGACCAGACGTAAAACAAAATCCTGACGGCACACAAATCCTGTATTGCGCAATTATAGTTTACCGCGCGTACGACATATAATAAGACTATCCGACATCAATGGTTGGGCGGTTGCCCGCCAGACACGACACTCGTCTGGTCGGAGGATCCTCCCTTTTCTACTGAAGATGAGTGAACTTTACACCCTGTTCCTCATACCTCAAAAATATAATTATTTGTAAGTTAGTGTTATTTTCTCTCCTAGATCAATGACAGGTCAGCCGATGTCTCTTTCGATAAAGGCGACCAATTTCAACCCTCCTCTGTCAGTTTCCATATCTTCCTAACGTGGTGGGAAATTTTTCTCTTCATTTCGCCCAGTTTCGCCCTTTATTTTCGGAAACTTAGAATTCTATGAGCTTTGGACCAGAAAAAAACTTGTTAAAATATTAATTCCTTATCATAAACAATGTTGTTGTTATCAAAACAAAAACAACGACTCTTGGACACAACAAAGGCGCTATCATTTATCTTGGTGTCACATCGAGTAAATGAGGGAAGGAGGCTAGTTAGGCGCTGACGTCACCACAGACAATGATAGCAGAATTGGTGATTATTAAGTCATTTGCTCAAGGCTTGCGGTTCGATACAGAGGTCAGGTAAAACTGTGTGGGTAATATTTCCGATCCTGACTGTTATACATGTTGTATAACAGCCAGGATCGACGATCCTTGAGGGTGTTGTTAGGTATCGCACTGAGAGTCTATTTATGTGGTAACTAAAAGGAAAAAAAAAATATCGCCATTTTTCTTTTCAATGGGGAATGTTACCGTTTTAGTACATGAGGCGCCGGCGGCGGTCGTTTAACGGGTACCCTGTAGAAAATTTATGGATTTTTGGGGTAATTTTGGTACCAAAAAAGTGAATTTTAAATAGCAATAACTTTTTTATTTTCAATAATAATAAGATTGTTTTGAAGGTTTGCCAAAGAGCAATGGAGCGTAGCATTTTAAAAATCAAACTCACTGACAAAATTCGCAACACCATAATACGCTCCAAGACAGGTGTCGCCGATGTTGGCGATAAGTCTGCGAGGCTGAAATGGCACTGGGCAGGTCACACCTATAGGATGCATCAAGACAGATGGGCCATCATCCTTACACAATGGGTGCCTGATGACGGACGTCGCTACCGGGGCAGGCCTCGAAAGCGCTGGCGCGACGATTTGGACTCGTTCCTAACCAATTGGCCGGAGAAGGCACAACACAAGGAAGTCTGGAAAAATATGGGGGAGACCTTTGCCCAGCAGTGGGACAATATAGGTTAACATTAAAAAAAAAATATTACTCTTTTTGATAATGTAACCGCAATACCTATGGGCCCCTTTCGGATCGGACAAGGTTTATTTTACTTCAAGTTTGTATGACCAGAGCCATCGCTACGCCTTGCTCTCCCAGAGACAAAACAGATGTCTCTTGGGCCTGTAATTACACCCGTGCCCATTATCCTTTAATACTTTCGACTCCATCCACTTTTCATAGAACTCATACGCCATGTCGCCATACATATTGGAACCCTCCGGGAGGGTTACGGCATTACGTTTGCGCTACAGTTAACCATCCCGGATCCCAGTGTTTTATAACTTTAAACCGTTGACGGTTTAAAACAATGTTATAAAGCACTGTAAAACGAAGTAAAATAGTATTTTCAGGGAGTCTTATCGCTTTAAGTAGTTTCCAACCTTTTAAATAATTTATGAATTTTGTAAACGTAAATAAAAAATAAAATGCTTGGATTTATAACCAACGTATATACTAACAAATCTTGTTAAAATATACATTAGTTTTTATTTTTACGGTTTATAAATTAAATTCGCTAAGTAAAACCTACGTTTAAAATGAGCCCTCCGCAAGGGCTCCCGGCATCCCATATGCGACTAGGTAAACGCTCCAGGAGGGGCCCCGACACTGAACGCGTAAAACTAGAATACACGCTGCTTGATGAGATTCTATTCGACACAAAGAAGAACCGAATTTATTTTTATTTGTTAGTATCATTTACAAAAGTTCTCGAAGTTTTCAAAACGAACTCATGGCTAAGTAATAACAGCCGCACGGGTCGATCCATCAGGTTAAGCTACGCTTGCCGGGGTTGGTCCGCCGATGGGTGACCATCTTTACATACCGAGACTCCTCCGTGCCTCGGAAAGGACGTAAGCCGTTGGTCCCGGCTGTCATTCGTGGATGTCTGACAGTCGTTACGGGTCGTCAGAAGCCCGAAACTCTGACAACCAGTTTTACCAAGGGATATTGTGTTACCCAGTAACTGGGTTGTGGAGGTCAGATAGGCAGTCGCTCCATGTAAAATACTGGTACTCAGCTGCATCCGGTTAGACTGGAAGCCGACCCCAACATAGTTGGGAAAAGGCTAGGCAGATTGAGTATCATTTACAAAAGTTGTCTGAGGATGAATGTGGATGGTTATAAGAGTAGGGGAAGACCGAAGAAACGATGGATGGACTGTGTGGAAGATGATATGGATAGAAAGGGGGTGACGATAACAGAGAAGTATGGAATAAACAATCATGTTGCGTCAATCCCTAATAAAAAAGGTAAGAGAGAATGATGATGATTTACAAAAGTTTGCATGAATATTATTTGGAATTATTATATCTATCTACAGTCTGGGTCAGGTGGCATGGCGTGAGTTCTTAAATTCGATTCTTATTGACCTTATTATGTCTGTCACTACTGTTGATATGAATCATGGTGATAGCTTGTTGGAAATTGTTACTGTATCCGATAATAAATTAAGATAAGCTTGTCACCTTCTCTATTAGATCATGTCTAGATTGGTAAGCAGTCCGACGACCCACCTGGTGAGGTCATACAACATCGACACCACGAGATTAGTCGGTATGGATTGCGAACCTTACAGCACACGTAGCATGACAACCATAGAAACGGGTTTTCTACGGGCTTTGTCTACGGAAGAATAAGATAGTTAATTGACTCAGGCGTGACTTTGCGGAAATCCATTATATAATTAAAAACCAAAAAAAACAAAAAATACACACATGTGATAAAGGTTTCAGAATGTCAGTACTAGAGAGCTTAGAAATTGCAAAAAATAATACAGCGAACGTTACACTGTTGAAGGAATTAAATACAAGTATTCCAAGGTCACCTTTGTTGCGATTGTTCGCAGCCTCTTATTGCGCTGATAACGATCCTAGCCGAGGTGGGCAGGGCAGTAATCCTATATAAGTGGGTTGTCGGGCGAAGTCGCTCACTCTGCTCTCGACACTTGACGTGTCAATACGTCGGGTCCAGGTTCGCAACAAGTCAATCGTCATCTTGAGGATGCCTCGTTGAAAGTTGAAACATGTGGCGATTTCTTACAGGGTTCGTTATGACTCTTTAAGAACAGTTAAGCGGATTAGGTTACTAAATGTACGTCGTCTATTGTATTTTTTTTTTGACCGAAGAATAGACAAAATGACAGATTGTTTATCTGTCATTTTGTCTATTCTTCCGTCGACAAAACCCATTTCTATTGAGGTCATGCTAAGCGGGCAGGTAGTTACATAGATATTCCTTATCCAAAAACAGTTGCACTTGTGTGACTAAACAAACCATCAAAAAATCTGCGATATCTAATAATAGACAGGTAAATAGTACGTAGCCTAACCAATCTCTATGGTAGAGAATATGACATCTGATTACACGGAGACTCAAAGATTTCTAGAATTTCTATCGAGATTGGAGAGCTGGAGATTGTGAGTGAGATTGTAAAGTAAATAGGTATGACAGTCATCGAGAATCTGTGATTTAAGATAACGTTTGGTGTCGGCTTTCTAAGACACGTTCTGTGATATATTTATTTATATACTTAGAATCTGGTACATCCATATCCATACTTGCGAAAGTAACTCCGTCTGTCTGTTACCTTTTCTCGTCATAACGGCTGATCGGAATTCGATAAAATTTGGCACACAGGTAGACCAGGACCAAGGTTAGGACATTGGATACTTTTTATCCCAGTTTAGTGTGTTCCCGTACGATAACTTCCGACCTTGACGAAACCGCGGGTAAAAGCTAGTGAATAAAAATTAGTTTCTTATTGCTCTCTTTTGCGGTAAGCAGGGGACAATAAAATGTAACATTATGTAAATATCTACTTGCATCTAAAAAATTAACCCATGTAACTATTCTCCTAAACATCTGTTTTATTTATTTATTACTGCCTGAACCGCTCATACATAATCTAAAGTGCAAAATACATACCTAGTATTGCTACAGGACGATGAATCGTCAAGGATCATTAAATAAATACAGCGTGTATTAGCTCACGTCTGCAGTGACCTAGCGTAGGAACGAATGGATGTCTTACGAAACATGTACAGAGTGCGTAGCTGTTGAGTAATGTTAGTACCTACCGTCGGATTTAAGACGAGATGACCTGCATGATTCGTTCAACGCGGCGTAAATACACAAGAGTAGTTAACACATCAGAGTCTTAGTCCCAATGCATATCAGCTCATAGCAGTTTGACTTATTGGCAGTTAGACTTAGACGTTGATGTCCCTTACACAGGGTGGCAGGGACATCAACGCGAAAACTGATACCATGGATTCAAGTACATGATTCTGAACACAGGGGCGTTGAAATTAAACGACGGTTATTTAAAAAATAAACAGCTGTTCCATACATTTTGACCGCGTAGATATTGCACTTTTCTCTGTAACAACTGATTTTGTATATAGCTGTATATTGCATGCGATGCTTGCTCATATTCGCTTAAACGAATATGAACATTATAGAAGTCAAAATGGATGGAATGCAAGATCCTTCCAATCGATCGACCATTATAGGAGTAAAATAAGGTTCATATTCGAAGTCATTTACCGAATATGAACCTTATTTTACTCCTATAATGATCTTTGCTCCAAGACTCGATGCGCGTTGTGGTAAACCGCGTACAGTAGGCACAGCTGCGGTATGTACAGCCGTATGTCCACTAAGTGATTTGAATGAACATAGTTGTTACCCAAGGTCATAAACGGCTCACAGTGTAAGAAGATAGGCGAATAAAGAACTTTAATATAGCAGAAAGATAAGACTAATAGCAAATAAGAAAACAATAAATATTTGAAGTTTTACAAAAAGTACTTACTTATCTGATTTGCGTCGCTTATAATGATCATATTCAGTTCACGGTTGAATAGTCAGATAGTTGTATTTCCGTTTAAAAAATCTTTCAAAATTACATTACGTTTATGTCGCGCGTTCCTGCTAGGGCCTCTGCTCTACTTCAAGATTCGTCTGATATAGTTTCATTTTATGCTATTTTGCTGTTACAGTTTTCATTTACATAGCGAGTAAATTTATTCCCGCTAAACACTTTAGCCCTACCTGCGCGATAGTCGCGCGAGTACGCGACTTGAATGTTCGCACGACTATCTCATCTAAACTAATATTGTGAAGAGAAAAGATTTGATTTTTTTGTATGTTTGGTTGTAATGAATAAACTCAAAAACTACTGGACCGATTTTAAAAATTATTTCACAATTAGCATGCCATATTATCACTGCGTAACATAGGCTATAATGTATAAAGATATCACGCGGGCGAAGCCACTGGCAGAAGCTAGTATTCATATAAAGAGCGCGATGATCGCATACTCTCGCGGCCTAAAGCTCAGTCTCTGAAAACTATTTACTCTTGGGTTTGGCTTACGTAACATTGAATGTCAATAGAATATCTAACATGGTCTAGTAATGCTGCTTGATTCAGTGGTGATGAAATACTTAGTTTCCGTTTCCTGACCGAAGTTAGACTGACATGAATGCAATGCAATTACATTATGTAGTGAGAAGTCTGTTGGAAGCTGTACCTTGTTTTGAATTTTAATGAAAGTTTTTCTTTGAATCTTTCCAGTTATGGTAGTCTTACAATTCATGCCTGATGGTCTTCGGAACACTGTTTATACTGACTTTTGTTGTCAAGAACCCGACGGCATTCCTCCAAGTAATATCTAAGTAAGAAATACCAATACTATCACGCACATTACGCGCATTTGCTAGCTTTTTCAGAAAAAAACTCACTGAACACAGCTGACCATCTCGAGCTTGAACTCTAAACGCAAGCCAGGGTCAATAGGCCCAAATAGATGGCGCGCAGTGTTGCAATGTTCGCCTTCATGGGAGAACGTGCGGTCCTGGAACCGGCCGCACTTGGTGATGGGGCCCGCTAGTCATGACGGGCTTATACCAATCGAGGGTGCGACGAATGTATAAGTATCTCCGAGGCCCCCGAAACATGGTAGTGAAAAGAACAGTGGGGTTTTAGTCATGGAGTCTGACATAGCCCGTTCTCCTCAGACTGAGGGTACCCATTCATGAGGATTAACCTCCGAAAAAAAAAGGTGTAGTTACCTATAGGTGCACTCAACGCCGCACTAAGTGAAGGAACTCTTGTAACATGTAACTCACGTGATGACAATGTGTGACGCTTCATTTGTTAAGCATCAACAATCAAGAGTACTTAGTGCGTCACAGGACTCAACTGGTAATTTGCCCAGCATTGATGAGTCTTGTGACTATTCGCGTGAGGCGGAAAGTGAATGAGATTGAACCCCATTGTAGTAATCAAGTTCATTACGTCGGCACTATTGTTACACATTCCCGGGATATTTATTTTAGGTACATAAGTACATACTTTATAAAAATTTACTGTGATGGTTCCGCGGTTATTGACCCGCTTCTTGTGATGGTTCAAAACTTTGCACAATTCCTAGAGTTTGAACGTCAATAATAAATAATGAATTCACCACAGTAATACCAAACCAATTCTTTACTTACAGTACCTAACTCAAACTTCTTGACAAAATAATAAATTCAATGGGATTCTTTAATCCGGGAAATCGCCGTGAAAACACCGTGTCAAGAAAACGTGGGACCTGTGTCTCATATTTACTGGCTAGTATGATTTTAATAGATTCTTATGTGAAAAAGAATGTGAAGGCAAAATTAAATTACCTACCTACCTTGTCAGCGGATATTGTTAGTACCTAATTTAAATATTTGCTGAAGTTTCTCTTGGCTAACGATTTTGAACAAAACGTTGAATAGAGATCAGTAGGGCTAACTTGTCACAAGCGACAATTACTCACTCTCGCGCGAGTAATTGTCGTCTACTTCTGTCACTTTTCTCGTTTTCTGACACCGCTGCCATATAAAATAGTCGACTCGTTCTGTCAAACTTGATATTTTGTCGACAAACTCTAACATGACACCTTAGTTATATCGATTTTTGACAATTCAACACGAGATAATCTACGATTTTTCTGTCACTTTGTCGTATTTACTCGTCCTCGATTTTGACGACGAGAGGAGTAGACAAAATAATGATACAAAAAAAAACTCCCAAATAGCATGGCAGTTTCACAATTGTATTTATTTTAGTCATATTTTTTTTTACAATAAATTATTAATGAAAATACTTAGTTTTAAACTACTATTTATATTGGAACGACATTTTTTATATGGAGTTTTTCGCGATTTGTATGAAAAAACCAAAAAGAATCCCTACTTGTTGAGCTTTAGGGGTTTATGAGTTTCATAAAGGGGGTCGAAATTTTTATTATTTTTGCGATAGGACACACCATTTTTGAGATATGAGCAAAAGAAAAGAAAAAAAAGATATAGTACTCTTTTTGCACCGTCGAAGTGTTGGTGTGAATTTTGGTTCATGACAACTCATTTTAATCAACATCTTTTTAATCGCGATTAAAAATAGTCAGATTTAGATAAACAATCAAAATTTTTGGTGAAAAACGTCAAATTCAGAATAGCAAAATTTCCATTTTCACAAAATTAATAGTTCAGTGCCATAATAGTGGGAAAACGGCGTTTAACAGGAATAAACAAAATTTTGGTTATTTTTAGTCTAGTTTAAAAGCATTTGTGACAAGAGAATCGGCACCATTGAATGAAAGAAACGGAATCTCAAGCCGATGTTACTATCATAACAATGATTTGTTTTTAATAATTTGCAACATCGGTTTCTCGTCGCGAGATATACAAGTGTCAAAGTGCCTTTTTCGAGCTACCTCGTCGTTTACGGTCATGTTAGGGATTAGAATGACGTCAGAATCGTCGACAAATTTCGACAAAACGAGAAAAAGAGCGTTCTCGCGCTTGTCATGTTAACTATACAGAACAATATCAATATTATTCTTAATTTCCTTATTGTTGTTACTTGTCGACGATGACACAAATATGACTTGCAGCGCCATCTAGCAGATACTGTGAACATTATTTAGACTTTGCTACTAGGTACTAAATGGCAGTAAACATTCCGTTATAAGTATGCTACTCACCACTAGATGGCACTGCTCTAAATTTGGATAATAACACTATAATCATTCCGAATAATAACTACAGAGAAATAATAAATTATTATAGGTACGAAAACTTTATCAATAAAATCGTCAAGCTCTCGAAATTATATTTTGGCGAAATAGTCTCTTTCCCTCATAATCATGTTTTTTTTTTCTATTTCCTTCAAGTCTACGTCGCAAATATTATTTCGTAAACTTGTACAATTTCAGTATGAGTCACTGTCTATAGCTATCGATCAGTAATCAATAAATGTGAATTCTTTGTTTCTAAAAAAACATTAACATAAAGACAAAGAAAACGGAAACACGATGTATATCAGTGGTTATGAACGAGACTTTCTTCGAATAGGTTCTTCAAATGCCGATCAAATCAAATCCGATTCAGAATTTGACCCATTTTTGAGGTTGGACACGCTGTTAAACACCTTGTCACGAATACGAACTCAGATGTACCAAATCTTGAGTAAGGATATCGAAAACCCGAGTTCGATTTTAGGTTTTTCTTCATGTAGGTACTTACTCAACTAAAAAGTATCCTTTGTTATTGACAATATTAATTAATGAATTGTTGTATTTTTTATTTGATTGAGGATGATGGTAACATAACATAACATCACGCCTGTATTCCCGAAGGGTTGGGCAGAGGTGTACCTACATACAGTACACCCGCATTTATTTCGCTAATAAAATTTTCGCTAATAGGGGATGATAATTATACTTAATATTAATTAAGTAGTAATATTTCCGTGCTCATGAAAACCCGCTTAAGCTGTAAAAAGATTAGTGTAGATTAATAATAAGTCGTATCGATTTCAGGCCAGTCATGTGCAATCAAAATTGACATCATAATTGTCAAATTGAAATCCATGTCATTACAAATTACAATTCATTGTCATTCCATACAAATTACAATCATAGTCATTATAGCATGACAATCGTCTAATCGATTCGGTTCTTTATCAAAAGCTCTTATCACACAGGTTTTTAACACACTTTTACTAGTAGGTCAAACTGTAAACATCACTATGTACCTATACGAGCAATGCTTCGAAATAACACTGGCTACACACAGAATAAATAAAAAAATGAATAAGTTTCTAGAACCGACGAAAATACAGTTTTGATGATTGCGAAGTTTGATCATTACTAAGTATCAATAATTGGTTTATTTATCGATACCAAACCTCTGTTGCCCTTTTTAAGCAACGAAAAAAGGAGGAATTTCTCAACTCGACGCGTATTTTTTTCCGTCATATATTTGGGCATCTCCAATAACATTGAATGCATACATGCATCACGTTACTCATAATAACAAATGACTTTGACGCTCTTCTGGTACAGCAAAGGTCCATAATCGGTGACGACTTTCCGTCAAGTGATCTGCCTGCTTAGCAAACAAGCAGTTCATATAACAACCTTTAGATTGTGTTGACCACCGACCTGGTCAGGGTAGCAGGAAAGAGTTTAATCCGGGAGACCCAAGACCGCGAAGAATAGTATGTAATTGAGACCTACACTACTCTCAGCATTGGGTGGATACGGTTTTAAAAAAAGAGAGAGAGTGAAAAAGATCGTGCTAACAAGAAAGTAGAAAAGGGATGCATGAGTTGTATGTACTTGCAATGAATGACAGAGAATGATAGCTTGTCGGTTGACAGGTGAGAATAGAAGAAGAAACACGTTGCGCCGATCCCACGTACCATGGAACAATGGAAAGTAGATGATGATTATTGGCAGCTGGATGAGAGTTGCCGAGGATCTAGTTGAATGACGTGCCATTGGAAAGCAGTCCAGCAGTAGACTGCTGTAGGCTTGTGATGATGATGTTGATATACTGAAATGAAGAAGGGTTGCATTTTTTTATAATTACGAAGGTTTTTGTATCATCTTTTGGAAAGAACCTTAATTTATAGTTATTGTTTATCTTAACTTTTCGAAGAATTTTAGAAGATCACTGTGTAAAATTGTTTTTAAATTAAAAGTTATAACGCTAAACTATTTCCAACCGCTTCCGCCATAATCCGCGCGCTTCTTGCGGAAGCGCCTCTCATTCCCGCTCTGCCAATAAGGGCGAGCCGAAGCTTCTAGAACATTCTAGAAGCTTCCTTAAAGCACAATTCCGTAATCGACCGCAGGCGGCAACTGCAGGCAACGTGTCGCCGCAACATTACTGGTTTCTATGTATTCTTATGTATTTCCATGAAAGCGACGCACTGTGGAAGTTAATGAATGAAGGGTGGCGACTGTGTACCACACACGATTTACTGATGACGTTTGCACATAAACATTATGATATTATACAATCTTATCACTATTATCATTGAGCTAAACCACAATAATGATGACTGACTGAGATTAATTAAACGAAAACATTTTTTATAGAACCCGGTTGTATATTTAACTTGGAGTTTTGCTGTTATTCGAGATAGTACTATAATATATCTCTGTTGAACCTTTCGGGAATACAATTCTGATGTTATGTTTGTTACACGCGACTTTAGTGTGATCTTTTCTTCCTTTTCTAGGACTAGTATTATTATGTTACCTGAAGTACTAAGGATATGCTCATAATTTTGACAAACGGCCATAAAAACCCTTATTTCTTCGACCACTGCACTGCAGAGAGGGTATTTTTCATAAGAAAAATATGTTGTTTTAATATTAAAGAAGTTATGCACATCGTTAATAAGATTTTTACAATAGACAGAGGTGCATTAGCAGAGCTTGTACGTGATGACCCCCGATCTATCACTTCTATCAGTTCTAATGTCAACCTTGCTGATTGACTAATCTATACACCACAAAAGGAGCTATCCTCACATAGTTCGAAAGAAACAAGACGAAACTTAACCCACACATCACTAATCAGAAGAAACTGAAGAGCGAAAAATAAGACAAAATCTTCTAGTCTAACTAAAGTTGTAATTAAATGTAAATAAGTTATTTGAATGCGGCGCGGAAGTACATGAGTTTCATGGTTCAACAGGAACGGTTCAATGGAGAAAATTAAGTAGGAGAAAAAAAACAATCAACCTATATATTTCTATCTTTAATTTTAAATTTAACCTACTTCGGGATATATCCTTTGCAATAAAAAAAGATTCCTCAATATCAGGCGACACCGAAGAAATTCATGCGTGGTCTAATAACATTAAAAAAATATCTCCTTAGTTCGTCAGTGAAAAACAGCGACTATCAGACATGACACAAAATACATTGCTTGCTCCGTATAACAGAAAAACACTCACCAAACATTCCATAGCAATGGAGACACACACAAGTCAAAGAGTAGAAAATGATGATCACTAAGAACGGTAGAAACAGCACGGTATACTCCATGTCTTAAACAATGGGTAGCGTCGCGTGGACTAAACGTTTTGGAGGTATTATCAACGGCAGATAATGTATCAGTTCAAATTGATAGCTGAATGTAATTAGTCAGATATCGAACTGACAATGTGGATAGGATTTGGAAAACATGTACGCATGGTGTCATGCATGGCATCCTCAATAATGCGTATAAGGTGTAATTGGAATAACTGAAATCCTCTTAAGGGGTCAATGTACTCCTTCTTCTTTTTTTTGTGAAGTTACTGACTAACCTGGTGTCAGAGTTTTAAGGCCACCATGGACCACTGACTTGGCTTCACATGCCGTCGAGAAATATCTCGCACGCATTCCGGTTTCCTTACGATGTTTTTCTTCACCGTTTTTGAAGTAAGTGGTAAAGTCAGAGGTGCGTGTCTTGAGTTCGAACTCAAGACCTATGACTTCGCAGTCTGATAGTCACACCGCTAGGCTATCACTGCATTGCACATTATTGTACTCATCATGTTAAATAATTAGTATGGGTAAAAGATTTCATAATACTGAATACAATGACCCTATAAGTTTTTACCCTATACAGTGAACCTGTAGCATATCAACCGGGATCATTGTACTCATCATTTTGAACAACTTTTCAATCAATGCTCAATCATACCAACAATCAACCATATCAATGGTTAATACTAGACATAGGCTTTTCCCAGGCTGCGCCACAATACCCTGCCCTCCGCCTTCCGCATCTAATCTTTCCCAGCTAGCTTTTTAAGGTTGTCGGTCCATCTAGCTGGGGAGCGTCCCACACTACGCTTGCCGATATGCGGTCTCCACTCCAGGACTCGTCTGCTCCACTGGCAATCGGTCCTTAAGAGCTATTCAGGTAATTCAATTATAGCTTGTTCAGGTTTCTTGTTTCATACAACTTTTGATAAAGTAAAAATGTGTAACTTTGTATGTTTGTTACTCATTCACGCTTTTACAGCTGAATGGATTTAGATTTTTAGCACAGTTACATTTAATATGACCTGTATAAACATACTGCGGATGTTTTTCTTCGGTTACATCATGTACTTAGTGGTTTGTGCTAGTGAAACTGCGGACAACAGCTTTTAATACTGTCCTCCCATCTCTATTAACAGTGTAATTTAAAAACATAAAAGTCAATTATTTAAGAGCAATCGTGTAGTTTCTTGCCGGCTCTTCTACATAGGAAACGACCAATTGGAACCGTGCCCCTAGCTTCTGACGTTTCATAAGTGCCCATGTCGCCTTATGTGAAATAAAATATTTTGTTTTTGATTTCGAAAATTATATTTAATGGGTGCCCGGTTGCAACTCTTTACTTTAATGTACTGCTGGATTTTGCCCTGGATTCAGTCAGTATTTAGTCAGTTCGGTCAGTATTTAATAGGTTCTCAATCACTTAGAAGTGATTGAGAACCTTCGAATTGACAGTGTGATCTTGCAATTATTATTATATTTTGAGCTTGTCTAGACACTCCTTTTCTTTATCATCATCAGGATTATAAAGATTATGCTAAAGGGTAAGATACTGCGTTGTAATCAATACAATAATAAAGCAGTCAATGACTCCACGCGGTCAATTATTATCAATAACAAATAAGTATATTTCAAAGTCCTGAGATGTTATACAATGTCGCCCATGGGCATATGACCGCCCATATTTTTCTGAATATTCATGACAAATTATCGAAAATAAACTTAAAAAGGGGGTCTATCTTTAATTACTTTTAGTATTTTTTAATTTTTTCTTAATTTATTTTTTATTATTTTTCAGTGTTCCGCTATGATTTTACACTTGTGTTTTTTTAAATAAATACTGTTTTTTTTGGAAAAAAAATCTTCACCTCCGTTTTTTTTCATAGTCGAAAAATTTTACTAATTTTTTTTATAAAATAACTCATAAGCACACAAATAATAAACAGAATCCAAATCGAGCCAATAACATAGAAGATATGGCAAACGCTACTAAAAACATAAAAAAATTAAAAACATCAAAAATATTAAAGGTAGACCCCCCCCTTTCAAAGTTAACTTTCGATAATTTTTCATGAATATTCAGAAAAATACGGGCGGTCACATTCCTATGGGCGACATTGTATAACCAAGGATGATACGATACGGGCTATACGATCGGATCCAACCTGTCCCCTGCTCTTGCCGAGGTCCGCACACCACAGGGCGTGCCCTTAGCGTGTAGTCGCTTGGCTTATAAATTTATTACAAACTAAGCAACTACATTATTAGTTTGTTGAGGCATCCACAAGATCTGACGCCCTGGCCGAAAGGCTTACCGGCGTCCTTCAATGCGGAGGAGGCCCGAGTCTCCAGGCCCACTAAGTGCGCTGACATGCGCATCCTGGGCCTGGACGACTGCGTGACGGCGGAGGACGTGATGGCCGCCGTGGCCAGGACTGGAGGGTGCTCTGCCAAGCAGGCGAGGGCAGGCACCATCCGTCCTGACACAACGGGCATGCAAACCGTAACGGTGAACTGCCACGTGTCGGCGGCCCAAAAAATAGCCGGGGAGGGCCAAAGTCCCCTCTTTGAGGAGTGGCTTGAGAGGCGCCATGGCGTCCTCACCTTCCGCCTGACGCAGGTCCTCACCGGACACGGTTGTTTCGGGAGGTTCCTGTGCCGCATAAGGCGGGAGGAAACGCCCGGGTGTCACCAGTGTGTGGATCACCCGGAGGACACGGTGGAGATCTGCCCGGCTTGGGCGGAGCACCGCCGTGTCCTCACGGAGGCGACCGGCGGCGACGATCTCTCGCGTCCGGCCCTGGTTCAGGCCATGGTTCGGAGCGAGAATGCATAGGAGGCCGTCACCTCCTTCTGCGAAGCAGTTATACTCGCGAAGGAGGAGGCAGAGCGCGCGAGGGAGATGCAAGCTGCACGCCCTCGCACCCCTAGTCGCCGCAGGAGACGCCCCAGGCGTCGGGAGTCACGAGCCGACTTCCGGCCACCGTAAGCGCGGGCTTGCGGACGGTGAGCAATGGGTAGCTCGCCAGTAACGACCAGGCCCGGGTCGACGGCGCGTTGTGTTCCACGCGTGCCTCAAAGAGATGTCAGCACCAACTGACTGACTGGGGTCCGTAAGGACCAATGCCTGCTGGGGTTGTGGGTTTGTCCGAAAGGGATATCGCGGCCCCGGCACACGGACAACGGAAGGAACACGGGTGGGTTTTAGTCAGTAAAAGTCTGACACGCCCTCTCACTCAGCCCAGAGCGGGAGAAGTCATTTGATGATTTCCCATCCTCAAAAAAAATAAAAAAATAAAAGGCATCCGCAAGATAGCCCATCCAAGCAACCGACAACCTCCTAGGTTGACCTTCGAGATGCAATTCATAAAAAAACGAGGCTTACTTATAGCGGAAGATGTCTTTTATCCGAGCCACCACAATATATATTTATCTAAAATCTCTAACGACCAATATCTTTTGAGATAAAGAGATAGGAGTAACACAGCAGCTTAAGAAATACATAACCAACAAAATTAAAGATTTGAAGTATTACTTCATTGGAAACTGTCACTTATACTATAGAAATTAGGATAGAATAGAATATAATTTATGGTTGCCACACCTGCTCACAAAAAAGTCCCTCTGCCGCGAACCCCTTGGGTGTCAGTCATGATATGGAAATTGAGCAAAATTACTCTAAAAATAAAGAAAGACTTACTGAAGGCTTTGAAGACATATCGCCCAACCATCACATCACAGATCTGCAGGTATATGAACACTAACAAAAGTACAGTCACCAAAAAACATACAAACACTATCTCTTTCACAGTCAAAAACATTTTAAATCGAAGAGCACTTTCTCTCACATACGTATATAATTTTAGATCGAGGAGCACTTTCTGACACAAATAATTTTAAATTGAAGAGCACTTTTGTAGCTATTTTAAATTTAGAATCAAATTCGATCGTGTGTTGTTTCGCTTTCGTTCGTTGTCAACTGACGCTGATCTTGTTTATTCAAGAGATAGTGATTGCGACACAGTGTCATTGATCGATGACACTGTGTTGGTTGTCTTATGTTTTTGTATACTTTTGGTAGTTGTATATTTTCTGGAAAATAGGAAATGAAAATTGACTGTTTTGTTGTTTATTTTGGGATCAAATACTGTCACTTTTGAAAGGAGTATTCGGCCGGTTCTGACATGATAATACCCGAAGAAATTGCTACATTCTATGCCAGATTATTTGACTATTTGAATTGGGTGCTTACAAAAAAATATCTAAGTGACACATATATTAAGAACATATGGCCCATTCGCCTGAATATAGTACTGCTTAAAATAGTCTACCTCGAAAACCATAGAATGAAGAATACGGTTCATTGAAAAACCATATATGTGTCAAATGTACAACAAGATAATATAATGCTCAGAATATTCAATTGAAAGTTGAAACTAATAATGTTCTATTGGAATAGAAGATAATGTCTCATGTGTCAAACATATTCTTGTTGAAAAACAATTTACACAGATGACTGACTAACCGTAATCTTCCTCTGACAACTTCACTTGAAATTAAATCTTGTGCCCTACATCATAAAATAATTTTTCCATTGTCATTATCTAAACAATGTGGTAGAGATAATCTGATAAGCCTATCTTATTTTCTCAACACTGTTTACCAATATAGCAGGACCTTTCATACCTCTTTGTATCTTTGAATTTGTGGGACAAAATGGAAGTAAGGATTAAAATAGGATAAGACAGGGCAAGTAATTTTGGCTGAAAGTTTATTTAATATTGGATGGATAGCAAGGTAATTTCGTTAATCTGTTGTTTGCCTGCAGTTAGTTTTATTTTTAGACTGTTAGTGCATTACAATGAGTCATATTTTTTTACGTCGTTGGTTTAGTGGTTGGAAGTGCTACTGCTGAGCATGAGGTCCTGGGTCGATTCCCGAGCCGGGCAAAGTTTTATTAGGTTTTTCCTTCTGGACTTTCTCAGTAGCAGCCCGGATTCTGGATTTGTGGCTGGTTGTATATAGGGTTGCCTCCTATAACATGGTATTAAAACATACCTAGCGAAAATGTTGGTGTACTATAGGTACGCCTCTGCTTAATCCCTCGGGGATAACAGGCATGATATTATGTCATGTTATATTTTTTGGCGACTGCTTGTGTGGTATTTTGTCTCTATTAAACCTAACCGGAGAACACTAATGAATTAAAAATAACGTAATTGAATAAGGGGTTCTCGGGTTATAAGTAACCTATCGCAAAGACAGTCAGAAAGACTACGTTTTAAAATGTGGGAATATAAGTATATGTCAGACTATTGAATGTTACCATCACCAAAAACACGACCCACCCATTATTTTGTACCACAAAAACTTCTTGAAACTGGATCTTGTCTCCCATGCTTTGAACCACCGAGTATATAGTACATGATCCCTGCGTTTTATTTAAACGCGATCGTCGCGCGAATCCGAGATCGTTGCGCTCATATGTTATTCTTCGGTGAACTTGAACGCGTGGATGCACCGACACAGGGCATTTTCCGGTTTTCCGAACAAAACGTGACATACACGCGACAATCGCCTATTCGCACGGCAATCGCTTTTAAAAAGGACGTTGCCGGAGTATTTACTAGATAAGATTTCTTTATTTATTTTTTTAAACAAGAGCATGCAAGATATTATGTCAGTCTAGAAAACAGTATCTGCAACAAACATTTATAAAAATTATCGAATATTTTCTTACTCACCGACACTTTATTACATACGTTGTCAAAGTCAAAGTCAAATCATTTATTTCAAATAGGCCCTTGCAAGGCACTTTTGAACGTCAACAATTACAAAAAAATTGAATTGATTCTAGTCGCCCCTTCCAAAAGGTAGTTTTCGTATGGAGAAGAATGGGCAGGAAACTCCACCGTTACTCTTTTAAAATGTTTTAAAATATTTTGTATATGTAGGTACATTAGTTATATAATTATATGTGAAGACGATGCATCTAAAAATAAAAAATAAAATTACTATACCACAATATAGGTAAAAAGATTTTTTTAAAGAGAGCAACAACAGATAAATTAATTACTTATGTGATAGATACATGGTTCTCACATATTTACAGACATTATAAAAGTAGATGATTTTCCAAAAAAAAAGTTACAATTAATAAGTCAGTGTGTGAGGAAGTAATCACAGAATGTAAAATCAATATCATATAATAAAATATAATAATTTATACAACTTAAATTAGCAACCAGTTTGATTTTGTCTAGATTCTAGTTTATCCTATGGAGCTGAACCAGCATGTTTCCAAACATTGTAGTTGTTGGTAGAGGTCGATACATGCGTGGCGTATGTGAGATCGAGTAAAAAATCACGAATATATGGAACGTCATATAAGTCGTCACCGCATCTGTTTTTTAGAAGGCACATTAATATTATGTAAAAAAAAAAATCTGGACAAATAATTTAAATGTTCAATATCTTTCATTACCTATATACTATATAAGTATATTATAAGTTCGTACGGTTTTCCCCGATATAAACCAGTGACATTAATATAACTTTTTTTTTACAAACTCATAAACACGTTGATGGAATATAATGCGTGTGCGTTCTCCATTTACTTATTATTCCGTGTTCCGAAGATGTTTACTTCACACGCCAACTCGATTCCACTAAACTAATTATGTTTCGGGAAGTTTTTCTGATAATCAACAAGGCCCCCAGACATGCTGGAGCGTGTGAAATTTTTCACTCAGTTTTTGTTCGAATAACTTGATTTTTGACCAAGAAGATTTTTGCGAGTGAACATTATAAAGGCAGTGTGCATCTTGTGGCTTCCCATTAGATACTGTGGATTACCCTGTTTTCCTTATTATATCCAAAAGGAAATTATAAAAATGGTTCTCATTTTAGTAGTTTTATTAGGTAACATTTTATGAGTAATTCAAAAACTCAAAATTTTCCTCAAGCTCTCTGTATAAATTATTGCCCTTTTTTATCTTCTTCGTGTCTTCATTATAAACTCAGCGCTGGACAAAACGGCGTCTTCAAAGACAAACAAAAATAAAACAAAAAACGCGCAGATATTGCAAATGATGATAATACCTATTCTCATGTCAGTTTATAAAAAGCGCTATTTCAAACAGATATATCTGTGAGACACTATATTCCCTTATAAAGCACCATAAAACTAATACTATGCATGTATTTTCTTATAGTCTCATCAATGCATCCAATCTGCAGTTATTGAATGATCAGCATAACGCGTCGACAGCGCCTGGGGGCGTACATTGCTGGCTCGCACCTGCTCTTCTGTTTAATATAATTAACACCTGCAATGAATGTGAAACAAACAAAAAGTCTCGAATGATGTTGTGTCGATAGTGGTTTGCATATTAAATCGGTGTAGTCTTGTTAGTGAGTTTGTTTTTGATACATTTTTGTATTTTATGCTAGTTCGATTATTGTTTGAACGTCAAGAAGTACTCGCTTATTAAAGTCCTAAGTGCATATTAAACCGCTGCTCCCGGCTGTCTACACTAATATTATAAAGAGAAAATATTCGTATTTTTATTTATACTAAATGAACTCAAAAACTACTGGACCGATAAAAAAGAATATTTCACCAGTAGAATGATATAATATTATATTAAAATTGAGTAACTAGTTATTCTATAATTGATAAAGATATCACCCGGGCGAAGCTGCTAACGGAAGCTACTAATAAATATATATGTAAAGTAATTACTTTAGGAGTATACATAGTATTTACTAGCTGACCCACAGATGTTGTCCTGTCCAAATGTCAATAGTACATACAAAAATCACATAACAAAAGGACGTAAAGTTTTTTCCAAATTTGTCAATTTTCCGGGATTTCTTTCCATAAAAACCTAATTCCGTCCGAATTAGGTTCAAGTGATGCGCTTATTTACCAACGAACAATTTATTTTTATTTATATAGATAACAATTGTCAAAATATTCTCTGCCTGACAGGGTCCACAAAGATCATGTCTTTGCAAACCTACCACCTAAGTTCACTAAGTTGTTACTGACGGGAAATCAGAAGCCCAACATTCTGGTAACGTTTAAACCATATTATCGGTATTTCTCAGTAGATAATCTGGTTCTGTAGATCAGGTAGCAGTTTTGTTCGATGTAAAAAATACAGGTGAAGCTAATCCATTAAATTAATCAGGATGTGTCTGGACATAGACCTCTCCCAAGATGGGCACAAGACTCTGCCTTCTTCATTCAGACTGGACAGTCTGAATGAAGAAGGCAGAGTGTTGCCTCTTTTTCAAGGTCATTGATCCATATTCTAGCTAGGACGCATCACACGCTACGTCACACAAGTATCTATATGTCGCCAAACTCCTGTTAGTACCGAATGCTCCAACATCAACGTAAGTGCCAGCCCCCGACGGTCGCTCCACTTGCCCGGGGCTTGAATTTCTCGTTACACATCTCTCTCACATCTCCTGTTACCACGTCGACACGACTGTTAATGTTGCTTACCTTATTATACAACAATGTCGTCTGCTGGAGAGAAGGAATTATAAAGAAGAGCTTTAAGAAATAATAAGAACTCTTTTTAATTCAATTTTATGCGAACTTTAGACCTAGCTGGGGTAGGACTGTTATCGAGGTCTAACGATGGAGACGGAAGACTGTTGAGGAAAACAATAAAATTAAATGCTAACTCAAATGCAAAAAATATAAATCTTAAAAAAAAAAAAATACCAACGAAAAAAAAACTGAGAAGCGAAAATTAAAAAATAACCTTTTAAGTTCTTAAACAAATTAAGTAACACATTTTGAGGCGGCGCCAAGCACATTTTTCGTTGGTTGAATTTTTTGTTAAATATACTCGTAGATTCAGAATCAGCGCAATGAGCCGTACAATTTGATCTGACTGCAATTTTAATATCGTAACGGGAACCTTTAATTTTCAATAAGGTTACCGGCAGTAAATCGATTTTATGATAAGTTTTCCTTAGCATAACAGCAGTAAGTAACGGCGAGTTTATAAGTGCCGCATCATCATTCATGTTTTACTTCTGCTAATGATGTGAGCAGTAACTAGGTACACATTACGGTTATATTAAGCAATTGATGCTAAAGTTATTAAACTCGTACTAGATATAAAATATTTTTTGTCATTTAAAAGTATTGTTTGAAATAATACTTTACTTTTAGGCTACACATTTCAAAAATCAGAATTTCAATAAGTTAATAAAACAAGTCAGAAAAGGTAAAAATGTGACAAAAATCATTGAGCGCCAATTACTCGAAACTATGCAAAACGTACTTACTGATCGCTAGAGCGGCAGTACGGTTCAATAATTTTTTTAAGGTTTTAATGGGAGTTTTTGATAAAGCTTTTAATATCAACTTATTGCCTACTTTTTGTAGCTGTCGAACGAAACTACTTTTATGCCAGTAGGACCTCTACATCTGTAGATGTTGCAAAATAAATTAAATTGCCGCTATTTTAAAACAGCAGGAGCAAAATGAAATGTTTTCCGGTCAAATTGTGTGCGAACTGTTACCACACATAGAGACCAAACCCCACACAGTCATCATGTTTCGTAGCAGTTACGAACCTGCGACGTGTAACTACTTTGATGATTCTGTGACCGAAAAGTGCTTTATGGGTATGAACATAATAGAAATTAAGTCGCTTTTCGTGTCTGTCTGTGTGACCTCGTTGTTCTTTTACGTATACTACGCAACGGATTTTAATTCAGTTTTCATCATCATTTAAAGAATTGTTTCCGTAAGGTTTGTGTATACTACGTTAATATTTGACTTACGTGACAATAAAGAAATCTCGATGTCTTATCAAGTACTAAAAACCGTGCCAAGCAGGGGCGGAGTGCTAGTATTGAATAAAACAAGAGTTAATTTCACGAATAGGTACTTTATTATTACCAATTCATTGTTTTATACCTTCAACATTTATACAATACATGAAAATCTTTCTAAATCTACGAATATGCTAGTTAAGAGTTTTAATTAATTATCAAACCATACACCCTTGTGGTTTATTTACCTCAAAATATGAATATTTCAGCGAAATACATTTATTAACATTAAAACTGAACAATTTTTTCATTTATACAACGCAATTTAATTTTGATTAAATTGATAAAACGCCGTGTGCCATGTTGTCCGCGTGGAGTCGGACTTGAAGAAAAGCACTACCCTATTTCTTCCCGTGGGTGTAGTGAAAGGCGATTAAGTTATTTACTACAGAATGGGCAGCAGCGTCCTCTATGCATTTTTTTTTAACACCATTCTGAGATCGCCAACCCGCCTGCTGTAATAATCGCCACGCTTGCGTGGCGATTATTACAAGCACAAAAAAGAAATGGCCCCTAGTGCCCGGCGGCCCACCTACCCTTGGCTACGGTAGCGGTTAAGGCCACGGTGTGGCAAGGGGTGCTAAGAATCCCTGGAACAGATCCGGCTACTGTAATAATCGCCACGCTTGCGTGGCGATTATTACAAGCACAAAAAAGAAATGGCCCCTAGTGCCCGGCGGCCCACCTACCCTTGGCTACGGTAGCGGTTAAGGCCACGGTGTGGCAAGGGGTGCTAAGAATCCCTGGAACAGATCCGGCTACCACAATCACCGGAAACTGTACCTGACAACATACAACACGCGTACACTACGGACCTACGAGAAAGCTTCAACTTCAGAATCATTTCGAGTGCGTACGGAGCTCAGTGGACGATTATAACGTGGGTTCGTGGAAACTGTCCATTGGATATGGTCAGGTCTGAGATCTTCAAGACCCGTCGTAAAAATTGAAACAAGAAGCTCTCTGATGCTACTTTACAGCTCATGGAGGAGAGGCGCGAGATGATCCTGCAGATTTCGGACGGTGCGCTCAAATACCGATGGCGTATTAAGGATGCGATAGAGCAGAACACGTGCTCCAAGGTTTTTGCAACAGATCTGTCTATTAGGCAGAGCCAGCTTGAAAAACTGAAGACCGATGATTGCAGAACCGTATCCGCTAAACTGAACTATTGAGAGAGATCGAGAGTTTCTATGGACACACGTCAACCAGTAACCCCGTTACGAATCTGGCAAACGACCAAGAGCTAGATTGACCCGATACTATACCAAAAAAAATCCGGACGTCAGGTTGTACGAGATTAAGATGGCTCTGAAGCAGCTTAAGAA
The DNA here is from genome assembly GCA_947364205.1 of Agrochola lota. NCBI lineage: Eukaryota > Metazoa > Arthropoda > Insecta > Lepidoptera > Noctuidae > Agrochola > Agrochola lota. The sequence continues at coordinate 18,789,017 of OX376240.1, forward strand.
CAAAAAGGCGCCGGGTCATAACGGAATTACGGCCGAACTCTTGAAAGCCGTTGGAAAACCCGTTCTTAAGGCCCTCCAGAGGCTGTTCGATTCCGTCATACTCAAGAGACAAAACCAAATGAAACAGAGGGTTGGTGGTAATCTTCTTTAAAAAGGGCATTAATGCCCTGTTTAAGAGCTATAGGCCCATTACACTTCTGAGTCACGTCTACAAGCTGTTTTCAAAAGTCATCATGAACCTTCTCGTGCGAAGGTTTGACGACTTCCACCCTCCCGAAAATGCCTTCGATCGAGACATGGGCTGTGCTGCAGTCTCTTCAACGGTGCCAGATCGACTATCTGTACATCGATGTGCTAAAGTGTCTGTACGAAAATGCCACTATGTCAATCCGACCTCAAAACTTATCCTTCTGCAGCGAGATGTGAGACAGAGAAAATTTATCTCTCCGAAACTATTCACCGCTGCACTGGAGTTCTCGACTGGACAGGGCTAGGCATTAATATCAATGGCGAGAATATCACTTACCTTCGGTTTGCCGACGACACACTTATTATGGCTAAGACCATGGAGGACCTCAGTACCTACAATGCTCGATGACCTCAGTAGAGCCTCCGAAAGAGTGGGTCTTAGTATGAACATGTATAAGACAAAGGTCATGTCTAATGTCCATTTAACACCCACCATGCATGCCCCACCTGCCATGAAGATCGGAGACTCTACGCTCGAAGTTGTGGACGAGTTAACTAGGACAAACTGTCCAGGTAGGTAGGTCCAATTTCGAGAAAGAGGTCAATCGTCAAATCCGCCTCGGCTGGGCAGCGTTCGGGAAGCTACGCAATATGTTCTCGTCCCATACACCGCAGTGTCTCAAGACGAAAGTCTTTGACCAGTGCATGTTGCCAGTGATGAGCTATAGCACTGAAACGTGGTCACTCACAATGGGCCTTATCAGAAGGCTAAAAGTCGCCCAAAGGGCAATGGGGAGGGTATGTGTATTTTATCTATGGGCCTTAGTTGCCTGACAATAAAGGAATTATTATATTATATTATTAATACGCTTGGGAGTTTTCCTAAGTGATCGAATCAGAAATGAAGAGATCCGCAGGAGAACCAAGGAAACCGACATAGCCCGAAAAATTCTCAAACTTAAGTGGCAATAGGCAGGGCACATTGCTCGCAGTACAGATGGCCGATGGGGCCGAAAGGTTCTGGAGTGGCGACCGCGTATAGAAAGACGTAGCGTTGGAAGGCCTCCCACAAGATGAACCGATGACCTTGTGAAGGCCGCAGGAAACCGCTGGATGCGGAAAGCACAGAATCGGTCGAAGTGGCGGTGCTGGGGGGAGGCATATGTCCAGCAGTGGACATCTTTCGGCTGAAATGATTATGAATGTTGATGTTAAACGCATTGTGATACTTCCATTGTGCCAAATCTAGGAGTTCGGACTTCTTACACCTAAGATCCCTCTCCTCAATTTACAAGTATTTGGGTATGTCGGAAGCGTTAGATATCAACGCTGCTGACATGAAGCAATAGCTGAAGGAGCGCTTCTTTGGCCGCCTGAATAAAGTCCGATAATACCGGAGACCACACAAAAAACTCGAGTGTTTTGTTTATTTATGTGCGGTCGTAAATTTGTCACGACGGGCGGCGCGTCTGGGACGTAACGGGTTTAGGAAAACGCGCCGCGCGCCGGGTATACAAAGGGTTAAATAGTCTTTTATCAGGCGGAAACAAGGGGCGCGCCTACAACGGTTGGGTCATACCGGTTTTGATGTACTCTTTCGGCATACTCAAATGGACCCAGACGGAACTTGACACCCTGGATAGGAGGGTCCGCACACTGCTGACCGTAAATCGGATGCATCACCCACGTTCATCGGTGATGAGACTGTATATCCCGTGGAAGTGTGGAGGTCGAGGCTTCTTAAATGCTAAGACCCTGCACAACCGTGAGGTATGCAGTCTCAGGGAATACTTCCTAGAAGCCGACGTGGGGATGCACCGAGATGTGGTCTCAGTGGACAAAGGCCTTATCCCGCTATCCTTGGCTAACGAGAACTGGCGCAAACCTATAGTATTAGATACTAATGACCGCAGGGAGGTATGGCAAAGCAAAGAGCTTCACGGGCGCTTTTACCGGGCCTTCATCATCGTCGTCCTCCACTTCTGCTTACTCAATACTAAAAGAATGTGTACCAGAATGTGACAAACTTTTTGAATTTACAATTGCTTCTGCTAAAGACATTATAGATTTTTTTTAAATTCTTGATTTAAAAAAAACTACTGACTTTTGGGGATTATCAGTACATACCATGTCTTCAATAATTGATGTTATTGCACCCTTTTTAGCAATTATTTTTAACTCTTGTGTTGCGTCTGGTGTATTTCCTGATCTGATGAAACTTAGTACAGTGATTCCTCTGTTCAAGTCTGGCAGCACAACTGATCCTACGAATTTTTGGCCTATTTCGATATTCCCTACATTAAGCAAAATTTTTGAGAAATTAATTTTGAAACAAATGTTAGAACATTTCAATGCATATAATTTACTACATCTAAAACAGTTTGGTTTTACAAAGGGCCGTTCAACTACAGACATGGGCGTGAAATTACTGAAGAGCATATTCGAGGCCTGGGAGGAGTCGCAAGATGCTCTTGGCATTTTCTGCGACTTTTCCAAGGCCTTCGATTGCGTACATCATGATACACTCATCAGGAAACTGTACCACTATGGTATGAGGGACAAGGCTCTCGACCTTCTGACTTCTTATCTGAGCAACTGAATTCAGAGGGTTGATGTTAATGGCAAGAGATCTGCAGGATCTGCAGTCACCATGGGCGTTCCGCAGGGTTCAATTCTAGGTCCTTTCTTATTTTTAATTTATATAAACGACTTACCTTGATAATCACAAGATCGTATTATTCGCAGATGACACTTCCCTTATTTTTTAAATCAAACGTCAGTTAGTTGAACAAGTTAACGATGCACTCTCTAAAGTTGTGCATTGGTTTAATGTAAATAATCTTCTTCTGAACGAAAAAAAGACTAAACTCATTAAATTTTCAACGCCAAATGTCAGGCAGCTAACTACCAATGTTCAAGTTAATGGAATAGAGCTAGACCCTGTTGAGTCAACAGTTTTTCTTGGAATCACTATTGATGGTAAATTATAAAGGGACCCACACAGAAAAATTGTCAGGAAGGCTTAGTTCGGCCGCCTATGCTGTTAAAAAAATTAGACAGATAACTGACGTAGATACCATAATGGTTTATTTTAGTTATTTTCATAGTCTTATGTCATATGGGATTCTTCTCTGGGGAACCTGTGCGGACATTAATAGTATCTTTGTTCTACAGAAAAGGGCTGTTCGAGCCATTTACAACCTAGGTCCGAGAGACTCTCTTCGAGGAAAATTCAAAGAAGTAAATATTCTGACTCTACTATATATTTTTGAAAACCTAATGTATGTACACAAAAATATATCAAATATTAAGAAAATGTCCGATATTCATAGTTTAAATACCAGGAATAAACAACCTTGCTCTACATCGCACTTGTCTCCACAGAGTAGGCAACTCGTTCATGGGTCAATGTATACGCTTTTACAACAAACTTCCCATTGACATTCGAAACTAACCCATTAGATCGATAGATAGATAGAATATTCTTTATTATGCACACCATACAAATTACAGAAATAAATGTAGAAATTTTACATAGGGTGACACAATTTTATTTTACAGACAACCTTTGGATGGATTAAAGGGAGAAGGAGAGACAATACTGCAGGTAGTCAGTGGTGTACCATTTACATACACAATAAATACATAAAGCATAAACTTAATCACAAAAAAAAAAAAAAAAAAAAAAAAAAATTATCTTTATTATATTTATATATATATGTCGCAAATTCGTTGCTGAGTTGACTAATCGGGACGCCAGCGCCGCCTAGCGGCGGCGCTCGACAGAGTCTATAACGTGACGCTCTGATCGGCCGCCAGCCCGGGGCTTGTTGTATTTTTTTGTAATGTGCGTTTAGTTTGTGCAGAATAAACACTTTTCTTTCTTTTCTTTTTCTTTTATGCTGTGGAGACTGGACGAGAGGCAGTACCAGGATCGTCAGCAGTTCCAAATGGAGCAGAGGAAGATCTACGACGTCTTGAGTATCCAGCCAAGCAGCCCCACAGCAGCCAGCGAAGCCCTTCGTGTGTTTCAAGTGTGGGAAACCAGGACACATCACGGCTCGTTGCACGAACATGCTGTGGCAGCCAATCGGATGGTGGAGTACGTGCTGCAAGCAGCGAATGACGAGTGGATGTTGGCGTCGTACAACTACTCTCAGGGACGTTAGAACAAAAAGGTGAGCTGTATTGTTTGCTATGTTGTTTACGATTCTGCTGCTGAATGCTCGTTAGTAATGGAGAGTTCTGCAGCGAAATTAAGTGGCAAACGAGTTAATAATGTTGTTGCGTTGACTGGTATTGGTCAGACACGTGTATTCAGCACAGAACAAATCTTATGTAGCGTAACGATGAGCGAACACCAACATGAGGTTTTGTTTGTTTTGAATTTGTGATGTGCTGCTTCCCGACAGTTATTTGCAAAGTAATATTATGATGGACACTAATGACGTAGTCGACATAGATGAAGTCCGCGAGATTGCGATGGAGAATATTAAAAGTAGTGAGGAATATGACAAGGCTCGATTTGATAGCTAAAACAAAATTCTCAGTTAACGTTTTCGTGTTATTAGAAAACAAAAAAAAACGAAGTCTGATTGAGTTAGATCAGAAGTTCGGAGGTCTGTTTAAGGTAGCGGAAGTTTTGGATGGTGACCGCTATACGTTGAAAGCTTTAAATTATTATTATAGGTTAAGAAAGATGCCAGTAGGTCATGTACCAGTCGAAGTAGATGGTGATCACAGTGAGCAAGCCTAAACTATGGGAAACACGCGAGTAGGGTTCTCTATCGGCCGTATTGTGTGAGAGTAATGCGATTGCTGTGCGACCGAACCAGTAGAGACTGGCGGAGGTCGGGGTCTAGAGAGACCATAGTTTTGATCCATGCACTGGATGTGTGAGAGCAATGCGATTGCTAGTCGGCTGGAGAGCCGTGGCGTTAGAGTGGTTTACTCTAGTGTGGGTTTCCAAGTGTCTAAGGCTCTTAGTGAAAAAGATGATTGTGTGGAAAACGATGGTACATGGCTCTGGTTGATGATTTTTGCTATGATTAATAAAAGTTTGTTTAGTTCTATGAAAAGTCGAAGTATTGTTTTGTTAAAACTATAAAGTTTTGAGGATTCAAGTTTCCTAATCTCAAAAGTTTGAACCCGTAAATGGTCAGAATTGGCCGAGACGAACAGGCACTGTGGTTGAGCTTTGGTTACAGGTTAACACACGAGGACGTGTGCAAGCAGGATGGCCGTGTCGCAAATTCGTTGCTGAGTTGACTAATCGGGACGCCAGCGCCGCCTAGCGGCGGCGCTCGACAGAGTCTATAACGTGACGCTCTGATCGGCCGCCAGCCCGGGGCTCAGCAGAGAGCAGAGGCAGACTTGATGGGTGGCGGTCAACCAGTTAAGACGTTTAGAAACTGTCCCGCGTTTCGAATAGTTGTGTCGTGTACCTACAGTGTGTGAAATGCTAGTGTGAGTAATGTTATTGTAAATTATAATTTGATCTGAACTGCAACGCTTTTTCTATTGCGCAATAACCAACACTACCCATAGTACGCCCACAGTAGTTAAAATATGCCTGATAACGAGAGAGACTCATACCATCCGCCGACATATATATATATATATATATATATATATAAACATGAAACAAGAATAAGGAAATATATGTAATGATGATGTTTAAGGAAAGAGGAAGTGTTTTTTCACCAGAATTTTAAAAGTGGACAAAGATTGAGCACGCCTTATCGACACGGGCAAGGCATTCCATAACCGTACTGCTTGAACTGAACGTGAAGGAACATGACACACATAATAGATATCTGAGGAGAGATATCTAGAAACGTTCTTTAAGATAAGAGAGGGTTGAACATTAAACGATTTAAAATTTGTATTAAAACCAAACTTTGTAAAAAAGGGTACTATAAAATTTCAGATTATTTAGAAGATAAAAAGCTTGGAATTGAGCTGCTCGCGCTGCTAAACCTTGTGATAAAACCATAAAACTTGACATTAGAATTATTTAGTAAAATCATTAAAATATAACAGTTTTATTTAAACATTAAAACAAAATAACATGATTACTTTGTAAAGTATAATATTATTTTAATTACCTATTGTGAATGTGAGGACTATGTTGATATTTAAAAAAAAAAAATTTCTTTACTCCTCTTTTTTTCCTTTCTCAGTTAGTTTTAATGATGGTCTGGGAGTTTGAGTAGTTTATGCGGCCTACCCAAATGTCCTTTCTTTGGTATTGTTCGTCGAGTTGAGCTCCTTATGTTCTGAGTTGAGCTCCACGGTTATGACAAATGCTTGCACTGACTGGACAGGTCCACTCAAATCTGTGTGGTTCTTTTCTCAAAAGACCATTTCAGACACTAATCTACATGGTCCTCATATGGCTTGACCAAGATTATGTCTGGACTTTAAAAGAGACTGTGACCTCTGAGTTTGTTTCGGCCTTTGTTCTCAGAGTAGTCGGATAGGAAACGCCGAACTCATCTAGCAAAATTTAATATATTTTTAATATGACGTGTAAAAGTGATTCCTATATCCTATTTACAGAATAAACAATTTCATTTCATTTCCTGACATGGGCCCGATGTAGACCTATTAGCGTCCGTATCTTGGCTGCGATTCGGTGATGTCTTTGGGGAAACCGAAGGTTTTGTCTTTGCGATTACGGATGAAGTTATGATGACGAACAAGTACCGGAAATATATTGTGAATTACGGTACGGTTGACATCTGTCGCGCTTGCCACCGTCTGGGGGAATCAATCCGACACATTATTTCTGGCTTTTCTCGTCTGGCTTTTTTTATTTTGGGTGGGAAATTATCAAATAACTTCTCCCGCTCTGGGCGGACCTAGGCCGTGTCAGACTTTTATTGACTAAAACCCACCCGTGTTCCTTCCATTGCCTGTGTGCCTTGGCCGCGATATCCCTTTCGGACAAACTCGCAACCTTGGCAGGCATTGGCTCTAACGGACCCAGTCAGTTGGTGCTGACATCTCTTTGAGGCGCGCGTGGAACCAAGACGCCGTTGTCCCGGGCGTGGTCCTTATTGGACAGCGAGCTAACCATCGTCTGGCTAACGGAGACTACTTGAACAGGCACAACCTTGTAGCCAGATTATCCACCACCAAGTTGCTCTGAAATACAGTCTTGTAGAATCGGAAGTACCATACTATAGGTATGTGCCCGACCCAGTTCTCGAAAATGACAATATCACGTTGTTTTAGGATCGATATATTATTACTGACAGGACTATTGTTGCCAATATGCCAGACATAGTGGTGATAGATCGATTAAAGCGTCGCACAATGATTAACGATATAGCAGTCCCGCATGACGAGAACCTCTTTGAAGCTGAAAAAGATAAGCAGATCAAGTATCTTGACCTGGCTCGCAAGGTTTTCGACATGTGGGATGTGGATACAGCAGTAATTGTGTCGAGAGTCGTGACGGCTAATGGCATAATAGCCAGGAGCCTCGACCAACACCTGAGGAGGCTCTCGTTAGGCAGCTGGATCAAGGGCGTGATCTAGAAAGCGGTACTGGTGGACACGGCGCGTTTCGTTAGGAGATTCCTCGATCAGGAGCCCTGACCACCGGTAGCTTGGACCCTGTTCCCGATACCGGTGGGCAACTATTTTTTATATTTTTTAATGTTTTTGTTTTCCCTTTTGGTTTTATAAAAATATTTAAAAATGAAAATTATATGTATTTAAATGAAATAAAGGAAATAATAATACCAGCCTGTTACTGTCCCACAGCAGGGCAAAGGCCTCTTCTCATACAGAGAAGGCACGAGCATTGATCACCACGCTTGCTCAAGACGGGTTGGTGATTTCAGACTTATATTAACTATAAGTCCAGGTTTCCTCACGATGTTTTCCATCGCCGATTTCAGTAATGTCCAAGATAAACTCAGAAAGTACATTTCAATTGAAAAAGTGGTACTTGTTTGGATTTGAACCCACAACCTCGTGCATAAGAGGCGAGGCCTTAACCACTGGGGTATGACGACCTTAGATGTAAGATCTTTATCAGCCTCCCATTTGTGTATCCAATTTGTAGTTATATCACTAACTAAGCACTTGACATATTATCATTGTGTGGCAACATGAACTCAGAAAGTACATATGAATTGAAAAAGTCACATTGTACTGGTACTGGTACTGGTATTGGTATTGGCATGAGAGGCGAGACCTTAACCACTGGGCCATCACGACACTTGTTGCCAATGTATTAAGTTAAATGTTGTAAACATTACAAATTACAAAATTAAGTTGATTTTTGATACATTTATCTCATAACCAGTCTACAATACAACAGTCATAAGGTGTCTTACTGACAGCTAGCCTATTCCATGACAATGAATGTGAGTATTGTACATAACACAAATGTTGGATTAACATTATTGTAATGTTACAAGTACCTAGTTGTAGGCTGTTGATTGGTTTTGCATTCGATGAAGAATGTTGTTGATATTGTTGTTGATAAATTTCAACGGTGCTGGTGTTATCATTGTTATCGATCTGGAGTACACAGGTGTGTGAAAGATGTTTATAGCTGTGATCGCAGTGAACGCTGACATGTAGGTCAATATGAATGAAAAAGAACCCCAGAAACTGGTGTAAGAGCAGAAGGATAATAAAATATCCAAATTTTTGTACCACTTTCAGTCCCTGGTGTTATTTAGCTATTGTTTAGACCTGTCAAGGGTATTTTCCACATTCTGACGGACGCTATCGACTAAAGAAATAAAATTCTCGTAGAACAAGCACTTATGAGCAAGCACCCTATTATCACCACTACCGGAGTAACGTCGCTGTGTCGTGCTTCACTCACAGTATCCAATACTACTTCATGGTCCACCACTAAAGCGGCTGCTCTAACACTCTTGTCAACAGGTCGAGACGAGCTCCAGTAACGCATCTTCTTCCTCAGCAACCCCGTACTGTTTTTCTTAAGAACTGGCTTGTTTATTTGTTCTGGTGCTTTGTCAGTCGAAAACATTTTTAACTTCAATAAAGCTTTTGATTTAAAAGTAAATCGTATAGACAAATGGTAAGTTGACTGGTTCCCTTTGTATGTTTTGGGAGATTGTATAGTTTTTGGTCTAAAATAGGGATTCTTTTCCTTGTCTGTAACTTTGATTTCTTGGCCTCTTTCAGTTACTACGATAAGTTGCAGTACTTCTTCGGGTGTCGGATAGTCGTACTGGGAGAGATGTTCAAAGACTTCTCTGAACTCTAAATAAGCTTCCGTACGATTTGTGCAGTCCACCTGCGAAGCAAAAACGTTCAAGTTCATGATAAATTTGAAATTTGAAGGGACTGAATTGTTTATACTAAACACAACAACACGCTGTGAGATATCGGTAGGCAGATTATAGGTAAAGTACACCCACATTTTACCAGATAAAAAGGCCGGCAAGGCTTATCCAATAATACTTTGCCTTACCCAGAGATCGACGCTAGGCACTTGTGACTACTTTTTCTTCCTTTATACAACAAAGTAAATTTGAAAATATTTAACATAACATCACGCCTTGTTTCCGCGAAGGGTTGGGCAGAGATGTACCTATAGTACACCCACATTTTGCGAGATAAGTTTAAGTCCCATGTAACAGTGGGCGAGCCTATTGCCAACAACTGGGCACAAATCCAGACTCCGGGCTGCTACTGAGAAATTCCAGATAGAAAAACCCTATAATACTTTCCCCGACCTGGAAATCGAACCCAGGACCTCATGCTCAGCAGTAGCATTTGCCACCACTAGACCAACGAGGCAGTCAGATACAAGAGTGTTTCCCAAATCTTATCCACATCAGCTTCAGCTATCAGTTCGAAAAAAACTATTTGGAAAATACAACAGTGCACGCCTCATAACTCTCATTAAAAATGTTACCCATCAACATGGGTAAGATTTCTCACCTCGCAATCTTTACGTACTGTCAAAGACTATTTAGGTTAGCTTTGTTGGTTGCTAGGCAACGGAAGAGGGTCGAAGTTGGAAATACCTCAGGGAAATACAATAGATATAGATATTTTAGCTGTATGTTACTCGTAATTATAATTACACTACTTTGAATAAAATAGCCATTTTCAATAAGGTGTCTCCTATGGCTGAAACGAATCTATAAAAATAAAAAAACTCAATTAATTGGTTTGTTCGTCAGCTCGAATGTTTTCAGGTTTCATATTTTATACGTCTATGGTTTCATACTTGATTGACGGCAAGATTTAAAAACTATTTTGATGTTTTTTTTCGTTTCTGCTGCATTAAATCAATTATTGAGTACAGAATTAATCTCCATTAAATTATCTATAAATTAAGTAGGTTCTGTGTACTAGCAGGAGTGTAATAATAAAAACAGCAGCGCAAAGCACTCTCTAATGCTTCACATTATGAGTCGTGCAATCTTCTTCTTCTTCAATCGGTCCCTCATTACTGAGGATCGTGGTCACTGGACCCCTTTAAACGGTTCCGGTCCAAAGTTGCCATCACCACCTGCTGAAATTTGCTTGCGGAACCAGCTTCTTTTACTTGGTCGGACCATCGTGTTGACGACCGGCTTCGTGCTCTCTTTCCTTCAGTATTGCCAACAATGACTACTTTTCAAGGCTGCTATCTCCTCTTCTTGCGTAGAGGAGATAGCAGCCGTGAAAAGTGGTTATAGGTGGCCGAAATAGGTCAAAATACGCTGTAGGCAAACTGTAGACAGTCGGGTCTTCGGATCGGGTCAATGCCGAGTTGGGAAAGGATAGACACATTTGTGCGTTTGGCTGTCCATGAAATTCGGAGCATCGGCCTCCAGCACCACATTTTGAATGCGTCTATCCTCTGTCTTTCTCTTGCTCTGATTGTCCACGTCTCAACACCATAGAAGAAAATCGGGAAAACTAGTGCTCTGACCAAACGGGCTTTGGTTTTATAGCTTATACCACGGTTTTTCCAGATGTTCTGGATGCGTGTCATAGCATCTTTAACCATGGCTATCCGCCCTTTTATTTCTGGGAAGCAGCTGCCTTCGCTATTAATATTAGAGCCCAAATAAACGAAACTGTCCACAGTATCGATGCCTTGGAAGTTATAGGCGCCCGATAGCTTTCCCGCACAATCTATCACCATAAGCTTGGTTTTCCACTTACTGATTGCAAGTCCTAATTTGCCACTCCAATCCGTGTCGTATCTTTTTCATGTCGTCAAATGTTGTAGCAAGGAGAACGGTGTCATCAGCGTACCTCAGATTGGAAATGCGCTTGCCAGCAACAGCAAACCCCTTTTCCCTTTTCCCCATCGTGCAATAAATAGTGTTAAATACCTGGGCGTTAATATTTGCACGAACAACTTTAGAAACAGACTGTCACACGTGACTATGAGTTAGAGAGACAACCTTCTTCAAAGGAGAACCATTTCTACGACTCTAGCTTGGTGGTATAATAAGAGTCGGGTGTACATTTTTGTAATTATTTATACTTATTATAAATTAAATTCGCATTTTGGGCCCGTAAAAAAAAAGGTCCTGTATGTCCGCCTTCTTTTAAACTACGCAACGGATTTTGATGGGGGAATATTTAACTGATCCTCTAAAAATGTATTGTCCTTCTAATGATGTACACTTTTGAATGAATGGACCTCTATAAAGTTTTTAGGCTTCTAATGAGGCATACATTATTGAATAATGCGCCCTCTTTTTATATGCCTGGCCTTTTCTCACAGTTGGTCGCAATAATTAAGCTAGCATGCCCTGATCAAACTGGTTAGGTGAGGTTAGAACTGTGACCAACCGCGCACGAGGTTCCCAAAAAGAAGCGCAATCAATATACTAGAGTGTTCAATAATATTTTTAGGAAAACAAAATGGGAATTATTTGAGGTTCTATTAAATGCAAGCCATTTTTATGAGGTTTTCACCATAATTCAGAGAATTTATTCCGGGAGGATTATGTGCATACATAGTACATTCATATTAACTGATATAATGGTTTTGTAAAGCCGTAGCAGGGTCGAGTTATAAAGAGTAAAATAGATACTTACCTCGAGTGTCACACAGCTACAGTTAAGCAAATGAAGGTCGTACAGTGACAACTGGAAATATACAAAACAATATTTTTTACTAAATATTCATTCAATCATAATGGTCATGTGTTCCTGTCTGCTGTTTCTATTCACAGGACTTTAAAGCTCGTCGTGAAGGACCTTGTCCGGAGAAGTTCTACCACAAGGTGCCACAAGGATCTCTTGGTGCCTGAATGACATTGACAGGGGGCGCTTTTGGCATACATTTGTGAAACTGTCACAAAAACAAGATGGCAGTATTAGTTCCGATTTTAGCCACGCGCCAAGAGGTCCTTGTACAGTTGTACTTATGCACAGTATAAATAAGTAACAGTATTATGTCTCGGCAGTGACCTTGCAATAATTATCTACGGTCGCTTGGTAGGTAAAAGGCTCCGCTGTCCGTTCGTTTCTTACAGGGCTGTATTTTTGAACCGAAATAGAGATTTTCACAGAGAGTGTATTACTACGGCCGCTATAATAGCAAATAATAAAATAAAGTAAAGATTAAAAAGTTGTTTTATTGATACCTCATACAAGAAACGTGTTTTTTTTATGTTTGTTACGCGATTACTGTACCTATAATGAAATGATTTTGATGATTCTTTATTTGTTTGGTGGGTCATACTTCAGAGGTGGTCTCATATAAATTTTATTAACTTTGCTTGGACAGTTTTTGAGTTAGCTTCAATAATACGTATTTTACCATTTAGTCAACGTGGATGATGTGATAAGTTCCTGTCACTGTTATTTACATAGCAGGTTGTGGTATTTATATTTGTGTGGTGTAGATACCACAACTAAAAAGTGAAATATAAAAACTTTTTACAAAAAACAAAAAAACAACAACAACAACAAACAGGCAAGTAGAAAAGTTTTCGAGAAAAAAACACAAAAATAGTGCAAAATAACTTTAATTTAGGAAGTTGGTAGCAAAAAACGAAAATACGGAACCAAAGACACCGACTTCCGAAATTAGCGTTATTTTGCACTTTTAAGTGTTTTTTTTAAGTCGGTTAAATTTTTTTAAAGTAAATATTTATGTCGATTTATAAAATACTCCTCGGATTATTACACCCGGTGGGCCGAGCACGAACGATTTGAGTAACGTTAACGTAAAATTTAAAATGAAAAATAATTAACTTATCCTCTAAAAACTTATTGACCTTCTAATGATGGACACTTTATTAAATTAACGAAACTCAAAAAAAAGATTGCGCTTCTAATGTCGCATACTTTTTTACTAACTCTTCTTAACTTTCTGGCTATTTGAGGTTCGGTTAGATACATGCATTTAAAATAGGTACTCGATTCAAAATTCATGATTTTTCATTCATGATAGCTACCTAAGGGGTCGAAAGCAATGCACGGAGATCGTGAAAATGTGCCGTAAGACTAACACCTACGTAACGTATAGATCTAAGTACCTGGTTAACAAATGTGGCGTACCTCAAGGGACTGCGATTTCGCCGATACTATTTTTAGCATACATTAACGAACTACCGAACGCAACAGACCAATACACTATACTGTTCGCAGATAGATACCACTATTCTGACTAAAGAGGCTACTATTGAGCAAGCAATAAATGTCACAAATAAAGCTCTAAACGATGTACATGACTGGTTAAACCTAAATAATTTACAAATAAACACAAATAAAACTAAATTTATGACATTTTGCACAAATAATAATAACAAAAAAAAAATAACCGACACATTTGACACAAATAAAATATAATAATGACAGAATTGAAAAAGTAAATACTATAAAATTCTTAGGAATACATTTTGATAATTACTGCAACTGGAAATCACATGTAGACATGGTGTGTAAGAAATTAAATAAATTTATATACGCGCTACGGAAAATAAAACAGTTAACGAATGTAGAAACAGCTCTAATTGTGTACCACAGCCACGTGTGCTCTGTACTGAAATATGGGATAATCGTCTGGGGAAACTCCACGGACTCCCAAAGAGCATTTATAGTTCAGAAGAATCAAATCAAATCAAATCAAATCATTTATTTCTTTGCAAACATGGGTATAGTACATAGGTGTTTTTATAATAAAGTTCTCCATATTTTACCGTCACGTGGGCATGCAAAGGTTTACAATTCTAAATAAAAAAACAAAAATAAGCTGCAGATCATTGGAAATTACATAACAAATAATAATATTAAAAATGTCAGTGTGGTCACAGCAATAAAAAATATAAAAGAAAATAAGACTATATAATGTCAAATGGAAACAAAAATTAAGTGAACCTGGATCACAATAAATATGTCAATCAAAGTAATAGTATGTCAATCAGTTAGTGAATCGTCATTAAGAAAATCGTCAATCGTGTAATAAGTTTTCGTAATTAAAATGTCGTTTAGCGCCCTTTTAAATTTGAATGTAGTCATATTTTTTATAATATTAGGTACTCTATTATATATTAGTGGGGCAATACCAAAAAAACTTTTTTGCATAAGCGCGGTTTTACACTTTACTTGACATAATTGATTGATGTATTGAGTCCGTATTGGATTTTTCCTGACCTCTGATAATTTTTTAAATAGATGTGGGTTACATTTCACAAACAAAGCCGTTTCCATTATATATAAGCAAGGCAAAGTTAAAATTTGTAACGATTTAAAATAGGGAATACAGCTATCAGTTGTCATAAGACCGCACATTGACCTGATGCATCGCTTTTGCAGTCTAAATACCAGCTCCCTATCAGTGGACTGCCCCCAGAAAATAATGCCATACCGCAAAACAGAGGCAACCAGTCCATGGTACGCTGTTAAAAGAGCCTGACTATTAACTTTCTTTGAGAGTTGAAAAAGAGCATATGCGGATTTGCTAAGTTTTTTACATAGTTCTTCAATATGAGGTTTCCATGTAAGTTGGCTATCAATTATAATGCCTAAGAACTTAGCCTTATTAGCTTCTTCAATATCACAGCCCTTGTAGGAAATGCTAACGTTTGGGGATTCACGGCGTTGATAAAAATGCATGGCTTTTGTTTTGTTCAGGTTTATAACCAAATTATTATTATTTAACCAATTTATAATGTCACTTAAGCAAGTATTAATGTCATTCTCATAATTATTTGAATTTGTACATTTTATTATAGCGGTACTGTCATCTGCAAAAAGAACCATTTTGTTGGTTGTTGCTTTCGGGAGATCATTTATATAGATCAAAAAAAGTGGCGGACCCAATACACTACCTTGTGGGACGCCATATTTTACATGTCTTGGTTTTGAAACATACATGGTTTCTAATTTAGTTTTTGGACATATCCTAGAAATTTCCGTGCATTGAAGCCTATTACTCAGGTATGATTTTATTAAGTTTAAGATGTTCCCTCTTACACCATAACTATTTAATTTGTGCAGCAGTATCTTATGGTCTACAAAATCAAACGCCTTGGTCATGTCAGTGTAAATTGCACAGACTGGATTTCTTTTATCGACAGACGACATGATGTTAGCTAGCAAGTCAAATAGTGCCATATTGATAGTTGTGTTCTTTCGGAAACCCTTTTGTTCTGTGCAAAATAATTTATACTTTTCGAAATAGGCATAAAAAGAGTTATAGATTACTTTCTCGAAAATTTTAGACATAATTGGAATTTTTGCAATAGGTCTATAATTCTTAAAATCTGTTTTACCATCTTTTTTATACAGGGGTTTTATTATTACTTTTTTGAGCTTGGTCGGGAAAATGCCATCAACTATGCACAGGTTAATTATATGAACTAATGGAGGTGCTACTAGTTCTTTGGTAAACTTCAATACTTTTGTGGAAACTCCATCGTATCCAACCGTATTTGTGTTTTTAAGGCCGTAAATTATTTGTATTATATCGTCAATTGTTACAGGTTGCATGAATAGAGAATTTAAAGTTTGATTGTTTATATTTTTATTATTTAATGTGATGTCAGCTTTAACATTATTCTCAATTGTGTCAATAAAGTAATCGTTGAATTCATTTGCAATGTCAACGGGGTCAGTAAATGTCAAATTATCTCTTTTCATGCTTGTTACAGGCTCTAATGGCAGACAGAAATTGGATTTATTTATAATTTGCCAGGTAGCTTTTGATTTAATTCGAGCGGTATTTATAAAATGATTATTTTGTGCTTTTTGTGTTAAGTTGATAATTTTTCTGTAAAGTTTGGTGTAGTTTTTAAGAACTAATTTATTTTTTGAATCCGATTTTAATCGATATGCCCAAAGTAACTGCCTTTGCTTGTTACTACATGTTTTTATTCCGCGTGATATCCATTTTGTTTTCTTGCTAGTTTTAATGGTTATAATTTTCTCCGGAAAACATAATTTATATAGAAGTACGAAATCTTCCATGAAATTGTCAAAAGCTTTATTCGCGTCGTTAGTTTCATATACTCGCATAAAAGATAGAGAGCTGAGATGTCTTTTAAAAGTAACTAAATTTTCCATACATGTATCCTGCTTTTTTGTTTTCCAATATTTTAAATTGCAAGTTTTGTTTATTGGTACTTTAAGTATTTGAGATGTATGATCCGAAAGGATCAGATCTACAACTTCAGCTTTACATTCTTTTCGATAGTTATGAGCAAAATTGTCAATACAGGTTTGACTTTTTAACCTAGTGGGAGTACAAAGTGCTAGTTTTAAATTGTACTTCATAAGAAAGTATTCAAGTTCTAGTGTAGTTTTGTTTCTTTTTAAAACATCAATATTAAAATCACCACACAAGACGATTTTTTTATTTGAAGATAGACAGATTTTATTCAAAATATAATCCAATTTATCATAAAATATTTCGTAGTTATATTTTGGGATTCTATAAATACAAATAATAACAATTTTATAAGCTATTATTTCTACAGCGCAGCATTCAAAGATGCCTGAAACTGATTGCTTTGCTATGTCCGATATTTCTGCAAACTGCAATCCTACTCTTACGAAAATACCTGTTCCTCCTCTCTTTGTAGTTCTAGAAAAGAAAGCAGCTGGACAAAAATTCGGAATGTGCAATAAATTCTCATAACCAGTTTGTACGAAATGTTCTGTGACACAAAGAACATCTATTATAGTTCCCTTGTTAAATAATTCTACTAATTTTACAGTCAGTGTATCAGATTTATTAATTAGACCAGCTATGTTTTGGTGTAAGATGTTAAGGTAGTTAACGAAAAAAACTGAGAATTTGACTGTTGTGAATTATTAGAAAAATCGTGTTTACTATTATTAATTTGAGGGTGGCAGTTCACATCTGAGTGCGTATCGTTCAGGTTGCATAGGCTATGAATCAGGTCTTGTAAATCCGATATAACGATGTTTAAACCACTGTTATTTAAGGTTCCATAGCGTTTGCTGTAAGTATTATAGTCATAAGATAGATTCAGATTTGAGTCAAGTAAATATGCATATTTACATGTGTTTATATCCAAGTAAATTAGGTTATTGAATGTTTCTACGCGGCTGTTATACATTATGTTAGCATCTATCATATATTTAAAGGTTGGTAAACAAATTATAAAATTAGTATGACTCAATTCTATTAACTTTTCTCTAACAAACATGACTAATTCCAAATAGTTGTGTGTTTTCCGAAAGTCTTCCTCTCCAATGTAAATAACACAATAGTCTGAGTGCGTAAAGTTTTGCAGTTTTCCTTCAATTTTATGAAGAATTTGCCGCAGTCCGCACGTGGGTTTTCTATAATGACAGATTTCGTAGTTACGTAAATTAGTTCTTTCGGCAATTGTATATAACCTGTTAGATGTTTCGCTGCTTATCAGGCATATTTTGTTTTTAATGGAAGGTTGTTCTACAGTTGTTGCGGCTTGTATGTTTTGAGTTGAGTTAGATGAGCATACGTTGATGGTGGGGCTTTTAGATATATTTGTGTTCGTAGGTAACGTGTGGTCTTTTTCAATGGTCTGAATAGTCTGTGTTTGTTTCGTCTTCGTATTTTTTTTAGGCGTCATTAATGTTGTCTTCGCTTTAATTTGTCCTGGACTGTTAACAATTTTTTTATATATGTCGTTTCTTTTATTATACTCTCCATTTAATTTCTTTAAATTACTGTTTTCCAGTGATAATATTTCAATTTCTTTATGCGCACTAGATAGCTGAGATGTTAGTCTGGCGATCTCATCTTTTAATATTTGTAATTGTGGCACGTCTTCGTCTGCGGATATGTCAGGTAAACTACTCGTCGTACAGTTTAATGTTTGAGATATAATGTCGCTTTCATCATCATTAGGCTCAGATCGTGTGCGGGTCCGCCGGAATGTGATATTTTCCAATAAATTCATTTTTAATCGCAATAACGAACTTCAACCCAAATCAAAAATAATTGGTAGCTAGTGAGATTTGAACTTGCGTCTCGGTGGTTCATAAGTACAGGCGGGCAGTTTTGCCTCCAGGCCAGACGGAACGTAACAATAGTTTTGAAATTGATGATCGTATTGTGACAGAGGCACTTGGAGTATTTTTCTTTTACGGTCAATAGATGTCTCTAATCAGAATTATAATTTAATTATTTCTATAAATTTGCTCTGACAACATTGTTTAGAAGTTGGTAACAATTATCTTCGTTCTTGAATGTGACTTAAGATGGCGTTACGTTGTCATCATGCAGTTTCAAATAAAAAACGATTTTTCTTTCGTCAAATTTAGGAAACCACTTTTAACTGATTATGTGCAGAATGTTATTATGGTCTCTGTCTGAACTATTTAGTCAGAATGTCATAATCTGTCAAAGTATTAGTATGTAGACAAACTTACGAACGTCCAGTTTCGTAAATATGAAAGTCACTGAGGTAAACTATTTTCACTATTATATTAGTTGTTAGCGCACTTTAACCATTGATAACACTTCCACAGTTAGTTTATAGGTCCAGTTTCACTCTGATGTGCATTACACAGTCCGTATTTAAGTTTAACTATTTCTTTAAATTATAATAACAGGACCACATATCAATGTGATGTTTACTTGCCAGCGCCACCTAGCGTGTGTGAAGAAATGCCTCAGATCGATCTATAACCTTAAATGGACCGATTCCTGCCGACCCGTGTTTACTAACAAAAAACTGCTTACACTCCCATCCTTATAAATTCTAGAAATGTGTAAGTTTGTTAGAAATCACCCTTCGCTTTTTGAAAAGGATGAAAAAGCTCCTTTAAAAAGAAAGGTAGCACAAAAGCCTCTGATAGTTCCTCGAAATCGACTAAAACTTTGCGACACGAACTGCTACAGTATGGCGGTTAAGCTATACAACAAGCTACCGGAAAAAATGAGGAAACTAAATGAATTAGAATTCAGTAGAGCCTTATTTAATTGGCTGTGCGACAGATGTTTTTATTCCATAGATGACTTTATGAATTTGAAATCCTTTTGACATAGTGATTATTTTTTTATTTTTTTATTATTGTTAATGTTAATTTTCTTGTTTGTGTTAATAATGTAAGAAGACAAAAAAATATTTAATTGTATACTGTAATTGACATAGTGATTATTTTATTATTTTTTATTTTATATTATTGTTAATATTAATATTATTTTTTGTGTTATTAATGTAGGAAGACAAAAATTTGATGTAATATTTTTTTTTAAAGCTTTGACTATGTCTATTTAAAAATTTGCACGACTGGAAAGTCGAATATAGTGAAACCATATAAAAAATTTACCATATACAATGTACCTATATTCTGGCAAATAAAGAATTCATTCATTCATTCATTCAAAAATCAGATGAAACTACATAACTCTAAAGTGGATAGTTGATTAAGTCATGGGGTCTCAACTCGAACAAATTATAATTAGGCTTGAAAAAGAATCATAGATGGCAGCATATAATTATGAAATTAAGAATCACTAAAAAGCGATAAACGGCAGATTTTCGCTGAAGTAAGATTAGTAAAAATCAAAACTTCCTTGTTTAATGCTGATTTATCTATTTAAACTCATTAATCTCATATTTTCAACAAAAAATATAATTTAAACCTTTTACTTCAATTCCAACCCATATAATGATAAAATAGGCATCTGTTAATCATTTTGTGTAGAGCTCTTCGCAATAGATGGCGTTTTACTCAATTTACCATCACGTTTAGTAGGAAAATCAAACATTTTTTTTTTATCTAGTAGGTACGTTACATAGAAATATAAAAATTGAAAGAAATCGATCAACATGTGTTTTGCAAGTACCTACCTACATATATATTTTTTTTTTTCATTTTTCTGATCTACTAAGCTTTCTATAAAAAAGGATTGCAAAAACGTTTTAAAAATAGATAGGTATTCTGTCTGTCAATGGTGCCGATTCCCTTGTCACAAATGCCTCTAAACTAGACAAAAAATCACCAAAATTAAGTTTATTCCTGTCAAACGACGATTTCCCATTCTGAAATAACCCGTAAACTATATAACTCAGCATGTATGTGATTACATACATGCTGAGTTATATAGTTTATTTTTTAGTTTATTTTTCATGTTTTACATACAAAAAGTGAAAAATTCCATATAGAACACGTCGAGGCAGTCCACCTTGCGCGCTTCCGGCTTTAAAAAAAAAATATCATGGGGTATGTAAACAAGTACCACGTGCAGTCGCGATTGTCAAATTCGATTTTGATTGTGTCAAAATTATTTTTAAATGTGCTTTTTTTTTGCAGAATAGCTCTAATATATTAGCCAAAGGTAAAGAATTTAGTAATAGTTTA
The DNA here is from genome assembly GCA_947364205.1 of Agrochola lota. NCBI lineage: Eukaryota > Metazoa > Arthropoda > Insecta > Lepidoptera > Noctuidae > Agrochola > Agrochola lota. The sequence goes on from OX376240.1 coordinate 18,809,984, forward strand.
GTTAGTTAAGTTTGTTCTTGGGATAAATTCATCCCAACTACGGAACCCTTCATTGTGCGGGGTCCGACACGTACTGGGCCGGTTTTTATTGGATGTTTTTTAAAACATTTACTATCATAATGAGTTCGGACGAAGAAGGCGTGTTTTCGGTTTTAAGGGTTTTAGCAATAGGTAGTAGATTTGGTTACGAGGAGAAGGAAATCTAGATTTAAGCATTGAAATACAAAAAACCCATAAAGAAGCATTCGCAGCGGCGTGAAAATTGCTAGCTCACTCACACAGAAATGAAACTATTCCGCAACTCGAGTTTTGTTGTATTCTTAATACTTGTCCTTGAACGCACCGTGCCATGTGCGATTTAAAGAACCTACATAATGAAAAAACGCCATAAGTATCTAAGTCGACTCCTAGATGGCGCTGTTAAACTACAGTCTCTGGCAATTAGTGAGTCAAACTCAAACTCAAAGCATTTATTCCAAATAAACCAATTACAGGTACTTTTGAATTGTCAAGGGGTCGGTCAGTCAGAAATATGAAGCTAGTTGCCCATTCCAACGCGTAGTAGGTTCCTATGGAGAAGAACGGGCAAGAAACTCCACGGACACTCTTTTCAATCAGAATATTTTTACAAAATATTGGTTACATCATCCATGTTGTAATTATAAATGTGAGAACAATGTAAAAAGACGTGCACGTTAAACAATTCAAAAATTAAAATAAATTCAAATCAGCCGTGGCAGCTAAGAGATGACCAGTCCCTACTGACGGCGCCCGTTCCCGAACATGACGCATGCATCAGCACCATTTAGCTCAACCATTTTGAAGGGAACTTAATGATCCAACACACATGACATACTCTCAACCGCCAGGGCACACTCAAGTCAATGAAAGACGTACCCAGTAAATGGTAACTGTAAAGTAGGGACATAGTGCTCACACATGTGCTATTCAATTATACATATAATATTAAGAGATTGAATTTATACAATCTAAAGATAGTTTTACAATCTTCAGCAGCTGCAACAATATTTTGAATGCTAATCAATTAGTTTATGCGCCCTTGTGGACCAACGTTGAGCCAAGCATTTTTGTCGTCGATGTAATCCCCCAACTTATAATATGCTTGGCAGCATAGTGTGCGTTATATACAAAATTTAAATTTCATTTCATTCAATTGCAGTATGTGGGGAGGTATTTTATTGTAACATTTCAAACAGTACCCCATGAAGGATGAGTCTACTTTAGCCAGTCTGAAACCCGGTTGAATCAATTGGTCCCTATTTCTAGTCCTATAATTGTGTGTATCACCTCTTTTTACTGAAAAGACTTAGATTTTTCCTAACGTACATGATGTTTTCATAGATATATTGACAAGGTACCGTCATGATATTAATATCTTTAAACACGAGTTGCTGACGCTGCCATCAGTTGAAAAAATGGAGGAAGAAAAATAGCCAGCTCAATAGCCAAACTTAGGGAGGTGTTATTTCTTTGTATGGGATTGTTTTGTTTTTTAGTATATAAGTGATGATGATATATGATGTTGGCGAAAATGGATTGAGATGCCACTGTGAGGATACCAATATCTTTGAAATAATCTCTCAAAGAAACTCTGGCACCTAGCTGGTAAATTGATACATGCAAAATGTTTATGCAATTCCGCGTGTTAAAGTTTATTAATCATAGACAATCGCTAAACGTCGTCAGCTGGTTTACATAACGGAGCTGTTTTGTAAAATAGCGGATTCGACAATCCACCTAGATATATTACCTACTTACTACTACCTCCCTACTTTTTATTTCTTTCTAATATTAAGGAAATCTAGATTTTTTTGTCAAGTACCGTGCGACGCAAGGGCGAGTCGCTAACTCAAGTATAAGGATAAGAGAAGTGAGGTAGAGTAGCATGTAGTCTCTTACCTCATATGTCACGGTACCAGTCATGCCTCGCGTGGTACTCAGCACGAAGTCCTCTGCATACTGCAGCTCTTTATATTCGTTCGAGCAGCTCTCTTCGGGATTTTCATACAATTCATCGACTAAAAAAAAATTCAAGATTTATTACTACTTCTTGTTCTTCTCGTGTAAATTACTCAAAATTTATAATGATCTTAGTGACCAGCACACGTAGCATGACCGAAGAATAAACATACATACATAACGGGTGTAAAAAGACGCTTAATGAAACCGAGAGTTACTACTCCCTTGCATCAGTTTTTTGTACCGGACTATAACTGGGAACCTTCTGGTTACAGAAATATTGAAGGTCAAACCAAAGTTCGAAAACAAGATTAAAATTGTATAACTTATCTTTAAATACCCAGCTGTACCGTTGCATGCAATCATAAGCACAATGTTTTGCGTTAGAGATGGGCGTCGGGTAAATACCCAAAGGGAAAATACCCAGCTAAATTCCCATTTGGGTAAATATCGGGTATTTACCCGGGTAAATTAAGTAAAAAAACCCAAACCACAAGACAACGCACAGCCTGAACTCCTTGGTCTGCCAGTATGAAAGTTTGCTCAAGAGTACTTTATTATAACGAAAGTGAGCGCTAAATGACTACACGACATTCAGCCATCTGGTTAAACATTGCGCTCAATGACTTGGCTAGTTGTCCTTCAGCTATGAGCGTTTATTCTGAAAGTGGGCAACCTCGCAAATAAATGTCAAATATTTCTCTGTTTTCATTATATTGGCAATACTACTGTATGAAAATAAGAAATTTGGCAAACTAGCGAACTAGAATATTGATTATAAAATGCAATATTTATTATTGTAAAAATAAAAAAAAAACAAATCAAATAATTTATTTGCATAATACATGTTAAAAAGGTGTTACAGGTGTAAAAGGTACATTGTACTTATATTATAACCTAACCTACCACCGAACCTAACCGAACCGTTCCTACCTGTACCACCGAATATTTCGTTTTACATGTAAAAAAACTATTTGGAAACTAGCTAAATACGTTTTTTACACCTAAAACGGGTAGAACATCAAATTCAATATTATAATTGCAATTCTTAATACTAAATAATATCGTTGATTTGCGAATGACGGTAAACCAATTTGAATTTAACGGATGTCTCTTGATTAGACTGGCTAACTTTACTGACGTTATCTGTCACTTCAGTGCCTCTTTTTAGTAATTTTCTTTTCAATTCGTAAATTTTTACTATTCTGGTAAGTTTATCAATTATTATCGGTTTTAAAATAATAATTTTACACTTATAGGACATCATTCATTTCATACCAAAAAATTAAAGTAAGACAAAAAAAAAAAAAACTGAAAAAAGAGTGCTGTTTTTATATAAGAAATAACTTTTTTTATATTACTGACTGCTATTTGAGTTTGAAAGTACCAATAATCATATTTTTGCCAACAATATTTTGGACATACGCTTCAAGACGCAAACATGTATTGCCCACGGTAGAAATGTACATGAGCCGTTGGGAAAAATAAGGTATGAAACGTATTCAAAAAATTACGAGAAAATGATTGAGGGAAATGTTTTTATTATACAGAAGCTGTTTGATTCCGTCATACTCAGAGGACAGAGGTGTGGTCTTACTCTTCTTTAAAAGGGCTACGATTAAGAATTATAGGTCCATCTCACTTCTGAGCCATGTCTCTACAAGCTGTTTTTAAGAGTCATAACGAACCGTCTTGCGCGCAGGTTTGACGACTTCCAGCCTCCTGAATAAGCAGGATTCCGTAAAGGCTTTAGCACCGTAGACCACATACAAACTCTGCGGCAGGTAATACAGATGATCGAAGAGTATGACCTGCGTCTCTACTTAGCGTTTGTGTACTACGAGAAAGCCTTCGATTCGATCGAGATTTGGGCTGTACTGCAGTCTCTTAAACGGTGCCAGATTCACTATCGATAAATTGAGATGCTGTAGTGTCTATATGAAAACACTACTACTAAGTCGGCCCAACTCCAGGACCAGACCTCGAAATCTATCCTGCTGCAGCGAGGTAAGGTGAGGCAGAGAGACGTTATCTCTCCGAAACTGTTCACCGCTGCATTGGAGGATGTCTTCAAGGTTCTGGACTGGAAAGGGGTAGGCATCAACTTGAATGACACAACTACGTCACTTACCTACGGTTTGCCGACAATATAATATAGTAGTTTATGTATGACTGAGATAGTCTCAGCCATAACCGCTATATAGGAGGACCTCAGTGCAATGCTCGATGACCGCAGTAGAGCTTCCGAAAGAGGTCTTAAAATGAACATGGACAAAACTAAGTATAAGTCAAATGCCCATGTAACAGCCCATGAGCTCCATGAGGGTGGGCCTCATGGAGCTCGGAGACTCTACACTCGAAGTTGTGGACGACTACGTTTACCTATGACTAACTGTATAGTTAGGTAGGTTCAATTTCGAGAAAGAGTAAATTATTTATTTAATTACTGCCCAGCCGAGTCGGATTGGAAATTACGTAAATTTCCAATCCGACTCGGCTGGGCAGTGTTCGGGAAGCTACGCAATATCTTCTCGTCTCATATGCCGCAGTCGTGACTAGTGTGTGTTGCCAGTGATGACCTATGGAGCTGAAACGTGACCACTCACAATGGGCCTCATTGGAACGCTGAAATTCACCCAGAGGGCAAAGAAGAGACGGCTACGGAGAAGCCTATGCTTGGAGTTTCCCTAGTTCTTTTTTTTTTTGAAGGTGGGAAACTATCAAATAACTTCTCCCGCTCTGGTCGGAGCGGGAGGGCATGTCAGGCTCTTACTGACTAAAACCCACCCATGTTCCTTCAGTTGCCTGTATATTGCCAAGGGCCACGGTATCCCTTTCGGACTTTCCAGCGCCGTCGAGCTGGGCCTGGTCCTTATCGGACGGCGAGCTACTCATTGCTCACCGTCCGCAAGCCCGCGCCTATGGTGGCTGGGAATCGGCTTGCGATTCCCGACGCCCAGGGCGTCTCCTGCGTTGGCTAGGGGCGTGAGGGCGCGACATTTGCCTCTCCCTCACGGGCTCCGTCTCCTCCTTCGCGAGCATTACTGCTTCGCAGAAGGAGGTGACGGCTTCCCACGCCCTCTCGCTCTGTACCATGGTCAGGGCCGGACGCGAGAGATCACTGCCGCCAATCGCCTTCAAAAGGACACGGCGGTGTTCAGCCCAAGCCGGGCAGACCTCCACTGTATCCTCCATCGTGTCCTCCGGGCGATCTTCACAGTAGTGACACCTGGGCGTTTCCTCCCACCTCATGTGGAACAGGAACCTCCCGAGTCCTCCGAGACTCCTGCAGCACCAGATTTTTTACGTGGCGGACCACTAAATACTTCAATTTGCTGCGGCATTTTGTAAACGTTTGAATTGTACATCAAATGTTGTGGCACATTATACAGTGACTAGCCAATTTACATTTTGCCTTAGGCAGTTTTCAAAACCGCCAGCGTTTGTAAACGGATGGCGAAGTTTGTAAAATGATGAATCATACAATCTGCCTGCGACATACTCGTAACTAGCATGACTTTTTTTTACATAATTATATAGAATATAGCATACATGTTTCTTTCCACTTTAGTTATCCCGAATAACTTATGTTTATCTTTATTAGATAATATTCACGTGTTGCTTACGTAATTAGTGGATGAGAACCATAAAACCAATTGCAATCGTTTCGCCGGTTTCGAAACCAAAGACGTAACTAAAATTTACTATCTCATGTTCCGTAGGTTTCTCGTTAATCTTTTTTTATATAAGACATATTACCTATTCTGCGACTAATCCCATCATATTTTTACTGGTGTTTTATATTTTTTGATACTATGTTTTTCATAGAATACTAAATTAATATACGTGTAAAAATAGTGAAGCTGTAAAAACTGTACGCTGTAATATGTAAAAAATATTATGTACGCAACTTACATGGAAATTTATGTAACTTACATGGGGTTATCCAGACGGTGTCGTTATGAGTCGCAGACGGCATTATTTTGAAATATTCAAACGTATCAACTAGGAACGGCCATTGCATATAGTCGTACTTGTTAATCGCTCCTTCTGGCCAAGTTCCGTCAGTTTTTGTCTTGTTTCCTCCGGTTTTCCGTCTAGCCAAGTTCGTCTCGTTTTCCCGGAGTGCTCTGAACAATAAAATAACAAAATAACGGTGAAATAACCGGGTAGTGTCACGGAAAGTCATCAAAACGACACACATATACAAAATATAAACAAAATGTTTAAGTGCGATGCGTTTAGGTAACTCGCGGATCTTAATTTTTTTTCAATTTGTAACTGAGTTAGTATTTTCCTAAAATGTCAAGATTTCGTGAAATAGTCATTTAAAAGGGTAATATGAACTTAGAGTGTTGTATTGATGATTTTAATTATTATAATTTTATAAATACGGTAGCCAATCAAGCACGCACCTCTGACTTTTCGGATAAGTGTGCGTGTTACATAATTATCCCTTGCTTCAAAAACGGTGAAGGAAAACATCGTGAGGAAACCGGTATGCCTGAGAGATATTTCTCGACGGCATGTGAAGCCAAGTCAGAGGCTCATGGGTGGCTTTAAAACTGACACCAGGTTAGTCACTAACCACACGAAAAGAAAAAGACGGTAGCGAATCATATTTTGATCAAATGTTAAAAAACTTAAGAAAATTTGAATTCCGCTCTTTCTGGCGCTATTTTAAATGTGTAAAGTATGAAAGTATAAAGCAATATCCATTGCGTTATTACTGCGTATCGTGCAGACGAATCTTTCAAATATTAGCAAAGGGACACTATAATCAATAACGTCAAAATTAAGGAGATTATCGTTCTGTTCCCCAATATTATAGGTACGTTTTTTAGGGTTCCGTACCAGAAAAGGAAAAACGGAACCCTTATTGGATCACTTCGTTGTCCGTCTGTCTGTCTCTCAGTCTGTCAACCCTTTTTGTGAGGAACGCGTGGAGATATCTAGTTGAAACTAATATCAAATAAGTAGCTCAAAAAAAAAACAAGCTTCTATACGTAATTCAACGCAAGTAAAAATACGGTCATTTAAGTGACATAGTATTTAAATATACGCAAATAAATCAAAACCTACAGGATACTTCCCGTTAAAGATCTTAAATCATGTTTGGTATAGCAAGGTCTCACAGCATAAGTACGATAATAAGACGGAACATGAACATGTTTTTCAACTACATAGTTAAGTTTGGTTTTGGGATATATTCATCCCAACTACGGAACCCTTCATTGTGCGTGATCCGACCCGTACTAGGCCTATGAGGGCGTAGGCAATTTATCGCTTTTTTGACGAGCTCGTGGCTACGTGGTGGTGTTATAACTGCTGCACCGGTCGATCCATCAGGTTAAGCTACGCTTGCCGGGGTTGGTCTGTGGATGGGTGACCATCTTTACTTACCAAGATTCCTCCGTGCCTCGGAAAGCACGTTAAACTGTTGGTCCCGGCTGTCATTCGTTGATCTTTGACAATCGTTATGGGTCGTCAGAAGCCCGAAAGTCTGACAACCAGTCTTACCAAGGGGTATGGTATTACCCAGTTACTGGATTGTGGAGGTTAGATAGACAGTCGCTCGACGTAAAATACTGGTATTCAGCTGAATCTGGTTAGACTGGAAGCCGACCCCAAGAAAGTTGGGAAAAGCGTTTGTTATTTCAAGGGTTAATAGAGTTTCAAGCTGAACCAGAATCTCTAAACGGACTACGAAGCCAGGACGGCCGCTGTAGGTACAAATTGTGGATTCCGCGATGATCAAAAATGTGATTGTGACAATCACACGTCTGTGCAATAACACGTGCATGGTCTTCAATGCAGGTTAACCTTTGCTAGGCCAATGCTAACGCTGCCGACGTGGCAGAATTCTGGTCGAAGCTCATATAAAATAATAATGTAATCATCGACACGACAAAGAAAGTAGCAGAACACTTACGTAAACGTCTTATGAATGGGAATGAACTCCGAGTTTAAACCGTCAGTTCTCCTAAAGTGAGGGGAGATGTAGTCATAGTCGTCCTCTTGGTCATCCCTGTCACGCGTAACTTCTTGGATCCAGGCGGAATAGTGGAGCATGCTGATGAACCGAGCCGGTGCCGCGCAACCAGGCCCGTGGATGCTGAAACCGATCTGAGAAGCAACAGAAATCAACCGGAAGGTATAAGCATAATTAACCTATAGTGTCTACACTGCTGGGCCACAGGCCTTTTCTCAGTGATACTTCTGAGTGGGCCATAATCCATCCCGCGCCCAGTGTGTGTTGGTGGATCGTGTCTTCGAATTTTTGGTAATAGGATATGACAGTTTCCCCCCAATATTTCTTTCACCGTTTGAAGAGCAGTGGTTATAAAATAATTCTTAAAAAGTAAAGTGCCTGCCTGGGTTCAAAAAATGATCTCATCGTCATCATCATTACAACCGAAAGACGTCCACTGCTGGACATAGGCCTCCCCCAAATGGAGGGATTTGCCTTAATCGCCACGTTTGGAAAAAATGATCTACAACTCGTAAATTCAAATTTTAAATAATTTATTTGCAATTAAGGGTAAAAAATGTGCAAATGTTTACATTCATGTAATAATTGTATATCACAGTCTTAGTTATACCATATTTTACCTTTTGGCATTCAAGTACGTCAACAAAAAACACAAAAAACACAAAATAAATAAAAACTAAACAGAATAAAATTAAGAACGAGATCAGTCAAACTAGTTTAAAAATAAGTAAGAAGTAAGTAATAAGTCGCAACCGTTTGCACTGAACCGTTGTTCTTTATGACCAGCGGTAGTACAGTCACTGCTATTTGGCTGGATTTAAAAGTAATTGCAAGTTAGCGGCTTGTCTACTAAATAGTTTGTTCGACGGTATCTACCAGAGTGAACCATCCAGAGCTGTTCGACACCAACGCCATGCCGTTATCCCATACACATCTCTTCCGAGAACTGTGTCCCTTCCCACATAGGTATGAAATAGGCTGCCGGTTCTCGACGACTAACTGAAAGAAGAATAAACGTATTTAATAATACGTATTAAAAATAATTATATTATTATTTTATGGGCTCGTGGCTAAGTAATGACACCCGAACGGGTCAATCTTCAAAGTCAAGCATCGCTTGGGGATGGCTGATAATCCATTATACGTTATGCCGTTGGTCCCGGCTGTCATTCGTAGATCTTTGACAGTCATTACGAGTTGTCAGAAGCCCAAAAGTTTGACAACCACTGTTTCCGGCAACCCTGTCATGTTACCGCACCATGTAAAATACTGATATTCAGCTGCATCCGATAATGCTGGTAGCCGACCAACATAGTTGGGAAAGAATAATGGGCGGATGATAATATCAATAATTATACACTGACGAGCAATATAAAAAACCCACTCGCAAAGTGCAAAAAAATCTAAATATCTCCTAAACCACATAAGTTAGCTACATGAAGAAAAAAAAATCTTGAAAACAGTTATAAGTCTGTTTTTTATGCGCTATTAAATACACTTGAATGTTGCTTTTTACTTCACGTATCTTCATCTTGCGTAGTTTCGGAAATATGTCTTTATGTATATGTCGCATCCGGCAGTTGACGTTTACAACAAAACAAGGCACGCCACCTAGCGGCAACTATCAGGACTAGAATTGGCACGCCTAGACAGAGTCGGGGTGTTTCCGGTCGGTTACGAGGTTGAAGAGAACGCTCCAAGTCGCGGCATTCCTTATCCTGGTGATCGAGCAGTGAAGACGCTTCGGAACTGTCCTACGTTTTGTTGAACCATCATCATCATACGTGCCTGTGTTGTGTCGTGTACCTACAGTGCGTGAAATGCTAGTGTGAGTAATGTTATCGAAAATTATAATTTGATCTGAACTGCAATGGTGTTTCTATTGCGCAATAATCAACACTACCCATAGTACGCCCACAGTAGTTTAAATATGCCTGATAACGAGAACACATACCATCCTCGGACATATATAAATAAGTACCTGGGCGACCGAGCTCAGCTCCGGTGAAAATAGAGAATGCTCATTTAATAGTATAGAAAGAAAGAAAGAAAGAAAGAATAATGTTTATTTGGACACAGTTTGTGAAACACTAAATACAAAATAAAAAAAAGTGTAAATAATATTTTAACAATAATAGTGTGTGCCTCACGGCTGCGCCAAAGTATAAGATAGTTCTCATTCCATGTAGTACTCATTCCATGCTGCCATGATAGTACATACTAATTCCATGCGGTTATGAATGTCATTATTCTAAGGTTCAAAATCAAACAAAACTTCGGGCGAACGAGCTTTACTCATGTAAAAATACGGAGAAAACGAATTTTCTCAGATATGAGACCTAGCTAGATCAATTTTTCGTTCCAGTAAACTCCTATAATGCAACTTTCATGGAAATCGTTAGAGCCGTTTTCGAGAACGTGATTACAAATATATATATTTACAACTATTGCTCATTTAATAGTATAGGATAGGAGGAAGTCTGCAGTACCGACCAGTGACTGAAAAGTTGTGTGGAAATCGGTTTTTATGGTATGGGTATGTGATGCGGAGGAATGAGGAAAATGTGGTGAGGAAATTTTGAGTACGAATGAAGATGGGGTAGGGGAAGACCAAAGATTTGATGGACTGTGTGAAAGATGAATTGGTTAGAAAGAGAGTGACTACCGAGATGACGACTAATAGAGAAGTATGGAAGAAAAAGACACGTTGTGCCGACCACTAATATATTGGGATTAGAACAGGAAAATAATGATGATGAAGTACAACTCAACATCTGACACCAAATCTATGGGGTACAGAATTAAGTATGTAATAAGTATGTGAAACGCCAGGCAGTATGAATTGATGACTTATCCTAACAGACGGCAAATATAAATCAGTTATCGTGTAGCTCAACCCTATAGTAGAGAGTTTAACGACCCGACACGCCAACCATTGGTGTAAAAGGTGTATGTATCTAAAAAGGGTACTCACCCCCTCTTTCTCATAAAATTCCTCGCATTCTGGTCTGTCCATATATTGTATTCGGTAAATCATCTTCCCTAATATTTCATAATCTGCAACAGAACGTCACTACGTGTACTTTTCATTTATGCAGAGGAAAGAAAAAAGGAATTATAGAGAAGTAACACTCTCCTATGAAGAATTAATGATACACATAACATAACAAGACGCCTGTATTCCCCGAAGGGTTGAGCAGAGCTGTATCGTAAAACCCACAAAAATAATTCATTTTGTGGTGTAGTTTTGTGGTTTAAATAAATAAAGGCTGAAATAAAGTTCGTTCTCGTCCTGAATCAAATCATAATCTTCAATATATTTCAATAACGAAAAACCATGCATAGTTTATAGTTATGATTCCTGCGGAGAGAAAGTGCCATTCATTAACCACTATTGCTATGCTCAAACACAACAACTACTAGTGTTTTATTTAAAATAACTTACCGTCCGTAAAACCGGTGAGGTAAAGATAACTGGTATCAAACGAAACGATAGGAAAGCATATTGGTACCAACGGATCTGAAAATAGAATATCCATCAAACATGTTTTTCATTTATAATAATGCATGGATAGTATGGAAGTTGGGAATGAGTATTGAAGTATAGACATAATACTCACTGTAGTTCCCGATGTTCAGCAGGATGAGGGCGATGCTATTGAAGGTCTCGGTCTCGTACTCAGGGTGTGTGACGTAGGAGACCAGCGAGTAGGTCACGGGAACGTCGCCGTCCGATATGAACATCGCGCGAGTGTCGTGCCTTAAACAGATGAAGGAAACTGCAATAAGACTGTACTTATTGTACAGTCAAACTAAGAGATTGGTATGCAGGCAGCTAACTCGAAACCACTTTTATTTGTTTATATATTTATTTTAGGGTTCTGTGCATCGATCGGAAAAAACGGAACCCTTATAGGATCACACTTGTCTGTCCCTCTGTCGGCCAATTTGCTCCGAATCTAATGGACCGATTAATTTGAAATTTGTTACACATATGTATTCATGTGACCCAACCACGGATGCGTAACGTAAATAAATAAATTTTGAATATGGGGTCACTTTTTGCGGGCAAATAAGAAAATAAAAAAAAAGGTTTTGCAAACTGTACCGTGTGACATGAAATGCTGCAAAGGCTTCTTGTGCGGACCTCAATTGTTTTAAGTTATTTGAAAATAGATGAAAATTGACCATTTCCCCCCCTTAACTCCGAAACTACTGCACCTACAATTTTGAAAATATACAGGAAATGGTTCTTTACTCATAGGTTACAGGAAAACCTATAAGAAGTCTAGGGTCTTAGTATAACATGGTAAATCTCTCAATATTGTGCGTACAAACTTATATTTACATTTAGAATGTATGGGAGAACATGTTTTTCAACTACAATGCTAAGTTTGTTCTTGGCATATTTTCACCCCAACTACGGAGCCCTTCATTGTGCGTGGTCCGACACGCACTTGGCCGGTTTTTTCTTCCATTATTTTCTGTTAAGTGACGTGACAGTGCGACGCGACTCTAAAAAAAAAAATTCTAACAAAACTTCACGGTAGAACAATTACCGGTGTAAACAGAATTTTGTGAGAGTGCTAAGAAGTCGAGTGTGAATATTGGCAGTGTGGCGGAGAAATAAATATTTATTCCCGTATACCATACTCATTGTTCGACTATGCATAATCATCGTTATCATCAGTCTGTGTCTGTCCGTCTTTACGGTTAAAGGTACCTCAAAAATATACCGGTACCGGTTTAAAATAAGGGTTGAGCTATACCGATACATTTTTAAACCGTTATTTAACCTTTACACAATTTCGGTACTGAAAAACAAGACGGGGCGGCGCGGGTGCGCGGGGGTTCGAACACGTTAGAACTTGTGTATTATAGTACTTCTACCGAAATATACTGGTATGCATTTCCAATCTCAAAATTCCGGTAAGTACTGAGAAAAAGAACGGTATCGAAATATTTTGGTAACCTTTATTTAACGGTATGACGTCATACTGAAATTTAAAGGTACCTAAATTTTTGGGTAATAGTCTCTGTGTGCGGCATCTATTTAAGTTTTTTATCTTGGACACGGTATCAAGATAAGAGGTGGAGCGACCTGCATCGTTTTTTGGATGAAATACTATCTAGTTCTTAGTCGCCTGACTTTGAAATTGATACACTTACAGTAATAAAAATGCTTTGTTAAATATGCGATTTTTGATTTCATGAACCGTTCAAAACACCCTTTATTCCGACTATTTATTACTGAACAGCGTAATATTTTACTAAATTAAAATACCAGTGAGGGATAAAAACTACTAAAAGAGGTGTTGTTTAGTGAGTAGGTTATTCGCTAAACAATAGCTCTTTTAGTGTTTTTTTTTTACTATGATCGTATTTCTCAGTATTCCCGTTAGACAAAGTATAATTATAAATACCACTGTAATCTAGAGATCGTAAGGAACAAATCAACATGCGTTTCATTAATAGCCGCCACAATTTTTGGTGGGCCTAATCGCCGAACAAAAAAAAACCTATCTCCTTTACATGAACCACCTCATGTAATATTTGCCCTATTAATATCTTCTTACCAAATAAAGCAAGACATTTGAAGGTAAAGGTAATAACTTACTGGAAGATTTGCTTCGGTATCCGCACGATATCGTCAGCGCTGGCGAGCGCGCGGTTCGCTTTGACCAGCACGATGCCTGTTACCGCCACCTGCATGGCGTCGCCGTCAGCTGTGGATGTATAGGAATAACAGCACAATCTATATGCACGAGCAGGTATTCCTCAAAAGGGGTCAGCAGAGATGTACACATGTTCCACCGCCGACGAGGAAGCGACTAGCTATCGACTCGCTCTAGAAACGTACAAAAGAGAGAGTTCTTGCCAGCCGTGTGAACTGTCAATATATTTGTGTAAACTACGCAAATTGCATAAGAATTTTTTGTTAGACTAGGGTCATATACTTTTTGTTTTCTTATTAGCGATTTTTTCGCCGTCAAGTTGATCGGCACCTTTTTAAAATAGGTTTGCTGTCTGTCACCATCAATAAAAACGATTAAATTAGAGCCTTAAGCTCCATTGATACGGTGCAAGTTTATTGCTTGTGGCATACCATAAAATTTAAGCAATAATTGACTGGCACCATCTAAACAACACGTACAATTTTTGCACGATACTACCTTTCAAAACTGGTATAGATGTAAATAGCACGTCCAATAAAATCGCACGTACAGTTAAAATAAAATCGTACGCATGATAAAATCGTATTCAATTCTGGTATAAAATTTTCTATCAATCAAACATTAGCGAATGAATCAAGTTAAAAAAAACTCTTGAGAAGACGTTCAATAAATTTAATTCATTAAATTTATTTAACGTCTTCTCAAGAGTTTTTTTTGACACCTAAATAAAGACGCTCGACTCAGCGCCGAATGTTTAAAATTCAACAGGGCTTTGGTAGCGAAAACGCATACGAAGAAGAAAACAATATGAGCACTAACTTAAGAGCACTTGGACTACCCCGAGCCAGCTGAAGTCGGAGCTCTGTCCCATGATGCCCTCATCCAGCTCGATGTTAGTCGTCATGTCACACTTAGGCGCTGCCGACGTGAACTCTGAAACACACGACATCCGTGACGTCATCACAACAGTCACAAGAGTGCGCAGTAGTAACAACAACATTCTAAAAGCGTTTGCAGAGTGCTCAGACAGCCCTTAACCTGTGCCAACAACTAAAGCACTAGATAGACTTAGGCATAGGTGTTGATAAGGGAAATGTTTTTCTATGTGTGTATTAATAACAATATGGGTGTAATTTCTGAAATAAATGATTTGTTATTGTTATATCAGTTAAAGGCTCATTGACACGGAGAGTGTCCCGACCGCCAACAAACGAGAGTCCTTTGTTCACCCCGAAAACTACAAATCATCATCATTCTCCAGTCCTTACCGCAATTTATTTCAAGGTATATATACTTTTTTCTTCCATACTTCTCTATCAGTCGTCATCTCGGTAGTCACCGCCTTTCTAGCCATATCATCTTTCAAACAGTCCATCCATCGTTGCTTTGGCCTTCTCCTACTGTCAAAGCCATTCACATTCATACTTAAGAACCGAAAAATACAAGTAAATACTGTTAATATGAAAATTTAATGTCATGTGTGTGTGTGTGTTTGTGTGTATGTGAAATGTGTGTGTGTGTGTGTACGGTGAAGGAAAACATCGTGAGGAAACCGGTATGCCTGAGAGATATAACACTAACCACACGAAAAGAAGAAAATAAATGAAATGTCCATTTTAAAAAACCGAGACGACGCTCTGCCCAGTTGTTTTCCTTTTTGTCTTCCTTTCAACCATTCAATTACTGGCCGCGACCAAACCGAAAGCGTTAGTCGCGCGAGTACGTGATTGTCGCGCTCGTTTATATCAATACTCACCCGCATAAGTCTCGATCCCGAGGGAATATCGGGATAAAAAGTATTCTATTTCCTTACCCAGGTCATGGTCTACTCATGTGTCAAATTTCATCAAAATCCGTTCAGCCGTTTTAGCGTGAAAGCGAAACAAACAAAAAACTCACTTTCGCGTTTATAATATGTAGTTAGGATGACATATACGTATAATAATTGCCCGATCAATCAAGTCGCTTAAGTAGGTACGTCATTATTCAGGGTTTTTTCTTTTCGAATCTATAGTAAATAAAAGTATGTGAAATGAGCTGGGCCCCACCTAGTGGGCCACGCCGCGCCAATCGCGGCATCAGTGGCGTTTTCTACGTAATCAGAAGTGCAAGTGTATGGACACTTTGGACACGCCTACATTTGGGGCATGGATAGGCCAGGAGCACCGCATTCGCCCTAGGTGTCGCTTGGGTCAATAATCCCCTATTTCGTTATAGATTGTGCTTGCAGCGGAGTACTTGGTCCGCAGCAGATTGATTACTTTCCACATATGCCACTGCAGGTCATCATTCAGGCACACGGGAAACGGAAGGAACACGGGTGGGTTTTAGTCAGTAAAAGTCTGACACACCCTCCCGAGCGGGAGAAGTTATTTGATAATTTCACACCCTCAAAAAAAAAAAAAAAAACGTTTTTGACAAATAAATATAGGAATGAAAATATAATAACTAGAATAATTTAATTATTTTAGTTATACAGCAAATACAAATTAAAACTCACCGAAAACAATAATTGCTATTTTGACGAGTAACACTCCGCGCATATTTTGAATAAAGCTCAAAATCTTAAACTTTTTAATTACACTATATTACTAACACATCACACGTTTATTGCTTCAGCTGTTTAGATACTAATCAAGCATCGTAAAGATTGACAGGTATTTGAGCCGAATAGTTAATTTGCGAACGGACACGGCAGAAGTAACAAATGGAATATTCAGTCCGAACTCACACGATACACAACTTTGCAGAGCAGGCGATTATTATGTAATTATCTATTTGCAGGCTGCCTGTGTGGTAGCTTAGTGATTAAGATCTCGCCTCTCATGTACGAGGTATTGTGGGTTGAAATCCAGGTGACTTTTCGATTAATTTATGTGCTTTCTGAGTTTATCTTAGACATTACTATTATCGGTGATGAAAAACATCGGGGGAAACTTGGACTTACAGTCAATACTGGCTTATGCTGGCCCGCGACTTCGTCTGCGTGAAATTTCGGCCCCGACCCACCGCGTTGCATATCATCGCCCTCTCGCGCTATTACTTCATTTTTGCTTAACGTTCTTTCTGACTCTTTACGTTCTGCTCGGCTCATGAGGATCGTAGAGCGTGAGCTTACATGGGCTATCCAATGCAAAAAGATTTTTTCTAATCCGACTGGTAGTTGCGAAGATTACCCCCTACATACAAACTGACAAACATAAACCAACAAAAAAATACCTCTTTATAATACTAAGATATACGTCTAAGTACAGAAATAGAAGTATAGATAACTCTGATATCGCCAACCCGTTTCGAGCAAGCGTGGTGCCTTCGTGTCTTCTCTATATGAGAAGAGGCCTTTGCCACGCAGTAGGACAATAACAGACTGGTATTATTATTCATAGTCAACGCGTGCATTAAGTTCTTTTCAAATAAATAATGTCATACAGAAGAGAGAAGATATACCCGGTGAGTCGTGTGATTTGACTTCGCTTTTGTTTTTGTCTAGAGCGACTTTCTTGCTTCAATTATTTTAAAAAAGCGGCGAAATTATTTTGTACCTAGGTCACTTTTTTACCAATTAAAAAGTTATAGTTATATATACATTTCTTTTTATTCTTATTTTTTTAGGGATATAGTTATATTTAAGAACATCCATATACAAACAAGTGGTGTTGTAGTAGGAGAGAAAGTGCTTTTCCAACATTTTGCCAGTATATTTTTTATTGCCGGCACCGTGCACCGACCGGTACAAAAATACATTATCACTCCATCGACTACATTCACTACTCCATACAGAAGGGTAAACAAACTTACATAGTTGCTTGTTGTTGTTATGTCATTGTGAAAGACGAGAATACAATAGCTCTGTATCTACAGAAAAGATACCTACAGCATTCTATTGTGCAATGCATTACTCACTGCGACGCGGAATGGTGGTAATTATATTTTTTTTGTTCGATTTTGCCTGAGTCGATGGTCTGCTGAGCATGAAATCCTGGATTAGATCCCTAGCTCAGGCTAACAAGTAATCAATGATTGAAAAAAAAATCAGTAGGTAATTGGATAGCTATCACAAATTAATTGCCGTCTATTACATAAAAATAACCAAACAGCAGCAGCAGCATGAGGTGAAATGTGGGTGTCCACTGCCTAAACCTTCGGGGATTACAGGCGTGGTGTAATGTTACATGACGGTGTATCACATGGCAGTACACTCACTGGCTCTATGGATACAGGCGTGGTGTAATGATATATGACTGTGTATCACATAATAAATAAATATCAAAAAAGAAATAATTGATTAAAACAAATATTATCACTAATCTAACGCACTATTTTAAATATAACATTTTTCACATATTTTTTTTTCATCGTTGTGAGAGAGTTGGTATGCAAAGTGCCCTGCAGTGGGACATCGCAGGCTTTTAATAATATTTATAATTTTCACATAATAACACTTACTATTCACCTTGGAATTAGTACTAGCCATACACTTCGACTTGGCCGTTACCTCCCCCCGCGCTCCACTTTGTTAGCCACCTTTTTAACTTATTAATACTACTTCCATGCATAATATCACGAACTGTTTTAAATTCTGTTTGTCAATTTTTTTTTTTTTTTAAACAATTAATTTTGTCAACATCAGTCAGAATCATCTTTGAGCATAAATTTCATATCCTTAATTATTAAAAAGGAGAACCATCATATCGCCGAAAGTCCACAGTCAGAGTCGTCTTTTGGCATACATTTCATATCGAAGGCAGAACTATCATATCTCAGAAAGTTTACAGTTACAATCATCTTTTGGCATACATTTCGTATCCATAATAATTGAAAGACTCATCTATCACATTACAGAAAATTCATACGACGATATTGGTTATTGCTAGATCTTTCTGATCAGCCGTTCTATTCAGTAAAAATATCACCGTGAAACTTAGGTGAAGTGGGCGTGAAGTGAGCTGTCAATAGTGTTAATCCCTAGCATCCTGCCGGTCGATTCTGTGGCAGTGACAGCTCACTTCACGCTCACTTCACCTAAGCTTCACGTTAATATTTTTACAGAATCGACCGACTGATCATGCAGGCAAGCAAGCATACACCATGCCTGCAGCAAGCAAATCAGCATGCAACATGCAGCAGGCATGGTTTCTGTCACGGCTCCGGCGCTGCGGG
Organism: Agrochola lota; assembly: GCA_947364205.1. Taxonomy (NCBI): domain Eukaryota; kingdom Metazoa; phylum Arthropoda; class Insecta; order Lepidoptera; family Noctuidae; genus Agrochola; species Agrochola lota. Next base: position 18,828,791 of record OX376240.1, read on the forward strand.
GCTCCGGGGCGGTCCCACGCGAGCTTATCGTCGCAGATGGTTTTAACGCTCACCACCGCAGCTTCGGCCATGTTCCTCAGCTCGCGGCCCGTCTTGCCCCTCCGCACCTACGCGGGCTTAAATTACAATCTAGGGGTAGGGCAGACCAGACTACATGGAGTCGGTACCAAATAATCGTCACTCTAAATAAACGTTATGCTAAACGAAATTATGTGGAATTTTAACTTTGCCAAAGGTAATTATGCCAAATAAAATTCTGCCATCTTAAAAGTATGCCATTGTAAAGTCGGACATATTTATAAACATTCAGTCAAACAATAATTCGTTTAAATATTTTTTATGCCTTTAAAATATTCGTTTAAAGAAGATTATGCCAAGTGTGTTATGCCAAATAAACGGAGCATCAAAATTCTGCCAGATAGAGGGAACCCGTTTTGGCCCCCTACAAACCGCATCGCATCCTATCGTCAAACTTAGTAGCTAGTCTAGCCTACTTATTTATTAATTATTAGCTGTTGCCTGGAACTTCGTTTGCGGTTCAGGATAAAAAGTAGCTTATGTCCTTCTCCAGGTCACGATCTACCCGGTGTGCCACATTTCATCCAAATCCGTTCAACCGTCTTAGCGTAAAAGCGTAACAAACAAACTCACTTTCGCATTCATAATATAAGTAGGTAGTTAGGATAGTTAGGATGCTTATCCTCTCAGTAAATAGTAAATAACATAACCTTACGCTTATAAGGTTATTGTATGGTACCTAGATGCTGATAGAGAGGAGACAGTAATGCAGCAACGATATGGTTTTACAAAATAAAACGTAACTCTGAATCCAGTTTTAGTATAAATTATACACTTATATTATACTTTATTGAAAGCTTTGATTTACGTGCTTATACATAGTACGTGGTTGTACCTACACATACTTTGTTAATTAAAATAAAATAAAAAATATTTTAGTAAAGCCAATAGACGAGTATTTTATTAATGCAAAGCTTGATTTTTTTAGAGCCAAGGGGCTGTAAACCTACGTATTTGATATAAATGTCAACTTGATACCTCCACGCATTCCTGAGAAAAAGAGTCTTGACAGACTCACTGACAGACGAAAAACGAAGTGCACTTATAGGTACCCTTACCTATAAGTGCACTCCGTTTTTTCCTTTGAGGTACGGAACCCTAAAAATAGGAACAATACTATTACTCAGTATCACAAAACCGCAAACATTCTGACAATATCAATTATCATTCAGCAGCAGACCAGCACTAGGTTGGACAATCCAATTCATATTACCGACATCAAAATACATACACAGGGTGAAAAAAAAAAATTTTTGCCTTAACCCGCGGCCACGACGCCCACGACTACACGCAAAAAATAATAATTCAAAAGTCATTTATTCAAACTAGGCTGAGAATCAGCACTTTTCGAACGTCAAAATTACATAAGACAGTCCCCCAAAACGCCCACCCTTCACCACTTCCTAGTGCATTAGCTGGGAAGAAGAAGTGGCGCAACAAACTCCCTAGCAGCACAGCAGTCTGTTCAGTTAGAAGAACAAAAAAAAAAGATTCTATATAATAGTATTCAAAATAATTTTCAAAATAATTTACATTACGCAACACAAAACATAATTTAAATTATTAGCCATATGTTAGCTAGCACACGCCAATATACCACACAAAATCATCGAGAACTATACTCAGGCAGAAATAAAAACTAAACGTAAACAGAACTTAATATCTAAATAAAAGCCTCCAGGCATAAAGGGCGTGCCCGCTTACATATAGTTGTAACTGGAAGTTATAAATGATAAATTAGGACCATCGAGATAAAATACATAAAACAAACAGTTAATTACTAATAACAATAACTAATATGATCAATTGTCGAGGTCACTAGCTAACCACATATTGCAATACAACTCATTAGTAAAAACATTGTAATGAGTAGATTATGTCAACAATAAATTGAAATAAAATTAAAAATAGCTTGACTTATAAAGTCAAATAAAAAAATTAAAAAAATACAATTATATAACTCATATAACTTGTCAGTAGGTAATCTGGAGAAAGAACATAAACATTGTCTTGAGTTAATCACAGCGACCAACTATTCTTATCATTTAAGTAGTCGTTTATAAAAAAGTATGCCTTTGAACAAAGCTTGGATTTTACTTTCGTTTTAAACGCATTAATAGGCAAATCTATCAAAGAAGAGGGTAGCTTGTTATAAAAGGTTATACCAAGCCCAAAAAATGAGTTATGAACCTTATGAAGCCGGTGAAAGGGAGCTCGTAGTTTGTCCTTATTTCTAGTGTTAACATTGTGAAAATCACTGTTTTTAGTGTATAAGTGTATATTTTGCCTAATATATAAGATGTTGGCGAAGATGAATTGAGACGCCACCGTGAGGATACCAATATCTTTGAAAAAATCTCTAAGAGAAACTCTGGCACCTAGCTGGTAAATAGCTCGAACAGCTCGTTTTACAGCAGAAGACCGTAGGACATAACGCTATGAAAATAACTAAAATAGACTAACCGAGCTGTATCGACGTCAGTGTATTGTCTTACTTTCCTGACGGCGTAGGCGGCCGAACTGAGCCTTCCCACTAGGCTCGATATATGTGGGCCCCACTGAAGTTTGGCATCCACTGTTATGCCCAGAAAAACTGCCGAGTTTACAGACTCAAGCACCTCTTTATCTAAGACGATGTTGGGTCCTAGATTTCTAACATTTGGTAGGGCGAACTTTACACATTTCGTTTTCTTGGCATTGAGAACTAGGTTATTTGTCGTAAACCAATCCGTAACCATTGAGAGTGCACTATTTCCATCGTCAAAATCTTGTCTATTCCTGTCTACTTTAAAAATTAGAGAGGTATCATCTGCAAACAGTACAACTTTACAGATACCCTTTAAATAGAATGGTAAGTCATCGATATGTTGCACGCTCAAGCGACACGCATCTTGCGATAACGACTGCGGAGAAGAAAAATGAAAGAAGTTGTATTGAGTATGTTACGAGTCACCGCGACGCGCCTTGAGGACCGAGGAACGGAAACAGGTGACAGGTTCAGGTAACAGGTTCGCTTGAGGTCATGACTGGGGCGTAACAAAAAAATTAAGAACTTTCTCCTCAAACAAGCGCTGACGAGCCAGCATACCATCAGGACAGCTCCTACCAGCCCCTCACTGCGCGCTGCACTTCCAAAATTCCTAATCTGGAGTTTCCGTAGTAGTTGTAGTTGTTGTTGTTTGTTCTGTAGTATCCGACGTTGTTGTTGGTTCTGTAGTATCCGACGTTGTTGTTGGTTCTGTAGTTTCCGACGTTGTTGTTGGTTCTGTAGTTTTCGACGTTGTCGCTGGTTCCTTAGTATTGGTTCTGTAGGTTCCGACGTTGTTGTTGGTTGTGTAGTTTCTGACGTTGTTGTTGGTTCTATAGTTACCGACGTTGTTGTTGGTGATGTCGTTTCCGACGTTGTTGTTGGTTCTGTAGTTTCCGACGTTGTTGTTGGTTCGGTAGTTCCAGACGTTGTTATTGGGTCTGTAGTTTCCGACGTTGTTGTTGGTTCTGTAGTTTCTGACGTTGTTGTTGGTTCTATAGTTTCCGACGCTGTCGTTGGTTCCTTAGTGTTGGTTTTGTAGGTTCCAACATTGTTATTGGTTCTGTAGTTTCCGACGTCGTTGTTGGTTCGATATCTACAACTACAACGCCTTCAACAACGTCGAACACGACGTTGTTGAAGGCGTTGTAGTTGTAGGTAGCCTGCCACCCATCACTGTGGCTTTAAGGTTTGGCAAACATTTCAAACTTCAATATAGCCCGCGCAGTGAATTTGAATTTAATATACAAATCATAATTCATTACTTTTCTAGGTAAGAGATCGCTGTCTTGTATGTAAAGAGGTTCTGAAAGATATTTCTCGTCTTGAAATTTTACTTTTATTTCTGGTTTCTCTGTTCTTTCATGGATAGAAAAGTATCTGAATAGTTCTGCCGGTGTTTCCCATGAGTTTTTAGTCATCTCTGTGTTTTTCATCCCTGTGTTTTCACTCATCGCTGTGTTTTCTTTGAGTTGGATTTGTTCTCTGAATGCGAGTATAGCATTTGAACGATCCTCACAATCTACCTGTGAGCGAATCACACAAAATCAAATAAAAACCATGTTTTGTTTTTCTTATAGACTTATTCCTTTTGTATGTTTGTGTGTAAGTGTGAATAATTTAATGATTAAAATATATTATATTTTGCCTTTTGATGCGTTTAAAACGAAAGTAAAATCCAAGCTTTGTTCAAAGGCATACTATTCTATAAACGACTACTTAAATGATAAGAATAGTTGGTCGCTGTGATTAACTCAAGACAATGTTTATGTTCTTTCTCCAGATTACCTACTGACAAGTTATATGAGTTTATATAATTGTATTTTTTTATTTTTTATTTTTTATTTTATTTTTTATTTTTTATTTGACTTTATAAGTCAAGCTATTTTTAATTTTATTTCAATTTATTGTTGACATAATCTACTCATTACAATGTTTTTTCTAATGAGTTGTATTGCAATATGTGGTTAGCTAGTGACCTCGACAATTGATCATATTAGTTATTGTTATTAGTAATTAACTGTTTGTTTTATTTATTTTATCTCGATGGTCCTAGTTTATCATTTATAACTTCCAGTTACAACTATATGTAAGCGGGCACGCCCTTTATGCCTGGAGGCTTTTATTTAGATAAGTTCTGTTTACGTTTAGTTTTTATTTCTGCCTGAGTATAGTTCTCGATGATGTTGTATGGTATATTGGCGTGTGCTAGCGAACATATGGCTAATAATTTAAATTATGTTTTGTGTTGCGTAATCTAAATTATCTAAATTATTTTGAATACTATTATATAGAATCTTATTTTTTTTGTTCTTCTAACTGAACAGACAGCTGTGCTGCTGGGGAGTTTGTTGCGCCACTTCTTCCCAGCTAATGCACTAGGAAGTGGTGAAGGGTGGGCGTTTTGGGGGACTGTCTTATGTAATTTTGACGTTCGAAAAGTGCTGATTCTCAGCCTAGTTTGAATAAATGACTTTTGAATTTTGAATTTTGAATTGAATTTTGAATAATTTAATTATTATGTGTGCCAAGTTTCTAAGAAATAAAAATTAATTGTGTGGTAACTTTGCTGTTCTTTCTTTGTGAGTACCTACATAAATTACATATACTGCTAAGTGGGAATAGGAGTAGCTGCTGAAAGTGACTACCGAATCTTGCTGGTGGGTAGTATTATGATGCTTGGAATAAGTAGGTACGGAAAATAAATGAACAATATTCAGATACTTACGGTAAGACGAACACAGGAACACGTCGCGTGTCCCCTGTCGTACAATGATAACTGAAAACAAAAATATTAATACAGAGTCAAATAAAATTAGCTACCGAAACTATACAAACGTGGTGGGTCCTGCGGAACCAACCTGACTCAACGCCATGTTATAACGAATACCCTTAACGAAGCCGACAGACACTTGTTCTTCCCGTTATGATGATAATGTTTTTTACTGGGTCATAGCTCCTAACCTTTTGGTTACGGTCAAAGTTCCAACATGTCAAATTGTTTTTTTTTTGGAAACAAGGTTTAAATGTTATAACTTAACTTTAAATACTTTCTTTCTGGCTAGAGACGCTGCAAAGACAAACGGGTTTCAGTTCTGTTGGGGAACGCATGGGAAGATCCTAGTGCGGGAAAAAGTCGGACGTCCTCACTTTTAAGTGCAAAACGAGGCGGATCTCGGCCGTATCAAAAAAGGTGCGTGACTAGTTGTTTATTATTATGTAACTCTATTACCTTATTACCTCGTCAAAGTATTGTATTGCTTGCAAATCTAATGATATCAGTTCAAATATTTTTAATTTGGGACTATTGTTAAACTCACATCGGTAAATACTTCTCACCTTTCACACTCACACATATCTTCACACATTCCCATACACTCCCGCACTTTCCACAAACTGTATGCTCACTCAAAAAAAAGACTTAGCATGCTTAAAAAACACCTGCTTAGTAAACCCCTCTGTGAGTCCTTCTACTGTTAGCTCAATAAAGCTAGGGCTGCTACATTGCGACCACGAGTATGATTACTCTATCCTAGAATTTTGTCACCCTTTTTTATTATAATTAAAAATGGATGATCTTACCGTGATCACTAGTGAAGTTGAGCACATTGCCGTCTCAAAATGATATTCTTGTTTCTCAGAAACAAGTGATAAGTTTTTAGATTATGTAACAAATAATTAATCATTCATTCATTCATTCATTCATTCATTCATTTATTCATTCATTCATAGATTGTTCTCTTCATCATCTTAAAATATTACACACTATGACTTGGTTTGACGAGTTCAATATGTTGCATTTGGTGTCGAGGGTCTGATGATGGAGCCAGGAGGTGGATAGCAGATTTCTTTAGTGGCTACTTAACTAGTAAACCGGTCAAGTCATAACTTCGTTGACTTTAGAGTTATTAACTAAATGAAGAATAGACTAGACTAAAAAGTAAAAAATAAAATTGTAGTTTTAAGAAAACCAAACAACACGCTTTTTAGACGAACTAAAAATGATAAAATAATTAAATTGACTTGTATCCAATGATTAAATCAAAAAGCGTGGAGCGCTTTTTAATGTTGTATACTTTAAATTATTTTAAACAAAGCGCCCCAAGCTTTTTGACTATATTTTTAGTTCGTCTAAAAAGCGTGTTGTTTAGTTTTTTTTTAAACTAAAATTTTAATGTAGAGAAATACTGTGAGTCTTATTATCGAGGAGCAGCGACGTCACATACTAAATATGAAACAAACAAATGGTTTCATACCAAAGAGAATTTTTTTTAAACAAGTCATTATGAACCCTTTGCCGTGCAATGTGAAGGTTTGCACCACCTAAGACCAGCAAAAAAACTGGTTTTGACGGAAAGGCATTAACATGAACGTTTAAGTTTCGCACGAGAATATTTAGACTTCAACTGGGACACTGCTTTATTTTAACCTTAAAATATTAACTGTAATATACAACAGATTCGTTATTGCACGAATTTGTGGTAACAAATATTTAAAGCATGTATTCAGCATGGTGATTATCGTATTTCTTGCAGATAGACCGAAAATGTTTACATTATTTAGTAATTAAGGTTAAAAATTTGGGGTAGTTTCAATCTTCTTTTCATAAAGAAAATGAATACTTATGCGATAACCTCAATACCTATCAACTCAATATTTACTAAAGCCAAATAAAATGTAAAATACTTAACGTAAACAAACCGCCAATACTTAACCTTAAAATCACTTATTTCGTCTTAGATTTTATTAGTAGTCTAATATTCTTATTTATTGCTTAATTACTTCGATCATGATCGAAGCTTAATGTTTATGGTGAAACAAACCCATTTAAAATATTTCACAATTTAATTATGTAAAAACAATACAAATTGCTTCTAAGTTTCTTGACATCTATTTGACATCTTATTCAGCTGAAGTAATAATAAATAAAAGTAGCAAAGGCAAAGTCAAAGTCAAAGATTTTTTTCAAACTAAGTGTACATTTTGGTGTTATTCTATAATGTAGGTACTTACGACTTAGCGGCCTTTTACAGGCATCGCAAATAGCAGCAGCAGCATTAGGAGTTTGTTAACTTTATGTAAAATAAATATTTTTTAATTTTGTTGTCACATAACACGCATTTTTTATTCTAAAACCTTTATTGTAATAACAACATTAGTAAAAAAGGCAGCATTTTTTTTTAATAATGCTGTTATTGCTAACAAAAAATATAATATTAGCAACAAAAAAAATAAAAACGCGCTGTTTTATACGAGATCAGAACCTAGGACAGCTGCATCACAGTCCAACACCTGACATCTAACTGCTATCAGCACATATAATTTTAGTTCGAATTTTAGCAGTTCGATAAACTATCCAAGTTCACGGGCATGTTGAGTGTCTAGCAAAAGCAACGGAAATATATTTTTGTTTTGTGTAGTGCGACGCGATACGACAGTGTGTGAAATGTAAAACTGCGATCTTTGTGGTGTGTGTACCGTGTTGTTTACACATACAGATGAACGGACTGTACCGCGGCACCGCGCACAGCAAAACGACTCTTAACGTGCCCATGCACTTTTGAACCTTTACTGTACCTATAGTGTGTGAATTGCTTTTGTGATTAATTTGATAGTAAATTATAATTTGATCTGAAACTGTAAACGGTTTTTCTATTGAGCAATAACCAACACTACCCATAGTATGCTCACAGTAGTTAAAATATGACTGATACTCGTAATACCGAAAGAGACACATACCCTCCTCCATCATATACGTATTGACGAATTGAGAACCTACTCCTTTATTTGAAGTAAAAATCCAATCCAATTAGCCCAAACACGGGTAGGATACATTGTTTTACGATGGAGTTCCGGTGACTTATTGATGAAAATATAAAAATCACTGTATATGTGTGCCTATATTATGAGGAGTTCCCTCAATTCCTCATGGATCCCATCATCAGAACTGGATTTTGATAAAAAATGGGACCACTCTGGATCCTTCCAACCTCATCGTTTATGGTTTATAAACGATGGAGTTCTGAGATAACAAACATACAAAAAATACATACAACCGAATTGATAAACCTCTTCCTTTTCGGGAAGTCGATTAAAAAAACATACGTCTTCCAAAAAAAACACTTCAAAGTGAAAAATAACTTTAATTTCGGAAGTTGGGTCTTTGGTTTTGAATTTTCTTTTTTTGCCGCCTACTTTCGAAATTAAAGTTTTTTTCACTTTGTAGTGTTTTTTTGGAAATTGGTCGTTTTGTTTGTAAAAAGGTTTTATTTTTCACTTTTTAGCCTTTGTGAGGTGGGGTAGGTACCTACCTATCCCACCCAAATTCGAATACCACTGCCACAACCTATTATGTAAATATAACAGGGACAGGAATTTATTATAACCTCAACCATATAGACTAAATGATAAAAATACGTCTTATTGAAGCTAAGTCAAAAACTACCAAAGCAAAGTTAATAAAAAAATCTAGGACCACCTGCAGCTAACCTACCAAACAAAAAAAAACATCAAAATCAATCCATAATCACCCAAAATCATATAATTGGCGGAGTAATTGCGTAACTAACATAAAAAAAAACATACCGTTGAATTGAGAACCTCCTCTTTTTGAAATCGCTTAGTAAAAGTTGTTTCGCAGCAACTGTTTTTGCACAAAGTTCAAAGTAACTAACTTCATGTAAAAATAACTGCGAATGCGTGGATGAAGGCTTCGTGCAGATTCTTGTTACACCTTGTATGTATATAAAAGTTTAGAACCTTATATAGTGCAGTCGCTGTCATCGCAGGCTCTGCTTTCAGTTCGAAGGATTCTTTATACATGAGGATCGAAGGCTTGGAGCAGGCGTGTTTGTTTTCTTGCCATAACTCGTCGACTGAAACATAACATCACGCCTGTATTTGTAACAAGAAGCAGAGGTATGTATGTGTGTATAGTACACCCACATACCCATGGTTAAACTCCCAAAATGTAACACGCAAGCCTACTGCCATCAAACGGACACAAATGCAAACTTCAGGTTGGTACTACGAAAATACCAGTAACCAGCCCCTCTTAAAAATTCCCCCAGGAAGGTTTTCGGAAACGCATGTCCATCAATACAGTCATGTCCGTGTTTGGTAAATAGGTACTTTTTATCTATAAAGATAAAATTTATAAGCATCATATATAACAAACGCCATGAAATGATGTATTGATAGTCGGTAAGACTATACATTGGCAAGGGGGTAAACAAGGAGAAATTGAATATCCATATACCCCCCCCCCTCAGGGGGGAATTTTAGGGGGGCCAAGTGGAATAACCCTTCTCCACTACACTGCCAATGTTCATTTTTGTTGTTGTTCATATTTTCTCTAATAGCACTGAGTACTTATAAGGTATGATCAGTAAGGTGCTTGAGTGATACTTGAAAGGGTTGAGGAGGTGGAGCTTCAGTTTTACCGGGTCGAACGGATACTTCTCGAAGTCATGATGACTTATGCCGTGACGACGAGAACCTTTCATTCTGAAATAATAGGCAAGATCTGAACAATTCTACCGGCAGATCCATCTGAACTGAACAAAAGCCCTTGGGCGCGTGGTGGTTGATCCGATCAGATCGACCGCTTACAACTGGAGCGATAATTATTAGCAGTAAATCACCAAATTTGTCTGTTCAGTGTTACTGTTATCTCTTTGTGAGTATACACGGTGTAAGAGACATAGACGCCGCAAACTGTTACTTACCATGACTTCGGCACGTGATTTTAGACCTGAAAGTGTCCAGCTCGACTGTTCTTAAAGAGTCATAAAGAACCCTGTAAGAAATCGACACGTGTTTCTCCTCTCAACGAGGCATCCTCAGGATGGCGATTGACTTGTTGCGAACCCGGACCCGGACCCGATTAGGTTACGAAATATACGTCGTCTATTGTATTATAATGGATTTCCGCAAAGTCACGCCTGAATCAGTTACTATCACTAATATTTATACTCTTATAAACTTTAAAAAGTGATTTTCTCCTATTATGTTGTAACGGACATAGTATTTTGGAACCCACACTAATATGAAATAGGTCTTACCTTTTTTTTTGGCTGGGAAATTATCAAATAACTTCTCCCGCTCTGGGCGGAGCTAGGGCGTGTCAGACTCTTGCTGAGTAAAACGCACCCATGTTCCTTCAGTTGCCTGTACGTTGCCAGGAGCGACGGTATCTCTTTCGGACTTTGTCGCGACCCCGGCAGGCATTGCTCCTAGCGGACCCTGTCTGTTGTGCTGACATCTCTTTGAGGCGTGCGTGAAACACAACGCACCGTCAACCCGGGCCTGGTCCTTATCGGACGGCGAGCTACCCATTGCTCACCGTCCGCAAGCCCGCGCCTCCGGTGACCGGGAATCGGCTTGCGATTTCCGACGCCCAGGGCGTCTCTTACGGGCGGCAGCTAGGGGCGTGAGGGCGCGAAAATTACCTCTCCTTCACGCGTTCCGCCTCCTCTTTCGCAAGCATTACTACTTCGCAGACGAAGGTGGCGGCCTCCCATGCTCTCTCGCTCCGTACCATGGCCTGGACCGGGGCCGGACGCGAAAGGTCACCGCCGCCGATCGCCTCCACGAGGACACGGTGGTTCTCCGCCCAAGCCAAGCAGACCTCCACAGTATGTTCCACCGTGTCCTCCGGGGAAATAGGTCTTATCTCAAAGTTGTAGTCGTTATTCCATGAGAAAATCACTTTTGAATTTTGCCAAGTGGATACATATTAGCGCTCATGACTGTACTGAATACATGGTAAAAATTCGCACGTCGATGTCCCTGACAACCTGTATAGTAAACGTGTGTACACGTGTTTTATCATCGATCGACACTTAAGGGTGTGGATCGATGATAAAACACGTGTTGAGCAAAGGCAACAATTTTATATTTTAAAACTGTAGGGTTGGACAACAAGATTTTAGGGTAGGGAAGCGCGCGCTGACCGTGGCGTTAGATAGGGCACTGCGTCATCGTAAATCAAAATGAAGGTTCGGGACTCGCCCTTTTACCCGCTCTGACCCCACGGGATTTTACAATTTTTAAATATTTATGTGTTTGTTGCGTCGCTAGCAGGAATCTTTTTTATTATTGGTGACGACAATGACCTTGAACAGTAATTCGCATACATATCGGGTTCGGTTTTGGAGCTTACGCCTCAAATCGGATTTCGTGTTACTTAAAAATTGGTACCTCAATAAGTAATGATACCTTTCATACCTACAAACGGATAAGACGCTTAAAAGAAAAAAAATCCCACTAAAACAAAATAGTGTACCATGTTTGACAAAGTTATTATTTGTAACCAGCTGATAAAAAGCAGAACACTTACGTATACAGTTCATGTATTGGAATATTTTGAATAAACTTGTTGGCATCCTCCTTGCGCCTGTAGCCAGCGTGATCGTGGACTTCATCCGGACTGGTGACGGACTTGATCCAGGAGAAGTACGGGAACAAGTCGATGAAACGAGCGGGGGCCGCGCAGCCGGGGCCGTGAATGCCGAAGCCAATCTGATGAAGAGATGCAGTTAAACAAAACACGCCTGTATTCATTAAAACAACATCTGTAATGTGCGCTTAACATTACAGTCACAGCGGGGCATCGCATAACAGCGGCTGCAAAAATACGCCTGCCGAGGGATCCACCAGCGTGTTGCGCTGCAACCTGGTACGGTCCGCCTGTATTGTGCTACGGTTCATACAAAATGTAGGGAATTGATGAAGGAGGATTTTTGTAATGCGTTGCGTTGCGGTGCGGCCCACCCTAATTTGTGTTAGCCATAAAGAGCAAGGCATGTACTAAATACATTTCATCAAGTCCGTTAATTGTCATCTGGAGCGACCCTATTGCCAGCTAGTTGCTACATTATGTTTTATAACATAATAGCATGCTTGTATTCCCCCAAAGGATTCGGAGTCAGAGGTGTACCTACAGTACGTCCATTTTCTCCATTTAGGAATAGACCACCGGCCACAAATATGGACTCCGTGTTGCTACTGATAAATTTCTTATTAAAAGCCAAAAACACTGGGACTGAACGCAGGCCCCTTGGCTTTAAAATGAAAAGAGGCTTGTTATCCTCTGTGCATGTTATTGCTGCTGTGATTGTTTCGAGGTGTAGGACACAATACATACCAGGTCGTAGGACCCGGTCGCGTTAGACACAAGCACCATCCCGTTTTCCCAGATACACTGTGCCACACTGTTCGGCGCGAATCCACACAGGTATGCAGAGGGGATGAGTTGTTCGGATGGCACCTGGAAACAGAAACATTGTAACATTACGTCATCAGAGTAACAGAGGATAGACAAAATAATATTGGAGTTTATTACCACAAATATAGAAAGGGAAATTAGGGCAAAATTAAAAAGAGGAAGACAGAGAGACGCCGCTTTTATCCATAAATGCAGTACAAGACAAGAAAAACAATCAGATTCCCTTTTTAAAACATATAATAAATATTTGGCTCTGTGCTAGCAACTTCAAAACCATTGACGCCACAATGTGCCTGTTTATTATATTCAAATGCTTACCTCTGCTGTATTATAAAATTCTTCGCATACTCTTTTATCCAAATGTTGTATTTTGTAAATAACTTTCTCCAAAATTTGATTATCTACAAAAAATAATTATTAGTGCTATGTAACAAAAGCTTGAAATAATATTAAGTTATTAATTCGTCAACGAAATATAATCGGTGTAAAGAGACTATTAACGAAGCTGAGGGTCACTTGTAGTGTCATTGTGACATTTGTTTTGGTAATGGACCATACCAAGGAACGTGATGGTTACGAAGATATTGAAATCTTCGTAACCATCAGGTTCCTTGGTATGGTTTTTGTTTTGTCAAATTGTGTGTGATGGTCAAAATTCAAACTTTTTTGAGATCACTCGTGTATCTGTCTGGCTATGTGATCTGGTTGGCTTGCTGTCCGTCCGTCTGTCACAGCCGATTTGCTCCGAAACTACTGGATCAATTAAGTTGAAATTTGGTACCTAATCTGTGACCCAAACACGGACGTGTAACGTAAATAAACGACTTTTGAATATGAGGGTCACTTTTCGGGGGCAAATTGGAAATTTAAAAATAAAATACCGTGTGACATATTAAATGAAAATTTTAAGAGAATCACATTTTTTTTTATAATTTTAAAATAAATACGTTTAAAGATATTTAAGAAAAAAGATGATTATTGACCATTCCCCCCTTATCTCAGAAACTAATAATCTAAAATTTTGATAAAAAATTACAGAGAATGGTACTTTACTCAAAGAAATGTGCTGTTGGAATGTATGTGGGAACGTCATGTTATTCAACTACAACGTTAAGTTTGTTCTTGGAATAAATTCATCAGAACTATGTAACCCTTCACTATGCGTGGTGCGACACACACTTGGCCGGTTTTGTTACTTTATTTCACGAAAACCAGTTTTAAAAGTTTAAATAGCCCCACAATTTCTATACCGTTGTGCCAATACATTAGAACAATGGTTTGCGTACTGCCGTATGCCAAAATTAAAAGTCGTTTTTCAGCAATACTTTTTGCGCAATTTTTCTTAATGCATAGATTACGGCTGTATCTTTTCACATCCTGTATTATGTAACTGACAAGATAATGAATTACTTACCGTCTGTAAAACCAGTGAGGTAGAGAAAAGAAGCACGGAATGTGTCGGCGGTTGGCAGGCAAATAGGCGTCAACGGAACTGGAATTATTATTAATACACTGTGACATTTGAATCACAGTTTTGTTAGAACGGACGTTATTCAGACCATGGTCTACTACCATTCTACAGAATCCAATAAAAAAAACATTGGTTTTTTAAAAACCAAAAAAGACAAAGTTTAAAAAGTCGGGATTTTGGTTACTCCCTACAACACAGACACTGCGGCGCTCGCATCTCAAAGTAGTTGTTGCATGGCACGCGGATCACGCACGGAACACAGCATTGCAGCACAGGGAAATGTACTTCGATTAACGAAATGTTGTAAGCAGTTATTTTTATTAGAAAAACTTACTAGAAAATACCAAAGTTAAAAGTTAACTTCGGTAGGTATTTTATCACTGATTGAGTGGCTACTTTTTTACAGATTTTTCTGGCTTTGTATAGCTTTGGCTATGGTAAACTTAGGTAGGTATTTTCTGGCTATGTACGATTGCACGACGCGACGCACCGTACCGACGGCGGCGCGGCGAGGTTGATGACCTCTAATTTTATCATTTCGTTCTAGGTTCTTTCCTGTAGATACTAGGTACGGGTACCTATTGTATCTAAAGTGAAATTATTAGGTACTAGCTTCTGCCCGCAACTTCGTTCACGTGGAAGTTGTAGCACACCACAATATATACGTACTACAATAACAGCCACATTTTTATGAAACTTCCCTGTATACTATGTGCGTTTGTAGTTTTGTATTCAACAGCCAAAATATACAGAGAGTCAGGACTGGTGAGGCGGGAGCAAGCGACGTACAGTTGTCCGTGGGAGAAACAGCTTGTCTTGAGGTCAACACCCGCAGCCTACAGTGTCTGCCCCTGTGATTAGTTGATGGTCATCGCAAAGCAATACTCACAGGGAACTGCACAAACTGGAAAACGTAACTGTGGCGAATTAGTGGTATATGCGGTATAAACACTGTCTCGCCAAAGCCACAACCTGTTAAAATTTTCGCTGATGACGTTTCTTTGCAAAGACACGACTTTGAGCCTGGTTCCATTACACAGCTTCGGTGAAGATAAGATCTGAAAAATCATAATTGGGACACCGATCTTCAGCTGAATGATGTACGCCAGCAGTCCACTTGCCGTTAGCGAATTCAGAAATTCTACGGGGTAATATGTGGCATCATCTTGTTCCACAACAGTGTTAACCAATGGAGGTGTATATCACTTCGCTCCCTTCAATTTGCAAGAGAACACTGCGGTTGATCGCTGCAGCTTCATCATTTTTTCAATCAATCCATCCCATACGATGAAAGCGCAACACCTCACAAACAGGCGTGTCGTTGCACTCTAAATCGATAGGAATTTTAAGCGTGGTGTACGCTGTTTTGCCACCAGGAAGCAGTTTGGCAACGATTCTGTAAGACGCTACTGTGATTGCAATTTTGCCTTGCTTCCTGACCTATACAAGAATGCCAGTGGTATTAAATGTTTTTCCTGTTCTATCAGGAGCATCTAAGAGAAAAAAAACAATTACCCTGACTGAGCCCAACACTTGGAGAACGGTGTTAAAAAGGTCCCTCTAGGTCCCCCTCAAAAAGGTGACGTGCTACCCAAGCTTCGCGGAATTTGGGATACTTTGCTTCATCAAATGCCCTCGGGAACAAAAACGACAATGGGCCTGTACTGTGTGAAGTAATAACCGCAAATAATATTAAAAATAGTGATCGTTTATTTCTCTTAGTAAATTTTTACAGAGCGTAATATCTGGTAAATAATGCTAAGTATTACACTCGTAGCGACTTCAAAATTTCACATAGGTTTTAAAATCACTAGGAAAAATCTGTAGCAATTTCTTATTACTTACCAAGTTTACCTTTTTTAGAGAATTAAGTATTAAATAATTACTGACTATTATATACACATTTGTATTAAAAAAAAAAATATATATATATTTAGAAAGAAAATACTAATAGTTAATGTAACAAAAAGAATCACAAAAAATAACAATAGTTGGGAATCGATCTTACAACCACTGCTTTGGAAAGAGTGTGCAACCCCTTAGTTATTTGATGTTGTTGAAAGTTAGCTGAAATAGCCGTTCTTATATTTCATGATTGACTGCTTAGTTCCATAAAGGTATAGCGTGATGATAATCATTTAAAATGTTAAATCGGTAACTATCTGCAATATCCTAACTAACATTTTGTCGCGTCCTTTTAAGATTTGCGGAGAAGAATACGAACATAATCTAATATTACTTATCCCCCATAGCAAATAGCGTGATAGTTTATACTCTACAGCTTGACCAAACTTATATGGAATATCTGTGCCAAGTTTTAACAGAATCTGTCCAGTAGAATTTGCGTGATACTGGAACATACATACAGACAAACAGACAAAAATAACTAAAACTATATTTTCGGCATTAGAATCGATCTAGGACCTCGTCGCAAGTACTTAAAAAAAAAAAACAATGTACAGTTTTGACTTCGCTAAGATTTTATTATGTGTATAGATTATTTATTTATTGGGATATTACAGGAACAAGACAAAAACAAAACTTACCACAAAACCGGGTCAGTGGGTCGTCTTAGGGGTGGATTTCGGGTTAGCTCCGTGTGCACCAAGACAACATTGACTCCTAGAGCACATGCGCCTAGCTTCCGCCAGATTATCACCAGCAATTGCGTAAAAACGCACCATATCCAACCACTCCACATTCGAATAGGTAGAACTCATTTTTACGGGCCGACGGTGGTGACGTAAGTACATCGGATGCATACGCGTCGCCCGTATGAGAGATTTCGGTAGACTGGCTAACGTCCGGGTGGCGCAGGCGGCTCGCGGCAGTCAGTCAGCCATTGGCTTGATTTATATGCGTTTCGGCCCGCATTGGCTGGACATCCTTGTAGTCCACGTGGACTCCTCATAACTCTTTTGAATGCCATATTGCTACCGCGATGAAAACTTCATGTTACGGTTAATGTTTGAACACGTTTGAGCATCTGAACTGTTTGTTCTAGCAAAACTGTGATTCAAATGTCATCGTGTATAGTCACACGTTTGTTTTTAAATCTGATGACGAGTTGAACTGTATTTTATTCGGTAACTTCATAATAAACAGTTACATTTATGTGTAGTCAGGGAAACGGATTTTATACCAAATTATCAAGGTATCAATTTTACTTACATTATGTGTATATTTAAATTGTTTGTTATTATCAACATCTACCTACAGCAATACTCTGCTGGACTTCTAACACTCGGGCATCGGCTAGTCTCATCCATCAGATAGCATAATCAGCGTATATTGCATGTGAATGTAATGTGAATAATAACCTGGGCATAGAAAGGGAACGCATGGCTGTGAAGAGGTGGAGCGCGCGAGGGAGATACAAGAATCGCGCCCCGGGCGTCGGGAGTCACGAGCCGACTGTGCCACGTGCGCCTCAAAGAGATGTCAGCACCAACTGATTGGGTCCGTAAGGGTCAATGCCTGCCAGGGTTGCGATTTTGTCCGAAAGGGATATCGCGGCCCCGGCACACAGGCAACGGAAGGAACACGGGTGAGTTTTAGTCAGTAAAAGTCTCACACGCCTTCCCGCTCCACCCAGAGCGGGAGAAGTTATTTGATAATTTCACATAATCAAAAAAAAAATGGGCGATGGCTGTCCGAGGTAATATGCTGATCCGTAGATTTGCACGTTGTACGAAGTCAAAATAACCCTTTTCAGAGCATACTGCCAGTCTTTTTACACATGCAGTCTGTGGGTCAGGTATACGCTGAGGACATAAAACACCCTGCGTGTCCAGTATAACAATGTTTTCAGGATGCTGTTGGCTCTACCACGCTTTTGTAGCTCTTCCGGGATGTTCACCGGGGCCAGGGTTGCTGGTTTTTATGCAAAAAAAGATACAAGCGATGCTTAGTTTGTGGCTCACCGAATTTGGCTAAATGGTATTGTTACTTTTTGATTAATAAAGTTTATTATTATTATTTATTATTATTATTAATTATACGGAAACAGAGCGGTTCCATTTCCGGTAGAATACGTGCTAGCTCCCACAGCATCCTGAGTTGATTGTGTGATACGTGGGACAGCCCCATGCTGGCACACTGGATACGGCTGCATACGTAGGTGTGTCAGTCGTTTCAATTATGTAAATAGAGTGTGGTTTTTACTAACATTAGGTTAGGACCTGTACTAACAACTTATGGATCTTGATCTGAAATAAATAAATAAAATATAATATAACATAAATAAACGAATCACAGTAGTCAACTTCGTTGAGGTTCAGCTCAACGACGGCGATGCTGGTGAGGGTGGAATAGTTGTACTCAGGGTGAGTGACGTAGGAGGCCGGTTTGACGAACCACGGTGTGTTCTGAGCCGCTAGGAACATGGCCTTGCTGTTCGTTCTACAGAAACAAAGAAAAATGGTTTATTTGTTACGGAACACAGCAGACCATGGCTCTTTACCACAAAACTTTAGAATTACAATTTAACTTTACAAATTAGTAAATTGTAACAATGTTGTAAGTCTTTTAAGTGTGTACCACACAACTCTAAGCCACATAATTGTAACGGAAAAAGCTTAAAAATATGTAAATTGAAGTGACAACTCTACTATTTACATATATGTAATTTCGCTATTACGCAATATTTTCTACAATTTTACAATTTGCTGGACTTGTAAAGTTTTGTGGTATAGTGCCCAGGAAGTATGGTAAACAATTATAATAAGTTTGGAATAAATGTTTATTGTCTCCAGTATTACAGCTAATAGTTATAGTAGCCAGTATGGCAAAAAAAGCCATAATTCCGGAAGCAAAAGGTGTCAGCATTATGCTTAAGTCCCCTAGCGGGTTGCTAAGCGCTATTTTCAGTTTAAACCCTTTACTCCTGTTTACAAAACAAAGAAACTCAGCAATTAAGCGTGCGCTATATGTTAGTCAAGTAGACAATGCCTTGATTTATTTCATTTGTTTAATTATTTATGTACACACAGTAAAAAACATATAGATACAACATAGTTATAGTTTTGAGTACAAAGGTACTGTTTATTTCTTAAAAAAATTCTTCCAGCAGACCTGCGAAAGGAGAAGTGAAAAAGAAATGTAGACAATAGTGTGTGAGAACAACAAGAGAAAATATGAATAAGCGAAGTCTTAAAACTAACATATTAAATATACCTACACGTATATAGCTTAAATATATAAATATATATACATATATATATATATATACATATATAAATACTCACAGTTGAGAGGAAAGGTCTCTTTAACTCGTTACTAGCGTTTTTCCTACGCTCGCCCTAGCGACGCACCAGGTGTCACTAGGGCGAGCGTAAGAAAAACGCTCACTCAGGTAGGTAGGGTAGTACGGGTTGTGTAAAATGTTGAAGACGAGACATAAAATCCGAGTGTTCCTGCGATGGCGGATTGGGAGTCACTTGAATTCCTGGCGAAGGTGAGAAACATGGTCATACTTTCGAAGACGGAACACAAAGCGAATGCACAAGTTCTGCAAGCGCTCAAGCTTGTTTAATAGCTCCTCAGTAGCATCCAGGTAGCAGGCGTCGGCATAATCTACTCGTATAATCAGCTGAATAGGTGTTTGTGCCAAAGAAATTTTAGTCTTCAATGGCAAGTGTATGAAGGTAAAGGCAGATGCTACCATCTACCTTTCGACTGACCTCATTAACCTGAGCACGCCACGAAAGATTGGAATCAATAATTACACGCAGATCTTTGGCAGTTTCAGTATAGTCAATGCGAACACCATAGCCGCATCAGAGATGTAACATCAGCCGCATTGCGAGCGAATCTGCTGCCTATGATCATGGCCTGAGATTTAGTTGGATTAATTTGTAAACCAAATGACTTAGCCCAAGCACTGATGCAAGCCAGGTCATGATTCATAGCAGCAATTGCAGAACCCACGTCAGCTACAGTAAAATGTCGGTAAAGCAGTAAGTCATCTGCGTAGAGATGAAAACTAGAGGAAATTACTCTGGTAACAAAATTGATGAAAATTTAAAAAGAACACGAGAGAGAACGCTACCCTGAGGAACTCAATCAGTAAGACTACACCAATCAGAGAAGGACTCCTCCAGGTAACATTGAGAGCATTCCCGAAGATAAGAACTGAACCAGGCTAAAGCAGAAAAAGATAAATTGATAGATTTGAGGATACCTAGTAAAAAGTTGAAATCCACTGAGTTGAAGGCAGATGA
This sequence comes from Agrochola lota, assembly GCA_947364205.1. Lineage (NCBI taxonomy): Eukaryota > Metazoa > Arthropoda > Insecta > Lepidoptera > Noctuidae > Agrochola > Agrochola lota. Next base: position 18,849,316 of record OX376240.1, read on the forward strand.
AGAACAGTAAGGGACTTATTCTCCATTGCCCAGCGGATGTCGTCATTACTTTCAAAAGCGCGCTTACAGAATTGTGACCCGAGTGTAAGCCGGATTGAAAAGAAGAAATTATCGAGTTTGACGCCAACAAGAATGAATCTCATCTCATCATGTCTATGAACTATGTGCTCAAAAAGTTTAGAGAGTAATGGGATAATAGAAATAAGTCTAAAGTGGGTTAATAAAGTAGGATTGCTAGTTTTATTTATTTATGTTTCATAACATTGTCAATTTGTCATACTCACTTGAACATGCTTTGTGGTATCCTGACCACGTCATCTGCGTTAGCGAGCGCGTATTTGATTTTGATGAGAACGATCCCAGACGTCGCTATATGAAGCTTATCCCATTCAGCTGTGAATGTTGACTTTATTAAAAAAAAAATGTTTTTAAATGAAAAAAACTCTATAATTACGTTGAGTGAATTTTGGAAGAGGAAAATCTTATGGATTCATGTCACCGACGTGCTATCAGTATATCTGTAGCTATATGGGTGACCATTGTTACTTCGTCGTCAGCAATAAGTTTCACTATTCATTATTTCACTGCGCGTACAACAAAACTACATAGTTTGGTTTCTGCACTATTCGCCGCGTCTGCCGCACGGCCACGTGGAATGCATCATATTGATTCATTCATTTGTTTCAGTCGCCGGCCGCGCCGCCAGAAGCTCGTGCGATTCGCTCGGCAAATTTCGCCGGTCGTCCCGCTGTTCGCCGCTACGCGTGGCATGATTAGAACATTTCTATACATTTGTTTTAGTTGCTAGACGCTTCGCCGTTCACACTGCGCGAATATTCGCTGCAGCGAATGTCCCGCGGCCAGGCGGTAAGTCTTCTGTCGTCACTATGACTGCCTATTTTTTTACCACTTTTCTAAGGAAATTATTTTGGACGCCCTGTATCAACTGATAAATCAGTCGTTAGACACCAGTCAAGACCTGAAAGGTCAAAAAAAGATACGGGTACTTACATATTTGCACGTTGAGTACTCCGAGCCAGTTGAAATCGGCGCTCTGTCCAAGATTACCCTCCCGCACGTGCACCGTGCTCGCCTGGTCGCAGTGCTCAGCTGACGAATGGCCTAAAAAAAGTAAAAACCGGTCAAAAGCGAGTTGGGCTCACTTAATTAAGATTCTGAGCATGTGGCGTTATACATCGCCACATGTAGTTTACATGTGGCGATCTATAACGCCACATACGAACTAAGCGTCAAAAGACATGACGTCACACAAATCCTGCATTGCGCAAGCAGGTTTTACCACGCGATCAACATATATATAACTTTCCGACATCAATCTTCGGGCAGTTGCCCACCAGTCACAATGCCTCTCGTCTGGTCGGAGGATCCTCCTTTTCCATAGAGGATGAGTGAACTTAACACCCTGTTCCTCATACCTCTATATACACTCAGCAGTCTGTGAAACGGTCGCTGGTCTGCCGTAATTACTATAGAATAAATAAAACTGCCCTAGCTGTGAAAAGCAATAAAAATTATCTGCAATTATAAATCTATTCAAAAAATAGTTTTTGATACTTGACTGGCAATCTGTGTGCCACCGAGATCTAAACATTATGCCAATATGCATATTCCTACGTTGCATCAATCTCGAGAAAAACCTCTGTGACAGACGGACAAAAACGTGATCATATAACCTTAGAAACGGCAACAAACGTTTCTGTTTGTAGATCAAGTAATATGTAAAACTGAACATACAAATCACCGCCCACCAGACACAACACATTAACAAACAAACTGCCGTAACTGTGGATGGCTTTAAATATCGGAATTTGACTGACTTTTTTTCTGCTCAGCTCTTGTGGACAGTCCAGAGATGTGGTTCTAACAAGATGGAGCCACAGCGCGAACGGCTCGAGCCATAATGACGGTCTTAAGGCAGATTTTCGGCGAGTGTTTAATCTCGAGATTTTCAACATTTCACTGGCCCACACGTTACGCCGATTTAATAGCGCCAGATTATTTTCTTTGTTATTTAAAAAACAAAGTATACATTAATAAACCCACGACAATCGAGTAGCTGAAGGCGAACCTACGAGTTGAAATACGGTTGCTAACTCATCATATTCTGAGGAAAGTAATGAGAAGTGCTCTCGAAACAGGCCGTCTTTATGAGACTAAAAATGGTGTTAACTTACGTGACGTAATATTTAAAACCTAACTCAAAAATATCTCCATGAGTTGTAAAGGATTATCTGATAACAATTAATATTAGTAAACAAAAATAAACAACGTTATATATAGTTGCGACTCCTTCGTGACTTATGCGCCACCCTGTACAAACGTAGTTTAAAGGGAAGTTTTATGAAAATTTATGTGTCTGTGTCTTTTCATCACTTAAAGACACAAAACAATTCCTATTCACAGGTTTATACCTACCGTCCACAAGTCAGTAATTTAATTAAATTACTAACACATTTCGATGACTCTCATTATACGAGTATACTGTTGTGACAAACAACTAACATGCACACAGACATGGAATAGTTAACAAATGGAGTATGCATTTGTGTATGTACACACAAGTGAATGAGGAGGCACTAACGCCGGTTAATGAAAGAACCAGCAAAATGCGATGAGATATAATTTTTCCATGGTCTTGAATTGCCAAGAACAAAAAAGCCAATACACGTAATGAATTTACTTAATTTAAAACCAATTTTTAAATTAAGTTTTTTTACGTTTGATTTGTCATAAAATACGTAGAAAAAAAGGGAAAGCTTATCTGTATGTCAGTTCCGAATCTCTGTAATTCTGGACAAGGGTGTCTCTTTAGTATGAAATATAAATTACGTTTTTTAATCTTATCAACCAGCCTTAAACTCGGCCCTGCTTCACACGGGTTGACTTGACAAAACATCGGTAAATAATTTCGGAGTTTAAAAGAACAACGCGTTCCAAGACAGACACGTAAAGTGACTTTAATTTAGAATATGAATACCACCACCACCACTACAACTATCCTATCACCACCACAATCACGTAGATAATAATAATACCAGCCTATTATTGCCCCACTGCAAGGCAAAGGCCTCTTCTCATACAGAGAAGTCATAAGCATTGATCACCACGCTTGCTCAGGTCGGGTTGGCGATGTAAGACTTATATTGACTAGTCCAAGATAAATTCAGAAAGTACATTCGAATTCAAAATTCATATTGGTACTTGCCCCACATCATCATATTGGTATTTGGACCCGCAGCGTCATGCATGAGATGCGAGGCCTTAACCACTAGGCCATCACGATACAATCACGTACGTACACTCTGAAAAATGGCCACTCCATGTGCTTCTTAATCCGTTTAAAAAATATTGTTTGTATAAGTTATTCCAACACTTAACAGTACGAAAGCATAATGTTATAATAATATTTACACATAATAGTCTTTGGAATAAAAACAATATACCTCATAGATAACTCATATAAAAACAAACATGTTCGCTCAGGGGTGGCCCAAGGATAGTACCACCCCACCGCACCGTAACCTAATCCAATAGAGTAATTCCCAAATTATAATAAATAATGTTTATATTTAAGGCTCATGATTAATAGAGCAATGCATAATATGCCTTAAAAATGTAAACTCAAAATTATGGCAAAACAAATTAGACCAAATGGCGGTTATGCTACCTTTGCATTATGCCAAAGCATTATAATGCCACGGTATTATTATGCTAATAAAAGTTATGCGAAAAAATTATGCCAAACAATATTATTGCCTTAAAATTTTATGCCAAGTGGGGTATTCGCGGCTCGGCGTTGTCGTGCGAATAGATTAAACTTTCGGAAAGAAAAAGAAAAGATATAAGTTAAAACCTTTTTAAAAACTACTTACGTAAATTTTATCAAACTCAAAGCATTTATTTCAATTAAACCATTTACAGGCAGTTTTGAACTGTCAAATAGTCGGTCAGTTAATCAGAAAGTTGAAGCTTGTTGCCCATTCCAAAACGTAGATCTTTATGGAGAAGAACGGGCAAGAAATTCCAAGGACAGTCTTTTAAATATAGAAAATTACAAAATCCTGGGTACATTATTCTTGTTGCTTCTATATGTGAGAACAATGTACAAAAAATAACCAAAAAAAATCAAAATATAAGATTAAAAATAAGCCCTGGCAGATAAGAGATGACCAGTCACAACTGACGGCGCCCGTTCACGAAACATGACGCGTGGAACAGCACCATCCAGCTCAACCATTTTGTAGGGAACCGAATGATCCAACACAGTCGCCCCCATCAGCGAGACATCTGAGTGAGCATGACATACTCACAGCTGCCATGCTCTTTCAAGTCAACATACATCTTAATAACATAAAAAACGGCTCCATGGTACTCACATTTACAATTTTTTTTAAAATCATAAGCTTGAGGCTTATCTTAAAGTGTTAGAAGGACGTTCACACCTCAAGCTTCCTTTTTTATTAACACAACGATTCCTTCTTGCTTAGTTGAGAAGTTCCTATGGCTACCTTCCAGCTCCATCAAGTGTCCCGATAATATTCATCTTGCGCTATAGTACTTATCGGGACAAAGTCAACGCGCCCAAAGATAACGGGGCTATGTTGTTTAGTTAAGTGGTACCTATGGCCAACTTTCGGCTCTACCTTCAGACTCTAGACTTCAACCAGGGCTATAGCCAACTCAAATAGCCGAATGATAACGAGGCTATCATATTTGAGAAGGACTTATTGAGACATAACGATTCTACCTTGAGAAGTCCCTATGGCTGCCCTCCGGTACCATAATCAGACCTTGAACACCACCTAGTGTAATAGCACGTATGGATATCTAATGAGCCCAAAAACGACAGTACTATCTTGTTTAGTTGACGAGTTCCTATCGGCTCCAACATCAGACCCTGGACACCACTTAGTGTATGGCTCTTGTCAATACATAATGAGTCCAAACACGATGGTGCGCTATCTTGTTTGGTTGAGGTGTTCCTATTTCCACCTTCCTGCTCCTTCATCAGAACAGCTCCATTGTACCGGATTATTGCATTGTCACCATAGATATGCCAACTGTCACCTCAGTTGGATGCCAGAAAATGCTTGAAAAATCTCGGACAACGAGAGTAAGCGGAAACACATACGAACGAATAAAGGTTGTCAAAATACATTTATTTACAAGAAACGTGACGCATAAAGAAAAAAATATGGCAAACAAACATATTTATATACCAAAATAATCTTTGAATAACAATAATCTTACTCTATAGAGTGGTACAAATAGTTGACGTAAAAAAAAATATTTTTTTTAAAATTTTATAGGATATAGTTTTTTTTGGGCCCCTATATTGTAGATAACGTCTATTACGTATTATACCTAAAAAAAGTAACCAATTTATTATAAATGATCGACTTTTTAAATAAAGTAACCAAAATCACGAAATTGTAATAAAAAGAAAATGTTTTGATAATGCACTCAATTGATTCAATTTCGGTTATGGTCGTCAATGTTTGTTTGATTTATTTATTTTTATTTTTTGTGTGTACAACAACCTTACTAAAGACTTCTTTCTTTGTTTTGTTTGATTTTTTATGAACTGTGTGTCGGAAAAAATAAATAAATAACATTTCAAAAACGCATGTATTGAAGAGTTTTAACGATTTTATGAAAAAAAATATTATTTAAATAATGACAGCTCGAGGTGGTAACCAAATCTGTTTTTACAAAATAAAAAAATAAATCATTGACGATACAGCAGGTTCACACCTGTGTCTTATATTACTTTTAAGTTTACTTATTCTGAGTAAAGTATTTTAAAAATTAATGTGAAACGAAATATAGTTGCTTGTCAGTTTGAATCTAGTGACGTTACTCAGTCTCATTCGACCAGGAACTCGATTTTCTCGATTATGTAATTCGATTCAAGTTGAATCTAAGGTAGGTATAGGTTCTAGAGTGAGGTTCCCAGCAGCTTCACAGGTATGGCAAAAAAAAAAAAAAAACATGTAGCAACCGTTTAATATTGGTACATTGGGGTTTAAGTCAGTGACATTCGGCTAAGATTAGCTTTGTTCGACTTTGTAAAGAGCGTTTCCTCCTACTCACATTCCACTGTCAATCCGATAATCAATGACGATAATCCGAACGCTGGGAGGCGCTCACTGCTGTCACCGCCTCGGGGTCGTCCGCAGATCCGCCCGCTTCGCAGTAGAGTCGTCGGAGCGCGGCATTCGATTCCGCGCGGGCCGCGGAAGGGCAGGCCCTGGAGATGCACAGAGCCAAGTGGTGCAGCGGTAGCCAGAGGGTAGGGCTGAAAGCTTTTTTTATGTGTTGATACGGAGAATATCTTTTATGATAATACCGGCGATGGCTGGCCTGTTCACAAGAAAAAATCACAGTAGAAAATTTTAGTTCATGCTCGAAAGGTGAATCACGACTGACGACTCCCCTTAATCTGGGAACAAATTATCGGACGCGTCCGTAAGCCACGGCTGACAGTCGCGACCGATTAGTGTGCACGTTGTTAAGAATAAGAATAGTTTATTTGTGAAACATAGGTAATTACCAGTGATCGGAGTAGGTAGATTGAACTGGGGTCATTGATCCGAAACGTATATATTACTATGGACATTCCTCCGGAATTGGTGGAAAAAAACCGGAACTTATGTAGGAATTATTATTTAAATTTAAGTGCAACAATTTATATCTATCTATAAAAGATCTAGCTATCTAGCTATCCTAGGCTAAAAATAAAAAATAAATATTAAAGCTTCGATCGGAATTCGATTGTTTTTATTATTCAACAGATAAATAATGAATTAATTTAGTTTTGATACCTTCCTTTAAATTTTGAATTGAGTAGTAATAATATTACTACCAACATTAACAATATTTAATTGAATCCGGAAATACCGGAATTACTTTCCGGAAAAATGGCTTATCCATGTTATTCTTTCTGTGTGCATTTATGATACAAGTACTAAAAATCAATCTACCTACTCCGATCACTGGTAATTACATACAAAGATCTTAACAAATAAGGTAGTGCGCTATGTTTTGCCGATAGTGACATACAAATGATAAATTTATTACAATATAACTACTTATATTATGTACTTGAGAATCCAATTGTATTAACGCATGCATGCAAATTAAATTTTATTACAATTCAAAGTTAATTAATTTCATGTCAAAAAATCAATTCAATTCAAAAGATTTGTGTAAAATGTATATAACACGATTATTACATGCAATTTAAATTTTATTCGATTTTAGAGTCAATTTCATTTCATGTCAAAAAAAAAGGTCAGTTAAATTTTAAAGGATAGTATAAAAATGTCTGTCAGGATTATATAATTACAGATCATTAAGAAATTCATCTAGAGAATAGTAACATCTTTCAAGCAGTAACCCATTGAGTGTTTTTTTGAACTTTTGCAATGGCATACATTTTATTTCATCGGGTATTTTATTATATATTAGTGGAGCAACACCAACGAAGCTTTTCTTCATTAGAGAAGTTTTACATTTCACAAGGCATAATTCATTTAGATATTGTGCACGTATCGGTGTTCTCTTTACATCACATAGTTTTTTAAATAAGTGTGGATTAGTTTTTACAAATAATGCAGTTTCCAGGATGTGTAAAGCTGGTAGGGGTAATATTTTTAACTTTTTAAAATGTGGAATGCAACTATCTGTTGTTTTTAGACCACACATTGAACGTATACACCAGCCGGTCAGATTTCTATCAGACGTCCGAACGCTCAAGGACGACCCAAGATCACGTCCGCGACTTATGACTGATAGTTTGCTCAGTGCAGTGCTAAATGTACTATTCAGATATAGATAAGCCGCGACTATCAGCCGGGGCTTACGGACGCGTCCAATAATTAGTTCCCAGCTTAAAACAAACACGAATCTTTTTATTTCTCCGTCCATCAAACAAATTTTTAAATTTCTGTCAAACGTGCCAATATTTTACAAATAAAACATGTTCGGCCTTATTCCATGCGAAGAGGTTTAGTTAGCAGCGTTTTGCTGCAATGTGTAGTATAAGATTATAACCTTTTAATGTACTGTTGTACCTGCTTATTTAATTTATAATGCATTGCGATCAATTTTTATTTTTTTTCTTTGTTACTCTCAAACAGAGCTTCTGCCAACTAACCTTTTCACCACCCTTGGTTGACAGTTAGATAATGTCTAAGGCATTAAGTCCGTCTTTGTACCTTTTTTGAATGCAAAAAGTTTAAATAAATAAATACTAGTACACCGAGCAACTGAATGGAAGAAAATAATTTTATCTGACCACCACAACCCAGTTACTGCGTAACTTGGTACGTCTAACTGTCAGACTTTCGGGCTTCTGACAACCCCTAACCACTGTCAAAGTTATACGAAAGATAGCCGGTGCTTTCCTACATTCGGACATTTTATTTAGTAGTAACAGTAGAGATGACTTTGTGTTAATCTTATCAACCCGAGGGAACCCTTCGATGTAAGATAACATGACTTGAGGTCTCTGTTTTTCATAAAAGTAAAACAATATAAAAATATAAGGTGCTCATTAAACGAGGAATGTCATAATTGGTTATAGTGTTTTGCGGTTGGTAATATTTAGTTGAAAGGAATATTGTTTTTGTACGCAATACTAATAATTGCGCAAGTAAGATTTGCGTTCAGCCAGTTTAAAGACCTATCTCTATCAGCACTTGCAGACAAAAAAAAGAATTCGTTCATTGGTATGATGAATAAAATATGTCGACAGATTTTTTTTAATGAGAAAACTTTTCAAACAGTTTTGGTTTCAAAGTGACACGCGAAAGAGCTACATAATTGATATTTTTTGAAGATGTGATACAGAATGCTCAGTACATTATAACTTAGTTTGGCGTAGCTACGCAATCGCCTAAAATAATTCTTACTAGCTGTTATAATAAAAACTACCCTAGATCTAAAACAACTAATACCTCAAAATAGATGCTATTTACGATATTTCAGGGATAAGGAAAATAATATGAAACACCAAGATATTTTGTCATTCATTTATATTTCTTTTCCAACATCAAATTCAACCATTCTCTGCCAATCTATATTTTTAACCGACACAGTCGCTAGAAAGAAGCCCGAACCAGAGGGCCGTTGGTGCGCCATTTATACAAATCGAATCTTTCGGTGTTGTACAATACCCAACAATTATGTATGAATAAATTGAAACCTAACACTATTAAGAATTATTTTAGGGGGTTAATGATGAATAAACGTCAGCAGCTAGTTACTGACGACGTAAATGGCGCGATCTCAGAAGTAGTTCACTGGTTCAATGTTAACAATTTATTTCTTAATGAAAAAAAAACCAAATGTATTAAGTTTACCCTACCACACGCTAGGCAGGTGAAAACTAAGGTGTTGATAAGGGGCGAAGAATTTAATCCTGAAGATAGCACAGTATTCTTAGGCTTAACTTTGGATGCTAAGCTTCAGTGAGTCCCACATATAGATAAATTGTCAAAAAAGCTAAGCTCCGCAGCATATGCTGTTAGAAAAAATCGTAAATTAACTGACCTAGAGACAGCCCGTTTAGTGTACTTTAGCTATTTTCATAGTGTAATGTCGTACGGTATTCTGTTGTGGGGAAATGCCACCGACATTCAAACTATCTTTGTTTTGGAGAAAAGAGCCGTTCGATCAATTTATAAATTAAGCCCGAGACACTCGCTCTGTGCCTTCTCAGTATATTTTTGAAAATCTTTTATATACCCATAAAAATATAAGATTGTATAAAAAATACAGTGATATCCATAACATAAACACTAGGAACAAACACAAATTTGTAGTACCTACAACAAGGCTCAAGAAAATAGATAGCTCGTTCAGATTTCAATGTATACGCTTTTATAATTCAAATTCAAAAGTCATTTATTCAAACTAGGCTGAGAATCAGCACTTTTCGAACGTCAAAATTACATAAGACAGTCCCCCAAAACGCCCACCCTTCACCACTTCCTAGTGCATTAGCTGGGAAGAAGAAGTGGCGCAACAAACTCCCTAGCAGCACAGCAGTCTGTTCAGTTAGAAGAACAAAAAAAAAAGATTCTATATAATAGTATTCAAAATAATTTACATTACGCAACACAAAACATAATTTAAATTATTAGCCATATGTTAGCTAGCACACGCCAATATACCACACAACATCATCGAGAAGTATACTCAGGCAGAAATAAAAACTAAACGTAAACAGAACTTAATATCTAAATAAAAGCCTAAAGGCATAAAGGGCGTGCCCGCTTACATATAGTTGTAACTGGAAGTTATAAATGATAAACTAGGACAATCGAGATAAAATAAATAAAACAAACAGTTAATTACTAATAACAAAAACTAATATGATCAATTGTCGAGGTCACTAGCTAACCACATATTGCAATACAACTCATTAAAAAAAAATTGTAATGAGTAGATTATGTCAACAATAAATTGAAATAAAATTAAAAATAGCTTGACGATAAAGTCAAATAAAAAAATACAATTATATAAACTCATATAACTTGTCAGTAGGTAATCTGGAGAAAGAACATAAACATTGTGTTGAGTTAATCACAGCGACCAACTATTCTTATCATTTAAGTAGTCGTTTATAGAATAGTATGCCTTTGAACAAAGCTTGGATTTTACTTTCGTTTTAAACGCATTAAAAGGCAAATCTAGCAAAGAAGAGGGTAGCTTGTTATAAAAGGTTATACCAAGCCCAACAAATGAGTTATGAACCTTATGAAGCCGGTGAAAGGGAGCTCGTAGTTTGTCCTTATTTCTAGTGTTAACATTGTGAAAATCACTGTTTTTAGTGTATACGTGTATATTTTGCCTAATATAACGGGTTTTTCAACAAGAACTTTGTTTTCTAAAACAAAATAAAACAAAGAATGTATAAGAAGATGATTCAAATTTTCATTGAATTACGAAGAGAAAAGTTTGGCAATTATGAATGACAAATGTCCACCACGAGCACGCCGATAGATGTCGATTCCGCTACCGCATTTCCAGCCTAATCTTCGAAAAAAAAACGGCCCAATCACACCTCCAGACCACATAGCGCACCATACAGTGACACGTTGAGCAAGCAAAGGCTTCTCAATAATTGCTCTTGGATTTTCAGAAGCCTAAGTGCAGCAATTTTGCTTGTTGACGTACCCTGACAAGTGAAAATGGGATTCGTCTGAAAAAATGTTTTTTTCAGAGAAACCAGCGGGTTGTTCCTGAATGAATTGAGCAAATCTACGGCGATGTGAATGGTCGGTCGGCTTCAATTCCTGCACCAGTTGAACCTTGTAAGGCTTCAAAGCCAAAACCTTACGCAAAATTCGCCATGTGGTGGTTTTGGATAACCCCAATTATTGAGAACGACGAGGAATAGACAAATTTGGAGCTTCTTCAACACTGTGGCTCACGGCTGTAATGTTTTCAGTTGAACGACCCGGTCGAACACGCGTTGGTGACACATTTTGTACCGAGCCTGTCGACTCTAATTTAGCGACCAAATTCTTAATAGCGGTCTCAGAAGGACGATTATGTTGTCCGAAAATATCACGAATTTTACGAAATGTAACTTTAACATAACCACCATTTTCATAGTGGATTTTAATTATTTTAATGCGCCTTTCGAGCGAAATTGAATTCATTGTAACAATCGCCAAAGCATCTACTACGAATACGTCAAAAATTAAATGTCGTAACTGTCATGCTGTTGGTGTTGGCCCAATTGAAAAACAAGGTTCTTGTTGAAAAACCCGTTATAAGATATTGGCGAAGATGAATCGAGATGCCACCGTGAGGATACCAATATCTTTGAAAAAATCTCTCAGAGAAACTCTGGCACCTAGCTGGTAAATAGCTCGAACAGCTTGTTTTTGAAGAACAAATATATTTTGAATATCAGCAGCTTTGCCCCACAGCAGAAGACCGTAGGACATAACGCTATGAAAATAACTAAAATAGACTAACCGAGCTGTATCGACGTCAGTGTCTTACTTTCCTGACGGCGTAGGCGGCCGAACTGAGCCTTCCCGCTAGGCTCGATATATATGGGCCCCACTGAAGTTGGCATATTAAGAAGCATAACAGTAGATGCCAAATCTACTGTTATGCCCAGAAAAAAGGCCGAGTTTACAGATTCAAGCACCTCTTTATCTAAGACGATGTTGGGACCTAGATTTCTAACATTTGGTAGGGCAAACTTTACACATTTCGTTTTCTTAGCATTAAAAACTAGGTCATTTGTCGTAAACCAATCCGTAACCATTGAGAGTGCACTGTTTACATCGTCAAAATCTTGTCTATTCCTGTCTACTTTAAAAATAAGAGGGTATCATCTGCAAACATTACAACTTCACAGATACCCTTTAAATAGAATGGTAAGTCATTGATATACACTAAGAACAAGAATGGACCCAGTATTAATTCTTGAGGTACACCTAACTGAACTGGTAGTCCAGAAGATTTCACACCATTAACATCTACACATTGGGACCTATTATTTAAATAAGAATTTATAACGTTGAGAGCTTCGTTTTGCACACCGTAATGACGCAGTTTACGCAAAAGCGTTAAAATCCGAGACTACATTAGTGGTTGGAACACTTGTGCTTTTTTGAATCGCCGAGATGATTTTCAGCAGATCATCTGCAATCAGTCCTTCCGAAACTAGCTACAGCTTCACAGGTATCTATTCCGAATCAAATCTTGATAAACATTTCCTGCTATATATTCTAGGAGCCTCTGGAGAGAAACTTATGACCCGCTCTGGAGTGTAGCTTCAAATCGATCTGCTTACACCTTACGGCTTTCCAACAGCACACCTACATGACTTTCTAACAGCACTGCTACTTGACTTTCACTGCAGCATACCAACATGGCTTACTAACTGCACACATACTTGACTTACTAACAGCATAAATATACATGGCTTACTAACAGCGCACCGACATGGCTTTCATAGCAGTATACCTACATGGCTTACTAACAGCACACATACATGGCTCACTAACAGCATACTTATATGACTTATTAATAGCACATCTACATGGCTGCATAGGATAACATAAGTGCCTACGTTAAACTCATGGCTCCATAAGATCACGTAAGTGCCGACGTTAACGTTACGCCGTTACTTCGACGTTATTACTTTGGTTATCATTTGCAAGGTGATTTTTAGAAAATTTGTAATTGAATAATTTTTATTTGTATTTTGTTAAATTAGAATCATTGTTAATGTCACAAAATTTGCATGCCAAATTTAGTTGGTGGAATATGAAGAACTATTGTGTATTTGTTATAAAATCTGTAAACTACCATATTTCAGGCAAATAAATTAATTTATCTATCTATCTAAACTCTGAACTGCATAAGATCACATAAGTGCCTATGTTCAACTCCTGAACTACTAGTCACCTACCTACATAGCTCCATAATATCACATAACTGCCGACGTTAAATTCTAAACTACAGCTCACTTGCATAACTGTATAAGATCAATTAAGTACCAACGTTAAAACAGAACTACAGCTCACTACATACTCAAATGGACTCAGACTGAACTTGACGCCCTGGTTAGGAGGGTCCGTACGCTGCTGACTGCATATCAAATGCACCACCCACGGTCATCAGTAATGAGACTGTATATCCCGCGAAAGTGTGGAGGTCGAGGTTTTTTAAACGCTAAGACCCTCCACAATCGCGAGATATACAGTCTCAGGGAATATTTCCTAGAAGGCGACGTGGGGATGCATCGAGATGTGGTCGCGGTGGACAAGGACCCTACATGGACCCGATGTAGATTTTCTAGCGTCCATAGCCTGGCTGCGTTTTGGTGACCTCTATGGGGAAACTAAAGGTTTTGTCTGTGCAATTATGGACGAAGTTATCATGACGAACAACTACCGTAGATTTATTGTGAAAAGCGGCACGGTTAACATCTGTCGGGCATACCACCGTCCGGGAGAATCAATCCGACACATTATCTCCGGCTGTTCTCGTCTAGCTAACGAAGAGTACTTGCATAGACACAACCTTGTAGCCAGGATTATCCATCAGCAACTAGCTCTGAAATACAATCTTGTGGAATCGGAAGTGCCGTACTACAGGTATGTGCCCGACCCAGTTCTCGAAAATGGAAATATCTGTAGTACTGGGATCGATCCATCATCACTGACAGGACTATAGTTGCCAATAAACCTGATATAGTGGTGGTGGCGGAAATTGGGAATACTTCGCCGAAACTAATTATGATCCATGGGCCATGAGATGAGAAGAGAAGATGATTTCTACGATAACCACGTATCTATGTTCATCTCAGAGTAAAGCGACCTTTTTAACACCGTTCTCCAAAGTGTTGGGCTCAGCCAGGGTAAAATGTTTTTCTTGGATGCTCCTGGTGGAACAGGAAAAACATTTAATACCACTGGCATCCTTGTAGAGGTCAGGAACTAAGAGAAAAATTTCAATCGTGATAGCGTCTTACAGAATCGTTGCCAAACTGCTTCCTGGTGGCAGAACATCGCACACCATGTTTAAAATTCCCATCGATTTAGAGTGCAACGACACGCTGTTTGTGAGATGTTGCGCTTTCATCGTATGGGATAGATTGATTATGGCAAAAAGAAAAGCAGTGGTAGCTGTAAACAGAACCCTGCAGGACTTCTGCAGGAACCAAGACATTATGGGTGGTGTCACAGTTCTGTTTAGTAGCGATTTCCGGCAAACACTACCTGTAGCGACGCGAGGTTAGGATATTGCAAATAGTTACGATTTAACTTTTTAAGTAAATGATTATCCTCACGCTATATTTTCATTGAGCTAAGCAGTCAATCATGAAATATTATAAGAACGACTATTTCAGCTAACTTACAACAACAGCAAAAAAGTAAGCGGTTGGACTATTGCTTTGCAAACCTGTTTTTATAAGTTCCATTCCCAACTACTGGAATTTTTTGTGATTCTTTTTTTTTACATTTTGTAATACTAATGTGTATATAAAAGTTCGTAGATCGTATTAATTCAAATAAAAAAGGAAAACTTCGTAAGCAATGGGAAATTGCTACGACACGACACAAGCCCTTTACAGTCACAAAACATTCGAGCTTCTGTACTGATCATTTTAGAGCTAAAGACTAGACGAATAAAATGTTTTTTTACAGGTCATACAATAGACCTAATGAAAAAACAATGTTATTAGTGCTATTTACTTTAAAAAGCATATTGTAAGGTAGTTCAATATCACAAAAACAAATATATGCATGAAATAATAAATTTAATCATTTGGTATTATTTTAACATTGATAACAAGAATAAATTAATGTGGTGATGCGTGGAACTAGGGCTGACGAGGGGAATGCTTCGTTGAAAAGCCCGACTCTATGGTGACGAGTTCATAGACTGCGCTTGACCATTAACATGCAAGCTCGGCTTGACTTAAAAAATATCCGATGTTCTTCTAAAAGTTAGTGAAGGCACTCTACCAGAAGAGAGTGGCCAGGTGGCTCTACCAGAGACTCCTGGTAGAGTAGTTCCCACTTTAGAAAATCTGATTCGTCTGGTGTACGGGGATATCAGCCGCATACTGTAGGTACCAAGAGAATTCATGGGTGCGTGAACGGGCCATTTTAACGCCCAATAATGATGAAGCTGCAGCGATCAACCACAGTGTGCTCTTTCAAATTAAGCGAGTTAACACTGTTGTGGAGCAAGATGATGCCACACATTACCCGTAGAATTTCTGAATTCGCTAACGGCAAGTGGACTTCCAGCGTACATCATTCAGCTGAAGATCGGTGTCCCGATTATGATTTTTCGGATCTTAACTCCACCGAAGCTGTGTAATGGAACCAGGCTCAAAGACGTGTCTTTGCAAAGTAACGTCATCGGTAAAAAATTTAACAGGTTGTAGCGTTGGCGAGACAGTGTTTATACCGCATATACCACTAATTCGCCACAGTTACGTTTTCCAGTTTGTGCAGTTCCCTGTGAGTATTGCTTTGCGATGACCATCAACAAATCACAGGGGCAGACACTGTAGGCTGCAGGTGTTGACCTCACAAGCTATTACTCCCACGGACAACTGTACGTCGCTAGCTCCCGCCTGACCAGTCCTGACTCTCTGTTTATTTTGGCTGTTGAATACAAAACTACTAACGTACATAGTATACAGGGAAGTTTTATAAAAATGTGGCTGTTATTGTAGTATATTGTGGTGTGTTACGTCTTCCATGTGAACGAAGTCACGGACAGAAGCTAGTTTGATATAAATTTCAACTTGATACCTCCACGCGTTCCTGAGAAAAAGGGTCTTTGCAGACTCACTGACAGACGGACAACGAAGAGCACTTTTACAAGGGTTCCATTTTTTCCTTTGAGGTACGGAACCCTAAAAATAGGAACAATACTATTACTCAGTATCACAAAGCCGCAAACATTCTGACAATATCAATTATCATTCAGCAGCAGACCAGCACTAAGTTGGACAATCCAATTCATATTACCGACATCAAAATACATACACAGGGTGAAAAACATTTAAATTTTAGCCTTAACCCGCGGCCACGACGCCCACGACTACACGCTCAAGCGACACGCATCTTGCGATAACGACTGCGGAGAACAGAAATGAAAGAAGTTGTATTGAGTATGTTACGAGTCACTGCGACGCGCCTTGAGGAGCTGGGGACGGAAACAGGTGACGCGCGCATCGCTTGAGGTCAAGATCGGGGCGTGACTAATAAATGAAGAACACTCTCCTTAGACAAGCGCTGACCAGCCAGCATACCATTACGACAGCTCCTGGCAGCCCTTCACTGCGCGCTGTACTTCCAAAATTCCGAATCTGGAGTTTCCGTAGTAGTTTTTGTAGTTGTTGTTGTAGTTGTAGTTGTTGTTGTAGTTGTTGTTGATTCTGTAGTTTCCGACGTTGTTGTTGGTTCTGTAGTTTCCGACGTTGTCGTTGGTTCCGCAGTGTTGGTTCTGTAGTTTCCAACGTTGTTGTTGGTTCTGTAGTTTCCGACGTTGTTGCTGGTTCTGTAGTTTCCGACGTTGTTGTTGGTTCTGTAGTTTCCGACGTTGTTGGTTCTGTAGTTTCCGACGTTGTTGTTGGTTCTGTAGTTTCCGACGTTGTTGTTGGTTCTGTAATTTCCGACATTATTGTTGGTTCTGTAGTTTCCGACGTTGTTGTTGCTTCTGTAGTTTCCGACATTGTTGTTGGTTCTGTGGTTTCCGACGTTGTTCTAGGTTCTGTAGTTTCCGAAGTTGTTGTTGGTTCTGTAGTTTCCGTCGTTGTTGTTGGTTCTGTAGTTTCCGACGTTGTTGTTGGTTCTGTAATTTCCGACATTGTTGTTGGTTCTGTAATTTCCGACGTTGTTGTTGCTTCTGTAGTTTCCGTGGTTGTTGTCGGTTCTGTAGTTTCCGAAGTTGTTGTTGGTTCTGTAGTTTCCGTCGTTGTTGTTGGTTCTGTAGTTTCCGTGGTTGTTGTCGGTTCTGTGGTTTCCGACGTTGTTGTTGGTTCTGTAGTTTCCAACATTGTTGTTGGTTCTGTAGTTTCCGTCGTTGTTGTAGGCGTTGTAGTTTCCAACATTGTTGTTGGTTCTGTAGTTTCCGTCGTTGTTGTAGGCGTTGTAGTTTCTTTGTTTGTTTGCGTTGTTGGTAACTGCCACCCAACACTGTGGTTATAAGGTTTGGCAAACATTTCAAACTTCAGTATAGCCCGCGTAGTGAAGTTGAATTTAATATACAAATCATAATTCATTACTTTTCTAGGTAAGAGATCGCTGTCTTGTATGTAAAGAGGTTCTGAAAGATATTTCTCGTCTTGAAATTTTACTTTTATTTCTGGTTTCTCTGTTCTTTCATGCATAGAAAAGTATCTGAATAGTTCAGCCGGTGTTTCCCATGAGTTTTTAGTCATCTCTGTGTTTTTCATCCCTGTGTTTTCACTCATCGCTGTGTTTTCTTTGAGTTGGATTTGTTCTCTGAATGCGAGTATAGCATTTGAACGATCCTCACAATCTACCTGTGAGCGAGTTACACAAAATCAAAACCATGTTTTTTTTTTCATAGACTTATTATTTTATAAGTGTGAATAGTTTAGTGATAAAAAATATAATTCAATTATTACGTGTGCCAAGTTTCTAAGAAATAAGAATTGGTTGTGTAGTAACTTTGCTGTCCTTTATTTGTGAGTACCGACATAAATTACATATATTGCTAAGTGGGAATAGGAGTCGCTGCTGAAAATGACTTCCTAATCTTGCTGGTGGTTAGTATTAAGATGCTTGGAATAAGTAGGTACCGAAAATAAATAAATTATCTTCAGATACTTACGGTAAGACGAACACAGGAACACGTCGCGTGTGCCTTGTCGTACAATGATAACTGAAAACAAAAATATTAATACAGAGTCAAATAAAATTAGCTAACGAAACTATACAAACGTGGTGGGTTCTGCGGAACCAACCTGACTCAACGCCATGCTATAACGAATACCCTTAACCACAGATAATATAATACTAAGTACAGATACCCAATCCCATACAAAGAAATAACACCTCCTAAGTCTGGTTATTGAGCTGGCTATTTTTCTTCCTCCACTTTTTCAACAGATCGCAGCATCAGCGACGCACTAATTGCCAGAGACTGTGGTTTTACAACGCCATCTAGGAGTCGACTTAGATACTTATGGCGTTGTTTTATTTTGGTAGATTCTTTAAATCGCACATGTCACGGTGCGTTCAAGTACAAGTAATAAGAATACAACAAAAATATCTCAAGTTGGCGGAATAGTTTCATTTCTGTATGAGTGAGCTAGCAATTTTCACGCTGCTGCGAATGCTACTTTATGAGTTTTTAGTATTTCAATGCTTAAATCTAGATTTTGTTCTCCTCGTTACCAAATCTACTACCTATTGCTAAACCCCTAAAACTGAAAACACGCCTTCCTCGTCCGAACTCATTATTATAGTAAATGTTTTAAAACATCAAATAAAAACCGGCAAAGTGCGTGTCGGAACTCGCACAATGAAGTGTTCCGTAGTTGGGATACTCGCAAGGGAATCAAAACCTAAATTTACTTATACGAGTATACCTACAGGTTTATACGGAATCCTCGGTGCACGAGTCCGACTCACACTTAGCCGGATTTTTATAGTAAGCTTAGTAGATCAGAAAAATGAAAAATAAAAATAAGTAGGTATACCTACTTGCCAAAAACATGTTGATAGATTTCTTTCAATTCTTATATTTCTATGTAACTAGAACTGTAGGTACTAGATAAAAAAAAATGATTTTCCTTCTAAGCGTGATGACAAATTGAGTCAAACGCCATCTATTGCGAAGAGCTCCACACAAAATGATTAACAGATAATGATTAACTTTAACATTCTATCGATTGGCATTGAAGTAAAAGGATTCATTTATCTTTTATATTGAAAATACGAGACTATATATGACTATATATGATATATGAGTTTAAATAGATAAATCAGCATTAAACAAGGAAGTTTTGATTTTTACTAATATTACTTCAGCCATAATCTGCCGTTTATCGCTTTTTACTGATTGTTAATTTCATAATTGTTACCTATGATTCATCTATGATTTTTTTTCAAGACTAGTTATAATTTGTTCGATTTGAGACCACATGCCTTAACGAAGCCGACAGACACTTGTTCTTCCCGTTGTGATGATCTTTTTTTTTTACTGGGACGGAGATATGAAGGTCAAAGTTCCAACATGTCAAATTGTTTTTTTTTTTAAACAAGGTTTAAATGTTATAACTTAACTTTAAATACTTTCTGGCTAGAGACGCTGCAAAGACAAACGAGTTTGAGTTCTGTTGCGTCTCGCACGGGAAGATCCTAGTGCGGGAAAAAGTCGGACGTCCTCAAGTTTAAGTGCAAAACGAGGCGGTTCTCGGCCGTATCAAAAAAAGCGCGTGACTAGTTGTTTATTATTATATAATTCTATTACCTGGTCAACGTAGTGTTATTATATTGCTTGAAAATTTACTGTTATAAGTCCAAATATTTTTAATTTGGGACTATTGTTAAACTCACATCGGTAAACACTTCTCACCTTTCACACTCACACATATCTTCACACATTCCCATACACCCCCGCATTTTCCACAAACTGTGTATACTCCCCCAAAAAAAGACTTAGCATGCTTAAAAAACACCTGCTTAGTAAACCCCTCTGTGAGTCCTTCTACTGTTAGCTCAATAAAGCCAGGGCTGCTACATAACGACCACGAGTCTGATTACTCTATCCTAGAATTTTTTCACCCTTTTTATTATAATTAAAAATGGATGATCTTACCGTGATCATTCCCGTCAAAATGGATGATCTTACCGTGATCATTGCCGTCAAAATGGATGATCTTACCGTGATCATTGCCGTCAAAATGGATGATCTTACCGTGATCATTGCCGTCAAAATGGATGATCTTACCGTGAACATTGCCGTCTCAAATTGCTATTCTTGTTTCCCGGAAACAAGTGATGAAGTTTTTAGATAGTTCTCTTCATGATCTTAAAATATTACACACTAATATTCGTAGCCTTGACAGCAATTTTGATAACCTGTTGGTTTTTATGAGTAGATTAACGTACTTGCTTGACGTTATTATTCTGACTGAATGCTGGTTGAGCAAATGCCTAACTACTCCCTTACTAACCGGCTACAACTCAGACACTTTGTCGTATAAAACACAAAGGCGTGGTTGTCTATGTCAGAGATTGCTTTGATATCACTGTCGAAACACCTATATACGTATATAATGAGCCAAACGTTGTTCTTCTAAAATTCTCAAATAAACCCAAATGCTGTTGCATACCTCAATCTTACAGCTTCACATGCATTGCTGCCAGCCTACACTCTCCCAACTAGACCCTCGAACTACCTTGACCATGTGATACTCTGCACTCAAAGCTCTGCTATTTCACTAATCATTGATTCTGTCATTACTGACCACTCCCCTATTATTATTTTCTGCAACCTGAATGTAAAAACTAAAACTCCCCACCTCACCAGATCAAAAATTGATTTGACCAAATGAATAGCACAGATTTTTCCTTATTCGTATTACAACCCGAATGAAGCTGTGGAATCTCGTTTCCGTTATGTCCCTAGCCCTCAAATCGCACTCACATGTTTTACAAATTCCCAGTAGAAAACGTATCACTAAGCCATGGATTACTCCTGGCTTGCTGAGGTGATTCTTTTTTATTTTTTATTCAAAATCTGTACTAACAATAACATACATAAAGTCTGCCAAACTGTATAACAGTTTGTCGCAAGTTGTTCTCGTCTAACAATGAATTACAAATGTTGAATTTTGAAATATTTATGTGCTAAAACTTAATTATGCTAAATAAACTATAAAATAACATACCTACAGTCGAGATAGGAAATCTCACGTTGTACAAAAAGGCATTATAGCAAACGTGATGTTTGTTACAGATATAGCTTTGGACACAATGATAGGTAATGTTTTTGTAGAAGAGGATACTGAAAATAGTTACCGATTTAACTTTTTTAAGTAAATGATTATCATCACGCTATATTTTTATGGAGCTAAGCAGTCAATCATGAAATATTATAAGAACGACTTTTTAGCTAACTTTCAACAACGGCAAAAAAGTAAGCGGTTGGGCTATTGCTTTGCAAACCTGTTTTTGTAAGTTCCATTCCCAACTACTGGTATTTTTGTGATTCTTTTTTTTTACATTTTGTAATACAATATAGAAAAAAGGTTTAAAACTCATGTCAAGCGTAAGTGATGTAGTATAGTTTGGAACCAGGACGCGCGCGTCCAAGTTACAAACTATACACGAGCAGTACTCAAAATTCGTGTACAAATTGTGTACCTACGAGCATTGCCACATGAAATGTATTGTTTTAGTTTTTACCGTATTTGCTTATTCGCCGATTACTCGTCCACATTCGCTGAATAAGCTATCGCGCTCACTACAATTCACCTACTTTACGTGTATATATTTTAATGTTTTTTCCTAATAAATAGGTCAATCAATAACGGACACAAAACAGTGATTTTATTTCCTGTCAACATCCGATGTGATTCGTTCCCGTCAACAAGCTACATACTACATCTCAGTGTACGGACAAACTGCCCGTACATTTTTGGTCCTTCGAGCCGGATCGCCACTACTGGATCAAACAGTCCTGCAAGCCTCACAGGTACGAAGTGTTTATATTTACGATAGCGAATCGGTTTGGCTGGTCTTCCACAAGAGGATCGCTCCAGTCAGATTGAGAACGGCGCACAATATCGTACGTAGAGATTCCTTCGGATCCTGCGATCACTACAGGAAACATCAACATTTGGTGGTTCGGATGCTGCACAGACAAGCTTAACATCTTAAAAACATTCAACAGTGAAGACAACAGGGTTAGCGTCCAGCAACAGAACACTTACCTACAACCATCATGGACGCTAAACATCAAGAACTACTCAAGCGGCAGGAGATAGATTAGATTAGACGGCAGAGATTCGCATAGGGCATCCGAAAAATTGGTGTCTAATTCGGAAAGGATGGCCCTGACCGCAAGAACGCATCATATATCAGGGTCAGACTGGATAACCCTCAGGCCTACTGGAACGAGTTTGAGATGAACTATGGCGTACCACAGGGCGCTATAGACCTGACCGACGGATACTTATACTACAAAAGCGTATGACCGGGTCAAGGTGGAATACTCAAACATACAACATAAACTGAAAACATGGCCTACATACACTGCGGAACCCGCAAGCAACCAAAGCAGAGGAATTTCACCGTTCGAACTATTAGGTCACGAACTGTGGTGGGGCCCTTCCTGGCTTCAAAACAAGTGCAAACCCAAACAAGGTATATTCGCAACCAATGAAGAGCAAAGGATACGAGGTCAAACTTACGCAACACAAACAATAAACACGATACTCATCGAAGACCTACTGCAAAAATACAGTGCATCCCGAGTCATAAGGTGGGTGATCTTATGATTCATAAACAATTCACGCAACTAGAGCCAAACGAATGTCCCACTTAACTACAAAGACATAGTGCTGACTCAAAACATACTCGTGAAAACGACATAGAACAATAGCTTTGACAATGATATAGCTCACTTACACAAATATAACAAGGTACTGCCTACAAGCAAACTTTTGAGTTTGAGCCCAATATTGGACGCACAAGGCATTCTTCGAGTGGGAGGAAGACTTGAACGTACCAAGTTAAACATCTCTCAAAAACATCCGATAATTTTACCTAACAAACCAGCACAAACCGCGGAAAATAAACAACCAGAGGCAACTTCATTGACATCACAACGACAACGTCGAGTGAACCCAAGACAGGAACGGAAGGGTGTTCTCAGCACTTGCCTAAGTACGTTACTAACACTCAAGCTTACGTGTGTGACACCATCCATGCAACAACTCACCAACGTAACAACTCTCGACCCAACCTGTCATGTATACTTTGACAAAGCAGCCGACTTACAGATAATACAAGACAAATGGAGACTGATGGTTTACTTTACCGAAGTCGTCCCAATCCGAAACATTAAGGGAGCCTCCATGATTAACATAATACCAACTACTAATTATGTACATCGCCATGAATTTGAAAATGGACATGATGATACCCCTAAGTCAACAACATCTTTCATCGTGTACACAAATCAGCTGCTGTTATGCAATTTCGACTTACCTATACAGGGTGGCAGGAACATCGACGCGAAGCCGGCTGCCATGGATTCAGTACATACACAAACGACAAAAAAATTCAACGTAACCGGCTTCGCGTCGATGTCCCGGACAGCCCGTATATGGTATAAAAACAGCCACAGATATGTGCGAAGCAGACATAATAAACAATCGAGGAGTATCAAATTGCCGCACGGAAGTATAAAGTTGCAACAATGAATGGAAAAAGCTGCACAGCAAGGGGGCTTGGTTGTTTACGTGTTGCGAGGAATGCACTATGCGCATTTTCTGTCCAGCTGGAATAACGTCACAGATACTATGTAATACGGGCACAATCACCTTAGCGACAGGTTGCATGATGCAGAAAATGCGCATAGTGCATTCAAGACGACTTGAATGTATCAAGTTAAACAACTCCCAAAAACATCAGATAGTTTTACCAAACAACCACAAGTTATCAGAACTCTTGATTGACCAAGCCAACAAAAACACTCTCCACGGCGGTGCCAGGCTTACTTCGGGACACCTTCGTAACAAATATTGGATACTTGGCGGCATGACACCAATCAAGAAGCAACTAAACAAATGTGTCATCTGTCATCGTTACAAAACGCACGCAGCAATCAGCAAATGGCCGACTTACCAACGCCTCGAGTTACACCTTCACGGCCATTCACACACACAGGCGTGGATTTTACGGTCGCGGAATTAAAACGGTCAAGGCATACATCGCGATCTTCATTTGTCTATGCACAAAAGCTATCCACCTTGAGCTGGTGTCAGATCTCAGCACTGCCACATTCCTAGCAGCATTGAAGCGGCTATGTGCACGGCGAGGAACGCCAAAACATGTATACAGCGACACCGGAACGAACTTTGTCAGAGCAGCTAGACCATTAGCAAAAGAACGACAGGAGGCAATGCAGCTTCTAGTGAGCGACGACCTTATCAACAACACGGCAGAGTGTGGAATTGAATGGAACTTCAATGCCCCATCTTGGCCAACAGTGGGAGGATTGTGGGAAGCTGCAGTCAAGAGTATAAAACACCACCTTAAACGCGTTCTTAGGGAACAAAAACAAAAAAACAGTACTGTATTTTTTGGAAGTCGGTTGTTTTTTTTCAAGCAAAGTTAATAAAAAAATCTACCAAAAAAAAAACATCTAATCAATCCATAATTGGCGGAGTAATCGCGTAACAAACATAAAAAAAACATACAGTCGAATTGAGAACCTACTCTTTTTGAAGTTGGTTAATAAAAGTTGTTTCGCAGCAATTGTTTTTGCACAAAGTTCAAAGTAACTAAATTCATGTAAAAATAATTGCGAATGCGTGGATGAAGGTTTCGTGCAGAGTCTTGTTACACCTTGTATGTATATAAAAGTTTAGAACCTTATATATTGCAGTTCCTGTCATCGCAGGCTCTGCTTTCAGTTCGAAGAATTCTTTATACATGAGGATCGAAGGCTTCGAGCAGGCGTCTTTGTGTTCTTGCCATAACTCGTCGACTGAAACATAACATCACGCCTGTATTTGTAGCAAGAGGCAGAGGTATGTATGTGTGTATAGTACACTCACATTTCCATAGTTAAACTCCCAAAATGTAGCACGCAAGCCTACTGCCATCAAACGGACACAAATGCAAACTTCAGGTTGGTACTACGAAAATACCAGTTACCAGCCCCTCTTAAAAATTCCCCCAGGAAGGTTTTTGGAAACGCATGTCCATCAATACACTCATGTCCGTGTTTGGTAAATAGGTACTTAGTTATCTATAAAGATAAAATTTATAAGCAATAGATATAAAAAACGCCATGAGATGATGTATTTATGGTCGGTAAGACTATACATTGGCAAGGGGGTAAACAAGGAGAGATTTAATATCCATATTCCCCCCCACAGGGGGGACTTTTAGGTGGGCCAAGTGGAATAACCCTTATCCACTACACTTCCAATGTACATTTTTGTTGTTGTTCATATTTTCATGAACAGCACTGAGTACTTACAAGGTATGATCAGTAAAGTGTTGTTGTCATCTTTGGATGGCTCGATGAGGTGGAACTTCAGTGTTTCCGGGTCGAACGAATACTTCTCGAAGTCATGATGACTTACGCCGTGACGACGAGAACCTTTTATTCTGAAATAATTGGCAAGGTCTGAACCGGTAGAACCGGCAGATCCATCTGAACTGAACAAAAGCCGTTCGGCGCGTGGTGGTTGATGTGATCAGACCGACCGCTTACGACTACGGCTGGAGCGATAATTATTAGCAGTAAATCACCAAATTTGTCTGTTCAGTGTTACTGTTATCTCTCTGTGAGTATACACGGTGTAAGAGACATAGACGCCGCAAACTGTTACTTACCATGACTTCGGCACGTGATTTTAGACCTGAAAAGTGCAATAGAACTTCACGAGCACTAATATAGAGATGAAAAAATTACTTTTTATAGAGTATACAACTCTTTTAAAAAGTGATTTTCTCCTACTGTGTTGATTGTAATTTTATATTGTAACGAACATAGTATTTTGGAACCCACACTAATAGGAAATAGATCTTTTCTTTTTTTTTTGGCTGTGTAATTATCAAATATCTTCTCCCGATCTGGGCGGAGCGGGAGGACGTGTCAGACGCTTGCTGACTAAAACCCACCCATGTTCCTTCAGTTGCCTGTACGTTGCGTAGCGGCTACGGTATCCCTTTCAGAATTTCCCGCATCGGTCCTAGCGGACCGCGTCTGTTGTGCTGACATCTCATTGGGGCGCGCGTGGAACACAACGCACCATCGACTCGGGCCTGGTCCTTAATGGACGAGCTACCCATTGCTCACCCTCCGCAAGCCCGTGCCAACGGTGGCCGGGAATCGGCTTGCGATTCCCGACGCCCAGGGCGTCTCCTAAGGCGGCTAGGGGCGCCGGGCGTGATGGTGCGAAATTTGCCTCTCCATCATGCATTCCACCTCCTCCTTCGCAAGCATTACTGTTTCGCAGAAGGTGACGGTCTCCCATGCCCTCTCGCTCCGTACCATGGCCTGGACCAAGGTCAGACGCGCGAGGCCACCGCCGCCGATCGCCCCCACGAGGACACGGTGGTGCTCTGCCCAAGCCGAACAGACTACCATCATATGCTCCACCGTGTCCTCCGACTACAACTTTGAGATAAGACCTATTTCCCATAGGTCTTATCTCAAAGTTGTAGTCGTTATTTCATGAGAAAATATCATTTGAATTTTGCCAAGTAAATACATAAGCGCTCGTGACTGTACTGAATTCATGGTAAAAATTTGCATAGATGTCGATGTCTCTGACAACCTGTATAGTTATCTATTTTACGAGTATTATTGGTAAGGACATTGACCTTGAAGAGTAATTCGTATACATATCGGGTTGGGTTTTGGAGCTTACGCCTCAAATCGGATTTCGTGTTACTAACAAAATGGTACCTTAATAAGTAATGATACCTTTCACAAACGCATGTGTAATTTAAAGTTAAGACTTAAACTAAAAGAAAAAAAATCCCACTAAAACAAAATAGTGTACCATGTTCGACAAAGTTATTATTAGTAACCAGCTGATAAAAAGCAGAACACTTACGTATACAGTTCATGTATTGGAATATTTGGAATGAACTTGTTGGCATCCTTCTTGCGCCTGTAGCCAGCGTGATCGTAGGCCTCGTCCGGACTGGTGACGGACTTGATCCAGGAGAAGTACGGGAACAAGTCGATGAAGCGGGCGGGGGCCGCGCAGCCGGGGCCGTGGATGCCGAAGCCAATCTGATGAAGAGATGCAGTTAAACAAAACATGCCTGTATTCCTTAAAACTAAGCGCACGTTACAGCCACAGCGGGGCATCGCATAACAGCGGCTGCAAAAATACGCCTGCCGAGGGATCCACCAGTGCGTTGCGCTGCGACCTGGTACGGTCCGCCTGTATTGTGCTACGGTTCATACAAAATGTACGGAATTGATGAAGGAGGATTTTTCTAATGCGTTGCGGTGTGGCCCGCCCTAATTTATGTTAGCCTTAAAGAGCAAGGCATGTACTAAATACATTTCATCAAGTCCGTTAATTGGCATATGGAGCGGCCCTATTGCCAGCTAGTTGCTACATTATGTTTTATAACATAATAGCGCGCTTGTATTCCCCCAAAGGATTTACTAGTCAGAGGTGTACCTACAGTACGTCTATTTTCTGTATTTATGAATAGACAACTGGCCACAAATACAGACTCCGTGTGGCTTCTGATAAATTCCATATCAAAAGCCAAAAACACTGGGATCGAACGCAGGCCCCTTGACGTTAAAATGAAAAGAGGCTTGTTATCCTCTGTGCATGTTATTGCTGCTGTGATTGTTTCGAGGTGTAGGACACAATACATACCAGGTCGTAGGACCCGGTCGCGTTAGACACAAGCACCATCCCGTTTTCCCAGATACACTGTGCCACACTGTTCGGCGCGAATCCACACAAGTATGCAGAGGGGATGAGTTGCTCGGATGGCACCTGGAAACAGAAACATTGTAACATTACGTCATCAGAGTAACAGGATAGACAAAATAATATTGGAGTTTATTACCACAAATATAGAAAGGGAAATTAGGGCAAAATTAAAAAGAGGAAGACAGAGAGAAGCCGCTTTTATCCATAAATGCAGTACAAGACAAGAAAAACAAACGGATTAAACTTTTTAAAACATATAAAAATGCATTTGGCTCTGTGCCTATTAAAGGCTTGTGCAGACCAGCACAACTTGTCGCGCGACGCGACACCGTTTATTGTTATACTGTGAAGTTTTCTTAGAAATTGTATTGTTCGTGTCGCGTCGTGCGACAAGTCGCGCTGGTCTGCACAAGCCTTTAGTATATTCAAAAACTTACCTCTGCTCTATTATAAAATTCTTCGCATACTTTTTTATCCAAATGTTGTATTTTGTAAATAACCTTCTCTAACATTTGATTATCTACAAAAAATAATTATTAGTGCTATGTAACAAAAGCTTGAAATAATATTAAGTTATTAATTCGTCAACGAAATATAATCGGTATAAAGAGACTATTAACGAAGCTGAGGGTCACTTATAGTGTCATTGTGACATTTGTTTTGGTATTGAACCATTACAACAACCAAGAAACCTGATGGTTATGAAGATATTGAAGTTTAAAGTTCAAAGCTTTTTTAAGATCACTCGTGTATCTGTCTGGCTGGTTGGCTTGCTGTCTGTCCGTCTGTCACAGCCAATTTGCTCCGAATCTACTGGACTAATTTAGTTGAAATTTAGTACCTAATCTTTATCCCAAACACGGACGTGTAACGTAAATAAATGTAATGTTAATTAATACATTTTCGGGGTTAAATTGGAGTTGTAAAAAAAAAGTTTTGTTAACTGTACCGTGAGACATATTTAATAAAAGGGCCTGTTAAGAGTATCACAATATTTTTTAATCATTTTAAAATAAATACTTTTAAAGATATTTAAGAAAATAGATGATTATTGACAAAATTTTGATTAAAAATTACAGAGAATGGTTCTTTACTCAAAGAAAACTGCAGTTGGACTTTATGGGAGAACGTCATGTTATTCAACTACAACGTTAAGTTTGTTCTTGGAATAAATTCATCAGAACTACGGAACCCTTCATTATGCGTGGTCCGACACACCCTTGGCCGGTATTGTTACCTTATTTCACGAAAAGCAGTTTTAAAAGTTATAAATTAATTTTAAATAGCCCCACAATTTCTATACCGTTGTGTCAATACATTAGCACAATGTTTTGCGTGCTGCCGTATGCCAAAATTTAAAGTCGTTTTCCAGCAATAATTTTTGCACAATTTTTCATAATGCGTGTTTTTTTTTTTCTTTATTTATTTAAGGAGGGTTTTAACCTAGACAGATTATGTCACCCTCATCGATACAAGTCGACTTATACATGCTACTACACAACTAATAAAAAATATCTTACACTATCTAGATCTACGGTTAATCCCAATATTTACAAGCTTGTACAGCATCCTGGCTGCTTCCGAAGCAGGAGCTGCAAGGACACTGTTACATACCCCAGTCTCGCACATATGATTATATACAATTAACAAATCTCTTCTTTCCGGCTCGTTCCGGACACACTCCATGATGATATGATAAATATCTTCAATTAAGTTGCATTCCACACAATTTGGTGACTCAACTTTACCCATTAGGAATGCAAATTTATTTAATGGTATGTGTCCGGAGCGAAGTCCGGAGTGAAGGGCTGTTATGATTGTCTGCCTTCCCATATTGGCAGTGTCTATCCACGTACTTTTAAAAACGCTCGGTTGTATCATGGTATACCATATACCTTTACTGCGGCTTCTTTCATTGAAGTATTCTTGCCAGCTGTCATAACAACGGTGTTTCAATCCACCGTAAAGTTCGGTAAAGTACGGGATACAGGAATACTTTTCATCGTCCATTGATGCCTCTTTAGCGAACTGGTCGACCACCTCATTACCTTCAATGTCAATATGAGAAGGCACCCATTGTATTACAACATTTTTGTTCTTAAGTTTAAGTTTACATATCAAATCCAATACGACATAGGCAATGGGAATCCCGCGTTTGGGTAAGGTGCATCGTCTTATCAGCTGTAAAGTACTGCGACAGTCCGATATAATTAAAAACTCAGAACCAGCAATCAAGTCAATATAGGACAATGCCTCTAAAATTGCTATCAATTCGGCGTGCATTATTGAGATCACAGAATCAACTTTAAGTGTAATCGGAGTATTTGTAACTGAATCAAAAAACGCAACACCCATTTCATTATTAGTAATTGACGCGTCAGTATAAATCGTATATTGACCGGTATTTATTTGAAGATATCTATCTATCACAAAGAGCTTTTAACTGACTAGTATTGTAATTTTTTTTGGCTTGGTCAACACCATCAATAGTTGAGATAATATTGTTTTCAAGATCCACGTTGCTGACCCAAGTGGGTAGACTAAACATTTCTAGAGTATCACTCCGACGTTCGTATTTAAGCGAGTCATGAATTGTGACTAAAACAGGTTTTGTTTTGTTTCTCCAGTAGCGGTGTGACCACAGCGCTGACAGATGTTCGAGTACATCTATAGTAACATTATTTTTAAGAGATTTGCATTTCAACCAGAATTTACTTCCCAGATACTGCCGACGGATGTGGAGAGGCGCTATACACAACTCATTTTCCATAATATGTATAGGTGTGCTCTTAATGAAACCACCTATTGTACGTAAACATACTCGTAGATTCTGTATCTTCTCCAGTTTTAATAAATGTGTACGACTGGCATTACCATAAAGAGCACACCCATAATCTAATCGGCTTCTTACGGTAGCTATATATACGCGCCTAGCCTAAGATGTGTAGGGTGCAGTCCCCAGCCAGATCCGGCTAGCATTCTAAAAATATTGACGAACTTAAGGAGTTTTTCTTTTAATTCATTAATATGTCTTCTCCAGATAATTCTAAAATCAAACCATAGTCCCAAATATTTTATATTATCAACTACTTCTAAGGGCGATTCATTGAAATACAGGTTGACATTTTCTCTTTTGTATCCTCTTTTAAATACACATACTTTGCTTTTCGACGAGGATATGTCGAGGCCTAAACTTGCAATGATTTTATTAAATCTGTCCAAAGCTGTCTGTAACTTTAGTGAAGCCGAGTGGCACGTATGATCTGCAGTATATAAAACGAAATCATCCGCATATTGAGCCACATGAACGTCATTTATAGTTTTACAAATAGGGAAAGTAGCAACGTTAAACAATAAGGGTGATAGTGGGTCACCTTGAGCCAGACCGCGTCCTGTGTTTCTGCTAAAAGACTCGTTATCGTCTATACAAATACTCAATTCCCTGTCCTGGAGAAAGTTCCACAAATATGAGCATGCTTCTGATCCAATGTGTAAAGTTTCATTCATGTACCGCAGTAGGGGAATAACTTCAATATTATTATAAGCATTTTCAATGTCAATGAAGCAACCCACAGTGTGGAGTCCCTCCGAAAATCCCGTCTGTATTCTAGAAGTTAGGTTAGAAAGACTATGTAAACTAGAGCGGCACTTTCTAAAGCCCACTGTACCATCAGAAAATATCTTATTATGTTCTAAATACCAGTCAATTCTGTTCAGTATCATATATTGAAGTGTCTTGCAAATACAGGACATCATAGAAATAGGTCGAAGTTTCATACATTCGGAGGTACTTTGAGTGTGTTTAGGTATAGGCACGACGTTCATTTGTCGCCATTGTTTAGGGACAAAGCCGTGGAGAAAACATCGGTTGAATAAAGATAGTAGAATGTTTTTTGCATTATCTGGGAGATGCTTTATCATACTTTAAGATATATTGTCCTTGCCGGGAATGTTGTTTTAAAATTTCAATGATTTTTTGAATTCTGGTTTAGAAAAGGGTACTTCAAGTTTTGGGTTGCATGAAGTAAACTTTAGGGTAGACATACCGACAAAATCTGGCGTCAAAGACGTAAGAAGATTCTCAGCGCTAGTTTTATTAATGTAGGCCCTAGGTGAAACGTATCCCTTTATCCATCGTAATTTATGCCACATTCCTGAGGCCGTAATCTGGTGGTTTAAAGTCGAGCAGAATTCACGAAAGGGCAAGCTGAACTAATTTGTTTTTCTGACTCATGAATTCTCTTTTTTAAAACATCATAGTTCTCGGCAATAGGATTCCGACGGAAGTTAGCAAGTGCGCGGCGGCGAACAGCAACAGATTTAGATAAAGAAGGGTTCCAATATGGTTTCGGACGGAAAATGGAGGTAGGTCCAATAAATAATCTAGTATAGTATGGAATGTGTTTATCTGCCGCTGTGTTAATTAGTTGTTCAAATAAGTCAACGACATTTGCAAATCTTCTGAGTGTATAAAATTGTCAAACAAAGTCTGTGCTAACTCTTTGTATGAATTCCAATCGGCAGCTTTGTAATTTCGGTGTTTCGTTTGACATCGTCGGGATTCGGTACCTAAACCAGATTAAATTTTTATTATTAAGTGGTCG
Organism: Agrochola lota; assembly: GCA_947364205.1. NCBI lineage: Eukaryota > Metazoa > Arthropoda > Insecta > Lepidoptera > Noctuidae > Agrochola > Agrochola lota. The sequence continues at coordinate 18,882,127 of OX376240.1, forward strand.
CTGCCTAATGATTCGTTAAGCATCACCCAGTCAAATTTAACAGCGATATCTGATGATGCCAGAGATAGGTCTGGTGAGGATTTCTGAACCACGCCGTTTACTATTTTTATCCTGGTCGGGCTTCCATCATTCAGTACTACGAAGTTATTGTCAGACAAGGAATCACATAGTTGACTGCCGCGATGGTCTGTTTTGTAAGACCAGTTACTGTGGTGTCCGTTAATGTCACCCAGTATCAGAGTATTACGGTTGTCTTGAGATAATAGACACTCCCAATCACTCGTAGATGTCGTCACCGAAGAAGGACGATACATTGCTATTATGGTTTTCATGTAATTACAATTGAACAATTTAATTTTCAGTGTTTGTATCCCTGAATTACAGTTAATTGAGCTAATACTGGATTTTAAGGAATTACGAACTATTAATGCTACACCTCCGTAGCCATCGGATCGGTCATTGCGGTAAACATTTAACACAATTTTTTAATCTAAGTTCCGAATCGGGGTCTAACCAAGTTTCACTGAGGGCAGCAACGTGGATTTTTTCTAGTACCAGTAGATTTGCGAAATTGCTCAACTCAGGTTTAAGACTTTGACAATTCCATTGTATAATATTCAAGCTATTAGTTTTAATTTAACGATTCATTGTCTGAGGCAAGCGAAAAGTCAAATAACTTCTTAAATAACGTCCACTCTGATATATTACCTCCTACCCAAATAATCAACCACTCGGTACATATTTTAACAATACTTTGGTATCTCTTTTCATAAAAATAACTACTTTTATTTTTTTACTAGATCTCTAATTGTTACGTTACCATCCAGGGTTCGTTTTTTAGGCGGCTTCCTGGACTTGGTGTTATTATTTGTTTCGCTACTTTCTGATTCTACGTCAGAGTGTGTGATATCCTAATTTTTTTAATAGAATTTCTTTGCTATATTTTTCGGCTTTGGATTTTCTTTTTTCATAGAATTAGTCTTAGGCTCAGATTGCTGCTCCTGGCTTTGAACTTTTTTACGAAATCGACGAAGGTGGGGATCGCTGGATATTTCTCCATTGGCCTATCGGTTGATGGTTGTGTCAATATACGGGATGCCGGAGTTGGTGAATTAGGTGGCGAATCTGGAGTAGGATACATTATCAGGGCCTTACGATACGTACAGTTAAACTCGGCCATGATAAGGCGGATTTTCCTTTATTTCTTAAAGGAAGGGCATTCCTTGGACAATGCTATGTGTTCTCCTGAGCAATTAGGGCACTTCAACATACTCGTGTCACAATTTGGATGATCTCCGCTACATTTTGGGCAAACTACCTTGTTTACACATTTTTTGGTTATGTGGCCTAGTTTCCAGCAGCGAGAACATTGTGATACTGAGAACACATACTTTTCAATGTTAATTTTGAGGTTGCCCACAAAAACGTACGCTGGCAAAAAATGACCCTTAAAACATAATCGGACCGTTTCAGATGGAATCCATCCATCTCCATTTTCGTCTCGTCGGTTAAGGCGTTTCAGAGAAGCAAGTTTCGCAAAGTTTGAGTTTGAGTTTGGGTGTGAAAAGATACAGCCGTTATCTACGCATTATGAAAAATGTATTTCATTTATTTTGCATTTATTTCAAATAAACCAATTACAGGCACTTTTGAATTGTCAAGGGGTCGGTCAGTCAGAAATATGAAGCTAGTTGCCCATTCCAACGCGTAGTAGGTTCCTATGGAGAAGAACGGGCAAGAAACTCCACGGACACTTTTCATCAGAATATTGTTACAATAAACTGATTACATCATTCATGTTGTAATATACATGTGAGATCAATGTAGAGAGACGTGCACGTTAAAAGCGTCCGTAATAAAGCAAAAACATTTGCACCCTGTATTATGTAACTGACAAGATAATGAATTACTTACCGTCTGTAAAACCAGTGAGGTAGAGAAAAGAAGCACGGAATGTGTCGGCGGTTGGCAGGCAAATAGGTGTCAACGGAACTGGAATTATTATTAATACACGGTGACATTTGAATCACAGTTTGATTAGAACCGACGTTATTCAGACCATGGTCTACTACCATTGTACAGAATCCAATAAAAAAAAACATTGGTTTTTGAAAAACCAAAAAAGACAAAGTTTAAAAAGTCGGGATTTTGCTTACTCCCTACAACACAGACACTGCGGCGCTCGCATCTCAAAGTAGTTGTTGCGTGGCACGCGGATCATGCACGGAACCCAGCATTGCAGCACAGGGAAATGTACCTACTACTACGAAATGTTGTAAGCACTTATTTTTATACGTCTTACTAGAAAATACCAAATATAAAAGTTAACTTCGGTAGGTATTTTATCACTGATTGAGTGGCTACTTTTTAACAGATTTTTCTGGCTTTGTATAGCTTTGGCTATGGTAAACTTAGGTAGGTATTTTCTGGCGATGGTACGATTGCACGACGCGACGCACCGTACCGATGGCGGCGCGGTGAGGTTGCTGACCTCTAATTTGATCATTTCGTTCTAGGTGCGAGCTTACGGTATGTACTATCAGACATGGTCTTAATTATTTCCTGTAGGTACTAAGTACGGGTACCTATTGTAACTAACGCGAAATTATTAGGTATTATTTATGTATTGGGATATTACAGGAACAAGACAAAAACAAAAATTACCACAAAACCGGGTCAGTGGGTCGTCTGAGCAATGGATTTCGGGTTAGCTCCGTGTGCACCAAGACAAAATTGACTCCAAGAGTACATGCGCCTAGCTTCCGCCGGATTGTCACCAGCAATTGCGTAAAAACGCACCATATCCATCCACTCCACATTCGAATAGGTAAAACTCATTTTCACCAAAAACTCTCAAGACTCGCGTGCCGGTAACGTAAGTACATCGAATGCGTACGCGTCGCCCGTATGAGAGATTTCGGTAGACTAGCTGCCGCCCGGGCAGCGCGGGCGGCCCACGGCAGTCAACAAAAAAAAATGGGTGGAACGATACTTCGCGCGATTGCGTGCCATTAGCTTGATTTATTTGCATTTCAGCCCGCATTGGCCGGACATCCTTGTAGTCCACGTGGACTCCTTATAAATCTTTTGAATGCCATTTTGCTACCGCGATGAGTACTTTGATGTTACGGTTAATGTTTGAACACGTTTGAGCATCATAAAACTTATTAGAGAACGCCTAGTTTAGTTTGTTTTAATAACATATTTGATGCTATAGAATGGTAGTAGACTATGGTCTGAATAACGTTTGTCCGAGAAAAACTGTGATTCAAATGTCATCGTGTATAGTCACACGTGGTCAGAAGCAAGTCTCCGGGATTTGACCACTTCACCGTCGAGCACTTGCGTTACGCGGGAGTTCATTTACCGAGGGTGTAACAGGCAACATTTTATTCGTTATGTATAAGTCACTTGTACTTGCCAGATAAGTTTATGAAGACCGTAGTCGTGCCAATAGTGAAGAACAGAACGGGCGATGTTACAGACCCCGCAAACTATAGGCCTATTTCCTTGGCGACTGTTACAGCAAAGGTACTGGACTATTCGGTTACAGACCCGGATCGTCGACGGAGACTATCATCATGTGTCTTAAACAGAATGTTCAGTATTATGCTGATAGGAAAACACCGGTCAAGAGGATATTTGACCTGGTGATATCTTGTGGGATAAACTGCGAAAGGAAAGCAGCTTTAATTGTACTGTTATTTCTTTATTTAAGTTTTGGTACTAGAATCAGATGAACTATGTCAGGTGGGGTGGAACTCTGTCTGATGTGTATGGGTTGAAGTGCGGGGTGAGACAGAGGGGTATTACCCCACCTCGTCTCTTTAACCTTTACATTAGTCAGCTGATTTTTTAACTCAGCAGCACCCGTATAGACTGTCATTGACGGAGTTTGCATTTACAATATCAGTCACGCTGACGACATGGTGCTGCTGAGTCCATCAATAAGCGCACTCAGGCATCTTGTTAAGATGTGTGAAGACTACACGGTCACTCAAGGACTCAGGTACAGTACAAAAAAATGGGAATTATTGGCATTCAAGGTGGGCACCAATTGTTACACTAACGTGCCAGATGTGACCATAAATAATACTCCGTTAACAAGAGTAAGAAAATTTAAGTACCTGGGTCACTGAGTTACTCATGACCTGAATGATGACCTAGACCTGACGGTGACTGTTCGAGGTAATATGCTGATCCGCAGATTTGCTAGTTGTACGAAGTCAAAATAACCCTTTTCAGAGCATACTGCCAGTCTTTTTACACGTGCAGTCTGTGGGTCGGGTGTACGCTGAGGGCATAAAACCCCCCGGGTGTCCAATACAACAATGTTTTCAGGATGCTGTTGGCTCCACCACGCTTTTGTAGCGCTTCCGGAATGTTCACCGAGGCCAGGGTTGATGGTTTTTATGCCATTATACGGAAACGGTGCGGTTCCATTCTCGGTAGAATACGTGCTAGCTCCCACAGCATCCTGAGTATATTGTGTGATAGGTGGGATAGCCATATGCTGGCTCACTGGATACGGCTGCATATGTAGGTGTCACTTGTTTCAATTATGTTTATAGAGTGTGGTTTTTACTAACATTAAGTTAAGACCTGTACTAACAACTTATGGATCTTGATCTGAAATAAATAAAATATAATATAACATTAATAAAAGATTCACAGTAGTCAACTTCGTTGAGGTTCAGCTCGACAACGGCGATGCTGGTGAGGGTGGAATAGTCGTACTCAGGGTGAGTGACGTAGGAGGCCGGTTTGATGAACCACGGAGTGTTCCGAGCCGCTAGGAACATGGCCTTGCTGTTCGTTCTACAGAAAGAAAGAAAAATGGTTTATTTCTTACGGAACACAGCAGACCAGGGCTCTATATCACAAAACTTTACAATTACAAATTTGTAAATTGTAACAATTTTGTAAGTCCTATAAGTGTGTACCACACAACTCTAAGTCACATAATTGAAACGGAAAAACCTTAAAAATATTATGTAAATTGAAGTGACAAGTCTACTATTTACATTATTTGTAATTTCTCTATTACGCCATATTTTCTATAATTTTGTAGACTTGTAAAGTTTTGGGGTATAGGGCCCAGGAACTATGGTAAACAATTGGAAAAAAAAAAAAATCTCCAGTATTACAAAATAATAGTAATAGTAGCCAGTATGGTAAAAAAACTTCAATACCGGAAGCAAAAGGTGTCAGCATTATGCTTAGGTCCCCTAGCGGGTTGCTAAGCGCTATTTTCAGTTTAAACCCTTGACTCCTGTTTACAAAACAAAGAAACTGAACAATTAAGCGTGCGGTATATGTTAGTCAAGTAGACAATGTGTTGACTTATTTCATTTAGATTATTTATTTTATTATTTATGTACACACAGTAAAATACATATCGATACTACATAGTTATAGATTAGAGTACAAAAGTACTGCTTATTTCTAAAGAAATTTTCTTATTTTTTTTAATTGTCGCTAGGTCGAGCGTAAGAAAAACGCTCATGCAGGTAGGAAGGATAGGACGGGTTGTGTAAGACGTTGATGAGGAGACATAAAATCCTGTGTGTTCCTGCGAAGGCGGATTGGGAGACACTTGAGTTCCTTGCGAAGGTGAGAAACATGGTCATACTTTTGAAGACCGAAAACAAAGCGAATGCACAAGTTTTGCGCTCATGCTTGTTTAATAGCTCCTCAGTAGCATCTAGGTAGCAGGCGTCGGCATAATCTATTATCGGCTGAATAAGTGTTTGTGCCAAAGAAATTTTAGTATTCAAGTGCCTTTGAAAGCTTTTCAACGAATGAAAGGAGAAATGTACCTTTCGACTGACCTCATTGACCTGAGCACGCCAAGAAAGATTGGAATCAATAATTACACGCAGATCTTTGGCAGTTTCAGTATAGTCAATGCGAACACCATAGCCGCATCAGAGATGTAACATCAGCCTCATTGCGACCGAATCTGCTGCCTATGATCATGGCCTGGGATTTAGTTGGATTAATTTGTAAACCAAATGACTTAGCCCAAGCACTGATGCAAGCCAGGTCATGATTCATAGCAGCAATTGCAGAACCCACGTCAGCTACAGTAAAATGTCGGTAAAGCTGTAAGTCATCTGCGTAGAGATGAAAACTAGAGGACATTACTCTGGTAACAAAATTGATGAACATTTAAAAAGAACACGAGAGAGAACGCTACCCTGAGGAACACAATCAGTAAGACTACACCAATCAGAGAAGGACTCCTCCAGGTAACATTGAGAGCATTCCCTAAGATAAGAACTGAACCAGGCTAAAGCAGAAAAAGATAAATTGATAGATTTGAGGATACCTAGTAAAAAGTTGAAATCCACTGAGTTGAAGGCAGATGAAGAACAGTAAGGGACTTATTCTCCATTGCTCAGAGGATGTCGTCAGTTACTTTCAAAAGCGCGCTTACAGTACTGTGACCCGAGCGAACACCGGATTGAAAAGAAGAAATTATCGAGTTTGACGCTAAGAAGACTGAAAATTGTCTATGAACTATGTGCTCAAAAACTTTACAGAGTAATTGGAAATTAGAAATAAGTCTAAAATGGGTTAATAAAGTTGGATTGCTAGTTTTATTTATATGAGTTTCATAACATTGTCAATTTGTCATACTCACTTGAACATGCTTTGTGGTATCCTGACCACGTCATCTGCGTTAGCAAGCGCGTATTTGATTTTGATGAGAACGATCCCAGACGTCGCTATATGCACCATATCCCATTCAGCTGTGAATATTGTACATGATACTTTATTAAAAAAAAAAAATTGAAATGGAAACCTCCCTTCAACTGTCACGCCCCGGGACCCCGAATTCGGGGTCATCTGTCAATCGATCTGAATCAGTTCGCAGTAATCCGATACCACTTGAGGTTAAAATGACGATATCTCTAAAGTTTTGTATGGCAGCTGTATAAAGAACTTATGTTGTTGGAATCGTTATGAAATAAGCTAACACATTAAAAATGAATAAGTACAGTTATGCCCGCTAATGTTTTCACAATTTTAATGTAAATGCGGTGGTACGGGGTTTCTTGATTTTTTTTTCTCTTAATATAATTGCATACTACTTCACCTAAATCAATAAAAAAAACCATACCTCCCTATACATTTTTTTTAAACCACGGGCAATAATATAATAAACAAATTTATGACGTCACTCGGGCAACCCGATAATGTGAGCAAAGAATCATTTATAAATACCTGTTTTGAAGCGAGGAGACTCAAACAAAGAAGCATTATCGTAGCTTATCTATTGTTTAGGCCACATGCTATCGCAGACAGAGGTTTACTGTAGTTTTTTTTTTTTTTTATCACTTTTCACATCACGGCACTTGAATCACCAACCGCAATTCAAACCGCCACAAACTTCGGATCACACGAGATTTCTGATTGCACTTTATTCGAATCTAAATGTACATTCTACTGTAATTAGATATTTACTAATGGATTATCACTACACCAAGGGAATAACACAACACAAACATTTACAAAATCAATACACCTAAATGCAAATTATCGCGTCCGCCATCTTTGTTAGCGGAATCGGCACTGGGTCGCAAAGAACATTACGACGCGATCTATTGTCAGTTGACCGACTTATTAGATTGAATGTGATCTTTGGTTTATAGACTAAACATTCGTACAAACTTCACCATCCTACAGACAGATTATTAATACAAAATAAGTCAAAATTAGAAGTATGTCAAAGAGCGAGCCATATCGGATGGCTTGACAGATGCGGCGTTTTTTCTCGCAGATGCAATCGGATGGCGTGACAGACAAGAGGCGCGTTGAGCGAATTTCGGAAGGGGAAAATCTTATGGGTTCATGTCACCGACGCGCGACGTGCTAATGTTATCAGTAAATCTGGAGCTATATGGTTGACCACTGTTATTTCGTCATCGGCAATAAAAGTTTCAGTATTCATTATGTCACTGCGCATACAACTAAACTACGTGGAATGCGCCGTACTGATTCTTACATTTGTTTCCGTCGCCCGGCGCGCCGCCAGAAGCTCGTGCGATTCGCTCGGCAAATTTCGCCGGTCGTCCCGCTGTTCGCCGCTACGCGTGGCATGACTAGTAAATTTCTTTTAGTTGCTAAACGCTTCGCCGATCACACCACGCGAATATTCGCTGCAGCGAAGGTCCCGTGGCCAGGCGGTAAATGTTACTTCTGTCGTCACTATAACTGCCTATTTTTTTACCACGTTACTAAGGACATTATTTTGGACGCCCTGTATCAACTGATAAATCAATTGTTAGTCACCAGTCAAGGCCTGAAAGGTCAGAAAAAGATACGGGTACTTACATATTTGCACGTTGAGTACTCCGAGCCAGTTGAAATCGGCGCTCTGTCCAAGATTACCCTCCCGCACGCGCACCGTGCTCGCCTGGTCGCAGTGCTCCGCTGACGAACGGCCTAAAAAAAGTAAAAACCGGTCAAAAGCGAGTTGGGCTCACAAAATAAAAATTCTGAACCAAACTACATGTGATCACATCTACAACGCCACATGCGAACTAAGCGTCAAAAGACATGACGTCACACAAATCCTGCATCGTGCAAGCAGGATTTACCACGCGATCAACATATATATAACTTTCCAACATCAATCTTCGGGCAGGTGCCCACCAGTCACCTCTCGTCTGGTCGGAGGATCCTCCCTTTGCTGTAGAGGATGAGTGAACTTAACACCCTGTTCCTCACACCTCTTTATACACTCAGCAGTCTGTGGAACGGTCGCTGGTCTGCCGTAGTTACTATATAATAAATAAAGCTGCCCTAGCTGTGAAAAGGAATAAAAATTATCTGCAATTACTCTCAAGCTTCATTCTCGATATTAGCATTAACACACATGTAGTTTCACTCACGGACTCTCCATTTCGCATTGAATTTAGGAGAAAATAAATTATTTCATCCAATGTAAGGTAGATTAAAAACGTTTGTTCGTAACTATGACATTCGCACCGAGCCAGCTCATTTCACGCATCAGTGCTTCGCTGTTTCGTATCCATTCCTTTGTATTACAGTAATTCTAATGCGTTTTTTTATAATCAACCCATAATGCCGAAAAAAAAGGGTGATAAGCGCGATAATTGTAGTTATTTGTGTAAAAAACTTAAAAAGTTAGAACGTGACATAAAATATGAGCGACGTACTCGCTATGAAAGTACATCGTCATCGGATGGTGATTTTTACAGGGTGAGCCATTGACCTACTTATTTCATGTTTACATTTTAATAGGTTACATTTAGCATAGCAACTAGGTGGATTTGAGGGCACGCATTAAAAAATCCTTTAAAGTGATGTGTTTGTGTTTTTGAATTCATAACTGGTTCATAACAACAATTAAATTGGAAAATCGGATTGTCCTTTGGGTGCCTTCCACTTCCAAAACTAAGTAAGTACTTGCTGCTCGGATCTACATGTGGGTTTTTTTCATAGCTTGTACCTAACCTACGATATTGCTAAAGGAATAAATATTATATCGCCTATTGGGATTGTGTGTTTCTCACAAAGAGTCTCACTTCCCACCCGTAAATAGGTTTATCTAAGCAAAATGCTCATTTTGCTTGCAGAGTGCGAACCCATCCCAATCGATGACGATTGTGCCACATATCGCGACGACACGGATCCACAACCTGGATGCTCGTACTGGCAACAAGCCACAGCGGAATGTAGTGACGAGGAGGAGGTTCCGGCCCCGATCGCCACACAATCCCCTACTCCCGACAACATCTCGGCACACGTGAACATACTGCCTCCGAGCTCCGTGACCCCCGCACTGCCCCCTGCGTAATTACTCGCTGCGCCTGCCGTGGAATCAACTGCCGATGCCATAATACCTCTAGAGAAGGCGAGTGAAAGTGAACCCCCTGCTCTACAAAAAGACGTTCCCGAATAAGATCCAGATTTAATGGAAATTTTAGGTGAGGACCCCACCTCGACTAAAGAATACGGCTGTGAAATTCAAAAGGATTTGGCGATTAGACTCAACCACATTGCTACTTCCGGTCTCTCTAAAGAGAACCGCAATATCCCTTTCGGACAAACCCGCAACCCCAGCAGGCCTACCCTTAATACAGAGATTCGAGCATCTCTGATAGAAACAGCAAAGCGAGATAAGGGTATAGACCGTAAACAGGTATTAACATATTGTGCCTTGTCGGAGGACAAGGCACAAGATGTTAATACCTGTTTACTTTGAGAGCAGCGCGGTAATAGCCTCGCTGATGGAGATCAGCGAGGCTATTACCGCGGTGCTCTCATCAGGTCATAAAAACCCTGAGCTGCTCAAGCTGTTGATGGATACAGCTCGAATCCTTGATGATATGCAATACACGGACTCAATCTCCCGCCGAGCGTTCATTCTTTCTACTGTCAAGAAGAAACTAAAAGATCAGTTAGACAAAACCAAAATAGAAGAAATGCTTTTTGGCAGTAATCTATCGGAAACCTTAAAATCAGCGAAAACGATTAGCGTAAAATCTGGAGCTGATCTCAGGTCATCTTCTACAATGAAGGACGTTAGCCACGGTAAGCCCCGCGGGCCGCCTTTCGTATTTCTATGAACAGTGGTGTTTATTAACTAATAACCCTGTTATACTCTCTTGGATTACTATTAAAATTAATAACTACTAACTTATAAAATTATTTTTTCTGACCTAATTATTCAGACAACCGTTCCATCAGAGCCTATTTATTCACAATCCGAATATGAGGCCTTTAAAGTATCAATACAAGACCTTATTAGTACTGGGGCAGTATCCTTATGCCAACCATGCACGGGTCAATATATAAGTATATCCAGTATATTTCTTGTTCCTAAGCCAAACGGCAAACAACGTTTCATTTTAAATCTAAAACAATTAAACAAAATACCTACCCAACATTTTAAACTAGAAGATTTAAGAACAGCTTTTGAAACTTGTAAAAACTGACTGTTTTATGTCAACAATAGATGCCTATTTTTTAAATGGCATACATCCATACTAAAAAAATAATTACGTTTTAAATTTAATGGCAATCTGTACGAGTTAACGTGTTACCGTTCGGCTTAAACACTGCTCCTTCAGAAAAATTCTCAAACCAGTCGCAAAATTATTGAGGTGTTTGGGATATTTATCTACATTTTATTTAGATGATTTATTTTTGGTTGGTCAATCTTATATTGACTGTTTACAAAATATGAATGACACAAAACAGTTATTAAAATTGTTAGGATTCATAATCAACACAGAAAACAGTTCGGTTGCGCCGGCAAATTGTTGCAAGTTTTTAGGAAATATTATATCAAAAAGATTTGAAGTTAGATTACCGGATGATAAAAAACTCAAAATTAAAACAGAAAGAATTAAGAAGCTCAAACGATGTAAAATAAGAGATTTTGCTCACTTCATCGGTATTTTAACATCCGCTTGTCAAGCCATGGACTACGGCTGGCTTTGTACCAAAGACTTTGAGAACATGATCAAAACTATGATAAGTTTATGAATTTACCTATCGAATTGTCCTCCAACTTTGACTGGTGGCTTAATGCTGTAAAATAATCAATATGCAAAATAAAGGTTGATACATATTCCTTAGAGATATTTAGTGATGCCTCAACAACGGGGTGGGGCGCGGCTTGTGGCGACGAGACTGCCAGTGGACCTTGGAGTCAACATGAGCAAACTCGACATATTAATTATTTGGAAATACTTGCAGCTTTTCTTGGGCTTAAAGCTTTTGCACAAGATTTTAAAGATTGTCAGATTTTGTTACGTATTGACAATACAACGGCAATATCGTACATAAATAGAATGGGTGGCGTACAATTTCCTCATTTGACTGGTATTACGAAACAATTGTGGAAATGGTGCGAAGCGAGTAAAATTATTGTTATAATGTAGTTGCGGACGCTGAATCAAGAAGATTGCACCCCGACATAGAGTGGGAAATTTCTCAGAATGCTTTTAATAAAATAACACAACACTTCGGTGTCCCTTGTATTGACTTATTTGCGAGCAGAATAAATAATAAATGTGATATCTATGTTTCTTGGCATAGGAACCCTGACGCTTATGTCATTGACGCGTTCACTTTATCATGGAGTAATTATTATTTTTACGCGTTTCCACCAATTTCGGTTATTTTAAAGACCTTGCGTAAAATTAGTAACGATAGAGCCACTTGTATTGTCGTTGTACCAAAATGGCCAACACTGCCATGGTACCCACTTTTTAAAAGACTACTCACCTCAAAACAACTCGTTTTAAAATCGGATAGTCATTTAATTATTTCTCGTTATAGCGAACGTGCAATTCACCGACAAATAACACTGGTTGTCGGGAGGTTGTCCGGACATAATTTCTCCGAAGAGGAATTCCGTAGTCGTCCATACCCATAATACTAGCATCCTTGTCAGATAACACTGTCAAGCAGTATGGTACATTCCTTAAGAAGTGGTTTACGTTCTGTCACGAAAACAACATAGAACCTTACAATGCTTCAACAGCAAGTATTCTCTGTTTTCTAACGCAATTGTTTAATAACGGAGCTCGGTATGGTACCTTAAATGGCTGCTGATCCGCTTTATCGTTGTTACTCGGACTCGATATTCCGAACAATGAATATGTACAAAGATTCTTTCTTCAAGGAAATCTTTCGGTTGCGGCCCACACGTCCTAAATATAATTTAACGTGGAACACTGATCAAGTTTTAAATTATTTGGCGGAATTATATCCCAACGAAAAATTAAGTCTTGAAAACATTTGTAAAAAGTTAGTGATCCTTCTAGCCCTGGTAACAGCCCATAGAATGCAGACTTTATCAAAAATACATGTCGATAACATTACCAAACCTGTTTAATTCAGGGTTTATTATTAAAATAACGGATTTTATCAAAACTTCACGAGTGGGTTCCTTACAACCAGTGTTTTCTTTACCGTATTTTTTACAAAGGCCACAAATATCCCTGCTAGTACTCTTCAAGTATATCTTGATAAGACCAATCAGATACGTCAAGATATTCAATTACTTTTTATTTCATTTAGGAAACCATAACGAGCTGTAACATCGCAGACTTTGAGCAAATGGGTAAACAGCATATTACAAAACAGTGGCATTGATATCTCGCTGTTTACTGCACACAGCATCAGACACGCAGCCACTTCTAAAGCGTATAGCGTAGGTGTTAGTCTGGATGTCATACGTAAAACTGATGGAGTTCAACTTCTACGGTATTTTCTAAATATTACAATAGAATAATATCAAACGATATGTCTACCGAAGGTGACTTTGTCAGAAATTTAACACACTTAAATGGATAATTATCTCATTTCCGTAATAACATTATAATTATTATAAGCTATTCTTATGTGATTTATTGTAATATAGCTATGAAACATACTAGTAGATATTTATTTATTTTCTTCATTCAAACTCCCAAATCACAAATACAATACCTATATAATTGATTATATTTCACGATTGCAATATCTAAACATCTCTAATCAACATGTATATTAATGCTAATATCGAGAACGAAGCTTGAGAGTAATTGATGATTAAACGAACTTACCTGTACGTGAAGTTCTATCATAATTACTCGAAGAGCTTCGTTCGAAGATATTAGCATCCCTCCCTCCCAGTCATCCTGAATCCCTAGTCGTGAAATAACAAACAGCTCAGCACACCTCCAAACTAAATGAGCTGGCTAGGTGCGAATGTCATAGTCACGAACAAAAGTTTTTAATCTACCTTACATTGGATGAAATAATTTATTTTCTCCTAAACTCAATGCGTAAGGCGAGTCTGTGAGTGAAACTACATATGTGTTAATGCTAATATCTCTATTATATCAATTATAAATCTATTCAAAAAATTGTTTTTGTTCTTTGACTGGCAATCTGTGTGCGACCGAGAGCTAAACATTATGCGCAAATGCATATTCCTACGTTGCATCAATCTCGAGAAAAACTTCTGTGACAGACGGACAAAAAAGTGATCATATAACCTTAGAAACGGCAACAAACGTTCCTGTTTGTAGATCGAGTAATATGTACAACTCAATATACAAATCACCGCCCACCAGGCACAACAACCGTGTGGTGGGTCCTTTTCCACCGAAGGAACTTCACGCCCGAGTTCTCCCCCCCCCCCCAAATTTTCTTATCAGAATAAAATATTTAGTTTTTGTTTAACTTTTTGGCAGTACCTAATTATACAAGACATTCCGATCACTTTCTTTAAACCGTTTACTAAAGTTATTTAATAAAAAACAATAAACTCACCAATAAGAAGAGTCAATTGTAAAAACAGAAGCGGTTGTCCCTCCATTATAGCAGGAACAATCCCTAGTATCACTTTCAGACACAAAACAATTCCTATTCACAGGTTTATACCTACCGTCCACAAGTCATTAATTTTATTAAATTAATAACACACTTCGATGGCTCTCATTATTTACGTTGTGACAAACAACTTACATGCACACAGACATGGAATAGTAAAAAAATGGAGTATACATATGTGGATGTACACACAAGTGAATGAGGAGGCACTAACGCCGCTTTTTGAAAGAACCAGCAAAATACGATGAAATATCATTTTCCCATAGTCTTGAATTGCAAAAACAAAAAAAACTGGCCAAGTGCGTGTCGGACCACGCACAATGAAAGGTTCCATAGTTAATCCCAAGAACAAACTTAACATTACAACAACAATATTGAGAGATTTACTATGCTATTTTAAGACCATAGATTTCTTATAGGTGTTCCTGTAATCTATGAGTAAAGAACCATTGTCTGCATTTTTTTCAAAATTTTTGGCTTAATAGTTTCGGAGATAAGGGGGAATGCTCAATTTTCATTAATTTTCTTAAATATCTTTAAAAGTATTTTTTTTTAAATATAAAATAAATATATTTGAGATCCTTGCAACAATTCCTTTCATTTGATAAATCACACGGTTCAGTTTGCAATACTTTTCTTTTAATTTTCTTATTTGCCCCCCAAAAGTAACCCCAAAACTCAAAATTCATTTATTTACGTTACGCGTTCGTATTTGGGTCACATAAATACATATTTGTACCTAATTTCATCTAAATCGGTCCATTAGATTCGGAGCAAATTGGCTGTGACAGACCCGCGAGTGATCCTATAAGGGTTCCGTTTTTTCCTTTTGAGGTACGGAATCCTAAAAAAGCCAATACACGTAATGAATATACTTACTTTAAAACCAATTTTTAAATTAAGTTTTTTACGTTTCATTTGCCATAAAATACGTAGAAAAAAAGGAAAAGCTTAACTGTATGTTGGTTCCGAATCTCTGTGATTCTGGACAAGTGTGTCTTTAGTATCTTTAGTATGAAACATAAATTATGTTGGTGTAGAGCCAGCCTTAAACTCGCCCCTGCTTCACACGGGTTCACTTGGCAGAACATCGATTAATTTCGGAGTTTAAAAGAACAACGCGGTCCAAGACAGACACGTAGAGTGATTTTAATTTAGAATATGAATACCACCACCACCACTACAACTATCCTAATAACACCACAATTACGTAGATAATAATAATACCAGCCTATTATTGCCCCACTGCAAGGCAAAGGCCTCTTCTCATACAGAGAAGGCACGAGCATTGATCACCACGCTTGCTCAGGTCGGGTTGGCGATTTCAGACTTATATTGACTAGAAGTTCAGGTTTCCTCACGATGCTTTCCCTTTAGCGATGTCACTGTCAGTAAAGTCCAAGACAAATTCAGAAAGTACATACAAAAATAATTTTGGTATTTGCCCAGATTTGGACCCACAGCCTCGTGCATGAGATGCGAGGCCTTAACCACTAGGCCATCACGACATTACAATCACGTACAGTAAGAAAAATAGCCACTCCATGTGCTTCTTACATGGAGTGGCTATTTTTCTTAGTGTCTGTTTAAAAAAATATTGTTTGTTTAAGTTATTCCAACATTTAACAGTACGCCGTAAACATCCCGCGACCACTACGGGCTCGGTGGGCTTACTAATGATAACCATTAAATATATTGTCATAATTTACATTGGTATAACGAAATTCAGCATATTGATCATTACGCATAATATTATTAGGCATAAATGTTTTAGCAAAATGTCTATTGCGATAAATACTGTTGTCATAATAATAATGAAGCATAATTGAGGATTGAGCGCCGTATTGGTGGGGCCAGAGCGCTCATCGGCAAACGAATCTGCTTCAGGCAGAGAAATACTCAACCTAGAGTGATGCGCTTTGTGAGACGGGTGTTTTTAGGAACTGATATCAGCCCTCAGGACTATATGGCCCGTGTTACAGAGCGCATCGACTTCCTGAAGCAGAAATTGTATGCATAGGCGAACCGTATTCGCAGGTATAAGCGGCGAGTAGAACGATACATTCAGAATCGCACCTTCCAGAGTGATGAAAGGCGGGTTTATAAGGCTTTGGAGCGACCGGACCAAGGTGTGACTGACACTCGTCTACCGGATGATGTTACCATGTGCTCTTTCTGGCGCAGCATCTGGTCGGTGCCTGTCAGTCACACCCAAGGTGATTGGACTCGGGAAGTCGAGCGAGCCTGTGATCCAATTTTGGAAATGGGGGCTATTACCCTCTACCCCCAAGATGTAGCTCGTGCATTCCGTCAGTTGCCTAACTGGAAATCTCCAGGGCTGGACGGGCTGCACAATGTCTGGATTAAATGGTTTACAAAGTCGCACGCTCGCTTGGCGGCTGAGTACGAGACTGCTTTGGAGTCTGGATCGCTACCCCAGTTTCTAACGACAGGAGTTACCCACCTGCTCCATAAATCTGGTAGCACCGCGGAACCCAAAAATGATAGGCCAATTACGTGTTTACCGACGGTCTATAAAATACTTACATCCATTTTGAGAGCTAAAATTAAAAGGGTAGACCAGTCTATGAGAAACGTAAGAGAGACCAGTCAATTTCTCCTAACGCAATAGAACAGTATCGTAAACAACAGTTCATAATAAAAACAAATAGACTACACGTATTCGATGTGATGAGGAATATAAACAGTTCCCCCAATATCATGCTCACTGAAAACTCTACTCCAGTATAGCATATATACACCGTGACATTTGAATCATAGTTTTGCTAGAACAAACGTTGTTCAGACCATGGTTTACTACCATTCTATAGCATCCAATAAAAAAAAACATCATTCGTTTTAAAAAACACAAAAAAGACAAAGTTAAAAAAGACGGGATTATCGTATCTCCTTGCACAGGCACTGCGGCGCTCGCGTCTCAAAAGTAGACGCGGCGCGGCGCGCGAGCACGCACGGAACACAGCATTATCTAGACTAGATACTGGGAAATGTACATACCTCCATAAACGGAATTTAGTAATTACTTATTTTTGTACGACTTACTAGAAAATACGAAAATTAAAAGTTAATTTCGGTAGGTATTTTATCACTGATAAGTGGCTACTTCAAAACAGTAAAAAGAAAAAGGTATGGCTTTGGCTATGGTGAACTTTGGTAGGGACCTATTTTCTAGCTATGCACGATTGCACGACGCTGACCTCTTATTTTATCATTTCGTTCTAGATGCGAAGTTACGATAGGTACTATCAGACATGGTTTTAATTATTTCCTGTGGGTACTAGGTATGGGTACTTTTTGTATCTAACGTGACATTACCTAGGTATTATTTATTTACTAGCTTTTGCCCGCAACTTCGTCCGCGTAGAAGTCGAGTATGGTTCTATTAAGATTTTTAATTGGTTTTTTACGTCCTTAATTTTGTTATAACATATAAATTATAATAATAATAAAATTTATTTATTTCAAAAAAGTGTGGTACAGTCTGTTACAATAAATATAAATTCACAATTTTCGGATAATAAGAAAAGAGTAACAATAAATAGAATTGAATCTGGCGTCCTAGCTAGGTTACATGGTAACCTGTATTAAGGATCGCCAGCCCAGGTTCCCACAGAAGGAGCACAAATAATTTATAATAGACTGCTTAGAACTACAAGGTGCAAACGTATGTTTACTTAAATATACTTACTAAAGTGTTAGTATGTGTATTCTGTGATGTAGATGTGGTGTGAGTGTGTTTTGTGATGTAGGCGTGGTGTGTTTGTATGTGTGTAAACGGAAGGGAAAGAGGTAGAGTTTAGAAACGGAGTGTTAGAGAAGTCACTACGATTTTGAGGTAAGCAGAAGTTCAGTGTCGTCGTAGTTTAAACTGGCTAGAAAGCATGTTATCTGTCTTTTACACATTTCGTAAGAGGATTGATGTACATGGATGGTTTTGTTTATTCTGTTATATAAAAATGGCCCAAGGTAGTAAAAGAAACGTTTAGTAAAAGCAAAGCGTGTGAAGGGTACTTTGCAAATTTCGTTCTTGCGCCTAAGTGAGGATTGTGTTTGTGTAAAAGGAGTTTTTGTGTGTTGATGTAATAAAATGTTGAGAATAAAAGTTTGGCGGACCGTGAGGACTTTGCATTTTTTATATAGATCAAAGGTTGGGTAGAGCATTGGCCGGAAAGTAGCAACCTTAAGAATGGCTCTTTGAGCTACTTCCAGAGGTTTGAGTGTAGTTTTCGCAGCTCCACCCCAACTATTAATACAGTACGAGATGACTGACTGACACATGGCGAGATACACGGTACGTATTACATAAGTATTGGCAATGTGTCTGAGAATTATTATATGTTAAAATGTTTGAATACTTATAAAATATAACAATCTTTATTATAGTGTAGGGATGTGAAGGTTAAATAAAAATGTTTATTTTTATTTTATATTTTATAAACACGAAGCTCGGCCTTTGATCTGGTGAAAGTTACATGGGGGTATGATGGGGGTATTATCTTTTTACAACGAAACCGAAATGCTACAGCTACCGCAGTAATTCTTTGTAAACATTATTATTCCTAATACCTTGTAAAGATCTATTTAGGGCTTCGAAACCCACTATATGAGCCATAGTACTCTCATTCCAAACAATTAATTTCGTTTTGCGGAGTACTTCTGCCATATTACTTTGTTTGGGTAGGTACATTGCAGAGTGGGGTTTCAGTTCACATCAAATCGAGAGGAAGTTTAAACGCGAAATAGGCAGTTTTACCTGCTTCCAGCAGCGTGGCAGCCAATGACTATATTCTCTTTGGTGGCAGCAATTCACGACGATGCGCCCGATAAGTGAAGGCTCTCTAACCAAAGAAAAAAAACATATCTATTATAAAATACTTTCCATTATCGACGCAGGTGTAGGTGATATCTTTTTTTTGGATGCTCCTGGTGGAACAAGCAAGACTTTTCTATTAAATTTACTGTTGGACAAAGAGAGAAGCAATCGTGATATCGCCTTAGCGGTCGCATCGTCCGGAATTGCTGCCACGCTGCTGGAAGGAGGTAAAACTTCACACTCCGCGTTTAAATTTCCTCTCGATTTGATACAAACCGAAACCCCATTCTGCAATATACCCAAACAATATGGCATTAGTACTCCGCAAACTCAGAAACCTTCAAATGCGGTACTAATGGAGCGCGGTGACTTTCGAGACATTCAATTTTAAGGAGTATTTGCATTGCACCAAGCTTTTATGTAAGTTCAACCCTTTTTGAATAAAATCGGATTGACTTTTCAAACATGTGTCAAAATAAAATTTAATTTAAATAAAAAGCACTAAGGAGTATTGATATCAACTTCGAAGCAAATCACTCCCAAAATAAATTTCTACCCCTTTTTAACCCCGTTAGGGGATGAATTTCAATAAAATACGAAACACGTCTTCTATTAATTCTGTTAAAGAATTTTTATGTAAAATTGGAAGTAGATTGGACCAAAGAATTACGTTGTCCCATTTGCCCCCTCCTTATGTTTCCTTATGTTTCTTTTTCACGCCCTTGGGGATAGAATTTCAGAAAATCGTTATCGGATGCCTACGTCTTACAAAGAACACACCTAAGTTTCAAGTCTCTACGATCAGCGGTCTAGGCTGTGCGTTGATCCGTCAGTCAGTCATTCAGGACAAAGCATTTTATATGTATAGATTGGGATATTACAGGAACACGACAAAAACAAAACTTACCACAAAACTGGGTCAGTGGGTCGTCTTAGGGGCGGATTCCGGGTTAGCTCCGTGTGCACCAAGACCACATTTGACTCTAAGAGTACATGCGCCTAGTTTCCGCTAGATTGTCACCAGCAATTGCGTAAAAACGCACCAAATCCAACCACTCCACATTCGATTAGTTAGAACTCATTTTCACAAACAACGCGCGATGTGACGGGTACCTATTGTATTGTATCTAAAGTGAGATTATTAGGTTATTATTTATTTATTGGGATATAACAGGAACAAGACGAAAACAATATTTATACCACAAAACCGGGTAAGCTTCGTGTGCACCAAGACAACATTCACTCCAATTTTCCACATTCGAATAAGAAGAACTCATTTTACAAAAAAAACCCGCGATGCGTGCCTGTGACGTAAGCACATCGGATGTACACGCGTCGCCCGCTCGAGAGATTTCGGTAGACTGGCTACCGCCCGGGCGGCGGCGTGGGCAGAGCGGGCGGCCCGCGGCAGTCAACAAAAGAAATGGGCGGAACGATACTTCGCGCAATTGCATGTCAATTAATTGGCTTAATTTATTTGAATTTCGGCCCGCATTGGCCGGACATCCATGTAGTCCACGTTGACTCCTCATAACTCTTTTGAATGCCATATCGCTACCGCGATGAGTACTTTGATGTTACGGTTAATGTTTGAACACGTTTGAGCAACATACGACTAATTTGAGAACGCCTTGTCCCATTTGTTTTAATAACATATTTGATGCTTTAAAATGGTAGCAGACCATGGTCTGAACAACGTTTGTTCTAGCAAAACTGTGATTCAAATTTCACGGTGTATATAAGCATAGGATAATGTCATCAGCCGGAACGAAACAAGTAAACATGAACAAAAACTAAATAACATTAAAAAATTATAATTTCCCAACCCGACTGGTCATCGTGGGGAATCAGACCATCACCCTCCACTTAATAACAAAAAGGAAAACAACAACATAGTAAAAACCCCGAAAGTATGCACTTATAATGTAAGATCACTATACTGCTGTGCTAAGCCGAAAGGCGGTATCTTTGAGATACGGCCTTTTAGTTTTTTTTATACCATTTATATACCAGCTATAACAATTTCGCACCTAATGGTATAAGCCAAATAACGCTATCTAACTTAAAACATTAAAAAAAACCACTAAGAAGTTTTTTTATCCTTATGTTTCCTTAAATTACAATTTACAAAAAGTAAATTTTCTCAAAACTTACTCCGATTGAGATAACGCCTTTCGGCTTAGCACGGCAGTATAATCTACAGAAAAGTACCTCGACCTGAACTACGCTCTGCAAAACAATACATGTGATGTTTAAATGGGGTGTAAAAATGGGCTGCGAAATTGAAGAGCATCAGGATTTTTTTTTTTTTGCTATATTGGACAAACTACATGGAGTAGACTTACTAATTTAGAAAAAATATAATTAATAACATAATTAATTTTAGAGGAATCTCCGCAGATCGACCTGGACATCACCTGATGAAAAAATAGCCCTCTTACACGTATGGCAAGGCAATATAATGAAAGGTCTAATTTGACGGATTACCCTATTGATATTTTCTTCATGACTTTCGCTTCATACAGGCGCTCCCTGTTTAAACAGTGTGATGAGTGCCCGTCTATCTAGCTCAAATTGTTTTTTTTTTTGTAGTGTTGTAGATTTATGTCTACTAGACACATTTTATATTGTTCTCCTTTGTCTCTAATTTTCATATGTGAATGTCATGCATACCTGTCATTTGCATGGTTACTGAAATGTTAATTTTAGGTGTTATTTAATTTGAATTGTGATTGTGCTGTTGGTGTGCTTATGATAAATAAATAAATATTAGTATTAAAAAATGTAAAATAAATATATAAAAAAAAAAAATACTAATGGTTGATGTAAAAAAAAGAATAATTGATTGATTATATAAAATAAATATCAGGAGTAAAAGTGTCTTAAAAGTTAGTTCCTAAGAATAAATAAATATTTTTGAGTGTAAAAATTCTTATTCTACTGCAAATTAAAAGTATTTTATTACCTACCTTTTTTATAAAGATTATTTTTAATGTGTAATTGTTAATTTTAATAAAGTGTATTTTGAGCAAACATGAGCTGTTTTATTTGTCCGTCATTTTATAGGTAAGTACTATAGAGTCAAAGTAAACAAAATATACGTGTCGAATTGAGAACCATTATTTTCGTCGGTTTAAAATCACGTGCACACGATGAACACATCTGTTAGCATGTATTACTATAGCGGCCGCGTGTTGCAAGCAAGATAGTCCTTACGGTGTATAGATATTCATTTCTCCCATGGTACTTACATAACATTGATAAATATAGAACAAATCTATTTACTTTACACAGTGCCGGTGAACCAGCAGGTATTCTATACAATCCCTGGGAAATGTATACATTACCTAGGCAAAGTATGTAACGGACAATAATATTCATAATATTTCATACATTACCTGGACGCCTCAGGTATTCTATACATTGCCTAGGTATTGTATACAATACCTGAATTATACAGATTACCGGTAACATATAGATTAAATCTTTACCCATGCTCTGCTGATACTTGAGTGAGAGTTCTGGATTACTTAATCATGTTTTCGCTTTATACTATTATTGATGCATCAAGAAACGAGGAGTTCTCGCTCCTGAGTGCTACTCAATTTTGTTTTGATCCTTCTTACTAAAACACTGAAATAAATCTTGATTTCTTCTAATCTAACTGTTCAACCATGCTCTGCTGATACCTGAGTCAGAGTTCTCCGTTCTCGTGTCATGTTTTCGGGTAGCGCTTTTATAAGTGCATCAGAAAACGAGAAGTTCTAGCTCCTTAGTGCTTCTCAATTTTCTTTTTATACTTCCTACTTAAACACTGAATTAAATCTCGATTTCAAGTTACTCAAAGTTTTACCCATGCTCTGCTGTTACCAGAGTCAAAGTTCTGGGTTCCTGTTTCATGTTTTAGGGGCGAATGGAATAAAATACAGTTCTGCACAGGAAAACTACAGAATATTATCATTCAGACTAATACAAAACACAGTAATACTTAAGAGTTCAGGCAATTCGAGGAGGACACCGAAAGAACAAAATCGTGCCGTTTGCGAGCGTGATGCGGGCCGGACTGACGGTCGCCCGCGCAACACGGGGCGCGGTAGGCTTTTTTACTGAAAGATCCCACTATAAATACAATATTAATTGTGCTGGATTTAACAGGTTTTTGACACGTTCCCATTACAAGCAAGCCCGCCATCACATCTTTAAGAATTTTGTTCTTGAAAATAAGCATTTAGCATGTGACATATAAATTTATCAAAACATTAGTTTCATTACTAAACTACATAAAAAGTTACATACCTTGTATTATTCCGGGAACTATTCGCTATAAAAAATATTAAAAAAAAAATATAACGGTATTAAAAAGAACAACATCTTAATAAATAGTCTGATAGAAATAGTTGCAGATAGAAAGAGTCATGGCACATACTGGACAACACAATGCCAACAATGATGAAAAGTCATGTGGGAGGGCTGCGCAGGCGTGCCGCAACGAATTGCAAAAAAAAATCTCAATCATTTTTGTACGTTTTGTACGTGGTTTGTATGAATCATCGCATACTGCAGGCAGGCTTTTTGTTGTACAATGCGATGCGTCCCGATGCGGCTGAAATAATTATTTGGCAATGTTACATATTGAACACACGGCATAAGTCATGCTAAGTTCTTCCTTGTTCTGCCGCTGTCCTGTACAGAAAATACAGGGTGTAAGAAGATCCCGCACATAACCATTATCTACGCATTCTGTACATCTGACTGAGTAACAATGAGCAAAAATGTTTGCTGGGAAACGACTTTTATTATTAGTGTAAAAACCGGCCAAGTGCGTGTCCACCACTGTGGACCACACACAATGAAGGGTTCCGCAGTTGGGATGAATTTATCCCAAGAACAAACTTAACATTGTAGTTGAAAAACGTGTTCTCCCATACGGAATGTATGGGAGATCATGTTTTTCAAACTGCAAATTTAAGATGGTTGATTATTTCTCATTAACCTGTACAGCCTACTTAGCTCTCATAGTTTTCCTTTTAATTTCGTTATTATACTACTGCTGTGAATTTTTTCACAACTCCAAGTACCAACCATAAATGGTTAACAAGCTAAAGCTTGAAAGGGGGGGGGGGGGAGACACTTGACTCTAACAAAAAATTTCAGTTAAAAGCTTAATATTTCGCAAACGGATCCCTGAATCCAAAAATGGTTTGGTGTAGAGGAGATACCCTAAAAAAAATATTTTTCTTGATTTTATTTTACCACTTTGTCGGCATAATTAATATGTATACATATGCCAAATTACAGCTTTCTAGTACTAACCGTCTCTGAGCTAAACCGCGGACAGACAGACGGGCAGACAGATAGACAGACAGACGGATATGGCGAAACTATAAGGGTTCCTTGTTTACTACGGAACCCTAAAAAACTGCTGTTTACGGCAACATGCAATGTAAAACATTGTGCTTATGGGTTCATGCAACTGTAGAGCTGGGTGGTGGTGGGTATTTAAGTTAAGTTATAACAATTAAAACTTAACAAAACATAACATCTCGCCTTGTTCCCCGAAGGTTTAGGCAGAGGTGTACATTTGAAAAAAATGTTGGAACTTTGACCTTCAATATCTCCGAAACCAGAACGTTCTAAGGTAATATAGTGACTCTTTGCTTCGCTAAGCATCTTTTTACATTTTTCTTTATTCTTCCCTATAGTAGTACTGAGTACTTACAGGCAAAAACAGGTACAGCTTTACTATTATTCGGCCTGATCATGAAGTGCGGATATCGCTCCAATTCTTGTTTATACACCATAGACGCCGCACGACGAGAACCGTTCGCTCTGGAACAATAGACAAGAATGATGGTGAAGGCATGGTATACCTCAGTGGAGCGTATTGGGGCCCACACTGTTCCTGGTATACATGTGAAATGAGAAAATGCTACAATTACTAACAAAAACAATGTTAAACTAAAACAGGATAAATTCGAATTTATATATTTAGGCCTTGCACTGTGCCATATTCAACAGTACTCCTTAGGTAGCTGCTGAGGTAAAGCAAGAAAACTTACATGAAAAGTTCATGTATCGGAATGAACTCGTCATCCTCCTTCCGCCTGTAGCCACCGTCATCGTAGACCTCGTCCGGACTGGTGACGGACTTGATCCAAGGGAAGTACGGGAACAAGTCTATGAAGCGAGCGGGGGCCGCGCAGCCGGGGCCGTGGATGCCGAAGCCAATCTGATGATGAAACGTAAATAAATAAACAACAGCAAACAACACACGTCGGTATCTCCTGAACGGGAAAGCAGAGATAACAGGACACATTTCGGAGTGAAGGATACGCTATACACACCAGATAGAAATATCCAGTCACGTTGGACACAAGCGCCATCCCATTGTCCCAGACACACTGTGTCACGTTGCTTGGCGCGTATCCACACAAGTATGCAGAGGGGATGCGTTTCTGGGATGACAACTAGAAACAAAAGCAGTACAGATGATGTAATGATGGAAGAGAAAAGACAAATATTAGATTTGTATGGAAGAAAAAGACACCTTGCACCGACCCCAAGTGAATTGAGAAAGAGGCACGAGGATGACAATGATAGTCAAAATAAGAGAAAACTGATTCGATAAGTTTATTACCACAAATATAGAAAGGGAATTAAGGTAAAATGAAAAAGTTGGAAGGCAGAAAGGAAGTACATGGAACAAAAAACAAAAAGGCAAAAATAGAATTTAAAAAAATCTTAAAGAAGTGATTCAAAAGTATGTCATAGTTGTTTGGGTTACTTTTATAAATAAATAATATACTAAAAAAAATATACCGGATCCCCTTTCCAAAATAACACAGATAAAATGCGCTCATTTGACTCGGTGCTAACATCGAAACCTTTGTAGCGCAATTATCCCTATAAGTTTTATTTCAAAAATTGCTTACCCCTGCTCTGTTATAAAATTCTGCGCATACTTGTTTATCCAAATACTGTATGTTGTAAATTACTTTCTCCACTTTTTGATTTTCTAAAAAACAAATATAGCAAAGATAAATCCTGCGAGAGACGAAAACAAATAAGAAAATTAAAAAAGATAATTTTATTATTGGCGGTACAATCCGTACGATCATTGATTTTGTTAATGTATCAAGATAGAACAAGTGTCTAAGTTTAAAGAAAAGTAAAACAATTAATTACTTACCGTCCGTAAAACCAGTTAGGTAGAGATATCTAGAAGTGTTGAATGTTTCGCCAGTTGGGATGCAAATCGGATTCAATGGATCTGTAATTCACATTTTAATCACCATGTTTGTTCAAGAAAATTCTGACATTGTCACTTCTGTCACTTCTTCAAGCTATGTCCACAGTATCAAACTTGTCAAGTTTGCCTTATGTAGCCTTTTAGTAACAAGTAGCATATAATGTAGGTTTCGGGTGAAATGAACTGATACTAAATTTAGTCCTCAGCTGACAAAATTTAGATTAGCAACGCCATGCCAGGAAGAAAGAAAATGTACAGAATATGGCCGTTTTTGCTCTTTCTGAAACTTGATGACTATACTGACTACTTGATTATAGACGCTCGGGTACAGTAAGGTGAATTTAGACCAGCAAGGGCTAGGCAGCTCAGAACGTCGCAGCAAAAATATAAATACTGATGCGCTTATTACTGATAGCTCACCAACAAAGATAACAAAAACAAATGACTCACTGTCGTCAGTCTCGTCAAGGTTCAGCTCGACGATCGCAATGGTATTGAGAGTGGAGTACTCGTACTCAGGGTGATGGACGTAAGACTTCGGCTTGGCGATCCACGGAGTGTCCCGAGTCGCTAGGAACATGACCTTGGTGTCCGTTCTGTTGCAGACGACGCGCGACGGCGGCGATGAATAGTGAACGATTGACAGAGCATGAATGTTTGGGATCTATTTTTTAACATGCTTTCTTAGGGTTCCGTAGTAAACAAGGAACCCATATAGTTTTGCCATGTCTGTCTGTCTGTCCAGCTGTCTGTCCGCGGGTTAGCTCAGAGACTGTAAGTACTAGAAAGCTGTAATTTCGCATGGGTATACATATAAAATCACGCCGACAAAGTGGTAAGATAATTTATTTTTTATGGCTACCCCTACACGTAAACAGGGGATGTTTTTTTTTCTCATCTATCCCTTGGTGCGGGGTGTCGCTGGAAAGATAGCTCAATAAAATAAAAATAAAAAATTGATCCTGATGCTGTACCCTTACCGGGTCCATATTTTTGTACCTATATTTAAGAATATTGTAACATCTTTTTTACAATATGGAATGCAATAAATGAATATGAATTTATGAATTATGTTATTAAATCTTGGCAGTAAATTTTAACCTACTTCTGAATTGATGTATCGAAATGAAACGTTGTATGTACCTTTATGTAGTTTGGATGACAATACTATATAATTTGGGATCTTGGAGCTGATCTGATGTTTGAGCCAGGACGTGGATACTGGAACTCTTCAGCGGCTACTAAGAAACCGCTTGAGTTTGGGTTTGTTTGACTGGTTTTAGTGCTGTGGAGCTCGAAATATCCCACTCAAGTCAAGGTGAGAAACATGCCGATGGATAAATGGTATGAGGGTGGTTAAAAATATCATATCGCAAGTTTCACCTGCGCGCCAGGTGAAACCCTGTTAATAATGTGTGCGCAATATATTATAAGTTAAATAATATATAAATAATAAGAACAATACCAGCCTGTAACTGTCCAACTGCTAGGCAAAGGCCTCTTCTCATACAAAGAAGGCACGAGCATTGATCACCACGTTTGCTCAAGACGGGTTGGTGATTTCAGAGTTATATTAACTATAAGTCCAGGTTTCCTCACGGTGTTTTCCTTCACCGATGTCAGTAATTTCCAAGATAAACTCAGAAAGTATATATAAATTAAAAAATTCATATTGGTACTTGCCCGGATTTGAACCCACAAGCTCATGCATGAGAGACAAGACCTTAACCACTGGGCCATCAAGACAATTAATATTTAACTTTTTTTAAATACCAAGACAACTCTAAATACATTCTGTACAAGTAATAAATACATATGATAAAGTTATTTTAAGACTAAAAAGTAAAACATGCAAATAAGTCGTTTAAAAAAAAGACACGCACTAAAAATTATTAAATTATTCAATAAGTAGATCACCATCATCATCATTACAGCCGAAAGACGTCTACTGCTGGACATAGGCCTCCCCCAAGCACCGCCACTTCGACCGATTCTGTGCTGTTTCCTGCGGCCTTCACAAGGTCATCGGTCCATCTTATGGGAGGCCTTCCACGGCCCCATCGGCTATCTATTCTGCGAGCAATGTGCCACTTTAGTTTGGAAATCGGGCTATGTCGGTTACCTTGGTTCTCCTGCGGATCTCTTCATTTCCGATTCGATCACGTAGGGAAAGTCCAAGCATAGCCCTCTCCATTACCCTTTGGGTGACTTTTAGCCTTCTGATAAGGCCTTTTGTGAGCGACCAAGTTTCAGTGCCAAAGGTCATCACTGGCAACACGCACTGCTCAAAGACTTTCGTCTAGAGATACTGCGGTATGTGGGACGAGAAGATATTACGTAGCACCTCAATGTACGGATAATCGATCTGGCACCGTTGGAGACTGCAGCACAGCCCATGTCTCGATCGAATCAAACGCTTTCTCGTAGTCCATAAACGCAAAACGTAGAAGCAGGTTGTACTCTTCGGTCTTCTGTATAACCTGCCGCAGCGTATATGGTCTACGGTGCTTACGAAATCCGGCCTGTCAAACCTACGCGTGAGACGGTTCGTGATGAGTCGTGAAAACAGTTTGTAGACATGGCTCAGAATTGTGATGGGCCTATAGTTCATAAGCAGGGCATTATCACCCTGTATAAAGAAGAGTACCACCACACCTCTGTTGCATGTCTGTGGCGTTTGACCCTCGAGTATGACGGAATAGAACAGCTTCTGGAGGGCCTTCAGCACGGGTTTTGCATCGGCCTTCAGGAGTTCGGCCGTAATTCTTAAGCTGCTTCAGCGCCATCCTAATTTCGTATTAGCTAACGTCCAGGATGTAATCGGTATGGTGTTGGGTCAATCGAGCTCTTGGGTCATTTGCCAGATTTGTAACGGGGTGATTGGTTGACGTGTATAGCTGCCCATAGAAACTCTCGATCTCTGTCAATAGCTCAGGTTTGGCGGATACGATTCTGCCATCATCGGTCTTCAGTTTCGCGAGCTGGCTCTGCCCAATAGACAAATCTCTTACAAAAACCCTGGATCCCTTGTTCCGCTCTATCGCGGCTTTAATACGGTTCGTATTATAGTGGCGAAGGTCGCCTTTCAAGAAATTAGAGATCTGCCTATTGAGCCACGCGGCTCAATAGGCAGATCTCTAAGTTACCATACTCTTACCATGCGGTGATCACTTCCGGTTCATTTTCATCGCGTTGATCACAGAGACATCATTGAATACTTGATTCATTGTCGATATAATGAAGTCAATCCCATTTTTTGTTGCACCATCAGGGCTCTGCCAGGTGCATTTTCCATACTCACTTTCTGAAGAAGGAGTTCATCATAAGGAGGCTTTTCTTCTCCATAAAACTGGCCCGTAGGTGGCTCCGGTGATTCCGACGTCCAACTCCAAATTGCCCCACTCGCAGCTCATCATCGTTTCGTTTGCCCAGTTTCGCGTTGAATTTCCCCATGACAACGATGAAGTGAGTTTTAAAACCATGCATGGCTTTGGAAATATCCTCATATATTGTCTCCACCTCAACGTCGGGGTGTGACGAGGTCGGGGCGTAAACCTGTACAACCTTCAGGGAATATTTTTGCGAATATTCTGAGTATAAGGTACGCCACACTGGTCGACACACTCGATCTTCACCACGTTGCTCACAAGGGACTCACGCATAATAAACCCGACACCACCTTGGGACTGCTGTTCGCCCTCCCGGAAAAAGTTAGCGCAGCGATGCACGTAAAACCCTCTGCTCTTCTTAGGACGAAACCTAGGCTTCTATAGGCTTTTTTACAAATATTTACTATGTGATTACGAAATGCCAGGCCGAGTCAAGGCGTACTTCTAAATCACGCACCGTTTCCGTTGTTTTCGCATTTCAATAATGTGTTGTCCACTCTTATAGTCATATTTCTTGGGCATTTCCATCCTACTAAAAGTTATTACCGAACACTTTGACGTATTAAACACCAACTTATTCTTCTTTCATTCAACAACCCTGTCTATGTCTTCTTATTGTAACTTTCTAGTAGAGTAAACGCAAACATGTAACACAAATACGTGGTGGATGATAGATACCCTAGCTCCTAGGTAGTTATTAGTCAGCTTGTTTAGCTAAACGAAGTGACTAGTTAAATAAATGGATTATGTAATTTATTTCAGGCGACGACACAGGCCCATAGCAAATACCTAAACCTAAACATACATAATTTAATAATAAAAACAAACTACTGTTCACGAAGTTATGACTGTGTCGGCGTCGTGTTGCGCTGTGTGGTGTCGCGTAACCTTCCACGAAAACGTCTGTACGCCACACCACATCGATTACGCAGACCACTTCAGAGTAAGAATATCTTTCAGCAGACTGGTGACGTCGACATGGAAAAAGTGACGGGGGACAGCTTCCTCTCCTTTTCATTTTTCCTGCAGAACGGCATTCGCTCCGCTAAGTCGAGAGACGTATACATTGTTGTCATTGCACTGCATATCTCGTCTTCGGTGTAGCTCAAGGCGGAGGAACCCATGATGGCGAGGGCTTATGCGACGCTAAGTGCGAATTAAATAATTCGTAGCGAAGAGTGAGGCGCGACCGTTTTCGAGCGCGCATCGCACTATAGTATCCCATTGTGGAGCGGTTTGTTTAAATGAATTCAAACTACTAACAAAAAAAAATAGTTTCTTCTACATTATGAGACATGCACAATTTGCCAAAATAAGGGATTATAGATCCTACAGACCTCAAGTTTATGCGACGCCCATAATTTGGGGGTTATAAAGGATACCATAGATACCGCGAATAATGGGGCCAACTTCTGAGGAAAAGTGATGTAAAGGAAGTACTATCGGATCGAAAAGAAGAAGATTGTGAATTCTTTCATTTGTATGAATGTAAAATATATCTTAAAGTTGTCTTATAGGATCAAGAAGATGATGTTTGCTTCACAGCTATTGGAGAGTAGGTATATTGCTATAACGCTCTCATATTGTCAGGTTAACGATATTAATACTAATGGTCTTACAAATAAGGATCAAAGTGGCGAACAAAAAAAGTGCGGTTTTTCGTCAGAAGTGCATAGGGTCGGGTTGAGAGTGTGATACTCACTTGAAAATTCGCGGTGGTATCCTGACCACATCGTCTGCGTTAGCAAGTGCATATTGGATCTTGATGAGAACGATCCCAGTCATGGCTACATTAATGTTCTTCTTGTCATCTGTGAATGTATTGAAAATTTTGAACTTACAATAAACTAACTTAACTTTATCATATATTACAAGGGGATCGTGGTTAAGTAATAGTTGCCGCACGGGTCGATCCGTCAGGTTAAGCTACGCTTGCGGGGGTTGGTGTGTGGATGGGAGACCATCTTTACATACCGAGACTCCTCCCTCAGAAAGCACGTTAAGCCGTTGGTCCCGGCTGTCATTCGTGGATCTTTGACAGTCGTTACGGGTCCTCAGAAGCCCGAAAGTCTGACAACCAGTCTTACCAAGGGGTATCATATAACCTAGTTACTGGGTTGTGGCGGTCAGATAGGCAGCCGCTCCATGTAAAATACTGGTATTCAGCTACATCCGGTTAGACTGGAAGCCGACCCCAATATAGTTGGCAAAAGGCTAGGCAGATTGAACTTTATCATAAAAGTGTTTTTGTAGGTTAGGCAATATGCTCCGAAAGTGAGAAGTGGGAATCCTCCGACCGGACGAGTGTGTCTAGTGAGCTACGGTCCAACCGTTGTTGATGGGCAGTAAGGTCACAAAAT
Source organism: Agrochola lota (assembly GCA_947364205.1). NCBI lineage: Eukaryota > Metazoa > Arthropoda > Insecta > Lepidoptera > Noctuidae > Agrochola > Agrochola lota. The sequence goes on from OX376240.1 coordinate 18,914,323, forward strand.
TAATTGGAGATCCTTCACAAACATGAAATGTTTTTATAAGATATAGCTCTTTAATATGAAAGTTTACTTGGGTTTATAGCGGAAAGTGTTTTTTTACTGGTATCAGAATTTATTCAATAAAAATCGCTTATGTTATGTAGAATTTTCACGACACACGTGTGTTGTAGGAACCTTATTTTTTTTTTTTTATATTATATTGTGTAACTTGGTGATCTGTGTTAAATACAATAAACCATTCAGATCAGGTGCCACGTTCTGTGTTTTATTAGCAGAAGGAATTCTTGGGAGTCCCTTTCAAATGGTGTGAACAAATGGTGTGAACAAATCTCGCGTTAAGCGTGGAGTCACTATGCCGTTTCAATCGGAAATGTGTGACACTTCCTGTGCCTGCTAGTTGTGATGCCAGTTCATTGACATTATTTGATATTCTCGTCTGATAGCTTTCACTATGTCTAGCAATCTCTTGTCTGACGGTGTTGATCTTTAGATCCTCGTGTATGTACTTATTACTCACATAATAGGGTATGTCTAGCATGGCTCTCAATGTCTTGTTCTGAAATCTTTCGTGAATCTCTATATTGCTATTGCTAGCAGTACCCCACAGCTGGATTCCATGGTTTAAGGACGGTCTTGTAAATAGCTATTTTTCTTTCATATGACAGGCTTGATTACGACCTATCACCCAGTACATCGATCAAAATTTTGTACTGCGTGTCTGCTTTTACAATGTTTGTAAATATGTGAGCACCATGTATCTATCACATAATTAATTTATCTGTCGTTGCTTCATTTTAAATTATTTTACCTATTGTGGTATAGCAATCTTATTCTAAGTGCATCGTCTTCACATATAATTATATAACTAATGTACCTACCTATACAAAATATTGTAAACATTTTAAAAGAGCAACGGTGGATTTTCTTGCCCATTCTTCTCCATACGAAAACTACCTATTGGAAGGGGCGACTAGAATCAATATATTTTTTTGTAAATTTTGACGTTCAAAAGTAACTTACAAGGGCCAATTTGAAATAAATGAATTGACTTTGAATAGCAAGATGTAGCTGTACTAACGTATGTGCACGTGGAGTACTCCGAGCCAGTTGAAGTCGCCGCTCTGTCCGAGATTCCCCGCCAGCACCTGCGCAGTGGTCGCCCGGTCGCATTGCTCCGGTGATGAACGCCCTGAAAAACAACGTCATTACCAGTCGTCAACGTCATTACATTACCACGCCCAAGCGACACGCGTCTTGCGACAGCGACTGCGGCAAAAACAAATGAAAGACGTTGCTTAGAGCATGCCACGAGACACCGCGGAAACAGGAACCGCGTGTCGCTTGACGCCAGTCGCATCGCTCAAGGTCGTGAGCGGGACCTTACCGTGTGTTAAATTGACGCTGCTAAAGTAAGACGCAGATTTTCCATAACTGCAAAAGCTAAGATGAGTTAGGTTTTAAAAGCATAATGAGTCGATAATTTTCCTTCTGCTGGGGCACAATCCTACTTTTGGGAGAGAGTTGGCTGTTTTCCACCACGTGAACATAGTGCGGGTTGGTGAATGTCAAATGTCTCCGAAATCAAAGTAAAAGTCAATATGTATTTCAAGTAGGCCATTAAAAGGTGCTTTTGAACGTCAACATATATAAGAAAATAGAATTGATTCCAGTTGCCATTTCCAAAAGGTAGTTACGTATGGAGAAGAATAGGCAAGAAACTCCATACTTAGTCCGAATTTTTGGTTCCAATACATGCTATTTTTCTCACGATGATTTCCTTCTCGGTTTTGATGATAAAAATTGCACAAAGTAAACGACACGCCTGCTGCAGATTTTTATTTACCAATTTTTTTTCTTATATTCTTATTCCTATTTATAACAGACGATAACCGGACCGGGCAGGTCCGGACTGTCTCGTTGGTCTAGTGGTCGCAAGCACTGCAGCTGAGCATGAGGTCCTAGTTTCGATTTCTGTTAATTAGTGTTAATGGGTTTTTCCTTTAGGAATTTCTCAGTAGCAGCCCAGAGTCTGAATTTGTGCCCGGTTGATGGCAATAGTCTCGCCCCCGATTACATGGGACTTACACATAACTGGCGAAAGGTGGGTGTTACTATAGGTACACCTCTGCCTTACCCTTCTGGGATTACAAGCGTGATGTTTGGTTATGTACTAAAACCAGATCAAATTAATATTACAAATGCATTATAAAAAATATAGAACAATGAACTCACCAACGAACAGAATCACCATTTTGACGAAGAGAAGCCTGTGTCCTTCCATTGTATCAGAAAGAATAGTTTCAAAAGTAAGTTCAGACATTAAACGATGGCTTATACAGGTTTATACCGAGCGTGTAATTGCTACAAGCCACTCATTTCTAATTAATGACTAGTGACTAATTACGAACGTAATCACTAGAAAACTGTCGTTATTTATGATAAACAATTAAATTGTTCGTAAACACAGAGTAGTTTTCAAATGGAGTGTTCATTTGAACGTGTGGTACACTGGCACAGAAGACAAGCTCTTGAGTTAAGGAAAGCTCTACTGGCGCTTTCTAAAACTGAATGAGTCATCGTCTTTTAATAGTAATAGTACTGTTTGGAGGGGTCGAGGCTAAATGATAACAGCCGCTTGGGTCGATCGAGAGTCAATGAATAGGTAACATCCCTCGGGCACAACGTTAGCCAACCTTGGTGACACTTGGCCAAGTTGGCGTATTAGGTGAATGATTGGTTAGTGAGCTGCTGGCCACTATTTTTTACGTAAACATATTTTAAGCTCAACAATACAGGGTGGCGTCTTGAGATGGGACAGTAAGGACAGCTACCTTAACCGTTGTCGCTAGGAAAAAAACGGAGAGACTGTCCTTAACTTTTTGAGAAATTTTGATCTGCATTCACAGATTTTGAAAAAAAATTACAGTCAGCAAGAAAATGGGCAGTTTTCACAAAAACTTTTTTTGATGCCAATCGATCCTGTTTCTTATAAGGATGCAAAAACTCTATCGGACAAACTGAGGTTTGAGTACTAGAAAAGTCAGAAATCGAAAAAACTTTTCCCATACATTTCGTAGGAAAGAATCTCTAACATTTTTTTACTAGCCAAACAGAAACTGTGGTTATAAGAGTAGGGGAAGACCAAAGAAAGGGAACACCCAAATACTCCGAAATATTTTATTCCGAATTTCGATGTTCTGATTTTCAAAAGTCCGAATTTAATAATACCTAAGAATTATAATGTCTATTATTAAAAATCACGAAATTTATTTTACCGAAAGTCGCAAATGCGATTTGTTAGTTTTCCGATTTTCATACGTTCGAAGAATCAAGTGCTCGAAGTGTTCTCGGTCCGAAAAACGACATTTCGATTTTCAATACTTCGAATAAACTAAAAGTCAACATGTTGTGCTACAAAATTTAGTGACAGAAACGAATCGCTGCAAAACCGATTTCACGCAGTCTTGTCTGCCCTACCCTAGAGTGTAATTTAAGCCCGCGTAGGCGCTGAGGGATGGGGCCGCCCAAACCCCGCAGCACCGGAGCCATGACAGAAACAATGCTTGCTGCATGTTGCATGCCTGCTTGCTTGCTGCTTGTCTGCTTGCGTGCTGCATGCCTGCTTGCTTGCTGCTTGTCTGCTCGCGTGCTGCATGCCTGCTTGCATGTTGCATGCCTGCTTGCATGTTGCATGCCTGCTTGCATGTTGCATGCTTGCTTGCATGCTGCATGTCTGCTTGCACGCTGCAAATCTTCTGTATTTATTCATCGACGCATCTGTCATTAGTTTATTAATTCTACCTCCTCATACTAAACATAATATTATACTTCTCTCTGACGAGCAATTATATGTTTATTTGTCTTGCTATTCAGTTCTACAAGGCGTTTTTATTTCGGAATTGTATTAATCGGTATTTTAATAATCGAATTCGTATATTTGATGTTTCGAAATATCATTAAGTCGGATTGTTTGTTATTCGATCTATTGAAACTCGGTATTTTGAGAATAGTAATTTTATTATAAACGTAAGGAATATTGAAATTTAGTCATTATAAAAATAGGAGTAATGATAAGTCGGAGTTGTTATATACGGAATTTTGAACCATTCGGAATTATGAAAATTGGTATTTTGGAATTCGTATTTGTGACTGACGGAATAAAGTTTTTCGTATTTATGTAGTGTACCGGTTGCATTGACCACTAATATCTTGGTCATTCCCTTGTCCCAATATATTAGTGCTCTCAAATGATGACGACGATGAGATCTGACCGTCTTAGTCATAAGTCGCGCAACTACTGAGCGAGTGCCTGGGTTCAACCAAGTATTATAAGGTTGGGCGAAAGGAATTTCTTAGCTCTTGAAATGTGATATTCCATACAACTCTGTCCAACCTTTCGGGGAATACAGGTGTGATATTTGAACCGTAAAACACTATCTGCCAACCATGAAGCTCCAATTACCCAACCTGGTAATCGAATCCAAACCATTTGGAACCTTGTTCAATGTTCAGTGCCAATACTAAGTCGGTGAAGACTGCGCAGTTACCGGTATAACTTGAGCTCTATTAGTTCCATAGCGGAGTGTACTGGTAGAAAAAGTTAGTTTGGTCGAGTGTGGTCCTAAGTAATGTAATAGATGCGCGGCATACAGACCTGTAAAGTACGGAAAGGTTGACTTACTATGTTTATACGAAGATGCGATGGTCTGTTCCTTTTGGACTCTGAAATAGCACATTTGTTCGTATTCCTCCGACTCATCACTAACATTATTTTATTGCTATGGAATTATACCAATTTTTTTTTCTATGAATGGTGGAAACGTAATCCTTAGTTTTTTGCTTTCAAATATGATAACTTTTTGATCACTTACAGCCAAAGATATTTTTACTTGTTGATAACTGAACTAAATCTCAAACATGCTAAAAAATTCGAGCAATAATTTGACAACCTTCTTCGACATAAATCGAAAATGCTGTACTGGTCAAATACATGCGAGTAGGCGGCCAGCAATGTGAGTATGAAATCCATAACTGACGTGTTTAGTGGCCGAATAAATTACTATGAAAACTCATATCTGTTGTGTAATTTAAAAATAGTGTCGTGTAATTTAAATAAACCTTTTTACTTCGACACCTGACCACCAAGGAGGTAACTTATCTAAGATTTTATTAAAATTTTGAACTGACTTGAAGAAAGTCTTGAAAGAAAAAAATGAACATTTGGCTTTTTAAATATTTTTGTGGTCCGTCATTGGTTCTGGAATTTAAAATTAATTTAGTTAATTTGAATTTTCGCGCATTATTTGAGAAAAGTACTATACAAGCCTTGACTGCAACCAGGCAATGATGGACTCTCGTATGCGTACCTCGGTTTCGCCTCGGCCCACATTTTCACATTCGTCTATAAATCAATGCCCCTTTTGCTGGCCGTGGCAATAATGTACTATTCTTGACATAAGATTTGACAATCTCAGATAATTATTTTTGACAGTATGCTTATGCTAAATACTTCACAAATGCTAAATGGTATAAGTAGCGAAATGCTATCAACATCTTCAGCGCAAAACTATTTTATATCTACTATACATTGTAACAGCGAATCAATTTTCACGCCTCCCCCTTAAGACCTAAACGAAATCTTTTTTGCTATTCGGTGCGATAAAGGAAATGACCTAAAAATCTCGACTTATTAAAAAGTTATGTAACAACGCGAAATATCGCGGGTATTCTAGTAGAGTACAAAGTAGTTTGTCAGTGTGTACTAGTAAGCAGAACGCCACCTGCGTTCTGTGTGTGCCTGCCCCCATGGGTAAAAGGCATGAGTTTATTATGTTTGTATGTCGAGTGTAAGTTAGTCCCAATTGGAACAGGCCAGTCCCGGGTGATCTACACAGGTACATGTTGGTAGTCGAGTCGACACTGTAGCCTTGTACTGATACCTGAGAACTACACAGATTACGCTCCACTATACCTGTGTTACAGGGGTCCTTGCAGGTGATGTACAGAGCAGGTCAAGGTGTCTGTTTACAGTAACACCGCATACGGTACTAAATCGCATCACTTTTCGTCTAATATTGACCGAATCAAAAAATCTAAAAAATATGTTTATTTGTGCACACAAGTACAAGATAGGTATAAAAAAATTATTGTGTGTATCTCTGTGTCCTGCCACAGTAAAACTAAATTAATTAAGTAAGGATATAATAATAATAGTGAACATTTTGCTGAGGGAAATATAATTAAAATGTATTATATATAATTATATATATTTAAGCTCATTATTATAGCGAAATAAAACACCAGCTTCGCTTAGTTTCATACGTACAATGAATTGGTAAAAAAAAACTATATAAAATACATGGTCGGTTAAATCGGTAAAGGGTAAGAGTTGCCGAGTTGTTGAGTTGAGAGCGGTGGTAAAGAGAACACGAGGTAAACTTACGTGTCATCAGATAGGGAACAGTTACTCGCGCATTTGGATTACGAAGCTTGGAACTGATTTAAAAAAAAATAGATAGGAAATACGTTTATTTGCGGTAAACGTGATGCAAAGAAAGAACACAAAACAAAAAAGAACAAGTGACAACGAGAAAATATGCGTCACATCCGCGAAAAACGCTCATCGCTCAGCATAATGCTGCGACCCTATGCGAGACAGAGCCCCAGCGCTGATTTTCAGCGACAGCAACCAACTACGTTTCGCGACCGCTAATAACGTACACAACGTGAATATCGGCTCTTAAACACGGACTTAAGTCTCCGCCTCCTCCGGTCAAGATTGCTGAAACTGCTTCAACAAGCAGTTTCAGTAAGCTGACGCTACGGTATACTACAGTAACCTAAGCACATTTACGTAGAAAATAGTAAGAAATACTGAGCTGTAGTACGCAGCACGCAGGTTTTAAGCAAACAAGGTTATCATAATATTAATATTGCATAATTACTTTCTGATTTGTTGACCGTAGACCGTGCAGGTAGCACACGGTCTACAAATTATACATAAGAAGTCCTGCCATAAGCACTCTTATTCTAAATAAAGGTAATGCCCAGGAGGCTACCTACTAAAGGTGATGAAAGAAGATGAACAGTCGGCCTATGAAAACCTTGACCACACTTGGAACTTTGGCATATTATACGATGCTGTTGGCTACGTCAAAAACACAAGCGCCATATTACACATACTGTAACGAGATGAATGTGACAATAGTTATTTATGCTATAAGTGCGGAAGGTAGGTGATTTCGAGTGAGACGAGTGGCAATTTTATTTACGAGCGAGCGAAGCGAGCGAGTGTATAAGTCGACACGAGTCGAAAATCATCTTACGCACGTGTATCATACAACGTTTTACTATGCATTGTGCGAGGAAAAAAAAAAATACGAGCGAGCCTAACGGCAGTCGCCTGCGATGTGTAACATCTAACATACCACGACGTATATAAATGATAAAAACAAAATTCATGACTTCGACTTCGACTTCGATTTCGACTTGGACTTCGAGTTCGACTTCGACTTCGACTTCGACTTTGTCTTCGACTTCGACTTGTCTTCGACTTCGTCTTCGACTTCGTCTTCGACTTCGACTTCGACTTCAACTTCGATTTCGACTTCGACTTCGACTTCGACTTTGGCTTTGACTTCGACTTTTTGATTTTGATCATTGTCATAATCATCGCCATCGTCATCGCCATCGTCATCATCATCATTCTGAAATTATAAAATCTCTGAGACGAGACGGGCTGACGACGGCCTCAAAAATTAAAAAAAAACAGAAAAGTAAAAAACACTAGTGAAAAAAAGTGATACTTTCCGCACAAATTGACTGCTTGGAAAACGCTCTTTTCGAGCAAATACATTGTAAAGTTTATTTATTTATTTATTCATAAGGCAAACCAATAACTTATTTACAAATGAATATGCTTAGATTAACATTTACCATAAGATCCTGTGTAAATAAATCAGTTACAGGCGAGCACATCTTTCACAGAGCAAGACGAAAAGACTAACACAGATTTCAATTAGATTAAATAAAAATTCAATTAGGTCGCTTATAAAATTAAATTAGAATAACAATCATGATCATTCTCTTGCCATAGCCCAATGTATTTGGGGCGAAAAATGTATTTTTATTCGAATTAGAATAATAATATAATCTTATCTTCTTTCTTATCTTGTTTTATAAAACAGAATTAAATTAAATAAATCTAATAATAGTTGAAAAGTGATCAACGTTATCGTAAATGTGATTGAACATCTTAGAGAGGGATCCACCAGAGAGTGAGAACGCTTACTGGCTTCTTCTATAGGCTCGTATTATAAATGTTCCAAAGGTCCAACTTGAACTACCGTGCCTTACGTATATAAGCGTATATATATATAAGCTGGCCTCGCATTGTACTGAAATCCTATACAATGCGAGATCAGCATAAACTGGAAATGTATAGCTTGATGTGTAGCCGTGTGTACTAACGCCTGTGGTCCAGGGTTGTAGGTGGAAAGTCCTTGGAACAAAATATTGCATAAATGTGGGCGTATTCTCTTAACCTTTGCAAAATCTATAAAAATACATGTTTCTTAACACTCATAGAAATACGTTAAATATTTATTACAGGAGCGAGCTCAAGTAATTAGCGTGGCCGCGACGCCGTGTTTGGTGTTCGTAATTACCGCGACACAGCACCGGAGACAATCGCCAGTAAATCAAGTCGACTCATTTACATCGCCTCTTTCTCTTCCTTTTTATTGCGCACTGTGCTTTTGTGTGAAAATTGCATAAAATTGTTTCTTTTGTTGAGTGTTTGAGACAATACTTGATGCAATAGTGTTTTCAGAGTGATAATTATGAGCCTCTTTCGCATAGTAATTATGTAGGTAAGTATATCACAAAAAATCTTCCTGTTTTACCAAATCATTGAAAAAATATAAAGAAATTTTAACCTAGAATTGTTTTGACAAGTTTTTTGGAATAGATACATTACTAAATAATAATGTTAGATCCATTCATGGTGTGATTATTAAAATAAAGATTACGATACAACAACATTACCCACCCACAGTAAGTAAATGACAGATCGAAAAAGTAACAAACTCACAATGCCTGCATGTAAGAAAATGATACTCTTATAATCTGCTTAACGTGTCGAAATGATTGAAATGAAATATAAATCTACACTGGCCGCCTCATGTTTATTTATTTATTTACATACACACACAGCTAATATAAATAACACTTCAATAACAATAATAACAAAAGGATAATGTTATTGTTTACAATAAATAATAATGTGTGGTGTGCATAATACATATTGTGACATAAACTCAGTCGATGTGTAGTGGCTGTGGAGAAAACTTGAGACAATATCTGTAGGTACTGAATAGTTTTGCAGAAAAATGCGTTTAATTTGGATCATTATCATGTTACTGGGTAAGTTATTTTATTTTAATAACGAGGCGGAAAGATGAAGGCCAGATGTGGAAATGCCCTTGAAGGACATTAACGTCTGCCTCTCTTTTTCCCAACTATGTGGGGTCGGCTTCCAGTCTAACCGGATGCAGCTGAATACCAGTATTTTAAATAAAGCGACTGCCTATCTGACCTCCACAACCCAGTTACTGGGTAATATGGTACCCTTGGTAAGACTGTTGTCAGACTTTCGGGCTTTTGACGACACGTAAAGATCCACGAATAACAGCCGGGACCAACAGCTTTTAACATGCTTTCCGAGGCACGGAGGGGTCTTGGTATGTAAAGATGGTCACCCGTCCACGGACCATCCGCGGCAAGCGTGGCTTAACCTGATCGGTCGACCCGTGTGGCTGTTATTACTTAGTCACAAGCCCCACTAACGCCCTAGAAGGACATATAGTGACCTTATTAGTGACTAGCGTCTGTAAGACACCACATTATACCTACTCGTACTAAAATAACAGCCACATTTTTATTAAAAAACTGCCTCGTTAGGCAAGTGATCCAGCGCTACTGATGAACATGAGGACTTCTGATTCCCGTGTTTGATCGGGTCAGGCAAAGTGTCAATGGATGGTTCGAAGTCTGGATTTGTGCCCGGAGAATGGTAATAGGCTCACCCCCTATTACATGAGACCTTAACATAACTGACGAAATGTGAGTTTAGGTACTATAGGTACGCCTCTGCGAACCTTTCGGGGAATACAGCCGTGATACTATATTATTTTATAAAAAAGCTTTCCAGTATACTACGTTTGTAATTTTGGTCTCAGTAGCCAATATATACAGAGACTCAGGACTGGTGACGCGGAAGCAACGACGTTCAATTGAGAAGCAGTTAGTTTTATTCCTGACAAATGGCTATCACTAAAATAATGTAACAGAAGATTGAAATTTGAATCAAATTTGATCGTCATAAGAAACAGGATCTACTGGCGACAATTTTTTTTTTGTGAAAGTTGCCGTTTGTCTTGCTGACTGTACATTTTTTCAAAATGTCTCAACAAGTTAAGGATAGTCTCCTAAAACCGATATCCTGTAGTTAAAATACCTGCCCTTACTGCCCCATGTTAAAGATCCACCTGTATACAGGTGGTCCAAATAGACACGTCAAAAAAATGCCCAGGTGTATCCGAAAACCCGGATGTATTTCGCGATTCTTTATAGTTCGAATTCTATATATTTTTTTTTATATTGAAAAAATTATGGGAACCGCTTTAAAATAAAAGTACTTATCTTTATTTTTACACGGCTTTGTCACTTTCTTTTTTTTTTTTTTTGTAATTTTCATTGATGAGAAATATTCTTTCAGACATAAAATGATCATCTTCCTATCATTTAAGTTTCGTGCAGACTAGCGCGACGCGACACCGGTTATTGTTATACCGTGAAGTTTTCTTAGAAATTTTATTATTCGAGTCGCGTCGCACTATTCTGCATGAGGCTTAATACAAGATAAGTACAAAGATTTTGCATCTGCTTTACCCGCTCACATTTGCCTTACCTTGGCCTTATTAGCTATAACAATCTTCTTATTCTCCAGGTTACGCTGATCCACTCTACACAGCAAACCGTTCCGTCAGGAAGTGGATACAGTCATTCTCAGTGCCGTGGGTCGGTGTGCTGAGCTATCGAGAGAGTAAGCATAAACAATATCACTTGATTACTTTTGGACTTTGTCGCATAAGGCACCTGTCCCTCCCGGCGATTAATGAGAAACAAGTAGAACTAGCAACTAAAATCGAGTTGGCGAGCAACGAGCAGCGAGTGTACGGCGGTGACGAGCGGTATGCGTATGTACCAAGCGTAAGTTTCTCAGCAAGTGTTCGGCCCGCCAAGTAAGCGTCTCTGAGCGAGTACTCTCTTTGATAGCTCTTGTCGCTGCGATAAACGATCAGCGATCAACTATTAATATTAATATGTATCTGTCTGCTTATACGGGACCTATCTTTAAAATCACTGAAGTTAGTCGCTTCCTCGTCGGCGGAGGGACAGGTGCTTACAGATTGCTTGTCAAACTGTCATCATAACTTGTTTATTTATTGTTGCAAGGATCCTTGAATGATATTGATAGGGGGACGTAATTGGTAAACATTTGTGAAAGTGGCGCATTTTTTTTTAAACAATATGGCGCCTTAATTTGAATTCCGATTATGGCCATGCGCCCTATGATCCTTGTACCGTTAGTACATCGTTGACGCTTCCTTTTTTTCTATAACGACAAGGTTCTAAGTATAGCCAAGATTGTCGAAGGTCGACTATCAACGTATAATATTGGCTTAAATTTTTCATTACATCAAAATTTTCTCATGAAGCTATGACAGGAATAACTCTTATCAAAACGAAACTAGGGCTGTTGAATGCGCACGATGTGGCGCACATAACCGAGACTAATATCAGGTACGTTTTGGAGCACATTAACATAGTGACACCTTTAAGAGCGTTTATCCTAAAAGTTGGCAACGTCGCAGAAAGCGGTCAAAAACTTACCTATTTTGATTAATTTGGCAATATTACTGTATGGAATCGTTGTTTTGCAATAATCGAGTACCTGACATTTTGTCAGCTGACCCGAATGTTTCATCATCATCAGGCTATTCCCGTTCACTACTGGATATAGGCCTCTCCAAGTTTACGCCATTTAATTTGATCGTCGGCTACTTTCATTCAATGCTACATCCAAAAATGTTTCGTTATAATTAGTGTTATTATACTCGTAATAACACTAATTATATTAAAGACTAGCTTTGGTGTGGATGTCGGAAAATATCCCACGGGAGTGTACTACCGGGATTAGAAGTACCCCATGTGTTAATTCAGGTTATAAACTATCTGTGTGCCAAGCTTCATCCAATTCTGTTCTGCCGTTTTTTAGCCAATCCGGAACATACGTACAAATAGTTATATGGACAAAAAATCTATAAACTATATTTTCAGCATTAGATTCTGTAGAATCCTATTGATTCCGTAGAATCCTATTGATTCCGTAAAATCTTGTTGATTCCGTAGAATCCTGTTGATTCCGTAGAATCCTGTTGATTCCGTAGAATCCTGTTGATTCCGCAATTAAGTTGAATGCATCACTACACTGGCTCATCACCACGCTTCACTTTCAACCGTTTCCCGCCATTCGTGGTGAACTGACATTCGACATATAGAGACAGCAAGCTCACTGCTGACGTGCATGAGATAGTGTTTACATATGAAATATATAGATACTTACACCTTTTTTTTATTTTTTTTGGATGGGAAATTATCAAATAACTTCTCTCGCTCTGGGCAGAGCGGGAGGTCGTATCAGACTTCTACTGACTAAAACCCACCCGTGTTCCTTCCGTTGCCTGTGTGCCGGGGCCACGACATCCCTTTCGGACAAACTCGTAACCCTGGCAGGCATTGGCCCTAACGGACCCCGTCAGTTAATGCTGACATCTCTTTGAGGCGCGCGTGGAACACAACGCGCCGTCGACCCGGGCCTGCCGTTCGATTCTGTAAAAATATCACCGTGAAACTTAGGTGAAGTGAGCGTGAAGTGAGCTGTCAATAGTGTTAATCCCTAGCATCCTGCCGGTCGATTCTGTGGCAGTGACAGCTCACTTCACGCTCACTTCACCTAAGCTTCACGTTAATATTTTTACAGAATCGACCGACTGGTCCTTATCAGACGGCGAGCTACGCATCGCTCACCGTCCTCAAGCCCGCGCCTACGGTGGCCGGAAATCGGCTTGCGACTCCCGACGCCCGGAGCGTCTCCTGCGGCGACTAGGAGCGTGAAGACGCGAATCTTGCCTCTCCCTCATTAGTTCCGACTCCTCTCATGCAAGTGACGGCCTCCCATGCACTCTCGCTCCAAACCATGGCCTGAACCGGACGCGTGAGATCGCCGCCGCCGATCGCCTCCGTGAGGACACGTCTGTGCTCCACCCAAGCCGGGCAGACCTCCACCGTATGCTCCACCGTGCCCTCCGGGCGATCCACACAGTGGTGACACCCGGGCGTTTCCTCCCGGTTTATCCTGAACAGGTACCTCCCGAAATATATAGATACACTACAGACTCGTTCCCACACCTCGTTAAAATTACTTTTTTTTTCAACAATATTCAATGTACATTTTGGACTACTTCAATAAAGTTACTATTTCAATAAATGTATGGATACTGTACATGGTTGTGTTACACATTTTGGTGTACAAAAACGTTCATCACTTTTAAACTTTATCACATACTCGATACTCGTCAAATGTATTATTGTGGATCCACACAACCCAGCGGCGTGTGCCGCGGCCATACCGCTGGTCGGCGCGGCAGCAGGGAAACAGTTATCGTTCATTTTTGTCTCCAGTATCTGCGTACAACTCACTGCACCGAAAGACAACAACTGATAATATCGATTCACAACTGCACTTGCCGGCGGTTTTTGCTTGTGGTCAAGCCGCCGACTGTGTGGAGCCACCATAACTTATGTTTTAAGTCGTAGGTTTTCATTATGCCGACAGTACAATAGAGCGTTTCCTATTAGTCTCTCTATGAAAGTTTGTTTTCAGCTCGACAGCCAATGGAGTTCCCCCACGGAGTATCAATGCTTCCGAAAGAAGTTCACTACAGAGAAATGTGTGTTTGAGTCCGGTATGACGCTCGCTGTTTACCATCTGAGGAGATGGAAACTGGTTTGTAGTTACTGCTTAGCTGATCTACTGTAAGACATTTATATCAACGTCCAACATGTTATATTTTGTAATATGCTCATCCAACCTCACTCAAGTCAACACACATTCTTAAGAGGCCGTGCACGAAAAGGACTGATTTTTGCTAATTTTGTTCATTCTTCTTTTCGTGTGGTTAGTGACTAACCTGGTGTCAGAGTTTTAAAGCCGCCCATGGGTCTCTGACTTGGCTTCACATGCCGACGAGAAATATCTCGCAGGTATGCCGGTTTCCCCACGATGTTTTCCTTCACCGTTTTTGTAGCAAGTGATAATTTTATTATTATTTATTTACCAGCTAGGTGCCAGAGTTTCTTTGAGAGATTTTTTCAAAGATATTGGTATCCTCACGGTGGCGTCTCAATTCATCTTCGCCAAAGTCAAAGTCAAAGTCAAACAATTTATTTCAATTAGGCACATAATAGGCACTTATGAACGTCAAGTTTACAAAAATAGAATTGATTCTAGTCGCCCAAAAGGTAGTTTTCGTATGGAGAAGAATGGGCAAGAAACTCCACCGTTACTCTTTTAAAATGTTTTTACAATATTTTGTATACATTAATTATATAATTATATGTGAAGACGATGCATCTAGAATAAGATTACTATACCGCGATAGGCAAAAAAGAATGAAACATAAAGCAATTACAGATAAATTAAATATGTGATAGATACATGGTGCTCACATATTTACAAACATTGTAAAATTATACGATATTCCTAACATTTTAACAATTAATACTAATAAGTCAGTGTGTGAGTTCAAGAAATCACAGAATGTAAAATCAGTGTTATAAAAAATAACAAATACATAATTAAATAAGCAACCAGTTTGATTTTGTCTAGACTCTAAATTGTCCTATGGAGCAGGACCAGCATGTTTCCAAGCATTCTTATCTTGGATATAATCCTCTAATTTGTAATATGCTTGTTTACAGAGTGTACTTTTAATATGAGTTTTAAATTTTCTTTCATTTAATTGTAATATATCACAAGGTATTTTATTGTAACATTTAACACAGTACCCCATAAAAGATGTATGTACTTTAGATAATCTGAAAAATGGTTGATCTATTTTATCTTTATTTCTAGTATTAAAATGATGTCTATCACTTATTTTATTCAAAAGATGTAGATTTTTTCTTACATACATAATATTTTCATAAATTAATTGGCAAGGTACCGTCATAATATTAATCTTTTTAAATAGTTCCCTGAGAGATTCGCGACGATGTAGATTATAAATGGCTCTGACAGCTCTCTTTTGTAAAATAAAGATGGATTCAATGTCAGTAGCCCGACCCCACAGTAAAATGCCATACGACATAATACTGTGGAAGTAGCAAAAATAGACCAGACGCGCGGTTTCTACATCTGTTAACTGTCGTATCTTTCTAACAGCATAAGCGGCCGAGCTTAGCCGCCCAGCAAGAATTGTTATATGAGGTCCCCATTGTAATTTCTCGTCTAGCGTGATTCCTAGGAAAACGGTTTGATTAATAAATTCTGGTTTTTCTCCATTCAATATGATGTCACATTCGCTACTTCTAACATTAGGTAATTTAAATCTAATGCATTTGGTTTTTATTTTTATTTTTTATAAATATATTAAATTTAAATATATATATATATTTATTTTTTATTTTTTATATAATATCTTATATATTAGGCAAAATATGCACTTATACACTAAAAACAGTGATTTTCACAATGTTAACAATAGAAATAAGGACAAACTACGAGCTCCCGGCTCACCGGCTTCATAAGGTTCATAACTTATTTGTTGGGCTTGGTATAACTTTTTATAACAAGCTACCCTCTTCTCTGGTAGATTTACCTTTTAATGCGTTTAAAACGAAAGTAAAATCCAAGCTTTGTTCAAAGGCATACTATTCTATCAACGACTACTTAAATGATAAGAATAGTTGGTCGCTGTGATTAACTCAAGACAATGTTTATGTTCTTTCTCCAGCTTACTTACTGACAAGTTATATGAGTTTATATAATTGTTTATTTTATTTGACTTTATAAGTCAAGTTATTTAAATTTAATTTATTGTTGACATAATCTACTCATCACGATGTTTTATTTTTATGAGTTGTATTGCAATATGTGGTTAGCTAGTGACCTCGACAATTGATCATATTATTTATTGTTATTAGTAATTAACTGTTTGTTTATTTATTTTACCACGATGGTCCTAGTTTATCATTTATAACTTCCAGTTACAACTATATGTAAGCAGGCACGCCATTTATGCCTGGGGGGTTTTATTTAGATATTAAGTTCTGTTTACGTATTTTTTTTTTTTTTATCTCTGCCTGAGCGTAGCTGTTCTCGATGATTTTGTCTGGTATATTGGCGTGTGCTAGCTAACATATGGCTAATAATTTAAATAATGTTTTGTGTTGCGTAATGTTAATTATTTTGAATATATATAGAATCATTTCTTTGTTGTTCTTCTAACTGAACAGACAGCTACGCAGCTGGGGAGTTTGTTGCGCCACTTCTTCTTCCCAGCTAATGCACTAGGAAGTGGTGAAGGGTGGGCGTTTTGGGGGACTGTCTTATGTAGTTGACGTTCGAAAAGTGCTGATTCTCAGCCTAGTTTGAATAAATGACTTTTGAATTTGAATTGAATTAATTATACAATACGCACATGACATCCGAAAACTCAGAGGTGCGTGCCTTGGGTTCGAACTCGAGACCTATGACTTGGCAGTCTGACGGATTTTTGTTAATTAATTGTGAGAAAGGGAAAAAGAATTTAAACAAAACTATTTGTGATTTGAAAATTCGAGTTCTTTGTTTTGCATGTGGCTGAAAGGGAGTTTTCGAATCAGTTAAGTATTCATGAAAATTTGCAAATATTGGCAACAAGTTTTCCGAAAAATTACGGGAGACTTACGTTTGATCACTTTTTTACAAGAAACTACTTTTGATTTTGAACATTAAAAAATATAATCAACATTGTTATATGGTCTACTTGCATGTGGCTGAACCACTTTTTTCAATTTTTTCCTATTATTTAGCAAACCAGATCAAGAAATTTAAAAATCACACGTTAGTCTTCAGATATGCTTGAAATAAAATCAAAATTTTATTTTATGTTTGTACAATATCTTCATTATGTAAATCAAAGGCGAAATAAACCATATTTTCGAGAGCGCAAAAGTGATGCAACAACAGATGCTGTGACTGACACGAATCGTTTAGCACAACGAAAACTATACTTTTATAGTTACACAGATATAATGTTACAATTATTTCAAGCTTTCTTACAATTAGATAAGTTATTGACGAAAACGATAATTTGAAAGCGAACTCATTTGTTTTTGTCTGCCAAACACGATAATGTTTACTATCTGCCCAATATTTGTACAATGCGTGACTGTTGCGGCCTCAAAACTTAGAAAAAAATCATTGAAAGTTTAAACTGAGTTCGATGGTTCTGTGTATGTGCATGCAATCTGTCAGACCAATAAAATCAGATTGGAGGTTCAGATAGATTGCTTCAATCACCTTACGAAAACGTAGATCACTTCGGATTTAATCGAATTAAACTCATTACTTGTCAGTTGATGTAATACGTCACATTTTGGACGTCGCCATTTGCATCGTACAATATGACAAGGTTCTAAGTATGGTTAAGGCATGGAATTAGTATGTACTATGGGTTAAAGTTTTCGTAAGTCGTCCGTAGTCTATTTTTTTTTTCGTTTTCGCTTTTGACATAAATTCCCACAAACCAATAAAAATAAAACTTCACTATTATCTAACTGTCACATAGACAAATACATGGTCTAATAAAACAAGGTCTGGCATTCCGGGACCAACACATGCTTACGTCACTATCCAGTTGCCACTCTATTGCAACAAAACACGATTAAGGAAAGATTTTCAGAAAACAAAGCTTTTAAATTGTCGTTTCGTGTGTCTAATCAAACGAAACAATTCAATTCAAACATAAACCAACGTAATTGTTAATTAAAACCTCATTGTTTTATCGGATTTACACAGGTAATAAAAGTGGTTGGGGAGTTATTATTACAAATGTCTGGTAACACAGATGTGATGACGTAGACATCTGTCGCCCACGTGACCACTGTGTTTCGGAATGCCATACCTGGCGAAGTATATTTTTATACCATGGACAAATAGACCTGGGAGCTCAGAGTAATATTTAGTTATTACTCTGAGCCTGGGAGTTTTAGTACGTGCAAGGGACATTCAACCGTATGGTGGTACCTAAAGCAATTACGAGGTCTACTATAAAATTTGTGACACAATGTAAGTTGCTATAATGTTTTCCAGCTAGGCATGAGCGTGCTCGGGCTAGGCTGCCCTACGTGCCCTGGGTGCAGCACAAAACTGCCGACCAGCACCGAGACAAGCATTCGTCCAAGTTCATTCGGCGTGGCATACATTACATGTGAAGCGTGACCTGCGACAAGATATAACTTTGCGTAGCCTTTTCCCAAATATGTTGGGGTCAGCTTGCAGTCTAATTGGATGCAGCTGAATACCAGTTAATTGACGTGACAAGATATGACTATGAGTGACGAAATCTTTATCTATCTACCACTAAGCTAAAGAAAGTGAGAAACAAAACCAAGCATTTTTCATTTTAGTAACATACGTTTAAAGTTCCTTTTCATTCGTTTGATTGGAAACCAAAAAACTTTTTTTTTTGTGGTTGTTATTACTTTTATTTGACATTGTATTAGGTTCTTAGTTTAAGTTTGCTGTTGAATAGTTTAAGTAAGAATATATGACTGATTTTACGGACAAGTTTATGGCAATATTTCAATTAGAATACCCATTTTTACAAATGTATTAAAATCAATACCCAGGATTTAAAGAACAAAATGCAATTTTTTCTTCTTCTTTGCAACAAATTCGCAAATCGTTATCGAACCCATGCCCCGGAACCCTAAACTTTATGCCATCATGACTATGATATACCTGCACCTAGGTATATCATAATCTACACCCTAGACTCCTGCGCATCCGTTTCCACTTACCGATACACATCACGGCTGCGGGCTCGGTCATATCGGCGCGGTCTAGATCGCTAACTAAATTGCTCATTGTTGCTCGGCAGGTAAGAGCAATACTAATGTATTGCGGATTCAAATGTTAAAGAATATTTTCTATTGTGGAGAAGTCCATCGTCAGCGCAATTACAAATGCGACTGATCTTGTTGTTGCAGCTCTATATGCAGCTATTAATGCTGAACACACATTTCATACTGTTCTGACTGGACAGGTCCACTTAAATATGTGTGGTTCTTTTCAAAAAAGACCATTTCAGACACTATAGATAATCTACATGCTCCTCACATGATCGGACCAAGATTATGTCTGGACTTTAAAAGAGACTGACCTCTGAGTTTGTTTCGGTCTTTCTTCTCAGAGTAGTCAGATAGGAAACACCGAACTCATCTAGTTTTAAACCTAATTTATTTTTGACGTGTAAAAGTGTTGGTCCAACCTCGAGCTGTCCTTCGAGCTGGATGTAAGAACGCGATCTAATTGCTGGGTTATAAAGCTCTGACAGACAGGTGCGACGCGATTCTGGTAGAACAATTTCCATGATTATTTCATAGAAATTGTTCTACTAGAGTCGGGTCGCGTTGTCGTGTCGCGCTTGTCCGCGGGAGCTTTAAACTGGGCGCAAATTCGCAAAGCAAACTACGAGCTACCAAGAATTTCCCAAATTTACGGATATGGTAAATTCAGGTTTGGTCGCAGGGTTGGCCATTGTTTAACGAAACAATGACCAACCCTGGGATCGAACTTAATCCCCATATTCAGCAGTCACTAGTCTTTTCAACTGCAAATAGTGAAAACAGTTTTGTGGGGCATAGCTTTATGTATACGATAAGATTGCTGTAAACTTTTACAAGTAAAGAACACATACAAATAATGATAATTGACACTTTTGGGCTCGTATTGTTAGGAGGTTCCTCTCTCTGAAGCCCTGACTGCCGGTAACCTGGACCCTGTTCCCGATACCGGTGGGCTGCTTACTATACATAATTTTCTTATATTTTAAAATGTTAATATGTTAGAAAATGAATAAACGAAATAAAAACTGAGGCAGTCTACGTCATTGTATTTTTGTATGACGTCATAAGTGCATATATATCATTACAGTATCACTGACCATTACAAAGCAGTGACCCGTTCTTCCCATGGTTTGGCGTCATTATCAGACATTACGCTGTCAGTGCTAACCTCCGCTGTTTATGTGGGAATGGCGCCCACTATCGACTCGAACTCACGTTACAATGCATTATATGATCATAGCAGCGGGCAGTTGATCGTCATAGATTGTCTTTAGGGTACAGTAAGGAAAGGGCGTCAACGGAACCCAATTACCAAGGCTCCGTCTATGTCTGCCTGGCTGTCACAGGGCTGAACTTGAGCAACTAAGAGCCTTTAAGATGGCAAATAAAAACAATGCAAACTGTAAAAGTTGTGGTGGTAAGGAACTACTCACTAAGCGCCAGTTTTTTAGTTTATGGCACGGTTCACCAGAGATGCTTCGGTGGACTAGCACGAATGTATGGATTACACGTAACGTAATTATTCCAACGATTTTAAAATTGAAAATACTCTTTTCACACTTTAAGTACCTACTTAGTTTTCACACTTTAAGTAGTTAGTTTTCATTGGCAGTGTCATTCAGACGCAAGAATCAAAAACAAAAATTGTTTAAATAATTTCTTAGGTGTTGCGAAGAAGCGAAAGCTCTAATTTAAAACAGATTTTTGATTGCAAAGAAAATATATATAGGTATTTATAAACTTAAGAACGGTTTGCATTTGACTTTCAAATCGAAGTCATAATAAAATTCACCTCATAAAACTTTATCGAGAAATAGGCACATTCTTTTGTCAAATAAAAATATCATTACCAGATTAATTCAAATTTTAAATACCTTCATAAATTGAGTCAACAAAAAGTTAACCTCTAACAAATAATCGAAAACTCATTACAAATCCGAAACCGATAAAATCTATTGTAACTGTTAATTATGATGTCATACATCAACCCTAAAACGCCGGCTATTAAATAAAAGTTAGAAAATAAAAGGCAGGTCCGTTGGACCCCGCGGGAGAAGAAGATGGTAACTCAAAGAAATGGGTCGTTATTGTCACATTATTCAAAGCCGTCGCCGGAGGAAGTATTAAGTGTCACACGGCGAGCACGATAGTTGGGAGAACGGGTACGTTTCCACTGACACACGATATTATTGTAATTTTATATTGTTAAAGCGTTTATTAAGTGGTGTTGCCTTACATTAACTAGGTATCGTGAATTTACAAAATGTCTTGTTGTTTTTGTTTATTGAAAGTTCCGTTATTACGAACTCAAATAAAATTAAACCTTATTTCATTACAATAAAAAAACACGCAAAAAAAACTTTTTTTTTCTTTTGATATATCTAAAGATACCCCTCTATATTATTGACTGAATATCCTTTATTTTGGTCAAAGACTTCCTTTCTCTGTCAGATTTATCATTTCAATGATCAACTTACAAATCGACTTTCATTAAAGCGACTTAGATGACATAATTATCTTATTACTGGTCGGCCCTTAAAACCTGATTTTAAGTACATAAGTAACCTTGATTTGCGATCTCTCATTTGGTTTTTAAGATTCAGAGATAGCCAAACACATTTGTGGATTTTGTAAATGAAGTGTTTGAAAGGGTGTCTACACACCAAAACCGGGCCCGGCCGGGTCTTAGCTGCTGGCTACATTTTAAACAAAAGTTATCCGACTTGCAACGTCCTTACGGCTAACCCACCAGCACCAGGCTTCGGTCTGTAGACAGCATCAGTTTTGTAACCGCACGCTTAATAACTCTGACAATCATATCACTTAATTAGTGTAATAAAGTATGTGATACAGAAGTTGCTAGAAATAAACTGTAATATTAATTACAGTAAGGGTTTCGCACCTCATCTCTAGCTACATTATTTTTTTCTTTCTTAAATTATTTTTTGTTTTTTAAATGGAATCTCGCAGGTCAACCTAGGAGGTTGTCGGTTGCTTAATCGGACTTTCCTGTGGCTGCCTCGATAAATTGAGGCCTCCAGCCAGGGAATAAAACTTACAAATTAAGCGACCACACGCTAAGGGCACCCCCTGTGTTGTACCGACAAGTGGAACAATTAGGTATTAGCCCTACGGTGGGCGCAATAATACACATACCTAAATAACTCACACCTTTTTCCCATGGGGGAAGTCGGAAACTATAGAAAACCAGCTGCTACGATAATTACATACTCCTTTTGCTTCATTTACGTTCATATAATTATCTGATCATACACGCACGCCGGTTGCGAGTACTAGGTACCTGACCTTTCTGAAGAAAATCACCAAGAAGATCACTATATTTCCGTCTAGGGCATAGGGTCCCGGCGTTATTACTCACATCTGCTTTGTAAATACCTTCTATTAGTCGCATTTCATTAATCTCAACATGGCCAAACCATCTAAGCATACCTACTCAATAAAATTATTATAAAAATAAATAATGTAGCAGTTCTATTGTAATATACAAAGTATCGTGTGACGTCCGTCAACGCGAACAGCTCCAGGATAACAATGGTCCATACAACCTCCTTGTAGACCACACGGGATCCTCCGCTCCTTATAATTACAACTCGCTTATTCAAATAAAGCATTATTTGATCCTAATGAATGGAGCCTCGATAATATTATTGAGCTTTCTATATTTAAAGGGTTTTTAATAGGTTTTATTTATTACGATCATTCATTGACTTGGGTGGAGGCGTGACGAGGTGGCTTGTGCTTTTAGGTTCAATACTTACGGAAATGGTTTTTGGTAGTTCAATCTATTCACATCAACGATTAATGAGTAAAATTGTTCTCAAATTGTTTGATCTTTATTCTAATTTCACTCACGTTTGTATGTGAAGACGACATTCCGACAATAAATAAAAACACTGGCAATACATTAATGCATAAGAGTATTTAATTTTGAAAATATCAAATCAATCCCAGCATTAAAATTAAAAAATGTGATATTTATAGACAAACTAAATAGCAGTGATGGGCCAACTATGGGTATTGTCAATCTTTGACTAGCTATGGAGACTAAACTATTGGATATATTTGACTGAGTGAAAACGGTATTAGATATACGCAGCTTAACTTATTGTCGTCTCCACCTTGTTTAATAAGCACAGGCCGAATAGTGTATGATAATATTAAGGTATAAAGTTAGGCGCTTCACTTATTGAATTAAAGATGAAATATTGAACGCACTTTATGTCAGGCTTGCAAGGCGCCGCCATATTTCAGTGTAAAGCGCACGGCAATGACAATAAAAAGAAAAGAATACGAGCACAATGTTTCGATGGCATTTATCGACTTAAAAGTTTGCGTAGGAGATGATCTTAATACATTGGAAATATTGAAGTAAATAGCAGCTGTTGTGTCTCCAGTGTGCACAAAGTAAATCTTATTATAATCCAAGCCTTTTTACGAAGTATGTCCAAATGGAAGTATCTAATCGAACCGCTAATATCTAACTCTCATTTTCCGTTTCAAAAAATGATTGAACACTCTAATATAATTTATAATGATTGCGCCTCTTTTTATGAACCTCAAATATCAAATCCCTATTTTCTAACTGCGACCACCTTGGATGTGCGCGGTTATTCGGGGTACTCTAATGAGCATATATACTGCGACCAACTGTGAGAAAAGGTCACGTAAATAGAAGCTCATTTATTAAAAAAATACGCAAAAAGTTTTTTTAGAAATTCATTGATTTAAAATAGCGTGCTTCATTAGCAGGCCAATAAGTTTTTAGAGGACCAGTTCAATATTTCCCTGTCTAAATTGCTTCCATTTTCACGATTGTTTTGATAAGACTAAATAACGGAGTAATGTTTAGCCAGTCTCATCATAACTTTTGGAAAATACTAAACCCTTTTTCTAGATCTATAGACATTCATACATTTTCAGGCATTACCTACCATACAGTTGAGAGTCCACAGGCAGTCGATGATAACTCGACTGTCACCTATTTTAAAGGTTTTTTTAGCTAGCCTACATTTTCCTGATGCTGTGCAAAGGCGGAACAATCGCTCCAAAAATCCTTTCCAGAGCCTCCTCGAACCAACGCTTGCGGTACACGTCTAGGTCCTCTCGCCTCTTCCTGGGCCGGCCATATTAACGTTTATGGTCCATTAATGGAGAGCAATCAAAATTAGTGTCAAAGCGCCGTAATGTCCTTAAACACTCGTAAATAAGGTAAGTTATCAGTGTCGATGACAATTTGTCGGTTATAAAACGTAAATCGTACCGCTTTTGATTTTTACGAGTACCTAATTCAACGATTATAGCTATGGCGCAGCTAGTACTTAATAAAAACGAGCTTGCTTCTCATACAACAGCTTTTCATTTATAGCATTTGACCATAATACAATATTAAGCTAAACGAGTTAACGTTCACCCGGACAGTATTACAATTCCAAAATGAATCCGTTACCCACACCTTTTCTAAGTAAACGCAACCTTTTTTTATGTAATACAAAGTGAGTCCATTATGAACGGTCTCGCGGTCTCATAAACATGTCATCGAGCGATTGTGCCGGGTCCCAGGTCCCGCGGACCACGGCGCGGCGCGGGACGGTTAGACTATCGGGACTATTTATGTTGATTTACGGGTCCATGTTGTTAGTTCTAGAATGTTGGTTTACGTGGATTAGTTGAATGTAAGTATGTGTTTTAGAGTAATTAATTGTGGGTGTACTGTTATTTAATTGGGTATTGACTTGTGCCATAAGCGGCTCAGTTCGGCGTGTTTATTTATTTATTTATTTATTTAAACTTTTCACACTCAAAAAAGTACAAAGGCGGACTTACTTTTTTTTACTTTTGTGTTTGCGTGAAATTACAAGACGGTTTTGTATTCAAATCAAAATATTAGGCAATATTTTTATTTTATTTTTTTATTTCGCTCCTACCTTGTTTAGGCATATTAACCCGTATTTATAAATCATACTCTAAAGAAAAAATACTATTTTTCTTCTTAAATAAACAATATAATTTAAATATTCAAATATTTTCTCTAATAAATGAGATTCAGATGAAGTTTACATTTCGACCGCTTTTTAAACGTGAGTTTTATTTAATTAAAAAAGTAAAAACACTTTCCTGTGCAATACCGAATGGTCTGATTGAAACCAGGCTCCTCTACATTTGTACCACTGACCAGTGCTCATCGCTCAAACGTGTACATTTCTATGTGAAACTATTACTAACTATTAGCAACAGACGGCTTTCACACATCCATCATATTATTCCCTGCATTGCTTGATGGACACTAGTAACTTTGAATGGGAAGCTCCGTACCTAAACTGTAGGTAAGTACATAGGATAGGAACTTTTCATTCATTTAGAGCGGATTTTTCAACAGTCAGATTTTTGTTTATTTATTAAAGATCTTGCCAAACAAAACAGTATTAAAATATGTAGTACGTGTAACTGTCAGCCAATCACATTCACTATTCTGTTTCTACATGTCTTCACATATAGAAACAGAATAGTGAATACAGCACTGCCCATAAAGAAGAAAAAGAGAACATCAAAGCTAAAATAAATCTAAAAATACATATCGTAATATACCAATATAGAAACTAACACTAAAAAAGCAAAGTAATAAATATTGCTGTTTGACAGCTTATGTATAGAAAATATGTCAGACTGTCAAATTTATTCTTCAGATAAAATGTAGGTAATCTAACTGGTCTTACTATATTATTATTTATTAATATTCGACTACAAATGAGGTCCATTGTGTTAGTAACATTCTTACTTAGCCTATGTTAGTACTTAATAACTAAAACAGATCTCGTTTGATCGGCTAACGCCCACACAAGCGGACTATCTGCCCGGGCTACTATCGAGTGCAGAATGATATTGGGACTGTCACGCAACCTGCGAAGTAACGAGGCAGATTTCTTACGCCATACTGCGTCAAAGCTATCAGTGCGCGCGTCGGCAAACATCGCCGACGCACTGCAGAAGCATGGCAGTCGCAACAGCACCCTGAACGCATTGTTATATAACTACTATAGTAGAAAATAATTCATTAGAGTACAAAATAATTGATTAAACTTCACTCGATAAAAAAATAAAGCAAGGATTACAAGACACTACAAAATAAAACTTCACGTGAACAAATGCTTGTAACCAATAGTGTAAGTTTTGTTACATACATGTTACACCAATATAGCTCATAACAATTGCAAGATTTACGAGTCAAACCGAGATTCCCGAAGACATCCGATCGTGATCAATTGTTACACGATCGTAAGTTGCCGACAATTTGTCATCATCAAGTTGTACAAGCCTTATTCAAATTGCTTGATAAATGCTTACACACTTACATTACACGTCGAGCGATCTAGCTACTTATAAAAGACCACCGCATTACCTTCTAGAATTTTAAACGGGGTATAATAAAAGCAGCAAAACAAAAAAACACGATTTATTGATTTTCAAACAGGCTTTGAAGTTTGATCTACTGCATCGTGCATGCCTACTGCCCAGTCCAGAAAAACAAAAACCATTGATAAACTTTAAATGTTACAAAATTATTAACATTTTATGAGCATGCAATCAATCGTTTACACTTATATTAA
Organism: Agrochola lota; assembly: GCA_947364205.1. Classification (NCBI taxonomy): domain Eukaryota; kingdom Metazoa; phylum Arthropoda; class Insecta; order Lepidoptera; family Noctuidae; genus Agrochola; species Agrochola lota. The sequence goes on from OX376240.1 coordinate 18,941,184, forward strand.
CAACGAAGGTTTCCAAAAGCAACCCCGTGTGAATCGCGTTTCTACACAAAAATGCGCCAATAAAAACTGCTAACACCAGAGGTGCGGCACCACACTACACGCAAATTTCACACCACCCACACGTAATTGATTCTGGCCCACCGGTTATTATTCAGGCGGTGATAACTCTTGATAAATGACGACTGTAATTGTGTATAATGCTTGAGCGAGTATCGTGTTCAATAGCTTTACTCAAATATTTATGGTTTCAGAGCGATTTCGCGATCGTTTTCCCCTATATTTGCATTGAAGAGAGATATATCGCAGTTGTCGCGTTATTGTGACTATTTCTCGGCTTTGTAACATAATGTTAGATTTATGGCGGCCTGTGCGCAAATAACTAAGTTTATTATGTTGGTCAGTTTGTCTGCGCGAAGTTAAGTTATTGTAAAGTTAAGTGTTTCTTGTTTATTGGATCACATTTGGTTTCTTTATCGCGTCGTAACGTAACAGTGGGCCGTGGAAACTCGTTGTGTAACAATACAGGTTCAAAGCATTTATTGAAATTAAACCATTTAAAGATACTTGTGAATTTGTCAAGGAGTCCGTCAGTTAGTTAGTTAGAAAGTTATAGCTTCCCGTACCAAAAAGTAGATTCCTATGTACGAGTATGTACAAGAACGGGAAGAAATTCCATGATTACCTGCTCTTTGAAATCAACTAATCAATGGTTACTTACATTATTCACGTTGAATCTATAATTAAATGGGATAACAATCATCAGGCAGAGATCCTCATCCATCAGGCGAGATCAATGTCAAGAGCAAACACACGTCGCATTTATTTAAATAAAAAAATCAACTTAAAATCTTAGGGCAAAGCAAAACGAACTTTTTTTGCTAAGAATTTTTCAATCAAACCAAAGGTTCCGATCGTTATTCAGACTTCCTATATAGAACCATAACATAACTCCCTAGTTAGAAGATAAGTTATAGTAATATCCCATTAAGGTAATACTTCATTAGTATTACACATAAACATAAGAACAAACCATGAACTCCAACAAGAGATCAAATATGAAACAGATCAGGAATCGTTGAACAGGTGTCCACTAAGTGGTGTCGAGTGTGGAGGCGACTTCCGCCCGCGTGGGCGTCATCTGGACCAGTGTGCCTGACAAATTGTGTGGAAAGCAATGAAGTACATTGAATATTATATAGTCACTTAACGTTATTAAGTAATTCTGTATTATTTATCATGCTATTAAGTGTCGCCTTGCACCATCATGTCTGATCTCCCGCTGTTTGAACGTGGTCCAGTTTACTGCAGCCTTTTTGATTTTAGGAGAAGTAATCATGAGGTTTTCTATCTTAGATTACAGAGTAGAATTAAATAATAAGCAGTAGAATCACGCATATGCTGAGGAGAATAGTTAAGCCAATCAACGTTAGTAACTCAGCTGATAGTCCAAGGTTTGCCTGATGGCAGATTTTGACATCTCTCATGTAACGAAACTAAGACAGTCTAGTTTAGTGGTTCATTTATTTTCATCTAGCGACCCGCCCCTGCTTCGCTCGGTTTTTACAACTTGACAAAACATCCATATTTCTTTACCTATTCTATGCAAGTTCAATATTATTGTACGAGTATTATACACGTAAAACTTTTGGAATAAGTTCTCTGAATGATGTTGAAAATCACACGAAAATCGCGGTCATACATTCGTTGTTCTTTTAAAATTCAAATTCAAAATTATTTATTTTGGGATAGCTAGATGCAAAGGTTAGTATACAATAACTTAGAAACTATTGTTAGCACTTAAATACAATTACAAAGGACACACCAATTCTATACACAAATGTCCCTGTGCTGAGACACCCCGGCCCGTCAAGATAACCAATAGGGAGATACCTCCCTAAAATATCAACAGACGAACGAACTGCCTCAACACAGGTGCACGCACATCTTCAGCTATTGTTTTCAGGATGCTGTTGTGAGATCCCCGCACCCTCCTTATAAGTGACACGACTTTTTTCCAAATGACGGCAAGAAAATCGCCAGGATGAGTCTGCGCGAACATCTCGGAGGTACTACAGAAACAAGGAAGTCCCAACATCATCCTGAAAATGTGCAGATAGAAGATACTCACTTTACCGTGCATCTATATCTTGGAATCATGTATATTTGTTTTCAAGCATAAGGTTTTTTTTCAGCAAGCGACAAGCTACTATGATCCTCGATCTCATCATGCTAATAAGTTGTATCAACCCAAAACGAATCTCACACTTACATCCAACAACGGCTTTATCATGTGCATCAAGTTGTATAGTAAAAATCCGAGCACAATAAAGACACTTCCATTTTTAAAATTTGTATTTTTACTCATTGGTAAATGCATAAAAATTTAAAATTTTTATAGTGTACTTGAGTTTTTGGATTATAAGTTGTGAATGTTGTAGTTGGTAATATAATGTAATTTATGAATTAATTGATAAGTTGGTACCAAATTTGAATGAATTTAATATAATTTACTAATCGCATGCATTATTCAAGTAACTAATTAATTTCATAATATATAAATATGTCAAATTTGCACGCCGAAATTAAAGGCATAATAAGAGATCGATATATTATCACAAGAACCTTCTGTACCTTATTTACGCAAATAAATGATTTTTGTTTTTTTTTTTATTTGAGTCGCGAGGTCGCGAGGGAAAAGCAAAAAAGCAAAGCAGCATATGTTTTTATTTTATAGTTATCATTATTAGTGAAAACCTGTCATAGCTATCGTGAAATTAAGTCATTCACTTCTTATTTGAAGCGATATAATTTTCTGTAGATGATGAAATACTCAATTTGTTGTACTTATTTTGATTCAAGTATCTATGTAACTAGGTATGTGGTATTTCACAAAAGTAACTTTGTGTGTACAACTAGTTTTATGTTGACTTACTAATCGCCACCTCGTCATCTGCATCTTGCCTTATCTCAATGTCGTGATCTTACAAAACTTCTCAGTAAAAAAATGTTTACACCAAAAAATAATCAGGCAATTCCTATTCTAACTTTTTTTCCCCACCCTACTGGTTCAAAGAGTCATTCGAGAGATCTTTGCCACTGATACCGCTAAGCGTCACAATATTATGAAACTCGTTACACGAGGCGTCATCTACAATTCAATAGACTTGGATCTAACCTTACTTATCTACTGACTTAATAATATGGTCAAATTAAAGAAATATTTAAAGCCCGCCCGCCCGGTACCCGCTTCAGGGAGTGGCGAAATGTGGGTGGAAACTCTGCTGAGGAACTTATTGATGTTATTTTTTAAACAAAAGAACGCGCTATTATTCATTCCCTCTATACGTATAGGATGCAATTCTGAATGAACGCACTAATAAGTATGAATGCAGCTATGAGAAAAAGAGAGTGTGTCATGAAATGTGTAAAAAGGGACGAGAGATAGAGAATCGAAGATGGCGAGCTAACGATTAATGACGTAGAAGATTAGCTTAATTTGAAATGTTCTTAATAAAAATCTTCAATTCATTCATTCAATCAATCGCACTGCGCGACAAAGCACAGCCAAAACCGCTGGGTCTAGAATTTTGCACAAGAGTTCCTTATATAACTTGACCAATAAGGAAGGAATTATGATAATTCATCTCCTAAAGGGTTTAAAGAGGGGATTAAATGGGTGTGCCACAAGGCTCGATATTGGGTCCATTCCTCTTTTTAGTTTATATCAATGATCTACTCCATTTATTAAAAAATCAACCACAAATGGTGTTATTTGCATACTTCATTCATTTATAAGGTAGAGAGACGTGCTACAAAATTTTGACGACGTAAATAACGCCCTACTGCAGGTCCAAAGCTGGTTCACTGCTAATAATTTAGTATTGAATGGAAAAAAAAACTAAGTGAAAAAAATAATCTTTGCCAAATGTCAAAAGTAGTGATTGTGAGATATTATTGAATCAAGAGAAAGTAGAATTCGTCGATAAAACTGTTTTCCTAGGGATCACGCTCGACTCAAGGTTACAATGGGGTCCTCATTTAACATCTCTGGCAGGACGGCTAAGTTCAGCAGCATATGCTGTCAGAAAAATCCTTCAATTTACTGATGTAGATACCGCGAGGCTGGTCTGGCTGATGGTTCATAGTATCATGTCTTACGGTATTTTATTGTGGGGACGGGCTGCAGACATCGAGTATATTTTTATTCTGCTGAAAAGAGAGATCAGAACCTTATATTATCTCCGCAGGCGTGACTCTCTAAGGAACTGTTTAAGGATTTTAACATCATGACGGTACCGTGTCAATATATGTATGAAAACATCATGCACGTAAGGAAAAAAAAAAAAAAAAAAAAAAAAAAAAAAAAAAAAAAAAAAAATAACTTTATAAACACAAAAACCTTAATAAACAGAGCTCATACAATACACATAGGAACATTAAACTTTGGGAAACAAAGGTTGCTTAAATAGTGAAAACCCTGCCTCCTAAACTAGGGGGGACCCTGTGCCTTAGGAGTCAGTATTCTACTGTAACTTCGTGTACAAAAATCCTTAATCTATGTGTGATAGCATTATGATCCCATAATGAACTACGGCTATTAATGTGTAGGTATGTGTGTTAACGGAGGGAGATGTGGTTGTGAGGTGTGGTGTGGTATGTCATGTTGTGGTGTGGTGTGTTGTGTTGTGGTGTGTTGTGTTGTGGTGTGTTGTGTTGTGGTGTGATGTGGTGTGGTGTATGAAAGGGAGATTAACATCAAAAAAAAAAAAACAAAAAAAAAAAAAAAAACAAAAAAAAAAAAAAAAAAACAAAAAAAAAATAAAAAAAAAACAAAAAAAAAAAAAAACAAAAAAAAACAAAAAAAAAACATCAAAAAAAAAAAACAACAAAAAAAAAATAACATCTTAACAAAAAAAAACAACAAAAAAAAAAAAAAAACAACAAAAAAAAAAAAAAAAACAAAAAAAAAAAAAAAACACAATGATGAATGATGTTAAAAATTAACATCTTTTTAGTAAAAGAGGTGACAGACATAATTATAGTACAAGAAATAGGGACTTATTAGTTCAACCAGGTTTCAGACTGGCTAAAGTGGACTCATCTTTCATGGGATACTGTTTAAAATGTTACAATGAAATTCCTGCCCACATACTTCAACTGAATGAGACGAAATTCAAATATTGTATAAAACGCACACTATGCACTATGTAGGCGCCTATTATAAGTTGGGGAATTACATCGCTGATAAAAATGCTTGGCTCAATGCTGGTCCAGCTCAACAACCACAACGATTTGATTAACATTTGAAAATACTGTTGGAGCTGCTGAAGATTTTAAGACCATCTTTGCATTGCATAAAATCAATTACTACTGTGTGAGTACTATGTACTAAAAAGCTAACATTTACCGGGTAATACGTCTTTTATTGACTTGAATGTGCCTTGGCGGCTGTGAGTATGTCATGATCACTCAGATGTCTCGCTGATGGTGGCGCGTGTGTTGGATCATTTAGCTCCCTTCAAAATGGTTAAGTTGGATGATGCTGATCCATGCGGCATGTTCGTGAACGGGCGCCGTCAGTTGGGACTGGTCAACTCTTAGCTGCCTTGGCTGATTTTAATTTTTGAATTGTTCTTTGTTTTAACTTTTTATTATGGACGCTTCTTTCGTGCACGTCTTTCTACATTGTTCTCACATGTTTAATTTCAACATGGACGATGTAGCCAATATTTTGTAACAATTTATTTAAAAGAGTGACCGTAGAGTTTCTTGCACGTCCTTCTCCATAGGTACCTACTACGCTTTGGAATCTGACTGACCGATTTCTTGACAATTCAAAAGTGCCTATAAATGGTTTAATTGAAATAAATGCTTTGAGTTTGAGTTTGAGTTTTCAAGTTTGGTATGGTATGGTAGTTTGTAATTTTTGCCGATGGTAAATCCCATAGGAGGGCACGCGGCTTGTGTTAAAGAAGTTTAAAGTTCTCAAAGATTTTCATTTCGATCATTATTTTGTTTGAAATCTAATTAACTGGCTCATAAAGAGCTTCGTCTCTTAAATTGGTAAGAATTCCTAAAATATTAACCTATAGAGCAGCAAATAAATAAAGCTAGTAATGGATGTCAGAGCTTTGATCATAATCCGTTCGTGCAGGATCGGAATAGCTCGGATGGAGTCAGGTTCTACTAACAGACAACAATGCGTTGAAAACGAAAGTGTATTACTGTGAGTACAGCGAGTCATTGCGGCGAGCCAGTTTCACTACGATGCAATAAATTATATTTACTATTACTAGCACTGCTTCACTGTGAGAATGCTAAGAGTCAAGTGTACCGGAAGCGACATTGGTTAGTGTGCAAACTCGTAGAGTATTGAATGGTCTTCGCTGGTATTGTCACTGTTGTCGTGACAGTGTAATAGGCCAAGAGTGCGCTTGAGATTTTGATTCTCGTGAAAATCGTATTTTGATGTGCTACTGCTGAGTATGAGGTTTTGGTATCGATTCCCGGGACGGGCAGTGTTATTGGCTTTTTCCAGCCTGGTTGATGGCTATAGGCTCGCCACATGGGACTTAAGACCAGGCAAACTAAAGACAACTTCCACGCAAGCTCCGCACCCATGCACCCCGCCACTCCACTATATGCCAAACGCTAACACATCAGTAATAAAGTTGAATATCGCGTTCTCTCTTTGATCGTGTTCTAGTACGGAACTAAATGCATAATTCTCAATTCTTATTTCGTTTATAACCAAAGTAATAATATCTTCTTGTAGAGAAAAAATATCTTCTGGCTGGATAATTAACTATATTTTATTACTGGGACTACTTACTTTAGACATAAAGGCCGAGTAATCTACATGATATTTAAATAACCTTTAAAAAGACGTATTTTTGGAATAAAAAATGAATCGCGCGAAAATGTTACAATTACGTAACTGTCTTGTAAATGTAAAGAAAAAGATCCAATAAATCATATACTAAAGTTCCATTTTGATTGTATGTGTGACTGTTTCGGAATATTAATGCAAATTAAATTAAAATACAATTTAGGGAACCTCCTCTTAAACACTCAGGGCCCTAAGAACCCAGGACCACATGCTCAGCAATAGTGCTTGCGATCACTAGACCAACGGGGCAATATTGAGTAATAAGTGTGCTCTTTTTCTCTTCTTTGCCATTAATCACTGTGTTTAACTAGGAATTGGGATCTTAAATTTAACGTTAAAATATAACCGACTTTTAGCTTAATTTGAATTAACTAATAATTAAGTTTAAATTGTAATTTAACAGGGATAATTTTGACCAAGGATAGCTTCAAACATACGCACTGCCTGTAGTTATGAACATAATCTAACTATGTAACGCTGATATAACTTGGATCTGTCGAGCCGATAGTAAAGTATACACATTTACATTATAACAACGTCGTCGGCTCCAACAAATATATAATAACTTTGATTGTCGCCCTCAGCTAATTAAATAAGCCTAGTATTTATTACCGCTATTGTGGCTTAGTCGCCAGTCTGTTGTACGGGGATAGTGAGCATGGCTACAGACTGCTCCGGCTAGACAGAATTATAATTGAACTTACCGTAGATTTATTTCTATATAAAGGCTTGTGCAGACCAGCGCGACTTGTCGCGCGACGCGACACGAACAATACAATTTCTAAGAAAACTTCACAGTATAACAATAACCGGTGTCGCATCGCGCGACAAGTCGCGCTGGTCTGTACAAGCCTTAAATCTGCCTAGCTTTTTCCCTATGTTGGTGTCGTCGGCTTCCTGTCTAACCGAATGCAGCTGAATACCAGTATTTTAGATGAAGCGACTGACCATCTGATCTCCACAACTCAGTAAAGGCTTGTGCAGACCAGCGCGACTTGTCGCGCGACGCGACACCGGTTATTGTTATACTGTGAAGTTTTCTTAGAAATTGTATTGTTCGTGTCGCGTCGCGCGACAAGTCGCGCTGGTCTGTACGAGCCTTTACTGGGAAACACGATACCCCTTGGTAAGACTGGTTGTAAACATTTTGGGCTTGACAGCTGGGATCATGACGTGGTTTCCGAAGCACGGAAGGTCCCGATATGTAATGGACCACCCATTGATGAACCGACCGCGGCAAGCGTAGCTTAACCTTCGATCAACTTACAGCTAGATTCATAACTGATAAAATTTTGGAACTTTTTTAATTACATTATTGGGTGGTGCTGCAATAACAAAGACTCATTAGATGCGTTGCACTCACAAAAACGGCTGAAATGTCTGTGGCTGTGCCTATGATTACGCCGATACTCGTCCCCGTCCAACCAGAACACAGGAACGCTGCTTGGTGGTACAAATATGCATGATGGTAGTACCACCCCGGATGAGCTCAACAAAGATAGGTAGTGAATCATCCTATAATGTTCCCACTGCTGAGACACAGGTCTCGTCTCTTCGAGAGGGAGTGGGTGGTAACCCACCATGCCCGCCCAGTGCGGGCTGGTAGATGTCACATGTCTTCGAATTTTTGGTTCTAGGACATGTCGGTTTCCTTCACCGTTTTGAGAGCAATGGTGATAAAGAAAAGAAAGAAAATACATTTATTTGCGGTACACGGTGACGCAAGGTAAGACAAAACACGAAAATAAACAGTTTGGGGGAAAACATGCGTCACATCTACGCAAAGCGGCCATCGCTCAGCATAAAGCTGCGACCCTATGCGTGACAGAGCCCCAGCGCTGGTTTTCAGTGACAGCCGGCGTTGACGTTATGACGTCAACCGGTGCAGCAGAGAAAAATAACAAAAAATAAAATGAATAAATACAATACACAAGTCCTAAATGTTTATAAAAAATATAATATTTAAAATGGTAACATTTCGTACCATCGGCGACTAACGCGCCACAGACAGTCTGTGCGCGCAATGAAATTATTTACACAAAGCAAAGCGCCTGTCTGGGTTTGAACCCTTGAACTGCAACTCGTAATATAAGTCGGGGCCATCACCACCGGGCCACCACTGCTCACTGCTCACCACTGCTACAGTGATAGATACTGTAAATACATAAAAATCGCTGCCGTGCCTGTATTTGATTAAAGTGGTAGGCAGGGAATGATTGCGTAGTGTATCCATGTATACTTAGAAGTTCTATGAAATAGAGGGTTATTTTTAAATTGTTTCGGATTGTAGTGTATCTATGTAATAGATAATAGGTACTTTAATGTCACTAATAATTTGAGTAACCAAGTAAGTTATGTACGAGAAGATGCACAAGTACATAATTATGTAAATACTGTTTCATTGACAAAACTACAGACCGTTCACTATAACTTGTCCCTTGCCTTCATGTTGGCACCATTACTTGTCAATATTAATAGAGTTCAAAATGGCTTGACAAGCAATGGTGGCAACATGACGGCAAGAGACAAGTTATAGTGAACGGACAATAGTGAGGTAGCTGCTGACACTACTGTCATTTCATCCTCTCAATCACTACGAATGGTGGGAAAACGTTGGTGTGGCAGTGAGCCAGTGTAGTGATGTAATCAACTTAAATACTGGATTAACAGGATTCTACACCGATGTTTACTATTTTCTACACTAATATTATGAGAGTAGATTTGTATTTTGGTTTGTAATGAATAAACTTAAAAACTACTGGACCTATTTTATATATTCATTCCCCAGTAGAATGCTATATTAAGACTGAGTAACATAGACTATTATTTATAAAGATATCACGCGGAGGAAGCCGCTGGCGGGAGCTAGTATTCAATGAAATCATTCTAATTTAGGTTTTAAAAAGCGATCTTGATATAACATTTTCTCATGACTATTAAACGATTTTACTATCCGAATGTTCATCTTAATATTTAACGTAATAAATATTAAAGAAACTAGCTTAATAATATTAATTATTCCGATGTTATCTACGGGTGTGAAGTCGTGAATAAACATTTCACACAATTATTATACTGACTTTATTAATATACATATAAACAGTTTCTATTTACTTGATCAGCCAGACATTTGTTTTAATAATGGTAATAAAATTAATATTTAGTATTTATAAGACAGTAGAAAATTAATAATAATATTCAGTGTGTCCGGTTTGCTTATTGCAGTAAAATATTTAGGTTTATTTCGTTAAGACAGTTTCAAGGGCCAATCTACCAGGGAAAGGTGCAACCTACTAGATCCTTGATTATAGCGGAAGGTGACATGTTACTTAATTTATTAACTACAAACCTTGTTCGCGATGGAATTCCAAAAGACAAAATTGACGAACTTCCATACAAACTTTCGATTCATTTAACCCCCCTTCAGGGACTGAATTTTTTACCGGGGTCGCGGGAAAGTCCGAAAGAGATACCGTGGCCCCCTGGCCCTGCTGAATATACAGGCAACTGAAGGAACACGGGTGGGTTTTAGTGAGTAAGAGTCTGACAGGCCCTTCCGCTCTTGCCAGAGCGGGAGAGGTAATTTGATAATTTCCCACACAAAAAACAATGGGTGAATTTTGACCTATTCACTCGGGGCTTAAAAACTTCTAGATAAGCTAACGCGAACCATATCCCTAATAAAGAACAATTGCCGTGAAGTTTTCGTAGAAATTGTTCCACCAGAGTCGTGTCGCGCCGCGTCGCGCCTGTCGGCGTCTTTACACAAACACATATCTGTCGTCATTATTTAGGTATACGGATAGATTTTTGAAAAAGGGGCAGCACCTACGCTAACGTTTGTACCTTATCCGTTGTAGCTACAGGAAAACGTTTTTAGGAGACTGTCCTTAACTGTTTGAATAATTTCTAACTGTATTTACAGATTTTGAGAAAATGGTACTGTCAGTTAGAAAATCTGTCTCCCATTAATGCTCCATCTCAAAAATTCACATTGTATACTTATATTCTAGCTATATCTCAATCAGGCATACCTACGTGCCCCGCAAAATAATCATGAAAATAACTCATTAAAACCGAGTAAAACCACGGAATCTGCTAGCGCCATAATATATAAAAACTTTTGGTAGCTCTGTGACATGTAAATAATGACAGTTTGGCGCTCAGTCAGTTGCATAAGCACACGTCGAGGTAAGGTAGCGGTGGACATGAGCGGAGCGATAACATGAGCGGGCAGTGAGAGAATTTATCCCCATAACATAATATCTCGCCTCCATCGTTGAATCAAACGTCTCCACTTATGTTATCAGTCCCATATAATATACGAAAACTATTTTATAAAGTTCGGGTTGGAAAACAGGAGATCTTTTTACAACAGTAGAACAAAACATTCGCATTTAAAAGTGAGAATTACAAGCGGCTTTTGCATGTACGAGTATTTATACTCGATTAAAGAAAGTGATAAGATTGGTGTGTAAGATGATATGGCTAGAAAGGGGGTGACTACCGAGATGACGACTAATAGAGAAGTATGTAAGAAACAGACGTGTTGCGCCGACCACTAATATATTGAGATACGGGCAGGAGAATAGTGATAGAAGGACACCAGGAAGAATATGTCAATTTTTACATAACATAACATCACACCTGTAATCCCTGAAGTACACCCACGTTTCGCTTCGGGTAAAGGAAGAACCCAATTACACTTTGTCCGACCTGGGATTCGAACCCAGGACCTCTCAGGCTCTTGGCACTTCAAATTCAAAATGTCAAAAATGTTTTTTTTAATTTTTTAATCTATTATTACATCGCTTATGCTATATTCTGTCGACAAACCTTTATAAATCGTGTTAATTTAAAGATTCAGTCTCTTGTAGCAATCAATCAAAGTCTAACAGGTCAACGACCTTTCAACTGACATTACTTTCAAGGCTAAACACCTTTTAAAACTAAAACGTAACGTAAACCCAAACGTAGCGTTAACTTTTAACCTCAACGCAGACAGTAATGCGATTAACCTTTTTAGTAGGAACGGTCGATGGTGACAAACGTGCGACTTGCAATGTCGTGATTAGTTGTAAATTGCCTTTAAAGTCGATAGAACAGATTAACTTCATTTTCATACTATGTCTTAATTTGATTGTCTGCAATTTTAAATAGTAAGTGATTGTTTTTATCTGCTGACCTGTTTACACTTAATATAATGTTTTTGTTCTTTATGAGTCATTTTATGGTTTTTATGGTTTAACAATATGTAATATGGTGACTATATTTTATGGTTTCTTAAGTGAAGGAAAACAGAACAAAAACACATTAATTTAAGTAAGATGTAATACTAACTAACACTATGGGCCTTGATGCCTGATAATAAAATATATTTTTTTTTAATTTAAATTGTATTATATATTTATTATTATTAATGCCAAAAATCTTAAAAATCGAAAATAAAATATAAAATTTGGTTCAGAGTTAAGTCTTCAGTTTAGTTTTGCAGGTTTCTTTCTTAACAAACGATTATTCCATCTAATTAACGTAAATCCTTAATTGCTTTACCCATCCCTCAAAATGCATCAAACTCGCCACCTCTCATACAGCGTGACCTCTCCCTATCCTCAACAAAAACTCCACATTCTAGTAATAAAAAGTGTTTACCTTTTAACGGCGAATTAGCTGAGTGTCGCGTCGAAAGCTATAAACACGTCGGAATTCATATCTGAGGCAGTAAAGTGGCTGACGGATCGCTACTGGCGCGGTGCGGCGCCCCTGATACATGGCAGGGGTGGCAAACACTGGGCATTAAGGCTTTTTGACATAAGGGACAAGAGATTATTGTTAAAATAAAATAATAAATTTAAAAATTAAAGGGAGTAATTGTTTAACGTAATTTTATAACCCACAGTTGCTGTTCTTCATAATAAGTGATTAGAAAACTTCAACCATGAAGGTGGAGTTTAATATCTCTTCTCTAATATTAATGATATTCTACTTGAAATTACAGGTTACTGCAGCAGATCACTGTATGTTTTATTTTATTAAAATAAAATAAAACTGATACATAGTTTTATTTTATTTTAAGAGTGATCTGCTATATTTGACAACCCTAACTTTAGAGTAAAGCGCTCGGTGACAATAGTTTCAGACCATATTAGGGCTGTCCCAACCAGCTGGCCACAATTGTGATAAAATTATTAGTGCCTACAATGTCAGATTGAGTTATTTTGTTAGTTATCCTTAGAGTAAAAGATTACGTTCACTGTGGTAGCCAACGTTGACTTTGACAAGTTATTTCGTCATTTAGTTTGACAAATATTATTTTGGCCGAAGTTCTAAGACACAGGCATGGGATAATTTGTGATACAGATGAGGTAAACAACAAGCGGAATTCTAATCGATTTTAAGAGCCATTTAGTTCTGTAAATGAAATTCGCTGTATAAGCTTAAAAGAGCCCCTGTGACCAACTACTAACAAATCACCGTTGCTAACTGGCGTATCTTTATATGACATAAAACAATTTTTGCCTACTTTTCGCTATTCTATATGATATTATAATAAATCCGTTGCTTTTCGTGAAAAAAAATAATCTAAATTAACAAACTTATACACCCACTTTAAAATATTACTGAACACATTTTATAATGTAATCTGATAAAATGGTAATAACATTGACGAAAGAGATATTTATAGTGATTTTGGTGAATCATACATAGTCACCTACCGCACACCCACACCCTAATTTCGTGAAACTGTCATTCGCAATCCGAGGGTTTGAAGGAAATTCGTTATCCATTGCTTGATAGGTTTAAAAAATTCGGCTGCTCGTCAACATAAATAACGCAATGAATATAGCTGAACTGTGTGTGTGTGTGTGATGTTTCTGGCATAGCGGTCGATTGCCATTTTATGTGTGTTACGCAATTTCCCCGCAAATTCACATTACCATTATTATATTAATATTATCAAGTCCAACTAAAGTTCAGTGGCTCTTTTGCAAAAACACACTTACTGGTATAACATGTTTCCAAAACAAGCCGACAGCGGCAGGTCCTGCCATACGCAGACACATTAAAATTGCTAATTGTACAGCAATATAATGTTAGTAGTAAAACCTCCTTGATTTACCACCGAGCCATAACAATCGCTATTTCTTATACCTTTAATCATTTATTTATAACAATTAAATCAGATTTTTTCGTCTCCTTATAAATATTTACCAGTTTGACCTTTAAAACTTTTATTATCTTTAATTAATTTGTAGTTTAGTATTTGATGGCTATCATCCATCAAAATGAAGTCGTAAAAAGATAAATAAATAGTAATAAAAGGTGTTTAAAATGAGTTGAAATAGACTACCGGAATCAAGACAACATACCACAGTGCAGAGGTCATCATCAGGCCACAGCAGTCACTCATAATTATTATTGTTAAACAGTATTTAGAAAAGGTTTGATTTACGAAAAAGACCCCCACATCCTAAGCTGTTTCATTCATCTGGCGCCATATCTCGTTAAAAACATTGATTTATAAATTTTTTATTAATTTAAAATACTATACAGGACTATGGTTATCTTTGTTCAGTACAGCCCTATCTTCAGTTGCATCGATGATATCTGTCACTTACGCGTCGCTTTGTTGGGACAGCACTATTAGTTAACTAACTAATTGGACCAAACGTTTACTTGTCTCGATAACTGGCGTGAAACGAAAGGGACAGTTTTTTGTTCAGCGGACAAATTCTTTAAACTTGTCGTTTTTAAAACAAATAAATTGTTTGCGTGGAGTTAAAAGGGCGTAAAAGACGTTAACAAACGTTAACGTCTTTTACGCCCTTTTAACGTTTAGTTCAAGTACGAATAATGTTTCAAAATTATTAAGATCTACGATTAATAACTTCCTAGATTATTATTTTGTATGTTTTGTCTTAAAGAAGATTTTTTTACTTGCTTAATAGAAGAATTTGGTTTGTTTTATTTGTTTAAGAAGATAAAATTTAATTTTTGCATGTATTTTTTTTACTTATCATATATGTTAAATTGGGGTAAATGACGACTGTAAGAGCTAATTATACATTATTTACCTAGTTATTCGGTAAACTTTCTGAAGAACAAATAAATAAATGCATGTGAGTTACTTACTTAAGCCCCTATTATGGGAACCTTCTTAACACGTTTTGGATAAAAGCTAAAGATAACAAACGGAGGGATACAAATGCATTGTTCGATTAATAGGTCTTTATAAAACGTTATCTTTTTCTTTCACACCCTATTAATCTCTTGGCCTAATATGATAGTTTTATCGTGGCAAACCTTTTTTGCCTTGTCGTGTATTTGTGTTTTTTGTGTCTTAAAGTATAATACAAAAATATCTGGTATAAAAATATCTTAGGGTTATTATGAAAAAAAAACAGCATTTCAAAGCATAATAATCAACATTTATTATTGTTTGACTATTATTAGATGTTTATAAAAATACATTTTCTGTTGTATAACGTACGTATAAATACGCTAATTAATAATGCCGTGCTTTCCTATAATTTAGATACATGCGAGGTCTATAATTATGTTTTTTTTTTAGGGAAACACGGTTTTATAGATAACTTATTGCTTTGACCAATTTGACTTTGTGTATTCCTTTGATACAGCTTTCAATCGTTCTTTTTATTTACTTGAATGAAATTCAATAAGTCAATTCTTAGGCTATTTTATTACTATTATAAGCCTGTGTTGAAAGAAGGATCTTAAAGGATTGGCCCGCAATCGCAGTAGACCGGGAAAAGTGGAAAGAAGGAAGGGAGGCCTTTGCCCAGCAGTGGGCAAAGTCAGTTCAGCTCATGCCGCCATCTCTTTCTAGGTCTGCCGCGTAGTCGTTTTCTGCTATTTGGGATCCACTGTGTGGTGATTTTTGCTATTTCAGCACCGACATGCGACAGATGTGGCCAGCCCAGTTCCACCGTAGTCCAGTAACTTTGCGGTCAGCGTCCGCTCTTTGTGTTTTGGAACGAAGTATAGAGTTCCTAATGCGATCTATGAGTTTGACACCTAGTATACTGCCATAGCTCGTTGGCAGACTCCAAGTGTGGACTTTTGATGCTTTTAAGAGACCATGTTTGCGCTCCGTAGGTGTGAGGGTGGGAAGAATGCACAGTTCCATGAGATTTCGTTTTAATGAAAGCGGGAGTGATCCTTTCATGAGTTGTTTCATCGACCAGTAGTTCTTCCAGGCGGTTTCTGTGCGTCGAGCGACTTCTTTTTCCTGTCTCGCCTGGAAGGATACTATTTGGCCGAGGTTAATATATTCATGGACATTCTCAACATCTACACCCGTCATTTCTACGTTCTGTTCGGTGCTGTTCGTCATCAGTTTTGTTTTTGACATGTTCATCGACTGGCGTGGCTGAGTTGTGCATTTGGCCTAGCCCAGGTGCTGCAGGAAGAAAAGAGAACAAAGTCATCGACGAGACGAAGCAATACCACACAACATGGCAATACCCTTGTCTTGTTATTTTGTCTTTGTTATTGTATTATGAAACATAAAAAATTAAAATATGAATTCACTGAAAAACAATAAAAGACCTCCCACAGAGAGACAACACAGCTGTATCTACAACTGAAAATGTACAAATTCAAATAAGAGTTTATTTCTTATTAGCCTGGAAGAGAATTGGTTTTTTGCCAGTTTTTAATATGCCAACTACAATACAGCCGGGGAATTGCCTTGCTTAGAAATTTTACAAATTCCGTAGATTTTCTGCATAATAGCCTTCTTTTTTTTTATTTAAGGGCTTGGTCCCTTAGCGACCACATCGCCCAGTGATAATAGCCTTCTCAATACGACTGTTCAAGAATTACAGCTATAATTTAAATATACGGAAAGTTTAAATGGATATTTTAATTTGCTGAACAATCCAAAGTCCTTTACTGTACATGGTGCTTGTCAGTTTTGAGACCTACTACAGAATTTTTACAAACCTCAACAACAACGTTACAAACGTAACCAGTCCTCCACAAACATAATATATGATTATCCTACATTATAACATGCTTCCCATGGCGTGCACAGTCAGACAGACGGACGCAATGACACAGTAATGACGCGGTAATGAGCGAGCAACGCCGCGGGGCATAACCATGCTTTTTAGGGTTCCATATCTAATCGACGATATACATAAAGGCACTGCGACATTTATGTGTCAGCCCTTACTAAGCCTTGGAATGAGGACAATGTCGTGAGGAAAGTTTTGAGTATGACCGTGGATGGCTATAAGAATCGGGGAAGACCAAAGAAACGATGGATGGACTGTGTGAATGAAGATATGGCTAGAAAGGGGCTACCGAGATGACGACTAATAGAGAAATATGGAAGAAAAAGACTGATCCTAAATAAATTGGGATAAACGCAAGAGGGTGATGGCCCTTACTAAGCCTACATCTACACCACGTCTGTCTGGCTCTTACTTTTCAACTATACGATGATAATTTCTGAAAAGAAATAAATTGGTAGAACTATAAAAATCCTTACCACCAAGTATATTGAAAAAGGTACGTCGTGTCTTTGTGTTTTTGAGACTTAGCAATCACAGAAATAAATTTATTTTGTCAGTTTCGAAGTTTTGCGAAGTATTATAAAATACAAATACATTTTTACTGCCGATATAATCAATATTGTGCTTGTGTAAAGATTTATACCGACAACGGAACCGAAATGTTTTTATGTTTTTGTCCCATCTTAAGAACGTACTACAAACGATTTTCGTGCACAACTCAAAATCAAAGCATCTATTTCAATTAAACCAATTACAGGCATCAGTTAAAAAGATGAAGCTAAGTGTCCATTCCAAAGCGTAGTAGGTTCCTAATGGAGAAGAACGGACAAGAAACGCCACAGACACTGTCTTGAATCAAAATATTGTTACAAATAAACCGCAAATAATGGAAAAAAATTGGTGATACGGAACCCTTAATCCGCGAGTCGAACTCGCACTTGTCCGGTTTTTGTAAACTCATGTCAATTAGATCTCATTATATCTACTCTTGATGTAAAATAAATGCATGCGTGGGCGCAGTTTATTTACGTTGTAAATTATTTAAATGTATAGGAAATAGTTATAAGACTGTGCCTTAGGCATTGGCTGTCATCAGATCTCAAATAAAGCGTTTCTTGTTAAACTGACGTTGGTATAGCGGCAGAGTTGTTGTTAGGTCGAAGCTAAACCTTTGTTGGGCTATTCTCAAGAGCTTTTTAAGAAAACAATTGCCAGTCAAGGTTTGGTAGCAAGCCAGTAGGTATCCAAAATTATTATTACACACCACTATTAATTTTACCGACTATTTAAGTGAACTGCCTCGTCGGTCTAGTGGTCGCAAGCGCTGCTAATGATCATGAGGTCCTGGCTTAAATTCCCAGTCCGTGCAGTGTTATAGGGGTCTTTCCATCAAAAATTTCTGAGTAGCTGCTTGGAGTTTGGATTTATGCCCGGTTGATGGCAATAGGCTCGCCCCTATTACTTAAACGTAACTGCCTAACCTACGACTTAAACATAACTGGCGAGGGTGCACTATATGGACACCTCTGCCAAACCACCAAAGTCCAGGGGCAAAGGAATTGGACCATTTAATATTTTGCTAAGTACCTGGTACTTATTGATACACTGTCCTCTCATACTTTTTAACACTGTAATTTGAAAACATTGCAAAAACAATTTACTTTTAAAAGAGTGACCGTGGAGTTTCTTGCCGGCTCTTGTCCATAGGAAACGACTAATTGGAACCGTGCATCTAGCTTCTGACGTTTCATAAGTGCCTCTGTAGGTTTATGTGAAATAAAATATTTTGTGTTTTAAATTTTTAATTGTATTCGAAGGTTCGAATTTAAGTCAGCACCAACTGACGGGGTCGAAAGACCAATGCCTTCTGGGGTTGCGGGTTTGTCCGAAAGGGATATCGCGGCCCCGGCACACAGGCAACGGAAGGAACATGGTTGGGTTTTAGTCATAAAAGTCTGACACGACATGAGAGCGGGAGAAGTCATTTGATGATTTCCCACCCTCAAAAAAATGAAAAAAAGAAAAGAGGTTCGAATTTAAGCCTTTCAAGAACTTGTTCTCTCGTACTTAACAAGAAAACAATAGCCAGTCAAGAAGACTGACAGCATAATGCTAACTTGCTTTAGTGCTATCCAAAATCATTGTTATACACCACTATTGAATTATATCTACTTTTTAAGTGAGCATTCAGAATATCGCAGGCAAGACCTGGATGAGACTCGCACAGACCAGGGAAGCATGGCACAAAGGGAGGAAGCTTGTGCTCAGTAGTGGGTGGAACAAGGCCGCCAATGATGATGATGATTTAAGTGAACCACTAAAACAGAACTTACTCCCTTATTTATAAGCGTTGCTTAAGCTAATGTAATGATTATCGTCTGTTAAACCATAGGTACATTTTTGACACCTAAAAGTCTCATAACCTTTAAATTTTGACCCTTTAAAATTAAGAGGATTATTGCTAAGATCTACCGTGCTTTGTAGATGCAAAGGCACCTAAGATCGATGGGCAGACAATGTCTTGTCAGTAAACAAATAAACATAGGTAAAGCTTGGTGACCTTGCCTTTGTGGTCACATTATTATAGTTAGTCGATATAGGCACATAAGTAATTAAACAAACTAATTATAATAATAATTATTCAAGCTTTCTCAATAACAATAAAATATCATGGCAGCCGGACACGGCGTTAATTATAATAACTATTATATAAGTCTATTAAATACGCGAACATGACCTCTGCAGTTAATAGTAGTAATAGTAATAACTGTTGCAGTGTGACGCAATAATTGGACTTTTCAAAAAGGTTCCGATTTTAGCGGTCCAAGCAGGGATTTGTTTTTAGTATCAGTACAGCTCTTTGTGGCGGAGCTCGTCCAGAGACGTACTACTATAGTACCTATGTCCACCGACAAGCTTTACTGTGTGAAGCGTACCGGTGTAACAGCACATGAGACATTTCAGGTTTGTGAAGCTGAAATTCTTACCAAGTACCGTCTTACCAAGGAGTATCGTGTTACCCAGTATCTGGGTTCAGGAGATCAGAAAGGCAGTCGCTCCTTATAAAATACTGGTATCCAGCTGTATCTGGTAAGACTGGAAGCCGACCCCAACATAGTTGGGAACAGCACCCTAATTGCGCAATACACGATCAATCACAACTGAATCATTTTGAAGGATATTGCTAATACAAATGTTCAAAAAATTTGTCTGCTCAACAACGCAAATAACGCAATAAATGTTGTTGAACTGCCAAAATGAGTCAGATTGTGATTGATCGTATATTACGCAATTAAGGTGCAGGCTAGGTAGATGAAGAAGAGACATGTCAGCTTTGTGCTTCGTATGGTAGCGCACCTGAAATGCCTCTGGTATTGCTGATGTCCATAGACAGCGGTGACCACCAGTCTACATGTTTGAAATCCAACAACTTAGTTGTTTCCCAAAACTACCAATACCACAGTTGTGCTGTAACATCGTAAAGGGAAACAAATTTGATTGGCCCAGCGTTACATTTCATTGGCAGCAGGTACATGTCATTGGCGCCGCGCGCCGGTGCAGTGCAGTACATTCTCAATCAACCGATCGTCGTTAACCCACTCAGCGAATTGTACTCGTCGATGTAACGATAAAGACTTGCTGTTACTGTTCGATTGATCACTCTTTGTGTAGGTCACAGTTTCGTAAACATGGCTAGACTATGTAATCATAGGAAGTATTGACGAGTGAGAGTAGTCTCTGGGATTTTGTAATAGCCAATAGGAGTTGAAAATTTGGTGACAAGCGGGAACAAAAAAAAATTAACACATTCTTAGATAAGTATCTACACTTATATAAGTTTTAATTTGTACTATTCCTTTAAAGATCCGTCGGAGTTGTTAATTTCCGTAATTCATGTAATCTAATAACTACTAAGTTAGGTAAAAAAACTATTACAAACTAGGGAAATACACAACAATTGGAACATTAGGATCACAAGAATTTGTATATTTTTTGTAAATACGGGTAATATCTCAGGATCCTCAAGTATGACATATTGATTTAGAAACTAGATTTGTATGAAGATAATATATCGGATTCGAATCTATATTCATATTGTATCGATCAATATGAAAGTCAGTCTGTAAGCCGGTGCTACCGGGTCGCTGTACAGCAATACGCCACCGAGTGAGTTTCCTCTCATTCATCATAGTGCCGGTATTCACGGACGCTCTACGAGTATTTGTCACAATTTGTCAGACCATTGTACACGAGACTTGATATAACAGAAGCCAATACACGATGAGGCTGACTCATGACAACAGTTGGTTGATTCGATTTGACATTGATTAACTTTCCATCCATACTATACTTATATAGTATACTAGCTTTTGCCCGCGACTTCGTCCGCGTAAAAGTAGAAAATGGTTCTAATAGGATTTTTTATTGGTTTTTTACGTTATTAATTGTGTTTTAACATATATATTATTATGTTATGCTTGAATACTTATAAAATATAACAATCTTTATTATAGTGTAGGGATTTAAAGGTGAAATAAACATGAAAATAAAATTATATTATATTTTATGAACATGAAGCTCGGCCTTTGATCTGGTGAAAGTTACTCGGGGTATTATTTTTTTACTACGAAATCAAAATACTACACCTTTAGGGGTATGAGGAACAGGGTGTAAAGTTTACTCATCCACCATAGAAAAGGGAGGATCGTCCGACCAGACGGTTGTCGTGTCTAGCGGGCAACTGCCCAGAGGTTGAAGTCGGGAGCTTGTATACTATCGCGCGGTAAACTCTAATTGCGCGATGCAGGATTTGTGTGACGTTACGATATTGTGTGACGTCAGGTCTTTGATGCGTAGTTCGCATGTAGCGATGTAGATGCCGCTACACACCTACCGCAGTATTTTTTTGTAAACTATATTTTTTGTTTTTCCTTCGTGTGCTAGAATCACCAGGCTACTCTGTGCGCTTACTCTGGAGCATGCCACATACAACTGGCCGTGGGAGAAGCAGCTTTTCCTCAAGTCTACTCCCGCTACCTTAAAAGTTTGACCTTGAGCTTTGTTTATGGTCATTGCGAAGCAGACTTTGATGGGAAACTGCACTCTCTTGAATTTGAAGGGGTAATTTGATAGTATTAGGGGAATCCGAGGAATAAATACAGACATCTTTAAAGCTTAGAAACATTCAAATGCGGTACTAATATAGCACGGTGACTTTCGAGACATTCCAATTTTAAAGAGCATTTGCATTGCACCAAGCTATTATGTGAGTTCAACCGTTTTTGAATAAAATTTGATTGAGTTTTCAAACATGTGTGAAAATAAAATGTAATTGAAATCAAAAGCAATAAGGAGTATTGATATCAACTTCGAAGAAAATCACTCTCAAAATAACTTTCTACTCCTATTAAACCCCGTTAGGGGATGAATTTCAATAAAATACGAAACACATCTATCTATTCTGTTAAAGAATGTGTATGCAAAATTTGAAGTAGATTGGACCAAGGAATCACGTTGTCCCATACAAACTTTGTCCCCATTTTTCACCCCCTTAGGGATAGAATTTCGAAAAATCCTTTCTTATCGGATGTCTACGTCATATAAAAAACACAACCTCTAAGTTTCAAGTCTCTACGATTAGCGGTTTAGGCTGTGCGTTGATCCGTCAGTCAGTCATTCAGGACAAAGCATTTTATATGTATAGATTATAAAGAGGTAATATTTGTGAGTTTGTATGTAGGGGTTAACCTTCGGAACTGCTGATCCGATTCCGATAATTCTTTCACTAATGGGAAGCTACAGTATAATATTGCAGAGTGTCATAGATATATTTCGCGAAGTCGCGGGCAGCTGTTAGTAATATAATAGTGTTCTTCTTATTTTCGTGTGGTTAGAGACTAACCTGGTGTCAGAGTTTTAAAGCCGCCCATAGGCCTCTGACGCAGGGTATTCCTCCCGCTCCGTCCAGAGCGGGAGAAATTATTTGATAAATTCCCACCCTCAAAAAAAAAAAGGCATACCAGTTTCCTCACGATGTATTCCTTCACCGTTTTTGAAGCAAGTTATAACTACAATACGCACATGAATCAGAAAAGTCAAAGGTGCATGCCTTGAGTTCAAACTCGAGACCTATGTCCAGTCTGACGGTCACACCACTAGGCTATCACTGCTTATAGAAATAATACCGATAGATTATAAACGAACGGTGACATATACAAAATGTTTATTTATTTTTGGAATTAGTTTTGAATTGTCTTCATTAAGGAAATAAATCCTACTAATATTATAAATGTGAAAGTGTGTCTGTTACCTTTTCGGATTTCGATGGGCATATAGTTAGACCATGACCTAGGTTAGAACATAGAATAATTTTATCTCCATAGTGCGTTCCCGTGGGATAATTTCCGACCTTAACGCTGGCGAAAATATTATCGGGAAGAGAACTAGTAATAAATCTTAGAATATGACTCTGGGTAGTCATATTCTAAGAAAAGTTATTATATTTCAACTAGTAGTAAATAAGCCCATTGCCTGTAAAATTTCAAGTTCAAAAATTGTTAGTTAATCATGAAACATACATGCGTAAACCGTGTAATTAATATTTTTTAATTGCTCTTATTATTTATCTCGGCACAAGCTTTGTACTTGGTGTTATAAATTCTTAATCTTCAGAAGGATCTCATTATCTGCTAATCGAATACAAATTATACTCGATAATATAAACCCTCTCCTACAAGTTCAGTAGCCATGTAAACCTGATCCCACCTTAACCTTGCACAACGAGGAATGTTCCCCTAATGAAGCATTAATAGTCTTAATGATAGTTTATGTGGAACTAGTAGGTACTATGTTTTGTTCCAAAAGTATCTAGTAAACATGTAAATAAATGGATATGATATTTTGTTGTGCCTGAAAAATTGTGTCCTTTGATTTGATTATTAGAATATTTAATTTAAATCTCCTTAAAGATGTCTTTCATCATTTTATTTTACAATTAATGTTAATTTTATAACCTCATTGTTTACGTCGATGATTTTTCAATTACAATTTAATAACGTTATTCCCACAATAAATTGTTAGAAAAACTGGTGAGAAATAAAGTTGAAATATTCATAATACAGATGAATGTGTTACTAAATCCGTTTAGAGAATGATTGCGTCAAAAGTTAAACTGAACAGAGTTTGTTAATACTTTCATCAGATACGTTTGGCACAGACTATAGCGCTAAAAAGTATCCTTTCTCGGACGAGAGAAGGGTATGAAGCTTGGGGCGGGGCGGGGGGCATGTTTAGTTACATTTTGTATAATTTCACATATTATTGTGATTAGGTAGCGTTAGAGTATAAAGTAGGTGACAATTTTATTGTTGACTTACATATATTTAACCACTTAAACAACGGTATTAAGATAATTACTTAAAACGGCATATTTTTTATTAGTATGGCATAGTGCTCTGGAAATACATCTGTATTTAGACGGGTTAGGTTATATAATTGTATAATTTAAATAATGTATAAATCTCTTGAGGCCTCATTTACAGCGTGGTTTTCGAATATTATTAGCTAGCAAAATAGTATTTGCTAAATTACACTAAATCTCTCACAACTTTACACATTTTGCATAGGTGTAATATGTGTAGTAGGACTGGTCAGGATACCAACTAAGAGTAACTAACTGTGCGTTTGCACTGGCGAGACATTCACAACAAAACATGTTGAAATCTCTAATTCCTGTCAAACATTGTATGGAACAATGACAGTAAATAGAGACGTCAACATGTTTTGTTGTGAAAGTGTCACCAGTGCAAACACACAGTAAGGCTACATTGTTGTAGCAAGTTCGAATAAGTTGTAGGATTTTGGTAAGTAGTTGTAGCAGCCATCAGTTTTTCTTTACCACTTCCTGGTACAAGTCTATTACTATATTATTGGCCCACATCAGCTAGGATCATAATCAGCGCGATAAGGGGCTGCGAACAATCGCAACAAAGGCGACCTTGGAATACTCGTATTTAATTCGTTCAACAGTGTAATAGTGTAGTGTGTGTGTGTGTGTGTTGTTCTTATTGCGCTGATAACGATGCTAGCCGAGGTGTGCCGAGCAGTAATCCTATATATGTGGGGTTGTTGGACGATGTGGCTCACACTGTTCTCGACGCTTGACGTGGCAACACGCCGTGTCCGGTTTCGCAACAAGTCAATCGTCATCCTGAGGATGCCTCGTTGAGAGGTGAAACACGTGTCGATTTCTTACAGGGTTCTTTATGACTCTTTAAAATCAGTTAAGCGGATTAGGTTACTAAATATACGTCGTCTATTGTATTTTATAATGCATTTCCGCAAAGTCACGCCTGAGTCAATTAACTACTTAGATGTAAACAGTTTATACCTAAAATGGGTTCCACATAACTATCATAATATATTCTAGTTCACCCCTAACTTAACATATTTGCGCTAGACGGGCTATTGCCTTGCCGGTGTAATTCTCGGCATACCATGCAAAACAGCGTTGACATCTTATTAAAATAAAATTTCTTCAAGTACAAATAAGGTAAAATCCAATACGATTTACTGCGTTTTATTTACATAAGAACATGGTAATGAAAGTCTAACAATCGCTGCATTATAAAGTGGTTGTTTTGCTGTCGGTACACGATATTAGGGAAAGCTGCGGTCTGCGGCTGAAACAGAATCCGTATGTCGATGCTAACGGTACTCTAGGGATAGGAGTGCGGGTCATCATAGATTAGAATAAATGATCTAGGATTTTTCAGTTTGGAGATTAATCTCTAGGCATCAGAAAATTAAATGACGGGCGATACAAGTGAGTTTTCTAAATGTCATTTAATTCAATTCGGGTGAGTTTTTATCATAATTCCCAGTAGCTTTTTTTCCAAAAAAATACAACAACAACAAACATCAGAACAAAAAGGATTAACCGTTAAGCAAAACAAATATTACCTTTTTTTTCACACCATTTCACCGCAGTAAGTACCGTACGGCATTGTGCACTGGTTCAAAAATAAATTAATAACTCACAATAAAGTGACAAACAACCCTAACCCCTCACCAAAAGGTTGACGTTGCACTAACACTTGTCCCTGGTTGTAGCACCCCTGCCTACAGGATAGCCGACGACAGCGCACATACATTCATTGGCGAGACACTCCCGATACATTCCCGATACCTTTCTAATACATTCCCGATAGCTGAGTGCAAGCAATAATATTAGCGTAATAATGATAGTTCCTGCACGTTAAGTAGCACAGATTAAATACGATTCAGAGAGTCATAATAAAATTTTGTAACAGAAAATTCCCGTAAAATGCATAACTAAGTGGAAATGGGCGTGGCACATTGCTCGTAGAATGGATTGGTGATGGATTCAAATCAAATCAAAAGTCACTTATTTAAACTAGGCTGAGAATCAGCACTTTTTGAACGTCAAAATTACGTAAGATAGTCCCCCAAAACGCCCGCCCTGCACCACTTCCTAGTTAGCTGGGAAGAAGAAGTAGAGCAATAATTCCCCAGTTTGATGTCGATGGGCCGCCCATAAGGTAGACCGTTGTTAAAGAGTGCGGTATCCGCTGGATGCGGGAATCACCGGACCGGTTGTGTGTATGCTTAGCGGAGGCCTATATCCAGCAGTAAACGGCTGAATGATGATGAAGACATTCGTGTCAATGATCAATATAAATTGTCGCTCGTCCTCTGAAAGCTGTAAGAGTAAATATAAGTATTATTAAAAATATTAATTTGAAATACACCTTTTCTAAATGATCAATTAAACTAATCTTCGTAAAAACTAAACACATTTCATAAAAACAATAAAATATCCGAACACTAAACCTAACAACAAAATAAATGGCTTCGAAAAATTCCTCCGCATCGCTGTCAATGGTTATGTGCTCAAGAGACTTTTTAATAAAAATCTTAAATTCACTAATTCATTCATTCCCTGGCACGCACAATCTAAACTGATAAGTCTAGAAGCATGCAATTTTGCTAAAGTTCCTTGTGTAAAGAAGGTGAGCAAGTCATCCCCTTAAGGGGTTAAATAGCGGTTGAAAGTTCGTATGGAAAATAGTCACTTTTACCGGTGAGGAATCCCATCGGGTACACGGCTTGTTATTGATAAACCAGTAGAGTCGCTTTATATTCAAAATACAGGATGGTTAGAAGGGCGAGAGAGAGTACTTTACTGGGGAAAATTTCCTTGCTCTCTGCTTCCTCTCTTAACTCTAGTGAAAAGCCAGCCTTAGATGTCCGTGTGTATGTATTGTATAAATTACCTGGAGGTAGCTCCCGTTACCTTTATATATTGTAATTACGCTCCGTGTAGCACAGATTAGATATACAGTGAGTTAGCGCCTCGGCTGACTTACGGTCCAAGCTGAGTTACAGCCAATGTTCAGTGAGGTAAAGGTTACTCCTTACATTAGTGCATTAGTCTAATTTACTCATTTAGATTGGTTTGGTTTTTTGTATGTACACACGGCTACACATCAAGCTATACATTACCAGTTTACGCTGATCTCGCATTGTACTAAAAAACATGATATTATACTATTGTATAGAATTATAGAATCAAGTTTTTTTTTATTTTCTACCTGAACAGACAGCAGTGCTGCTGGGGAGTTCGTTGCGCCACTTCTTCTTCCCAGCTAAAGCACTAGGAAGTGGTGAAGGGTGGGCGTTTTTTGAGGCCTGTCTTATGTAATTTTGACGTTCGAAAAGAGCTGATTCTCTGCCTAGTTTGAAAAAATTACATTTGTTTTTTTTTTTTTTTTTGTAGGATTTCCGTACAATGCGAGGTCAGCTTATGTTGGAAATGTATAGCTTGATGTGTAGCCGTGTGTACAGTGGTTTTAGGGTGGGGCTTGTATGTGGTGACGACAATACGACATTCAATAAAAACACTGTCGATACTAATCCATAGAAGTATCATGAAACTAAAAAAAAACTCGATAACTAAATGATAAAATTGCTGGTCTAGTGGTCGCAAGCGTGACCGTTGAGCGTTATAGAGTGTCGAGGTCGGGGTCAATTCTGAGGGCGGACAAAGTATAGAATCTAGATTTTGATAGTAATAGGCTCGCCTTCCATTACATGGGACTTAAACATAACCTGCAAAATGTGGGTGTACTTAACACTACTGCCTGCACTTACGGGGAATCCAAGAGTGATGATGTGTTAAATTTAAATTAAAATAACAGTTTATTCCACGGCATTGAGGCCTTTGATAGTAAATACATTATTATTTTATAAAAATAACACTTTTTAATATACACATAAGGAAGTCGTCTGCTTGACATGCAAATGACGACTTAACGTCAATATGAAAAACATGTTCATTACAATAACTTATTGAATGGATACTAAGTGCATAGTTAATTAAACTAGATAATAAGAATAAATAACTAAGGAGGAGGTTTAAATCAATTTTATTTATTTCCTGCGCAGAGTGTTTTTGTAAGGAGCTCAGGAAATAATAGTTATTAATTTATAATTAATATTATATTTTAAAACTATTTTTTTTTATAACGTATTCCTCAAAGGGTTAGGCAGAGGTGTATATAGTTCACCCTCATTTCGGCAGTTATGTTTTAATCTCAAGTAATAGGGAGCGAGCCTATTGCCATCAACCGGGCACAAATCCCGACTCCGGGATGCTACTGAGAAATCTCAGATGCCAAAACCCAATAACACTTTAACCTACCCGTGAACCGAGCCCAAGACCTTGTGCTCAGCAGTACCGCTTGCGACCACTTAAGCAACGAAGCAGTCGAAATCACCATACTTTATAATTACTTAATTAATTTTGTGATTTTTATTTATTTAGAGCATGGAATACTTGCAAGAAAAAAAACTGAACAAGTAAAAACTATGACTAATATGAATTTATGACATAATGTATATACAGACATACATTATGTCATAAATTCATATTAAATAAATAAAAATGAAGATATTTAAGTATTATATAATAACATATTTATTTATATGAATATATATAATTATACTGTTGTATCTATATTCCCAAATAATATTTAAAAAAGTAAATTGTATTCTCAAACGCACTACTTTAACTATCAAAACAACTTATTACAAAATAGAAAAGTCATAGAATTTTGTCATCGTCTGCCTGCCTTTTACCAATTATGTTAGGGTCAGCTTCCAGTCTAACCGGATGCAGCTGAATACCAGTATTTTACATGGAGCGACAGCCTATCTGACCTCCACAGCGCAGTTACTGGGTATCACGATACCCCTTGCAAGAATGGTTGTCTGACTTTCGGGCTTCTGCCGACCAGTAACGACTGTCAAAGATCTACGAATGACAGCCGGGACCACCTCCGTACGTTCTGAAGTATCTTTTGTCATTGTTTATGTATTATGTAACTATACATAAATACATAACCTATGAAGTAATTAAGTTAAGCTCTATGAAACATATGTAACTCATAACTTATCGTATATCCTAATAATCATAAAAGTTAAAAAGGTACGGCGCTCATTAAGTCTCAGTTAAGTTTCTAAGTACAAGGCAGACCACCCATACAAAAGACTTCAACGAGATATGACGCTGGTTGTGTGAATGTCAACGAATATTATTTTGTTACTTTTTAAGTAGTAAGGTTCAGGTTGTTTTTTTTATTATTATTATTTTTGTACGTTTTAGGAGTAAAATATCTCGCTTTTTTTCTAGAGGACTAGATAGATTTGGTATATTATTGAATACTTTTATTTTTGTGTAGAAAATATCACTTTGTGTCGTATGTGTTTATTAAAAGTAAAGGGAAGAATAATTTAAATTTAAATTGATATTAGTAAAGCAATTACCCCTCCTTGTAAATTTTATAGCAAAATTAAAAAAGATAATATTGTTACTAAAAAATCACTTACAAATAGTCCCTTGAACCCATGGCTTGAGAGTCTAGAGTGCAAACTCTAAACCAATGGGTATTAGTCTAGGATAGCGTAGTATACATACTATGTTGAATTATGGCTTTGCCAAATTATGACACTATAACTGATAGCAATATAGGGCCACCCACTTACCCAGCAGTGCCGCCATTAAAATATTAAATTCTACTAATAAACTAAACTCTAAAAATACTCCAAAAATCCATTTTATCTAAGTCGCACATAAACCGCCAAAAGCTAGGAATCCCTCCTCAAAGTTATGAGATCATTAGAATCAAAATATGCAAGGAATGTGTAACAGTCTGGCGCTGGCTAGACCAGACACGGCTAACGAAGCAAAAAGTCGCAGAGTGGGACCACCACTGAGACATGTGTGCTATGTATCTATAACTGTGCCACTACTTTATGAACCTAAGAGATATTAAAGGGCCGCGATAGAAGTTATTAGAAGTAATGATGATGATCTAGAAGACTACCAGGTGACTAATAATATGATGGCTGTTATAGATATAACATCATCATGAAAGTATTCCCCGCAGGGTTTGGCAGAGTAGTATAAGGGCAGGAAGAAAATGATCAAGAAGTAAGATGTTTGGAGGAGAGGTCTGGCTTTATCTCGTCTTCGAGTTAAGCCAGACAGGTATGAACTTTACTTTGCGCAATTTATTTCATCACCACTACTTCAAAACGGTGTAGGAAAACTTCAACAGTCCTAGAACCAAAAATCAATGACATGTGACATCCATCAAACCGCACTGGTCCCGCTCCCTCTCATAGACAGAAGGTCTATGTCCTAACATTATATGCTGATAATGTCAACACAACGGTATCGGAACACTTATACTAAATTACCTATTCGATGTGTTAATAAACAAGTGTATTTACTAACCCTGACTCACTGATTATCATGAACAATAGTTGCATTCATAGTTATCCTCCACAAACAACACATTTTAATAGTTTCCTATGATCGTAATGTTCATAGACATAATAGTTTTATAGCTGTAACAATATTGATGATGTGGTCACTTCCCGTCTTTTGCTTTGAGGCAATAAGGTAACTTGATTGGTCAATATAGGATGATCAGATTTTGTTTGCACTTTAAATTTAACATTATAAAGACTGCTGTAATTATTGAATAGGGAGAGAATATTATCACTTTTTAGTACACCCACATTTTGTTGATTATATTTAAACCCCCCTCCACGGCTGCCCCCTGTTACATGGGATTTAAACATAACTGGCGAAATGTGGGTGTACTATAAGTACACCTCTGCCTAGGATTCCGGGAAATACAGGCGTGATGTTGTGTTATTTTTAAGTCTTATGCTAGAGGAGGCGAGACTATTGCTCGCAAATCCAGACGCCGGGCGTCTAATCAAACATTCTTTACGAAAAATGCAATAGAGGTAACACTTTGCCCGACCCGGGGATGGAACTCCACGACCCAAAATTCCCTCACCTGTTATTCTTACAACCACTTAACCAATGAAGCAGTCGCTAATATTTTGAGACAATCCTGGATAAATGGTTTCTTTTGCAAGATATTTCTATTCGATTCTAAAAGTCCAAAAAACAAACAAAACTCAATAGACCTAGTAGTAGAGATGAACTTCTTTTAACTGAAAAGGAAAGTATCAATATCGTAATCAAAATTCCATGTTTATGTGATTAACATCACATCACGGCTGTATTCCCCGAAGGGTTGAGGCAGAGGTTCACCTATAGTACACCCACATTTCGCCAGTTATGTGGAAGAATAACTGAACATATCCCTTGAACTAGATTCCTTCAAATTCCTGATGGAAAAACCCAATAACACTGCCCAACCTGGGGATCGAACTCAGGGCCTCACGCTCAGCAGTAGCGCTTGCGACCACTAGACAAAACAAAATATCTCCTCACGTTCAATAACATTCTATAAATACTCTTGTATTGCACCAGGCTCCAGCATGCGTCCTATAATTAGCACATTATGACACATTGCTCCTAACTGCAGCACTAACATTCAAACTCCTTCGTTAAAATGTTTCACATTCTGACACATACAGCCTCCTTTCAGTTTACTTTGCTAAAAAAACTAACTCGCCGCTTTCGTAGAAAAGGCTTTAATAAAACCTTCGCCGTACACGATAATGATAACTACACTACATAAAGCAGAGAAAAAAAAAGATAACGTCAATTTTTCCTTCGACAAACTGCATTGCTGTTTAAATTTAGAACAGAACTTAGAAAAATAGAAGGAAACCAGTAATGTATGTTCTTTTCTAGATGGGATAGATTCCGGTGAGTACTATGCAGGCGAATTGCCGGTCCATTCGGCGATGACCGTCAGTGGATGCTGTGGCCGCGTCGCGAACGGACGTCGATCGCGTACCGACCATCTCCGAATATTTCGTACGTCGCGAGTTTGAACTCCGTGTGTGAAGTGAACAGTGATTTAAGAACTAACAGTTTTTTTATAATATTTTTTTATAAAAGTCAATAATTTTCTTAGTACAAGATAGAGTATTTTGTAAAAAAAATAAGTTAAATATTTTGAGTTGAAAACTTGAGCGCTACGCTGAAAATTTTCATCAAAAATTTCGTAAGTTGTTTTCTTAATTTACTTTAATTTGTTTGTGTAGTTTTAAGAATTTATTTTAATTTTATACCTGAATGACTAAATAGTGCAAGTTTAAACTTATCACTAAGGATAAGAATGATTGACCTTTAAACTAAGTAAACTGGATGAAACCCTGTATCGTTGCACAGTTAACTTTTGTGGATTTAGCAAAAATACTGACCATCTTTTTCCTGTTGAGATAATTTTATCACTCTTGAAAGTTCTATAATAATAAGTGTCGTGACGGTCACAATGTTACATTTTGTTCCGTCTAGCTCTCATTCGTCAAGTGTGCAGTATATCGTGCGATATGGAACTTCAAACCAAAAATAATTGAAGATTTAAAAAAAAATGCATATTGTTGAGAAAATTGGATTCGATTTTAGAATTTTCCGTACAAAGGTCAATCGTGAAGAAAATTCTCGGTTCACAGTTTGAATATTTATTTCCTACTTAAATGGTTACTACCATTTAAGTAGGAAATAAATATTCAAACTGGTACTGGGCCTTTTACTAAAAAGGGATCCTATTGATCTTTCCCAATATTAAATGCTTGAGTAATAGGACCGAATAATCGAAATCTCAATATTTATCATTGCGATCTATCAGGAATATGATTGTCCTTAAGTAGGCTACTAAATAAGACACAGCCCCAACATTGCCCAACTAAGATAAATCATTACGAACACAGAACATGAACCACAAGTAGACATTAAATGTTAATTCCGTCACATTACGCCTCTGCGACTGCGCTCTCTATTGCAAACACTCGGTTCATATCGATTAGAAATTATTCGATTATATCGTAACTGAGATCCGAATGATTGGATAAAGGACCATTTACACAAGGAGAATATCTTACCTTTAAAGAGGCGAGAATATCCTTACGAGTCTAATAGCCGAAACTTGCAAGGCATTTATCGCATTTATTGTGTTTACTCTCAACCTAGAAACAAGAACTCGCTATGTCTGCATTTCTTTTTTTAATTCTCGCTCGCATGTCAACCTGTGTCAGGCTGTTTAACCGGGCCATCCTGTGAATGACTTAATAAATCAGCCAGGGCACAAAACTTATTAACTAAGACTGTATTATTATGTACTATTACGTAATTTACAAGAACGTGAAGTGTAGTTTGAAAACGCAAACAAAAAATTTGAAAAGGCTTGGTGACCGCGAAACTTGAGTTTTGACTTGTGTCTAAACTTTCTTTTGATTTTAGAATAATAGACTTTTTCACAAGTCAACTTTGTTGTCTCCTTTTGGCACCCTAGGTGTTCGAGTCGAGAAACTCTCCCAGTGCAATCGAAATATCAAAGGAGGTGGGAAATTCGTGGGAAGTGAATATTAGTTATTTTAAGTGGTCTAGATTTAATTTATTTGTAAGAGTTATTGCAGTTGTCAGCGGTGACAATTTACTAAGTGGTTCTAATATTTTAGGTGTCTAACTTGATGTGCCCGATAAGACAACCAACGCAATAATAAGTGATTTCGTAATTATTAAAAAAAAATAAGTTACGAAACAATATCACGAATTTGTGAAAAAAATATTTAGATCTGAAGCTTTACTTTTACTGTTTCTGAAAAAAAAAATGCGGAAGTAAATACAACTTTCATACTTAAATCACTTTTCCATTGAGTTTGAGTGAACCATTTTTGAGTAGCTCATGCGGGCATGATAGAAGAAGATCACCACAATATATTGACAGAATAAAAAAAATCCTCCTTCGTCGTAAATTCTTTCTGCCCCTAAAGACTGTAATATCGAATATTCCCAGGCATATTGACCAATTTGGGCAAGTCCCATAATATCCACCAAATCTATTACCTTCTTTAGAACCACTTTGATTGCCATAAAATATGGTTTATGATGTTTGCTGTTGCCGGCGATTTCGTCTACTCCAGGTCCGGCTACCGATCTGTCAAATTTCATATCAATCGGTTCGGTCGTTTAGGCATGAAAAGGTAACAAACACATAGACAGATCCTTTCACTTTTATAATATTAGAACTTACTTGGGTTAGTATGCATGTACGTTAAATTTGCCGAATAAATTGGGCATAAACCCATCACTATCTAGGACATATCTCCCAAACTTGGTACCTCACATGTCGTCACCCATCTCAGAATATACACAACACTACACTCAATCGTCGAGAGCTACAGATATTAGTAGCGATCCGAAGTATTGCAACCTGTAGGTATGTGTCGAAATACTAATGATGGACAAACAGCGCGAGCGCCGGCCATCGCGCACTGTTACTAGATACGCTCTTAACTATGAGCATACAGGGTGATTAGTCATTCGAAACCATTTTACAGAAATAAAGATATATCACATCACATCACTAGCCCTTTTCCACGCACTGCTGAGTCTAGGCCTCCACCCTTTTGTGCCACGCTTCCCTGGTCTGTGCAAATAATAAAGACATATTTTTGAACAATACCAGTTGCAACGACCACTGGGGCGGAATGAGAGTTGTAAAAAAAGTATACTTTTTAAAGTTATTTAACATAACATCACACCTGTAATCCCCGAAGGGTTAGGCAGAGGTGTACCTTATAGTAGGTATACCCACATTATGCCAGTTATGTTTAAGTCCCATGTAATAAGGGGTGAGCTTAGTGCCATCAACCGGGTACTAATCCAGACACCGGAAAGTTCTGTAACTTTCCGTCTTAAACCAAGAAATACAAATTGTAAGAAATCTAGTAAATTTTTGACGCTTAACTTATACTTTTTTGATAGCGCATGAACGAACGACTCCCCTGACAACCAAATGATCAAATAAATAATACTTCTCGTTATCACCCTGTATAACGCACCTATGCACGATGCACAATAGATCGTGTTAGGTTCGCTTGAATCGCTCTGAAGTACAAGAGGTCGACGTAACTATTTTGTAATCGGTGCTTGTGGCGCTTTTGATACGATATAAATAAGATACAGTATTCAGGCACATAGAAATATAATGACGGTATTGGTGATGTTCTTCAGAAAGGTTAGTTGCGTAGTACTCGCAACAGGCGCGGCGTGCGAGTATGACCAGCCGGTCTATACTGTAAAAATGTCATCGTGATAACTTGGTGAAGAGCTTAAAATGAGCCGTCATTTCACTAGATACTAGGGGTTGACAAGCTCACTTCATCTAAGTTTCCACGTTGAGATTTTGACAAAAAAGTACCACAGATGTATGAACGTAAACGAAGCAAAAGCAGTATGTAAGGATTGTAGCAGGTGGTGTTCTGTAGTTTCTGCGTACCCCATGGGAAGAAGGCGAGAGTTTACATATGTATGTAGTATTCAGGCGTAATAATATAGCACATCGGTTTGGTGATTTCTGCGAACAGCCTTCAGTTTAGTATTGGTTGACTAACCACCATGAAAGAAGCATGCACACAGGTATATTTTTAGCAAGTAAATAAACTGGAAAATGTAAGACGCGATTTTGTTCCAAATAACGTGTAAGGCGCCATTTTAATTTGTTACGCATTAAAATAAAGAAATGCAACATTCAATGTAGATAGTTATCGAATACGGAAAGTGTTGGAGATGCGTTATCTATGCAAATCGAAGTGGTTACATTATTAACATCCACTCGAATTCCTACGTAATTAAATCAGTCGCATTTCTTAATTATACAAAACTGAGTGAATGTCAACTCTGTAAATGAGAGTTTCTCTCTGATCTGTAACACCTTAAAGATAATATTCATGATTCCGTTATACCGCCAGTATCTTAACTCCCTAAATAAATAAAAAATATTGATTCAGAATTAAAATTGGTAAAATCTACTTATTCAAATTCTTAAATTCACTGACAGACAACGCACAACCTAAACCGAAACTGAGCTCTAAGGAAGAATTTTGGAAAATTTATCTACTTAAGGGGTATGGAAATTTGTATGGAAGTTCGTCGTTTTTGCCGATGGAAATCTCCGGGCATACGGTTTATATGAACATAAAAATCCAAGAAATAATATTTAATGTTAAATGCCTGTACTAGGAATATTATCTGTGACTTGGATAAATATAAATGTCAGTCGGTAGAAGCTCAAACGGTACGGTCATTGTAAGACATTGACATTCATAACAATACTCTTGAAATAGTGAGAGAATGAAATTAATTAATTATGTTATACCTAGTTTACTTAAATGCTATGTATATTAGTAATAAACTCGGAGTATACATTTTTAACAATAAAATAAATTTTCGACTCAGAGATCTGTTATCTAATTACGCAACACATTTTCGTAAATGATAATGACTAATCTGTTTCATTTTGACAATTCAACAACATTCATTGCGTTATTTACGTAGTTAAGCAGATTTTTCTTCGAGCTTATGAATCAATGGATTAGCAATGTGTTTCTAAACGATTCAGATTATGATTGATCGTGTATTACGCAATTAAGGTACTGGTGGTCGCTAGCACGACTACTGAGCATAGGGTTTGATTCCCAGGTCGGACATAGTATCATTAGGTATTTCCTTATGGAGATTTTCAGTGATCCAGAGACTTTTGTGTTTTCTTTTTTTGAGAGTTTTGTGTTCTGTTTATAACAACTTGCTAAAAGGCCCTTTATTGCATACAATTTAAAAATTACCGGTAAAATATCCATACTATACAGATATACCTCTGCAAAACCCTTCGGAGAACCTAACCTTTTCCCAACTATATTGGGGTCGGCTTCCAGTCTAACCGGATGCAGCTGAATACCAGAATTTTACATGGAGCTACTGCCTATCGGACCTCCACAACCCAGGAACTGGGTAACACGATACCCCGTGGTAAGTCTGGTTGTCAGACTTTCGGGCTCCTGACTACTCGTAACGACTGTCAAAGATGTACAAATGACAGCCGGGACCAACGGCTTAGCGTGCTTTCCGAGGCAGGGAGGGGTCTCGGTATGTAATGGATGGTCACCCATTCACGGACCGACCTCGGCAAGCGTTGCTTAACCTTGAAGATCGACCCGTGCAGTTATTATTATTTAGCCATGAACCCTTCTAGAATACATGCGTGATTAAATTATTATAAAACAGGTAAAAGTCTTGTAAAAAACTGGGCAGATCCAAAGTCAGTACAGGGACCAATGCCGAATACTTCTCATTAAATGAAGAAGCCGCTGTGTTGCAGTGGCACAATAATAGACTGGTTTTATTATTATTACTGAACCACCAGAATATTCCTCATTGAAATACTTAACTATGGAATATGATAATAATCTATGTTTTCCCGACTGGCTCGCGATTCCCTGTCGCGATAAACTATGGAAGTAAAGTCGTGACCGACTCACTAATTCTATTTATGCTTCAGCTGGCTCCGAACCTGGGACGTTTCGTATCGCGTTTCTCTCGGAATCCGTATCTTTGTTGTGTAGTTGTTTACAAGCTCGGTTTACGATTGAGGAAATTTATGGGGGCCTGGGTTCGATTCTCATGCCTATTTGTAGAGTACTAGCATTGTTTTAAACTAGAATAATAATATTAATTCAATATTTATAGGATATTAATATAAAACTTTTATAAGCCCATATCATTGAATGATATTTAATTAAAACAAATGTTATGTTTGTTTTTAGTTGGTAAGTCTGTACATAAATAAATGACTGCAATAACAAATAGTTGTAACGCTTTTAAGACTTATCGTATCCTTTCGTAAATCAGATTCAGAAGAAATTCAACAGTATGTTTACTTTCTGTACTCACAAGCCAAGTGCCCGATGGCATTTCAAATCGGTAAACATACGAACATAACTAACTAAAAATGTAACCCTTTTAGACGATGAATTTTCAAAAATCATTCCTTGGTGCTCACCTTCGTTATAAATATAAGGAACGCTTGTGCAAAATGTCATGCTACTAGACTCAGCGGTCTACGCTGTACGTTGCCTGTCAGTGAATTTAAGATTTTTTGAGAGTAACTAATTAGATTTATCATTTTTGCCATAAAATCTTATGAGCTGTAAACTTTTATAATACATTGTCAAATAGATCAATAGTATGCACGAAATTATCAATGAGTTTGTTCGAAGACCATCTAAAAGGTAATAAATAGAATAACGCCGAAATCTTGTTAGAAGAGTGGTCGAACCCGAACTCGAAATCTGTTCTTTTTCAAAATCGTCAGAAAACACAAGTTCATCTATTAAATTAATACTAATCAATTAATACTGTATCTTTATCGCAAAGCTAATAAAATACTTGTAACACTAATACAGTTACATATTTAATATTATCCTTATCTATGCTAATTGGCTATGGTCGCTAAACGGATCTAAATATTGCTAATTAATATTTTATAGATCAGCTAAGTGTTGCAGATACCTGACGTTATTTATGTGATTTAATTATTAAACATTTGCATACGTTTTGTTGATAATAAATTATTGTGAGCTAAATTATCATCACCTTCTGAACTTAAAATTATCCTTTGAATTGATTATGAGTCTTAAATCAGCCCAACAAGAGTTGCCAGATTGCAATTAAAGCATTCTACCTATGCATCTGAATAAGTAAAAAACACTTTTTCGATTAACATATTATTTCATGTCACTATAACTTGATGTACTACATAAATAATACATAAGAATTCCATACTTTTATGACATTAGTATTAATCTGACAGCTGTCAAAAGACAATTTCACCATTTATAGAAATGTAACCACCAAGCATTTTAACAGTTATGCAGAATCTTAGGAATAGGTTGATAATGAATGCTTCGCCTAATCACCGTGAAATCCGCATTAAATTAATTAAACACTTTAACAGCTATAAATAATTAAACAAATTCGAATAAAGTTGGTATGGAAGACGCGTTATTAACCGGACTATAAACTGTAACAGTTATCGGCATTAATATTTATAAACTTGAGAGAACATTCTGAATATCGGAAGACGATCAATTTGTCGTGAGAATATTATAAGTAGGTACTGCCTTGTTGGAGATACGGAATGTTACGTACTTTGAGATAAATGGTTCATCATCTTACAGCAGACCACTGCTGGACATAGGCCTCTCCAATTGCACGCCACTCAACTGGATCCGCCGTATCCACTCGAAAACACTTCCACCCAAATGGTTGCTTCTACGGCTATAATATGGCCGGTGAATTGCCACTTCAGTTTGCTTATTCTGTGAGCTATGTCGGAAAATGGTTACCGAAGTGAAAATAAAAGTAAAAATACTAAAACTCAAAGTGAAAAGCATGAAGTAGGATAATATTTCCATCTGACCTCTGACCCGTGGGCACTGTATCCAGTGAGGTAAGTGTTGTTTTTATTTCGGCGACATGCAAACACTGATAGGATTTCACAGATTTTAACTTTAATTAAGGAACGATTCTCTGGGTCAATAACAATCCAAGGACACCTCATTTGTTTTCAATTGGTTAAGTAAGTGAGGAGGTTGTATGAGGGAACAAACTCACTATAGCCGGTGAGAGTCTATGTCCTTTCCCTTGTCCCAGGCTACATATCTGTCAAACATAACAAGCGATTCAGTGTTTAGGCGTGAAAAGGTAACACGCAGACAGACAGACTTACTTTCGCATTTAAAAATTAACGATGGAAGTTCCTACTGATAACCGGAATTCTAAAAATCGTATAATCCCAATCCTACAAGCAGGGTCGTACATCACTGGCTGAGCGACCTGTCAGTTGAAAGTGACAGGAGATGACTTCCCGCGCTTTGAATAAAGGCTTGTGCAGACCAGCGCGACCGACTTGTCGCACGACGCGACACCGGTTATTGTTATGATGTGAAGTTTTCTTAGAAATTTTATTGTTCATGTCGCGTCGCGCGACAAGTCGCGCTGGTCTGCACAAGCCTTTACCGGGTGATTTGGATATTCATTTTGGAGTGTAATTGTTATATATGTAATCTTTTAATGATTGAGTCTAACACTACAAAGATCTGTCTTAGCAAGTAAAACCAAAGCTTAAAGCTAGTTCACACTAATGATATTCACCGGTCAGTGTTGTTACCTGTGATAATTAATTCCATGTCATAGTTTGTGCTAGTTCGCTCGTAATAAATCGACGTGTTACCATTATGTGCTCAGATTGTAGATTAAATTAAATTAATACATCTCTGTTGGACAGAATTGTAATTAAATCTGTGATAGTTTCATTATTATTTATGGAAATTAAGTCAAAATAAGGTAATGGGATTTTCGATAAATACTAAAATAGATTGATGGAATTCTCTTTGATGTACACCGTATCAATTACATTATAGTGGCTGCATAATTATGGATGTCTATGTATAAATCCATAATTATCCATTTAGTGTTAGAGCAAGTTCATTTTGATGTTTTGAGAGTATTTGCCGCTGTTTTGGGTTATCACTGGTTTGACTGTGGGATTTTGAAGTCTTTCACACAGTCCATTCATAATTTCATTTAAAACACATCGACTCCTTCCAGCAACACTCATTTTTGTTCAATCACAACTCAAAACAAAAAACTGACCTTACCTCTCAGTAGATAGTGCAGACGTGTAGATATTATGTTAATACATGGAACCAGTTCCTCTTATAATAGACAAGCGAACACTCATCGCTAATGTTCTATTAATTAATAACTTGGACTTGTCACAACATGCCTTGTAATCAGACTAACAGAGGCGCACCACATGAGGCATGCGACAAGCATGCGACGGATGAGAAAACTGATGTTTTTTTGGAACCAAGTTCCTTGTCGCACGTTATACTCTAGTTTTTTTTTTATTTTTTATTATTCAGTACAAGATTTCTTAGCCAAATTAATGGAACAGCGTGTAACTAATGTTTCCTAAACGAGAGGGAATTAAAGAAGGTGTGAAAATATACAAAACTGGTGGTTTGTACCTTTTTCCGGTACGTTTTTTGTAAAACGATTTAGATTAAAAAGGTTAGTTAGGGCAATTCGTACTTTCCTTAGTTTGACTAGTTGCTTTTGAGCATGTGGCATCTGGTTTTTACACCAGCAGAATCTCAAAGTCATAGACATAAAAAACACATAACATACAACATTACGCCTCTAATCCCCGAAGGGTTAGGCAGAGGTGACTTATAGTACACCCACATTTCAACAGTTAGGGGGCAGCCTATTGCCACCATGAGTAACCGTTGAGTTTATTGCGGGCTCTTCTCCATGGGAAGCGACCATTGGAATCGTGTTCCTAGCTGCTGACGTTTAATAAGTGCTGGGTTTATGTGAAATAAAATATTTTTATTTTGATCTGCCGAGCATAAATCCAGACTCCGGGCTACTAAAGAAAAATTCCAGAAAGAAAACCCCAAAAACGCTTTGCCCCACCGGGAAATCGAACCCTTCACCGCTCGGCAGTCGTGCTTGCGACCACTACACCAAGGAGCCAGTCAAAATAACAATAAACACAAATAACAGAAAATATAATAAAGAGGTTGACAACATACTGCCAACTTAAAATTTGCATCAGACATGTTTTTAATTTTATTACTAGTCATAAAATATTAAACATAGCTGCGGCAGTAAAAAGTCGAATTTAAAGCAAGTTTTGAATCACTCCCATCGTCAATTAAAACCACATAAACTTCCAATGAGCAGTTGTATAAACATTCCATAAATATAAATATAATATGTCCATACGTTTGCCAAACTTCCAGATCAATTAACAACTACATACTCTATGCTGTTTACTCTATAATTAATTCTTAGAATTAACCGAAATATAGAACCACTTTGTTAGGGTGACATCACACTACATATGCGACGCGACTAGAAGACATCTACTTAATAAAAACCTTAAATGTATTAATTTCATTCATTCACTGACAGACAACGCACTACGACTGGGTCCATGAAAATGAAATTGTGCACAACAGTTCCTTAAGGATATTACAAAATTGAGCACAAAGCAAGGATTTTGAAAATACTTTCCGTAAAGAGGAAAATAGGGGATGAAAGATGGCGTGGTAATTCGTCCTTTTTGCCGATGGGGAATTCCATCGGACACAAATAATATAATAATAAACAAAACTATTGGCAATGTCCTTGTTAGGGTTGTCAATGTCTATCGCTTTCAACGATCGCACATAGTCACTATGCTTTATCACACTTTGTTATTATTGGCATTAAGGTCGGTGCTTCCGCCCAATGTATTTTGCTTAAACTAAATGCACTGGTGGTGATGGCAGACACTCCTTTGCCAGGATATTGTATAACATACCACAAACCTGT
Source organism: Agrochola lota (assembly GCA_947364205.1). Lineage (NCBI taxonomy): Eukaryota > Metazoa > Arthropoda > Insecta > Lepidoptera > Noctuidae > Agrochola > Agrochola lota. The sequence goes on from OX376240.1 coordinate 18,983,854, forward strand.
GTTATGCGAATAAATGAATGAGCCACCATTCGAAAATATTGCAATGTGGGTACCTATTTCAATAATCAAGTTCAATTACACATAACATAACATCACGCCTGTAATCTCCAGAGGGTTTAGGCAGAGGTGTACCTCCACATTTCACCAGTTATGTCTAAATCCAATGTAATAGGAGACTATTCTCACTAACCGGACTAAATCCTGACTCCGGGCTGCTACTAAGTAATTCCTGGTGGAGAAACCCTTTAACAATTTGCCCAACCTGGGAATCAAACCCAGGACCTCATGCTCAGCTGTAGCGCTTGCCACCATTAGAACAACGAGGCTGCCCAGTCAGGTTCAATTAGACTTAAGACTGTTTACTCTAGTCAATCTATTGTCAATTTGAATGAGATAAATCAAAATTATATATTAGGGTAATTTTGTGTTAAAATGGTACTATATGTACGTACAAATTGGCATCAATTTTACCAAGATCACGGATTAAACTGATGCCAGATTGACCGTCTAATAGTTACCTTACTAAAAATAATAATACCAGCCTTTTATTGTCCCACTGCAGGGCAAAGGGCTCTTCTCATTCAGAGAAGGCACGAGCATTGATCACCGCGCTTGCTCAACACGGATTGGCGATTTAAGAATTATATTGACTATAAGAGCAGCTTCCCTCACGTTTCATGTGTCATGTTTGCCTTCACCGATGTCAGTAATGTCCAAGATAAACCCAGAAAGTACATATGAATTCAAAAAGTCACAGTGGTACTTGCGCGGATTTGCACTTTACTCAATAAAGTATAATTTATACACCGATATCGAGTAATGATCTTTTTGCGAAAACCACCGTTCTTCCAACTTGAAGCCACAGAACTTCACATGTAGCGCTGCAAATGCGCTGCATTCTGCGTTATCAAGCTTTATCCGACCAACGCCCGAACAGCGCCAACTCATAATATGTCCCATTGTCAATTAGTGTGAACTGACACAAACTAAAGTAAATGCTTAACCTTTAGACACCGACTAATACGCGCGACAAGTTATGTCCGGGCTGCCTTTATTTATATCCGGACAGGACACGTTTGTACCGTTCATATAAATTGTAGAATATTATTGGCGATTGTTGAATTATTTAGTAGGTGCGACTAATGTGGGTACTGTGGGTTTATTGAGACAGATACTGTGTTGGTATTATAGTGTTATTGAATTAACTTTAGCCTCTGACATCAATCATATAGAGTCAAGAATTTATTATAATATTATTAGCTATGGCGTTTCTTTTGCGTCAAATCCTGTTTACGAAACCTCGAGAATTGATTAGTGGCTTAAGGAGCAATTGAAGATCGATATAGTGTGGTGCATGATAGCTTGATCTGGACCTCGGTCGAGCTGTCCGCTAGAGGGGATAAGGCAGAAGTCAACAATTAAAAAGGTCATATTGTCGCCCCTTCCAAAAGGTAGTTGTCGTATGCAGAAGAATGAGCAAGAAACTTAACCGTTACTCTTTTATAGTGTTTTACAATATTTTTTATACATTAATAACTATAATTATATGTGAAGACGATGCACCTGGAACAAGATGACGAGTACTATACCACAATGGTAAAAATAATTAAAAATGAAGCCATGACAAATAAATTAATTATGTGATAGATATATGGCTCACATATTTACAAACATTGTAAAAGTGTAATTTTAACAAGTAATACTAATAAGTTGTTTTCAACCACTATGTATGCACCTTTACTCATCAAAGGACACCACAAGCCAACCTAAGGGGGAGAATATTCTTTTTTCTCTATAAATGGCATCTACGATAGATTTACTGAATAGAGATCAAAGCATGGCCACATGTGATTATGCGCAAATAAAATATCAAATGGTTTTATTTCAAAGTATGCCTCTCCAAACTCGTGTCGTGTCGTGCGTCTGACGCGCAGGCTTCGGGTCAATATCAAGAGTCACTGCATATATTGATATACGATTTACAAGTTTAACGTTCACAAAGCTCTCCAGATAAGGAGGTGATGATGAACAGCATTGAACTACTATCAACTTCTATGGAAAATCAAATCATGTGATGTTGTTAGAGTAGCTTTTTGTTTTAATCCGTTTTATATAAACGGTTTTTAACGTAACAACATCAAGCCTGTATTTGTATTCCCCGAAGGAATAGGCAGAGGTGTTCCTAATAGTAGTAATAGTTCACCCACATTTCGCCAGTTATGTTTAAGTCCCATGTAATAAGGAGCGAGCCTATTGCCATCAACTGGGTACAAATCCAAACTTCGGGTTGCTACTGAAAAATTCCTGATGGAAATACGCAATAATACTTTGCCCGACCTGGGAATACCTGGAACCAGTAGCGCTTGCGACCACTACACCAACGAGGGCAGTATTGCAAAAAAAATAGAAAAGAGATCGCTAAAATAAGAAACACATTTTGTCACAAACAGACAGACAAACACGACAAAGCAATGAGAATTTCTCTTCTCAGAAATGAACACTAAAACAACTATGAAGTTAAATCAAGATATCGTTCACACCTTTAACAAATTAATAACACTAAACAATAGAACTCTGACTAATTTATATTGAAGCAAGGTGTCACTTATATCTGTGTCGAATAACTCGACCACAGCCGCCCCACAATACATTACCATCTAAATAAATCTTAACGTTGTGTTAAATCAGGACAAACTCCAGATAAGTTCAAAAGGCTCACTCCGGATACCAAGGTGAGCGCTGAAAGCTGAATATGATTTTTTTATAAGCCTGATTTAGATAAAATATAATATTTATAATATTATACATAATATAACTTTCGACTAACTTTCGGGCTGACTGGTTGTCAGCCCGAAAATCTGACAACCAACCTTACCAAGGGGTATCGTATTACCCAGTTACTGAGTTGTGGAGGTCAGAAAGGCAGTCTCTCCATGTAAAATACAAGTATTTAGCTGCATCCGGTTAGACTGGAAGCCGACCCCAACATAGTTGGAAAAAGGCAGGCAGATTGACATAATATTAATATAATCAAACAAAGGAGTAGTAGGTACATATTAATAATACAGTTTTACAACATAAGCACGCTCTACCACGAAAACATAATGACGTAAAGTAACATAGTGCTAGTGATGTTACTGTTGCAATTTCAGAGTATTGAGTTTCACTAAGCTTAGTTTAAGATAAGATAGGTTAGGAGATAGGAGGGGGGGGGGGAGGTTAGGTTAGGTTAGGTTAGGATTAGGGTAGGAGATAGGTTTAGTTGGTGATTTGGTTTGGTTAGTTTATGTTAAATTAAAATAAGTTTAATTTTAAGTTTAATTTAGGAGAAGGTAGTAAGGCGGTAAATATGCAAAATTCTTGGCGTTTGTGGTTAAATATCGCCTCAACTGAACTGAGCAATTTACGGCATTACAAATATCGTCTAGAAATAATTTCGCAATGCATTTTAGTTGTCATAAATAAACAAAGTTGTAAATAAGCAAGGCACATACGACAAGTGAAAAGAGACCGTGTCTGTCACACAGGTTTTTGAGGCAAAACTGCGAACTCTAATTGTGTAACACAATTACAATGGCAATGCCTTTCATTTTATAGTTCAACCACATTCATTGCATTATACATATACGTTGTTGACCAGAAGAACTTTTCTAACATTAGAAGAAAAGAATTAGCAATTTCTTTCAAAATCTTCCGGATTGTTATTGAAAGTGTGTTACGAATTAGAATGCTGAAGTTTACGCAAAACTTAATGTGCCACAATTTCCGGCCGAGCACTATACAATGTTGCGCTGACTTGTCTTTCTCTAACCATTCTGCATTCCGACACTGCGACAAAGTGCACTGATAAAGAGCTTCGGATAAACTCGTCCCACAGTAATCTCCGCGGGTTCAGTCCTATTGAAGCATAGACCGTGGTGATTGAGGTCCGGTGATACAGCATCATAGTTACGGTGGAGATTAGAGCTGCTCTGTACTGGTGACCCCCTCCGTTGCAACACTATTGAAGGAGTGGGTGGACGATAGAGGGGTTTGATTCAGCAATTTAGGAGAAGTGGAACTTTCAAACAAATTCATTTTAACAACATAATAATCATGCCTGTTATGTTTATGTGGAGGATAAAATCAGAAATGAAATTATCCGGAGTGGCCGACGTAGCTTGCAGAGTTATCAAGCTGAAGTGGCAGTGGGCTAGCCATGTTTGTCGAAGGACCGATGGCTGGTGAAGCAGACAAGTCCTGGAGTGAAGGCGCGGGACGCCCGCCCCCCAGCTAGATCGGGACAGACTAGCTAAGCTACAACAGACTGCGTGCGGAAGGCGGAGGACTGGGTGTTGTGGCGCAGCCTGGGAGAGGCCTATGTCCATCAGTGGACTGCGATAGGCTGAGTAGATATGGAACGCACTCCCGGAATAAAAAGTATCCAATATCCTATGTCTTAACCCAGGTCTTGGTCTATAATACGTGTGCCAAACATTGAAATCCGTTCAGCCCTAAAGGCGTAAAGACAAACAGACATAGTTACTTCCGCATTTATAATATTTTAGCATGCATGTTATAGGGGGCGGGCTCATTGCCATCATCATCATTATCATTTCAGCCGAAAGACTTCCACTGCTGGCAAGCACCGCCACTTTCACCGGTTCTGGTTTTGGCTAGTATATTGGCGTGTGCTAGCTGACATATGGCTAAATAGTACATACTCGTATAGTAAAATTATTTTTGTGTTGCGTAACGTAAATTGTTTTGCATACTATTATAACAATTAATTTTTTTTCTAACCGAACAGACAGCTGAGCTGCTGGGCAGTTTGTTGCCACTTCTTCTTCCCAGCTAACGCACTAGGAAGTTATGAAGGGTGGGCGTTTTGGGGGACTGTCTTATGTAATTTTGACGTTCGAAAAATGCTGATTCTCAGACTATTTTGAATAAATGACTTTTGAATAACAATTGGACAGACCTGTGGGGATCTACCATAACCGAACCCAGGTTCCTACGCTCTGCAGTCACGCGTACGCCCACTAGATGAAGGAGCCAAAATTCAAAAATTCTATTCGAATTCAAAATATTTTATTTCACATAAACTCGGGCACTTATGAAACTTGAGAAGCTAGGTGCACGGTTCCGATTGGTCGTTTCCTATAAAGAAGAGCCGGCAAGAAGCTCCACGGACACTACAAAATAATTGATTTTACTATGTTTTCTAATATCGCTGTTAATAGGCATGGGAGGACAGTGTAGGCCTGTCAACCTGTACTAGGTACTTAAAACAACAGTCACATGATGAAGTTGGTAAAACATAGCGTCGTAACATTAATATCATTTACTTTCTCGCGAAATTAATCAATGTTTGTACTGTTTTCCCACAAATTAACACATTTATCATTAGAATCAGTACCGGAGCCCACTAATCGTTGCCCTAACTATCCCACAACGATAACGCCCCCAAGCTTACTTACAATTAGCGACCCAGCGTGATACCTATATCGAAACCGTAAATCTGATACCGATACCAACTTTCTACCCGACATGATAATCAAGCGATACGATATTAATCTATGGTGTATTTACTGCGCGGACAGATGGAAACGTTTCAATTTGTGTAAATCTCTACTCGACTGCAAGTCAGGACACAAAGTGCTGCGATAAGTAGGGCTGATTCGATACCGGAATTATCGATAAGTAGGGCTGATTCGATACCGGAACTATCGATAGGTACTTAAAGCTTGAGATAAATTCGGACTGCCTCGTTGCTCTAGTGGTCCCAAGCGCTACTGCTAAGCATAAGGTCTTGGGTATGATTCCCAGGTCATGCAAAGTGTTATTAGTCTTTTCCATCTGGAATTTCTCATAACCCAGAGTCTGGATTTGTGCCCGATTGATGGCAATACACACGCCTCTTAATACAAAGGGACTTAAACATAGCTGACGTAATGTGAGTGTACTAAAGTTACATCTCTGCCTAAACCGTGGTGGAATGCAGGCGTGATATTATATTATCAATTCGGGATAGGTACCTAAGACATTCTTGTCGGGCCTTCGCTCTTCGAAATTAAACTCTTTCAGAATATTCAGTCTTTAACATAACAATAACTCAAGTAATTTCTTCGATCTACAAAATGCATAGGTAGGTATCGATATATTCTCCACATTAGAGAAAACTATCGAGTATTCGCTTGTCTAGTGCGCGATCAGCTCTAGTGATAATCATTGTGTAGTACATAAAGCGAGTACATCTAATTTAATTGATAACGGAGCCCGTTCGTTGGCTCACTGTAACTAATAAAGAGTGATCAATACAACTGTCTTGCCACTAAAGATAGAATTACTTTATTAGGTACTTCAAAAAAAATAATAACATTGTCAGAGTTGACTGCCAACACCCTGAGCAAGGTAATCCTTAAGTCACTGTCTGTGGGTTTAATATTATTATGATCAACTAGCTTCCACCAGCGGCTTCGCCCGTATCATCTTTATAAAATATAGTCTATGTTACTCAATGATAATATTTTTTTTTTAATCGGTCCAGTAGTTTTTGAGTTTTTTAGCAAGCAAATTAACGCCTCAATCCCCCAAGGGAGTGTTATTGGATGCCTCTTATTTATCATCTATATAAATGACCTCCCTACAATAATAAATGAATCATGTGTTCTGTTTGCCGACGATATCTCAGTACTAACTTCTTGCCACGACAATACCAACTTAACCGAAATACTTACAAGCATACTTAATAAAATAATAACTTGGATGACAGAACACAACCTTGAATTAAACTTCAATAAAACTAAAATCATGTCCTTCCATCCACGTCAGAAAACCCCTTTAGACTTAACATTTATTTACAACGACGCAAAAATTGAAACAGTAAAAGAATTCAACCTACTCGGCTTATCCATAGATACACATTTAAATTGGAAATCACATATTAAAAAAATCAGGTCAAAGCTATCAAAATTTTCCTATGCCCTCCGTGAAATAAAAAAATCCACAAATCTCTCCACTGCTCTGGTTACGTATTATGCCTATGCATACGCATGGTTAAACTACGGCGTAATATTATGGGGAAATAGTACAGACGCATCAACACTATTCATACTACAAAAACGACTGATTAGAATACTAGTTAACATAGATAACACAGACAGCTGCAAACCCCATTTCCAAGAACATAAACTTCTAACCCTACCTTGCATATATATCTTGGAAATGTGCAAATTTGTTAGAAATAATCAAAAACTCTTTACTACACGCGAAAACATACAGACTCGCTACACACTACGACACAAAAACAGACTAAACCAACCAGGTTCAAAGCTAAAAATTCACTCCACAAGCACTTTAGTAATGTCAGTTAAAATATATAATAAACTACCTGATGAAATTAAAAATGAACAAAAATTTAATATCTTTATAAATAAATTAAAACAATTTCTAATCTGTAAATGTTATTATAATGTACATGAATATTTAAATGATAAATTTAATAAATAAACAATAATAATAAAAAAAAAAAAAAAAAAAGCAGTAATAATTTATTTATAATTACCAATGATAATAATAATATATGTATAATTTAAATAAATATTAATGTTTAAATCCAATATATTTAGTGGTAAAAATTATATGTACACAATTAGTTATCAGCCTACCTACCTACACAAAACGAAAGAGTAGATTAATATTAAAATTGTTAACAAATATCTGTAATAGCCCTCCTCCTAATTTTTATGTTGTTATGCCCGACAGGGCCCACAATGCTCCAAAACTAATGTATGTCTTTATGTACCTACCACCTAAGTTCACATTGTGGAATGCAATAAACGTATTGAGTATTGAGTATTGAGGTATCCCAAGCATCTCGGCCCATTCCTCCGAGCTAGGAATTTGGATTATTTGTTCATTTTCCTGACTAGACTCTTCCACCTGCTCCTGTATTCTTTCTTCCTTTTCCTCATCCGATTCCTTATCCTTCTTCTCCTCCTCTCCTGTTGTTGAGCTTAATGGCTTCTTTTGAATCAGTTGGTCAATATGTCTGCTTACAACATTCCCATTGTCTGATGTAACCTGATAGCTAGACGGGCCATCCTTACTTGTTATAGTGCCTGATAACCAACGTGGCCCTCTTCCATAATTTCTGTACATCACGCATTGACCAATGTCCGTTTCTCTGTGTTTCCTTTGTGCGTTCTTGGTAATTTGTTTCTCGACTCTCATGTGCTGTTTATTGACTGGATGAATACTGTCTAATAAAGTCCTTAACCGTCTGTTCATTAACATTTCTGAAGGGCTTTTGCCTGTTCCTGAACATGGCGTTACACGCAGTCCCAGTAACATGTTAGGTACCTTCACGTCCCATGACACATCATCCATTTTGCGTAGCTTGTCCTTAACTGTCTGCACCATTCGTTCAGCCAATCCATTTGTAGCAGGATGGTAAGGTGCTGTAGTAATATGCTTAATTTTATTAGACTCCAGAAATTGTTTCATTTCAGCTGAAACAAATGCTGTTCCATTGTCTGAAACCAATGTCTCACATAATCCGTGTGTAGCAAATAGCATTCTTAGATGCCGAACCACAGTTTCTGTAGTCATGCTACTTACTACAAATACTTCAGGCCATCGTGAATATGAGTCCACAATTATCAAAAAGACTTTATTTTGGTATGGACCAGCAAAATCAATATTTATGCGAGACCAAGGTCTTGTCGGTACTATCCAGTCGCAACTTGTCTTGGGAGGCATGTGCCTATTTTCGAGACACTTGGTGCAATTATTCACCAATGCCTCAATGTAGTTGTTTAATTCCGGCCACCACACATAGCTTCTGGCCAAAGCTTTTGTTTGAACTATACCACTGTGTGCCCTATGTAAAGCACGTAAAATATCTTTCCGTAGCGGTGGTGGTACCACCACGCGACAACCCAGCAGGATACAACCTTCATGTAAAGAAAGTTCAGTACGATGTAACCAATAACTGTGCAAAGCTTCCTCTGTGACTTTAGCTGGCCAACCAGATAACACGTAATGCATGACTCGTGATAAAGTCTTATCTGTTTTTGTGAGCAGCTCGATCTGATTAACATCAACTGGAAAGTCTTCGGGAGCCTCTGCCATCAATAAAATATCACAAAGCTGCTGTTCAGGTTCCTCTGGCACCGGTTGTGGCCAGCGACTGAGACCATCTGCATTTCCTATTTGTTTACCAGGTTTATACATTATATGATAACTATGTGAAGTCAAAACGATAGCGATTCTAGTTAATCGGGGCGATATAATATTGGGTATTGGCTTCTTAGGATCAAAAATACTGACCAGTGGCTTGTGATCCGTTACTATTGTAAAAGTTCTTCCCATAAGATAGTTATGAAATTTTTGAATCCCGAACATGATTGCTGTAGCTTCTTTATCAAGCTGAGAGTATTTACGCTCGTGTGAATGTAATGTTCTAGAACTCATAGCGATTGGTCGTTCTTGCCCATTCTGCATCACATGAGACAATACTGCGCCTACACCATACTCAGAGCTATCGCACGTTAGTACTACGGGTTTATTTAAATCATAGTGAACTAAAGTAATGTCTGACGATAGTAACCGTTTCGCTGCGTCGAAACTTTCTCGTTCGCGTTCTGTCCACTGCCACTTGCGAGACTTATCAAGCAACCTATGGAGCGGTTCGAGGACAGTAGCTTTGTGAGGTACAAACCTCTCATAAAAATTGTACAACCCTAAAAAAGCCTGTAGCTGCTGAACACTCTGTGGTTCTGGAGTTTTGACAATCGATTCCACTTTGCTAGGAGCTGGATGAATGCCGTCGGCGTCAATAACAAAACCCAGAAACTCTACACGTTCTTTAGCAACCTTACACTTACCTGCATTCAGTCGCAGGCCAGCTTTTTGTATGCGTTCTAGTACAGCATCCAATCGTTGACTCATATCTGTCAGGGTATGCCCACTTATAATAATGTCATCAATTAGTACTGCGACGCCTGAAATACCTGCCAGTAAAGATGTCATCAACCTTTGAAAAATGCCTGGACATGCTTTTACTCCGAACGCCAGCCTGTGAACAGTGTAAAGACCTTTACATGTATTTAATGTTAACAGTTTAGCCGTGTCTTCATCCACAACGACTTGTGTATATGCACGCTCTAAATCTAACGTAGTGAAATACCTTCCTCCAGCAATTGTAGCAAATACCTCATTAGCAGTTGGCATAGGGTAACTGTCAGACTCGGTAGCCTGATTCACCGTGCTGCGATAATCTCCACACAGGCGAATCTCGCCTGTTTTCTTAACAATGGGCACGACTGGTGTTGCCCACTGTGAGTAAGAAACAGGGCGTAGTACCCCCTCAGTCATCAATCGATCTATTTCCTTTTCCACTCTTTTCTTAATTGCGAATGGAACTGGGCGAGCTTTAAGAAACCTAGGAGTAGCGTCCGGTTTTAAATGTATTGTCACCGGTTCGCCTCGGTAAGTACCAAGACCCTCTTTGAAAACTTCAGAGTGTTTTTTTAACATTTCATTAGTCATTGATATGCCAGTACTAGACACAAAATGAATACAAACTTTTATATTAAGAGCGGAAAACCAATCACGACCAATTAAATTGGGGCCTGAGCCTCTAGCTACAATAATCGGTAAAACACACTTAATGTCTCTAAAGTTTACGTGCACTACTGTCTGACCGAGCACATTAACCGGAGTCGCCGTCCAGGTACGTAGACTGTTCTGTGCGGCCCGCAGTTCGGGGTGCGGCTGTGCGTTGCGCAGGCCTCTCCACGTACGCTCGTTCACAATTGAAAAACCAGCACCGGAGTCCACCTGCATAGTCACTGACATCCCATTCAGAAGAACCTTAACATCATAAGCCGGCACCCGCAGTTGACTACTATCGAAGTTGTATATGCCATTCAACTGAACATGTGACTCATCCTCTTCTGTGAAATTGACTTTACTGTTCGAGGCTTTCTTCTTTGCAATGCAAACCTTTTCTATATGTCCTACCTTCTTGCAGTATCGACAAGTAACCTTGGCAAAACGACATTCTCCAGCATGGCGATCACCGCAACGGTAGCAATGTTTCATGTTTGTTTGCACTGCATTGATATCCATGGGTTCAGGAGCTGCCAGCATGGTCGTTGATGTGCTCGCCGTCGTATCGAATCCGCTTGCGACCTTGCTGGTGCTTCCATTGAAATTTTGTATCATGCGAACATCTCTTACCGCATTCTCGGAAGACAACATAGCTTCAACAACATTGTCATAACTAAGTTTATCTCTTTTCAATAAATCATATTGCAGTCTATGATCTTTCATTCCACACACGAGTCTGTCACGTAACATACGTTCTAAATCCGAAAAATTACAATCAGAACTAATCTTCCTCAGCTGAGCAATATATTCCGATGCTGATTCGCTTTGTTGTTGGTCACATTTATAGAATTTAAATGACACTGATATTTCGTTAGGTTTAGGGCTATAATGTTTCGTTAAAACGTTCACGATGTCCGTAAATGAGATATCACTGGCTTTTTTAGGTGTAATTAACGCAAGAAGCGTATCAAACACTTTCGATCCACACACTGTGTAAAAGTTTGCTCTTTTACTTAAGTCCTCCACAACACCATTTGCTTCAAAGCAAAATGTTAGCCTGTCTATGTAATTGTTCCAATTGTCTATTTGAGGATCAAATTCCGAAAACTTCACTGCTCTACACTCCATTCTTAAAAGTTTATTCCTCGTCGCCACTATTATGTTCAATAAAACACTAATTAGGTAATTCACTGTTTTATTTCGTGGATAGCATAAGCACTAGGTAGCCTTACACTTATATGATATTATTCCACATGTGGGGTACTTGTACAAATCTTATTAGTCAAGAAGATTTCCAAGTACCTACATTTAAAGATACACAACAGTACGAGTATAGGTTCTTTATTTATTTATATTAGGTAGGGTGATGGCCTATTAGCCAATTCATTGACTGAATAATTAAGACTTCTCCGGTCAGTTAAGACGGTATTAATTCTGTTAGAGTAAGCATCATAAACAAATAATTATTATAAATGACCTTAAAACACGTTTAATAGGTCTTTGAGTACAATAGACAACGTATATTTAGTAACCTTATCCGCTCTTCTCTTCTTTTCGTGTGGTTAGTAACTACCCTGGTGTCAGAGTTTTAATGCCGCCCATGGGCCTCTGACTTGGCTTCACATGCCGTCAAGAAATATCTCTCAGGCATACCGGTTTCCCCACGATGTTTTCCTTCACCGTTTTCGAAGCAAGTGATAATTATACAATATGCACATAAATCCGAAAAGTCAGAGGTGCGTGCCTTGGGTTCGAACTCGAGACCTATGACTTTGGCAGTCTGACGGTCACACCACTAGGCTATCACTGCTGCAAGAACCCTGTAAGAAATCGACACGTGTTTCATATAAGTGGGTTATCGGGCGAAGTCGCTCACTCTGCTCTCGACACTTGACGCGTCAATACGTCGGGTCCGGGTTCGCAACAAGTCAATTGTCATCCTGAGGATGCCTCGTTGAGAAGTGAAACACGTATCTATTTCTTACAGGGTTCTTTATGACTCTTAATGAACAGCTAAGCAGATTAGGTTACTAAATATACGTTGTCTACGAGTATTTTATTTTATAATAGATTTCCACAAAGTCACGCCTGATTCAATTAACTAGATCATTGAGTATTTGCCAAGAAAACGAGCATGGCACATCTTATGACTGATTCAATCAAATCATTGATGTGTGGGAAATAACACAGATTAGTATAATATTCATTTAATATAAGTACATACACGGTATTAATAGTTATTTATGCTATAAGTGCGGAAGGTAGGTGATTTCCGACGAGTGACATTTTTATTCACGAGCGAGCAAAGCGAGCGAGTGTATAAGCCGACACGAGTCGGAAATCATCTTACGCACGTGTATCATACAACGTTGTACTATGCATTGTGCGAGGAAAAAAAAAAAACGAGCGAGCCTTACGGCAGTCGCCTGTGATGTGTAACATCTAACATAAGACGACGTATATAAATTATAAAAACAAAATTCATGACTTTGACTTTTGACTTCGACTTCGACTTCGACTTCGACTTGGACTTGGACTTGGACTTGGAGTTGGACTTGGACTTGGACTTGGACTTGGACATGGACATGGACTTGGACTTGGACTTGGACTTGGACTTGGACTTGGACTTGGACTTGGACTTGGACTCGGACTTGGACTTGGACTTGGACTTGGACTTGTACTTGGACTTGGACTTGGACTTGGACTTGGACTTGGACTTGGACTTGGACTTGGACTTGGACTTGGACTTGGACTTGGACTTGGACTTGGACTTGGACTTGGACTTGGACTTGGACTTGGACTTGGACTTGGACTTGGACTTGGACTTGGACTTGGACTTTGACTTTGACTTTTTGATTTTGACCATCGTCATAATCATCGCCATCGTCATCATCAGATTTGTAAATACTAATTTGTGAAAAACTTTTCTCAAATAATAAAATCTTTGAGACGAGACGGGCTGACGACGGCCTCAAAAATTAAAAAAAAACAAAAAGTAAAAAGCACTAGTGAAAAAAGTGACACTTTCCGCACAAATTGACTGCTTGGAAAACGCTCTTTTCGAGCAAATACATTGTAAAATAGATAAAGAAACATGTCAAATAAAATTTTGTAGATTTAAAAAAATTACTTTAATTTTCATACTCAGCTACCAAAATCATAGTAATTTATTAATTACAAAATAGTTAAGACTTATGCACACGTTGATACTTGTTACCCTTTGCACAGACTGTAGGTGAATACATATTTACAAGTGTAGCCTCGTTGAGAACTGCTCGCAGACTGGCACTCCATCAACTCGTGAGACGCCTTTTACTAAACGCTCATTTGCTGATCGGCCCGCCCGCCTTGTCAGTTGGCGAACGTGACGTCATGAATCGCCTTTTCCAATTAAATAAAACTCGTCGATATTAGATGGAAATAATGACTATTTACAGGATGAGTACTCAAACGACTGGACCGTAGTCCCAGTCGCCTGAGTGCTCCATGTAGGTACTTACTTCTTAGGGCAATTGAATTTATTCCGTTTCTTTATCCAATTCCAACAAAATAGATATTCGCCGAAATATTTTTCAATTATAATTAGCTTTATTTATTACCTACCTCACCTTCCTTATTTTATTCTGCAATCGAAAAGATCATCATCATAGACACATTTTTTTTCCCTGTATTTTTTGAATGAATGAATGAATGAATGAATGATTATTTATTTGTGTGTATTCTATTAATGTACATGGTCGACGCAGCATGTTTCGTCAAAGCTAACAATGTACATGGTCGACGCAGCATGTTTCGTCAAAGCTAATAATGTACATGGTCGACGCAGCATGTTTCGTCAAAGCTAATAATACGAAAATGCTCTATAAAGTTAACCTGAATACTGTCCACACAGCAACCGCCTAGATTCGATGTTAGTAGTATACATATAAATGTAAGTATGTAGAATTTCTGAGAAACTATCAATATACGTGAGTGCGGCGATTGTTTGCGGAAGCCGCGCCCGCGCAGCAGCAAACATGTCGGCGGGTTAATAGATGACATAAATATGTAATAATGAGCCTCTCCAGACGATCCGTGACTCACAGTGCACAGAGTAGGGTATTACAGTATACTAAGGTGTAACCCACTGGCTAAAGATGTTCGGAACTGCATGATCGTGAACTTAAACTTAGTCTGTTGTCAAATGTTTAGTTTCTGATTTATTTAAATCTGAAGGTAAACTCTTGACTTACTGTGATTGGTTGATACAAATACAAATAACCAGTAAAAAATTTACACAATATTTGACACTTGATTTAAAATGTCTAGGTTTACAGAAAACTGAGGTTTCTTGTTAATAACAATTGTGATATAAAACGAGTTTATATGTTTATATGTCCCGCAGCTTAAAATATAGATTCATAGTTATTTGAATAGGCATTGAATTCCAAATCTAGATAATTAGAAATATATTTTCAAAAAAACCTGCTTTTAAGGAATTTGCCATAAATAATAAAATATTTCTTATTTATAAGCGTGAAAATTATGCGTATTATTTATTTAACTAACTTTTTAATTTATCCAATTAGCATTAATTAATTAACTGATTAATTGGCCAGGTAAAAAATAGGTAAAAAGTAGGATATCGCTACAGTCAAGAGCTTGGATAGTGACTGAATCGCGCCCATACTACTAAAAAGTCGCCAGAGCTACATAAGCTACATTTGTCAATAGTGGTTTTGTTCCCCTTCTAACCGACGCGACGCGATGTAGAGAGCGAGCCTTTTCTCGACGTCGAGATTAATTTCAACAATTATCTAAACTACTAACTATTTTTTAAGTGATAGATTCAATGTCTTTTAAAGCCGAGAATATAAAACATCAGCTAATCCTAACCTTTAACATACAGACAGACACCAATCATAATTCAACCGGTCTTCATAATAACGGAATCTCAAAGTTATGATAGAATAAAACAAAAATAATAATTATAAAAAACACTGATATCTTCATCCAAAAGCGGAAACGGGAAATTTATTGCAATAGTAATTGATTAATAATTTATTAATCAAAAGGTCATGTCCGTACGTAACGTTACGGTCACGAACAGATTCAAGATGGCGGACCACCCGTTGTTTACGACGCTGTGGGACGAACGTTATTTTATATTAATTAAAATATTACTTTATTAATAAGCTATTTAAATGACAAGCTAATTATGTAAGAATGATAGAGAGACTTAGTATTAATTTTTGGGTAATCTCAATGCGACTTTTTCAATTTATATGTACTTTCTGAGTTTATATTGGACATTACTGACATCAATGAGGGAAAACATCGTGTGGAAAGCTGGACATATAGTTAATACTAGCTGCGCCCGAGATTTCACACGCATAAGTCTGGATCCCGTGGGAATATCAGGATAAAAAGTATTCTAGGTCCTCACACAAGTCATGGTCTACCCATGTGCCAAATTTCATCCAAATCTGTTCGGCCCTTTTAGAACTATCAATAGGAAGAATAAAAGCAGCATATAGAGACATTATAATATATGTTAGATAAACATACAATGTTCTATTAATGATATTCTGATCATTATCTATGTTTTCCTCCCATTTTGTTTTGAATTATATCAAGATAGTAAGCACAAACTCTTAGTGAAATTATTTTCAGTCTTAGCTTAACTCAAAAAAACCAGTTATATAGTTATATACATAATTATATACATTTATCAAAAATTTTTTTTTTCCGCTATAGTTGTTAGTTGTATTTAACACCTACTATGTTAGTCCTAAAGTAAATATATATTTAAAATCTATCATTAAATACCCTAATAATACAAAAAAAAACTAACATGTATTCATTTTTCTTTTTTTATTATTTCTGCTGGTATACTGTATTTCTCTACTCTGTGTCATTTTAAGTTGCTTCTAATTGGCAGTAAAAGAGCGCCAATTTGGAATTGGAAACGTGTCGAAAGTGACCAAATAAAGAGTAACTGCACTGTGGCGCTTTCAATTAATTGTATAATCATTAACTTTACGAGCAGGCGGGACACACTTGATTGGCTTTTAATTCGAGCTTATGGGGGTGCGTGGGTGTATATGAACATAATAATTATATGTAGGTATTACAAATCTTACTGACCGATGTCTAGGCACCCACTATCTTATAATCTTGTTACAAGAAGCAGACTACTCTCCGCGACACAGGGAATCCTAGTGTGGAGGCTAGCTCCACACTAGGATTCCCTGTTATACTATATAGATTTGGCTCTCTTAAACAATAAAGTTTTTATTGTTAATGATTAAAATTCATCAGCACTTTTCGAACGCCAATATTACATAAGACAGTCCCCCAAAAACGGCCACACTTCACCACTTCCTAGTACTTTACCTGGGAAGAAGAAGTGGTGTAAAAAACTTCCCAGCAGCACAGCTGTCTGTTCAGTTAGAAAAAATTGATTCTATACTCATGCAAAACAATAAATTATTATTTATTACATAGTCTGTGACTATTTAGCTCCATTGCCGAAAATAGTACCTAGATACCCAGAACAGCTCTCTGGGAAGGCACGGTTGCTGTGTTCTGAGTTTAAGGGTGCCGCCGGAGCACCGCCGTGTCCTCGAGGAGGTGATTGGCGGCGGTGACCTCTCGCGTCCAACCCAGGCCATGGTCTGGTCCAGGCCATGGTACAGAGCGAGAGGGCATGGGGGGCCGTCACCTCCTTCTGCGAAGCAGTAATGCTCGCGAAGGAGGAGGCGGTACGCGTGACGTAGAGGAAAATTTCGCGCCCTCACGCCCCTAGCCGCAGCAGGAGACGCCCTAGGCGTCGGAAATCGCAGGCTGATTCCCGGCCACCGTAGGCACGGGCTTGCGGACGGTGAGCAATGGGTAGCTCGCCATCCGATAAGGACAGGCCCGGTTCGACGGCGCGTTGTATTCCACGCGCGCCTCAAAGAGATCTCAGCACAACTGACGGGGTCCGTTAGTACCGATGCCTGCCGGGATCGCGGGAAAGTCCGAAAGGGATACCGTGGCCCCTAGCAAAGTACAAGCAACTGAAGGAACACGGGTGGGTTTTAGTCAGTAAGAGTCTGACACGTCCTCCTGCTCCGCCCAGAGCGGAGAGAAGTTATTTGATAATTACCCACACAAAAAAAAACATGTGTGCACTTCACATGTGCATGGTAGAAGTGAAACCTTCAAAAATTTTGGCTTTAAGATAATGAGACGAATGCATTTCGGGAAGAGGATACTTGTAGGTTTTAGTAATGATCATAGTGATACAAAGTTTAATAATTATTTTACATTTTATTCGATAATCGCGACAATATTCTGCATTAGTTTTCGGCATATTTGAAGAATTTTATTATAAAAATGATGAAAATACTCTACAAATGTATAATACGTACACGTATACAAAACACCACGGTTGTTGTGCTTTTTCTCAAGCTTTGTACTACGCATGCGCGCACAAACACATTTTAACAAACGTACAACGCTGAGGCCCAAGCAAACTCCCACTATGCCTTCGTAAACACGAGTGGAGGGGGTACGAAGCAGAGCACAAAGAGAACCACGATTATAAGATGTTTCTTCGAAAAATGAGATAGGAAGCATTAAGGCTTGTGCAGACCAGTGCGACTTGTCGCGCGACGCGACACCAGTTATTGTTATACTGTAAAGTTTTCTTAGAAATTGTATTGTTCGTGTCGCGTCGCGCGACAAGTCGCGCTGGTCTGCACAAGCCTTTATACAGTGTTCTGTATAATGCTTCCTATCTCATTTTCTCCCACGTTAAATCTTCTGAATTTATGTGTCCGTCTCTTTTTACGGTCGCTTTTTCGTTTGATCGACTTTCAAATCACAACGATGCTAAAGAAGTTTCACTTCAAAAACTGTACCAGTTTTAGGATAACTAGAGCTTCTAACTTGAAAATTCATGAATAATAGAAATTTCCCAATAACCTTAGATGTAGTTCTAGTTTAGGTAAGGTCCATTATAATCTTATAAAATTTTAAGTTACCAATTAAGTACACATTGTGGAAAATATGTGAAGTGCAATAAATGATTGAGTATTATGGAAATGAGACACTTACGCTTTGCCTCGGGGATGGTAACGTCTTTGCGATGACTCTAGTATTGCTAATGTCTTTGAGAGCTAAGTTGGCCGGCTGCTTGTTTTACAGATAACAATATTTAATTAAATAACCTGTATGGTTGCGTAAGTATCAGTGCAAACTGTGCGTATAGTCGCTGCAACAAGACGCAGAGTTGTCGTTACGACAGACGCCGTCGTGCAGGACGCTTTCATTTTCTTCGAGTATTCGACGCGCTTCCACGTCCGATTTGAAAACATCGACATCGAACGTATCCATGTTGGGATTTGCAATACAAACACCGCAAGCACGCTCACAGCAAGATTAACGCTGACCTGTTGCATGCGACTGTTGTCACGTATGTGTGTGCACCGTCGTGGCGACAAGTAGCGAGAGCGTGCGACTCTAGCCTGTCGTTGCGACTCTGCAACTCGACGCCAAGTGTGCGAAACTTTGAACAAAATATATGAAAGTAGCCGAGCAGTCGCATGTCACAGTGTGCGCCATGTCTAAATGTCTTCTTTGCAAAATCCATTTGTGAAACGTTGTTTATTGTGTGCTAATTGGTCAGTACACAATAAGCACATTATTACAACAGTATCTATATCACGATCCTCCAATGACCAATAGCAGTACTTCCAGGTCGCGTGGGCTCCTCGCTCCCACCTCTCTGCCTACCTCCTAATACGATGATATGATTGATGCTAATGTATCGCCAATAGCGCCCACCGCGTCATAAATATGACAGCGTGACTGTTACGGTGATATTAATTAATTTACATTTAAATTATATCAATATGGACTGAACGGAATTGGGTTAGAAGTTTATGATAGATGGTGAACGATGGTAATTAGAAAAAAAACTGAGCTCATGTCAAGAATATTTTGTGATATTTGGTTTGTAAGGTTAGATACAGCTATCTTTGTCAGTAGCCAAATAAATATATTGGTGACTACCTCGTTGGTCTAGTGGTTGCAAGCGCTACTGCTAAGCATGACGTCCTGGGTTCGATACCCGGGTGGGGGAAAGTGTTATTGGGTTTTTCCATCTGGATTTTTTCAGTAGCAGCCCGGAGTCAGGATTTGTGCCCGGTTGATGGCAATAGGCTCGCCCTCTATTACATGGGACTAAAACATAACTGGTGAAATTGAACTCTTCGAGGACCTAGGTGTGGTGTTATGTATCGTAAAGGTAACAGTGATAAGATACAATTCCAAAGAATAACTACTCCTGAGAGTCATTATTTCCCAACAGGATCTTTTTGACACGTAATGTACAATAATTCGACCAGAAAAGTTCAAAATTTCTATGACTAGCTGATATTTAATGACTAACATGGACATGTTAGTCATTAAATATCAGCCATCTGGTCAGTCAGGAGGACGACCTCAACATGTACGAAAATCCTAGAATAATGACAAAGATGTAATAAAACTAAAAATGCCAACAATATTGTTATTAAAGTCTTGCACTATAAAATGATGTATATCTTAATGTGCAGGTTGTGACGGTATGCCATGTCGGTAATGAGTGCCTAAAACGTTAATAAAACGTGCTTATTATTCTGTGCTCATCTCCAAACTGCGACATTTTATGTTTTAGGAAAACGCTAGAATGTGCCTATTCTGGTTTAGTTGTTATTACTTATGTTAAAGTTTTTACTCATCATCTGTATTGTGAAAAATATAAATTGTGAAGCTTATTTTCCTGTATCGAATGTTTAATTTTTTGGCTCGAAGTTCCTTATCGCACGTTATTCTGCACACTTCCGCGAGTGGGAGCTAGACTGAAAAAAGTGTAACATTTTAACCGTCACGACACTTTTGATATAGTATGTCTGTTTGTTTCTTTTTCTAAGGTGATACTAAAAGAGTATTCTCTTCATAGTCAGATACTTACCCAAAACAACTGTTTTATTTCCGATAACTGAATTACACTAAGCTTGACTCGAAAATCAAACCGATGACAATAATATTGACAAATGAGGCAGTGAACATGTTCAACAGATTTCCGTGGTCTAGGAAAATTTATTGAGCAAAATGACACGGAAAAAGACTCAAACTCATATCAATTAAACCACTTACAGGTACTTTTGAATTGTTAAGGAGTCAGTCAGTCAGAAAGATGAAGCTAGCTGACCATTCCAAAGCGTAGTAGACTCCTGTGGAGAAGAATGGGCAAGAAACTCAAAACCATCGATGTAGCGTGAACTAAATGATCCGACTTAAGTCAGTGAATCAATCGATTATCTCCCAATATGCCCCATAAGGCAGTAAGCATATAATCCGCATGACACGGAGGCGCGGCTCATCGGATGTAATCGGAGTATCGTAATATTATGATAGAATGGCGGATAATCTCCACTCATTGCCAAATAGACGATTCGGTGTGCGAGCTTTATCATTTGAATCATAACACTATTAATGTTTTTAAAATGCTACTTGTAAACATCCGATTTGAAGGTTTTTAAGATTGTTAATCTTACAGGAAAACTCACTGAATACTTTACCTACATTATCTCACAAAATGAAGAACGTACGACTTCACGATCTAGTGCAAAATTCCTGAGCTCTAATAGGAATCAAATCAAATAATATTGTATTTGAAGTAAAAAATATTCAGCTTTTGGACTTTGATGCTGCTTCCTTTCTTTCTTGACGTAGCCTCTTATGCGCCTTAATTTAAAACACAGACATGGGTGAAGAAAAAGGCCTATTCTTGTACATCTTTTAGATAGGTATTATAACTAGTCGTAAGCAGAAATTAGCACCTTATCAAAACAGTTTCTTACCCACATAAAAGGTCACGCGGCATTTCACAGCCGGCTCATTAACATGATACTACGCTCAGATTACAATATACACGCACCGCGCGAGTTTCCGCGCAATCTCACGCGCTCAGCTGAAAGGGCACTGAGAGCACATGAGTAGGTAGAGAAACAGAGACCGAACTTCGCTGTAGCGGCGGGTACGGCTATGTGTGTGATGTAGCGAGCGAACAGACCGGCGACGACAGCTGCTTTATGCAATAATAAAATAATGAATAATAATGTACTAATAATAGAATCTGCGTAATAATTATGATATCTAAACATGAATAATTTACACGCTTGCTTGCAGGCAGAATACAATGACTTTAAGGCTGTAAGATCTTCCCTTGTACACCATGTATTTTCTTTTAAATAAACAATTTGAATTTAACGAGTGGAAAACGTTATAATACATTTATAATATCAGAATCACGCCTGGATTCTCCAAAGGCATAAATAAAGGTGTAAGTATTTACTCCCATATTTCGGCAGTTTTATTTATGTAATTTATGGAGGAAAGCTATTGCCTTTAGCCGAACACAAATCCAGCCTACTAACAATTTTCTAACAGAAAATTCCAATAATTCTCTGTCCCTTACCTGATTGAGCCCTAAATTGCCAGGAATCGCGCTTCCGACTACAGATGAACGTGGCAGTCGACAAGTGAACAATTTTTTGAAGGCAGGTCTCTGTTTTGTATCTACTCTGTGAAGAAAGTACCTTCGGTTGTATGGGACATAAATAGTAACTCTAGTGCTATCCACGGTGTAAGTGTACACACAAGGTCAATGTCCCAGTTTCAGCAAATTAATTATTACGCTAGATAATGTACTATTATTTCCTTAGAGCCAAAAGCTATCTGAGTTATCACTGGCCAAATAAACTTGATATCGGGTGGAGATATTTTAAACCAGTGTTTTAATGTAACAGGAGTCTGTTAATGGCCCCACTTTCGCCTCATAACCACCTACCGTTGATGTGATTGTGAATGAAGTCCGTGACGGATACTATTAACTTCGAGTAAAGTAATAAATCAAGTGTCTTGTACAACTTGTACTTACTAATCGCTGGTCTAGTGGTCGTAAGCGCGGCTGCTGAGCATGGGATCCTGTGTTCGATTCTTCGGTCAGGCTAAATGTTTTTTTTTTTAACCGACTTCAAAAAAGGAGGACTGGAGGTGGTTCTATATTCGTCCGCATATGTTTTATTATGTTCATCGATAGTTTCTGCAATTGTGGACCGATTTTGAACAGGTGGTAAAGAAAGGTTGCGCGGTAGTTCCATATGAATTTGATTGGGTAGTTTTTAACTTAGCTTCAATAATACGTTAATGCACTTCGTGAATACTGATGATGTTATCGCACTTCCTGCCCCTGTTATATGAATTTGAGTGGGACGACAACTAAAAAGTGAAAAATAAGTAATTTCGGAAGTCGGTGACAAAAAGCGAAAAAACAAAACTGAACACCGACTTCTAAAATTAAAATATTTTTCACTGTGCAGTGTTTTTTTGGAAGTCGGTTGTTTTGTTTGTTGTAAAAATGTTTTTATTAATAATGTCTCGGTAGCAGCCTGAATCCGTGGTCTTGCTGGCAATAGGCCTCCCCTCCTGTTAGAGGGAATTTAGACATAACTTACAGGCAGTCCAAATGTGGGATTAGGGCCTAATAAAATTAAAATAGTTACAAAAAGATATATTGCATTAAAACCAACGACGTTCCGCTCAGAAATGGTTATTATCTCGGCGAAGGCATCGGATACGAGTTTGATATTTAATGGCTGCCATAAATGTTATTTTTTGTAATGAAGTGAGCGGCCGCTCGTAAATAATACGAAACTGCGTCGTAAACAAATCATCGACGCGATACTCTGTCATAATCCAATCACATACTGTAGGCCGGGCGCAGACTGACGACTGATTCGACGCTGGTCATTCAGTTTAAATAACAAAAATAGCTTAAATCTGAAAGAGAGTATTGTCTGTATTGTCCGAAGAAAGAAGTAGAGGTGCACCTGTAGTATACCCACACAGAACCACATTTTGCCAGTTACATATGCTTAGATCGCATGTAAATGAAGCTGGGTTTGTTACCCGGGCGTAGGTCCAGAATCCACGCAGTTACTGTGAAATTCCCAAACATTTTGATCCGACCTGACGACCGAACCACAGTATGAATATGGACAGTATAGAAACTACGTAGTAAACTTTCGAAACGGCACACTCACACAGACGCGCTTACTGACGAAATCCCAAGCGATTGTCGTAGTGCTGTGCCCTGTCGAAACAAGTGGCCGCCGCGATCTTTTTATAAATGGAGGGTTGATAATTAATTCAACAAATAGGCCTAGTTTCCATACTGTCCATATTTATACTATGACCGAACCCAAGGCTCCACTCTTGCGACTTCTATCGAGATGAGACATTAATTATTAGTACCATAATGATTTTGCGCTATCTCGAATCACAAATCTAGTCTACACATAGCATTGCACGACGAACTATTTATTTCTAGTGACTAGAAGCGATTCTGACTTGAATTATTAGTTGAGTCGTCTTAGTTTAGAGATGTTGACGATAATCCTAACAGTGATGGAGGACTGAGCTGATGCTAATGAATGAGTTTCACTTATCATATTGAGTACCTTCTCTACTGTGAAATTAAACTGTGCTCTAGATAAGATAGGTATTTAGCAACGGAACTACGGTACATACATACACTCACGCCGCCCTCCTATGGGGGTGGGCAGACGCTACAGAACACCACCTACTTTCGACATACTCCTTTTCCCTCGTTTAAGTTCATACATCGGGTCATACACACACGCCGTACGAGTACTGCGCACCTGACCTTTCTGAAGGTCAGGTGCGCTGTACTCGTAATCACCAATAAGGTCAACGAAACTAGGTAAAGCATAAAGTGAAACTTCGCACTAATAGTAGTAGTAGTAGGCGGTAGTTAGGGGTAGTTTTGACTTTTTCGAGTTGTGAATGTAAGACACGTTTATCTTAAATTGCAATGTTATCATAATTCCCTTCTTCACAAGCATATTAAACACAAAAGATATAACGAAGTTTGTGTTCTTGTGTCACTTCTATTTGACAAGTCGCCGTTTGTAACCAGCCTAACAGAGCAACAGTAAGATCAATACGAATCGAAGCAGTTTTTGTGTTAACGGTAACATTAACGGTCACATAAGCAGACATATCGAATTTATTAACAAAAACTACCCATATTTATACAAAAAACATCCCACAAGAGATATGACATA
Source organism: Agrochola lota (assembly GCA_947364205.1). Classification (NCBI taxonomy): domain Eukaryota; kingdom Metazoa; phylum Arthropoda; class Insecta; order Lepidoptera; family Noctuidae; genus Agrochola; species Agrochola lota. The sequence continues at coordinate 19,008,612 of OX376240.1, forward strand.
CATATCAAATATGACATGTGAACATCGAATGTTGACATTTGGTAATTGAAGTGTGCGGTGACAAATGTCAAACAAAATAATAGCAAGCTGTTTATGTGTTGTCAATCACAGCTAGTTCGTTCATGTAGTCAGGTTTATAAGGCAGTTCTCACGGTAGCCGAGAGCAATATTGAAAGAACCAATAAACAGTACGGAGTTTTAAGTTCATCAAAATTTTGCCAGTTATGTTCAAGACTGAAGTAAAAGGGGTTAAAGAGGGGCCTATGTTCATTATCCGTGCACAAATCCACACTCAGGCTAACACTAAGAAAATAAATTACTAATAACATATTATTAAAAACCTAATAAAATAGCTCGACTTAAAAGAATCAGGAGTTCTGGTTCAGCTCCAGTAGTTACATAACCATAACATAACATCACGCCAGTATTCCCCAAAGGGTTCAGCAGAGGTGTCCCTATAGTACACACACATTTCGCCAGTTATGTTTAAGTCCCATGTAACAGGGGGCGAGCCTATTGCCATCAACCGGCCACAAATCCAGACTCCGGGCTGCTATTGAGAAATTCCTGATGGAGAAACCCATTAGCACTATACTCGACCTGAGAATCAAACCCGGGCCTTATGCTCAGCATTAACGCTTGCGACCACTAGTCTAACGAGGCAATAGTATATCATATATACGTACAATACATATTACACAAAGATCAGTTCCTATTCTCATTACAACCTCGAATTTTCTCCGATTAATATTACAACCAATTAGAAACCAGTAAAATGTTTGAACTCCTCAAATTGGCACCGGCGTCACACACGATACAGAAGCGTAACCTTCAGGAGTTTATTATTCCAAAGGTAACATTAATAGCCTGTAGGAGTGACAACCTGTCTTTAAAGCTATTAAAACTAAATGTACTTAATTTCACTGAAGAAAGACCTTGCTTTTGCAGCTTTTGACTGACTGAATAACATCATAACATTGCGTCTGTTTTTCCCGAAGGGTTAGGCAGGGGTATACCCACATTTCACCAGTTATGTTCAAGTTTCATATAATAGGGGGAGACCACTTCGCTCACCGAATATATTTCAGTATTGCTTGTTTCTACAAGCCCACATGGCTTGTAATTACAGAAATGGATTCTCTATGGGATACTCGATGGGATTTCCCTTCGGCAGAAATGGCGAACTTCCATACAAATTTTCATCCCCTTTAGAAGGTGAATTTTCAAAAATCCTTCCTTAGTGCTCACTTTTGCTATAAGGAACTCCTGTGCAAAATGTCATGCTACTAGACCCAGCGGCTAAGGCTGTGCGTTATGTATCAGTACTCAGTGAGTGAAATTAAGATTTTTTTAAGTAATTATAAGATGTATTAAATATATCAATAAATGTCATGCGTAAACCTAAATAAATATACAGAGTCAATTTTTATGAACCATTGTTAACTCATTGTTATATAATTATGAATTCCATTTACAAATACAGACTCAATCCAGCAACTTGTAATGATAGTGTGGCAGCCAAGTTCTCGCTCATAAATTATTATTCATTAGTTTTAACGATAGTTAGTTATATTCGCTGTGTACAAGTATAGCCTGTTCAATACTCGTCCATCACACTTTTATTAATTTAATAACTAACTAATTTGAATACCTGACAGATCCATAAAGTCTGTATATTTTTTCTAGGAACCATAGACACGTAATTACTATCTTCTATTTGAATTCATCGAATGTGTTTCGAGTTTTGACAACTTTATTAGTGCCTTTGCTTACGGTTGAGCAATAGAGTTGTAATTTATTTTATATCGTAGAAGAGTTATTATCTATCGGAAAACACTTAATTGCGTATATTGAATTTGATAAGTATATTAATGTAGTTGCCAGGCACGATAGGTATTTCATACAAATTCTTCCTTTAGAGACGTCCTACGGAACCGTGACCATGAGAATCTACATCCTAATCGCATACCGCATTCATTTTGAATATTCATATTCATTTTCAAACATAAGAAGTTCCTTCTATCCTTCGGATTGTGATAAGTAGTTAGTGTGTTACACAATTAGGGTCCTTATTTTAGAGAGCACAGCATCTTATATATTTTCTTAAACAATAACATTCTTTAAATGTAAACCTCCACCTAATCAATTAAATACTAAGGCCATATTCTAGAATCATGCTCAGTCGTGAATATCAATTTAAAACTAGATTCCAGTTGAGATTAGCGTGAAACCTATGAGATATAAATAGAAACTCATAATTGAGCTTCGTTCTACACATAGAATTCTAGATACATAGAATAATATTACGCTCTATAATCATCCATGTCTCAGGCAATTTCGCTAAAGTTGGAAATATAGGTATCATCATTATCATCCTCTGTCTCGCCTTTTCCCAACTATGTTGGGGTCGGCTTCCAGTCTAACTGGATGCAACTAAATACCAATATTTTACATGGATGCGCATCTGACCTACACAACCCAGATACTGGATCCTACGACCCCTTGGTAAGACTGGTTGTCAGACTTGGAAATATACGAATAGTTTGAACATTGGTCGGTTTCGTTTTTTGTTACCGTACAGAATGTTGCTCTTTTTAACCGTCTTCAAAATGCAGGAGGTTCTCTATTTGGGTGTTTATAATATTTTTGGAAATCGGTTGCAATTGTTGTGTATTAGTGCCCTGCTACGGGTCGTGTGCATCTTTCAATTATCTAAATACCTATTAAGTTGACATGGCTCGCCGGAATGATCGAATTAAAGGACTTAGCATACTGATTGTGTCCTGATCGACCGCTGAAGTGTGTTACCGTTAGCAAGATGAGCAAAAAGTGGAGACACATAGAACAACGGCTGTTCTCGAGTGAGTGCAACCACCTGTATGAGAGGAGGAGAGAAGGTCAAGGTTTGTGCTCAGGTGGAAACAATACGCTTTTTTGTGTAAACTAATTGAAAGACTAATTTGTTTTTCGAACTGTTCACCTGTTTTTTTGTTGAACCGTCTGTTAAACAAGTACAAATTAACTCCCAATATACTCATGTTACAACAGACCCCTCTATACAGTCGACCCCATCTCATCACAAATTGAAATAAGGCATACTTCACATTAGTGACTTCTCTACAAAATATCTGTCAGTGTAAAAAGACTAATGTGAGAACTATGCTTTATACTAGACCTATTGCAAAAGAGATATTACATACAAAGATGTGGTAGATGTATGAGTCTCATTAAAGTAACGGCCGTAATAAAGAGTGTTAATATTAGGTTAATTAGTGGCGCTCCGGGAGTGATATAATACTAAATTACCAGCGAGATAATATCTTAAACAGTATAATTAGCTTGTAGCTACACGGTACGCAATGTTGATTGTATCTAGTTTTTGATCGTCTCTTGTTTATCTACTCATGTCAATATAACAACAATTAGGTAGACGAACATCTCTGCATGTAAGATGACAGAATTTCCCAAGTGTGTATGGGGCAGTTCCGAATACAACCACGTTACGTAAGTAGCTCAGTATTAATTATGGTCGCGCTCACACCAAAGCGGCATGTATGGAAAACCACTTCAGCCACCGACCGACTGTCCTTTGCTTCTCATACACTTATATTTTTAAAGTCGGCGGCCGACTATTTGTACGATTGGTGTGGCCTCAGGGCCTTCAGGGCTCAGGTTGGGTCCATAAGTATTCAGGCATGCCCGAAAGCTCGTGAATGTATTCTAAGACCCTTTCTTTGGTATTGTTCGTCGAGTTGAGCTCCTTAAGACGTTTCATAAGTGCCCATGTAGGTTTATGTGAAATAAAATATTTTGAATTTGAATTTGAATTTAAGTTCTGAGTTGAGCTCCACGATTACTGACAAATGCTTGCACTGACTGGATAGGTCCACTCAAATCTGTGTGGTTCTTTTCTCAAAAGACCATTTCAGACGCTAATCGACATGGTCCTCATATGGCCTGACCAAGATTATGTCTGGACTTTAAAAGAGACTGTGACTACTGAATTTGTTTCGGCATTTCTTCTCAGAGTAGTCAGTTATGAAACACCGAACTTTTTAGTTCATAAATTTTTACTTATATTTTATTTTTAATATGATGACGAAAGTGATTCCAATATCCTATTTACAGAATAGACAATTTCATTTCATTTCATTGCAGTCATAAAACGAAAAAAAAACAAATGTGTTTATTCTCAGAAATAATTTTTTAACCTCTGCCAAACTGCAAAGCAGTTAATAATTAGAAATAAAGTTATATAAGAAATATAAAAATAAGTTACATAATTTACACTTTTACACCTATGGGTAGGTACGCTAAGCTATGCGTATATGCATTCCTTAAGATTTTAAAACAGACATACAAGTTTTTCAAATATTCTCCACTGTGAGGCTTTGACAAAACATATAAAAGAGGTACTTATGTATTCATATTAATTTTAATTGATGATCATTGATTATTATATGTCTTTGAGATGATTAATATTTGAGATTTATTTCGGTCAACACTTAACTCTTTATTGCCTACTATCTCTGTTTCCGTACATAGATAGCTGACTAACATTACATAAACATAACATCACGCCTGATTTCCTGATGGGATAGGCAGAGCTGTACCTACATAATAATTATAGTAGTACACCCGAACTTCACCAGTTATGTTTAAGTCCATGTAATAGGGGACGAGCCTATTGCCTTGCCTGCAACCGGGCACAATCCAGACTACGGCCTGTTGCTAAGAAATGCCTGATGGAAAAACCCAATAACAGTTTACCCGACCGATCGAACACAGGACCTCATGCACAGCAGTAGCGCCTGCGACCACTAGACCAACGAAACAGCTGGTTAACATAGTAATAGTCTATTTGAGACCACCGAGTGTATACTTCTGTGTCTCATGCCCATCATGCTCTCGATATAACCTGACCTTTTAGTTTTTTCTTCGAATCGCGATGGAACTGAAATAAATCATATAAACTGTCGTGTATCATGCACTACACTTTGTTTATAGAACTGGATGTGTGCCCGGCAGTGGAGGGCCTAGTACTTTAATAAAATAATATAATATCACGCCTGTAGTCCCGGGAGGATTAGACAAAGTTATGTCTAGAACCTGTGTCCAAAAACCTTAATTTTATCAATTATATTTAGTGCGAAGAAAGCTTTCAGATTTTTCAGGCTATAACATTTTCTTCAAAATCTCTTTTTTTCTAAGAACTTGGCCCTTCTCACTTATATTTTCTGTTTCTCCGTCGTGTCCAGTTTCCCAGTTTTTGCGCCGCTTAATTCCTGCATGCGACAGTCGTTATTAATAGAGATATCTGTATAAGGCTCGCGGCCGTTTGCTGATCATTACTACATGGAGATGCTGTATACATTCAGAGTTAATTTCTTGTACCCTAAGGCTCAGTATTCACAGGCGACAATAATAATATTGTAGCACCTGTCACGTGATATTGCTTCAGTTTTAACTTGTTAAAACAAAACACTAACGTCTGTAGAAAATGATTCTCGCAAAACGGTAGACTATCGAAACAATAATTATTATTTTGTGCAATAGTAGATATACTGTCATTATTGCAATGTTCCATTATTTACTAAGGCAGTGTTAAATACATTCCTTCAGTAAAATTAAAATTAAAAAAAATAATGAGCAATGGCATTTGAGCATTCTATAAATTTCATGGAATGCTCCATTGCTCTAATTTTAATTAAATTAAATTGCTCTCATAATCCTCTTACGAATTAAAGTGCCGGTAGTGCTGTTGGTTTGTTGTTACCATAATATCACGCCTGAATCGTCGGAAGCGCGGCAGAATAGTGGTGGTGGTGTATACTGGCGGTGGTAGTGTGTGTGGTGTGTGGTACACCCACATTTTGCCAGTATTGTTTAGATTCAGGTCAGCCATGGTTTTTATTGAATAAAATCATTTGACAGTCGTCACAGTTATGAACCCACACCGCCTAGTGCAAACCCATCTTTAATGAACCTCATCCTGAATGCCGACTTATCGTTGCCCCAGTCACTGCGACATATTTATATTATTTATCTTTAAAGTTAATTCGCGCTTAATTACAAGCGTCGTACAGAGTTAGCAGACATTTACCATAATGTATTCGACAAGCAGCCAATAACTGCGGAGTTATGGACGAAATAAGTGATAACACTTGCCTGTAAACTCTAATACATACAAAATGTACTATGTAAATAATGTGCGATAATATTAAATTATTTAATCACGACCTCACAGTAACTCAGGCGACTTTATTAGCATTCCAAAGAAATTATAATAAATAATGTAATTATTAAAATTGCATTATTATAATGGAAACATGCTTTCGAGCAATATATTCAATGGAATGAGCTTATAAGAGCAATGAGTATTGCATTAGGCGTTGGGCCACAAAAAAATGGTGGGGCTGCAAAAACAGCGATCTGAGCGGATTAGCTGAATGATACTGTCAGTTTTTGTTTGATTTATGTTCGAGTCTGATATCAGATGGATTCAGAGTTAATTTAGTTGCAGTTCAAGGCAAAAGCTTTTTGGTAACATAGTGATTCGTGGTTATTTTCAATTCTTGCCGCGTTAGTCATTCGTTTGCGTATGTACATAATTTTTACATTTACCAAACAAGAACTTAGTAATTGATAACATAATCTATAAATCTTCTATACAATACAAGTACATATTACAAACATACATACAAATAAATAAAATTGAAGTGTCTGTTAGCTGTTATTTTGACATTACTAAAATGTCAAAATAACAGCTTTTTACTAAATGATAAAGGATAGTATACAGGGCGGCAGGGACATCGACGCGATAACTGTTACCATGGATTCAGTACATGATTCTGAATCCGCGTTAATATTTTTCGTCAGCTATTTAAAAAAATAGCTGACGAGGAGCTCGTGGCTAAGTAACAACAGCCGCACTTGTCGATCCATCAGGTTAAGCTACGCTTGCCGGGGTTGGTCAGTGGATGGGTGACCATCTTTACATACCGAGAATCCTCCGTGCCTCGGAAAGCACGTTAAGCCGTTGGTCCCGGCTGTCATTCGTGGATCTTTGACAGTCGTTACGAGTCGTCAGGAGCCCGAAAGTCTGACACCAGTCTTACCAAGGGGTATCGTATTACCCAGTTACTGGGTTGTGGAGGTCAGATAGGCAGTCGCTCCATGTAAAATACTGGTATTCAGCTGCATCCGGTTAGACTGGAAGCCGACCCCAACATAGTTGGGAAAAGGCTAGGCAGATTGATTTTATTTAAAAAAATATTGTTGTTCCATACATTTTGACCGCGTAGTTATTTCTATGAAACAGCAGATTCTTTTTTTAATAACCTACAAAAAGTTTCAACTCGGGAGTGTTCAGAATCGTGAACTGAAATGGATTCAGTACACGATTTTGAATCCCCCTGCGTTAACACGTTATTACAGTTTTCACATCGATGTGCCACGCTTTTTGTTTTTTTGTTTTTGGGGTGGGAAATTATCAAATAACTTGTCCCGCTCTGGGTGGAGCAGGAGGGCGTGCCAGACTTTTACTGACCAAACCCACCCATGTTCCTTCCGTTGCCTGTGTGCCGGGTCCGCGATATCTCTATCGCGGCAGGGTCAATGTGCCACCCTTTTTTTTTTTTTTTTGAGGGTGGGAAATCATCAAATGACTTCTCCCGCTCTGGGCAGAGCGAGAGGGTGTGTCAGACTTTTACTGACTAAAACCCACCCGTGTTCCTTCCGTTGCCTGTGTGCCGGGGCTGCGTTATCCCTTTCGGACAAACCCGCAACCCCAGCAGGCATTGGTCTTTCGACCCCGTCGGTTGGTGCTGACATCTCTTTGAGGCGCGCGTGGAACACAACGCGCCGTCGACACGGGCCTGGTCCTTATCGGACGGCGAGCTGCCCATTGCTCACCGTCCGCAAGCCCGCGCCTACGGTGGCCGGAAGTCGGCTCTGGACTCCCGACGCCCGGGGCGTCTCCTGCGGCGACTAGGGCCGCGAGGGCGTGCAGCTTGCATCTCCCTCGCGCGCTCCGCCTCCTCCTTCGCGAGCATAACTGCTTCGCAGAAGGAGGTGACGGCCTCCCATGCACTCTCGCTCCGAACCATGGCCTGAACCAGGGCCGGACGCGAGAGATCGCCGCCGCCGATCGCCTCCGTGAGGACACGGCGGTGCTCCGCCCAAGCTGGGCAGACCTCCACCGTATGCTCCACCGTGTCCTCCGGGCGATCCACACTGTGGTGACACCCGGGCGTTTCCTCCCGCCTTACGCGGAACAGGAACCTCCCGAAACAACCGTGTCCGGTGAGGACCTGCATCAGGCGGAAGGTGAGGACGCCATGGCGCCTCTCAAGCCACTCCTCAAAGAGGGGACTTATCGCCGCAATTGTGGCGTGCCCAGCGCTGGGTTGCGACAATCGTACACTCCATGCCGCCATGAGATCCCGCCGGAGCTCTGTCCGCTGTGCCGTGATTTCTCGCGGCAGCGGAGTTACACCCCGGCGTTTCGCCTCCTCGCGCAACTCCCACATGTGCGCGAGGACAATGTGCCACCCTGTATCAATAACAAAAAACAACTTTTTTTTATTTTCTGTCTGTCTGTCTGTCTGTCCGTCTATCTGTCTGTCTGTCTATCTGTCTGGTTATTCCGACTAACCTTCGAAACGACTAGACCGATTACACTTTCACACACTCACACTTTTACACTTTGATTGGACTTTCTCAGGCTTAACTTTCGTAGGCTGCTTTTATTTTAGACAAAATAAAAAGATTTAGTGTCCACGCTAACGATGCAGCAGCTAGTTCATATTAAATATGAATCAGACGAACAAAAAACTTGATAATAATTTATAGTCAGTGCATTCACAGCCGCACACAGTCACACTTCCGTGCATTTATAGCAACTATTTATCAGCTTCTACTTTCTAACTAACTGAAAGACTTTTCGACAGGTCAATAATACCTGTTATTGATTAAATTGAAATAAAATAAGGAAGTCGTAGGTACAAAGTAATGTAAATCAGTTTCCAGTCCAACCAGATCCAGCTCATTACCAGTATTTGATAAGGAGCGATAGCTTATCTGACCTCCATAACCCAGTTCCTGGGTAACACGATACCCCTTGGTAAGATTGTTGTCAGACTTTTCGGGCTTCTGACAACCCGTAACGACTGTCAAAGATCTACGAATGACAGCTGAGACCAACGGCTTAACGTACTTTCCTATGTACGCCTGCGTGCATCGGAAAGTACCGCTGGGTCTCGATATGTAATGGATAATCACTTATCGACGAACTGTGTAAGTAGCTAGTTAGGAAATAGTACCCGCACTCTGCTCTTTACTTGCACCACACATCAGTCAGTGATACCAGCGCACATAATTACACGCCTGCTGTGATTCAGACATCTCGCGTTACACTACCGAAGCGCCGCCGGCAATACCAACCTAATAATATAGGAAACTGTGTAGTCTAGACTGCTGGTACATCTACATGTGCAGGTGTACCCGGGAGCTGCACATATATCATGGGTGACTGTTGTGGTGCAACATTTTGAAAGGTTAGTGTTCAAATATGGCTACTGATGAAGAGCGATACTGTGTCTTTGTAAGTTAACAAAGCCTTATTGAAACAATGCAGATTACATTAGTGAAAAAGTCTTCCAAACTGGTGCAGTAGTTTTAGGAAAAATTGAGCTCATACAAAAATGAATACAAAAGAAGTTTAAGAAGTCCCTTTAAAATATGCTTTACCCAACAACGGCTGGGGAGTTTGTTGCACCACTTCTTTTCCCAACAAATCTCAAGGAAGTGGAGGCGGGCGTTTTGTGGGTTACGTTCTGATTCTATGACCTTCAAAATGGATTGATTCTCATTCTGACGATTTCAACTTTGAATATCTATTTACCTTTTTTTTTACCAGAGGTAGTTTTGAGCTACACACGATGAATTCGATTCAACAAGTGTCTACAGAACAGGCGAACATAAACACCACGTTCTAGAATCAGCCAGAGACACAAAAACTACAATAATCATACGTCTGTATGTCTGACTGGAAGGTTGATCTCATTGGGCACGCCTGTTGAGGCTGATCGACAATTATTACATTACACGGATCAGACCAGTCGTGGGTAGATATGACTGTATTATTGTTCTAGACAAGTTAAAAATCATTAATATGGCTAATGTCAAATTGTTGGATCTCAATGACTATGTTGTGAAGGAATACCTACATCGCATCGTGAACCTGCAGCCAGATTTATTGCGTAACACACTCGGAATGACAAAGATCATAATTTTGACAATTCAACAATATAGAATGGATTGTGTTGTATTATCAAATGTAGGGAGTATCAAGGCTGCCGCAGACAAGCGCGACGCAACTCTACATAGTAGAACAATTTCTTTTAAAACTTTTTTCTATGGAGCCTTCATTCTTAGTGTGTAATAATATTTATTTATTTATTTATTTTATTCTGAACAAAAATACATTTGTGTCGAATACAGGATTAATACAATAATAATAATCAATAAAAGTTACAATTAATTACAAGTTATCAATACACGGAATAATAATAATAATCAATAAAATTTACAAATAATATGGATAAAAAGTCAAAAATAAAATAAGAATTCAACTCAATCAAAAAAAAAAATCAAGAAAAATAATAATAACATGTCAAGAATGAGACTTAAACGATAAACAAGTTACACTGTGGCATTATTTTTGTCCCTAAAAAACTCTTCTATACTATAGTAGCACTTCGTCAATAGGAATGAGTTTAATTTGAATTTAAATATTCTTGGATTATTAATCATTTTTAATTCTAATGGCAATTTATTGAAAATTTGTACAGACTGTACTTTAGAGCTATGTTTGACAACATTTAATTCAAATATGTTGGTCGGTATTCAGCAATAGTCACTGCTGATGTGATGATCTATCAAAATCAAAAGTCATCTATTCAAACTAGGCTGAGAATCAGCATGTTGAACGTCAAAGTTACATATGACTGTCCCCCAAAATGCCCACCCTTCATCACTTCCTTAACCGTCCTTCCGGCTGAGGAGAAGTGGCGCGACGAACTCGCCAGCGTCGCAGCTGTCTGTTAAGTAACTTGAGAAGATGCCTCCCTCCAGTGGAAGTGATTCAGCTAAATGATGTTTTATTTATATACAGAGCACATCTGTCATACAAATTGGTACTTTTAACAACAACTATTTTACAAACTAATTTTACTGCAAACGGTACGATAAATCGCTCAGTCCTCATTGACAGCTTGCATGTATGGCACCAGCCTTAATATCCAAACACGTGGACAATCACCACAACCTGCTTGTGAGTTCCACACCAGACATCTAGGTAGTTTATGTGGTCCAAGTACGTCCATCTTCCATTTGTACGCAATGGAGGCGTGTGGAACAAATAAACTTAGTTTTACTACTCTTCAGTAATTCGACTTCGAAGGACTTTACAACGCACTATCCTTAGATTTATGTGAGCTTGGTACACTCGTTTCGTCTCAGAGTACAGTTCTGTCGCGATTGGCAATTGTACATTTCAGTGTTGGGCAGTTACTGGAGGGATTATCTGTGATAGGTGTCGTGACTGTCACAGACACGTTTTCTAATCAGTGTGACTGTACAGGTGAGGAGCTGCAGAGTAAGTTGGGGGGGGACAGTTCAACTGGCAATGAAATTCGAGGACTATTAAAATTGCTAAGCTCGGCCGCTTATGTGGTTAGAAAGATAAGACAGTTAACAGACGTTGAAACCGCGCGTTTGGTCTATTTTAGCTACTTCCACAGTATTATGTCGTATGGCATTTTACTGTGGGGTCGGGCTGCTGACATTGAATCAATCTTTATCTTACAAAAGAGAGCTGTCAGAGCCGTTTATGATTTACATCGTCGCGAATCTCTTAGGAAACTATTTGGAAAGATTAATATTATGACGGTACCTTGCCAATTCATTTATGAAAATATTATGTATGTAAGAAAAAAACTACATATTTTTAATAAAATAAGTGATAGACATAATTTTAATACTAGAAATAAAGATAAAATAGATCAACCATTTTTCAGATTATCTAAATTACATACATCTTTTATGGGGTACTGTGTTAAATGTTACAACAAAATACCTTGTGATATTATACAATTAAATGAAAGAAAATTTAAAACTCATATTAAAAGTACACTTTGTAAACAAGCATGTTACAAATTAGAGGATTTTATATCCAAGATAAGAATGCTTGGAAACATGCTGGTCCAGCTCCATAGGATAATCTAGAATCTAGACAAAATCAAACTGGTTGATAATTTAAGTTTATAAATTATTATATTTTATTATAGGACATTGATTTTACATTCTGTGATTACTTCCTCACACACTGACTTATTAATTGTAACTTTTTTTTTGGAAAATCGTCTACTTTTACAATGTTTGTAAATATGTGAGAACCATGTATCTATCACATAAGTAATTAATTTATCTGTCGTTGCTCTCTTTAAAAAAATATTTTTACCTATATTGTGGTATAGTAATTTATTTTTTTATTTTTAGATGCATCGTCTTCACATATACAAAACAAAAATATAACTAATGTACCTACATATACAAAATATTGTAAAACATTTTAAAAGAGTAACGGTGGAGTTTCTTGCCCATTCTTCTCCATACGAAAACTACCTTTTGGAAGGGGCGACTAGAATCAATATTTTTTTTGTAATTGTTGACGTTCAAAAGTGCCTTGCAAGGGCCTATTTGAAATAAATGATTTGACTTTGACTTTGCTATTTGTTGATTAAATACAGCATGATATACAGAAGTTTCAAATTACCAACTATTTCATAATATATATATATATATATACTCTAACTGCCTTAAAATTGCTGTTAGCCAAAACATCTAATATTGTTTTAAGGATTTAAGTGATTGCAAGGTCGACTGCCGAGCAATCAATTAAGTTAGGACTAATTCGGTAAGTAGCTCGAGGTCAAAAATACGCCAGGCCGGAATAAAATGATAACAGTTAGGTTAAAAAACTTATAGAACTGCCTCGTTGGTACAGTGGTCGTAAACACTATTGCTGAGCATGAGTTCCTGGGTTCTATTCCCGGGTCAGACATAGTGTTAAGTATTAAGTTTTTCCATCAGGAATTTCTTAGTAGCAGCCTGGAGTCTGGATTTGTGCCCAGTTGATAGCAATAGGCTCGTCTCCTTTTCTGAAACAAAATATGGACATTTAAATGGTCTGAAATAAACGAATTTTATTTTATTTATTACATGGGACTTAAACAAAACTGGTGAAATGTGGGTGTGCATCAATCTACCTCTCTTCTCTAACAGTATGTGTTCAACTATTTCGGTCCCCTAGATCCGCCAGCTGCAACCGACTATGAGACCGCGGATATAATGTCGTCCGCATTTCGTCCCATACGGTCGGTTCGCAGTAAACTCATTAGGTCAGTAGTCACGCACTAGTAGCGTTCAGTTCAGGATTAGCTTTAGCGTTCTATTTTATCGGTAACTGTCTAAGTGTCGTATAGTGGTGGTCGCAAAAAGTCGCGCCGTGATAAGTATAGATTGCGAGGATAGTGAGCACGTGGTGCAGGCAAATATGAGCTTTGTAGTGTTTACTGATCACCGTGAAGATACGAAAATATAGGTGCGATACCGGGACGTACAGCGCTACAACGATCTTTGGCTCTTGAATGGCATTGCGAGGGGGCGCTGTTTCCTGCTGGTAACATTTGTGATTTTTTTTCGTGAAATTTCATTGGAAAAACAAGATGGCGGCGGAAGTTACGATTTTGACCACAGAAGGACAATTCTCGTACTTAAAAAACATTCACATTTGTAGCGGCATCTACATCGCTACATGCAAACTACGCATCAAAGACCTGACGTCACACAACATCCTGACGTCACACAAATCCTGCATCGCGCAATTAGAGTTTACCGCGCGATAAACATATATACAAGCTTCCCGACTTCAACCTCTGGGCAGTTGCCCGCCAGACATCACACCCGTCTGGTCGGAGGATCCTCCCTTTTCTATGGGGATGAGTGAACTTTACACCCTGTTCCTCATACCCCTAAATTCAAGTTAAGTCCCCTAAGTTCACATTCAATTCGTAAACTGTCAAACTTGTCAAAAATATTGGTAATTTGAATGTATTTTTGACAGATTGCGAATGAGATGCGAATGCGAACGTTCTTAAAAAATAGGGGAATTGCCCCTCACGTCAACAGATCCTTGCACAACGTTACATAAGATATATCGAGCTGTAGTAAGAGACTAACCCACTAGTAAAAGTGACAGAGATAACACAGACAACGCTCGCGCACTCTGCAAAGCCGAAGTTTTTATGAAACTCAAGGCGCCATATTTTGCGTCAGTTGCTATTAAAAAACACGAAAATGTGTTTAGCATTTTCAACAAATACCAATAAAGTAAGAAAAAAACACAAATAATTCTACTATAAAAAATTATCTTTCGTTCCAAGAGACAACACAGAATAATAATAACATGGACTTAAAGCATCTTCTAAAGCAGGATAATCGTAAACCACGTTGAACATTGAGCACACTGAACCACATATTGGAAGGCAGTATTCATGAAACGGTTCCTATGGTAATGTCCTGTTTGTTTCAACTTTCCCTTCAGTAACGGAACGGACACGGGAACTGAACGGCTGCTAATATTCTCTGTTTGTAACTTTGTAAAGTATGGTAATCGGAGGCAAACATTCAGTGTGTTGTTCTTTAGTTTAGACGTAGTGAATACTGACATAATGTCGGGTAGAAGCAGGTAAGGCTATGCTTGGAGTTTCCCGACGTGATCGAATCAGAAATGAAGAGATCCACAGGAGAACCACGATAAACGACATAGCCCGAAGAATTGCCAAACTTAAGTAGCAGTGGGCAGAGCACATTACTTGCAGAACAGATGGCTGATGGGGCCGAAAGGTTCTGGAGTGGCGACCGCGTACCGGAAGACGTAGTGTTGGAAGGCCTCCTACAAGGTGGACCGATGACCTTGTGAAGACAGGGATTCGCTGGATGCAGAAGAACAGAATAGGTCGAAAATAATCTATTAAAATTTTGTTAGCATAACATTGTTTCTATCAGCTCAGACTTTTCAGATAGAAAAATCTTTTAGAATTGTGAAACATTCATGACGAATCAAGGTATCTATTTTTCTTTACTTCCTGAAATTAACTAGCATTTTGCAAGATTTCTTTTTGTTCAAATGAATACAGCGCATGCAAAACTCCGATTCTAAAGTTATAAACAATAGAAAAACTATGGCACGTGTCCGTTACCGTTTAACGACTTGTACATCACCGTATTGAATGTCACGGTGAATAACGATCGACACCCGAACACACGAGATCGGTTCGAACTGATTGACTGGCGTCACGATAACGATCGCTTCCCGGTGGTAGCCTCCAACAACCGGCGGTAAACCGTAACAACATCAGCATTAAAACACGCGATAACGAACGAGCGGGAATTTACAATATCGCACACCTGAGGGCTCAGGGCTGATACACATGGACGATTGCTGCTGACATAATTGCAAATAGTTTAATTTAATATTTTGTGTTGTAATGTCAATTACTTTGTATACTATTTTGTATAGAATCAATTTCTTCTAACTGAACTGACAGTTGTGCTGCTGGACAGTTTGTTGCGCCACTTCTTCTTCCCAGCTAAAGCACTCAGCCAGCGTTTTGGAAGACTGTTTTATGTAATTTTGACGTTCCAAAAGTTCTGATTCTCAGCCTAGTTTTAATAAATGACTTCAGATTTTTTTTTGCAATAGAATACCCGCGTTAAAAAGACGGTAGGTACTTAATTCATCTTGTAAGTATATCATATCACCGTTTTCATCTTATTAAACTTAATATTTAGAATATTTCTCTATATATGTCTACAACACAATACATATCATCCTGCCCTTATCCCAATATATAATTGGTTTCAGCGCTTATCTACTTCCAAAGATCTCGTGAAGAGCCGTTATCTCAGTAGTCACACCTTCTTTCTAGCCATAATCATCCTTCACAAAATTTATCTCATTCCCACTACATCTACATTCAACCTAAAAAACTTTTCTCTTGACACAAGCAAAATAGATCAAATGTATAAGAATTTAGTAAAGTGCTTCACGCCACAAAGTATCCAATCCTTTTAAACAGCAATACACTAGATACCACAAGCCAAGTGATTGACTCAAGTCATCAGTGTACAGAGCTCTTAAAGTCAGTTATAAACTTATAAACTCTAACGAGCGATACATCTTACAGTATGCGGCAGTAAGTCAAGGTGTCAGGTATAAATTGATCGCCCACTACACATCAACTGAGTAGCTACACTATAGCTACTGCAACTAAAGTACCACCAGTGTGGGCTAGCGGTTGATGACTAAATTATAGTGGGACTGATAATTGAGATAACAAATGACTAACTAATAATGACATTATAGGTAAATTAAGTTCAGCGACGCATATAGACTTACTCGTTTGTTCCTCATCACTTCATTTTCGATGGCGTGTGATTGAAATATAAATTGTATCATAATTATCTTTCCTCAATTTAATTTGGGTCGGCGCGACATTTTATTCTTCTTCTGCTTCTCTTTCCAGGTATAGTCATCTTTCTGTAGTCACCCCCTTCCTAGCCATATCATCTTTCAGTAGTCGCCCCCTTCCTAGCCATATCATCTTTCAGTAGTCACCCCCTTCCTAGCCATATCATCTTTCAGTAGTCACCCCTTTCCTAGCCATATCATCTTTCAGTAGTCACCCCCTTTCTAGCCATATCATCTTTCAGTAGTCACCCCTTTCCTAGCCATATCATCTTTCAGTAGTCACCCCCTTCCTAGCCATATCATCTGTCGCACAGTCCATTCATCGTTTCTGTGATCTTTTCGATGAAATAGAAATATTATGTAGAACTTTATTTCGATACTCCTTGCTACCGTTTGGAATAATTATCTTAACAATTTCCAATCACTATATTTAAAAAAAAAAATTAAAAAAAAAACATTTATTAAAATTAGACCGCAAATCAGCACTTTTTGAACGTCAAATTACATAAAACAGTCCCCCAAAACCCGCCCTTCACCACTTCTTAGTGTTTAGTTGGGAAGAAGGATGGAGGGCAGTATTAAAAAAAACCGGGCAAGTGCGTGTCGGACCACGCACAATGAAGGGTTCCGTAGTTGGGATGAATTTATCGCAAGAACCAACTTAACATTCTAGTTGAATAACATGTTCCCCCATATATTCCAACTTTGTTTCAAATTCAAAATATTTTATTTCACATAAACCTACAAGGGCATTTAAGAAACGTCAGAAACTAGGTGCGCGGTTCCAATTGGTCGTTACCTATGAAGAAGAACCGGCAAGAAACTTCACGGTTACTCTTTTAAAAGTAAATAGTTTTTACAATGTATTTAAATTACAGTTTTAAAAGGTATGAGACGACTGTGTAGGCCTATCAACCAGTACCAGGTACTTAAATATAAAATGGTCCACAGATCTAAAGTCTGTTATGCCACACAACGTTCTCACATTCACAAAATCCAAAAGAAAAGAATAAAAAAAGATAAATAAAATAATAAAAATAAAGACGTATTTAAACCAAATGCCATGACTGCCACTACAGCTGTAATAAATCAAATTTCATAAAAATGATAGAATATTGTAGGTATATAATGTCAAATAATGAAAAGATTATGTCAAGGAAGTTTGTAAAAAAGGTAAAATAAAATTATCATCGTAATTTGGGAGCAGTTAATAGACATTTACATAGTTATGTTAATGTGGTACCAGGGAAGCCACATCTGCAGAAGGAATTATTGCCAAACTTCCTTGTCTTCAACATAGTATTTAATCTTATATTAAGCTTTCTTGATAAGGACACGTTTGATGTGGGTTTTGAACTATCCATCGCTAAGTTCTGTAACCGAGTTTGGCAACTTGTTATAAACGCGAATACTGTTTTTATGAAATGAGTTTTTAGTTTCAGTTTATCTAAATTTGGGTATCACAATTTCATGTTTACTACTTGTGTTTATATTATGGAAATCACTTCTTATTTTGAAAAGTCCTAAGTTTTTGCGAACATACAAAATACTGACTAAAATATTGAGAGAAGGCTAAGTTAATATATCAATTTCTTTGAATTTATTTGTATGGGACTCACGAGGACCCATTTTATAGATTGCGTGAATTGCCCTCTTTTTTCAAATGAAAATTGAATCTACGTCAGCTGCCGATCCTCACAATAGAACGCCATAAGACATAATACTGAGGAAATAAGCAAAGTATACTATATCAGTCAACTGCCTCATTTGTCTTACTTCATATGCAGCTGAACTTAATCTACTTGAAAGAGCTCTAATGTAACCGTGCCCCATTGCAATCTCGAATCTAAAGTAATTCCTGTAAATACGTTTACAGTTTCCGTAATAGAATCTAGTTTCTTCGAGTTTTAAATTTATACCTACTTGAGGTACATTTTGATAATGAAAACTTAAGAGATTTAGTTTTGTTCGCATTAAGTAAAAGATTAACTGCAAATTTAAGTTTGTACGCACAATATTGAGTGATTTACCATGTTTTTTAAGACCATAGACTTCTTATAGGTTTTCCTGTAATCTATAAGCATAGAACTATTCTCTGCATTTTTTTCAACATTTTAGGGTCAGTAGTTTCGGAGAAAAGGGGGGCAATGGTAAATGTTCATCTACTTTCTTAAATATCTTTAAAAGTATTTATTTTAAAAGTATAAAAAAAATATTTGAGGTCTTTGCAATAAGCCCTTTCATTTGATATGTCACACGGTACAACGCAAAACTTTCGTTTAAAATTTTCTTATTTGATCCCCAAAAGTGTCCCCCATTTTCAAAATTAATTTATTCACGTTACACGTTCGTGTTTGGGTCATAGAAATACACAAGTGTACCAAATTTCAACTAAATTGGTCCATTGGGTTCGGAGCAAATTGGCTGTGACAGACGGACAGACAGACACACGAGTGATCCTATAAGGGTTCCGTTTTTTCCTTTTGAGGTACGGAACCCTAAAAAATGATGTGCTTAAATTGTAGATACATAAAATAAGTTGTAATTGTGCAGAAATATTTGTTGCTTGGCGCGCACTGAGCCCGCATGGTGGATTATGGCCCAGTCCCTCTCACAGAGAGGAGCCCTGCGTCCCAGCAAGAAGAACGTTGTAGGCTGGCTATACTATACACGAATGTACAAGTTTGAAGCCCAGGCACGATTTGAATTTCACCTGGATAGCAAGCAGGTTTACCAATCACATGACATAGGTACCTAATCCTAATCCCACTGGCGCCCGTTCATTCCAACGGCATCTGATTTTAACTCTAATCTCTAACTCTCTCCACCGTGTAAATCAGCCGCAGATTATCAAACTATAGTCACGTCTCCGTTTCAACAGTAAACAACTGAATGAGATTCGTCAAGCGCACTTGGTCGCAGTTCAGCGCAAAAGTGGGGAATTCGATCGAGTTCAATAGTCCGACAATGACAATAATCGAACTGAGAAACTAGATTTATTCAACGGCTTTACTTATAAGCGCTACTGCAGTGCTTCCGGCATGTTCGCAGAAGCGAGAATAGATAGCTTTCACGCCATCATGCGCAAGCCTTGCGATTATGTGCAGGGTGCGCACCAGCCCCAACAGCATCCTGAAAACTAACTAGCTAACTAGTTGGGACAGCCCCATAATGGGACATTGGATACGCCTACATGCCACTGTGGTGTATTAATGAATAATTTGTGTTGATTTTCTGGTAGATGTAAGTAGTACCACTAGTTTCTAAGTCGTATATACTAACCAAATGGACTGTGCTGACGGGTCCGAAATAAAAGATTTTAATTGAATTTAATAGGTTGTTTTTTAAGACATTGTGAGAATTATCTTTGGTTTTTACTGCCTCTGACTGCCTCGTAGGTTTAGTGGTTGCAAAACGCCACTGCTGTGTATGGGGTCCTGGGTTAGATACCCAGGTTGAACAGTGTTATTGGTTGTTTTGACAGTATTATTGGGTTAACAGACATTTTAGCAGTAGTAGCCCGGGCTCAGGGTTTGTGTCCGGTTGATGACAATTCGCTCACCCCCTATAACTTGCGAAATGTGAGCGTACCATACACCTCAAGCGTGATATTGTATTGTTTCTTTATGTTACTTACAAAATAACAAACTAACTCTCTTTTTCTACAACTAAGTAGTTCGTTTCATCGAACTATTGTAGAAGTATTAGATTAGCTCAACGAGAGGTCAACGTGCGATGAGTCAGCGATACTCGATCGGAAACTAATTCGTCTCGGTAGCGTACATTATGTAACAAATGATGTAGCCCGGTAGTATCGTCTTGAAGCCGTGAGTGAGGCTGGTATCTTTAGATACTGCTTCATCGTGGTGCAATCACCAGTCCGTCCACCAAGATAGTAGCACCTTGCTCATCCTCTTATACTCATTAACGACAAGAAAAACACAGGTTTAATGTTGATTCTATATTAATATCTATCCTCTCCCAAGTTGCAAACTTTGTCTAAAACCCCGGTTCTGCTCCGTCTTCCGCATCCAACCTGATTTTCTACCTCCTTTTTAACGACGTCAATCCATCTAGCTACCGATCGGCTGTCACTGTAAACTCGCCGTTAACAGCCATCGATCGTTTGAAAAACAATGCTCGCCTACTTCAGGTGGCCAGCTCTGCAAGCTAAAGCTTGCATTTGCATTTTACGTATCATCATTCTCGTGCCCTTAACCCAATTTATTTGAGTCCGGCGCAAACTGTTTTCTCTGCCATACTTCACTATTAGTCGTCATGTCGGTGGTCACCCTCTAACAACATACGTATATTTTAAATGAATTCGACCACTTGACACGACACGCGTATCTCGCAGACAATCTATCATTCATTCATCAGCTGAATGGGAGCAGACGGAAGAAGCCATTAATTGGTGGAAGCTAACGCCAGCTCAATGATAGCCAGTTATAGCCACAATTGAGCCGCGGCTAATGCGCTAAGTGGTTAATCTCCTTGAGCGGTGAGCGCCGCAATTGTTCTGTGAATGAACAATCGGAGTTGCGAATGTTAGGTCCTTTTCACACTGGGACACCACGATGCATATATGTATATTTACATCATGCAATATCTTGTAAAGTATGTATTTTGTGTGACGTGGAGTGATGAAACGCATGTGACCGAGAGAGTGATGAATATAATTGTTTATGCATGGATTAAGAGGTATGACATGAAAACAGAATAACGATGGTAAAGTGACGGCTAACAGATTGGAAAAGGAAAACATTTTACAACGACACAGTAACATGGGATAAGGCAGACAACATGTAGCGCTTGTTGCTTATGAATTCATGTAGGTTTGTAAAATCATCAAAATAAACCAGTTTTATATACACATTGACATTGTTGAAAATTATATACAAAATGCCATGATTACTTAGTAAGGTTTATATTATTTTAATTATTGTGAATGTGAGAAAGATGTGGCTTTTTTAGCTATTTCATATATTTTTTTATCTCAGTTAGTATTAATGATGGTCTGGTAGTTTGAGTATTTGATGCGGCCTACCCAAACGTCCTTTCTTTGGTATTGTTTGTCGAGTTAAACTCCTTAAGTTCTGAGTTGAGCTCCACGATTACTGACAAATGCTTGCACTGACTGGACAGATCCACTCAAATCTGTGTGGTTCTTCCCTCAAAAGACCATTTTAGACACTAATCTACATGGTTCTCATATGGCTTAACCAAGATTATGTCTGAACTTTAAAAAAGACTGCGAACTCTGAGTTTGTTTCGGCCTTTCTTCTCAGAGTGGTCAGATAGGAAACGCCGACCTCATTTACCTTTTATTAGACGTGTAAAAGTGATTCCGATACCCTATTTACGGAATAAACAATTTCATTTCATGTATTTATACAAAACCGAAGAAACGTCGATGCAGACGCTTGTGGCATCAGTTTTAATTTATTCACAATTGGCATTACTGACGTTAACATTTAAACTTCTATTTGTGCATGTTTTATATTTTTTTATTATTACTTACTGTTTGTATTTCCTGTGCGTGTCCCAAATAAAATATTTTTCTTTCTTTCTTTCTTTCTTCTTTCATACCTACTTTGTAAAACTTTTTCAGCAAATATATTTGTTTTGTTCATACCCATAAAATTGTTCTGTGCATAGTCCCTTAACATTAGCAATTGTAGACATCATTTTCAGTGTTGTCATGTGTGGATTAAGATGTTATGAAAGAGTGAGTAATAACGGCATGATTCAGACGTTCATATTCCGTATTTAGATCTAGGATGCACAATAATCAAGATGTCATTGCGAATAAGACTGATATTTTCAGCAAACACGTCTATAATATACTTTGATGGGTACTTTTCAAGTTCAGATTAACCAATCACTGAACCAAGATCATCAAAAATTCATGTAAATCCATTATGCACCCTAAAGTGTTCGCATTCGACCTTCATAGTTATGCAAATATAATCACTAATCACATCCACAAGCATCTTTTAATGCCTGGCCCTTGTTATCCTGTTTAACTTTAAAGACAATTAAATAATAATAGATTGAACAGTAACACGATGGCAATAGATTCCACACATCAGTAGTGTTAAAGAATGACCAGTAATTTAAATAAAGTGTTTCGTGCACCACCTTCGACAAAAGCATTATAGTTCTACATGGAGTTAGCAGGTGAGCTGATGGCTGCTGAGCTTCTTCTTCTTCTTATTTTCGTGTCGATGGTAGTCTTCTTCATAGTTTTTAAATTGTTTGAGTCCAGCACCTACTGGGCTACCTGCCGCATTAATGACATTCGGTAGGTCATCCGAGGTGCAAGTAAACGGGCACTTAGGACACTCCAGCAAGTGAGACAGCTTCGTCTTTGAGCTTACATCCTTTTTACTTATTTGGAAAACTATAATTATGAACATGTCTTTACTTAAAAACTTTAAAAAAAACTTGGCAGTCGGTTGTTTCTTTTTTTTGGAAAATGTTTTTATTTTTTAGTTTTTAGTTGTGGTCCTACCCCACACAAATTCGAATACCACTACCTGCTATGTAAATAACAGTGCCAGGAAGTTATCATCATATCATCCACATATACTGCGGGAAAAATAGTATTATTGAAGCTTACTCAAAAACCATCCAAGCAAAGCTAATAAAATTTATATGGGACCAACTTTTTTCCCTTTCCTACAAAAAAAGAATTTTCAAAATCGGTCCACAATCGACGGAGAAATCGGCGGACATACATAAAAAAAACATACGCGACGAACATTTAACCTCCTCCTTTTTGGAAAACAGTCTCTGTTTAATGAAACTAAACTTTTAGAAATTAACTACTACTCCACTGAAACATAAACATTGTAATTCACTAGAAGACAAAGCATGAAGGCTAATCTGAGTATAATGAGTCGTAAAGAGCAATCAGAGACAGCACAACTAACAATCGTTCAGTGCGTTGTGTTGCGGGTCACTCGGCGCACAGAGCCGCTCCGAGGTTCATTATCATTATACACTAGTTTGTAGGGCTGGCGCGTTCGAAAGCACACCGCACATAACAGCCGCAGCGGGCCGCAGCGCAAAGCATTTGCATACAATAAAAGTGCGGTGCGGCCCGCTTGTAGTAGGTTCATAGAAAATATACGAAACTGATGGTGGAAGGTTTTGGCAATGCGTTGCGTTGCGATGCGCCTCACCCTAATTGGCGCTACTCTGTATACCCTGTTACTGAAAGACCAATCAACAGAAGATTGTCAAACACAATCATGTCTAAGGATTTGATTAGCTGTTGTTACCTAGTTCTTCCAGCCAATCACAAAAGTTAGGTTGAGTTTGACAGTTTGCCAGTAAATTTTTGTCTTGATTGACACTTTGAGACTAGAAACCGCACTAAGGCTGTATTCTAGAATGTTTAGGGTATATATACTAAACACTTAGACTAGTGGCAGTCGCGATTATAAAATGTGCAAGCAGGACAATTAATATTTTAGTAACTCTAAACCTACTTGGTCAGTCTTGTGTCATCTCTCTCCTGTTTTTTGAGACCGTGCTGCTGCGAACTGTTAGTCTAGGACAATATTAATTTGGCTTATTTAGAAACACTTGTCCGCTTCGTAAGTAATGCTAAAGGAAATCATAGATATCTGTTAAATTAAATTAATATCTGCATAATTCGGTCACTCGCCATCCCTGACCATCAACCGCACGCAACTGACCGGAATGAGTCTCCGTTCAACTAATATTTTTGTATGTAACGTGAGAGAGTGTTCACTGATTAAGAGAAATATGTGACTCGTATAATTACTGAGACCCTGTTCGTTTGTATTTGTACTATTTTGTAGTATACGTTAAGGAGAAGTTCCAAAGGTATTATTTTAATTGTGTTTTAATTATATAATTGTTTTGCATGAACAACGCATATTTACTTATAGCTTGATGTGTAGCCGTGTGTACCTAAGTACACACGGCTACACATCAAGCTATAAGTTTCCAGTTTATGCTGACCTCGCATTGTATAAGATGTCCGTATAATACGAGTTCAGCTTATACTGGAAATGTATAGCTTGATGTGTAGCCGTGTGTACCTACTTCACAATTCATGTCTTGAAATGCAATGCAATCAAATAAGACTATAATGTGTAGCCCACTAGTTACCTTACAAGCATAAAATTGCCCGGTTAATGGCTAAAGACTTGCCCCCTATTACATGGGACATAAACGTAACTGGCAAATTTGCCTGTAAGTACTAAAGGTGCAGCTCTAGCTCTTCGGGGAATACAGACATGACGAAATATGTGTAAAAATATATATATTCATAATTAAGTACCTTCTATCCAGTGTATACATTACAATCAAATATTATTATAAGCTGCTCTACTTACAACATACTTTTCGAACTCCACCAAATAACTTAGCATTCATAGTTAGTAAGTGATACAGCAGCGCTATCATAAACTGTGCCTACCACCAGTACTTAATACTGAGCTCAGCTCAATATACTGCACTCAATGACACGTCGAGCTGGAGTTACGACTGATTGTGGACATCTGTACCCGGACCCAAAGACCTGTCGTACGACAGGCCCTGGTTTACTTTCATTGCTATACTCAGATTCAATCCAATAATCTGTAACAAATGTGTATGAATGATTATGACAGTGCAAAAGTTAAAGTGAAAACGACACTGGGCAACATTTTATACTAAGTGGTTTATGAACCAATAGAGATGTACACGGTTGTATATAATATTTTTTGTAGATGATCATAGTTAACAGTTTTCACAAGTGTCCTAAGAGGTTCTCGACAATTCGAACGATAGTGTTTTGTTTGATCTTGGTGTAAGCTAACTTCGCCTTAATAATATTGGATACCCGCGCTCACCGGAATATGTAGGTAATATTTTGTTGGTCGCCGCCTGCGATCCGCCCACCTCTCGAATTATAATCATCTCACTGACAGTTATGTACCAAATATTATTCATAATACAATTAATTTGAGATTCATTATAATATATAGAAGTTTTTTCACACAGTTTGTATTAAAAACCATATATACTAGAGAGATCCTTACATACCGAGAATCCTCCGTGCCTCGGAAAGCACGTTAAGCCGTTGGTCCCGGCTGTTATTCGTGGATCTTTGACAGTCGTTACGAGTCGTCAGAAGCCCGAAAGTCTGACACCAGTCTTACCAAGGGGTATCGTATTATCCAGTTACTGGGTTGTGGAGGTCAGATAGGCGGTCGCTCCATGTAAAAATACTGGTATTCAGCTGCATCCGGTTAGACTGGAAGTCGACCCCAACATAGTTGGGAAAAGGCTAGGTAGATTGATATACTAGAGAGATCACAAAAATTTGCTCTAAAATATCTCGCTAAAATCTACACATTACTGGAAATTTAGTCGCGATAATTCAAACTGGTATTCGCCTAATTGCCAACCTATACATACTAACATAGCAATATTATGTTTAGTCATGTGAACGAAGTATGGTGTTACACGAATGGATATAATAATAAATGAGTATTATATAAGGAAGTCTGACAGTGGCACCGGTGACTGAAAAGCTGTGTGGAAATTGGGGGGTCATGGTATGGGCATGTGATGCGGAGGAATGAGGAAAATGTCGTGAGGAAAGTTTTGAGTATGAATGTAGATGGTTATAAGAGTAAGGGCAGACCAAAGAAACGATGGATGGACTGTGTGAAAGATGATATGGCTAGTAAGGGGACGACTTCTGAGATGACGACTAATAGAGAAGTATGGAAGAAAGGACATGTTGTAAGTATCCAAATAAATTGGGATAGGGACGAGAAAATGATTATGACTTTAGTAATATGAACCATTTTGCCCTACCAAATCACAGAAAGGAATCTATGAAAAATAATAGGTAATGAATATTTTATTCGATGCTTATGGTATTGATCACGGGACCCATAAACACCTCATTTGCTTTACCATCGATTTAATTTCCATCGTTAACGACGAGACGACATTCTTGTGGTTTTAACTACACATCACGTAGTCATCGACTGTAACCTACCGCCCTACCGCGGCCCGCGGCGGTGTCCGGACTTTCATAATTAAACATAGTTTGATTCATGATTATAGCCGGCAGTGGAATATGTTCGAGAATTCTTATGGTATGTTTGTTATTTTTTCTGAAATAACTTTTGGTTGAAACAATTTTTTATGTGACATCAAATTGTTTTGTTGTCGTTGCGCTTGGGTTGTGAATGTCAGGTCAAATCAAGGTTATGAGTATTTAGTAGCTATTAAAAGAATTGTCGCTGGTATTTAATGTGAGTATGACACCCTTAAAATACTGTATTTTATATCTTCTACTTAATAAAACTGTTAAATTCACAAACAGACAACGCACAGCGTAAACCGCTGGGTCTAGTAGCTTGAACTAAGGACGAGCTTTTAAAATTCATCCTATATAAATGGGTTAAATAGGGGATGAAAATTTTGTTTGGAAATTCGTCATTTTTGCCCATGGGAAATCCCATCGGGCGCACGTGTTAATCATCATCATCATTTCACTGCTGGACATAGGCCTCCCCCAAGCCCTACCACCTACCCTACCTATACCTAGACCGGTGCTATGCTTCTCGCATCCAGCAGATTCCTGCTAGGTCACAATGTCATCTGGTCACCTCGTGGTAGGCCTTCCAACCCTACGTCTTCCGGTACGCGGTCGCCACTCGAGAATTTTAACTTTTCGGCCCCTATCTGCCATCTATTCTGCGAGCAGTGTGCTCTGCCAATTGCCACTTAACTTCGGCAATTCTCCGAACTATGTCGTTTACCTTGTTTCTCTTGCGGATCTCTTCATTTCTGAGTCGACCACGTAGGGAAACTCCAAGCTTAACTCATTCCATTTCACATGGCTTGTTTCACTTGGCATACACTCGTATTTGTACCTACTGTAAGTAGTTATTATCTATCAAACTCAAAGAATTTATTTAATTTTTTTAAACCGTCAGAATGTTGAAATGAATTGCCCGATCAAAAGTGTAGTTTAATCCAAAGGTGTTTGAAGCACCCATAAAATATATTTGAAGACGAAAGTAATACAGGTTATCTGATCGATGGCTGATTACAAAGTAGTCATGGCGAGAATAATCCTCAAACAGATGGCCCATCACTTCATAATAATGCTAATCAAGCCTCCTATCTCACAGTACCTGTCTGACTTACTGGCCATATCTTAGAGAGGTCAGCTGATAATCTTCACTCACACCTCTTTCTGATTAAATTATAAAGCAAGGTCTTTATAAGTAAATGAAGTAACAATTTAAATAAGTTGTTGATATACCTGACAGCTCGTGATAGTGTTGGTTGATGCCAGATAAAGTGTCGATTTTTGTGATGTTGAAGATTTGTGGTATAATATCTTGGAACTGGGAACGGTCTTTATTTTTAATTGAGTTGTGTAATACTACTTTTGAGCAACAGGTGTGGATACAATATTGATAAGAACGGATATTTCTTAATATTGCATCTTCTTTGTCACAATAGAAGTTGACGAAGCAGTTTCTCTTCGTCGTGTTACATACTCAAAAAAAAAAACTCAAAGCTTTTATTTCAATTAAACCATTTACAGGCACTTTTGAATTGTCAAGGAATCGGTCAGTCAGAAATATGAAGCTAGTTCATACTAGTAATCAGTAGAATTTCACAATTTGAGTTGAAAATATCTAATTATCCATATGGTCACAGTGATGCCTCGAAAATCGAGGCCACCTTTATAACTTGGACCACACAATAGGAAAAAGTACGAAAAAAGATACAGAGTTACACAAAGATAAGATAATTTTATCGATATCAAATTTATCGACCGCTGTGCAACACTAATCGAGTACGAAGTAGGTAGTGGAGAGGTTTGAAAGTGCAGTAAATATTGTATATGTAGTGGTTAATTGAAATCTCTCTGTTGGACAGATCCGCAGATATACGACATGAGGTCTTCACGCAATATTGTTAACATGCGGATAACTGATATTTATGGGCGTAAGAGTGTTTCTTATTAACACGAGTGCTTTCGAGAGGCAAAGGACGGTAAACGATCGAATGGTTTTATATTATAACTACGTATACATTTATATATATTTATTTACCCAAAATGGGTAAATTAATATATATACATGTAAACGTTTTATTCCAATTATTCAATAAAATATTATTAAGTATTATTTATGTACACACATATAAAGAGACAAAAATAAAAGAACGGAAAATACGTAAAGGTGATGCTTACGAAAACTTGTTCAGCATTCCTGCATTAGGAAAATAGATAAAAAGGTCACCTTGTAGGAAAGAAAATAAAATAAAAAAACAATTTAGTAATTATTGAAAGAGTGGAAAGTTTTGAGTATATTGTTGATGGTTATAAGAGTGAGGGAAGACAAAAAAACGGTAGATGGACTGCGTGAAAGATGGTATGGCTAGAAAGGAGGTGAATACTGAGATGAGGGCTAATAGATAATGTAAGGAAGAAGAAAACATAGTACATAAACCCAGGAGCCCACGTTCAACAGATTACTACATTTAACCAAGATATAAGATAAATGTAATAATACTTGCTGCGCCCTAAACAGAGTCATGTACTCATAAGTTTTACCCTAGCCTGTATGTGAGTGTACATTATGCAACAAGAAATAAATAGATAAAAATAAAAATAGTCGCGCTTCCGACCACTTGACCAGCGAGGCTAGATACCGACGTGTCACTTCATTACCGATGGCTGTCACTTCCGCAAGCGTTCAATTGAGTCGACTCGTAAAACGACGAGTTTTCACTCGGCAATTAAAACTGAAACTTGTTCGATTACTGTTTGACTATTAAATTAACGATAAACCTTTATGGGGAAGACTTCATCAACGTCCAATCGGTGTAAATCACTTACTCCTGGTACTACCTTTATACGATCCGCTGTTGACTTCGCAATAAAGAAAGAAAGAAAAAGAAAGAATAGCGTTTATTTGGACACAGTTTGTGAAATACAAAATACAAATAACAAAATAAAAATTTAAAATAATATAAAACAAATGTGTATGTGTGTGTGTGTGTGTAATGCATAAAATATAACCTTCCCTTGTCCCGATTTATAAGTGGTCGTTTCTTTGGTCTTCTCCTTCTCTCATAGTCATCCACATTCATACTCAGAAATATTATTGTCCTACATTATCTTTTAAGTTTAACATGTACGAGTACAAAACCACCGTAGACATTTTATTTTCACGCACTGTTGTATCGTCAAACCATTGACAGTTGTTTGTTGTGACCTTTCATAATGAAGGTAGGCTTTCATAAAAGTATAGCGGACAAACTTTACGCATAGCCCGCATGTAATTTACATACCCAGTACCTGTACGTAAACGCACGGTTGACATAAACTCGGCTTTCTTAATAGCATTCTCGTGTCGGGCGCGAGTAATGAGTAATAACGAATGCTGCAGTACCAGTGTACCAGGGGCGCAGGCCAGGCGGGAGATGGCCGCTTTATGAAGGCAGGGTAGGTGGTCGCTCATAAATGAGGAATATCATTGGTTGTTGAATCACTGCGCATTGTTTGATAGTCGTGTGTGGTCTGTAGATAAGGTCTAACTAGGCTTTTACCTGTGTTTAGTACTCTTACTGGTTTTGAAGGTAGGTGGATATATGTAACTGCTGTTCACAAAATAATGAACTTGTTGAAAAATTTGCATTATCACTCATCAATTTGATAGGGATGGCAATATAGAACTGTTATTTATAGACGGCAGAATTACATATATAGACATGTATCCATTGACGACACCAATCATAATTTTGCTTCACCAACGAAAAAGGGTGCATTGTCTTTACCTTTCTTGGATTCATACAACTAAACCTCGTTATCTTGTGAGGATCCCCAATGCATATGAATCGTAGTACGACAATAAACGAACAACGAGACGATTAATGTCTCGTAGTTGTCGAGTGTGAGACAGTAACGCCGCACTTACAGATAACAAGAACATCGGACACACCTCCCAGACTCACATGTGTACGGAATGTGGATGCTTTACGACAAAATGGCATGAACATTCATTATTTTGCTAACACGAAACACTACTCTACGTATCCATACTTATATTAAAATGCGAAAGTAACTCTGTCTGTCTGTCTGTTATCTTTTCACGGCTTCACGTATGAACGGCTGAACGGATTTCGATGAAGTTTGTCACACAGATAGATCATGGCCGAGGGCATAGGATACCTTTTATCTCGGTAGTACGTCTTCGCGGGATAATTTTAGAAGTCCAAGCAGCCGAAGCTGCGAACAAATGCTTGTTGTTGTTCAGTAAAAATAACAACGTGGGGTAGTGAAAGTACAAACATTAACTTTATTTGCAGTAGTAGCAACTTGTCTTTGACTAACAAGACTTATTTTTGATTGCCGAAGCTGTAGTCTGACGGAACTCTATCTTTTGATTGACGAAACTGTAGACTGACGGAGCTCTATCTTTTGATTGACGAAGCTGTAACTGACGAAGCTCTATCTTTTGATTGACGGATCTGTAACTGACGGAGCTCTATCTTATAACAAATGAAGCTCTAATTAATATTGACAGATGAAAATCTAAGAATTAACTACGTAGTTCTAAAAATCGACTATCATCATCATTCACCTGCCCATATTACAATATGTTTGTGGTCGACGCAACATCTGTTTTGCTTCCATAATTTTCTAAAATCACTAACGAGACACTAACTACAGACCAGTAAAGCTCCGCTCAAGCTCTTCTCAAGTAAATTCATTTTATCCTAGCTTTATTATATCGTCGCGTTGTATCCGCTATCCTGTTTGTCCACGGCTACTACCACTTTTTCCTGAAAACCCTTCAGCTGTGAATGCTTTGCTTCATCAACGGAACTCTTAGCAATCAAACAGACACACGCCCTAGACCAAACACATACAATTACGACTTTGGAGCAAAAATAAAGTATTTGTTCAAGTACATTGTTTAATATTCATAAATGTCTCATAATTTGACCGTCAACAGTTCGCTGACCGTACACAACGCGATTAAACTCACCATCGTAGACACTGTGCAACGAGCCTTTAACATATACCTCACATATGATGAGTCACAGAAAAAAAAAGCCGGCCTCGAAACGTACCGTGCCACCGTACAATATTGAACACATTTACTTTATATTTTAGTAAAAAAAATACGTTTTTTTTTAGGGGACCCCCCCTAACCCCCCCCCCCCCCTTTTAACCCCCCCCCCCCCCCTCCCCTTTAATTTAGAACTTTATTTTATTTCTATTACTTTTTGTTCTACTACCAGCAATAGAAATATACAATCTGTGAAAATGTCAACTGTCCACCTATTACGGTTCATGAGATACAGCCCGCTGACAGACAGACGGACAGCGGACGTTTAGTAATCGGGTTCCGTTTGGCACCGTTCGGGTACGGAACCCTTAAAACAAAGGCAGTCATGGGGACTGCAGACAGACGTGAAAATTGAATTACTTATTTTGTGTAACTTTTTTTTTTTAGAAAAACGTTGCCCCACACTAAGAATTTCTTCCTGTATCGTGGGTGTGTTTACAAACATAGAAACTCGCGACACGTTGCGCAGCAGTCGATCGCTCAGCCACTGCGCCAACCGTGTCGTCAAAATATAACTCAGACGTTAACCCATAGACTATTTTGGGGTTATAAAAATACTGAATAGCCAAGTAACTGCGACCAACTTGGATGTAGCGCTCACCGGCCGCTGCCGCGGCACCGCCGCGACCGTAGCACTGCCGCCGGCTCACGCGCGTTTGGTCACTGTAGAACACTAACCTAACCTAACCCGTTTGGTCGGGGTACCCTAGCTTAGTTACTGTGACCAACTGTGAAAATAGCCAGAAATTCGAAAAGAGGCACAATTTATAAAAAGTGTTCATGATTAGAACTGCAAAAAGATCTTAGAGGATCAATAATTCAAAAAAGGTATCCATCATTAGAAGGTCAATAAGTTTTCAGAGGATCAGTCAAATATGTCCCTTCTAAAACTCGATAAGCTGTATTGACGACCGGATAGTGCACATCCCTATTAAATTTTTCCTGTCTTTAGTGGTCTTCAAAGGTTTTTCCTATGATATTTTACCTCATAAAAAAGTCCATTGTATCTATCAATAACTTTATTTAAATGTCCAGTGTATCTAAATCCTGAGGCAAGCTATAACTCAGCTATATCTCGTACTAAAGAGTCTACTTTATGCGCACCGTCTCGAGTCACTCATGTCGTACTCGTGTCGTTCAGCAGCAGTGTCGGATGTCGTGTAATAAACACTTATTAATGAGGAATTATACGAAATTAATGAGCCGAGACGACGCACACGCAACGCGAAAAATAAATTTGTAAAGATTTAATATAATATTCAAAACATAAATTAATTATTAATACTTATGTATCCTACATGATTGATGCAAGATATCTGCAGTACATTGCAATACTGCTACTGTTTTACATGAATATAATATGTCAAATGTGGTAATTACTTCTAATATTAATGATAGTGCAGAACTTGTGAACAAATTGTAACATAATCACCTTCATACTTATGCCGCTGAATAAAATATAACCTTACATCATCGTAATAAGATTGAGTTTATAGTGACAATGAATTGGCACGAATGCAATATAACAAATGTTGAATAGTAAAGTAATGAGAGAATGATTGACGATCGCAAAGAGATCGTATCGACTTGTCATCGCACCATTTGTTACAAACTAATAGACGTCAGGTACCTGATATATGTCCTGTCAAAGGGACCACGTCGTGCAGTACACTATCGTAAGCTCAACAATCAAGCAAGCAATAATAATTATTCGATATCTAATTCAGAGCCGGCGACGGAAACAATCATACGACTGCGGTTAATACCAATCGTGCAAAGTAAGGTGATCAAAAAGCAATAGCTAAAGAACAACGTGTAGAAAAGCGATTTTGATAACACTCACTACCAAACTTACTTTTGACTTTGCAGTGTGAAACTTACAGAAGTCATTTAGCCAGTGAGTTTCTACAGAATAGGTAGTCATTGCCACTGTTAGTAGAACGCACTACTTAACTAAAAACTAACCCTGTAGTCAAAAAGTGCCAATATTAACAGAATCTAAATTCTGGAGCAGAGTTTAGATTCTATTAGTTAATATTGGCATATCTCTGCTCCTCCCCTCTTCTCCGCTCCAGTGGACAGGCAGCCTTACAATGGGTCTTTCCTAAAACTTTCTGTTGCTATATTAACATAACATCACGCCTGTAATCCTCGAAGGGTAAGGCAGAGGTATACCCTACTGTACACCCACAGTTTGCTAGATATGTTTAAGTCCCATGTAATAAGGGGCGAGCCTATTGCCATCAACCGGGCACAAATTCAGACTCCGGGCTGCTGCTACTACATTCCTAGAAAAATCCAATATCAGTTATCCTCACCCGGGAATAGAACCCAGGACCTCATGCTCAGCAGTAGCGCTACTAGAGCAGCAAGGACGTCTATATTAGTAAAATATAATAGTAAACCTTAAGAACTAAGACTACATTAGAGTACTGGCAACTTAAAATTGAGATGTAAAACCCTTCTTACCTATCTACCTAGTGCCAATATTATTTTATGTATATTACAATTTATTGTACACAAGCATTGTCAAACACGAGTAAAGCATAGTAAAGTACACATTAACGACTGCGCACACTGTGTATTCCAGTAGGTAATATTAATTATTGTGATTTATGTGTAAGGCAAGTGATAACTTAGCAGTAATGTTATGTATCTGTAGTGATCAGCATGTTGTGCCCTTGAGCAGCTGTGTGGGCGGGACAGGCGGCCGTTATTGAAAATGTTATGATGTTTATTGTGAGAATACTTTAAGCTTGTCAATAAAGTTTTTATGCCCTAACCAGCAACCCGCGCCTGCTTCGGACGGTTGGTACGACTTGACAAAACATCGAGATTTATTTTTTATATAAGTTTATTATGAATTGATCATAGACACAAACCTTAGAGAATAAATTCTCTAAATGATTGGGAAAACCGCAGCAAAATTCGTTGCATAATTTGGAAGAACAACGCGGTTACATAGATAGACACGAAAAGCGACTTTAATTTATAATATATGTAAAGATAAAGATATTAATAGACATATATGTATATACAAGCGTAATATACTTTAGAAACCTAAAGTACACTCACAGAAACGTTAATTTAGCGTACAGATAAGAAATGGAACTTTGTCTGTTTCTTGATAGCTATAACCTGGAAGTCTTCAAGTGTAGAGTGAGTAGGTTACTTATACGCAAGCATGTCCCATCGTCACAGCATTTTCGCTTACCATTAGACCTCATCATCACCACCTTCTTGCCCTTGTCTCATGTCACTTCGGATCAGCGCAACACGTTTTCTTCTTCCATCAATCTGCCTAGCCTTTTCCCAACTATGTTGGGGTCGGCTTCCAGTCTAACCGGATGCAGCTGAATACCAGTATTTTACATGGAGCGACTGCCTATCTGACCTCCACAACCCAGTAACTGGGTAATACGATACCCCTTGGTAAGACTGGTGACAGACTTTCGGGCTCCTGACGACTCGTAACGACTGTCAAAGATCCACGAATGACAGCCGGGACCAACGGCTTAACGTGCTTTCCGAGGCACGGAGGATTCTCGGTATGTAAAGATGGTCACCCATCCACTGACCAACCCCGGCAAGCGTAGCTTAACCTGATGGATCGACCAGTGCGGCTGTTGTTACTTAGCCACGAGCTCCTCTAATTTACGTTTTCTTCTTCCATCTCTATTCTTATTCTCGCTTGTCAATCGTTGCGCTATCATTCACTGCCATTTCTTTCATATTATTCCTCACACAATCCTTCCATGTTCTCTTTGGCCTTCCTCTCTCTCTCCATCCATCAACATTTATATTCATCATTCTTATCACATGTCCATACCAAGCCATACGGTTTCCTTTCAACTTTTCTGTCATTGGCGCCACTTTTAAACTTTCCTTTATATTATCATTGCTTACTTTATCCATTCTTGTCACTTCACACATTCATCTCAACATTCTCATCTCTGTTACATGCAATCTTTTTTCATCCGTCTTCTTCATGGCCCATACAGTACGACAGGCCTAATCACCATTAGACCTGCAAACTCTCTTGGCTAGCTGTGAGGCGTTGTAAACTAAAAATAACAGATACTGAAATAATAATGACTACTAAAATGTATTCGCCTTATGTCCTACAAGCATCCACTTCCATGAACGCGTCTGGCTCGCATGTCTGCATCTCATCCTCGTGTGACATACGACGGCGGCGCTCTGTATAGTTGCAGTCGGAAGTGTTACGCGACTGGACGCTAACGCGGCTAGTCGTAAACTGACGTGACGCTGGCGTGGTGAACCGTAAAACATAAGAACAGGGACACCATCAGTTGGTGGAGACTAAACGATTTACCGATTATAGTCTGCAGGCTAGAATAAGAGAGAGAGAGTGGAGAGGCGTACAAGGATAGGGGAATACCAAAGAAATATTGAACGGATTGCGTGAAAGATGATATGACTAGAAAAGGGATGACTTGGTACTGTAATGAGACTGATAGCGATGTAGGGAAGAAGAAGACAGGCTACGCCGACGACAAAGACATTCTGATAAGACCAGTAGTCGAAGTTTCCGGAATCGGACAAGAAGTAACCCTAAAACCCCTAAAATCCTAAAACTGTTACTGAGCCCTAAAATTCTTAGGAACTATGTTTTAATGGACTCAAAAAGATCATACAAAGAACCAACGGGTACATAAAACAGTAGTATTTAAACAGGATGTCCTCTGAAATTCCAAAGCATGGCGGCACGGTACACCGCTCCGGAGCGAATGTAACGCGTTCGGCGACGCTCCACATACTCCAAAAACGCAAATATCGTCGTAACGCACTCTATGCAGCCAGTTGTCGATGTCGGGACAATATAGTGAAGAAATGCAGTAGCACAAGTCCCAAGAAATCAACAAAGATGGCGGCTAACAGAGGTGTATGCAAAAAGACGACGTCAGAGCGCCGATCACAAATAAATGACGTCTAATGATACGGCAATATCCCAATGATGATATCATTAGACGACGATGATGATTTTTAGTTCGTTGTGCTTATGAAGTGGGTCTTCTGTCTGCATTTTGCGTTGCACTCGGTAGCGCGCGGCTGGACATAGAATGCACAACATGATACATCGACGTATGAATTGCTCGTGTGTCAGCGGTTACAGTAAAACAACTGACCTATATTATTTACATTATTCAGAGGGGTCATCGGCTCATAAACCAATTATCGTTAAATCCATGTTATGCGGAATTCTCGAAATGGAATTTATTGCTGTATTTATAGAATTTTTTGCATGTGTCCTGTATCATAGATATCGGATTTGACCACATAGACTCTACCTAAATGATAACTTTTTCATCTTTTCAGGGTGCAAAGTTGGAATGTGTCGTATGGCCTCTTCTATCGCAGTATCGTTTGTAAGTGGGGATGAAATCTAAATTACTTGTCTGATTCTCAGTTTTAGGTTTGTTAACTATTTTATTATTAACAGGCTTTATATGTGTACACATAGTCATTGAAGAGGGAGGTCTTCTGTTACAGGTATCTCCATACTCAAAAGAAGGACTCCAAAATGTATTTGATTACAAAATAAATAAACTGAAACCTAACTCGTTACTGCGGCCAAAATGTGTTGACGAATTTAGACTGCTGCAGTAGGATCAGTCCGCCAATTTAAGAAACCTCTCACCAGATGTACCTAATTAAGTCATTACAGTAATCGGGGCTCTAATACAACATCTTAAGGACCACAATCCACACTTATAACCATGTCTCCCTGGACCGCAGGCAAGACGTCATTGATCTCGTTAATTCCTCTGAAACAGTCGATTCAGTGAAATCAACGACAACGTGAGTTGCGCAACCACCGGCGCCGTGCTAAGTGAACCGCAAACGACGCACTGGCAGTCTGGCGCGATACTCACGACTTACCACACAGCTGATGCACTGACATTGAACACCACAATAGTATGTAAGGTGTTTACAAGACGAATCGTTCTGCAGAAACATACAAACAAATACAAAAATGCACAAAAATAAATAAATTTGCCAGCAAAGCTGACTTGCTGGTGGTGCGTTCCCCAGGGTGCGTCAGACGTACGTTTCGTTCTTTCTTTCCCACTATCTTTCTTGGAACCTCACCGCACAGAAGCTCTGGAACTGGCTACTGGACTCTAGAACGAAATGCCCAATTGTCCAGTTCTGTAATTTGTATAATCAATTCATGTAGATCTAGGCTCTGCTTCAACTGTGTAAGTAGTAATGTAACTGTGTAGTAATGTACGTTTTTATATTGCGCAAATTACGTTGTTTATTTTCCTTAGAGGTCATTTTAGTTGTCAAGTAGGTAATATTTAACATATCTCACAATCTAAGAACATCTATTAAATTAACAGTTGCCAGTGTTACGATCTCCTTTATGACATTTTCATACATATAAATTACATTTTTAAATATTTTTATGAAAAATAAATATAAAACATTTAAAAACAAAAAAATTGTGCCCAACGGCATCAGGAGCAGGGTCCTGTTTAAATTTTTTATAATACTTTCTTTCAGCAATCTTTCTTGTAAGAATAAATTCTTATATCAATAAATATCAATAATACTCGCAATGTAGTATTTTCATCGATACATAAAGTACCTACATTTAATTCTATGATATTTTAAACAAAACGTCTTTGTTAAAACACGATACATGCTAATGTACATGAAATGTTACACCTTAATAGCGATACCAATGTGAAGGAGCCTTTAGTTTGTTGTATCTGCGTATCTACGGTCATCTGCTTGTTATGCAAGCCATGCGCCTGCGCCGCTCATATTTGAGATATGTAGGGAAACGACCGCCTTTAATGATACTAGCGACTTGACGGTATGACCTGTGACGACATACATGTTGAGAGGCTTCGTGCTAACGAACAATTCTGAAATAGTGCAAAAAATTACATAATTGAAAATAAATACACACATCATATATGTAATACATAACATCTCGCCTGCAATCCCCGAAGGGTTGGGTTGGTTGGGGTTTGGGCAGAGGTGTACCAATAGTACACATTTCGCCAGTTATGTTCAAGTCCCATGTAATTAGAGGCGAGCCTATTGCCATCAACCTGGCACAAATCCAGACTCCGGAGTGCTACTTTAAAATTCCTGATAGAAAAACCAAAAAACACTACCCTGCCTGGGTATCGAACCCAGGACCTCATGCTCCTCCTTGCCGGACTACCGCCATGGGATCTGGAGGCGAAAGTCCTCGCGTAGATGTGGGAGTTGCGCGAGGAGGCGAAACGCCGGGATGTAACTCCGCTGCCGCGAGAAATCACGGCACAGCGGACGGAGCTCCGGCGGGATCTCATGGCGGCATGGAGTGTGCGATTGTCGCAACCCAGCGCTGGGCACGCCACAATTGCGGCGATAAGTCCCCTCTTTGAGGAGTGGCTTGAGAGGCGCCATGGCGGCCTCACCTTCCGCCTGACGCAGGTCCTCACCGGACACGGTTGTTTCGGGAGGTTCCTGTTCCGCGTAAAGCGGGAGGAAACGCCCGGGTGTCACCACTGTGTGGATCGCCCGGAGGACACGGTGGAGCATACGGTGGAGATCTGCCCGGCTTGGGCGGAGCACCGCCGTGTCCTCACGGAGGCGATCGGCGGCGGCGATCTCTCGCGTCCGGTCCTGGTTCAGGCCATGGTTCGGAGCGAGAGTGCATGGGAGGCCGTCACCTCCTTCTGCGAAGCAGTTATGCTCGCGAAGGAGGAGGCGGAGCGCGCGAGGGAGATGCAAGCTGCACGCCCTCGCGGCCCTAGTCGCCGCAGGAGACGCCCCGGGCGTCGGGAGTCAAGAGCCGACTTCCGGCCACCGTAGGCGCGGGCTTGCGGACGGTGAGCAATGGGCAGCTCGCCGTCCGATAAGGACCAGGCCCGTGTCGACGGCGCGTTGTGTTCCACGCGCGCCTCAAAGAGATGTCAGCACCAACTGACGGGGTCGAAAGACCAATGCCTGCTGGGGTTGCGGGTTTGTCCGAAAGGGATATCGCGCCCCCGGCACACAGGCAACGGAAGGAACACAGGTGGGTTTTAGTCAGTAAAAGCCTGACACACCCTCTCGCTCTGCCCAGAGCGGGAGAAGTCATTTGATGATTTCCCATCCTGGAAAAAAAAAAAAAAAAAAAAAAAGGACCTCATGCTCAGCAGTAGCACTTGTGACTACTACACCTAACGAGGCAATCAAAATTATCAAATAGTGTTGTTATAAATGCATTGTTGAAAAAAATTACATGAAACAAAATGAATAATTTGACAAATAAATAAATAAAATATACACTAATATGTAGCAAACTGGAAAGTTTTACGTATACCTAAGTACCTACACCATAACTGACGAATTACTTCACATACCTAAGTACTTACTTTAAATCATGCAATTTTGACCAACCAAAATGTTGAACTCTTTCATTTCTTTGACCCCGTTTCATTTCATTAATAAAAATATTGACATTATCAAAATCGTCGTGTTTAGTGAAGTATTAACACCAATTTTATTTTTTTCAGAAAAAATTGTGAAACCGGACGCTGACTGCACAATGCGCAAAATTCACAAATCAAAACAATGTAGAGCCGAAACAAAATTACTCAAAATAACAATGTACCATTAACTGTGAAACCCAGTGGTCGTAAACAACGCGGGCCTGGACAAAACAAGTGACAGTGAAAATGTGTTTAAGAAGCTAAAAATGGCACAAATAATTAGGATGTGAAACATGTTGGAATGCGTGCGCGGCGCGAGCACTGTGGTACGCGCGCCGGCCGAACGTGGACAAACATTGTTGAAACAAAACACTGCGCGGCGATTTGTTTTGCTGCTCGGATTGCTGCATTGTGCGAGGTAAGCTTAGATAATAGTTACAATACCTTAAGGTTGCGCGCGAAATTCTATTTTATTACGTGA
This sequence comes from Agrochola lota, assembly GCA_947364205.1. Lineage (NCBI taxonomy): Eukaryota > Metazoa > Arthropoda > Insecta > Lepidoptera > Noctuidae > Agrochola > Agrochola lota. Next base: position 19,049,268 of record OX376240.1, read on the forward strand.
CTTGCAATTTCCAGGTCAGTATTAAGGTTCGTGCAGACTAGCGCTACGCGACACCGGCTATTGTTATACCGTGAAGTTTTCTTAGAAATTGTATTGATAGAGTCGCGTCGCGCCGTCGTGTCGCGCTAGTCTGCACGAGCCTTTAGATCGTATGTTAAGGCTAGGCAGATTGATTTCATCAATTATACTGACCTGCATATTTCAAAAAACGTAAGACAATTTGTATTTCGCGGACTACCCTAGCGCTGTCGCGTCGCTAAACAAACGAACTATTTTATGTCCTGTTGTTCAAAAGATTCAGCAGATTTACCGAAACACATTCTTAAACGGTCAATTTTCAGTCTTAAGTGGACAGACTCTTGTAAACCTGTATTTATTAAGAAAAAGTTGCTAACCTTCCCGTCTTTATATGTATTTGAAATCTGCAAATTTGTAAGAAACAATTACTCACTTTTTGAAAAAGATGAAAAGGCTATATTAAAGAGAAAAATAGAACAGAAGACACTAGTCGTCCCGCGTAATAGACTAAAAATATGCAACAAAAATTGTTATACCATGCCGGTGAAAATATATAACCACTTAGCCGAAGAATTTAGAAGTGCTACAGATATGGAATTTAATAGAAAGCTATGTAACTGGTTGTGTGAGAGATGTTTTTATTCCATCAATGGTTATTTTGAGTTTAAAATGTAAAACTTATTTATTATAATTATTATGACATCTACATATTGACATTACATAAATAATATCGAAACATTTTCATTATTCTTGCTATATTTTTATTGACATAACATCATTATTATTGATCGCTATTTTAATATAAATTATTGTTTTAAATGAATAGTATTGTATGTATTTAATTTTAATTTTATTAATTGCATTGTAATGTAAATTAAATTATGAATTTATTATTAGTATTATTTTTATGTTATTGCTAATGACTAAATGTGTACTGCATGCTATAAGTATAACCAAGATGTAAAATCTGAATATTTGCACGGCTGAAATGCTGAATATAGTGAAACCCAAAGATCTTAAGAACTTATGTTAGCTACATAAGTTCTTGCAAATAAATATATTAATTCATTAAGCAATTTGCATCGCGAATGACTAAAGCTAAATTACTAACGAAACGTTTAAGTAACTTATTAATAATTTTATCTACGGACGTGCTTGTTTATTGACGGTGTGCACTTCTAAAAATAGCCAAGCATTTAGGTTCTTACATAACATAACATGTCGCCATAAAACTCAAAGGGTTAGGCAGAGGTATACGTATAGTACACCCACATATCGCCAGTTATGTTTATGTTCCGTGTAATAGGGGGCGAGCCTATTGCAATCTACCGGGCATTTATCCAGAATACGGGCTGCTACTGAGAAATAACAGATGGAAAAACCCAATAACACTTTGCCCGACCCGGGGAATTGAACTCAGGAGCTCATCAGTAGCGCTGGCGATCACTACACCAACGTGGTAGTTAGTTAGTTGGCAGGTTATTTGAAACATTTTTTTTAAATAAACATTAAAGAATATTTATTGCGAACTGGGAGAAATATGGCACCAAAATTGCTAATACTTAGGTGCTACACTTATTGCAGCAGTAGGAAATGCTTCGCATGCCGTCTGCTGCTCGTTAAAAGCGAGCTGTATTTCTAGCTCTAGTGTTTACTACTGAAGTAAACTGCTCAAACGCATTTACTTCAGTCATACAATTACCTAAAATGCACTCAACCATGTTTGTGCACAACATGTCTGAACAATACACTTACTTTCGAGTACGGTGTCCAAAACAAATGTGCCTTTTAGTAAACCTGTTTTTTGTGACTAAATGTTACATTTTACAAGTTACAAGTTCTTCTTTAGGGGTATGAGGAACAGGGTGTAAAGTTCACTCATCCACCATAAAAAAGGGAGGATCCTCTGACCAGACGGGTGTCGTATCTGGCGGGCAACTGCCCAGAGGTTGAAGTCGGGAGTTTGTATATATGTACATCGCGCGGTAAACTCTTAATTGGGATGCAGGATTTATGTGACGTCAGGATGTTGTGTGACGTCAGGTCATTGATGCGTAGTTCGCATGTGGCGATGTAGATGCCGCCACACTTCTAACTGAACAGACAGTTGTGTTGCTGGGACCTTGTTGCGCCACTTTTGCTTCCCAGCTAAAGCACTAGGAGGTGGTGAAGGCAAGCTTTTTAAGGGACTATCCTATGTAATCATGTCGTTAAAAAAGTACAGCATTTCAGCTTAGTTTGAAGAAATTACTTTGATTCGTTTTTTGTTAGTCAAAGAACAGTCTTGAAGAACCAGAACGAAAAAAATGGTGTTGATGTTGACAATTATCAATAATTATATAATAAAACAATCTTCAGTCACTATTGACAAAAACTAACACACAGGAATCACCAAATAACGGCACAATGTCTTAATTGCAGATTCTTTCCATATTAAGTGTTAACCAGTTCGACTGGTTCAGAAACAAATAAAATCCGTTGGCATCCAGTGGAACGGTTCCTTCACTAAAGCGCAGTTTTATCGCGGACTTGTTCATTTGTTCGTAAGTTATGAAGACACTACGAAACTTCTTATTGTTATTATTATTAACACGCTTCGTGTGCTAAAAGGTTAAGCTGAAATGTTGATGTTGTTCATATAAATAGCGTTGACACGCCCATTCTTCTGGTAACAGAAGAAAAGTGGCAGAAGTGTAATTTTGTATTTGGTATATGCTTATTTTTAACAATTGAGCAAACCTTGCTTCGTTCATCATATTCATTCTCCTGCCCTTATACCAATATATTAGTGGTCGGCGCAACTTTCTTCCATACTTCTCTATTAGTCGTCATCTCGGTAATCACCCCCTTTCTAGCCATAATTATCATCTTTCACACAGTCCATCCATCGTTTCTGTGTCTTCCCCTACTCATAAAGCTTCTGCTTCTTTCATATTTATTTCAACCTGAGTCACATTTTAATTTCCACTTAATTCATTACAATTTTATCTTACTTGTAAAACTTGTTTTAAAGTATTAGCAGTCAGGCTTAAACAGAGTCTGTTACATAGCAATTGAGTGGAATCAAATTATCACAATAAACATATTCATCATTCAAATCATATGCTAATGTATTCGGCCACTTATCAAAGTTATCAAAACAGTAGTTACGGCAAATTGCCTTAACTACCTAACTGACGGTGAACACGCTACCAAATAACATGGCTCACGGTTAAATAAACCCCAAATTATTTCAACCATACATCAACTTTTAATAAGCCAACGACAAGAGATTGATCGAAAAAACACAAAAGGATACGATTCAACAAAAGGTAGTACCAACAATAGGTACCACCGAGCCCTGTAATTACAGATAATAAATCCGCAAAATGTGGATGGAACCAATTTTAAGTTCACAAACACTGACAAAAAACAAACATGATCAAATCTTTGTGAACGTCAAACCTATCAAGTTTGAGTATTGACGTGTATAGTAATGTATTTGTCAACATACTGTTTTTCTTATAAAATTAACGTGAACGTGTGCGTTGGCCCAAAATTGTAGGTTGAAGACTCAAGAGCCGGGAGCGGCCAATTATGACGTTTTTTAGTCTAAAACGGGTGCTTGTTAAAAGTTTTTCGTGCTTGTACCTGCTGCCGGGGTTTCACTGCACTGTTATGCGTATGATTCACAACGATCCCTATCTGATTTCCATATTTTTATGTTAACTACCCTTCGGAAATTATTACTTTTTACCCACTACCTCCTAATCACAAACTAAGATACAAATCTTAAGGTCTGTCTGTAAAACTGCACCACAGCTCACCTAACAATTATGTTGAAAAAGCTATCGATCTCACATATTTGCGTTTTACGAGCCATTAAACGACATTAGTTCAATTTGTTCTGTTCACAGAGAATGCTCGGAGAACTTTAACAGCTCTACAAAAGATCATTCATGTGATGTAACTCGACTCTGGCGGCGAGACCCATCATTACTGCCAATCCTTTTAACTAAAACACATAAGGGCAGTATGAAATCACCTTTAACTTCCGCAAGAAGATAAAACTAGACTCTACCCCGTTGAACCAGAATTTAAAATTCATTGTTGCTAGACGTGATTATGACAGTCGATCATTTCCGATTTCGAATTTAACAGCCCCGCCCATTCGCCCACGAGTCCGTATACGCCTTTTCGTTTAACGGTCGAGTTAACGTTCAGATGTGTAGGCTTTAGTTGGGGCGTGTTAACGCAAACGTGCCGTGAAGGATGAGGATGACACAGAACTGCATCATAAAATAAATATCACAAAAGGTCTAATCAATAAAATGATAACTAGTAAATGCCAAGCAAAAGTTTCTGTGATATTTTTAGATTTCATTGTTCTGGATCTTCTGAATATTTTTATTCTGTGGTTGCACAGTGGGCTTACAGTTCTTATGAGTATTGCGTGGACGTTGCACAGAGCAACAGAGGTGTGTGACGCAACTTTGTAAGCGCGTATTATTACAATGCATTCACCATTATAGATTTTTTATAGCAACAACGGTAAATTATTATCTGAATCGGGTTTAAATTAGATGATGGTGCCCAACGATTATCTGCATTCCAACGCGAGCAGTTCTCAGTAATATTTGAGCGAACCAATATTTTCCTCTATAATTTGTCTGAATCATCAATAGTTATCTGCTTAGATTCGAAAAAAGAAAGAAAAATTTGCTCACACGGGAAGAGTTCGACAGAGCTCGAGTTTTACAGAAGTGTAGTGTAGAAATGGAGCAATACTTAAGTAAATAAAAAGCGACGGATTGAAAAAAAAAGTGTTTATGTGGTGTATGTGTATGTGGTGGCTCGGTGTGTATACACAAATCAGTTCAGGTTCGTTCACAGTTCAGAAAGAGCGCAAAAAACGCGCCTAAAGAAGTTTACACTAAAAAAAACAAAGCTATCTTCCAACCAAATTATCAATAAGCTGTATTCGATATTCCACAGAACAAACGAAGTACCTAACAGGATAAAAATAAAATAAAACAGGCCCAGTCAATTTCTATGAACAACAAAAAACCCGGCGACGACGCTCAAATGGCGAGAGATAACGATGCTATGAGCTCACTGCAGACGCCTTTAACTCCCCGGGCCCTTCCGAGAACACGGCGTTAAATATAATAGCCTTCGATTTTAACAAATTGCTAACTCGACATAATTAAATTATCAGAAAATATTTTTGTCTATAATTTTATAAATATTTACTCTTCAGCATCATTCTTAGCCCTTATCCCAATTATTAATGTTCGGCGCAACATGTCTTCTTCTTCATACTTCTCTATCAGTCATCATTTCGGTAGTCACCCTCTTTCTAGCCATATCATCTTTCACACAATCCATCCATCGTTTCTTTGGTCGTCCACTACTCTTATAGCCATCCACATTCAAATTCAAAACTTGCTATTTGACATTTTCCTCACTCGTTGCTGTTTATAAGCACTTTGCTACTGGCTGCTTGTTTACTACTGCAAAGTAATTGTATGTTTTTTGCTTTTAAAAATAAAATATATTTCGCAGGAAAAAGAAGGATGCAATAAAAACACATTGCATCCGTAGTGACCACTCCTTTATCCACGTTGTGCCCACCGCACACCACCGTGCGACATGTTAGAGTATCCTCACCGGAACACTGTAGTTACACGGAGTTTATTGTTGTAATAAATGGATACAATGAAATATTTTTTACTCATTATTGAGGCGATGAACAACTTAATGAAATATTTTTTATCCATTATTTTATTGAGTGCGCATAGAAAGACTTGTTATGTTACCGACTGAGATACGATGACTGTGCTACAAAGGTAATAAATTAATAATGGAACAACACGTGTTTTAGTTTTTTGTTGTTTTTGGTTTATAATAAAACATTTTAATCTATCATTCATTAATTTTTTTATTATTGAATGCTGAAATGTACCTTTTTGGCGCAACCGTGAGGCACACACTTTAGTTGTTAAAACACTTAAAACATTAGTTTCACTTTTTTATTTGTATTTTGTGATTCACGAACGTGTCCAAATAAACAATTTCTGTTACTCATTTTATATGTGCGTGTAGGTACTATAGGAGCACCTCTGCCTAACCCTTCGAGGAATGCATACATAATGTTATGTTTAATCTAATATACCTACAGCAATTGATGATAATTACTAATAGTGACACATAGTGACGACGAGACGATGTAATATGTCAATTTGACAACTATTTCACTATTTATACTTATATGTTATCTTGCTCATGTGTTGGTCGAAACTCCGCTCTATCAAACCATCTTCATCTGCTTAGCCTTTTCCCGACTATACAATGTCGCCCAGGGGCATTCATGACAAATTATCGAAAATAAACTTAAAAAGGGGGGGTCTATCTTTAATTATTTTTTCAATTTTTTATTTTTTTTCAGTATCTCGCTATGGTTTTATGAATTTACACTTGTGTTTTTTAAAAATAAATACTGTTTTGTTGGAAAAAAAAATCTTCCCCTCCGTTATTTTTTCATAGTCGACAAATTTTATTAATCCGATAAAATAACTCATAAGCTATTAGAAATAATAAACAGAATCCAAATCGAGCCAATAACATAGAAGATATGGCAAACGCTACTTAAAACATAAAAATTTAATAACATGAAAAATATTAAAGATAGACCAGACCCCCCTTTTAAAGTAAATTTTCGAGAATTTTTCAGGAATATTCACAAAAATACGGGCGGTCACATACCCATGGGCGACATTGTATAGGGGTCGGCTTCCAGCCTAACTAGCTGAATAACACTGTCCAGCATCGAGCGACTGCCGATCTGACCTCCCAGTTACCGGGTAACACGATAGTCGATACCACTTGGTAAGACTGGTTGTTAGACTTTCAGGCTTCTGACGACGTATAACGAATGTTAAAGATCCAACGGCTAAACGTGCTTTCCAAGGCACGAAGGAGTCTGGGTATACTTATAAAGATGGTCACCCATCCACGGACCGACTGCGGCATGTGTAGCTTAACCTATCGACCCGTGCAGCTGTTATTACTTAGCTACGGGCCCTTTCTCGCTATCAAACCATTTACTTTTATTGTTATTGGATACTGACACTGTACTAAACTGACACCCATTTAAATTCGACAGTTTTTAACGAACTCCACCGTTAAACAAGATCACTTCACAATACTTTTAAACACAATATCGTTTAACTGAGATGAACAGGTCGTGGCATGTAGCACGATGTCGGCTGAACATCTCACTGTTTACGATTCCTCACACGTTACAACCAAATTAACTGCCTTTAATAGCCGACGAGCCTTTGAGGTTAGGACGACACCACACTTAAAGCTATAAGAAGATAATTTACCAGAAAATAAAAACAGAATTTCAACAAACAGAAACAAACAAAAATTGGTTGACCAACTACTAGGCAACAGACGGATTATGTGTTTGTGATGGAAGAATATTATTGACCTCTAGTGAACCAAAGAACGCTCAGAAAGTGTTCATGTTTGTCTGAAATAGACAGCATTTACTGTCACACAATTATATAATGCTGTTTATTATAAAGACACCATTTTATACCACTATACACAGACGCAATACTTATGAAACAATAACATTTTGTAACTACGGCTGTGGAACTTCTACGAGTGCTCAAAACACAAGTCATTTCTAGCTTTAGCTATAAAATGTCACTGCCTTCGTTCATATGCTTGTGAAGTCAAAAATAAATGTATTTATCAAGTAGAAAGCATTGTATGTGCACTAAGACGACTTGAAACTTCAGCTAGCCTGTTAGTAGCCCTTCTGAACTTCTACAGATAAATACTAATAAGCGCTAACAAGCACAAATAGGTATAAATCATGTAAATGTTTGCTTCGACGTCATTCTCGAACAGTGGATAAATCATCAGTTGCCTGTTGCCTTATTGCATTGTTCCCTTTGCTACTTTCACTAATATTGAAACTAGGTAACTAGAATACTTGTCAAAAGTATTTGAACCTACCTGGATAAGGCGAGGCATTCTGAATGAGAAGTACATTAATATACTCCAAGTGGATGTCTCGATTGATTATTTACTATTGGAAATACATCTACATATACGTATTAGTTAAGCTTCGGTTTCTTAAGACTGCGGTGACCGCCACATAGCGTCCGCAATTTACCGTCGAATGACGTCAGTGTAACGTTATTTTTTAAAGTAAGTTGGTGTTTTGATACCGTAAAGTCCTCACTGCCATAATTTTCATGACAGCCGTCACTGCGGCCGCTATGTGACGGCCACTGCGGTCGTAGAAAACCATAGCATACGCATAGCATTTATGATAGGAACCACGATCCGCACGCAAACCATCGTGTGTGAAGAAATATGAACGCAACCTGCAAGGACGCGACGTTCTACTATGTGTCAAATTTTGTGATTTGTCTGTCTTCTGTCTATCCTTTGGATTACACGTTTTGCAAAGCTCCGCTTTAATTTATTTAATCTCTCTTTAAGCTAGCCAATCCACATAAGTTTTTCATTAGTTTGTGCCACATTGCACAATGCACACACAGTTACAGGCTATGACTAGGCTAAACATATGAGTACATGAGCCTGTTAGTACGCAGCAAATAGTAAAATTTTACTTAAAGTCAGGTTATACTTAACTTAACATTAAATATTGCAGACAATAAATATTAGGAACTTAATCTCTTACTAACAGTTTATAACTATTAAATAGCATACATAGCTCTCCACTCGCTTCGCTTTCAGTACAGAGCTGTCCTAATACGGTGTTAAATGTTAACGGAGCGGCGTGTAATGTAATGTAGTAATTTATTAAAGTTTACGTTATAATGTTAGTTGTAATGTCAGTAATAATGTTCGTAACAGTGTCGGTAATACTGTCGGAGATAATTCACTAGTGCCTTATTAGTGTTAGTGGGCCATCGTGTACACGGCTCTGATGCACGGCCGCCATCAAATGGAATTATGTCTTAGCTCAATAGTTACTAGAACTTCATTAAGTGACATAACGACCACTTAATAGATGAGTATTCGTTACCCGCCTCGGCTTTAAATCTAAATTATAAATATTTAAACCTCATCATCATCCCCATGTTACTTGGGGTGGGCGCAACACGTTTTCTTCCATCCTCTCCATTCAACCGCCCCGCACCATTCACTATTCTCATACATTTCATATCATTTCTCACACAGTCCACTCATCTATTCTTTGGCCTTAACTCTCTCTCTCTCTCTCCATCTATCAACATTTATATTCATCTCTCTTTTAGTCGTGTGACTAAAAGACACATGATGATGAGGCAGATCACATACAAAACATACACACACACACACACATTAAACTCACTTAAACTTATAAACCTAACAAGAAAAGATTACCAAATCACTGATCAGCAAGATCATCTGTCCCTTTTGTCCAGAGTCATGTCGACCGCTGTGATTGGTTGGCCAAAATAACAACAACCGAAACTTGACATGGGATGGAGTTGATCAGACACTGGGTCATTAAAAACTAAAGTAGATAAAATGTCTCAATTTAATATATACTGTATTTCAGCCAAGATTCGTTTGTTGAAATAACTAAGTAAAACAAAAATACACACACATAAACTCACTAGTCAGAAACTACAGAACGCCACCTTCTACGATCCTTACGTATTCCGTTTCCTTCTTTGTTTTCTTAAATACTAAAATATAACCTTAAACATGTAAGCAGTTACCTAAACTATAATACACACAAGCTACGTACAACAGAGTATAATGGCTCCTCATTACAGTAATGGCGCACTTATCAAATTGATAGTTTGCTCAGTGCCGTGTTACAGGGGCTAGTTGTGATACCACTTACTATAACGAGTGCGATGCGATACAGGCGCGATACGGAAGCGATATCGACCCGATATCGACAAGATATCGACGCGATAGGCAGGACCATCTCACTGTCTCAGGTAACATTACGGACGCCCACGTAATGTAATATACTAGGTAAGATCGTTGTACATTGTGGCGTAACACGAAGAATTATCATTATGATATCGCTCTTGGATTTCAAAAAAGCTATGTTAAGCAGTTTACACTCTGGGTGACATCATCATCATCGTTCTCCCCGCCCTTATCCCGATTTATTAGTGCTCGACGCAACATGTCTTTTTCTACCATATTTCTCTATTAATCGTCATCTCGGTAGTGACCCTCTTTCTAGCCATATCATCTTTCACTCCGAACACTGTCACTGCTGGGACACAGGCCTCCTCTCCGTGAGATCCCTGGACGGTAATCCACCACGCGGACCCAGTGCGGATTGGTACATGACACATGTATTCGAATATTCGGTTCCAAGACATGCTTTCCTCACGATTTTTCCTTCACCGTTTTGAGAGCAGTGGTGATGAAATAAATTACACAAAGTAGGTGCCTGCCTAGGTTTAAATCTACGACATACAACTCGACCAGAACTATGAAATAAAAGATTTGTTTTCTGATCCCTCTTTATGAAATATTTACGTCTTAACAAGATTCATCATTATATTACTGTATTACTTAGCATAGTTCTTGTAGATAGTTTAGTTTTATTTTATGTGTATCCTACCCATGTTAGAACATTATTTTTACTTAATACATTACCGCTGTCGAAGGGTTAGGCAGAGGTACTTATAGTCCACCCACATTTCCCCAGTTATGTTTCAGTCCCATGTAATAAGTAAGGCAATCGCCATCAACCGGGCACAAATCCAGACTCCGGGCTGCTACTGACAAATTCTAGATGAAAAAAGCCAATAACACTTTGCCCGACCAGAGAATCGAACCCAGGACCCCAACACGACTACTAGACCAACAAAGCAGGCTATACTCGTATAAATATTATTGTTACAAACGTAACACGTGTTACACCGCAGTGCACAGCCACGATAACTGTTATCCAATAAGCGCCGGCGTGTACAGCTTTCATGTCAGTGTATGAAGACATTCATTATAAGATTATAACGCGTTACTCATCATTAGGGCTGCCTACTGCCACTGTGTGTACTGTGCTACTACCGAGTTACGGCATTTTTATGGGTTTATTGTTGTGCGTGCTTTCTTTCTGCTGTGAAGAAGATTTATTTGTATATGATTGTAGAGCCTTTGTCGGCTACTAGGGGAATCTTAATGGCATACTTACCAATTTTATTATGTCTCCAACAAGAAAAATAGTTTCTATCCATACATACATGAACTCGCCTTCTTCCCTTAAGTATGCAGAAACTACAGAATGCCACCGATGCTTACATCCTACGATCCTTACATATTCCTTTTGGTTTATTTACGTTCATACATCTGGTCATACTCGCACGGCCGCCGGTCGCAAGTACGACGGACCTGACCTCTCTGAAGAACATCACCAACAAGTTCTGCTAGGGTGTCTCCTTCCGGCGTCTCCTCTCACATCTGCCTTGTAAATATATCTTTTGTTAGTCGCATTACGTTTTCCCTCTCAACATAACCAAATCATCGAAACATACTCTTCAAAATTTTTGTAACTACATCATGTGCTCACAATAGGTACAAAATCAAATGGTCGCTAAGGACGTGCGGTTTACTAAACATGGGCAATTAACAAAGATTTTATCTTGCCATAATCGGTTGACCGTCACAGATACATCAGCAAGGGGCGCCACAATCACACTAATGTGCCAACAATATGTCTTGCCAACCCTAATTAATTCAATATTGATTGTCCACTTAAGACAACTTACAACTTACTTACTTAAACATTTAAGACACTTAAGAGAGAAGCTCGTGGCTAAGTAACAACAGCCGCACTGGTCGATCCAGCAGGTTAAGCTACGCTTGCCGGGGTTGGTCAGTGGATGGGTGACCATCTTTACATACCGAGAATCCTCCGTGCCTCGGAAAGCACGTTAAGCCGTTGGTCCCGGCTGTGTTATTCGTGGATCTTTGACAGTCGTTACGAGTCGTCAGAAGCCCGAAAGTCTGACACCAGTCTTACCAAGGGGTATCGTATTACCCAGTTACTGGGTTGTGGAGGTCAGATAGGCAGTCGCTCCATGTAAAATACTGGTATTCAGCTGCATCCGGTTAGACTGGAAGCCGACCCCAACATAGTTGGGAAAAGGCTAGGCAAATTGATTGATTGTCCACTTAAGATAATGAAGTGTAACGCGTACACTGTATGCCAAACGTAGTGGCTCAGCGACAGGTGCTACAGTGACGTATATGGTACACTGGCGAGCAGACAGCCTCGTTGATATTAAACTGCCGAGCAATTAATTTGTTGTGTTCGGTCGCTTCCGTGTGGTCTGGATGGGTGGGATGCTTGGCGCTTAGAAGTAGGAATATGGCCTACTGAGAATCTATTTCTTACGATATCAATAATTAATCCTACACAAGAAATGTAACATAACATCACTCCTGTATTCCTCGAAGACTGAGGACCTCTCTCAAGACTTAAACTTGTTTCAACCAATAAACTGATTAAGTCTTGAGCGAGGTTCTGTAATACGAACTTTAGGAACCAAGCCAGAGGTACATTTCGATAGTTATTTTGAGGTTCCATGTAATATAGGGCGAGCCTTTTGTCATAAACCGGGCAGAAATCCTGATTACCAGGCTAATACAGACTGCCTGGAGATGGAACCCAAGCCTCAGAGATGGCTCTGAGGCTTGGGTTCCATCTCCAACCTAATAACCTAATATCAGTACAAATAACCTGATGATCATAACTCATAATTGGCAAGCTATGAGTGTACTTATCTCTCTGTCCACTTGTGTGGTCGCTCTCTCTCATAAAATACAACGAATGTTCGGGTTATTCCACTAATCCCCATTGACAATCCCCATCAATGGGGATATGCTAACATTTTGTCCATAACTCCCCATCAATGGGGATCTGTGGACAAAAGGTTCACAAATCCCCATCAACTTAAAAATAAAATACAAACAACATAATTATTATTTAAGAATCACGAAGTCGTTATTTCTTCCGGACGTAAGAACTCATAGATATTTTTTATAATCAAACAAATTAAAATAATTACTAAATGAATAGCCTAAGTGTAAAATATTTTCAGTGGAGCAGACCGGCAGGCAAGTAGGGCAGTGTCCGTCAGGTAACAACTGGGGCAACTTTTGTTAAACATTAATATCTCGTGAATGTTTAAAAAAATCTCTCCCACTTCTTGAGTCATCCAGATACGCATATATTGGAAGACATTCGTAATAGCTTTTTGCTTTATTAGCTTACGTCACTATTTTTCATCATTACAGAAAACTATTTTATCATAAAGCTGTTATGAGCATCTTAAAACCTACGTATTTGAATGTCTTACGGAGTGAAATTGTGATAGATTTTGTTTTAATAAGCATCTTTATTCATGAGATTATTTTTTAAGGAACTGTATAGCGTGCCGCTAGCAGTTATCTATCTCTATCGGATAAACTGCCGCTATTTTCGGCATAATAGTGGCGCTGCCTCGACCTGGCTAAAGTGCCGTAAGCATTTCATTGTCATTGTCACTTGTTATTTTGTTTGACTGTTGAGGTTAGTTCGCTGGCCTTTGTGTTGATTGATCCATTTGTTATAGATAATTATATCAAAAGTCACTACAATGACTGAATTTACGAAAAATTAAGTAGCAAATGAAAATAGCTAAAAGGTAGGTTAGGTTAGAACTATGACCAAACAACGCACGAGCCGCGCGAGTGAAGCGAGCGGTGCCGCGATAGCGGCCGGCGAGTACCAGGGTCCGTTCAGGCACAAGAGAATGTAATGTTTTGCGAATGTGGTGTTTTACAGCAAACTACCTCAACAATCAAACAAAATAACAAGTGACAGTGACAATGCAATGCTTAGTGCCACTAGCGGCACTCTATACACTGCCATTTTTTTACAAAAGGACTACTGGACTTGGATATGTCTCAACTAAACAAAAGGTAAACTAAAGTTCTAAAATAATTTATTTCTTAATTTATTTGTTTATTATTATTAATTTATCACAAAGTAACCATAAATTAATTTAAAAGTAGATCTCATTAAAAAGAATCAGTAAAGGTTAAGACTGTAATATAATAATTATATCTTTTATTTCGGACCCATAACTAGTCCATTTGGTTAGTATACACACTACTTAAAAACTAGTGTTAGTACTTACATCTACCAGAAAAACACCACAAACCATTAATTAATACGCCACAGTGGCATGTAGGCGTATCCAATGTCCCAGTATGGGGTTGTCCCACCTATCAGCTATAGTTTTCAGAGTGCTGTTGGGGCTGGCGCGTACCCTGCTCATAATGGAAGCGCAACACTTGCGCATGATAGCGTGAAAGCCATCTATTCTCGCCTCTGCGAACATGCCGGAAGCACTGCAGTAGCGCGGCAACCCCATCAACACCCTGAACGCATTATTGTATTGTACGCGCAGGGCGCTGTATGCCCTCTGCGTGTAGTTGACCCACAGACTGCATGTATAGAAAGACTGACAGTACGCTGTAAATAGTGTTGCCTTTACTTCAGTCGTGCAATATGACTAGAAAAAAATATTTTCAACTTAGGATATCATGAAATAATCAATGACTCCTTACCCCCGTAAGAAATAAAGCCTTCGTGATTCTTATATAATGTAGTTTGTATTTTATTTTCAAACCGATGGGGATTTGTTAACTCTTGTCCGCAGATCCCCATTGATGGGGATTTGTGGTCAAGAAAGTTCACAAATTCCCATTGATGGGGACTGTCAATAGAGATTAGTTGAATAACCCGAATGTTCAACCAAATTACGTTTTACTTCACTTCAAAGGAATCAAGAGGAATTAAAGAGCTCGAGAACTAATCTCATGTATAGTAAACAGGGAATCTCTTGCTAAAAGGCTGGTTCAGACCAAGCGATAAGCCGTTGCAACGCGCAATTTTTTGAATAGAACGAGCAGTGTGCTCGATGGGATCTTTCTACGGTTTAAATGGAGAACATCCATGAAAACTTTCATCCCCTATTTCGCCCCTTTAGGGGTTGCATTTTCTAAAATCCTTCGTTGCCTTCGTTATATAGCGAAGAAGGTTTAGAATGTGCGTTGTCTGTCAGTGAATATATTTAAGTCTTTTATACAAGATGGAAATTTCTTTTCAATTCTGCGCTTTTTGTTTGACTTGGGGGTATTATTTTATTATTAAATACGGTGACTCTTTTCTCTTATCATAAACCCACCTCTTTGGATGGCACCTGTTTCATTGCTAAAAACCATGAGATTGGTACTCCCGTCTGCCCTCAGCCTTAGCCTTCGCGTCGTCTATGTAAGTAATGCTCTGCCGGTACAATAACGTAGAACTAATAGCAGGCGGTTCGTAAAGCTGTCATTATCATTATGTGTTTAATGCGATTATTGCATTACCGCGCTCTATTGACGGGTAGCGGACACACAGCGGGCGGACGCGGGAACGGATATGATACAAAGTGAACTACTGTGAGACTAAAGAACTACCACTACTGACTACTTGAACTTGTTTCCAGCGATAGTAGATACTAGAAAACGAACCACTCAACTTAGATCCCAATACAAAACCATGATGCGTACAAGTAAATTTAGAACAGCACTAGCAAGGAGAAGTATCTTAGGCATGGGTCCGGTTATATACAATAAAATTACTGATAGCATTAAGAATGAAAATTTGCACATCTATAAAGGAAAATTAAAGAATGTTTTAATAGAAAAATGCTATTATTCAGTCACCGAATATTTGAATGACATGCTGTTATAAAATTTCTGACATTTCTAAATATTAATGATCTTCCTTACTGACATTTAATTTTAATTTATGAAATTTTGTTACAATAACTGCGGACATTTTTAATCATTTTTAATTTATTTTTTCTCAAATAACTAATCGACATTGTTCAGTGTGATTGAAAATTTGTTGTTAATGTGATAGATGATAAGATTGATTTAATTGTTTATTTGTGGTTCATGTCTCTAAATTAATGTCTTGTTTTAATTGTATTGCATGTATTACTACGTTCGTACGCCCTAGAGGCAAAACATAGCGCCCTCAATGTATTACCGAATAAGAACTTATAATGTACCTATGTTTTACAATAAATAAATGAATATGAATAAAAGAAGTATAGATACGTTATACATCTTAAACGAGAATCATAGTTTTCCAGGAGGGTTTAACTAAGTTACTATACACTTTAAGCCCTCGTATACTTATTGGGTCAAGAGTCATGTGCTGGTAAGAGGAATAGTGAAGTATCATGCGAAGCGTCAAGCGATTCTATAGCAGGTGCCAACTATTAACCGCCACCTCAACTTACTCTGTATATCAACGGCCCTGCACGTGAGTACGGCGAGGCCGTAGTTCACTGCAATAGACGTCATTCTGATACCTACTGAGAAGGGTTTTGTTAGAAATAGAACTCCATAGTAACAGGCTCGTAAGCAGAAGTAGATCATTTTTCACGCGAAGCAGCTATACTGTGTTCTAATTACATTGAAGGTTAGGAAAATTTAACAGTTGTGTGTCTAATGGCTGCGATTAACTTTCCGTCAGGTGAATCTTCAACTTATGTGCAAAAAAAATGAAATTATCTGCCGTGTCTTGACTAAGACAAACGCTTGCGCTCGGCACTTTGTCCTCTCCGCTCACTACATTGTCACATTATAAGCGCACTTTATACCCGCCACATTGATTCACCATAACTTATATCAGCTCCAGCCATCCGCTCGTATTAACATCACCATCATTTGCTCACGACATGGAAACTCTTTAGTAGTAAGTGTTATTGTGGCCATTTGACGCCGCTGACGATTATATTATTATAATGACAGTCAGGCGCATGTAGCCGAGATAATGGTGGAGATAAATAATACTGTTTATTATAGATTCGTGGTTTATGAATATTTATTGTTTAGTGCTGATTCCCGAGGGTGACACAGTAGTGCTGGTCCGCGGAAGGTGTCTGTACCCAGCTGTGTAATGTTCATTTTATTTGACAGTTTATTGCAGATGGTTTGTGTGGTCCTCGTCTAGGACCGGAGGTCGTATTATGTTGATAAGCAAGCTGCTGCTCATCCTATTGACATTAGCCCTTAGAAGGCCATTTTGCGAGTTTCGAGATCTCGCTCAATCTGAGAGAAAAGTTTATCTTCGTTTCTTAAGGCGAATTTCAAAGAAACTGAACGCGATTCAAGAGCTGTGAAGAAGAGTCAGTGTCAGTATTCCTCAATAATGATGACACTGACAGCTCTTGAAGGCGGTTTAGATGCGCTGATCGTGTTCAGTTTCATTGCTGGTATTCGCCCTTAGTATCGACAGGGGTACATTAAAAGAGCCTCCTCGAATATAAATATACTTAGTACGTCATCCGTAGCACCTTGGATCTTCCAACGAAGCTGACATGCTAATCTGCATACCCCGACATGAGTTTATAGGAGGTAGATACTATTTGTGGTCGTACTGAACTGACATGAAGTAAGCTCAGGAAGTAAGAAAAACAATACCCACGTAATGATATTGAATCAAACCAACAAAAATACATTTTCAATAACAGTCATTCCAATCTAATAGCTTTTTACAATGATATCAATCTGTGGTTAGCGGTCGGGCGTGGTCCACCAAGTGTCATGACAATGATGACATTACGCCGACCACGCGACCATGCGACCGGCCCAACCGGCGCGGCGGCGGCGGCACGGTCGCTGAGCGCACTCAATGCGACCAAGAGGTGCGTCCCATTATCAAAACCATTGTCTTCTTCGTAATTTGATTGAATAGTAAGTGCATTATGAATGGGATATGTCACTCTGGCCTCAATGGTAGACAGTCAATTAGCATAATATATCGGCAATCGTCTTTGAAAATACGGCTTTGCCACAGTGCCTGCCTAGTGACACAGTTGGAAACGAGATTCATATCTCGTAGAGAGAAATCAATTTTGCACTTACCATGCTCACAACACATTTTATTACTATACGATAACTGAGGAGTCACGATTGACGTTATTATAATTATTGCGTATTTAATGCTTTACTAAAATAATTCGGTATAAAACATTAACGCCAAATAAAGTCCACCGCACGCGACTATATTGTCGCATTAGTGAGAGAGACCCTTTACATACTGATAACCAGTGATCGGAGTAGGTAGATTGAACTGGGGTCATTGATCCGAAACGTATATATTACTATGGACATTCCTCCGGAATTGGTGGATTATTAAAAAAAAACCGGAACTTATGTAGGAATTGTATTCTGCCAGAGTGGAAGGAGTCATTTGATGATTTGCCATCCTCAAAAAAAAGGTAGGAATTGTAATAAAATGAGCAATTTTATTCTTTATTATTCTTCCTATTTTTTTTTTTTGTCACGATTTGACAAAACCCAACGACCAATCAGAACAAAGGATCATGGGTGGTACAGTAGTAATAATATCACTACCAACATTAACAATATTTAATTGAATCCGGAAATACCGGAATTACTTTCCGGAAAAATGGCTTATCCATGTTATTCTTTCTGTGTGCATTTATGATACAAGTACTAAAAATCAATCTACCTACTCCGATCACTGCTGATAACTGTACAAAAAAAAAATTGTGCAACTCAATACAGTGTGGTAGACTAGTTTTGTGTGTTGTGTTTATTCTTCTTTTCGTGTGGTTAGTGACTAACCTAGTGTCAGAGTTTTAAACTGCCCATGGACCTCTGACTTGGCTTCACATGCCATCGCGAAATATTTCTCAGGCATACCGCTTTCCTCACGATGTTTTCCTAGTGATGATTTGTTTTTAGACTAATGTTATAGCACCTACACACAAAGCCGCCCAAAAGATCGCAAAGGAAATGAAGGGGCAAAAGCTGGGGGTACGTGTTGCGCGGCAAAAGCCGTCGGCCATGCCGCCGGCATAGTGTGTAGGTGCCATTACAGTTATTATAAATTATGGCATGTATACCAACGTTTTTGGGTAAAAGGTAATGTGTCGACATTCGTTCTCTCTGTGCGAATCACAAATTCATTCATATTAAAGTAGTATTCACAATGGGCCACGGTCTGCGACACATTGTTATTGTCAGTTGCCTGACGTATGTCATTATGATGTTTTGATGAGTCACTGATGCTAAATGCATGCTACCAATTACGAACCTACGTTTTGTGATAAAATGTGTCTAAAATGACGATCGTCATTTATGTGTCATTGTTCCATAATTCAGGTATTTGAAAATCGTTGCATAGATAAATATATTCGAAGCGATGGATATCGCTTTAGAAGTACTTATTTTGTTTTTAAAGGTTTGCACAGAGACTCGATTTAGGAAATGGTTTAGAAACGTGACTAGACCACAGTAATTAGTACAAACCTAGTAAATAACTCTATTTATGCAATCGTTTACTAAGTAATATAAACCGTAATCCTACAACTGACCAGCAAGAGAAAGTTCTAATGAAACCATTAATTATATTAAACCTAAATAAATGTAAGTAGGAGAAAACTAAAGTAACGCTCGTAAATAATACTTTACTGGTAACTTGGAGGTTGGTTACACAACGACCACTGGTTTACATCGAATCGCTGCGGCGACCGCGACACCACGCGGCCATTCTGGCTGACCACAGATTATAGACAACAGTCGTAATGACAACATGATGACCGCGGTTGGTTGTAACTCATATGATGGTATTGTAATTAAATTACAAAGTGAATGCTAAAGAGATGTGATACATTTAGTTAAGCTGTGGCCACACTGAGTCAAATTGGGCGCGGGGCGCGGGACGCGACTGCGAACGTCGATTGTTTCAATCAAAAGTCATTTATTCAAACTAGGCTGAGAATCAGCACTTATGAACGTCAAAAGTACATAAGACAGCCTCAAAACAACCACCGCCTATCACCAGTTCCTAGTGCTTTAGCTGAGAAGAAGAAGTGGCGCAACAGACTCCCCAGCAGCACAGCTATCTGTTAAGTTAGAAGAACTTGATTCTATACAATAGTATACAAAGTAATTAACATTACGAAACATAAAATATTAAATTAAATTATTTGTCATGTCAGCTAACCCACACCAATATACCAACCAAAATATTGAATACTACGTATACTCAAGCAGTTAATAAAAACGTAAACAGAAATTAGTACCTACATAATTTACTGGTAGTTTAGTTTACATTAGTTGCAAACCAAGTTTTATATAGCTTCTTACTCTTATAATTAAGGTGATATGTTTTTCGTTTTCGTTTTTGTGCTCACACCATAAACTATTATTATATGTCTATACGTGAGGATTTGTACTTGGCTTTCTGGTGACTATGGTCTCCTCTTTTTTTGTCTGTTTTTATTAGCTGTAAGTTCTCCATGTACTAAATAAATAAATAAATAAATAATGATTAGGAAGTCACGCCACTATTGGCGCCAGTTTGAACACTTTCATTCACACATACAAGTTAGTTCACACAATCGGCGCAATCTTATTTCGTTCGGAACGAGCGGGATTCGCCTCAGTATGGTCAGAGTTTTAATAGTGTTGAGCGGAAAGCGAGTACGACGTGCATCATTTGCTTCAGTGGTAAAACCTCTGACTCGAGTGCACCTCGTCATTCTGTCGTGACGTGTGATCGCAAAAACTTAAATTCACTCACAGTCAAAACTGATGGGTTGCTAGAACCGAAATTTTGTACGAGTGTTCCTTATATAACGAAAGTGAGCACTAAGGAAGTTTATTAATCCAATCTAGCTTGTCCCTTGCCGCCCCTCCCCAGCGACGCCCTAAGCCGAGGTCAATACCCCACAGGGGTGCCCTTAGCGTGTGGTCGCTTAGTTTGTAAATTTTATGCCCTGGCTGGAGCCCTTAATTTATTGAAGCAGCAACAGGAAAGTCCGGTTAAGCAGCCGACAACCACCTAGGCTGCCCTGCAAAATAGCATTCCCAAAAAAAAAAAGGAAGTCCGTTTCAAAATGTATCCCCTACTGGAGTATTAAATACGGGATGAAAGCTTATATTGGAAGTTCGTCATTTTTGCCGATGAGAAATCCAATCGGGCGCACGGCTTGTTATTTAATAAAATGCCTGAAACTATACTGTTATTATACTGTAAAATTTAACGTTCAGTCAAAAATACTTAGATGCATTTAAAAAATTACAGTTTCAACAAGATGCGTCACAAACAAACCATTAATTTAGATAAAGAATCCTCATAAATCGTCCCATGTAAAGGGCTATCCCGGTATCTCTTAGACGGCACGAGACGGGCTCGATCCGACCGCACGACGCGCGTAAATCACTCGCGGCATGTTAATGACCCGATTATTGTAAATATATCGTCCTAATGATAATATATCGAGCGACCGGCCCTATATCAACCGCAGACCGCAGAGAACCTTACGTAACGTTTTAATAAGATTCCCGAAAAAAGAGTAAAACAGAGCCACATTCTAGTAGGATTTAGAAGATGCTTGAAATAGTCCATACTTTTGGCGGCGAGACATGATGGCGTAGGCAAAAACATAATTTAAAGATCCGTCAAGTTTACAATTTGAATAATTACCCACTGTAAGATTGTTTTACTTTTTATTTGAGACAAACAAAATACTGATTCGGAAGCATTAGCGTAACCCCTTGTTACCTCCTTAACTGATTGATCCCAGACTGAAATCAATCAAAACTTTCAGTTTAGGTCACACAAAGGTCTCGTATTAAAACAATTTAGTACCGGAGCGGTAACTTTTAACGACAGAACTTTTTTTTACTCTGCCGTGCTTATGTGCCGTACAGGAATTGTCCGGATTCCTGCGTGGGCTATATGAAATGGGACTGCGAGCTTAACATTCCAATCTTACATTATAGGATGACATCATTATTACATCGATGTGGTAATAACTATGATCGGAATTATGATAACCAACCGCTGTTTGTTAGACTACACCAAACCGACCCACATTTTTTTATTTGATTGGATGGCTATCAAACCGAGACGCGACGTCGCACCTAATGATAAGTACCTCCCGTCTATGAATTAGTGGACATCTGTAATATCAAAAGTCTCATGTGCCTGTCGTTACATCTGAATCCTTACCCTTCAAATGAAATAGAAATTGGTATGGTGGCAGTACTTTCCTTGAAGAGTCCTTCACAAAGACCACTACCATTTCTTCGTCGTGTCGATGGCACTTCGTCATGTATAACATTTTTTTGGCCCAAAACTTCGCCACTTCCACGGCAACGTCGCGTCGGTGGCAGCGCAGAGGTCACTATGGTTGCCATTTTTACGGCCCAGTGGGCAGGATAGGAGATGGGACATAGATTGCGCCACAGCTCCACATCCACCCTACCGCACAGTGGACTGAAATCGCGAAGTACTGACTTAAGGATTCGTGTATACATTTTTGAAATCTACATACTAATACAATACTTTTTTGTTAATAGAACTTTTTCATAAACCCATTACTTTCAAAGTTATATGTAGTTTCAATATTGTATGAAAAAAAAAAAAAATTGATGCACGTATTAGAATTGTATTGCAAAATATAGTCAAATTAGACTTAGTTGCAAGTACATGCAACGATATTCCACACCACTTCCGTGGCGTCATTTGTTTGTGTTCAAAATACGGCCAAACCGGTTTTCTTATCAGTAGACGCGCAGTCATTTGTGAGTCATTAGTGAAGTGCGCTGATCAGAGGGCAGTAAATTTGCAGGTAGGTGGAAACCGAGAGGGTAGGAAATGTCAAACTATGACCTCAGTTTGTTGTTACCCACCATTACATACGGACTACCCCTTTATTGGCTACTATTACTATTTGATTGTTGTGAACGTAAGATTAACGAGGATTTTGTAAAAATGTTTCGTTATTTGGTAAACAACATTGATTTGTTTGTGAAATTGAAAGAAGCTGATAATATTAAAGATAATAGCTTTTTATACAATGTCATTAAGTCAAAACTATCTGGTTTAAATGATGAAAATGATAAAACATTAAAGGTGTTCTGTGCAAGGTATTTTTATAATATTAATAGGAAATGGGAACGTGCTCTTCGTAAGGAATAATGATTTAAAAGTAAGGTCTATGAGTGGTTAGAGTCGGAAATATTTTGGTCAAATTTTATACGAGGTTTTGTGGAAAAATTCGACGTATCAGTTCCCAGTATATCTACACAGATTGTAACTCCATCTCAAGTAAAAGCATCTGTTAGCACATCGACCACGGTAAGTAAGACTTGACGTGTTCGATCTCCTAAGCAAAAAAATACACGTTCAGAACATATTGTAACAACTATGTCTTCAAACGAATTATTATATGCACATGTTTCGCAATTAAAAGCAGACCGAAATAAAGGCATCTGCTGTAGTGAATTAGGCCTACAAAAAAAACCAGCCTAGTGCGTGTTGGACCACACACAATGAAGGGTACCGTATTTGGGATGATTTATCCCAAGAACAAATTTAACATAGTAGTTGAAAAACATGGTCTTCCATACATTCCAACTGGAAATGTAAGTTTGTACGCACAATTTTGAGAGATTCGCCACGTTGTTTGAAAAATTTAAAATTTTCATCTTTTTTTCTTAAATAACTATAACACTATTTATATTAACTTTATAAAAAATAAAAAATTGACACCCTTTCATTAGATATGTCACAAGGTAAAACTTTTTTTTCAAAACAGTTTGCTAAAAATATCTCCAATATCGCACAATATCGCAGTACCAGATTATATACAATTATAGGATAATAATTTGTCCTATTCAAATCTTCAATCGATTTTTGGAGGAAATTTGGGAATTACGAGATAATCATGAATGTATGTTTTTCTTCATACAAAAAAATCTTTAAATATTCATAGCATTGAAAATAATGGGTAAAATGTAAAGTCATAGAACAATTCGTATATTGTGATGGTTAGTAGATTTCATTTGCGTATTTGTTTTTTAAAATTAAATACACCAATTTTTTTTTTTTATTCATTTGTCCTCTACGGTTTCATATCAGCCTACCGTGCGCGTACCTCTTCTTCTACTTGTTACATGCACTTGTTATTTACTAAGAAGCAAATAATCTAATCACAAGTAATTCAGTTGCTGTACCAGAGACACAGAGCAGCGAAGTGGTAACACCAATAACCAGTTGGAACGTAATATCTAATGTAATATGATATCCAAATCTGTGTTACGCGCTACTGTCCTACTGTGACATTATTATCTGTGGCTGTGGCTTGGTGTTGAGTTACTGACGTGCTCTAGTTATAGCGAAGGGAGCTCGGCTATGAGGTTACAGTATTACAAAAATAGTTTACTCACACTACTTTTGATTTTGTGTAGAGTAGACATGGAAAAATCTGTACCTTAGACTAGTGGTCGTAAGCTCCCACTGGTAAGCATGGGGTGCTAGGTTCGATTCCCGAGGCGGGCATAATGTAATTAGGATTTTCCAATAGGATTTTCTTAGATAGTCACACGGTGGCCACAATTCGTGCCTCGTTGATGACAATAGGCTCGCCCCCTACGGCCACTACTTTACCGGAACTTGACACGTAAAAGACGAAATGAGTACCAAACACTTCAGCATTAGCCTTCGTGAAATACAGGCGATATACACATCTCTGTCTAATCCTCGAAGAAAACGAGCGTGATATAGAGGGTGCGTCTATAGAGGGTGGTGACGTTGTTTATATTCTTTCTATTTCTCTATATTTGTCTTAAAACTCAATTTTGTTTAACACAATGTTTTATTTCCCATTGTCCTATTGTCGGCAGTTCTCTGCCATCAACCCATCTCCACAACCTCCACAGTTGTTCTACGTCTGGCATGTGAACCGTCCATGCATGTGAACTATATCTGTTCGTTTGATTACTTCCGATATTTATTACAGTTATCCTGCTGGCGTTTATCGGTGCGTTGTGCATATTTTAATAATAACACCATGTTTATGACAGACATTAATATTAATTTTGCCGGTGGTTTTGTCTTCTCAAAGATAGCTTTTGAAAGAAGATACATTTGATGGAAGAAAACGTTCTGAGTTCAGAACTGTGGCAAATTAAACACCGTAATCAATCTGTCAGCGTAGGGTTTAGAGCAGTGATCGGCAAACCACAGCTCGCCTCATGCGGCTCTTTGGCCTATAGAGTGCGGCTCCGTGCAAATGTCGATGAGTGCGATAGTTAGATACGCGCTGGGGTCGGGGTGTCGGTCTTTAGACAAGATAACCAGTTTTATTCAAAATTCTAACTATATTATTTCCGAAGTATTTTCACCAAAACTTAACAGGACATCGAAAATTAATCATTTACCTTTCAAAGTTTTCCAAGGTTAACTTGTTAATAAGTAAGATGTCTTCATCATACTATTATCAGACGATACGATGATGATGATGAAGGCATCCTACTTCTTAGCAACTTAAGTTTAGGAAGCGTTGTGGAACGAAAGAGGATGGGAGTTTTAAGGATTATGAAAAGTGTATTCAGACAGTTTGGACTGTGTGTCCACAGCATTGGCTATAAGAAATCTTAGTTGTTGTAGTATTGATATTTAGCACTATTGACTATTGAGTTTGCCGACCACTGGTTTAGAGTATTGCCTCGTTTTGTCTCAAAATACAGATTTATTGTTAAACTATAACCTCTTCCCTATTCAAACTTCAATAAAGAAAGTCTATAAAATTAATAAACAGTCCAATAACTCACATTTACCATTTCGTTTTACTACGCGAGCCTTCATCAAATTATGTAAATGTGATAACATCATTACATGCCCTTAGCTCACGGATACAGCCGACGACAGCCGAACTTACACGAAGTGACATTCTTCCACCGCACTACCACGCTAGCACGGAACTAATCACACGGTAATGTTAGCATTTTTATGGAGAACAAATTATTGGACGAACATTAGTAAAAGTTAACGCATAGGTAAGTACAGAAGGGCCAGTCCTAACTAGAAAATAATTTATAAATAAAAGACAACAACAAATCGTTTAACGTAGAAGTGTGGAGAGCATAAGGCTTTCTCTAAAAGCCATAAACCTAACAACACAGCTCGATAATACTCCTGAATTATATAAACATCATACCACCCCTATGTCAACAAGGACAATGACTATTATACGTAGAAGCAGACGATACGAACATTCCGATACTTGATTTTATGTACAAACAGAAACCTGAAACTGGTTGAGATGATTATCCGCTTGACGACAGTATCTCGTGTTGTCGTGGTAAGAACATGACCAGTCAGCTTTCAGAAAGGATGGTACACTCCGACAAACATCTTTGTGCATTTCGTGTTGGCAGCGCTGCTTGTAAAGGGAAGTTGTCTAAAACCTGTAAAATTCAATGCTTTAATTGTACTCGTATATTTGATATTTTTAATTTGGTTGCTATAGTAATCGACTACCAAACGGACCGCGACAGTCACATTATTTTAAAAAACGGGCCCCCAGTAAAACTAATTGGTGATCCCTGATCTAAAGTACTCCTTCTGTGTATTAGTATGTCGGCGACACAAAGTGACCTCATGCCGCCGCTTTGTATTGGACGCATCTACTTGGTGACGACGGCAGTAGTATGTCGGCGACACAAAGTGACACGCATGCCGCCGCTTTGTATTGGACGCATCTACTTGGTAACGACGGCAGTAGTATGTCGGCGACACAAAGTGACCGCATGCCGCTGCTTTGTATTGGACGCATCTACTTGGTGACGACGGCAGTAGTATGTCGGCGACACAAAGTGACACGCATGCCGCCGCTTTGTATTGGACGCATCTACTTGGTAACGACGGCAGTAGTATGTCGGCGACACAAAGTGACCGCATGCCGCTGCTTTGCATTGGACGCATCTATTTGGTGACGACGGCAGTAGTATGTCGGCGACACAAAGTGACACGCATGCCGCCGCTTTGTATTGGACGCATCTACTTGGTAACGACGGCAGTAATATGTCGGCGACACAAAGTGACACGCATGCCGCCGCTTTGTATTGGACGCATCTACTTGGGGACACACTGGTGCAAGGGATATACAGCCGGTTCCCAACCCTATCTCGCTAGGTCACATATTCCATCTGCACTCTGAAGTTGACTAACAAACGATGTTTAGAAGACTTTCCACAGTGTTGGATGGAACCTTCATAATCGTTATCAGCCTCAAGTCCACTGCTGGATAGATCTCCCCAATGGCACATCATTTAGATCCTCAGCTAGTCTCTGGCTATGACGATCACTCTGTGAAGGTCTTAACTCAACCTAGCCTAAAGGCGTTGAATCTTTAATAAAGATCAATTATTATTGTTAGCTAAAGTTTTCACCCGTCTGTCACAGGCGGCACTCTCACACAGTTGGATTTACAGCAAATTAACAACTATCTCCTGATAGTAACACAACTGGTCCCCGACACACCTGTCCATTCTATACACTTGCCTACCACACATACCCACATGTTTACTACTGTACGCACTTTTACAACTTGTGAATCTTTGATTATTTATATGTCTAAATAGTGTCGTCATCTTTCGATACAGCACCTTTCAGTCAACATTACCAATATTATCGGAACTCCAAACCAAATATCCAAAATCGATTCAAAACTCTAAAGGTCAATCTACAATATAGAATCCGTCGATAGGTTAACCCTGGTGGCGCCGCCTAACGGGCGATGTAAACATCTGAGCTACAACTAGTACCGTTGTACAACTTGTACTACAAGCGCTGGCGGTGACAAACGAGGCACGACGGAACAGCGCATAGCTCACCCACTGTCCGGGAGAGTTACGTGGGAACAGTTGTTTACAAGTTAATAGGTACCCCGTTCCTGAAATAAAATTGTAAGTTACTTGTTTCAGAAATAAAAGCTACAGTACCCGGCCATTGAATTGAATGTATGTGGATGGCCTCCCCTGCTCTCATAGTAGAAGAAGACCAAAGAAGCGATGGATGGACTGTATGAAAGATTAGACTAGATTTGACTAGAAAAGGCGGTGACTACTGAGATGTCGATTAATAGAGTTAGTATTGAAGAAGAATAAATGCTGTGTTGACCCTAAATAAATTGGGATAAGAGCAGGAGAATGATGATGGCGCCATTGAACCCTGGAGCAACACATCTGTTTAGATCATGTTCGGCTTTATCGTCGCTATCTATGTGACTGTATATTCCTAAAGTTCGATGTTGGCATAATTAGCGGTAGGGGCGGTGAGGGCCTAGACGAGTGGCAATCCACAGTCTTTCAACAGGATTGACATAAGTTTTTCGGTAGCTGATGTCAATCCAATTCATTTTTGACATTTCCATCATCGTTATCGCTAATAGAATGCCATTTTGTCTAGGCCCTGTGATCTCTTGCTAGACCGATTAAGAGTGCACTAGTATCAAAAGGACGTTGTCAAGTATGCTACTGCTACTGGCGCAATCTAAGTACAAATTAATAACAATATCAATATTAATTGCTATCTATGCTCTCTCTTTCAATGTCCTTTAACAACCTTTACGTAGTTTTTCCCCTTGTTCATAGTTTCATAGAAAACGCTATAATGTATGAGCTGTCCGCGTCATGTCCGCGCGGTTGGCGGGTGATTATAAAGTGAAAACTAACAAAGGCGTGCGCTAACGAGCGCCGTGTACTACACTGTACACTGGTACACAATACAAAAGTACATAGAGTACACAGCTAGGTAGGAACTCGATAATTGGCGAGTTTATGAACTAGTGGACAGAGAGGTAGGCGGGAAGTCTGACTTTAACATTCTAAAACGATGTTCATTTAGCTAAGTACCAGCTAAAATTTGGCAGTGTATATTTTGTTCCACTGTACTTTTATACCAGACAAGCTCTAGACGCGAAGACCTATAATTGGCTGTCAAATTATCATACTGTTATTTATCAACATTGTATTTAGCTGTAAGTCTTCCAAAGTCCTTAAATAAATAAATGTTCAAGGCCTCAGACTGAGCAAAGATTTTCGCAACGCAATGGATGGATGGGATTGGCCGAAGTTCGAGCTAAGTTTATATGAATTTTTATTAACTCTAGAGTGGAGTGTTGTCCCTATAATATGCAGGAGTATGTCAGGGTTTAGGTAAAGTTTATAAAAAAAACTATAAGAGAGGACATAATACACTGCCTTGTGGGAAACCAATGAAAAAAATTGGTTATTATCAATAACGTATCGATATAAGTCGCTGGCTCCTGCACTAAATGATCCAAAGCGAGTACCACAATGCCGCGGAGCGAGTGTGAATGGGGCGGATAAAGCACCAATTAATTGGGCCCGCCGCGCGTGGGACGCAGGAGTGATTCTGTTTTTATAGACTTTGGTCATTCATCGTTCCATATATTATGTGGAGTTTAAGGGTAGAAAGCCATAATTTGATTCTAATTGCCCTTTGCAGCCGTTCATTTAGACCATAAACTTTGTGACTGTCATTTGATAATGCACGCGTAGCATGACGACTTCTCTTCTCTACGAAGAATAGAGATAAATACGAGTATCTCTTTCTATACGTATAAATACAAAGTGAGGTAACTATTGTTTATTTTTGACATTGAGTCGTAGAAATCTTTCTATGATCTGTCATTTTGTTTTTCGTTCCTTCCATTTCTATAATGATCACGCTACGCGTATAGATCTAGATGGAGTATCAAATCTGAGTGTTTCATACTAGTTACGGTATGGTATTCTTACGCCTTCGTCTAGTCTTTATCCAAATTATAGGAAATTATTTTTCTGCCTTAAGCATCATCTCTATAAGCGGAGTTCTCTTACTTGCGTGATGAATTATTTTTATCCAGAACAAATGACAAATTCATTTGTAGTGGATAAAAAATTCTTCAATTGCATTGCATTGAGTGAGATTCGAAGTGATCTTTACAGAATACCACTACAGCAACGTTTTTTAGATCATCGCTTTGTTCACCGAGAACCTTTATTGCAATACAAAACCAGAACATTAATAATAGTAACATGACTACTGTCCGAGTGCCCGACCTGGGTTAGATCCGACGCCGGCTCGTTTTCAATTTATGTTCAATAGCAGGGGCCATCAATTAGCAGGCTCGGCGCTAATTACGAAGCTCATAGATAACTGTTATCAGTGCGTGGGAGAACAGCAACCGTAGTCGGAACACATTCCTGTCACACTCAGCACGGTATGCAGAAGTATCAGGCACTACAATTATGTGTAAAGGATCACACGAGCATAATTATTATTGTCAATAATAAAATTACAAGAGTGTTTGAAGATGAAAGCCTAAATAGAACATACATACATGTATGTACAAATAATGAGCCTATAAAGTTCCCACTGCTGGGTATCAATCTCCTCTCTGCGAGAAGGAACGGGTTCATCCGTGATAAAAACGACTTGTAAGTCCAGGTAGATGTCGATAGTAAGCGATGACTGCTCTAAGGTGTTAAAATAACAGTCTGGACTCATAAACACTCAGCGCCGTACATGGGTGTCTGATCTTTGTGCAGGCTGATCTTTCTGCTCTTCACGGTACATGTACCTGTTACAACCTTAGACGCAGGCGCCTGCCGCACGTCAGACATCAAGCCCACCTGAGTTACAGTAACAGTGTTACAACAACTAATGTTCATTATCATACAACTGGAAACTATGGATTTATGAGCGTCAGTGACAGCACGTGATGTATTGTGTTGGTCTGCGAGTGAGCAATGTGGGATAGTCATTACGTATGAAAGTGTTGAAAGCGCCGTGCGCCTCATACTAACATCACATCACGCCTGTGTCCCCCGAAGGGGTAGGCATATACAAACACCCACAGTCTGTCAGTTATGTTTAAATCAAGGCAAACGTTAGTGCTATCAACCGCCGGGCACCAAGCCTCGGGCCGCTACTAAAAAAATCGTAATGTAAATCTCAACAACTGTCCCACCCGTAAATCGATCCCAAGACTCCATGCTCGGACGTCGCGTTCACCACCACGATCTAGAGAAAGTTTTTACTACATAGAATATCGTCGTGTATGACGGTGAGAGCCTTACTTTTTTTTACGCACTTCATTTTAATGCCTATTTATCCTACCGGCAAAGGTGCGTGGCGGCGCGCGGCGCTGCGTGGGTACCACCGGTGTCGCGATTAATCGTGCGATTATCGCGAGTTATGTCTCCTGTCCGTTTGTTGAGCGATTTTTGTGTTGATACCGAACTTGAGTAGTAGCTACAACTGTAGTCGTTTATCTTCATATCAATATGTCAGAAGCTGACTAATGTAGTTCCAAGGACCAGCGCGTTTGGAAACCTGAACATTACGAAACACTAGACGGTAGCTCAGCTGTGATGTAAAGGATCATAAATATGAGAGTTGACAACCATTATCTTGACTACACATCAGCTATTAGTTAAACGAAAAATGTAATAGGAAGTCCAGCTTGTATTCTAGTTTCTGATTCGATGTTCGTTGTTCTCTTTTGGATAAGATCAGGAGGAGGATCAGGAGGATAACGAAAATAATGATGATTTGGAAACATTCTTAAACAGTAAATATTGCGTTTTGTTTATTACACAGTAAATATTGCGTCTTGTTTATTACACAGTAAATATTGCGTTTTGTTTATTACACAGTAAATATTGCGTCTTGTTTATTACACAGTAAATATTGCGTTTTCTTTATTACACAGTAAATATTGCGTTTTGTTTATTACACAGTAAATATTGCGTCTTGTTTATTACACAGTAAATATTGCGTCTTGTTTATTACACAGTAAATATTGCGTTTTGTTTATTACACAGTAAATATTGCGTTTTGTTTATTACACAGTAAATATTGCGTCTTGTTTATTACACAGTAAATATTGCGTTTTGTTTATTACACAGTAAATATTGCGTCTTGTTTATTACACAGTAAATATTGCGTCTTGTTTATTACACAGTAAATATTGCGTCTTGCTTATTACACAGTAGGTAAATATTGCGTCTTGTTTATTTCAGACAGAGGCGTGCCATATTTACACCTAATCCACTGTAATGGGCGCAATCACCTGTTACCTACTGAGATCGACAGGTAACAATTATTTCCGGTGTACTGAGAATTTCTCAGCAGGAAAACTCAATAAAACTAAGCCGTATCTGATAATCGAACACAGAGCCATAACAAGGGAAGTGCCTGCGGCCGTCAGAGTGGACTAAGCAGTTTAATCGTATAATAATGGACGTAATAAATAACATAATCCGCTGTGACCTGTAGCAGGAATGACTTTAGAAAGTATTCCCGTAGTATACCGGCATCGATATAATTATAATATACGCGATCAGACTCGCCGTGTAAACAAAACATTACTCACTCACAGGGCTGTGCCTTTATTGTGTTTGAAGTTAGGATTGTGCGGCAGAGTGTGAAATCAAAAGTCATTTAGTCAAATTAAGCTGAGAATCAGCACTTTCTGAAAGTCAAAATTACATAAGACAGTCTCTCAAAACGCCCGGCCTTCTCCACTTCCTAGTGCTTTAGCTGGAAAGATGAAGTGGCGCAACAAACTCCCCAGCACCTGCCAGCAGAACAACTGCCTGTTCAGTTAGAAGAACTTGATTCTATACAATTCATGTCAAATTATTTGATTGGCTGTTGGTTGTTATTTATGTCAGGTAATCATCTTTCTCCTGCGTTAAGGATGGAAGAATAATTATGGCCCTTGAGCAGCCGGTCACCTAAAAATTGTCACAATATCATGAGAAGCCAGGTGTAGGTCACCTCACAATAGTCATAATATAATGAGAAGTCAGGTGTAAGTAACTTCACAATAATCACAATATCATGAAAAGCCAGGTATACGTCACCTTATAATAGTCACAATATCATGAGATATCAGGTGCAGGTCACCTCACAATAGTCATAATATATTGAGAAACTAGGTGTAAGTTACTTCACAATAATAACAATATCATGAAAAGCCAGGTATACGTCACCTCACAATAGTCACAATATCAAGAACGAAATGACGAGAATTAATAGCAGCCCGGAGTCTGGATTTGTGCCCGGTTGATGGCTATAGGCTCGCCCCCTGTTACATGGGACTTAAACATAACTGGCGAAATGTGGGTGTACCATAGGTACACCTCTCATTAAATCAATCAATCAAATATCTTTATTGTGGATCATAGGCAGATACATAATACAGGTCTTATTAAATAATTAAATTGTGATCAGCTATATCCCGCCCTTAGGGCATACAATAGTGATAAGTCCCCTCTTTGAGGAGTGGCTTGAGAGGCGCCACGGCGTCCTCACCTTCCGC
This sequence comes from Agrochola lota, assembly GCA_947364205.1. Lineage (NCBI taxonomy): Eukaryota > Metazoa > Arthropoda > Insecta > Lepidoptera > Noctuidae > Agrochola > Agrochola lota. Next base: position 19,082,537 of record OX376240.1, read on the forward strand.
CTGACGCAGGTCCTCACCAGACACGATTGTTTCGAGAGGTTCCTGTTCCGCATAAGTCGGGAGGAAACGCCCGGGTGTCACCACTGTGTGGATCGCCCGGAGGACACGGTGAAGCATACGGTGGAGGTCTGCCCTGCTTGGGCGGAGCACCGCCGTGTCCTCACGGAGGTGATCGGCGGCGGCGATCTCTCGCGTCCGGCCTAGGTTCAGGCCATGGTTCGGAGCGAGAGTGCATGGGAGGCCGTCACCTCCTTCTGCGAAGCAGCTATGCTCGTGAAGGAGGAGGCGGAGCGCGCGAGGGAGATGCAAGCTGCACGCCCTCGCGCCCCTAGTCGCCGCAGGAGACGCCCCGGGCGTCGGGAGTCACGAGCCGACTTCCGGCCACCGTAGGCGCGGGCTTGCGGACGGTGAGCAATGGGTAGCTCGCCGTCTGGTAAGGACCAGGCCCGGGTCGACGGCGCGTTGTGTTCCAAGCGCACCTCAAAGAGATGACAGCACCAACTGACGGGGTCCGTAAGGACCAATGCCTGCTGGGGTTGCGGGTTTGTCCGAAAGGGATTTCGGACAAACCCGCAACCCCGGCACACGGGCAACGGAAGGAACAGGGGTGGGTTTTAGTCAGTAAAAGTCTGACACGCCCTCTAGCTCCGCCCAGAGCGAAAGAAGTCATTTGATGATTTCCCAACCTCAAAAAAAAAAAAAAGGCCATGCAATAGTAACACGGAAATTAAATTATAAAAAACCGGCCAAGTGCGTGTCAGACCACGCACAATGAAGGGTTCCGTAGTTGGGATGAGTTAACCTTTACAGCCTACTTAGCTCTGATAGTTTTCCTTTTAATTTCGTTATATATACTACTGCTGTGAATTTTTTCACAAGTCCAAGTAAAACCATTTAGGTAGAAGGGGAGGGGGGACACTTTACTCTAACAAAAAATTTCAGTGAAAAGCTTAATATTTCGCAAACGGATCCCTGAATCCAAAAATGGTTTTGAACTCACAATATTTTTGAACGACCTTTCTAACGATACCCCACAACATGAGGTAGACGAGGAAAAAAAAATCATCCCCACTTTACGTGTAGGGGAGGTACCCTAAAAAAATTGTTTTTCTTGATTTTAATATGTTAATATATGCCAAATTACAGCTTTCTAGTACTAACCGTCTCTGAGCTAAGTCGCAGACAGACAGACGGTCAGACAGAGACAGACGGACATGGCGAAACTATAAGGGTTCCTTGTTAACAACGGAACCCTAGAAAAGATAAAAATAAAAACAGAGCCAATTTAGGTAGGTACACAACAGGGGGACACTGAACGCATCATGACTGAGGGGGACTGTGTTGGAGAAGTGATTTGTCTGTTATGAAGTCTTTTATAGAGTAGTAGCACTTGTTTACTAACAAATCATGATCATTTCCGTAATTCTAATAGGCCTCGGAATATTATTAAAGATGCGTGAAGCTGTACAAAAGATACTTTCATGCATTAGGTGAGTCCTCTACCGTACCCGTCGGGGAATACTGGCGTGATATTATGTTGTGTGAACTTCAATAACGTTACCTGACCTATTTGTCGCCATGCAATGCTGTCTGATACAAAACAAAGATCCAAAGTTGTTATTCTTAATCCATTGTTAAAACAATGGACTATAAAATGTTACTATAGGATGTTAACTACATATTTTTGAACACGTGTATTTTCCTTTTTGCAATTTATTTGATTGAAATCCCTTATACAGAAATACAGCTAGATTCAAGAGTCACAATAAATTAATTACATACTACATCTAATAATGACTATTGTCTTCCCATTGTTTCATCGCGTCATCGCTTACCATGAGACAGTGGTAAACGAGAACCTATCAAATAGAACAAAAAGTACAAAAAGCACCACACGTGATGCTGCAATAATGATATTGTACGACACGGTCACTTAAAAATAACATGTTGAATACCGGCTGAAGATCCTACATGAACGAAACATTAATATTGAAATGCGAACCAGCCCTAATAATAGAGCGCACTGCACCTCCCACTACTTGTACCTACGTAGTGCGTCGTGGTCGTCGTGGACACCACTCATTAAACGACTCCAATCCGAGCCATGTTAATGAGTGTCTCGAATTCATATGCAAATGAAACGGTTCGTAATTTTTACTTTATTGATGTAAAAGTCAATAAAATTCTGATGAAGTATGTTACTAATGAGGGAACGGATGATAATTTAACATTCTGTTAATGAATGTGGCTTTCATTTGTCGATACATTCCAAGGATATTTACTGTTAGATTATCATTGATATCGTCTGTTTTGTGTAATGTGTTATAACTTAACATCACGCTGTGTTGCCCCGAAGTGTTACGCAGTGGTACACTGATAGTACACACATTTCGCCAGTTATGGTTTAGTCCCATGTAATAGGGGACGAACTTATTGCCATCAACCGGGTACAAATCCAGACTACAGGCTGCTAATGAAAAATTCCAAATGGAAAACCCAATAACATTTTGCCCGACCCGGGAATCGAACCTGGGACCGCATGCTCAGCAGAAGCACCTGCGACCATTAGACCAACGAATGAATGAATGAATGAATAATCATTTATTTGTCCGAAACATGAGTATGCACACACAAAGCATGCAAGATGTTATGTACATTGTAGAAAGAATCACAGTCATGTTTTACCTTAACGGCGTATTATAATTTAACTATATAAATAAGTATTATAATAACATTTGAATAATTATTTAATTAATTAAAATTATTAATTATAATAACTATTATAATACATTTAAAAAATACAAATACAATAAACTGAAATTAATTTGTTAACGATTACAATAAAATTAAATTCACATATTATGTAGGTACACAAATCAAATAAATTACTTACAGTAATTAACAGAACCAAACTTCGCCCGTACATTATAATTATTATGTTTTCTCCATTAGAAACTCAGCAATACAACATTTGGCTGCCCAATACTCTTTTAGTTTTTTCTTAAATAAGTTAGTTGCAGTTAAGTAACGAAGTTGTTGTTGTTGTTGTTGAGTTACGAAGCAGGCTGTGTTATACCGATGGAGAATAACTGGATATGTAAGGGAATTGCTTATGAACAGTGCTTGAATTAAAATTATTGAAGCCTAATAAAAGCATTAATAAACGACAGCCATGCAAAGTAATACAGCAGTCTATTCGCAAGCCAATATTACCGTCCATCAAATCGAATCCAAAAACGAACTTCGCTCAATCTGTGTGCGCTAATTAAAATAGTTTCCTCGAGACATAACGTTCTAATTAAACCTATTATGGAAAGCTAACCACAGAAAATTCAAAAATTCAAAATTCAAAAGTCATTTATTCAAACTAGGCTGAGAATCAGCACTTTTCGAACGTCAAAATTACATAAGACAGTCCCCCAAAACGCCCACCCTTCACCACTTCCTAGTGCATAAGCTGGGAAGAAGAAGTGGCGCAACAAACTCCCCAGCAGCACAGCTGTCTGTTCAGTTAGAAGAACAAATAAAAAAAGATTCTATATAATATAATTCAAAATAATTTAAAATTACGCAACACAAAACATAATTTAAATTATTAGCCATATGTTAGCTAGCACACGCCAATATACCACACAACATCATCGAGAACTATACTCAGGCAGAAATAAAAACTAAACGTAAACAGAACTTATCTAAATAAAAGCCTCCAGGCATAAAGGGCGTGCCCGCTTACATATAGTTGTAACTGGAAGTTATAAATGATAAACTAGGACCATCGAGATAAAATAAATAAAACAAACAGTTAATTACTAATAACAATAACTAATATGATCAATTGTCGAGGTCACTAGCTAACCACATATTGCAATACAACTCATTAGAAAAAACATTGTAATGAGTAGATTATGTCAACAATAAATTGAAAAAAAAAAAAAAAAAAAAAAAAAAAAATACAATCACTCCGTAATTATATCGGACATCGCATGGACAACCCATGACCGCAGTGTTACTACTTACATACAGTGGTTCATTTCCTTAGTTTGAAGGTTCATTTGACATTTACAGAATCGTCAAATACGTGCAGATACTTATTAATTTAAGTGATCTTCTTAGTGTTACACAAACACTGCAATCATTATTCATGTACCCATTTGTTTTTCTTCAGCTCCTCCCATTTCGATGTCTATAAACACGACCACGCTGGTCAACTGTATAAAGTTAGGCTGTGGCGCAGCACGTTTCATTAGCAATCATTTATTTATTCTCGATTTCACTCACTGTCTGCCAATCAATGTTACTTTCCCACACCGACGACGGACGTCTTTCAAGAGTCTCAAGTCGTACACCACCCCACATTGCTGATACACTAATGAACTACACACCCACACTATTAAAACCTCTATTTTTATGCAGTAGAGGTGCATTTGCCGTATGTTTTTCGAGTGGTCGTGTGGCAGGTCGTCTGTTTCATTAATACATCGCCGGTAATACGCGGCGGCAATTATCGCGTTGGCGCGACAACGGGTGCTAATTCCCGCGGCGCCCACGCGGTCTGCGCGACACCGCGTCGTACCGCCCCAGTGCGAACAATACCTTATTAATCACGCGCTCAAATACACTGCGCTGTGATAATTTGTGATAACAATACACAAGTATAGACGTACAGTTTGTTAGAAAACTTGTTAATTCCTGTGATTGCTTTGAAAGTGAAATGTTACGGGTGACGGCGAGTAGCTGTATTAATTATAATGATTAACGGTTACATGTGAAATTAGTCATCGTGAATGCTATATGTGTATGGCGCTAATTTGAGACACTATTTCGAGCATAGGACGTATTTAGAGCTCCAAAATGTACTGAAAAAACAGTGAATGTAGCATATTTTACTACTTTCTTTAGTTGCGAATAGTTATTTAGTTGTATTTAGTTATTTTCAAGAAAAACAATATCAACATCATTATCACCCGAACCACATACCCCTCTGCTGAACACAGGTCTCCCCCAAGCATCGCCACATGGACCGGCTTGTGCTGCCCACCTATATATTCCCACGACCTTCACCATGTTATCGATCCACCATGTCCTTATGGGCATTCAAAGAGTAATAATGGAAATAGAACAAAATAAAAAATAATACGGCTCAGAAAACTACTGGGGGCCTACCACCACCTCTAAAGCAGTATTACTTTAGTGTGGGAAAGAGATGAAGCTCTACAGGACGTATAGCTCTATGTCTTTCCCCCACTGAAGTAAGATTAAAATAATACTGCTATAGAGGTGGTGGTGGCCCCCTGTAGGATAAATGCTATTATTCACTTAATGATTTTATAATGATGACATCAAATTGGGATTACTTCCACTTTATTCAGTTTTAATCATTTACTTTTATTTGAATTTTTGATATTATTTTAATTCGTGACATTATTTATTTTAAATTAATTGAATTTTAAATCATGCCATTTTTTTTGTTCTTTTATAATTTATATTTATTTATTTACTTATTTCAAATGAATTGATTCTTTCTCTTGATTTCTAGAGCTATGAAGACGTACCTACATTTATCACTTTCAATGTGATATATTTTTTTTTTACATCGTGATTATATTCTATTTACAATTTTAATAGGACTGAAATGTATTATATTAATTTTAAAAACTATTTACACCAGGTACTAAATACAATAACTAACTACACAAATAGATACAAAAAACAAAAGGACACTTAGACGTCGAAGTATTTGTCCGCATCGCTGTCATCCGGAAACGTGCCCAGAGGACTGGCAGCATTGCCACGTTTAATGGCAATGCTAATTCTTTGGCCAAAGAACAAGCCAGCCCTCTGGTCGCGTGAAGTGTCGACCAGTCGGCGAGAAATTTCCTTAAAAAGGACACGCGCACTCGGACCCCATGACCTGAGCGTTTCGACCCCAAACGGCTCAAAACTGTAGTTACCCATAAGGTTACAGTATTTGCGCCGCTTGAGGGTCTCAGCAGCCGCTGCAGCGGCGTCAACACAGCCCACCGTGCTAGGAACATGAGATGGTGCAAGGGTGTCGACACAGGTTGCGTCCCACACCAGAGGCCTACCCACCTTCCAAGGCAACAACGTCATGCCGTCTGGTCTCTTCCCATCGTCACGTACCAAGCCGTTTGGTTCTAATACCGCTGGTACGCCGGCGGTGACAAGGGCTCGACGAATAATATCGTTGATGCTGGCGTGCCGTGCAATGCGACCTACGCTCCTGTAACAGGACAGGCCATGGTGCCCGAGACTGTCTACAGCTTCACCGCAGAGACACCGATGCGGTGCAACACAAGGTGCGCCCAAGCGGAGACACGTAGCGAGCCGAAACGATGAGTCATCCATCATGGTGCCTATGGTGGATGACGGGAGCGCTTGAAACCACAAACCTGACTCCCATTCTCCCACAGCTAGCAGACGGGCACGCTCAACAGTATTAGGTGACGTGTTTACCAGGGAATTCCGTATAATATTGCAGAGCGGCGCCACCGTTTCTGGGAGGACGGGTTATCAGGCAAATCCGTATTGGGACAAGCCATTTTCCAAGCGTTCAACGCATCGGTCAAACACGGTACCTCAAAATCGACCAGTGAGGAAGATAAATGTTCCTGGTTAATTTATTGGTACTGTGGACCGAGGAGAGGAAGGCCGGTAAACTTATACCTGAAATTTTGCGGAATGTGATATTATTTATTGTCATTTTATTAGATTTTTTAATGGTAACAATATTTTAAATCCTATTTACTTTATTTATTTTGAATCATGCTACTACTCATATTTTATTCATTTGTTATGGCCAACCCCCATGTGAACTTTATAATTATTATTAAGCTCTTGTAAACACTTGTAAACACATGATATGCAATAAAGATTTGAATTAAATTTAAATTGTTTTACACATAGGAATTCGGATTCCATGAAAACCGTGTTACAAGTGCTCCAACACCAAATCTGTGACCAAACCTACATCATTACGCCTAGTCAAGGACATTGCACATGCTCAGATAATGGCACGCTCACATTAACATTCCCTGTGTTTGATTAACAGGAAGCGTGTTTGTTTGCAATGCTGTGTAATTGCGGCGCGCGATGTCTTTGCGGAACCACGCTCCGGCGCCCGCCCAGCCACTGTGAGTGCGGTCTATAGTCTGTTCCGAAAGTATTTTATGAAAATGTAAACAAATAGATTAGAAAACCTGCCTGTGGATGCGAATTTGTGGTGCCCTTACTCATTGAGTACTTTACTTTTATTATTTGAATACTTAAACCCAAAATAACAATCTTAAATTACTTTTTCTCAAACATGCTTGGAACATTGAATATTATTTTGACAACCTTCTTCGAGATAAATCTAAATTGCTGTACTGGCCGAATACGTGCGAGCGCCCGGCCGGAGCTATAAGGAAATAAAAATACCACCATAAGCTCACATTCAACATCCACGCCGCTAACGTGTGTAGAATCTACAAACAGTTATCTAGTGCGGCCAAAGTGAGCTGGGGTCTCCACCCGGAGGGAGGTTCATTACGGAACATTTACACGGCAGCAGTGGAGCCGGTGGTGATGCACACTGCAAGCGCCTGGGCGCCGGCAACTAGGAAGATACGATTGCAGAAAATGCACTCGAATCTTCTTCAGTTCACGTTCATACGGTCCAATGAGTATTCGCCCAAAAGCTCTGTAAGCTCCTACAGCACCGTTTTGCTGAACGCATCCCCGATGCTGGCTGTCCCACTCGACCTCCGAATACAAGAAGGAGCCGCTCTGTATGAGGCAAAGAGTTCCTCAGCCAGCCTTTGCAGGCAGGGCGTGTGGTGGCGTTTGCGAAAACTCCACATCCGGTGAACCAAGGTACCCTCTACTTCCTGGCGGCGAAGGCGAGAGCTAACGTGGGCGCGGCTTTAACCCAGAGCAACGATGTTTCTTTGTTCTCGGTAAAAGCTCACGCAGGGCTGGAAGCCAACAAACGTGCAGACCACCTTGCGAAAGAGGCAACACTCAACGTGAAAGAGAAGCCGGACTATGATTGCTACCTGGTTTCATCGTCAAGTGGCAGATCCGTATGCGTATCGCTCTACGAATGGAACCGAAGATACAAGAACGGTGAAACAGACTCCGTCATTAAATGTTTCACCCAGACGCAATAGATGCCTTCAAGGTAACTAGATTTTTCAACTCTAAAAAACAGCTGACAGAATGGTCATTGAGATTCAGCGCCATAGTAAGAAATATTAGGAGGACTTCCCCGACCAGGGCTATCTATAAAATGGGTCCTCGCGAGTCCCTTAGAGACTAATTCACATAAATTCATATACCGACTCTGCCTTCTCTTTATATCTTACAAAGTATAATGTATGTATGTTCGCAAAAACTTAGGACTTTTCAAAATAAGAAGCAATTTCCATAATATAAACACACGTAGTAGACATGAACACATTTTTGTATAGAAAGAAAGAAAGAAAGAAAATAAATTAAGTATGAAACGTGAATGGTGTCCTTTCGATTTGGCTTGCAAATTGAGCTGTTTAAAGTAAAGAAAAAACAATTGAACATAATTGGCGCGTGAAAAATGATCGTCTGTCGTCATTGATTCTGGAATTTATTATTAATTTACTTCGTTTGAATTTTGGCGCATTATTTGAGAAAAGTACTATACAAGCCTTGCCCGCAACCAGGCATTGATGTACTCACCTTTTCACGATCGTCCACCAACACACCAGTTGCAGGCCGCGACAGTAATGTACTATAATAGATGTTTTTCATTTGACATTACAGGTTAATTTTAAACCTCATCTTTTTCAATTATTGTTCAATTACAATTTAATAATGTTTATTCAAACAATTATATTTGTTGTAAAAAGTGGTGAGATATGAAACCTTATACATTTTTTTAACAGATGAATGTGTTACTAATTCCCTTTAGTGAGTGTATAATTACGTAAGAATTTAACTTGTTTACACTTTCATCAGTTACTTTTGGAACAGACCATACAGTGACATTGTGTGTGATGGACAATGCAGGCCGCTTGTTTAGAGAGGTTAATATGCAGTGAATTAGTGAGGACAGTCATGAGTGACTACCCTGTGGCTTTAGGGTATTGTACATATTGCGGATATTACGGAAAATTCGGTTTGATTTAAATTTTTATCATAAGTATAGAAGCATTAACACAATTTTTTTTTGTGTTTACATTTTGCCACTTAAGTTTTTGTCAAATCATTAATTTCAACTACAGCTCGGCAGGACAGGCACATATAAGGCACTTTGAACATCAAAGTTTACAATAAAATGGAAATTATTGTATTTGCCCCTTTTCCAAAGGTAGTTGTCCGTATGGAGAAGAATGGCCAAGAAACTCCGCAGTTACTTTTTGCAAATGTTTTTTTATTTTGTATACTTAAAGTTAAAAGTAAAAGTAGGAAGGTTTATTCTCTGCAGCCCCCTAACCCGATTATTTAACCAAATACTACTAGAACAAAGGATACCAAAAAGCTGAACAGAATCAGAATTATACTTCTGTACAAGAAAGGTGATCCAGCGGATGTCAACAATTACCGACCCATAAGCTTGCTAACGACTACATATAAACTGTTTGCAGCTTGTATAGACAAAGGGATAGAGCGAAATATAGAAGAGCAGAGAGCAGGCAGCATTCAGAAAAAGATATTGTATTATCGACCACCTTCACACCTTAGACCAGGTGATAGAGAAACACCGAAAATGGAAAGCACCACTCTACCTAGCCTACATTGATTTTGCGAAGGCTTTTGACTCCACATCACATGAAAGCATATTGCAAGAACTAAAGTATCAAAAAAACGCCTTCATAAATATCTTAAAAGGCGTATACAACAATAGCGTAAGTCGAATAAAGCTGGACCGACTAGGTGCAGAAATTAAAATATGTAGAGTTAAATAGCCTTTATCTACCAAACTTTACTTGTTTGTCTTAGAGTTTATAATGAAGGGCCACCGCTGGAAACAGAAAGGAATCTACATAAACATACACTTTCTGAGCAATCTAACGTTTGCCGATGATATCATTCTCTTCTCCAAAACACCCAAATAATTGGAAGAAATGATCACAGAGCTATGCAACGTTAGCGAAAGCATAGGATTAAAAATAAATACGTGATAAACTAAAGTCGCAACGAACAGTACTCAAAAGCCTATAACGGTCAACCAAAAAGCTTTCCAATATGTGTATAGCTATCAATATTTGGGTAAGCAAGTAAAAAAAATCCTTTAAAAAGTCAAAACACACAGATGAGATCGAAAGGAGAATAAACATGACTTGGAAGAAATTTTGGAGTCTAAAACAAATATTAAAATCAAAACTCGCCATGACTTTAAAGGAAAAAGGTATTGGACTCCTGCTTACTAAGAAATAGAAAAAAAATGCATTGGCTAAGACTAAAAAATATGGAAACCTGGAGAAAATTGGAGGAGGCCTGTAACCGAAAAGGGGCCATAACCTAATTGAAAAGTGTAATTGTAGTTTTTTGTTGTTTTAGTAATCCACTTGTAAATTATAAGTTTTTGGTTATGGAAATAAGGGCTATAATATTATTATACTTAAGTTTAAACCGGGCACAAATCCAGGCAGCTAGGTACGGAAAAAATTGTGATAGAAAACCCTAAAGACACTTAGCCTCAAGGTCAGCAGCCACGCGTTGGAGCACCAAACCGAGGCTGTAATATAATTTGTACCTCTTTCTCTATTTCAGACTAGCGGTTTGTGGCGGGTCGCTGGGCGCAGCGCTGGTGTGTGCGCGCGCGCCGGGCCTGACGGAGCGCCAGCGCGCCATGTGCCGCCAGTCGCCCGCCGCCGTCGCCACCATCGGGGATGGACTAAGGTAACCAAACAACCAATCAGAATCCTACACAACTGAATCAAGGGGACGTGGAACTTTACCTTAAAATTAGGCTAAGAATCAGCAATTTTGTAACGTCTAAAGTTACAATATTGAGCTATCATTACCACCACCCACCATTTTGGGTTACCACCACTGGTTGGGTAACTCAAAAACGCCAAATCATTGCCACTTATTAGTGTTTCAGATAGGAAGAAGAAGTAGCGCACATCTACCTTTCATAGGTTATAAGACCCATGGAGCTAATTAGACTCGCTTCTTGTGTGAACTTTCTATGGCTTTTGATAATATTGATGACAATAAATCAATCTGCCTGCCTTTTCCCAATTATGTTGAGGTCGGCTTCCAGTCTAACCGGATGCAGCTGAATACCAGTATTTTACAAGGAGCGGCTGCCTATCTGACCTCCACAACCCAGTAACTGGGTAATACCATATCCCTTGGTTAGACTGTTTGTCAGACTTTCGGGCTTCTGACGACCTGTAACGACTGTCAAAGATGCATGAATGACAGCCGGGACCAACGGCTTAATGTGGTTTCCGAGACACGGAGGAGTCTCGGTATGTAAAGTTAGTCACCCATCCACAGACCAACCCCGGCAAGCGTAGCTTACCCTGATGGATCGACCGGTGCGGCTGGTATTACTTAGCCACAAGCTCCTGAATATTAAAATCTAGTTTTAACGAAGTTTAGTGTTCGCGACGGAAGAAGTGTAGAACTTTTGAACACGTCCTTTAACAAGATAACATAAAAGTAAAAACTTTAGGGAAACCTTTATAAAAATTGGTGTGCTCAGGGCTCAATATTTGGACCTTACCTGTGCATTCCTCGTAATGTTCTTAATTTATCTACACTGAATAAAAATACTATCCCTGAAGGTTCGACCGGAAACATAATATCATGAATAAAGGTTTAATAAGAAGAAGAGACATTGCCGACTTGAAGCGAAAATCAATTTAAGCTAAGAATTGGTTTAAATAAAGTGGTTGACAGAAATAAGCACGTACTAATAATCGTAGCGTGGCGTAAAGATTACACCTCTCGATAAACCGATTAACGATTTATTGCCCACTTACACTATTAATCGGAATTAATTCACGACCAGTAAAATATATTCTCTATAAACTCACGTTATTGGGCAAGGTATCATTAATTCAACTGCAAAAGATAAAGTAGGTTTTAAATTCTCGCTTGATTTTTTATAAAATAACAAGCCGTGTACTAGATAGGATTTCGCATCGGCTAAAATGACAAACTTTTATAAATACTCCACTATTCAATCCCTTTAGGGGATGAACTCTTGTGCAAAATTGTATGCTTCTAGACCCCCAGTGGGTCTAGACTACATTTTTTTAGGCTGTGGATTGTCTGTCAGTAAGTGAGTGAATGAATTAATTTAAGATTTTTATTATGTAGATTACAAAATGAGCTAATGAGACAATCTGATTACACTTGTGGAAAACTAATCGGATTATCGAACCATAGGTATACCGTAATAGCTATTTCGGTCACGAGAAATTCTCTGTTTACCCGATGAGGGCCAGACGCTTGATCAATTAAAATACATCATTAATATATCCTTAGACCTTCAATACTCTTATACATATATGTAGTTATAGTGTATCTCGGTTGGAGCCCCGTTAATATAGCCCAACAGGTAGTCATCAGTTATCGAGTCGCAACTGGACAACGTGACGTCACTAAACATCCTTAGGACCATGCCACGTGGAAAGCGAAACGAGGGCGAGCAAAATGAAACTAGGGCCCATCAAAATATCAGGACAAACTTTTACAGAAAGAACACCATAATATAAACAATATAATAAAAGATATATATAAACCCATATTTAAACTAAACATTGCCCTCTTATGACTTTGCTACAGTCTGGTAAAAAGAACATAGATTGTGCATGCAATGAAAAGCGAGCGCATTTAAATTTCAGCATGAAAGCGCAACGATGTTTGAATCAACAGCTAACGTTTTGTTTGTTGCTTACACCGCCGTCGTTCCGCATTCGTGTCGCCTACGTCTCGCTGTCTATGATTGACAATAATTTCACAAATCCAAGAAAATAGAGCGGCTAAGAAAAACATGTACATTACTCGTTTGGAGGTGGAATTTTGCATTACAAGCTAAGAAACCCATCGACTTTGTAGGTTACAAGTTACAATCAATACGAAAACAGTGTTGTATTTTGAAATACTTAGGTTTGTCTGAGTAACCCAGATAGGTTTATTGTAACATAGATGTTTACTGCTGGTCAAGATTTATCGAAATTATTCTTTCAGCTCATAGCCCATAATGTACCTTATAAGTTAGTACCTGACGTGACATCGCGCGGGATTAGCAGAGGTTTACAATACGGGCACAAATCTAGGCTTCAGGCTACTATTAAGAAACTTCTAATGTAATCCTATATTTATATGTAGTTTTATATAAATACTAGCTTCTGCCCGCGATTTCGTCCGCGAGATATTTCTCGTTCCTTCGACTCATCGCATCGCTCGCCCGCGCCTTTACTTCGTTTTCACTTAGCGTTCTTTATGACTTTATTTCCCTCCTCTCTTAATCCTCCTCAAGAATTGGGATATCAAATGCAAAATGATTTTTTCAAATCTTACGGGTACTTCCAGAGATTAGCACGTTCAAACAAGCAAAAAAACTGTTCAGCTTTATTATTATTAGTATTTGTATAGATTTTTTGCGTTCACAGGATGGCATACGCGGAGTGTCGGCTACAGCTGGCGGGGCGGCGCTGGAACTGCTCCGGCGTCGGCGATGGACACCACTTCGGACACGTCATGCCCATCGGTAAGTCAAGTCAGTGAATTCCCGTGACCTTAACTAAATATCCAGTTGGATAATTGTAGGAAGACAAACACGATGAAAACACGGGCCATTCGTTTGATATGTAGATTTTGACAGATTCGCTCTAGAAGAAAACACTTGAACTCAATTACCGGATAGAAAAACGATAGGATGTAGAGTGACATAAACCTAAAGGTTTAGAAAATGATTAGTAGTGCGAGACCACCCAAATACTTCCGAAAGATCAGAAGGTTTACGAGACAATAAAGCAAGGATCGAATCTAGGACAAACCAGTTCTGTTTATAGTAATAAGTAAATCTAACAGAAACAAAAGCTTGTTGTGATGTCATCGCGGCTATTGATCTCATTTGGAAGCATTCAAATACAAAGCCGATTAACTTCGGAGCTTAGCGTAACTAAGTATTATTAGAGATCGAACACATTGATGATTTTTCAATATTCGACAGACAGGATGTAGGACAGATATCATCCAAATTCATTGTATCTAGGCCAAAGATCATATTAACCATAATATTAAACGACAAATAGGATTTCAAAATCAATAAATAAATAATTTTCGCACAACTTTCGACATCAATATAGAAATTATTATCGTATTAGAAAATCATAGACAAAATTTATCGTCAACATCATACAAATCTGTGGGCACCAGAGACAATAGATGACTTTAATCTTTGACCTATCGCAAGTATCTGTTGCTATCTGCTATAACATTGTTACTATCGTGCTATATCGTTGTAGCGAGACAAATTAATGATCTGTTGGATACGGTAATACTATTAAACTATTAGATAAATGATCGCTGATCGACACACGATTACATATTATTATACAAGCTGTATTATACTATAATCTCAACGAGAACTTATTAGCTGTAACTTGATTAATAGTTTCCTGTGAGCTCACATAAATAAATAAAGCTTCTTATGGTAAATGTGGTGATACAGATGCTGAGTTATGTGGATGTTATGCTATTGCATCTATTACTTTTATTCGTTTCGGTGATTTAGGTATAACAGAAGCCGGATTATTTATTGTTGAATTGGAAATCAGGATTGACAGCCAAAAACAAGTTGACTCTAGCGCGTACAATAACACGTATCATGCAAAACTCATCTGTGGTAAACTGGTAAAAACGTGCCTGTATGTCATTTATTTCCTTGGTTTTAGGAACCATTATCAAATTAATTGTTTGCTTTATACGCAAAATATTCTTCTCAATTTTTATTTATCTATACATTATTATAAAACAAAGTCGCTTTTCGCGTCTGTTTGTGACCGCTTAGATTTAAACACCACAATGGATTTTGATGCGGTTTTCACCACCATTTACAAAAAAAACCGGATGGTTTAAGTGTACAATATATTAATATTTTATAGATAAGCTATAGGACAGAAATCTTTAAGTTTTAACATGTCGCCATTGCACGGTACGAAGCAGGGGCGGGTCACTAGTTTTGCCATATATGTAAGTCAGGTGTTTATTAGCAAGCATAAGGTTCATCGTAAATTAAATATAGGGAGAACAAACTAGCATGTATTAACTTCAGCCTCGCGTTGTCGTGCGGATCACCACCCACCTCTCCAGTGCTTGCACATCCTATTGTCAATGATTTATCTGCAACTGTTCGCGACATTGCATACTTAGTTAGTGCGATGGACAATAACTTATGTAACATGCTTACACATCATTATATTGGTCAAAACTGGAAAATAATATTGATAATACGAGTATATGTCAAAAGGTTCAGAGTCATCGAATTTAGTATTGTAGGATATTACACTTTTCAAAAAGATTTGCTTTGCTATGAGTTATCGTCAATTTTCATATTGCTTCCCAGCTTCTTCATCGGTCATGTTTAGGTCCATGTTATCATTAACTCACTTTTCATTCATAGGTATCGTTCCCCACACAAGATTCATCTTGGCCCTCGTCTCCCTCTCCGTTTATCAATATTTATCACTGTCTTAGTCACATGCATTTCATGGCATAATGTATGATACTAATAGTCATTTAACTGCCTGCATAACCAAGCTTGCTAAATGACTGATCGGGATTAAATTGTTCGGTGACTGTGACCATGGGGTCACAGTCACCGAACAATTAAATACATATTTAAGTGGTCACAAAGGTACGCTCACAATCTGTAAATCCAGTACAAAATCAAGAAAGTATGAGCAATGGGAACCAAACTGCTTTTTGTCATTTACAAATCGTACCTGTGTATTATAATGGCTTGGTTTTTGTCTGCGCTTCGTCTGGGCTGGCTCTGAGGGGAATGGCTGCCACATGAATATTAATGCAGTAATTGGCCGCCACCAAACAATCATATTTATATCGAAAATGTTCGCGATCGATATCTTGAAATATTGCCATTTAAGTGTCCAAACGTGAGATAAGCAATGAATAGATTTAGAACGGACTATGCTAATGTCGAGACTATGGCCAGGAAATTAATTGATTTGATTACTTTACAATGTGTGGATTGTAAACTTAACTACCGAAACATTTAAAATAAAAGCACAGACGTATCATTCATGTTTTTATTGCGATAACAAGGGTTAATTTGTAATACTCGTTATAGAAATTTAAATACGTTAATTTGATATAATAAATTAGTTTTAAACATAACGCATACACATTGATGATATTCTTGAGTTGTTTACGACAGACGCACCCAAATAATTGTATATTAATAACACATTTCGTATTAAAATATTAATAAAATGCGAATGTTTCACTAATCAATCAGTGGAGGACAAGACAAGAATAAACTGCCTTTCACTGCAGCTACAGAACATACGAGTATATTGATTCATTCAATTATATAACAATGGCACAATCAGCCCATAACGTTCCCACTGCTGGGACACAGGCCTCCTCTCGGTGAGAGGGAGCGGGCCGGTATCCACCACGCGGGCCCAGTGCGGCTTGTTAGATGTCACATGTCTTAATTTTTTTTGGTTCTTGGACATGCCGGTTTCCTCACGATGTTTTCCTTCATAGTTTTTAGAGGAAGCATACTTGTTTCAATTCCAATTGCAAGGAAACGTGTGGCTGCTAATTTTAAAGTATTTGGGGATGATAGGTAACTTAGTACCCATTCCTGTGGCACTCCTCTAATTCCGATGTTTTCTAACCCGCTTATTAGAATAGGAATTGAGACAGTATCGAATGCTTTCTGAAGATCGAGGGAAAAACCGACACATTTTCCTCCCTTGTCTATATGTATACTTGGCGATGTTTCCGGTAAGTTTCAAACTATTAGTGGACAGATTGGCTCTGAAACCGAATTGGTTTGACGACGCTATATTATTTGTCTCTAAATATCTTACTATAGTCTCGTGTTTGCACCTTTTCCTAATATTTTGTACAGCTAAGTACAGAGGTGAGTCGGTAGTTGCCAACACGATCCTTGTCATCAGCCTTAAAAATTGGAGTGACGGCCGCTTTCTTAAATGTAACAGGAAAAGCAACATTAGAGAAGCTAATATTGCAGAAATGTGTTATTGGAGATGCTAATTTATTTTTTTATTTTTTTAGGTTGTTAGCGGGAATATTGTCTAAACCAGGATATTACCTGGATAACTCCATATTGGTTGTTTGAGAAAATGCTTTTGAATGGAGGAAGCAATTCGACTTCTAAGATTGAGTCGGTAGAGTTCCTTCATCCTGCTTGAGTTTACTTAGAGTTGTATTTGCCAAGTCTAAACCAATTGATGTGATGTATCTGTTAACTTCATTATAAGAGTCGGCGGGTATTGAAAACTATTTTATATGTTTGATTACATTTTTTTATGTAGACTGGGAACGTCATGAGATAAACGAAGTTTAAATTATTGTTGTAAGATCGTCTCCACATTGTATAGCAAAAGTTTATGTTCTCGGCCACTAGACCAATCAGAAACCAATAGAAGTACCACAAAATTATCGAAAGTCAAATAAAACTGTCAATTCCCCCTCAGCCGGTATCACACCCACAACGGCGCAAGATTTACGCTGACGTGTAATTGAGCGATGCTCCACTACATAACGAGAGCCCGTCTACACCACACGGGACGACGTTCACACATACACATCCGACATGACATCATGTCGTCGTGTTATGAAACCACCAGTGATGAATAGAGTGCTACAAGAATATTTTGGCGCCTGAATGACATTGACGGCGGGTGGGGCATTGTTAGTAAAGATTCGTGAAATAGGCAGAGAAATTGTATTGACAAAGCAAGATGGCAGCATTTATTCCAACTTTGTTCAGGCGCCAAAACGTTTTACCGTTGTATTAGTCCCATTATTTATGAGTTACTATTTAACGCATTAATTGCCATTTTTCACGATTCGCCAGCATGTGCATTAGCAGTACTATCTTGGAGAGCAGGCACCACTACATAACAATCTTGAAAAAATTACGTTTCAACAAAGTTGGAGAGAGTGTCGTGACGTGTCGTGCACTCGTCGTGCTATGCCCAACGCGACACGTGGGAGGAGCTTTATAGTCTTACTACTTGGCACCAATTAGGAAGAGTTTAATAGCGCCGTCATCTGTTACTGCAGCTAAATTGGAGAAGTTTATTGTGACAATACGCTTTCAGAATTACCGAAGCCAGCCATAAACTTGGGTTCTAGGATTTTAACATGAGAGAAAAGCATAAAGTCTGAATTAACGGTGATGTTTTGAGAATGCATTGTGTTTCTATTTCCCATGGCGTTTCGAGACTTAGTTGGCAAAAAAAGTGTTAGGATTGTGCTAATTCCCTCCATTGGAGACACTGATGGTGCCCCATTTACCATAACACATTGCTAACACTCAAAATAGACTTGAGCTTCCTGGTTAAGTTCAACCACTATTGTCTTCGTCGGTAACAACTATGGACCTATCATATCGTATCGTGTCGTGTAAAGGTCACAGCGCGCTCGTCGGTCTGTCCCTCGTCGCGTCGTCATCGCGCGTCACGTCAATTAAACAACGCTTGTGTTCTTTTTGTATCACGCAGTAATTGTGCTGAGCTGTTCGACAGGTGAATTGTAGCCAACCTGTGAGGAATACAAGGTCTGTAAGCAATATTGACTGATATAGGCTTAATGTTTGTCAGAAATAATATGATTGCAATCTGCATCTGTGAGGTACAATCTGCATCTGTGAGGTACAATCTGCATCTGTGAGGTACAATCTGCATCTGTGAGGTACAATCTGCATCTGTGAGGTACAATCTGCATCTGTGAGGTACAATCTGCATCTGTGAGGTACAATCTGCATCTGTGAGGTACAATCTGCATCTGTGAGGTACAATCTGCATCTGTGAGGTACAATCTGCATCTGTGAGGTACAATCTGCATCTGTGAGGTACAATCTGCATCTGTGAGGTACAATCTGCATCTGTGAGGTACAATCTGCATCTGTGAGGTACAATCTGCATCTGTGAGGTACAATCTGCATCTGTGAGGTACAATCTGCATCTGTGAGGTACAAGCCATTAGTACTTTGATTTCGAACGCTTACACACTGTTCTTTTTCCATTTAAACACTTACTTTACAAGACATCTTTAGTCCAACTAAGATTCGCGAATTTTAGACCCATTTTTTGCCTCAAGTGTGACGTAAATGCATCAGTGCAGAAATTACAAAAGCCATTATAAGTACTTACCTGAGATCCCTTGCTCTAGAGCGCACTGTGTTCACAGATAATAAATAAGGTTCCTTCTACTTAAATTAACTAATTCAATTAAGAATGTTCAAACCTTATGAAAACTTTGATCACTTTTGGACTTTGTCCCAAAGTCAAAGTCAAACAATTTATTTCAATTAGGCACATAAAAGGCACTTATGAACGTCAAGCTTACAAAAAATAGAATTGATTCTAGTCGTCCCTTTCAAAAGGTAGTTTTCGTATGGAGAAGAATGGGCAAGAAACTCCACCGTTACTCTTTTAAAATGTTTTTACAATATTTTGTATACATTAATTATATAATTATATTTGAAGACGATGCATCTAGAATAAGATTACTACACCGCGATAGGTAAAAAAGAATGAAAAATAAAGCAATTACAGATAAATTAAATATGTGATAGATACATGGTGCTCACATATTTACAAACATTGTAAAATTATACGATATTCCTAACATTTTAACAAGTAATACTAATAAGTCAGTGTGTGAGTTCAAGAAATCACAGAATGTAAAATCAGTGTTATAAAAAATAACAAATACATAATTAAATAAGCAACCAGTTTGATTTTGTCTAGACTCTAAATTGTCCTATGGAGCAGGACCAGCATGTTTCCAAGCATTCTTATCTTGGATATAATCCTCTAATTTGTAATATGCTTGTTTACAGAGTGTACTTTTAATATGAGTTTTAAATTTTCTTTCATTTAATTGTAATATATCACAAGGTATTTTATTGTAACATTTAACACAGTACCCCATAAAAGATGTATGTACTTTAGATAATCTGAAAAATGGTTGATCTATTTTATCTTTATTTCTAGTATTAAAATTATGTCTATCACTTATTTTATTAAAGATATGTAGATTTTTTCTTACATACATAATATTTTCATAAATGAATTGGCAAGGTACCGTCATAATATTAATCTTTTTAAATAGTTCCCTGAGAAATTCGCGACGATGTAGATTATAAATGGCTCTGACAGCTCTCTTTTGTAAAATAAAGATGGATTCAATGTCAGCAGCCCGACCCCACAGTAAAATGCCATACGACATAATACTGTGGAAGTAGCTAAAATAGACCAAACGCGCGGTTTCTACATCTGTTAACTGTCGTATCTTTCTAACAGCATAAGCGGCCGAGCTTAGCCGCCCCGCAAGAATTGTTATATGAGGTCCCCATTGTAATTTCTCGTCTAGCGTGATTCCTAGGAAAACGGTTTGATTAATAAATTCTAGTTTTTCTCCATTCAATATGATGCCACATTCGCTACTTCTAACATTAGGTAATTTAAATCTAATGCATTTGGTTTTTTTTTTATTTAGTACCAAATTATTTACCGTAAACCAATCTTGGACTTGAAGAATAGAGCTGTTAACGTCGTCAAGATTTTGTGACCGTCGGTTTATTTTAAATATCAACGATGTGTCATCTGCAAATAACACCATCTTAGGTTGATTTTGAAGTAATTGTGGTAAATCATTAATATAAACTAAAAAGAGGAATGGACCCAATATCGAACCCTGAGGAACGCCCATTGCCATTTCAGACCCCAATGAGTTTACGCCGTTTACTTGAATTTTAACTTGTCTATCTTTCAGGTATGATCTTAGTAAATCAAGAGCTGTATTCCTAATCCCATAGTGCTCCAGTTTCAGCAGAAGTGTTTCATGGTCTACGCAATCGAACGCCTTCGAGAGGTCGCAAAAGATTCCAATAGCATCTTGTGCTTCTTCCCAGGCGTTAAAAATTTTCTTTATGAGGGTGACACCAGCGTCAGTGGTACAACGCCCTTTGGTGAAACCGTACTGTTGTTCATGAAAGATGGAATTCATATTAAAGTGTCGTAACATTTGATTGAGCATCAACTTTTCAAACACCTTGCTGAGAACTGGCAGAATTGACACAGGCCTATAATTGTTGGGTTCCTTACTATCACCGGATTTGAACAAAGGAATTACTTTACTGTGTTTCATGAGATCCGGAAAGACTCCTTGGTGTACACTGGTGTTAAATATGAAAGCTAAATAAGGCGCAATGGTTTCGATGATAGATCTACAGACTTTTGCAGACATTCCCCATAGATCTTCTGTTGATTTAATTTTAAGATCTTTAAAAGCTTTTATAGCAGCCTGGGGGTTTGTATGCTGAAACCTCAGCTCCAAAGGGCATGACTTTACATTTTTTCTAAGTAAGGCAGCAGAAAGCGTGGGTGAGGAATTTAAAGATTCCGTAGTTTTAAGGGGAATATTAGCAAAAAAAGTTTTCAAATTCCTGAGCTCTTTCTACATCTGAGTTGATAGGGCCATGTGTAGTCTGTAAGTTAAATTCAGTATTACGCTGTTTTTTCCTACCGGTTTCATTATTTATTATTTACCAGGTAGTTTTTATTTTATCATCAGCTGATTTTATTTTATTGCTAATGTAAAGAGCTTTAGCCATTTTGCAAACACTTTTAAAAGTTTTTGAATATTTTGCAACATGTTGATGAAAGCTTGTATTATTAATATGTTGCTTTAGGCCATAAAGTTCAAAAAGTTTTTCCCTACTTTTACGAATACCTGGAGTCGCCCAATCACTAAATAAGAACTTTGTGTAAATAGTTTTAGTCTTTAGTGGAAAAGTGTCTATAAATTGCTCATTTAATAGTGAAAAGAACTCGGCGTAGAACTCATTTGGGTCACATATATTATTAAAATTCTGAACACATAATTTACTTGCCAAAGAATTATTTAATTTATCTAAATTTTTACATGTAATTGGCCTAAACCTTATTTGAATTTTATGTAAAGGCATGTAGGAACAAAATGTTATTGTTTGTCCACTGTGATCCCATTAAGGGGTATGCGCTAAGGTAGCCCGTGAAATTCAATACGTTGTTTGCAATCTGCAGGTCAGTGTCAGGTTGTATGTTGATTACAATGATTGATTTTTTATTCGCGATCGTAACAAAGTATGTATTAAGAAAATTATAATCATCATCAAATTATCAATACAACTCTCTGACTGCACCCGGGGAACCGTGGGAAAAAATCAACACTCATAGAAAATGACATAAAATTCTATCCAAGAAAGCTAAATATGTACATATCATACGCAATTAAGAGAAAACCATACCTTTAATTTTAACACAAGCAATACTTACAGACAGTTAAATACTCAGTCATTTCCCCGTTCTGTCTCCATTTAAACACCACATTTGCTAACTGTGAACCTGTCTATGTCTGGTGCCTGCCCGCATGTAAAGTTGTGTCCACATTTGTGAAATTTCTCTGGGCTCGATACCGTGACAGACCATAATTACGCGGGGCAAAAACTGTAACAAAAATCGAATATCACTCAGCGATCCATTCAACACACAACACATATAGCGTAGCTCGACTGTTTACCGTGCGTGGCGTTGTCGCGGAGTCGTTGAAATGTCACAAATGTGGACCCAGCTTTTCTAAACGTTGCCTGACAATCAGACACCGGACTCGATGTTCCTCTGATTACTGTGCAGTTGAACGCTAATAGCCGTCGTAATAATATTGAGCCTGTCAAATAGTGGACAGTGCGAAGTAACGGAGACGGATAAGGAAAGAGATCCCTAGGAAGTCATTGTTGGATGATAGATAGATAAATCATTTATTTGTTGTAACACAGAAGAAGAAACACAACACACAAAGGTACAATTAAATGATAAACACTAAGTAGGTACATTAATATAAATTTTAAAATATATACACAATTTAGCTATTAATAGCTATGGCACCTATGCACAGCAATCAAACGACATCACCTACCAAAATCCTTTGTATGCACACTTTTAATTTCGTAGTTTATTATGTTTAACGAAATATCCTCAGAAAGAAAAGTCTCTTTACTTTCTTCTTAACTTTCTATACGACTTTGGCGCCAACTCTAATAAAATCGATAACATCGATTTTATTCTATCTATTTGGTTCATCGCAGTTGATTCTAATTGTAAACATTCGAAACATTATGTAACTAGGATTTCTTCCTTTATTCAATTAATACGTGCTATCTACTCCTACTAATTGACTGCTCGGCGCGTCGCCGTGAGGTGTTGTCAGTAGATACAACGTGATGCCGAAGCGTGTTGCGCGTGTAAGACGCTGATAACTGGTGATAAGCGGCGCGGTAAGGACGACATACTCCAACGTGTTGCTTCGATAACGAGGAACGATTTATATGTTGAGGAAATGTAGAAATCAGTGTGAGAAACATTGTGTGACCACGAAATCTAGATAAACAAAACTTCTCAAAAATAAGTCGAACTTGGGAACTTTCACCTACATTCTATGGGGAAAAATGTCAAAATCGATCTAACACTAAGCTGCGTTTAGCAATTAGTTGTTATTTCAAAACCACAGACAGTTGGAATGACTATTTGTTTGTATCAGTGAATGAAACGGGTTCACTCAGCCAGTTGCGACTCAGAGTAATTATCTCCCACGAAAACACTGAGGCAAAGCCCACGTGTCTTATGTAGCCATATCCTCTAGAAGTCTTTGTAATGTTTGCAAGATTCGAGTTTCTTATGCACTCCTAATACTTCTGCAATTATTGCACTCTCGACGAATCTGCATCAACCGCGTTTATAACGTCATAATTATCATCTTAATCATCATCATCTCAGCTAAAAGACGTTCAGGACTGGACACACATCCAAGCATCGCCAAACCACGGTGGGTTTGGCGATGCTTGGATGCGCTGACGTAACATCGTTTGGACATTATAATGACGAATCTGTGTAACCGGGTCTCGGTTGCTGAATTATCGTTACAACGGAAATTACTGTAATATCCGCAGTTCTCGGTAATATTTTTTTTAATGAATATTTAATTCTCATTTTCACGGTCTCATTTTGTTTTGCAATGAGATCACCTCATTGACGCGACATTATTCCTTCTTATGTACTTTCCTCACAATACATGCTCATTAAATGCCCTCAATATGGATTTTTCTAGTTTCCTCGTTGCTCTCATTTAACAGATTTCTTCTTATGGTCTCCAAGCACTCTTTGCTCTCAATATGGGATCATTTCTAATTTCTCGAATTCAAATTCAAAAGTCATTTATTCAAACTAGCCTGAGAATCAGCACTTTTCGAACGTCAATTACATAAGACAGTCCCCCAAAACGCCCACCCTTCACCCTTCGGTTTCCATCAGCAATGAAAGCCTGTAAAGGCTTGTATAACGCGATTGTTGTAATTGATTGCGCTAAAACATTCGATTAGTATGCAGTAGCTATCAGTGCATTTGCTGCATGTCACACTTCAGAATAAGTTACCGACTGACGACCAGACACCTTCGTTTACTGACCGACAGGCTTGATAGGCGGGAATGACGGCTTGATAGCTTCACAATACTACTGACAGAAAGCTTTCGGAGAATGACTTAATTTGATTTGGCTCAATGAACCTATAATCCATGAGTGTGCCCACAGTTCCGTTCGGGTGGACTATTCAACTTAGCCAAAGAACATAATATATATTGCACTTTATTTGTCTTGAATTCTAAGTGACGGAGAGTGTTGGTATTTTTCATGTGGAAGGATTTTCATCAGTTTTTATGTTTTTAAGTGCACGTATTTCTGTGACAAATAAATGTATTTCTCATTCTTGCATGATTGTAAAAATCCATCCAGGCCAAATGCAAAAGTTACTGAATATCAATGAAAAAATAAATACGTCGAATTTTTTTTTTCACCGGACACGGTGTATAAAAAAATTGGACGTATTGTATTTAGTTTTTAATAAATAAACAAAAAAAATATGGTAGGTATGCATAGATATTTTTAATATTATTTTTTAAAGTTTTGGGGTAAGGTGGGTTTTTACAATAATTTTGTCAAATTCTGCCTAGCCTTCCCAACTATATTGGGGTCGGCATTTACAATCATTATGTACAAGGTGTATTTTTACAAACAAAGTCCAATTTGTACGATTGTTTCAAAATATGGTTTCATCCAGGATATGGTGGGTTTTCACGCTAATTGTAATATTCTTGCCTATAAAACTGTGGAATGCTTTTAAGACCGAGGCGTGTTTTTACCCTCAAAAAGTTTATTTTGCCATAGAGAAAATAAATCCGTCGTATACAGGATTTCGGAAAAACGGGCTTTGCTTTTTTTTTGTAAACGTACTACTGAAACTTGACATTTTGTCAAGTCGTCAACAAAACGTTTTTTTGTTTGCGTTTACATGGCGTGCGCTGACTAATCCTTAAAATAGACATATCATTAAGATAGATAAAATTAATGTTCTACTGGATTGTAAATCTCTTCAAGATCAACAGAGAAGTCCGCGATAGCATATATCTACCTTCTAAGAAGGTAGGCTTTCTGAAAGAAAAAAATGGTTACTTGGCTCATTCCAAGTAACCATTTTTTTCTTTCAGAATTTCATCAATATAAATATGCCTGGACATCACATCATTTAAATGAATTATACTATAAAAGACATCACGGATTTAAAATGACGCGCAGTAAAATAATTATCATGGCTGTCGGCGGTGCGCAACAACTGACAGGAGTCAATGACCTTTCCTCGGCTATTATGGGGGATGCGCTTAGGTAACATTCAAATTTTCTTTAGTTTTTAGCAATTCAGGTCACTGCCAGATTGTATGCTGATTAAAATATGCACATAAAGCACAGAAATCTCAATGTTTTCAGATGTCGCCATTGCACCTATGCGAAGCAGGGGCGGGTCGCTAATCTTAAATAATTTCAACTTCATAGCAAAAGCAGACACTAATATATACAAACGCTTAGTGACTCCTGACTGGCCCTCCACTAAATCCCGTCGTCACTCTATCATGTCACTACTACTCGTCGCTAATGTTATGCACAAATGCAGCAGTGGTAACCTTTGAGGCTCGATATGGTCATACCGTAAGCTGTAGCTCAACACTCGACACATTTGCTCAATCATTTGATAGACGCGCAATTGATGGCCGAGAGGGAATATTTTGTTGAGTATCATATGCCAGGGCCGCACTCGACGTTTATTGTGCTGTAGTTTAGGTTGATGTTAGGTTTATTATTACTCGTATTTTATTCAGATTTAGTCGAATTGGATTTTATTTATTAATAAAGTTTTACCAACAGGTTCTGTATACAATTGATATGATGATTTGCGACTGTGTTACTTCGATGCTAATTGTTAAGATTGACTTAAGATTGTAAACAGAAGCTGTTGATAAACCTTTATTAGTAAATAACAATATATAAAAAACTTGTGATAGAATAAAAGAGAAGGAGATTTTGGGTTTTTTGACAATCGACCCCAAACGAGGCCAGAAAGAGTACTTAATTAAGTTTTCAGGAGAGGATTTTACTGCATGTCTTGATAAACCTAAAAGTTGATATACATAATCTATGAATTAAATGATTACACACATATTCAAAGGATTACGCCTCACATCAACAAACGTCATTCCATATCACTTGTCCGCGATCATGACGTGACGACGGTAAATTATAAAAGCGCACATCCTTGGCTTAATGGCATATTTTAGACTCTTAGTTTAAACGCACCCTAATAATAATATTTGTTTTTTCTACAGCGACGAAGGAGGCGGCGTTCACATACGCGATCACCGCGGCCGGCGTGACGCACGCGCTGAGCGCGGCGTGCGCGCGCGGCGACCTGCCCGCCTGTCAGTGCACCACCAACCGGTAGTACTGTGTTC
Organism: Agrochola lota; assembly: GCA_947364205.1. NCBI lineage: Eukaryota > Metazoa > Arthropoda > Insecta > Lepidoptera > Noctuidae > Agrochola > Agrochola lota. Next base: position 19,109,641 of record OX376240.1, read on the forward strand.
AGTTACTCACTCTGCGTGTTCTCACTATCACAAATTAGAGGATAATCTATTTAAAAGATAATAAAAATAAACTATTTAAACCAAATGACAATAAGGTACTGTGTTTAATCTTAGCATAACCCATTCTCAGCCGCCGCGGCACGACGACAGCCGATCAGTTCGAATGGGGCGGGTGCGGCGAGGGCGCGTACGGCGCGCGGCTGGCGCGGCGCTTCTTAGACGCGCGCGAGCTCGAGCGCGACGCGCGCGCGCTCATGAACCTGCACAACAACCGTGTGGGCCGGAAGGTGAGCGAGGTACTCACCCATGTACCGCCCGCTTTAGCTGCCACTGGCGAGCACTATAAAAAATAGCCGGATGTTAACATGACACATCGAGCTTGCGGCCGTCCGGTCCGTGACGGACGATCCGCATGCGGATCGTCGGCCATTTCTCTCCTCTGATAGAACTTAGCGGACGGCCTTAGAAAGAGATCACTGTCATACAGTTATGAGTGACAGAGATGACGCTCTACGAAGAGATGACGGTCTGACGCTCTCTACGAACGTTTTCTATAACTCAATGTGTCATATTTATGGCCGCAACCGAATGCTAATGCATGTGCTTTTCTGCTTGCAGTAGAATTTTAGAACATGTACGAGTATATCCGACATGTATAAATTTATTGTTACTTTTATTGAAAATTGTATCAAAAGAGAATATTATTATTGTTTAAGACGACCTCTCATTTTCGAACTCAATTAATTGATTATACAAAATCCTCTTTAATGGTCTAATATTACGAGTTTGTGTATGCATACTTTGTTAAGTAGGTACTCGCTTTTGTCTTACTTAAACTTTTGAAACTTAACGTCTTGCCAACTTACACTCTTTACTGTTCCTTATGAAGTATTGTAGTTCCGAAACTTTATTTATTTAATTCTTCAAGAACACAAATGTACAGAAGCGGACTTAATACTATAGGCATTTAAACTTTCGCAGATATTTCATTATAATGTTCCTTTGCATGTCAAATAGAACACCTAACCTATCAATACATAGAACAGTACATTGTAATGTAGTAAATAACGTAGCTGTAGGTACGTAAAAGTTTAATATTAGGTGGTCTGTTATTGCGGCAGGCCGCAGTCAGGGACTAATGACGTCGTTAACTAACAAGCTGCCAGGAATGTGAAAGTGCGCGTCACTATAAACATAATAATGATTGCGAACGGGCGCGCGGCCACTCCTGCGTAACTGTGAAAAATTCAGCAGTCGCCGAGCGCCGCCCACCGCATGTACTGACATTAACTTGAGTACTTAAGAACAGGGGACATGTTTATTATTTATTATACTAGTATATAGACGTGGCTTCAGTTTGTAATGTTACAAGCGAGCAGAAAGTGTAGCCACGTCTTATTTTAAACACAAACAATATTTTAACTATGTAAGTCCTGATGAAGCCATGATTCCTCAACATGCTGTATAAAAATGAAATATTTATTTCACACCAAGCATACAGTTATTGATACAAGTCCATATTATGTTAAAAGGAAGATACTTATAGCTGTTAGTAAAATTTTAAATAATTATTATAATGGACATACATGAGTGACCATGCCTCAGGATTTCGCCGTCCCTCTCTGTCCGACACCACGCTCAGAAGCGTGTTGGTGCTACTCTTTACCCGAGACCACAGGGAGGCCGTTCTTTTGTGAAGCACCACCTAGAAGCTGTCAGTGCTGTGGTCAGCGAACATGCCGAGGCACTGCCCCGCCATGGGAGCCCCAACAAACCTCTGGTCGCGCAGAGCATTGCAGGCTTTTTGAGTGTAATTGCTCCACAGGTTGCACGTGTATAACGTTTGGCAATAGCTTTGAATAGTGTGACTTTAACGTAACGTGAGCATCGCGCAAACCTGCGAGGAAGCATATTACCCTTACCGACAATGCCCTGCGCTCCCTATCCATGTCTATATCATCATTTATTTTCTCATTGACCTAGTGACCCAAGTACTTAAATTTGGACACTTGTTGTAGGACGGTTCCATTTAGTGCGATCGGAGGAACATTAGTCGGTTTTAGTCCCAGCCTTAAAAACTAGCTACTCGCTCCTCTGAACATTGTAATTGAGCCCATAAGCCATTGCATGTAGCGGCATCTACATCGCTACATGCGAACTACGCATCAAAGACCTGACGTCACACAACATCCTGACGTCACACAAATCCTGCATCGCGCAATTAGAGATTACCGCGCGATAAACATATATACAAGCTTCCCGACTTCAACCTCTGGGCAGTTGCCCGCCAGACACGACACCCGTCTGGTCGGAGGATCCTCCCTTTTCTATGGTGGATGAGTGAACTTTACACCCTGTTCCTCATGCCCCCAAATTGGTGACCCCGAATATGAACGTCAACGTAGCCTTCGTGCAACTACTTCAGCGTGACGTCATCATCATCATCACTCCCGCAAGCTTCCGTGAGGCGAGTCACATAGCCAGTAAGCACCCACGGCTTCAACGGGTATCCTGACCACCAGCATGCAGCGAACGCACATTCCTGGTCATCACCCTCAGCCACAACCCGGCGCTGTACCACATCCGACCCACTGGATCAAGACGCAGCGCCACCCCGACTCACTGGGGAATCACCGCAGACAGTTCCGAGTCACCGCGAACTATGCGGCACCCGGTTCCGACTCACTGGAATCACAGCTGGCATTGTGAAGCATCGCAAGATTCAAGACTCAGCCCACTATCGCACTCAGCACACAAATCCTGCATCGCGCAATTAGAGATTACCGCGCGATAAACATATATACAAGCTTCCCGACTTCAACCTCTGGGCAGTGGCCCGCCAGACACGACACCCGTCTGGTCGGAGGATTTTCCCGTTTCTATGGTGGATGAGTGAACTTTACACCCTGTTCCTCATGCCCCCAAATGCATACCGCACACATATGTGTGCGGTATGCAATCTGTTCCGTGAGGTCACTATTGACTATATATTCAATAGTGACCTCACGGAACAGGTTGTGGGGCCCAGCAGCACCATGTCATCAGCAAAGCTAATATTATTCGTAAAAACACCATCCACTGAACAACCGACACCAGCACTGCTAAACTCCTCAATCAGTCCATTTACATATAAATTAAATAGAATAGGTGACGGCAATACCCCTGCCTTACTCCACACTCCATCCTATATTCATCCAAGCATTTCCCCATCCACCTGACAAAATTGCTTTGGTTACCATACCAATATCTAAATAAATTGATGATCTCTACAGGCAGTCTGGTGTTAAGCCTCGTGTTCCTCCACAGAACATTGTATGACACAATGTCAATACTTTTGACAAGTCCGGGAAGCAGGCATATACTGGTGTTCTTCTGTCAGTATAGTACCGGACAGTAAGATTAAGACACAGTACTGCAGATTCTGTGACCAGCCCAGGTCGGAATCCGAACTGAACGTCATGCAGAGAAACATGTTGGCTTAAATGTCTGTTAAGAACACCTATATAACTCCTATATAACTGTATAAATCGTAGATATACTGTAACATTAAAATAAGACTACGATCATAGTAGTAGATTAACGTGCGTGTAACATGTAGCAGAAAATGGAGCACAGTTAGCTAAGCCGTCTAAGAATCTAGTATCGAATGAAGCTCACATTATTACAAGCAAAAAAGTTTATCTGTGCATCTAATAATCGGCAAAAGAAGAAATCGTTCCGGTTCAGGAGCCGGCGGCGACCGGCACGACACTAGTCATTAGAGTATCTGTAGATCGGGCCGGCTAATACACGAGTGTGTACAATTACGTATTGTGTGAAATTACCGGGTGCTGCGTACATTACCCGCGGCGCCGCCGGCCGCACCGCACGCACTCATTTACGTTTAAACTGTGAATTTGTAACAGTTGTATAAATTACTAGTACTTATCGTAAGCGCTTTTCTATTTCTAAATTCCATTGGTCCATTTGCAGAAAATGGATCTTTATTTGCAAGTAGTAATTGATTTAAAAGGATATTTTATTTTATTTTGAGGTATTGATCAAAATCATAATTTCGACCATTAAGTTAAAAGCTGATGAGTCATGGCAGTAAGGTGCGAGATATTTCAAAACATACAAATCATCTCTACTGATATTATTTTAATGCGTTTCGCTGATTGCACGCATTTATCCCACCAGTTAAAACATAATGACACACATAACAACACCTTCCAGGCGACTGACGAACCTTCCCACAGAACTTATAATTGTATCCTACGTTCTGACCGCGTCTCATTACGAGTCGTACAATCGTACAACTATTACCATGTTTACGACGCAACTCTGTGGAATCACCGGCGAGCGTGTTTTGTTTCTCTTTTGGTAAAACCTGACGCGGGCCGAGACTGAGACTAATCTAAATACTGTGCACCCGCCGCGCCGCCGCGCCGCCGTCGATGCAGGCGTTATTACAATACTTAATGCATGTTTTCAGTTTATGATTATATTGATTTCGTATAAATAACTTTGATAATCTTCAAGTATCGTATCAAATAAATCATTAAAGTAAACTGAGGGAAACATTCTGACAACCCACCCTTATGCAAACTTATGTCTATTTTCTCTTTTACTGTCAACGTAAATAATGTGTCTTGTGATTTAATTATTTTTCTGTCGAAGTTTAGGTACAGATAGCGTCAGAGTGGTCTTCTGCTTCTGATAACTTAAACGCAACCACTTGTTTAGATTATTTTAAAACCCTATTGTGCCAACATAAGCTATAATTTGTGTAAAATAAGTTCTGTAAAATATCTCTTTGTCATGTATTCACTATTCGATAATAATCACAGCACATTAATACGTTACGTCTGCCATCGCCTTCACATGTTTATTGTCACACATATCTTGTTCGACGCGTCGTAAATTGTGTAATATATCGTCCGTCAAGCTTCGTAAACTATGTAAAGTAATACGTTAGATATTATCAGGAAGCTCGTTAACCTGAGATGTCGCTTTTATCGAACGTTTTTGGCACAAATTGTGTAACAACACTATACAAGACACAGCGAGACGAGTCCGGCCCTGTATTCTCGTTTAAAGTAAATATCGGTATATGTTGAGTAAAATGCCAATATCTACTATTGCATATAATTGATTAGTAATATGTTTTGAAATTATTATTATTAAAAAATAAAAAATTGCAACGTACGCCAAGTTGCTTCTAGGACTGCCGAGGCGCGATTTAAGGCTAGGTTCAGATGTCGCAACATACATTTGGCCTCACGTGTCGACTCTATAATATTTTACATAATTATGTAATTATGTGGATATTCATGTGTGAGCAATTATAAGTTCAAACAGACATTAAATATTCGTCTGTCTAAACGCGCATTTGCTCGCTTCTGTCAGTGGATAGTAGTAGGATGATCATTAAGGGGACTGCAGGAGCTAAACGCAAGTTTTATAATGCCTAAAATCCACAAAAAATCAAAAAAATATAATAATAAAACAACAAAATCAGTAAAATATAATAATATGATATGCTACAGGATACATGCTAGTTAGACAGTGTGTTGAAAACATAATACAACTTTATTTTTAGATAGAAACAAAGGTACCCCATAATTTCTTTTAACGATTCAAAACCATAATTATTATACATGGAATCATTCAAATTTTTTGTCATATTAGTCTCCAAGCAACATTTTAACGTAATAGTGTTTTAATTTTTTAGTCCAATCAATTTTTGTTTTTTATAAATATGTAATTGCTATATATTTTGCAATAAATTACCAGCATTGTGTCATCGCTCTTCTCTTTCTTTTCTATGTAGTCAAATAGTGACCGCGCTTTAGCTGTTGTCATCAACCTCTTAAGTATTCTATCTTCAACCATTGGTACTTCAATAGTTTTTTAAAGTTACATTTTCAAGATATTGTTTCATTTATTTTATTTGAAAATGACACCAACGACCTATTCACTACCTAACATAACATTGAGTTATGGTGAATTAGTCACTTACAGGCATACACAGCACTTACATAAAAAATAGCTTCTTAAATAACAAGATTTTTTACTCGTAGTGATGATAGAAAAATTTATTAGAAACAATGAACAAAACATTAAGTTAAACAAAATCATAATCGAAATTAGAATAAAATTAAAATTATCAATAGAATCAAATTTAAAATTAAATCATTAGATTAAAATTAAAAAATAAACAGTAAAATTGGTATTCAAAATTCAAAACGGTAGAACGCGATAACGAGTGCAATAAGATAACATCCCAAAATTGTTGAAAAGGCAGGCACATGTGGCAAAAAACCGAAAAATGAAATAGTAAAAAGTAGGTTATGAAATCATGATTCGTCGCTAATAGTTATAAGTTTATTGCGAAATCGGGAAAATGAGTCTGTAAATAAATGAATATTGTTGGAGATATCTATTTTATTATAATTAGCCATTAATCTATTCAAGGGGGCATTGAGACCAAATTGGGTTCTTGATGAGGACGGTGCAAAGGTATTTATTTTGCGTAGAGATCTAGTTACGTTATGCCTAGGTACAGCTATATCAATTTCTGATCATAACTCAGGTAAATCATACATAACCTGGGGGATGCGCCAGGTTATGATGTTTCAAGTTCCAAACCGTCTGGAAACATGTAACATTTGCAGTGCCGTATTGAGTGAACAATGTCATTGACGAAAATCAAGAAGAGAATCGGCCCCATTTGAGATCCCTGTGGTACTCCCCACGTGGAAAGATAAAACGGTGACTCATAACCCCTCCCAACCACTTTCTGTTTTCGCTCAAATAAGAATGAGGCAAACCACATGAGTAGTTGGCAGGATATGCCAAACTGTTTGAACTTTGTGATAAGTATCTTGTGGTTAACCTTGTCAAAGTCACTGCTGAAATCTATATAGATGGAGTTAACCTGTGTGCGGGAGTCCAGAGATTTGCTAATGTCATCAACGTAATGTACCAAATTAGTGGTAGTGGATTTGTGAGCACAGAAGCCGTGCTGTTGGCGAGCCAACTGCGCTTTTATGTCCGAAGTCAATATGGGACAAACAAGCGCTTCAAACAGCTTCGCAAAGACGAAAAAAAGCGATAAGGGACGAAGAAGTCTGAAGAATCGTCGACTTCTCCCTTCTTAAAAATGGGCTCAACGTTAGCAACTTTCCATTGCGAGGGTAACGTAGATGATTTAATTGATGATTGATTCAGCTTGTTAAAAATCAACTTACTTAACTTACTTTACTCATGCTATTATTTGACATTATTTTTATTATTGCTGTAACCTTGTTGACATTTGAATTTTATTTTTTATTTTTATTACTGACCTTGTTGACATTTTTGTAGTATTAAGACTTTTTTTAGTGATTCAAACGATTTGACATTAATTTGTATTTTGTAATATTTTATTTTCCTAATTGTTATTTGAAATCATATTATCATTGTGTAAATTCAATATGAATATTATGATTTGCATGTCCATGTGACGGTAGAACATGGAGGAGTATTATAATAAAACATCTATGGACCTAGTAAAATTATCCATGTTTGCAAACCAATAAATGGGGAACACCCAAATACTCCAAAATATTTTATTCCGAATTTCAATGTTCCGATTTTCAAAAGACCGAATTTCATAATACCTAAGAATTATAATGTCTATTATTAAAAATCACGAAACTTATTTTACCAAAAGTCGTAAATGCGATTTGTTAGTTTTCCGATTTTCAAACGTTCGAAGAATCAAATGCTCGAAGGGTTCTCGGTCCGAAAAACGATATTCCGATTTTCAATACTTCGAATAAACTAAAATTCAACATGTTGTGCTACAAAATTTAGTGACAGAAACGAATCGCTGCAAAACCGACTTCACGAAGTCTTGTCTGCCCTACGGTGGTGAGCGTTAAAACCATCGCGTGGGCCCGCCCAAACCCCGCAGCGCCGGACCCGTGACAGAAACAATGCTTGCTGCATGTTGCATGCCTGTTTGCTTGCTGCTTGCCTGCTTGCATGCTGCATGCTTGCTTGCATGTTGCATGCCTGCTTGAAAACATAATATTATACTTCTCTCTCCGAGCAATTATGTGTTTATTTGTCTTGCTATTCAGTTTTACAAAGCATTTTTATTTCGGAATTGTATTAATCGGTAGTTTAATAATCGGAATTCATATTTGTTTCGAATTATCATTAAGTCGGACTTTTTGTTATTCAATATATTGAAACTCGGTATTTTGAGAATAGTAATTATAAGCGTTAGGAATATTGAAATTTAGGAATTATAAAAATAGGAGTAATGATAAGTCGGAGTTGTTATATTCGGAATTTTGAACCATTCGGAATTATGAAAATCGGTATTTTGAAATTCGTATTTGTGACTGACGGAATAAAGTTTTTCGTATTTATGTAGTGTACCCCAATAAATGATTTGATTTGACCCGACGAAAAAATATGGTTCCACGGTCCCGCGAGTGCAATTGCGTTTAATACAGACTTAGACTTTCTTTAGTGTTGTTACTGTGAACTATCTTACAAATTTTCGAGATGCCCAACTCTAACACTGTTGCTGCCGCTGACTATACCGTCGTTACCGTCGATCCTGCGCACACAGCCGCCACGACTGGCGCCGCACCAGGTAGCGTCTACGCTTCGGCAAGCTGGTCCAAGTTTTATCGTAGACAGAGATGAGAGCGATCACCATCAACTCCCACATAGCCGACTTCTGGTCAGCACGCCGGCGACTATGGTTCCACCAGTTCGTAGCTATAATCGGTGCACAAAAAGCAGGTGACTTACATAAATATCAACTAGTTATAGCTAAGTTAAGTCGAGACGAATTAGGTCAAATTTGCGGTATTCTCGAGAAGCCGCCTGAGAAAGCTAAGCATCAAGCTTAAAAAGACAGGTTAATTTCGGCATATGAAGAATCTGAGTCCAAGCAACTACATACGTTGGTTACGAAAGTCGAGCTAGGGGATTAACGACCCACTCAACTCCTTCGTAAAATGAGAGAACATGCAAGGAACAAAATTCCCGAGGACACTATAAAATTGTTGTGGTTTGATCGCCTGCCAAACAGTCTGCGCTGTAGTCACTGTCTGTAATGTTACGTTGGACAATGTCGCAGCAATTACTGATAAGATAATGGTAACTTCACGGCTTACCGAAGTCTGTTCACTAAATCCTGTCGCTATCCCAGGACAATCAATTGATCAACAATTTAATAATTTACTTCGAGAAATTGCCGCGTTAAACACAAAAATTTGTGATTTAGAAAACACGCTCTAGAGCAACAATAGGTCGTGGGAATTATCGGTCGCGTTCACGGTCACGATTACGCTCTCGGTATTTTGAAAATAAAATAAATACAGGCGTCAAATAGCGCAACCGAGAGACACGCACTTTTACCGACTGGAAAAGTTGTACGCATTTTCTTATTGACACCGGCGGCGCCGATATTTCAGTTATTGCTAACAAAAACGTGAATCGTCAACCCGCTGGTTTTACGTTATTCGCTGCCAATGGTACAACAATGCAAACTTACAAACTTACTCAGAAAATGACTTTGGACCTTGGCGAGCTTTTACCTGGTAGTTTGTCCTGGCCGATGTACAGCGATCCATTATAGGGGTAGACTTCCTAGCCAAACATCAATTGCTTGTTGATCTTCACTCAAAAAAGTTAATAGACTAAGTCACTGTTCTCTCTAGGAACACCAACGTAGAAGATACTTCAAATATTCCTACAATTAAGGTCATTAATTCGGATCATAAATATCACCGCATTTTAACAGACGTCCCAGATAGTGATATCTATAAGAGCGAGTGTTTCAAGGATCCTCCTAAACACAATATTATGCACCATATTTGTACCCGCGCCCCACCCGTTTACGAATAAGCACGTCCACTTAACGCTGCAAAATATAAAGCGGCAAAAGATGAATTCGCATGGTAGATTAAGGAATATGCAGGCCGTCATCCAGCCAATGGGCAAATGCTTTACACGTCGTTTAAAAGAAAAACTGTGAATTACGCCCATGCGGAGATTTTCGACGTTTAAACGCAATAACCGAGCCCGACCGCTACCCGATTCAACTCAGTTAACAGATTTCACATACATCCTCAAAAATAAAAACCGGCCAAGTGCGAGTTGGACTCGCAGACGAAGGGTTCCGTACCACCGTAAAATATTTAGTAAATATGACGTATTAAAAAAACACTACTTACTAGATCTCGTCAAACCAATTTTCGGCGGAATTTTACATAGTAATGTACATCATATATTTTTTTTTAGTTTTATCTCTTATTTTAGAAGTTACAGGGGGGGGACACATTTTACCACTTTGGAAGTGTCTCTCGCGCAAACTATTCAGTTTAGAAAAATATGTTGGAAACCTCAATATCATTTTTGAAGACCTATCCATAGATACCCCACACGTATGGGTTTGATGAAAAAATGTAGAGTTTCAGTTCTAAGTATGGGGAACTCCCAATATTTATTGTTTTTTTTTCTATTTATGTGTGAAAATCTTAATGCGGTTCACAGAATACATCTACTTACCAATCGATTGAGTAGTCGCCTCTGGGCCCCCGTAGGGGGCTCAAGGAATCGGTATTGGGGCTTTATTGGCCCCTTGCCCGAGGGATTTCTCTCTCGGCCCACGAAATCGGGGGCCCGTCATTGGGTTCCCCTCCCTCTCCTAGGAGGGGGTGGGAGTGCTTTAATGCACACCTATACGCAAGAGGGGGGGGCAGTTTGCCTCCCCTCAGCGCTTTGGGGTGTGTTTCTGGGGTTTATCTGTACGAGCGCCCTAAATGCCTCACGACGCCCGTGTGACCAGGCCCCTGCCGGGTGAGATCCCTAGTTCCCTAGGGAAGGCTCAACAAAGGCCGGTCTTTTTTTTTTTTTGAGGGTGGGAAATCATCAAATGACTTCTCCCGCTCTGGGCAGAGCGAGAGGGTGTGTCAGACTTTTACTGACTAAAACCCACCCATGTTCCTTCCGTTGCCTGTGTGCCGGGGCCGCGATATCCCTTTCGGACAAACCCGCAACCCCAGCAGGCATTGGTCTTTCGACCCCGTCAGTTGGTGCTGACATCTCTTTGAGGCGCGCGTGGAACACAACGCGCCGTCGACACGGGCCTGGTCCTTATCGGACGGCGAGCCGCCCATTGCTCACCGTTCGCAAGCCCGCGCCTACGGTGGCCGGAAGTCGGCTCTCGACTCCCGACGCCCGGGGCGTCTCCTGCGGTGACAAGGGCCGGGAGGGCGTGCAGCTTGCATCTCCCTCACGCGCTCCGCCTCCTCCTTTGCGAACATAACTGCTTCGCAGAAGGAGGTGACGGCCTCCCATGCACTCTCGCTCCGAACCATGGCCTGAACCAAGGCCGGACGCGAGAGATCGCCGCCGCCGATCGCCTCCGTGAGGACACGGCGGTGCTCCGCCCAAGCCAGCAGACCTCCATCGTATGCTCCACCGTGTCCTCCGGGCGATCCACACAGTGGTGACACCCGGGCGTTTCCTCCCGCCTTATGCGGAACAGGAACCTCCCGAAACAGTCGTGTCCGGTGAGGACCTGCTTCAGGCGGAAGGTAAGGACGCAGTGGCGCCTCTCAAGCCACTCCTCCGCGTTTTTGGGGGACTGTCTTATGTAATTTTGACGTTTGAAAAGTGCTGATTCTCAGCCTATTTTGAATAAATGACTTTTGAATTTTGAATTTTTGAATTTTGAAAGAGAGGACTTATCGCCACAATTGTGGCGTGCCCAAACAAAGGCCGGTCTAGCAACGAGGGCGTCGGTTTTGGTTGGCGCTACCCACAGTGGGAGTCTTCCCCGCCCCCCGCAGCGTGAACCAGATCTAGCCGGTAGCGCTGTAGGGCACGGAGCGTTGTAGTGTGTCTCGAGCGACTTGAGTTGTGTGTGCGTCGTTCGTGTGGTACTTTTTTTGGGTTTCTCTGCGAGTGTGGAGTCATAAGTGTGTGGGCCGCGCGCTTGGCGCCTATATTAACCTAGGTCGCTTAGCGCGCTGCGGGTGTCGTGTAGTGATTAGAGTTCTTTATGTCATGGGTAAGTAGCGTGTAGGCTGAGGGCGACTTACTCAGAACGGTCAATCCGGTGGTTGCGCTATGTCTGCCATGGTGTCGCGCGGGAAGCGCTTATAGTCTGGTGGGCGTGCGTGCCATGGTGCTATGTCTCTGATGTGGTGCAATTCAGAAACGTCGGCAAGCGCGAACATCCTCCGCGTCAAGTTGGTGCAGAAATCTTCGATGCTCTCGACACGCAGGTCCCTGTGGATTATAGAGTTCCTCACGAACCGAGGAGCTTTAGTTATTTGACGCAGCGTGATGTCTTGCTGCATCTGGAGCTTCTTGTTGTGCGTCTCGGCCGTGAGGGCGAGCCAAGCCGGGGCGGCGTAAGTGAGTTGCGGTCGCACGTAGGTCTTGTAGATCCCCAGCTTGGTTCGCAACGGGAGGCGTGACGAGAGTACCGGGCGAAGGAGGTGTCGAGTCACATTCACCTGCGCGATGGTGTTGCAGACGTGCGGGCCCATGGAGAGCCGGCTGTCGAGTGTGACCCCCAGGTACTTGGCGGTCTTGGTCCACTTGACCTCGGTCCCCATGAGCTCGAGGCTCGGTGGGTGCATACGGCCGCGTGCCGTAACTATAATCGCCTGCGTCTTACCTGCGTTCACCGACAGTCTCCATTTGCTGAGCTAGTCGGGGAGGTCGTCCAGGGCGCGCTGCATCTTGATGGCCGCGTGGTCAGCCGACAGTGAAGTGGTGATGTACGCGGCGTCATCGGCTTACAGCGCGAGTTTCGCTGTGTGCGTGGCAGGTATGTCGTTGGTGTACACTGAGTACAACGCAGACCTTGACCTTGATGAACCTATCCTGTAGGAAGGAGGAAACCACCTGTATCAAGCGACGGGGCGCTGTGGTGAGGGTGAGCTTGTATATAAGGCCGACGTGCCAGACCCGGTCGAATGCCTTTTCCATGTCGAGGAATACTGCTGCGGCGTTCTCTCTCTTGTTCACGGCCACTGTGAGGATGTGCAGTACCCTCGACAGCTGGAGCGTCGTATTGTGTTCGGCCCTGACCCCAAACTGTTCCGGATGAGGCGTCATGTGCGGTGTTAGGTGGCGCAACAGGAGCGACTCAAACACCTTGGAGGCGGTGGACAGAAGCGTGATCGGCCGGTAGCTTTCCGGCTTCAATATGTTCTTCCCGGGCTTGGGCAACATGATGACTTTCCCCATCTTCCAGCAGGAGGGGAAGGCGCCGGTGCGGAGTATGCCATTATATAGGCGAGCTAGTGCCGCCACCGTTTTCGGTGGCAGGTGACGAAGTGCGGTGTTTGTTATTCCGTCCACACCGGGTGCCTTCTTAGGCTTGGTGCGTCTTATTGCCCTCAGAACTTGGCCCGGGGAGACGAAGATTGGGTCTACATCAGGAGCTACCGGTGTCTTGAATTACTCTCCAAGGTGTTGCTCGACTTTTGCGACATGGTTGTGAGCCTCTGTTGGGTTGGGTGAAAATTGACGCTCCAGATGGGCAGCGAATATTTCGGCCCGGTCTGTAGCCGTGTATCGAAGCGCCCCGTCGCTGTTAAGCAGCGGGCGCACCGGGGCTGGGGTGTTCTTTAGACGTCGGCAAATCCTGTATACCAACGTCCAGTCGCTGTCTGCGGAGTGAATGTAGTTCTCCCAGCCCTCGTTGGTGTGTGCCTGTAGTTCGGCCTTCACCTTGTCCGTGAGCTAGTTGAGCTGGTTTTTCATAGTGGGGCATCTCGTTTATTGCCACTGCTTACGCAAACGCCTTTTGTCGGCAATCATGTTTGCTATGTGTGCAGGAAGCTTGTTATAGCGGCCCTGGGGCGCGGTTGAGGTGCATGTCGCCGTCTCCAAGGCGCTCTGCATGCAAGCAGTGAGCCCCTCAGCCAGCTCGTTCACTTCTGTGACGTTGGTGACAGGCCGAGTAGGTGTGGTGGTTTCCTTCCTACTTACCAAGTTTCAACAGTATAGTTCTTATAGTTTCGGGAAAAAGTGGCTGTGCCGGACAGACAAACAGACATGACGAATTCATAAGGGTTCCGTTTTAGGCCATTTGGCTACGGAGCCCTAAAAAGTACTATCTAAAACTGATATTCGACGTGCTTACCATGATATAAGCATTGCACCTGAGGAGATACCGAAAACCGCAATAATAACCCCTTCTGGTCTGTTCGAGTTTACAAAAATGAACTTCGGTCTACGAAACGCTGCACAAAGATTTCAAAGATTTATCAATAAAGTTTTGAAAAATACTAGCAATACATTCACCTACCTAGATGATATACTTATTGCTCCAGAATCAGAAGAATGTCACATTCACGATCCCAAAGAAGTATTCAAGGGACTTACATAGTAAATTTTGCGTCACAATCAATACGTCTACATAAATGCGAATTCTGGAAATCTGAACTTATATTTCTCGGTTATCACGTTATCTGTGATGTCCTACGGTCAGACGAACAAAGGTCAATACTAAATACTCAATTATTTTTGCATTCCATATATATTACATAGATGGTATAACAAAGTAAAAGACCAATATAAACCCTGTCGGGCACAGCAAAATTAGGAGAGAGAAAGAGCAATACAAGCAATTCAAAAATAAAAATCCATCATTAACTATCCGCGACCCGAAACCATCGAAGAACTGAGGTACTTCCTGTCTTAGATCTCACAGTGTTACCCGATTACAAGTTAACATTCGCCTCATCGAAGAAAGATTTATTAGTCATAAATTATCGCTACCAGTTATCGAAATGTTTAACTCATAAGTTATTTTTTTTAAATATTGATTTAACACGTTGAACGCCATATGAAAAATCGAGTATTTCCATTCAGGCCATGGGGCTCACCGGTGAGCCTTATCGTACTGAACCATTCGAGCCATGGGTGTCACCCGTGAGCCGCGTGAGAGGTCCATCGAAAACGCTTCCTACAAGCCACAGATTGCAGCTATCAAAAACGCGTATGGAAGTGAGCCGCGTGGCCCTTTAGCCGAACCGGACGGCGTGGTTTACAAATCCAATAAAAACTTGCAGTTTTCTCAAGATTCACCATGATGTTGGAATGTTGTTATTGGTTATTCTTAACAATACGGTAGAAATTATTATTTAAATTTAATAGCGGTAATAAAACTATAAAATGATAAGTAATACAATTTTCATTAAAATACAAAAGAACATAACATTTCCTTCATTACCAAATGAAAACTATCGGTGACATTATGTAGGTACTCAATACAAATTTTTATAATATTTTCTAAATAATTTACAAATTACAACAATCAAAACTATGGCAATTCTTTTTATAATCACACTATTAAATAATCAGTCATCTTATGAAGCATAAAAAAAATATAAAATTATTGGTGAATCTTGTTAAAACAAGGTAAACAAAGGAAAGGTTTAGTTAGACAGCTTTGGCAATAATAAGTGGATACTTTTTCGACTTTGTTTTAGCCTCTTTGCTTCCCATGATTGGTACGTTATCTGCATAACATTGGCGACATGTTCTTCGACCGGAGTAATTCGCAACGCATGATCCGCGCGCGCGCGGGGTGGGCCGCAGCGTGACCCCGCGGCCCCCGCCAACGGAAAAATACGCAACCCTTAATACGAGGCCACGGGGCCTACCCTTGAGCCCTTTATTTATAATATCTTAGAAACTAGACGGTAAAAATCGCAAATTTTTATTTTCCATACCCAATACCCCATTTTATAAACTTTGGAATTAAAATCTTAAGTTGATGAAAATTACCGATTTCCTGATTTCGGCTTGGCCCGAATGGTATAGTACGCTAGGCCCACCGGTGGGTCGTAAAGCATACAACGTGTTAATCCTTAATGTTACAATATTTTATTTTTACATAACACCTGCCAAACTGCAAAGCAATTTGTCGGCAGTAGGTTCTTGTGGATTTTGCTCGAATTTTTGCTTAACTAATCATAAAAAATAAATGCAAGTTAAAACTAAGACCAAGACCATGGCTCTGTAGGCATACACTTCATAAGTGAATACAGGGTAGTTACCCATACAACCATAGATACGACTATCACAGCTACTACACTCAGCGGCCTCAGTCAACGAATGTCGTGAGCCCATCCCATAGTACCTACCATGGATGTATAATTTAGCACCTACTCAATATAAGGTAAGCAGACTTAGAACCCACGACATTAGCCGACCGAGGCCCCCGATCGACCGCAGCAACTATGGACACGACATTAGCCGACCGAGGCCCCCGATCGACCGCAGCAACTATGGACACGACATTAGCCGACCGAGGCCCCCGATCGACCGCAGCAACTATGGACACGACATTAGCCGACCGAGGCCCCCGATCGACCGCAGCAACTATGGACACGACATTAGCCGACCGAGGCCCCCGATCGACCGCAGCAACTATGGACACGACATTAGCCGACCGAGGCCCCCGATCGACCGCAGCAACTATGGACACGACATTAGCCGACCGAGGCCCCCGATCGACCGCAGCAACTATGGACACACCGACACGTAATGTTTCCTTAGGACACTTTTTAGGTGATTTTTACTTTTGACACGATCGATTATTACCTCAGGTAATTCATTAATTAATGTAGGTGTAATCCATCGTCTCGTACGCTTACCATAATAATTATTTACACTTGAAAGTCTAAAAGCTTTTCGTGCCAAACTTATTGACCAATGTATTTTTTTTTTTTACCAAATCCTTTTAGTTTAAGCATCCATATGTGTAGTTTTGTTTTTATGTACAATTTAATTGCCTCATGTTAGCTTAATATATTTTTGTATAATTTAAGAGTTAAGTATAGTTATACACTTTTAGACCAAACCAATTTATTATTTGCAATGTTATTACAATTATTTTTACACTTTGCTCATTGTTATTTTGATATATAGGGCGTCCCACGGATATGCCACATGGAGGGAAAGTACCTTGAATATTGTAGATGGAACATTTTACTGAAAGAAGACATTATTTGAATTTTAAAAAGTATTTAAACTGCATTCATAGATATTTAAATAATTACATGGTTGAACCGGAAATCGAACCCGTTACATGAGAAAAATAATCATGTTTTTTTAAATTCAAATAATGTCTTCTTTCAGTAAAATGTTCCATCTACAATATTGAAGGTACCTTCCCTCCATGTGGCATATCCGTGGGACAGTCTGTATATATTTTGTTACCCATTTATTAAATTGTCTTTATCAAAGGGAGAGCATATGTAGTGGTATGTAACCCACACATGCACACAAACTTGGAACTCAAGTACTTAAGACGTCGCCCGTCTGTGAGTTCAGATACAGTTCGAATTCAGCAATCAAATACGCCACACGTGTCACACACAAGCAGTCACTATCGGCGTCTCGCGGCATTTTATATTAATCTAATCTTAATTATTGTTTATGAACCGTGTTTAGTTATAGTAACTTAAATTCATTGTGAATATTGAATTGAGTGAAGGGTGGGCGTTTTGGGGGACTGTCTTATGTAATTTTGACGTTCGAAAAGTGCTGATTCTCAGCCTAGTTTGAATAAATGACTTTTGAATTTTTTTTGAATTTTGAATTTTGAATGAACATTTAATTTCATCTACTATAGAATCTCTAACACACCCTAACTAAAGTTATACATATAATATGACTAAAATTAGGTGTTATTACCACATACGATGACGTGCAAAGGTAAAAGTTATGTATTACAAGGATCTTTTGGCCCTCCACTGACGTTGACTTTTTGTGAATTGTATTAAAAAAACAAACGGTGTCGTAAGTTTCGATTTACACCTCGCGCCACATGATATGATCATTGTACAACCATCGTTGACTATTATAAAAAAACTTCATTGTTATAGACAGTGAAGGACCTAGTCCGTCGCGAGTGCAAGTGTCACGGCGTGTCGGGGTCGTGCGCCGTGCGCACGTGCTGGCGCGCGCTGCCGCCCTTCCGCGCCGCCGCCGCTGCGCTGCGCGACCGCTACGACCGCGCCAAGCTGGTCGCGCCACACCCTCAGCGCCACGCACGGGACCGGCCGTTACGCCAGACGCATCTTGTGCTTGTAAGGAGGTAAGAAACCAAACACATTCTAATGTTTCTATATTCCCTAAGGCAACATTCACGGCCTCGAGCGATGCGACTTGCGTCAAGCAACATCCGCGCGTTCAACTCAGAAGTCGAGTGGCGGTGACACGTCGCATGATCTAATCAATTTCCTTCATTTCTTTTCTCCGCATTTGCTGTCGCAAGACGCGTGTCCCTTGAGTATGTAGCTCGGGGTCAAGCTGCGTCCATGTTTGTGACATTCACAGACTGGAGAGCGTGCAGTGGCAAAGTATGAATGTCACAGCTTGAACAAAGAGAACTATCCCGAGGCCTCACGCGGTCTGGTGATATACAGACAATGTCGCAATTGCCGAACACACTAATGTAGCCAGAACTGTGGCAATCGATAAATCGAAAAAACTAATGTTACGCAGCTTCATCATATATTTTGTCAATATATATTATGAAAACTACACATTTACACTCATCTAGATACAGACTTCATCCTAAAAGTACCTACTGACGGATTATTATCAGTAACGTTTGCTATGTTATGTACAGACAGAAGCAGAACCCAAGCGTGGTGCGAGTGCCACGCAAGTCGGACCTGGTATTTCTGGAGCCCTCGCCGTCGTACTGCGAGCGCGACGACGCCGCTGGCTCGTTCGGCACGCATATGCGGACCTGCAACAGGACTTCCAGAGGTAATGTAGTTTACTATGCAGTTACAATCGGCAGTATTTACACTCGAGCGGACCCACTTGCGCGAAAAGGACTTTTGCGCGATTGGGCTTTTACGTGAAGAGACACTTTCTCGAAAAAGTTGTGGAAATGGGATTTCTTCCTAACATCACGCCTGTATTCTTTCAAATGGTTGGAGCAGGGGTGTATACTATCGGCCAATGCTCGACGACTGGCTCGGGAGGAGACACGGCTACCTGACATTTCGGGCGACGCAAGTGCCCCGAGAGCACTTGCGCACGGTTGGTTCGGCAAGTACTTGTGTCGCAAAAGCAGGGAGCCGGATGCTCGGTGCCATCACTAATAAATAAATAATAATAAAAATGTTTATTTTTCTTCCACAAATAACACTTATTAACTATAACTTACACTATAACTACACTGCGTCCACTGTCTGGAGGACACGGAGCAGCATACACGCCGTGGCCTCGTTTCAGAAGTGGGAAACGACCTGTCACTGCCGACTGTAGTTTGTTCAATGGTCGGCAGTGCAGAGTCCTGGGACGAAGTGGTATCCTTCTACAAAACAGTTATGTCGCAGAAGGCAGCTGCAGAGATGGAAAGGGAAATCACAAGTGCTCTTCCATCCCGCAGCAGGCGCACTGGGCGTCGGCGGAGGGCAGGTAACGCCCTCTTCCAGCACCCTAAATGCGTCCAGGGACGACGGACGGATTCGGGGACATCTGTCACCCCCTATCACAGAGGACCGAGATGAGACTTAACTAGATAATATTTGCATCGACTGGCTGTCTGACCCGCGCTGTCGTCGTTTTTGTCCTTTTTTTGTTATTATTATTTCCTCACATGTTTTAACCATAAATTATTTCGTTAGTATTAAGATTGCCTAAATTTTAAAGTTTTTTGATGTTTCTGCTTATATTTTGTTTTGTTCCTTAATTAATAAACAATAAAAATAAAAAATAAATGTGAAAGCCATAAACCATGTGACATTTTTGTATGTATTATTGTTTTCGTTGCTATACGGCCGTGTTCGTTCCCCAGGCGAGGACGGCTGCTCGTCGCTGTGCTGCGGGCGGGGGTACAGCACGGAGCGGCGCGCGCTGGAGACCAAGTGCCGCTGTCGCTTCCACTGGTGCTGCCGCGTGTCCTGCGACACCTGCGTCGAGCGCACTGAGACGCACATCTGCAACTGACTGCATGTAAAGCCAGTGATTCGGTCTTATTTAATGAGCGTCTGTACAGGCTGCAGTATTATAAATACCCTCATCATTTTGACTGATTTTGATTACAAGATTGATCGTATAATTGATGCCATAGACAGATAGCTGCACAACTGGTTACTTTCTTGAACCGTAGTTGCGGTGTAATCGCAAAGCTGTCAGATTTAAAGTAATATACTCGCTAGATCAGGAATTTGATTAGTATGCACGTGTGTCTCTTGCTTTACTTTACGACGTACTGTTTGTGAAAGGACATTTTAAAATAGTGTTAATAATTAAGTAATTTATAGAACAGTGACGAGATTGTGAATATTTGTGATAACAGCATAATAAT
Source organism: Agrochola lota (assembly GCA_947364205.1). NCBI lineage: Eukaryota > Metazoa > Arthropoda > Insecta > Lepidoptera > Noctuidae > Agrochola > Agrochola lota. Next base: position 19,129,994 of record OX376240.1, read on the forward strand.
AATATTGTTTAATCAACTAAGTACGAGTATGTAGTTTGTGACAGAGAAATTGTTTCACAGTTTCTAAAATGTTTGGAAAGTGTATTTTGTTGTAACTTGCCTTTGTACTTCTTAATATTAATAAAAGTAACCTATGATATGCATCAGATCAATAAATATTTCATGTAACTTGTTAATTATAACCATCCATATCCATATTACATTCTCACATTCCTATCACACAACGACTGCCTAGTGAGTGTACACACCAACAATCAAACAGTTTTGTGTAATAGTACGGTCAACTGCACGTCAGTAGTAACACTTGAGCTACGAAAATAGACATAAAGGCTTTGTTAAAGTCAAACTGTCACCATTGACGTACGGTTGATTATACCTGCAGAACAAATTATTGGTAATAAAACAATAACTTGGATCCCAAAACCCCTGCATCGTGTACACTCAATAACCAATTGTAAAGGATTGACTTACTATGTACGTACTTACCGAATAGTTACTAATTCCAGTCGCTTTAATACTGCATTGTAAATACATATATTAATATGAAGTGAACGTATACCTATATAGGACCCACCTATGTATAATAGAATAAATCAGTAGAATTTCCCAAAAGCCGATTTAAATTATATTGGCATCAACGAGTGAAACTCACATAAATATAATATGCTGCGTCCACATTCATTTGTGATATTTTAGCAAAACTTATGTCGTTCTGCGACCCAAGGCCAAGGCCCCACGACATAATACAGAATGTCACGACCCCCGTGCAATTAAAGCCTCGTGCAGACTAGCGCGACACGACGGCACGACGCCGCTCGAACAACACAATTTCTAAGAAAACTTCACGGTATAACAACAACCGGTGGTGCGTCGCGCTGTCGCGTCGCACTAGTCTACACGAAGCTTTAAGCGTGACTGGTATCGTCGCTTTGTACGGAGTATTGTTTGTTGAAATGACACAAATGTGTTCGCAGCTTTACAGTCTTGATATTTGTGAAACCCTACTGATTGTCGTTATGTGTGGTTGTCAGCGCGAGGGTTAATGTGCATTTACTGTAAGTACCGACGGCTTTAATACGTGTTAGCTGTAAGCATTGTTTGAGTAGATGTAAGAGAACATTCCGATAGACGTAACTTAACTTATTCACGCACCGCGGCGACTCGGCGAATAAACGTTTTACCACCAAGCATGTCTCATCATTTGTATCACTGAGTACCTACCCACCACATAACCTACCTATATACAAACTATATTAAGAAATAGATCTACCAAACTATTAGGTTACCTATGAAATCAGCGTTTTGTATGGAGAATTTTAAAGAGTTGCATTTTCATACGCGCCCCCGGTCTACTCCTTGATATGCAACGGCCTCTGTAGCCCCATGGGGCTACAGAGGCCGTAGAAGAAGATTTGCAGTAGCCCCTGAAGCATCATGCTTCATGAAGCATGATGCTTCAGAGGCTACTGCAAATCTTGGGGTTCATTCGATTTATCGAATTTCATTCATTCATTCATTCATTAACGTTTTCTTAATATAACAACCATGAACACTAATGTTTTAAAACTTTGATGCACTAATGTTTAAAAACTAAGATAAGGCCACTTAGATTAAGCGACAAAAATAAGTTTTTGCCAAGTTAAAACAAATGGTGGTCATTTCTGCTAACAAAATGAGGAGTAATTTTTAAGGTATTTTTTTTGTTTATAAAACTATAAGTAAACTATAAGTTTTACAGTTGGAATTTTTCAGGATCGGAAAGGGAACCTGCCGGGAAAAGAACCTGCAGTGAGACAATAATATAGCGTGCATTCGGGATAGAGTGATTTGGGATTAGTTTCTTTCGCGCGAACGTTATTCGTGATAAAATGATTCTTGGCTTGGAGGTATTTTATACCTTTTTCAGCACCAGTCTGTCACAAAATAATATTAACTGTCTTTTTTTAGATTAAGCACTTCCTGTCCAAAACAACATTTGTGATGAGAAATAAATAAATTCGGAAGAGCGTTCATTCGGGATTTCTAGTTTCGGTCTAACGTAAGAGTCGAATTGAAAAAGTCACATTGGGACGTGCACGGATTTGAACCCACAACCTCGTGTACGAGAGACGGAGTACTAACTACTAGGCGATCACGCATTGTGACCATAGGCAATAGGCTCATCATGGGAGTTAAACATAACAATATAAATGTGGGTACACCTCTGTCTACCCCTTTTCAGAATTCCGGCGTGATTTTATGATTAGGTTATTATATGCCTCTGGCAGGGATGTTCACAACAAGTATGCAAATAAAATAGATAGGTATGCAGCTAAAGTTGCGAAGTATGCTCGTTAAAAGTTGTTGACGTGTTGTCGATGTACTCAGTTGAGGAGCCCGCGGTGTCGGATAATTACCGCACATGCACAGAGTTGTACCGAAGTAGTATTGTGTCGAATTGTCGAGTGGCGCACAGTAGGTCTATTGTTGAAACTTATAATTGAAAACAAACTCGGTACGAAGTTTAGATTATTCAAACTCAAACTCTTTATTGCATTCATGTGTACATTAAGGTGTTACATTTATGTAAGTAAGTTCCAACATGAAATCCGGTTAGGTCACGGCAACATAGTAATAAATTGGACAAAACAAGCACCCAGTGCAAGTTTGTTAAACAAATATAATTATTATCGATGTTAATATTACTATAATTTATTATTATAGTGGATATGCTTACGTGAAAAGTCTATGAGCTAAATATTACTTCAGTTGTGTAGGTAGGTACTTCCATACTCAGTCCATAGATTTTAATATTTTATTCTAAATGCAAAAGTGTCCAATAACATTCTGAATGCACGTAGCTCTCGTTCTCATTGGACGACTTCATTAGTTAACTTATGTCTGTTGAGTATAATATTAGAACTTAGTAGAATAGAGTAAAGGCCATCGCAACAATGAGCCACTTTGTAAGCTCAGTTAAGGGAATAAATTATATTCGCACGTGCGGACAGGCAAATTACTGAAAATGCGTGTTCCATACAAAAGCTGTGCAAACACTTTGTTTCAGCTGAATTCAGCAACTATAGTCGTGGCTATAAATTTGCGTGGCACATCGCAAATACTGCGGGTTGGCGACGTGTCATGAGCGTGGCCCCTGCGAGCCGCGTGCGTGTCATGTGTGTGGTGCCGCCAGATAGCGCGCATAACTCATGTGAACACGCGCCTCATGCAAATTACTCATATCATAAGTTAACACTATACAGGAGACACAGAAGGATGCCTGCACTCAAAATAAATGAATTAGAATTTTTCAGAAGAAAGTTTGATGGTCGATGAATTTTTGTGGAAGAAAATTGAGGACGCGATCGATTTTTGAAGGCATTTTTTCTGGAAATAAGATAGATTTTATATCTACAAGGCTACAATCTTTGACTTGGTTACACACTATTGACAGAACAATACTGCATAGGGTAGGTCCTATAGGAAAACATTGGACTGCTTCGGTGTAGTCGGTGTCGCACAGGACGATCACAAACTAAATAGAATGACACAATCATAGAAACAAAATAAAATAAACAATAAAAAACAAAATCGTAAACGCCTCATCGTTTCATCACCGTTTCTGCGTCTGCACAAAGAGTTTGAGGGTTTTCATCAGGAATTCAATTTCTCAATGTCCCAGACACATGGGCATGTGACGCAGAGAAATGAGGAAAAATGTAGATGGCTTTAATGAGTAGAGGAAGACCAAAGAAACTATAGATAGACTATGTGAAAGATGATATGGCCACAGGGGGGTTACTACCGAGATCACGACTAAAGAGAAGTATGGAAGAAAAAGACAATCATGTTGCGCCGACCACTAATAAATTGGTATAAGGGCGGCTGAATGATGAGTAGTATCCCGAATATGTGCCCGGTTATCGTTATTGGCAATGGCCTCGCCCGCTATTCGTTAAGACTGTATCATAACTGTTAGGTGCACTACCTCTAGCTAGTGGACCCTTCAGGAACCAGAATGATATTAGCAACTGTATCGCCCAAAGTGCCCTTTCTGCTACTACGCTGTCATTGTCAAATTGTTACCATAGACATGCTGTTGAATTGTACCTTTAATCTAGGTACTCTGGTCTCATCACTCTACGTGAAGAGTAACTCTTCTCAAAGTGCGATAGTAAGCTCACACAAAATCTGCGTGAGTAAACCTTCTGCAGCAATCTAGACATCGAACTGGGGCCGCTCTGGTCAGTGGTCAGGCATAATCTGTCGCACCACACGATTTATTGGCTAGCTTCCCGAATACTAAACAGATCCAATGACCCATTAACAACACAAGCGCCAAACTCAAACATTGTACCTCCCTCTGGAACACTCATCATTTTATCCGGGGTTTAATAAGTTATTAAAGATGTAGCAGAATATCCTGCCTACTTCAATGATTCATGAAAAACCCTGTTCACTTTAAATATGTAACTATTTCATATATTTTTTTACAATGCATTTGCTCGAAAAGAGCGTTTTCCAAGCAGTCAATTTGTGCGGAATGTATCACTTTTTTTCACTAGTGCTTTTTACTTTTCTGTTTTTTTTTAATTTTTGAGGCCGTCGTCAGCCCGTCTCGTTTCAGAGATTTTATTATTTGAGAAAAGTTTTTCACAAATTAGTATTTACAAATCAGATGATGATGATGACGATGGCGATGACAATGGCGATGACGATGGCGATGACGATGGCGATGACGATGGCGATGATTATGACAATGGTCAAAATAAAAAAGTCGAAATCGAAGTCGAAGTCGAAGTCAAAGTCGAGGTCGAAGTCGAAGTCGAAGAAGTCGAAGTCGAAGTCGAAGTCGAAGTCGAAGTCGAAGTCGAAGTCTAAGTCTAAGTCTAAGTCTAAGTCTAAGTCTAAGTCTAAGTCGAAGTCGAAGTCGAAGTAGAAGTAGAAGTAGAAGTAGAAGTCGAAGTCGAAGTCGAAGTCAAAAGTCAAAGTCATGAATTTTGTTTTTATCATTTATATACGTCGTCGTATGTTAGATGTTACACATCAGAGGCGACTGCCGCCGTAAGGCTCGCTCGTTTTTTTTTTTAATTTCCTCGCACAATGCATAGTAAAACGTTGTATGACACACGTGCGTAAGATGATTTTCGCACTTATAGCATAAATAACTTATTTATAATTCTTCATTTACATATTTATATGTATTTAAATACAATAGGTATACAATCTAACGCTAGAATAGGTTAAAGTTTAGAAACGCGCCGCCTCGATAGGGGGTAGAAGAGCGGAGGGTTAGTATACCCCCACTCCTCCCCGCCGGAGATAGATTGTTTTTTTAATACATCATAAATCTAAACTAATATTATAAAAAGATTTTTTTTTTTTTGTATGTTTGTTTGTAATTAATAAGTCCAAACACTACTGAACCGATTTTAAAAATTCTTTCACCAGTAGAATGCTATATTTTCACTGAGTAGCATAGGCTATTATATAAAGAATTTATATATTATATTATATATTATATAAAGAAGCCGCTGGCGGAAGCTAGTCTCATTAAAAAACGTTGATAATTGAAATAAAGAGGGAGGTAGAAGGCAGGACAGAGGAAGAGGGGTCATCCGTACCAGTTCACACGAGATACATTATCAAGGTCAATGGCTAACGTCTCGAAGGTCAAGGTTAAATTAAAAAAAGGAATGTTATATGGTAAATATAACATTTATAAAGTAGCCTGGCGTAGTAGACGGAGCTTTTTTTTTTTGAGGATGGGAAATCATCAAGTGACTTCTCCCGCTCTGGGCAGAGCGAGAGGGTGTGTCAGACTTTTACTGACTAAAACCCACCCGTGTTCCTTCCGTTGCCTGTGTGCCGGGGCCGCGATATCCCTTTCGGAGAAACCCGCAACCCCAGCAGGCATTGGTCTTTCGACCCCGTCGGTTGGTGCTGACATCTCTTTGAGGAGCGCGTGGAACACAACGCGCCGTCGACACGGGCCTGGTCCTTATCGGACGGCGAGCTGCCCATTGCTCACCGTCCGCAATCCCGCGCCTACGGTGGCCGGAAGTCGGCTCTCGACTCCCGACGCCCGGGGCGTCTCCTGCGGCGACTAGGGCCGCGAGGGCGTGCAGCTTGCATCTCCCTCGCGCGCTCCGCCTCCTCCTTCGCGAACATAACTGTTTCGCAGAAGGAGGTGACGGCCTCCCATGCACTCTCGCTCCGAACCGTGGCCTGAACCAGGGCCGGACGCGAGAGATCGCCGCCGCCGATCGCCTCCGTGAGGACACGGCGGTGCCCCGCCCAAGCCGGGCAGACCTCCACCGTATGCTCCACCGTGTCCTCCGGGCGATCCACACAGTGGTGACACCCGGGCATTTCCTCCCGCTTTATTCGGAACAGGAACCTCCCGAAACAACCGTGTCCGGTGAGGACCTGCGTCAGGCGGAAGGTGAGGACGCCGTGGCGCCTCTCAAGCCACTCCTCAAAGAGGGGACTTATCGCCGCAATTGTGGCGTGCCCAGCGCTGGGTTGCGACAATCGGACACTCCATGCCGCCATAAGATCCCGCCGGAGCTCTGTCCGCTGTGCCGTGATCTCTCGCGGCAGCGGAGTTACACCCTGGCGTTACGCCTCCTCGCGCAACTCCCACATGTGCGCGAGGACTTTCGCCTCCAGATCCCATGGCAGTAGTCCGGCAAGGAGGCTCGCCGCCTCACGGGAGGCCGTGCGGTATCCCCGGACCAGCCTGATGGCCATGACCCTTTGGGACGCGTTCAACCGCTGGGCCGGTCGCAGCCTCAGTGAACGCGCCCACACCGGTGCCCCGTAAAGGGCCGTGGACCGCACGACCCCCGCGTAAAGCCTCCGGCAGGAGGCGTTTGGACCCCCTAGGTTGTGCAAAAGCCGCTTCAAAGCAGCCCCAGCCCTACCCAGTTTGGGAGCCAAACGTCGGAAGTGCTCCACGAAGTTCCACCGGCTGTCGAGGACGAGTCCCAGGTACTTCATCGTCGACTCGACACCGATTTGAACCCCTCCCGCCGTTATCTGGGAACCCGACAGTGGCGCGTTCCGAGGACCATAGAAACACATGGCCTCGGACTTGTGCAAGGCCACCTCGAGTCCCAGTTGCCGGATCCTATCGACGATTGTCGCAACCCAACGTGTCGCTAGTTCGGCCGCCGCCTCATGCGACCTCCCCTGCACCAGGACCAGCGTGTCGTCAGCGTAGCAGACCACGCTGACGCCGCTAGGGAGGTCGGCGCGGAGCACCCAGTCGTAGCCGATGTCCCACAGATGCGGCCCCAGGACCGATCCCTGCGGGACACCGCACAACATCTCTCGCCGGTTCCACTCTCCGTGGTGACCGGGGTAGACGACTGCCCTATCCGTCAAATAGGTCCGGCCCTTAGTTGGCTTGAAACCTACCTACTGCTACCCAGTAGGTAATCTGCGATTATGTTAGAAGTAATAAAACTACGTCAATACAATGGGACCAAAATACGCAGAATATGATGCTCTACAAGTTAAAAATATTTAAAAACTGAATATCTTGTGATATTACAAAAAAAAAAAAAAAACAATATAATCTAATTATTTTGGGTTGTTTTTTTCATAAACTTTGATATTTATAAAAACTAAAAGAGATATCAATGTAAATCGAAAAATCCCTTTAGAGAATTAAATTACACAAGTTTTGATATCAAAATCGCAAGGGCAAGATATCGGGAAGTGCTTTATTTTGTAAACATTTTGTGTGAGAGTGGCGCGTCAACGTAGATTGCGCGGCGCGGTGAGGGCGGACCGCTCGCTGGCATATCACGCAAAATGCAGGCCTGACTTTCGTATCCATGATAAACATTTTGTGTGAGAGTGGCGCGTCAACGTAGATTGCGTGGCGCGGTGAGGGTGGACCGCTCGCTGGCATATCACGCAAAATGCAGGCCTGACTTTCGTATCCATAATAAACATTTTGTGTGAGAGTGGCGCGTCAACGTAGATTGCGTGGCGCGGTGAGGGCGGACCGCTCACTGGCAATATCACGCAAAATGCAGGCCTGACTTTCGTATCCATGATAAACATTTTGTGTGAGAGTGGCGCGTCAACGTAGATTGCGTGGCGCGGTGAGGGCGGACCGCTCACTGGCAATATCACGCAAAATGCAGGCCTGACTTTCGTATCCATGATAAACATTTTGTGTGAGAGTGGCGCGTCAACGTAGATTGCGTGGCGCGGTGAGGGCGGACCGCTCACTGGCAATATCACGCAAAATGCAGGCCTGACTTTCGTATCCATGATAAACATTTTGTGTGAGAGTGGCGCGTCAACGTAGATTGCGTGGCGCGGTGAGGGCGGACCGCTCACTGGCAATATCACGCAAAATGCAGGCCTGACTTTCGTATCCATGATAAAACGCGTAAAAAGAACGAGTGTGTTAGAAGAGGCAGTAAGCACTATAAGTGTATGTATAAGTATTACCTAATTTAGCAAGTTTTAAAAGTCGGAATGATCACTGTGTATGTAAGTTCTGTTGAATATGTTTTGTAGGGAAAGGATCGTATGAAATAAAGCATCGAAAGACAAGGCTAGACATTTATTTAATTACAATTGTCATAATTTAATCAGAAAGCTAGTTGTCCGTTCGCAAAACTAGGTCTTCATGGAGAAGAAGGACAAGAAACTCCATGGAAACAGTATGACAGTATTCTATCAACACATTTCTTACATTTCTATAAATTATCGTTATCTCAAAAACAGTTAATTGTATGTCTTGGACCATTACTCAAAATAAAAGCAATATTATAAAATAACAATGAAAAGAATAGGAATATTCCATTATACAATTTAACACATCCGCAATATTGTATTATACACAACAACATAATCATAATAAGCAATAATTAAGGTATAATATCAAATTACTTAACTTACGTGAGACCTGGTCGGTCTACTCCATGGAGCAAATACAAATTTGCTCCGTGGTCTACTACATACAACAACGGCACTAGAACCAACCAACTGAAAACCCACCGAGCAACTGCCTCGATAACGTCATTACAATCCGTTTTAACCGACTTCCAAAAAGGAGGAGGTTATATGTTCGTTGCGTATGCTTTTTTTTTTATGTATGTCCTGCGATTTCTCCGTCAATGGTGGAACGATTTTGAAAAATATTTTTTGTATGAAAGGGTATGCTCCCAGACTTGCATCATCTCGATATGATGATAACTTCCTGTCACTGTTATTTACATAGCAGGTAGTGGTATTCGAATTAATATGGGGTAGGTACCACAACTAAAAAGTAAAAAATAAAAACTTTTTACAAAAAAAAACAACCGACTTCCAAAAAAAACACTACAAAGAGAAAAATAACTGTAATTTCGGAAGTCGGTGTCTTTGGTTTTGAATTTTCGTTTTTGCCACCGACAGTAAAAAGTTTTTTTATATCAAACATCTACCGCCATTTTGTCATACTAAGTCAAACTCAAAGCATTTATTTCAAATAAACCAATTACAGGCACTTTTGAATTATCAAGGGGTCGGTCAGTCAGAAATATGAAGCTAGTTTCCAACCCATTCCAACGCGTAGTAGGTTCCTATGGAGAAGAACGGGCAAGGCTTAATAACCTCTAATAAAGGTAATAATAAACAAATCTTATGTAGTGAAACCGTTTTAAAATATTATAAAGTAATTAAGCAATTTAATAACAGCCGATTTGTTATTCTTAGTTATAATTCAATAGAATATCAAGATTAACTGACAGTTTTGTGTCAATAGTTTAAAACAACTTATTTTATTAAAATAGCAATACAAAATCAAAGATAAACTACAAGTATCATTAAATATTACGTCAACATTGATAGTAATAACATCTAAATGGTTTTTTAAAAGTTAAGAGTGTTCTTTTCTGTAAAAATACTAAGTCAAATTAAGTACTTCTACACTGGTCCCCAGCTTTGTAAATATGACAGATGCCATTTTATCAGAGAGGATCATTTTACCAGTCAGATAGGGTATTCTCTTACTGCTGGAATTCATTCAGACATTCTAGACTCTTCAGTTGTAGTTGTGGAGGTCACTCCGGATAACTTTTTAAACTAGTAAGTAAGACAACAGAAGTTACCCCTTCAAATTACCAATTATTATTAGAGAATAATAAAACGGTATCTTCTGGCAATATTACACATAGTAATATTAATAAAAAACCAAAGGCGGGGCAACATACTTTAAAATTATTCAATCAAAATATTCAAGGTTGCTCTTCCAAATTACTGGAAATAGAATTGTTTTTAGAAAATACCAAGTTTGATGTCATTTGTATAACAGAACATTGGTTAAAAGATCATCAAGTAATGTCAATTAACTATGAAAATTATTGTGTAGTTAGCCATTTCAGCCGAAAACGTATGATACATGGTGGGTCATTAATATTAGTTAAAAATTCAATTAAATCGAAAGAACGAAAAGACATAATCGGACTGTCTGTTGAACACACCATAGAATTGTCCTGTGTTGAGCTTGATAAGCATGTTATAGTATGCGTATACAGACCTCCAGGTTACCAGAATCTATCTATTTTTGATTCTGTAATGGAAGATGTGCTAAAGAAACTTAGTGTTAGTAGTAAGTCAATAATCATATGTGGTGATTTTAATATTAATTTATTAGAAAATAACTCTAATACTGTCAGACTATTAAGTCTTTTTAGGTCATTTGACTTGTCAAATGTTTTTATTGAACCAACTCGAGTAACAGCTTCTTCTGCGACTTGTATAGATAATATTTTTTGTAATTGTGATTACTTACATAAAGAAATTGTAAATAAGTTGCCATCTGATCACAGTGGACAAACAATAACATTTTGTTCCTACATGCCTTTACATAAAATTCAAATAAGGTTTAGGCCAATTACATGTAAAAATTTAGATAAATTAAATAATTCTTTGGCAAGTAAATTATGTGTTCAGAATTTTAATAATATATGTGACCCAAATGAGTTCTACGCCGAGTTCTTTTCACTATTAAATGAGCAATTTATTGACACTTTTCCACTAAAAACTAAAACTATTTACACAAAGTTCTTATTTAGTGATTGGGCGACTCCAGGTATTCGTAAAAGTAGGGAAAAACTTTTTGAACTTTATGGCCTAAAGCAACATATTAATAATACAAGCTTTCATCAACATGTTGCAAAATATTCAAAAACTTTTAAAAGTGTGTGCAAAATGGCTAAAGCTCTTTACATTAGCAATAAAATAAAATCAGCTGATGATAAAATAAAAACTACCTGGCAAATAATAAATAATGAAACCGGTAGGAAAAAACAGCGTAATACTGAATTTAACTTACAGACTACACATGGCCCTATCAACTCAGATGTAGAAGTAGCTCAGGAATTTGAAAACTTTTTTGCTAATATTCCCCTTAAAACTACGGAAACTTTAAATTCCTCATCCACGCTTTCTGCTGCCTTACTTAGGAAAAATGTAAAGTCATGCCCTTTGGAGCTGAGGTTTCAGCATACAAACCCCCAGGCTGTTATAAAAGCTTTTAAAGATCTTAAAATTAAATCAACAGAAGATCTATGGGGAATGTCTGTAAAAGTCTGTAGATCTATCATCGAAACCATTGCGCCTTATTTAGCTTTCATATTTAACATCAGTGTAGACCAAGGAGTCTTTCCGGATCTCATGAAACACAGTAAAGTAATTCCTTTGTTCAAATCCGGTGATAGTAAGGAACCCAATAATTATAGGCCTGTGTCAATTCTGCCAGTTCTCAGCAAGGTGTTTGAAAGGTTGATGCTCAATCAAATGTTACGTCACTTTAATAAGAATTCCATCTTTCATGAACAACAGTACGGTTTCACCAAAGGGCGTTGTACCACTGACGCTGGTGTCACCCTCATAAAGAACACTTTTAACGCCTGGGAAGAAGCACACGATGCCATTGGAATCTTTTGCGACCTCTCGAAGGCGTTCGATTGCGTAGACCATGAAACACTTCTGCTGAAACTTGAGCACTATGGGATTAGGAATACAGCTCTTGATTTACTAAGATCATACCTGAAAGATAGAAAAGTTAAAATTCAAGTAAACGGCGTAAACTCATTGGGGTCTGAAATGGCAATGGGCGTTCCTCAGGGTTCGATATTGGGTCCATTCCTCTTTTTAGTTTATATTAATGATTTACCACAATTACTTCAAAATCAACCTAAGATGGTGTTATTTGCAGATGACACATCGTTGATATTTAAAATAAACCGACGGTCACAAAATCTTGACGACGTTAACAGCTCTATTCTTCAAGTCCAAGATTGGTTTACGGTAAATAATTTGGTACTAAATTAAAAAAAAAACAAATGCATTAGATTTAAATTACCTAATGTTAGAAGTAGCGAATGTGACATCATATTGAATGGAGAAAAACTAGAATTTATTAATCAAACCGTTTTCCTAGGAATCACGCTAGACGAGAAATTACAATGGGGACCTCATATAACAATTCTTGCGGGGCGGCTAAGCTCGGCCGCTTATGCTGTTAGAAAGATACGACAGTTAACAGATGTAGAAACCGCGCGTCTGGTCTATTTTAGCTACTTCCACAGTATTATGTCGTATGGCATTTTACTATGGGGTCGGGCTGCTGACATTGAATCCATCTTTATTTTACAAAAGAGAGCTGTCAGAGCCATTTATAATCTACATCGTCGCGAATCTCTCAGGGAACTATTTAAAAAGATTAATATTATGACGGTACCTTGCCAATTCATTTATGAAAATATTATGTATGTAAGAAAAAATCTACATATCTTTAATAAAATAAGCGATAGACATAATTTTAATACTAGAAATAAAGATAAAATAGATCAACCATTTTTCAGATTATCTAAAGTACATACATCTTTTATGGGGTACTGTGTTAAATGTTACAATAAAATACCTTGTGATATATTACAATTAAATGAAAGAAAATTTAAAACTCATATTAAAAGTACACTCTGTAAACAAGCATATTACAAATTAGAGGATTATATCCAAGATAAGAATGCTTGGAAACATGCTGGTCCTGCTCCATAGGACAATTTAGAGTCTAGACAAAATCAAACTGGTTGCTTATTAAATTATGTAGTTGTTATTTTTTATAACACTGATTTTACATTCTGTGATTTCTTGAACTCACACACTGACTTATTAGTATTACTTGTTAAAATGTTAGGAATATCGTATAATTTTACAATGTTTGTAAATATGTGAGCACCATGTATCTGTCACATATTTAATTTATCTGTAATTGCTTTATTTTTCATTCTTTTTTACCTATCGCGGTATAGTAATCTTATTCTAGATGCATCGTCTTCACACATAATTATATAATTAATGTATGCAAAATATTGTGAAAACATTTTAAAAGAGTAACGGTGGAGTTTCTTGCCCATTCTTCTCCATACGAAAACTACCTTTTGGAAGGGGCGACTAGAATCAATTCTATTTTTTGTAAACTTGACGTTCATAAGTGCCTTTTAAGTGCCTAATTGAAATAAATTGTTTGACTTTGACTTTGACTTTATCCAACAAACAATATTCTATATTATAATAATCTTAAAATGAATTATCTAACAAGCGCATGTCTCTGTTAAAAAATATAAAACAATTAAATGTACATAATGATGTTTGTTTTTTTGTCCATCTGTAATCAACCATTGGGCTATAATCACATCTGCTGCAATATTGTGGCAGTAGAGTTTGGCTGATACTGTGATATGTCTCCTCATTACAATTTCAATTTAAGTACTAGTTAAATTGAGACTATTCGTTTCCTTTTTAGGCGGAATATGGAGTTTTTATTATCCAATAATGACAATACAAAAACCAACTCGCTGTTTGGTAACAGCGAGTTGGTTTTTGTGTCGCTCGAGTCTTTTTTTGTAGGTCATGCATGATCTTTCCACATCTTATTTAATTAATGGGATTTGTAGGTATTCATGGACTTCACTGTTTGTGAACCAAGGCAGCTTATCGTCTTTAGAGTTTTGTTTTGGAAACGTTGTAGGATTTCTGTTTGAATGGACGGCCGACCCCCAAAGCTCTATGCCGTATGTCCATAGAGGTTTTAGTATGCATTTGTAAATGAGAAGATTGTTTCAACTTTTTTTTGTAGGACTGCCTACCTACAAAACAGTAAATGTCTGCTAGTTTTATGTTTGCCTTGTCTCTTTTATTCTTAATATGTTCACGCCAGGTAAGCCTTCTATCTAGGTTCATACCTACATATTTGACAATGTTTTTCTGGGGCAGGACATTATTATTTAATTTTACTGGAGGGCAATCCTCTCTCCTCAGAGAGAATGTAATATGGACCGACTTTGAAGGACTAGCTCTGATCCTGCACTTTTCCGGCCAAGATTCTATTTTATCCAGTTCTTATCGGAGTTTCAATAAGATTCTTGTCGCACGATAAAACAGCCTTGTCATCAGCATAGGCTGCAGTGACCATATGCTTCGATGTTGGGAGGTCTGCGGTATAGATCGTATAGAGGATAGGGCCCAAGACGGAACCCTGGCACTCCAGCTTCAATTTGGTTATAGGAAGATAAGCTGTCTCTTCACTTGGAATATCCGGTACTGTAGGTATGATTTGAGCATAGCATTATATACATTATGTGGTAAACAAGATTTGTTTTTTTAAATTATACTTCAAGCAAAAATATTAACAGCAGTTTTTTGCATTAAATTACTTAATTAAATATTTTGATACGCTATTCAACAAAATTAAACATACATATATTGTACTAGCGCAAGATATTAATATTTTTTTTTTTAAATAACGGTTCAGGCAAAAATGTAACAGAGTTAAATTTTGTTTAACTTTTATTTATAGGCTCTATCTCACTTAATTACAAGAAAATTAAACAAAATTAAAACATTTTTTTTTATGGTTAGGTATATAACTCTTTGCTTTAATGTCAAGCCGAAGCTGCGGTTCGTGAGTCCATCGCTACTCGTATAATACTTTTCTCAAATAATGCACGGAAAATCAAAGTTAATTAATTATAAATTCCAGAACTAATGACGAACAACGATCATTTTACACGCACCAATATGTTCATTTGTTTCTTCTTCAGTACCGCAATTTCGCTTTATCTCGAAGAAGGTTGTCAAAATAATGTTCGAATTTCCAAGCATGTTTGAGAAAATGATATTTGTTACTTTAGACATAATGTCAAGCTTATCTCCTTTTCTGTCTAAAGTTTTATGTGGGGTACAACAACTAAAAACAACCTACTTGCTGTCGGTTATTTCTCACCCTGCAGTGTTTTTTTTGGAACAAGGTTGTTTTATTTTTAAGTATTTATAGAATGCTTACATTTTTATTTTGTCGTCAATTATTTAATTATAATACAACTGAAAGAAAAAACATTCCAGTAGCGCCATCTCATGAATTATTTGTAATAAACTTTACTACTGCTACTCGACAACAGATAGCGCCAGCTACAAAGTACGTTCCGTATTCGTTTATATTGATTTTATTTAATCATAACCGTTTAAAATAGTTAATTGTTACGCTTAAATTGTTACGTTAAATTCGTATTTAAAAAAAATCATTTTTACGAACATAATCTGTGTAAAACGTACCGCCTACACTTTGCGTAATTCTCAGGCTCCAGAATTGCTGTCAATGTCATGTTAGCGTCACACCATTGTTTCTGTTTGTTTTGATTTCAGGTTATGGTTGTAAATTTATTAAAAATAACTTATTGCTTGCTACTCAAACAGTACAATGCCAAAACCGACATGTGTGCAGTGTAGCAGCAACGACTCCTTACTGTGGCGCACTGCCGAAAATGGACAGATTTGCAACGAGTGTCATCTTTCAAACGCAGCTAGTAAAGATGCTAAAAGTGACGCCAACATTAAAGCAGACCCTGACGACAAGAAAGATGATAAGGACGACACAGACAGCAAGAACGGGAGGAGCGAGGGAGAAACGACACCCGCTAAAGCGACGGGGAAGGGCACGAGGAAGAGCACTCGTTCAACTAGATATAAAGCAAAAACGCCTGCCCCCGCACCTTCGAAGGGCCCTGCGACGCGCGGTCGCGGCCGGCGCAGTATATTTAAGCGCCAGCCGCTGAAGGCCCCGACAGCTACAGCGACGGTGGTGACGAGCGACTCCATCTTCTACAAAGGCAACTACATGCAGGTGGGCGACATCGTGTCGATGACAGACATCGATGGCGGCACTTTCTACGCGCAGATCCGCGGCTTCATGACCGACCAGTACTGTGAGAAGAGCGCCGTGCTCACCTGGCTGCTACCTACCAAGGCCAGCCCGCCGCCTGAGCAGTGTTTTGATCCTGCTACTTACATCATAGGTAATAATATGCTCTCATATTGTAATCTTAAAATTTCCACAGTAAACTTTTCATCACATAGAAATTTTGCACCTAACAATTTAGGTGCATAATCAAACCTATGCCATTTATGCCTGGAGGCTTTTTATTTAGATATTAAGTGCTGTTTACGTTTAGTTTTTATTTTGGCCTGAGTATAGTTCTCAATGATTTTGTTCGGTATATTGGCGTGTGCTAGCTAACATGCCTAATAATTTAAATTATGTTTTGTGTTGCGTAGTGTAAATTATTTTGAATAGTATTATATAGAATCTTTTTTTTTTTTTGTTCTTCTAACTGAACAGACAGCTGTGCTGCTGGGGAGTTTGTTGTGCCACTTCTTCTTCCCAGCTAATGCACTAGGAAGTGGTGAAGGGTGGGCGTTTTGGGGGACTGTCTTATGTAATTTTGACGTTCAAAAAGTGCTGATTCTCAGCCTAGTTTGAATAGATGACTTGAATTTTGTTTTTTTTTTTTTTAAACCTTAACTGTGTTATAGCTTGATTTTGTGGCACCAACATGAAATCAAACTTTATTAATTGAAGGAATATTATGGTAAGGGATGTTACTGTAAGGTTTAATTAATATGTTTTTGAGATGATGTATAACAAATTAAGTAACTGAATGTGTTGATATTCACAGGCCCTGAAGAAGAGCTACCTCGTAAACTGGATGTGATGGAGTTTGTAATGCATGCTCCATCTGACTACTACAAGGCCAGCAACAGTCCATACCCACTCACAGACAATGAGCTCAACAACTACAGCGGGTACATCTGGACCAGTCTCGAGCCCAAGGAGAAGACATAGACTTACTAGGTGTTAGTGTATTATTTAGTAATAAAGATATTTTTAAGTATGTATCTCTTGTTAAATTTATTGAGTATCTCATTAGCATACCATAATCAACCTTGACTCAAGTCTTCCTTCTCTCTATGTGAGCTCTCGCCATATGAGCTTTCATTAAATGTACATACATTCTATAGTGTTCTGTAATTCTAATTCCATGGGTTCCATAAACTCGAACATGCTCATGCTAAAATTATGTAAATTGCAATTCAGAACCAG
Source organism: Agrochola lota (assembly GCA_947364205.1). Taxonomy (NCBI): domain Eukaryota; kingdom Metazoa; phylum Arthropoda; class Insecta; order Lepidoptera; family Noctuidae; genus Agrochola; species Agrochola lota. Next base: position 19,147,428 of record OX376240.1, read on the forward strand.
TACCACAGAAAGAAAAATGCCCATTCAATCCCAAACAAGTAACTGCTGTCTACATGTTTCGAATTAAAATTTAAGATCACGCAATTCAGGCTCCCAAGATACAGGCGCTGCCTAGTTTGGGGACCACTGTTTTAATACTATGTTAAATATTCTAGTTACAGTAAGCATACAATATCATTACTTATTGTTTATTTTGTAACAATGGACCAGTAAATTATTCTTATTCTACAAGACCCTATGTCTGGCATTCCGGGACCAGTGTTGCCAGATGCATTGAACCTTATATCTGTAGTAGAAACAGCTAAAATCTGTATTTATATCTGTATGCTATTTTAACTTGAAATCTGTATTAAATCGGTATGTATGGTCAAAATAACCAAAACAGAATAATATACCTACTTACCGAATGCAGTCAAATTACTTTATTCTGCTTCTTTTGAAAAAGAAGAGAATAGGTTTGATTCATGAACTACCTCAACCTCCACGACACAGTTACTGGGTAACACGATACCTTGTTAAGACTGGTTGTCAGATTTTTGGGATTTATTAGTGTGCATTAAATCAATATCAAGTATCATTAAAAGTTTGTAGCAGTATTTTGGAGAACACTCAAAAATCTTTAATTGGCGGATTCTCCGTTTGAAAAATAAGTGTAACTGGCCACTGACTGACAGAACAGTACTACCTATCGCTATTTATTTATCTAAATTCCGTTTTATAGCAGATTAGGCTATTTATTCAACAGAATTAGAAAAATCTGTATCCAGTGCTTATCTGTATCATAAAAAGAAAATCTGTATAAATACGGAGAAATCTGTATATATGGCAACACTGTCCGGGACTACCACATGCTTACGTCACTATCCAGTTGCCACTATATTGCAACAAAACACGATTATGGAAAGATTTTCAGCAACCATTCTGTAAAAAATATGTAGAAAGCTGTTAAATTGTCGTTTCGTGTGTCTAATCAAACGAAACAATTCAATTTAAACATAAACCAACGTAACTGTTAAACTCATTGTTTTATCGGATTCGCACAGGTAATAAAGGTGGTTGGGGAGTTATTATTACAAACTTCTGGTAACAAAGATGTGATGACGTAGACTTGTGTTACTCATGTGACCACTGTGTTTCGGAATGCGGAAGGCAGCCATACCATGTACAAGACCATTGGCCGCTTTCCGAACGAGAACGTAATCGCTCACAGCGCTGACATTAATAATTGGCGTTCCGAGTTAGATATCACGATTATGACAGCTGAGGGCTGTCAACAATTCGGGACGCTCGTGACCGCTCTCACGGTGCTCGCTTAAAACTTGCATATAATATTTCTTTGTGTTTAAACTACACATTTTCTTCTTCTTCGTTGGTTAGGTGGCCACGGTAGCCAGAAGCACAATTTCGAAGATGCCACGTTTGTCTAAAGTTAAGATGCAACTCAAAACAAACAACACAACTGTCATCTTTGACAGCGCTCACGGTGATATTAGTAAAAGGCATGGTCGGCGTTATCGCACGATGGTGCATGTCATCATCGTCATCTATGACGATTCACAATACATCGTTATCGCGCTTACGCTTATTCGGTACGGCCGCAGCCGTTAGCACGCTCAAATCGAATACATCGTAACTCGGAATGCAGTCCATCACTGTGTGAGTCTGTGAGTCAGTGTGAGTGACAGGCGACAGCTGTCAATTCGTTCGTTGATGATTGAATGTTGCGTTGGGTACAGTCTGTGGTTGGGTACGGCGCGATTACACTATCTCTCGTTGTAAATAATTATTATCAATTCAAATATTTTCCACAAATTCTATCATCACAATGAGTCGCAAAGAAGCTCTGTCGTCGTTCATCCAGCAGATTCACGGTCGCCCCGTCGTCGTCAAACTGAATAGCGGCGTCGACTACAGAGGTTACAATGATTTGTTTATTTACTTCAATACCTTACCTTGAGCTCTCGCGTTCTACGAGATGACATCAGATACACGCAGTTACCTTTATTTGTCGTCCACCCGCTTAAGGAAGCTATGTGGAATGAGATAATCGTGAAAACAATGTTTGTTTGTCAGACACGGTTTTATAGGTTAGGTTTAGTATTATTGACGATGATGTAAACAACACTTGGGGCATGTAGCATCTTATAAAAATACTTACGTGACACACATAAGTAAAGAATATGGTACCATTTGAATTTATAAAAAAATTGCCTTTTTTAAACTGAAACTATCGTGGTTCCAGGTGTTTTGGCGTGCCTAGACGGCTACATGAACATAGCACTCGAACAGACTGAAGAGTATGTGAACGGACAGCTCAAGAACAAATATGGAGATGCATTCATACGCGGGAACAATGTGCTCTACATCAGTACGCAGAAGAGACGGATATAGGTAACATAAGTATTGTGATAAGATAGGGTTAAAAATTGGTTATGTTAAGGTAATAAATGTTTTGTAATCTCTGACATTTCAGTATTTTTATTTCAGAACATTTTATACTAAATTTAATACTTATAAATAGTAACACAAAAAGATAAATATGAATTGACTCATAAAAAACTCTATTGAGACATCTTTGTAGAGTAAACAATAAATTACGGAATGCACCAAGTTGAGTTCTTACGTATAGTAAAATTTCACATCTCCATACATCTGAGGAAACAGAAAACAATATAAAAATCAATGTAATTGAATCACTTCAAAACATTAAGTTCTCATGAATAAATTCCAGGCTTTAAACCTATTATGGATATGCACAAGAGGTATTTAAAAATTGGATTATGTAGAAAGACAATAGTCTAAAATCACAAACAATGAAAGCTAGTACCTACTAGCTTACCTGGACATCTCTGGGCACATCTGCTGGACCTTTTCCATTGCCCAGATCCGCAATAAGCCTCTCTCCTCGATATCCATAGTCTTTAGTGTACTGTTCACGTCCACTCTTGGCATGCTCTGGATGAAAGGTAGCATCTACTCGATAGTTGAGAATGCGTCTGTCAAACAGTGGTGCCCAGAAACTTGAGTAGAGAGTCACACTGTTACAACACGACAATAATGCAAGCAGAGTCAGCAGAGCTGTCAACTGTGTGGCATGCATGCTTAGTGAGCTGCTTTACGTAATACACTGAATGGAACCTATCAATGTATATGGTAGAGTATACTTAGTATATGCGTGCAAACAATAGTGTTTGATGAGCTAACACGCTCAAGGATGCTATTCAAGTTGTGAGTTATGTTTGATTATGTGCTTTGGAGATGATAATGTAAGGTGTGTTGTGATTGTGACTGACACATCTATAAAAGGGAAATAATGTGATTCAAACTTGATACTTCATGCTTAGCAGCTGCTCTTCCTATCACTAATAATATAATAACTGTAGTACACAGGAATGAAACCATACACTTTATTTGTGAAAATCATTATTTTAGGGGCGTGTCCCTTTGGGCACGCCACAATTGTGGCGAAGTCCCCTCTTTGAGGAGTGGCTTGAGAGGCGTCACGGCGTCCTCACCTTCCGCCTGACGCAGGTCCTCACCGGACACGGCTGTTTCGGGAGGTTCCTGTTATATATTATGTATTATATTATAAGGCGGGAGGAAACGCCCGGGTTACACCACTGTGTGGATCGCCCGGAGGACACGGTGGAGCATACGGTGGAGGTCTGCCCGGCTTGGGCGGGGCACCGCCGTGTCCTCACGGAGGCGATCGGCGGCGGCGATCTCTCGCGTCCGGCCCTGGTTCAGGCCATGGTTCGGAGCGGGAGTGCATGGGAGGCCGTCACCTCCTTCTGCGAAGCAGTTATGTTCGCGAAGGAGGAGGCGGAGCGCGCGAGGGAGATGCAAGCTGCACGCCCTCGTAGCCCTAGTCGCCGCAGGAGACGCCCCGGGCGTCGGGTGTCGACAGCCGACTTCCGGCCACCGTAGGCGCGGGCTTGCGGACGGTGAGCAATGGGCAGCTCGCCGTCCGATAAGGACCAGGCCCGTGTCGACGGCGCGTTGTGTTCCACGCGCGCCTCAAAGAGATGTCAACACCAACTGACGGGGTCGAAAGACCAATGCCTGCTGGGGTTGCGGGTTTGTCCGAAAGGGATACCGCGGCCCCGGCACACAGGCAACGGAAGGAACATGGGTGGGTTTTAGTCAGTAAAAGTCTGACACACCCTCTCGCTCTGCCCAGAGCGGGAGAAGTCATTTGACGACTTCCCACCCTCAAAAAAAAAAAATGGGCGTTTCCCTTACCCAGATTGGGTCTTCAGTCATTCAGAACAGTCTTGTTTTTTATTAATAAACTGCACCCTAATTGCGTAACACACTATCAATCATAATCTGAATCATTTTGAAGGATATTGCTAATCCATTGCTTCATTTACGTTCAGAAAAGTTGTCTGTTCAACAACGCAAATAACGTTGTTATCTGTCAAAATGAAACGGATTCTGATTAGTGATGCAACGAATATTCGTATTCACCGAATACCATTTAAATTACCGATTAGTATTCGCCGAGTACTTTCATGACATTCGTAATTAGTGACTTCCTAGAAATCCCATATCGTTGCGTTGCGACCGAGTTGAGAAACACAAAGATTCATTACTTATTCAAATAATAAAACTTTCTTAGATTTGGTTTACATCCACAAATGTGGCGACCTTTTAGTTTTTGTTTATATGGAAATATACAGACAGCAAAAAGGAATCGTTTGTCGCCAAAAAACTTACAACGAATTATTATTTTATTACTTACTTGAAGTACATGTAAATATTTATATTGCTTAGTGTGTTTAATTTCCTTCCTTGACTAATAATTGCGTGCAGCTATAGTAGAACTACGTATAGGTATTCGTATTGGTATTCGGCGAATAGTTCAATTGGTATTCGTATTCGTATTTATTAATTTAGTATTATATTTAGTAATTGTGATCGATCGTATGGTACGCAATTAGGGAGCTGTTGTCTTTTAGTACTTACTAATCGTTTTGTGGATGTGGTTTTGTTATGTATGTATCAATGTGTGCTAGGCGCGCGCTGCACGCGAGTGGCGACGAGGGTTTTACCTATCGTGTGTTGAAAATGTCATGTTCTGTACAATTTGGGATCCTACATACGTTCGACCATAACACACAGACATGGAAAACATACAAAGGGCGTATATGTAGTGCAATATTTCGTGGCAAATGGCATCAACGAGAAGACGGATTCCGCGGGTGAAAAACGAAAGGCGATCTTGCTCAGCGCACTCACTGAGGGTACCTACAAACTAACAACGGATTTAGTTATACCTAAAGTCATTGAAGATGTGCCCTACGAAGACCTTTTATCACTACTGGACACCCATTTTACCCCCAAATGTGTCGGGTTTGGTGATCGTCACACCTTCTACGCGGCGTCCCAACAAGCGGGGGAATCGCATTCTCAATGGGCAGCGAGATTGCGAGGGCTGACAGAAAGATGCGGCTTTCTCATCGTGGAGGAGGCACTCCGCGATAAATTCATTATGGGGATGCAGCCAGGACGAGAGAAGGAGAAGCTTTACACGAAAGACCTGGCCGACCTCACGCTGGCCAAGGTCGTGGAGATGGCAGAAAACCTCCGATGTTCGCACGCTGCCGCCGCAGCCAGTGCGGGAGCGGGGGCTCATGCGTCTAACCAACAGCTTATCAAAATAGCGGATATAGAAAGTGGTAGTAGTGTAGTGAAGGTGAAATTTAGTGTATGTGGTTATAAGAATCATAAGTCGGCAGACTGTAGATTCGCAAATTACGTTTGTAAAAAGTGTCACGTAAAAGGCCACTTGCGTAAAATGTGTCCAAAAGTGAATTACGTACAGGTGGATGGCGGTGACAAGGCTGCGAATGACGATGACGGTAAGCTGTATTATATCCGTTCATTCAGGGGAGAACCAATGGTAGAAACTGTTTGGATTGATAACGTACCATTCAAATTCGAAATTGATAGCGGGTCCGCGGTCACCGTTGTTTCGGAGGGGTTTTACAAAAGTAATTTCAAAAAAGTGCCATTATCAAGTACATGTAAACAGCTCATATCGTATAACGGTGGGAAAATTGTGTGCCTAGGTACGTTGCGTCTACCGATACGCTACGCGGCTCGAACGTATATTATGTACTTGTATGTGGTTCGCGACGGCGGGCCACCCATTCTTGGTCGAGATTTCTTATCATTGTTTCGGTTACAGTTAATACCGGTCAACTTTTGTGAAACTTCTGAATTGCAACTGCAATACCCGAAGTTATTTTCGGATGAATTGGGAAAATTTAACAAGTACAAAATAAAACTATCTTTAAAGGAAGGAGCAAAGCCGGTTTTTTGTAAAGCGCGCCCCGTAGCGTTTGCGTTGCGTGCAATGGTTGATAAAGAAATCGACAGATTGGTCGGTTTAGGTATTCTTGAATCCGTAGAATATTCCAGTTCCAGTTCTAAAGCGAAACGGGACTGTCAGGTTGTGTGCCGACTATTCAGTTAGTATAAATAAACAGTTACTAGTAGAACAGTATCCGCTCCCCACGACTAACGAACTATTTTCAAAGATACACGGGGGTCAACAGTTTAGCAAACTTGATTTATCTATGGCCTACAACCAATTTGCTTTGGACGATGACTCAAAAGACCTAACCTGCATCAATACAAACCGCGGGCTATATAGATTTACACGTTTAGTGTTTGGGTTAGCCAGCGCGCTATCGAGGGCTTGTTATCCGGTATAGACGGAGTGTTGTGCCTGCTAGACGATATTTTAATAACGGGAAAGGATAGGCAGGAGCATTTACAAAAACTAAATTCCGTTTTGAAGCGCTTGGAAGAAGCAGGGTTAACATTACAAAGAGGAAAATGTAGTTTTTTTCAGGACGAAATCAGTTATTTAGGTTATATTATCACTAAAGATGGCCTAAAAAAAGCGCCGGAAAAAATTAAAGCAATGTTGGAAGCACCGGTGCCTACAAATCTTAATCAGCTTCAATCTTTCTTGGGACTAATAAACTATTACAGGAATTTCGTACCTAACGCATCCACTATTCTCAGTCCGTTGACCGATCTGTTAAAAAAGGGTTGTGAGTGGATATGGACTGATATTCATGACTCTGCTTTTAGGTCAATAAAAGAGTTCATGACATCGGAACAGGTTCTCGCACATTTTGACCCGAACGCGACGATAATATTAATGGTAGACGCCTCCCCAAGTGGGTTGGGAGCAGTCCTCTCACAAATAGGTTCAGACGGTGTGGAAAAACCAATTTCATTTGTTTCTCGTACTTTAAACTCTGCTGAAAAGCGGTATGCTCAGATACAAAAGGAAGCAACCGCCATTATTTACGGCGTGCGTCGGTTTCATCAATATTTGTATGGTAGATCAAACCCATTTATTCTTCGAACGGATCACAAACCCCTATTGGCCATTTTTGGGCCCCATAAGGGCATACCAGAAATATCAGCAAATAGGTTACAGCGGTACGCCTTGTTCTTAAGTAGCTATAACTATAAAATAGAGTATGTCCGCAGTGCTGATAACAGCGCGGGTTATTTTTCCCGCGCGATGTTCACGAGTGCGCGTGTACCGAAAAGTGTAAGTGTTGCGATTGCGCAGTATCATACGACCGAGCTACTTCTATTTGTTTTGTCGTAGACGGAAGCATGCCCGTGACTTTTGCGCGAGGAGACAAGTAGTGACGTGGTTTTAAGGTTAATAAAAGACTTTATTATTTTGAATGGTTGGCCACCAAAGATAAACGATATTAGGTTAAAACCGTACTACTTATGTAGATCGCAATTATCCTATGAGAATGGTTGTGTCATGAGAGGCCACAAAGTTGTTATTCCTTCGAGCTTACACAAAATTATTCTTAAAGAATTACATTCTTCACATTTAGGCGTAGTAAAAACTAAGGCCGAAGCGCGATCAAGATTTTGGTTCCCGGGAATCGACCAGGCTATAGAAACAATGATAGGTTTATGCGACGTGTGTATTCAGTTGCGCCCCTCACCGCCCGCGCCGCCGGCTCACTGGGAATTTCCACCTTATCCTTTCTACAGAATACACATAGACTTCCTAGGTCCGATTAAAGGTTGCGTTTATTTGGTAGCGGTAGATGCACATACTAAATGGGTAGAAGTTTACAACATGAACACGGCTACTTCTTCGACCGCAGTGATTGAGAAACTGTGTGATTTTATGTCGAGGTTTGGAGTTCCGAAAACGATAGTAAGTGATAATGGCACAGCTTTTTGTTCACGGGAATTTGAACTGTTTTGCGCGGCAAACGGGATTTCGCATTTGACGTCACCACCGGTCTATCACCCACCTAGTAACGGCCAGGCCGAAAGTTTTGTTAAGGTAATTAAAAATGGAATAAAGTCATGTATTATGTCATCACATAGCGCGAAAGAAACATCCGTGAAATTACTTAAATATCTTATTGATTATCGTAATTCAGTTCACTCTACTACTGGTTTGTCCCCTGCGCAATTGGTGTTTGGGCACAAGTTGAGGTCGCGGTTGGATCTAATGGATCCAAAATCATCAGCACCCTTGTCACCGTCTGTATCTAACGATGTAAAAAATCAACAGTGTATGCAAACTAACCAAGAAGGGAAAATAAAACAAAATATTTTGAAAAAAACGATGTTGTATTATACAAAAAGTTTGTTAATAAAGCAAGTTACACATGGTGTAAGGGCGTCATACTTAAAAGAATAGGAAAAGTTTTGTATTTAGTTAAAGACAGTAATAGTTCAGAAAGTTACAAAAGGCACATAAATCAGCTGATGCTTTTTAAAGGATTAAGTAACAATGATGAGGATAATGTACAAAATTCGAAAGTGAACTTACCTGGGTCGCACTCGCCGTCGTCGTCACCACCATCTTCATCGCCGCCTTCGCCGTCGCCAGCTGCTCCAGAAACGCACATACTCGAGCCCGAACTTCACTTACCAGATCCCTTGCCGGGTAGTTCGGCCAGAGGGAGGAGAGCGGAATTGTGCGCACCAAGTACATCTTCGACGTCGAGAAAGGACGAGTCCGAGAAGGACTCACAACAGGCCCATAACGATGAACAAGAAGCTGGTACAAACGACGTAGAGAGACATTCGAACTCCGAGGATGTTGCTCACAAAGCAGGGACTGAAGTCGATACCCAGACCACACAACACGAGGAGTCAATAGTTGTTACAGAAAAGAGATCGTTACGTAATCGCCCCAAAGTACTTTTTAAAACAAATAACTTCTAGCGTAAGATGTTATGCATGTAGTTCTAGAGTATATGTTTATGGATACCTACTAAGGATATTAATTTGTATTCGGTGTTTGGACTAGAGGGGGGAATTGTTATGTATGTATCAATGTGTGCTAGGCGCGCGCTGCACGCGCGCCATCTACTGTATCAGTGAGTCCAACTCTCGATTCCCGAACACAGAATAAAGCAGTGCGTTGCTAGCTAGCCACCGTTTCACTTGTGTATCTCTTTCCCCTGCACCCGCGTACATAACAGGTTTCAAATAGCACCTTATTTTTTAGTGCCTCACAAACTCATAAATCATTCATTTGTGAAGCACATACAATGAAATACAAGCTTTATGTCTTAGCTATTTTATTATACAAATAAGATTGAATAGCATCTAACTAATACAACGAACATTATTACATTATGTACTTCTCAGACAGCCACCCTGTATGTATACGTAGGTATCTCTATGGATATACCTACAGACGTGTTGCTAATAGATATTGAATTATTTCAATATTGAACTAATGTGTCTAGTAGATGCCCTCGAGCGGCGAGTAGGACTTGTACTGGTAGAGCTCGGGCCCTCCGTAGCCGTACAACAGCTTGCCTTTTCCGTTCTCGTCGTAGTACGGATAGCGGTAGTTCGGCCTGCAACATAGAACGGACTCTGTTAAATTGTTATTACATGTAATGTATGAATCTATAAACTTAGGCAATATGCCATGATTCTTGCCGGTAGTAACCTGGATTTGTGCCTGGTTAGGGCAATAGTGCCAGGGTAACCAGGGTGCGCTATCTGCAGGTCAGTCTTAAGTTGTATGTTGCTGCAAATTACAAAAAACGAAGGAAAAATTGAATTTCGCGGACTGTCTTAGCGTATCCCCCTTACTAAGAGGGCGCCCAATGGTCCACTAGCGCCACTCTTTAAAAAAATGTTATCTCGCGACTAAGAAGGAATATTATGAATAACGGCTAGTAAGAACCCTCGGTAACTGTGACTAGAATTTTCATATTGAGACACGAAGCAACAAAATACGATCTAGAGGAATGTGGCCGCTATTCTTTATATCGAATTTTGTTGCTTCGGGTGTCAATATGAAACTTTATAAAAGGTATTAGAACATTCTAGACACACTTACCGAGGGACATTACTAGCCGTTATTCATAATTCCTTAATGACAAAGGCTCGCCCTTTGTTACATCAGTTACATGGGACTTAAATTTCAACATAAACATCGGACAGGCGTGATGTTATGTTAACACTTTCAGTCCCGGGAGCCCTCCTAGGGTTCGCCTAGTCGCATATGGGATGCCGGGAGCCAGAATTAAATCTGATGTAAGTATATTTTAACAAGATTTATCAGCGTTGGTTTTAAAATTCAATTTTTTTTTGTTCACGTTTACAAATACTTATTAATAAAAAATTTAAAGGTTGAAAACTACATAAAGCGACAATACGCCCTGAAAAGACAATTTTTCTTCGTTTTACAGTGTTTTACAACACGGTTTCAAACCACGGTCACGGTTTTAAACCTAATGCCGTCCGTAATGGTTAACTCCCGGAGGGTTTACTTCCAATATGTATGGCAGCATGGCGTATGGGTTCTATGAAAAGTGGATGAAGTCGAAAGTATTAAAGAAAACACATCGTTTCTAAAAGTTAAAGAAAGATGTCGCTATAAATGTTTAATGATGGGTGTCCGTTCCAAAATACACACCGCAATTGCATAACGACACCATGAAGATGTTACAAAAATACATTTTCCATATTTTAGCGTAAAATTACCAATTAATTAATTGAAAGTGTTTTACCTCTCAAAGTACTGAAAGTTGGGTGCTCGGGGCTGCGGGATGGTGCCGTCTGCGGCCATCAGCGTGGTCAGTAGCACCGCCATCTGGAAACATTACCATTATCATCATTCTCGGACCCCTAAAGTTCCACTTTTGTGTATGTTTTTTCCATCCATACAATTATGACATTCAATTAATATCATTATTATACGTAGGTAAAGGACGGATTTCCCTAAATCAGAAAAGGTCATAACCTTTTCTGATTTAGGGAAATCCGTCAAGGTAGTCCGCCGTTTTTTTGCTAATCGCAGCGCTGTTTGAGTATCCGTTCAGCTGTTAAAAGTACCTACCTAACATACAGACACACAACTTTCGCATTTAGTTGTGATATTAGTATGGGCTTACAAATGTTTGCCATAATTTAAAATGCAATAATTTTATATACCATACTTGTATTTGCCATAATTTTATTAGAAATAACGCTTCAGTTGCCATAATCGTGAAATTACATAAATTCATTTTCACAAATTCCATTGGTCATAATCGATCAAGTGTCATAATAATTGGAATCCATAAATTTATTTGCTATATTTTTCATTTTCAATAATGTCGTTTTCCATAACATTTATTCACCATAATATTCATTTGCCTATACTAGCACAACAATGCTAGTTCAGTTGATTAATATATGATTACACGATACAGCTTTTTTATTCACAAGGAAATTTAAAAATAAACCTGATTACCATGCATGCTTCCTTTGCAACAAAGGAAATCTAGCGGAAATCTACTCGGCGGCCGCTGCCACGGCACGCTCGCTTCGCTCGCTCGCCTTCGCGCGTTGTGTGTAGGGATTGCAAATATTCGATAATTTTTTGTATTGGAATATTTGAATCCTTTTTCAGCCTTTTTTTTTTTTTTTTTTTTCTTTTGGATGGGAAATCATCAAATGACTTCTCCCGCCCTGGGCAGAGCGAGAGGGTGTGTCAGACTTTTACTGACTAAAACCCACCCGTGTTCCTTCCGTTGCCTGTGTGCCGGGGCCGCGATATCCTTTTCAGACAAACCCGCAACCCCAGCAGTATCCTTTTTCAGCCTTATTCGAATTTATTTATTTATTTAACACTTTACACACAAATGTACATAGGCGGACTTAATGCCATAGGCATTTTCTACCAGTCAACCTTTGGGTGATGCAGAGATAAACAGTGGTAGGTGCAATAACGAAAATTGTGGAATAAATATTTATTTTAATATACATATACCTATTAACCTATATATATAATACAATATAAATAAATACAAGAACAGATAAATACACATAAATACACGAATATACTAACACAAATAAGACAAACAATGGGAAAACATTACCGTTGTGATGATACTGCCAGCTTCTTACGAATGTGCTCGCGAACTTTAACTTTAAAGGATAATCGGTTGGTTGCCATCCTGATTTCCTGGGGGAGCGCATTCCACAAGGATATAGATTGAACGAAGAAGGAAGAGTGAATGAAGTCAGTGCGATGAGTGGGATATTGAAGAAGACGATTGTGTGATGAACGTAGAGTTTTGTTGTGGTTTGCGCAAATGTACTGAAAGTGGGGGGCTAGATAACTAGGGGAAGAGGGAGAGTCAAGAAATGAAAACAAGGTGGTCAGCGCCCTTTGCTCTCTGCGCTGTCGTATGGGCAACCACTTTAGAAGGGATCGATGCGCAGAGACGTGATCATATTTACGAAGATTGAAAACGAATCGAATGCAATTATTGAGAAGACGGTCTAGTTTGTCGAGGAGATCTGCATTCAGGTCATAATAGCACACATCACCATAATCGATGATAGGGAAAATTAAGGACTGCACAAGCATTGCCTTGGTACTTGATGGTAATAAATTTTTTAGTCTGTACAAAGCCCGCAACGTTCCAGTAACCTTCTGGCTGACCCTAGCGACTTGAGTACGCCAGTTCAGGGTCCCATCGATGTGTAAGCCTAGGTTCTTCACGTCAGTGCTAAATGGAACGATCGTACCGTTGAAGAGAACTGGTGGCAAGGTTGACTCATATACCTTACAAATACTACGAGGACTCCCAATTATAATTGCCTGACACTTAGTAGGGTTTACTGCAACACCAAATTTATCAGCCCAGGTTTTTATTGCAGCTAAGTCCCTATTTAACTTGTCGATAGCGTCAGGTATTTCATCAACCTTCCCTTGACAGTACAACTGCAAGTCATCTGCATACAGATGATATGCACACTGAAGCTCGGAAGTTATAAGATTAATGAAAATAGAGAACAGAAGAGGAGAAAGAATACCGCCTTGGGGAACACCAGCTTCCAAATCACACCAGCATGATGAAGAATCTCCAATATGAATGGACTGCTGACGCTCCTGAAGATAAGAGGAAAACCATTCCAGTGCTTCGGGAGAGACCATAACATAGGACAGAATAGCTAACAGGATGTCGTGACTGACGGTATTAAAGGCATTCGAAAAATCAACCAACACTAGAGCAGTAACTTTGGTGTCTTCTAGTCCTGCCCTTATATCGCCAGTCACTTTAAGGAGGGCGGAAACTGTGCTGTGCCCAGGCCTGAACCCAGATTGAAGTGGGCTTATTAAAGAGTTATGATGAACAAAATTGGAGAATTGTTTGTGTACACAGGCCTCGAGCACTTTGGATAGGAAGGGAAGTATAGAAATTGGACGGAAGTCGGTAGGAAGAGAGGGATTAGATACCTTAGGAAGTGGACGAACATAGGCTTTGCGCCACAGGGAAGGGAATACTCCGGTGTACAGGGAAAAATTTACAATATGGGTAATCGCGGGTAGGAGATAATCCAAAATAGTTATGACCATACCACGGGTGATATTATCACATCCCACAGCTTTGGATTTAATAGAGAGAATGATCTTTCTGATCTCACCCGACTCAACTGGAATGAAACTGAAAGGATTAATACGAGGACGCGTTAGACCAGATATTAAAGACAAAGTTTGTTGCTTGGTTAGACGATCCATGGTAGAAACAGAGGAGAAGTGACGGTTGAGATCATCTAAGTCAATTGAATTAGGAAGGTCTAAATGTCGCGGTTTGCCGATACCGAGAGTTCCAAGAAATTTCCAAATATCGGCAGAAGAGGAAGTATTGATAGTATCAAGAATATGGCGGCGTTTAGCGTTGCGTATCATCTGATTGCATCTATATCGAATATTTCAGAAAAATAAAGTATTTATATAATTTGTCACATTTTTATTGCCTTAGAAACTAGGAACATATTTTTATGTGGCCTAATATCCCAATCAGAACCAATATTTAAACATAAAACTTATAATCACATAAAATAATAAAAAATCTGTATTAAATTTAGAAGTAATATGAACTTCAACTATGAAAATATGAAATAAAAAATATTAATTCTTAAAAAACTATAGGCAACCTACTTAGTAGCAAAATCAAATAATAGGTTAATAAACTTTATTCAACACAAGTAAAAGAAACAAAAAAGTATCATAAAGATATTTTACTATCAATTTCTTAAGGATAACTAAAAATAAACGAGATCAAAATCACAAAAAGAATGCACTGCGCGGATAACTAGCATCTAAAGAGATACGCAAATTGCAAGTGCGCGCAATCACTTAAATTGAAAATAATAATAATAATAATAATAAAGCTCAAATAAAATAAACAAGAAATAAATATTTATACAATAAACATAACTAAAATGAAAAAACTAAAGAAATATAGAAACATCAAAATGACGCTGTCAAACTCGGACTCCCGAATACAAATTATGTAAGATTTGAAAACCAAATAAGTATGTTGACGAGATCAGCAGCTCGCCGTGCACGCCTACTACCCCCGGACTCGCCGCTCAGCTCCGCCTCGCCACCGCCGGTACCCAGCCCCATCGTGAGCGCTGTGTCGACACAGGCCGTGGTAGTTGCGTCGAGCTCGAGCGACGAGTATTTCTCCCCGCCCACGTCACCAACACCTATACGTCGGCAAGGGAGAGGCCGGCCACCGAGAAGCTTGGGACTTAGGGGCCAACCGGCCCCGAGCCGGGTCCCCGCTGCCGGTGGTTGTGTGCAGCGCATGAGATGGACTCAGCCTATGAATGAGAACGTCATGCGCGCATATTACGGGTCTACAGAGGGAGGAACTAACCTCACTGCGTACCGTGTTAGGATGCTGTCTCTGTTTCAGGAACTAGAGCCAACCGTCAACGTCTCGGCCCAACGACTGTCGGATCAGGTGCGTGTCATCCAACGCAATCATAGGTTGGACGATGCCGCACTTGATAGGCTGCGCTCAGAGGTACTGACCAACCATACCGTATCAACTCCGGCACAAACCGCGGCACAAACGTTAAATACTGATGCAATCCCGCCGCGGTTCAACCATGATGTTGCAGAGGGGGATGATAGGGTTGACACAGTAAGTAGCCAGTGCAACGTCCGACTGAGGAGCGCCCTGGAGGATGCGTTTCGCGAGTATAGGCACACCCCGACCGACCTTAGACCCCGACTTCCACGCTTACCCATGCACAAAAAAAATAGGGCGCTGGTGTGTGCCTTGGACTCGCAGCTTAAGAATTTCTTCGAGAGCAGCGAGGATCTCATTGATACACACTCGATCCTGTATTGTGCGGCTGTTGCGGCATGTCGTTTAGCTAACGTCAAGTTCCCAAACTGTGACGGAGCTACTCGACCAAAACCAGCAGTACCAGCCTGGCAGTGCAGGATCGAGCGACGTATTGATGGGACCAGGGTACTCATCGGCAAACTATCCTGCTTCAGGGAGGGCAATACACGACCACGAGTGATGCGCTTTGTAAGGCAGGCATTCTCGGGGACTGGAACCAGTCCTCAAGAATACATGTCCCGTGTCACAGAGCGCATCGACTTCCTGAAGCAGAAAGTTTGTGCATGGGCGAGCCGAATTCGGCGGTATAAGCGCCGGGTTAACCGATACACACAGAATCGCATGTTCAAGAGCGATGAGAGGTGGGTATATAGAGCTTGGGAGCGGCCTGAACAAAATGTGACAGACGTGTGCCGCCCAGATGATGCCACCACGAGTGCATTCTGGCGCAGCATATGGTCGGTACCCGTCTGTCACGCTGAGGCTGACTGGATGCAGGATGTCGAGCGAGTGTGTGAAACTATACCAGAAATGGAACCTGTATCAATCACGTCATTAGACGTAGCCAGAGCAGTCCGTCCGTTACCGAATTGGAAATCACCGGGACCAGACGGACTGCACAACTTTTGGTTAAAATGGCTGACTAGTTCGCACACTCGCCTAGCATCTCAATTCCAGTCATCCTTAGAGTCTGGGTCGCTACCACAGTCACTAACAACAGGCGTTACCCACCTGCTCCATAAGTCAGGTAGTCCTGCGGAACCCAAGAATTATAGGTCGATCACATGTTTGTCGACGGTCTATAAACTTCTTACATCCATTCTGAGAGCGAAAATCAACACACACATTGACAGTAATTCAATTATGTCTGCCTCTCAAAATGGATGTAGGAATGGGTCCCGTGGTACTAAGGAGCTACTCCTCATCGACATGGCCATAAGCCAACAGGTTCGTCGATCCCGCAAGGATTTGTCGACATGCTGGATAGACTATAAGAAGGCCTACGACTCGGTGCCACATACATGGCTCATGAGGGTGCTGGAATTGTACAAGATAGATGCAACTCTGCGCACCTTCCTGATGTCGTGTATGGGGCAATGGAGGACGGTCCTTCGCTATCCAGGATGTCGACAGATCCAGGGGAATGATGAGCCTGTATGGATTAAACGGGGAATATTTCAGGGCGACAGTTTGAGTCCTCTTTGGTTCTGCTTAGCCCTGAATCCTCTAAGCACACTGCTAGAGGATTCAGGTCTGGGCTATCGGTTGAGGAGAGGTGGTCAGGTCATATCTCACCTCCTCTACATGGATGACTTGAAACTCTTTGCCCCCAACAAATTGCGACTGATGGAACTACTGAAGGTAACTGAAACATTCAGTAGCGCCATCAGGATGGAATTTGGTGTGGACAAATGTGCAGTCATGCATGTAAAGCGAGGGGAGATTATGGAATCCGAGGGAACTCAACTCTCGGACTCCATACACCTTAGATCCCTCTCCTCAGCCGAAAGCTATAAGTATTTGGGTATGTT
The DNA here is from genome assembly GCA_947364205.1 of Agrochola lota. NCBI lineage: Eukaryota > Metazoa > Arthropoda > Insecta > Lepidoptera > Noctuidae > Agrochola > Agrochola lota. The sequence continues at coordinate 19,164,637 of OX376240.1, forward strand.
GGAAGCGTTAGGCATCAACGTTACTGACATGAAGCAATCGTTGAAGGAACGCTTCTTTGGTCGCCTGAAGAAGGTATTAATTAGTCTTCTCTCGGGCGGAAACAAGGTGCGCGCCTTCAACGGTTGGGTCATGCCGGTCTTGATGTACTCTTTCGGCATACTCAAATGGACTCAGACCGAACTCGACGCCCTGGACAGAAGGGTCCGTACACTCCTGACCGCAAACCGGATGCATCATCCACGTTCATCGGTGATGAGACTGTACATCCCGCGGAAGTGCGGGGGTCGAGGCTTTTTAAACGCTAAGACCCTCCACAACCGCGAGGTGTGCAGCCTCAGGGATTATTTTTTAAAAGCCGAAGTGGGTATGCACCGTGATGTGGTCGCAGTGGACAAGGGACTCACCCCGCTTTCCATGGCTAAAGAGAACTGGCGCAAACCTGTAGTACTTACTACAGATGACCGCAAGGAGGTATGGCAGAGCAAGGAGCTTCACGGGCGCTACTATCGGGCTCTTCATGAGCCCGGTGTAGATTTCTTAGCGTCCGTATCCTGGCTACGTTTCGGTGACCTTTTCGGGGAAACTGAAGGTTTTGTCTGTGCAATTATGGACGAAGTTATCTTGACGAATAACTACCGGAGACATATTATGAAGGACGGGACGGTTGACGTGTGTCGGGCATGCCATCGTCCGGGTGAGTCCATCAGACATATTATCTCTGGTTGTTCGCGTCTGGCTAACGGCGAGTACTTACACAGGCATAACCAAGTGGCCAGGATTATTCACCAGCAACTTGCTTTGAAATATAAACTTGTTGACTCTGAGGTACCGTATTATAAGTATGTGCCCGACCCAGTTCTCGAAAATGACCATGTCACGTTGTACTGGGATCGATCTATCATTACTGACAGGACTATTGTTGCCAATAAGCCTGATATAGTGGTGATAGATCGGTCAGCGCGCCGCACAATGATAGTCGATGTTACCATTCCGCATGACGAGAACCTCGTGAAAGCTGAGAAAGAGAAACAAATAAAATATCTCGACTTAGCACACGAGGTTGTTGACATGTGGAATGTGAGCTCGGCTATCATTGTACCGATTGTCGTAACGGCCAATGGCCTGATGGCCGAAAGCCTCGACCAACATCTCTCGAGGCTGTCGTTAGGCGGTTGGATCAAGGGCCTGATTCAGAAGGCAGTACTCCTCGATACGGCTCGCATTGTGAGGAGGTTCCTGTCTCTGCAGCCCTAACCACCGGTAGCTTGGACCCTGCTCCCGACACCAGCGGAACACTATTTTTTATATTTTTAAATGTTTTTTATATAGTTTTTAAGAAATATTTATGAATAAATATTTCTTAAAAATAAATATTTTAACATATAAAAATGTATTTTATATGTTAAAATGTTAAATAAAGGAAATAATAATAATAACCAGCTGTCAACGTTTCGGCACAACGACTGTCGGATCAGGTGCGGGTCATCCAGCGTAATCATATGTTGGATGACGCTGTACTTGATCGCCTGCGAAATGAAATGCAGAGTAACCCTATCATCGCTCCCCCGCCGCAGAGTGTTATTGTAGTGCCATCACAGGACACTACAATTCAAGCTGACGAGAGGATTGATGACAGGGCTACAAACGTAAGTACCCAGTGCAACGAGGAATTGAGGAGTGCTTTGGAGGGTGCGATTCAGGAATATCGGTTCATGTCGCCCGAACTTAGACCACGCTTACCTCGTTTGCCTATGCATAACAAAAATAGGGCGCTGGTGGCGGTTCTGGATTCGCAGTTGTCAAACTATTTTGATGACTGCGAAGACCTCACTGATACTCACTCAATTCTGTACTGCGCGGCTGTAGCGGCATGTCGTGTAGCTCACGTCAAATTTGCTAATGACTCTAGAGCTACACGACCGAAACCATCTGTACCAGCTTGGCAGTGCAGGATTGAGCGCCGTATCGGTGGGACCAGAGCGCTCATCGGCAAACTAATCTGCTTCAGGGAGGGCAATACTCGCCCTAGAGTGATGCGCTTTGTGAGGCGGGCGTTCTTAGGGACTGATATCAGCCCTCAGGACTATATGGCCCGTGTCACAGAGCGCATCGACTTCCTGAAGCAGAAAGTGTATGCATGGGCGAACCGTATTCGTAGGTATAAGCGGCGAGTAGAGCGATACACTCAGAATCGCACCTTCCATAGTGATGAAAGGTGGGTTTATAGGGCTTGGGAGCGACCGGACCAAGGTGAGACTGACACGCGTCTGCCGGATGATGTTGCCATGTGCTCTTTCTGGCGCAGCATCTGGTCGGTGCCTGTCAGTCACACCGAAGGTGATTGGACTCGGGAAGTCGAGCGAGCCTGCGATCATATACCAGAAATGGGGGCTATTACCGTCTGCCCCCAAGATGTAGCTCGTGCAGTTCGTCCGTTGCCTAACTGGAAATCTCCAGGGCCGGACGGGCTGCACAACTTCTGGATAAAATGGTTTATAAGGTCGCACGCTCGCTTGGCGGCTCAGTACCAGACTGCATTGGAGTCTGGCTCGCTACCCCAGTTCTTAACGACAGGAGTTACCCACCTGCTCCATAAATCTGGTAGTACCGCGGAACCCAAAAATTATAGACCGATCACATGTTTACCCACGGTCTATAAAGTTCTTACATCTATTTTGAGAGCTAAAATTAACAAACATATAGACACTAACTCTATCATGTCTGCCTCTCAAAATGGATGTAGGAATGGATCCCGCGGTACTAAGGAGCTACTCCTCATTGATATGGCCATTAGCCAACAGGTTCGTCGTTCCCGAAAGGATCTTTCAACATGTTGGATAGATTATAAGAAGGCCTATGACTCGGTGCCACATACATGGCTCATGAGGGTGCTGGAGCTATATAAAGTAGATGCAACTCTGCGCACCTTCCTGTTGTCGTGTATGGGGCAATGGAGGACAGTCCTTCGCTATCCAGGATGTCGAAATATCCAGAGGAATAGCGAACCAATAAGGATAGAGCGAGGCATATTTCAGGGCGATAGTTTGAGTCCGCTCTGGTTCTGCTTAGCCCTGAATCCTCTAAGTACACTGCTGGAGGGTTCAGGCCTAGGCTATCGGCTGAGGAGAGGTGGTCAGGTTATATCTCACCTCCTCTACATGGATGACCTAAAACTCTTTGCCCCCAACAATTTGCAACTGATGGAGCTACTGAAAGTAACTGAAACTTTCAGTAGCGCCATCAGGATGGAATTTGGTGTGGACAAATGTGCGGTCATGCATGTAAAGCGAGGGGAGATTGTGGAATCCGTGGGAACACAGCTCGCGGATTCCATAAACCTTAGAGCCCTCTCCGCATCCGAAACCTATAAGTATTTGGGTATGTCGGAAACATTGGGCATCAATGTTACTGACATGAAGCAATCGTTGAAGGAGCGCTTCTTTGGCCGCCTGAAGAAAGTACTTAATAGTTTTCTATCAGGCGGGAACAAGGTGCGAGCCTTCAACGGTTGGGTCATGCCGGTTTTGATGTACTCTTTCGGCATACTCAAATGGACTCAGACCGAACTCGACGCCCTGGATAGGAGGGTCCGTACGCTGCTGACTGCATATCGGATGCATCACCCACGGTCATCGGTTATGAGACTGTATATCCCGCGAAAGTGTGGAGGTCGAGGCTTTTTAAATGCTAAGACCCTCCACAATCGCGAGATATGCAGTCTCAGGGAATATTTCTTAGAAGCCGACGTGGGGATGCATCGAGATGTGGTCGCGGTAGACAAGGGTCTCACCCCACTCTCCTTGGCTAAAGAGAACTGGCGTAAACCTTTAGCGCTTGACACTAACGATCGCAAGGAGGTATGGCAGAGTAAGGAGCTTCACGGACGCTACTTTCGGGCCCTACATGGACCCGATGTAGATTTACTAGCGTCCGTAGCCTGGCTGCGTTTTGGTGACCTCTTTGGGGAAACCGAAGGTTTTGTCTGTGCAATTATGGACGAAGTTATGATGACGAACAATTACCGGAGATTCATTGTGAAGGACGGGACGGTTGACATCTGTCGGGCATGCCACCGTCCGGGAGAATCAATCCGACATATTATCTCCGGCTGTTCTCGTCTAGCTAACGAAGAGTACTTGCATAGACACAACCTTGTAGCCAGGATTATCCATCAGCAACTTGCTCTGAAGTACAGTCTTGTGGAATCTGAAGTGCCGTACTATAGGTATGCGCCCGACCCAGTTCTCGAAAATGGAAATATCACTTTGTACTGGGATCGATCCATCATCACTGACAGGACTATTGTTGCCAATAAACCTGATATAGTGGTGGTGGATCGAGTAGAGCGGCGCACAATGATTATTGACATAACGGTTCCGCATGACGGGAACCTCGTGAAAGCCGAGAAAGATAAACAAATCAAGTATCTTGACTTGGCTCGCGAGATTGTCGACATGTGGGATGTGGACTCAGCGATCATTGTGCCGATAGTCGTATCCGCCAATGGTTTAATTGCCAAGAGCCTCGACCAACACCTAAGGAGGCTCTCGTTGGGCAGCTGGATCAAAGGCTTGATTCAGAAAGCGGTACTCTTGGACACGGCTCGCATTGTCAGGAGGTTCCTCTCTCTGGAGCCCTGACCGCCGGTAGCTTGGACCCTGTTCCCGATACCGGTGGGCTACTATTTTTTATATTTTTAAATGTTTTTATACTATTTTATTCTAATATTTAAAAATATAATTTATATGTATAATATAGTTGAATAAAGGACAATAATAATAACCCCACCGCCGTATCTCTACGTTGACGTCGTGGTGGGGCTTGCGCGCTCCAGACTCTGGGTCTGTTTCGGTAGAGTTTACTTTACCGAGACAGGTCTAGGGTCTGGAGCCAGACCAAGAGAGATACAATCCAAGCCAAGGTCGCACACGCCGAGGGTTGCATGGCTAGGGGAATGCGTTAGTCGTTAGTGTGCCAACTCTGGATAATAGGGGACCTCCAGTTTTATTCACCCTTGCCACAGTGAACGCAGGGCTCTGCTGTGGTCGACTTTTAAAGTCCCTAGCTACTCGTGGGAATAACATGTACACTAGATCAAAAACAAAAAAACTACTTCAGGCTAATTTGCTTCAGATAGATGATGAAACATCACAATTCTCTTCGTCATCTCCTTCATCTCTTTTTCCATCAATTCCATCATCATCACAATCTTTCCGCGTTACTCCAACGCCATCATCATCATCAGTCAGTATACAGTTGGCGGATGTTGTACAGGAGACAAATACTGTCGACGATACTGTACCCACCGCTAGAACTGCAACAACTCGTAGGAAATGGAGCAATGAAATGAATATATTCATCCTACGTTCATATCTTCATCTTACTCATATGGAAACCGACAAAAATGCATACCTTCCATCGCTTCACATTAAGTTTTTAGAAAAATACCCAACTATGCAAGTAGGCCGACAAAGGATAGGTGACCAACGAAGAGCCATAGTTCAAAAAAAACTATTATCTCAGGTCACGATAGATCAGATTTATGAGGAAGTCAGAGCTGAACTACAAATGGTTCATACACAAATACAGCAACACTCCACACAGTTTAAAGCACAAATTAATACACAATCTGGCCAGCGTATGAAATGGACGAACGAATATAATGAAGCAATAATCAGAATATACTATACTACAACACAACTAGAAACAAATAAAACGGCCTATAGAAAACAGTTACAAGAGGAATTTATAAATATATATCCAGAATTAGCACATATAACAGAGCAAAGACTATCTGATCAAGTGAGAGCAATCATAAATAACAAATATATACACCCCTACAGATTAGAAGAAATTAAAAACCAGGTAGCTACAGAATTAAGAAATAACAACTCAAACACACAAAATATAGAACACTTAAATAATGATTATTTAAACACACAAACAGACGACTTAGAACAACCTGATGAAAACATACATTCACTAAATACTCAACATACAAATATTCATATCTCTGACACAACTACAAATACCCCTACAACAAATAATATATTCCTAAATAATAGCTCAGATACCGACATAGTTTCCCGAACTCTTATAAATACAGACGAAGATATTTTTTTGAACCACATAGATATTGGGCAAGTTGAACCTACGTCAACTAACTTTGATGCTGCCCCAGAAACAAACTCAGAAATAGAAGCCACGTTTGAACAAGCTCAACAATATTTCTCTGATACACACCCTACTAATAGGCCATATATTCCCAAGCAGAAAACTTCTAAAAAGTTCTCTGTCATAGTTACTTATATAAATACTGTCATTCTTCCTAAGTACACAAATGTCGACACAGAATTCATGAAATTGCAGACCATAATTTACTGTGCAGCATGGACGGCAGCTACATGCAACGGATCTAAAATATCACGCTCTACACAAAATGAGCGTCGTACATACATAACCAAAAAACCAAAATGGCAAATCAGGTTAGAAAAGAAAATCGGAAATCTAAGAGCAAACATAGGTAGGCTGACACAGTTCATCAATGGTCGTAGAAGTGAAAAACTAATAGCAGCAATAGAAGTAATAAAGAAAAAATATCAAATACACGCACAATATGAAGACTCAAACACACATATAGAACACTTTTTGGACACATTAAAACAAAAATTAAATGCAGCATCTAGTAGACTCAAAAGATATATCACATGCACAAACCGCAAGGTCCAAAATACAAAATTTACCAACAACGAAAAAATATTTTACAGGAACCTTGCATCTAAAAACCGAGACAGCACGAACCAAACTCTAGAGACACCTCCTCCCGAGTCATTACGAGAATTTTGGGCAAACATTTGGGAAAATCCAGTATACCATAACAATCACGCACACTGGATTAATGAAGCAACACCACAAATCCCCGAAATGGAATTTGAACTCATACCAATAAACACATTTATAGACGTAATCAAACGCACACACAACTGGAAATCTCCAGGCTCAGACAATATTCATAACTACTGGTATAAGAAATTCACTAGCATCCACCCATTCATATATAATCACCTAAACACATTAATTCAATCACCACATTTGCTTCCAAGATACTTAACACATGGAGTAACATACATGATACCTAAGGACGTGAATAACACTACAGACCCAGCCAAATATCGACCAATTACTTGCTTACAAACTCTTTATAAAGTCCTGACAGCCTGTGTAAGTGAAGTAGTATACAAACACCTAACTCAACATAACATTCTTGCAGAACAACAAAAGGGCTGTCGGAAAAATAGCCAAGGATGTAAGGAACAACTCACTATAGACGCGATTGCTATGAACAGTGCAGTGAAAAGCAAAAAAGATATTCATACCATGTTCATCGATTACCAAAAGGCCTATGATTCAGTACCGCACAGCTGGTTGTTACAAGTCCTAAATATCTATAATATCCACCCCACACTCAGATTGTTCTTAGAATCTACCATGCAAAATTGGCAAACTGTACTTAAAATAAATCAAGCCTCCACGACCTTGGCCACTGAACCAATCCATATAAAAGAGGAATTTTTCAAGGCGATGCTCTAAGCCCTTTATGGTTTTGCATGGCACTCAACCCACTCTCACACCTACTAGATAAAACTAACACAGGATTCATATTGACAAACGATAAGACACAATTCACTTTAACACACCTTATGTATATGGATGACATAAAGTTGTACGCAGCAGATAAAAATTCACTTTTTCATTTAGCAGACACCACACAAGAATTTTCTAACGATATAAGTATGCAATTCGGGGTAGACAAATGCAAAATTTTGTCAATTGTGAAAGGAAAAATACAAAACAACAGTTACACTCTTGGATCAGGTAAATCTATTGAGCCAATGGATGAACACAGTACTTACAAATACTTAGGTTTCAAACAATCTAGACAGATAGAACAAAAGATGACAAAAGAAGAACTGCTCAAAAAGTTTACACATCGCCTTAACCTAATCTTTAAAACCAACCTTAACTCCAGAAACACAATTAAAGCTGTCAACACATTCGCAATACCCATTCTTACATACTCTTTCGGAATTATACGATGGTCAAAAACCGATATCAGAAAACTACAGCGTACTATCAATACACAGTTTACCAAACACAGGAAACACCACCCTAAATCATGCATACAGCGACTTACGCTACCACGCCAAGAAGGAGGAAGAGGATTAATTGACATACACAATTTGCACAACAAACAAATACTTTCACTCAGATCTTACTTCCATAACAAATCAGAACATTCATCACTACACAAACATGTAACAGACGCAGATAAAAAACTTACTCCACTCAACTTACAAAATAGAAACACTCAAATTAATGAAAATCTCATAAGCACACAACAAAAAATTGCCGCATGGTCTGCCAAAGCCCTTCACGGAAGACACCTAGCCTACCTGAGTCAGCCACACGTCGACAAAGCTAAGTCGAACGAATGGCTCAAACGAGGTGAGCTGTTTCCCGAGACCGAAGGGTTCATGCTGGCGATACAGGACCAAGTAATAGCGACTCGCAACTACAGAAAATACATTATAAAAGACCCTCGTCAGCCGACTGACTTATGCAGACATTGCAACACTGCCTCTGAGACCATACAACATATTACAGGAGCCTGCAAATCACTTGCACAGACTGACTATAAGCACCGACATGACCAAGTTGCTGCAATTATACACCAACATTTAGCATACAAATATAAATTCATAAGTGAGATGATACCGTACTATAAATATAAACCCGAAATTATACTAGAAAATAGGAATCAGAAAATCTATTGGGATCGGACGATAATAACAGACAAAACTATACACTTCAACAGACCAGATATAACCGTTCACGACAAAACTAATAAAGAAGTTTACCTTATAGATATAGCTATCCCTAACTCACACAACATTCAAACCACAATATCTGAAAAGCTGAGCAAATATCAAGACCTCGCCATAGAAATAAAAACCCAGTGGAAAGCACAAACCGTTCACATCGTCCCTATAGTACTCTCATCCACTGGTATAGTACCAAATTCTCTTACACAAAGCCTTAACACTCTACATATGCCCACTCATACCCTGCACCTGATACAAAAAGCCACAATTCTCAACACCTGTCGGATCACCCGGAAGTTCCTTACTTCTTCCACAATATCATCAACGTTCTCTATTTAAATTCCTCCTTACACACTTGGTTCCGACCCGTGTGCAAGGTTTTTGTACTCTCATATAAGAGAAGAAAATGAAAGAACTCGAAATAATAATAATAAAAATGTTTATTCTCTCCACCACATAATGAACACTCAGTACAGTACATAAATGTGTATACAAAAATACATTGATGTAGCGGAGACTGGAGCCTGTACTAGGAATTCCTGTGTTACAGGTCTCCAGGCCTCCAAACTACCCGGACATGTCACAGTATACAAACATAATAACAGACGTTGATGTTGGGAAGAAAGATTACAACAAATTTAAAACAAACAAGTGAAGTTAAATATAAGCTTTTAAAAAAAAACTTATATTTAATTAGATTAGACAGCAAAGTAGTTTGTGTGGGTGTGGGTGTGTAGTGAGTGTGAAACTCCAAAACTGGTCTTCTAATGTCGTGTAGGAAGGACATGTCGAGCTGCTTTTTATGAAATGACTTGTAAGAGTCCCTCGGTGGTGAATTATGAGATCCAAGTGATCCAACAGGGTGCATCTCATATCTTATAAAGTTATTTGGTATATTTTCATTTCAATGACGTTCACAAGATGTAATAAACGTGAGATATACCAACTGTTGATATAATTTCTTTAAATATAACATTTATATACTCTAAAACTTATTTCGTATAACGTTATTGGATATAACGTGTATTTAATCGAAAATCATTAGGTCTTTCGTTTAAAATACATATTGATACGGTTCATTATGTTTAACACCCCGATTCACAGCAATCCGACTCGGATAGGTTAGGTTAGAAGGCTAAGGCGGGAGCGGCCGACGAGCGCCAGATCCCCTCTATTGTTGGTGAATCATTTGGGTTAGGTTAGACAGTGACCATTAACGCGTGAAGGCGAGCAAGCGTAGCGAGCGTGCCGCGGGAGCGGCCGCCGAGCGCCTGATTCCCTCTATTGTTGGTGAATCTTTTGGGTTAGGTTAGGTTAGAACAGTGACCATTAACGCGTGAAGGCGAGCAAGCGTGCCGCGGCAGCGGCCGCCGAGCGCCAGATCCCCTCTGTTGTTGGTGAATCTTTTGGGTTAGGTTAGGTTAGAACAGTGCCCCACCGAATGTGTCTCCACGTTGTCGTCGTGGTGGGGCTTGTGCGTCTCAATGATCTTGGGGCTCTGCCGGTAGAGTTAGTCATGCCGGAAAGGCCCAAGTTAGAGACCAGACTAAGAGAGACACCGGGACGGGGTCGCTCCTGATCGATCGACAGATGACGCGACCATGCCACTGCGGTGCAGGCGCACCAAAGTGGCGCGTGTTTCTTTCGTTGAGGAGTAGTCTTCAACGAGAGAACTTTCGGCGGGTTCGCTGAGTCGGGTTGGCCGGACAGCGAACGGTGGCATACACTACACAGCGTGCCTTGAGCGGGGCCAGTTTCCCACTTTGTGGAAATCTGGTCATCTGGTCCTGCTCAGGAAGGCGGGGCGCCCTGCGGACTCGCCGTCCGCGTACCGGCCCATAGTGCTGCTTGACGAGGTGGGCAAGCTGTTTGAGCGTATCATCGCAGCCCGCCTCGTCGGCCACTTGTGCAGAGAGGGGCCGGACCTGGACGACAGTCAGTTCGGGTTTCGGCATGGGCGCTCCACGATCCACGCTGTGTCGCGGGTTAGGGTCCTGGCGGAGGAAGCGGTGTCCCGGGGCGGGGTGATGTTGGTGGTGTCCTTGGACATCTCCAACGCCTTCAACACCCTGCCCTGGAGTTGTATTCGGGAGGCACTGCGGTATCATGAGGTGCCTCCCTACCTCCGCCACATAGTTGGGGCTTATCTGTCGGAGAGGTGTGTCACCTACATGGGACGTGATGGCGGAACGACCGATGCAGCGACACATGGAGCTGCATCGGTCTCAGCTTCGCGAGGTCCTGGTGGCGGAATGGCGGGACAGGCTCTCACGCCCTACCGCCGGCCTCGACATCATCGAGGCGGTCCGGCCGGTGCTCGAGCGCTGGCTCGGGAGGAGGCACGGGTCCCTGTCGTTTCGGGTGACGCAGGTGCTCTCGGGGCATGGTTGCTTCGGGAAGTACCTGTGTCGCAAAAACAGGGAGCCGGACGCCCGGTGTCACCACTGCGTCGACTGCCGGGAGGACACGGCGCGGCATACGCTGGCAGAGTGTGCCGCTTGGGAGGAGCCACGCCGTGCCCTCATCTCAGAAGTAGGCAGTGACTTGTCGCTGCCGGCCCTAGTGAATGCGATGGTCGGCGGCGGCGAGTCCTGGGACGCGGTGGTTTCCTGTTGCGAGACAGTCGTCTCGCAGAAGGAGGCTGCGGAAAGGGAGAGGGAGATCTCGTCCACTCACCCGGCCCGCAGCAGGAGCACCGGGCGTCGGCGGAGGGCGGACAACGCCCTCTTCCAGCCCCCCTAAATGGGTCCAGGGGCGACGGACTCGGGGACGTCCGTCGCCCCCCACACATCAGGACCCGAGGTGGTGGCGCGTAGTGTTCCACGCGCGCCCCTCTTAGACGTCGCGGGGGGAGTCAAACACCTCACTCTCCCCCCTGACCCGAGGAGGCCCGCGGTGGCGGGCCGGCACCAGCCGGGGGTTGCGGAAGATTTCAAGTTCCCGCGACCCCCGGCGTAGGTGTGAGTTGGAACACCGGGGTGGTTTTTAGTCAGTAAGAGTCTGACAGACCCCTCCGCCCGTCCCAGGGCGGGGGACATCCATGAGGATTTTCCACCCCGGAACAAAAAAAAAAAAAAAGGTTAGGACAGTGCCCATTAACGCGTGAAGGCGGGCGAGCGGAGCGAGCGTGCCGCGGGAGCGGCCGCCGAGCGCCTGATCCCCTCTATTGTTGGGTTAGGTTAGGTGAGAACAGTGGCCATTAACGCGCCAAGGCGAGCGGGTAGTAGGTAGAGATCTTGGCACGTGGTAATCAGTTACTAGGTATATCTACTCAACTATGAAATAAATTACAAAAAAAACTGGCCAAGTGCGTGTCGGACCACGCACAATGAAGGGTTCCGTAGTTGGGATGAATTTATCCCAAGAACGAACTTTAACATTATAATTATAAATCATTATTATTATATTATTTAATTATTGTATACGGAACTGTCAAGTTTTTGTGTTGAACAACAATGGACATGTATTGAAACTGAGTTGTTGGATCTCGGTTCGGATACCCACACGTTTATTAGTGATGCTCATGGATCGCAGAGGTGGCTTGATCACTGTTTAGTCACAAAGGCGGCTGTGCCGACTGTTAGGCATTCTTATGTAAAATATGACGTGCAGTGGTCTGACCACTTTCCGTTGATTATTATGTGTCGCCTTAGTTTTTTTCAGATTCAACAACCAAATGTTAGTATTGAAGTGAATAGGGTGATCTGGGGAGAAAGAAGTCAAGAACAGATTCGTGCTTATAGCATTAAATGTCATGAGAAGTTGCGACTTATTGACTTCCCGGATGACTTTAGATAATGTAGTGGTCAAACTTGTAATGACCCTCACCACTTTCGTGTAATCTCAAACTCAAACTCAAAGCATTTATTTCAATTAAACCATTTACAGGCACTTTTGAATTGTCAAATAGTCGCGTCAGTTAGTCAGAAAGTTGAAGCTAGTTGCCTATTCCAAAACGTAGATCTTATGGAGAAGAACGGGCAAGAAACTCCAAGGACACTCTTTTAAATATAGAAAATTACAAAATCCTGGGTACATTATTCTTGTTGCTTCTATATGTGAGAACAATGTACAAAAAAAATAATCAAAACAATTCAAAATAAAATATTAAAAGAAAGCCATGGCAGATAAGAGATGACCAGTCACAACTGACGGCGCCCGTTCACGAACATGACGCGTGGATCAGCACCATTCAGCTCAACCATTTTGTAGGGAACCGAATGATCCAACACACTCGCCACCATCAGCGAGACATTTAAGTGAGCATGCCATACTCTCAGCTATCATGATTTTTCAAGTCAACATACATATTAATAAATTTAAAAAACAAAAAAAAATACAAACAGCTCCATGGTGCTCACATTTACAAAAATTGAAAAAATGCTTCTAAATTATACAAAACTAATTTGCAATGTGTTTGAGAAATTAATAGAATGTTACTACCAAAAAGAAAGAAAATCATTATCCATTGGAGTATTCAACAATTAAAACTTGTTTAAATAAAAAATAAACATTAAGTTTGTAATGTCAGAAAAAATTAAAAGGGGAAGCAACTCTTCCAAACATTAAAATTTTTAACTAGTGAGCCCAAGTGGCTGTGGAGCAGGACCAGCATTAAGCCAAGCATTTTTATCTATGATATAATCATCCAACTTATATGCTTGTCTACATAGTGTGCGTTTAATGCATGTTTTAAATTTCTTCTCATTCAGTTCAAGAATATCGTGTGGTATTTTATTATAACATTTTATACAGTACCCCATAAAAGAATTGTACACTTTAGACAATCTGAAACGGGGTTGATCTAATTTGTTCCTATTTCTAGTGTTAAAATTATGCCTGTCACTTATCTTACTAAAAAGATGTAGATTTTTCCGAACATACATTATGTTTTCATATATATACTGACAAAGTACCGTCATGATGTTAATTTTCTTAAACAGTTCCCTTAGAGATTCGCGTCTGCGGAGGTTATATATGGCTCTGACAGCCCTCTTTTGCAGAATAAAGATAGAATTAATATCTGCAGCCCTTCCCCACAGCAAAATACCGTAAGACATGATGCTATGAAAGTAACTAAAATAGACCAGTCTCGCGGTATCCACGTCTGTTAGTTGGCGGATTTTCCAAACAGCGTAAGCGGGTGAACTTAGCCGCCCTGCAAGTGATGTTAAGTGTGGACCCCACTGTAGTTTTGAGTCAAGCGTGATCCCCAGGAAAACCGTTATTTCGACGAATTCTAGTGTCTCCCTATTCAGTACAATATGACATTCACTACTTCTAACATTTGGTAACGCGAATCTTATGCATTTTGTTTTCTTCTCATTTAAAACCAAATTATTTACAGTAAACCAATTATGGACTTTAAACATAACGTTATTTACTTCGTCAAGCTCCTGTGCATCAGCAAATAACACCATTTGTGGTCGGTTTTTCAGTAAATGAGGTAAATCATTTATATATACTAAAAAGAGGAAGGGACCCAAAATCGAGCCCTGTGGTACACCCATTTTGACTTTTAAACCCAATGAATTTACACCGTTTATTTGAACTTGCTGCAGTCTATCATTCAAATATGATTTTACTAAACTAAGCGCAAGTTTACCCAGTCCGTAATGCTCAAGTTTCAAGAGCAGTGTTTCGTGATTCACGCAATCAAATGCCTTGGATAGGTCACAGAAGATGCCTATTGCATCTTGTGCCTCTTCCCATGCGTTAAAGATGTGTTTTAATAAGGTGACACCGGCGTCGGTTGTGCAACGTCCTTTGGTGAAACCATACTGTTGATCGTGTAGGATATTATTACGATTAAAATGATGGAGCATTTGATTTAACATTACTTTTTCAAACACCTTGCTGAAAACCGGCAAGACCGATACGGGCCTATAATTATTAGTGTCTTTGCTGTCCCCAGATTTGAATAGAGGAATAACTTTACTGTACTTCATTAGATCCGGGAATACCCCTTGATCTACACACAAATTAAATATTAAAGCTAAATAGGGTGCAATTGTCTCAATAATTGATTGACAAACTTTAGTAGACATACCCCACAGATCTTCGGTAATTTTGATCTTGAGTTGCTTAAAAGCCTTTACAACGACCACAGGGTTTACATGTTTAAATTTAAATTCCACGGGAAAGGCTGAAACATTCGCTCTTAATAGATCAATAGCAAGTAAGGGGGAGGAATTTAAAGTTTCTGTAGTTTTAATTGGAATATTGGTAAAGAAAGTTGCAAATTCCTGAGCAACATCGATGTTGTTGCTAATGACACCGCGGGAAGTGTCAAGTGTGTAATCAGTATTATGTCTTTTGTGCTCACCAACGCTATTCAACCTTTACGTGAATGATCTGATTGGCACGCTTAGCAGCATGCGTGTCGGGTGTCATATTGATGGCGTGTTTTGTAATAACATTAGCTACCCCGATGACATGGTGCTGCTGAGTGCGTCAATCTGCGGGCTAAGGACACTCGTAGCCACTTGCGAGCAATATGCCAGACTACATGGTCTGGCATATAATGTTAAAAAAAGTGTAGTCATGGTCTTTGGGGCCAGGGGTAAATACCGAGAAGCAGTGCCTTCAGTGAAGTTGAACGGTATACCACTTGTGAGGGTAGACCAATTTAAATATCTGGGTCACTTATTGACCAATGACTTCAAAGACGATGAGGATATTGATAGGGAGCGGAGGGCGTTGTGTGTGAGAGCTAATATGATTGCCTGCAGATTCAGGCGTGCTTCTAATGAGGTCAAGCGCACTATATTTACCGCTTACTGCACGTCTTTTTACACTTGCAGTCTGTGGGGTCATTATACTCAAAAATCATACAGCGCCCTTCGCGTCCAATACAATAACGCATTCAGGGTGCTGATGGGGTTGCCCCGATACTGCAGCGCATCAGGGATGTTTGCTGAAGCTCACGTAGACTCTTTCTACACGGTGATGCTGAAAAGGTGCGCATCCTTGGTCCGTGGGATACGGGGCAGCGCCAACAGCGTTCTGTCTATGATTGCAAGTAGGCTTGATTGTGTGTTTGTGAACCACTGCTGCAAGGTTTCGGCTGGGCCTGTCACCTTGCAGCAATGATGTCACAATCTGTTTTCTGTTTTGTTTTGTTTGTAAGTGTACTACTAACATAGTTCGTAAGTATATTGTCACTAACACTATGAGTCCTGTTGCTCGAAATAAATGATTTATTATTATTATTATTATAAAAAAACGTGTTCTCCCATACGGAATGTATGGGAGACCATGTTTTTCAAACTGCAAATTTAAGTTGGTTGATTATTTCTCGCTAACCTGTACAGCCTACTTAGCTCTCATAGTTTTCCTTTTAATTTCGTTATATATACTACTGCTGTGAATTTTTTCACAAGTCCAACTACAACGATTTAGCTAGAGCACTTCAAAACGTCACTAACAAAAAAAATCAGTTAAAAGCTTAATATTTCGGACGGATCCCTGAATCAAATATGTATACATATGCCAAATTACAGCTTTCTAGTACTAACCGTCTCTGAGCTAAGCCGCGGACAGACAGACGGACATGGTAAAACTATAAGGGTTCCTTGTTTGGGCACGCCACAATTGCGGCGATAAGTCCCCTCTTTGAGGAGTGGCTTGAGAGGCGCCATGGCGTCCTCACCTTCCGCCTGACGCAGGTCCTCACCGGACACGGTTGTTTCGGGAGGTTCCTGTTCCGAATAAGGCGGGAGGAAACGCCCGGGTGTCACCACTGTGTGGATCGCCCGGAGGACACGGTGGAGCATACGGTGGAGGTCTGCCCGGCTTGGGCGGAGCACCGCCGTGTCCTCACGGAGGCGATCGGCGGCGGCGATCTCTCGCGTCCGGCCCTGGTTCAGGCCATGGTTCGGAGCGAGAGTGCATGGGAGGCCGTCACCTCCTTCTGCGAAGCAGTAATGCTCGCGAAGGAGGAGGCGGGGCGCGCGAAGGAGATGCAAGCTGCACGCCCTCGCGGCCCTAGTCGCCGCAGGAGACGCCCCGGGCGTAGGGAGCCAAGAGCCGACTTCCGGCCACCGTAGGCGCGGGCCTGCGCACGGTGAGCAATGGGCAGCTCGCCGTCCGATAAGGATCAGGCCCGTGTCGACGGCGCGTTGTGTTCCACGCGCGCCTCAAAGAGATGTCAGCACCAACCGACGGGGTCGCAAGACCAATGCCTGCTGGGGTTGCGGGTTTGTCCGAAAGGGATATCGCGGCCCCGGCACACAGGCAACGGAAGGAACACGGGTGGGTTTTAGTCAGTAAAAGTCTGTCACACCCTCTCGCTCTGCCCAGAGCGGGAGAAGTCATTTGATGATGTCCCAGCCTGAAAAAAAAAAAAAAAAAGGGTTCCTTGTTTACTACGCAACCCTAAAAGTATCATAAATTTTTATCATATTAGACTAAATAGGTTTTATGTCTTTTGAGTGGTATATCAAACGATTTTATATTACACATTTTATATTACATGATCTAGAAACATCAATCAAAATGCAGATAGCTCTATATGATACAGCTACGCCAAGACAAATACACTTAAGTCAGGTCGGGGTTACGTATGCATTCCACCAACTAGCGTAGAATGCGAAAGAGTATTTACTTCTACAAAATATATTTGCAATCATCTCAGATGTAAATTAAATGATGATTCCATTGACTCTTTAAGTTTTCTTAGGTTCCACTTTCAAAGGATCCGTAAATAAGAATAATGTTTATATTTTGCCTATGTTATCGCTGTACATTTATTTAATTATTATTGGTACTTACCGTGTTGGATCGGGTAAGTAATAAATGATATAATTACAAAATCTCTAATATTTATAAAATATAACAACTGAACCTATAATTTTATTGCGTAAATATAATAAACGATTGATATATTTTAAAAATAACGAATTTTTATAAGCATAATCGTTTGATATACCACCCAAAAGACATAAAACCTATTTAGTTTAATATGATAAAAATTTATGATATTTTTTGGGTTCCGTAGTAAACAAGGAACCCTTATAGTTTCACCATGTCTGTCTGTCTGTCTGTCCGTCCGTCTGTCTGTCCGCGGCTTAGCTCAGAGACGGTTAGTACTAGAAAGCTGTAATTTGGCATATGTATACATGTTAATCATGCCGACAAAGTGGTTAAAAAAAATCAAGAAAAAAAAATTGGGAAATTACACGTAAAGTGGGGATGATATCCCCTCTATTGTTGGTGAATCATTTGGGTTAGGTTAGACAGTGACCATTAACGCGTGAAGGATTTTTTTTCCTCATCTACCCCATGTTGTGGGGTATCGTTAGAAAGATCTTTCAAAAATATTGTGACTTTGTCAAAACCATTTTTGGATTCAGGGATCCGTCCGAAATATTAAGCTTTTAACTGATTTTTTTTGTTAGTGAAGTTTTGAAGTGTCCCACCCCCTTCTAGCTAAATCGTTGTACTTGGACTTGTGAAAAAATTCACAGCAGTAGTATATATAACGAAATTAAAAGGAAAGCTATGAGAGCTAAGTAGGCTGTACAGGTTAACGAGAAATAATCAACCAACTTAAATTTGCAGTTTGAAAAACATGATCTCCCATACATTCCGTATGGGAGAACACGTTTTTCAATCATAATGATAAGTTCGTGCTTGGGATAAATTCATCCCAACTACGGAACCCTTCATTGTGCGTGGTCCGACACGCACTTGGCCGGTTTTTTTCGTAATTTCTTTCATAGTTGAGTAGATATACCTAGTAACTGATTACCACGTGCCAAGATCTCTACCTACTACCCGCTCGCCTTGGCGCGTTAATGGCCACTGTTCTAACCTAACCTAACCCAAAAGATTCACCAACAATAGAGGGGATCAGGCGCTCGGCGGCCGCTCCCGCGGCACGCTCGCTACACTTACTCGCCTTCACGCGTTAATGGTCACTGTCTAACCTAACCCAAATGATTCACCAACAATAGAGGGGATCTGGCGCTCGTCGGCCGCTCCCGCCTTAGCCTTCTAACCTAACCTATCCGAGTCGGATTGCTGTGAATCGGGGTGTTAAACATAATGAACCGTATCAATATGTATTTTAAACGAAAGACCTAATGATTTTCGATTAAATACACGTTATATCCAATAACGTTATACGAAATAAGTTTTAGAGTATATAAATGTTATATTTAAAGAAATTATATCAACAGTTGGTATATCTCACATTTATTACATCTTGTGAACGTTATTGAAATGTAAATAAACCAAATAACTTTATAAGATATGAGACGCATCCATAAATAATAATAGTGCAAGTAAATCTTGCACTATTATTATTTATATCTTGTATATTTATCTCTTGTATCGATAATGTCTTCTGCGATTGTGATTATTTAGATAAAGCCATCGTAAATTATTTGCCGTCTGATCATAGTGGACAAACGGTAATTTTTAAGTTTAAAACACTTAAGCAAAAAGTGCAAATACAATTTAGACCAATTACAACTGGCAAATTAAATAGATTCAATAGTACCCTAAATAATAAGTTAAATGCTCTGGGCCATAATATGGACGATGCAAATAAATTGTATGAGGGTTTCTTTTCAGTAGTGCACACAGAATTCAATAAAACTTTTGAAAAGAAAACAAAATATATTTGCCCTAACTTTATTTTTAGTGACTGGGTCACTAGAGGTATAAGGATAAGTAGGGAAAGACTGTTCGAGCTGTATGGCCTTAAGCCTTACATTAACACTGAAACTTTCTACAAGTATTTTGTTACATATTCCAAAAAATTTAGAAATACCTGCAAGATAGCTAAAGCTCTGCATATTACCAACAAGATCAAATTAGCAGAAAATAAAATAAAAACAATTTGGAAAGTTATAAATAATGAAACTAATAGGAAAAACATACGAAACACTGAGGTCACATTGGAGACTTCATGTGGTGTCATAAGCTCGAATTTAGAAGTAGCTCAAGAATTTGTAAATTTCTTTACTAATATATCATATAAAATAACGGAAGCTTTAAATTCCTCACCCGGTGTCTCAATAGATTTATTAAAAGCGAATGTTCCAAGCTGCTCGGTTGAATTTCAATTTAAACATATAAACCCTATGATAGTTATGAAAGCTTTTCGGCAAATTAAAATCAAATTGACCGAAGATCTATGGGGATTATCTATTAAAGTTTGTACATCGAGACTATAGCACCATAGTTTTAATATTTAATTTGTGCGTGGATCAAGGAGTCTTCCCTGATTTAATGAAATACAGTAAGGTTATACCCCTTTTTAAATCTGGGGACAGTAAAGACACCAACAATTATAGACCAGTATCCGTGCTGCCGGTATTCAGCAAGGTGTTCGAAAAGGTAATGCTCAATCAAATGCTTAATCATTTTAACACCAATAAATCTTACACGATCAGCAATATGGGTTCACCAAAGGACGTTGTACGACTGACGCCGGTGTAACCTTATTAAAACACGAATTTACAGCGTGTGAGGGATGAGATGCCATAGGATTTTTTTGTGACCTCTCAAAAGCATTTAACTGCGTAAATCATGAAACCTTACTCTTGAAACTTGAGCATTACGGACTAGGTAAACTTGCGCTCAGTTTGGTAAAATCTTATTTAAATGATAGACAACAGCAACTTTAAATTAATGAGGTCAATTCACTCGGTCTAAAAGTAAAAATGGGTGTACCACAAGGCTCGATATTGGGTCCTTTCCTCTTTTTAGTATATGTAAATAACCTACCCCATTTATTAAAAAACCAACCACAAATGGTGTTATTTGCTGACGATACTCCTCAAATTTTTGAGATAAATAGACGTGCATCAAATCTTGACGACGTAAATAACGCCCTACTGCAGGTCCAAAATTGGTTCACTGCTAATAATTTAGTATTAAATGGGAAAAAAACTAAATGCATTAGATTTGCTTTACCGAATGTTAAAAGTAGTGATTATGACATAGTATTGAATGGGGAGAAATTGGAATTCATCGATAAAACTGTTTTCTTGGGGATCACGCTCGACTCAAAGCTGCAATGGGGTCCTCATTTAACATCTCTTGCAGGACGCCTAAGTTCAGCAGCATATGCAGTGAGAAAAATCCGTCAAGTTACTGATGTAGATACAGCGAGGCTAGTCTATTTCAGTTATTTTCATAGTATCATATCTTACGGTATTTTACTATGGGGACGGGCTGCAGATATCGACTCTATTTTTATTCTGCAGAAAAGAGCCATCAGAGTAATATATGGCCTCCGCAGACGCGATTCTCTAAGGGAGCTGTTTCAAGATATTAACATCTTTTTTTTTTTTTTTATTAAACCTTGCCCCACACTAGGAATTTCTTTCTGTTAGTGGGTGCGTTTACAAACATAGAAACTCACATACACTAACACCCAGACCCGGAACAACTACCTGCAGATCATACAAATATTTGTTCCGTGCGGGGATCGAACCCGCGACACGTTGCGCAGCAGTCGATCGCTCAGCCACTGCGCCAACCGTGTCGCCATCATGACAGTACCTTATCTATCTATGAAAACATCATGTACGTTAGGAAAAATCTAAGTCTTTTCAGTAAAAGAGGTGATAGACACAATTATAGGAATAGAAATAGGAACCAATTAATTCAACCGGGTTTCAGACTGGCTAAAGTAGACTCATCCTTGGGGTACTGTTTGAAATGTTACAATAAAATACCTCCCCACATACTCCAATTGAATGAAACGAAATTTAAATCTTGTATAAAACGCACACTATGCTGCCAAGCATATTATAAGTTGGGAGATTACATCGACAACAAAAATGCTTGGCTCAACGCTGGTCCAGCTCCACAAGGGCGCATTAACTAATTGATTAGCATTCAAAATATTGTTGGAGCTGCTGAAGATTGTAAAACTATCTTTAGATTGTATAAATTCAATCTCTTAGTATTATATAATTGCATAGCACATGTGTGAGCACTATGTACCTACTTTACAGCTACCATTTACTGGGTACGTCTTTCATTGACTTGAATGTGCCCTGGCGGTTGAGAGTATGTCATGCTCACTCAAATGTCTCGCTCAGGTGGCGTGTGTGTTGGATCATTAAGTTCCCTTCAAAATGGTTGAGCTAAATGGTGCTGATGCATGCGGCATGTTCGTGAACGGGCGCCGTCAGTGGGAATTATCATTTGAATTTATTTTAATTTTCTTAATTGTTTTTGTTTTTATTTTTATTACGGACGCTTTTAACGTGCACGTCTTTTTACATTGTTCTAACATGTATAATTACAACATGGATGATGTAACCAATATCTTGTAAAATTATTCTGATTTAAAAGAGTGTCCGTGGAGTTTCTTGCCCGTTCTTCTCCATAGGAACCTACTACGCGTTGGAAGAGGCAACTAGCTTCATATTTCTGACTGACCGACCCCTTGACAATCCAAAAGTACCTGTAATTGGTTTATTTGAAATAAATGCTTTGAGTTTGAGTTTGAAATATTATGAGGGGGGACGATTATGGAAAACAATAATAGTACAAATAATTTTATGGAGACCAAGACCACCATTAGTAGATATGGATGTCGTTAATAATATCATCGAAGTCGAAATAGTCCCGCCATCTAGTGAGCGGTAGTTGTACCTACATAACTTACATGTTTTGCATCAGAGGTGAAAAGTGAAACTATGTCAATGACCCACACAGACACGAAAAGACAGATTGAGTTGAGCAGGTCACCCCGATCTGATCCCCTACTTAGTAGCAGTTTAAATTATTGTGATTTCCGATCTATCTAACCTGTCAACTTATGTTATATTTTACCTCGATATTCGACCATTCATGACAAAGCACAAAAGAAGATGACAAAGCGAAAGTATTATCGTACAGTCAACTACACGTCCACAGTAACAATAAACTTTGACAGCAACGGGCAAGAGTGGTTTATTCTGAAAGTGGACAACGTCAATAGATAAACGCAAATAGATGTCAAATATTTCGCTGTTTTGATTAATTTGGCAATATTACTACGTTACATTGAGTGTAACGTAATCAGAAGATACACACTCACTGGACAAGCCCGCCGCCGCCGCGTAATTGTAGCTTCATACCTAAAAGGCGGAGTGAACCATCTGTATTCATCTGTGCTATTGGGCTGTCTGTCTAGGCTACCTCCTGGCGCGCACTACCTAAATATTAACAACACCTTACAAACGATCGTCCTTGTGTCTGGGTTACACCACAGAGTACTTTGGGTTAAGTATATGTTGGTTGTCAGTACACAGTACAGTTTTTGTGGCTTGCCACAAAAACTGTTAAAAACCGTACCTATTATACCTACTGTTTTTCAATCTAAAATACTGTTTACTGTTCAACAAAAATAAAGTTTAAGAAAAAGAATACCTAGGTACTGTTTTCACTGATATCCAAAGTTATACCCAAATAAAAAGTTTTGGCTACTAAGTAGGAGCTAGCTTTAATTTCAGAATGAAACAGTAAATTAATACATACGTTAGACGTACGAACTGACCTTTTAGATAGTAGTATTATTGTTAATTGTGCCACCTCAGTATTCACAGCATGAGTGTTTTCAGTGATGACTACTAAGTGGTGGGATGACAGAAATAGAGCTTCATACATTTAATAACAAAAAAACCCCTCATTTATTTGGTGAGGCAGCCCGGAAGCCTTCAAAATTGGGGCTAAATTGATAAATTGCGCGAGAAGCACTAATTAATTAGGTATGAATCTACCTACTTTACTTAAAATACTGCTTATTTTTCCGAAATAGGTACCTACCTACTGTTTATTTTCCCTTTTTGAATAATAATATACCTACTTAAGTACTTTTTATTTACAAAAAGTTGCCAAGCCTAGTTACATGTTACATGGGCAGTTGGACACATTACACACACACAAAGTTTCACAACACATATCAACCATTACTAAAGTTACTAACCATCGCCAGAATATACTTGAAGCACTGCATGTTCCCGCAACACTTTCCGCTACACTATAAAGTTCGTCTTCCCCCTGAAACGCGAACTACTTATTTTCTTGAAGGTTTTTATTCGTAATGCGTTGTGTACGTGCGTAGCCTGCTGTCTATGTTACAACACTAATGTCTGGTGGAACGGTCGCGGTCGTGGAATGGAAGGGAAAGCACAACTTGAATGTTAATGATGACCACACCACACCCCGCCACTTACCTGCCGACGCGACGCGACGTGCCGGCGACAACTTATCAAACAGATTTATTAAATATCTGTAGATCTACTAAGTATGTGGAACCTTTACAAAAAGGTTCCAGTAAGTTATAAGTAGGTAGGTAGGTATTTTATTTTTGGGTCATATTTTAGAAAAAAATGATGAATGGACTGTGTGAAAGATAATATGGTTAGAAAGGGGGTGACTACCGAGATGACGAGTACTAGCGAAGTACCTATACTTAGTCTAGTAATAGGTACTTAGGTCATCAAAAGTTCAAAATCTCGGTCAAAATCGTCATTATCATTCTCATAGCCTATGGAAGATAAAGACATGTTGCACCGACCCAATTAAATTATTCCAATTTATTTGGCATTGGGATAATTTGGGCAAGATAATTATAATGATGATTTTGAAAGTATTTCCATTCATTTGCTATATTACAACGACTATCTTCCTGTAGTAGATTCCACCCGGCACCCGGCCGCCCGTCTTACAGCGACGCGACGGCCGCAGCGCGTCACAAGTGAAAGTAATAGTACCGCTCTAGCACCGTTACTTCGATACACTCCTACCAACTTATCTGTGAAATGGCAAAAATTGGAACTACGGCCGTCATGTCGAAATGTCATTCGATTGTCAGTGTCTACTACATTCGGGTTCTCTGGTTGTTTTGTCGTGTTATTGCTGAATTTATAAAGTTAAATATGCCGAAAGGTATTAAAAGTGATGCTCGAAACATTATTCTAAAGGTACCTTACCATTACCTTTTTTGAAGAAGAAGCTCGGGCGGGTCTTCGATTATTCCATTTAATCAAATATACAAACGAATTTCGGCAGCGACAGGTTAGTGTTGTCAACTTTCTTGTTATAAATTACCCGATACTTAACTAATTATTTAAGTCCACGAAGTCCTTCGTTTCTATTCTTGCTGCAGGTTAGCGTAACGGTAACGTACATCTATTAGGTAACCTGCTAAGTGAGTGAGCCAACTACTTTGCCAGATTTAAAATTTATACTAACATTTATTTTACTATCTTATATTTCAGGTGTGAGTCAAGGACTAATTTCAAAAATAGTTAAGGAAGGGCACGCAGCAGGAGAAACTGTTACAAAAATTCGGACACTAGGCAAGGAGAGAAAGCGTAAAAGTGGATTTGTGTATGTTGATGATTTTGACATGGGAGTTATACGGAGGAAAGTACATGAATTTTATTCTGCTAAAAAAGAGGTCCCTACTGTTAAAAAGCTTCTAGAGGTGTTAAAGACAGATATAAATTACACAGGACAGCGAGAGAGTCTACGAAAGCTGCTTCACAAGGTGGGATTTCGTTTAAAAAATCTTAATCCAATCGGAAGGTTCTTATGGAGCGTAATGAAATATCAGCTTGGAGAGCTAAGTACTTGCATGCAGTGGATAAAAATAATAAATCTCCCCAGCCCCGGCCCATAATTTATTTAGATGAGACCTATATTCACTCTTCGCATACATCGGGTAAATGTTGGCAAGGAGAGGGTGAAGACGGAGTATTGGAGCCTGTATCGAAAGGGCCAAGATATATTATTGTTCATGCGGGAGAAGATACTGGATTTGTTACAAATGCACTAATTGTGTTTAAATCCAACACAAAAAGTGGTGATTATCATAACGAGATGAATAGTAACTGAAACTCTTTATTGCATTCATGTGTACATTAAGGTATTACATTTATGTAAGTAAGTTCCAACATGAAACCCGGTTAGGGCACGGCAACATAATATACATAGGTATATAATAAATTGGACAAAACAAGCACCCAGTGCAAGTTTGTTTAACAAATATATTTTTTATTGACAACAATATTATTAGTATTAAGTTTGTGTAGTTATTTTAATTAATATCATGAGGTTATTAAATTATTTTATTTATGAAAACTATTAACACTAGGTACGAAATACAATAACTAACTACACGAATAGATACAAAAAACAAAAGGACACATAGGCGTCGAAGTATTCGTCCGCATCGCTGTCATCCGGAAACGTGCCCAGAAGACTGGCAGCATTGCCACGTTGAATGGCAATGCTAATTCTTTGGCCAAAGAACAAGCCAGCCCTCTGGTCGCGTGAAGTGTCGACCAGTCGGCGAGAAATTTCCTTAAAAAGGACACGCGCACTCGGACCCCATGACCCGAGCGTTTCGACCCCAAACGGCTCAAAACTGTAGTTACCCATGAGGTTACAGTATTTGCGCAGCTTGAGGGTCTCAGCAGCCGCTGCAGCGGCGCCAGCACAGCCCGCCGTACTAGGAACATGAGATGGTGCAAGGGTGTCGACACAGGTTGCGTCCCACACCAGAGGCCTACCCACCTTCCAAGGCAACAACGTCATGCCGTCTGGTCTCTTCCCATCGTCACGTACCAAGCCGTTTGGTTCTAATACCGCTGGTACGCCGGCGGTGACAAGGGCTCGACGAATAATATTGTTGATGCTGGCGTGCCGTGCAATGCGACCTGCGCTCCTGTAACAGGACAGGCCATGGTGTCCGAGACTGTCTACAGCTTCACCGCAGAGACACCGATGCGGTGCAACACAAGGTGCGCCCAAGCGGAGACACGTAGCGAGCCATTTTATTTATGTATATCATTAAAATATTTTATCAATGTCATGATGGTCCAGTGGTTAAGGCCTCGCCTCTCATGTTAGTACCAACTTTAAAAACTGGGTTATTGTAAAACTTGTGCCTAATTTACGAGAGCAATCCATAATAGTGATGGATAATGCTCCTTATCACCGTATTTGTGTGAATAAAGTCCCAAATACGAATTCCTTAAAAAAAGATATGCAATTATGGTTGACCCAAAATAAAATTGACTACGGAGAGAATTTGACTAAACCTCAGCTTTTAGAAATAATTAAGAGAAACAAGCCTGAACCTGTATATGAGATTGAGAAAATTTTAGAAGACAATAGACACAAATGCTTATATTTACCACCTTATCACTGTGATCTCAATCCCATTGAACTCATATGGAGCACAATGAAAAGAAAAGTTGCTGATGTAAATATTGAGCACAAAAATGCTGAAATTCCCCGCCTAGTTAGAGAAGCTTTTGACGTTATTACAGTTCATGAGTAGGCACAGCATTGTAAACACGTTCGCATGTTAGAAGGAGAATACTTAAAACATGATTTGTATTTAGATAAACCTTTTATTATAGAAGTGGTAAGTGACACTGAAACCGAAACCAATAGTGATAATGATGATAGTGGTACGGAAATAAGCGGAGTATGGCCTCACAACCAGGATGAAGTTGTGTAAGCAGGTTCATCAAAAGATCACAATTACTGTAAACCTGGTTTTCAATAAATTATTGTAAAGCATTTTTTTTTATTATTACACTACGTACACTACCACTGCTAATTATAATTAGTCAAATCTGGTGTTAGGGGTTAGGTACGGTCATAACTAAATGCTAGACAGCCAATGCATTAGACATCCAGGTAGCTCTTGCAGGGTAGGTACCTACTTAACTTCGCATTAAATGAAAGTTGTATCCGCCCCGTGGAACATTTTATCTGCTGAATTTCCACTTCATTGGATTACTTTTTAGATAAAGCCATTGTTTATTGCTGAGAGACTTAACTGTTAGCGTACCTACGTAACAGTAAATTATCATTTTTTTTATTTTTTTTATATATGTATCATTGTTTTTAATTTGTAAAAACTGTAATTCTTATTAAACGATTATGTCTAATGTGAAATTTCCTTCTTGAAAACTTACTCAATTTTGGGCACCTTATATTAATTAGCAACACTGAATGCCGCCGATGGTGCCGTCTTCTTTCAGTTCACAGATAAGTTGGTAGGACTGTACATGTTCGGGCTTGCGGACGGTGAGCAATGGGCAGCTCGCCGTCCGATAAGGACCAGGACCGTGTCGACGGCGCGTTGTGTTCCACGCGCGCCTCAAAGAGATGTCAGCACCAACCGACGGGGTCGAAAGACCAATGCCTGCTGGGGTTGCGGGTTTGTCCGAAAGGGATATCGCGGCCCCGGCACACAGGCAACGGAAGGAACACGGGTGGGTTTTAGTCAGTAAAAGTCTGACACACCGTCTCGCTCTGCCCAGAGCGGGAGAAGTCCTTTGATGATTTCCCATCCACAAAAAAAAAAAAAAAAAAAGGACTGTACGTGCTTCCGAACCTTCTCGAACTCCCAATTTATCGTCACATAATGTCAATAGAGGTTGACTCCATTTTCCTACCTAATGTCAATCGAATGCACAGACTAAAATGATGGTACATATGTTGAAATGAACATGACGTCCAATGCAATTCAAATACATGCAATGCAATAAGAAATGTAAGAACTCACACACTGACTTATTAGTATTACTTGTTAAAATGTTAGGAATATCGTATAATTTTACAATGTTTGTAAATATGTGAGCACCATGTATCTGTCACATATTTAATTTATCTGTAATTGCTTTATTTTTCATTCTGATTTACATCAATGTTTTTTACCTATCGCGGTATAGTAATCTTATTCTAGATGCATCGTCTTCACATATAATTATATAATTAATGTATGCAAAATATTGTGAAAACATTTTAAAAGAGTAACGGTGGAGTTTCTTGCCCATTCTTCTCCATACGAAAACTACCTTTTGGAAGGGGCGACTAGAATCAATTCTATTTTTTGTAAACTTGACGTTCATAAGTGCCTTTTAAGTGCCTAATTGAAATAAATTGTTTGACTTTGACTTTGACTTTAAGATAAGATAAGATAATATTTATTTGCTTAAACATGTGTCATACATACAAGAAAATATATGCATGCAAGATGAAGAGAAAGAAGAATATTATTAGGTACAGGCATGTTTGCCACATGATGTGACGTGCAAATGTCAAGGAATATTATTAATTCATTAAAACATTCTCTTCGAATAAGAATTAAATAAGTAGTTAAAGAGCAAGATAACAAAAATCAAACAACATTCAAACAAAAATAAATAAATTAAACAGTTATACAATAATCATGTCTACAATAAAAAAATAATATAAAGCTCCAAAAATTAAACAACACAAAAAAAAAAAAACAAATAGTCAATGAAAACTACTATGTCAATACAAATCTTTCTTCTAGGAACTCGTTAATGTTATAATATGCTTTATTTACTAAAGGTTTCTTCAGTTTTCTTTTCAAGTGTACATAATTAGGCTCCTTCCAGCTCTTAGGCAACTTATTGTACACAATTGGAGCCATATGAAAAACACTTTTGCGCATAAGTGCAGTTCTACAGGGAGGTACACATAGCTGGGTTTGGTCACGCCTGTTCCTGGGAAATTGCTCTGATTTGCGCGGAAATAATTTAGGATTGTTCCTGACAAACATAACAGTTTCAAGAATATAAGTATATGGATGGCAACGTTAAAAATTTATGCATTATGAAATAGGGTTTGCAACTGTCAGTAGTTTGCAAATGAAACATTGCTCTAAGGCATCTCTTCTGTGTTTCAAATGCTATTTCTCTATTAGTCGAGTTACCCCAAAAGATAACACCATATCTGAGAAAGGATTCAGCCAACCGTAGTAAGCTGTTATTAACGCCTCCCTATTGATATTTCGTGACAGCAAGTACAATGCATAGGCACTACTACTAATACTAATCGGACGCAGTATGGTCAGACAACGCTAACTCCAATACAGTGGCTTTACAGGACTTTTTAAAATTATGCGCAAAATTGTCTATAGGTACATGTTTGGCTCTTAAGACGCGTCGGTTGATGAAGAGCTAGTTTTAAGTTAAAGCCAAATAACATGTTTTCAAATTCTGTTGATTGCTTATTTCTCCTAAGAACATCTATATTAAAATCACCTACTAAAACAATATTTTTATAATTATTTTTCACTATAGTCTGTAATATTATTTCTAATTTATTGATACATTCGTTGAAATTTTTAGCATTAGGTACTCTATAAACACAAACACAAACAATCCTATGAGTAACAAGTTCAATGGCACAGCATTCAAAGATACCCGTTGATGAAATTTTTGCTATTTTTGGCAACTCTCTCCAACAACACAACAACAAGGTAAAGTTACAACGTAATGTTATTTATATTATGTTTCGCATATGTGTATCCACATAAAGTAGTAACTACTAAAGTCGGCTTGCATTCTAGTGTACCTATGCATGTACGAGGGTGACACTGAAAGTTCTTAGAAAATCAAAAACTGAACAAACTAGCAAGTTATTAGTTTTATTATATCTTTTCAAAATAGTGTCCATTTACATCAATACAGTGCTGCATCCGATGGAACCACTGAGAAAAGCACTTTAGGCACACACTTTAGGCACAGATTACTAGCACTTTGCCCACTCGTCCTTAGGGGTCTCTTCGACGGCATTTTGAAACGCAAACACTGCTTCCTCGGCGTCCATATAACGTTTTCCTCGAAGATTTTCTTTTATTTTTGGAAATAAACAAAAATCGCGAGGTCGGGGCTATAGGGTGGATGACCTAGTAATTCCACGTCTGACGTCGCCAAGTAGTCGATTGTTTGCTTGGCGGTGTGCAACGAGGCGTTGTCGCGGTGAAGGAGGATCCTACTGCGAGGTCGTTTCTCCCGAACTTTTTCCAAGACAAATGGCAAACCACTCTGCAGTAAGTAACTGTTTTTCGATCCTCTAAAACAATTGTTGCGTAATGACCTGTCGTTCCGAAGAACGAGGCCACTATCTTTTTTCGCACGCTTCGACCTCTCTTCACTTTAGTTGGCAACTCCTCGGAAGGAAACACCCAGACAGCAGACTGTCTCTTAGTTTCAGGATCATAACAATAAATCCAGCTTTCGTCACCCGTAAGTACCTATGTCGAACACAGCATTTGAGTCACCTCCGTTAAATCTTTGAACCATTTCACGACGTCAACACGACGGAGTTTTTGGGCCTCTGTTAAATTATGAGGTATCCAACGGGCACAAAGCTTCCTGACCGCTAAATGTTCATGGAGGATTTTGTGCACTTGACTCATAACGATGCCTAAGCTTGTCCGAATCTGCTGATAAGTCACTCTTTTGTCAGTCACTATCATACGCCGCACAACACTGATTAGAGATGTGTCCTTAACTCATGAGGTGCCTCGTTTGAGGTACTCGTGATCGCAAATTGAAAGAGTTACTCGAATTTCAACATTGAACCAACTCACTCGTTCACGCGTCCTCACTCAAAAATTGACATTGACAATATTGACGCGAGTACTCGCGAGTGAGTATTGAGTGAGCTTAGTGAGTGAATGAACCGACTTTCATAATTGTACAGAATATACAGAATGTGTTCGGCTCGTGAGGTGAATACATCGACGTACGACTCCTCGCCTCAAATGAGGGGTACCTCTTGAGGACCTCGCGAGGTAAAATGAGGTACTCCCTCAACCTCATATAAAAATGATGAGTTACCCATCACTAACACTGATGTTATCTTCAGTCGTCGCCGTAGTCGGCCGTCCCTCACGCATAGTGATGGGTAACTCATCATTTTTATATGAGGTTGAGGGAATACCTCATTTTACCTCGCGAGGCCCTCAAGAGGTACCCCTCATTTGAGGCGAGGAGTCGTACCTCGATGTATTCACCTCACGAGCACACATGTACAGAATATACAGAATGAGTTCGTCATTCTGTATATTCTGTACAATTATGAAAGTCGGTTCATTCACTCACTAAGCTCACTCAATACTCACTCGCGAGTACTCGCGTCAATAATGTCAATGTCAATTTTTAAGTGAGGACGCGTGAACGAGTGAGTTGGTTCAATGTTGAAATTCGAGTAACTCTTTCAATTTGCGATCACGAGTACCTCAAACGAGGCACCTCATGAGTGAGGGACACATCTCTACTCACGCAGATCATCGGTGAGATTAGTGCGACCACACGTGCATATTTAAATTCATTAAACCAGTTGTAAACAGTGGCACGAGATGGGGCTTCATCGTGAAAGGCCAATCGAAGTCTATCATAAATTTCTTGTTGACTTAAATGACATCGAAAGTCATAAAAATTCATTGTACGAAAATTTTCTCGCGTTAAATTCATACTGACGTGACACAGACAATTTTCAATTTGCCGCCAAATCGTAAACAAATGACAAATTACTAATTTATACACAATATTATTGACCAAGAGATCGATTTTCAAAATTTAATGTTATTTTTTTTTTACATCGTTAACAAGTGGCCAGTTCTAAAAACTTTCAGTCAGACTTCAGTTTCGCCCTCGTACGAATGCTCGGCGGGTGCGTGCGTTTTCGCTTCTTTTATCTATGGAGCTGATCTTTAGCTATCGATTCTTTGGTTACGTCCCTCCCTCCTTGCTTCTCTCACAGAGCATGTTATTGTAATTTTAGCTTCTCTAACAGTTGCGTAACCGGTGTTATGTGACGCAAGGACTTTGATTTAATGGGGCTTTTACTCGTTACCTGTGTAATTACTGCCACTTCTATGTTAATAACATTTTTTTTGTTAAACGTTATTAATGTAGGTATTAGAACTGGAATGTAAATGCATGCGTCCAATCCAGCACAGACTATGGTTTACACAGAAAGTGGGCAACGACGCAAATAGCTGTCAAATATTTCGCTGTTTTGATTAATTTGACAATATTAATTCGCCTTATTTCATATTTTCTTATATTAATTAACTAAAATATTGATTATGAAATGCAATACTTAATTAATACCGTAACACCGAATATTTAGTTTTATAAGTAAAAAAAGTAATTGGATAATTTTCAAATGCCTTTTTACACCTAAAACGGTTACAACATAATATTCAGTGTTATAATTGCAAATTTGCAATTCATAATCAACATTTTAGTTCACTAGTTACGTCATATTTCCATACAGTAATATTGCCAAACAAAACAGCGAAATATCTGTGGTTAGTTATGCATAGCCAACCCTTACCCCGGACGGTATTAGTAAACTAAGCCCTTATCGATACCTAGTAGTCAATAATATCATGTAACAAATGATCAATTACAATAAAATTAATGATGACAGAAACAATTAGACATAATTAATATCATGTACCAAATTATCAATTATAATAAAATTAATGATGACCAAATCGATTAAACATATGATCTGCAGTCTGTTACTGGCCATGTGTGAGGTTCAGTCACAGACACACACATACAAACTTTCTAACAGTATATAAACCAATATAAATGTAGACTTAAGGTACGACCCAGATGACCCCATAACCCTCTTCCAGGAGAGCAATAGGGCCACCAGCACAGTAAAGAAACATACACACCGACACACGTTCCGACCTCGCCGCAGAGGTCCGCGACCGCGTCCCTCCCGAGTAAATGATACTCCCCCCCGACCCTTGCTCGTCGATGCGCCAGCCCGCGTCGAAGCTGAGCCCGTAGTCTTAAATTCCCCGATAAATAATAATAATAATCTATGTTTGATCCAGCCTGTCCCATCTTGCTGTCCTCCCCCCAGCGAAGCCCTAAGCCGAGGTCCGTACCCCACAGGGGGTGCCCTTAGCGAGCGTTCGCCTAATTTTAATTAGTATAGTTTATATATATTTATTTATTTTGTCAGAAAACAATGATCCATAATGGTTAGTAACAATTGAAACTTATAAACTATGTTAGTAGGCACAAAAATCACAAAATAAATATTACAAAATTAAATAGGCATTTGAAAATTTAAATTGGATTCACGATTTAAAATATAATTATAACATTAGTCTTTACGTGAACCATACAGCAGTGGTTCACGTACTGACAGTCAAAACGTTCAGAAAACGCGCTCAGGATACTGTTGCGGCTGCCCCGCATCCTACGCACCAGGGATGTGCACCGTTTGCGCATGATTGTGTGGAAACAATCCACACGAGCTTCGGCAAACATCCCCGACGCGCTACAGAAGCGAGGCAGCCCCAAGAGCACCCTGAACGCATTGTTATACTGGACACGTAGGGCTCCGTACTGTTTCTGCGTGTAATCCAACCACAGACTGCCAGTATAAAAGGACGTACAGAATGCCCTAAACAGGGCTATTTTGACGTCCCTCGAGCACCGAGCAAATCTGCGGGCGATCATATTTGCACGAACAGACAGCGCCCTACGTTCCCTTTCGATGTCTGCATCATCTTTCAGGTCAGAGGTTAATAAATGTCCAAGATATTTAAACATGTCAACTCTTTTAAGTGGGCATCCGTTGAGCTTAATTGCTGGTAAGTAATTTGGACTCCCCCTGGCCTGAAAGACCATGCATTCGCTCTTGCTCGTATTATACAGCAAACCATGTTCTTTTGCATATTTTTCACAAATGCCAATCAGTTTTGCCACTCCACAGACAGAGGCGCTCAGCAGCACCATATCGTCTGCGTAGCTGATATTGTTAAGGCACACACCTCCAATATGGCAACCGACATGCATGCTGCTGAGCCTCTCTATCAGTGCATTAATATATAAATTGAAGAGCTTCGGTGAGGTTAGCCCCCCTTGCCTCACACCGCACTCCAATCTATACGGGGTTGAGTAAGCCCCCGACCATCGAACAACATTGACCTGATTGCTGTACCAGTATTGGAACACACGAATCAGTTCGTCTGGCACTGCCGCTTGCTGCAGTTTTTGCCACAGCAGGTCATAACAAACCAAGTCAAATGCCTTCGACAAGTCGAGGAAGCAAGCAAACACCGGTGTACTTCTATCAGTGTAGTACCTGACAGTCTGCTTTAAACACAATATGGCTGTTTCTGTAGAGAGACCGGCTTTAAAACCAAACTGGTTATCATGCAAAGTTAGATATTTATCCAGCTGTGTGTTAAGCAAACTGTCAAGCACTTTTGATATTACAGTGGCCAATGAAATGGGCCTATAGTTGGCCTTATCGCTGACATCGCCGGTTTTATTTTTAATAATTGGCACCACCACAGTTCTCATCATCCGCTCAGGCAGGTAAGAATGTCCTATACAGAAGGAGTAAAACATCGATAAGACCCTGGGCAGATGATGACCAGCATGTTTAAGATGTTCAATACTTAAATCATCGTGGCCAGGAGACTTACCCCTCGACATAGACATAATTACATGTCTTACTTCTTTTGCCGTAAACCGGACGCTGAACTCCTGACCACTACCACTAGGACTGCTTGTGAACTGTGACGGTCCCAATGGTGACGAGACAGCGAAGTGCTGCCTAAATAGTTCGGCAATTCCAGTGACATCAGCAGCGCCGCTAACACTCACAGGCAGGCCCGGCCTACTATTGAGTTTATCGGTGGACTTCCAAAAACTGCGGAAATCGCCCCTAGAATGGTGCGACGCCAACTTGTCCATTTTAATTTGGTCACTATGGTTCTGGCACCAACGTAAGCGCGACTTAAAAATTGTTCGGCTTGTTTGCATTTCAGTCCAAACCCGACCCTCACGTGGTCTGCCATACGACACCCACTGCTCAAACTTTTGCCTGGCCTGCCTGTGAGCATCACTCACATGCTTATTCCACCCCATTACTGGTTTCCTATTTCGCACATAATTTATCTCGTTACTGTCAGAAGCGGCTTGGCACAAAATATTAACAATGTCATCATACATTTTATCAATAATAATTCTGTGGTCCAATTTATTACAAACATAGTCACAACATGCACTTAATTCATTAGGAAAGTCAATATATTTTAAATTATCATTACAAAATTTTGTATAAATGTCAATTTGATTAATTTTTCTATCTCCCCATTTTATTTTATTACATGATTGATTTTTATTACTATTTGAATTGTATAATTTAGTTTTAATTTCATTTAAGTTGCATTGAATTACAAGAGGGTAGTGGTCAGACCAAAGTACATCATATTTAACATGTACATTTATAATCGTGCTCATCGCTGCTTTGGTAGCAACACAGTGATCTAGCCAACGTCTCGAGCCGTGCGCATCGCTTATAAATGTATATGTGTCAGAGTTAACGCCCAACAGTTCAACATCAGCACATAATAGTTCAGATTCCCGACAAAAGGAAACTAATTCAATATAAAATTGTTCATTGGGGTGCGAATTAAAGTCTCCGAGTATAAAAGCAGTTTCAATATTGCTAACATTAATTGTGGCACTCACCAGACTTAGGCAGTCCGTAAAATCCGTTAAGTTTGCACTATTATCCGTCGGCATGTATACACTAAACACTAGAAATGACTTTGATTTCATGCATACTTTAACGGCACATACTCGCGGGTTATCGCACTGCACTACCGATACGTCGTCAAAAACACTTTTCCGCCACAACAGTGCAACCCCGCCGTAGGGCCGACCTCGTAGCATGCCGGTCGTGGTGTCCACCGCCGACGTCCCGGTGCACCCGAAGTCATCGTCGATTTCGCTCAGGAACGAGATATCGTGGGGCAGCAACCATGTTTCTTGCAAGGCAACTATGTCTGACGTGCTACATAGTTGCCTGACACTCTCCACCGAGCGTTTTATACTTTTACAATTATAGCTTAATAGTTTATACATTCATATTTATTTTACGCCGTTCACAGTACCGCTGTTTGCTCCGTTCGTGT
This sequence comes from Agrochola lota, assembly GCA_947364205.1. Classification (NCBI taxonomy): domain Eukaryota; kingdom Metazoa; phylum Arthropoda; class Insecta; order Lepidoptera; family Noctuidae; genus Agrochola; species Agrochola lota. The sequence continues at coordinate 19,201,277 of OX376240.1, forward strand.
AATTTCTCATCCTAAAATTTACGAATTTCCTGAAAATAATTCCCTCAGGCCATAGTTGGCTATCCAGAAACATCTCCATTTTAGTTTCGGAAACAAAGAATTTGTATGCGTTGTATTCTTTAGGATATTTAAACGATATACTTTCAAGTGTGATCACCTCGCCCGTTTTACGACGCACATAATCCGTAATATCTTTTTCCGTCGTGTCCTTATGTACTTGGGTAATAAAGATTGGCACTGTCTTATTTGCAGCTTTAAATTTCCCTTCACTCTCCCTGGCGGTACCACGGGTGCCCAGATATCGGTAGCTCATATTACGCTTCTTGCGGTACGAAACTTTTTCCCATCCGTCATTCTCAATGTTTTGCACCGGCTCATGTTTATCAGGCGCGGGCGCGGGCAGTGCCACTGGCTTATTATGCACGACCGTTCGTCGCTGCGGTGACGTCATAGTGGTTGAGCTAGCGGTATCGGCGCAGGCGGCTGCGGCGGCGGTGACAGCGACGCGCGGGGGGGGGCTGCGCTCAGCCGCTCGCCGCCGCAAGACAGCTGACTCAACGCCGCGGTCCGAAGTTTCGGCATCTACCTCCTTTATTCTTCTAAATGATTGTTCGTTATTTCCTAGCATTTGCAACGAGGATTCATCGATATTGTCATGGCAGTCATCTATAACTGATGAATTATTTACGTGGTGTAATCCGATGGGACCGCTTTCCATAAGCCATCCGCCTCGATTCATGTTTACTTTACACACAGATGCGGGTATCAATGAGTCGTTTTGTAATTTCAAAATATCCGTTTTAAAATTTTTCAACTGGGTCTGAGTCACATATTCTTCTTTAATTTCTTTGACTTCATTCTGAATTCGAAGCAAATCCTTTAGAAGTTTTGTGCAGTCGAGATGGTCAAACAGTATTGGAGGAAGTTTCTCCAAGTCTCTTGCAACGAAAATTGGGAATTGGTCCGGCTCCACCGACTTAAAAACATTAATAATGTCCAGTAGATCTCGTTTTTCCTTTCCATTGTTTTTCCTCTTTATTTTCGCCTTCTCCACAGGAACGGATTCGTACAACAGTGTTTTAGATGTTTCAATATCTTCACTCGTAAACGTAGATGTACATAACCGCACTAACGTGTCTTCATCGATCACTGATATTTTATTTTGAATATAGGACAACAATTCATCGATAACTACGTTACAGGCCACGCATTTAACCACTTTCGACATTTTTACAATAGTCCGAGTTTCGTTCAATAGACGTACATCCTCACGGTAGGGACGCGCGCGCGCGACTGCCCCTGGCTGGAGGTTTTAAGTGTAGCAGCTTAAGGCAGCCACAGGAAAGTCCGGTTAAGCAGCTACGACCTCCTCAGAGGTCAACTGCGAGATGCCATTTATACAAAAAAAAAAAAAAAAAAGACTTAAGGTTCACTCTTGTACAATATTTTTATAATGCTCATGCTGAGCACACGTGTATTTGATTTAAATAAATATATTTTTTAATAAGTCTTGCGCGTTCATATTTGACTGGTTATACAGATAATCGCTTCTAAACACATCAATAAGGGTTTTTTGATATGAGCTTTCTGCTTCTCATAATTAAGTGTAGAAGTATTGAAAATAACAGTGTAAAACAGTAAAACCATATTTTGAATCGAATTCATTTATTTATCACATTCGCTGATTAACAAACATTGTAAAATGTTTTCACTAACTAGTGGCTACTGAGTTGTGACGTCACTAAATACTAAAGCAACCTGTTCACAGGCCGCCACAGCACCACGCTGAGATATGCATCGTACGACTAACAAAGTCGCTAATGCAACTTATATCGAGCATCTACAGATAACAATAATAGCAGCCGATGTGTAACTGTAACAAACAGCTCGGCCAGACTCAAGTTAGGACGGCGACTGCAACTGTTTGCTCTAACTGTAACTAATGACTAGATTGTACCTACAACACATGTACAGTGAATTTGTCCTTGCCCGTCTTAGTAGACTAACAAACATGGACTGGCATGATTCACAAACTTCCAACAAATCCGAAAGTAATCATCATCAAACGCCACAAGACAACTAAAGACAAATGTACTTTACTCATGACTACTACTTTACGTTTCATACGCTTGCTACAACGTGATGCTTAACAATACAGTACATTTTACATTCTTTTAACATTATTTTAACATTATTTATTATAGAATGCAATGAACATAACAGTCCTTAATTAAACTTTACAATGGTTGTTTTGAAAACTTTTTAAAGCAGAAGTGTGTGTTTTATTTATACATAAAGACATGAGGAATATCATCATTGAGATGCTAGTCTAACTAGGAAGAGTATTTATGTACAAGTCAACTAACTAAATAATATCTACAGAGCGAGGCTTGGCCTTCACTATTCGATGACGACTTGTCACTATATTCTTTTAGAACAAAGTTTACTTTATCCATTACGAAAACACTTTTCAAGGATTATTTTATCGAAAACTTTCTCTTTTTTCTTGAAAACATTAATCAATCATATAAAAAAAAATATGCTTCTATTCTGTGTCCGAGAAAAAGTGTAGCATATTTAGTTTTATCGCTCTCCGACCGATAAGACATTTCGGCGAAGTGATTTCGTATGGAACTTATTATGTATCGTCGTCCGTTCATAATAATATTGATAGGATCCCCATAACGTCACTACGGTCAGCACTCGGCGCACTGTTACACAGTTTACTGGCGGTAGTGTCTGCAGCACTCGGCGTACTGTCACACAGTTCACTGGCGGTAGTGTCGGCGGTACTCGGCGCACTGTCACACGTTCACTGGCGGTAGTGTCGGCGGTACTCGGCGCACTGTCACACGTTCACTGGCGGTAGTGTCGGCGGTACTCGGCGCACTGTCACACGTTCACTGGCGGTAGTGTCGGCGGTACTCGGCGCACTGTCACACAGTTCACTGGCGGTAGTGTCGCGGTACTCGGCGTACTGTCACACGGTTCACTGGCGGTAGTGTCGGCGGTACTCGGCGCAATGTCACACAGTTCACTGGCGGTAGTGTCGGCGGCACCCGGCGCACTGTCACACAGTTCACTGGCGGTAGTGTCGCGGTACTCGGCGTACTGTCACACGGTTCACTGGCGGTAGTGTCGGCGGCACTCGGCGCACTGTCACATAGTTCACTGGCGCTAGTGTCGGCGGCAGCCGGCGCACTGTCACACAGTTCACTGGCGGTAGTGTCGCGGTACTCGGCGTACTGTCACACGGTTCACTGGCGGTAGTGTCGGCGGTACTCGGCGCAATGTCACACAGTTCACTGGCGGTAGTATCGGCGGCACTCGGCGCACTGTCACATAGTTCACTGGCGGTAGTGTCGGCGGCACCCGGCGCACTGTCACACAGTTCACTGGCGGTAGTGTCGCGGCACTCGGCGTACTGTCACACGGTTCACTGGCGGTAGTGTCGCGGCACTCGGCGCACTGTCCCACAGTTCACTGGCGGTAGTGTCGGCGACAGTGCTCGTGCGCGCGCGCGCCGGCCGCGCGTCAGTTGGCGACGGCGCCGGCGATGTGTGCGCGGTGCGAGCAGTAGTCCATCACTCGCTGCGCCACGCCGCGCGGCCGCGTCAGCATGGCTGCGGCCTGCTCGAACTTGTGCTGGTTGCGGCTGGGGAGAGGACCACAATCACACATTAATTAACTTACTAGCAAAAGCATCATCTGCCTAACCTTTACGCAACTGAATATCAGTATTTCACATGGAGCGACTGCCTATCTGACCTCCACGATCAGGTTACTGGGTAACACGACACCCCACGGTAAGACAGGTCGTCAGGCTTTCGGACTTCAGATTACCCGTATCGACTGTCAATGATCTTTGAACTGCAGCCGGGACGGACGGCTTAACGTACTTTCCGAGGCATTGACACGCGTATCTTCGATCGACCTGTGCGACTGTTATTAATTAGCCACGAGCCCCTCAGTTACTAGCAAAATGTTCATGTCAATACTCAATCATTTATTGCATTCTATCATGTATACTTAAATGGTATCTAAAAATTTAATGAGATCATTATGGAGCCTGTCACCCTAAGGTAGACTGACAGACAATGCCCGAGGCACAAGGGCTGCTTTTGTGCAGTTCTGACTTGTGTTTAATAAATAAAATGTTACTATGAGGAGGCTTCACCAAAGAGAAATATTTCAAACAAATGAACTTCAAACGATTAGGTCCTTTTTTATTAATTCATGGTTCTCCTGGTCTTACCCCAATTTACAGTTCGCGTCAAATAACTTTGCCGCTCTGAAGTTAGGTTGCGCATGCGCGCTACTGTTTTATAAGTAAGATTGACTACTGCGAAGTTATTTTTAGCCTACTTCAGAGCGGCAAAGTAATTTGACGCGAACTGTATTTGGGGTTGGCGCAACAGGTACTTTTTTTAATTAATACGCATATACGTACTCGTAAGTAAATTTTTGGTATTTTTAAAACCTACCTGTATTTTTAAAGCTGGTCAGCGGTATATTCCCAATATGATCTTTTTATTACGCGGTGCTATCAATGTACAAACAGCAACACACTTAACTGCCCTTTAAAGACGCAACTGAGAGAAATTATGAGTGTTCGAAAGGGATATATGTATATGTTAGTCATTTTCAGTGTAGTCATAAGTTTTCCAGAAACCGGTTCAGACGAACTGATAATTCTTAATTCGGTCGTATTGCAACTCTTCTATATCACTCAAATTGTCATTTACTTGAAAGTTTATATATACATATAATAAAATAGTAGCAAAGTCAAAACTGTACATTGAATATTTTTGGCACACACAAGCGCACAAACACTAAAGTTATTTATGAGTTGGAGTTTATATGTGCTGACCAAGCAAGTTAAAATACTTATTTTAACTAGCGCAGAATGAAAAATGAAAATAAAATAATTGTTTTATTTAAATGTGTTTATGGATAGTCGATAAAATTCATTAGACCCGTAATGTCGAATTCCTAAAATGTTGAACAGTAACAAATTATTAATATCACTAGCTTCTGTGCGCGACTTCGTCTGCGTTAAATTTCTTGTTCTCCCGTTCCACCCCGTCGCATCGCATCGTCCGCGCTATTACTTCGTTTTCGCTTAGCGTTATTTCTGAATTTTTTTCTTTTTGCTCGTCTCCTAAGTGGCTCAGCGTGATGGTAAATAGCCTAGCCTAGCCTAGCTAAGCCTAGCCTTCCGCAAGAATAGGGCTAACTACCAGTCGGATTTGAAAAAAAAAATTTGTATTAAAAAGAATTTTCAAATCCGACTGGTAGTTTAGAGATTAACGCGTTCAAACAAACGAACTCTTCAACTTTATTATTAGTATAGATTATATAATAGTAAGAAATATGATGCCTAAATGTCGTCGCATTAAGGTAAAACGAAAAGAAACGACTCTTTCCGATTTTGCCCGATTTGTTAACCACTGGCTAGGGTTCATAATTGTCAACGTCAAATCGCCACCCCCGGAGAACAAAATGATAACCGTCATTACCATAGTTTTAGTGTTATGTCATATTTGAGGTCTACGGTGCCTAATACATCTACACAATTTTTTTCGTGAATGTCCTGCCTGTATTTAAAAAGTTATAAAATATTGCAATAATATTCATCATCAATTTTCTACCCGAAAAATAATGTATCATAGTATTGGTAAAAAAGTTTCTTCATAAAATATATGCCAAATACTTTTACAATAGGATTCTCGGAAAATAAATAGATAAAATAAATTGTTAACGCTATTACCATTTTGTTCTCGTAATAATACATTTAGGCTCGGTGACTAACATGTCCTTAGTAAAAAGTACTGAGAAAAGTAAACACGGAAACATCTTGCCATTCTTTTCGGTCATAGGTGCATAGGTGCATTAGAGAGTGATAGCACGATAATTCATTGCGTGCGGCGCTCGGCACTAGTGATGGATTAATTAGCATTCGCATTCATTGTTAGCATGCGAATGCTCATTTAGCATTTAGCAAATGAAATGTAGTTGCGAAATTCTGTGAAGTGCTAAGTGAATTTATCGCTTCGTACTTTTTTATAATATCATACGTCAGAGCGTCGACGCACGCAGCGGTAGCGTGCGCTCTCTGTCGTACCCATGGGAAGTCGGGAATACTGAATCTATCGGTTTCACGTAACCATGACCTCGTTCGCGAGTGAAATTTATTAGCAGTGCTGCGAACTTGCGAAGAATGGGTTAAGCAATTGTTATCTTATTTTCTTTGATTTGCGCGTACTTAGTGTTGTATATTGTTAATTTAATTCGCATATTAACAAAATTCACATACTTCATTATTAGCAATTAGCATAGCAATAGCAATTAGCATGCTGCGACTCATGAATTCACATGCCAATGAAATTTATGCGAAATCGCATTAATTGACATTACTACTCGGCACGTGGCAATGTTTGTTTACCTACTCGACCTTCTCTAGTGCACTTGTAACCGTCATTGCGTGAGCGTAATTTCTTTTTTGCTGCGGTTGTTTCTATTATTTTTGTGTAAATTCAGTGTTTTTTTAAAGTGAAAAGTGGTAAACCTAATTGCAATAATAAAATGAATAAACGGAATCCTCGTTTAGACGTTATTATGAGTATGGTGTCTAAAATAAGTGACGATTCCAAACATCTTACTAATGATGGTGAGTACCGACTGTGCCTTTTACACAGTATCATTGTCTTTTAATTAGTGATAGGTAGATAGAATGGCCATAGAATCTTATTTAAGTAAGTAGGTACTCGATCTGTGACCCGATGTTGATAGCTGCAAATTCGACACACCTACCTACCTAGATACCAACTTGCTTATTTTTAAATAGGTACCTACTTCGAGTGAAACAGTTGATCTTCCTTGGAACCTACCTAATGCTCATTACCTACAATGAAGTTTCTTTGCGTTAACTAATCTATATGCATGTCAATTTGTCATCACTGTTTGTTATTATCTAGGTATTAATTCAATGTCATTAAATCGTATCGTTTAAATGTTTTAGATCACAACCCACCCCAAAATGGTACTACAGATCAAGACAAAATAACGAAACATGAATATAATTTACGCGGTAAGTGTTAAATATTATTTTATGTTTTTGGTAGGTAGGTAAGTAGTAATTTTTGCCTGTATTTAAAATAATTATACTAAAAATAAACTCCTGCCTCGATGGTCGAGTGGCCGCAAGCGCGGGTCCTAACTTCGAGGTCCTGGGTTCGATTCCCGGGTCGGGCAAAGTGTTATTGGGTTTTTCCATTAAGTTGGAACTTCTCAGTAGCAGCACGGAGTCTGGATTTGTGCCCGGTAGATGACAATAGGCTCGCCCCCTATTACATGGGACTTAAAACATAACTGGCGAAACGTGGGTGTATTACACACCTCTGCCTAACCCTTCGGGGAATACAGGTGTGATTGTTATGTCATGTTATGGTTATGTTAAAATAAACAAAAAGCTATCGTATTATGGGTACCTACCTACCTCATTTTTTTCTAGCTTAACCTAGCTTCTTATATTTTTTGCTTTTTTATTTAATGTAAGTATAAAAAAGCAAAAAATATAAGAAGCTAGGTTCACCAAACTAATCTATATTTCTATATTAATATTATAAAGCAAAATAGTTTGGTTGGTTGAACGTGGTAATCTCAGGAACCACTGGTTTGAGTTGAAAAAATATTTTTGTGTTAGATAGTTACTTAGTTCATTTATTGAGGAAGGCTATATCTATATTATATAATATTATAAAGAGGTAATATTTTTGTTTGTAAGTTTGTATGTAAGGGCTAATCTCAGAAACTACTGGTTCGAATTAAAAACTCTTTTGTTCTGGTCTGCAGAATTAACAAAGAAAACGTACTACAATCCAAATGATAAACAAGGGAATGAAGACTTCTCTCCGAGTTCATCCGGTGAATATCTGCCAAGTCCAGAGAGACTCCAAATTCTAAGACAGCGGAGTCAAAGCTCATTAAGTTTTGGAGGAGATTCGGACTATTTAACATCAGCTGCTAATAATATTACAAAATCACCATCGAGCATATCAAACATATCTTCCATTTTTAATGAAGTAGATTTTGTAGCATCACCTTTGATAGTGTATGAAAATAGACCATTGTCAGATACAAAAAAAATGCTCGGTAATGAAAATATTAATAGAAAAACTTTATCAAGACGTAGTTTAAACTTTTCTGCTATCGCTGAGGAAGACAATAATATGGTCGACGCATCTTCCAGTTTTGCAAGCATTATCTACCCAGGGGAAGTTGAACAGAAAGACTTAAATATTTCTATGGGCAGTGAACTTACTGTAAATAAGGAAAATTTTATTTCTATTACTTTTGAATTAGAAGAGACTTTGCAACCATGTGACTCTTCCAACGGTAAATTGACTGAGTGCACCTTAGTTAGTTACCAAAATGTGCCATCAAGCTCAAAAGATTTCGATTTGACAAATGTTTCTCAGTCAGAGGTAGAGGTTAACCATTCAGCAATTAATTATAATATTATTAGTTTTAATGAAGATGATTACCAAAGAAATAACATAGACAGTTCCGGTGAAGTGATAACTCAAGCTGAAACTGCTGCTGCAAGCTTAGAACAGGTATTGTGTGCTACTAACGCGAAAAAATTGACAAGAAAACGGGTTCGAAATGAAAGAGAAAAACAAGACAATAAGAGTAAAAGGTTAAAGAATTCAGGAGAAGCTTACGTAGGTTGCAGGTCAAAGAAAGAGTTTAAGAAAAAAACGATAAAGGCTGAATGCAAGTGTCAAAAAAAATGTGGAGACAAGATCAACCAACAGCAAAGAGAAACTATAATGCAGCAATACTATCAACTCGCTGATCATGAGTTACAATGGCAATTCATCGCTAAGCATATAATAGCTGAAGACATAAAAAAAGTGACAATAAACCGAAAGAACAACCGCACTCAGACTATTAAATACTATTTTTATTTAGACACAGAAAAAGTGCAAGTATGTAAAACATTCTTCATTAATACTCTATCTATATCACATCAAACAGTTTATACAGCCTTAGAAAAGGTAAAATCTGATAAAGGTTTGAGTGACAATAGAGGTTGTCATGATAATAGACCTCGCAAAATGTCACTTGAAACCGAAGACAATATTAAAGAGCACATTCAATTATTTCCTACTGTGGAGAGTCATTATACTCGGAAGAAATCGGCCAGACAATATCTGTCCGAATTACTTAATATATCTAAAATGTACCGGTTGTACGAGGCTTGGTATACTGAAGGGCACTATTCTTGCCGCATGGCATCTAAAAGACAGTACGAAACTATTTTTAACACCAGATTTAATTACTCCTTTCATCGCCCCAAAAAAGACCAATGTGGTCAATGTGCACTTTACCGACAAGCTGATCCTCGTACAGAAGAAACTCTGCGAGAGAAATTTAACCAGCACCAGAAGAATAAAGAACGCGTGCGTCAAATAAAAAACGAAGAAAAACAATCAGCTGACCTTTCAGATACAACTGTTGCAATCTTTGATTTAGAGAAGGTGTTGAATATTCCTCAATCTCAAGTGGGAATATTTCACTATAAGAGGAAATACCCTGTGTATAACTTCACAATATTTGACAGGACTCGACTGAAAGGTTACTGCTATGTTTGGCACTACGCAATCGCAAAAAGAGGAGCAATAGAAATTGGTAGCTGTTTATGGCAATTTCTCATGGGTGAAGCAGGAAGAGGTATCAAAAACATCTCATTTTACTCTGACGGTTGCGGAGGTCAAAATAAAAATAGATTTATTTTTGCATTCTATATTTTTGCCGCTCAGAAACTGAAAATCAATATCACACACCGATTTTTCGAAACGGGGCATGGTCAAAGCGAAGGTGACTCAATGCACTCTAATATAGAACGAGAGCTAAAACATCAAGTTGTTTATACACCTGAACAGATTTACGCAATTATTTTGAATGCAAAAGTTAATGGTGAGAAGTACACTGTGAAGGAAATGACACAAAATGAGTTTAAAGACATAAAAGAATTAATCAAGAATAAGAACTGGGCCAAAGATGAAGAGGGACATAAAGTAGCATGGTCTAAAATAATGGAAGTAAGTGTCTTGCATTCACAGCCTACAGTTCTACGTTTCAAGTATGATTATGATGCAGATTATTCTCGGTTGAATGTCGAACCGCTTCCAAGAATTGCGCCAAGAAACAAGCGGGGCAAACATAATGCTTCAACCTCTCTTACAGAGATACAATTATTGAAACCAGCTTACAACAAACCCCTTTCAATAAGTAAGGCTTTACACGGCGACCTTATGAGTCTCTGTAGGGCAGAAGCAATCCCTAGCTACTACCATGCCTTTTATAACTCCCTCACATTTGCTAATTGCTCTGAAGAACTTAATCATGAGGATTCCGATGAAGTTCACGAAGACTGATTTTTTTCTTATGGTTTTTTTCTATACTTATTAATTAAAATAATAGTTTATTAGAATAACGTTGTTTCATTTTAAACCCTAGAATAAAAGTTTAAGTTTCTGTTACCTAATTATGCAAATTGAAAATTAACTAGAATAAAATTGCAAATGATCTTGTTTTCCATTAATCTGGCATCCATTTTTCAATGAATATTATTGTAATGTAATATTGCAATATTCATAGGTTCTGGTAATTGCCGCGATTAAAATTGTAAGTGTATATTAATAAACTAAAACAGTACAAGAATTTTAGTATCTTTTTAAATTCGAAATATCTTTAGTTCAAATAACCTTAGTAAAACTTCTTTAAAAGCATTATAAAGCATAAAAAATTAGCTACCATTGTCCTATTTCTCGTTTCTCTACACAAATTAGTTGGCAAGATATAGTCGAAAATCAGTTTTTTATTTTTCCTGAAAAGTAGTGATTTTGCTATTACCATTTTATTCTCCGGGGGTGGCGAAATGTAAGCCTTTTTCCTGCGATATGGCAGATAAAATGGTGTATAATTATGGGGCAGTTAAGTGTGTTGCTGTTTGTACTTAAGGCTCGTGCACACCAGCGCGACGCGACACCGGTTATTGTTATACCGTCAAGTTTTCTTAGAAATCGTATTTTTCGAGTCGCGTCGCGCTGTTCCGCACGAGCCTTTAATTGATCTTTCTGATTTTCAATTGATATTCTAATAAACTGTGTACAGTCGCGGTCTGAAAATGCTTACCACCTTAAGGTTTATAATTGCATGCACACATCTATGTCACAAAGTCGATGATATTCTATGTGATTTGATTAGATATAGAGCATAGATTATTTTTTATTTACACGTCATCGTCATAGGGATAGCTATAGAAAACCTTTTTTTGTAAAAAAAAACGATTAAATATTAACTGGGATAAATACGGACATTAACCATGCGAGGTCGAACTTATTACTGAAAATGCAAAAATAGGAAGAAGTCGCATAGAAATTCAAAACATCTTTATTTATTTGAGGAAATTTATTATTTAAATTCTATCAACAAATTTATTGTCTAATATAGAGACTCCATCAGTAGCTATGACAGCACGTAGTATATCTCGCATAGATGCGACAAGGCGCGCGCATAAATCAGTCCCTTCGATTTCATCCCATACCGGTGCACAATGTGATCCAAGAGCTTCAGGGTTTACTTCGTTCTAACAATCCCAGCGTTGAACTATTATGCCCCACAGATCTTCAATCGGGTTCATATCTGCTGACCGAGTAGGCCATTGAATGAGACAAATGTCACGGTGCACGTTGAAACTGGCAATAGAAGACCGGGCCGAGTTTATCGGTGCATTATCCTGAACGTAATCAAATTCTGCTACAGGATACACAACGCGCACAGGAGGCAGCATCACATCTTCCAAAAGCGACACATAATTATAAGCAGAAGCCCTTCTTTCTAACGACGTTAGTTCCCGTCATCGCGTCGTCGTGGCACATTCACCGCCATAAGTGGACTATAACAGTCAACAACAGCGACCAGATTAATTTAAAAGCACGACAATGAGCCATATAGTTAATGTTTGATTTCCACTTTAATAGCATGATGTCTGTATTGTAGGTCCGCTCGATGCAAAGTTCGTCGAACCGTCCGAGGACTCACATAATACAAAGCAGCAAAATGATCAACTTGATCTGAAGCCGTGCTCTTCGTATTGCCGAACCATAATGAGACGGCGGCGGTTAGTATCGGCCGTCGTCATCCTGAATTGTTTCTATGATCAGCTATTTGCCGATCTTCGCCAAGACGCCGCTGAGTCCAAAAGCTTAAAGTGAATCGGGATATATTGAGTTCTCGTGTTAAAAAAAATCTTCGTTGAAACCATTTTAATGGTTCTCGAGGGTGCATTTTGACAGTACGGTCAAAATGGAAATCAAAGATGGCGACTGCGAAAATTGTAATTTTCATGGTTTTGTTTCATGGCTAGTCGTTTATACGCGCAAAGAAGACAGAGTCGCAGTAATTGCATTGCATCGTTGCGGTCACGCGCCAACTGAGATTTTCAAACTGCTGAAAAATTTGAAAATTCCACTGAGATTTATTTATCGTACTATCAAACGATTCAGGGAAGATTCAAGATTAGAAGATAAACAAAGGAGCGGTCGACCTCGTACTGTTCGGACTCCAGCGGTCATCAAAGCAATGAAGGCGCGAATCCAACGAAATCCTGTCCGCAAGCAAAAAATGTTGGCTCTGCAGATGGGACTAAGCAGAACTACTGTTAAAAGGGTGTTAAATGAAGACCTAGGACTGCGTGCTTATAGAAAAAAAACAGCACATCTTCTTAACGCACGGCTGAAGAAAATCAGATTCGAAAGAAGCCGGGTTTTGTTAAGGCGGTACGCGGGAAAAAAATACCGCGAAATACTTTTTTCGGACGAAATTTTTTTTAATGTTGAGGAGAGTTTCAATAAACAAAATGATAAAGTGTATGCACACTCTAGTGAAGAAGCGAACAGACGTGTGCCACGTGTTCAGCGTGGTCATTACCCTTCGGCATTCATGGTTTGGCTTGGGGTGTCCTATTTGGGTCCAACGGAGGTGTTTTTTTGTGAAAAAGGAGTGAAAACCAGTGCCCTCGTATCTCAAAACACAGTCCTAACAAACATTGTGGAACCTCTTTCACAAACAAGGATCGAAAACAGGCACTGGGTATTCCAGCAGGATTCTGCGCCGGCTCATAAGGCGAAAAGTACCCAAAACTGGCTCACGACCCGTGGAATCGACTTTATCAGGCATGAGGATTGGCCCTCATCCAGTCCAGACTTGAATCCCTTGGATTACAAAATATAGCAGCACTTAGAGGAGAAGGTCTGCGCTAAACCCCATCGCAACTTGGAGTCACTTAAAGCATCCCTGATTAAAGCAGTCGCTGATATTGACATGAATGTCGTGCGTGCTTCGATTGATGACTGGCCTTGCAGATTGAAGGCTTGTATCGAAGCAAGAAGAGGACATTTGGAATAATTTTAATGTGGTTTAAATCTGTATTTTATACCCTTTTATTTGATATATAAATGGTTGTAGTGCGTAACTCATTGTGTCATTTATTTAACTGTCCATATGTGACAAAACTTATGACCAGACACGTAAAGTCGGTCAGTATAGTGTCACAGTATATAAAACTATCAACAGAACATACCGGATGTAGGCGTGCGTGTCGACGACGAGGTTGTCGAGCTTGTCGGTGTTGATCTCGTCCATGGCGCACTCCTCCATGAGCGGCGGGTTGAAGCGGTAGTAGTGGCCGGCCGGCAGCAGGTCGTTCATGACCAGGTGCACACCTGACGCAGTATACTCTTGTTTTTATTTGTACAACATACATATAAAATAAAAACTTCTCTAACAAAATAATAAGGTATAAGGGTATACTGATATAAAAAAAGAATCTTCAAAGTCTGACTACTCTGTATAAAGTTATGCCTGGTCATACATAAAAAAAAAAACGAAATGTGTGCTGGGACACATAGTAGAAGTGAAACTTCAACGGACAAGTGGAAAAACGAATCGCAACGGTTATGTGGAAAAACGAATGGCAACGGACAAGTGGAAAAACGAATCGCAACGGACAAGTGGCAAAACGAATCGCAATTTTTTTTTTTTTGTTTTAGTGTGAGCGAGCGGCTACCTCGCAACTTTTTTCCAATACTTGCATTTTTAAACTCGTGATATCTTTCGAATGGAATGTCCGAATTGAATAATTCAAAAAGTTATATAAAGGTATTGAAGTAGTCTTGAATATTTTTTATTTTAATAAGGAATAATAATACCAAGATACAAATAAAGAGCCTTTTCTAGCGGCGGCATTTCAATAAAAACATTAAATTAAAATAACAGTTATTGTGGCATAACTAAATAGTTAGACATATGCTGTCGCAACACATTTTGTAAATAATGATGTGTTCTGCAGTCGTAGTACATTATTTTATTCTATCATCAATTGTTTTCGCAGCGCACGCGATGTAAAGAATATTTTAGGTAATTTTTATACACCTTGAGTTACATTATTGGAGTTTTTGTAAGGATCCCTAATTTTTTTGAAAATATAATATAGCCTATGTCACCCGGGGATAGTGTAGCTTCCCAACAGTGAAAGAATTGTTCAAATTGGTCCAATATAAAAACTTGAGAATTAAATCTATTCTCTTCCTCCGCCGCTGCCGCCTCTCACCACGCGATATATCGTCTACCCCCTCCACACGGCCGTAACGCTTTTTCGTGACAGAAAAATCCTAATACCCCCCATCTATATAGAAGTTTCACTTCAAAAAGTGTGTTAACTTCGGAGACGTGATGCGTGTGGCTATCGATGTCTAAATATACAAAAAACTAACTAATGTTGAATTCAGATTTTAAGCAACTACCTAGTACCTACACTACCAGGGACCCATAGCTGTATAGATGCATCTCTGCGGTGGGTGGGTACATACCTTCAGTATCAGTGGCAGAGTCGAGTATCTTGTTGAACTTGTCCTTCCAGCTCGTGGCCTGCGGCGAGCCGCCCGCCTGCATGGCGCGCGCCATGAGGCGGTAGTCCGTGTGCGCGGCCAGCGCGCGGCCCGTGCCCACGGACACGACGGTGCCGCGCTCCAGCGCGCGCGCGCCGAACAGCAGGCGCGCCTCGTGCACGCCCACGCCGCACGGGTTGTTCACCATGATGCCGCCGTCCTGCCACAGTACGAGGTACGACTGTCTTATAATGTACTTGAACACGTTTGGAGCGAATTAATTTTACGCTTTCTTATGTCACTGTTTATGGTTTTTGTTTATAAAGTAAAAGTAATTTTTAACGAGGGTGATCTAAGACGAAGATGACGTCTTAACGCTTAATTCACTGTCTATTCAGTTTTTCATTTCGTTTCATTTCATTTATTCCGTTTGTGAAACATAGGTGTTTTCCAATATAAATGTACAAACCATGTCCCGCCGATAAAAATTAGATTATTATGAACAATGTCAAAGTTACACAAAGTCAAATTATACAATTGTCATATTATTATAGGAAAAATGTCATGAAAATAAGAAAAGATAAAAAATACATAACGCCAAAAGATTGCAAAACACAAACACAAAATTACAGTCAGACTGAATAACATACCTTGTCATTTAGGAGCTTAAAAACATTACTTTTGAATTCATTATAATTCTTACCATTTCTAATTTATGGCAAGCGATCCCCGGGTTCTATTTTCACTATGGGAGTTCCGCAGGGCTCAATTCTCGGCCCTTTTTTATTTCTCGTATACATTAATTACCTTCCTTGCCTTGTAAAGAACAGTCATGAAATAGTGTTATTTGCAGATGACACATCACTTTTATTTAAACTTAGGCGACAACACACAGTTACCGACGATGTAAATAATGCTCTCTCTAAAATAGTGCATTGGTTTAGTGTTAATAATTTACTTTTAAACGAGAAAAAGACTAAATGTATGTTAACCAATGTACTATTAAATGGGACAGAATTGGATCTTGTGGACACCACTGTGTTCTTAGGTATTACTTTGGATTCGAAGCTTCAATGGGGCCCACATATAACCAAATTGTCGAAGCGGCTAAGCTCTGCAGCCTACGCGGTGTATAAAATCCGTCATTTGACTGATGTAGAAACAGCTCGATTAGTATATTGTAGTTATTTCCATAGTGTAATGTCGTACGGCATTTTGTTATGGGGAAATGCAGCCGACATTCAGGCTATATTTGTGCTGCAGAAACGAGCCATTCGAGCAATATATAACCTTAGTTGTAGGCATTCACTGAGGGATAAATTTAAGGAAATAAACATAATGACAATCGCATCTCAATATGTTTATGAGAACCTGATTTATGTAAAAAAGAATATTAATTTATATTCTAAACACAGCGACATTCATAGCATAAATACTAGACACAAAGATTTATTTATTGTGCCCAGGACTAGGCTCCAAAAAATTAGTAATTCATTTAAGTGCCAAAGTATACGTTTTTACAACAAACTCCCAAGCCATGTTAAAGAACTGAGCTTCAATAAATTTAAATCATTTATTAAACAGAAACTATGTCAAAAAGATTTCTATAAAGTTAAAGATTACTTTGACTGTATAAGTCAATTTATTTTTTTAAACTTATTATTGACATAATCTACTCATTACAGTTTTTTTTTTATGAGTTGTAATGTTTTACGTTGCATAATGTACATTATTTTGCATAACTACTATTGTATAGAATCAAGTTTTCTAACTGAACAGACAGCTGTGCTGCTGGGGAGTTTGTTGCGCCACTTCTTCTTCCCAGCTAAGCACTAGGAAGTGGTGAAGGGTGGGCGTTTTTGGGGGACTGTCTTATGTAATTTTGACGTTTGAAAAGTGCTGATTCTCAGCCTATTTTGAATAATGACTTTTGAATTTAATATGACAAGGTAATTTATTATACAATTTTGGTGCCATTGCATAGAAACTTTTATAAGCAAAAGCAGTTCTGGTGGTTATTGTTTTTAACAGTGTCACTCATATAAAACTTTTCGTCTGAGGGTCTAAGAGAGAGATAAGTGTTCACAACTAAAAGAAAACTCGAACATATATGAATGAGAATAGATCAGATGTAGACCGAAAACGGTAATTGAACAAAAAAAACGGCCACAGCAGTGTTTCTAATGCAACCACATCACGACAGACAGGTTGTATGGAACTTCATACTGGTTTGACGTGACGTGTGACCGGATTTAGTCGAAACCGCTGATGCCGAAAACAGGGATGATGACAAAATCTAAATCGGCTACGATAATTTATAGATTTTTCTTCATGGGTGTCGTTTTCATGCTTTTCGAGGGCCGATGCCGATAGTGAAGTCAAGATTAAAATCCATGATGGTGTCAAAGATTATTTCTTAATTTTGAAGGAATTCGCTTTGAGGTCGTTTTGTGTTTGCTAGAAAGCGTTGTGGTCGTTTTTATAAGGGGAATAACGCGAATTTCATGTTGTGGCTGTTTTGAAAATGTCAACCACATTGTAGCCAGTTTTTTCACTCCATTAGCGTTTTCGGTCTTTGAGCCTATCATATACATATACTATCAGGGAACTGGATTGTTGAACAGATAGACAAAGAATGACAGTTGTAATTTGAATTTACGGACATTTTAATTCGATAGTGAATCAAGTAGGTGTTTATATTTTCATTGTGTTCATACCTGATGCAACAGTCCGTCGAGGCGAAATTCGTCGAAGTAGGTGGGCGCGGCGGCCGAGGCGCGCACGGCGTGCCAAAGGCGCGCGCGCGACGTGCCCGGGAACACCGAGCGCGTGCGCCAGCCCACCGAGTAGCTGCGGAACAGGAACGGCGTCAGCCGCGCGCCCGAGTTCACCACGCACGATACCACCGCCAGCTGTGGGGACATAGCGTGAGCTCCAGCGACCTACTGAGCGCCTGCTACCTAACGGAACAGGAACGGTTTCAGCCGCGCGCCCGAGTTTACCACGCAAGACGCCACCGCCAGCTGTGGGGACATAGCGTGAGCTCCAGCGAAATACTGAGCGCCTGCTACCTAACGGAACAGGAACGGTTTCAGCCGCACGCCCGAGTTTACCACGCACGTAGCCACACAGTGGGCTGAAAATCGACTCTCATAGACATATATGTACACTATGGCATGAGGGACAAGGCTCTTGACCTTCTGACTTCTTATCTGAATAACAGAATTCAGAGGGTCGATGTTAATGGCAAGAGATCTGCAGGATCTGCGGTCACCATGGGCGTTCCGCAGGGTTCAATTCTAGGTCCTTTCTTATTTCTAATTTACATAAATGACTTACCTTACTACATAAGGGATAATCACAAGATCGTACTATTCGCAGATGACACTTCCCTCATTTTTTAAATCAAACGTCAGTTAGTCAACTTTGAACAAGTCAACGATGCAGTCTCTAAAGTTGTGCATTGATTTAATGTAAATAATCTTCTCCTGAACGAAAAAAAGACTAAACTCATTAAATTTTCAACGCCAAATGTCAGGCAGCTAACTACCAATGTTCAAGTTAATGGAATAGAGTTGGACCCTGTTGAGTCAACAGTTTTTCTTGGAATAACTATTGACGGTAAATTACAATGGGGCCCACACATAGAAAAATTGTCAGGAAGGCTTAGTTCGGCCGCCTATGCTGTAAAAAAAATTACACAGATAACTGACGTAGATACAGCCAGAATTGTTTATTTTAGTTACTTTCATAGTCTTATGTCATATGGGATTCTTCTTTGGGGAACCTGTGCGGACATTAATACTATCTTTGTTCTACAGAAAAGGGCTGTTCGAGCCATTTACAACCTAGGTCCAAGAGATTCCCTTCGAGAGAAATTCAGAGTAATAAATATTCTGACTCAGTAGCCTCACAATATATTTTTGAAAACCTATTGTATGTACACAAAAATATATCAAATTTTAAGAAAATGTCCGATATTCATAGTTTAAATGCCAGGAATAAACACAACCTTGCTGTGCATCGCAAACGTCTCCACAGAGTAAGCAACTCGTTCATGGGTCAATGTATACGCTTTTACAACAAAATTCCCATTGACATTTGAAACTTACCCATTAAACGATTTAAAAGCTGTATTAAAACCAAGCTTTGTAAAAAGGGTACTATAAAATTTCTGATTATTTAGAAGATAGAAAAGCTTGGGATTGAGTTGCTCGCTCTGCTGAGCCTTGTGAAAACCATAAAATTTGAAATTTTAATTATTCATCACAATAAACCAGTTTTATAAATAAATAAATAATACTTTTTTATTTTCTCACCACAATATCCTTACAAAATAATAACAAAAACAATATTGTCCAGCTATGGGCACATAGAAAAATGTTGTGGGAGACTGGTGCCTAAGCTAAGCCGAAGCCTGTATTTCAGGCCACCAGGTCTCCCCCCAAATACATAATTATGGTTTCCCGAAAACTAAAACTAGACAACAATTTCCATTCTACTTATAGGATAGTGTTTGTGTGGAGTGTTAGGTGTGTAAGTATGTGGGTGTCTAAGTGTGTGGGTCTGTGAGTGTGAGTGATGAAAAAGTAGGTGGGTGTTAAACTGTTTGCTGAAATTTGACGGAATGCGTTGACTATTTTGGAATAGAAAGCAGATTTTCGGTTGAGTCATAGTCCAGAGTCATAAGCCATGCATTAAGTTTTTTCTTGCACCGGTGTTTTGTGAGTGGGAAGATGTTGTGAACTTTGTTTATTTTGTTATAGAGGTAGCCTCCCAGAAAACAGCAGAATCGTTCAGAGAAACAAGTTGCAAGTATACCAACGAATTATATACACACTGGTGCCGATTCTCTTGTACACCGAACTAAACTAACTAAATTATCACTAAAATTCCATACTTTTGGCTATGAGAATCTTAGAGCTATTCTGCAAATAAATTCTCTAAACTAAATAATAATTTTGACACAACGTGGTACCCGTGGTTTGCCCTAACACGTGATTTTTTTTAGAGCCGGAGGCGCGCATGGTGTGCCGCCTCGACGTGTTTTATATGGAATTTTTCACTTTTTGTATGGAAAACATGAAAAAATATTACATACATGTTCAGGTTTAGGGGTTTACGGTTTTCATAAAGGGGGTCGAAATTTTCATAATTTTTGCGATAGGACGCACCATTTTCGAGATATAAGCAAAAGAAAAAATAAATACAGTTCTGTTTTTGCACGTGAAGTAGAGATGTTGGTGTGAATTTTAGTTCACGACAACTTATTTTAACCCACACCTTTTTAATCGAGATTAAAAATTGTCAGGTTTAGTCTAGTTTGGTCAAAGTCAAAGTCAAATCATTTATTTCAAATAGGCTTGCAAGGCACTTTTGAACGTCAACAATTACAAAAAAAAATTGATTCTAGTCGCCCCTTCCAAAAGGTAGTTTTCGTATGGAGAAGAATGGGCAAGAAACTCCACCGTTACTCTTTTTAGGTATTTTACAATCAAAATTTTAGGTGAAAAATTTCAAATTCAGAATAGCAAAATTGCCATTTTCATTAAAAACTCAATAAAAAAAAAACTCAGTACTATTTTAGTGCTGTCAAACTAAAATATGGTTAAGTTGTGTCACTTTAGTCTATTTCAGAATAGGAAATCGTCGTTTGACAGGAATAAACTAAATTTTTGTGATTTTTGTTTAGTTTAGAGGCATTTGTGACAAGAGAATCGGCACTATTGTCATTGTTGAAAATTATATTCAAAATGACACGATTACTTTGTAAAGTATTATATTATTTTAATTATTGTGAATGTGAGGACTAAGCGGATATTTTTTAAATTTCTTTTTTTATTTATTTAAACTTTTCACACTCAAAAAAGTACAAAGGCGGACTTAATGCCTTAGGCATTCTCTACCAGTCAACCAAGGGTGGTGAAGAGATTAGATGGCAGGTGCTCTATATGAGAGGAACAAAGATAAATTTAAAAAAAGTATCCTAATGCATTATAACTAAAATAGGTACAACAGTACAGACTACATACATACATATTTACTATAATATATACCTATATTATATATATATAATATTTTAATATACGTAAATTAATGTTTAGTGAATAGAAAGGTTGTAATATTTGATTTGCATTTCTCTAATTGATATTTCATAAACAGATGTATTATATAATATAGTTTTAATGTGACTCAAAAGGCTGTTTCATAAACAAAGATTCTAGAGTTTTCGAACAAGTCATGATTTGTGGTTATATGAAGATCAAATTAAATGTTTATTAACATAACAGTACAATAAATAATTAATATTGAATAAGTAATAATTAATATGATACTAATAATATATATCACGATTTTATAATGCAATTTTAAAGTAACATGGTGTTTCAAACGATTTTTGGAACATCCAGTTGATGTTATTATAATATGACATTTTACATAAAGATTACAAATAAATACATAATATATTGCTAAATAATGTTATTCAGATTTAAGATAGTTCTACTACATAAGATTTGTTAATTATTACTTTGGTTAGAAGTTATTTAACATTTATGTATGACCATCTATGATTCGTCTAAAATGGCGGGAGAATGCGCGGCAATGTTTGAGGGACTGGTAAGGTTGATAGGGTATATGATGGTGTGACCGCCAATCTTGAAAAGGAACTTGGAGTTAATTGTTGGACGATACAGGACCTCCGACTTTTATAGGACAGACCCTGAGTGGTGCCCATGTCCGTAATATAAAGTGTCTAAAAGCCAATGTAAGAATAAATCATGTTGCATAGCGGAAGCTCTGCCATTATTGTAAAAAGGATTGATGATCAAATAACTTCTTGTGAAAGATCGACAGACCACAATGTTCATTTAAGTTAATTGATAATTATTATATCTTTATTATTGCTGATAACTATGTTGTTCTGTATGTGTTTTAATATGCCTAATATTGCTAGCTTGGAGAAATGGTCCAAGAGATTAATGTGATAATCTAATGATTTATGCTAATGTAACAATGTGTTGATCCAATAATATAAAAGAAGCTGCCACGGAGTTTCTTGTCCTTCTTCTCCGTGATGACCTAGATTAGGAACGGACAACTAGCTTTCTCATTAACGATACCTATGTATTGACAAGCCTAACTGAAATAAATCCCTGGTCTTGTCTTTCTGTGCTTTTCTTCATAAAATCTTTTCCCTACACACCCTATTCATAGAAAGTACCTACATACAAAGTAAATAACTAGTAGGTACTTAACCATCCTGACACTCACAACTTGATAATTAAGTGGATATCTATACCTATAAATGTAATTTTAATCCACTTGCTAACACGCGCATGAAGTGAAGATATACCAAACTCCATCATGTCAGCTGATGTTACCAGTTTTGAGACTGCTTTCAAATTGTTTAGCTCAGACGGTTTCGCTAGGCATATGTAGCAAGACGCGTTTGATCTAGCTGCTGAAAGGTGTGTACATATCTTAGCATCGATCATCGTCATCAAGGGTTTATGGCTAATTGTATTGCTGTTGCATTCAGTTGGTCGGAGAGCAGATATTTCATCCTTCATTATCTGTTCTTCTGCCTTCACGACTGCTTCACTTTCTTTAATAAAAGTAAACTGCACCGGACGACAAAACAATGCAGAGCAAGGTTTCGGGTTTTGCCAAACTGTATTTTCTTCACATGTCAGTTTTAATGATACAAATAATGTCATAAAAATACTGGAGTCATCTTGAATAGAATCCAATTTTTGTTTATATTTACTCTGGCTAGATGCTCCATCAAAAGACCATTTAGAAATTAAAATCAGTTCTTTTTGCTTTAAATCTTCTGGTAAAGATTTAAATATTTTATTCACTGTTAAGTCCAAGAGAGCTTGCAGATAAATTCTAGCTGAGCTATCTGTAACCGTGATGGAATTTTCAGGTTCAGGTGGATAACACTCTTTTTTTGCTTTTTGCACTCTGTAGAATGGATATAAGTCTCTAATACCTTCTCGAATTGCTGATTCTCTCAAAGTTATACAATATGTCGGGTTTCGGACTGTACAAACTTAAAGAGGTGGTAGTTTGCTCTATTCTATCAATAAAATTATTCTACATGTAGGGTCGGAACCCATCCCCCCCTGAATGGCAGCCATTTTTGTGTTTTTATCGCCTTTTATGGAGAGTGCATACTAAAACTACAGTAACTTTAAAATTTAAAACCCAATTGTCATAAAAAAAATACTTTTGGCAACAAAAAAGTATTAAAAATGGGGTAAATAACTCAAATAATCACATTAAATGCTGCATCATATTGAAATAAATGCTAAAAGATCAATTTTACGTTAAAAATAACATCGTTTTTTTTGTTAATCAAGGTTATTACAAAATTCACCCCGGAGAACTACCTTTTTTATTTACTCGTCTAAGAGATGTTTAGTTCACCTAAATAATGATACCAAAAAATTTATTTTATGACTAATAGTTTAAGAGATATTGTTGTTGGAACATAGGCTTGCGTAGGTAGTGAGTTCATAACGATTTGGTTTTTCTGTAGTGATTTACAGTCATCACAGATCAATGATAAACAAATAACAAGTATTAATTACTATTTATTATTTACAACACACAAGAAATTATAAAAGTTGTTCGAAATGCCCCCCGCCATTTTGAAGGCACGCAGTAGCTCGGATCGCCTGTGTCCTTGCCAGTCGGTTTTTTGGTCAAGTCTTGGAATCTATTAACTGTTTCTGGATTTTTCATTAAGTATTCAATCACAGAAGCAATATTATCTCTTCCATCTTCCTTCAACTTGGTACAAGCTGCATATACAAGTTCACTACAATCACTGTTCAAATGATCACCACTCCGTTTCTTCTTTTGCTTCGTTCCCAACTCTTCAAAGGGTTTTCTAGGAAGTTTCCTTTTGGTGATAGTACCAACTGATGATGTTGATGGCTCTTCTTCCCCATGAGCGACAGATGTCGAAGCTTCCTGAACATTTTCTTTGATGCAGCTAGGCCAGTCGACATTTTTCTCAAGCATTTTCCATATTCCTTTCGGAATAACTCCATTTTTCGGTTTACAGAATGCCACCGCTTCTCTACTGCTCTCGTAAATGTCCAGCAAAATTCTTTAAACGTCACACGATGCTCCTCAGATAAACTACATCTCAATCGAGATAAAACTGTCTCAAATAAAAACTGATAATCGTTTTTTTTGGCTGAACCTTTAAAAATATCGAACATAATATCCAGATGTGTTACGATGCTTTCCATGTTTACGGTGGTGTGATGTTATTACTGATTGTACTTTCAATGCATAAAGCGAAAGGAATTGATTTTATTTTGAGTTCTCCTATTGATTGCAACGATGTTAATTAGTGTGATCATTAAACTCATTTACTCACTACCCTCATTAGCTAACTCAAAGGATAGATATGAATAACAATATTACTTAAACTCATAAAATAATGACGATAATTAAGATCGTTACATAATTAGGTCTTTTACACTTAATTTTTTTATGTTCATGTGGCGTGTTTATACAAAGTAGTGGTCGGGTTCATCGTTTAAGTAGTCCGTGTAGATTTTAAGCTTAAATTAAGTAAAACATTTGATTAAATTATTTTTTTGAAAATATTAAATCGAAAGCGATTTAAAAAAAAAAAGTATCACAGCATTGGCCGGTTCGGAAAGTATGTCAAAAAATTCTAAATAATTCAAGGTTTAATCATCTGCAAGGGAATTAGGGCCAATTGAACGATGGCGGAGATATACGACTTTTTCATGCCAGCTCCATAGCAATTTTAAATGAAAAAAAAATTGTTTGCGTTGTTTGCAATGCTATTCCATAATGTTGATATTTTTAGGCATGTATTTAGTCTCCCAAAACATTTTCTAGTCATAAAAGTGGACATTTGGGAAAAAAGTATTATATGTCTATGAGAGTCGATTTTCAGCCCACTGTGCGCCACCGCCAGCTGTGGGGATATAGCGTGAGCTCCACGGAACGAAGACGAACCAAGTTTAGTACTATGGCACAGACCTTTTAGAATGGCACGGCCATACACGTGTGAATGATAGGTGACGACGCTCTACCACAGCCTCTACGAACGAAGCCATAGAAATATAGCCAAACTTTTGCGAACAAACGATGTGCCCGTACAACATGGGCAAATATTAAGTCAACCGTCGAGACGCTCGGGTCATGTGGCCCGAGTGCGCTAATGAAAGGAGATCACCCATTTTGTTCGGCGATTTGGGATAAAAAAAACAAAACTCGGCGGCCAGGAATGAATTACATTTTATTTGAATTCAATTCAATTTTATTCATGAACAATTCATATTGTTTTTGAATGGTGGCACTAGTAGAAACATTTCTTTATATGGCGACAACGCTGTAATTTATTTGCGAAGAAAGATATACAACGATCTTTAAATGAAATAAATTATATCTTCCCACCATTTCATGTAACATCCCATAACCACCATAAGCAACCAAAAGTTTTTGTGAAAACTGCCCATTTCCTTGCTGACTATACAATTTGCAAGCTGTGAATGCAGATCAAAATATCTCAAAAAGTTAAGGACAATCTCCTAAGAAAATTTTCTTGTAGCAACAACGGTTAAGGGATCCGCCCTTAACTGCCCCAGCTCAAAAATCCAACCTGTGTAACTCCGAACCCAAAATATTCTCGACTTTGACGCCTTAGTAAAAAATAATGCGTTATATGTGTACTTAAAAAATATGCCAATAATTATTGAAAGCCGCCAAAAAAAAAAATATCCCAGAATGGGTGATGTCCTTTCTAGTCGACTGGTCGACACTTCACGTGGCCAAAGAATTAGCATTGCCCTTTAACGTGTCAATGCTGCCAGTCTTCTGGGCACGTTTCCGGATGACAGGTGTAGCGGACGAGTACTTTGACGCCTAAGGCCCACTTGCGCGTTAACTCTGAGTCATAACTCAGTGGGTTAGCTAAATATAGCTAACCCGTGAACGCGCAAGTGGGCCTAAGTGCCCTTTTGTCTTTGTATTTATTTGTATAGTTAGTTAGTTATTTAATGTAGTTAGATTTTACATTGTATATAACATTCATAAGTCTGTATATAAATTCATCAGTCATAAGAATAGTCAACATTAAATCAAGAGCGTTTTAGAGAAGACGAAGATTGACTTATTGGAACGAAGTTCTGCGATAGGAGTTGACTAGTAGAAATCGTCACGCGAAAAAGCGTTAAGCCCCCGTATACAAGCGCCCCCTCCATGCGACTTTCTTCTTTCGAATTCACACTTTCCCTCTTTACTCAAATCTCTCTATCGAGAGAGAGAAAGTAAGATTTTATTTTATTTTATTTATTAACTGTGAAATTGGTCAAAATGTAAACCCAAGATGGTGGCAGCGATAATTTTGTTTTTGTTTTAAATCATACGTGGGAAGGAACTTCGTTCCTGATGGGAATCCCCTGACCGCCCACTTTTTTATTTTTCTTTTTTATGAACAATAAAATTCTGGGCGTCCACCAAACAAAAGGTACCAGGCATGTATAGACTGAAGCGGGCCTCACCTTGGGCGCGTTCTTCCTGTTGCACTGCGTCAGCGTGCAGTCTTGCAGGTTGTCCTGCAGCATCTTCTCCCACGCGTTCGTGTCGTAGTACGAGTGCGTCCACATCAGGCGCGCGCCGCCGCCTGCACACACACACCACAATCACAATGTTTGGTTTTATAAAATACTGGTACTTCATTTTGAAACAGGGCTTGTAAAACAAAGTCATCTACTTAATAAAAATCTAAAATTCCTTCATTTACTGACAGAAAACGCACCGCCTAAACCGCTGCGTTTAGAAGCATGAAATTTTTCACAAGTTCCTTTTATCCTTATGTAACAAAAACCGGCTAAGTGCGTGTCGGACCACGCACAATGAAGGATTAGACGTAGTTGTGATGAATTTATCCCAAGAACAAACTTAACATTGTAGTTGAAAAACATGTTCTCCCATACGGAATGTATGGGAGATCATGTTTTTCAAACCGCAAATTTAAGTTGGTTGATTATTTCTCGTTAACCTGTACAGCCTACTTAGCTCTCATAGTTTTCCTTTTAATTTCGTTATATATACTACTGCTGTGAATTTTTTCACAAATCCAAGTACAACCATTTAGCTGGCAGGGGGGGGGGCGGACACTTGACTCTAACAAAAAAAATCAGTTAAAAGCTTAATATTTCGCAAACGGATCCTTGAATCCAAAAATGGTTTTCACAAACTCGCAATATTGAACGACCTTTCTAACGATACCCCACAACATGGGGTAACGAGAAAAAAATAATCCCCAATTTACGTGTAGGGGAGGTACCCTAAAAAAATATTTTTCTTGATTTTATTTTACCACTTTGTCGGTATGATTAATATGTATACATATGCCAAATTACAGCTTTCTAGTACTAACCGTCTCTGAGCTAAGCCGCCGACAGACGGACATGGCGAAATTATAAGGGTTCCTTGTTTACTACGGGAACCCTAAAAATGACCACTGGGGCAGGAATGTTGAAAATTCATCCCCTAAAGGGAATAAAGGTAATAATGATTAACTTCCATCCCTTATGCCGATGGGAAATCTTATACATGGCTGGTGGAATAAGAAATCAGTATCCAACCGGAATTCATGTAGTTTCTTTGTATGTGCGCCAATGTTACTCAATTGTAATCCTCACGACAGCGTTGAAGGTCAAACGTAGGCATTTAGGATGCATTCAGAGCGGGAACTTCGGTTTTTGTTTTTGGGAACAAATCTACTTCTAGCAGTGATTTAGTGCTTACGAGCACACTCGATAGATTTCCCATCGGCTTTGCTCGCATCGGCATTTGCTGATTCATCCCCTATTTAACCTCTTGAGGCGATGAATTTTGAACAATCATTCATTCGTGCTCACTTTCGTTATATAAGGAATTCCTGTGCAAAATTTCATGCTTCTAGAGACAGTGGTTTAGGCTGCGCTTTGTCTTATCTGCCAGCGAATGAATGAATTTTTTTTTTTTATTAAGAAGTTGCTTTACCATTGGGTTCCATTAAATGCTAGGCGACATGGCGGCAGACCAAACGGAAGATGGAGGGACGAACTTGACTCCTACAGAAGGGAAAGGGAGGCCTTCGCCCGGTAGTGGGACACCACGGACTAAACAGATAGATGTGTTACCTAGCAGCGAGGTGTTGCCGAACATCTCGCGCGACAGCGTGTAGTACATGTGGCGCGCCGTGTCCAGCGTGCCCACGCCGGAGCCGATGACGGCGGCGATGATGGCGCCCGTGCTCACGCCCACGATGTAGTCGAACAGCTGGTCCACGCGCCGCCCCGTGAGCCGCTCCAGGTGGCGCAGCACCTCGATGGCGATGATGCCGCGGATGCCGCCGCCGTCGATGGACAGGATGTTGGCGCCCGGGCCGCGCGGCGGGCCGCACCAGCCGACCAGTGCGAGCGCCTCCTTCACGACGCCGTCGATCTGGCGCGCCAGCGGCGCAGACTCGACCAGCGCGTTCTGCACTCGCAGCAGCGCGCGCACCGCGCCCTCCTATAGACACGCCGTGCGGAACCTTCAGTCTCTGTTGCCCATCCTTGCACCGCCATGGCGGGAACCGGTCTTTTAGGACGTTGTGCAAGTGGCGATGTTTTGGGTCAACTAAATTGAATGAACTGTCGTTCCGTCGACACGTGGAAGAAGAAAACTATCACCCAAAGGTTCCTCCCGCCAAAAGGATATTATTTGAAATATTACTAAGGAAGCAACTACAACTGTGTTGCGTAACGGTGACGCCCGCGGCCCGTGGTCAAGCTTGGGGGATGGCCACTGATATCATAATGGTTATTTAGTCTTTGTACATTCAAGGAAAACAGGTTATTGTACTCGTACCTATAATCAGATGGACACATTTCCTACATGATTTTCCGTATTAAGGCTTGTACAGACCAGCGCGACTTGTCGTGCGACGCGACGCCGGCTATTGTTATACCGTACAGTTTTCTTAGAAATTGCATTGTTTGAGTCGCGTCGCCGCGTCACGTCGCGCTGGGCCGCACGAGCCTTTATAGCCATTTTATATTACTTACCTACTTAAAAAAAATATAGTTAAGTATGGTTTGAATTTACGAAAATTAACTTGATAGTAAATAAGCTAAGCAATCATTTTCCCGACTTGACAAAAGTGACATCAATGTGGAATGAATGGTACAGTAGTGATACATGGCACGGCACAACAAGTGAGTGCACTCGGTGCTTCCGCACCTAACTTTTACTACAAAAACAACAACAATAACAAACGCGCATCAGTAAACAATACTTGTTGATGCGAACATCGAGCGAACATAACAATTTATTTAGGTATGTCAGCCGCGATCGCGACTCGGAAATAGTTCGCAACTTTACCGCCTATATTATGTCACCACTAAACAAGATGTACAGAAGGACCACTTCACGCAAAAACGTGCATACAAGAGTTAATAATAATTTGCGGTTTTAACATTTGCCCTTCTGTACTTCCCTGTATCGTGAAGTGCAATTGTCCGAAAGTGCCGTGAAGGTCTTCATATTGTAGGTGCGTGATTACTGTAGTAGTTTGTTCATAAACACAAGATGACGCAAAATGCTAATTAAATCTGACGAGTAAGATGGAGTTATCTCATTGTTATTTAAACTTAATGACTCGGAACCAATCACGCTATTCATGAAGTTGGCAGTGTTCTTACTGTTCCTATCTTTGTACTAATAATATTGTGAATTATTAGTACAAAGATAGGAACCGACCGACCAACCGACCGACCGAGGATAGGAGACGACACGGTTGGCGCAGTGGCTGAGCGATCGACTGCTGCACAACGTGTCGCGGGTTCGATCCCCGCACGGAACAAATATTTGTATGATCTGCAAGTAGTTGTTCCGGGTCTGGGTGTTAGTGTATGTGAGTTTCTATGTTTGTAAACGCACCCACGATACAGGAAGAAATTCTTAGTGTGGGGCAACGTCTTAAAAAAAAAACATCGTATAATATAATTGTATTGAATATGGCAACTATTGTCCCTTCAGTATTGTTCACTATGCCGGTCAAACATAAAGAATCTGACGTTTTTATGTGAGGATCTGGCTTTGTGGTTCCATTCAACCGCTAAGACTAGCTATTTATAGCTGTTGATTTATCGCTCAATGAACATGCTCAGTAAGGAGATTGCAAATTATCATCAACCTCCACATCAGTACGAAAACTGTATTACTTAATAGTGAGAAAGACGGGCGTTACGGGGTCCTTGTATAACTTTTTTCCCGACTACGGCAAAACCAAAGTAGGACCGGAAACACGTCATTACAAAATATACCATGTAAATAAAGCGTACTTAAATCATACAGATTACGTGTGACTCCGGTTAATACGAAAGCCGATTTCTTTTTCTTTTACTGACCGTTTTAGTTTTTAAGTTATTTGAGAAATGAACGATGTTTGATGTAAGAGTTCCTTTACCTTGATGGCGTAGTCCCTGGCCTCAGGGTAGCAGTGCAGGTGCTCGACGAGGCTCTCGGCGCGCGTCAGCACGCTCTCCGCGCTCTCGGCAGCGACCACCGCGCTGATCACGTACGCCGTGCGCGAGTGGATAGACGACTGTAGAAACAACATACAACAACAACATAAGTATTTGTCTCCAACTATGACAAGTGAGACAAAAAATATTTTTTAAGTACAAAAAAAAAGAAAAACCGACTTCCAAAAAACACCGACTTCCGAATGTTTTTTTTTTTCACGTATTACGTGAAAAAACACATTCGGAAGTTGGTGTCTTTGATTTTGTATTTTAGTTATTTGCCACCGACTTCCGAAATTTAAGTTATTTAGTGCGTCAGCTTGCTTTTTAGTAAGTCAGTTTGTAATTTATTACAGTAGCCTAATGTCAACTACTCATCACCTTTTACAAAATATTGTTTTTCCCGATGCAGGGACGTTAATCGGTTCTCCTGGTACTTCACCATCAGCTCCACTTCTCCATATAATGCATTGTGACGAGCATAAATTGCTTGGCAACCATATTAAAGTAATAGAATCGCAACCCGTGAAATACTTATTATTGAGTAGTTCCGGTGGCTATCTGTGGTATTCATCATCAGTTCCACTTCACCAAATGGTACTTTCCGACAGCAACTGCGCGAGTTACTATTACTATAAAAAATACCCAAATCGCAATAGGTGTGCCTTTAGTATTTGAAGAGTTCCCTTGATTTTTCTCCAGGATCCCATCATCAGATCCTGACCTAATGACAATGGGACCATCTCGGAAGTATACCCTTTCAAACAAAAAAATAATTTTGCAAATCCGTCTATATGACGGAGTTATGCCCGAACATACATAAAAAAAATATATTTATGTATGTATATAAACATCCCAATTTATAACCTCCTCCTTATGGAAGTCGGTTAAAAAGCTAAAACAAAATTAGTTTTAATGTTCCTATAAGATACTTAGTTATACATATTATATAGATTTAACATGGCCCAGATGGTATACCAGCATTCCTATTCAGGGATTGTAGTAGGGTATTAGTGGAACCTCTGCACTATATATTGAATACATGTCTCCAATCAGCGACATTTCCAACTCGATGGAAGATAACGCGTGTCATTCCAGTCCCTAAAGGTAAGGCAGGATCGGACATCAGTGGATATAGACCAGTGACCGTGTTGTCGACGCCGGCCAAAGTTTTCGAGTCCGCCATCCAGCGCAGCATGCAGGAGGGAGCAGGTTCGTGCTCAGCTATCGGAGGCGCAACACGGGTTCCGGCCGGGGCGCAGCACTGCCACCAATCTCCTTAACTTCATGTCACAGGTGGTGCCAGCGGTGGATGCTGGTGTGCAGGTTGACGCTGCTTATTTTGACTTTAAAAAAGCATTCGACACAGTCGATAATGACATATTATTACGTAAGTTAGCAGAAATCGGTTGCACACCACATCTATTGCAGTTCTTAGCCAGCTATATGCAAAGCAGACAGCAGTATGTTGACTGCAACGGCTGCGAGTCTGAGCCGTATTACACCTGGTCAGGGGTGAGTCAAGGCAGCAATTTGGGGCCTCTGGAATTTATAATAATGATAAATAATTTACCAGAAGTCGTCAAAAATGGATCTTGTTTGTTATTCGCAGATGACCTCAAGTTGCTGTTTGAGGTTAGGACGGAGTCTGATTGCGGACGTTTGCAGGATGATATTGATAGGATAGTGGAATGGAGCCATGAGAACACTACAACAACTTTATGGGGTATAACCATTTTACCCTTTGATGTACCCCACTCTGTTCGTACTGGGTATGGTGGGGTACAATCAACTCGGGGTGCGACGGGAATTTGCGCTGGTGTCGTATATGGTGAAACTGCTCCGAGGCATAGAGCACAACTCGAGAGTGCTGCAGCGGTTGCACTTGTACGTACCCGACCATTATGTGTGGAGGCGACGGCCCCCGCCACTGCTGGTCGTACCATCAGCCAGGACCAACTTGCTCGCCAAAACCCCTCTAACTCGAGCAATTCGCACAATCAATTATATGCAAGTTGAAATTGATATATTTACATGTCAGTGGGGTCAATTTGCAAAAGTACTATTGTTTACATTATGTTATAAACAATATTAATCTTTATGACTAAGTTTTTTGTATTTTAATTTTAATTTGGTGTGTTTGACTTGGCTATAGCATTAGGCTAAGACTGTAATGGTAGTTTTAAGGCATTTAAATAAATAAATAAATAAATAAACATACATTAAGTTGGTACCCATCCACAGCTTTAGATGCGTTCCCACAGACAAATCGTGAAAACGGTTTTGTTGGGCATTGTTTTATGTACATTATGTACAAGTCTACTGTAATATCTTTATAAATAAATAAAAATAATAACTACTGTTACCACAACACACTCTTTAAAACGACGAAAGTCCCCTGATGTGTCACAATCACAACTACAAGAGACATTGCTCGAAAACGAGTGACGTCGCCCGACTTCGCACCACATGTCTGGCAACAAGCGAATGTGTGTCGATCAGCGGAATTACGTGGGTGAAATTACGCAACGTGTTTCTTCTCAGATTTTTCCCTAGTCCCGAATAATCTAAATATCTTTATTATCGCTTGGGAGAAAATCAAATGAAAAATATTTGGTTCATGCACCTACTAAGTATTTCGCACTCGGTCATCAGTCATCAGTTCATCACTCGTCATAAATAGCTTAATTTAAGTGATTGAGAGTAACAAACAAACGTTATGTTATCGTCTACTAGCTAGAGAGTACTAGAAACTTGCGTACATTTAGATCGTGCTCAAAACAATACATGTAATGGCAAGTTGCCAGCCACAGCCGCCTCGCCTGCCGCCTGCTAGTGCTAGAGAGCGCAACACATTCATCATTTCTATTACTAAGCTTTACTCTTCAATCTGAAAATTTACCTACCTCTGAGAATCCTCCAATATTCAAAAATTCTAATATTTATCCTTTATCATTAGCACTACCTACTAATATACGTAATAAGTATATTAATAAAAGAGGTAAGTAACTTAAGTTACGTTCGTAAAAGTATTTCTGCAGAACATTTCCGGATTATTCACAATCGCACGATATGCACAACAACCTCAAGGCCTTTCAAAAAGTACGTTCTATGTTTTATCAAACTTTATCTGGCTTGTAATTTCCCAAACTGAGAATCAATGTCAAGTGTCCCCCACGAACGACGCACATCTAGCTCGTATTGTAGAACATACGATAACAGTGCACATCAGTGTGCTTAGTCCAGCGCAAAAATACTGCGTACTTACTTAGATAACATTTTGTATTGAATGTTGTATGCTTTCTGGTATAAGTGGTAGGTGCAAAAACATGTTTTGTTCACGTTTTCCTTCTCACGCACGTGCTAATCAATGTGATGTGCGTACAATTTCGAATTTGCGACTAAATTTTCATTTAAACTATAATTCGTGTGGTTCTAAACATCTCTCGATTTTTTTTTACGTTTTGTGTTTTTAGTTACTGAACAATCACAAGAAGTTGAAGAAATTAATTAAGTAGTCATTTGGAACTTCTTGCAAGCTTGTTATAGTTGTTATCTCAATATGAGATTGAAATTCAAAATATTGTATTTCTCATACACCCTACATGGGCACTTATACAACTTGTTATAAAAGCGGATACTCTTTTTATAAGAAACTAGCTTTTGTCCGCGGCTTCGCCCGCGTGGAGGTCGGAAATTATCCCACGGCAACGTACTACCGGAATAAAAAGTATTCTATGTCCCCTAACCCATGTCATGGGTTACCAAAATAGCTAGGTGTTACGGCGAAAAGGTAACAGACATGAGACAGCCAGTAACTTTCGTACGTATAATCTTAGTGTGGATAGTATGGACGGAAGTATGAAACTGTGGGAAAGTTTAATGAAAAAACATTTGACACATGTGCGTGTGGCAGTGGCAAGTGAACAACGCCTCTCCCAATCTGTGTAATATGAATAAAACTGGAATATCTTATGTTAAAACATTTTTGTAAACAACATTTTTGGTTTTGCCATCTTTTGCTAAAACATGTAGATTTTGTGGGCAGGATACTCGTGAGCACGCCACATACAATTGCCCATGGGAAAAACAGGCTTTTTCTAAATGTACTCCTGCTACTTTTAGTGTTTGTCCTTGAGCCTTGTTTATTGTCATTGCAAATGCTGTTTTCAGAGGGAACTGCACTCTTTTGAATTAGAATGGTAAATCGGACGGAATTATTGGAATACGGGGAATCAAAACATTTTCGTCTTTTGCTATTCCTGACATGATTATTGCTTTTACAATATTGCGCCCCAGGTGAGTAATTTGTAACCGTATCCCATTACATAATCTTGGCGCATCAAGATTCCGCATTAATAGAACTGGAACACCCACTTTTAGCCTCAGCTTATGCGAAGGCACTCCTGATAACTCTAAAGAGTTGAGAAATTCAACAGGATAAGATGTTACTTGTTCGGTGTCCATGACATTGTCTACCGAGAGATATTCCACAACGTCACCTTCCACATGTGACATAATGTTTTCATTAATTTTTCCCACAGTTTCATTCGTCGGTGCCAAAATTGCCCTTTCACACAACCATTCTCTATTCTCCATATTAATTTGCAGATCGGGATAGACGTTGGTTTTCATCTGTGTTGTGAACAATATTACAGAACTTGCGGTTTAATGTAATCATGCCGTTATCATCTGTTACCATACGGTCTTCGCCGATTTTCAGAAGTGCTGCCGCATATTGCCCCAATTCTATATCATTGTGTAGTTGAACTCTCATGTTTGTAGTCAGACGAAACTTTTTTATATGCCCCCATAATATTGACGCCTTTAGACATGCATTTATTTCATCTGCCGGTGTTCCCCTAGTTATTACCGGCAGAGTCTGTCTAAAATCGCCGTCTAACAGTACCACCATCCCTCCCATGATACTTTGGTTGCTCTTGATGTCTTTTATAGTCCGATTTAGTGCTTCGATTGCTCTTTTATGAGACATCGTATATTCATCCCAAACTAACAGTTTACATTGCTGCAAACTTCGTCCCCGCTCACTGTTTTTACATATTATTATGTTACAAACAGGGAAATGCCTGTTTGGCATGAGCTAAGTTTAATGGCGGTTTAAGTACCGAATGTGCCGTTTGGCCACCATTTAGCAACGTAGCGGCTATCCCAGAGGAGGCTACTGCAACAGCAATTCCTTTATCTTTCCGGACTTGAGCTAAAAGCAGATTTAAAAGAAAAGTTTTACCTGTGCCTCCCGGAGCATCCAGAAAGAACAAACACCTTCATCGCTTTCGATTTTTTGCACAACATTATCAAAAATTAATCTTTGTTCTGAGTTCAAAATTGGAACGGACTCTGTTATGTGTTGTTGCAAAGATGTATCATAATTCAGTTCTCGTATTAAATCACTTCTAACTTCCCCGGTTCTCCGTGGCCTGCTCATCCCAAATTCAGATAAATCTTTCCCAGTAATAGTTATCACTTGGTCTTCAAATATGACATTTGGATTATTTTCTTGTAATCTATGCAATATATTGTCCGTCATATCAGTTTTATATTTTTCCCACAGTTGTTGAGGATTTGAGAGTCCACATGTTGCTATTAATATAGCAAAAAGCTTTCGTACTTCGGTTGCTGATCTACATTGTGCTGCTTCTTCAAGTGTAATATCCCAATGATTGTCATTTTCTAACAACCCTTTAGCCTCACATGCCTCTCTAAATGTCGAAAATTCGTGATTATTGTGTTTTTTGAGATCTTTAAAAGAAGTTGGTCCTCGCACATGGTGTAACAGCATTCTCAAACAAAAACATTCCATGTTACTAACATGGACCGTGTAAACTCTACTTAAAGCTTCTCCAGATTTAACACCAAGCCAATTCTGAACCAGACTTCCTTGAACTCGACGTTTCCACTCTTTTCTCGATGCATTCCTCCCTTCATTCTTGGTACTTCAACATAGAGAAGAGTTCTTGCAATCTCTTGTGCAAAGTTCAAAAAAAGCGGTGAGTGTGGTTTTTGGCGGAGTGGATACTCGCTCGCGGAAACTAACTTCAGTAAAATAGATCCGTTCACCATTCTCTAAGTGCACATTGAGATGTGTAACAGCGGGATGCCTTTCGTGTAGTGGAAACCCTAACAGCCTCCACACAGTTTCGTTGCTGCTGACATAACTACCGGACTGATACGTTTGTACTTCATCTACGGGATTTGCGAGCTCACTGTTTCTAAAATTGAAAATAGCTTGATCGCTACCTTTATTAATATATCTGCAAATATATTTTATTGCACGCACTGAACTGCAAGCATCTACATTATGTGGGCATTAAACATTTTTGATAAAATAGGCGAATAAGGGACCACCCAACTATTATCAACAGTAACGTAACTGCCATTTCGGAGTTTCACAGATGCCGTTCGAACTCCGTCTGCTGGGGCTCTTCTACGATACAGTGGGTATCTATTTTCATTGTGGACAGTTTCCTTGAGGAGCTTGCGCGGAATTTTTTTGGTACATTTCCCATCCTTCATGCAAGGACATAAAGGATTCGCAAGTCCGCATGGTCCATGTATCATATTTTTAACAATAATATCATTCAGTGCTTGGTCCCTGCTTGGATCTGGTATTTCAGCAGTGATAATTTTATCAATTTGGTCAGGTCGCAACTTGTCTTTTAACCACAATAAAATATGAACATGTGGTAAACCACGCTTCTGCCCCTATATGGAGTACATGAAACGCAGCACTTCTCCAAAAAGTTTGCCTTTGGTAATAATAGACATCAGTTTTTTAACTTTTAATCTAAAAACTCTCGCTACTATATCATGTCTATCAATCGCGCTTTGTCCCAGCATCAATTCATCGGCTACTTCAGGCTAGGTTGGGTTACATGTGAATGTAACAAATAAATCAGGACGACCATATGTGCACACATATGCGAATGCATCTTGGGTATATTCATGTAAGTATCGTGGGCTGTTCACAAAGGATGAAGGTAGGATAACCATTTTTCCTAAATCGTTAGCGTTCACATTCGCATCATTTGTGACAGCATCCTGAAGGTGAATATAATTTTCGGCTCTCAGCTTACTTTGGTTTAACAATATGAATCGCAGGCGCTCACTCTCGACTTTAACGTACATATCGACATAAAATTGGTTTTCTAACTGTCTACAACGTGATATTAAATTAAAATCGTCTTCGCGTATCATTAAGTGGTAGGCATAAAAATCCATACAGGACACCTTTTTGTTAGCCAAGGGAAGACCTGTCAAAGGGTTGATTTGCGGTATCTGGAAGTGATACCCTTCCTGCCCCTTGCTGAAGATTAGGGGATATTGAAGTGCGTCATAAAATTTATGTGTATCAGGCACCCTGGTTAATCTATCGTCATGGGTTTGTAGGACAATATCACGGGACGCAAACTGTTCGCCTGTAACCATAGCTGCGACTTCATTAATCAATGGTGCGTTAAAGCGTCTTTCATGTTCGCCACTCGGTGTACGATCTGGATGCATCACTAATTTACAATTCTCTCGTGGCATTCTCTCCAAAGCACTTTTGAACGTGTTGATAAGTCGATTATGTTCGTGCAACATTCTTTGTATGTTTGCCACAGTATCTCTTTCCACTCCCATAATATTTTGACATCTGCGGTTTACCTCATTATTTTCATCCCCCATGAAATAAATCTGCAAGAACTTATGTTGCTCATTGTCTGAAGGAAGTAAAGAGCCAATTATGTGTTAAATTTGTCCTTGAATTGTAAAAGTAGGGGAAAAACCAGGCATTACAACTTCTCTGTCTACGCCAAGAGAAGTCATTTGAAAGCACGAATTGTATTTTCAAATTTTATTCAAAAAACGCCGCGATTCGTTGACTTCGTATAAGAGTAGTGTTTTCAGCGGTTCCTCGGGTACGCCTAACGTTGAAAGTTTAACTTTTCCACCGGAACAGCACATACCAGGAATTTCCTCTTTCCATTTCAGTGCTTTATAGTGCCTACACTTTTGATCCATTCTTTTCAGACCCACTAATCGATGATTAACATAATTAATTATTGGGTCATAATCAAAAGCAGCATTTTTGAAACCCTCCCATGTGTCACATGTAAATATTCGTCTTCTTTCGGCCTGTCGCTCAGCATTCAAATCGCAACGTCTTTGAGACTCTTCCAACGTCTCCGCGGCTATAAGTTATGCGTGACGCTCTGCATCTAAATTTCGGCGGACCTGAGTCTGCTCTTCGGCTTCAGCCACTCTGAGAGACGCGTGACGCTCCGCATCTAAAATCTGAAGAGCTTGAGTCTGCTCTAAGGTTTCGGCAGCCCTAAGAGATGCGTGGCGCTCCGAATCTAAGATCCACCGAGCTTGAGTCTGCTCTAAGGTCTCGGCAGCCCTAAGAGATGCGTGGCGCTCCGCACCTAAAATCTGCCGAGCTTGAATCTGCTCTAAGGTCTCGGCGGCCCTAAGAGATGCGTGGCGCTCCGCAATTAAAATCTGCCGAGCTTGAGTCTGCTCTAAAGTCTCGGCGGCCCTAAGAGATGCGTGGCGCTCCGCATCTAAAATCTGCCGAGCTTGAGTCTGGTCTAAGGTCTCGGCAGCTCTAAGAGCCGCGTTACAATCAGCATTTAAAGCCAAACGGGCCTGAGACTGCTCTTCAGATTCTTGCATTCTAGTAACTTTCACGGCTCGAGCTCTGCTTGAGCTACGCGCTAAATCAGATTTACGCTTGCGAGGCATGAGAAACAAACTTAATTAACTTAAACTTTATACACTACAAATAGTTAACAATAAAAGTAATTTTCAAATATTTTTTACAACTACAATTTAGGCAATCTTAACTTCCTACAAAAAAACACAACAAATAAGTGAGAAAGAAAATATTCAAACAAACTCAACTTAATGAACTTATTAAACTCACAACTAATAGTTAACAATAAAGCATAATTACAAATATTTTATTTACAACTACAATTTTATACAATTTTACCTAACTAAAATCAAATACGTGAGAAAGAAAATATTTTTGAATCTACTTTTGCTTCAACTGCAATCAACGGATGTTAAATAACTTAAATACTCGGCCCAGAACAAACAAACAAAAAATAAACGATATTTTTTCAAAGTATTGAATAGGACCAAACGAACAAACAACGAAATTTTAGAAAACGACCAACCTAACTCGACTTTCTGAACCGTTTTATGATTGAGCGTCACTATCCTACGGAAAACCTTAGCACCGCAATTCAGAAAATCGCGTCATTTGCACAATCTATCGAGTATACTGGTAAACTCAAACTCTCCGTTCCAAACCAAGCGTTCCAAGTAATAACTTTTGACTGAGTGGACCGATTTTAATGAAATAAAGACTAAATGTAACCTGAAGATACGGACTATGACTATATTCCGAATCCTTTAAATCTCTTGAAAAGAGTCACACAAAAAGGTTAATATTACATGTGAATTGTTAAATCATCCCCTATTTTACCCTATTGGGGGATGATTTTTGAAAAACGCTGAAATACGTGATTAATTATTTGTTACCAAAAGCATAAATTTAAATTTTCAGAGCCCTAACTTAAGAACTGATAGGTTTCCCATACATCAAACTTTCATCCCCTATATACCCCCCCTTAGGGTTATTTTTTAGACAAAAAGTAGCCTATGTCCTTCCCCGGGATCCCATCTATCACCTTGCAAAATTTTATCTAAATCCGTTCAGTGGTTTAGGCGTGAAAAGGTAACATACAGACAGACAGACAGACAATTACTTTCGAATTTATAATATTAGTATGGATGACTTGCTTGTTAAGCTAAATTTGGGTACATCACAATTTCGTGTCTACTACGTGTAAGTATTTATATTATGGAAATCGCTTCTTATTTTGAAAAGTCATAAGTTTTTGCGAATATACAAAATACTTTCGAAGATATAAAGAGAAGGCAGAGTCAGTATATCAATTTCTTTGAATTTGTTTCTAAGGGACTTGCGAGGACCCATGTTTATAGATCGCTTGGATCATTATTTTGTAAAAATGAAAATTGAATTTACGTCAGCTGCCGATCCCCGCAGCAGAACGCCATAAGACTTGATACTGTGGAAATAAGCAAAGTATACTAACCTAGCTGTGGCTATATCAGCCAACTGCCTTATTTTTACTCTGTTACTGTATATGCAGCTGAACTTAATCTACCTGAAAGATAGCACTCTTGTCTGTGGGCGCCAAATTGCAATGTTGAATCTAAAGTAATTCTTAAAAAATATAGTTTCCGTAACTGCATTTATTTTCTTGTTATCAAGTTTTAGATTTAGACCCACTTGAGGTACATTTGGTAATGAAATGAGAACCTAATACATTTCGTTTTGTTTATTAGCTGCGAATGCATTATTTGTAATAACTTACAAAATGTACTTATAATTAATTATAAGTTAATAATAATTTAGGATAAGACTTAGATAAGTACGCTATCGCAATAGGTTACCCTGTAATGATAGATGTAAGTTGGAAATAAAATAAATAAATAAATTTCGAAAGAAAAGCCACACTATCGTTGACATTTAAACCCTGGTATATTGTATACTGACCTGTACATGTATCTTTTCTATCTATTTAAAAAATAAGAGAAGTCTCGTCCGATAAGTTACCCATCATGTAAGGAAGGTCGTGTTTTAACGAAAGCAATATTTATGTAAGCGCTGATCTAATTATTGCTTCTTACCACTCGGAGAGGAACTTTGGAAGCTTTTGGATAGAAACGAAAAGGTTTAATCCTGAGTCGATATTGCTAACTTGTTTCGACAGCGTTTTAAAATTGACCCACCTCTAGGTGCAGCAGATAAAACACCAAATGTAAGCTGTAATGACCTAAGTGTACGTTTCATTGCCCGTGACGTGTCTTCCGTCATCAAAAACATGTCCAGGAGTAAGTTGCCTGGTCACGACAGCTTAAGTATTGAGCATCTGCAGAACGCAGGTGTTCATCTCCCAAGGAGTCTTACCTGACTGTTCAACCTATATGTCAGTCATTCCTATCTACCGGCTGATCTAGTGAAAACGGTTGTGGTGCCCACTCCTAAGAATAAGACAGGTGATATATCGGATATAGGTAATTACAGACCGATTTCCTTAGCAACAGTTGGGGAAAGTTGTTGAATGAAGCGAACATGCCGCTAGAAGTAATTAATATGTTTAAGTTCTGGTACGATAACCAATATAACACTATAAGGTGGGCAGGCGCATATTCAAATGGCAAATTCAGATTCAGATGTCCCCGCACTCTAACCTGTTCAGGTGATGCGGGGTGATATAGAGAGAGAGCGCAGGGCATTGGCCGCATGATGCAACATGCTGGCCCGCAGATTTGCAAATTGCGACAATAATGTCAAGATAACACTGTTTATGGCTTATTGCAAGGCTTTTTATACCTGCAGTCTGTGGACCAGATACACGCAAAAAACGTTTAATGCCCTGCGCGTGCAACACAACGCTTTTAGGATACTGCTGTCGCTGCCACGTTACTGTAGCGCGTCAGTGATGTTCGCAGCAGCGCGTGCAGATGACTTCTTTGCGATCATGCGTAAAAGAACCGCGTCACTATTACCTCGGATGCGAGATAGCGACAGCAGTCTCCTGAGCATTGTTGCTAGGAAGACTGAAGGCGACCTGATGGGGCACCTGTGCGCAGTGCATGTATTGTTGCCAGGTGACCCTAGAAGAAGGCTTCTTTACATAGTATAAAAAAGTCGCTTTGCACTGTCTGTCCCTATGTATGCTTAGATCTTTAAAACTACGCAACGGATTTTGATGCGGTTTTTTTTAATATTTAATGTTTAATTTATAATATTTGATAGAGTGATTCAAGAGGAAGGTTATTGTGTATAATACATTAAGGTTTTATGTAAATTGGCTGAAATATGACGATTATTGTCGAAGATGTCGGAAAAAAGTTTTAAATACTTTCAACCATAGTGTATGAACGGTGGCACCTATGCGGTACTACATTGTGTCAATAATACTTTATTTCAGGATACTTATCTTGAGGACGGAGTGCAAGTATAATAACAAATTATCGGTAATATCTTCCGGCTAGTAGTAGAGAGATAGCCCCCCCCCCCCAACTTAAATTTGCAGTTTGAAAAACATGATCTCCCATACATTCCGTATGGGAGAACATGTTTTTCAACTACAATATTAAGTTTGTTCTTGGGATAAATCCGTCCTAACTACGGAACCCTTCATTATGCGTGGTCCGACACGCACTTGGCCGGCTTTTCTCATTTATTTATAACTGCGTGAATTAGATAAGCTCGGTTCAGGCTTATCACTTGTATTCATGCGCCTGTACAATAATAATTATTATGTTCACAAGTACGCCACTGTGCCAAAATCACTTCGCGAATTTCGTGAGTGCTTACTGTGATTAGATAACAGTTGACACAGTTTATTGCGATACACTACAGATGCGTACAGAAAGATCACTCGTTACCAGCCACCATTATATTGCTCTACCGATTATAGGTACATATACACGTAATGACATATCATGTATATATGTATAATCAAAGGGCTCTATAGGTATTCAAATCAGTGATATTTTGTGATGTACCGTCTGGATCGCAACTGCCATTGTTGATTTGTCATAAATGGTATACCAATAACACAGCAAAACATACATAGATAGTGTGTTAATCTGGTGAACAATACATTTCCCTGACTGCACGATATGTATGTGTAGGTTGTATGGAGCTGAGCTTCTGTAGTTATTTGTGGTGTTGTACATCGCATGGCCCACGCATCACGTACTATGTGTATGTGACCGCATGGTGGTATCATTTCTCCGAGTTCGGTGTTCATCCCGATAGCGCGCGGCGCACATCACATAATAATAACAAATCAACACTGATAACAACAAATCTGAAGCACAAATAACTGTGGCACTGTTTAGTGTTTGCGAAATATATATTGTTGTACAGTTGTTTTGTGTCAGTTTCTGTTGACAATAATATGATTACTAATTCGTCTATTTTTAGTGTCTACCAGTTTGGGGGAAACCGGAAAACATCAGAACCACTGGAATGTCACTGATCTGTTAATTGTTATTGTGCAGTATGTTATGAATCCTATTATTGCAGACCTCATGCTACCACTTGTACTGAATGCAAGACATTTATTATATTAATTTAATGATCCTACCCAAGATTGTATAAGAAAAAACATAAAACTTAACAATGTGTTTACTGTACATAGTGAATTACAATACTTAACATATTATAGCAATA
Organism: Agrochola lota; assembly: GCA_947364205.1. Classification (NCBI taxonomy): domain Eukaryota; kingdom Metazoa; phylum Arthropoda; class Insecta; order Lepidoptera; family Noctuidae; genus Agrochola; species Agrochola lota. The sequence goes on from OX376240.1 coordinate 19,245,079, forward strand.
AAAAATATGAACACTTATAGTGCAACAGTGCATAGTGCAATCATTATAGCATAGCAGTCCACCAGTAGAATAATATGTGTGAAACATAATCCAATATAGTACACACTGACATACTTAACTAATATTATAATTCCACAATGTTTAATAAAGATATTTTGTTTTATGTGTAAGGTACTTAAAGTGTAAACAAAGTGTTTCAGCACAGTCTACAAATGTTCATCTCGTCACCACAAATGTTATAGAAGGTGTTTTACAAACCTTGGACACGGTGTGCTTCTGCTCCTTCCAGGTGGGCTCAGAGATCTTGCCGAGCTGGATGTCCTTCTTGAGGCGCAGTCCTTGCCATAGGCTCTCTATGCTGAGCTCCTTAATCTCGGAGCCCATGCCTGGTGCCACTACTATCTTGGGTTTGCTTTCTGTCAGCTCTTTGGTCACTGCTTTAGTATTTGTTTCTTCAACAGCTGTAGAGTTCAGTTTGTTGTCAAGTGTTGCTGTCTTGTCCACTTGTGTGGCGGGTGACAGTCGAAGTGTCACCGCCTTCTCAAACCTCCGTATTAAATCTATGACAGCAGAAATGTATTAGTAGTAAGTGTGAATAAATACGAAAAAAAAACCTAAATTAAACTTTTTGCAAAAAATTATGTTTTGATACTCATAGTTTTATTGTTTATATTACTGTATTTGCCATGCTTTCTTTCATTAAAAAAAAAAATCCTACACTGGGAATAATTAAAAAAAAAATTGTTCATTACTGTTTTTAAGGTTCCGTAGTCAACAAGGAACTCTTATAGTTTCACCATGTCTGTCTGTCTGTCTGCAGCTTAGCTCAAAGACTGTTAGTACTAGAAAGCTGGAATTTGGCATGGATATACATATTACTCACGCCAACAAAGTGGTAAAATGTTTCTTTTTTTAGTACCTCCCCTACACGTAAAGTGGGAATGTTTATTTTTTCTCGTCTATCCTATGGTGTGGGGTGTCATTGGAAAGGTTGTTCAATAATGAGTTGAATGAAAACCTTTTTTGGTTTCAGGGTTCGGTTAGCGAAATATTAAGCTTAAGTGCAAATTTTTGTTAGTCAAGTTTGGTTCTGGATATGTGGAAAAATTTAGGTCAATGGGCAGTCTTAATGAACATAAACAAAATGGATTTGAAACAGCAGAACAATATTTTAGTGTCTGAATCATATCAGTGTGTCAACATTCTCACGTGAACCCTGCACAGTGCAGACAAGGAACTGTGTGGTAAACAATCACTATGCTTCGACGGAGAGCTGACCACAACACAGTAAGTAATTCGAAAGGGATGCGATGTGTATGTAGCTAGTGTACCTAGTGGGTCGTCTTAGGGTACTTACTGTCCCACTGCTCGGGTGACGCGGGCTTGATTTTCTGCACCAGTTTGTCTACCTCAGCATTCAGGTTGCTGAGCGACAGGTAGTGGCGGATCACGCGCCACTGACCGCCCAGCGACGACATCTTCACGACTAGACACGAGCACGAGCACAACGATACCAGCGCCTTCTAGAACTGGCGCGCGCTCTATGTACACACACTAAATATGTTCCTTCAACACCAATGTTTACCACAGCTTTTTTTTGTTATCACCTATTATTTTGTTGTTTCACACAAAAGATTTCCGATCACTTGAACATTAATTTATATTCAACAATGTTCGCTTGCTCTCACCAAGCTACTGTACGATAATGTGTGATTTTTGCGCAATACCTTGGCTCCGCGAGTTAAAAAAAATCGCAAATATAAATAAATCAATGACAGGTTTTCATGACGTCAAATCGGACGATCTTTGAGCAGTGCTACCAACTAGAGCAAATCAAAACAAATCTGAAAACGTTTCGTTTCGCGCTTAGTCTTCAAAATATTTGTTTAACTTCTATAATTAAGTCGAAACCACAGATGTGCTTAACACAATAATTTAAATGGCAATGTTCAGTTTTTTTTCAAATTAATTGTCTTCTTCGTTGTCTTATTATTATATAAATTTAAATAAATGTTTTTGGAACAAATGTCAAATTGTACGTAAAATTTAACGTAGAAATAGTGATGACCAACCTACACGTTTACTATTTTTGTAATCACAGTTTACTCCCACTTCCTGGGGAAAAAAAAAAAAACTCTTTAGAAAGATTGCCACAGTTTTTTGTGAACTTGTACCAAGTTTTTTTACAAACAAAGAATCTACACTTAGCGGAGTGGTTGTGATCGAGTAATAATCAAATGTACACTGAACTATCGTAAACAACGCCTGCGAATTATATAGCAGTATTTTATCAAAACATGTTTTGATAATTAGATTACGACGAATGCTCTCAGCTGGTGTCGAGGCCGTGACAACGAGCGACGTTGGCACGGGTGGAGCGGGCGTGCTGCGCGCTGACTCGCTACAAACGCCACACCTCTCACGCGACCCACTCACAGACGAGGCACAATTTGTAAACAAAATATCGTATGATCGCGTTTTGTAACTGGGCCAAGTAATTTCCTGTCAAAACAATGAGTGTACGTCAACGTGGCGATGAATCACATTAATTATATTAGAAATCTTCATTATTATTAAATAACTAGATTTAAGTACCTAGGTACCCCACTTATAATTTTGATCACATTTGAATCATGAAAACACACACACACACACACACTTCACAATACATGTGAACAGTGCTGGTTTTAGCAGTAGGTACCGGCGCCGGCGCGCGCGGCCCCGCCGCGCCGCGCCGGTGCTGCACGGTAGGCTGATGTGAAACCGTAGAGGACTTACGAATCAAAAACCTACGTACATTTTACCAATTATTTTCAATGCTATGAATATTTAAAGATTTTCTTGTATGAACAAAAACATAAATTCATGATTAACTCGTAACTATCAAATTTCCTCAAAAAATGGATTGGAGATTTAAATAGGACAAAATATTATTAACCTATTTTTGCATCTATTCTGATTCTGCGATATTATGCGATATTGGAGATATTTTTTTGCAAACTGTTTAAAAAAAAAATCTTTGTTCCGTGCGACATACCCAATGAAAGAAGGGCTTACCTACCGAGAAGGTGGCAAAAAAAAAAATAGTTTTATAGTTATGGAAAATATATGAAAATTGTCAGTTTTTTTTTTAATTTTACCTTATCGCCGAAACTCTGAGCCGAAACTACTGAGCATAAAAATTTGAAAAAATACAGAAAGTAGTTCTAGATTACAGGAAAACCTATAAGAAGTTTATGGTTTTAATCAACAACATGGCAAATCTCTCAAAATTGTGCGTCCAAACCTACATTTCCAGTTGGAATATATGGGAGACCATGTTTTTCAACTACAATGTTAAGTATGTTCTTGGGATAAATCATAGATATAAGAAAGGAGATATGCCCGGTAGTTTAAAATGTATCGAAACCCAATGTCTCCAATTTATCCCTACTACCGAGCCGACCGAGCCTACAACTACACATGCGATCAGTAAACCCAATAAACACGAGGTCCCGCTCACACTTGCAATTTACAAATCAAAACGTACTACACAAGGTATAGCATACCTGGTATACCTACCAAGGCTCAATACTGGGTCCATTCTTTTTCTTAGTGTATATCAATGACTTACCATTCTATTTAAAGGGTATCTGTGAAGTTGTACTGTTTGCAGATGATACCTCTCTTATTTTTAAAGTAGACAGGAATAGACAAGATTTTGACGATGTAAACAATGCACTCTCAATGGTTACGGATTGGTTTACAACAAATAACCTAGTTCTCAATGCCAAGAAAACGAAATGTGTAAAGTTCGCCCTACCAAATGTTAGAAATCTAGGACCCAACATCGTCTTAGATAAAGAGGTGCTTGAATCTGTAAACTCGGCAGTTTTTCTGGGCATAACAGTAGATGCCAAACTTCAGTGGGGCCCACATATATCGAGCCTAGCGGGAAGGCTCAGTTCGGCCGCCTACGCCGTCAGGAAAGTAAGACAGTACACTGACGTCGATACAGCTCGGTTAGTCTATTTTAGTTATTTTCATAGCGTTATGTCCTACGGTCTTCTGCTGTGGGGCAAAGCTGCTGATATTCAAAATATATTTGTCCTTCAAAAACGAGCTGTTCGAGCTATTTACCAGCTAGGTGCCAGAGTTTCTCTGAGAGATTTTTTCAAAGATATTGGTATCTTCACGGTGGCGCCTCAATTCATCTTCGCCAACATCTTATATATTAGGCAAAATATACACTTATACACTAAAAACAGTGATGTTCACAATCTTAACACTAGAAATAAAGACAAACTACGAGCTCCCTTTCACCGGCTTCATAAGGTTCATAACTCATTTGTTGGGCTTGGTATAACCTTTTATAACAAGCTACCCTCTTCTTTGCTAGATTTGCCTTTTAATGCGTTTAAAACGAAAGTAAAATCCAAGCTTTGTTCAAAGGCATACTATTCTATAAACGACTACTTAAATGATAAGAATAGTTGGTCGCTGTGATTAACTCAAGACAATGTTTATGCTCTTTCTCCAGATTACCTACTGACAAGTTTTTTGAGTTTATATAATTGTATTTTTTTATTTGACTTTATAAGTCAAGCAATTTTTAATTTTATTTCAATTTATTGTTGACATAATCTACTCATTACAATGTTTTTTTTCATGAGTTGTATTGCAATATGTGGTTAGCTAGTGACCTCGACAATTGATCATATTATTTATTGTTATTAGTAATTAACTGTTCGTTTTATTTATTTTATCTCGATGGTCCTAGTTTATCATTTATAACTTCCAGTTACGGTAATATATGTAAGCGGGCACGCCCTTTATGCCTGGAGGCTTTTATTTAGATATTAAGTTCTGTTTACGTTTAGTTTTTATTTCTGCCTGAGTATAGTTCTCGATGATTTTGTGTGGTATATTGGCGTGTGCTAGCTAACATATGGCTAATAATTTAAATTATGTTTTGTGTTTTTGTTATATAGAATCTTTTTTTTTTGTTCTTCTAACTGAACAGACAGCTGTGCTGCTGGGGAGTTTGTTGCACCACTTCTTCTTCCCAGCTAATGCACTAGGAAGTGGTGAAGGGTGGGCGTTTTGGGGGACTGTCTTATGTAATTTTGACGTTCGAAAAGTGCTGATTGTCAGCCTAGTTTGAATAAATGACTTTTGAATTTGAATTTTTTCAATAAAAAGCAGTCTTCAATAACCTGAAACCAAAGGAACCTTTCAACTTTGGATCTAATTTCATATCGTTCATCGATATATTTTTTTTTTGTGCAAAATTACCGACTAAAAACTTATATATTAGTACCTTTTATCAAATCTTATCATCATACAGAGTTTATTTGTATGCTACGTTTTCTTTTATGTCTTCCAAATCGACTTTAGTTTCTACGTCATCAATCATCATCATAAATTCATAAGGCAGGTTTAACGTCACATAATTATTTATTTTGCCACTTCAGTATGACCAATACACTTGCCCATTTGTCAATACAGACTACTTGCCCGAGGAATATGACAAAACTCTCGAAATTCTTTATTGTGGTATCTCTTAGAGCCTATGAACTCGGTAAACACGTTTAGAACAAGATCAATTTGTTTGAATTATCATAATAACTAGTAAGTACGTCGAGCACAATTTTTAGGTCTAAGCCTTGCTCTATCGATGCCGAAGCATCGCCGCGTCTTCGACGTAAACAAGGACGTAGTCAAGAACGACTCTGGCTCTGAAATACAGTGATTGCAATACACAATCCCGAATGTTATAATTTGGTACTCGTGTTGCTTATGTGGTCTTATAAAAGCTAAGCGCAATCGTCCCTGCATAACAAACACTAAAACCCACTATAAAAATCAAGCTTCGTAAAACTTTGTTAAGTATCGAATTCTCAATGGCTCAGCTATTCACAATATTAAAAAAAATCGAAATGTGTGCTGGGACACGTTGTAGAAGCGAAACATCGCTTGCGATACGTTTTTCCACTTGTCCGTTGAAGTTTCACTTCTACAATGTGTCCCAGCACACATTTCGATTTTTTTTTCGCAGGTTTACTGCAAATTATGATTTTGTTAGGTCAGGTACATTTTAATAAATGCACTTGGTACTCGTCTGGCTTATTATTTTATTTAAACATATTTTATTTTAGCATACAAAAAAATTAATTCAATCCGGTACCAAAAAAAACATCCATAGTCTACTCGTAAACTTATACACATACAAAGGGACATTAGAAAATGTACATCTTTCGTCATCAATCTTCATTCGGCTCATCTGCGTTATAATCAACTAGCTGCCCGCCCCGGCTTCGCACGGGTAGCACTAAGTACTTATCTATAGCGCACCTACCTATCCTACCCTACCTAGGTAGGGTAGGATAGGTAGCTGCGCTGTAGATGGAGGAGTGTGTTAGGACCCTACTTACTCTCCCGTACGGTTCGTACCCCAGTGACGCCTACATTGCATAAGGTGCTGCCTAGCTAGCCGAGCAGGGTGAGCGGCTACCACGCAAGTTTTTTCTAATACTTACATTTTTAAACTCGTGATATCTTTCGAATGGAATGTCCGAATTCAATCATTCAAAAAGTTATATATAAAGGTATTGAAGCAGTCTTGAATACGAAGAAGAGATACTTGAATTTATTTTGATAATGATTAATACCAAGGTACAAATTAAGAGCCTTTTCTAGCGTTCATTTCAATTAAATTTCTAAAATAAAAGAACATTTTTTGTGGCATATCTATAGTAGTTAGACATATGCTGTCGGTACACTTTTTGTAAATAATTATGTGTTCTGCAAAGTCGTAGTACATTATTTTATTCTACATCAATAATTTTCGCAGCGCACGCGATGTAAAGAATATTTTAGGATTTTTTTTTTCACCTTTGGTTACATTATTCGAGTTTTAGTAAGGATCCCTAATTTTTTTGAAAATATAATATAGCCTATGTCACCCGGGGATAGTGTAGCTTTGCAACAGTGAAATCATTTTTCAAATCGGTTCAAAATAAATACTTGAGATTCCAATGTATTCTCTCCGTCCGCCGCTGCCGCCATCTCTTACCACGCGATATATCGTCTACCCCCTCCACGCGGCCGTAACGTTTTTTCGTGATAGAAAAATCCTGATACCCCCCGTCTATATTGAAGTTTCACTTCAAAAAGAACATTGGTTATTTTCATGACCAATCATGATATTATAACACATAATGGCATAAATGACCTCACATTAGTCAAACTCTTACAACAGTGTCACTAATCTCAGTTTTATGGATTTTACATTTTTTATCATCGTTAAAGAAAAAACGTCATAATAACGCTTTCTGTGAAAAGTACTTAACTAAACTTCCCTTAATTACTAACCACTTAGGACCTGAGTCTGTGAAATTGATAAGACTCGCCCCGGTGTAAAAGATGTAGGCTAAAGTTGGAACTCAATTCGTCACCGTAGAAACCCATCCTGGAGGTACATTGGCTCGCCAATTATGCTACTCAATACTTGCTTCAAGTATTGAGTGAGACTCATGAAACGGTGTTTCTTGCTTGTTGCGATACTGTAGCCTATATACCAATGGTGTGGAAGTCTTCAGCCTGCAGTAGTTGTATTGAAATCAGTAGTCACATAAATTTTTCCTCAACCCCAAACACTTTAATTTCATTAATGGTTTGAAAAACATTAACAGCTTACATCTCGGTTTCCAAATGGAAAAGCTCGTAAAACAAAATACAACACAACACCACGATGATAATACCCAAAGGGACAGGCAGAAGTGCACAGCACATTCACTCTTCGCCAAAGGTTGTAAGTCACCGCAACCGTGAATTTAGTATCCAACTAGGCATGTTACTAGAGTAATAATAACCGAGTGATTGTTACAGTAAAGAGATTCTCAATAAATTTCTGTCCAAGTACTACATTTTTACATTTACGGCTCCATAGTTAAAATGTCTATCTATTTGGATAATTCAACCACATTGAACCACTAAAACATAAAAGTGAATCATTCTATGTGAATACCTCTCGTTTTCGCCTCTCTCAACCGACATAAATTAATTCGATAAAAATGAGCAACATTCACATCACAATAAAATATCTAAACAACAAAGTTTAGCATGATTTCAAAATGCAAACCAATACTTCATGAAACAAATGTTTCATCAGAAAACACATTCATGGATAGGCCATAAAATGGTAACGACTCACCGGATATAACACCTTTACTCGTTCTCACTCAAACAGTCTGTTTCACGTCTTTGTCAGACGGGCAGCATTCATGGTAGCAAAAACCCTCATCATAATTGCACATGGTGCAAATCTATCAAATGGGAATCGAACCCAAGTAGAATGAGCCTGCGTCTCAGACTAGTTGTTTGACGCGCGAATAGGTATCAACGCAACCGTGTTGCACCTCTGTTTTTCTAACAGTCCACGCCATTATCTATTCACACTTTTTCCCTATCCGGAGATTTCTCAACCCGCCCGAATCCCACTTCTGAATTCGGAGCGCCGGGCTCACAATCGTCGTCAGAAGGGTAATTATCGATTAAATCGTTCATTATTTAAATGTCTGTCTACTTCGTGGGCAAAGGAAACGCGCGAGGTAAATATAATCACTAGTTACTTAATCTACGCTCTTCTTAAGTGAATTTAGAAGGGCGTAACGAGTCCGCAGGTCGTGCTCAATCGATCTCGTGGTCTGAATGGAACTGACTGCCTGATCCAGGCTTCTCTGATGCTTAACTCTTATCGTCTTAAACCGTACCCACGAGAAAACCCAACCGACCTCCGGATACGTTCAACGTAATAAGATTTACGTCGTCTCCTTTCATATCGGAAACAATTATTCATTATTTAATATCAATAAGCTCTAAGCGCTAACAAAGACCACCGTGATCTTGAGAGTTAGACGAAGTGTGACTGACACCATCGTCTCGCGCCGACATATATATAAATATTAACTGTGGCCACTGTGGGTCAGTAACAATTGTTTGCGAAATTGCGATAGCTTGTTGGCGACAATGTCAATGCTATTGGAACGTGTATGGAGCTCATTGTACGTCCTCATCAACCTGTTCATAGGTGCCGAACGTCCGAGGTTAGTTCTGGTTGGGCATGGAGTGAACACAACTAGGATGCGTTCAGATCTGGGTGAACTATGGCGAGAGACAGATATATTTATTTCGACGAGAAGCTTCGGAACTTGTATAGATCCATTAATGATTTTGTGAAACAAAATCAGGTCGTTATTATGGCTTCGCTGTTTTAAAATTATCATTTTAAAGTGACTTAGCCTTTACGAGTAATCAGTGTCCAGAGGATAGCTAACAGATTTGTACCGCAGATAGCGTGTAAAGATTTTTTGAACCCGTTCCATGCGGTTTATATGTGTACGATAAATTGGATTCCAAACAAGTGACCCGTATTCCAAAACAGTTCGTACAAGTGAATTATAGAGTATTGTTAAGGTTTGGACAGTTTTGAAGTCGTAACAGGTTCTTTTTATGAATCCCAGTGTTTTAGCAGCCCTAGAAACAATAGAGTCAATGTGGGGTATGAAGGTAAGCTTACTGTCAAGGAGGATTTTGTCGATTTTTTGAAGTACTCTCCCGTTGAGAGAATATGAAGAAGTAAGCGTATGATGCTTTTTTGTGAATGTTATATGGTAACACTTATCAGCATTAAGAAACATGTGATTTTTAGTACACCAACTATGCACAGAGTTGAGATCTTCCTGGAGTAGGGCAATATCTGTACTTGCGTCAATGATCCGATATAGTTTCAGGTCATCTGCGAAGATGGAACAGGTACTGTGTTTGATACTGTTTGCTATATCGTTGACGAATACAACAAACAGTATTGGGCCCAAATGGGAGCCTTGTGGGACTCCGGATGTTGAAAGGTAAGGTAGAGAATAATGACCCTTTACTACAACTCTGTTTTCTGGCGGTCAAATAAGATTTAAACCATAGCCAAAGTTTACCGAATATGCCGAGGTTTGACAGCTTTTGCAGGAGTATTTTGTGGCCTAATTTGTCGAACGCACTGCTAAAATCAGTGTAAATAGAGTCAACTTGCTTGCGTGAGTCTACTAATTTGCAAAAGTCATTAACGTAAAGAACTAAGTTGGTCGTAGTGGATTTTTGAGCGCAAAATCAATGTTGTTGTGGCGCTATCTCTATTTTGGAATGAGCGGTTAAAATAGGACACAAGAGAGACTCGAAAACTTTGAAAATACAGACAGATAGAGATAGTTCGGTAATTCTTTACATTATCAGCCTCCCCTTTTTTAAAGACTGGCACTACATTTGCTAGCTCTCACTTATAAGGAAATAGAGAACCGTATTAATAGAGCGGTTGAATATTATTTTGAGTGGAAGAGATAGACTAACTGCACATTTTTTGACAAATGTAGGCGGTAGACCGTCTGGGCCTGCACCTTTGCATACATTAAGCTTTCTTAGTGCTCTGATTACGTCTTTTTCCGAGAAAGCAACGCTGCCCAACGTATTGCAAGAGTAGATCTGCGTATCATCAGAGTGATGTTCAGAGTGTAAGGTGCTCGATTGAGTAAATGTAGACGAAAAGTGATGAGCAAAAAGATCACAGATGCAGTCGCCCGAAGTGGCCACCTCTGTGGCCAAATTCAATTCCGACGGCATCTCCCTTGACCCATTTTTTTTTGCTTTGACGAAGGACCAGAAGAGCTTGGGATTATGAGTTATACCCTCCTCCATTTTCCTAGAGAAGTTATCATAGCTACTTTTGATAAGTTGATTGGCTCGCTGGCTCAATAATTTATATTCGTAGTCGTCACGGGGATTTTTATACGTTTTGTAACGTCTTCTAAGTTTTTCCTTTTCGTTCAGAATATATAAGACTTTTAGGGAACCATACGGGGTATTTATTGCATTTTATTTTAGATTTTGGTACAAATGAACTTATGATGTTGTCCAATATCTTATAGAGCTCTTCTACCATAGCGTCGGCATCCTGACATTGGGCAAAGTTTTCAATCCAATTAACCTGATTTATTCTCTCGTTAATTATTTATTTGGTAGTTTGCTTTGCGAAAGTTAAACTTTGCAGAGAGCTTGCATTTCAGAAATGTTGGTGATACACTGGTAATCTCAATAAACAAGGGGGGATGGTAAGGGTCTATTGTTGACAATGGTTCAGTACATTCATGGACAAGTACACCATGAAAGTTAGACAATATTAGGTCTAGAGATCTACATTGGTGATTTTTTACATAATTTTGCTGTAGTAAGCTGTTAAGAAACAAACAATCCACAAGGAAGTAGCCTAACGAGTTATAATTATTACTTGCGGACATACTTGCAGACTGAGGGTTAGTGTTATCCAGCTCCCACTTGATGGATCCCAGATTAAAGGCACCAGCTATGAGTTTATGGTTACCCGTTAAATCAATTACAGAGGTAACCTTATCCAGGAACGTGTTTAGTGCTTGCAGTTGTACAGGTGGAGGCAAGTATACTGCACAGATGTTCAAGTATTGCGTCCTTTTTTCTTCCGTAATCATTACTCTCAGCCACAAATTTTCGGAGTCAGTTTCCCATTTTGCCATGTGAATACTACCGATTGTCTTCAATACAGCGATTAGTACGCTTCCGCCCTTTTTATGTCCCAGGAGAGTTGAGGATCTATCTCTACGATATATTGTGTATCTGGAGTCCAATATTTCGCCGTCATTTACTGCATCGTCAAGCCAAGTTTCTGTGGCAACAATAACGTCATATTGATGGCGTTGTACTGCGAGCATAATGTTTCTCAGTTTGGTTCTTATTCCTCTAAATTTTGGTAGTAGATCTTTAATGGGAGTTTTGAATCAAAGGTAATATATTATTTGTTTCTTAATAAAGGCATGGCCGAGTGTTTGTTACAGCAGTTCAAAATTAAAAAAAAAATCAAAATTCAAAAGTCATTTATTCAAACTTGGCTGACAATCAGCACTTTTCAAACGTCAAAATTACATAAGGCAGTCCCCCAAAAACGCCCACCCTTCACCACTTCCTAGTGCTTAGCTGGGAAGAAGAAGTGGCGCAACAAACTCTCCAGCAGCACAGCTGTCTGTTCAGTTAGAAAACTTGATTCTATACAATAGCAGTTACGCAAAACAATTTACATTATGCAACGTAAAACATTACAACTCATTAAAGAAAAAACTGTAATGAGTAGATTATGTAATAATAAGTTTAAAAAAATAATAAATTGACTGATACAGTCAAATAAAATGAACTAACCAATTATATGAACTCATATAGTGTCATCTAGTCGTTGATTTTAAAACACTTTTTTGTTGCTTGGGGGGGGGGGGGGGGTACATTGGAGCAGCTTAATTATTCCCAAGCCTTTTGGTCGTCTAAGTAATCTTTAACTTTATAGAAACCTTTTTGACATAGTTTCTGTTTAATAAATGATTTAAATTTATTGAAGCTCAGTTCTTTAACATGGCTTGGGAGTTTGTTGTAAAAACGTATACTTTGGCACTTAAATGAATTACTAATTTTTTGGAGCCTAGTCCTGGGCACAATAAATAAATCTTTGTGTCTAGTATTTATGCTATGAATGTCGCTGTGTTTAGAATATAGATTAATATTCTTTTTTACATAAATCAGGTTCTCATAAACATATTGAGATGCGACTGTCATTATGTTTATTTCCTTAAATTTATCCCTCAGTGAATGCCTACAACTAAGGTTATATATTGCTCGAATGGCTCGTTTCTGCAGCACAAATATAGCCTGAAAGTCGGCTGCATTTCCCCATAACAAAATGCCGTACGACATTACACTATGGAAATAACTAAAATATACTAATCGAGCTGTTTCTACATCAGTCAAATGACGGATTTTATACACCGCGTAGGCTGCAGAGCTTAGCCGCTTCGACAATTTGGTTATATGTGGGCCCCACTGCAGCTTCGAATCCAAAGTAATACCTAAGAACACAGTGGTGTCCACAAGATCCAATTCTGTCCCATTTACTAGTACATTGGTTTTCACCTGCTTAACGTTAGGTGTCAGAAATCTAATACATTTAGTCTTTTTCTCGTTTAAAAGTAAATTATGAACACTAAACCAATGCACTATTTTAGAGACAGCATTATTTACATTGTCAGTAACTGTCTGTTGTCGCTTAAGTTTAAATATAAGTGATGTGTCATCTGCAAATAACACTATTTCATGACTGTTCTTTATAAGGCAAGGAAGGTCATTTATGTATACGAGAAATAAAAAAGGGCCAAGAATTGAGCCCTGCGGAACTCCCATAGTGACAATAGAACCCGGGGATCGCTTGCCATTAACGTCCACTCTTTGGATCCTATTATCCAAATAAGAAATAAGAAGATCCAAAGCAGTGTTTCTAACACCATAGTGATGCAATTTCCTGACCAATGTATCATGAGAAACACAATCGAAAGCCTTAGATAAGTCACAAAAAATACCTAGGGCATCATGTGACTCCTCCCAGGCCTCAAAAATATGTGCAAGAAGCTCAACACCAGCGTCGGAAGTCGAGCGACCCCTTGTGAAACCGAATTGTTTACTGTTTAATAATTTATGGCTATTAAAATGTCTTTGCAATTGATCTAGCATCAATTTTTCAAAAATTTTACTAAAGGTGGGGAGCACAGAAATTGGTCTAAAGTTCGAGGGGTCAGCTGTGCTGCCTGATTTAAATAAAGGTATTATTTTACTACTCTTCATTAAGTCAGGAATTACACCACAGTCAATACATTTATTAAAGATAATTGCCAATTCAGGCGCTACAGTGTTGATTATGCATTTTGCAACCTCTACGGAATTTCCCCATAGATCAGCAGTTTTTTTAACATTGAGTGTATTGAAAGTTTTAATAATATCTCGAGCAGTAACATAGTCGAAATTAAATTCATTGTTACAATTATCAACATTTTCTTTCAATAGTGACTCGGCAACAGTGGGTGAAGAATTTAAAGATTTAGTGGTTGCGACTGGAATATCTGCAAAGAAATTTTCAAAAACTGTGGCAACTTCTAAATCCTTTTCAATAACCATATTGTTTACATTAAGGCTGTAGTCACTACTACGCTTACTGCCTTTTCCTGTCTCATTGTTTATAATTTCCCAAGTCGTTTTTATTTTATTTAGACTTTTCTTAATTTTTGAGCTTAAATATCGACACTTAGCTTCGTTACAAACTTGTTTGAATAATTTGGAATAATTCTTAACATATTGATAAAATTCTTTACTTTTATTATAATTTCTTTCTTCGTACAGTTCAAAGAGTTTGATTCTACTCTTAAATATCCCCTTAGTTGCCCATTCACTGAAGGTTGCAGAACCATTAACTGAGATCTGCTTTGGTATAAATGTTGAGTTAAATTCTGTACAATACATGGCAAAAAAGGAATTGTACAGTTCATTAGGATTATCACAATAAGGCAAGTAGGATAATTTACTGTTTTGTTTTTAAAACTCTCCAAGCGACCTGCAGTTTTTGGCACAACCGTGATAACTCTCTTAGCCACTTTTTTATCTTGTTTACTAAATGTAATCAGCTGGCCACAATGGTCAGAATCCAGTTGACTTATAATTTTTTTATTAATAGGCGATATGTCAGTAAATATATTATCTAAGCATGTACTTGAGGTGGCGGTTACTCTAGTAGGCTCCAAAAACAAATTATTAAGGTTATATGACTGAAATAAATTTTTAATTTTTAGGCTGTTTGATGAGTCCTCCAATAAATTAACATTAAAATAACCACATACAATTATATTTTTCCCTAATTTACCAAGTTTTTGCAACACATCATCTATTATACTCTCAAAGCAATCATAAATCGATGACGGAGGCCGGTACACGCTCAATACAACAAGCTGCTCCAACTCCACACAAGCTATTTCTATAGTCCGCTCAACAGAGAGGTTTACAATATCCTTACGTTCTTTGAATTTAAATTGTTTAGTTAAAAGTATCAATGAGCCACCATGTATTGTATTTTCTCTGCTGAATGAACTACCAACCTGGTGATTACTGAAATTAAACATGAACTGATGGCTTTTTAACCAATGTTCTGTAATACATAAAATATCAATGTTCAACAGCTTCGAGGCTACACACTTGCTTTGCTTGTATACCAGCAGCTTTTCTAACAAGGATTCGGCCGTCATGGACCCACACATACCTACTTGTATTCTTTGACACGAGCAGCTTTCCTAGTAGCTGTGTGAATCTGTTTATTCAGTGGCGAGAGGTGTTCGGACACAAATACTGGTTTCTTCGCGCCACCATATCCTGAGAGATAGGAGTTCAGCTTGTTGTCCATATGTTTTTTATTATAATTCATGACGGACGCTAAGATTTCATCACGAGTTAATGTTGGCGTGACACCTCACAAACAGGCGATTCATTACACTCTAAATCGATGGGAATTTTAAACATGGTGTGCGCTGTTTTGCCGCCAGGTAGCAATTTGGCAACGATTCTGTAAGACGCTACCGCGATTGCAATTTTGCCTTGCCTCCTGACCTCTACAAGGATGCCATTGGTATTAAATATTTTTCCTGTTTCACCAGGAGCATCCAAGAAAAACATTTTACCCTGACTGAGTCCAACACTTTGGGGAGAACGGTGTTAAAAAGGTCCCTTTACTCTGAGGTGAACGTACGTACGTACATACGTTATTATCGTAGAAGATGGTACTCATCGCGCCTGGATCATAATTAGTTTTAGCGGCGTGTTCCCAATTTCCGCGGTCTTGATGTGCCCATGATTGCAGAGCCGGTAACCCATACTCAATCAGTGGAAATTACCACGTCTAGGTATGTGAATTAAGACAGCTGTTTAGAACGCGTTCATCATTTTGTTCAATGTCACCTTCAGTAAAGTGGATCACACGGGGAATAAAACGCTGTAGTAAGAAGAGACTAACTTTATTGTGGCAATATAGACTAACGTGAAACAGTGATTCGAAAATAGCTTTTAAATCATTCTCAAAAAGATATAAAAAAGTGATCAAATTAACACAGCGCGCTCAAAATAGCTATTTTATTGGAACAAGTACCAACAAATCGAAGGCGACTTGGAAGGTAATAAATAGTATGAAACCCAACATTCCTAAATCTAATATTAATGTAATTAATGTGAATTACAAATCTATGACAAATCCTGAAATGATAGCGGAGCAATTTAATGATTATTTTATAGACTCAGTTCAACCGAATGCCAATAATTTTCAGACGAAAAATAACATTAATACTTTAGGATCGCATAAATCTATGTTTATGGAACCAACCATACGAAACGACATTATTACTATAATAAACAATCTCAAAAATACCAACAGTACAGGATATGATAATATTGACACAAGAGTAGTTAAAGCAGTGGCTCGTCTTATAGCTCCTATATTAAGTGACATTATAAATAATTGTATTCAAGATGATGTTTTTCCGCAAAAGTTAAAGGTTTCCATTATCAAGCCACTGCATAAAAAAGATGACAAAACAAAGATGGGTAATTATAGACCTATAGCTCTTATACTAATTATCTCAAAGATATTTGAGAAAGTCATCTATAATCGTATTTATAATTACTTTGAAAAACATGATATTTTTTGCAAGGAACAAATGGGTTTTAGGAAGACAAAAACCATTAATATGGCCATCTACAATTTTCTGGAAAAAATTCATGACAACATGGATAAAAGAAAACCAGTAATGGCAATGTATATGGATATGTAGCGGCATCTACATCGCTACATGCGAACCAGGTGACCAGGGCATTTGACTATGTGGACCATAAAGTATTATTAACTAAGCTATATAGATATGGCATCAGAGGTAACGTGCTGAATCACATAAAATCTTATTTGGAGGGCAGAAAACAAATTACTCAAATTAGTCAAGTGGATATTAAGCCCAAAACTGAAATAGTTCATTCGTCTAGCTCTAAAGTTCTTTGCTCCGCAGGGTTCTGTGCTGGGACCCTTGTTGTTCATTTGCTACATAAATAACTTTCCCCAAGTAATCAGACATCGAATGTCCTTATTTGCCGACGACTGTACAGTTATATATAACACTGGTAGTAATAGAGAAATAGAAGATGACATAAACACTAGTCTTGTTACAATTGTTGACTGGCTGAGTGATAATAACCTTAAAATTAACCTCACTAAAACGAAAATTATGAATTTTAAAATTAGACATAAAATACTATCACACGCTCAGGTCAACTACAAAGGAGACCAAATACTTGAAACTAATGTAACAAAATTTCTTGGATTGCTTATTGATAACGATATGTCATGGAGGACTCAAATCGATAATGTATGTGGGAAGTTAAGTAAGTTTTCTTATGCTAGGCAAAATTGCGAACAAGACAGCGCTCCTAACAGCATATCATGGGTATGTCGCCTCCACTTTACGATATGGTCTTATATTTTGGGGCAATGCTACTAAGGTTGAGGAGGTATTGTTAGCACAGAAAAAATGGATTCGAGCTATAAGTAAAATCAAAGAAACGGATTCATGCAAGCCTCATTTCCAAAATTTAAAAATATTGACTGTACCGTCACTTTATGTCTTTGAAGCCTGTATCTTTGTAAAAAAAAACATGTATTTATTTAAATCTGTCGAAAGTCAACGACGCTCGAAAAAGTTGCACCCGTTACGCACTAAAACTAAATTTCTGTATAATAATGTATATGCAATGGCTCCAAAACTTTACAATAAATTACCTGATCAAATTGTGTCAAGCAGCAGCGTGAATGAGTTCAAACGTAAGCTTTTTAAATTATTAAATGACAAGGCGTATTATTCTGTTAATGAATATCTAAATGACAAAATAATATTTATATATAATTTTTTTAATTGTCTGTATTATTAAAATGTTGCTATTTAATTTAATATTGTATACGAAATTGTGACTAAATGCTACCTATATTTTTATGTGTCGTCTTAATTTATTGACATTTTATTAATATTATTAACTATTAGTATTTGGCATGAAATTGTGACATGTACCTACTTACTTATTTATTTATTTATTTAACAGTTTATGTACACACATTATTAATGTTGTTTCGTTAATGTGTTCAAGGACCATTTTAAAGTTCAGTCCCCTCTCGGTCCCTCAACCTTGGTGAATGATTGTGAGCCCATCCGTCCTGGTGCGAAACCTCTGATACGCTTTTCAACCAAGCAAGTATGTGCAATCATTAACAACATGAAACGAGGCAAATCTCCAGGACATGATGGTCTCAGCATTGAACACCTGAGGCACGCAGGTGTCCATTTGCCGCGAGTCTTGTCTATGTTTTTCACAATGTGTATTAGTCATGCATACCTACCAGCTAATCTAATGAAGACCATCGTAGTTCCCATTGTGAAAAACAGGACAGGTGATATCTCGGACAGAGGGAACTATCGTCCCATTTCTCTTGCGACGATAATAGCCAAAGTGTTGGACGGTGTGCTTGACTCTTACTTAAGTAATTACATCCATCTTCATGATGCACAGTTTGGATTTCGCCCCGGACTATCAACTGAAAGTGCTATTTTAAGTCTCAAGCATACCGTTCAATATTATAAAGTTCGCGGTACGCCGGTGTACGCCTGTTTCCTTGATCTCTCCAAGGCGTTCGATCTTGTCTCATACGATGTGCTCTGGAGAAAGATGGGAGACAGGGGTATACCCGCGGAAATATGTGGGCTATTCCAGTATTGGTATGGTAACCAAGTCAATCGGGTGAAATGGGATGATACAGTCTCTGAGCCGTATAGGTTGGAGTGCGGGGTGAGACAGGGTGGTCTGACGTCTCCCAGGCTCTTCAACCTCTACGTGGATGACCTCATAGTCGCACTCAGCAGCATGCGTGTCGGATGCAGTATTGACGGGGTTAGAATTAACAATATCAGCTATGCAGATGATATGGTGCTGCTGGGTCCGTCAGCGGGAGCAATCGGGGAGATGCTTAAAACGTGTGAGACCTACGCTGCCGCACATGGATTGAAATATAATGTAAAAAAATGTGAATACATGGTCTTTGAGGTCAGCGGCAAACGCCGCGGAGAAGGACCCGAGTTGCTTTTGAACGGGTCACCAATTAATAGGGTGTCAACTTTTAAATACCTAGGGCATTGTCTTGCCACTGACCTCAAGGACGATGTAGACATTGAGAGGGAGCGCAGGGCTCTAGCGGTCCGGAGCAATATGTTGTCCCGTAGATTTGCGCGGTGTACAGACCAAGTAAAGATAACACTTTTTAAGGCTTATTGCCAAAGTTTGTACACGGGCAATCTATGGGTCAATTATACTAAGAGATCGTTGGATGTCCTGCGCGTCCAATATAATAATGCTTTCAGGATGTTGTTGAGGCTGCCTCGTTACTGTAGCGCGTCGGAAATGTTTGCGCAAGCCCGCACCGACGGTTTCCATGCAATTATACGCAAAAAAACTGCATCGCTACTGAGGAGAGTGAGGGGCAGTCGAAACAGCATTCTGAAAACTGTAGCCGAGAGCTTCGGCTCTCCGATTGTACAGCAGTTTGTGCGGAGGTTGATTTTTACTAACACTAGGCAATAAGTTATTTTTTGTATGTTACTAACACTATATGGATTTTGTGTCCGAAATAAAGTTATTCTATTCTATTCTATTCTATTATAAATAGACAAGAAGAAAGGAACAGAAAAAAACGTACAAAGGTGATGCTTATTTCTAAAGAAATCTCTTCCAGCATACCTGCGATAGGAAAGTAGTTAAAGAGATGTAGACAACGTGTGTAAGATTAGAAGAGAAAATAATATACATAAAATAAAAACACTTAATTATTCGCTAATTTAACTATAAACATACAATATGAGAATAAACTTACATACATACTTCTAAAATAAATAACCCTAAAATACTTAATTAAATACTTAATATATACTTAATTATAACCTACCTACCTTACCTTAACTTTATATCTTTATTTTGTTAATGATTACCTCAACAATTTTGTATGTCTTCTGGCGGGACGTAGTTTGGACCAATATTTCTTTGTAAAACATCTGTATAATTTTTACCCTATGTTCACAAAATTAATAAATTAATTGAATTGAATTGAAGTAATACGCCGCAAAGTTCGTAAAAAGTCTTCGGATAGATGATGCTGTTATTTCTCCCATAACTGAACTGGGTTTGCGATTCCACAAAACACTAAAATGATGGCAAACAAATGCCGCGAACTACTGGGATTGCCGCTGACGATGGCCTTGTCCCAGTGTTGTTCACCGTCAAAAAGGTGACGTGCTATGCAGGCTGCGCAGAATTTGGGATACTCTGCATCATCAACTGTCCTCAGAAACGCAAACGACAATGGGCCCTGTACTGTGTGAAGTCATAACCGCAAATAATATTAAAATAGTGATCGTTTATTTCTTTTAGTAAATTTTCACAGAGCGTAAAATCTGGTAAATAATGCTAGGTGCTACACTCGTAGCGACTTCAAAATTTCACGTCCACACAGATTTTAAAATCGCTAGGACAAATCTGTAGTAATTTCCTATTGCTTACCAAATTTACCTTTTTTAGTGAATTAAGTTTTAATTAATTACTGACTATGTTGCCAATAGGGGTGTAGTTGATGTAAAAAAAGAATCACAAAAAATACCAATAGTTGGGAATCGATCTTACAACCACTGCTGTGGAAAGAGTTGTACAACCCCTTAGTTATTTGATGTTGTTGAAAGTTAGCTGAAATAGCCGTTCTTATATTTCATGATTGACTGCTTAGTTCCATAAAGGTATGTTTATGATAATCAATATATGATATTGTTACAAGAGAATGACGAAAGTGAGGAGGAAATCAAGAAGATAGTTAACAAAAACTCAAGCCTTAAACGGGAGCTAGTAGACCTACATCAGCAATATCTGAATGTTGTTGATGAACGCGATCAACTGAAGGCGGTCACAGATGGTTTCAGCAACTGTAGTAACTTGTATGAGGAGGCTTTAAGCAAAGTTAGGGACCTAGAAGACGAATTAATTCATGCTAATAGTCATATTATCCGTTTAGAGAAAGAAAAAGAATGTACACAGGTTAAAGAAACTAACCACTTATACAATGAATTATTAAATACTAATTGTAACCCTCATTCCATAATAACTATTGACCTAACTGAACATTCCTTGCTGAAACAGAATTGTAGTTATAATGTTAGTCATAAGAAAATGAAAAAATATGCAAAATTGAATAGAATAATTAAAAAATGTAATCAAATTAGGAAACAACAAAAACACTTTTCCAAAAATATTCCACGGAGGAAAGAACGTGTTGATCTACTCAATAAATTAAACAAATATCAAATAAAATTAGAAGACAGCAAAAAAATATATGAAATTGATACACAGCGCTTACAGTCTGACATACAGTTACTTCAGGGAAGACTTCGTTCCCTTTACATTAAATATGTGGGCTCTCAGAACCAAATTAAAGAACATATTCTTGCTGCTAATGAGTTAGTTATGTGTCAGTGTCCTTGTCAGAAGATTTCAAACCCTGATGCTGTCCAGCCTGAGGCAACGCGGCAACGGAGGACCCGTCCCAGACTGAGAGTTTGACTCAAGGCTGTATCCTCAACCAAGATATATCTGATACAGTACAAGATCTATCTCAAGTAGTACAGCCTGAGATTGTTAGTTGTCCATTTTTCAGTAGTTATGATTGTTATCATTCAGTTATGTTCTCAGATAGTATAGGTAAATTAATTAGTAACAATATGTGTTCTTCTACTCAAAATTATTGTATGCCAGGTTCTACCTACAAACGAATAATGGCATCAGTAACAGCAAGTGTATACAATCCTAAAACCAACATTACTGTATTTGTAGGTAATAGTTCTAAGGTCAAAAAAGAAGAAATCACTGACTGTGTAACTGAATTGTTAAAGTTAAATTGTAGTAAAATAATATTGTGTGCTTTCCCATATTTTGAAAAATTGACAAATAGACAAAACAATTATATTCATATGCTTAATAAGCATATGCACTTCTTAGTTAGCCATTATAGTGACAAGCTTGTATTTCTTGACACCAACACTTTTGTGGAAACTTTAAAATCGACTAGGGATACTGTGTATCTGCCTGTTAGTTTTAGACACATAATAGCAAGGCTATTAGCTTTTTATATAAACTCAGACATAGGTAGTATGTCGAAGTCTTGTATTATTAACACCACAATGATTAGTAATAATACTAATAATAAGGTGGTGAACCTAAATAAATGTAGCTCAAATGCTATAAATATTTTTACAAATTGTACGAAGGAGGTTCCATGTCCCTCACTCACTATGAGTTCACTGCCTCTGGATAGTAATTTAAACTAGTTTGTAAGACAACAGAAGGTACCTGTAAGAATATTCTTATACCTAACAACAACAAGGTATCTTCTTGCTCTAAAATAAATAATTATCAAAAAGGAGATCAGCAGAATGCCTTGAAATTATTTCATCAAAATATTCAAGGTATTTCTTCCAAATTATTAGAAATTGAAATGTTTTTAGAAAAAACTAAGTTTGACATTGTTTGCTTTACTGAACATTGGTTAAAGGATTACCAAATGCTAATTAATTATGAGAACTATAGTGTGGGCAGTTGCTTTAACCGTAAATCTATGCTACGTGGAGGTTCTCTTATCTTGATAAAAAATTGTTTAAAATTGAAGCAACGTAATGACATAGTTGGTTTATCAGTTGAACATTGCATTGAACTGTCCTGTGTTGAGCTGGATAAGCATGTTGTAGTGTGCGTGTACAGACCCCCTAATTATCAGAACTATTCTTTATTTGAGTCAATAATGGAAGATGTCCTAGCGAAACTTGCATCTAGCAACAAAGCCGCAGTTATTTGTGGTGATTTTAATATAAATATTCTGGAAAATAATTCAAATAGCAGTAGAATAATAAGCCTTTTTAAATCGTTCAATTTGTCTAATGTTTTTACAGAACCGACTAGAGTAACTCCAACTTCTGCTACTTGTATCGATAATGTCTTCTGCGATTGTGATTATTTAGATAAAGCCATCGTAAATTATTTGCCGTCTGATCATAGTGGACAAACGGTAACTTTTAGGTTTAAAACACTTAAGCAAAAAGTGCAAATACAATTTAGACCAA
The DNA here is from genome assembly GCA_947364205.1 of Agrochola lota. Classification (NCBI taxonomy): domain Eukaryota; kingdom Metazoa; phylum Arthropoda; class Insecta; order Lepidoptera; family Noctuidae; genus Agrochola; species Agrochola lota. Next base: position 19,268,232 of record OX376240.1, read on the forward strand.
TTACAACTGGCAAATTAAATAGATTTAATAGTACCCTAAATAATAAGTTAAATGCTCTGGGCCATAATATGGGCGATGCAAATAAATTGTATGAGGGTTTCTTTTCAGTAGTGCACACAGAATTCAATAAAACTTTTGAAAAGAAAACAAAAAATATTTGCCCTAACTTTATTTTTAGTGACTGGGCAACTAGAGGTATTAGGATAAGTAGAGAAAGACTGTTCGAGCTGTATGGCCTTAAGCCTTACATTAACACTGAAACTTTCAACAAGTATGTTGCTACATATTCCAAAAATTTTAGAAATACCTGCAAGATAGCTAAAGCTATGCATATTAGCAACAAGATCAAATCAGCAGAAAATAAAATAAAAACAGTTTGGAAAGTTATAAATAATGAAACTAACAGGAAAAAAATACGAAACACTGAGTTCACATTGGAGACTTCACGTGGTGTCATAAGCTCGAATTTAGAAGTAGCTCAAGAATTTGTAAATTTCTTTACTAATATACCATATAAAACGACGGAAGCTTTAAATTCCTCACCCGATGTCTCAATAGATTTATTAAAAGCGAATGTTCCAGGCTGCCCGGTTGAATTTCAATTTAAACATATAAACCCTACGATAGTTATAAAAGCTTTTCGGCAAATTAAAATCAAATTGACCGAAGATCTATGGGGATTATCTATCAAAGTTTGTACATCCATAATCGAGACAATAGCACCATACTTAGCTTTAATATTTAATTTGTGCGTGGATCAAGGAGTCTTCCCTGATTTAATGAAATACAGTAAGGTTATACCCCTTTTTAAATCTGGGGACAGTAAAGACACTAACAATTATAGACCAGTATCCGTGCTGCCGGTATTCAGCAAGGTGTTCGAAAAGGTAATGCTCAATCAAATGCTTAATCATTTTAACACCAACCAAATCTTACACGATCAGCAATATGGGTTCACCAAAGGACGTTGTACGACTGACGCCGGTGTAACCTTATTAAAACACATATTTACAGCGTGGGAGGGGGCCCAAGATGCCATAGGAATTTTTTGTGACCTCTCAAAAGCATTTGACTGCGTAAATCATGAAACCTTACTGTTGAAACTTGAGCATTACGGTCTAGGTAAACTTGCGCTCAGTTTGCTAAAATCTTATTTAAATGATAGACAACAGCAAGTCCAAATTAATGGGGTCAATTCACTCGGTCTAAAAGTAAAAATGGGTGTACCACAAGGCTCGATATTGGGTCCTTTCCTCTTTTTAGTATATGTAAATGACCTACCCCATTTATTAAAAAAACAACCACAAATGGTGTTATTTGCTGATGATACTTCTCTAATTTTTAAGATAAATAGACGTGCATCAAATATTGACGACGTAAATAACGCCCTACTGCAGGTCCAAAATTGGTTCACTGCTAATAATTTAGTATTAAATGGGAAAAAAACTAAATGCATTAGATTTGCTTTACCGAATGTTAAAAGTAGTGATTGTGACATATTATTGAATGGGGAGAAATTGGAATTCATCGATAAAACTGTTTTTTTGGGGATCACGCTCGACTCCAAGCTGCAATGGGGTCCTCATTTAACATCTCTTGCAGGACGCCTAAGTTCAGCAGCATATGCTGTGAGAAAAATCCGTCAATTTACTGATGTAGATACCGCGAGGCTAGTCTATTTCAGTTATTTTCATAGTATTATGTCTTACGGTATTTTACTATGGGGACGGGCTGCAGATATCGACTCTATTTTTATTCTGCAGAAAAGAGCCATCAGAGCAATGTATGGCCTCCGCAGACGCGATTCTCTAAGGGAACTGTTTAAAGATATTAATATCATGACGGTACCTTGTCAATATATCTATGAAAACATCATGTACGTTAGGAAAAATCTAAGTTTTTTCAGTAAAAGAGGTGATATACACAATTATAGGACTAGAAATAGGGACCAATTGATTCAACCGGGTTTCAGACTGGCTAAAGTAGACTCATCCTTCATGGGGTACCGTTTGAAATGTTACAATAAATACCTCCCCACATACTCCAATTGAACGAAACGAAATTTAAATCTTGTATAAAACGTACACTATGCTGCCAAGCATATTATAAGTTGGGGGATTACATCGACGACAAAAATGCTTGGCTCAGAGCTGGTCCAGCTCCACAAGGGCGCATAAACTAATTGATTAGCATTCAAAATATTGTTGCAGCTGCTGAAGATTGTTAAACTATCTTTAGATTGTATAAATTCAATCTCTTAGTATTATATAATTGCATAGCACATGTGTGAGCACTATGCCCCTACTTTACAGTTACCATTTACTGGGTACGTCTTTCATTGACTTGAGTTTGAGGTTCTACTTGGGTTTGCGGTTGTGAGTATGTCATGCTCACTCAAATGTCTCGCAGGTGGTGGCATGTGTGTTGGATCGTTAAGTTCCCTTCAAAATGGTTGAGCTAAATGGTGCTGATGCATGCGTCATGTTCGTGAACGGGCGCCGTCAGTGGGGACTGGTCATCTCTTAGCTGCCACGGCTTATTTGAATTTATTTTAATTTTTGAATTGTTTTTTATTTTATTTTTATTACTGACGCTTTTAACGTGCACGTCTTTTTACATTGTTCTCACATGTATAATTACAAAAATGGATGATGTAACCAATATTTTGTGAAAATATTCTGATTGAAAAGAGTGTCCGTGGAGTTTCTTGCCCGTTCTTCTCCATAGGAACCTACTACGCATTGGAATGGGCAACTAGCTTCATATTTCTGACTGACCGACCCCTTGACAATTCAAAAGTACCTGTAATTGGTTTCTTTGAAAAAAAAAAAAAAAAAAAAAAAAAAAAAAAACATTTCAAATGTTAAATCGGTAACTATCTGCAATATACAAAAATTTTGGGGCGTCTTTTTACAATTTGCGGAGAAGAATACTAACATAATCTAATATTACTCATCCCCCATAGCAAATAGCGTGATAGTTTATTTATACCCTATAATTTGACCAGACTTATAGGGAATATCTATGCAAAATTTTAACAGAATCCAGTAGAATTTGCGTGATGCTGGAACATACATACAGACAAACAGACAAAAATTCTAAAAACTATATGTTGGGCATTAGAATCGATCCCAGACTTCGGATCAATTATTTTTTTCAAAAATATTCAATGTACAGTTTTGACTTCGCTACGATTTTATTATATGTATACGAGTATAGATGATTGGTACAACTGTAGTATGCATTAGATTATCGGGCAAAGGGGAGTGGCCTAAACACTGGGTAAAAAACATAGAAAGCACTCTGGGTAGGCATCAAGCACCTTCGTGCTGCAGGTGCTCGATGCTGAGGCTGTTGTGACCAGGGGATTTACCCCTCACCACGCCTTTGATCACCGCACACAATTCATTCGTAGTAAAATGAACACTACGATCACTACCTTTCTCAGCATCGGGCTTTTGCCGCGCTCGCCCCAGAGGAGTCTCCACCCTGAAATAGTTGGAGAACATGGTGGCGATCTCGCTAGGCCCATGCACTCCCGCTACGCTGACGGAAGTAATAATAATAAGGAAGTAATAATAATAACCTAGGTCTGTGCCGGTAGAGTTTACTCTGCCGAGACAGATCCAGGGTGAGGGGCCAGACCAAAAGAGATACAATCCAAGCCAAGGTTGCACATGCCGAGGGCTGCATGGCTAGGAGAGAGCACTAGTCGTTAGTGTGCCAACTCTGGAAAATAGGGGACCTCCAGTTTTATTTACCCTTGCCACAGTGAACGCAGGGCTCTGCTGTGGTCGACTTTTTGTGTCCCTAGCTTCTCGTGGGAATAATCATGATAACAAGGTCAAAAAAAAAACAACTAATTCAGGCAAATAAGCCCTCAGCAGATGATGAAACATCACCGGTTTCATCATTATCCTCTCCGAGGTCCATCTTTTCATCAATCGTATCATCACCCCCTTCATATTTATCACACTCATTAAGATCATCATCATCGTCACCGATGTCAGTAGACGTTGTGTCGGAGGCTACTACTGCCATAAACCCTTCACCCGCTACTGTCACAACCAGTACGCGTAAAAAATGGAGTGAAGACATGAACCAATTCATTTGGCGTACGTATTTAATTATCACCAATTTAGAAACTGAAACAAATTCATATCTTACATCATTGCACCAACAATTCATTAACAGATTTCCGCAAATGAATGTCTCGAAGCAACGAGTTGGAGATCAACGAAGAGCAATAGTTCACAATAAATTACTCTCGGTCACTACACTTGATACAATTAGATTAGAAGTAAGCAGAAAGCTACAAACAGATACCACTAACTTAGATACACACACCCGGACACCGGTGCAATTAAATACAGATCAATGCAACACACATTTACAAGCGGAACCAAAACGTAGAATGAGGTGGTCAAACGAAATGAACAAAACTCTAATAAAATCCTATTTCATCGCTACGAAAATGGAAACAGATATGACTGTCTGGAGGAAAAAATTAAGAGAAATGTTCATTGGTTTCTACCCACAATTGTCACATATATCTGAGCAGAGAATATCAGATCAAAAAAGGGTTATTCTAAATAACAAAATGATATCAGATGAACGACTTCAAGACCTAAAAACGTATGCAGAGAATACAATAAACACACCGAATCCCTATAGGCAATTAGAACATAATAATTTACTTATAGCTGCAGATAATACCCCAACACAAGCACCCACAAATAATAACACAGAAAGCGCACACTTTAATAATCAAACATATACACTAGATACCGAAGTAAGAAGCGAGCCCAATTTCCTGAATAGCAATGACAGTGGAGCCTTGACCACCATTATAAACACAGAACATAATACCACAAACGTTGAAATAAGTCAGGAAAGATGCCAAGAACTAGAGGAAACATTCTCACATACACTTCAGCATTTCACAAGCATTCATCCCACAAAAAGAAATTATATACCTAAACAAAAACCATCAAAAAAATTAGCCCAAATAGTAAGTAACATTAATAACGTCATCCTTCCAAAATATGTTAATGCAGATACAGACTTTGAAACCCTGCAAACAGTAATATATAGTGCTGCTTGGACAGCTGCTAAAACAAATGGAAGTAAACTTTCGTATATTACCTCTGACAGTATGACTTACATCAATCAGAAAAATAATAAACCGAAATGGCAGAAAAGATTAGAATTAAGAGTTAAAGACTTAAGAACAAAAATAGGAAGACTTACAGCATACATGCAAGGAAACAGAGGCTGGAAGCTTGTTAGAGAGGTACGCACAATACTAGAAAACTACAGAATACACTCAACTCATGAAGAACCAAACACACAACTCACACATTTCTTAGATACACTAAAACAGAAACTCACTCTTGTAAATAGTAGATTAAACAGGTATAATAATTGTACACTTCGCAAAATTCAAAATAATAAATTTAGGAACAACGAAAAACAGTTTTATCGAACGTTAAAAAATTCAACCACAAACCAAACCGCACCCAGTAATAACGAAAATAACACAAACCATAGTTTACCGTCCGTGCAAGAACTTCAACAATTTTGGTCAGGAATTTGGGAGAGGCCAATATGTCATAATACTGAAGCTGAATGGGTTAAAATAGAGACAAAAAACCATTTGCACACTGAACAAATGGAGTTCGAACAAGTTCCGATAGATACATTTCATGACGTCCTTCAGAAGTTACACAATTGGAAAGCACCCGGTTCTGACTACATTCACAACTTTTGGTATAAAAAATTTACACACATTCACCCATTCCTGTATAATTACATAAACACTTTTATTAAAAATCCTACAACGATGCCTACATATATAGCGGAAGGAATTACGTATATGATACCAAAAGACAGTAACGACAGCGCCAACCCAGCAAAGTATAGACCAATAACATGCCTACAAACAATATATAAAATAATAACATCATGCATCACTCAAATCATTTATAAACACCTTGAATCAAATTCAATATTATCCGAAGAACAAAAAGGCTGTCGAAAATTTAGTCAGGGCTGCAAGGAACAACTTACAATAGATTCGGTTATACTCAAACAGGTCCAGCGGAAGAAGAAAGATCTATATACTATGTATATAGACTATAAAAAAGCGTACGATTCTGTCCCACACACTTGGCTACTTGAAATTTTAAATATATATAAGATAAACCCTCAAATCACTGCCTTTTTAAAAAACACAATTACACAATGGACAACACGATTACATCTTACGACATCTACAGGTGTTGTTGAGACAGAACCCATCAAGATCCAACGAGGCATATTCCAAGGCGACTCGCTTAGCCCACTATGGTTCTGTCTTGCCTTAAACCCGCTATCAAACAAATTAAATTCACTAATGCCAGGATATAACCTTAATTACAATGATACTACAGATGGCATACGGACGGACAGACACAACTGTAGAATTAATCACCTGCTCTACATGGATGACATAAAATTGTACGCTTCTTCACCAGAGGACTTAAATGAACTCGCAAATGCCACCAACATATTTTCGAGCGATATAGGAATGGAATTTGGAATTGATAAGTGTAAAATCAATTCAGTTAGGGCAGGTCAAACATACGAACACTCATATACCACACAATCAGGTGAAACCATAGATTCCTTAGATGAACATGGAACATACAAATACTTAGGATATATTCAAGCGAAGCAAATTAAACATAAGGCTATAAAAAATAAACTTATACAACAATTTAAACATAGACTAAAATCCATTTTAAACACTCAATTGTACTCCAAAAATACTATTAAAGCAATAAATACCTATGCAATACCCGTCCTTACATACTCCTTTGGTATAATAAGCTGGACCAAAACGGAACTCAAAAGCCTACAACGAGTCATTAACACCAATTTGACCAAATATAGAAAACATCATCCTCGATCTTGCGTGCAGCGGCTAACACTACCAAGGAAAGAAGGAGGACGAGGAATAATAGATATAACGAACCTACACAATAAACAAATAAGTACCCTTAGAAAATATTTTATCACAAAAAGCACAACCTCTACCCTACACAAAGCAATAGTTTATAATGATCGAAAACTAACCCCGCTAAACATGGCTGATAAAACTACACAAATTAACGAGAAACAGACCGACAGACAGACTAAAATATCGGAATGGACCCAGAAGTCTCTTCATGGAAGACATCGCCAAGACCTTTGCCAACCTAACGTCGACAAGGTAGCATCGAACGAATGGCTCAGACGCGGAGATTTATTCCCTGAGACTGAAGGGTTCATGACAGCAATTCAAGACCAAGTTATTGAAACCCGTAACTACCAAAAGCACATAATGCGAGTCCCTCTTTGTACAGACATTTGTAGACGATGTCATAGTTCTTCTGAAACTATTCAACACATTACTGGAGCATGTAAAGCAATAGTTCAGACTGACTATAAACACAGGCACGACCAAATAGCCAACATAATTCATCAAAAACTTGCCATTAAATATAAATTAATTACTTCACCTCCAGTACCTTATTACAAATATACTCCAGAAACGGTTCTTGAAAACACAACACACAAGCTATACTTTGATCGAGCCATCCTCACAGACAGAACAACACATTACAATAGACCAGACATAACTTTAATAGATAAAATTAATAAAACCGCGCAAATTATTGACATAGCAGTTCCAAACACACACAACCTACAAAACACAATAGCTGAAAAGCTGTCAAAATATACAGACTTAAAAATAGAAATAAGCCGAATGTGGCGATTAGGCAGCGTCACCATTATTCCAGTAGTACTTTCAACCACGGGTGTCATTCCCAAACAACTGCATCAATCTTTAAAAACACTAGATGTAGCTCCCTCCACCTACCAAACCCTACAGAAAGCTGCTATCCTGAACACTTGCAGAATTGTTCGAAAATTCCTGCAGAACGACAATGATGCACAAATATCACACCCACAGACATCATTCGCCACTGCAACACAAAGTCAAAACATATTATTACCACGCCATATATTATCACCATTTATCACTTAGTTTAAGTAGAACTCTACGGGGTTGCACTTGGCTTTGGCCCGTGTTACCCTAAAAACCGGCACAGTGTCGAGATACAAAAATGTATACCAACAAATAATAATAATAATAAAAGTTTATTGATCCAAAAATATAAATAGACACAGGTTGTACACTAGTTACATGCTAAGACTTATTCAACTAACAATGGACACAAGGGGAGAAAAAATTATATAAAGAAAAACAATTAATTGTCTATACCAACAAAAATTAATCCTGTCTCCTAAACTAGGGATGCACGAGCCAAGCGCGAGCCTTTTTGTCTGTTGTTCATTATTCTGACACCATTTTAATTTTGACTTAAAAGTGTGCCATGTTTCACACATCTATCTATCTACTATAATATAAATAATAAAATTGAAGTTTAAAAAAAAACTAAACAACACGCTATTTACACAAACTAAAAATGATAAAATAATTAAATTGACTTGTGAATGATGATTGATTGAATCAAAAAGCGTGGAGCGCTTTGTTTAAATGAATTTAAAGTATACAACATTAAAAAGCGCTCCACGCTTTTTTCGTGTAAAAAGCGTGTTGTTTAGTTTGTTTTAAACTACAATTTTATTTTTTGCTTTTTAGTCTAGTATATTCTTCATTTAGTTAATAACTCTAAAGTCAACGAAGTTATGACTGGACCGGTTTACTCGTTAAGTAGCCACTAAAGAAATCTACTATCCACCTCCTGGCTCCATCATCAGACCCTCGACACCAAATGCAACATATTGAACTCGTCAAACCGAGTCATATGACCCCAAACTACAGGCGTTTACTAGTAGCCACTAAACAGTTTGCCTGTCCATCTACTGGCTCCATCATCAGACCCTCGACAACAAATGCAATATATTGGACTCGTCAAATCGAATCATATGAGCCCAAACTCGAGGGATTTAATAGTAGCCACTGAAAAGTTCTACTATGCGCCTCCTAGCTCCATCATCAGACCTTCGACACTAAGTGCAATATATTAGACTCGTCAAATCAAATCATATGAGCCCAAACTCGAGGGGTTTACTAGTAGCCACTAAAGAGTTTCAGGATCCACCTCCTGGCTCCATCAACAGACCCTCGACACCAAGTGAAATATATTGGACTTGTCGATCCGAAACATATGAGCCCGAACTCGAGGGGTTTACTATAAGTCGCTGAAGAGTTCCACTATCCACCTCCTGGCTTCATCATCCGATCAGTTCCAAGATACTAAATTATTGTATTGTCATCGGTTTTTGATACGTGTGCAAAGGAGATTGCCTAGGTTTGGACCAAGTGCTGCCTAGGAATATGAGTTGGTCTAGTAGCATACACATAAACTATAAAAAAATAAAAATTGGTCCCAGGCAATCCAGTTTTTGTAATAATGAATAATCTTGCATTAAACAACGTTTTTGAGATATTTTTTCTCAAAAATGTATTTCAGGTACAATAACATCGTACCGTATCACGTCGAGCGAAGACTAAAACCTGTCCTTTTGTATTATCTGTCGCTAATCACCTGCGCTTGCGGTGATAAGCGTGCCTTTGTTACCCGACTACTGAATCGGCGCTCGGCATCGAACGCGGACGCGGTAGTTGCTGCTACGTGTATAGTCTGGACTATCTTCAGCTATTAATTGTTGTCTTTTTCACACACACACACACGCACGACACACCCACACACGCTTTCCACTACATCGATAAGGCTGAATGCCTAGCCGACAGTCTCGAATCTCAATGTTCTCCCAGCTCCTTACCAGTAGACCAAGCTCACCTTGTCTCGTGCTCATCGTACGAGACTATTTGTCGAACCGCACCTTCCGCTATCACATCGAAGGAGCGTTCTCACTTTTCACTAGCGATATCCCTAAGCACTGTTCGCAGCCGATACGGCCGATACGATACTGCAAAGGGTATAGTACGACTCAGATGCTCCTAAATCTACAAAGGGCAGTCAACAAGCTTGGCGCCTGGTTTAGATTGTGGAGAATCGAGGTAAATCCCGACAAAAGTCAAGCAGTCCTCTTTTCGAGATCGCGACGCTCACCCACCATTCCCCGACCAGTCACCATGTTCGGCAAGCCGATCCCTTGGGGGAAGCGAGCCAAATATCTAGGTGTAATACTCGATCAGCATCTCTCCTTCGCAGAGCACATAAAGTCGGTTCGTTCGCGAGCCACTTTCGCTCTCGGTAGACTCTACTATGGCATGAATGCACGTAGCAAATTGTCACTCAAGTGCAAATTGCGCATCTATACGGCGTGCATTCGCCCAATCATGACCTATGCGGGCACCGTCTTTGCATAAGCAAAACCCCACTCGATCCATAGGATGCAGACAGTTCAAAACTGTTTCCTTCGTAAGGCCACGGGATCCCCCTGGTAAGTTAGGAATGACATCCTCCATCTCGACCTCAAAATCCCCACGATCCACCAGTTCTTAAAACGCATGTCCAAGCGTTACTTTGACTCCGCCGCCGCCGCTCTGGTTGTCGAGGCAGCAAATTATGTCCCCTCAACCACTAGTAAGATCCGCCGCCCGAGACATATTCTGTCTGACCCTGATGACCCTCCTCCAGGAGAGCAGTAGAGCCACCAGTACAGTATTCAAACACAGACGACACCCGTCTTATCGACTTTGCCGTATAGATCTGATAGATAACCCTCAAGCACGTGATTTTATAAATATAGCCCAAGAGCGTTTGAACGTGAATAATAATTTGGCAGATTATGTCGATTTCAAAAGACTACACAGAAATAGAGTGGCTTTTTCAAACATAAATGTTGAACAAAACAATTTAAATATATTCCCAGTTCTTACAGCTGAGGAATTGACATTATTCGCGGTTGGCACATACCAAATAAAACTCGCTGCGAGTTATTACAGCGAGCATATTCGAAGCACTGGCAGATTTGTAGTACAACAATATAACAGATCACTCATTGATTTAATAGCATATAATATGCCAAATAATAATGTTCACCTACTCAGGATGAACCTAAAGAGTAGACATACATATATCCTCAAAAATCTGCCATTGCTATATATTAGTTGATGCAAACAATAGTGGACTAGAGGCCATAAAAAACTATTGCTGTACGTGTTTCACGGGTCGGAGGACCATTGGTTGTTGCGCGCAACCTATATGCTTGGTCTGGTTTACTGGGTTTGCTAGGCACCAAGACGTGATTAGGTGTCCTGCTTTATCCCTAGACACAATAATAATCGATAACGATGAAGACGATTAATCAATATTTTGAATTTATTTATTAATCGCCCTCATAGTTATCGATGAACTGATTGATACCTAACAATTATGTACTACAACATCAAAATACAATTAATACAATTATAATTGAACGCACAAAAATTGTTTAATAGTTGATTTGGTACATTTGTTGCTATTAAGTTCATTTTTTCCAATAAAAATATTCAAAACAAGATACTGTTTTTCTTTGGACTCCTGGGATAGATTTTTATGGACTTTGAAATACAGATTAGTGATGGTCTGAGGAACAAAATGCACTATGTGAGTATTCTAGGCAGCACTTGGTCCAACTTCCATACAAAATTAGGCAATGTCCTTTTCAAGTTAATCGAACGTCTTGGAGTTGGTGAAAATTACGTTGAAAAATTCCGTTACATAGATACTCGTAGATAGATAGATACCGGTCAAGCTAATAAAAGCGTATTAAAAAGAATCACATAAAATCCCAAAAGCTGGGAATCGAACTTATAACCACTGGTTTGGAAAGAAGTCGTGCAACCAATTAGTTATATCATATTGTTATATTAAGTTAGCTGAAAAAGCCGTTCTTATATTTCATGATTGACTTAACTCCATAAAGTTATAGCGTGATGATAATCATTTAAAAGGTTAAATCGGTAACTATCTGCAATATCCTAACATTTTGGCCCGTCTTTTAACAATTTGCGGAGAAGAATACTCACATACCTAATGTTATATTGCTCATCCCCTTTAGCAAATAGCGTGATAGTTTATATCCTACAGTTTGGCCAGACTTATAGGGAATATATATGCAATTTTTTTACAGAATCTGTCCAGTAGAATTTGCGTGATGCTGGAACATACATACAGAAAAACAAACAAAATGTGTGCAATGCACACGTGGTAGAAGTGAAACCTTGAAAAATTTTGGCCCAAGCAAACTCCCACTATGCCTTGGTAAACACGAGTGGGGGCGAGCAGACGAAGCAGAGCGCAAAGAGAACCACGAATATAAGAAACCCTGTATAAAGCTTCCTATCTCTTTTCTCCCACGTTAAATCTTATGAATTTATGTGTCCGTCTCTTTTTATTGTCGCATTTTCGTTTCATCGACCTTCAAATCAAAACGATGCTAAAGAAGTTTTCACTTCAAATATGCGATTATTGGCGTTACATCAAAAAAAACATAAATATTTTAAATAACAGAAAGAAGATATATAAATATACACAATAAATTCATAATAAACACATCATTACACAAATATTACTTATCATGATTATATTCGTCGGCAACAGTCTTGATTTGGATCGTTGGAAAAAAGCATGTTTTCGGTCTCGTTGTCTTCAGAACTATTTAAACGGTTACCCTGTCTGTCGGTCAAATTGTTATTGTCGTAGAATCTCAAACGAACACCGATATTATCCGGTCGGGGATTTAATTCACCGCTTACGTCGGTTCGATAGCCCAATACGGCTAAGAATTCTACGTATCTGTCAGTGTTATCCTGTAGAAAATTGCTAATATGTTGCTCCATCTCGAACCAAGATGATCCGCATCCGCGATTGAGACGCCAAGTTTGTGGAAATATATTGTACATCTGCATCGGACCACCCAATCGTGCAGCTAAAAGATGACCGCGTTCATCGAAGTTGTCTGTGGCGATGCGACTAATCGGATTCATTCGATTATAATTATTGGTAACATAGGAAGGGAAAGATTCCCTCGGCGTACCGACCGGTCGCGTGGTCCAAACTGTCAATCGGGCTTCCAGCACCAGAGGCAGATCGACATCTCCGGTGGGAAGTGTCTGATCAAATCTAGCTATTCTCGGTAATGTGGTGTACGACAGTATCGGACTGGCGTGGTTAGTTATAGGTACTCGGGGATCTATAGTGCGAACCTCAGTTGTTGGATTGTCGGCTCGATGTCTACGAGCTATAGATTCAATGTTCAAATCACACTCGTTGAAATGAAGATTATCTTTAACCGCTCGCTCGTATACTTTTTTGCATAACTTGTAGCCATCTGAATCGTAAACACCGAATCTAAAACTTTTTCTCAATTGTTGCGTTATGTTTTGCAACACGTGTCCATATCTAGGATTGAGGAAACAACGCACCCAGTTACCTTTGGTGTCATAGCAATACGCTTTATAATCGCTGTCGTAAAGCTTGCACGGCGTCTCACATGTCGTGTCAGCAGTCGTAGGATAATTGGGTACCAAAGCTTTGTCGTCGATATGGCAGTGATCCCAACTCAAAATTGTGTTGCACCAATAATAATCTTTGCCGTGCTTATCACAATCGTTATCACATGTTACATACTCATTTTTCGTGGTATGTCTTAATTTAGCTTTTAGTGCAATTGTCCTTGAACACTTGTCCCAGTTGTTGTTGGCAGTGACGCACCACTCATACGACTCTTCATTGTACTTATCGCAATTACTGATACACACTTGATGATCTTTCGTAATATATTTTTTCGTAAGGTTATTGGATGTTCTACAGTCTGTTTCGTCGCCGTGCCAATCGTACACACATCGCCCGTTGAAACATTCGCCCAAGCACAGCAGTGCTCCAACTTTGAGGCCGAGACCGATAGTGAAAGCTTCATAATTAGATTCGAACTTCCCAGCACGCGCACGACAAATGGTCGTTAATATTATTATAGTAATTAACTTTGCCATTTAGGTATTTTCAATCACAGATAATGTAGTTACAAATTAAGGTCAACTCCGAGCAGTAGTCGTCGAGTGCGGGCGCGGGGGTGCTAACAGCACTCTCGCGCTCTAACAAACTAATACTGATAACCCGCATGGCGGGGCTTTTATAGGCGATAAGAGAGCGTGCATAGGGGCATCAAAATCTGACCCGGCAGTTTTAAGGAAAAAAACACAAAATAACACACAATGTGGATATTTGAATGAACCTGTAGTAAAAGCATTTGCTTTCTACTACAGGGTTTTTTTTGGTTCTCTACTGCGTTCCCTAACTTTTTTATCCATAATCTAAAGTGCCATTTTTTTTGTCCTAATCATTAGGTACTTGTCCGAATGATAAATTGCCCGAACTTAATGTCACATAATATAATTTGCCATAAAATTTAAATCCCTAAATACTTTTAAGCCCTAAATTTGTTTGTCTTAAATATTACAATCAATAATATACAAAAGACTTAAAACCGTTTTCAATAAAAGTTATAAGTCTTAAATTCAAATTACCTATTTATTTATCCTAATAATGTTTTTAAAACTTTGTATTACTAAGCTTTTGCTATGTATTTATTTATTTAAATAGAACGGCCGAAGCCAATTACACTATTTAAATATAATTACAATTTATGAACTATCCATTAACTTCTCTCAGGCGTTACGTAGATCTGGGCACGCCACAGTTGCGGCGATAAGTTCCCTCTTTGAGGAGTGGCTTGAGAGCCGCCAAGGCGTCCTCACCTTCCGCCTGACGCAGGTCCTCACCGGACACGGTTGTTTCGGGAGGTTCCTGTTCCACGTAAGGCGGGAGGAAACGCCCGGGTGTCACCACTGTGTGGATCGCCCGGAGGACACGGTGGAGCATACGGTGGAGGTCTGCCCGGCTTGGGCGGAGCACCGCCGTGTCCTCACGGAGGCGATCGGCAGCGGCGATCTCTCGCGTCCGGCCCTGGTTCAGGCCATGGTTCGGAGCGAGAGTGCATGGGAGGCCGTCACCTCCTTCTACGAAGCAGTTATGTTCGCGAAGGAGGAGGCGGAGCGCGCGAGGGAGATGCAAGCTGCACGCCCAATCCTCAATAACAACAACAAACATAATATGCTATCCTCAATAACGGGGACACATAATATTGCGACTCAACGCCTAGAGCGCTGGTTCATACACAGATATTGGCTTCACGCGGCCGGGTGCGGGTGGCTCGCGGCTTTCGTGGAGATTGTGTGGTGGTACAAATAAGACATGGTAACAAAATTAAGTACATCGATTTCGGTTTTCGTATAACCGGAGTCACACGAAATCTGTGTGATTTATGCACTAATTACATGACAATAACATAATTATTTAGCAATTACGTGTGGCTCCGTTTGAATTTGATACCTATGATTTGTTAAGCACCCTTTTTTTTGTGTGGGAAATTATCAAATAAATTCTCCCGCTCTGGGCGGAGCGGAAGGGCGTGTCAGACTCTTACTGACTAAAACCCACCCGCGTTCCTTCAGGTGCCTGCAGGTGAGGAAAGTGTTAAACCCAATAATATAATAATACAACCCAAAGGGTTTCATCGTTGTGTGGCAATTCACACAATGATGAATCCCGGGCGTTTCCTCCTGCCTTATCCGGAACAGGAACCTATCGAGCGCCCTACATAACATTTCAGATCGGGTTTTTATTTAGTGTTGTTGAAAACAGACAGAGTGAAACATAAATGCTTATATTGTTATTTGGGGTTTATCCTAACTAATAGTAAGTAATATAAATGCGAAAGTGAGTTTGTTTGTTTGTAACGCTTTCACGCTAAAACGGCTCAACAGATTTGGATGAAATTTGGCACATGGCTAGACCATGACCTGGACTAGGACATAGGATCGGTCTTTTTATCCCAATATTTCCATGGGAGCGAGTCTTGTGCGGGTGAAACCGCGGGGCGCAGCTAGTGTTTGAATATTTTTTGATAGCCAATATGTATTCAGAAAGTACTCTTCAAGACATTTTCCTCATTTAACATACCTACCACACACGATAAATTAATCTAAAATCCACCATCCATCAATCAGCACACGTGATAGAAGTGAAACTTATGTTTCACTAGTCATTATTATTAAAGTCCCCCGCGCGTCTGAACGCGATGAACTCAAAAACTACCGAACGGATTTTCATACGGTTTTCACCAATGGACGGCGATATTCATGTGGAAGGTTTGGTACTCCCTTTCTTCTCCTAAAATTTTTTGTCCGGAAATCATTATCCCTAACACGTTTGTTATAAACTTTAGTGACCATAATGTTCAAAAATTCGAAAGTTTGTTTTACATAATTATCTTTACTTCTAAAACGGACGAATACTTAGACGCGTAAGTGTCCTTTTTTTTGTATCTATTTGTATAGTTATTATGTAATTATATTTAGTACCTAGTGTAAATAGTTATTAATATTATTTAATAATATTTGTATATAGTCCTGCATTAATTGAAAATAAATACTTCTAAAACTATTCTGTCTTAATGTCAAGTACTATAATAATTAAATCTCCTAATTTTGCATGAAATAAAATCATATGTCCTAAGTATTGAATTATATAATGTGTATTATTCCGAATGTTCATTTATAATAAAATTAGGTTTTATGACAGAAACGAATCGCTGTAAATCCGACTCCACGCAGTCTTGTCTGCCCTACCCCTAGAGTTTAATTTTAAATCGCGTAGGCGCGGCGGGGCAAGGCGGCCCGCGAGTTGAGGAGCAGGATGCCTACCACGAGCTCTTAGCGCGATCCATTTTAGGACCTAAACTGAACTGTTCCTCTAATTCGTACCATGACGTTAGTTTAACGATTCAATTTAGGCCATGCCATGTGACAGCGATTGTCCCAAACTGAGTCGCAAGTTTTGGTTTCATTCGTTCTTGTTTGGTACCATGACGTCCATATAGCAGCTCAACTGAAACGCTCAACTGTCAAAATAAGCGATTCAATAAAAGTTACTATTTCTCTAACATAAACTGAAACGTTTGGTGAATTATTGAAGAAAATAAAGTTTTTTAGTGCTGTTTTAGTGGAATTTTACCAAAACCAATGTAAGTGAGCTTTAATCTTTCTTTTAAAGTCTAAAATACCTATTTTATATGCCTTTTTTAACCGCATTCGTTTTTCTCTAACAGATTTCTGATGAACTACTTTTATTTGAGTTTTTTGAGGAAGATTCTGCCTCACACTATGCCCACTATGCCCCAACTCAACTCACACAACTTTGTTTACTCTGGTACGTTCGAAACAGAAACATAATTTGTTTTATTACGTCGAAATAAAAATATTTTTTTCGTATACTTAATAAATAGCAAAAAGTAAATAAATATCTACTTTGAATAAGAATTATTTTAATAATAGTTACCGTATTAACGTGCAATCTTAAAAAAAACTGTTGTGTGTCTGTTTTACTTTAAAGTAATGATACTGAGTTAAGAACAAATAAAATGTTACTTGCTTCTGAACGTGTCTGACACTAAATAATATGCGCGAAACAAACTTATTTGACAATAATAGCGTTGTCTCGTTTTCACCAAAAACGTTCCAAACGCGGCCGCGCGGTTCAGCCACAGATTGCGATCTTTCATTCACTTTTAACGATCCAAATGCCGCTGAGCGTATTGGACGTCATGGTACGACTTTGAAGCGATGCAGTTTAAGAACCTAAACTGAAATGCCTTGCTTTTGAATCGTTTTTAATTAGATCATGGTAGGTATCCAGGTGGTTGTAACGCTCGCCGCCGCGTTTGCCGGCCAAGCAAGTCGAAGCAAGAACTCATTATGCTTCCTTATAAAAACCGATAAGTTACAGCAGGCGGGTAAGGTAGTCGCTCGGTTTTTTTCCTATTATAAAACATACTCGTATGTTGAACAAAATAGTGGAATTTCCCGACTCATCAGTGTTAAGAAGTCGGCCCATCTCTAATCTCCATCCAGATTGAGGTTATCAATCGCCCTCAACCCACGAAGCATAATATAAGTAATCTTTCAAATTAATTAAGTACAATTATGTACAGTCAGCGTCAAAATACAGGGAAAAATAGTCTGTTCAAAGAAAAATATAATACAATATAGTTATTGCACAACATAATCAATCACAATTTAACTTTTGAATTTGATTTTTTTTTATTTCACTGAGCATGAGTTTAAAAAATGAAATATCACGCCAACCTACTCATAATATTAAGTATTATGCTCTACAATAATATTAAAAATTGAGCCGTCGCGGGAAGCCTGGCAGATGTGAAACATCGAAACTATTTTGTATAGAAAATTTGCATGAAACGATGGTTTATTATAATAAATAAATATGGCATAATAATATTCGTAAAGAAAAATATAATCTTTAGTTAAACTGCGTGTTGGCGCGTCACCGCAACGCGAACAGCCGCCTAGCCGGTCTGTCCCGCGTTATTAGATGTTTCACATCAAAAAGCGGCACGTCTCATGAAAGGAAAAAGGGAAAGGAGCACGGATTCCAATCGCCAACAACACAACCACTCATCTTCTTGACAGATTCAACGCAGGCAACCTAAGAATAATAAAAAACAACTGTAAAGGTACTCGAGTCAAATTATTAATCTCATTTTTTTTTTATCTCAACTTTATTACTTATACACGATTAATTTTAAATCGTTCTGGAGCCGAAACACAGTGACTCCAGACGATTAATAGTTACTATCAGCATTGTTATTGTTTTTTTAAGACATCTAATATAGAAGTTAGAAATTTATCACTTTTATTCTGTCATTCGAGTTAAATCTTAGTAGCGTTTTCACTATTTCATTCATAAACGCAAGATCGTACGCGATCCGCTCGGTGATGACGTAGCGCGGCACAGCTGTGCGTGTGCGAATCAGTTGACACCGAGCTCGCGGTGGGTCAACGGACGTTGTACGAATAACCGGCTGCAAGTAAGTACTTACCTGCAAGTAGGTATTTCATTTCTGGTACGATAGGTTGGTGTAAGTTCATTCACCTCCGTTATCTCTCGTTTGTATCGAAAGCACGGCACGGTGTTTACAACTATCACATCTCCTCGTAAACGAGAGAAACTAATTGAAATTTCATTCACCCCTCTCGCATCACGAAATCACTAGTACTCGTACCTTTTCAACTAGACACGACGAGTACGCTTGGGAGTTGTATTTAAGGCCTTGAATCGAGTGTCAACCAATCGAGCTAATAGGTACTTAATAAGCATACCTGCCTACCATATTTATGATAAATAAAAAGAATACTGCCTAAACCAATTTTTATGCGACAATGCTTGCTTGCGGCCGCGGCGCGGCGGCTTCTACAAAGGCAGGCAATGTAAACAGAAAAATGAATCGTTCTACCTGTCGAATAGAGTTCATTATAAGATGGTGGTGCCCTTTTCTATGAAAATATTGGACTGAATTAAGACCTTATTTTTATACACGTAACCGCGGAATTCGGTTGTGCATTCTTTTAAAGTCCGGTCGGACACTTCTCAGAATAATTTTAGTAAACTGCGTACCTACTTACCTTGTACCTAGTTTGGTGAAATTTCTATTTGTTACCGTATACGGTTTAGAAATAAAGTCTGAATTCGCTTTTCGTATTTTTATTTGTGTACCTATTTATCTATTGCGTATGTGTTTTTATGCTGTCTGATCGATGAATGGATTTATCAATGGGCACCGTTCGCAAGTGTTGCCGTTCGTCGATACGTTTTACACACATATGCATTGATTGCAGTTACTTCGAGTTCTCATTATTTCACAAAAAAACAATAAATTAGATTTTTCGTGTTTTTTTTTAAATTGTAATTTATTGAAAATAATAGTCCCAATCGTTTCGAGTTCGATGATCGAGTTTATGGCTTTTCGTTCCAGAACGAGCTAAAATTAACCGTGTATACTAAGTACAATGGGCCCTCAGTTTTTCTACTTTTCTGATAATTTGCCGTCTATTCATCTCAATAATTTCGACGCTGATTGTACCTATTGAGGAAAATTGTTACCAATAATATTCTTTATCTTCAAAAAACATAAACGAAAGATAAAGTTTTGCAGTAGATATATTTTACTTCACGGCGCACAGTGGATCGTCCCCATACAAGAGGTTTGACATAGAATAAAAAAATTTAAAAGTGTTAAATAAAATTTAAAAAAATATACAGTTGCATTCCTCTATTAAAGAACAACAAAAATTGTTGCTACGCTTTTTTTAAATTGACCAGCACTTTAGGAGCAATTCGATGAAAACTTATTTTTGTATGGAAACGAACACAAAAATGTCTGTATCTCATGATTCCCCCCTTGTGTCGATTTGCGGTTTTCACTACTGTTATTTACCCATTTTATGCCACATTTTCTTCAAGGACACACGGTGCCCCTAGAGTGCCCCTTCCGAGATATTTTGCCTATAGTAACTATCTTTGTTATTGTATTACTGATGGAATGGAGGTGGAAGAGTTGTTCCTCTGGACTCTCCCTCTTGAACAGAGGAAGCGTCCAGAAATGCGTGCGGCGGCAGGGTGGCTCAATAGTGGACGTCACTTTCGCCACCGCCGCGTTAGCCGCGCGCGTGTTGAATTGGCGGGTGGACCTGGTGGAGACTATGTCGGACCACCGCTACGTTCGGTTCGACATCTCCACCAGTGGCCCCGGAGAGACGCGGCCCCTGTCGGGGCCGTCACCGTTCCCACGGTGGGCTCTCGCCCGCCTGGACAGGGAGGCAGCGCGGGAGGTGGCGTTCGTCCAGGACTGGCTTTCGCCGCCTTCCGCCGGCCTGGATGTGGACACCGTAGCGGGGACCTCAGGGAATCTCTGACCGAGGTATGGAACTCCAGCATGCACGCCCAGGCTTTCACGCCCTACCGCCGGCCTCGACATCATCGAGCCGGTCCGGCCGGTGCTCGAGCGCTAGCTCGGGAGGAGGCACGGCTCCCTGTCGTTTCGGGTGACGCAGGTGCTCTCGGGGCATGGTTGCTTCGGGAAGTACCTGTGTCGCATAAACAGGGAGCCGGACGCCCGGTGTCACCACTGCGTCGACTGCCGGGAGGACACGGCGCGGCATACGCTGGCAGAGTGTGCCGCTTGGGAGGAGCCACGCCGTGCCCTCATCTCAGAAGTAGGCAGTGACTTGTCGCTGCCGGCCCTAGTGAATGCGATGGTCGGCAGCGGCGAGTCCTGGGACGCGGTGGTTTCCTACTGCGAGACGGTCGTCTCGCAGAAGGAGGCTGCGGAAAGGGAGAGGGAGATCTCGTCCACTCACCCGGCCCGCAGCAGGCGCACCGGGCGTCGGCGGAGGGCGGACAACGCCCTCTTCCAGCCCCCCTAAATGGGTCCAGGGGCGACGGACTCGGGGACGTCTGTCGCCCCCCACACACCAGGACCCGAGGTGGCGGCGCGTAGTGTTCCACGCGCGCCCCTCTTAGACGTCGCGGGGGGAGTCAAACACCTCACTCCCCCCCCTGACCCGAGGAGGCCCGCGGTCGCGGGCCGGCACCAGCCGGGGGTTGCGGAAGATTTCAAGTTCCCGCGACCCCCGGCGTAGGTGTGAGTTGGAACACCGGGGTGGTTTTTAGTCAGTAAGAGTCTGACAGACCCCTCCGCCCGCCCCAGGGCGGGGGACATCCATGAGGATTTTCCACCCCGGAACAAAAAAAAAAAAAAAAAAAGGTTAGGTTAGGTTAGGTTTTTTTTTTTTTTTTTTTACAGTGAGTATACTACCGCGGACATGGTCGTCCGCGCCTTTTTTTTATGTGGTTTATTTTGTTTACAGTTTTTTATTTGTTATACATCATACAATTATCTTACTCCTACGCCGGACAACATTACACTAAGCTTACTTATCTAACTTAAGTCTACGTGAGTCCATCGCATTTTTTTTTTTTTTTTTAATAAACATACTCATGCTCATGTATATATATATTTTTTTTTTTTTTAGATACTATTACATATTTGATAGATACTTTTTTTTTTTTATTATTAATAATACACAGGCTTACAATTAATTAATGGGAAAAATGAAATGAAAGATTTACAATTTTAGCTATTATTACTGAAGAATTTAAATGATATTTGAAGTTGAAATTAGTTTTGATGTTTCGTCATAACATGACTATACTTATATATACACTTACTTAATCTAACACATTTTTTAAGGGATAAATACGTGGCAGTGTGAGTCGACCAGCCCCAACCGACGGCGTCCGTTCACGGACATGACGTACACCTCCGCGCCGCTTAGCTCAACCATTTTTTAGGGAACCAAGCGACCGGACGTGCAGCGCCGCCATCGGCAGGACGTTTACGTGAGTATGACTGACTCACACCGCCATGCATTTTTACATTTTAAATTTACATACATTTTTTTTTTTTTTTTTTTTTTTTTTTTTTTTTTTTTTTTTTTTTTTTTAATAACAAAACAGGGATTTATATGTATTGGAGTTTTTGGTGGGATAAATGGTGTTATATTGACTTGGGAGTTAGGATGGGGACTTGTTGGAAATGTTTTAGTGGGGTCTGCTGACCAGGGATTTCGCTAGCACTAGTAGGGCTTCCACGACAGGTGTGTCTCGATGCTGCATGGCCGTCTTTAGGTTGTATTCGACGACCATTTTAGTCGGCGCATCCATCGCCCTCTTTGCAAAGCGGCCCGTGGCGTCGTCGGCGTCGTCGGTGTAATAGACGCAACTGATGGTATGTCTGGACACCGCCACTACCGCGTGGGAGATGCTGTCGTGAACCTGTATCCTCCTGGACCTTGTGTTGATGATTACGACGCTGTCGTAGGTCAAACCCTGGGCTTCTTGTATGGTCAACAGGCGCGACCCTTCGCCGGACCCATATCCCTGGCTCCCAAGAGAAGCTTTCTCCTCCTGCGTATGAACCAGGAACAGGGTGTTAAGGGCGATGCTCGGTATTTGCGCTCCTGTATAACCTTTCACCTCCAGGGAGTGGACCCGCGACAGCGACGACTTGGAGGAGTATATACCGGAGTATATCTCGCTCAGCGCAAACGCCACGTCCATCGGGTTGCGGTGTGTGCAGAGCAGCTCCTGGGTGATGCCAGCCACCAGGTTTGGACGGGTATACCTTAGTTCAAAAAGGTTCTCTCTGTCCAAAAATGGAAGCTGGTTCACGTCTCCGATGAGGACAACCTCGCTTGCTCCAGACAACTTTACTGCCATGACTATGGCCCCAAAATGGTTCATTAGAGCCTCGTCTACCGTGAGGCGGTAGCATTTCTCTTGTGTTTTGAACCCGTTGGCTAAGATTGAGGCCATAGTGCGCACCTGTGTCTTTACTCGGTCTCCTAAGCGGCGCGCTAGCTTCTCCCGGAGATCTTTGGCAGCTTCAGTCGTCGTGGTGGCTACAACGTCCTTCTCCTCGTCGAAGTTCTTTACCACCCAGGTTGTCTTGCCGCAACCCGGAACTCCATTTACCCACCTGATACTGGGCACCGCCCAAATTTCCTGCGATGCTGGACTGTCTGAAGTCTCCAAAATGGATTGCGCCATTTCAAGGATCTTGTCGTCCAGCATGATTTTGGTACATTTGGCGGTAACCAGTATCGGGTCGTCGTCAGGTGCTAAGAATTTGAGTTTGCCTGAGCGCTCCGTTTCCTCGTCGTCTAGGGCCACGAAACCGCTCTTCGCACTGTAGGCTGCCATGTACGACCCCGTCATATCCCCTGTGATGACTTGGGATCTGACGTTGTCGTACACCGCTGCCCCTGCTTCCTCGAGTAGTACGCCTAGCAGACCTTCTGTGTTTCTCTGGAAGGTCTGCAGGATCTTCCTGCATGTCATGAGATTGACCTCTCTGGTCGCTCTCACGATCGCTACGTACTCGAGGAAAGCGCTCTTCACGTGGTCCGTGGTGCCCAGATTCGCTGCGATGGACGGTGGGCTGACTTGCCCTTTGTCGGCTCTTGTAGGCATAGGCTTCTGCTGGGGCGGTTCCTTGGGCTTCTTACGAAGGAACCTTTCTACTGCTGATTCCTGCTTGTGGGATGGTGATGTGTGGCTAGTGCTTGGGAGCAGTGCGTTGAGGAGGTTAGGTTAGGTTAGGTTGGGGTAAGGTCGTCAGGCCTGTCAAGACCGCAGCCTTGGAGGTGGCCGATCTGGACGATTCGGTCACCAAAGAGGATGTGGTGGCGGCCGTCGCGGCGGCTGGAGGCTGCGACGCTGGCGCGGTGAAGAGCGGAGCCATCAGGCCCGGCCGCCGCGGCATGGGCATCGTCCGCGTCGAGTGCCCAGTCGCCGCGGCTGGGGCCGTCCTTGCTGCGACCAAGGGACGGATGCTTGTGGGGTTCGGCTCGGCTGTGGTCCGGGCACTTGAAGACCAGCCTGTTCGCTGCTTCAAGTGCTTCGCGTTCGGCCACACCCGGTCCACGTGTCCCTCCAAGTCCGACTGGGGAGACACATGCTTCCAATGCGGGCAGGAGGGACATGGGTGGGCTGCTTGCACCGCCGCCAAGCCACACTGCGCGGCGTGCGCCGCCGGTGGCCGCCCCGCGGACCACAGGATGTCGGGCAGGAGCTGCAAGGCCCCTGTGAGGAAGGGCGTAGTGCCGGCGCAGGTTCGCCCTGCTGCCACTGCCGTCGCCGCCGTCGCCGCTGTAGCTCCAGCGGCGGTAGCTGAGGAGGGGGGTGCGATGTCGGATTAACAATTTCCGACTACCGCATCCTCCAGGCGAACACCAACCACTGCAGAGCGGCCCAGGACCTGGTAGTGCAGGTGATGGCCGAGTGGTTGGTGAACGTAGCGGTGGTCGCCGAGCCCTACTCGATCCCCGGCAGCTGGCTGGGTGACGAGAACGACTCGGTGGCACTAGCGGCGCGGTCTTCCACAGACTCCCCTCCCCTCTCGCTATTAGAGAGGGGACCGGGATACGTGGCCGCCGCGTGGGGAGAATTAGCCCTTGTGGGCGTCTATTTCTCCCCAAACCGCCCTCTTCAGGACTTCGAGAACTATCTCGGAGTCCTGGCCGCCGTGGTCGGCAGGGCGGCGCCGCGTCAGGTCTCCGTATTGGGAGACCTGAACGCCAAGTCGGTAACCTGGGGCAACCGGGCCACCGACGCCCGCGGGCGGGCAGTGGAGATGTGGGCGGCCTCCTCTGGACTCTCCCTCTTGAACAGAGGCAGCGTCCAGACATGCGTGCGGCGGCAGGGTGGCTCAATAGTGGACGTCACTTTCGCCACCGCTGCGTTAGCCGCACGCGTGTTGAACTGGCGGGTGGACCTGGTGGAGACTATGTCGGACCACCGCTACGTGCGGTTCGACATCTCCACCAGTGGCCCCGGAGAGACGCGGCCCCGCTCGGGGCCGTCACCGTTTCCAAGGTGGGCTCTCACCCGCCTGGACAGGGAGGCAGCGCGGGAGGCGGCGTTCGTCCAGGACTGGCTTTCGCCGCCTTCCGCCGGCCTGGATGTGGACACCGTAGCGGGGCACCTCAGGGAGTCTCTGACCGAGGTATGCAACTCCAGCATGCCTCGGTCTCGCCGACCGCCACCCAAACGCGCCGTGTACTGGTGGTCGGCGGAGCTGGCGGGGCTTCGAGCGGCGTGTGTCGAGGCAAGGAGGGCCTACACGCGGAGCCGGCGGCGTCGTCGACGGGACCAGGCCGTCGGGGACCACCTCTATGAGGTATACATAGAGGCAAAAATGGTCCTCGATCGAGCCATCGCCGCCGCCAGAGACTCGGGGAGAGCGGAGATGCTGGAGGGTCTCGACAACGACCCATTCGGGAGGCCATACAAGGCGGCGCGCAACAAATTGCGCCCCTTTGGTCCCCCGGTGGCCGAGACCATGGAGCCCTCGTTCCTGGATGGGGTGGTTCAGTCCCTGTTCCCGTGCAGGGACAACTTCACCCCACCAGTGATGGACCCTCCGCGGGGGACAGATCCGCCGCCAGCTGAGGAGGAAGAGGAGGCCCCTCCTGTCACGGAGTCGGAACTTGGCGCGGCGATTCTCCGTATCCGCGCCAAGAAGACAGCTCCGGGCCCCGACGGTGTTCCGGCGAGAGTGGTCGCGATCGCGGCCACTCAAATGGAGGAGAGGTTTCGGGACCTCTTCAGCGCATGCCTTGCGTCTGGAAGGTTCCCGAAACCTTGGAAGGAGGGGCAGCTGTGCCTCCTTCGCAAGGAGGGCCGCCCTGCAGATTCCCCCTCGGCATACCGGCCCATCGTTCTGCTCGATGAGGTCGGCAAAATGTTCGAGGGGATTATCGCTGCCCGCCTCAAGAGCCATCTGCGGCGTATCGGGCCGGACTTGTCGGACGCTCAGTTCGGTTTTCGGGCTGAGCGGTCCACGGTGGACGCGCTGGCCTGCCTTAAAGGCCAGGTTAAGGAGGCGATGGAGGCGGGGGACGGACTGTTGGCGGTGTCATTCGACATTGCCAACGCCTTCAACTCCGTTCCCCACTGCACCATCCTCGAGGCGCTCCGATTCCACGGAGTGCCTCGATACATGCGCAGTCTGCTGGCCAGCTACCTGGAGGATCGGGCGATCCTCCTCGTAAACGGGACTGGCCGAGTCCGGCGGTACGCCGTTGAAGCCGGCGTTCCACAGGGGTCAGTCTTAGGACCTCTCCTCTGGAACGTCGGCTATGATTGGCTCTTGCGGGGAACTCTCCTCCGAGGCACGAGTGTCGTCTGCTATGCGGATGACACTCTCCTCACCGCCCGGGGGGGGAGTTTCAGGGAGGCGGCCAACTTGGCCTCGGCGGGCGGATCCTTGGTCGCGGGGAGGATCCGCCGCCTAGGTTTAACGGTGGCGCTGCACAAGACCGAGGCCGTGTTCTTCCACGGCCCTCGGCAGCGCCCCCCACCACCTGACGCCCACATCTTCGTGGAGGGCGTCAGAATTGAGGTGAAGGCCCAGATGAAGTATCTGGGCCTTGTACTCGACAGCAGGTGGCGCTTCGGTCCGCATTTTAGCGGGCTGTCGTCGCGCCTGCTGAAGGCCGCGGGCGCTCTCTCCTGGCTGCTTCCCAACTTGGGGGGCCCCAGCGCGCGATGCCGGCAACTTTACGCCGGCATCCTAAGGAGTATGGCCCTCTATGGGGCCCCTATCTGGGAAGAGTCCCTCCACAGGAGGGAGAACGCCGCGGCCTTGCGAGCACCTCAAAGGGCCATAGCCCAGCGGGCGGCGCGGGCTTACCGCACGGTGGGCTGTGCGGCAGCATGCGCTCTGGCCGGCACCCCGCCTTGGGAGCTCGAGGCGTGGGTGCTCGCCAGAGTGTACGAATGGACGGCGGAGCGGAGGGCGAGAGGAGTCCGCTCAGCTCCGGAAGAGCGGGAGGCCGTCCGGCGGGAGGCGAGGGACGCCATCGTTGTCCATTGGACGGGCGACCTCGCCACCGCAGCCTTCGGCCGCCGAACCCTCGACGCAATCGGGCCGGTCCTGCGAGACTGGCTCGAGCGTCCGCACGGGTTCCTCTCCTTCCGTCTCGTGCAGGTGCTGTCCGGACACGGTTCTTTCGGATCGTACCTGCACCGAATCGGACGGGAGGAGACGCCGTCGTGCCACGACTGTGGCGCGGCGGAGGACGCGGCGCAGCACACTCTCGAGGTGTGCCCGTCGTGGTCCGAGCCGCGCCGCAGTCTCGTCGCGGCGATCGGACCGGACCTCTCGCTCCCCGGCGTGGTTAACGCCATGCTGAGGGATGAGGGGTCCTGGGCGGCAGTCGCCTCCTTCTGCGAACACGTCATGTCCCAGAAGGAGGCGGCGGAGCGGGCGCGGGAGGAAGATCCTGCCGCGGCGCCGCTCCGAAGGCGGAGGAGGGGTCGAAGAAGACGTCAGTACGACAGTCATCTCCGACTCCTCCCAGGTGGAGGCCAGCAGGCAACGGGTGCGGGGGCACCCTTGCCTGTATCGCACAGGCCTCCACCAGTGTCGGACGGGAATGGCCAGGTGTTCCCGGCCATTCCCGTAGCCCCCCAACCTGGGGGGCATGCGGGGCCCGCCAGCTAGGCGGGCATGCGCCGGGAGGGTCGTGGACGTAAAGGCTGAGCCGGTTTCCCATGACCCTCCCATCACGGCGATGCGGGAACACCGCTGAGTTTTAGTGGGTATACTGTCGCTACCGACAGGAGTCCCACATACCCCGACTCGTCCCCCACGAGCCGGGGATGCGTAACGCATTTCTCAGCGACAAAAAAAAAAAAAAAAAAAAAAAAAAAAAGGTTAGGTTGGGGTAGCCCAGCGGGCGGCGCGGGCTTACCGCACGGTGGGCTATGCCGCAGCATGCACTCTGGCCGGCACCCCCCCTTGGGAACTCGAGGCGTGGGTGCTCGCCAGAGTGTACGAATGGACGGCGGAGCGAAGGGCGAGAGGTGTCCGCTCAGCTCCGGAAGAGCGGGAGGCCGTCCGGCGGGAGGCGAGGGACGCCATCGTTGTCCATTGGACCAGCGACCTCGCCACCGCAGCCTTCGGCCGCCGAACCCTCGACGCAATCGGGCCGGTCCTGCGAGACTGGCTCGAGCGTCCGCACGGGTTCCTCTCCTTCCGTCTCGTGCAGGTGCTGTCCGGACACGGTTCTTTCGGATCGTACCTGCACCGAATCGGACGGGAGGAGACGCCGTCGTGCCACGACTGTGGCGCGGCGGAGGACGCGGCGCAGCACACCCTTGAGGTGTGCCCGTCGTGGTCCGAGCCGCGCCGCAGTCTCGTCGCGGCGATCGGACCGGACCTCTCGCTCCCCGGCGTGGTTAACGCCATGCTGAGGGATGAGGGGTCCTGGGCGGCAGTCGCCTCCTTCTGCGAACACGTCATGTCCCAGAAGGAGGCGGCGGAGCGGGCGCGGGAGGAAGATCCTGCCGCGGCGCCGCTCCGAAGGCGGAGGAGGGGTCGAAGAAGACGTCAGTACGACAGTCATCTCCGACTCCTCCCAGGTGGAGGCCAGCAGGCAACGGGTGCGGGGGCACCCTTGCCTGTATTGCACAGCCCCCCAGGTTGCGCATGCCCCCCAACCTGGGGGGCATGCGGGGCCCGCCAGCTAGGCGGGCATGCGCCGGGAGGGTCGTGGACGTAAAGGCTGAGCCGGTTTCCCATGACCCTCCCATCACGGCGATGTGGGAACACCGCTGAGTTTTAGTGGGTATACTGTCACCTCTGACAGGAGTCCCACATACCCCGACTCGTCCCCCACGAGACGGGGATGCGTAACGCATTTCTCAGCGACAAAAAAAAAAAAAAAAAAAAAAAAAAAAAAAAAAAAAAAAAAAAAGGTTAGGTTGGGGTGCGGACCACAGGATGTCGGGCAGGAGCTGCAAGGCCCCTGTGAGGAAGGGCGTAGTGCCGGCGCAGGTTCGCCCTGCTGCCACTGCCGTCGCCGCCGTCGCCGCTGTAGCTCCAGCGGCGGTAGCTGAGGAGGGGGGTGCGATGTCGGATTAACAATTTCCGACTACCGCATCCTCCAGGCGAACACCAACCACTGCAGAGCGGCCCAGGACCTGGTGGTGCAGGTCATGGCCGAGTGGTTGGTGAACGTAGCGGTGGTCGCCGAGCCCTACTCGATCCCCGGCAGCTGGCTGGGCGACGAGGACGACTCGGTGGCACTAGCGGCGCGGTCTTCCACAGACTCCCCTCCCCTCTCGCTATTAGAGAGGGGACCGGGATACGTGGCCGCCGCGTGGGGAGAATTAGCCCTTGTGGGCGTCTATTTCTCCCCAAACCGCCCTCTTCAGGACTTCGAGAACTATCTCGGAGTCCTGGCCGCCGTGGTCGGCAGGGCGGCGCCGCGTCAGGTCTCCGTATTGGGAGACCTGAACGCCAAGTCGGTAACCTGGGGCAACCGGGCCACCGACGCCCGCGGGCGGGCAGTGGAGATGTGGGCGGCCTCCTCTGGACTCTCCCTCTTGAACAGAGGCAGCGTCCAGACATGCGTGCGGCGGCAGGGTGGCTCAATAGTGGACGTCACTTTCGCCACCGCTGCGTTAGCCGCACGCGTGCTGAACTGGCGGGTGGACCTGGTGGAGACTATGTCGGACCACCGCTACGTGCGGTTCGACATCTCCACCAGTGGCCCCGGAGAGACGCGGCCCCGCTCGGGGCCGTCACCGTTTCCAAGGTGGGCTCTCACCCGCCTGGACAGGGAGGCAGCGCGGGAGGCGGCGTTCGTCCAGGACTGGCTTTCGCCGCCTTCCGCCGGCCTGGATGTGGACACCGTAGCGGGGCACCTCAGGGAGTCTCTGACCGAGGTATGCAACTCCAGCATGCCTCGGTCTCGCCGACCGCCACCCAAACGCGCCGTGTACTGGTGGTCGGCGGAGCTGGCGGGGCTTCGAGCGGCGTGTGTCGAGGCAAGGAGGGCCTACACGCGGAGCCGGCGGCGGCGTCGACGGGACCAAGCCGTCGGGGACCACCTCTATGAGGTATACATAGAGGCAAAAATGGTCCTCGATCGAGCCATCGCCGCCGCCAGAGACTCGGGGAGAGAGGAGATGCTGGAGGGTCTCGACAACGACCCATTCGGGAGGCCATACAAGGCGGCGCGCAACAAATTGCGCCCCTTTGGTCCCCCGGTGGCCGAGACCCTAGAGCCCTCGTTCCTGGATGGGGTGGTTCAGTCCCTGTTCCCGTGCAGGGACAACTTCACCCCACCAGTGATGGACCCTCCGCGGGGGACGGATCCGCCGCCAGCTGAGGAGGAAGAGGAGGCCCCTCCTGTCACGGAGTCGGAACTTGGCGCGGCGATTCTCCGTATCCGCGCCAAGAAGACAGCTCCGGGCCCCGACGGTGTTCCGGCGAGAGTGGTCGCGATCGCGGCCACTCAAATGGAGGAGAGGTTTCGGGACCTTTTCAGCGCATGCCTTGCGTCTGGAAGGTTCCCGAAACCTTGGAAGGAGGGGCAGCTGTGCCTCCTTCGCAAGGAGGGCCGCCCTGCAGATTCCCCCTCGGCATACCGACCCATCGTTCTGCTCGATGAGGTCGGCAAAATGTTCGAGGGGATAATCGCTGCCCGCCTAAAGAGCCATCTGCGGAGTACCGGGCCGGACTTGTCGGACGCTCAGTTCGGTTTTCGGGCTGAGCGGTCCACGGTGGACGCGCTGGCCTGCCTTAAAGGCCAGGTTAAGGAGGCGATGGAGGCGGGGGACGGACTGTTGGCGGTGTCATTCGACATTGCCAACGCCTTCAACTCCGTTCCCCACTGCACCATCCTCGAGGCGCTCCGATTCCACGGAGTGCCTCGATACATGCGCAGTCTGCTGGCCAGCTACCTGGAGGATCGGGCGATCCTCCTCGTAAACAGGACTGGCCGAGTCCGGCGGTACGCCGTTGAAGCCGGCGTTCCACAGGGGTCAGTCTTAGGACCTCTCCTCTGGAACGTCGGCTATGATTGGCTCTTGCGGGGAACTCTCCTCCGAGGCACGAGTGTCGTCTGCTATGCGGATGACACTCTCCTCACCGCCCGGGGGGGGAGTTTCAGGGAGGCGGCCAACTTGGCCTCGGCGGGCGGATCCTTGGTCGCGGGGAGGATCCGCCGCCTAGGTTTAACGGTGGCGCTGCACAAGACCGAGGCCGTGTTCTTCCACGGCCCTCGGCAGCGCCCCCCACCACCTGACGCCCACATCTTCGTGGAGGGCGTCAGAATTGAGGTGAAGGCCCAGATGAAGTATCTGGGCCTTGTACTCGACAGCAGGTGGCGCTTCGGTCCGCATTTTAGCGGGCTGTCGTCGCGCCTGCTGAAGGCCGCGGGCGCGCTCTCGTGGCTGCTTCCCAATTTGGGGGGCCCCAGCGCGCGATGCCGGCAACTCTACGCCGGCATCCTAAGGAGTATGGCCCTCTATGGGGCCCCTATCTGGGAAGAGTCCCTCCACAGGAGGGAGAACGCCGCGGCCTTGCGAGCACCTCAAAGGGCCATAGCCCAGCGGGCGGCGCGGGCTTACCGCACGGTGGGCTATGCGGCAGCATGCGCTCTGGCCAGCACCCCGCCTTGGGAGCTCGAGGCGTGGGTGCTCGCCAGAGTGTACGAATGGGCGGCGGAGCGGAGGGCGAGAGGAGTCCGCTCAGCTCCGGAAGAGCGGGAGGCCGTCCGGCGGGAGGCGAGGGACGCCATCGTTGTCCATTGGACGGGCGACCTCGCCACCGCAGCCTTCGGCCGCCGAACCCTCGACGCAATCGGGCCGGTCCTGCGAGACTGGCTCGAGCGTCCGCACGGGTTCCTCTCCTTCCGTCTCGTGCAGGTGCTGTCCGGACACGGTTCTTTCGGATCGTACCTGCACCGAATCGGACGGGAGGAGACGCCGTCGTGCCACGACTGTGGCGCGGCGGAGGACGCGGCGCAGCACACCCTCGAGGTGTGCCCGTCGTGGTCCGAGCCGCGCCGCAGTCTCGTCGCGGCGATCGGACCGGACCTCTCGCTCCCCGGCGTGGTTAACGCCATGCTGAGGGATGAGGGGTCCTGGGCGGCAGTCGCCTCCTTCTGCGAACACGTCATGTCCCAGAAGGAGGCGGCGGAGCGGGCGCGGGAGGAAGATCCTGCCGCGGCGCCGCTCCGAAGGCGGAGGAGGGGTCGAAGAAGACGTCAGTACGACAGTCATCTCCGACTCCTCCCAGGTGGAGGCCAGCAGGCAACGGGTGCGGGGGCACCCTTGCCTGTATTGCACAGACCTCCACTAGTGTCGGACGGGAATGGCCAGGTGTTCCCGGCCATTCCCGTAGCCCCCCAACCTGGGGGGCATGCGGGGCCCGCCAGCTAGGCGGGCATGCGCCGGGAGGGTCGTGGACGTAAAGGCTGAGCCGGTTTCCCATGACCCTCCCATCACGGCGATGCGGGAACACCGCTGAGTTTTAGTGGGTATACTGTCGCCTCTGACAGGAGTCCCACATACCCCGACTCGTCCCCCACGAGCCGGGGATGCGTAACGCATTTCTCAGCGACAAAAAAAAAAAAAAAAAAAAAAAAAAAGGTTAGGTTGGGGTGCATGTTGAGAAGCCTCCCCGTGGCGCACCCTGGGCAACGTCGGCTCCAAGTGCCCACCAGGTTGTGGTGGACACTTGGGGCTGGCGGCTAATTCTCAACAAACGGGGAAGGGTCATGGTTCCAATCACCGATCATCCATGATGGTCGGTGAAGGGAACCAGGCTACAGTAGGTCGTACGTCTACTCCCCCTCTGCTTACAGAGGGAGGCGAGTTGGCGTACACTAGGGAGTCCCAATCCCAAGGTCTAGCGTGCCGAGGGGATGAATGGCCGGAGGGTTATCCGGTCGTTAGCGCAAAAAGGGACCTCACCCTTAAAAAGGAAAAAATGAAAATGCAGGCTACTGGTAAAATTCCCCAGGCGGGCAACCTCCTCAAGGAGGTACAATCCCGCCCTTCTACGGAAGGCAGCCCCACCGTATCTGGGGGGGGCACCACTAGTCCCGTAGGTCGGCAGACCACCGCCGACCTTCGTCAACCAAGTCTTGCGTCGCAAGAAAAGGAGCTCCGGGTTAGCCTGGAGCGCCTGTGCGACGCAACAAAGCCACTTGCCGTCGTCGACGGCAACAAGAGCCGAGGAGGCTCATGTCCGGAGAAGGACCGACTGTCGGATCAGGACACACAGCTGGGGGGGAAGCGCTCGCGCAGCGAGCTCTCTTCCAGCGAGGAGGAGCTGTCGGCACCAAAATTTGGTACCGCGCAGAGGGGGCGGGGTCGATTACCGGACCGCAACTTACGGGGTCGCTTTTTGCGGCCCGCTACGCCGGTACCGATGCTGCTGGGGAGCGCGGAAAGCGACGGGACCCCGGGTGACCCCCCGAGTGAAGACTCCGCTGCGTCCCCGCTAATGCTTTGCAGCAACAAAGCGGAGGCGAACAGCGCAAAGCGGATGCAGCGGAAGGCGGTGGCAGCTGACGAGGTCGGCGAAATGGCCCGACTGGCCCGAGAGCGACGCTCTGCTCAGGCGGCTGCCGGAGGGAGCCTGTCGGCGGTGGCGCTGAGTCGCCAAGTTTTGGACGGCGTGGACGTCGTCCTGAAGGTCGCCACAAAATCTGGCAGCCTGAAGGGCACGTTCACGCGCGCTCTGAAGGAGGCGGCTGGTGACATCAAGGAGGCAGTTGGGGTCCTCCTTAGTCGCACAAGCTCAGACGAGACGGCGAAGCTGTGGGAGGAGAACAGCCGTCTCAGATCTGAGCTCGAGGACCTCAAGCGGGAGCTTGCCGCGCAGAGAGCGGAATGGCAGCAGAGGCGTCCTGCGGCCACCGGTTCCGCTCCCGCTCCCGTCGTTGCCTTGACACCGCCGGCCCCGTCGTCGACCCCATCATCGGTCCGTACCCCCGCACCTGCAGATGCAGAGATCGAGAAGATCGTTCGCATCTGCATGCTGCAGTGTGGGGGTATGATGAATGCCCGTCTGCAGGGCCTGGAGTCGAGGCTCCTCCCAGCAGAGACTCTCCGACCACCGCTCGCTGCGGATAGGAGGAGGAAGGAGGAGCCCGCTAAGGCCAGGTCCAACCCGCCAGCTCAGGCAAAAAAGCCCGCGGCGAGCACGCCTGCGTCCACTTCCCGGACGGCCGCGCCACCGGCAACCACTCCCTCGGCGAACGCGTCCGGGTCCACCGCGGATACCTGGACGACGGTCGTCAAGAGGGGCCGCCGTAAGAAGAAGACGGCGCCGCCACCACCGGCACCCGCTGGAGCACCCAAGAAGGCTCAAGGGCCGCCCAGGGTCAGAGCCCCACGCTCTGCGGCTGTTGTTATTACACTGCAGCCCGGAGCCATCGAAAGGGGCGTGTCCTATAAGGCGGTCCTTACGGAGGCAAAAGCCAAAGTCGCGTTCCCCGACCTTGGTATACCGTCTGGCCTCAGAGTGAGGCAGGCGATTACGGGGGCGCGACTGCTTGAGGTGTCAGGTGCCTCTAGCGGCGAAAGGGCCGACGTCTTGGCCGCCAAGTTGAGGGAGGTCCTCAATCCGGAGGACGTTCGGGTGTCCAGGCCG
Organism: Agrochola lota; assembly: GCA_947364205.1. NCBI lineage: Eukaryota > Metazoa > Arthropoda > Insecta > Lepidoptera > Noctuidae > Agrochola > Agrochola lota. Next base: position 19,303,173 of record OX376240.1, read on the forward strand.
ATGAAGACCGTGGAACTGCGCGTCGACGGGCTGGACGACTCGACGACTCCGGCTGAGGTCGTGGCGGCCATTGCCCGTACCGGGGGATGTCCGGCCGAAGACGTCCGTACGGGCGAAGTTCGCGTCGATGCCTCCGGGCTCGGCGCGATCTGGGTGCGGTGCCCGGTGGCGGCGGCGAACAAAGTCGCCGACGCTGGGCGTCTTTTGGTGGGGTGGGTGGCAGCGAGGGTGAAGCAGCTGCAACCCAAGGCCTTGCGGTGCTACCGTTGCCTCGACATTGGGCATGTCAGGGCACGATGCACCGCCGAAATAGACCGCAGCGAGCAGTGCTATCGCTGTGGTCAGGCCGGCCACAAGGCGGCCCAGTGTTCCGCGGAGCCAAACTGCAGCCTCTGTACAGCTGCAGGGAGGCCCGCTGGACACAGAGCGGGCGGAAAGGCTTGTGGTGCACCAGCCACCAAGAAGAGGAAGAGAGGGGCTGCCAAGGCTGCCGGGGGCTCTTTACTCCCCCCGCAGCCTGGCTGCCCTTCGGCCGACTCCCGGCCTAGGAATGGTGCGGAGGGGATGGATTGCGCTTAATGGCGCTGTACCATTTCCTCCAGGGCAATATCAACCACTCTGCTAGAGCTCAGGATCTCTTGCTCCAGAGCATGGCAGAGTGGTCGATTCACGTGGCTGTGGTCGCCGAACCGTATTTTGTCCCCCCCAGGGATAACTGGGTGGGAGACTTGGACGGTTTGGTGGCCATCATTGGCGGGGCTCTTGTCAACCCGTCCCGAGGTCACGGCTGGGTAGCCGTCCTCGCGGACGGCATTGGCACGGTTGGGGCGTATTTTTCGCCCAACAAGAGTCTCGCCGACTTCGAGAGGTTCCTTGTCGAGTTGGGTGCCGTCGTGGGCCGACTCCACCCTCGCCCGGTGCTGTTGCTGGGGGATCTCAACGCCAAGTCTGCGGCGTGGGGATCCCCTGTGACCGATGCTAGGGGCGAGGTGCTGGAGGAGTGGGCGGTCACGACTGGCTTGACCGTCTTAAACCGGGGCTCGGTCCACACGTGCGTGCGTCAGCGGGGCGGGTCTATAGTGGACGTCTCGTTCGCTAGCCCCGCTGTCGCGTGCCGTGTCCACGACTGGCGTGTCGCCGTGGAGGTGGAGACGTTGTCGGATCACCGATACATCCGTTTCGACGTCTCCGCCCAGACCACCGGCGGCCGCAGTCATGCGGCCCCGCGAACGGACGGTCCGCGCTGGGCGCGTAAGCGCATCGACAGGGAGCTTCTCGAGGAGGCCGCTATTGTCCAGGCCTGGAGCCGGGAGTCGGCAACGACCGGACCCGTCGACGTCGAGCAGGAGGCGCTGTGGTTCCGCGGGGCGATGACGCAAATTTGCGACGCGTCCATGCCCCGGGTCCACGCACAGTCCGCAAGGCGCCAGGTGTACTGGTGGACCGCCGAGATCGCGCAGATGCGCGTCGCGTGCGTGGCGGTTAGACGCCAGTACACCCGATACCGGAGGAGACGTCGTCGGGTCCCTGACGAAGAGGCCGCGCTGTATGAGGTGTACCGCGCGGCCAAGGAGACTCTGTGGCTGGCCATCGGTGAGTCGAGGACGCGAGCCAGGGAGGAGATGTTGGAGACTCTAGACGGGGATCCGTGGGGGCGCCCTTATCGCGCGGTTCGAGGGAAACTTCGAGCCGCGGCGCCTCCACTTACGGAGAGTCTCCAACCCGAGCTGCTGGAGGAAGTAGTCGCAGCCCTCTTCCCGGCAAGAGCGGAGCATACTCCGCCGCCGATGGCTTTGCCCACAGCCGCAGAGTCTACGGAGGACGAGAACGCCATCAGCGTCCCAGAGGTGACACAGGCAGAGATGAGGGCAGCCGTGATGCGGCTCCGGGCCAAGAACGTGGCTCCGGGGCCCGACGGGATCCACGGCTGCGTGTTAGCCCTCGCTCTGAAGGAGCTTGAGCCCCAACTGAGAGGACTCTACACAGCGTGCCTTGAGCGGGGCCAGTTTCCCACTTTGTGGAAATCTGGTCGTCTGGTCCTGCTCAGGAAGGCGGGGCGCCCTGCGGACTCGCCGTCCGCGTACCGGCCCATAGTGCTGCTTGACGAGGTGGGCAAGCTGTTTGAGCGTATCATCGCAGCCCGCCTCGTCGGCCACTTGTGCAGAGAGGGGCCGGACCTGGACGACAGTCAGTTCGGGTTTCGGCATGGGCGCTCCACGATCCACGCTGTGTCGCGGGTTAGGGTCCTGGCGGAGGAAGCGGTGTCCCGGGGCGGGGTGATGTTGGCGGTGTCCTTGGACATCTCCAACGCCTTCAACACCCTGCCCTGGAGTTGTATTCGGGAGGCACTGCGCTATCATGGGGTGCCTCCCTACCTCCGCCACATCGTTGGGGCTTATCTGTCGGAGAGGTGTGTCACCTACATGGGACGTGATGGCGGAAACCAGCGCCGCAGTCTCGTCGCGGCGATCGGACCGGACCTCTCGCTCCCCGGCGTGGTTAACGCCATGCTGAGGGATGAGGGGTCCTGGGCGGCAGTCGCCTCCTTCTGCGAACACGTCATGTCCCAGAAGGAGGCGGCGGAGCGGGCGCGGGAGGAAGATCCTGCCGCGGCGCCGCTCCGAAGGCGGAGGAGGGGTCGAAGAAGACGTCAGTACGACAGTCATCTCCGACTCCTCCCAGGTGGAGGCCAGCAGGCAACGGGTGCGGGGGCACCCTTGCCTGTATTGCACAGACCTCCACTAGTGTCGGACGGGAATGGCCAGGTGTTCCCGGCCATTCCCGTAGCCCCCCAACCTGGGGGACATGCGGGGCCCGCCAGCTAGGCGGGCATGCGCCGGGAGGGTTGTGGACGTAAAGGCTGAGCCGGTTTCCCATGACCCTCCCATCACGGCGATGCGGGAACACCGCTGAGTTTTAGTGGGTATACTGTCGCTACTGACAGGAGTCCCACATACCCCGACTCGTCCCCCCCGAGCCGGATGCGTAACGCATTTCTCAGCGACAAAAAAAAAAAAAAAAAAAAAAAAAAAAAAAAAGGTTAGGTTAGGTTAGGTTAGGTTCCCCACCGAATGTGTCTCCACGTTGTCGTCGTGGTGGGGCTTGTGCGTCTCAATGATCTTGGGGCTCTGCCGGTAGAGTTACTCATGCCGGAAAGGCCCAAGTGAGAGACCAGACTAAGAGAGACACCGGGACGGGGTCGCTCCTGATCGATCGACGATAGTCGATCGACAGATGACGCGACCATGCCACTGCGGTGCAGGCGCACCAAAGTGGCGCGTGTTTCTCTCGTTGAGGAGTAGTCTTCAACGAGAGAACTTTCGGCGGGTTCGCTGAGTCGGGTTGGCCGGACAGCGAACGGTGGCATGTCTAATGCCGCCGCCGGGGGCTTGGCTTAATTGCCTGGCCCAGAGGAAGGCTACCTCTAAGATAAAAAACCACCCAATCCTAAGCTTTGAAGCGCGGTGAGAGGATGAATGGCTGGAGGGAGTCCAGTCGTGAGCGCTTCCCCTGTAGAGCACCTGCCGCACTCTGCAGTATGTAGGCTTACCGGGTATCTAGGCTCTGCCCGGTGGACATGTAGTACCTATATCTACTCGTGGGATATAACATGGAAAAAATTAATAAATTAAATAAAAAAATAATTGAAGAAGTGCCGATCGTGTTGGTCGAGCAGATGGGCGTGGGTGTGGTGTCAGATTCTGACACCACATCCGATAGGATGAGTGTGGCGAGCGTGGCGAGCGTAAGCTCAAAGCGCTCGCGAACGAAAGGGGAGAGGGTGGAGCGTGCTTCCAAATTTTGGAGGACGCACGCACGCAAGGAGGGTGAGGAGCACGTCGGGTTCTCTTCAAGCGAAGAGAACCTACCGGCTGCCAAAGTGCCGACAGGCAAGAGAGGGAGAGGTCGCGCGATTACTGGAGCTTCAGCTTCTTTGTCATCGCGCGATCCTCTGGGGCGTTTCCTTAAACGCCCCGACACGCCGGCACCCAGCGGAGGAAGTGACTCGGGGTCCAAGGAAGTGGACCCCACTGTGGCGGACCTTGGGGGGGGCTCCGCAATCTCCCTGCTGGGAGCCAATAGAGCGGAGGCCAACGCTGCGAAGAGGTCGCAGCAAAGGACTGTCGCGGCTGACGAAGTCAGCGAGTTGGCCCAACAAGCCCGAGAGCGGCGCTCTGCTCGCATGGTTGACGGCGGGAGCGTGACGGCGGTGGCGCTTAGTCGCCAAGTTTTGGACGGCGTGGATGTCGTCCTGAAGGTTGCCACCAAGTCGGGCAATCTGAAGGGCACATTCACGCGTGCTCTTAAAGAGGCGGCTGATGGAATTAGGGAGGCGGTTGAGGTCCTCCTTAATCGCACAAGCACGGAGGAGACGGCGAAGCTATGGGAGGAGAATGGCCGTCTCCGATCCGAGTTGGAGGATCTCAAGCGGCAGTTTGCCGCCCAGAGGGCAGCTCCCGCAGTAGCCGGCTCCTCTTCCTCTTCCATCGTGGCACTGTCGTCACCGGTCCCGTCTTCGACGCCTGCACTTGCGGATGCGGAGGTGGAAAAAATCGCGCGCATTTGCATGATGCAGTGTGGGAAGATGGTGGGTGCCCGCCTGGAGGCGATAGAGAACCGGCTCCTCCCGGCTCAAAATCTCCGCCCACCGCTCGCTGCGGACATGCGGAGGGAGGAGGCGGCGGCTCAGTCAAGCCGGTCCGGCAAGGGGACTAAAAAGCTCGCGGAGGGTACTTCCATGCATACTTCACGGGCGGCTGCGCCGCCAGCTGCGCCACCGGCTGGCCCACCGGTGGCCGCGCCCGGGCCTACTACGGAAGCCTGGACGACGGTAGTCAAAAAAGGCCGCCGTCACGGGAGGAAGACGGCGCCACCGGCGCCCGCTGGAGCACCGGCACCGGCACCAAAGAAGGGATCGCCTAGGGTCAAAGCCCCACGCTCCGCGGCTGTAGTAATTACGCTGCAGCCCGGAGCCGTCGAAAGGGGCGTTACGTACAAGGCGGTCCTAACAACAGCGAAAGCCAATGTCGCGTTTCCCGACCTCGGTACACCGTCCGGCTTCAAAATGAGGCCGGCGATTACGGGGGCGCGGCTACTCGAGGTGTCGGGTGCCTCTAGCGGCGAGAAGGCGGACATCCTGGCCGCCAAGCTGAGGGCGGTCCTCAACCCGGAGGACGTCCGGGTGTCCAGGCCAATGAAGACCGTTGAGTTGCGCGTCGATGGCCTGGACGACTCGACGACCCCGGCTGAGGTCGTGGCGGCCATCGCCAAAGTCGGTGGATGTCCGCCCGAAGACGTCCGGACGGGCGAGATACGCGCCGACGCTTCCGGGCTCGGCACGATTTGGGTGCGGTGCCCGGTGGCGGCGGCTAATAAAGTCGCTGACGGTGGGCGTTTGTTGGTGGGGTGGGTTGCGGCGAGGGTCAAGCTGCTGCAGCCCAGGGCCTTGCGGTGCTACCGGTGCCTGGACATTGGGCATGTCAGGGCACGGTGCACCGCCGAAATAGACCGCAGCGAGCAGTGCTATCGCTGCGGTCAGGCCGGCCACAAGGCGGCCCAGTGTTCCGCGGCGCCAAACTGCAGCCTCTGTACAGCTGCAGGGAGGCCCGCCGGGCACAGAGCGGGTGGTAAGGCCTGTGGCGCGCCCGCCAACAAAAAGAAGAGAGGGGCTGTCAAGGCTGCTGGGGGCTCTTTACCCCCTCCGCAGCCTGACTGTCCTTCGGCCGACTCCCGGCCTAGGAATGGTGCGGAGGGAATGGATTGCGCTTAATGGCGCTGTACCATTTCCTCCAAGGCAATATCAACCACTCTGCTAGAGCTCAGGATCTCTTGCTCCAGAGCATGGCAGAGTGGTCGATTCACGTGGCTGTGGTCGCCGAACCGTATTTTGTCCCTCCCAGGGATAACTGGGTGGGAGACTTGGACGGTTTGGTGGCCATCATTGGCGGGGCTCTTGTCAACCCGTCCCGAGGTCACGGCTGGGTAGCCGTCCTCGCGGACGGCATTGGCACGGTTGGGGCGTATTTTTCGCCCAACAAGAGTCTCGCCGACTTCGAGAGGTTCCTTGTCGAGTTGGGTGCCGTCGTGGGCCGACTCCACCCTCGCCCGGTGCTGTTGCTGGGGGATCTCAACGCCAAGTCTGCGGCGTGGGGATCCCCTGTGACCGATGCTAGGGGCGAGGTGCTGGAGGAGTGGGCGGTCACGACTGGCTTGACCGTCTTAAACCGGGGCTCGGTCCACACGTGCGTGCGTCAGCGGGGCGGGTCTATAGTGGACGTCTCGTTCGCTAGCCCCGCTGTCGCGTGCCGTGTCCACGACTGGCGTGTCGCCGTGGAGGTGGAGACGTTGTCGGATCACCGATACATCCGTTTCGACGTCTCCGCCCAGACCACCGGCGGCCGCAGTCATGCGGCCCCGCGAATGGACGGTCCGCGCTGGGCGCGTAAGCGCATCGACAGGGAGCTTCTCGAGGAGGCCGCTATTGTCCAGGCCTGGAGCCGGGAGTCGGCAACGACCGGACCCGTCGACGTCGAGCAGGAGGCGCTGTGGTTCCGCGGGGCGATGACGCAAATTTGCGACGCGTCCATGCCCCGGGTCCACGCACAGTCCGCAAGGCGCCAGGTGTACTGGTGGACCGCCGAGATCGCGCAGATGCGCGTCGCGTGCGTGGCGGTTAGACGCCAGTACACCCGATACCGGAGGAGACGTCGTCGGGTCCCTGACGAAGAGGCCGCGCTGTATGAGGTGTACCGCGCGGCCAAGGAGACTCTGTGGCTGGCCATCGGTGAGTCGAGGACGCGAGCCAGGGAGGAGATGTTGGAGACTCTAGACGGGGATCCGTGGGGGCGCCCTTATCGCGCGGTTCGAGGGAAACTTCGAGCCGCGGCGCCTCCACTTACGGAGAGTCTCCAACCCGAGCTGCTGGAGGAAGTAGTCGCAGCCCTCTTCCCGGCAAGAGCGGAGCATACTCCGCCGCCGATGGCTTTGCCCACAGCCGCAGAGTCTACGGAGGACGAGAACGCCATCAGCGTCCCAGAGGTGACACAGGCAGAGATGAGGGCAGCCGTGATGCGGCTCCGGGCCAAGAACGTGGCTCCGGGGCCCGACGGGATCCACGGCTGCGTGTTAGCCCTCGCTCTGAAGGAGCTTGAGCCCCAACTGAGAGGACTCTACACAGCGTGCCTTGAGCGGGGCCAGTTTCCCACTTTGTGGAAATCTGGTCGTCTGGTCCTGCTCAGGAAGGCGGGGCGCCCTGCGGACTCGCCGTCCGCGTACCGGCCCATAGTGCTGCTTGACGAGGTGGGCAAGCTGTTTGAGCGTATCATCGCAGCCCGCCTCGTCGGCCACTTGTGCAGAGAGGGGCCGGACCTGGACGACAGTCAGTTCGGGTTTCGGCATGGGCGCTCCACGATCCACGCTGTGTCGCGGGTTAGGGTCCTGGCGGAGGAAGCGGTGTCCCGGGGCGGGGTGATGTTGGCGGTGTCCTTGGACATCTCCAACGCCTTCAACACCCTGCCCTGGAGTTGTATTCGGGAGGCACTGCGCTATCATGGGGTGCCTCCCTACCTCCGCCACATCGTTGGGGCTTATCTGTCGGAGAGGTGTGTCACCTACATGGGACGTGATGGCGGAAACCAGCGCCGCATGTCGTGCGGTGTTCCACAGGGCTCGGTTTTAGGACCGCTCCTGTGGAACATCGGGTACGACTGGGTGCTGAGGGGCGAGCTCGGTGCCGGGGTGGACCTGACGTGTTATGCGGATGACACGCTGGTCACTGCCCGGGGGAGCTCGCACAGGGAGGCAGCGTTGTTGGCGACGGCTGCGGTCTCACAGGTGGTAGGCCGCATACGTCGCCTAGGCCTGGAGGTGGCCCTCAGCAAGTCGGAGGCCATGGTGTTTCATGGCCCCCGGCGGGCGCCGTCACCCGGCTCACACATCGTGGTCGGGGGGGCTCGGATCGCTGTCGAGTCTACCATGAAGTACCTAGGATTGGTGCTCGACAGCCGGTGGGACTTCGGGCCCCACTTCCGACGGCTGGCGCCCAAGTTGCTGGGCGCTGCTGGGGCGCTGTCAACGCTGCTTCCCAATCTGGGGGGCCCGAGCGCCGCTTGTAGGCGGCTCTACGTGGGGATCGTGCGATCGATGGCCCTGTACGGGGCCCCGATCTGGGCGGCTGACCTGACGGCCGGTAGCATTGCGGTTCTGCGCAAGCCGCAGAGGGCTATGGCCGTCAGAGTCATCAGGGGTTATCGCACGATCTCCTACGAGGCGGCTTGTGCACTGGCCGGATCCCCGCCCTGGGACCTGGAGGCGAAAGTACTCGCGTCATCGTATCGGTGGCGCGAGGAAGCGAGGGCGCGGGGCGAGCGACCGATGCAGCGACACATGGAGCTGCATCGGTCTCAGCTTCGCGAGGTCCTGGTGGCGGAATGGCGGGACAGGCTCTCACGCCCTACCGCCGGCCTCGACATCATCGAGGCGGTCCGGCCGGTGCTCGAGCGCTGGCTCGGGAGGAGGCACGGCTCCCTGTCGTTTCGGGTGACGCAGGTGCTCTCGGGGCATGGTTGCTTCGGGAAGTACCTGTGTCGCATAAACAGGGAGCCGGACGCCCGGTGTCACCACTGCGTCGACTGCCGGGAGGACACGGCGCGGCATACGCTGGCAGAGTGTGCCGCTTGGGAGGAGCCACGCCGTGCCCTCATCTCAGAAGTAGGCAGTGACTTGTCGCTGCCGGCCCTAGTGAATGCGATGGTCGGCAGCGGCGAGTCCTGGGACGCGGTGGTTTCCTACTGCGAGACGGTCGTCTCGCAGAAGGAGGCTGCGGAAAGGGAGAGGGAGATCTCGTCCACTCACCCGGCCCGCAGCAGGCGCACCGGGCGTCGGCGGAGGGCGGATAACGCCCTCTTCCAGCCCCCCTAAATGGGTCCAGGGGCGACGGACTCGGGGACGTCCGTCGCCCCCCACACATCAGGACCCGAGGTGGCGGCGCGTAGTGTTCCACGCGCGCCCCTCTTAGACGTCGCGGGGGGAGTCAAACACCTCACTCCCCCCCCTGACCCGAGGAGGCCCGCGGTGGCGGGCCGGCACCAGCCGGGGGTTGCGGAAGATTTCAAGTTCCCGCGACCCCCGGCGTAGGTGTGAGTTGGAACACCGGGGTGGTTTTTAGTCAGTAAGAGTCTGACAGACCCCTCCGCCCGCCCCAGGGCGGGGGACATCCATGAGGATTTTCCACCCCGGAACAAAAAAAAAAAAAAAAAAAAAAAAAAAAAAAAAAAAAAAAAAAAAAAGGTTAGGTTAGGTTAGGTTAGGTTGGGGGATCCCCCACAGTGCATACTTCCTCGTAGTATCCCCTGGGCAACGCCGTGTCTGACCACCGTAACGGAGTGGCAGACCGGCGGCTAAAGTGCGCTGTGAATCGTAGACATCCTGCTGTAATCTACGAACATGTCGAATTTTAATTTTAACCCACTGTCGAGCAAGCCAGCGCGTGATGCGTCTGGCCGTTTTATCCGGAATCGCTCCTCCCAGGGCGATTCAAACGGCCCTTCTCAGGGCCAACCCAACGGCCCTTCTCAGGGCCAACCCAACGGTCCTTCTCAGGACCAACCCAACGGCCCTTCTCAGGGCCAACCCCTCAACGGCCCTTCTCAGGGCCAACCCAACGGCCCTTCTCAGGGCCAACCAAACGGCCCTTCTCAGGGCCAACCCAACGGTCCTTCTCAGGACCAACCCAACGGCCCTTCTCAGGGCCAACCCAACGGTCCTTCTCAGGACCAACCCAACGGCCCTTCTCAGGGCCACACCGCCGGCGGCGCTTTAGCGTCGGAAGCTGACCGCGTACCATCTGCGGCCAGATTATTCAGAAGGCCAGACGAGTTGTCGGATTCCGACGACTCCATAATGGACACGTCGGCAGGCGAGAGTGACCGCTTCAAGCGGAAGCGGTCTGAGGGCTCCTCGGAGTCTACTGTGAAGGCGAAGAAGAAGTCGAAGTCCAAAAAGGCTTCGACTTCTACTGCGGCTTCTTCCCACAATGTGGGCTTGCTGGATGCCGAGCGCCAGCTAAATCTGGCGAAGAGGGCGCAACTCCAGCTAGACCTGGAGGAGAGGGTCGCCGCCAAGGAACAGCAGGCACAAGCTGCCAGGGCTGGCTATGGTGCATCCAGTGTGCTGTATGCTGACCACTCCCTGGCGGAACTGGAGCGCATGGCGCATGAAGATAGGGAGGAGGTCCTGGAGGTCGCCTCAAAGTCCTCCAATTTGAAGGGGACCTTCCAGAAGGCCCTTAAATGCCGGGCCGCCAGCATGCACGGCATTGTGATGGAGCTGGTGAAGCGGACGGCCACGGAGGAGACGCGGCAGCTGCAGGCGAAGGTGGATCGCCTGCAGGCGGAGGTCAGCCAGCTACACCAGAAGCTGGCTGATGCCACGGCCCGGCCTGCCCAATCTGCCCCAGTCTGCCCGGTGGTAGGAGGCTCTTCCTCCTCAACTGCCAGCCTCGAGGCAACGATCCGCGGGGTGGTAATGGAGGAGAGGGCCTTCATCCGAGCCTGCTTCGCAGGCATCGAGGACCGGCTCTTACCGGAGAAGCGGCTCCGGCCGCCGCTAGCGGCGGACAAGAGCCCACCGCCGAGGGAGCCGGAACCTGCGCCTCTAGCGGGCCCAGCGTCGAGTACGCAGCCCTCCAAGGGCAAGGGCAAGAGGACCAAAGTGGCTTCTCATGCCTCCACGGAGGAACCGTCTGGGTCATCTGCCACTCAGGCAGCCCCCCAGATATCGCAGGAAGAAGACGCCCTTCTTCCCTCCACCACCCCGTCCAACCAACCGTGGACGGAAGTGGGCAAGAGAGGGAAAAAGAAAAAGGGGACAAAGTCGGCCCCCAAGCCCGCTGCGACCGGTCCTGCGGTCAAAAAGGCCGGCGGGAGGAAGCTGGTTCCTCCCAAAACCGCGGCCGTCGTGGTGACCATCACCCCGGAGGCCGCGGAGCGGGGCGAGACGTACGAGTCCGTACTAAGACGGGCTCGTACCAATGCTGATCCCTCCCAGCTGGGGATCAGCAACATCAAGTGCCGCAGAACCCTAACCGGGGCTCGAATTTTCGAGTTCTCGGGGGAGCAGCGCGGCACTAATGCGGACCTCTTCGCAACAAAGTTGCAAGAGGTCATCGCGGACGCGGCAAAGGTCGTCAGGCCTGTCAAGACCGCAGCCTTGGAGGTGGCCGATCTGGACGACTCGGTCACCAAAGAGGATGTGGTGGCGGCCGTCGCGGCGGCTGGAGGCTGCGACGCTGGCGCGGTGAAGAGCGGAGCCATCAGGCCCGGCCGCCGCGGCATGGGCATCGTCCGCGTCGAGTGCCCAGTCGCTGCGGCTGGGGCCGTCCTTGCTGCGACCAAGGGACGGATGCTTGTGGGGTTCGGCTCGGCTGTGGTCCGGGCACTTGAAGACCAGCCTGTTCGCTGCTTCAAGTGCTTCGCGTTCGGCCACACCCGGGCCACGTGTCCCTCCAAGTCCGACTGGGGAGACGCGTGCTTCCAATGCGGGCAAGAGGGACACGGGTGGGCTGCCTGCACCGCCCCCAAGCCACATTGCGCGGCGTGCGCCGCCGGTGGCCGCCCCGCGGACCACAGGATGTCGGGCAGGAGCTGCAAGGCCCCTGTGAGGAAGGGCGTAGTGCCAGCGCAGGTTCGCCCTGCTGCCACTGCCGTCGCCGCCGTCGCCGCTGTTGCTCCAGCGGCGGTAGCTGAGGAGGGGGGTGCGATGTCGGAATAACAATTTCCGACTACCGCATCCTCCAGGCGAACACCAACCACTGCAGAGCGGCCCAGGACCTGGTGGTGCAGGTCATGGCCGAGTGGTTGGTGAACGTAGCGGTGGTCGCCGAGCCCTACTCGATCCCCGGCAGCTGGCTGGGTGACGAGGACGACTCGGTGGCACTAGCGGCGCGGTCTTCCACAGACTCCCCTCCCCTCTCGCTATTAGAGAGGGGACCGGGATACGTGGCCGCCGCGTGGGGAGAATTAGCCCTTGTGGGTGTGTATTTCTCCCCAAACCGCCCTCTTCAGGACTTCGAGAACTATCTCGGAGTCCTGGCCGCCGTGGTCGGCAGGGCGGCGCCGCGTCAGGTCTCCGTATTGGGAGACCTGAACGCCAAGTCGGTGACCTGGGGCAACCGGGCCACCGACGCCCGCGGGCGGGCAGTGGAGATGTGGGCGGCCTCCTCTGGACTCTCCCTCTTGAACAGAGGCAGCGTCCAGACATGCGTGCGGCGGCAGGGTGGCTCAATAGTGGACGTCACTTTCGCCACCGCTGCGTTAGCCGCACGCGTGTTGAACTGGCGGGTGGACCTGGTGGAGACTATGTCGGACCACCGCTACGTGCGGTTCGACATCTCCACCAGTGGCCCCGGAGAGACGCGGCCCCGCTCGGGGCCGTCACCGTTTCCAAGGTGGGCTCTCACCCGCCTGGACAGGGAGGCAGCGCGGGAGGCGGCGTTCGTCCAGGACTGGCTTTCGCCGCCTTCCGCCGGTATGGACGTGGACACCGTGGCGGGGCACCTGAGGGAGTCTCTGACCGAGGTATGCAACTCCAGCATGCCTCGGTCTCGCCGACCGCCACCCAAACGCGCCGTGTACTGGTGGTCGGCGGAGCTGGCGGGGCTTCGAGCAGCGTGTGTCGAGGCAAGGAGGGCCTACACGCGGAGCCGGCGGCGGCGTCGACGGGACCTGGCCGTCGGGGACCACCTCTATGAGGTATACATAGAGGCAAAAATGGTCCTCGATCGAGCCATCGCCGCCGCCAGAGACTCGGGGAGAGCGGAGATGCTGGAGGGTCTCGACAGCGACCCATTCGGGAGGCCATACAAGGCGGCGCGCAACAAATTGCGCCCCTTTGGTCCCCCGGTGGCCGAGACCCTGGAGCCTTCGTTCCTGGATGGGGTGGTTCAGTCCCTGTTCCCGTGCAGGGACAACTTCACCCCACCAGTGATGGACCCTCCGCGGGGGACAGATCCGCCGCCAGCTGAGGAGGAAGAGGAGGCCCCTCCTGTCACGGAGTCGGAACTTGGCGCGGCGATTCTCCGTATCCGCGCCAAGAAGACAGCTCCGGGCCCCGACGGTGTTCCGGCGAGAGTGGTCGCGATCGCGGCCACTCAAATGGAGGAGAGGTTTCGGGACCTCTTCAGCGCATGCCTTGCGTCTGGAAGGTTCCCGAAACCTTGGAAGGAGGGGCAGCTGTGCCTCCTTCGCAAGGAGGGCCGCCCAGCAGACTCCCCCTCGGCATACCGACCCATCGTTCTGCTCGACGAGGTCGGTAAAATGTTCGAGGGGATAATCGCTGCCCGCCTAAAGGGCCATCTGCGGCGTATCGGGCCGGACTTGTCGGACGCTCAGTTCGGTTTTCGGGCTGAGCGGTCCACGGTGGACGCGCTGGCCTGCCTTAAAGGCCAGGTTAAGGAGGCGATGGAGGCGGGGGACGGACTGTTGGCGGTGTCATTCGACATTGCCAACGCCTTCAACTCCGTTCCCCACTGCACCATCCTCGAGGCGCTCCGATTCCACGGGGTGCCTCGATACATGCGCAGTCTGCTGGCCAGCTACCTGGAGGATCGGGCGATCCTCCTCGTAAACAGGACTGGCCGAGTCCGGCGGTACGCCGTCGAGGCCGGCGTTCCACAGGGGTCAGTCTTAGGACCTCTCCTCTGGAACGTCGGCTATGATTGGCTCTTGCGGGGAACTCTCCTCCGAGGCACGAGTGTCGTCTGCTATGCGGATGACACTCTCCTCACCGCCCGGGGGGGGAGTTTCAGGGAGGCGGCCAACTTGGCCTCGGCGGGCGGATCCTTGGTCGCGGGGAGGATCCGCCGCCTAGGTTTAACGGTGGCGCTGCACAAGACCGAGGCCGTGTTCTTCCACGGCCCTCGGCAGCGCCCCCCACCACCTGACGCCCACATCTTCGTGGAGGGCGTCAGAATTGAGGTGAAGGCCCAGATGAAGTATCTGGGCCTTGTACTCGACAGCAGGTGGCGCTTCGGTCCGCATTTTAGCGGGCTGTCGTCGCGCCTGCTGAAGGCCGCGGGCGCGCTCTCGTGGCTGCTTCCCAATTTGGGGGGCCCCAGCGCGCGATGCCGGCAACTTTACGCCGGCATCCTAAGGAGTATGGCCCTCTATGGGGCCCCTATCTGGGAAGAGTCCCTCCACAGGAGGGAGAACGCCGCGGCCTTGCGAGCACCTCAAAGGGCCATAGCCCAGCGGGCGGCGCGGGCTTACCGCACGGTGGGCTATGCGGCAGCATGCGCTCTGGCCAGCACCCCGCCTTGGGAGCTCGAGGCGTGGGTGCTCGCCAGAGTGTACGAATGGACGGCGGAGCGGAGGGCGAGAGGAGTCCGCTCAGCTCCGGAAGAGCGGGAGGCCGTCCGGCGGGAGGCGAGGGACGCCATCATTGTCCATTGGACGGGCGACCTCGCCACCGCAGCCTTCGGCCGCCGAACCCTCGACGCAATCGGGCCGGTCCTGCGTGACTGGCTCGAGCGTCCGCACGGGTTCCTCTCCTTCCGTCTCGTGCAGGTGCTGTCCGGACACGGTTCTTTCGGATCGTACCTGCACCGAATCGGACGGGAGGAGACGCCGTCGTGCCACGACTGTGGCGCGGCGGAGGACGCGGCGCAGCACACCCTCGAGGTGTGCCCGTCGTGGTCCGAGCCGCGCCGCAGTCTCGTCGCGGCGATCGGACCGGACCTCTCGCTCCCCGGCGTGGTTAACGCCATGCTGAGGGATGAGGGGTCCTGGGCGGCAGTCGCCTCCTTCTGCGAACACGTCATGTCCCAGAAGGAGGCGGCGGAGCGGGCGCGGGAGGAAGATCCTGCCGCGGCGCCGCTCCGAAGGCGGAGGAGGGGTCGAAGAAGACGTCAGTTCGACAGTCATCTCCGACTCCTCCCAGGTGGGGGCCAGCAGGCAACGGGTGCGGGGGCACCCTTGCCTGTATTGCACAGGCCTCCACCAGTGTCGGACGGGAATGGCCAGGTGTTCCCGGCCATTCCCGTAGCCCCCCAACCTGGGGGGCATGCGGGGCCCGCCAGCTAGGCGGGCATGCGCCGGGAGGGTCGTGGACGTAAAGGCTGAGCCGGTTTCCCATGACCCTCCCATCACGGCGATGCGGGAACACCGCTGAGTTTTAGTGGGTATACTGTCGCTACTGACAGGAGTCCCACATACCCCGACTCGTCCCCCACGAGCCGGGGATGCGTAACGCATTTCTCAGCGACAAAAAAAAAAAAAAAAAAAAAAAAAAAAGGTTAGGTTAGGTTGGGGGATCCCCCACAGTGCATACTTCCTCGCAGTATCCCCCGGGCAACGCCGTGTCTGACCACCGTAACGGAGTGGCAGACCGGCGGCTAAAGTGCGCTGTGAATCGTAGACATCCTGCTGTAATCTACGAAAATGTCGAATTTTATTTTAAACAACTTGTCGAGCAAGCCAGCGCGTGATGCGTCTGGCCGTTTTATCCGGAATCGCTCCTCCCAGGGCGATTCAAACGGCCCTTCTCAGGGCCAACCCAACGGCCCTTCTCAGGGCCAACCCCCTCAACGGCCCTTCTCAGGGCCAACCCAACGGCCCTTCTCAGGGCCAATCAAACGGCCCTTCTCAGGGCCAACCAAACGGCCCTTCTCAGGGCCAAGCCAACGGTCCTTCTCAGGACCAACCAAACGGCCCTTCTCAGGGCCAACCCAACGGTCCTTCTCAGGACCAACCCAACGGCCCTTCTCAGGGCCACGCCGGTGGCGCTTTGGCGTCGGAAGCTGACCGCACACCATCTGCGGCCAGCTTGTTCAGAAGGCCAGATGAGTTGTCGGACTCTGACGACTCCATCATGGATACGTCGGCGGGCGAAAGCGACCGCTTCAAGCGGAAGCGGTCCGAGGGCTCCTCGGAGTCTACCGTGAAGGCGAAGAAGAAGTCGAAGTCTAAAAAGGCTTCGACTTCTTCCCACAATGTGGGCTTGCTGGACGCCGAGCGCCAGCTAAACCTGGCGAAAAGGGCGCAACTCCAGCTAGACCTGGAGGAGAGGGTCGCCGCCAAGGAGCAGCAGGCGCAAGCTGCCAGGTCGAGGGCTGGCTATGGTGCATCAAGTGTGCTGTATGCTGACCACTCCCTGGCGGAACTGGAGCGCATGGCGCACGAAGATAGGGAGGAGGTCCTGGAGGTCGCCTCAAAGTCCTCCAATTTGAAGGGGACCTTCCAGAAGGCCCTTAAATGCCGGGTCGCCAGCATGCACGGCATTGTGATGGAGCTGGTGAAGCGGACGGCCACGGAGGAGACGCGGCAGCTGCAGGCGAAAGTAGATCGCCTGCAGGCGGAGGTCAGCCAGCTACACCAGAAGCTGGCTGAGGCCACGGCCAGGCCTGCCCAATCTGCCCCAGTCTGCCCGGTGGCAGGAGGCTCCTCCTCCTCCCCTGCCAGTCTTGAGGCAACAATCCGCGGGGTGGTGATGGAGGAGAGGGCCTTCATCCGGGCCTGCTTCGCAGGCATCGAGGACCGGCTCTTGCCGGAAAAGCGGCTCCGCCCACCGCTAGCGGCGGACAAGAGTGCACCGCCAAGGGAGCCGGAACATGCGCCTCTAGCAGGCCCGGCATCGGATGCGCAGCCCGCCAAGGGCAAAGGCAAGGGCAAGAGGACCAAGGCGGCTCCTCATGCCCCCACCGCAAGCGCGGACGGAGCGTCTGGGTCGACTGCTACTCCAGCAGCCCCCCAGAACTCGCAGCAGGAAGATGCCCTTCTTCCCTCCACCACCCCGTCCAACCAGTGGACGGAAGTGGTCAGAAAAGGGAAAAAGGGCAAAAAGTCGGCAGCCAAACCCGCTGCGACTGGTCCTCCAGCCAAAAAGGCCGGCGGGAGGAAGCTGGTTCCTCCCAAAACCGCGGCCGTCGTGGTGACCATCACCCCGGAGGCCGCGGAGCGGGGCGAGACGTACGAGTCCGTACTAAGACGGGCTCGTACCAATGCTGATCCCTCCCAGCTGGGGATCAGCAACATCAAGTGCCGCCGAACCCTAACCGGGGCTCGAATTTTCGAGTTCTCGGGGGAGCAGCGCGGCACAAATGCGGACCTCTTCGCAACAAAGTTGCAAGAGGTCATCGCGGACGCGGCAAAGGTCGTCAGGCCTGTCAAGACCGCAGCCTTGGAGGTGGCCGATCTGGACGATTCGGTCACCAAAGAGGATGTGGTGGCGGCCGTCGCGGCGGCTGGAGGCTGCGACGCTGGCGCGGTGAAGAGCGGAGCCATCAGGCCCGGCCGCCGCGGCATGGGCATCGTCCGCGTCGAGTGCCCAGTCGCTGCGGCTGGGGCCGTCCTTGCTGCGACCAAGGGACGGATGCTTGTGGGGTTCGGCTCGGCTGTGGTCCGGGCACTTGAAGACCAGCCTGTTCGCTGCTTCAAGTGCTTCGCGTTCGGCCACACCCGGGCCACGTGTCCCTCCAAGTCCGACTGGGGAGACACGTGCTTCCAATGCGGGCAAGAGGGACACGGGTGGGCTGCCTGCACCGCCCCCAAGCCACACTGCGCGGCGTGCGCCGCCGGTGGCCGCCCCGCGGACCACAGGATGTCGGGCAGGAGCTGCAAGGCCCCTGTGAGGAAGGGCGTAGTGCCGGCGCAGGTTCGCCCTGCTGCCACTGCCGTCGCCGCCGTCGCCGCTGTAGCTCCAGCGGCGGTAGCTGAGGAGGGGGGTGCGATGTCGGATTAACAATTCCCGACTACCGCATCCTCCAGGCGAACACCAACCACTGCAGAGCGGCCCAGGACCTGGTGGTGCAGGTCATGGCCGAGTGGTTGGTGAACGTAGCGGTGGTCGCCGAGCCCTACTCGATCCCCGGCAGCTGGCTGGGCGACGAGGACGACTCGGTGGCACTAGCGGCGCGGTCTTCCACAGACTCCCCTCCCCTCTCGCTATTAGAGAGGGGACCGGGATACGTGGCCGCCGCGTGGGGAGAATTAGCCCTTGTGGGCGTCTATTTCTCCCCAAACCGCCCTCTTCAGGACTTCGAGAACTATCTCGGAGTCCTGGCCGCCGTGGTCGGCAGGGCGGCGCCGCGTCAGGTCTCCGTATTGGGAGACCTGAACGCCAAGTCGGTAACCTGGGGCAACCGGGCCACCGACGCCCGCGGGCGGGCAGTGGAGATGTGGGCGGCCTCCTCTGGACTCTCCCTCTTGAACAGAGGCAGCGTCCAGACATGCGTGCGGCGGCAGGGCGGCTCAATAGTGGACGTCACTTTCGCCACCGCTGCGTTAGCCGCACGCGTGCTGAACTGGCGGGTGGACCTGGTGGAGACTATGTCGGACCACCGCTACGTGCGGTTCGACATCTCCACCAGTGGCCCCGGAGAGACGCGGCCCCGCTCGGGGCCGTCACCGTTTCCAAGGTGGGCTCTCACCCGCCTGGACAGGGAGGCAGCGCGGGAGGCGGCGTTCGTCCAGGACTGGCTTTCGCCGCCTTCCGCCGGCCTGGATGTGGACACCGTAGCGGGGCACCTCAGGGAGTCTCTGACCGAGGTATGCAACTCCAGCATGCCTCGGTCTCGCCGACCGCCACCCAAACGCGCCGTGTACTGGTGGTCGGCGGAGCTGGCGGGGCTTCGAGCGGCGTGTGTCGAGGCAAGGAGGGCCTACACGCGGAGCCGGCGGCGGCGTCGACGGGACCAGGCCGTCGGGAACCACCTCTATGAGGTATACATAGAGGCAAAAATGGTCCTCGATCGAGCCATCGCTGCCGCCAGAGACTCGGGGAGAGCGGAGATGCTGGAGGGTCTCGACAACGACCCATTCGGGAGGCCATACAAGGCGGCGCGCAACAAATTGCGCCCCTTTGGTCCCCCGGTGGCCGAGACCCTGGAGCCCTCGTTCCTGGATGGGGTGGTTCAGTCCCTGTTCCCGTGCAGGGACAACTTCACCCCACCAGTGATGGACCCTCCGCGGGGGACAGATCCGCCGCCAGCTGAGGAGGAAGAGGAGGCCCCTCCTGTCACGGAGTCGGAACTTGGCGCGGCGATTCTCCGTATACGCGCCAAGAAGACAGCTCCGGGCCCCGACGGTGTTCCGGCGAGAGTGGTCGCGATCGCGGCCACTCAAATGGAGGAGAGGTTTCGGGACCTCTTCAGCGCATGCCTTGCGTCTGGAAGGTTCCCGAAACCTTGGAAGGAGGGGCAGCTGTGCCTCCTTCGCAAGGAGGGCCGCCCAGCGGACTCCCCCTCGGCATACCGACCCATCGTTCTGCTCGATGAGGTCGGTAAAATGTTCGAGGGGATAATCGCTGCCCGCCTAAAGGGCCATCTGCGGCGTATCGGGCCGGACTTGTCGGACGCTCAGTTCGGTTTTCGGGCTGAGCGGTCCACGGTGGACGCGCTGGCCTGCCTTAAAGGCCAGGTTAAGGAGGCGATGGAGGCGGGGGACGGACTGTTGGCGGTGTCATTCGACATTGCCAACGCCTTCAACTCCGTTCCCCACTGCACCATCCTCGAGGCGCTCCGATTCCACGGAGTGCCTCGATACATGCGCAGTCTGCTGGCCAGCTACCTGGAGGATCGGGCGATCCTCCTCGTAAACAGGACTGGCCGAGTCCGGCGGTACGCCGTCGAAGCCGGCGTTCCACAGGGGTCAGTCTTAGGACCTCTCCTCTGGAACGTCGGCTATGATTGGCTCTTGCGGGGAACTCTCCTCCGAGGCACGAGTGTCGTCTGCTATGCGGATGACACTCTCCTCACCGCCCGGGGGGGGAGTTTCAGGGAGGCGGCCAACTTGGCCTCGGCGGGCGGATCCTTGGTCGCGGGGAGGATCCGCCGCCTTGGTTTAACGGTGGCGCTGCACAAGACCGAGGCCGTGTTCTTCCACGGCCCTCGGCAGCGCCCCCCACCACCTGACGCCCACATCTTCGTGGAGGGCGTCAGAATTGAGGTGAAGGCCCAGATGAAGTATCTGGGCCTTGTACTCGACAGCAGGTGGCGCTTCGGTCCGCATTTTAGCGGGCTGTCGTCGCGCCTGTTGAAGGCCGCGGGCGCGCTCTCGTGGTTGCTTCCCAATTTGGGGGGCCCCAGCGCGCGATGCCGGCAACTTTACGCCGGCATCTTGAGGAGTATGGCCCTCTACGGGGCCCCTATCTGGGAGGAGTCCCTCCACAGAAGGGAGAACGCCGCGGCCTTGCGGGCACCTCAAAGGGCCATAGCCCAGCGGGCGGCGCGGGCTTACCGCACGGTGGGCTATGCAGCAGCATGCGCTCTGGCCAGCACCCCGCCTTGGGAGCTCGAGGCGTGGGTGCTCGCCAGAGTGTACGAATGGACGGCGGAGCGGAGGGCGAGAGGAGTCCGCTCAGCTCCGGAAGAGCGGGAGGCCGTCCGGCGGGAGGCGAGGGACGCCATCGTTGTCCATTGGACGGGCGACCTCGCCACCGCAGCCTTCGGCCGCCGAACCCTCGACGCAATCGGGCCGGTCCTGCGAGACTGGCTCGAGCGTCCGCACGGGTTCCTCTCCTTCCGTCTCGTGCAGGTGCTGTCCGGACACGGTTCTTTCGGATCGTACCTGCACCGAATCGGACGGGAGGAGACGCCGTCGTGCCACGACTGTGGCGCGGCGGAGGACGCGGCGCAGCACACCCTCGAGGTGTGCCCGTCGTGGTCCGAGCCGCGCCGCGGTCTCGTCGCGGTGATCGGACCGGACCTCTCGCTCCCCGGCGTGGTTAACGCCATGCTGAGGGATGAGGGGTCCTGGGCGGCAGTCGCCTCCTTCTGCGAACACGTCATGTCCCAGAAGGAGGCGGCGGAGCGGGCGCGGGAGGAAGATCCTGCCGCGGCGCCGCTCCGAAGGCGGAGGAGGGGTCGAAGAAGACGTCAGTTCGACAGTCATCTCCGACTCCTCCCAGGTGGAGGCCAGCAGGCAACGGGTGCGGGGGCACCCTTGCCTGTATCGCACAGGCCTCCACCAGTGTCGGACGGGAATGGCCAGGTGTTCCCGGCCATTCCCGTAGCCCCCCAACCTGGGGGGCATGCGGGGCCCGCTAGCTAGGCGGGCATGCGCCGGGAGGGTCGTGGACGTAAAGGCTGAGCCGGTTTCCCATGACCCTCCCATCACGGCGATGCGGGAACACCGCTGAGTTTTAGTGGGTATACTGTCGCTACTGACAGGAGTCCCACATACCCCGACTCGTCCCCCACGAGCCGGGGATGCGTAACGCATTTCTCAGCGACAAAAAAAAAAAAAAAAAAAAAAAAAAAAAAAAAAAAAAAAAAAAGGTTAGGTTAGGTTGGGGGATCCCCCACAGTGCATACTTCCTCGTAGTATCCCCTGGGCAACGCCGTGTCTGACCACCGTAACGGAGTGGCAGACCGGCGGCTAAAGTGCGCTGTGACTCGTAAACATCCTGCAGTCGTTTACGAATATGTCGAGTTTAAATTTTAACCAAGTGTCGAGCAAGCCAGCGCGTGATGCGTCTGGCCGTTTTATCAGTTTTAACCCGAATCGCTCCTCCCAGGGCGATTCAAACGGCCCTTCTCAGGGCCAACCCAACGGCCCTTCTCAGGGCCAACCCAACGGCCCTTCTCAGGGCCAACCAAACGGCCCTTCTCAGGGCCAACCTAACGGTCCTTCTCAGGACCAACCCAACGGCCCTTCTCAGGGCCAACCCAACGGTCCTTCTCAGGACCAACCCAACGGCCCTTCTCAGGGCCATCCCAACGGTCCTTCTCAGGACCAACCCAACGGCCCTTCTCAGGGCCACACCGCCGGCGGCGCTTTAGCGTCGGAAGCTGACCGCGTACCATCTGCGGCCAGATTATTCAGGAGGCCAGACGAGTTGTCGGATTCCGACGACTCCATAATGGACACGTCGGCAGGCGAGAGTGACCGCTTCAAGCGGAAGCGGTCTGAGGGCTCCTCGGAGTCTACTGTGAAGGCGAAGAAGAAGTCGAAGTCCAAAAAGGCTTCGACTTCTACTGCGGCTTCTTCCCACAATGTGGGCTTGCTGGATGCCGAGCGCCAGCTAAATCTGGCGAAGAGGGCGCAACTCCAGCTAGACCTGGAGGAGAGGGTCGCCGCCAAGGAACAGCAGGCACAAGCTGCCAGGTCGAGGGCTGGCTATGGTGCATCCAGTGTGCTGTATGCTGGCCACTCCCTGGCGGAACTGGAGCGCATGGCGCATGAAGATAGGGAGGAGGTCCTGGAGGTCGCCTCAAAGTCCTCCAATTTGAAGGGGACCTTCCAGAAGGCCCTTAAATGCCGGGCCGCCAGCATGCACGGCATTGTGATGGAGCTGGTGAAGCGGACGGCCACGGAGGAGACGCGGCAGCTGCAGGCGAAGGTGGATCGCCTGCAGGCGGAGGTCAGCCAGCTACACCAGAAGCTGGCTGATGCCACGGGCAAGCCTGCCCAATCTGCCCCAGTCTGCCCGGTGGTAGGAGGCTCTTCCTCCTCAACTGCCAGCCTCGAGGCAACGATCCGCGGGGTGGTAATGGAGGAGAGGGCCTTCATCCGAGCCTGCTTCGCAGGCATCGAGGACCGGCTCTTACCGGAAAAGCGGCTCCGGCCGCCGCTAGCGGCGGACAAGAGCCCACCGCCGAGGGAGCAGGAACCTGTGCCTCTAGCAGGCCCGGCATCGGATGCGCAGCCCGCCAAGGGCAAAGGCAAGGGCAAGAGGACCAAGGCGGCTCCTCATGCCCCCACCACAAGCGCGGACGGAGCGTCTGGGTCGACTGCTACTCCAGCAGCCCCCCAGAACTCGCAGCAGGAAGATGCCCTTCTTCCCTCCACCACCCCGTCCAACCAGTGGACGGAAGTGGTCAAAAAAGGGAAAAAGGGCAAAAAGTCGGCAGCCAAACCCGCTGCGACTGGTCCTCCAGCCAAAAAGGCCGGCGGGAGGAAGCTGGTTCCTCCCAAAACCGCGGCCGTCGTGGTGACCATCACCCCGGAGGCCGCGGAGCGAGGCGAGACGTACGAGTCCGTCCTAAGACGGGCTCGTACCAATGCTGATCCCTCCCAGCTGGGGATCAGCAACATCAAGTGCCGCCGAACCCTAACCGGGGCTCGAATTTTCGAGTTCTCGGGGGAACAGCGCGGCACAAATGCGGACCTCTTCGCAACAAAGTTGCAAGAGGTCATCGCGGACGCGGCAAAGGTCGTCAGGCCTGTCAAGACCGCAGCCTTGGAGGTGGCCGATCTGGACGATTCGGTCACCAAAGAGGATGTGGTGGCGGCCGTCGCGGCGGCTGGAGGCTGCGACGCTGGCGCGGTGAAGAGCGGAGCCATCAGGCCCGGCCGCCGCGGCATGGGCATCGTCCGCGTCGAGTGCCCAGTCGCTGCGGCTGGGGCCGTCCTTGCTGCGACCAAGGGACGGATGCTTGTGGGGTTCGGCTCGGCTGTGGTCCGGGCACTTGAAGACCAGCCTGTCCGCTGCTTCAAGTGCTTCGCGTTCGGCCACACCCGGGCCACGTGTCCCTCCAAGTCCGACTGGGGAGACACATGCTTCCAATGCGGGCAAGAGGGACACGGGTGGGCTGCCTGCACCGCCCCCAAGCCACACTGCGCGGCGTGCGCCGCCGGTGGCCGCCCCGCGGACCACAGGATGTCGGGCAGGAGCTGCAAGGCCCCTGTGAGGAAGGGCGTAGTGCCGGCGCAGGTTCGCCCTGCTGCCACTGCCGTCGCCGCCGTCGCCGCTGTAGCTCCAGCGGCGGTAGCTGAGGAGGGGGGTGCGATGTCGGATTAACAATTTCCGACTATCGCATCCTCCAGGCGAACACCAACCACTGCAGAGCGGCCCAGGACCTGGTGGTGCAGGTCATGGCCGAGTGGTTGGTGAACGTAGCGGTGGTCGCCGAGCCCTACTCGATCCCCGGCAGCTGGCTGGGTGACGAGGACGACTCGGTGGCACTAGCGGCGCGGTCTTCCACAGACTCCCCTCCCCTCTCGCTATTAGAGAGGGGACCGGGATACGTGGCCGCCGCGTGGGGAGAATTAGCCCTTGTGGGCGTCTATTTCTCCCCAAACCGCCCTCTTCAGGACTTCGAGAACTATCTCGGAGTCCTGGCCGCCGTGGTCGGCAGGGCGGCGCCGCGTCAGGTCTCCGTATTGGGAGACCTGAACGCCAAGTCGGTAACCTGGGGCAACCGGGCCACCGACGCCCGCGGGCGAGCAGTGGAGATGTGGGCGGCCTCCTCTGGACTCTCCCTCTTGAACAGAGGCAGCGTCCAGACATGCGTGCGGCGGCAGGGTGGCTCAATAGTGGACGTCACTTTCGCCACCGCTGCGTTAGCCGCACGCGTGTTGAACTGGCGGGTGGACCTGGTGGAGACTATGTCGGACCACCGCTACGTGCGGTTCGACATCTCCACCAGTGGCCCCGGAGAGACGCGGCCCCGCTCGGGGCCGTCACCGTTTCCAAGGTGGGCTCTCACCCGCCTGGACAGGGAGGCAGCGCGGGAGGCAGCGTTCGTCCAGGACTGGCTTTCGCCGCCTTCCGCCGGTATGGACGTGGACACCGTGGCGGGGCACCTGAGGGAGTCTCTGACCGAGGTATGCAACTCCAGCATGCCTCGGTCTCGCCGACCGCCACCCAAACGCGCCGTGTACTGGTGGTCGGCGGAGCTGGCGGGGCTTCGAGCGGCGTGTGTCGAGGCAAGGAGGGCCTACACGCGGAGCCGGCGGCGGCGTCGACGGGACCAGGCTCTCGGGGACCACCTCTATGACGTATACTTGGAGGCAAAAATGGTCCTCGATCGAGCCATCGCCGCCGCCAGAGACTCGGGGAGAGCGGAGATGCTGGAGGGTCTCGACAACGACCCATTCGGGAGGCCATACAAGGCGGCGCGCAACAAATTGCGCCCCTTTGGTCCCCCGGTGGCCGAGACCCTGGAGCCCTCGTTCCTGGATGGGGTGGTTCAGTCCCTGTTCCCGTGCAGGGACAACTTCACCCCACCAGTGATGGACCCTCCGCGGGGGACAGATCCGCCGCCAGCTGAGGAGGAAGAGGAGGCCCCTCCTGTCACGGAGTCGGAACTTGGCGCGGCGATTCTCCGTATCCGCGCCAAGAAGACAGCTCCGGGCCCCGACGGTGTTCCGGCGAGAGTGGTCGCGATCGCGGCCACTCAAATGGAGGAGAGGTTTCGGGACCTCTTCAGCGCATGCCTTGCGTCTGGAAGGTTCCCGAAACCTTGGAAGGAGGGGCAGCTGTGCCTCCTTCGCAAGGAGGGCCGCCCAGCAGACTCCCCCTCGGCATACCGACCCATCGTTCTGCTCGACGAGGTCGGTAAAATGTTCGAGGGGATAATCGCTGCCCGCCTAAAGGGCCATCTGCGGCGTATCGGGCCGGACTTGTCGGACGCTCAGTTCGGTTTTCGGGCTGAGCGGTCCACGGTAGACGCGCTGGCCTGCCTTAAAGGCCAGGTTAAGGAGGCGATGGAGGCGGGGGACGGACTGTTGGCGGTGTCATTCGACATTGCCAACGCCTTCAACTCCGTTCCCCACTGCACCATCCTCGAGGCGCTCCGATTCCACGGAGTGCCTCGATACATGCGCAGTCTGCTGGCCAGCTACCTGGAGGATCGGGCGATCCTCCTCGTAAACAGGACTGGCCGAGTCCGGCGGTACGCCGTCGAAGCCGGCGTTCCACAGGGGTCAGTCTTAGGACCTCTCCTCTGGAACGTCGGCTATGATTGGCTCCTGCGGGGAACTCTCCTCCGAGGCACGAGTGTCGTCTGCTATGCAGATGACACTCTCCTCACCGCCCGGGGGGGGAGTTTCAGGGAGGCGGCCAACTTGGCCTCGGCGGGCGGATCCTTAGTCGCGGGGAGGATCCGCCGCCTAGGTTTAACGGTGGCGCTGCACAAGACCGACGCCGTGTTCTTCCACGGCCCTCGGCAGCGCCCCCCACCACCTGACGCCCACATCTTCGTGGAGGGCGTCAGAATTGAGGTGAAGGCCCAGATGAAGTATCTGGGCCTTGTACTCGACAGCAGGTGGCGCTTCGGTCCGCATTTTAGCGGGCTGTCGTCGCGCCTGCTGAAGGCCGCGGGCGCACTCTCGTGGCTGCTTCCCAATTTGGGGGGCCCCAGCGCGCGATGCCGGCAACTTTACGCCGGCATCCTAAGGAGTATGGCCCTCTATGGGGCCCCTATCTGGGAAGAGTCCCTCCACAGGAGGGAGAACGCCGCGGCCTTGCGAGCACCTCAAAGGGCCATAGCCCAGCGGGCGGCGCGGGCTTACCGCACGGTGGGCTATGCGGCAGCATGCGCTCTGGCCAGCACCCCGCCTTGGGAGCTCGAGGCGTGGGTGCTCGCCAGAGTGTACGAATGGACGGCGGAGCGGAGGGCGAGAGGAGTCCGCTCAGCTCCGGAAGAGCGGGAGGCCGTCCGGCGGGAGGCGAGGGACGCCATCGTTGTCCATTGGACGGGCGACCTCGCCACCGCAGCCTTCGGCCGCCGAACCCTCGACGCAATCGGGCCGGTCCTGCGAGACTGGCTCGAGCGTCCGCACGGGTTCCTCTCCTTCCGTCTCGTGCAGGTGCTGTCCGGACACGGTTCTTTCGGATCGTACCTGCACCGAATCGGACGGGAGGAGACGCCGTCGTGCCACGACTGTGGCGCGGCGGAGGACGCGGCGCAGCACACCCTCGAGGTGTGCCCGTCGTGGTCCGAGCCGCGCCGCAGTCTCGTCGCGGCGATCGGACCGGACCTCTCGCTCCCCGGCGTGGTTAACGCCATGCTGAGGGATGAGGGGTCCTGGGCGGCAGTCGCCTCCTTCTGCGAACACGTCATGTCCCAGAAGGAGGCGGCGGAGCGGGCGCGGGAGGAAGATCCTGCCGCGGTACCGCTCCGAAGGCGGAGGAGGGGTCGAAGAAGACGTCAGTTCGACAGTCATCTCCGACTCCTCCCAGGTGGGGGCCAGCAGGCAACGGGTGCGGGGGCACCCTTGCCTGTATTGCACAGGCCTCCACCAGTGTCGGACGGGAATGGCCAGGTGTTCCTGGCCATTCCCGTAGCCCCCCAACCTGGGGGGCATGCGGGGCCCGCCAGCTAGGCGGGCATGCGCCGGGAGGGTCGTGGACGTAAAGGCTGAGCCGGTTTCCCATGACCCTCCCATCACGGCGATGTGGGAACACCGCTGAGTTTTAGTGGGTATACTGTCGCCTCTGACAGGAGTCCCACATACCCCGACTCGTCCCCCACGAGCCGGGGATGCGTAACGCATTTCTCAGCGACAAAAAAAAAAAAAAAAAAAAAAAAAAAAAAAAAAAAAAAAAAAAAAAAAAAAAAAAGGGGGGGGGATCCCCCACAGTGCATACTTCCTCGCAGTATCCCCCGGGCAACGCCGTGTCTGACCACCGTAACGGAGTGGCAGACCGGCGGCTAAAGTGCGCTGTGAATCGTAGACATCCTGCTGTAATCTACGAAAATGTCGAATTTTAACCATATGTCGAGCAAGCCAGCGCGTGACGCGTCTGGCCGTTTTATCAGTTTTAACCCGAATCGCTCCTCCCAGGGCGATTCAAACGGCCCTTCTCAGGGCCAACCCAACGGTCCTTCTCAGGACCAACCCAACGGCCCTTCTCAGGGCCAACCAAACGGCCCTTCTCAGGGCCAACCCAACGGTCCTTCTCAGGACCAACCAAACGGCCCTTCTCAGGGCCAACCCAACGGTCCTTCTCAGGACCAACCCAACGGCCCTTCTCAGGGCCACACCGCCGGCGGCGCTTTAGCGTCGGAAGCTGACCGCGTACCATCTGCGGCCAGATTATTCAGGAGGCCAGACGAGTTGTCGGATTCCGACGACTCCATAATGGACACGTCGGCAGGCGAGAGTGACCGCTTCAAGCGGAAGCGGTCTGAGGGCTCCTCGGAGTCTACTGTGAAGGCGAAGAAGAAGTCGAAGTCCAAAAAGGCTTCGACTTCTACTGCGGCTTCTTCCCACAATGTGGGCTTGCTGGATGCCGAGCGCCAGCTAAATCTGGCGAAGAGGGCGCAACTCCAGCTAGACCTGGAGGAGAGGGTCGCCGCCAAGGAGCAGCAGGCGCAAGCTGCCAGGTCGAGGGCTGGCTATGGTGCATCAAGTGTGCTGTATGCTGACCACTCCCTGGCGGAACTGGAGCGCATGGCACAAGAAGACAGGGAGGAGGTCCTGGAGGTCGCCTCAAAGTCCTCCAACTTGAAGGGGACCTTTCAAAAGGCTCTCAAATGCCGGGCCGCCAGCATGCACGGCATCATCATGGAGCTGGTCAAGCGGACGGCCACGGAAGAGACGCGGCAGCTGCAGGCGAAGGTGGATCGCCTGCAGGCGGAGGTCAGCCAGCTACACCAGAAGCTGGCTGATGCCACGGCCAAGCCTGCCCAATCTGCCCCAGGCCCGGCGGTAGAGGGCTGCTCATCCTCAACTGCCAGTCTTGAGGCAACAATCCGCGGGGTGGTGATGGAGGAGAGGGCCTTCATCCGGGCCTGCTTCGCAGGCATTGAGGACCGGCTCTTGCCGGAAAAGCGGCTCCGCCCACCGCTAGCGGCGGACAAGAGCCCACCGCCGAGGGAGAAAGAACCTGCGCCTTTAGCAGGCCCGGAATCAAGTGCGCAGCCCTCCAAGGGCAAAGGCAAGGGCAAGAGGACCAAGGCGGCTCCTCATGCCCCCACCACAAGCGCGGACGGAGCGTCTGGGTCGACTGCTACTCCAGCAGCCCCCCAGAACTCGCAGCAGGAAGATGCCCTTCTTCCCTCCACCACCCCGTCCAACCAGTGGACGGAAGTGGTCAAAAAAGGGAAAAAGGGCAAAAAGTCGGCAGCCAAACCCGCTGCGACTGGTCCTCCAGCCAAAAAGGCCGGCGGGAGGAAGCTGGTTCCTCCCAAAACCGCGGCCGTCGTGGTGACCATCACCCCGGAGGCCGCGGAGCGAGGCGAGACGTACGAGTCCGTCCTAAGACGGGCTCGTACCAATGCTGATCCCTCCCAGCTGGGGATCAGCAACATCAAGTGCCGCCGAACCCTAACCGGGGCTCGAATTTTCGAGTTCTCGGGGGAACAGCGCGGCACAAATGCGGACCTCTTCGCAACAAAGTTGCAAGAGGTCATCGCGGACGCGGCAAAGGTCGTCAGGCCTGTCAAGACCGCAGCCTTGGAGGTGGCCGATCTGGACGATTCGGTCACCAAAGAGGATGTGGTGGCGGCCGTCGCGGCGGCTGGAGGCTGCGACGCTGGCGCGGTGAAGAGCGGAGCCATCAGGCCCGGCCGCCGCGGCATGGGCATCGTCCGCGTCGAGTGCCCGGTCGCTGCGGCTGGGGCCGTCCTTGCTGCGACCAAGGGACGGATGCTTGTGGGGTTCGGCTCGGCTGTGGTCCGGGCACTTGAAGACCAGCCTGTCCGCTGCTTCAAGTGCTTCGCGTTCGGCCACACCCGGGCCACGTGTCCCTCCAAGTCCGACTGGGGAGACACATGCTTCCAATGCGGGCAAGAGGGACACGGGTGGGCTGCCTGCACCGCCCCCAAGCCACACTGCGCGGCGTGCGCCGCCGGTGGCCGCCCCGCGGACCACAGGATGTCGGGCAGGAGCTGCAAGGCCCCTGTGAGGAAGGGCGTAGTGCCGGCGCAGGTTCGCCCTGCTGCCACTGCCGTCGCCGCCGTCGCCGCTGTAGCTCCAGCGGCGGTAGCTGAGGAGGGGGGTGCGATGTCGGATTAACAATTTCCGACTACCGCATCCTCCAGCTGAACACCAACCACTGCAGAGCGGCCCAGGACCTGGTGGTGCAGGTCATGGCCGAGTGGTTGGTGAACGTAGCGGTGGTCGCCGAGCCCTACTCGATCCCCGGCAGCTGGCTGGGTGACGAGGACGACTCGGTGGCACTAGCGGCGCGGTCTTCCACAGACTCCCCTCCCCTCTCGCTATTAGAGAGGGGACCGGGATACGTGGCCGCCGCGTGGGGAGAATTAGCCCTTGTGGGCGTCTATTTCTCCCCAAACCGCCCTCTTCAGGACTTCGAGAACTATCTCGGAGTCCTGGCCGCCGTGGTCGGCAGGGCGGCGCCGCGTCAGGTCTCCGTATTGGGAGACCTGAACGCCAAGTCGGTAACCTGGGGCAACCGGGCCACCGACGCCCGCGGGCGGGCAGTGGAGATGTGGGCGGCCTCCTCTGGACTCTCCCTCTTGAACAGAGGCAGCGTCCAGACATGCGTGCGGCGGCAGGGTGGCTCAATAGTGGACGTCACTTTCGCCACCGCCGCGTGTTGAACTGGCGGGTGGACCTGGTGGAGACTATGTCGGACCACCGCTACGTGCGGTTCGACATCTCCACCAGTGGCCCCGGAGAGACGCGGCCCCGCTCGGGGCCGTCACCGTTCCCAAGGTGGGCTCTCACCCGCCTGGACAGGGAGGCAGCGCGGGAGGCGGCGTTCGTCCAGGACTGGCTTTCACCGCCTTCCGCCGGTATGGACGTGGACACCGTGGCGGGGCACCTGAGGGAGTCTCTGACCGAGGTATGCAACTCCAGCATGCCTCGGTCTCGCCGACCGCCACCCAAACGCGCCGTGTACTGGTGGTCGGCGGAGCTGGCGGGGCTTCGAGCGGCGTGTGTCGAGGCAAGGAGGGCCTACACGCGGAGCCGGCGGCGGCGTCGACGGGACCAGGCCGTCGGGGACCACCTCTATGAGGTATACATAGAGTCAAAAATGGTCCTCGATCGAGCCATCGCCGCCGCCAGAGACTCGGGGAGAGCGGAGATGCTGGAGGGTCTCGACAACGACCCCTTCGGGAGACCATACAAGGCGGCGCGCAACAAATTGCGCCCCTTTGGTCCCCCGGTGGCCGAGACCCTGGAGCCCTCGTTCCTGGATGGGGTGGTTCAGTCCCTGTTCCCGTGCAGGGACAACTTCACCCCACCAGTGATGGACCCTCCGCGGGGGACAGATCCGCCGCCAGCTGAGGAGGAAGAGGAGGCCCCTCCTGTCACGGAGTCGGAACTTGGCGCGGCGATTCTCCGTATCCGCGCCAAGAAGACAGCTCCGGGCCCCGACGGTGTTCCGGCGAGAGTGGTCGCGATCGCGGCCACTCAAATGGAGGAGAGGTTTCGGGACCTCTTCAGCGCATGCCTTGCGTCTGGGAGGTTCCCGAAACCGTGGAAGGAGGGGCAGTTGTGCCTCCTTCGCAAGGAGGGCCGCCCAGCAGACTCCCCCTCGGCATACCGACCCATCGTTCTGCTCGACGAGGTCGGTAAAATGTTCGAGGGGATAATCGCTGCCCGCCTAAAGGGCCATCTGCGGCGTATCGGGCCGGACTTGTCGGACGCTCAGTTCGGTTTTCGGGCTGAGCGGTCCACGGTGGACGCGCTGGCCTGCCTTAAAGGCCAGGTGAAGGAGGCGATGGAGGTGGGGGACGGACTGTTGGCCGTGTCATTCGACATTGCCAACGCCTTCAACTCCGTTCCCCACTGCACCATCCTCGAGGCGCTCCGATTCCACGGAGTGCCTCGATACATGCGCAGTCTGCTGGCCAGCTACCTGGAGGATCGGGCGATCCTCCTGGTAAACAAGACTGGCCGAGTCCGGCGGTACGCCGTCGAAGCCGGCGTTCCACAGGGGTCAGTCTTAGGACCTCTCCTCTGGAACGTCGGCTATGATTGGCTCTTGCGGGGAACTCTCCTCCGAGGCACGAGTGTCGTCTGCTATGCGGATGACACTCTCCTCACCGCCCGGGGGGGGAGTTTCAGGGAGGCGGCCAACTTGGCCTCGGCGGGCGGATCCTTGGTCGCGGGGAGGATCCGCCGCCTAGGTTTAACGGTGGCGCTGCACAAGACCGAGGCCGTGTTCTTCCACGGCCCTCGGCAGCGCCCCCCACCACCTGACGCCCATATCTTCGTGGAGGGCGTCAGAATTGAGGTGAAGGCCCAGATGAAGTATCTGGGTCTTGTACTCGACAGCAGGTGGCGCTTCGGCCCGCATTTTAGCGGGCTGTCGTCGCGCCTGCTGAAGGCCGCGGGCGCGCTCTCGTGGCTGCTTCCCAATTTGGGGGGCCCCAGCGCGCGATGCCGGCAACTCTACGCCGGCATCCTAAGGAGTATGGCCCTCTATGGGGCCCCTATCTGGGAAGAGTCCCTCCACAGGAGGGAGAACGCCGCGGCCTTGCGAGCACCTCAAAGGGCCATAGCCCAGCGGGCGGCGCGGGCTTACCGCACGGTGGGCTATGCGGCAGCATGCGCTCTGGCCAGCACCCCGCCTTGGGAGCTCGAGGCGTGGGTGCTCGCCAGAGTGTACGAATGGACGGCGGAGCGGAGGGCGAGAGGAGTCCGCTCAGCTCCGGAAGAGCGGGAGGCCGTCCGGCGGGAGGCGAGGGACGCCATCGTTGTCCATTGGACGGGCGACCTCGCCACCGCAGCCTTCGGCCGCCGAACCCTCGACGCAATCGGGCCGGTCCTGCGAGACTGGCTCGAGCGTCCGCACGGGTTCCTCTCCTTCCGTCTCGTGCAGGTGCTGTCCGGACACGGTTCTTTCGGATCGTACCTGCACCGAATCGGACGGGAGGAGACGCCGTCGTGCCACGACTGTGGCGCGGCGGAGGACGCGGCGCAGCACACCCTCGAGGTGTGCCCGTCGTGGTCCGAGCCGCGCCGCAGTCTCGTCGCGGCGACCTCTCGCTCCCCGGCGTGGTTAACGCCATGCTGAGGGATGAGGGGTCCTGGGCGGCAGTCGCCTCCTTCTGCGAACACGTCATGTCCCAGAAGGAGGCGGCGGAGCGGGCGCGGGAGGAAGATCCTGCCGCGGCGCCGCTCCGAAGGCGGAGGAGGGGTCGAAGAAGACGTCAGTACGACAGTCATCTCCGACTCCTCCCAGGTGGAGGCCAGCAGGCGACGGGTGCGGGGGCACCCTTGCTTGTATCGCACAGGCCTCCACCAGTGTCGGACGGGAATGGCCAGGTGTTCCCGGCCATTCCCGTAGCCCCCCAGCCTGGGGGGCATGCGGGGCCCGCCAGCTAGGCGGGCATGCGCCGGGAGGGTCGTGGACGTAAAGGCTGAGCCGGTTTCCCATGACCCTCCCATCACGGCGATGCGGGAACACCGCTGAGTTTTAGTGGGTATACTGTCGCTAGTGACAGGAGTCCCACATACCCCGACTCGTCCCCCACGAGCCGGGGATGCGTAACGCATTTCTCAGCGCCAAAAAAAAAAAAAAAAAAAAAAAAAAAGGTTAGGTTAGGGGGGTGCGATGTCGGATTAACAATTTCCGACTACCGCATCCTCCAGGCGAACACCAACCACTGCAGAGCGGCCCAGGACCTGGTAGTGCAGGTCATGGCCGAGTGGTTGGTGAACGTAGCGGTGGTCGCCGAGCCCTACTCGATCCCCGGCAGCTGGCTGGGTGACGAGGACGACTCGGTGGCACTAGCGGCGCGGTCTTCCACAGACTCCCCTCCCCTCTCGCTATTAGAGAGGGGACCGGGATACGTGGCCGCCGCGTGGGGAGAATTAGCCCTTGTGGGCGTGTATTTCTCCCCAAACCGCCCTCTTCAGGACTTCGAGAACTATCTCGGAGTCCTGGCCGCCGTGGTCGGCAGGGCGGCGCCGCGTCAGGTCTCCGTATTGGGAGACCTGAACGCCAAGTCGGTAACCTGGGGCAACCGGGCCACCGACGCCCGCGGGCGGGCAGTGGAGATGTGGTCGGCCTCCTCTGGACTCTCCCTCTTGAACAGAGGCAGCGTCCAGACATGCGTGCGGCGGCAAGGTGGCTCAATAGTGGACGTCACTTTCGCCACCGCTGCGTTAGCCGCACGCGTGTTGAACTGGCGGGTGGACCTGGTGGAGACTATGTCGGACCACCGCTACGTGCGGTTCGACATCTCCACCAGTGGCCCCGGAGAGACGCGGCCCCGCTCGGGGCCGTCACCGTTTCCAAGGTGGGCTCTCACCCGCCTGGACAGGGAGGCAGCGCGGGAGGCGGCGTTCGTCCAGGACTGGCTTTCGCCGCCTTCCGCCGGTATGGACGTGGACACCGTGGCGGGGCACCTGAGGGAGTCTCTGACCGAGGTATGCAATTCCAGCATGCCTCGGTCTCGCCGACCGCCACCCAAACGCGCCGTGTACTGGTGGTCGGCGGAGCTGGCGGGGCTTCGAGCGGCGTGTGTCGAGGCAAGGAGGGCCTACACGCGGAGCCGGCGGCGGCGTCGACGGGACCTGGCCGTCGGGGACCACCTCTATGAGGTATACATAGAGGCAAAAATGGTCCTCGATCGAGCCATCGCCGCCGCCAGAGACTCGGGGAGAGCGGAGATGCTGGAGGGTCTCGACAACGACCCATTCGGGAGGCCATACAAGGCGGCGCGCAACAAATTGCGCCCCTTTGGTCCCCCGGTGGCCGAGACCCTGGAGCCCTCGTTCCTGGATGGGGTGGTTCAGTCCCTGTTCCCGTGCAGGGACAACTTCACCCCACCAGTGATGGACCCGCCGCGGGGGACAGATCCGCCGCCAGCTGAGGAGGAAGAGGAGGCCCCTCCTGTCACGGAGTCGGAACTTGGCGCGGCGATTCTCCGTATCCGCGCCAAGAAGACATCTCCGGGCCCCGACGGTGTTCCGGCGAGAGTGGTCGCGATCGCGGCCACTCAAATGGAGGAGAGGTTTCGGGACCTCTTCAGCGCATGCCTTGCGTCTGGAAGGTTCCCGAAACCTTGGAAGGAGGGGCAGCTGTGCCTCCTTCGCAAGGAGGGCCGCCCAGCAGACTCCCCCTCGGCATACCGACCCATCGTTCTGCTCGACGAGGTCGGTAAAATGTTCGAGGGGATAATCGCTGCCCGCCTAAAGGGCCATCTGCGGCGTATCGGGCCGGACTTGTCGGACGCTCAGTTCGGTTTTCGGGCTGAGCGGTCCACGGTGGACGCGCTGGCCTGCCTTAAAGGCCAGGTTAAGGAGGCGATGGAGGCGGGGGACGGACTGTTGGCGGTGTCATTCGACATTGCCAACGCCTTCAACTCCGTTCCCCACTGCACCATCCTCGAGGCGCTCCGATTCCACGGAGTGCCTCGATACATGCGCAGTCTGCTGGCCAGCTACCTGGAGGATCGGGCGATCCTCCTCGTAAACAGGACTGGCCGAGTCCGGCGGTACGCCGTCGAAGCCGGCGTTCCACAGGGGTCAGTCTTAGGACCTCTCCTCTGGAACGTCGGCTATGATTGGCTCTTGCGGGGAACTCTCCTCCGAGGCACGAGTGTCGTCTGCTATGCGGATGACACTCTCCTCACGGCCCGGGGGGGGAGTTTCAGGGAGGCGGCCAACTTGGCCTCGGCGGGCGGATCCTTGGTCGCGGGGAGGATCCGCCGCCTAGGTTTAACGGTGGCGCTGCACAAGACCGAGGCCGTGTTCTTCCACGGCCCTCGGCAGCGCCCCCCACCACCTGACGCCCACATCTTCGTGGAGGGCGTCAGAATTGAGGTGAAGGCCCAGATGAAGTATCTGGGCCTTGTACTCGACAGCAGGTGGCGCTTCGGTCCGCATTTTAGCGGGCTGTCGTCGCGCCTGCTGAGGGCCGCGGGCGCTCTCTCCTGGCTGCTTCCCAACTTGGGGGGCCCCAGCGCGCGATGCCGGCAACTCTACGCCGGCATCCTAAGGAGTATGGCCCTCTATGGGGCCCCTATCTGGGAAGAGTCCCTCCACAGGAGGGAGAACGCCGCGGCCTTGCGAGCACCTCAAAGGGCCATAGCCCAGCGGGCGGCGCGGGCTTACCGCACGGTGGGCTATGCGGCAGCATGCGCTCTGGCCAGCACCCCGCCTTGGGAGCTCGAGGCGTGGGTGCTCGCCAGAGTGTACGAATGGACGGCGGAGCGGAGGGCGAGAGGAGTCCGCTCAGCTCCGGAAGAGCGGGAGGCCGTCCGGCGGGAGGCGAGGGACGCCATCGTTGTCCATTGGACGGGTGACCTCGCCACCGCAGCCTTCGGCCGCCGAACCCTCGACGCAATCGGGCCGGTCCTGCGAGACTGGCTCGAGCGTCCGCACGGGTTCCTCTCCTTCCGTCTCGTGCAGGTGCTGTCCGGACACGGTTCTTTCGGATCGTACCTGCACCGAATCGGACGGGAGGAGACGCCGTCGTGCCACGACTGTGGCGCGGCGGAGGACGCGGCGCAGCACACTCTCGAGGTGTGCCCGTCGTGGTCCGAGCCGCGCCGCAGTCTCGTCGCGGCGATCGGACCGGACCTCTCGCTCCCCGGCGTGGTTAACGCCATGCTGAGGGATGAGGGGTCCTGGGCGGCAGTCGCCTCCTTCTGCGAACACGTCATGTCCCAGAAGGAGGCGGCGGAGCGGGCGCGGGAGGAAGATCCTGCCGCGGCGCCGCTCCGAAGGCGGAGGAGGGGTCGAAGAAGACGTCAGTACGACAGTCATCTCCGACTCCTCCCAGGTGGAGGCCAGCAGGCGACGGGTGCGGGGGCACCCTTGCTTGTATCGCACAGGCCTCCGCCAGTGTCGGACGGGAATGGCCAGGTGTTCCCGGCCATTCCCGTAGCCCCCCAACGTGGGGGGCATGCGGGGCCCGCCAGCTAGGCGGGCATGCGCCGGGAGGGTCGTGGACGTAAAGGCTGAGCCGGTTTCCCATGACCCTCCCATCACGGCGATGCGGGAACACCGCTGAGTTTTAGTGGGTATACTGTCGCTTCTGACAGGAGTCCCACATACCCCGACTCGTCCCCCACGAGCCGGGGATGCGTAACGCATTTCTCAGCGACAAAAAAAAAAAAAAAAAAAAAAAAAAAAAGGTTAGGTTAGGTTGGGTCCAGGGGCGACGGACTCGGGGACGTCCGTCGCCCCCCACACATCAGGACCCGAGGTGGTGGCGCGTAGTGTTCCACGCGCGCCCCTCTTAGACGTCGCGGGGGGAGTCAAACACCTCACTCCCCCCCCTGACCCGAGGAGGCCCGCGGTGGCGGGCCGGCACCAGCCGGGGGTTGCGGAAGATTTCAAGTTCCCGCGACCCCCGGCGTAGGTGTGAGTTGGAACACCGGGGTGGTTTTTAGTCAGTAAGAGTCTGACAGACCCCTCCGCCCGCCCCAGGGCGGGGGACATCCATGAGGATTTTCCACCCCGGAACAAAAAAAAAAAAAAAAAAAGGTTAGGTTAGGTTAGGTTAGGT
This sequence comes from Agrochola lota, assembly GCA_947364205.1. NCBI lineage: Eukaryota > Metazoa > Arthropoda > Insecta > Lepidoptera > Noctuidae > Agrochola > Agrochola lota. The sequence goes on from OX376240.1 coordinate 19,340,271, forward strand.
TAGGTTAGGTTAGGTTAGGTTAGGTTAGGTTAGGTTAGGTTAGGTTAGGTTAGGTTGGGGGATCCCCCACAGTGCATACTTCCTCGCAGTACCCCCCGGGCAACGCCGTGTCTGACCACCGTAACGGAGTGGCAGACCGGCGGCTAAAGTGCGCTGTGAATCGTAGACATCCTGCTGTAATCTACGAATATGTCGAATTTTATTTTAAACAACTTGTCGAGCAAGCCAGCGCGTGATGCGTCTGGCCGTTTTATCCGGAATCGCTCCTCCCAGGGCGATTCAAACGGCCCTTCTCAGGGCCAACCCAACGGCCCTTCTCAGGGCCAACCCAACGGCCCTTCTCAGGGCCAACCCAACGGCCCTTCTCAGGGCCAACCCAACGGCCCTTCTCAGGGCCAACCAAACGGCCCTTCTCAGGGCCAACCCAACGGTCCTTCTCAGGACCAACCCAACGGCCCTTCTCAGGGCCAACCCAACGGTCCTTCTCAGGACCAACCCAACGGCCCTTCTCAGGGCCACACCGCCGGCGGCGCTTTAGCGTCGGAAGCTGACCGCGTACCATCTGCGGCCAGATTATTCAGAAGGCCAGACGAGTTGTCGGATTCCGACGACTCCATAATGGACACGTCGGCAGGCGAGAGTGACCGCTTCAAGCGGAAGCGGTCTGAGGGCTCCTCGGAGTCTACTGTGAAGGCGAAGAAGAAGTCGAAGTCCAAAAAGGCTTCGACTTCTACTGCGGCTTCTTCCCACAATGTGGGCTTGCTGGATGCCGAGCGCCAGCTAAATCTGGCGAAGAGGGCGCAACTCCAGCTAGACCTGGAGGAGAGGGTCGCCGCCAAGGAACAGCAGGCACAAGCTGCCAGGGCTGGCTATGGTGCATCCAGTGTGCTGTATGCTGACCACTCCCTGGCGGAACTGGAGCGCATGGCGCATGAAGATAGGGAGGAGGTCCTGGAGGTCGCCTCAAAGTCCTCCAATTTGAAGGGGACCTTCCAGAAGGCCCTTAAATGCCGGGCCGCCAGCATGCACGGCATTGTGATGGAGCTGGTGAAGCGGACGGCCACGGAGGAGACGCGGCAGCTGCAGGCGAAGGTGGATCGCCTGCAGGCGGAGGTCAGCCAGCTACACCAGAAGCTGGCTGATGCCACGGCCCGGCCTGCCCAATCTGCCCCAGTCTGCCCGGTGGTAGGAGGCTCTTCCTCCTCAACTGCCAGCCTCGAGGCAACGATCCGCGGGGTGGTAATGGAGGAGAGGGCCTTCATCCGAGCCTGCTTCGCAGGCATCGAGGACCGGCTCTTACCGGAGAAGCGGCTCCGGCCGCCGCTAGCGGCGGACAAGAGCCCACCGCCGAGGGAGCCGGAACCTGCGCCTCTAGCGGGCCCAGCGTCGAGTACGCAGCCCTCCAAGGGCAAGGGCAAGAGGACCAAAGTGGCTTCTCATGCCTCCACGGAGGAACCGTCTGGGTCATCTGCCACTCAGGCAGCCCCCCAGATATCGCAGGAAGAAGACGCCCTTCTTCCCTCCACCACCCCGTCCAACCAACCGTGGACGGAAGTGGGCAAGAGAGGGAAAAAGAAAAAGGGGACAAAGTCGGCCCCCAAGCCCGCTGCGACCGGTCCTGCGGTCAAAAAGGCCGGCGGGAGGAAGCTGGTTCCTCCCAAAACCGCGGCCGTCGTGGTGACCATCACCCCGGAGGCCGCGGAGCGGGGCGAGACGTACGAGTCCGTACTAAGACGGGCTCGTACCAATGCTGATCCCTCCCAGCTGGGGATCAGCAACATCAAGTGCCGCAGAACCCTAACCGGGGCTCGAATTTTCGAGTTCTCGGGGGAGCAGCGCGGCACTAATGCGGACCTCTTCGCAACAAAGTTGCAAGAGGTCATCGCGGACGCGGCAAAGGTCGTCAGGCCTGTCAAGACCGCAGCCTTGGAGGTGGCCGATCTGGACGACTCGGTCACCAAAGAGGATGTGGTGGCGGCCGTCGCGGCGGCTGGAGGCTGCGACGCTGGCGCGGTGAAGAGCGGAGCCATCAGGCCCGGCCGCCGCGGCATGGGCATCGTCCGCGTCGAGTGCCCAGTCGCTGCAGCTGGGGCCGTCCTTGCTGCGACCAAGGGACGGATGCTTGTGGGGTTCGGCTCGGCTGTGGTCCGGGCACTTGAAGACCAGCCTGTTCGCTGCTTCAAGTGCTTCGCGTTCGGCCACACCCGGGCCACGTGTCCCTCCAAGTCCGACTGGGGAGACGCGTGCTTCCAATGCGGGCAAGAGGGACACGGGTGGGCTGCCTGCACCGCCCCCAAGCCACATTGCGCGGCGTGCGCCGCCGGTGGCCGCCCCGCGGACCACAGGATGTCGGGCAGGAGCTGCAAGGCCCCTGTGAGGAAGGGCGTAGTGCCAGCGCAGGTTCGCCCTGCTGCCACTGCCGTCGCCGCCGTCGCCGCTGTTGCTCCAGCGGCGGTAGCTGAGGAGGGGGGTGCGATGTCGGAATAACAATTTCCGACTACCGCATCCTCCAGGCGAACACCAACCACTGCAGAGCGGCCCAGGACCTGGTGGTGCAGGTCATGGCCGAGTGGTTGGTGAACGTAGCGGTGGTCGCCGAGCCCTACTCGATCCCCGGCAGCTGGCTGGGTGACGAGGACGACTCGGTGGCACTAGCGGCGCGGTCTTCCACAGACTCCCCTCCCCTCTCGCTATTAGAGAGGGGACCGGGATACGTGGCCGCCGCGTGGGGAGAATTAGCCCTTGTGGGTGTGTATTTCTCCCCAAACCGCCCTCTTCAGGACTTCGAGAACTATCTCGGAGTCCTGGCCGCCGTGGTCGGCAGGGCGGCGCCGCGTCAGGTCTCCGTATTGGGAGACCTGAACGCCAAGTCGGTGACCTGGGGCAACCGGGCCACCGACGCCCGCGGGCGGGCAGTGGAGATGTGGGCGGCCTCCTCTGGACTCTCCCTCTTGAACAGAGGCAGCGTCCAGACATGCGTGCGGCGGCAGGGTGGCTCAATAGTGGACGTCACTTTCGCCACCGCTGCGTTAGCCGCACGCGTGTTGAACTGGCGGGTGGACCTGGTGGAGACTATGTCGGACCACCGCTACGTGCGGTTCGACATCTCCACCAGTGGCCCCGGAGAGACGCGGCCCCGCTCGGGGCCGTCACCGTTTCCAAGGTGGGCTCTCACCCGCCTGGACAGGGAGGCAGCGCGGGAGGCGGCGTTCGTCCAGGACTGGCTTTCGCCGCCTTCCGCCGGTATGGACGTGGACACCGTGGCGGGGCACCTGAGGGAGTCTCTGACCGAGGTATGCAACTCCAGCATGCCTCGGTCTCGCCGACCGCCACCCAAACGCGCCGTGTACTGGTGGTCGGCGGAGCTGGCGGGGCTTCGAGCAGCGTGTGTCGAGGCAAGGAGGGCCTACACGCGGAGCCGGCGGCGGCGTCGACGGGACCTGGCCGTCGGGGACCACCTCTATGAGGTATACATAGAGGCAAAAATGGTCCTCGATCGAGCCATCGCCGCCGCCAGAGACTCGGGGAGAGCGGAGATGCTGGAGGGTCTCGACAGCGACCCATTCGGGAGGCCATACAAGGCGGCGCGCAACAAATTGCGCCCCTTTGGTCCCCCGGTGGCCGAGACCCTGGAGCCTTCGTTCCTGGATGGGGTGGTTCAGTCCCTGTTCCCGTGCAGGGACAACTTCACCCCACCAGTGATGGACCCTCCGCGGGGGACAGATCCGCCGCCAGCTGAGGAGGAAGAGGAGGCCCCTCCTGTCACGGAGTCGGAACTTGGCGCGGCGATTCTCCGTATCCGCGCCAAGAAGACAGCTCCGGGCCCCGACGGTGTTCCGGCGAGAGTGGTCGCGATCGCGGCCACTCAAATGGAGGAGAGGTTTCGGGACCTCTTCAGCGCATGCCTTGCGTCTGGAAGGTTCCCGAAACCTTGGAAGGAGGGGCAGCTGTGCCTCCTTCGCAAGGAGGGCCGCCCAGCAGACTCCCCCTCGGCATACCGACCCATCGTTCTGCTCGACGAGGTCGGTAAAATGTTCGAGGGGATAATCGCTGCCCGCCTAAAGGGCCATCTGCGGCGTATCGGGCCGGACTTGTCGGACGCTCAGTTCGGTTTTCGGGCTGAGCGGTCCACGGTGGACGCGCTGGCCTGCCTTAAAGGCCAGGTTAAGGAGGCGATGGAGGCGGGGGACGGACTGTTGGCGGTGTCATTCGACATTGCCAACGCCTTCAACTCCGTTCCCCACTGCACCATCCTCGAGGCGCTCCGATTCCACGGAGTGCCCCGATACATGCGCGGTCTGCTGGCCAGCTACCTGGAGGATCGGGCGATCCTCCTCGTAAACAGGACTGGCCGAGTCCGGCGGTACGCCGTCGAAGCCGGCGTTCCACAGGGGTCAGTCTTAGGACCTCTCCTCTGGAACGTTGGCTATGATTGGCTCTTGCGGGGAACTCTCCTCCGAGGCACGAGTGTCGTCTGCTATGCGGATGACACTCTCCTCACCGCCCGGGGGGGGAGTTTCAGGGAGGCGGCCAACTTGGCCTCGGCGGGCGGATCCTTGGTCGCGGGGAGGATCCGCCGCCTAGGTTTAACGGTGGCGCTGCACAAGACCGAGGCCGTGTTCTTCCACGGCCCTCGGCAGCGCCCCCCACCACCTGACGCCCACATCTTCGTGGAGGGCGTCAGAATTGAGGTGAAGGCCCAGATGAAGTATCTGGGCCTTGTACTCGACAGCAGGTGGCGCTTCGGTCCGCATTTTAGCGGGCTGTCGTCGCGCCTGCTGAAGGCCGCGGGCGCTCTCTCCTGGCTGCTTCCCAACTTGGGGGGCCCCAGCGCGCGATGCCGGCAACTTTACGCCGGCATCCTAAGGAGTATGGCCCTCTATGGGGCCCCTATCTGGGAAGAGTCCCTCCACAGGAGGGAGAACGCCGCGGCCTTGCGAGCACCTCAAAGGGCCATAGCCCAGCGGGCGGCGCGGGCTTACCGCACGGTGGGCTATGCGGCAGCATGCGCTCTGGCCAGCACCCCGCCTTGGGAGCTCGAGGCGTGGGTGCTCGCCAGAGTGTACGAATGGACGGCGGAGCGGAGGGCGAGAGGAGTCCGCTCAGCTCCGGAAGAGCGGGAGGCCGTCCGGCGGGAGGCGAGGGACGCCATCGTTGTCCATTGGACGGGCGACCTCGCCACCGCAGCCTTCGGCCGCCGAACCCTCGACGCAATCGGGCCGGTCCTGCGAGACTGGCTCGAGCGTCCGCACGGGTTCCTCTCCTTCCGTCTCGTGCAGGTGCTGTCCGGACACGGTTCTTTCGGATCGTACCTGCACCGAATCGGACGGGAGGAGACGCCGTCGTGCCACGACTGTGGCGCGGCGGAGGACGCGGCGCAGCACACCCTCGAGGTGTGCCCGTCGTGGTCCGAGCCGCGCCGCAGTCTCGTCGCGGCGATCGGACCGGACCTCTCGCTCCCCGGCGTGGTTAACGCCATGCTGAGGGATGAGGGGTCCTGGGCGGCAGTCGCCTCCTTCTGCGAACACGTCATGTCCCAGAAGGAGGCGGCGGAGCGGGCGCGGGAGGAAGATCCTGCCGCGGCGCCGCTCCGAAGGCGGAGGAGGGGTCGAAGAAGACGTCAGTTCGACAGTCATCTCCGACTCCTCCCAGGTGGAGGCCAGCAGGCGACGGGTGCGGGGGCACCCTTGCTTGTATCGCACAGGCCTCCACCAGTGTCGGACGGGAATGGCCAGGTGTTCCCGGCCATTCCCGTAGCCCCCCAACCTGGGGGGCATGCGGGGCCCGCCAGCTAGGCGGGCATGCGCCGGGAGGGTTGTGGACGTAAAGGCTGAGCCGGTTTCCCATGACCCTCCCATCACGGCGATGCGGGAACACCGCTGAGTTTTAGTGGGTATACTGTCGCTACTGACAGGAGTCCCACATACCCCGACTCGTCCCCCACGAGCCGGGGATGCGTAACGCATTTCTCAGCGACAAAAAAAAAAAAAAAAAAAAAGGTTAGGTTAGGTTCCCCACCGAATGTGTCTCCACGTTGTCGTCGTGGTGGGGCTTGTGCGTCTCAATGATCTTGGGGCTCTGCCGGTAGAGTTACTCATGCCGGAAAGGCCCAAGTGAGAGACCAGACTAAGAGAGACACCGGGACGGGGTCGCTCCTGATCGATCGACGATAGTCGATCGACAGATGACGCGACCATGCCACTGCGGTGCAGGCGCACCAAAGTGGCGCGTGTTTCTCTCGTTGAGGAGTAGTCTTCAACGAGAGAACTTTCGGCGGGTTCGCTGAGTCGGGTTGGCCGGACAGCGAACGGTGGCATGTCTAATGCCGCCGCCGGGGGCTTGGCTTAATTGCCTGGCCCAGAGGAAGGCTACCTCTAAGATAAAAAACCACCCAATCCTAAGCTTTGAAGCGCGGTGAGAGGATGAATGGCTGGAGGGAGTCCAGTCGTGAGCGCTTCCCCTGTAGAGCACCTGCCGCACTCTGCAGTATGTAGGCTTACCGGGTATCTAGGCTCTGCCCGGTGGACATGTAGTACCTATATCTACTCGTGGGATATAACATGGAAAAAATTAATAAATTAAATAAAAAAATAATTGAAGAAGTGCCGATCGTGTTGGTCGAGCAGATGGGCGTGGGTGTGGTGTCAGATTCTGACACCACATCCGATAGGATGAGTGTGGCGAGCGTGGCGAGCGTAAGCTCAAAGCGCTCGCGAACGAAAGGGGAGAGGGTGGAGCGTGCTTCCAAATTTTGGAGGACGCACGCACGCAAGGAGGGTGAGGAGCACGTCGGGTTCTCTTCAAGCGAAGAGAACCTACCGGCTGCCAAAGTGCCGACAGGCAAGAGAGGGAGAGGTCGCGCGATTACTGGAGCTTCAGCTTCTTTGTCATCGCGCGATCCTCTGGGGCGTTTCCTTAAACGCCCCGACACGCCGGCACCCAGCGGAGGAAGTGACTCGGGGTCCAAGGAAGTGGACCCCACTGTGGCGGACCTTGGGGGGGGCTCCGCAATCTCCCTGCTGGGAGCCAATAGAGCGGAGGCCAACGCTGCGAAGAGGTCGCAGCAAAGGACTGTCGCGGCTGACGAAGTCAGCGAGTTGGCCCAACAAGCCCGAGAGCGGCGCTCTGCTCGCATGGTTGACGGCGGGAGCGTGACGGCGGTGGCGCTTAGTCGCCAAGTTTTGGACGGCGTGGATGTCGTCCTGAAGGTTGCCACCAAGTCGGGCAATCTGAAGGGCACATTCACGCGTGCTCTTAAAGAGGCGGCTGATGGAATTAGGGAGGCGGTTGAGGTCCTCCTTAATCGCACAAGCACGGAGGAGACGGCGAAGCTATGGGAGGAGAATGGCCGTCTCCGATCCGAGTTGGAGGATCTCAAGCGGCAGTTTGCCGCCCAGAGGGCAGCTCCCGCAGTAGCCGGCTCCTCTTCCTCTTCCATCGTGGCACTGTCGTCACCGGTCCCGTCTTCGACGCCTGCACTTGCGGATGCGGAGGTGGAAAAAATCGCGCGCATTTGCATGATGCAGTGTGGGAAGATGGTGGGTGCCCGCCTGGAGGCGATAGAGAACCGGCTCCTCCCGGCTCAAAATCTCCGCCCACCGCTCGCTGCGGACATGCGGAGGGAGGAGGCGGCGGCTCAGTCAAGCCGGTCCGGCAAGGGGACTAAAAAGCTCGCGGAGGGTACTTCCATGCATACTTCACGGGCGGCTGCGCCGCCAGCTGCGCCACCGGCTGGCCCACCGGTGGCCGCGCCCGGGCCTACTACGGAAGCCTGGACGACGGTAGTCAAAAAAGGCCGCCGTCACGGGAGGAAGACGGCGCCACCGGCGCCCGCTGGAGCACCGGCACCGGCACCAAAGAAGGGATCGCCTAGGGTCAAAGCCCCACGCTCCGCGGCTGTAGTAATTACGCTGCAGCCCGGAGCCGTCGAAAGGGGCGTTACGTACAAGGCGGTCCTAACAACAGCGAAAGCCAATGTCGCGTTTCCCGACCTCGGTACACCGTCCGGCTTCAAAATGAGGCCGGCGATTACGGGGGCGCGGCTACTCGAGGTGTCGGGTGCCTCTAGCGGCGAGAAGGCGGACATCCTGGCCGCCAAGCTGAGGGCGGTCCTCAACCCGGAGGACGTCCGGGTGTCCAGGCCAATGAAGACCGTTGAGTTGCGCGTCGATGGCCTGGACGACTCGACGACCCCGGCTGAGGTCGTGGCGGCCATCGCCAAAGTCGGTGGATGTCCGCCCGAAGACGTCCGGACGGGCGAGATACGCGCCGACGCTTCCGGGCTCGGCACGATTTGGGTGCGGTGCCCGGTGGCGGCGGCTAATAAAGTCGCTGACGGTGGGCGTTTGTTGGTGGGGTGGGTTGCGGCGAGGGTCAAGCTGCTGCAGCCCAGGGCCTTGCGGTGCTACCGGTGCCTGGACATTGGGCATGTCAGGGCACGGTGCACCGCCGAAATAGACCGCAGCGAGCAGTGCTATCGCTGCGGTCAGGCCGGCCACAAGGCGGCCCAGTGTTCCGCGGCGCCAAACTGCAGCCTCTGTACAGCTGCAGGGAGGCCCGCCGGGCACAGAGCGGGTGGTAAGGCCTGTGGCGCGCCCGCCAACAAAAAGAAGAGAGGGGCTGTCAAGGCTGCTGGGGGCTCTTTACCCCCTCCGCAGCCTGACTGTCCTTCGGCCGACTCCCGGCCTAGGAATGGTGCGGAGGGAATGGATTGCGCTTAATGGCGCTGTACCATTTCCTCCAAGGCAATATCAACCACTCTGCTAGAGCTCAGGATCTCTTGCTCCAGAGCATGGCAGAGTGGTCGATTCACGTGGCTGTGGTCGCCGAACCGTATTTTGTCCCTCCCAGGGATAACTGGGTGGGAGACTTGGACGGTTTGGTGGCCATCATTGGCGGGGCTCTTGTCAACCCGTCCCGAGGTCACGGCTGGGTAGCCGTCCTCGCGGACGGCATTGGCACGGTTGGGGCGTATTTTTCGCCCAACAAGAGTCTCGCCGACTTCGAGAGGTTCCTTGTCGAGTTGGGTGCCGTCGTGGGCCGACTCCACCCTCGCCCGGTGCTGTTGCTGGGGGATCTCAACGCCAAGTCTGCGGCGTGGGGATCCCCTGTGACCGATGCTAGGGGCGAGGTGCTGGAGGAGTGGGCGGTCACGACTGGCTTGACCGTCTTAAACCGGGGCTCGGTCCACACGTGCGTGCGTCAGCGGGGCGGGTCTATAGTGGACGTCTCGTTCGCTAGCCCCGCTGTCGCGTGCCGTGTCCACGACTGGCGTGTCGCCGTGGAGGTGGAGACGTTGTCGGATCACCGATACATCCGTTTCGACGTCTCCGCCCAGACCACCGGCGGCCGCAGTCATGCGGCCCCGCGAATGGACGGTCCGCGCTGGGCGCGTAAGCGCATCGACAGGGAGCTTCTCGAGGAGGCCGCTATTGTCCAGGCCTGGAGCCGGGAGTCGGCAACGACCGGACCCGTCGACGTCGAGCAGGAGGCGCTGTGGTTCCGCGGGGCGATGACGCAAATTTGCGACGCGTCCATGCCCCGGGTCCACGCACAGTCCGCAAGGCGCCAGGTGTACTGGTGGACCGCCGAGATCGCGCAGATGCGCGTCGCGTGCGTGGCGGTTAGACGCCAGTACACCCGATACCGGAGGAGACGTCGTCGGGTCCCTGACGAAGAGGCCGCGCTGTATGAGGTGTACCGCGCGGCCAAGGAGACTCTGTGGCTGGCCATCGGTGAGTCGAGGACGCGAGCCAGGGAGGAGATGTTGGAGACTCTAGACGGGGATCCGTGGGGGCGCCCTTATCGCGCGGTTCGAGGGAAACTTCGAGCCGCGGCGCCTCCACTTACGGAGAGTCTCCAACCCGAGCTGCTGGAGGAAGTAGTCGCAGCCCTCTTCCCGGCAAGAGCGGAGCATACTCCGCCGCCGATGGCTTTGCCCACAGCCGCAGAGTCTACGGAGGACGAGAACGCCATCAGCGTCCCAGAGGTGACACAGGCAGAGATGAGGGCAGCCGTGATGCGGCTCCGGGCCAAGAACGTGGCTCCGGGGCCCGACGGGATCCACGGCTGCGTGTTAGCCCTCGCTCTGAAGGAGCTTGAGCCCCAACTGAGAGGACTCTACACAGCGTGCCTTGAGCGGGGCCAGTTTCCCACTTTGTGGAAATCTGGTCGTCTGGTCCTGCTCAGGAAGGCGGGGCGCCCTGCGGACTCGCCGTCCGCGTACCGGCCCATAGTGCTGCTTGACGAGGTGGGCAAGCTGTTTGAGCGTATCATCGCAGCCCGCCTCGTCGGCCACTTGTGCAGAGAGGGGCCGGACCTGGACGACAGTCAGTTCGGGTTTCGGCATGGGCGCTCCACGATCCACGCTGTGTCGCGGGTTAGGGTCCTGGCGGAGGAAGCGGTGTCCCGGGGCGGGGTGATGTTGGCGGTGTCCTTGGACATCTCCAACGCCTTCAACACCCTGCCCTGGAGTTGTATTCGGGAGGCACTGCGCTATCATGGGGTGCCTCCCTACCTCCGCCACATCGTTGGGGCTTATCTGTCGGAGAGGTGTGTCACCTACATGGGACGTGATGGCGGAAACCAGCGCCGCATGTCGTGCGGTGTTCCACAGGGCTCGGTTTTAGGACCGCTCCTGTGGAACATCGGGTACGACTGGGTGCTGAGGGGCGAGCTCGGTGCCGGGGTGGACCTGACGTGTTATGCGGATGACACGCTGGTCACTGCCCGGGGGAGCTCGCACAGGGAGGCAGCGTTGTTGGCGACGGCTGCGGTCTCACAGGTGGTAGGCCGCATACATCGCCTAGGCCTGGAGGTGGCCCTCAGCAAGTCGGAGGCCATGGTGTTTCATGGCCCCCGGCGGGCGCCGTCACCCGGCTCACACATCGTGGTCGGGGGGGCTCGGATCGCTGTCGAGTCTACCATGAAGTACCTAGGATTGGTGCTCGACAGCCGGTGGGACTTCGGGCCCCACTTCCGACGGCTGGCGCCCAAGTTGCTGGGCGCTGCTGGGGCGCTGTCAACGCTGCTTCCCAATCTGGGGGGCCCGAGCGCCGCTTGTAGGCGGCTCTACGTGGGGATCGTGCGATCGATGGCCCTGTACGGGGCCCCGATCTGGGCGGCTGACCTGACGGCCGGTAGCATTGCGGTTCTGCGCAAGCCGCAGAGGGCTATGGCCGTCAGAGTCATCAGGGGTTATCGCACGATCTCCTACGAGGCGGCTTGTGCACTGGCCGGATCCCCGCCCTGGGACCTGGAGGCGAAAGTACTCGCGTCATCGTATCGGTGGCGCGAGGAAGCGAGGGCGCGGGGCGAGCGACCGATGCAGCGACACATGGAGCTGCATCGGTCTCAGCTTCGCGAGGTCCTGGTGGCGGAATGGCGGGACAGGCTCTCACGCCCTACCGCCGGCCTCGACATCATCGAGGCGGTCCGGCCGGTGCTCGAGCGCTGGCTCGGGAGGAGGCACGGCTCCCTGTCGTTTCGGGTGACGCAGGTGCTCTCGGGGCATGGTTGCTTCGGGAAGTACCTGTGTCGCATAAACAGGGAGCCGGACGCCCGGTGTCACCACTGCGTCGACTGCCGGGAGGACACGGCGCGGCATACGCTGGCAGAGTGTGCCGCTTGGGAGGAGCCACGCCGTGCCCTCATCTCAGAAGTAGGCAGTGACTTGTCGCTGCCGGCCCTAGTGAATGCGATGGTCGGCAGCGGCGAGTCCTGGGACGCGGTGGTTTCCTACTGCGAGACGGTCGTCTCGCAGAAGGAGGCTGCGGAAAGGGAGAGGGAGATCTCGTCCACTCACCCGGCCCGCAGCAGGCGCACCGGGCGTCGGCGGAGGGCGGATAACGCCCTCTTCCAGCCCCCCTAAATGGGTCCAGGGGCGACGGACTCGGGGACGTCCGTCGCCCCCCACACATCAGGACCCGAGGTGGCGGCGCGTAGTGTTCCACGCGCGCCCCTCTTAGACGTCGCGGGGGGAGTCAAACACCTCACTCCCCCCCCTGACCCGAGGAGGCCCGCGGTGGCGGGCCGGCACCAGCCGGGGGTTGCGGAAGATTTCAAGTTCCCGCGACCCCCGGCGTAGGTGTGAGTTGGAACACCGGGGTGGTTTTTAGTCAGTAAGAGTCTGACAGACCCCTCCGCCCGCCCCAGGGCGGGGGACATCCATGAGGATTTTCCACCCCGGAACAAAAAAAAAAAAAAAAAAAAAAAAAGGTTAGGTTAGGTTAGGTTAGGTTAGGTTAGGTTTTTTTTTTTTTTTTTTTTTTTGGTTTAGCAGGAGTGGGAAATCCTCATGGACGCCCAGACTGCCTCACTTATGAGCCAGTCTGGGCAGTGCCGGACTCTTACCGGCTAAAACCCACTCCTGCCTTTGCTCGGTGTCCCTCTGACATGATCAGAGACCTTATTTGGCAATGATATAATTATACTCGTTTCTTTTAGGATTTTATTTTGGTCAGTCCTGTTTTAGGAAGTGGAGTATTCCTGGAAGCAGTTGCCTCGCTAATTCCAATTTTTTCTGTATCTATATTACTGTAACTTATAATTTTTTGAGCTAACGTTTTACATACCTACCCAATAATTTATTAACTTATTTCTCTATATTATTTTTGTGTTTTATGTTTATTTATGAGTCTATCTATGCTAATACCTATTGTATTTCATCTTTCCTTTAATTTATTCTATATTTATAATATGGCTATGCTAATATATAATCAATATATCATATAGACATTATTTATAATCTATCTATTTTTATTTTATGACTTCTAGTTAGTACTTTTAAATTCAAATTTTTGTGTTTGCTTTCCGTCAATCTTGGCAGACTCACATCTGCTATTATAAGTACCTGCATTTCTCTGGGGAATTTCCAATTCTCGAACGGTACTACCGCGTGATAATAATTTTCTTTTTGTTTCAGGTACTGCTCGGTGACCTGCGTACTCCAGACCTGTGCATCTACGAATCCGGTGGACCACAACGGCAAGGTAAGTTTGTAACTAATCCTTTCTATAGTATCTGTATTAATGTATAAACTAATTACTGAATCTATTTTATGGTTAATTGTGTGAAGTTCAAATGAATTTAATTTAGAGACGGCTTTTAATTGGGCCAATTTCGCATGAAATTGGCTCCAATTCGCTTGTGTTGAGTTGTAATTACTTGAGGTTAATAATGAAAATGATAAAGATGAAAAAAGTTTATGTATGAGAATTTTTAAAACAATACCGCTGTGGTCTGATCGGGTCTTATTTCCGGAAAAGGCTGGCTGCACCTTAGCAGTACGCCACCGATAAGCGTGCCAACGCATCCCATTTAAGGCGTATCGGGCACTCATTGTCGAAGGCGGTGTGGCCAGTCCTTTCCATTTTGGCTAAAAGACAGTTGTGGCACTTTGGAGCCTCCTCTGCCATCCTTGAAGGACAATCCGCCCGCATGTGGGGCTCTCCACAGTGAATGCAGAGGTCGGCGGGCTGCGTGCACAGTTTACGACTGTGGCCGAAGCGCAGGCAGCGAGTGCACTGCACCAGTGGTGACTGGTCCTGCACTCGCACTCGCTGCAGGTCAACGTGCACGCGACCCGCCAGTGTTAACCGCTGCCACACAGTCGGGGACACCTGCAGGATGACGTGGCACATATGGGGGTTCCTCGTCCTACGACGGTACTTCACCCCTAACCTCAAGTCCTCCGCAGGAATGTCCCCGAGCAGGTGGGTATTTTGCCGTTGCAGGGCCTGGGTAACCTCCGCATCCGTGTGGCAGGAGAGGACGTCCTTGACAATGATGAGCGGATCTTTATTTTTCACCTCCTCCACCACTAGGTTACCCGTCTTCCTTATCCGTTCAGAAACGTTTTTCATCTCTTCCTTGGTCCTGAAAGTGACCACCACCTTCTGGTCTCTGACCTTGCGCAGTCGTTCCACCCTAGTGCCCTCATTTCTGGCATCGACCGCCGTCCTGAGCTTCTCGATAACCTCTTCACCGGTGTCCTGATCATTGGTAGATGATACGAACACCGAGTGAAGAGGCTTTTGAATGCTCTGCTTCGGACTGACGGCGGCCATCTCCGCGAAGGTCGGACCTTGGCCTGCCACGTAGCGAGGGGCCTGCTCGAGTTGCTCCGATAGAGCTCGGGTGTGCTGTTGGCACTCCTCCAATGCTTGTTTGTGGTCTTTGAGGCCTGCCACAAGGCACTGCATCAGCTCCGTCGGCTCATTTGAGGCCAGTATCAATGGCGCAGATGTTGGTATGGCTGCTGGAATTACCACAGGTGCGGATGTTGTAGGCGATTTGTTCCGCTCCGACTCTTTCACCAGCTCATAGAGTCTGTTAATGGCTTCGAGCACCGCCGTCTTGATCTCAGTCTTGAGGTTGCGAGAGCTGACCAAATGAAGCTTAGCTTTATTCAGACAAGCTCTCGCCTCCGCTGTAAGACTGCGGTACCCGGACTCTGTCATCTTTGACGGTCTTGCAGTGTCCACATTTCCTCGGCGCGTCTCGAGAGTGCTGGTGGTAGGTGGTGTGGCGTCACGCTTTAGGATGACCGGGGACTTAGCCTGGGACTCAGGTTTCCCGGCCTCCCATTCCCCGATGCTACGCCTCACACAGGGAAGCGAGGGTCCAGCCTTCTCTGTCGAACGCGGTGAGCCCCTGGAACCCGACGAACTCACGTCTTTAGCCGGAGTGCGAAACATGGTGGTGGTTTTGTTAAAAGTCAAATTCATAAATTTGACCTGTCAGAGGTCACTGGTGTTGCTTTTGTATCCCTGTAAAGGGGGGAAACGCAAAAACAACAAAATTAATTAAAATAAGTAGTCGTACGGTCGAATGACCATAAGGTCAGTATTAGGTAAAAATTTGAAAGCTCCGTCAAAATGATGCTTAAAGCCGTTAAAATACGTTGTTTAAGGCCTGGTCTATGGTGAGAGGACTTAGATGTAGTAATAAGAGAGTGAAACGAATTTTGAAAATTATGCAAAAGTCTAAAGTTTACCTGGCTAGTGAGAAAAGGGTGGGTGGGAGGGCAATTTTTCGAATTTCTATGTTAGCTAGGCGCACGTGCGAGGTGTCAAAAGACGCGTCTCCGCGCGGGCTAGCGTTCTGTGATGTTACTGGAATTTAGGCTGAATAAAATTTTTGACTTTTGGTCAAAAAACGGGTTTTTCGACCGAAAAGTATGTTAAAACCGGGAATTACGACTACCAAACGGGACTCGAGCACGCGGAACGCGCACCAGAATACAGGTAAGGCAGGCAAGTATCTATTTAAACTAAAACAAATGTGATTTTGCAGAGAAATTTTAAGATAAAAATTAATTTAATTTTTCGTAAAGAAAAATATTGAAAATTTTTCTATGTCCTGAAACGAAAAAAATATTTTCGTGTAAAAGTCAATTAAGATTAGTCAGATAGTAGGACGGAACCTGTTTATGATCAAAATAGCTGAAAACAGCTTCAAAATGCGTCACCTGGATGCAAAGTTATAACGGTTTGCTGTAAATACTGTTCTCCTAAGGTGGATTTCGACTATATATGAATTTACTTGATTTTAAAGATTTCGAATTTCTATGTTAGCTAGGCGCACGTGCGAGGTGTCAAAAGACGCGTCTCCGCGCGGGCTAGCGTTCTGTGATGTTACTGGAATTTAGGCTGAATAAAATTTTTGACTTTTGGTCAAAAAACGGGTTTTTCGACCGAAAAGTATGTTAAAACCGGGAATTACGACTACCAAACGGGACTCGAGCACGCGGAACGCGCACCAGAATACAGGTAAGGCAGGCAAGTATCTATTTAAACTAAAACAAATGTGATTTTGCAGAGAAATTTTAAGATAAAAATTAATTTAATTTTTCGTAAAGAAAAATATTGAAAATTTTTCTATGTCCTGAAACGAAAAAAATATTTTCGTGTAAAAGTCAATTAAGATTAGTCAGATAGTAGGACGGAACCTGTTTATGATCAAAATAGCTGAAAACAGCTTCAAAATGCGTCACCTGGATGCAAAGTTATAACGGTTTGCTGTAAATACTGTTCTCCTAAGGTGGATTTCGACTATATATGAATTTACTTGATTTTAAAGATTTCGAATTTCTATGTTAGCTAGGCGCACGTGCGAGGTGTCAAAAGACGCGTCTCCGCGCGGGCTAGCGTTCTGTGATGTTACTGGAATTTAGGCTGAATAAAATTTTTGACTTTTGGTCAAAAAACGGGTTTTTCGACCGAAAAGTATGTTAAAACCGGGAATTACGACTACCAAACGGGACTCGAGCACGCGGAACGCGCACCAGAATACAGGTAAGGCAGGCAAGTATCTATTTAAACTAAAACAAATGTGATTTTGCAGAGAAATTTTAAGATAAAAATTAATTTAATTTTTCGTAAAGAAAAATATTGAAAATTTTTCTATGTCCTGAAACGAAAAAAATATTTTCGTGTAAAAGTCAATTAAGATTAGTCAGATAGTAGGACGGAACCTGTTTATGATCAAAATAGCTGAAAACAGCTTCAAAATGCGTCACCTGGATGCAAAGTTATAACGGTTTGCTGTAAATACTGTTCTCCTAAGGTGGATTTCGACTATATATGAATTTACTTGATTTTAAAGATTTCGAATTTCTATGTTAGCTAGGCGCACGTGCGAGGTGTCAAAAGACGCGTCTCCGCGCGGGCTAGCGTTCTGTGATGTTACTGGAATTTAGGCTGAATAAAATTTTTGACTTTTGGTCAAAAAACGGGTTTTTCGACCGAAAAGTATGTTAAAACCGGGAATTACGACTACCAAACGGGACTCGAGCACGCGGAACGCGCACCAGAATACAGGTAAGGCAGGCAAGTATCTATTTAAACTAAAACAAATGTGATTTTGCAGAGAAATTTTAAGATAAAAATTAATTTAATTTTTCGTAAAGAAAAATATTGAAAATTTTTCTATGTCCTGAAACGAAAAAAATATTTTCGTGTAAAAGTCAATTAAGATTAGTCAGATAGTAGGACGGAACCTGTTTATGATCAAAATAGCTGAAAACAGCTTCAAAATGCGTCACCTGGATGCAAAGTTATAACGGTTTGCTGTAAATACTGTTCTCCTAAGGTGGATTTCGACTATATATGAATTTACTTGATTTTAAAGATTTCGAATTTCTATGTTAGCTAGGCGCACGTGCGAGGTGTCAAAAGACGCGTCTCCGCGCGGGCTAGCGTTCTGTGATGTTACTGGAATTTAGGCTGAATAAAATTTTTGACTTTTGGTCAAAAAACGGGTTTTTCGACCGAAAAGTATGTTAAAACCGGGAATTACGACTACCAAACGGGACTCGAGCACGCGGAACGCGCACCAGAATACAGGTAAGGCAGGCAAGTATCTATTTAAACTAAAACAAATGTGATTTTGCAGAGAAATTTTAAGATAAAAATTAATTTAATTTTTCGTAAAGAAAAATATTGAAAATTTTTCTATGTCCTGAAACGAAAAAAATATTTTCGTGTAAAAGTCAATTAAGATTAGTCAGATAGTAGGACGGAACCTGTTTATGATCAAAATAGCTGAAAACAGCTTCAAAATGCGTCACCTGGATGCAAAGTTATAACGGTTTGCTGTAAATACTGTTCTCCTAAGGTGGATTTCGACTATATATGAATTTACTTGATTTTAAAGATTTCGAATTTCTATGTTAGCTAGGCGCACGTGCGAGGTGTCAAAAGACGCGTCTCCGCGCGGGCTAGCGTTCTGTGATGTTACTGGAATTTAGGCTGAATAAAATTTTTGACTTTTGGTCAAAAAACGGGTTTTTCGACCGAAAAGTATGTTAAAACCGGGAATTACGACTACCAAACGGGACTCGAGCACGCGGAACGCGCACCAGAATACAGGTAAGGCAGGCAAGTATCTATTTAAACTAAAACAAATGTGATTTTGCAGAGAAATTTTAAGATAAAAATTAATTTAATTTTTCGTAAAGAAAAATATTGAAAATTTTTCTATGTCCTGAAACGAAAAAAATATTTTCGTGTAAAAGTCAATTAAGATTAGTCAGATAGTAGGACGGAACCTGTTTATGATCAAAATAGCTGAAAACAGCTTCAAAATGCGTCACCTGGATGCAAAGTTATAACGGTTTGCTGTAAATACTGTTCTCCTAAGGTGGATTTCGACTATATATGAATTTACTTGATTTTAAAGATTTCGAATTTCTATGTTAGCTAGGCGCACGTGCGAGGTGTCAAAAGACGCGTCTCCGCGCGGGCTAGCGTTCTGTGATGTTACTGGAATTTAGGCTGAATAAAATTTTTGACTTTTGGTCAAAAAACGGGTTTTTCGACCGAAAAGTATGTTAAAACCGGGAATTACGACTACCAAACGGGACTCGAGCACGCGGAACGCGCACCAGAATACAGGTAAGGCAGGCAAGTATCTATTTAAACTAAAACAAATGTGATTTTGCAGAGAAATTTTAAGATAAAAATTAATTTAATTTTTCGTAAAGAAAAATATTGAAAATTTTTCTATGTCCTGAAACGAAAAAAATATTTTCGTGTAAAAGTCAATTAAGATTAGTCAGATAGTAGGACGGAACCTGTTTATGATCAAAATAGCTGAAAACAGCTTCAAAATGCGTCACCTGGATGCAAAGTTATAACGGTTTGCTGTAAATACTGTTCTCCTAAGGTGGATTTCGACTATATATGAATTTACTTGATTTTAAAGATTTCGAATTTCTATGTTAGCTAGGCGCACGTGCGAGGTGTCAAAAGACGCGTCTCCGCGCGGGCTAGCGTTCTGTGATGTTACTGGAATTTAGGCTGAATAAAATTTTTGACTTTTGGTCAAAAAACGGGTTTTTCGACCGAAAAGTATGTTAAAACCGGGAATTACGACTACCAAACGGGACTCGAGCACGCGGAACGCGCACCAGAATACAGGTAAGGCAGGCAAGTATCTATTTAAACTAAAACAAATGTGATTTTGCAGAGAAATTTTAAGATAAAAATTAATTTAATTTTTCGTAAAGAAAAATATTGAAAATTTTTCTATGTCCTGAAACGAAAAAAATATTTTCGTGTAAAAGTCAATTAAGATTAGTCAGATAGTAGGACGGAACCTGTTTATGATCAAAATAGCTGAAAACAGCTTCAAAATGCGTCACCTGGATGCAAAGTTATAACGGTTTGCTGTAAATACTGTTCTCCTAAGGTGGATTTCGACTATATATGAATTTACTTGATTTTAAAGATTTCGAATTTCTATGTTAGCTAGGCGCACGTGCGAGGTGTCAAAAGACGCGTCTCCGCGCGGGCTAGCGTTCTGTGATGTTACTGGAATTTAGGCTGAATAAAATTTTTGACTTTTGGTCAAAAAACGGGTTTTTCGACCGAAAAGTATGTTAAAACCGGGAATTACGACTACCAAACGGGACTCGAGCACGCGGAACGCGCACCAGAATACAGGTAAGGCAGGCAAGTATCTATTTAAACTAAAACAAATGTGATTTTGCAGAGAAATTTTAAGATAAAAATTAATTTAATTTTTCGTAAAGAAAAATATTGAAAATTTTTCTATGTCCTGAAACGAAAAAAATATTTTCGTGTAAAAGTCAATTAAGATTAGTCAGATAGTAGGACGGAACCTGTTTATGATCAAAATAGCTGAAAACAGCTTCAAAATGCGTCACCTGGATGCAAAGTTATAACGGTTTGCTGTAAATACTGTTCTCCTAAGGTGGATTTCGACTATATATGAATTTACTTGATTTTAAAGATTTCGAATTTCTATGTTAGCTAGGCGCACGTGCGAGGTGTCAAAAGACGCGTCTCCGCGCGGGCTAGCGTTCTGTGATGTTACTGGAATTTAGGCTGAATAAAATTTTTGACTTTTGGTCAAAAAACGGGTTTTTCGACCGAAAAGTATGTTAAAACCGGGAATTACGACTACCAAACGGGACTCGAGCACGCGGAACGCGCACCAGAATACAGGTAAGGCAGGCAAGTATCTATTTAAACTAAAACAAATGTGATTTTGCAGAGAAATTTTAAGATAAAAATTAATTTAATTTTTCGTAAAGAAAAATATTGAAAATTTTTCTATGTCCTGAAACGAAAAAAATATTTTCGTGTAAAAGTCAATTAAGATTAGTCAGATAGTAGGACGGAACCTGTTTATGATCAAAATAGCTGAAAACAGCTTCAAAATGCGTCACCTGGATGCAAAGTTATAACGGTTTGCTGTAAATACTGTTCTCCTAAGGTGGATTTCGACTATATATGAATTTACTTGATTTTAAAGATTTCGAATTTCTATGTTAGCTAGGCGCACGTGCGAGGTGTCAAAAGACGCGTCTCCGCGCGGGCTAGCGTTCTGTGATGTTACTGGAATTTAGGCTGAATAAAATTTTTGACTTTTGGTCAAAAAACGGGTTTTTCGACCGAAAAGTATGTTAAAACCGGGAATTACGACTACCAAACGGGACTCGAGCACGCGGAACGCGCACCAGAATACAGGTAAGGCAGGCAAGTATCTATTTAAACTAAAACAAATGTGATTTTGCAGAGAAATTTTAAGATAAAAATTAATTTAATTTTTCGTAAAGAAAAATATTGAAAATTTTTCTATGTCCTGAAACGAAAAAAATATTTTCGTGTAAAAGTCAATTAAGATTAGTCAGATAGTAGGACGGAACCTGTTTATGATCAAAATAGCTGAAAACAGCTTCAAAATGCGTCACCTGGATGCAAAGTTATAACGGTTTGCTGTAAATACTGTTCTCCTAAGGTGGATTTCGACTATATATGAATTTACTTGATTTTAAAGATTTCGAATTTCTATGTTAGCTAGGCGCACGTGCGAGGTGTCAAAAGACGCGTCTCCGCGCGGGCTAGCGTTCTGTGATGTTACTGGAATTTAGGCTGAATAAAATTTTTGACTTTTGGTCAAAAAACGGGTTTTTCGACCGAAAAGTATGTTAAAACCGGGAATTACGACTACCAAACGGGACTCGAGCACGCGGAACGCGCACCAGAATACAGGTAAGGCAGGCAAGTATCTATTTAAACTAAAACAAATGTGATTTTGCAGAGAAATTTTAAGATAAAAATTAATTTAATTTTTCGTAAAGAAAAATATTGAAAATTTTTCTATGTCCTGAAACGAAAAAAATATTTTCGTGTAAAAGTCAATTAAGATTAGTCAGATAGTAGGACGGAACCTGTTTATGATCAAAATAGCTGAAAACAGCTTCAAAATGCGTCACCTGGATGCAAAGTTATAACGGTTTGCTGTAAATACTGTTCTCCTAAGGTGGATTTCGACTATATATGAATTTACTTGATTTTAAAGATTTCGAATTTCTATGTTAGCTAGGCGCACGTGCGAGGTGTCAAAAGACGCGTCTCCGCGCGGGCTAGCGTTCTGTGATGTTACTGGAATTTAGGCTGAATAAAATTTTTGACTTTTGGTCAAAAAACGGGTTTTTCGACCGAAAAGTATGTTAAAACCGGGAATTACGACTACCAAACGGGACTCGAGCACGCGGAACGCGCACCAGAATACAGGTAAGGCAGGCAAGTATCTATTTAAACTAAAACAAATGTGATTTTGCAGAGAAATTTTAAGATAAAAATTAATTTAATTTTTCGTAAAGAAAAATATTGAAAATTTTTCTATGTCCTGAAACGAAAAAAATATTTTCGTGTAAAAGTCAATTAAGATTAGTCAGATAGTAGGACGGAACCTGTTTATGATCAAAATAGCTGAAAACAGCTTCAAAATGCGTCACCTGGATGCAAAGTTATAACGGTTTGCTGTAAATACTGTTCTCCTAAGGTGGATTTCGACTATATATGAATTTACTTGATTTTAAAGATTTCGAATTTCTATGTTAGCTAGGCGCACGTGCGAGGTGTCAAAAGACGCGTCTCCGCGCGGGCTAGCGTTCTGTGATGTTACTGGAATTTAGGCTGAATAAAATTTTTGACTTTTGGTCAAAAAACGGGTTTTTCGACCGAAAAGTATGTTAAAACCGGGAATTACGACTACCAAACGGGACTCGAGCACGCGGAACGCGCACCAGAATACAGGTAAGGCAGGCAAGTATCTATTTAAACTAAAACAAATGTGATTTTGCAGAGAAATTTTAAGATAAAAATTAATTTAATTTTTCGTAAAGAAAAATATTGAAAATTTTTCTATGTCCTGAAACGAAAAAAATATTTTCGTGTAAAAGTCAATTAAGATTAGTCAGATAGTAGGACGGAACCTGTTTATGATCAAAATAGCTGAAAACAGCTTCAAAATGCGTCACCTGGATGCAAAGTTATAACGGTTTGCTGTAAATACTGTTCTCCTAAGGTGGATTTCGACTATATATGAATTTACTTGATTTTAAAGATTTCGAATTTCTATGTTAGCTAGGCGCACGTGCGAGGTGTCAAAAGACGCGTCTCCGCGCGGGCTAGCGTTCTGTGATGTTACTGGAATTTAGGCTGAATAAAATTTTTGACTTTTGGTCAAAAAACGGGTTTTTCGACCGAAAAGTATGTTAAAACCGGGAATTACGACTACCAAACGGGACTCGAGCACGCGGAACGCGCACCAGAATACAGGTAAGGCAGGCAAGTATCTATTTAAACTAAAACAAATGTGATTTTGCAGAGAAATTTTAAGATAAAAATTAATTTAATTTTTCGTAAAGAAAAATATTGAAAATTTTTCTATGTCCTGAAACGAAAAAAATATTTTCGTGTAAAAGTCAATTAAGATTAGTCAGATAGTAGGACGGAACCTGTTTATGATCAAAATAGCTGAAAACAGCTTCAAAATGCGTCACCTGGATGCAAAGTTATAACGGTTTGCTGTAAATACTGTTCTCCTAAGGTGGATTTCGACTATATATGAATTTACTTGATTTTAAAGATTTCGAATTTCTATGTTAGCTAGGCGCACGTGCGAGGTGTCAAAAGACGCGTCTCCGCGCGGGCTAGCGTTCTGTGATGTTACTGGAATTTAGGCTGAATAAAATTTTTGACTTTTGGTCAAAAAACGGGTTTTTCGACCGAAAAGTATGTTAAAACCGGGAATTACGACTACCAAACGGGACTCGAGCACGCGGAACGCGCACCAGAATACAGGTAAGGCAGGCAAGTATCTATTTAAACTAAAACAAATGTGATTTTGCAGAGAAATTTTAAGATAAAAATTAATTTAATTTTTCGTAAAGAAAAATATTGAAAATTTTTCTATGTCCTGAAACGAAAAAAATATTTTCGTGTAAAAGTCAATTAAGATTAGTCAGATAGTAGGACGGAACCTGTTTATGATCAAAATAGCTGAAAACAGCTTCAAAATGCGTCACCTGGATGCAAAGTTATAACGGTTTGCTGTAAATACTGTATTGCTTAGGTGGATTTCGACTATATATGAATTTACTTGATTTTAAAGATTTCGAATTTCTATGTTGGCTAGGCGCACGTGCGAGGTGTCAAAAGACGCGTCTCCGCGCGGGCTAGCGTTCTGTGATGTTACTGGAATTTAGGCTGAATAAAAATTTTGACTTTTGGTCAAAAAACGGGTTTTTCGACCGAAAAGTATGTTAAAACCGGGAATTACGACTACCAAACGGGACTCGAGCACGCGGAACGCGCACCAGAATACAGGTAAGGCAGGTAAGTATCTATTAAAACTAATAACAAATGTGGTTTAAGAGAGAAAATTTAGAGATAAAAATTAATTTAATTTTTCGTAAAGAAAAATATTGAAAATTTTTCTATGTCCTGAAACGAAAAAATATTTTCGCGTAAAAGTCAATAAAAATTAGTCAGATAATAGGACGGAACCTGTTTATGATCAAAATAGCTGAAAACAGCTTCAAAATGCGTCACCTGGATGCAAAGTTATAACGGTTTGCTGTAAATACTGTATTGCTTAGGTGGATTTCGACTATATATGAATTTACTTGATTTTAAAGATTTCGAATTTCTATGTTGGCTAGGCGCACGTGCGAGGTGTCAAAAGACGCGTCTCCGCGCGGGCTAGCGTTCTGTGATGTTACTGGAATTTAGGCTGAATAAAAATTTTGACTTTTGGTCAAAAAACGGGTTTTTCGACCGAAAAGTATGTTAAAACCGGGAATTACGACTACCAAACGGGACTCGAGCACGCGGAACGCGCACCAGAATACAGGTAAGGCAGGTAAGTATCTATTAAAACTAATAACAAATGTGGTTTAAGAGAGAAAATTTAGAGATAAAAATTAATTTAATTTTTCGTAAAGAAAAATATTGAAAATTTTTCTATGTCCTGAAACGAAAAAAATATTTTCGTGTAAAAGTCAATTAAGATTAGTCAGATAGTAGGACGGAACCTGTTTATGATCAAAATAGCTGAAAACAGCTTCAAAATGCGTCACCTGGATGCAAAGTTATAACGGTTTGCTGTAAATACTGTTCTCCTAAGGTGGATTTCGACTATATATGAATTTACTTGATTTTAAAGATTTCGAATTTCTATGTTAGCTAGGCGCACGTGCGAGGTGTCAAAAGACGCGTCTCCGCGCGGGCTAGCGTTCTGTGATGTTACTGGAATTTAGGCTGAATAAAATTTTTGACTTTTGGTCAAAAAACGGGTTTTTCGACCGAAAAGTATGTTAAAACCGGGAATTACGACTACCAAACGGGACTCGAGCACGCGGAACGCGCACCAGAATACAGGTAAGGCAGGCAAGTATCTATTTAAACTAAAACAAATGTGATTTTGCAGAGAAATTTTAAGATAAAAATTAATTTAATTTTTCGTAAAGAAAAATATTGAAAATTTTTCTATGTCCTGAAACGAAAAAAATATTTTCGTGTAAAAGTCAATTAAGATTAGTCAGATAGTAGGACGGAACCTGTTTATGATCAAAATAGCTGAAAACAGCTTCAAAATGCGTCACCTGGATGCAAAGTTATAACGGTTTGCTGTAAATACTGTTCTCCTAAGGTGGATTTCGACTATATATGAATTTACTTGATTTTAAAGATTTCGAATTTCTATGTTAGCTAGGCGCACGTGCGAGGTGTCAAAAGACGCGTCTCCGCGCGGGCTAGCGTTCTGTGATGTTACTGGAATTTAGGCTGAATAAAATTTTTGACTTTTGGTCAAAAAACGGGTTTTTCGACCGAAAAGTATGTTAAAACCGGGAATTACGACTACCAAACGGGACTCGAGCACGCGGAACGCGCACCAGAATACAGGTAAGGCAGGCAAGTATCTATTTAAACTAAAACAAATGTGATTTTGCAGAGAAATTTTAAGATAAAAATTAATTTAATTTTTCGTAAAGAAAAATATTGAAAATTTTTCTATGTCCTGAAACGAAAAAAATATTTTCGTGTAAAAGTCAATTAAGATTAGTCAGATAGTAGGACGGAACCTGTTTATGATCAAAATAGCTGAAAACAGCTTCAAAATGCGTCACCTGGATGCAAAGTTATAACGGTTTGCTGTAAATACTGTATTGCTTAGGTGGATTTCGACTATATATGAATTTACTTGATTTTAAAGATTTCGAATTTCTATGTTGGCTAGGCGCACGTGCGAGGTGTCAAAAGACGCGTCTCCGCGCGGGCTAGCGTTCTGTGATGTTACTGGAATTTAGGCTGAATAAAAATTTTGACTTTTGGTCAAAAAACGGGTTTTTCGACCGAAAAGTATGTTAAAACCGGGAATTACGACTACCAAACGGGACTCGAGCACGCGGAACGCGCACCAGAATACAGGTAAGGCAGGTAAGTATCTATTAAAACTAATAACAAATGTGGTTTAAGAGAGAAAATTTAGAGATAAAAATTAATTTAATTTTTCGTAAAGAAAAATATTGAAAATTTTTCTATGTCCTGAAACGAAAAAATATTTTCGCGTAAAAGTCAATAAAAATTAGTCAGATAATAGGACGGAACCTGTTTATGATCAAAATAGCTGAAAACAGCTTCAAAATGCGTCACCTGGATGCAAAGTTATAACGGTTTGCTGTAAATACTGTATTGCTTAGGTGGATTTCGACTATATATGAATTTACTTGATTTTAAAGATTTCGAATTTCTATGTTGGCTAGGCGCACGTGCGAGGTGTCAAAAGACGCGTCTCCGCGCGGGCTAGCGTTCTGTGATGTTACTGGAATTTAGGCTGAATAAAAATTTTGACTTTTGGTCAAAAAACGGGTTTTTCGACCGAAAAGTATGTTAAAACCGGGAATTACGACTACCAAACGGGACTCGAGCACGCGGAACGCGCACCAGAATACAGGTAAGGCAGGTAAGTATCTATTAAAACTAATAACAAATGTGGTTTAAGAGAGAAAATTTAGAGATAAAAATTAATTTAATTTTTCGTAAAGAAAAATATTGAAAATTTTTCTATGTCCTGAAACGAAAAAAATATTTTCGTGTAAAAGTCAATTAAGATTAGTCAGATAGTAGGACGGAACCTGTTTATGATCAAAATAGCTGAAAACAGCTTCAAAATGCGTCACCTGGATGCAAAGTTATAACGGTTTGCTGTAAATACTGTTCTCCTAAGGTGGATTTCGACTATATATGAATTTACTTGATTTTAAAGATTTCGAATTTCTATGTTAGCTAGGCGCACGTGCGAGGTGTCAAAAGACGCGTCTCCGCGCGGGCTAGCGTTCTGTGATGTTACTGGAATTTAGGCTGAATAAAATTTTTGACTTTTGGTCAAAAAACGGGTTTTTCGACCGAAAAGTATGTTAAAACCGGGAATTACGACTACCAAACGGGACTCGAGCACGCGGAACGCGCACCAGAATACAGGTAAGGCAGGCAAGTATCTATTTAAACTAAAACAAATGTGATTTTGCAGAGAAATTTTAAGATAAAAATTAATTTAATTTTTCGTAAAGAAAAATATTGAAAATTTTTCTATGTCCTGAAACGAAAAAAATATTTTCGTGTAAAAGTCAATTAAGATTAGTCAGATAGTAGGACGGAACCTGTTTATGATCAAAATAGCTGAAAACAGCTTCAAAATGCGTCACCTGGATGCAAAGTTATAACGGTTTGCTGTAAATACTGTTCTCCTAAGGTGGATTTCGACTATATATGAATTTACTTGATTTTAAAGATTTCGAATTTCTATGTTAGCTAGGCGCACGTGCGAGGTGTCAAAAGACGCGTCTCCGCGCGGGCTAGCGTTCTGTGATGTTACTGGAATTTAGGCTGAATAAAATTTTTGACTTTTGGTCAAAAAACGGGTTTTTCGACCGAAAAGTATGTTAAAACCGGGAATTACGACTACCAAACGGGACTCGAGCACGCGGAACGCGCACCAGAATACAGGTAAGGCAGGCAAGTATCTATTTAAACTAAAACAAATGTGATTTTGCAGAGAAATTTTAAGATAAAAATTAATTTAATTTTTCGTAAAGAAAAATATTGAAAATTTTTCTATGTCCTGAAACGAAAAAAATATTTTCGTGTAAAAGTCAATTAAGATTAGTCAGATAGTAGGACGGAACCTGTTTATGATCAAAATAGCTGAAAACAGCTTCAAAATGCGTCACCTGGATGCAAAGTTATAACGGTTTGCTGTAAATACTGTATTGCTTAGGTGGATTTCGACTATATATGAATTTACTTGATTTTAAAGATTTCGAATTTCTATGTTGGCTAGGCGCACGTGCGAGGTGTCAAAAGACGCGTCTCCGCGCGGGCTAGCGTTCTGTGATGTTACTGGAATTTAGGCTGAATAAAAATTTTGACTTTTGGTCAAAAAACGGGTTTTTCGACCGAAAAGTATGTTAAAACCGGGAATTACGACTACCAAACGGGACTCGAGCACGCGGAACGCGCACCAGAATACAGGTAAGGCAGGTAAGTATCTATTAAAACTAATAACAAATGTGGTTTAAGAGAGAAAATTTAGAGATAAAAATTAATTTAATTTTTCGTAAAGAAAAATATTGAAAATTTTTCTATGTCCTGAAACGAAAAAATATTTTCGCGTAAAAGTCAATAAAAATTAGTCAGATAATAGGACGGAACCTGTTTATGATCAAAATAGCTGAAAACAGCTTCAAAATGCGTCACCTGGATGCAAAGTTATAACGGTTTGCTGTAAATACTGTATTGCTTAGGTGGATTTCGACTATATATGAATTTACTTGATTTTAAAGATTTCGAATTTCTATGTTGGCTAGGCGCACGTGCGAGGTGTCAAAAGACGCGTCTCCGCGCGGGCTAGCGTTCTGTGATGTTACTGGAATTTAGGCTGAATAAAAATTTTGACTTTTGGTCAAAAAACGGGTTTTTCGACCGAAAAGTATGTTAAAACCGGGAATTACGACTACCAAACGGGACTCGAGCACGCGGAACGCGCACCAGAATACAGGTAAGGCAGGTAAGTATCTATTAAAACTAATAACAAATGTGGTTTAAGAGAGAAAATTTAGAGATAAAAATTAATTTAATTTTTCGTAAAGAAAAATATTGAAAATTTTTCTATGTCCTGAAACGAAAAAAATATTTTCGTGTAAAAGTCAATTAAGATTAGTCAGATAGTAGGACGGAACCTGTTTATGATCAAAATAGCTGAAAACAGCTTCAAAATGCGTCACCTGGATGCAAAGTTATAACGGTTTGCTGTAAATACTGTTCTCCTAAGGTGGATTTCGACTATATATGAATTTACTTGATTTTAAAGATTTCGAATTTCTATGTTAGCTAGGCGCACGTGCGAGGTGTCAAAAGACGCGTCTCCGCGCGGGCTAGCGTTCTGTGATGTTACTGGAATTTAGGCTGAATAAAATTTTTGACTTTTGGTCAAAAAACGGGTTTTTCGACCGAAAAGTATGTTAAAACCGGGAATTACGACTACCAAACGGGACTCGAGCACGCGGAACGCGCACCAGAATACAGGTAAGGCAGGCAAGTATCTATTTAAACTAAAACAAATGTGATTTTGCAGAGAAATTTTAAGATAAAAATTAATTTAATTTTTCGTAAAGAAAAATATTGAAAATTTTTCTATGTCCTGAAACGAAAAAAATATTTTCGTGTAAAAGTCAATTAAGATTAGTCAGATAGTAGGACGGAACCTGTTTATGATCAAAATAGCTGAAAACAGCTTCAAAATGCGTCACCTGGATGCAAAGTTATAACGGTTTGCTGTAAATACTGTATTGCTTTTTTTTTTTTTTTTTTTTGGATGGGAAATCATCAAATGACTTCTCCCGCTCTGGGCAGAGCGAGAGGGTGTGTCAGACTTTTACTGACTAAAACCCACCCGTGTTCCTTCCGTTGCCTGTGTGCCGGGGCCGCGATATCCCTTTCAGACAAACCCGCAACCCCAGCAGGCATTGGTCTTTCGACCCCGTCGGTTGATGCTGACATCTCTTTGAGGCGCGCGTGGAACACAACGCGCCGTCGACACGGGCCTGGTCCTGATCGGACGGCGAGCTGCCCATTGCTCACCGTCCGCAGGCCCGCGCCTACGGTGGCCGGAAGTCGGCTCTTGACTCCCGACGCCCGGGGCGTCTCCTGCGGCGACTAGGGCCGCGAGGGCGTGCAGCTTGCATCTCCCTCGCGCGCCCCGCCTCCTCCTTCGCGAGCATAACTGCTTCGCAGAAGGAGGTGACGGCCTCCCATGCACTCTCGCGCCGAACCATGGCCTGAACCAGGGCCGGACGCGAGAGATCGCCGCCGCCGATCGCCTCCGTGAGGACACGGCGGTGCTCCGCCCAAGCCGGGCAGACCTCCACCGTATGCTCCACCGTGTCCTCCGGGCGATCCACACAGTGGTGACACCCGGGCGTTTCCTCCCGCCTAATTCGGAACAGGAACCTCCCGAAACAACCGTGTCCGGTGAGGACCTGCGTCAGGCGGAAGGTGAGGACGCCGTGGCGCCTCTCAAGCCACTCCTCAAAGAGGGGACTTATCGCCGCAATTGTGGCGTGCCCAGCGCTGGGTTGCGACAATCGCACACTCCATGCCGCCATGAGATCCCGCCGGAGCTCTGTCCGCTGTGCCGTGATTTCTCGCGGCAGCGGAGTTACACCCCGGCGTTTTGCCTCCTCGCGCAACTCCCACATCTGCGCGAGGACTTTCGCCTCCAGATCCCATGGCGGTAGTCCGGCAAGGAGGCTTGCCGCCTCACGGGAGACCGTGCGGTATCCCCGGAGATACTGTATTGCTTAGGTGGATTTCGACTATATATGAATTTACTTGATTTTAAAGATTTCGAATTTCTATGTTGGCTAGGCGCACGTGCGAGGTGTCAAAAGACGCGTCTCCGCGCGGGCTAGCGTTCTGTGATGTTACTGGAATTTAGGCTGAATAAAAATTTTGACTTTTGGTCAAAAAACGGGTTTTTCGACCGAAAAGTATGTTAAAACCGGGAATTACGACTACCAAACGGGACTCGAGCACGCGGAACGCGCACCAGAATACAGGTAAGGCAGGTAAGTATCTATTAAAACTAATAACAAATGTGGTTTAAGAGAGAAAATTTAGAGATAAAAATTAATTTAATTTTTCGTAAAGAAAAATATTGAAAATTTTTCTATGTCCTGAAACGAAAAAATATTTTCGCGTAAAAGTCAATAAAAATTAGTCAGATAATAGGACGGAACCTGTTTATGATCAAAATAGCTGAAAACAGCTTCAAAATGCGTCACCTGGATGCAAAGTTATAACGGTTTGCTGTAAATACTGTATTGCTTTTTTTTTTTTTTTTTTTTTTGGATGGGAAATCATCAAATGACTTCTCCCGCTCTGGGCAGAGCGAGAGGGTGTGTCAGACTTTTACTGACTAAAACCCACCCGTGTTCCTTCCGTTGCCTGTGTGCCGGGGCCGCGATATCCCTTTCAGACAAACCCGCAACCCCAGCAGGCATTGGTCTTTCGACCCCGTCGGTTGGTGCTGACATCTCTTTGAGGCGCGCGTGGAACACAACGCGCCGTCGACACGGGCCTGGTCCTGATCGGACGGCGAGCTGCCCATTGCTCACCGTCCGCAGGCCCGCGCCTACGGTGGCCGGAAGTCGGCTCTTGACTCCCGACGCCCGGGGCGTCTCCTGCGGCGGCTAGGGCCGCGAGGGCGTGCAGCTTGCATCTCCCTCGCGCGCCCCGCCTCCTCCTTCGCGAGCATAACTGCTTCGCAGAAGGAGGTGACGGCCTCCCATGCACTCTCGCGCCGAACCATGGCCTGAACCAGGGCCGGACGCGAGAGATCGCCGCCGCCGATCGCCTCCGTGAGGACACGGCGGTGCTCCGCCCAAGCCGGGCAGACCTCCACCGTATGCTCCACCGTGTCCTCCGGGCGATCCACACAGTGGTGACACCCGGGCGTTTCCTCCCGCCTAATTCGGAACAGGAACCTCCCGAAACAACCGTGTCCGGTGAGGACCTGCGTCAGGCGGAAGGTGAGGACGCCATGGCGCCTCTCAAGCCACTCCTCAAAGAGGGGACTTATCGCCGCAATTGTGGCGTGCCCAGCGCTGGGTTGCGACAATCGCACACTCCATGCCGCCATGAGATCCCGCCGGAGCTCTGTCCGCTGTGCCGCGATCTCTCGCGGCAGCGGAGTTACACCCCGGCGTTTCGCCTCCTCGCGCAACTCCCACATCTGCGCGAGGACTTTCGCCTCCAGATCCCATGGCGGTAGTCCGGCAAGGAGGCTCGCCGCCTCACGGGAGACCGTGCGGTATCCCCGGACCAGCCTGATGGCCATGACCCTTTGGGACGCGTTCAACCGCTGGGCCGGTCGCAGCCGCAGTGAACGCGCCCACACCGGTGCCCCGTAAAGGGCCATGGACCGCACGACCCCCGCGTAAAGCCTCCGGCAGGAGGCGTTTGGACCCCCTAGGTTGGGCAGAAGCCGCTTCAGAGCAGCCCCAGCCCTATCCAGTTTGGGAGCCAAACGTCGGAAGTGCTCCACGAAGTTCCACCGGCTGTCGAGGACGAGTCCCAGGTACTTCATCGTCGACTCGACGCCGATGTGAACCCCTCCCGCCGTTATCTGGGAACCCGACAGTGGCGCGTTCCGAGGACCATAGAAACACATGGCCTCGGACTTGTGCAAGGCCACCTCGAGTCCCAGTTGCCGGATCCTATCGACGATTGTCGCAACCCAACGTGTCGCTAGTTCGGCCGCCGCCTCATGCGACCTCCCCTGCACCAGGACCAGCGTGTCGTCAGCGTAGCAGACCACGCTGACGCCGCTAGGGAGGTCGGCGCGCAGCACCCAGTCGTAGCCGATGTCCCACAGATGCGGCCCCAGGACCGATCCCTGCGGGACACCGCACGACATCTCTCGCCGGTTCCACTCTCCGTGGTGACCGGGGTAGATGACGGCCCTATCCGTCAAATAGGCCTCGACCACTCGACAGAGGTAGGTCGGCATCCGGTGATACCGGAGTGCCTCCCTAATGCAACTCCAGGGCAGGGTGTTGAAGGCATTGGCGATGTCGAGAGACACCGCCAAGATGACCCCACCCCGGGCAACAGCATCCCCCGTCGTGAGGGCTCGAACGCGCATGATGGCATCCACCGTAGAGCGCCCCTTGCGGAAACCAAACTGGCTGTCCGCCAAATCCGGCCCCACTCGCTCCAGCCGCCCGACAAGGCGGTCTGCAATTACTCTTTCAAAGAGCTTGCCCACCTCGTCGAGCAGCACGATGGGCCGGTAAGCGGACGGAGAGTCCGCCGGGCGCCCCGGCTTCTTAATGAGGACCAGTTTCCCTGTCTTCCAACGAAGTGGGAACTGGCCTCTCTCCAAGCATGCGCTTAGGAGCCCCCTAAGTCGAGGCCCGAGAGCCTCTAAGGCCAGAACCCAGGCTTTTCCAGGTAAGCCGTCGGGTCCTGGGGCGGTATTTTTGGCACTCAGCCTACGTACCGCCACTCTCAAATCTACCTCGGTCACCTCCGGAGATTCATCGTCGTCGTCAGTGGTGTGGTCCGCATCGGGCACCGCAGGAGGCGGAGCCATGGGCGGGGGAGTGTGTTCCCCTCGCGAAGGGAACAGAGCGCTCACCACGTCCTCCACGAGCTGGGGCCGGAGACTCTGCGTCAGCGGGGGAGCCCATGGGCGGAGTTTATCTCGCACCCATTTGTATGGGCGTCCCCACGGATCTCTGTTCAGAGTCTCCAGCGACTCCTCGCGGGCCACTCCTCTGGCCCGCCCGATCTCCGCTCGGAGGGCGGTCTTCGCCGCTCTGTACCCTTCGTACAGCTCCGCCTCAATGGCTTCCGTATCCGGAGGGCGGATACGGAGCCTGCGGTGCCTGGAGTACCGGTGGCGCGCATCAACGCACGCCGCGCGTAGAGCGGTCAGCTCACGCGACCACCAGTACACCTGGCGCCGAGCACTTCCGGGCTGGACCCGGGGCATTGCCACGTCACATATTACGGACATGGCCTCCCGGAACCACTCCGCCTCGTCATTGATGTCGGCAGGCCTGTCCGGTGATGACACCCAGGCCTGCACGATCGAGGCCTCCAGGAGGAGCTCCCGGTCCAGCTGCTTCAGCGCCCACCGCGGACCACTCGGGGTCTGTCGGACCGGCGCGCCCGACGTCTGGGCGGAGACCTCAAACCGAATGTACCGGTGATCGGAATAGGTCTCCACCCCCTCCATGACGCGCCAGTCGATGACACGCGGCGACAGAGCGGGGCTGGCGAACGAGATGTCCACCACTGATTCACCCCGCATCCGCACACACGTGGGGACAGAACCCCGGTTTAGGACGACCAGGCCCGTCTCCAGAGCCCAGTCCTCCACCATCCTGCCCCGTGTGTCCGTATACCGGGAACCCCAAGCCACGTTTTTGGCATTGAAGTCCCCGAGGACGATCACGGGCAGGGGATGGTACCCGACGACGATGACTCTCAACTCCCCAAGGGAGTTGTGGAACTCGGCGAGAGTTCGGCTCGGGGAGAAGTACGCTCCTGCCACGACAATCTCCCCGAACCGTGCTGCCACGCAACCCGATCCCCTCTTGACGGCCTCGAGGGACGGGGTACCGGCGGCGGCCGACGAGATAATGGTCACTGAGCCGCTCAGGTCCTCCACCCAGTCATCCCTGGGCGGGACAAAGTACGGCTCAGCGACCACGGCGATGTTAATCGACCACTGCGCCATGCTCTGGAGCAACAGATCCTGAGCGGCGGCGCAGTGGTTGATGTTCGCCTGAAGGAGGCGTAATGGGGCCATCAATGGCAATCCATTTCAGCCTCCTCCCGGGCCCCCTGTGATGGCCCTGCCGCGGTGCTAGCGGCGACGACGGCGCCAGTAGAGGCGGCAACGGCAGCGGCAACGGTGGCGGCTGCGGCGGTGACGGCGGTGGCGGAAGGCTTGCCCCTGCCCCTGGATTTGGCAGGTGGAGCGCAGGCCTTGCTCCCGGCCCGGTGATCGGCCGGCTTGCCAGCCGCCGCACACGCATAACAGTGCGGCGTGGCATTGCACGAGCCGGCCTTGTGACCGGGCCGACCACAGCGGAAGCATTCCTCGCTGCGGTCCACCTCCGAGGTGCACTGCGCTCCTACGTGGTGCCCCACCCGGCAGCGGAAGCACCTCAGTGGTCTGGGTTCCAGCAGTTTCACCTGCGCGGATACCCAGCCCACCCGGAGCCTTTGGCCCTCCCCGGCTATCTTTTGGGCCGCCGACACGGGGCAGCTCACCGTTATGGTTTGCATGCCCGTGTTGTCAGGACGGATAGTGCCTGCCCTCACCTGCTCGGCAGAGCACCCTCCGGTCCTAGCCACGGCGGCCACAACATCTTCCGCCGTCACGCAGTCGTCCAGGCCCAGGATGCGCATGTCAGCGCACTTGGTGGGCCTGGAGACTCGGGCCTCCTCCGCATTGAAGGACGCCCTGAGCCTTTCGGCCAGGGCGTCCGCGGTCGGGCCGCTGGCCGCACCGGGGATCTCCAGCATCCGAGCCCCCGTCGCAGTGACCTTCATCCGGAAGCCATCGGCGACGCCGATCTCCTCCAGGTTCACTGCCGCCCACGCCTTAGCGAGCACCTGACGGTAGGTCACGCCCTTCTTCTCCGCGTCCGGCTGTAGTGTGATTACTACAGCTGCGGACTTCGGGGCGCGGAGCCTAGCCGCGGCGCTTCGCTTTTTGCGCTGCTGCTGCCTCTCCTTCCGATTGGCCGCCCTTTTGGCTTTTCCCGCCTGCCTTTTCTCCCCGGCTACTTGCCATTCGGCGTCGGCCAGAGAGGAATTAAGAGGCGGGGCCGGGGGCGACCGTCCTGCCGCCACAGCTGGGGTCCCCTTTCGCGCAGCCGTCCCGCCCTTTGTGGGCTTGGACGGCGCAACTTTCGCCGGAGGCGCCGGCTTGGCCGCGGACTTGGCCGCTGGCTTAGCCGCGGGCTTGGCCGCTGGCTTAGCCGCGGGCTTGGCCGCTGGCTTGGCCGCGGACTTGGCCGCAAGCTTGGCCGCAGGCGTGGCCGGAGTAGCCACGGTGGCGGCAAAAGTTGCCGGCCTGCTCGCCGCTAGCGGAGGGCGCAGGACAATGCCCTCCATCACGGAAAACCGGCTGCTGAGTGCGGCCAGCTCCTGCCGCACCAGGGTCAAAACCCGGTCCTCCGCCTGCGACTGCATCGCTCCCCCCTGGGGCACCTCCCGGGGGCCAGCTCCTCGAAGCCGGGCCAGGTCCGCTCGGAGCTCCTCGTTCTCCTTTCGGAGAAGCTCGATAGTGGCCGTCAAGCGGCCGACCTCCGCCCGCATCTCGGACAGTGCGTCCGATGGAGGCCCGACCTGAAGGGCCTTCGCTGCCGCCATTATGGAGGCCGTGGCAGCGGGCATGGCCTTGTCTTTAGAGGACTGAATCCTCTTCAAGCCCACAGCCCGGATGGCTGTTGCCACGACCTCCTCGAAGCTGCTGGCCGCCTCCTTCAGCTCGGAGCTGCCAGCGGCTTCCGGCTCACCGCCCGAGGACTCAGAGCCTCTGTTCGGCTCGCTGTCCTCCGGGGTAGTGAGCCTTCTGGCCACACCCCGTTCCCGAGGCCCGCCCCGCTTTATGAGCTTCTTGCGAGCCGCATTCAGCTCGCCATCAGAGGACGACCCCTCTGGTTTGGACCGCTTGAAGAAGTCGCTCTTCTTTGCGGCCCCCGTCTCAACGCGCTCCGGGCTCTGAGAAGAGCCCTTCGCGCCAGATGCGGAGTCGGATTCCGACCCCGAATCGCTCACCATCTCTACGCTTTTTATTTTGTTTTTGTTTTTTTGTTTCGTCATAATTGATCCCACGAGTGTGGGGGATATAAAACGTCATTCCTAGGGTTACCCCCTGTCCCTAGGTAAGTGTACATTTGTAACCCAACCCAAGGATTCCACTGGTCCCCGGCTGGGGGTGCGCTAACGACTGATGCACCACCTGCAACTAAAAGTCACAGATGGCACTACTCCTCAGCCATCCATACCCTCGCCACGCACCAAAACTTGGTATTAGAGGAATTTTTTATAGAGGTTTACATCCTCGCGATCCGGGCGGTTAAGCCAAGATCCTCGTCCCGTTCCGAGTCACAAAACATGACCGTGAACTCTTTCCGGATTACGATATCGACGGGTGCAATCAGGAGAATAAATTCTCCCGCTGCCAGCTCGTTGGCAGGGTGAGTGCACAACGAGCCCCGCCCCTGCTTCTCCAACATGGAGATCCCTCCTCTACGGACCTCCAGGTCCTAACCTCGCCCACTCGACCGTCCCTCTGTAAGCAGAGGGGGGAGTAGGCCACCATCCACCCTGGAGGAACGTAACGCTCTCCTCCTCGCAGAAATTCGCCATAAACAATACCCTCGCCAAAAAACTCCGCTACCTTTTTCGAAGAGTGTATTGTCCATGCCCAGAGTGCACCGGCCCAACGACTGCTCTTCCCCTCGGACGTATCCATAAGGGACCAGCAGGCATCAGGCACACGGGGAGGTTTTCTGCTCGCACCCCAATACTGTATTGCTTAGGTGGATTTCGACTATATATGAATTTACTTGATTTTAAAGATTTCGAATTTCTATGTTGGCTAGGCGCACGTGCGAGGTGTCAAAAGACGCGTCTCCGCGCGGGCTAGCGTTCTGTGATGTTACTGGAATTTAGGCTGAATAAAAATTTTGACTTTTGGTCAAAAAACGGGTTTTTCGACCGAAAAGTATGTTAAAACCGGGAATTACGACTACCAAACGGGACTCGAGCACGCGGAACGCGCACCAGAATACAGGTAAGGCAGGTAAGTATCTATTAAAACTAATAACAAATGTGGTTTAAGAGAGAAAATTTAGAGATAAAAATTAATTTAATTTTTCGTAAAGAAAAATATTGAAAATTTTTCTATGTCCTGAAACGAAAAAAATATTTTCGTGTAAAAGTCAATTAAGATTAGTCAGATAGTAGGACGGAACCTGTTTATGATCAAAATAGCTGAAAACAGCTTCAAAATGCGTCACCTGGATGCAAAGTTATAACGGTTTGCTGTAAATACTGTTCTCCTAAGGTGGATTTCGACTATATATGAATTTACTTGATTTTAAAGATTTCGAATTTCTATGTTAGCTAGGCGCACGTGCGAGGTGTCAAAAGACGCGTCTCCGCGCGGGCTAGCGTTCTGTGATGTTACTGGAATTTAGGCTGAATAAAATTTTTGACTTTTGGTCAAAAAACGGGTTTTTCGACCGAAAAGTATGTTAAAACCGGGAATTACGACTACCAAACGGGACTCGAGCACGCGGAACGCGCACCAGAATACAGGTAAGGCAGGCAAGTATCTATTTAAACTAAAACAAATGTGATTTTGCAGAGAAATTTTAAGATAAAAATTAATTTAATTTTTCGTAAAGAAAAATATTGAAAATTTTTCTATGTCCTGAAACGAAAAAAATATTTTCGTGTAAAAGTCAATTAAGATTAGTCAGATAGTAGGACGGAACCTGTTTATGATCAAAATAGCTGAAAACAGCTTCAAAATGCGTCACCTGGATGCAAAGTTATAACGGTTAGGTTAGGTTAGGTTAGGTTAGGTTAGGTTAGGTTAGGTTAGGTTAGGTTAGGTTAGGTTAGGTTAGGTTAGGTTAGGTTAGGTTAGGTTAGGTTAGGTTAGGTTAGGTTAGGTTAGGTTAGGTTAGGTTAGGTTAGGTTAGGTTAGGTTAGGTTAGGTTAGGTTAGGTTAGGTTAGGTTAGGTTAGGTTAGGTTAGGTTAGGTTAGGTTAGGTTAGGTTAGGTTAGGTTAGGTTAGGTTAGGTTAGGTTAGGTTAGGTTAGGTTAGGTTAGGTTAGGTTAGGTTAGGTTAGGTTAGGTTTTTTTTTTTTTTTTTTTTTTTTGGTTTAGCAGGAGTGGGAAATCCTCATGGACGCCCAGACTGCCTCACTTATGAGCCAGTCTGGGCAGTGCCGGACTCTTACCGGCTAAAACCCACTCCTGCCTTTGCTCGGTGTCCCTCTGACATGATCAGAGACCTTATTTGGCAATGATATAATTTTATTCGTTTCTTTTAGGTTTTTATTTTGGTCAGTCCTGTTTTAGGAAGTGGAGTATTCCTGGAAGCAGTTGCCTCGCTAATTCAAGTTTTTTTTTTTTTTTTTTTTTCTGTATCTATATTACTGTAACTTATTATTTTTTGAGCTAACGTTTTACATATCTACCTAATAATTTATTAACTTATTTCTCTATTTTATTTTTGTTTTTTATGTTTATTTATGAGTCTATCTATGCTAATACCTATTGTATTTCATCTTTCCTTTAATTTATTCTATATTTATTATATGGCTATGCTAATATATAATCAATATATCATATAGACATTATTTATAATCTATTTATTTTTTATTTTATGACTTCTAGTTAGTACTTTTAAATTCAAATTTTTGTGTTTGCTTTCCGTCAATCTTGGCAGACTCACATCTGCTATTATAAGTACCTGCATTTCTCTGGGGAATTTCCAATTCTCGAACGGTACTACCGCGTGATAATAATTTTCTTTTTGTTTCAGGTACTGCTCGATGACCTGCGTACTCCAGACCTGTGCATCTACGAATCCGGTGGACCACAACGGCAAGGTAAGTTTGTAAGTAATCCTTTCTATAGTATCTGTATTAATGTTATCGTATAAACTAATTACTGAATCTATTTTATGGTTAATTGTGTGAAGTTCAAATGAATTTAATTTAGAGACGGCTTTTAATTGGGCCAATTTCACATGAAATTGGCTCCAATTCGCTTGTGTTGAGTTGTAATTACTTGAGGTTAATAATGAAAATGATAAAGATGAAAAAAGTTTATGTATGAAATTTTTTAAAACAATACCGCTGTGGTCTGATCGGGTCTTATTTCCGGAAAAGGCTGGCTGCACCTTAGCAGTACGCCACCGATAGGCGTGCCAATGCATCCCATTTGAGGCGTATCGGGCACTCATTGTCAAAGGCGGTGTGGCCAGTCCTTTCCATTTTGGCCAAAAGACAGTTGTGGCACTTTGGAGCCTCCTCTGCCATCCTTGAAGGACAATCCGCCCGCATGTGGGGCTCTCCACAGTGAATGCAGAGGTCGGCGGGCTGCGTGCACAGTTTACGACTGTGGCCGAAGCGCAGGCAGCGAGTGCACTGCACCAGTGGTGACTGATCCTGCACTCGCACTCGCTGCAGGTCAATGTGCACGCGACCCGCCGTAGTCAGCCTCTGCCATATGGTAGGGGACACCTGCAGAATGACATGGCACATGTGGGGGTTCCTCGTCCTTCGACGGTACTTCACCCCCAACCTCAAATCCTCTGCAGGAATATCCCCCACCAGATGGGTGTTTTGCCGGTGTAGGGCTTGGGTAATCTCCGCATCCGTGTGGCAGGAGAGGACGTCCTTGATGACAATTAGTGGATCTTTGTTTTTTACTTCCTCCACCACAAGATTGCCCGTCTTCCTTATACGGTCCGCCACCTTTGCCATCTCTTCCTTCGTCCTGAAACCAACCACCACCTTTTGGTCCCTCACCTTGCGCAGCCGTTCCACCCTTGTGCCCTCATTTCTGGCATCGACCGCCGTCCTGAGCTTCTCAATGACCTCTTCACCGGTGTCCTGATCATTTACAGATGATACTACTACCGAGTGAAGAGGCTCTTGGATGCTCTGCTTCGGACCGACGGCGGCCATCTCCGCGAAGGTCGGGCCTTGGCCTGCGACGTAGCGAGGGGCTTGCTGCAGTTGCTCTGACAGAGCCTGGGTGTGCTGTTGGCACTCCTCCAATGCCTGTTTGTGGTCTTTGAGACCTGCCACAATGCACTTCATCAGCTCCGTCGGCTCATTTGAGGCCAGTATCAATGGCGCGGACATCGGTATGGCTGCTGGAATGACCACAGGTGTGGGTGTTTGAGGCAATTTTTCCCGCTCCGACTCTTTCACCAGCTCATAGAGTCTGTTAATGGAGTCGAGCACCGCCGTCTTGATCTCAGTCTTGAGGTTGCGAGAGCTGACCAAATGAAGCTTAGCTTTATTCAGACAAGCTCTCGCCTCCGCTGTGAGACTGGGGTACCCGGACTCTGTCCTCTTTGATGGTATTGCGGTGTTCACATTTCTTTGGCGCGTCTCCAGAGTGCTGGCGGCAGGTGGTGTGGCGTCACGCTTTAGGTTGACCGGGGAATTAGCCTGGGGCTCAGATTTCCCGGCCTCCCATTCCCCGATGCTACGCCTCACGCACGGAAGCGAGGGTCCAGCCTTCTCTGTCGAACGCGGCGAGCCCCTGGAACCTGACGAGCTCGCGTTTTTGGCCGGTGTACGGAACATGTTGGTGGTTTGTGTGAAGGTGGTGTTCATCAACCAACCGGTCAGAGGGCACTGGCAATAATTCTAGGTCCCTGTAAAGGGGGGACAAATACAGTATATCCTAAAAGTAAAATAAAATTCTCCTACGGCCGCACGACCGTAAGGTCTATAATGTGTACAAATAATAAAAATACTCGTAAGTAGAGGACTCCGTCAAAATGATGCTTAAAGCCGTTAAAACACGTTGTTTAAGGCCTGGTCTATGGTGAGAGGACTTAGATGTAGTAACAAGAGAGTGAAACGAATTTTGAAAATTATGCAAAAGTCTAAAGTTTACCTGGCTAGTGAGTAAAGGGTGGGTGGGAGGGCAATTTTTCGAATTTCTATGTTAGCTAGGCGCACGTGCGAGGTGTCAAAAGACGCGTCTCCGCGCGGGCTAGCGTTCTGTGATGTTACTGGAATTTAGGCTGAATAAAAATTTTGACTTTTGGTCAAAAAACGGGTTTTTCGACCGAAAAGTATGTTAAAACCGGGAATTACGACTACCAAACGGGACTCGAGCACGCGGAACGCGCACCAGAATACAGGTAAGGCAGGTAAGTATCTATTAAAACTAATAACAAATGTGGTTTAAGAGAGAAAATTTAGAGATAAAAATTAATTTAATTTTTCGTAAAGAAAAATATTGAAAATTTTTCTATGTCCTGAAACGAAAAAATATTTTCGTGCAAAAGTCAATTAAGATTAGTCAGATAGTAGGACGGAACCTGTTTACGATCAAAATAGCTGAAAACAGCTTCAAAATGCGTCACCTGGATGCAAAGTTATAACGGTTTGCTGTAAATACTGTTCTCCTAAGGTGGATTTCGACTATATAAGAATTTACTTGAATTAAAAGATTTCAAATTTCTATGTTGGCTAGGCGCACGTGCGAGGTGTCAAAAGACGCGTCTCCGCGCGGGCTAGCGTTCTGTGATGTTACTGGAATTTAGGCTGAATAAAAATTTTGACTTTTGGTCAAAAAACGGGTTTTTCGACCGAAAAGTATGTTAAAACCGGGAATTACGACTACCAAACGGGACTCGAGCACGCGGAACGCGCACCAGAATACAGGTAAGGCAGGTAAGTATCTATTAAAACTAATAACAAATGTGGTTTAAGAGAGAAAATTTAGAGATAAAAATTAATTTAATTTTTCGTAAAGAAAAATATTGAAAATTTTTCTATGTCCTGAAACGAAAAAATATTTTCGTGCAAAAGTCAATTAAGATTAGTCAGATAGTAGGACGGAACCTGTTTACGATCAAAATAGCTGAAAACAGCTTCAAAATGCGTCACCTGGATGCAAAGTTATAACGGTTTGCTGTAAATACTGTTCTCCTAAGGTGGATTTCGACTATATAAGAATTTACTTGAATTAAAAGATTTCAAATTTCTATGTTGGCTAGGCGCACGTGCGAGGTGTCAAAAGACGCGTCTCCGCGCGGGCTAGCGTTCTGTGATGTTACTGGAATTTAGGCTGAATAAAAATTTTGACTTTTGGTCAAAAAACGGGTTTTTCGACCGAAAAGTATGTTAAAACCGGGAATTACGACTACCAAACGGGACTCGAGCACGCGGAACGCGCACCAGAATACAGGTAAGGCAGGTAAGTATCTATTAAAACTAATAACAAATGTGGTTTAAGAGAGAAAATTTAGAGATAAAAATTAATTTAATTTTTCGTAAAGAAAAATATTGAAAATTTTTCTATGTCCTGAAACGAAAAAATATTTTCGTGCAAAAGTCAATTAAGATTAGTCAGATAGTAGGACGGAACCTGTTTACGATCAAAATAGCTGAAAACAGCTTCAAAATGCGTCACCTGGATGCAAAGTTATAACGGGTTAGGTTAGGTTAGGTTAGGTTAGGTTAGGTTAGGTTAGGTTAGGTTAGGTTAGGTTAGGTTAGGTTAGGTTAGGTTAGGTTAGGTTAGGTTAGGTTAGGTTAGGTTAGGTTAGGTTAGGTTAGGTTAGGTTTTTTTTTTTTTTTTTTTTTTTATTAGCAGGAGTGGGAAATCCTCATGGACGCCCAGACTGCCTCACTTATGAGCCAGTCTGGGCAGTGCCGGACTCTTACCGGCTAAAACCACACTCCTGCTTTGCCAGGTGTTCCTCTGACGTGATCAGAGCCCTTGATTGACATCTTGTTATGCTTATTGTACACATTTACATTACAACAATAAACGAAGTGACTCTTCTTCTAGACAGCAACATCCACATCACTATCAAAAATAAATCTATCTTTTTAATATACCAAACTACACTACCTACATTATATTTATGTAATATCAAGTTTATTTATCTATTGTAATATTATTATTTGTAAGCCTATATTTAATTAGTTTATGCTACTTCTTAAAACTAACAAAAGCGGAGAGCTATGTTTTGTCTGGTATGATCACTAACAACCAGCATAAATACCAACAAATTCCTGAACTATGCAATTTTTTGCTTATTTTCATATTTTCTTATTTACCTATTTTTAATTATTATGATACATAACTTATATACTAATTATATATTTAGTATCATATTTTCTTACGCTATTTATTTCTTAATACTACTAAGCTTGCTATTTTGCTGCAATAATTTAAAAACGCTTTTCTCTTTTTCCCTTCAATTAGAGCTGGTAGATTCTGGGCAACCAGTGCGACTCCAAGTTCCTGCTCTGTTTCAAATCGCATTTTTGCGGTGATCGGGCATTCGAGCAGTATGTGCAGTACGGTTTCCTCCACGCCGGGCTCACAGGCGCACGATGGATTCTCTTTACACTTGAAGCGTTTCAGGTATGCAGAGAACCCACCGTGTCCCGTCAGGATTTGCGTGGTTAAACTCGTGGGGGCCATCTTCCGTACCACACCGTACGCTACCACCGCGTCAGGGAAGAAGTATTTAGTGCCCGAGGCTGTGTCACCCGACCTATATCTCTCGTTCCATTCGTCAAGCGTCTCCGACCGGATTCTTCGCTTGACGAATGATACAGGACACAGGTCGTAATCCGGCCTCTTCTTCGACCCCAGGGCGGCTTCCTTCGCGAGCTGGTCGGCTCTCTCGTTTCCCTCCAAACCTGCGTGGGCCTTGATCCAGAACAAGGAGACACTCTTGTTCTGGAGCTTACAGTGTCGTATGGTGTCTCTGGTTTCCACGGCCAAGGGGTGGGGGGAACTTACGTTGATCACCGACTGAAGAGCCGCCATAGAGTCGCTGAAAATGCCGAACGTGGTTTCCCTGCGCTTGAGCACTTCCCTTAGCGCTCTTTGTAGAGCCAAGAGTTCAGCCTGATAGACGGTGCAGTAGGACGGCAAAGCAAGCTTGAGGGCCTTTGTTTCGGTGGTTCTATTCCACAACGATAGCGCCGCTCCGACTTTGCCCTCAATCTTGCTGCCGTCGGTGAAGATGCGCACATCGAAGTCGCTGTGGTTGTCGTAGTGTTCCTCGTCTACCAGGCTTCCAAACTCCAGTGTCATTTGCTCCGCAGGGTGCGGGGCTTCTATCGCCAAGGCCATCCGCTCAACCTCCCTGTCTCCCAGTATGGGCTGGGGCACTCCCCTCTTGGCTCCGTAGAGCGCAGCCGCTTCCCGGATACGGAGGTCGAGTGGGAGTATCCCAGCCAGAACCAGTGCCGAGTTCAGGGAGACTGTGCGGTAGGCTCTGCACAGCTTCTGGGCAAACCCTCTCTGGACGACGTTTAACTGCTTTTGGACCCCCAGTTTGTTAGCAGCTGGTGCCCATGCGCTTGCGGCGTACAGCACAGTCGGCTCTACTGCTGCGGTGTATATAGCCCTTATCACCTCCGGGTGCAAACCCCAACTGACCCGGGCTGCCCTGGCCAGCTGCTTGTACATTGCTATCGCCTTCTTACAGGCGATAGCTATGTGTTTGTTGAAGGTGAGTTTGGCATCTATAACGAGCCCTAATATTTTAATATCTTGGGACATTCCAATGTCGATCCCCCCCATGCTCAGGCGCGGTGTGTCATACTTCAGCCTCCGCGTTAGCACCATCGCACAAGTTTTGTGCGGTGCGAATTTTAGCCGATTTCTGACACCCCACGCACGAACATGTTCGAGAGCGGCATTGGCTTGTCCCTCGATTCCGTGTGCCGTATCGCCGCAAAACACCAACACTACGTCGTCGGCAAATGCCTGGCAGTAGTCGCCCCTACTCTCCAGTTGTTTCAGGAGCGGGTCGAGCAGCAGATTCCAGAGTATTGGACCCCCTATGGATCCCT
This sequence comes from Agrochola lota, assembly GCA_947364205.1. NCBI lineage: Eukaryota > Metazoa > Arthropoda > Insecta > Lepidoptera > Noctuidae > Agrochola > Agrochola lota. Next base: position 19,385,266 of record OX376240.1, read on the forward strand.
GGACGCACCCTTTGCCGGTCTGTCTCCTGCTCTCCTCCCCTGCGTACCTCACGGTGACCACCCTGTCACTGAGATAGCTGCTTACTACCCGTCTCAAGTTTACAGGACACTTTTCCTCAGCCAATCGTACCTTAATAGCGGGCCACCACGCACTGTCGAATGCTCCCTCGATATCCAAAGACACAAGCGTGACAATCTTCTTCAGTGCCAACTTTTCGCGGATGTACTGCACGAGGGTAAAGAGGGAGTCTTCAGTGCTTTTTTGGGGCATAAAGCCGTATTGGCGAGTACTGATCCTGGGCAGCAAGTAGAACTTGAGACGAGCAACCAGCATCTTTTCGTACACTTTCCCAAGGACAGGCAAGAGCCCAATCGGCCTGTACGACTTTGGTACGGTGTACGAGTCTTTGCCTGGCTTTCTGAGCACAACCACCGTAGCTTCCTTCCAGATCTTAGGGAAGTGGTGGTGCGCCAGGCATTTATTCATCAGTGCCAGGAAGTATTCCGGGTTACAATTAATGGCATGAGAGCAAATATCGGCAGTGAAGCCGTCGGCTCCCGGGGCCTTTTTAGGGTTGAACGACATCATGGACCTACTAAGCTCGCTTTGGGTAAACGGTGGGTCATGCCGTTCATCATGACTCCATGCGTTTACCGTCTCTGCCAGTTGTCGGGTTTGGCGATGATCCATGTTGTCGTCTTCCTCTCGGTCCTCGGGATAGAACGTCTCGGCCAACAGCCTCACTGAGCCTTTCGCGTCGAGTATCTCTCCTTCCCTTTGCAGAGGCAGATCTTCTTCTCTCTTCGCTATTCTTCCCATTACCCTATAAATCCCTTCCCAGACCCCCTCTCTGTCCTGTTTCCCGCAGAATTCTTTCCAGCTCTCCGCTTGGGCTTTCACCACCACTGCCTCATACTCTTCTTTCGCCTCCAGGTACAGTTTGACCACCATAGCTCTTCGGACCGGCGCTGCGTTCCTGACTCTCACCTTCCTGGTGGCGACCAGCCTCTTCATCTCCGCGAGTTCCTCGGACCACCACGGCATGGTAAGTGTTTCTATGTTGTGTTTGTGTGGTATTGTGTCTCTACATGTGTCGGCAATAGCTTGGGTGTATGTGTCTATTTTTAATTCTAAGTGGTCTATTGTGTGTATGTTTGACAAATCCACCAGGGTTAACTTTTTGTCCAGCATAATTTGAGACAGTTTCTCATGAAACTGACTCCATTTTGCTTTTTTGGTATTGTATACCCTGGTGGTCCGTTCTATTGCAATTCCTTTCGATTTTTGTAGGTTAATGCTGAAGGCTATGCCGTTGTGGTCGGAACTCGTGAGACCCTCCTCGATCCGCCAGCCGTCCACGAGGTCGAGCATGTCTGCCGAACAGGCCGTCACGTCTACGTGGCTGCTGTACCTCACCCCACCTCTCACGGTATCAAAGGTGGGAATGTCCCCGGTGTTGAGGATCTGTAGCCCCAATTCCCCCAGTGTTCCACACATCTGCTCCCCCCTCGGGTCTTCGTTGCTGCTACCCCACCAAGTACTTTTCGCGTTTGCGTCTCCTCCAATAACCAACCTGTAGAGGCCCATCTGTTGCTGTATCCGTTTAAGATGCTCCAGGTATGGCTCCATGGGCTTGTCCGGTTCAAAGTAGAAGGACACCAGCGTGATCGTCCAGGCTCGAGTTCGGACTCCCACCACTACGATGTTGTTTGTGGTGAGTTGTGGGTACTGTAAGATATCTAAATCTTTGTCGAAGACGGCTATTGCCGCCTTTACAGTCCCTTCTCCTCCCTCAGAGCTCTGGAAGACCCTTACGCCCCGGTAACCCTTCATCCTTCTCAACCCACCCACGTAAGGCTCCTGGAGCAATGCTACGGCGACCTTGCGCTTGTCAGCTTCCAGCAAGAGCTCGTTGGTTGCTAGCTGACTTCGTTGCAGGTTGGTCTGGATCATTTTGTACTTGGTGGTGGTCGTAGAGACAACTTTAGCAATATGCTACTGAGGCTCGGGCCAATGCGTCCCACTTCCTCCGCACCGGGCACTCGCTACTGAACGCGTTGTGCTCGCAGTTTCCAGACTTAGCTCTGGTGCAGTTGATGCACGCCGCTGCCTCACCAATCCGCCTGTCTGGGCAGTCCGCCCTGAAATGCGGGCCGCCGCAGTGGCTGCAAAGGTCGGCTGGCTCTTTACAGAAGCGTTTGCCATGTCCGTACCCCAAGCAGCGGGTACACTGCACCAGTGGCGTTTGGTCTTCAACGCGCACTCTCTGGAGGTCGATTCTGAGCTTCCCTACATCAATCGCTCTCCTCCAGATCGTGGGAGAGACGCTCAGCACAACGTGATTCATGTGAGGGTTTCTTGTTTTCCTCCGGTATTTTATTTTTGTCCTTTCATTTTCATCTCCGAGGTCGTGAAAGATCTCCCGGTTCTGATTCTTGAGGGCTTTGAGGACTTCCTCGTCGCTGTGTACCAGCAAGACGTCCCTCAGAATCAGAAGCGGGTCTCTGTTCGTCACTTCCTCGACGACGAGGTTCTCTCCAACTGCTTCCAGTCTTTCCTTTATTTTTCTTCTCTCCTCCTTTGTTGCACACCCCATGATCACCTTCCTATCCTTCGCCTTCCTCACTCTTTCCACCTGCACCCAACCTTCTTTTGCATCCACTGCCTTTCTAATGCGCTCCAAAACCTCCTCGCCCGTGTCTAATTCCTGATTTGAGGAGACAACTACGGAGTGCAGCGTCGCTCGCTCCAGGGCTTGACCCCCGGTCTGGCTCTTACGCACTGCCGTTACATTGGCGTAGGTATTCTCGTCACCGTTTTCCTGCTTCACCAAGGTTTCCTGAAGTTTTTCCATACGCTCGGTATTTTCCTTGATCAGAGAGCTGTGTTCTTGAATAGTTTTTATGAGCTCGATCTGACTAGTACTACTCTCGAAAATAGGCTGGGAACTTTCGTTTGAATTCGGGGAAGCAGCAGGTATAACTACCGGTGTGACTGCAGGCGAGGCAGATGGTATTTTCCGCTGCGACTCCTTCACCAACTCATAGAGCCTGTTGATAGCGTTTACCACCTCCGTCTTTATTTCGGTCTTAAGGTTGCGAGAGCTGCTCAAATGAAGCTTTGCTTTATTTAAGCAAGCTCTCGCCTCCGCTGTGATGTTGGGGTAACCAGACTTCTTTGGCAGTTTTGCGGTATCCGCTGGCACCCGACGCGTCTCCAGAGTGCCGGAAGCATTCTGAGAGGTAGTTGGTGTGGCGGCGCGCTTTGGGATGGCCGGGGACTTGGCCTGGGGCTCAACTTTCCCGGCCTCCCATTCCCCGATGCTACGCCTCACACAGGGAAGCGAAGATCCGGCCTTCTCTGTCGAACGCGGCGGGCTTTTTGAATTCGATGAGTTCGCATCTTTAGCTGGTGTGCGATACATCGTCGTGGATTGTGTGAAGGTAAGGTTCATAAACAAACCAGTCAGAGGACACCAGCGATACTTCCGTGTCCCTGTAAAAGGGGGAAAACAGAAAGTATCCTAGGATAAATTAAAAAAGTTTGTCCTACGGCCGCCTGACCGTAAGGTCAATGGTACTAAAAGTATAGATCTCCGTCAAATGATGCCTACAAACGTTTGAACACGTTGATTTAGGCCTGGTCTTAATTTAATGGACTAAAATGTAACTATAAGAGCTTTAATAAAAAATTTAATAATTTGACAAAACCGAAAAGTTCACCTGGCTAGTGAGTAAAGGGTGGGTGGGAGGGCAATTTTTCGAATTTCTATGTTAGCTAGGCGCACGTGCGAGGTGTCAAAAGACGCGTCTCCGCGCGGGCTAGCGTTCTGTGATGTTATTGGAATTTATTGTGAAGAAAAATTTTGACTTTTGGTCAAAAAACGGGTTTTTCGACCGAAAAGTATGTTAAAACCGGGAATTACGACTACCAAACGGGACTCGAGCACGCGGAACGCGCACCAGAATACAGGTAAGGCAGGCAAGTATCTATTAAAACTAAAACAAATGTGATTTTGCAAAGAAATTTTGAGATAAAAATTAATTTAATTTTTCGTAAAGAAAAATATTGAAAATTTTTCTATGTCCTGAAACGAAAAAATATTTTCGTGTAAAAGTCAATTAAGATTAGTCAGATAGTAGGACGGAACCTGTTTATGATCAAAATAGCTGAAAACAGCTTCAAAATGCGTCACCTGGATGCAAAGTTATAACGGTTTGCTGTAAATACTGTTCTCCTAAGGTGGATTTCGACTATATAAGAATTTACTTGAATTAAAAGATTTCGAATTTCTATGTTAGCTAGGCGCACGTGCGAGGTGTCAAAAGACGCGTCTCCGCGCGGGCTAGCGTTCTGTGATGTTATTGGAATTTATTGTGAAGAAAAATTTTGACTTTTGGTCAAAAAACGGGTTTTTCGACCGAAAAGTATGTTAAAACCGGGAATTACGACTACCAAACGGGACTCGAGCACGCGGAACGCGCACCAGAATACAGGTAAGGCAGGCAAGTATCTATTAAAACTAAAACAAATGTGATTTTGCAAAGAAATTTTGAGATAAAAATTAATTTAATTTTTCGTAAAGAAAAATATTGAAAATTTTTCTATGTCCTGAAACGAAAAAATATTTTCGTGTAAAAGTCAATTAAGATTAGTCAGATAGTAGGACGGAACCTGTTTATGATCAAAATAGCTGAAAACAGCTTCAAAATGCGTCACCTGGATGCAAAGTTATAACGGGTTAGGTTAGGTTAGGTTAGGTTAGGTTAGGTTAGGTTAGGTTAGGTTAGGTTAGGTTAGGTTAGGTTAGGTTAGGTTAGGTTAGGTTAGGTTAGGTTAGGTTAGGTTAGGTTAGGTTAGGTTAGGTTAGGTTAGGTTAGGTTAGGTTAGGTTAGGTTAGGTTAGGTTAGGTTAGGTTAGGTTAGGTTAGGTTAGGTTAGGTTAGGTTAGGTTAGGTTAGGTTAGGTTAGGTTAGGTTAGGTTAGGTTAGGTTAGGTTAGGTTAGGTTAGGTTAGGTTAGGTTAGGTTAGGTTAGGTTAGGTTAGGTTAGGTTAGGTTAGGTTAGGTTAGGTTAGGTTAGGTTAGGTTAGGTTAGGTTAGGTTAGGTTAGGTTAGGTTAGGTTAGGTTAGGTTAGGTTAGGTTAGGTTAGGTTAGGTTAGGTTAGGTTAGGTTAGGTTAGGTTAGGTTAGGTTAGGTTAGGTTAGGTTAGGTTAGGTTAGGTTAGGTTAGGTTAGGTTAGGTTAGGTTAGGTTAGGTTAGGTTAGGTTAGGTTAGGTTAGGTTAGGTTAGGTTAGGTTAGGTTAGGTTAGGTTAGGTTAGGTTAGGTTAGGTTAGGTTAGGTTAGGTTAGGTTAGGTTAGGTTAGGTTAGGTTAGGTTAGGTTAGGTTAGGTTAGGTTAGGTTAGGTTAGGTTAGGTTAGGTTAGGTTAGGTTAGGTTAGGTTAGGTTAGGTTAGGTTAGGTTAGGTTAGGTTAGGTTAGGTTAGGTTTTTTTTTTTTTTTTTTTTTTTTTTTTGGTTTAGCAGGAGTGGGAAATCCTCATGGACGCCCAGACTGCCTCACTTATGAGCCAGTCTGGGCAGTGCCGGACTCTTACCGGCTAAAACCCACTCCTGCCTTTGCTCGGTGTCCCTCTGACATGATCAGAGACCTTATTTGGCAATGATATAATTTTACTCGTTTCTTTTAGGATTTTATTTTGGTCAGTCCTATTTTAGGAAGTGGAGTATTCCTGGAAGCAGTTGCCTCGCTAATTCCATTTTTTTTCTGTATCTATATTACTGTAACTTATAATTCTTTGAGCTAACGTTTTACATACCAACCTAATAATTTATTAACTTATTTCTCTATATTATTTTTGTGTTTTATGTTTATTTATGAGTCTATCTATGCTAATACCTATTGTATTTCATATTTCCTTTAATTTATTCTATATTTATAATATGGCTATGCTAATATATAATCAATATATCATATAGACATTATTTATAATCTATTTATTTTTTATTCTATGACTTCTAGCTACTACTTTTACATTCCATTTTTTGTGTTTATTTTCCGTCAATCCTGGCAGACGCACATCTGCGATTTCACGAGTAAGTACCTGCTTTCCTCTAGGATATTTCCAATTGTCGAATGGTGCTGCCACAACCTGGTGATGATAATTTTCATTTTGTTTCAGGTACTGCACACTCCAGACCTGTGCATTAACGAGTCCGTTCGACCACAACGGTAAGGTAAGTTTGCCGCAAATATTTTCTATACTATCTATATTAATGTTACCGTATAAACTAATTACCGAATCTATTTTATGTTTAATTTTGTCAAGTTCTAATGCATTTAATTTGAAGTCGGCTTTTAATTGGGCCAATTTCTTATGAAATTGGCGCCAATTCGCTTGTGTTATGTTGTTATTTCTTGAAGTTATAATGAATTTTGTTTTAAGTTTTTGTATATAAATTTTAAAAACAATCCCATTGTGGTCTGATTGGATCTGACGTCCGGAAAAGGCTGGCTGCACCTTAGCAGTACGCCACCGATAGGCGTGCCAATGCATCCCATTTGAGGCGCATCGGGCACTCATTGTCAAAGGCGGTGTGGCCAGTCTTTTCCATTTTGGCCAAAAGACAGTTGTGGCACTTTGGAGCCTCCTCTGCCATCCTTGACGGACAATCAGCCTGCATGTGGGGCTCTCCACAGTGAATGCAGAGGTCGGCGGGCTGCGTGCACAGTTTACGACTGTGACCGAAGCGCAGGCAGCGAGTGCACTGCACCAGTGGTGACTGATCTTGCACTCGCACTCGCTGCAGGTCAACGTGCACGCGACCCGCCAGTGTTAACCGCTGCCACACAGTCGGGGACACCTGCAGGATGACGTGGCACATATGGGGGTTCCTCGTCCTACGACGGTACTTCACCCCTAACCTCAAATCCTCCGCAGGAATGTCCCCGAGCAGGTGGGTATTTTGCCGTTGCAGGGCCTGGGTAACCTCCGCATCCGTGTGGCAGGAGAGGACGTCCTTGACAATGATGAGCGGATCTTTATTTTTCACCTCCTCCACCACTAGGTTACCCGTCTTCCTTATCCGTTCAGAAACGTTTTTCATCTCTTCCTTGGTCCTGAAAGTGACCACCACCTTCTGGTCTCTGACCTTGCGCAGTCGTTCCACCCTAGTGCCCTCATTTCTGGCATCGACCGCCGTCCTGAGCTTCTCGATAACCTCTTCACCGGTGTCCTGATCATTGGTAGATGATACGAACACCGAGTGAAGAGGCTTTTGAATGCTCTGCTTCGGACTGACGGCGGCCATCTCCGCGAAGGTCGGACCTTGGCCTGCCACGTAGCGAGGGGCCTGCTCGAGTTGCTCCGATAGAGCTCGGGTGTGCTGTTGGCACTCCTCCAATGCTTGTTTGTGGTCTTTGAGGCCTGCCACAAGGCACTGCATCAGCTCCGTCGGCTCATTTGAGGCCAGTATCAATGGCGCAGATGTTGGTATGGCTGCTGGAATTACCACAGGTGCGGATGTTGTAGGTGATTTGGTCCGCTCCGACTCTTTCACCAGCTCATAGAGTCTGTTAATGGCGTCGAGCACCGCCGTCTTGATCTCAGTCTTGAGGTTGCGAGAGCTGACCAAATGAAGCTTAGCTTTATTCAGACAAGCTCTCGCCTCCGCTGTAAGACTGCGGTACCCGGACTCTGTCATCTTTGACGGTCTTGCAGTGTCCACATTTCCTCGGCGCGTCTCGAGAGTGCTGGTGGTAGGTGGTGTGGCGTCACGCTTTAGGATGACCGGGGACTTAGCCTGGGACTCAGGTTTCCCGGCCTCCCATTCCCCGATGCTACGCCTCACACAGGGAAGCGAGGGTCCAGCCTTCTCTGTCGAACGCGGTGAGCCCCTGGAACCCGACGAACTCACGTCTTTAGCCGGAGTGCGAAACATGGTGGTGGTTTTGTTAAAAGTCAAATTCATAAATTTGACCAGTCAGAGGTCACTGGTGTTGCTTTTGTATCCCTGTAAAGGGGGGAAAACGCAAAAACAACAAAATTAATTAAAATAAGTAGTCGTACGGTCGAATGACCATAAGGTCAGTATTAGGTAAAAATTTGAAAGCTCCGTCAAAATGATGTTTAAAGCCGTTAAAACACGTTGTTTAAGGCCTGGTCTATGGTGAGAGGACTTAGATGTAGTAATAAGAGAGTGAAACGAATTTTGAAAATTATGCAAAAGTCTAAAGTTTACCTGGCTAGTGAGAAAAGGGTGGGTGGGAGGGCAATTTTTCGAATTTCTATGTTAGCCAGGCGCACGTGCGAGGTGTCAAAAGACGCGTCTCCGCGCGGGCTAGCGTTCTGTGATGTTACTGGAATTTAGGCTGAATAAAAATTTTGACTTTTGGTCAAAAAACGGGTTTTTCGACCGAAAAGTATGTTAAAACCGGGAATTACGACTACCAAACGGGACTCGAGCACGCGGAACGCGCACCAGAATACAGGTAAGGCAGGCAAGTATCTATTTAAACTAAAACAAATGTGGTTTTGCAGAGAAATTTTGAGATAAAAATTAATTTAATTTTTCGTAAAGAAAATATTGAAAATTTTTCTATGTCCTGAAACGAAAAAATATTTTCGTGTAAAAGTCAATTTAGATTAGTCAGATAGTAGGACGGAACCTATTTAAGATCAAATTGGCTGAAAACAGCTTCAAAATGCGTCACCTGGATGCAAAGTTATAACGGTTTGCTGTAAATACTGTTCTCCTAAGGTGGATTTCGACTATGTATGAATTTACTTGATTTTAAAGATTTCTAATTTCTATGTTAGCCAGGCGCACGTGCGAGGTGTCAAAAGACGCGTCTCCGCGCGGGCTAGCGTTCTGTGATGTTACTGGAATTTAGGCTGAATAAAAATTTTGACTTTTGGTCAAAAAACGGGTTTTTCGACCGAAAAGTATGTTAAAACCGGGAATTACGACTACCAAACGGGACTCGAGCACGCGGAACGCGCACCAGAATACAGGTAAGGCAGGCAAGTATCTATTTAAACTAAAACAAATGTGGTTTTGCAGAGAAATTTTGAGATAAAAATTAATTTAATTTTTCGTAAAGAAAATATTGAAAATTTTTCTATGTCCTGAAACGAAAAAATATTTTCGTGTAAAAGTCAATTTAGATTAGTCAGATAGTAGGACGGAACCTATTTAAGATCAAATTGGCTGAAAACAGCTTCAAAATGCGTCACCTGGATGCAAAGTTATAACGGTTTGCTGTAAATACTGTTCTCCTAAGGTGGATTTCGACTATGTATGAATTTACTTGATTTTAAAGATTTCTAATTTCTATGTTAGCCAGGCGCACGTGCGAGGTGTCAAAAGACGCGTCTCCGCGCGGGCTAGCGTTCTGTGATGTTACTGGAATTTAGGCTGAATAAAAATTTTGACTTTTGGTCAAAAAACGGGTTTTTCGACCGAAAAGTATGTTAAAACCGGGAATTACGACTACCAAACGGGACTCGAGCACGCGGAACGCGCACCAGAATACAGGTAAGGCAGGCAAGTATCTATTTAAACTAAAACAAATGTGGTTTTGCAGAGAAATTTTGAGATAAAAATTAATTTAATTTTTTGTAAAGAAAAATATTGAAAATTTTTCTATGTCCTGAAACGAAAAAATATTTTCGTGTAAAAGTCAATTTAGATTAGTCAGATAGTAGGACGGAACCTATTTAAGATCAAATTGGCTGAAAACAGCTTCAAAATGCGTCACCTGGATGCAAAGTTATAACGGTTTGCTGTAAATACTGTTCTCCTAAGGTGGATTTCGACTATGTATGAATTTACTTGATTTTAAAGATTTCTAATTTCTATGTTAGCCAGGCGCACGTGCGAGGTGTCAAAAGACGCGTCTCCGCGCGGGCTAGCGTTCTGTGATGTTACTGGAATTTAGGCTGAATAAAAATTTTGACTTTTGGTCAAAAAACGGGTTTTTCGACCGAAAAGTATGTTAAAACCGGGAATTACGACTACCAAACGGGACTCGAGCACGCGGAACGCGCACCAGAATACAGGTAAGGCAGGCAAGTATCTATTTAAACTAAAACAAATGTGGTTTTGCAGAGAAATTTTGAGATAAAAATTAATTTAATTTTTCGTAAAGAAAATATTGAAAATTTTTCTATGTCCTGAAACGAAAAAATATTTTCGTGTAAAAGTCAATTTAGATTAGTCAGATAGTAGGACGGAACCTATTTAAGATCAAATTGGCTGAAAACAGCTTCAAAATGCGTCACCTGGATGCAAAGTTATAACGGTTTGCTGTAAATACTGTTCTCCTAAGGTGGATTTCGACTATGTATGAATTTACTTGATTTTAAAGATTTCTAATTTCTATGTTAGCCAGGCGCACGTGCGAGGTGTCAAAAGACGCGTCTCCGCGCGGGCTAGCGTTCTGTGATGTTACTGGAATTTAGGCTGAATAAAAATTTTGACTTTTGGTCAAAAAACGGGTTTTTCGACCGAAAAGTATGTTAAAACCGGGAATTACGACTACCAAACGGGACTCGAGCACGCGGAACGCGCACCAGAATACAGGTAAGGCAGGCAAGTATCTATTTAAACTAAAACAAATGTGGTTTTGCAGAGAAATTTTGAGATAAAAATTAATTTAATTTTTTGTAAAGAAAAATATTGAAAATTTTTCTATGTCCTGAAACGAAAAAATATTTTCGTGTAAAAGTCAATTTAGATTAGTCAGATAGTAGGACGGAACCTATTTAAGATCAAATTGGCTGAAAACAGCTTCAAAATGCGTCACCTGGATGCAAAGTTATAACCGGTTAGGTTAGGTTAGGTTAGGTTAGGTTAGGTTAGGTTAGGTTAGGTTAGGTTAGGTTAGGTTAGGTTAGGTTAGGTTAGGTTAGGTTAGGTTAGGTTAGGTTAGGTTAGGTTAGGTTAGGTTAGGTTAGGTTAGGTTAGGTTAGGTTAGGTTAGGTTAGGTTAGGTTAGGTTAGGTTAGGTTAGGTTAGGTTAGGTTAGGTTAGGTTAGGTTAGGTTAGGTTAGGTTAGGTTAGGTTAGGTTAGGTTAGGTTAGGTTAGGTTAGGTTAGGTTAGGTTAGGTTAGGTTAGGTTAGGTTAGGTTAGGTTAGGTTAGGTTAGGTTAGGTTAGGTTAGGTTAGGTTAGGTTAGGTTAGGTTAGGTTAGGTTAGGTTAGGTTAGGTTAGGTTAGGTTAGGTTAGGTTAGGTTAGGTTAGGTTAGGTTAGGTTAGGTTAGGTTAGGTTAGGTTAGGTTAGGTTAGGTTAGGTTAGGTTAGGTTAGGTTAGGTTAGGTTAGGTTAGGTTAGGTTAGGTTAGGTTAGGTTAGGTTAGGTTAGGTTAGGTTAGGTTAGGTTAGGTTAGGTTAGGTTAGGTTAGGTTAGGTTAGGTTAGGTTAGGTTAGGTTAGGTTAGGTTAGGTTAGGTTAGGTTAGGTTAGGTTAGGTTAGGTTAGGTTAGGTTAGGTTAGGTTAGGTTAGGTTAGGTTAGGTTAGGTTAGGTTAGGTTAGGTTAGGTTAGGTTAGGTTAGGTTAGGTTAGGTTAGGTTAGGTTAGGTTAGGTTAGGTTAGGTTAGGTTAGGTTAGGTTAGGTTAGGTTAGGTTAGGTTAGGTTAGGTTAGGTTAGGTTAGGTTAGGTTAGGTTAGGTTAGGTTAGGTTAGGTTAGGTTAGGTTAGGTTAGGTTAGGTTAGGTTAGGTTAGGTTAGGTTAGGTTAGGTTAGGTTAGGTTAGGTTAGGTTAGGTTAGGTTAGGTTAGGTTAGGTTAGGTTAGGTTAGGTTAGGTTAGGTTAGGTTAGGTTAGGTTAGGTTAGGTTAGGTTAGGTTAGGTTAGGTTAGGTTAGGTTAGGTTAGGTTAGGTTAGGTTAGGTTAGGTTAGGTTAGGTTAGGTTAGGTTAGGTTAGGTTAGGTTAGGTTAGGTTAGGTTAGGTTAGGTTAGGTTAGGTTAGGTTAGGTTAGGTTAGGTTAGGTTAGGTTAGGTTAGGTTAGGTTAGGTTAGGTTAGGTTAGGTTAGGTTAGGTTAGGTTAGGTTAGGTTAGGTTAGGTTAGGTTAGGTTAGGTTAGGTTAGGTTAGGTTAGGTTAGGTTAGGTTAGGTTAGGTTAGGTTAGGTTAGGTTAGGTTAGGTTAGGTTAGGTTAGGTTAGGTTAGGTTAGGTTAGGTTAGGTTAGGTTAGGTTAGGTTAGGTTAGGTTAGGTTAGGTTAGGTTAGGTTAGGTTAGGTTAGGTTAGGTTAGGTTAGGTTAGGTTAGGTTAGGTTAGGTTAGGTTAGGTTAGGTTAGGTTAGGTTAGGTTAGGTTAGGTTAGGTTAGGTTAGGTTAGGTTAGGTTAGGTTAGGTTAGGTTAGGTTAGGTTAGGTTAGGTTAGGTTAGGTTAGGTTAGGTTAGGTTAGGTTAGGTTAGGTTAGGTTAGGTTAGGTTAGGTTAGGTTAGGTTAGGTTAGGTTAGGTTAGGTTAGGTTAGGTTAGGTTAGGTTAGGTTAGGTTAGGTTAGGTTAGGTTAGGTTAGGTTAGGTTAGGTTAGGTTAGGTTAGGTTAGGTTAGGTTAGGTTAGGTTAGGTTAGGTTAGGTTAGGTTAGGTTAGGTTAGGTTAGGTTAGGTTAGGTTAGGTTAGGTTAGGTTAGGTTAGGTTAGGTTAGGTTAGGTTAGGTTAGGTTAGGTTAGGTTAGGTTAGGTTAGGTTAGGTTAGGTTAGGTTAGGTTAGGTTAGGTTAGGTTAGGTTAGGTTAGGTTAGGTTAGGTTAGGTTAGGTTAGGTTAGGTTAGGTTAGGTTAGGTTAGGTTAGGTTAGGTTAGGTTAGGTTAGGTTAGGTTAGGTTAGGTTAGGTTAGGTTAGGTTAGGTTAGGTTAGGTTAGGTTAGGTTAGGTTAGGTTAGGTTAGGTTAGGTTAGGTTAGGTTAGGTTAGGTTAGGTTAGGTTAGGTTAGGTTAGGTTAGGTTAGGTTAGGTTAGGTTAGGTTAGGTTAGGTTAGGTTAGGTTAGGTTAGGTTAGGTTAGGTTAGGTTAGGTTAGGTTAGGTTAGGTTAGGTTAGGTTAGGTTAGGTTAGGTTAGGTTAGGTTAGGTTAGGTTAGGTTAGGTTAGGTTAGGTTAGGTTAGGTTAGGTTAGGTTAGGTTAGGTTAGGTTAGGTTAGGTTAGGTTAGGTTAGGTTAGGTTAGGTTAGGTTAGGTTAGGTTAGGTTAGGTTAGGTTAGGTTAGGTTAGGTTAGGTTAGGTTAGGTTAGGTTAGGTTAGGTTAGGTTAGGTTAGGTTAGGTTAGGTTAGGTTAGGTTAGGTTAGGTTAGGTTAGGTTAGGTTAGGTTAGGTTAGGTTAGGTTAGGTTAGGTTAGGTTAGGTTAGGTTAGGTTAGGTTAGGTTAGGTTAGGTTAGGTTAGGTTAGGTTAGGTTAGGTTAGGTTAGGTTAGGTTAGGTTAGGTTAGGTTAGGTTAGGTTAGGTTAGGTTAGGTTAGGTTAGGTTAGGTTAGGTTAGGTTAGGTTAGGTTAGGTTAGGTTAGGTTAGGTTAGGTTAGGTTAGGTTAGGTTAGGTTAGGTTAGGTTAGGTTAGGTTAGGTTAGGTTAGGTTAGGTTAGGTTAGGTTAGGTTAGGTTAGGTTAGGTTAGGTTAGGTTAGGTTAGGTTAGGTTAGGTTAGGTTAGGTTAGGTTAGGTTAGGTTAGGTTAGGTTAGGTTAGGTTAGGTTAGGTTAGGTTAGGTTAGGTTAGGTTAGGTTAGGTTAGGTTAGGTTAGGTTAGGTTAGGTTAGGTTAGGTTAGGTTAGGTTAGGTTAGGTTAGGTTAGGTTAGGTTAGGTTAGGTTAGGTTAGGTTAGGTTAGGTTAGGTTAGGTTAGGTTAGGTTAGGTTAGGTTAGGTTAGGTTAGGTTAGGTTAGGTTAGGTTAGGTTAGGTTAGGTTAGGTTAGGTTAGGTTAGGTTAGGTTAGGTTAGGTTAGGTTAGGTTAGGTTAGGTTAGGTTAGGTTAGGTTAGGTTAGGTTAGGTTAGGTTAGGTTAGGTTAGGTTAGGTTAGGTTAGGTTAGGTTAGGTTAGGTTAGGTTAGGTTAGGTTAGGTTAGGTTAGGTTAGGTTAGGTTAGGTTAGGTTAGGTTAGGTTAGGTTAGGTTAGGTTAGGTTAGGTTAGGTTAGGTTAGGTTAGGTTAGGTTAGGTTAGGTTAGGTTAGGTTAGGTTAGGTTAGGTTAGGTTAGGTTAGGTTAGGTTAGGTTAGGTTAGGTTAGGTTAGGTTAGGTTAGGTTAGGTTAGGTTAGGTTAGGTTAGGTTAGGTTAGGTTAGGTTAGGTTAGGTTAGGTTAGGTTAGGTTAGGTTAGGTTAGGTTAGGTTAGGTTAGGTTAGGTTAGGTTAGGTTAGGTTAGGTTAGGTTAGGTTAGGTTAGGTTAGGTTAGGTTAGGTTAGGTTAGGTTAGGTTAGGTTAGGTTAGGTTAGGTTAGGTTAGGTTAGGTTAGGTTAGGTTAGGTTAGGTTAGGTTAGGTTAGGTTAGGTTAGGTTAGGTTAGGTTAGGTTAGGTTAGGTTAGGTTAGGTTAGGTTAGGTTAGGTTAGGTTAGGTTAGGTTAGGTTAGGTTAGGTTAGGTTAGGTTAGGTTAGGTTAGGTTAGGTTAGGTTAGGTTAGGTTAGGTTAGGTTAGGTTAGGTTAGGTTAGGTTAGGTTAGGTTAGGTTAGGTTAGGTTAGGTTAGGTTAGGTTAGGTTAGGTTAGGTTAGGTTAGGTTAGGTTAGGTTAGGTTAGGTTAGGTTAGGTTAGGTTAGGTTAGGTTAGGTTAGGTTAGGTTAGGTTAGGTTAGGTTAGGTTAGGTTAGGTTAGGTTAGGTTAGGTTAGGTTAGGTTAGGTTAGGTTAGGTTAGGTTAGGTTAGGTTAGGTTAGGTTAGGTTAGGTTAGGTTAGGTTAGGTTAGGTTAGGTTAGGTTAGGTTAGGTTAGGTTAGGTTAGGTTAGGTTAGGTTAGGTTAGGTTAGGTTAGGTTAGGTTAGGTTAGGTTAGGTTAGGTTAGGTTAGGTTAGGTTAGGTTAGGTTAGGTTAGGTTAGGTTAGGTTAGGTTAGGTTAGGTTAGGTTAGGTTAGGTTAGGTTAGGTTAGGTTAGGTTAGGTTAGGTTAGGTTAGGTTAGGTTAGGTTAGGTTAGGTTAGGTTAGGTTAGGTTAGGTTAGGTTAGGTTAGGTTAGGTTAGGTTAGGTTAGGTTAGGTTAGGTTAGGTTAGGTTAGGTTAGGTTAGGTTAGGTTAGGTTAGGTTAGGTTAGGTTAGGTTAGGTTAGGTTAGGTTAGGTTAGGTTAGGTTAGGTTAGGTTAGGTTAGGTTAGGTTAGGTTAGGTTAGGTTAGGTTAGGTTAGGTTAGGTTAGGTTAGGTTAGGTTAGGTTAGGTTAGGTTAGGTTAGGTTAGGTTAGGTTAGGTTAGGTTAGGTTAGGTTAGGTTAGGTTAGGTTAGGTTAGGTTAGGTTAGGTTAGGTTAGGTTAGGTTAGGTTAGGTTAGGTTAGGTTAGGTTAGGTTAGGTTAGGTTAGGTTAGGTTAGGTTAGGTTAGGTTAGGTTAGGTTAGGTTAGGTTAGGTTAGGTTAGGTTAGGTTAGGTTAGGTTAGGTTAGGTTAGGTTAGGTTAGGTTAGGTTAGGTTAGGTTAGGTTAGGTTAGGTTAGGTTAGGTTAGGTTAGGTTAGGTTAGGTTAGGTTAGGTTAGGTTAGGTTAGGTTAGGTTAGGTTAGGTTAGGTTAGGTTAGGTTAGGTTAGGTTAGGTTAGGTTAGGTTAGGTTAGGTTAGGTTAGGTTAGGTTAGGTTAGGTTAGGTTAGGTTAGGTTAGGTTAGGTTAGGTTAGGTTAGGTTAGGTTAGGTTAGGTTAGGTTAGGTTAGGTTAGGTTAGGTTAGGTTAGGTTAGGTTAGGTTAGGTTAGGTTAGGTTAGGTTAGGTTAGGTTAGGTTAGGTTAGGTTAGGTTAGGTTAGGTTAGGTTAGGTTAGGTTAGGTTAGGTTAGGTTAGGTTAGGTTAGGTTAGGTTAGGTTAGGTTAGGTTAGGTTAGGTTAGGTTAGGTTAGGTTAGGTTAGGTTAGGTTAGGTTAGGTTAGGTTAGGTTAGGTTAGGTTAGGTTAGGTTAGGTTAGGTTAGGTTAGGTTAGGTTAGGTTAGGTTAGGTTAGGTTAGGTTAGGTTAGGTTAGGTTAGGTTAGGTTAGGTTAGGTTAGGTTAGGTTAGGTTAGGTTAGGTTAGGTTAGGTTAGGTTAGGTTAGGTTAGGTTAGGTTAGGTTAGGTTAGGTTAGGTTAGGTTAGGTTAGGTTAGGTTAGGTTAGGTTAGGTTAGGTTAGGTTAGGTTAGGTTAGGTTAGGTTAGGTTAGGTTAGGTTAGGTTAGGTTAGGTTAGGTTAGGTTAGGTTAGGTTAGGTTAGGTTAGGTTAGGTTAGGTTAGGTTAGGTTAGGTTAGGTTAGGTTAGGTTAGGTTAGGTTAGGTTAGGTTAGGTTAGGTTAGGTTAGGTTAGGTTAGGTTAGGTTAGGTTAGGTTAGGTTAGGTTAGGTTAGGTTAGGTTAGGTTAGGTTAGGTTAGGTTAGGTTAGGTTAGGTTAGGTTAGGTTAGGTTAGGTTAGGTTAGGTTAGGTTAGGTTAGGTTAGGTTAGGTTAGGTTAGGTTAGGTTAGGTTAGGTTAGGTTAGGTTAGGTTAGGTTAGGTTAGGTTAGGTTAGGTTAGGTTAGGTTAGGTTAGGTTAGGTTAGGTTAGGTTAGGTTAGGTTAGGTTAGGTTAGGTTAGGTTAGGTTAGGTTAGGTTAGGTTAGGTTAGGTTAGGTTAGGTTAGGTTAGGTTAGGTTAGGTTAGGTTAGGTTAGGTTAGGTTAGGTTAGGTTAGGTTAGGTTAGGTTAGGTTAGGTTAGGTTAGGTTAGGTTAGGTTAGGTTAGGTTAGGTTAGGTTAGGTTAGGTTAGGTTAGGTTAGGTTAGGTTAGGTTAGGTTAGGTTAGGTTAGGTTAGGTTAGGTTAGGTTAGGTTAGGTTAGGTTAGGTTAGGTTAGGTTAGGTTAGGTTAGGTTAGGTTAGGTTAGGTTAGGTTAGGTTAGGTTAGGTTAGGTTAGGTTAGGTTAGGTTAGGTTAGGTTAGGTTAGGTTAGGTTAGGTTAGGTTAGGTTAGGTTAGGTTAGGTTAGGTTAGGTTAGGTTAGGTTAGGTTAGGTTAGGTTAGGTTAGGTTAGGTTAGGTTAGGTTAGGTTAGGTTAGGTTAGGTTAGGTTAGGTTAGGTTAGGTTAGGTTAGGT